>CM070820.1:7347117-10284335 GCA_036326025.1 Chrosomus eos
ACACTTGCACTCCAGGGTTACCGGCATTCATTTGTCAGCACTGTGACTCTGATTAAGAACACACACACAGAGATATTGTTTTTTGTTAGAAATTGTAATATGTTTATCAAGTACTGTTAAGTAAGTTCGTTCAAGTAGACAGAATCACACACAATGTGTGTTAAGTTAATCAGACAGTCTGTTCCACAGAGGGAGTGAGACTGTTCTTTTATGTCAATAAACCTGTTTTTATAGTATGACATCCATTTTAGCTGCTTTTGTGTAATTGTTACAACTTACCCCAGCATGTGTTACAACCTACCCCGGTATTGGGGTAGGTTGTTACGAAGGTACTGTATGTATTTGACATCAACTCATGAGGTCTGTGATATACTTGTAGGGGATTGAATTGGTGCCATTTGTAGTGAAAAAATGTGGATACTTTGTATAAAAATTTGAGAACTCTAGCTATAAAATTCAGTGAGTTATAGTTACTGAAGCAAAAAGTGTTACAACCATACCCGGTCTCCCCCTAATCCCAATAAGAGACAAAATAATGCAAACATTTTCCTATTTACATGTTGTGATTTGTATAGTGACCGAGTGTACAAATAACAAGGTCATATGAGACACAGACATCTTTTAACTGTATAAATATTGGGAACTATATTCTCAGAAGGCGAAGCACTGCTACTTGGGCGGAGTGATAACCGCAGCACCTGAGACACGCCGTGGCGAGGAGTAGAGAGTTCGTTCAGAGTTCGAACTCGAGTTCGAGATCACCTTTCTGTCTCCTCCCCACAACCAGTAAAAATCACCAAATAGAGCAGTTTCTTACTATCAGTCAGTCTTTCTCTGAGGCAGTTTGGTAAGCTGTTAGTTGCCACTAACATTTACTCAAATTTTGTCTGTGATCATTTAAGATCCTGACATGTGATGACTAAAATCCTTAATCTAGTTAAATGTACTGTAGAACGTCCTGGTTGCGTATGCAACCCACGTCTGACGTTCTTGACTGAAAGGGAACTAAAAACTACCAGGCTTTAGAAAGTGTATCATAAAAATTAAATTGGAGAAAAAGTCAATTAAACGCACTCTGTCTGTGAGTTGTTTTGCAATTACAAATGGAAATTACATTGAAATAAATGTGAGTTTTAATTTAATACATCCTGAGAGTGTTTATTTGGTCCAGAAACAGCATAAATTGTCTAAATGAGACCTTAACTTATGTTGAAAATATGTCCACATTTTCCACAGGTTCCACGAACGTTCATTACAGAACACGTCAAAAAAAGATATCATAAAAACATTCATTCTGGCTCCTCAGTTGTCGTCTTTGTAACGTACTACTTTGTGACAAAGACGCTGAAAAGAAGTCTTTTGAACATAATTTTGCTTAGTGTGTGTATTACTATTGTGATGATATGAGGTAGTTACGTTTGCTCTTGAAAGATATTTAAGCTTTGTAGAACAAAATTAACCAATAATGTGATGACCAATCAGGTACAGGCAAGGACAATTGTATTGTTTCATTGTAATGCATCCTTTGAACCAGAATAAGACAACACTCATGCTACAGTAGATTATGATAGTTTAGTACCCAACCCACACTCTATGGCATTGTCATGATAGACTTTACTCTAGTCACATTCTCTAGTCACAGTATCCGTTTAGTATCACCATCTTTAGTAACAAAAGTAAAATTTTGACTTTCTGTCTTATGTCTTCTACCGGTCTGTTATATTCCTCTCATTACCTGTTTGTCTTGATTCTTTTTTGTCTCCACCAATAGAAACGTGCTGAAACAGAGGTGCACGCTGAGCTTGGCAGTTGCCCACTGAAAGTGTACATGTGCCATCATCCCAACACAATTGGTATTATGATAGAAGGACAGCCTGTGGTCAGAGGTGTGCTAAACCTATCTAAAGCATGCTGCCTCCTGTTTGGACTTACCTATGCTCTCGACCTTTACAGTTCCAGTGTGATACAATGTGATTTTATGGCTCACATTAACCTTTATCCAAACATTACAGATTGGGCAGTTTGGATATTTCACTGTACTGTTCAGAACAGGTTGAAAATACACTTATACAGTGTTTGTTTTATATTATACTGTACATATGCGGCCACATTTATTTGCTGTTTAGTAGTCACTGTTAAAAGTGACACTGGTTAACATTGAATAAATGTTTTTGTCTTCAATCTCTTTTCTCATCTTTTTCTTCTTCAATTGAATTTGTAATAGGTGAATCACTGTAGTGCTTAGAATATAGACATTTAGATTTATTTTCTGAGGTTATATCTAGGACTCAATTAAAATGTTTATTCACATATGATTAGGTTAATTTTGCTAAGAAAATAAAGTTCATAAAACCTAATTAAAATGAGTGCAGGTTACTTGTAGCAAACCATAAATAAATTCCTGTACCAAGAAAAGTAGGTTTATCTAACTGAGTAATACTAGTATTATTAGTTAACTCAACTTGATTTTATTGCGTTCATATTAAGTAATGTTAAAGTGTTCAATATACTTAAAAAAGGCTGCAAGTTGACTAAACCTAAAACATTCAATGCAGCCACTTGCCTCAATTTTTATAAGTTAGATCTACGTATTACTTTTTACAGTGTTTGAGCTGGATTCAATTCGGGGACTCCGGCATGGGAGGCGCGCTAACAAGGATGCTAAAGGCAGCAGGCTCCATGTCTGTTACATTAAGACTATGATGTTATCATTTGATTTGTTCATTTGATATTGCCTCAAATTATTGTTTTGTTTGTTTGTTATTTTGACTTAATTATTTTTTATGTTTATTGGACGGTTGTAAGCACAATATAAACTTAATTTGAACTTTTTCTTTTCTTTTCTTTTTGAGTTTGTTCTTGTGGTGATTTTGTTCCAAGATTATTGAGTACAGAACTAGTTGTAAACAATTCCTCTTTTTGTAACTGCTGGCTTTTGAGCTATCCAGGCAACATTTGTGGTTCTATGCTGGTTAATAATTAATTAATTATATTAATTATATAAAAAAAATGGGTCCTATTAATAAAATCTGTAATCAGAGATGATTAGCTGTGTATTTATGGACATGAGCACATATCATTCATATGTGGTTGTGTCCATACACAGAGTTTCTGTAATATACATCTGTATAGATGCACATTCATATGATTAGGTTTATGAAGCAGAAACATTTAGTAAACCAAGAAATGGGGCGTCCTGAACAACATGTACACACAGAAACACATACTGATGCACATAATCTCATTCATTCACACGTTTTTTTTGTTCGTTTTTTTATGTGCTAAGTGTTTTTTGGACGTAGGCCAGTGGGACCCACAAATCGGAGTACCGCCAAGGATAATGCCTTTCCACTCTATCTCTCTTCCTCTCCCTGTACCCTGTTCACTCATTCTCTTCTACGGCCCCTTAGTTCTGCAATAGGCCTACAGTAATGAATCAGAGTTAGTCGTCATGGCAACCCCTCTGCTCCTGCTTTCGCCCACCTAGCAGCCATGTTAGTTACAGATTTGTGAGCTTGATCAGCAAAGATATAAAGAGAAAAAAAGAGTATGATAGAGATTCATTATTTAATTTGTAAAATGCCATTGTCACACTCTCACACCACATGGACTCATTGGGCTCTATCTTGCACCCAGCGCAATTGACTATACACTGACGCATGTATCATTCCTATTTTGCACCCGCGCAAAGCGGGCTTTTCCCTCCACAGACGCGCGTCGGTAAACTAGGAAATGAACTTGCGCTCCCTGGGCGGGTCGGCGCAAAAAGGAGGCGTGTTTCGGCGCAAACATTCCCTAGTGCTATTTTGCACTTCCAGAAAACAATTCCGCCACTGACCAAAAAAAACCTGGTCTAAAGTCAGTGGCGCGTTGCGCGTTGTTCATAATGCTATTTTAAGCGCGCATGATGGCCATAATGTAGCGGGTGCACAACGCGCACACACTTTGATTCTCTCATCAACACAGATGCAGCAGTTTTTATTTTTGAAAATCATACATTATAACAAGGAAATATATTACCATACGAGGGAAATCATTGTGGTGTCCATGAAGATGTGAAGAAATAGGCATAAATCTAGCTTACACATTTACCAGTGTATATTGGTAATTTTTCAGGCAAATTGTAGAAATGACGGATCAGACCTGTTTACCCAATAGTGGCAAGACACATATGTATATAAGGACATCTGACAAATTATTTTGTCCGTCAAGAACTAGGAAAAAAAAATCGAAAGACTGCAAAATCACCTTTACCATAATGTAAGTACATTAAAAACCTTACTCTTTAACTTACCAGTTAAGTTGAGCTTTCTCATATTTTTTTCTATTGATTTGGGTGGTGTTGTCCCATCCCCATTCCCCAATGTCAATTCTCTTTATTTTACGGCCCTGACGAGAACATCGATCTCCTCGGCTGTGAACCGATTCTGAAGCGCGCCTGGTAAATGCGCCATTATAATAACAATCCGCCATGCAACATGCGCTCTGCTCTTAAAGGGTATGTTGGATGACGCTCTGATTGGTTTATTTCACGTTACGCCCAAACCACATGAATAATGAAGCTACTTCAGACCAACCTCTTTTAGATTTGCGCCAGGCGCAAGAGGCATTTATCCCGCCGGGAAAATAGCAACAGCGCCAGGATCCGCCCACAAAGTTACTTGCGCTTTGCGCTTTGACACTTGCGTTTCAGATCGTGCGCTGGGTGCAAGATAGGGCCCAGTATGTTTTGTCATCACCTGCCTTCGTCACTCATTTGTTGTCACGGACACTAAAATTACGTTCAGGTGTGCACTTATCACTCACCATCATTAACACCTGTATATTTGTTCAGTTCTGGGACACGTTCAAGATCACAACGGTGTGCAACGTTTTGCTACGGTTTCCGGGTTGAACGTCATGTTTCCTGGAAACGGCGTGCACAGGTGTGCAACGGGGTTTGAGATGCGTTTTCTCTTGTTTGGGCAGCAACATGTATATAAAGCACGCGGTATTCAAGTGAACTCGCACAATGGAAGTAATTTACAAATGTGTTCGATACGCAGCAACTGAGGATATTAGAAGACATGTTTGTCGTAAGTATTATTGTAAAAATATAGGATATCAACACATATGCACAACAATGCATGTAAATTGCTTTTCCTAAAAATGAGAAAGAAAATACAGGGTGAACAACAAATAAAGTCAGTATGTGAGGCTAAATAGATGTGTTTTAGTCTTTATTAGGTAAGATGTGCTTCCATTTCAGTTTCCACAAATCCCTTCACTCGATTGGGATGTTCTCTTGTGTTCTGGGCGGCAAGTGCAGTAACTGTAACATCGGGCATATTTTGTAGTATTAAACACATATTTATACCGACTTCATCAGGCTCCGAAAATTTTTCACAAAGAACACAAAAAGCCTTCTCAGCTGCAGTAGTTGCAACTCTTGCGTCATCACAACAGTGCGTTCAACGCTTCACCGTTTCTGTTTAAAAAACGTTCTGCAACGTTTTGTCGGCGCTGAACGCAGCCCTGTTTGAGTTCAGTGTCCTTTGTCGTCAATGTTAAGTGTGTGTTGCTATCTGTTTGCCTGTCTGTTAGATCTCTAGTTAAATAAACCTTTTGAATTGGATATTATGTCTTCCTCATCTGTCTGCCAGCAACCACACGTGACAGAACACCGGACCAAACAAGTGAACGTGTTTGTAGAATTTTCCCCAGCCCCTGTTTTCGTGTGCAGTGTTTTTGTTCTGTTTTCACCCTCTGCTTGCACCATGGACTTTCCAGCGGTCCTGGCGTCCTGCGGATCTGCTTTTACCCTGAGGATGCCGCCAACCCCACTCCCCATCCAGTGCCAAGCCAGAACCACCCAGATGGTGAGGATCATCAACCTGAGCCCACTGCAGGTATGAATGAGCCTGCGCCCACAAGAGCGACCGAGGACCACATCACCACAGAGCCCGAGCAGCGCACACCTGACCTGGGGCCCGTTCTTCGTACGTTGCTTAAAACATCTGAGATCAAATGAGTTAGATGATATCATCGTGCTAATCATGATCCGGCTAATTGGGTTCTTCGAACACACCTGTTGTTTGATTAGTATCGCTGGATTGAGTTATCTGAGATAATTGCGCGTTCATGCATTGGTTTAAAAGGGGACATGTATCGATAGTAGAAACAATGATCAGCAACGCTGCTATTGGCTGTTCAGCATGGCCAAAGAACGTGCCCAGTTCCCTATCAGGGAACTTGAGCTGCGTGACAACGCATTGGGAACGCCCCTGCGTGAGTACGTCATGAAGCACGTATGGAAACAGTCCAATGGCGAGACGGAACATCATAGGCGGGTGACGTCATCGACCAGGAAACTATAAAGGCACCCCAAACACAAACGCGTCAGCTTCTGAGTCTTCAGCAAGCGCTCTGTGTGTGAAATATATCAGTCTGTGTCCTAAAGTGTTTTTGTCTGTCCTTAGTATTGCTAGGCAGGAGTTTTCACATATAAAAAAACTATAAAAAGACACTATATATATATATATATATATATATATATATATATATATATATATATATATATATATATATTTAGGGATGTAACGATTCACTCAACTCACGATGCGATACGATTCACGATACTGGTTTCACGATACGATTTTCTCACGATTTTTTTTAACAAGTGATTAATTTAAGAAATTATAAATGAAAAAGTGTCCCTTTTATTATTTCTCAGACAAAATGCTGCACATTTCTTTTTAATTTTAAAATATATTTGTCACATAAAAAAACTACACTGAAATTAAAAAAAATCCCTTCAAGGTTGTTTCAACTCAGTCTTTGTGTCTGTCTGGTCAAGAGGGTGGACACTGGTACCTTCACACACTCAGTAAAAGACTATGTAAAATTAGTACCACATTTAGAGGGGTTTTAATTTTGTTATAATTTGTATCATTACACTAGCAAGAGTAAAAAAAAAAAAACACATTTAGAAAAATATGCCATAACCATCAACAAATTATACATATAAAAAATATATATCCATGTACACATTTAGAGAAAGAGATAGTAAAATAAATACAACACCTGGTTGCCACGGAAACACTGATGCACCTTGTGATCTCCGTGGCTCTCGCACTTGTCTTATTAATGCCTTTTACATGAAAACGGAGGTGACTTGTGCTTCTCACGGTGGTGATTATTATTAGTCTACGGAAAGTCAAAATGCCGCCACACCTCCGATTTGAATGAGTCAACGTCAACATCTACGCTTGCCGTCGCCGTGTGTTTGACGGCGCGCGCGCACAACAGTCTATGGCACACACTGGCGCGGCGCGAGCGGAGCAAACCGAGCGTTTTCCGTTCATTCGTATGGAAGTTGAGCTTGGCTCACACAAGCTCAAGTTCCATGAATGAAGTGAAAACACTCGCTAGTTTCGCGCACGCGAGGTTCACAACTTCACAATAGGCTACAGTAAACGCCCCTGTTGTTTAAAATGTGTATCGCGATTCGTTTAACATTGCAACCGATTTGAATCGTCACACATTTGTATCGATTTTCAACCGGTTGCGAGTGAATCGTTACATACCTAATATATATATATTATATATATATATATATATATAAATGGCGAGTGAACAGCAGTTCAGAAAGTGTGTGCATCCCTGCCCACGTTATATTACGGGTGGGGACACGCACGATCTGTGTGTTGTTTGTATGGGAGTGCAGCATGCTCAGTCGGCTCTCGAGGGAGTCGGTTGTGAGGATTGCGAGCGTATGTCAATGAAAACGCTCCGCTCCCGCCGAGCCCTCTTCGAGGAGAGTGGCTCGGTGCGCGCGCCCCGCGGCTCGGGTCCCGCTGTTGCCGAGGCACAGCGGAGGCTTCGATCGTGGGGTTCGCAGATGGATCTATCAGCGGGGATTGAGACGGGCTCTGCCCTATCTCAGCCCTTACCTGGTAGATCCAGTGCCTCAGATCTGGGTGTGGAAGCACGCGCTGCGTTTTCTTCCCCCCAGGCTGAGGCACCAATATTTCAACTATCCAGTTCTGAGGAATTGGATGTTGAAAGCATTGATACAGCAGAGACTGGGGACTCGTCACTTCAGTCTCCCGCTAGTGAGGAGCTTATAGAGGTGCTCACTAGTGCTGTAGAGAAATTAAGCATTGAGTGGCCAGTTGAAAGACAGGAGTCCCGTTTAAGAAGCAAATTAGATGAGAGATTTCTGCCTTCTCGGGCTGCACCTCCACGCCGGTGTCTTCCTTTCTTTCCTGATCTCCACACTGAGGTGTCCAGATCATGGAATAGACCAGTGTCAGCCAGAATATTTAATCATCAAACATCTATATATTCTACTATTTCTGGTGCTAAGAGTTGTGGTTATGGGGCGATGCCTAAGGCTGAGGAGATTTTAGCGAGCCATCTTTCTCCAGCTACAGCTTCGTCTTTTAAGACACCGGCGTTGCCCACCAAGCCATTAAGAAATACTTCGGCTTTGGTGGGTAAAGCTTACTCGGCGGCAGGTCAAGCGGCAGCGTGCTTGCATACTATGTCTTACAAGCATATCAGGCAGACCTGTTGAGAGACATTAGTGAGGGGGATGAAATTGGTGCTGATGTGATCCGCGAACTACGTCAGGCAGCTGATCTTTCTCTCCGTGCCACCAAAGAGGCGGCCAGATCAGTCGGCCGCTCTATGGCAGCTATGGTGGCTACGGAGAGGCATCTATGGTTAAACCTGTCAGAGATGAAAGATAAAGAAAAATATTTTCTGCTGGACGCCCCGCTTTCTACTGCTGGCCTCTTCGGTGACGCAGTAAATTCGGTCATCGAGCGAACCCCTTCGTGTTCATGTCTCCGGGGCTGCTGGGCGGGAGCAGCCCCAGCCGTCCAGAAGCTCCTCACACAGGGCGCAACAAAAGCAAAGTGTCGCGTCTCATGCTCTCCCTCAGCAAAACCGAGGCGAGACGCGGCGCTCTCAGATGAGGTCCTCCAGGGGCAAGGCCGATCTGAGGACGGTTATTTTCGCCAGGAAGGCTTCGTCGAAGAAGCCCTGACGCTCACACACGTCAGGGTACTGAGGGTGGTCCCCACCAAGAGGGAAAGGTGTTCACCGCAGTTTACGGCGCCCGTTCCCTTTCGGTGCCCTCAGGGGCCCGTTCTGCCAACCCCGCCTGCGTGCCGGGGCGTAGATGTTCCTAGCGAGCGCTTTCCCGAGGGACGCTCGCTCGCTCCGAGGAGCGGTGTGGAGCGGTTAGACCAGTTGTTCCCTGCCGGTGCGCCGTTTCAGGGCACTGTGTCTGCCACTCAAAATATTCCAGAGGCCAGTCTCGAGAGACTGGTACCGTTAGTAGAATTTTTGGCGGAGTGGAAAAGCCTTCCAAATATATCTCAGTGGGTCCTGCAGACTATCGAGCACGGGCACGCAATTCAGTTCAGATCACGCCCGCCTCGCTTCAGGGGGGTTCTGCCCACAGTGGTGAGCCCCGAGCAGGCTCTGGTTATGGAACAGGAGGTGAAAACTCTCCTGCTGAAGGGGGCCATAGAACGAGTTCTTCCTCCCAGCAGAGAGTTGGGTTATTACAGCCGATATTTCATCGTTCCAAAAAAGGATGGGGGGTTGCGTCCAATTTTAGATCTGCGCCTTTTAAATCGCTCTGTAGGGAAGCTCAAATTCAAAATGCTTACTCTCAAGCAAATCGTGTCACATATCAGGTCCGAGGACTGGTTTGTCACGATAGACCTAAAGGACGCATACTTCCACATTTCCATCCTTCCACAGCACAGGAAGTTCCTGAGGTTCGCTTTCGGGGGCGAAGCGTACCAATATCGGGTTCTTCCATTCGGCCTAGCACTGTCTCCCCGAACTTTTACGAAATGTATGGATGCAGCTCTGGCTCCGCTGCGACTCCAGGGCATCCGCATTTTAAACTATATCGACGATTGGATGATTCTGGCTCAATCGGAGCATCAAGCGATTCGGCATCGAGATGTCGTGCTCGCCCATATCAAAAAGTTGGGGTTGAGGCTCAACACCAAGAAGAGTGTGCTTTCTCCATTACAGAGGACCACTTTTCTCGGTGTGGTTTGGGATTCGACGACGATGCAGGCATGTCTGTCTCCTGCTCGTATAGCTTCGATCCTCTTAGCCATCAAACAGGCAAAGCTAGGCCAGTCACTTACTGTAAAAGAATATCAGAGAATTCTGGGTCTGATGGCAGCAGCGTCCAACGTTATTCCTTGTGGCCTGCTGTACATGAGACCACTGCAGTGGTGGCTCAGGGCCAAGGGGTTCTCCCCGAGGGGAAACCCGCTCCGCAAGATCAGGGTCACGCGACGGTGTCGGCATCTTTGGAAACATTTCGGTCGTGCCGAGGTAGACCTATTTGCATCCAGGGAAACATCACACTGTCATCTGTGGTTTTCCCTATGTCCTCCAGCCCCGCTGGGGTTGGATGCGATGGTACGGGAGTGGCCGAGGTCACGCCTGTACGCATTTCCCCCGATTGCTCTGCTCCCAGGAGTTCTGGAGAGGGTTCGCCGGGACGGGGTCAGTCTACTGTTGGTAGCCCCGTACTGGCCGGCCCGAGTTTGGTTTGCGGACCTAATTTCTCTCCTCGACGGCTCTCCCCTGGAGATTCCGATCAGGAGGGACCTTCTCTCTCAGGCGAGTGGGTCGATACTTCACCCCCGCCCAGATCTATGGAGGTTGTGGGCCTGGCCTCTGAGGGGGCCCAGCTCATAGAATCTGGTCTCTCGACTGAGGTCGTGGAGACCATCCTCCACTCCAGAGCTCCGGCCACAAGGAAATTATATGCCTTGAGGTGGAAAATGTTCACCTCTTGGTGTGGAAAACACCAGTTGGACCCAGTTAACTGCCCGGTGGGTGCAGTGCTGGAATTCCTTCAGGAGCGTTTCTCCACAGGGTTATCCCACTCCACACTAAAGGTGTACGTGGCGGCCTTATCTGCTTACCACGTCCCTTTGAGTGGAGCCTCTCTCGGGAGACACCCACTTGTAACCCGTTTCCTTCGTGGCACTCTGAGGCTGAGGCCAGCAGTTCGCACGAGGGTGCCGACCTGGGACCTGGCGGTTGTTCTAGAAGGTCTCTCTCTAGCATCGTTCGAGCCGATGAAGAAGTTTCTGAGAAATTCCTCACTTTAAAGACTGTATTTCTTCTTGCTATATCTTCATTAAAAAGAATAAGAGATATTCAAGCTCTGTCGTTTTCTCCCTCGTGCTTGGAATTTGCTCCTGGCATGGTGAAGGCTTTCCTCCTCCCTAGACCGGGATACGTTCCCAAGGTCCCAACCAATGTGGTCAGGCCTATTGTACTGCAAGCTTTCTGTCCCCCTCCTTTTCTGACGTCGGACCAAGAGAAACTAAATCTGCTCTGCCCTGTTAGGGCTCTAGATGCTTACGTCCACAGAACTGCCCTGTAGAGGAAGAGTGAACAGCTATTCGTTTGCTTTGGACCCCCTAAGAAGGGCTGTCCAGTATCTAAGCAGAGGTTGAGCAAGTGGGTGGTCGAGGCCATCTCACTTGCCTAAGAGTCCTCCGGTCAGCCTTCTCCTTTGGCTGTCCGGGCTCATTCAACCAGGAGTATGGCTGCCTCTAAGGCCATTCTGTCAGGAGTGTCTGTCCAAGACGTTTCTGATGCGGCTGGATGGTCCTCACCGTACACATTCGTCAAGTTTTATCATCTTGACTTTAGCTCCACTCCAGGGGCGCAGGTGCTTTCGTCCGAATGTGCGCTCTGACTTCACACGACGGACACTTGCTCGAACGCTAGCGTTCCCAATGCGTTGTCACGCAGCTCGAGTTCCCTGATAGGGAACGTCTCTGGTTAAGTATGTAACCCTAGTTCCCTGAAGGGAACGAGACGCTGCGTGTCTGTGCCATACTCCCAGCATGCCCGAGAGCACTTGCTTCAGTCTTATCAGAAGCTGACGCGTTTGTGTTTGGGGTGCCTTTATAGTTTCCTGGTCGATGACGTCACCCGCCTATGACGTTCCGTCTCGCCATTGGACTGTTTCCATACGTGCTTCATGACGTACTCACGCAGGGGCGTTCCCAATGCGTTGTCACGCAGCGTCTCGTTCCCTTCAGGGAACTAGGGTTACATACGTAACCAGAGACGTTTTTCTCCCAAGGAGAACAAGATCTTTTAATGGAAGGTTGTTATGCCGAATTTGAAAACGACAGGGAACACCTCGAAGTCTGCAAAAGCCAGGAGAGAGGGCTGGCAAAAAGTAGGGTAACACTTTATTTGAAGGGGTGTGCATAAGACTGACATGACACTGTCATAAACATGACATAACACCTGTCATAAACATGAAGGAGTCTTTATGAATGTTTATGACTGTTGTCATTAAGTGTCATTCGGTAAATTATGACACTTTCAATGCAAAGTTGACATTTGTTTAAAATGTCTTTGTTATGACAACTTGACATTACCCAAGACAAAAATGTCTTGATTATGACAACTTGACATTAACAAAGATAGAAATGTCTTTGTTATGACATTTTTTTCCCCCTCTTTTGTGTAGTTTTACATAATACACCACTTTTATCTGTTCCCAAGCAAGTGGTGGCTGAAGCATATGCAGTAAGTTGTGTACTTTTTCTAACTTGCATAAATGGTAGAAAGTGCAACACTTTGTAAGACCCATTTATTTCCATTGCACAGGACAGTGAATAAACCCTTTCCGATGACTGTCCTTTGGGGGAAGAACCTGTAAGTGCATAAATAACTTTACACTAATTTGTATATACTTGTGTACCTATTCTTTCTGTGAACCTATTCAACATGAGTTGCAGGAGTCCACACCTAGAGAAAGGCCTACAGAAGAGTCTGCACAAACTGATACAGAGGTGGACAGTGTTGTACTTTTACTTTTTACTTTTGTTGCATGAGGCATGTTTTGACCCTTTCTTTTTCTTTGACAAAATGACACAGGGTGACATCCGTTCCCTATATAAACGGCATCTTCAACAAAAAATTGAGTATTTTGACCTGATAAACACAAATTAAGAGGAGACTTTACATAACTATCTCTTATTGCAGGCAAAAGATGACTTGCTGGCTTTTCTTTATAAAGAATTGTTTAAATAAAACTCCAGGAACTAAGCATATGTGTCTTGTCTTTTATTATACATTCAAAAATGGTGTTCCACAATTCTGTCCCGTGCAGCTCTGCCACTAGGTTGGTCCAAGTGCACTGGCTGGAGGTCATCATTAGGCTGCTCCTCCACCACAGGGGTCCTCTCCTTTCTGATAGTGGCAATGTTATGCAATATGGCACATGCAACTATGTCACAGGCCCTGTCAGGTGCAACCCTCAGACCCTTCAGACATCTTTCCTTTAGTTGCCCAAAGGTAATTTCAATGCATGCCCTTGTCCTGGCTAGAGCTGCATTGTAACGGGTTTGTGGTCCAGGGTTTGGGTCAGGGAATGGCACCCCAGGTAGCCCTTCTGAGTGGGGGAATAATATTTGGCCGGCAAGAGTGCGGGCCAGTGTGTGTGTAATACACAAGCACATAGTGGGAAGGGAAAGACAGAGTGGCGGTGCCGGTCTGTGTGGAATGTGTCCCATCAGTGCAGCTCACCAGGGGAGCTGTAGCGTATTAAACCGCTAGTAGTTTTGCCTGCAGAACGGGCTCTTCCAGATTGTAAAATCTGACAAAGGTGGAGGGGGAAGCCCAGCCCGCTGCCAAACATATGTCGTGAATGGAAATCCCGCTGGACCATGCCCACGAGGAGGCCATGCCTCTAGTGGAGTGAGCCCTAACGCCTAACGGGCATTGCAGGTCTTTTGACGCGTACGCAGCAGCAATAGCGTCCACTATCCAACAGACAGTGTCCGAGGCGGCGAGACCCTTAGTGTGCCCTCCGAACGAAACGAAAAGCTGCTCAGAGTTTCTGGCAGAGGCAGAGCGTGCAGTATACAATCTCAGTGCTCTAACTGGGCAGAGGAGATTGGCATCGCATTCGCTATCGGATGCTGGCAGAGCCGATAGGGAAATGATCTGTGCTCTGAAAAGGAGTACCGATCACCTTGGGGACATAGCCGTGTCTAGGCTTTGAAATGACGTTGGAGTCATTTGGTCCAAACTCAAGACACGCAGCGTGGAGGTCTCCCACACGTTTAACTGATGACAGGGCAGTCAGAAAAACGGTTTTGAGTGAAAGGTATTTCAAATCCACGGATTGAAGCGGTTCGAAAGGGGGGCTTTCATAGCTTCGAGAACTATAGAAAGATCCCAGATAGGAACCGATGGGGGGCGCGGGGGTTCATCCTCCTAGCTCCTCTAAGGAAGCGGATGACAAGCTCGTTCCTTCCCCATGATCGGCCGTGGCGACGATTCTGAGAATGCCGCAATGGCTGCCACATACACTTTGAGCGTGGAGGGGGACCTGCCCTAATCCAACAGCTCTTGAAGGGAACTAAGCGGCCGCGGAACCCGCACCTTCGTGGGTCCAAGTCTGTCTCGGCACACCATTTGGAGAACACAGACCATTTAGACGCTTAAAGCCTTCTAGTAGAAGGAGCTCTAGACTGCGTGATCGTGTTCATCACCGTGTCTGGCAGGGCGACGGATACCCGTTGATCACCCATGCATGCAGAGACCAGCTCTCTGGATGGGGATGCCAGATCGCGCCGCAAGCCTGAGAGAGGAGATCCATTCTCACCGGAATCGGCCACGGGGCTGTTTGTGACAGCCGTGTCAGCTCCGGGAACCAAGTCTGATTCTCCCAGCGCGGGGCTATGAGGAGCACCGAGTGGCACGTTTCCCTGATTTCTTGATAACCTGTGGCAACAGGGAGACCGGAGGGAAAGCATATAGCGGGCGTTTGGGCCATGTCTGGGCCAGCACGTCCTCGTCCTTCGAAAAGAACATCGGGCAGTGAGCGTTGTCTCGTGACGCAAAGAGGTCGACGTCCGCTTTGCCAAAGAGGCGCCACAGTGACTGGACTGTCTGGGGGTGCAGGGACCACTCTCCTGGGGGAACGTTGTCCCTGGATAGTTTGTCTGGGCCGTCGTTCAGGTGGCCCGGCACATGCGCCGCTCTCAGCGAGCGCAGATGATGCAGGGACCAAATGAGGAGGCATTCCGCCAGATTGCAGAGGTTTCTGGATCTGACACCGCCCTGACGGTTCACATAGGACACTACCGACATGTTGTCCGAGCGGACTAGAACGTGGTTGTCCTGTATGAACTGGAGAAAGCGCTTCAGTGCGTTCTCGACTGCTATCATCTCCAGACAGTTGATATGAAGGAGTCTCTCCTGATCTGACCAGAGGCCAAGGACCGGTCTGCCCTCGAGGTGAGCGCCCCAACCTAAGTTGGACGCGTCCGTCGAAACGACCTTTCGGTGTGAGACAGTCCCCATAGTCACGCCCCGCTGGTACCAGTCGGCCGCCAACCAGGGCTCTGAGTCACTCTGATTCGCTCGCAGCCGAACCGCCAAGCTCGGTGAGACACACTAGCAGTCAACCAGCGTTGCAGAGGGCGCATGCACAACAGCCCCAGCTGTTTGCCCCCAGCCCCAGCCCGGGCGGCGCCGTGGGCAAAGTGCGAGTTAGTAAGCGTGGATGCTTGTGAGCGGGGGCGAGACTTACCGCCCACCTTATGATAGGGCTGAACTGGCCATGTGACAGAGCGGGCAGAGGACAGATGTGGGCGCGGACACGCGGGGCACATCTCCTACAGCTAACACTCGAGCGGCAAATGCGCGCTTTATGTGAGTGGGCTCCGTGAGTGACACGGGAAGTGTTGTGCTTGTGTGTAGGGGCGGGCACTGGAGCGTGGGTGCTTTCACTACACTTAAGACACCGTCGGCGGTGAGCCGGATAACCAGACATACTGCTCTTTACAGGGTTTTTCTGGGTCGCCGTAAAAATGGCGTTTGTGTGCAGGCGAGCGGGTCGTGTTACCGGCTCGTTGGCTGCTTAATGAACCACTGCAGTAGCCTGTGTTAAGGGGACTGACAGGGAGACGAGCTTTTGTGACGCGCGGGCAGCACGTGAAGTGTGTATCAGTAAACGTGAGTGCTCGTGGGCAGGCACGGGGCTTACACACATAGATCGATATGAGGTTGAACTGGCCGTGTGACAGAGCGGGCTCTGTGAGTGGCACGGGAAGTGTTGTGCTTGTGTGTAGGGGTGAACACTGAGATGTGGGCACTTCATCTACACATAAAACACCATTGGCGTGAGCCGGATAACCAGACATAAACTCTTTATGAGATCTCTCTGGGTTGCCGTGACGACGGCGGTTGTGTGCAGGCCAGCGGGTCGTATTACCGGCTCGTTGGCTGCTGAATGAACCACTGCAGTAGCCTGTTCGAAGGGGACTGACAGGGAAAGGAGCTTTGATGGCAGTCCAGCCGTGGCGTTACTCAGCCGTCTTTCCCTCTGGCTTTTCGGCGGAAGAGCAGACTTTGAGCGCCATCTCGCGGAGGGCGGACAAAAGTGCACTGCAACCGCTTTCTCCACCGGGGGGATAGAGTTGTATCCCTTCTCGACGGCGCCGTCCACTTGGGAGAGTAACGCGGAGACATAAGGGTGGAGCCTCGTGGAGAATGGTGCATTCCACGATGCCAGAATGGAACAGCAGTCCTCTGTGGCGATTCCCTCTGCCTCGTCATCTGAGGCAACGGCAGTGCGGGCCGTAGCCGGCGGCTGCGCGTCAGTGAAGAGGGGCGGATGGTGTTAAAAACCTCGAGACGAGCCCGCAGGGTCGACATCGGAGGTTCCTAGCCCAGGGAGAGAGTGATCTCCGGCGCTGGGCAGCACGAGCCCCAGGAAGCGAGACGTTTTTAGAAAAACGTCTCATGCTCTTTTAGAAAAAAGGGGGGTGTGTCGCAGCGGCGAACACACACACACACACACACACACACACACACACACACACACACACACACACACACACACACACACACACACACACACATATACACAAGTATAGAGCTTAGTAAGGATACGTCGCCGGATGGCGTTGCTCGCAGAATGGCTGCTTGCATCACTCCCTTACTCCTCCTATAGTCATATGGCCACTTGGCCTGCGTTAATGCAAATGGGGAAAAAAAGGTTTTGAGGGGGAGTAGTAATAATTCGTTGCATTTATATAGCGCTTTTCTAGGCACTAGTAATTAATAGATCTGTTTAGAAGTGGACTTTTCCTATAACCACGTTCCTGTAATTGCTTGGTTTTTGCTGTAATTGCTGTAATTGCTTGGAAATACCACAAAAACCTCTAAAAACTGGACAAGACATGGCTACGACAGACTTCCCGTATCACCTCCGCTTATAAAGCCACAATCTAATCCTTTTTACATGAAATAAGCCTGCTCGCGAGCAGGTTCAAGCTAGCGCACCTGTTGCTATGACAGCAAGTCCAGGATGAGCGTCGAAGAACCAAAGAATCCAAGATTATGCCAAATCGCCAACAATCAAATCCAGCTAACTGAGTTAGCGACGTACGAAGAACGGGCCCCAGGTGTGTGAGCTGGTCGAGCCATCCATCGCAGAGGGAGTGCTGGTGGACGTTGAGGGTTCGGAGGTGAGCCCCGCCCACGTTCTACCTGTCGCCCTGGCTCCCGCACCTGCGCTCCTTCCATCTTCAACCTCGGGGTGGACCATTGGCCATTCGGGCTCACTGGACTCCTTCGGCACATTTGGCTCCACCGAGGTCAGACATTGCGGACCTTCCTTTGCTCTCTGGTCCTCCACCCCTTCAATTGCGGCTTGCTCTGCCCTACCTCAGGCTCCATCTCTGCTTGTGGTCGCTCCAACTCGCCCTCAGACCTCCGGACTCTCACCTCGCTCACGGGAGGTCGTCGCTGCGGCTCCATCACGACTTCCAAGATCTTCACCATCACCATCAACCCTTTGCCATCTCCTCATCCTCTTTGCCTCGTCACCAGGAGCCTTCCAGGAGGGGGCGTTCTGTCACTTTCACACCCCATGGACTAGTTATGTTTTGTCATCACCTGCCTTCGTCACTCATTTGTTGTCATGGACACTAATTACGTTCAGCTGTGCACTAATCAGTCACCATCATTAACACCTGTATATATGTTCAGTTCTGTTTGACTTCAGTGTCCGGTGTCATCAATGGTAAGTGTGTTGCTATCTGTTCTCCTGTCTGTTGGATCTCTAGTTAGATAAACCTTTGAATTGGATATTACGTCTTCCTCATATGTCTGCCAGCAATCTTTATGATCATCTATTTGGATTTTTTATGTATATGTATAAGAACTTGTACAAATGTTTGTACATGAAGAGGAAGAGGTGTTAGTGAGGCCAGTAGGAGTTGCTCACCCTGTAGTTTTGTGTGGGTCCTAATGCCTCAGTATAGTGTTGGGGACCATATACTGTCAAAAAGCACCCTCCTTTGGATGAGACGTTAAAATGAGGTCCTGACTCTCAGGGGGCTTTCACACTGGCAGTTTAGTTTGAAACAGGGCATGGTTCGCATTAAAAATCGCTAATGTGAACGCTGTCATGGGACCCGGGTGCGCACTGAGGTACCGAACCCGAGACTACATGGAAGAGGTGGTCTGAGTTCGGTTGCTCCCGAGCCGTGCCGCGGTTTGCGTGAATGTGAAAGCAACACGGACTCAGGTGCACACTTGTTCAGGAAGTAAAGTAACCTGCGCATGCGTTTTAGCTTATTGTGATGTATTCAGTTAAATAAAACACTTGTAAGGGATGCTAGTGTTGATTTACCTTGGATACGAGCGAGAGTGAGCCTGCAGTGTAGGCTATTTGTGCATTGCGCGTGGAATCAGGGCAACACATTTGGAAATCCACTGTCTCCTCAAAAGAGTTTGTTTGCAAGCAGCAGAAGTCCACCTTATATGACACACGCACAGTAAACCTGTATTGTTCACTCAACTGCGCATAATAGCAGCGAAAACACAATATTGACCTGCGTTCTGTTTTCTATCATGCGCCGTGCACGTTTGCGATGATGTAAGATGCACGCAAACGCACCAGAGTTCGATATAATCAAGTTGAGTGTGAAACCAGACCAACGCTGCGGGGCGCGCCGGGAACAATCGCACCCGGGCTCGGACCGCAGCAAACCGTGTAAAAACCGTGTGAAAGCCCCCTCAGTGGTCACTGAAAATACCAAGATGTCCTTCGAAAAAGAGTAGGGGTGTAACCCCGGCATCCTGGCCAAATTTGCCCATTGGCATCTGTCCATCATGGCCTCATAATCATCTCCATATATACTGATTGGCTTCATCACTGTCTCCTCTCCACCAATAAGTGTGGTGGGCGTTCTTGCGCAATATGGCTGCCGTCACATCCAAGTGGATGCTACACATTGGCGGTGGTTGAAGAGGTTTCCCCCTTCTATGTAAAGCGCTATTTAAATGTAACAAATTACACGAGTGTATGCAGCTGTGTCTCTTTAACATGAATCCTGTTACAGGTTGCTCAGGTTGCTTGTGCAAAAGGCATCAAGACCAAGATCTTTAGAATGAATTGTTTGTTCTTATTACACATGTCAGTATTGAAGGTTCATTTTATGTACTTATTTTCTTATCTTTGTCTAGTCTATTGGCTATTAAACAAAACTATATTGCTGAAATGTGTTTCCTTTGCTGTAGCCCAAATTAACCAAATATCCAGCTATTTTTTGTCACTGCTGTTATTCAACAAATAGTTTTAAAAACATGTCAAACATACATGTACATTGAAGGCACCCGCCACCACGAAAGACCTTTTAAACAATACAAGTGTGAATTAAGCCCTCAATACTCTTTTAGAACAAAGGTATTTCTTGTAAATAATTTCAAAGTTCAAGTTGACATGACAACTGTCTGTATCTTAAAAATAGTAGGTAGTACATTGGAAGAAGGTTTTTGATTACCTAGATGTGAGTCAATTGAGACGCGTTCTGAGTGAACGCTGGCGTGACTGTCGCCGCTACTCACCGGTAGAACTTTGGCATACATTTTGACAATACCAGCGAATTTTCAGACAGATAGTGCTTCAATCTGATCAAATTGAATCATTATATCTTTACAACATTGGTTGCTGCTTATGACCAGTTACTGTTGGATTAACGCTCTTCTATGATCCCGGCTGCGTCCTAACATCTTCACCGCTGCTGCTTACCTGAGGATCTCCGGCCCCCCAGCCTCTCTCTCTCTCCTGTGCAGGATGACGTGGATTCACCGGTCAATTTTCTGGTTCGTGCTTGGCTGGCTTCTGGTGTTTCTTGCCCACCTGCAAGTCAACGCTCTGTTCCAGTACTCTGTTGCTGAGCTTTTGAAGCTCCGACGCCATATTGATGTTCTCCAGCCCCTATCTGGTTGCTCCATTCCGTCGGACATCTTTTTCCAGCCGAACCGGAGATACATCGCCCACAGTTGTGGTCACTGTTTACCGTCCCCCAAAATATAACAAAGATTTTCTGAATGACTTTTCTCAGCTTTTCACTCATCTTTCAACTCTATCCCATAACTTAATCATCCTGGGTGATTTTAATATTCATATGGATAATATCAGTTCTCCGCTCTCCAGAGACTTTTCATCTTGCCTGGAAAGCCTCGGTCTGCACCTATATATCGACTCTCCAACTCATTGTGGGGGGCATATACTGGACTTCCGGTTCCGGTGTCATCCCCTCTGCCTGTAAAACTCACTCTGTTGCCTTTTCCGACCATATGCTTATTACTTTTAACATCACCCTCCCGCTATCTAAACTGACCATCCCTCACACTATTTCCTTCAGGAATATCAAGGACATTAACACTGTCACCTTTGCATCTGATATCAATAATTTTCCAAGTGTACCTGTCTGCTGTTCACCTGATGAATTAGTTTCTTACTATAACAAACATCTTCACACTCTCTTGGACACCCATGCTCCTATGAGATTCAGATCAGTCTCCTTCACCCGCTCAGCACCCTGGTTCACTCCTGCCCTACGCCTCTTGAAATCTCAGGGCCATCAGCTGGAGCGTCTTGCTAACAGAACTGGACTCACCATTCATAAAAATATGTACATGGAACATGTTAATTTTTATAAGGATTCCCTCTCTTCAGCTAAATCTACATACTACTCTCACTTAATCCACTCTAATAATCATAATTCTGTAACAACATTAGGTATTACATTAACATTAGCTCAATGATATATAGGGAATTTGAATAATTAATCATGAATATGATTAATATATTGCATATTACAGTTAAAATATCGAAGTTGAAAATAGATAGATTGTACATATGAATGATCAATCACAACAAGTTATAATTCCTCATTCATATATCAATGGTCCCTTTCCAAATCGATTATATGAGATAACCTTTAATGGAATTAATTTAGCTATCAAACCGTTTGTCCAGCAAACGGCCGTAAGATTAACTTATCAACTTCTCAACAAGGTTATCCCTTCTTATAACCTCCAAGAAATATCAATCTTCTGGCCGTGAACATTAATTTTCCTGTGTTTATAAAATTAAACTACTCAAAGTAGTCAATAATAAAAGCTTTTGTAGCTAGGATCAAACATTTCATTGACTTTGTAAAATGAGCATCTCAAAATCAATCAAGAATATGGTTTTAATAAAATGAAACTACGGATACAGAATTCTACATTTAAACATGGGGTACAGTAAGTAAAACTAATAAGACAAACGAATAACAAACTGGAGTGAGAGAGAGAGATTGAGTGAGAGAGAGAGATTGAGTGAGAGAGAGAGAGATTGAGAGAGAGATGGCAGTATGGCAAAAATCACAGACAGAATGAACCTTGAGAGACACTAAGGAATGAAATCACATTAAAAGTTCCATAAAACTAATACTTGCACAATGGTTCTCTTTGAGTTGCTGAGGAAAGCCGCGTCTTGCGTGTGTGTGTGTCCTTAAGAGCGGGTGCGTGCTTTCTCGTCTCTTCCGGGCGAGTGCGGTCGCGGTAGGTTCAAAAAGTCTCTTTAAGATTGAAGTTGCCGATTTCGTTCATTTCACTGAAACTGAACGTAAGAAAAAGTCCGAAGACGAAAATAAAGAAAGATTAAAGAAAAAGAAGAAACACGGTGTGAAGCTCCCTAAGGAGCCATGGTACCGGAAACCTCTCACAGGGAAAAAGCTCTCTGAGGAACTTCTTGGGGTCAGTCTTTTTATGGAAAGACTGGGTCACACCCCTGTCAGAGAATCTGACGATGTAAGTTTAATGTTCAAAGTTCGTGTTGTGTGCGTAACTGTGAGTGTGTGTATGTGATTGTCCTTCCGAATTCATTCGGAGTCACATGTCCTTTCGGTCACATGTAGTAAACAGGTCATTCCTTTGTTTATTCATTAGAGAAAAACGCTGCGTGGCAAAATCAGAGTCAATGATTTGATCAAGTCCCAAACACCATTCCTTTGATTTGTCAATCACAGTAAGACAGAGCTGTGTTTGATTAACTAGCTTCCAGTGATTTACTCAAGAAGAAATGAGCTGTGTTAGCAGATCAGGATTTTGCTGATTCCAAACATCTGCCAGACACCCTGCCAATGTCGTTACAATTCTAAAACCCTGTTCTCCCTCCTCACCTCCATTACAATTACCTCCATTATCTCTTCCCTACCATATGCAATCCCAAGACTTTTGCAATAAACTTATGTCCTTTTTTGTTTCCAAAATTACAGACATCCATAAACACCTGACCTCATCTGGAGCTGCAGCTTCTGGAGGCAACTTTAACACCCCTTATCCATCCCCAACTACAACTTTTTTAAGTTTCGTTCTTCCCTCTGTCCAAGCCATTACGGACATTATTCATAAATCTAAACCCTGCACATTTCAGCTCAACCCACTTCCCTCCACCCTGGTTAAATCCTGCTGCTCTTCATTTGCCCCCCTCATCACTGAGATTATCCACTCCTCCCTAAGATCCGGTTCAGTCCCCTATTCACTCAAAATTGCCTCGGTCACACCCATTCTGAAAAAACCTGGTCTGGACCCCACTAATTTTAGCAATCTCTGTCCCATATCTAACTTACCCTTCATATCCAAAATTCTGGAAAAAACAGTCGCTTCTCAACTTCATAATCACCTCATGTCGAATAGCATCTACGAGCAATACTCATCAAAATTTCAGATGACCTTCTCATGGCTTCTGATTCTGGGATACTTTCAATTCTCATTCTTCTGGACCTCACAGCAGCTTTTGATACCATTTCTCATCCCACCCTCCTTAGTCGATTATAATCTATTCGTATCACCCATACTCCCATAGCCTGGTTTACTTCATACATTTCTGATCGCACACAGTTCATACAACTTAAAACCCAGAAATCCGTTACCTTCCCAGTCTCCGCTGGAGTGCCCCAAGGCTCTGTATTGGGGCCTCTCCTTTTTATCATATACATCCTCCCTCTTGGTCACATCCTCCGTAAACATAACATTAAATTTCATTGCTACGCGGACGACACCCAGCTCTACCTCTCTACTAAACCATCTTCTTTACTCCCACCAACCTCTCTTACCCTCTGTCTCCAAGAAATTCACTCTTGGTTTTCATTCAACTTTCTCAAACTGAACAGTTCAAAAACCGAAGTCCTCCTGGTGGGCACACCTCATACCCTCTCCAAAGCTAATAAAGTTTCCATTACCATTGATAACTCAACTGTCCTCCCCTCCGATCAGGTTAAGAGTCTGGATGTACAAGAATCCTTTCAGCAAGTGGCAATTAAAGATTGTGACATTCTTAGCCTCATGCCACTGATTTTCTGCACAATCTTAGATGACCCAGATGGGACGCGAACCCACAATCCTCAGCTCCGAAGGCTGATGCCTTATCCATTAGGGCACTAAATGGGTACTTCCGCACAAGAATATTACAGTCATATCATTAAATTATATTTTTAAATAGTAGGTAGTACATTGCAAGAAGGTTTTTAATTACCTAGATGTAATCAAACAGTCTGTGAGTCAATTGCACAATGCTCAGCTCCAAAGTCTTGTCCCACAATTGCAGTTGTACTAGAACTGTTTGTATCTTGAAATATGTACAAGAATCCTTTCAGCAAGTGGCAATTAAATACTGTGACATTCTTGGCCTCATGCATAGTCTTAGATGACCCAGATGGGACTTGAACCCACAATCTTCCAAGATAGCTAAATGGGTACTTCCGCAACAAGAATATTTCAGTCATAGCTTTAAATAATATTTTTAAATAGTAGGTAGTACATTGGAAGAAGGTTTTTGATTACCTAGATGTGAGTCAATTGCACAATGCTGAGCGCCAAAGTCTTGTCCCACAATTGCAGTTGTACTAGAACTGTTTGTATCTTGAAATATGTACAAAAATCTTTTCAGCAAGTGGCAATTAAAGACTGTGACATTCTTGGCCTCATGCATAGTCTTAGATCACAAGATAGCTAAATGGGTACTTCCGCACAATAATATTACAGTCATAGCATTAAATTATATTTTTAAATATTAGGTAGTACATTGCAAGTAGGTTTTTGATTACCTAGATGTAATCAAACAGTCTGTGAGTCAATTTCACAATGCTCAGCTCCAAAGTCTTGTCCCACAATTGCAGTTGTACTAGAACTGTTTGTATCTTGAAATATGTACAAAAATCTTTTCAGCAAGTGGCAATTAAAGACTGTGACATTCTTGGCCTCATGCATAGTCTTAGATGACCCAGATGGGACTTGAACCCACAATCCTCCAAGATAGCTAAATGGGTACATCCGCAACAAGAATATTTCAGTCATAGCTTTAAATAATATTTTTAAATAGTAGGTAGTACATTGGAAGAAGGTTTTTGATTACCTAGATGTGAGTCAATTGCACAATGCTGAGCTCCAAAGTCTTGTCCCACAATTGCAGTTTTACTAGAGTAGTACTGCCATTCTAATAACCTGCATGTACATTGTAGGCACCCTCCACCACGAAATACCTTTTAAACAACGCAAGTGTCAATGAAACCCTCAATACTCTTTTAGAACAAAGGTATTTCTTGTAAATCATTTCAAAGTTTAAATGACAACTGTCTGTATTTTTTTAAAATATGTACAAGAATCCTTTCAGCAAGTGGCAATTAAAGACTGTGACATTCTTGGCCTCATGCCACAGATTTTCTGCACAATCTTAGATGACCCAGATGGGACTCGAACCCACAATCCTCAGCTCCGAAGGCTGATGCCTTATCCATTAGGCCACTGGGCCACAAATCCAAGATAGCTAAATGGGTACTTCCGCACAAGAATATTACAGTCATAGCATTAAATTATACTATTAAATAGTATGTAGTACATTGCAAGAAGGTTTTTGATTATCTAGATGTAATCAAACAGTCTGTGAGTCAATTGTACAATGCTCAGCTCCAAAGTCTTGTCCCACAATTGCAGTTGTACTAGAACTGTTTGTATCTTGAAATATGTACAATAATCCTTTCAGCAAGTGGCAATTAAATACTGTGACATTCTTGGCCTCATGCATAGTCTTAGATGACCCAGATGGGACTTGAACCCACAATCCTCCAAGATAGCTAAATGGGTATTTCCGCAACAAGAATATTTCAGTCATAGCTTTAAATAATATTTTTAAATAGTAGATAGTACATTGGAAGAAGGTTTTTGATTACCTAGATGTGAGTCAATTGCACAATGCTGAGCTCCAAAGTCTTGTCCCACAATTGCAGTTTTACTAGAGTAGTACTGCCATTCTAATAACCTGCATGTACATTGTAGGAACCCTCCACCACGAAAGACCTTTTAAACAACGCAAGTGTCAATTAAATCCTCAATACTCTTTTAGAACAAAGGTATTTCTTGTAAATCATTTCAAAGTTCAAATGACAACTGTCTGTATTTTTTTAAATATGTACAAGAATCCTTTCAGCAAGTGGCAATTAAAGACTGTGATATTCTTGGCCTCATGTCACAGATTTTCTGCACAATCTTAGATGACCCAGATGGGACTCGAACCCACAATCCTCAGCTCCGAAGGCTGATGCCTTATCCATTAGGCCACTGGGCCATAACTCCAAGATAGCTAAATGGGTACTTCCGCACAAGAATATTACAGTCATAGCATTAAATTATATTTCTAAATAATTTATTAGATTTCTGCACAATCTTAGATGACCCAGATGGGACTCGAACCCACAATCCTCAGCTCCGAAGGCTTTTTTTAAATAGTAGGTAGTACATTGCAAGAAGGTTTTTGATTATCTAGATGTAATCAAACAGTCTGTGAGTCAATTGCACAATGCTCAGCTCCAAAGTCTTGTCCCACAATTGCAGTTGTACTAGAACTGTTTGCATCTTGAAATATGTACAAGAATCCTTTCAGCAAGTGGCAACTAAATACTGTGACATTCTTGGCCTCATGCATAGTCTTAGATGACCCAGATGGGACTTGAAGCCACAATCCTCCAAGATAGCTAAATGGGTACTTCCGGAACAAGAATATTTCAGTCATAGCTTTAAATAATATTTTTAAATAGTAGGTAGTACATTGGAAGAAGGTTTTTGATTACCTAGATGTGAGTCAATTGCACAATGCTGAGCTCCAAAGTCTTGTCCCACAATTGCAGTTTTACTAGAGTAGTACTGCCATTCTAATAACCTGCATGTACATTGTAGGCACCCTCCACCACGAAAGACCTTTTAAACAACGCAAGTGTCAATTAAATCCTCAATACTCTTTTAGAACAAAGGTATTTCTTGTAAATCATTTCAAAGTTCAAATGACAACTGTCTGTATTTTTTTAAATATGTACAAGAATCCTTTCAGCAAGTGGCAATTAAAGACTGCGACATTCTTGGCCTCATGTCACAGATTTTCTGCACAATCTTAGATGACCCAGATGGGACTCGAACCCACAATTCTCAGCTCCGAAGGCTGATGCCTTATCCATTAGGCCACTGGGCCACAATTCCAAGATAGCTAAATGGGTACTTCCGCACAAGAATATTACAGTCATAGCATTAAATTATATTTCTAAATAATTTATTAGATTTCTGCACAATCTTAGATGACCCAGATGGGACTCGAACCCACAATCCTCAGCTCCGAAGGCTTTTTTTAAATAGTAGGTAGTACATTGCAAGAAGGTTTTTGATTATCTAGATGTAATCAAACAGTCTGTGAGTCAATTGCACAATGCTCAGCTCCAAAGTCTTGTCCCACAATTGCAGTTGTACTAGAACTGTTTGCATCTTGAAATATGTACAAGAATCCTTTCAGCAAGTGGCAACTAAATACTGTGACATTCTTGGCCTCATGCATAGTCTTAGATGACCCAGATGGGACTTGAAGCCACTATCCTCCAAGATAGCTAAATGGGTACTTCCGGAACAAGAATATTTCAGTCATAGCTTTAAATAATATTTTTAAATAGTAGGTAGTACATTGGAAGAAGGTTTTTGATTACCTAGATGTGAGTCAATTGCACAATGCTGAGCTCCAAAGTCTTGTCCCACAATTGCAGTTTTACTAGAGTAGTACTAGAGTTGCCGAAATGAGCCGAAGGTGTACGAAGCGGTACGAAGTGATGATCCTCAGGGGCGTGTCAGAGGTCAAAAAAGTTCAGTCACGGTGGTCAGGTAACGGTTAGCATAATTTGAACGGAGGACTGCGAAACACAATTTTCGGTAAATTGAACGTTATTTTCGGACAACAGGTAAGAACGAATAATGTAATTGTATATTTGAATATGTCGTGTGTGCTTTTTTTAAGAAAACATTTTTATTAATACTAGTTTTGTCCAAAATCAAAAAGCCATGTCGGATGCTGACTGGATTTCAAGACTAAAAAAGTTTGCCAGCACAGGAGTTTGGCCATCTAATGAGGGTAACAGGCCAGCTCCTCGCCAGAAAAAGTGGCATGACGTGTATCAAAAGGTGAGTGTGCTTTTGTCACCTTTGCATGGCAGTAAGGAAATAAAAATGACATTTTTATGTAAAAATGACATTTTAATGACAAATTAAATTTGTACCACTGTAGTTGAGGTCAATAAAAACATTCATGACCAACCACATAACAGTTTAATGTAATGTTAACCTATAAAGCTAAGTGGTTTCTTAAGTTTGATAATTAATCTGCTATGTCATGTTTATGACATATTATGTTATCTTGGTATTGTCAAGTTGTTATGACACTAACCAGTTATGATGTATTGGTTAATGTCAAGTTGTCATAACAAAGACATCTCAAACAATGTCATATTTGCATTAAACATGTCATAATTGACAGAATGACACTTAATGGCAGTTGTCATAAACATGCATAAAACCTCCTTCATATTCATGATTATGAAGGTGTCATGTCAGTCTTATGCACACCCCTTCAAGTAAAGTGTTACCGTGTGAAATGTTCCTCACTCTTTCTCTCTAATTTTACAGTTTGTATCTCCCCTTCAAAGAACATGAATAAAAATAAATTTGACACACGTCATGGAAAATGACAGTAAATTAGTTTGCCATTCCTGTTTAGTTGAAATGCATATACTGTGTATGACATGTGTTATAATGTTTACAGATTGAAAAATGTCCGATGCAGTCTCGCGGCCAGTCGACCTTGCTCAGAGAGGTCCCAAAGTGCATGTGTGGTTTTCACACTCAAAAGGTAACAATGTGAAGATGTTGCATTGCAAGTATTAAAACATAATAATTAATAATTTACTGAATAAATGTTTCTCGTTCAAAAGTGATTGAAGCTGATGTCTTTTTTGGTTGTTTAAAGCAGGCCGCAGTCTCTACTGGACAAGCACCAAGGGTTGTGGAGCAACAGTCTGCCGCTGCTGGACCAGCACAGGAGGTCATGGAGCAGAGTCAGCCTCAGCCTCAGCCTCGACTCCAGCCCCAGCCACGGCCTACTGCATCTGTGACGACATAATAGGACAATACCAAGTTTGTCAATGGTAATAACATTTTTATTAATACATGTATTATTAATTCAGTCATCATTCATCTCCAAATATAACCTCAATTACTGTTAATAAACACTTTATCTTACAAGCTATGTGCAAACTAGTTTTGAATCAATGTCATTTTTAAAAAAGTACCCGTTGAATTACAATAATACTCACATTCTAGCAATGCCTTCCCTTCCCACTCATTTTTCTATTCTAACTGTGCTTGCTTCAATCTATATAAGTAGCAGAGGGAGGTAATACGAAAAAATGTAAAGCAAGAAAGCAGTTAATTTAGTTATATGAAATATTGAAACAACAGATATTTTCTCATTTACCAAAAATGTAATTATATTTTTTGCCACTGTGCTGTTACAGCTTATTTTGTAATTTAGTTGAAATTGTTTTGGCCTATTTTAGTTTACCAAGCTAAGATTTGGTGGGTCCCACATTTCTGCTGCAAAGCCAAATCTATGTGTGGCTAGGAGACCATCTCAGGTTGTTGACCAACCCAGCGCAGCAGTGTCCAGTGCCCCTACACCAAGCACCACTGTCTCTGTAAGTACTGGCATAATCCATTTTGCATTCTATGAATACACATTCCACTTCTGTGCACTTTCCTGTGCACACATATCTTGTATTCCAGGAAATCTTACAATAATGAAGTAATAACAGTACTATATACTCTTTGAATTAAATAGATTTTAGATTCAGTACTGTTTAAAAGTTGGTGTGGTCAGTAAATTGAGACTTTTTTTCAGCAATGACACATTAATAAATACATTTGAAAATACATTAAAATAAGCAGCAATATTATTTCCCAGTATAACTGTTTTTGACTGTATTTTAATCTTCTTTCAAAAACATAAAATAAACTTACTGACCCCAGACTTTTGAACAGCATTGTATTATTCCATCCAGGATGAGTTACAATTATTGGGCAGGTATGTTTGACTGTTTCTCTTGTTATATATACAAAATCTATAATATTTCACTGCATGATTTTACAGACACAAGATCCTGGAGTTCCAGCCTCTGTCCCCAGAACCACTGCAGATGTGACCAGTTCTGAGTCTTGCTGTATTGTCTCGGTAAGCCATTTCAAATTCTATTGGTCTAAAATAATTTATTTTGCATATTAACTGTCACAACTCACTAGAGGCGCACAAAATAGAGCTAGCAGATGACACAATTCTGAAAACACTTTGAACACATGTACCAATTATATTCTTTTACCTTAAGTACGTATTTGACATCCAATATTTTCTATTTTATGTGAGGATAGTCTTGGATAGATAAAGCGCTAATTAAATAAATGACCTGATAGACTAAATGTTTTTTCTTTTTCCTTCACAGACTGCTCCTTCCGGGGCGTCATTGCCTGCTCCATCTGCAGTTCGACTGCATCGTTTGTGGTCGGAGACCTTGCCGCCAGAGGATCACAGGTGGATTGCCAGCAGGCTTTTTAAAATGGGGCCCAAGGGAAAACCAGAGCTTCGAGACAACCTACAGCTCTGGTATTACCCACCACAGCCAGCACTTATTTATAATCAGGCTCCAGCTCCAGACAGATTTTTTTGTCATGCTCTGTTGCTGTGGATGCCGTACAAGCTGTGGAAGATCAAGGCTCTCTGTCCCAATTCTGCAGCATCAGCTGACAGGAGGCGGTCTGCACAAAAGGGCACGGCAGGTTTTGGACATCGATAGGATGTACAACATGGTCACAGAAACCCTCATCTGTACCAAATGTAAAGCCTCGCATGTGTCCTGGAGTCAGACTATCCTGCAACAGCTGGATCTGGGCCATCGCTCTGAATTTCGGGTCATCCTCACGCGGAAGTACGTACACTTTCATTCCACATCCAGTTGATAGCCCATCATCACATATGTTTGCAAATACTTTACAAATCAAACATGTAAAATATATGAATGTGTGGATTTTGCTTTTCCTAAGGTATGGCTGTGATATGAGAGTCATTCGGCTCCTGCGTGAGCGTGGCCTAGGCAACAGTCCCACGCGGGTCATCAAACAGCTGCGTGAGAACCACAGCGAGGAGTGGCTCCAGCGTATGGCCCGGTACACCACCCAATGTGTGGACTTCCTCAAAAGACCTGGGGTGTTGCAAATACAATTCCAGGAACCCCCAGAGCCTACAGTGGTGCCAAGCTGCAAGTGGCTGCTCACCGTGTACAGCCAAGACATCCTGACAAGACTGGATGAAATCCATGCACGGATAACATCCACGTATGGTTCAGTATTGAAAATGGATTCCACTAAAAAGGTTAGCAGGGGATTTTTGTTCATTTATGGTTTTTACTGTTATATCATTATCAGAGCATGAGTATCATATTCTACATGGTGTGATGTTTCATTACATTGCATGCTTCTTGTCATCTACTGCAGATCACTAAGAAGCTGGCTGGGACGGCAAGGGGAACGGGACTCTGGCTTACCTCTGTTGGCAATGAGTTTGGTCAGGTGCTCATAAGTGTGCTGACAGCACAGGAAGGAGCTGGACTGGACATGATGGTCGATGGTCTGGTGAAGAGGTACCAGCAGGCTAGTGTGGATCCACCTGCTGTTTTGTACGTGGACTGTGGCTGCTGCACTGATGTGGGTGAGACCAAGCTGAAAACCAGATTCAGAGGTTGGCCTGATCTCATGGTTCGCTTGGACATCTGGCATTTTATGCGCAGGATTGCCATGGGGTGTACAACTGATGCCCATCAGCTGTATCCCATCTTCATGTCACGGCTGTCAGCGTGCATTTTTGAGTGGGATGCGGCTGATGTTTCTATGCTTCGCAAAGCAAAGAGAGAGCTGTTGATATCCCAGGGTTGGCCTGCGCTGACAGATGAAGATGTCAACAAGCATCTTACCAGGGATGAGCTGGCACTCCATTGCCGGAGGAGGACCTGTGGAGAGGAGACTACCATCCTTCTCCTTGAGCGGCTGCTCACAGAGCTCCTGAGCAGCAAGGGCAAAGACTCCCTGGGTGTTCCTCTCCTGGACCGAGAAAGGATGGAGCACATCTGGAATGTCCAGAAGAAGCATGTGAAATGCATTCAAGACCCCCCTGGTGTTGTGCTCTATACAGAGACAGGGAGCCTAAACAAGGGAGGCGTGCTTCTGAAGACCTACAGATGTGCCAGAGGCTCCACTTCTCTCGAGTCCTTTCATTTACACCTGAACCGTTTCATCCCAGGTATTGTCTTTGTCACACACACTGTACATGTGTAAAGAAACAGCATTAAGTGTTTTTGTGTGTTTCTTTAACACCCCCTAAACACTGTTGTGTCTATTTACAGGGACCAGTGCCAACAGTCTGAATTTTCAGATTTATCTGCTGGAGGGTCTACACCGGTGGAACCAGGATCGGGAGGCTGCTTCCCTGTCATCGGAGCCATCAGCTTTGCGCAGCTACACAGGAGAACTTGTTCACTGTGTAAACAGCAATTACGAAAAGCTGTTTGGAAGGAAAGTGGTCCCCACGTTTTGTCCCCCTGCATGTTACACCGGTGAGAATTATTTCATATATTTTTTATTTTCTCAACTTGCAATTTCTGTGTAACCTCTGTCTATATGTCAGATTTAACCCTATAGAGTCGATTGTATCATAATTGATATGCAAGTTTCTAAAGGCCTCTAAATGATCAAGATGATCTAAACTTTTCAGGAAACATGCCCTCTGTCTTCTGATTGATTATAGTCTTTTAATATAATTGTAAAAGTGTCCACCTTCAGCTCGTGCTTCACGTTTCTTTTCACTGTGAATCCTTTACTGATTTTTATAAAGTAATTGTAAGTTTTGGATTGTTAGTAATATGTAATGACTAGTTACTAGACTAAAGCAGCTTTGGTTTACTTGATTAGAAAATCATGTTACATGTAAATATCAAAATAATCATCAGACTTTTCTCTCAGTCATCATTAATTGCATTTCATTTCATTTTCTCCCTGACGATGAGCTCTATATTATCACAATATATGAGCTACTACAAAAGCCTACTGTATCAAATATGATACTCAACATTCTATTTAATTTCTGTTTATTGTTTTTTATTTCAGGTGAGCTCATTGGAGTGCAGTATCTGTTCCAGCAGACTGGTCAGGCACTGCAGGACATGAATCCGGACTCTGAGCAGACAGCAGAGCTCATTGAGGACCTCTGTGTGGAGGAGCGAGATGAAGATGAGGGCTTCTGTGACATCAGCGAGGATCACACAATAGCAGATCCGGAGGCTGTTCTGTCACCACCCTCTTCCACACTGACACTGGGTTCTTCCACCCTGGTCACCAGCAGTGCCACACCTGTACTGGGCACCACATCCCCTTCACTGGTCCCTGACCCTAAACTTGTCCTCACACAGTCTCCTTCATCACCTGGACCCTCAGGGACTGCCGTCACACCTGTTCCCTCTGAAACATCTGTTTCAACTCTCCCCTCAGAGCCAGAGGATGCTGGTCAGGATGATGGAGAAGAAGAGACGGTAAATAGCACTCCTTTGCATGTCTTTCAAATTAACCAGAATAATTATGATGAATTAACATCTAGTGCTTTAAATCCAGACTTTCCACATATTTTACATTTAAAAGTACAGCCTAAATTCATTTGTAAGCTGCAAATACACATCAAGTCAAGTTATCTTTATTTATTTGGTTCTTTGTAAAGAACATGTTAAGAAAATGTCAGTTATGGAATTATGCATTAGACAGATGTGATGTAATAATTGTATTGCGTGTTTGTGTTTTTTAATAGGCTGTTGACTACCAAAATGTCCCAGGTTATCAACATGTGGACCAGCTGGCAGAATATCTGGTGGATCTCCGGGCCCACACAGCCCTCAGCCTGACCAACCAGGAAGCCAACACCATTATTGCTCTTTGGCAGAACCTGGATGACCGAGACAAGGATCGGGTGGTGTATGACAGTCGATGCCGAAAGAGACTGCTGAGTGGACGCTTCAAGGTCCCGAAGAAGCCAACTCACCCTGGTGTAGAGAGCACCACCAGATGTGTGCTGGGTGCAAGCAGCGCACCTGCTCAGTGGCCTGACTGTTGCCGTCTGGTGGAGACCATCTTCATCAGACTTTGCACTGTCCACCCAAGCCCCAAAAGAAAAGGCAAGGGAGCCCTGTCGAGATGGTCTCTGATCCTTCAAGACTATCGCAGAATAAGGCAGCTTGTACTGGGCAACAGCTTGGTGATGGGAGGAACCTCAATGCAGCTGGTGGAGGTTAACCAGAACACCCTGATTCAGTGGTACAACAAAAGACAGAAAAAGCAGGAGCTGTCTGTGCTGCTTCAGGGTATTCATTTGCCTCAGCCCCTGCCTGAAGCTCATGAGCCTCTCCAGGTTGCCAAACATCTACGGACTGAGCCAGAACATCCAGGGGAGCAGCACCAGTACAAGCTACCAGAAAGCACAGCTGGTCAGGCAAAGCAGAGGCAGACTTCTGTTGGGCGACCCCCTCTCAGACCCAAGGCACCAGCGCAGAGTCAGATGCTGCTGACACCATCTGCACCTGGAGCATCACTGCAGATGGTACCAAATATTCTTCTACCATCAGCACCAGGTTTCCAGGGCGTGCCAGTGTTCCAGGGAGTGCCAATGTTTCAGGGTGTGCAAATGATCCAGGGCATCCCAATGGTCCAGGGGATGCAAATGATACAGCCACTGTTACAACCAACAGCTGTACAGGGCACTTGCTTACCCGCTGCACCAGCTGCCAATCGAGACGCCATGCCCAAGAGACCCTACAGGAGAACTGTTGCGGCCAACACTTGCAAAAAATGTGGGCAATTTAAAACAAGTGCAACAGGGCATAGCCAGTACAGGGGCAGGGTGTACTGCCCACAGACTGAGACCGTTACAAAAGAGGTGTGGTTAGAGGAAATGCGGAGAACCATTCCCAAATAATGTATATATTTTTATGTATATAGCATCATGTATATAGTGTGAACAGTTGTTTAAATAGTTAATACTTGTTGAATATTATTATTTATTTATTTTCTTTTACGTTATTTAACATTTTAACTTTTCATTTCTTGTTTTTGAAAACCTATTTCACTTTTCATTTTATTTATTTATTTATTTATTTATTTATTTTTAAAACATGTTATTTAACATTTTAATATTCATCATTACTGTTCTGTTGGCATGATTGGAAAATAAAAACAAATTGGCAAGTGATTTCTTTTTGACTTTGACTTTCATATAACACTAGTTCATCCGAACACTGCAACAATATAACATTTGTATATAAAGAGATAATTTGTACATTTTGTTATTCTTGTGATTGACATTTTCAGCAAATTAGTTACTATTTAATGGGTTGCATCTTTGTTCATTACAAATAACAAATTTGCAAGTGTCTTGTTTAAATGTAACCTAAAAAAAACTTACATAAGATAAAAATAATACAACAACTACTAAATAATAACACTATTCCATTGGTCATTATATATTTTTATGAAAGAATATATAAAAAACACAACAAACAAATTACATATGTATATTTTATTAACAATACTTTATTATAACATAATATTTTATCAGTATACTGCAACAAGATAACATTTGTATATAAAAAGATAATTTGTACATTTTGTTGATCTTCATTAATTTTTCAGCATATTAGTTACTATGTATTAATAGGTTGCATCTTTGTTCATTGCATAATAATGCAAATAACATTCTTATTCATGAAAGAATATTTAAAAAAATGACATATGTATATCTTTTTAACACTGGAACAGTAAGCATTCAAAAACGATTCTTATTTAATTAACTAATAAATATTACAAAAAGTTGTCTTTAGCTGGATTCGAACCCATGTCTTGGTGAGCACCTGCAATAGAAAACAGTGTAATATAAATGCATGTTTTTCACACACGAAGAAACCGGAAAACGTATCATAACACATATGCTAAGGAAGGCCTATGTCTGAACGTCACATTTCACCCTTTCTTTTCTTCATTTTTTCTTTCTTTTCTTCCCCTTCTCCTTTTCTTCCTTCCCCCTTTTCTTCCCTTCTTCCCCACCTTTGTTGGACTATTGTTCCCCAGCTTGAAGGCTGATGCCTTATTCATTAGGCCACTGGGCCACAATTCCAAGATAGCTAAATGGGTACTTCCGCACAAGAATATTACAGTCATAGCATTAAATTATATTTTTAAATAGTATGTAGTACATTGCAAGAAGGTTTTTGATTATCTAGATGTAATCAAACAGTCTGTGAGTCAATTGCACAATGCTCAGCTCCAAAGTCTTGTCCCACAATTGCAGTTGTACTAGAACTGTTTGTATCTTGAAATATGTACAAGAATAGTACTGCCATTCTAATAACCTGCATGTACATTGTAGGCACCCTCCACCACGAAAGACCTTTTAAACAACGCAAGTGTCAATTAAATCCTCAATACTCTTTTAGAACAAAGGTATTTCTTGTAAATCATTTCAAAGTTCAAATGACAACTGTCTGTATTTTTTTTAAATATGTACAAGAATCCTTTCAGCAAGTGGCAATTAAAGACTGTGACATTCTTGGCCTCATGCATAGTCTTAGATGACCCAGATGGGACTTGAAGCCACAATCCTCCAAGATAGCTAAATGGGTACTTCCGCAACAAGAATATTTCAGTCATAGCATTAAATTATATTTTTAAATAGTAGGTAGTACATTGCAAGAAGGTTTTTGATTACCTAGATGTGAGTCAATTGCACATTGCTGAGCTCCAAAGTCTTGTCCCACAATTGCAGTTTTACTAGAGTAGTACTGCCATTCTAATAACCTGCATGTACATTGTAGGCACCCTCCACCACGAAAGACCTTTTAAACAACGCCAGTGTCAATTAAATCCTCAATACTCTTTTAGAACAAAGGTATTTCTTGTAAATCATTTCAAAGTTCAAATGACAAGTGTCTGTATTTTTTTAAATATGTACAAGATTCCTTTCAGCAAGTGGCAATTAAAGACTGTGACATTCTTGGCCTCATGCCACAGATTTTCTGCACAATCTTAGATGACCCAGATGGGACTCGAACCCACAATCCTCAGCTCCGAAGGCTGATGCCTTATCCATTAGGCCACTGGGCCACAATTCCAAGATAGCTAAATGGGTACTTCCGCACAAGAATATTACAGTCATAGCATTAAATTATATTTTTAAATAGTATGTAGTACATTGCAAGAAGGTTTTTGATTATCTAGATGTAATCAAACAGTCTGTGAGTCAATTGCACAATGCTCAGCTCCAAAGTCTTGTCCCACAATTGCAGTTGTACTAGAACTGTTTGTATCTTGAAATATGTACAAGAATCCTTTCAGCAAGTGGCAACTAAATACTGTGACATTCTTGGCCTCATGCATAGTCTTAGATGACCCAGATGGGACTTGAAGCCACAATCCTCCAAGATAGCTAAATGGGTACTTCCGCAACAAGAATATTTCAGTCATAGCTTTAAATAATATTTTTAAATAGTAGGTAGTACATTGGAAGAAGGTTTTTGATTACCTAGATGTGAGTCAATTGCACAATGCTGAGCTCCAAAGTCTTGTCCCACAATTGCAGTTTTACTAGAGTAGTACTGCCATTCTAATAACCTGCATGTACATTGTAGGCACCCTCCACCACGAAAGACCTTTTAAACAACGCAAGTGTCAATGAAACCCTCAATACTCTTTTAGAACAAAGGTATTTCTTGTAAATCATTTCAAAGTTCAAATGACAACTGTCTGTATTTTTTTAAATATGTACAAGAATCCTTTCAGCAAGTGGCAATTAAAGACTGTGACATTCTTGGCCTCATGCCACAGATTTTCTGCACAATCTTAGATGACCCAGGCACAAGAATATTACAGTCATAGCATTAAATTATATTTTTAAATAGTATGTAGTACATTGCAAGAAGGTTTTTGATTACCTAGATGTAATCAAACAGTCTGTGAGTCAATTGCACAATGCTCAGCTCCAAAGTCTTGTCCCACAATTGCAGTTGTACTAGAACTGTTTGTATCTTGAAATATGTACAAGAATCCTTTCAGCAAGTGGCAATTAAATACTGTGACATTCTTGGCCTCATGCATAGTCTTAGATGACCCAGATGGGACTTGAACCAACAATTCTCCAAGATAGCTAAATGGGTACTTCCGCAACAAGAATTTTTCAGTCATAGCTTTAAATAATATTTTTAAATAGTAGGTAGTACATTGGAAGAAGGTTTTTGATTACCTAGATGTGAGTCAATTGCACAATGCTGAGCTCCAAAGTCTTGTCCCACAATTGCAGTTTTACTAGAGTAGTACTGCCATTCTAATAACCTGCATGTACATTGTAGGCACCCTCCACCACGAAAGACCTTTTAAACAACGCAAGTGTCAATTAAATCCTCAATACTCTTTTAGAACAAAGGTATTTCTTGTAAATCATTTCAAAGTTCAAATGACAACTGTCTGTATTTTTTTAAATATGTACAAGAATCCTTTTAGCAAGTGGCAATTAAAGACTGTGACATTCTTGGCCTCATGCCACAGATTTTCTGCACAATCTTAGATGACCCAGATGGGACTCGAACCCACAATCCTCAGCTCCGAAGGCTGATGCCTTATCCATTAGGCCACTGGGCCACAATTCCAAGATAGCTAAATGGGTACTTCCGCACAAGAATATTACAGTCATAGCATTAAATTATATTTTTAAATAGTATGTAGTACATTGCAAGAAGGTTTTTGATTACCTAGATGTAATCAAACGCTCGTCCTGATTTGCCAAGTGGAAGATGTCCTGAGACCAATACCTTTATGATGACCCTGGGACAACAACTGCCTCAGCCAATCAACGTTTATGATGTCATCACCGTGTGCACCCCCCCCCCCCCCCCCCCCGTAGAGCCCGCCAAAAAAAAAAAAAAAAAAAACCTGCCAGCAAGTGCACATTACAAGGTAAGACCAACGGCTTTTTACATTCTTCTATTAATTAACATCAGTCTTCTACTATGGCTAAACATATTTGTTTTTAGAATAGCTTTTTCCACCATTGAAGTAACTAATAACCTTAACAGGAAATTGAAAGCCACAATTGATCAGCATCGCTGACGTTCGGCTCAAAAATAAAACATTAAAATAAGAAAATACTGTTTAGATGTTTATATTTTTTTAGAGTGTTAGAAAATGAGCTGGTTTACGGCTAAACCAAGTCATTTCTGCCGATGCGACTGTTTGTTAGCGCTTGCACTGCATATGTTGCCATTCCTAAAATCTCGTTTAATTAAGTAACGTTGCGTTAGCTGCTAGAATTTGCGCGTCGCACTGACCATTTAGCTTGGTCAGACAGTGCAGCGCGATTCGCTGCGAAATCCAGGGAGAAACGTTTGAATTGGCTTATTTATTCTGATGTTGTCCTCAGACCATCATATGAATATGTTGACCTCAAGTCATCACCGATTTATTCTTTAACATGATGTTGTCCTCAGACCATCATATGAATATGTTGACCTCAAGTCGTCACCGATTTATTCTGTAACATGATGTTGTCCTCAGACCATCATATGAATATGTTGACCTCAAGTCGTCACCGATTTATTCTGTAACATGTTGTCCTCAGACCATCTTATGAATATGTTGACCTCAAGTCGTCACCGATTTATTCTATAACATGATGTTGTCCTCAGACCATCATATGAATATGTTGACCTCAAGTCGTCACCGATTTATTCTATAACATGATGTTGTCCTCAGACCATCATATGAATATGTTGACCTCAAGTCGTCACCGATTTATTCTATAACATGATGTTGTCCTCAGACCATCATATGAATATGTTAACCTCAAGTAGGGCTGGGAATCGATTCCAAAAAGAATCGATTCCTCGATTCCGAGGCGTTGGGAATTGAGAATCGATTCCAAAGGTTGGAATCGATTCCATTAAGGGGAATCGACTCCTCTCTAAGATTTTTTTTTTTAAGATTTAATTTGTCAACACAATCACTTCAGACGTCACCTGTAAAGCAATAAAGTTCAGACTAAATAAATGATTAGGCCAGCTAGTTCACAGCCTTTTACAAACCACCAAACAGTGCTGAACGTGAACTGAACTTACTGAATTACTGCCTGATGAACGTTAACGCGTTCATTCTGGTGTCTGTGAACGCGCGCTCTCTCAGTTTAACTTTGTTCAATAGGGTGCCAGATTTCTAGAGCCTTCCAGGCGAAAACCCAGCTAAAACACACCGTAAACAGGCCTTAATATGTAGCGAAAAAAAACCCCAATCTGGCAACATCAGCCACCAGTGTCGCGCACCGCCGCATGCGTCATCAAAACAAAAAGCAGCATGTCGTCGACAAAGCAGCGAGCGAGGAGGCAAGGTTTTATGACAAGTTTTATTTATTTATTTATTTAAGTTACGAGTTTTATGACAAGGTCGGTGAGGATGGGAAAAATCTTACATTTCTGTGCAAACTTTGCCAGTCGATAAAATAATTGCTCTGTGGTTGTATATGGGCTGTGGCAATAATAATAATTGCTCGCAGCAACATATGAAAAAAAAGAACTATGAACTATAGTTCATTTTTTTGAAGTAGGCTATATGAACTATGAACTGAACTAGTTTATTTAAAAGTTGTGAACTGAACTTTGAACTAGTTCATGTAGAAAATGAACTTTCCCAACACTGCCCTGGTTAATTGCAGAATGATCATCTCCACAGCTCTCGTGATACCGACTTGCACTGACAACATCCCGATGTCAGTGAATAAAATTCAGAGTCATTAGCTGCGTCCCAATGTGCATACTATCCATCCTAAATAGTATGTGACATTAGTAATTTTCAATACTATTTAGGGCATAGTATGCACATTGGGACGCAGCTATTGTTTTTTTTATGCTTAAGAACTGTAAAACCTGGTTGTGGTGCAGTGATTAGTTATGAAATCTTAGGCCTACTACATAAATCCAATCTTATTTAATCCACCATTTGAATGTTTATGTGTTCTAAGACATTTGTAGCCTTCTGATTATTGTTGTCCATAAATCAAACTTCCGTGCCTCATTAGTAATTATATATTACCATGCACCAATTAATTTCTAATGCTCGGACACTTCGGTTTCTCTCGTGTGTACGTGTGTGTATTAGGCCTATGTATATAAATAGAATCTACCATATAGGCTATATGGTGAACATATTCATAGTCTTTACACTGTGTCTGTCTACACCTGACGCAGGAAGCACGCGTGAAAGTGAAAAGTGAAAGTGAAAGTGAAAGTGACACGTGATGGCCAAGTATGGTAACCCATACTTGGAATTTGACCTCTGCATTTAACCCATCCAAGTAAGTGCACACACATTAGGAGCAGAGTAGTGAGTAGTGAACACACACACACTGCAAACGTGAATACACACACCCGGAGCAGCGGGCAGCCTTGAGTGGCGCCCGGGGAGCAATTGGGGGTTAGGTGCCTTGCTCAAGGACACCTCAGTCATATTCCTGCCGGTACTGGAATCGAACCAGCAACATTTGGGTCACCAGTCCAACTCTGTTACCATTAGGCCATGACTGCCCAAACGCGTGACAAATCCCCGAAGTAAATGCCTCGTTTTATTTATGACAGAACAGCACGCAATACGTCTCGCTTGTCACGCCAGGTGTACAAAGTTTCTCGCTGTGTGGCACCGTGGTCCGTGGCACGGTAAAAGACGTGACAATGTTTGACACGGTGTTGGTATTTAAAAAAAAAAAAGAATCGAAAATAACAGTGTGGAATCGATTCTTGGAATCGATTCTTTTCGATTCCAGAAACAGGAATCGGAATCGGAATCGATTCCAAAAAATCCGGAATCGAACAGCCCTAACCTCAAGTCGTCACCGATTTATTCTGTAACATGATGTTGTCCTCAGACCATCATATGAATATGTTGACCAAGTCGTCACTGATTTATTCTATAACATGATATTGTCCTCATGTATAATAAAATATAATAAAATGTGCTCCAACAATTGCTTCCCTGGTGATATAACCTCACAGTAGACCTATCTGTAAAATAATCACATTTATAATAGGCTAAGTCTTTATCATTGGTTCTGTATTTTTAGGATAAAGGACACCAAGTGGCAATAGCAGCACACAATGGAAGGTATGATTTTTTATTTTATTTTTTTACTTTATTTAATGCAATTTAACTGTTTCATTTTTAACATGTTTTCAAATCTAAAACAATGTATACCTTGCTGGCATTTGGGGGAGAGGCTGCTTCTTTGTAAGCTACAAGAGAAGCAACTTCGCACAGCATGTTGTTATAAACATACATTTGCAATGTTATCAGATGGGCATTTTAAATTGTATTGATTTGAGACTAAAACATTTTATTTGTATTGATTTATTTGATTTACTGACAGTTTTATTGTTAATGAAAGCCCAATGTGCTTGCAAAATGTGTCATCTAATAATTATTTTTCATCTTTGTAGATAAGGCATTAAGGTGTCTCCAAAATAAAAGGCCAAAGTTCACCATAGGAAGTGTAGGGCCATACAATCTACAAGTGGAAAGTTTTAAAACTTTAATGGAGGACAACGAGGTTTCTGATGAGGTAATTTAACATCCTTACAGTAAGATATGTACATTCTTGCACTTATTTCCTGTCCACTTACCCTACAAGCAAAACAAACAACCATGGCCTCTGATTAGCATTTAGCTCTGTTCTTCATGGGGTTCACAAAGACTTTTTTTTTTTTTGCTAGTCAGATGCTGAAATACATAAACAAACTGGGAACTTAACCCCAGAATGCATAAAAAAAATAAATAGCATGCTTGGGGGATTGGCTCTTGTCTAGCACCAAAACATGCCTCTGACATCTAGGCATTTTCTACCTTAAAAGTCCAGGCTAGAACAGGACTGATGATAAATGACTTTGACTTACAACATTTCTATTTGACTCAAAATATAGAGCAGTTAAATTATTTTACCTCACGTTTTCCCTTTAAATTTTCAGGTCATGGATTCCATATGTAATGTCCTTAGCAAGGTAAGTGTAATTTTACCACCAATAATTTGAATTATATTATACAATATATAATTGATTTGAAACATATTTATTTCTTCAACTCTGAAGAAAGTTGGAAAATATTTTATCCCTCTACCTTAAATCAGGATCACCCAGGGGTTGTGCATGTAAATTCTCAGGCACTCACAAAAATTCTGGACGGATCAAAAAGGGCAAAGAGCCATTATTTTCTCAAGGTAAGGAAGATTAAATGATTTGTCACTGACCTGCATTTTTTTTGTTTGGTATTATGTTAATGAATAGCTGCTGCTATGTTTCAGTAAGCTTAATTAAACAGCAATCAGATTCTATATGATTGTCATGCACTAGGTTATTTTATTCCTTTAATTTCTATTCTATTTCTCTGAATTACAGAATAACATTTTTAACGGGACAACAGAGATATTTGGCGCTTATCTTGAGGGTGGCAATCACTGGAGCTTTTTTGTGAGTCAAACGTTTTTAAGGAAAAATCATTTTCATATGTGGATTCCAATTTGTCTTTATACAAAAATCGTAGTTATCTGCCCTATCACCACTTCCAAATGTTTTATGTAACAATGTGCGTGGTTTACAAACACCACAAAACCCATGATAGTTAACAAATCTGACTAAAATGTTATGCTTGCATCTTAAGTATGTTAAGATTAACATATTACAACTTTAAAGCAAAATACAAAAAACTATTTTTATTACATGCTCAAATTATGAATAAAAAAGATTAACACTGTGATGAGCTGCATCTCACATGAGTGTTTGTCATGTCCCTGGAACGCCTAGTACTCCAAACTCACATGTATTCTGGTGCAATTTTCTGCTGGTATGAGGTGTTGGACCATGGAACTTGGCTTCAGGGCCAGAAGGCAGAGTGAATGGTATTGCAATAAGTGTCTTATGGTATTATTATAACTTCAAATATTTCTGTTTTAGCATTGCAATGTTGACAGAAAGTGCATCACCTACTTCAACTCCTTTGGAGAGACCGAGTGGCAGTGCCAAGCAGTTGCTCAACACTGGTGGTAGGTATTTATTGTTTTGTGTACTATAGTGATATCAGTCGTCTAATAGGCTAAAATCTACTACAAGGGCCAAATTATATAAAATGGCAGTACCTAACCTTTATTAACACTGTTACCTCATTAAGTCCTTTTACGCAACAACTGAAATACAGTTTTGACTGACATGGGTATGAGTAGATGATTACAAAATATTTATGTTAAAATGAACTGTTGGAGTTGGATGTTAGTGGTGATTGATTATTTTTTGTTATTACAGTGCATTCGCAGCTTCAAGGGGAGTGAAAGGAGAGTGGAACATTAAAACCACAAAACACAATTTGCAAACCGATTCCGTGTCATGTGGTATCCACACACTTGCAGTAAGTTAATTTCTGTTACCCAGTGTAAATCACTGCAGGCATGTGTCAACCAATGTAATTTAAACCTATTATCATATATAATCTACCCTTGTACTTAAAGAGCCAATACTTGTCTGATTTTATATTTAGTGATAAATATAGGGCTGTGACGGACGGTTATTATATAACCGTGGAGACCGACGGTTATAGTTGAACACCGTCATTAGAACTCTATAACCGCCAAAACCGTGTTATTAAAATATTTTTTACAAACATTTTTAATCATAAAGGATGTTTAAATACTAATATCAGCTTACGAGGGAAACGGAGGCGGAGTTAGTGGTGCTTCGGAGGCTGCACTGCTGGAGATGATTCGGGAGACCGATCAAAGCGCGCGCCTTGTTAAAGCCTTGTTTATACTCGACGCGTCCGCACAAGCGCGAAGGTGCGCGGCAAAAATGATGCGTTGGGTGCATAAGACCGGCAAGACCACGTTCGTTTGGCTGAATGCACCGTTGTTTTGTAACAGCAGCACGCGCAGCGCCGCATCCGAGGATGAACTACTTCAAGCCTAATCTGCCCGAGAATGTACGTCTCACAGCACCAGCACCCAGTTTGCGCGTCTAAATTGCAAAGTTCATTGCAAAGGTTTTTTTTTTAAAGGTTTTGCTTAGCCTACTGTGTGTGATTTATTTAAAACAAAGCAGGTTCATTGCAAAGTTTTTTTTTTTTTTTTTTAGGGATTTGTTTACTGTGTGTGGTTCATTTAATGGAAAGCACATTCACTTCTTCTAGTTGTCTTGCTGTTAATTTTAAATCAACTTAAATAAACGGTTATGTTATGAACCGTCACATTTGACTCACGTTATAACCGTCATCACCAATTCTGAAACCGGCACACCTCTAGATAAATATCCTTTTTTTCTGTCTTTTTTTCTCTCTTCCTCCAAGTTTGCCACTGAATTCATGAAGTCTGGTGGCTGCATTACCTCCTTTCAGTGCCCTGCAATACAACAAGAGAGAATGCGCCTGGCCTCACTTTTGTTTCAGTCTTTAGGTATGTGCCTTATTGATTGAAATGTTATCAATAGGTATAAATATATATTTAAAGTTCAGAATTTTAGGCCCTTGCCATATTTCTATGTTGTTGAATGATACTGGAGATAAGTATCATGTCACTTGTCTCCTTTGTTAGTCAAAAAAGTAAAGTAACAGGCCACTCTATATATATATATATATATATATATATATATATATATATATATATATATATATATATATATATATATATATATATATATATATATATATATATATACACTCACCTAAAGGATTATTAGGAACACCTGTTCAATTTCTCATTAATGCAATTATCTAATCAACCAATCACATGGCAGTTGGTTCAATGCATTTAGGGGTGTGGTTCTGGTCAAGACAATCTCCTGAACTCCAAACTGAATGTCAGAATGTGAAAGAAAGGTGATTTAAGCAATTTTGAGCGTGGCATGGTTGTTGGTGCCAGACGGACCGGTCTGAGTATTTCACAATCTGCTCAGTTACTGGCATTTTCACGCACAACCATTTCTAGGGTTTACAAAGAATGGTGTGAAAAGGGAAAAACATCCAGTATGCGGCAGTCCTGTGGGCGAAAATGCCTTGTTGATGCTAGAGGTCAGAGGAGAATGGGCCGACTGATTCAAGCTGATAGAAGAGCAACTTTGACTGAAATAACCACTCGTTACAACCGAGGTATGCAGCAAAGCATTTGTGAAGCCACAACACGCACAACCTTGAGGCGGATGGGCTACAACAGCAGAAGACCCCACCGGGTACCACACATCTCCACTACAAATAGGAAAAAGAGGCTACAATTTGCAAGAGCTCACCAAAATTGGACAGTTGAAGACTGGAAAAATGTTGCCTGGTCTGATGAGTCTCGATTTCTGTTGAGAAATTCAGATGGTAGAGTCAGAATTTGGCGTAAACAGAATGGCCCTCATTTATCAAAAGTGCGTACACCAAATTTCGAGCGTACACCTGGCGTACACCCTAAACCACGGTGACTTTGAGATTTATCAATATGGACGTTGCCGTACGGCACGCTCAAATCCCACGCCAGCTCAGGAGGTGGTGTACGCACGTTTGAGTTAGTGCGGAAACGCGCAGAAACACAATTCCTAACACCACAAAATGCGCTGACAAACTAAAACATATGACAAAAAAACAACAACAACAACATAGGCTAATTATAAACTTCAGTGTAAAAATCTGTCACAAAGAACCGGCAAAAGTAATGATTATGAATATGTAAAATATAGCAAGGAGATATTTTAATTGTTTATTAATAAAGAAGTGTTTTCTTTGTGTCGGCTGCAAAGATGAAGTTGAGATGCTGAATCGCGATCTTCGCAGTAGTGAACGCGCCAGAGAGAAATGCACATTTCAGATTACATAAGCAGAGAGCAGTCTGCAGTCTGTTTTCTTTCGTTTTGAATTGTTCTGTTTAAAAGTAGACATGTCTGAGGCACCTTATACGCTGAGTTTCGGTTTATTTATGAGATGAGCTCAGTTCACGCGTCCTCCGTTTCATATCATCTGCTATTTACTTTCCTATTTGTTAAATCCAGGTAGGCCTAATTGGTTGACGAAACATTGTTTAAAATTAAGATACAATTAATACAAAACGAAATTCAGTTTAAAGAAAGGTTTTGTGCTTTATGTTTGATGTCTCTGTGAAAGTTTTAAAATATATTTTAGTGCCGCTTTTAGAGCGCTCATGTCCGTATCATTGTTTTTTCCTCATAAATGCGAACACGAATAAGAATATTACAAATGGACATGCAATTATTAATGTGAATGAATGGTAGGCTACTCCACATCACATCATCATCACTATTGTACATGATACGATATTAAATGCTAATTGTTTCAAAACACGTGCTGTAAAATAATGCATTGTGATAGGTCATTTGATCTCCAGGTCGGAGAAGTTTCTCTTCTTTGCCGTCTTCCGTGTGTCCATGGCGTAAAATGAGGGCGTGGGGGAAGCGGAGACTTGAATATTTAGAGGCGTGTTATTCTAATGACGATCGTTTTCAGCCACTGCATTTATCAAGGACAGGTATTGCGTACACCAGGATTTCAAAGGTACGCACAGCTTCATACATCAGGCGGTGAGAGGAGTGTAAGCATAATCTTACGCCAACATATACGCCCGTTTCTACGCAAGAATGATAAATGAGGGCCAATGAGAACCTGGATCCATCATGCCTTGTTACCACTGTGCAGGCTGCTGGTGGTGGTGTAATGGTGTGGGGATGTTTTCTTGGCACACTCTAGGCCCCTTAGTGCCAATTGGGCATCATTTAAATGCCACGGCCTACCTGAGCATTGTTTCTCAAATTGGTTTCTTGAACATGACGATGAGTTCACTGTACCTAAATGGCCCCCACAGTCACCAGATCTCAACCCAATAGAGCATCTTTGGGATTTGGTGGAACGGGAGCTTCGTGCCCTGGATGTGCATCCCACAAATCTCCATCAACTGCAAGATGCTATCCTATCAATATGGGCCAACATTTCTAAAGAATGCTTTCAGCACCTTGTTGAATCAATGCCACGTAGAATTAAGGCAGTTCTGAAGGCGAAAGGGGGTCAAACACAGTATTAGTATGGTGTTCCTAATAATCATTTAGGTGAGTGTATATATATATATATATATATAATATATATATATATATATATATATATATATATATATTAATTAATCCATAAACCAAAGTGTATGAGTGCACAGTGAAGTAGGTTTCAGAGCTTTTTGTACAGGCTTGAAAAGTCCAATTGTTTGTTTTGTGGTTAGGTAGTCAGAAATGTGGATGTAGAACAGCATTAATTGTTCAGAGAAAAAATATATATATCATATAATTCTTTTTCATCAGTCTATGAAACTGTAAATGGGGCAAGTGGTCAAAAATTCAAATATTTGCCTTTAATAAGCAAAAAAGAATATATTTATAAATATGTATATCCTGTATATATTTACAGATCGAACAAAAAAATGTGGAATTTGTGCCAAAAATGTTTCAGGAAGAAAGACAGTAAGTGCGGTTTTCACATATGAAAGTGATATTCTGCATGTCTTATTTAAGCATAATCATTATGGAATAATGATAATCATTATGGATGGAAACTTTTCATATATAGTATTGTAGCAATGTTTAAGATTCAGGGAAGAAGGAGGTGGGAACCGGCGAACAATCAACAATCATAAAATAAAGCAAATACAAAAACAAAAATAACTGTCAGCAGCCCCTCGCAGATGACTGCTGGCTACACAGAACAGAACTAAAACACAACAAACTCAGGCCTGTTCCTCTCTCGATCTTCCCTGTCGTCGCTCCTCCTTTATGCTTCCGCTCCTCCGTGAGAAATACGAGACCGGTGTGTCTCGCAGGTGTCGCTCATTATCAATCACGCACCGGCCTCACGCCGTTCTCTCACGTCCCGCGGCCTCGTCCTGCTCGCCACAAGTATACATAATTTCTGTACCTGACATGTATAATAATTTACCGACCTGTTACGAATATGTGGTGTGATTTTTCTCTTTGTTTTGTTTTAACAGGAGGCATGTACCTGTGGGGCAGTGATGCACGTAGAGTGTGCAACCACACACGTGTGCTACATATGTCAAGGTAAAACAGAGAATCGCAGAAGTTATCTTATAACAAAGTGGACTCTACTACCTGACCCTGTACTAATGTCTATGAAATGTCTACTTTAACAGAAAAAAGGCAATTTCTTATTAAAATTTTTTTTTCATCTACCCAGTCCCCTTGACTGGTGAGTGCGTGTATATAGATGCATAGTGCATGTATACATACATGTACATATGATCACTCAAACAAATATTCAGTCACTCATTCACTCGCTCACTCAATCACTCACTCATTCATTCATTCACTCACTCACTCAATCACTCTCACTCACTCAAACAAATATTCACTCACTCATTCACTCACTCACTCACTCACTCATTCATTCATTCATTCACTCACTCAATCACTCTCTCTCACTCAAACAAATATTCACTCACTCATTCACTCACTCACTCAATCACTCACTCATTCATTCATTCACTCACTCACTCAATCACTCTCACTCACTCAAACAAATATTCCCTCACTCATTCACTCACTCACACACATACAGACAGACACACACACACACACACACACACACACACACACACACACACACACACACACACACACACACACACACTCAATCAATCACTCATTTCAACAAACACTCATTAAATCACTCAAACAAACACTCACTCACTCACTCACTCACTCACTCACTCAAACAAACAAACAAACACTCACTCACTCACTCACTCACTCACTCACTCACTCACTCACTCACTCACTCACTCACTCACTCACTCAAACAAACACTCACTCAAACACTCACTCACTCACTCACTCACTCAAACAAACAAACACTCACATACTCACTCAAACAAACACTCACTCAAACAAACAAACAAACAAACAAACACTCACTCAAACAAACAAACACTCACATACTCACTCAAACACTCACTCACTCAACCTCACTCACACACACACACACACACACACACACACACCACACACACACACGCACACATATGCACACACACACACACACTCACACTCACTCAAACTCACATTCACTCAAACAAACACTCATTCACCACACACACACACACACACACACACACACACAACCAACCACTCGGATCACTTACTCACTCAAACACACATTCACACACTCACTCACTCACTCAAACTCACATTCACTCAAACAAACACTCATTCATGCACTCACTCCCTCAATTACTCATTTTAACAAACACACACCACACTCACTCAAACTCACATTCACTCAAACAAACACTCATTCACGCACTCACTCCCTCAATTACTCATTTTAACAAACACACACACACACACACACACACACACACACACACACACACACACACACACACACACACTCACTCAAACTCACATTCACTCAAACATACACTCATTCACGCACTCACTCCCTCAATCAATCAATCACTCATTTCAACAAACACTCATTCAATCACTCAAACTAACTCTCACTCTCTCACTCTCTCTTACTCACTCACTCTCTCACTCACTCACTCACTCAGTTAAACAAACACTCATTCAATCACTCAAACACTCACTCACTCAACACTCATTCAATCACTCAAACTAACACTCACTCAACACTCTCTCAAACACTTACTACTCACTCACTCACTCACTCACTCAAACAAACACTTACTTACTCACTGAAACACTCTCTCTCTATAAAAAGGTTATATTTTAGATAATCTTACACTTTTATATGTTGTTTCTTTTTACACAGCTGACCCAGACCTGTTAGACCAACCCTCTGGATCTGCAGATGGCTTTGTACTACAACAGGGTAACAAATTAAATTGTTGCATGCTTTCTGACTTAACTGAACTAATGTCTATGAAATGTCTACTTTAACAGAAAAAAAGGCAATTTCTTATTTATATATTTTTTTCATCTACCCAGTCCCCTTGACTGGTGAGTGTGTGTATATAGATGCATAGAGTACATGTATACATACATGTACATATGTGATGCGATCTGGGAAAACCCGTCGGATGTTGCGCTTGTACATTTTCAGTAAAGTCTAAAAATAGATTGAATGTCAGTTTATGGTCAAATTTGGGTTTTCAATAAATTATTATTCTATAACATCTTGTTTATCATCTCTGAGTATATCTAGTGAAAATTCACTAGATTAGTGCAGAAAAATAGCGATTTATAGTGGCAAGCTGAAAAGACGTGTCTTTCTCTTTAAGAACACGCGCGGAGCGGAGGTGCAAAAAAACAACAACAACGGCTATTTAGTTCTCCTTCTCTTAACACTACAAAGACAGTTTCTCCTATCAAAATAAACCACATAACAGAATAAAGGTCCCGCCAGTCCTGTGTAAACTACAACGGCACGCAAGTTTTTATTTATTTATTTTTATCCAGCATTATGTGATGCGGAGCACAAGAGAACAACAGAGTCTGAAGCTGCTCGTTTAAAAGACCTTGCTCGCCTCTCAATCGCCCAATTTCAAAACGGTATTTACAGGATGAAATTTGAGTTTGTAAGCTTTTGAATGATACCTAATCTATGATTATTACTAAAATATGTGATATGAATAAAAGGCAAAAAAAAAGAGCGCCCGTCGTCCCGCTAGCAGGACGTGACAGTTATTTAAACCTGTTTTTCTCAAAATTCCATTTCTGAAAATCACATCGATCAGCCGACTTCAGATAACCATAACTTTTGTTACAGACAAACTATAAAAGAAATAAAAACAGATTTGGAAAGGGCTTGAACCAAGCTTTAATATGATCGCAAAACCTGTAATATGTCAAATTTCACCATGTGGTGGGTTTTCCCAGATCGCATCACATATACTCTCACTCAAACAAATACTCACTCACTCAAACAATCACTCATTCACTCACGCAATCACTCACTTAAACAAAACACACACACACACACACACACACACACACACACACACACACACACTCGATCATTCACTCATACGCACTCACTCATACGCACTCACTCGCTCACTCATTTCAACAAACACTCATTCAATCACTCAAACACTCACTCACTCACTCCACTCAAACATTCACTCACTCAAACATTCACTCACTCAATCTCTCACTCAATCACTCACTCAAACATTCACTCACTCAATCACTCACTCACTCACTCAAACATTCACTCACTCAAACATTCACTCACTCAATCACTCACTCAAACATTCACTCACTCATTCACTCACTCAAACATTCACTCACTCAATCACTCACTCTCACTCAAACATTCACTCACTCAATCACTCACTCAATCACTCACTCAATCACTCTCAAACATTCACTCACTCAATCACTCTCACTCAATCACTCACTCAAACATTCACTTACTCATTCACTCACTCAAACATTCACTCACTCAATCACTCACTCTCACTCAAACATTCACTCACTCAATCACTCACTCATTCACTCACTCACTCAATCACTCACTCAAACATTCACTCACTCAATCACTCACTCAAACATTCACTCACTCAATCACTCACTCACTCACTCAAACATTCACTCACTCAAACATTCACTCACTCAATCACTCACTCAAACATTCACTCACTCATTCACTCACTCAAACATTCACTCACTCAATCACTCACTCTCACTCAAACATTCACTCACTCAATCACTCACTCAATCACTCTCAAACATTCACTCACTCAATCACTCTCACTCAATCACTCACTCAAACATTCACTTACTCATTCACTCACTCAAACATTCACTCACTCAATCACTCACTCTCACTCAAACATTCACTCACTCAATCACTATCTCATTCACTCACTCAATCACTCACTCAAACATTCACTCACTCAATCACTCACTCAAACATTCACTCACTCAATCACTCTCACTCAAACATTCACTCACTCAATCACTCACTCAAATCACTCACTCAATCACTCTCAAACATTCACTCACTCAATCACTCACTCAATCCCCCCCTAAATCACTCACTTACTCACTCAAATCACTCACTCAAACATCACTCCCTCAATCACTCACTCAAACATTCACTCACTCAAACATTCACTCACTCAATCACACTCACTCAATCACTCACTCAATCACTCACTCAATCACTCACTCAATCACTCACTCAAACATTCACTCACTCAATCACTCACTCAAAACATTCACTCAATCACTCTCACTCAAACCCACTCACTCACTCAAACATTCACTCACTCTATCACTCACTCACTCACTCAATCACTCTCACTCAATCACTCTCACTCAATCACTCTCACTCAAACATTCACTCACTCAATCACTCTCACTCAAACATTCACTCAATCACTCTCACTCAAACTCACTCACTCAAACATTCACTCACTCAATCGCTCACTCACTCAATCACTCTCACTCAAACATTCACTCACTCAAACATTCACTCACTCAATCACTCACTCACTCAAACATTCACTCACTCAATCACTCACTCACTCAAAACATTCACTCACTCAATCACTCACTCAAACATTCACTCACTCAATCACTCTCACTCAAACCCACTCACTCACTCACTCACTCACTCACTCACTCAAACATTCACTCACTCTATCACTCACTCACTCAATCACTCTCACTCAAACCCACTCACTGACTCACTCACTCAAACATTCACTCACTCCATCACTCACTCACTCACTCAATCACTCTCACTCAATCACTCTCACTCAAACATTCACTCACTCAATCACTCTCACTCAAACATTCACTCAATCACTCTCACTCCATCACTCACTCACTCACTCAATCACTCTCACTCAATCACTCTCACTCAAACATTCACTCACTCAATCACTCTCACTCAAACATTCACTCAATCACTCTCACTCAAACCCACTCACTCACTCACTCACTCACTCAAACATTCACTTACTCTATCACTCACTCACTCAATCACTCTCACTCAATCACTCTCACTCAAACATTCACTCAATCACTCTCACTCAAACCCACTCACTCACTCACTCACTCACTCAAACATTCACTCACTCAATCACTCTCACTCAAACATTCACTCAATCACTCTCACTCAAACTCACTCACTCACTCTATCACTCACTCACTCAATCACTCTCACTCAAACATTCACTCACTCAAACATTCACTCACTCAATCACTCTACCTCAAACATTCACTCACTCAATCACTCTCACTCAAACATTCACTCACTCAAACATTCACTCACTCAATCACTCTCACTCAAACATTCACTCACTCAAACATTCACTCACTCAATCACTCTCACTCAAACATTCACTCACTCAATCACTCTCAAACATTCACTCACTCAAACATTCATTCACTCAAACAAACACTCATTCAATCAAACAAACACTCATTCAATCACTCAAACACTCATTCACTCACTCAACCACACACTCACTCAACTACTCACTCACTCTCTCAAACACTTACTACTCACTCACTCAAACAAACAAACAAACAAACAAACACTTACTTACTCACTGAAACACTCTCTAACTCACTATAAAAAGGTTATCTTTTAGATAATCTCACACTTTTATATCTTGTTTCTTTTTACACAGCTGACCCAGACCTGTTAGACCAACCCTCTGGATCTGCCGATGGCTTTGTACTACAACAGGGTAACAAATTAAAATTCTTGCATGCTTTCTGACTTAACTGAACTTTGGCTGTATGCCATTTACACTACTATAGTCACTTCACCTGGGACAGCCAATTTGTTTTTCAAGTATTCCATTCATAAATTATGCTGGTCAGTGCACTGTAAAGGCAAGATAAAGCAGGTCAAAGCAAAGCTCACTCTATGCATCTATATACACACACTCACCAGTCAAGGGGACTGGGTAGATGAAAAAATCTAGATGAAAGAAACAAGTAGATGAAAGAAACAAATATTGTTTACTTGCTCTGCCCTGGGACATATAAAGAACAAACATGTATGTCAATTCTTATAAAGGAGTGGCATTCCTCTTCAATTGATAGAAATGTTTGCTAGTAATTACATTTTTGTAGACTGTCCCACATTGTAAACCTGTAATGTTGACATGAGTTCTGACATATTTTTTGAACAGAAGAGACTGTTATGTCCATGTTGGAGGCCATAGGAAAACCTATGGCCGTTTGCAGTGAGGAAGAAATGGAGGACAAGGAGGAAGAGATGCATGCGCAACGCAATGAAGAAAGACATAGGGAAGATGAGGGAGTGGAGGAAAAAGAAAGGAAAGTGTACAAAGTTTTAGGAAGGCTAACAGCACAAGGAAAGAGCTACCAGGTAGATGAAGATGAGTTGAGGAGGAGGGTCAAAGGAGAAAACATGTCCACAAACATGTTCCGCATGTTGATAAGGGTTTGTATTTCTATTGTATGAATACATTTAAGTATAAAAGAAGATAGAAAGTCATATGGAGTTTGCCACTCTGCCCCTCGTGGCTATTGATAGGCATGGTACAGTACATTATTGATATTTTAGAAAGCCTTGCTCTCATGCTTTGCATCTGTGACACTGTACTTGTTCATACATAGGTTGGCAAAAAAGATGTTCCACCCAATGTCTTGCAGCAGCCTAGAAAAGCGAAGACAAAGCTAACAATATTCAGCACTTTAACAGAGGGAGAGGCAGAAGACCTAGCCAATGGGTTTGGCATGGCACTGGCCAAACATGTGCCGAAGGATACACTACTTGCTGGTATACCAGAAGAGGACATCCCAGCAACACTGTAAGTGTGTCTGTGTAAGTCCCCTATCTGTATGTTGTGGCTTGTCTTAGAATATCTTGATTTCTACACTCTCATTTTATTTATACACCCGAATCACTACGAGCCCCTTTCACACAGCGTGTTGATCCCGGGAAATTGCCAGAGTGCCTCCTGTGTGAACGCAAACACATCCCTGGATTGATGCCGGGATCTATCCCGGGTTGGGGACCTAGTAACATTGCCGGTATCAGTCCTGGAACGCGCACTCTGTGTGAACAAAAGCCGTAATCAATGCCGTAAGGTGCGTGTCATAGTGAAGACGCTGAAGCTGGGATCGTTCGCCAGCTAGTGAAACGGTACTTAATGCGCTAGTTTACGATCGATTCAGAGAAAAAAAATGCACTAGCGAGAGAGAAATCGCAGCTTATAAGCAAACTTTAAAACGCTGGAGGCATTACATGTCACATCGGCATCACAGGTCTCACGGGATCTTTATGGGTTGTGTGAACGCATGCACAGATTCCGGACAAATACTGGCAGTGTGAATGAACCAAAATCAAACAATCCCGGAATAAACCCTGAGTCACATTATCCATGTATTTTCTGGAATCTCTGTGTTAAAAAGGGCTATATAGTGTATAGGATTGCAGGCCTCTGAGGTCATATTAGGAAATGATGGTAGCAGCGTGGATCACGACAGATCTTGAAGTACAAATAGAGGGTGCATTGACGTTATAGAACTGTTCGGTTGACAGAAAATCTAATCTTTTTGGAGATGTTTTTGCCCTTTGTTAAACTTAAGTTGGCCTAATATGCATTTTATTCTAACATTACCATTGTACAAACTTTTTCAGTCTGCTGTCTAGTCCCTGTATCAAGAGGTCAATTAATCAACATGAGAATGATTATGTCATGCATATTGCAATTCATATGATCCTCAAGTCTAGGTCACCTTCCTTCATTTATATAGTGCTTTTAACAATATGGGGCTATTGCTACAGAGTAACAATTCTTGGTAGTAACATGAACATTTTAATTTATTTACAGGAGGAGCATTGAACAAATGCGGAGGAATGTGGAAAACCTTGGTCCTGAATCTGAGCTGGATTTGGCCACTCACCGCTTTGGGCCTACAGCAGCTGAGGTTTTCTTTTCCTTTTTAGAGGACTCTTTAAAATGAATGAATAGCACCATATTCCTGCACACATGTACAAAAAACAAATGCTCAATAACTTTATTTGATATTTAACAAGGCTTTTATTTCGTTTTATTTTACTAATTACTGCAGGACTCATAGTGGAGAACAAGTACAACGTTTGTTAAAATGGCAAAACTGCCTTTGAATAAAAAGTACTTCTCAAACCTTATTTCTATTATCTTTTTGGACCACTGATTGCTTTGTGTTTTCTTCTTGATTTAATAGGGAAACTTGATGTAACATCTGTCCTCATCTCTGGGGCGCTGTTTCTGTCAGTCTTCCTTTTTCTGTTTGCAAATAGTGGGCGTATTTTACGTGACTTGTCCTCATCACAAAGTCGCACAAATCTTTTAAAGTTTATATTTTCTTCCTTTGTTTGCACTTCTAGTTCATTGACTTTATGGGCAATGTCCTCAGGAATTCTCTCCCATGTCTGTAGAGTCTTCAAAATGCTTTCCAGTTTCCTGATAGTTGTACTACGCCTATCTTCATCTGCATTTTCATCCTGTATAGGCTCCACTGAAATGTTAATTGCATGGTTTGATGTCGTCTCACTCATCTCATTTAAAAGTCCTTTTGCAAGTAGTAGACAAGCACATTTTTTATGATATGAGAAAGTACAGCAGTCACATACATTCGTCACTATACATGGTTTTGATACTGCTCTTCCAAATAAGCTTTCAACCTCTAGTGTTTTTTGAGGCTTTGTAGAAATGCTATACTTATTCTTTTGAATCAAGTTGTTGGCATGGGTTTGCAGTTGTGTGTCCATATCTGGAAAGGTCTCACCATCACTACAAGTGAGAAGACTTAATAAAATGAGATGCTTACATGTACGTCCCCTGGTACCAGCGAGACAACTGCAAAACTGCTCTGCAGGGCATACACAGTAAACTACATGTGGATTATTTTCAGATGGAACATTGTATACATATGTTTCTGTTGAAGCTGCGGTAACTGCTGTGGCCCAACCATTGTCTAGCATCCTCTGAGCAGACTTCTTTGTTTCTTCCATTTTACATTCCAGAGGGTTATGGACCCTCCCAGCAGACTGCAAATCCTGTATTATGTTGAAGTACTTGTCAGTCTTGTTTAGTAGCACATCAATCAAATGATCCAATCTACGATTCCGGATGCCACAGAGGAATTGGTATTTTAAACGGTGGAAGAAGCTATAAAGGAAATAAAGCAGAGAGATCAGTATGTTGAATGAGGAGCAGCAACAGGTTTGAAAAATTGCAATGTACTCTTTAACGAATAAAAAAATACGCAAAACACTGCTAGCTTTCAGCTAGCCCACTAATAAATAATGAGGTGAACATGCATAAAAATGTATACCGTTCTATTAGATTGTTTGTTTCAGAGTCTCCATGATTATAACATCTTCCGAAGTTAGACCAAAGATGACCAATTGGCTCCCAGTGGTTCCTAAAGTACTTGCAGACATCTTTTAAGTTTTTAAACTTGCAGTGAAACATCTCAGCTTTTTTCTTGAATTCATGTTCCTGTAAAAATGGACAAGGAAAATCATGTTGTTTTGTGTTATTAGTGTAAGAACTGAATTTATAGGTCATAAAGGTAATCCTCGGCATAAGACCTCAACCCTAGTGTGTGCAGTTGGTGTACTGAGAATGTCATGTACTTGATTGATTGATTATACTAAAGCCATTTAGGCCTATATGAATGATAATAGAATAAACAAACATACTGATTCTATTTGCAGTAAATACAACTATAACCCACCTCATAAAGTATAGGCTGAAATAATTCATGTTTGTATATTATAACATAAAAAATGCACCTTTGAACATTATTATAAATTTAGCTATTATTTTGTGTTTAGGACTACATGTAAATATTCTGTAAATATTTTATTCAGGACTGAACTAAAATAAAAAAATTATGATCCCTCTTATTATGTTATATAAGATATCTCATTCAATCTCGAAATTAAATTTCGTAGTTATAGAGCACATAACAGAGCCTCGCAGGGGTGGTATTATGGAACGGAAACTTTTTCAGAGGGAGTGCACCTTGCACGAAAACTGGCCAAAAAGCTCACAGGATTTTATGGTCCAGAGGTCACAAATAAAGTGTGGCAAATCTTTTATCCTTTTTTGGGGGTTTTCTTGGCTCTATGCTCTGCAAGACGTTGTTTATTCATCTGTTTGTGGACTACTGTTTGGCACTACGCTTTTCCATTCTTTATTTTTCCATCTTATTCTGTTAAAATAATAACATTTTATAGATACTGCAAGGTGCATGACCACATATATACATTATAGCTTGCTACCATTGAAAAACTTTTGAAAAACACTACAAGCTATATTTTCTCTGTAAAACAAATGAAAAGTAACACACCGTGGAACAGGATTTCAGCTCCGACATTAACTGCATTATGTTTGCTCTCGAATCTGCCTTTTCAGGTCCACTCACACCAGATTCAGATCTTGACAGCCAACGAGTTACTGCCTGTTTGTAATAAATGGTGGGGAAATATAAAATTATTTATTTAAACTGGTGAGACTTCAAATAGTCTAATGCATTTGGCTAGTATTATTGTGAACAATTGTCTACAGTTACAGTGAACCCAACAATACATTAAAAAAATAATATGGCAAAAAATACCAGTTTACAATATCAAGTAGCATTAACAGGCTGTTTTGTACAGCTAAAAATAACTAGAAGCGGATGACAAGAAGTCTTGCAGCTTTACGTTACAAATGACTGTTTAAAATTTACAACAAAATGACCTTCATTTTTAGGCCATTCATATTAATCTCACTAAACCTTATGTGTCATCCAGTAACCAAAAAATTTTTAACTGTTGTTTTTATTTGAAATTTTAGCACAACAATAATATATTTTTATTGCAAAATGAGCAAAAATCTAAGCAGTCTCCATTCAATATTAACTTAGTACTTTACTTACTTGGGTTACATGGTACCAACAGAGGAGAACATGTGACTCGTTGAATACCTTACGGATGGCATTGATTTCAGCCTGGTCTTTATCAACCATAAAGCACCTAATGAAAATAAGGTAAAACTTTACAATAAGGTTCATTAGTTAACAAGGAGATAACACCTACTGTAGACTAATCATATAATGCAGCGGTTAAGAAATCAATACAAGTTTGTTCTGGTTAATAGAAGAAAAAAAAAGAATAATTCATTAAGTTGAATTCATAAATTGAATAATGAACCTGAAATAAAAGCATGCATAAAAAGTTTAATTTTAAGGAACTGTGTACCAAAACGTTATGTAATAATATTAATTTAATTTGTTTACTGGTATATTTGTTTGTATTACCTTGGAGATACAGGAAATGTTGGTTTCAGCTTTTCCAGTGCCAGCTGAAGCATGGCCTGCTTTTCATTTCCCAAGATGATATAGGCAACGGGTATGCCATGACCATGACTGTCCCTGACAACTAATGTAAATAAAGGAAAGCCATACTGGTTGACGCCATGTGTTGCATCCATAAAAACAATATCTCTTCCATATTCTTGAAGGTTGTCTCTCATGGATGGTGTTTGTAGAACTATGACAAGATGTGTTTGTGGACTGTAAGGCTGATAAAAAATAACACAGTCTCTGAAAGCGCCCTCAAGAAGTTGTGTTGTACTATTGGCATCATCTTTGTGTTGCTGATTTTTTCGCATCATACATGTCCGAATATTTTCAATGTCTTTTGGGGTAACAAAATATGCTCGGTTGTTGAGATCCGTATGCCCTTTTTCCTTTGACCATTCGTGTGATTTTAAGAGAATTGTACCTGGCTTAACCCCAAGAGATATTAAATCTTGAATATGCTTGACTAGCTCTTGACTAATTTTTTCTGAGTGACCCTCAGAAGAACTTGTTGGGTCATGTCCTGAATGAATGCTGTAAATCCTTTCAACTATAACAAGTTTGTTGAGCCAGTCTGTCCTCTTTTTAAAGGAAACATAGGCCTTACATCCTTTGGCCCTTCGACTTTGGGGTGTGCATGTTCCAGAGCGTTTGCATGTAAACAAGAAATATCCATTTTTCTGATTTTGCAGACTTGCAGAATTCACACTCCTGAAGTTGGCATCTTTGGATGTGTTTATGGTAGTGAGCCTTTCTTGAATAAATTCACAAGCATCCAAATCCTTTTCTAATACATGGACTGTTATATCTGTCTCTTTTTTGTTTCCTTTAAATCTCTCCTCTTTGTATACAGATGTCTTTATAAATTCCTCCATATTTGATGTATACAACCTAAAAAGCAAAGACACAAACAATTAGGCTAAAAACATAAATAATGTTAAGCCCTAAAAACCCATGATGATCTCATGAAAGTACTGTAAGCTATTTGTTTAAAAATTGGAGTAAAACCAAGATGTTACGTACAAGTTAACATATTCATATGATGGTCTGAGGACAACATCATGTTACAGAATAAATCGGTGACGACTTGAGGTCAACATATTCATATGATGGTCTGAGGACAACATCATGTTACAGAATAAATCGGTGACGACTTGAGGTCAACATATTCATAAGATGGTCTGAGGACAACATGTTACAGAATAAATCGGTGACGACTTGAGGTCAACATATTCATATGATGGTCTGAGGACAACATCATGTTATAGAATAAATCGGTGACGACTTGAGGTCAACATATTCATATGATGGTCTGAGGACAACATGTTACAGAATAAATCGGTGACGACTTGAGGTTAACATATTCATATGATGGTCTGAGGACAACATCATGTTAAAGAATAAATCGGTGACGACTTGAGGTCAACATATTCATATGATGGTCTGAGGACAACATCATGTTAAAGAATAAATCGGTGACGACTTGAGGTCAACATATTCATATGATGGTCTGAGGACAACATCATGTTCCAGAATAAATCGGTGACGACTTGAGGTCAACATATTCATATGATGGTCTGAGGACAACATGTTACAGAATAAATCGGTGACGACTTGAGGTCAACATATTCATAGATGGTCTGAGGCAACATCATGTTAAAGAATAAATCGGTGACGACTTGAGGTCAACATATTCATATGATGGTCTGAGGACAACATCATGTTACAGAATAAATCAGTGACGACTTGAGGTCAACATATTCATATGATGGTCTGAGGACAACATCATGTTAAAGAATAAATCGGTGATGACTTGAGGTCAACATATTCATATGATGGTCTGAGGACAACATCATGTTACAGAATAAATCGTGACGACTTGAGGTCAACATATTCATATGATGGTCTGAGGACAACATCATGTTAAAGAATAAATCAGTGACGACTTGAGGTCAACATATTCATATGATGGTCTGAGGACAACATCATGTTAAAGAATAAATCGGTGAGACTTGAGGTCAACATATTCATATGATGGTCTGAGGACAACATCAGAATAAATAAGCCAATTCAACGTCATCTCCTGGATTTCCAGCGAATCGCGCTGCACGTCTGACCAAGCTGAATGGTCAGTGCAACGCGCAAATGCATAGCAGCTAACGCAACGTTACTTAATTAAACGAGATTTTAGGAAATGCAACATATGCATGCAAGCGCTAACAAACAGTCGCATCGGCAGAAATGACTTGGTTGAGCCGTAAACCCATGCTCATTTTCTAACACATCTAAAAAATATAAACATCTAAACAGTATTTTCTTAGTTTTAAGTTTTTATATTGAGCCGAACGTCACGATGCTGAATCAATTTGGCTTTCAATTTCCTGTTAAGTAGCGTTACTTCAATGGTGGAAAATGCTATTCTAAAAACATAATATGTTTAGCCATAGTAGAAGACTGATGTTAATTAATAGAAGAATGTAAAAAGCCGTTGGTCTTACCTTGTAACTTGTGCACTTGCTGGCAGGTTTTTTTTTTTTTTTTTTTTTTTTTTTGGCGGGCTTACGGGGGGGGGGGGGCGGTGGCACACGGTAGATGACATCATAAACGTTGATTGGCTGAGGCAGTTGTTGTCCAGGGTCATCATAAAGTATTGGTCTCAGGACATTTCCACTTGCAAAATCAGGACGAGCTAATCAAACAGTCTGTGAGTCAATTGCACATGCTACGCTCCAAAGTCTTGTCCCACAATTGCAGTTGTATCTAAACTGTTTGTTCTTGAAATATGTACAAGAATCCTTTCAGCAATGGCAATTCAAATACTGTGATCATTTTGGCTCATGCATCAGTCTTAGATTGACCCAGATGGACTTGAAAAACAATTCTCCAAGATAACTAAATGGTACTTCCGCAACTAAGAAATTTTCAGTCATACTTTAAATAATATTTTTAAATAGTTAGTATATCATTGTAAATAGGTTTTTGATTTACCTAGATGTGAGTCAATTGCACAATGCTGAGCTCCAAGTCTTGTCCCACAATTGCAGTTTTACTAGAGTAGTACTGCCATTCTAATAACCTGCATGTACATTGTAGGCACCCTCCACCACGAAAGACCTTTTAAACAACGCAAGTGTCAATTAAATCCTATCCTTTTAGACAAAGGTATTTCTTGTAAATCTTTCAAAGTTCAAATGACAACTGTCTGTATTTTTTTAAATATGTACAAGAATCCTTTCAGCAAGTGGCAATTAAAGACTGTGACATTCTTGGCCTCATGCCACAATCTTAGATGACCCAGATGGGACTCGAACCCACAATCCTCAGCTCGAGGCTGATGCCTTATCCATTAGGCCACTGGGCACATTTCCAAGATAGCTAAATGGGTACTTCCGCACAAGAATATTACAGTCATAGCATTAAATTATATTTTTAAATAGTATGTAGTACATTGCAAGAAGGTTTTTGATACTAGAGTAATCAAACATGCTGTGAGTCAATTGCACAATGCTCAGCTCCAAAGTCTTGTCCCACAATTGCAGTTGTACTAGAACTGTTTGTATCTTGAAATATAGTACAAGAACCTTTTCAGCAAGTGGCAATTAAATACTGTGACATTCTTCAATACTCTTTTAGAACAAAGGTATTTCTTGTAAATCATTTCAAAGTTCAAATGACAACTGTCTGTATTTTTTTAAATATGTACAAGAATCCTTTCAGCAAGTGGCAATTAAAGACTGTGACATTCTTGGCCTCATGCCACAATCTTAGATGACCCAGATGGGACTCGAACCCACAATCCTCAGCTCCGAAGGCTGATGCCTTATCCATTAGGCCACTGGGCCACATTTCCAAGATAGCTAAATGGGTACTTCCGCACAAGAATATTACAGTCATAGCATTAAATTATATTTTTAAATAGTATGTAGTACATTGCAAGAAGGTTTTTGATTACCTAGATGTAATCAAACAGTCTGTGAGTCAATTGCACAATGCTCAGCTCCAAAGTCTTGTCCCACAATTGCAGTTGTACTAGAACTGTTTGTATCTTGAAATATGTACAAGAATCCTTTCAGCAAGTGGCAATTAAATACTGTGACATTCTTGGCCTCATGCATAGTCTTAGATGACCCAGATGGGACTTGAACCAACAATCCTCCAAGATAGCTAAATGGGTACTTCCGCAACAAGAATATTTCAGTAATAGCTTTAAATAATATTTTTAAATAGTAGGTAGTACATTGGAAGAAGGTTTTTGATTACCTAGATGTGAGTCAATTGCACAATGCTGAGCTCCAAAGTCTTGTCCCACAATTGCAGTTTTACTAGAGTAGTACTGCCATTCTAATAACCTGCATGTACATTGTAGGCACCCTCCACCACGAAAGACCTTTTAAACAACGCCAGTGTCAATTAAATCCTCAATACTCTTTTAGAACAAAGGTATTTCTTGTAAATCATTTCAAAGTTCAAATGACAAGTGTCTGTATTTTTTTAAATATGTACAAGATTCCTTTCAGCAAGTGGCAATTAAAGACTGTGACATTCTTGGCCTCATGCCACAGATTTTCTGCACAATCTTAGATAACCCAGATGGGACTCGAACCCACAATCCTCAGCTCCGAAGGCTGATGCCTTATCCATTAGGCCACTGGGCCACAATTCCAAAATAGCTAAATGGGTACTTCCGCACAAGAATATTACAGTCATAGCATTAAATTATATTTTTAAATAGTATTAGTACATTGCAAGAAGGTTTTTGATTACCTAGATGTAATCAAACAGTCTGTGAGTCAATTGCACAATGCTCAGCTCTAAAGTCTTGTCCCACAATTGCAGTTGTACTAGAACTGTTTGTATCTTGAAATATGTACAAGAATCCTTTCAGCAAGTGGCAATTAAATACTGTGACATTCTTGGCCTCATGCATAGTCTTAGATGACCCAGATGGGACTTGAACCAACAATTCTCCAAGATAGCTAAACGGGTACTTCCGCAACAAGAATATTTCAGTCATAGCTTTAAATAATATTTTTAAATAGTAGGTAGTACATTGGAAGAAGGTTTTTGATTACCTAGATGTGAGTCAATTTGCACAATGCTGAGCTCCAAAGTCTTTGTCCCACAATTGCAGTTTTACTAGAGTAGTACTGCCAATTCTAATAACCTGCATGTACATTGTAGGCACCCTCCACCACGAAAGACCTTTTAAACAACGCAAGTGTCAATTAAATCCTCAATACTCTTTTAGAACAAAGGTATTTCTTGTAAATCATTTCAAAGTTCAAATGACAACTGTCTGTATTTTTTTAAATATGTACAAGAATCCTTTCAGCAAGTGGCAATTAAAGACTGTGACATTCTTGGCCTCATGCATTTGATCTTAGATGACCCAGATGGGACTGAAGCCACAATCCTCCAAGATAGCTAAATGGGTACTTCCGCAACAAGAATATTTCAGTCATAGCATTAAATTATATTTTTAAATAGTAGGTAGTACATTGAAGAAGGTTTTTGATTACCTAGATGTGAGTCAATTGCACAATGCTGAGCTCCAAAGTCTTGTCCCACAATTGCAGTTTACTAGATAGTACTGCCATTCTAATAACCTGCATGTCATTGTAGGCACCCTCCACCACGAAAGACCTTTTAAACAACGCAAGTGTCAATGAAACCTCAATACTCTTTTAGAACAAAGGTATTTCTTGTAAATCATTTCAAAGTTCAAATGACAAGTGTCTGTATTTTTTAAATATGTACAGATCCTTTCAGCAAGTGGCAATTAAAGACTGTGACATTCTTGGCCTCATGCCACAGATTTTCTGCACAATCTTAGATGACCCAGATGGACTCGAACCCACAATCCTCAGCTCCGAAGGCTGATGCCTTATCCATATAGGCCACTGGGCCACAATTCCAAGATAGCTAAATGGGTACTTCCGCACAAGAATATTACAGTCATAGCATTAAATTATATTTTTAAATAGTATGTAGTACATTGCAAGAAGGTTTTTGATACCTAGATGTAATCAAACAGTCTGTGAGTCAATTGCACAATGCTCAGCTCTAAAGTCTTGTCCCACAATTGCAGTTGTACTAGAACTGTTTGTATCTTGAAATATGTACAAGAACCTTTCAGCAAGTGGCAATTAATACTGTGACATTCTTGGCCTCATGCATAGTCTTAGATGACCCAGAGGCACTTGCCACAATTCCAAGATAGCTAAAGGTACTTCCGCACAAGAATATTACAGTCATAGCATTAAATTATATTTTTAAAATAGTATGGTAGTACATTGCAAGAAGGTTTTTGATTATCTAGATTGAGTCAATTGCACAATGCTAGCTCCAAAGTCTTGTCCCACAATTGCTAGTTTTACTAGAGAATAGTACTGCCATTCTAATAACCTGCATGTACATTGTAGGCACCCTCCACCACGAAAGACCTTTTAAACAACGCAAGTGTCAATTAATCCTCAATACTCTTTTAGAACAAAGGTATTTCTTGTAAATCATTTCAAAGTTCAAATGACAACTGTCTGTATTTTTTAAATATGTACAAGAATCCTTTTCAGCAAGTGGCAATTAAAGACTGTGACATTCTTGGCCTCATGCACATTTAGTCTTAGATGACCCAGATGGACGCATCTGAAGGCCACAATCTCCACAGATAGCTAAATGGGTTACTTCCGCAACAATGAATATTTTCAGTCATAGCATTAAATTATATTTTTAAATAGTAGGTAGTACATTGCAAGAAGGTTTTTGATTACTAAGTATCAAGTTGAGTCAATTGCACAATGCTAGCTCCAAAGTCTTGTCCCACAATTGCAGTTTTACTAGAACTGTTTGTATCTTGAATTGTACCAGTTCTATTAATAACCTGCATGTACATTGTAGGCACCCTCCACCACGAAAGACCTTTTAAACAACGCAAGTGTCAATTAAATCCTCAATACTCTTTTAGAACAAAGGTATTTCTTGTAAATCATTTCAAAGTTCAAATGACAATGTCTGTATTTTTTTAAATATGTACAAGATCCTTTCAGCAAGTGGCAATTAAAGACTGTGACATTCTTGGCCTCATGCCACAGATTTTCTGCACAATCTTAGATGACCCAGATGGGACTCGAACCCACAATCCTCAGCTCCGAAGGCTGATGCCTTATCCATTAGGCCACTGGGCCACAATTCCAAGATAGCTAAATGGGTACTTCCGCACAAGAATATTACAGTCATAGCATTAAATTATATTTTTAAATAGTATGTAGTACATTGCAAGAAGGTTTTTGATTATCTAGATGTAATCAAACAGTCTGTGAGTCAATTGCACAATGCTCAGCTCCAAAGTCTTGTCCCACAATTGCAGTTGTACTAAGTTTAACTGAATATGTACAGATATTACTGCATTCTAAACCTCATACATTGTAGCACCCTCCACCACGAAACCTTTTACAACGCAAGTGGCAATTAATCCCAATACTCTTTAGAACAAAGGTATTTCTTGTAAATCATTTCAAAGTTCAAATGACAACTGTCTGTATTTTTTTAAATATGTACAAGATCCTTTCAGCAAGTGGCAATTAAAGACTGTGACATTCTTGGCCTCATGCCACAGATTTTCTGCCAATCTAGATGACCCAGATGGGACTCGAACCCACAATCCACTCAGCTCCGAAGGCTGATGCCTTATCCATTAGGCCACTGGGCCACAATCCAAGATAGCTAAATGGGGTACTTCCGCACAAGAATATTACAGTCATAGCATTAAATTATATTTTTAAATAGTATGTAGTACATTGCAAGAAGGTTTTTGATTACCTAGATGTATTCAAACAGTCTGTGAGTCAATTGCACAATGCTCAGCTCCAAAGTCTTGTCCCACAATTGCAGTTGTACTAGAACTGTTTGTATCTTGAAATATTACAAGAATATATGCATTCTAAAAAACGATTAATTGTAGTGACCTCACCAAGAAAGACCTTTAACAACGCAAGTGTCAATTAAATCTCATACTCTTTTAGAACAAAGGTATTTCTTGTAAATCATTTCAAAGTTCAAATGACAACTGTCTGTATTTTTTTAAATATGTACAAGAATCCTTTCAGCAAGTGGCAATTAAAGACTGTGACATTCTTGGCCTCATGCCACAGATTTTCTGCACAATCTTAGATGACCCAGATGGGACTCGAACCCACAATCCTCAGCTCCGAAGGCTGATGCCTTATCCATTAGGCCACTGGCCACAATTCCAAGATAGCTAAATGGGTACTTCCGCAACAAGAATATTTCAGTCATAGCATTAAATTATATTTTTTAAATTGTAGGTAGTACATTGCAAGAAGGTTTTTGATTATCTAGATGTAATCAAACAGTCTGTGAGTCAATTGCACAATGCTCAGCTCCAAAGTCTTGTCCCACAATTGCAGTTGTACTAGAACGTTTGTATCTTGAAATATGTACAAGAATCCTTTCAGCAAGTGGCAACTAAATACTGTGACATTCTTGGCCTCATGCATAGTCTTAGATGACCCAGATGGGATTTGAAGCCACAATCCTCCAAGATAGCTAAATGGGTACTTCCGCAACAAGAATATTTCAGTCATAGCTTTAAATAATATTTTTAAATAGTAGGTAGTACATTGGAAGAAGGTTTTTGATTACCTAGATGTGAGTCAATTGCACAATGCTGAGCTCCAAAGTCTTGTCCCACAATTGCAGTTTTACTAGAGTAGTACTGCCATTCTAATAACCTGCATGTACATTGTAGGCACCCTCCACCACGAAAGACCTTTTAAACAACGCAAGTGTCAATTAAATCCTCAATACTCTTTTAGAACAAAGGTATTTCTTGTAAATCATTTCAAAGTTCAAATGACAAGTGTCTGTATTTTTTTAAATATGTACAAGATTCCTTTCACAAGTGGCAATTAAAGACTGTGACATTCTTGGCCTCATGCCACAGATTTTCTGCACAATCTTAGATGACCCAGATGGGACTCGAACCCACAATCCTCAGCTCCGAAGGCTGATGCCTTATCCATTAGGCCACTGGGCCACAACTCCAAGATAGCTAAATGGGTACTTCCGCACAAGAATATTACAGTCATAGCATTAAATTATATTTTTAAATAGTATGTAGTACATTGCAAGAAGGTTTTTGATTACCTAGATGTAATCAAACAGTCTGTGAGTCAATTGCACAATGCTCAGCTCCAAAGTCTTGTCCCACAATTGCAGTTGTACTAGAACTGTTTGTATCTTGAAATATGTACAAGAATCCTTTCAGCAAGTGGCAATTAAATACTTTTAGAACCAAAGGTATTTCTTGTAAATCATTTCAAAGTTCAAATGACAGTGTCTGTATTTTTTTAAATATGTACAAGATTCCTTTCAGCAAGTGGCAATTAAAGACTGTGACATTCTTGGCCTCATGCCACAGATTTTCTGCACAATCTTAGATGACCCAGATGGGACTCGAACCACATCCTCAGCTCCGAAGGCTGATGCCTTATCCATTAGGCCACTGGGCCACAACTCAAGATAGCTAAATGGGTACTTCCGCACAAGAATATTACAGTCATAGCATTAAATTATATTTTAAATAGTATGTAGTACATTGCAAGAAGGTTTTTGATTACTAGATGTAATCAAACAGTCTGTGAGTCAATTGCACAATGCTCAGCTCCAAAGTCTTGTCCCACAATTGCAGTTGTACTAGAACTGTTTGTATCTTGAAATATGTACAAGAATAGTACTGCCATTCTAATAACCTGCATGTACATGTAGGCACCCTCCACCACGAAAGACCTTTTAAACAACGCAAGTGTCAATTAAATCCTCAATACTCTTTTAGAACAAAGGTATTTCTTGTAAATCATTTCAAAGTTCAAATGACAAGTGTCTGTATTTTTTTAAATATGTACAAGAATCCTTTCAGCAAGTGGCAATTAAAGACTGTGACATTCTTGGCCTCATGCCACAGATTTTCTGCACAATCTTAGATGACCCAGATGGGACTCGAACCCACAATCCTCAGCTCCGAAGGCTGATGCCTTATCCATTAGGCCACTGGGCCACAATTCCAAGATAGCTAAATGGGTACTTCCGCACAAGAATATTACAGTCATAGCATTAAATTATATTTTTAAATAGTATGTAGTACATTGCAAGAAGGTTTTTGATTACTAGATGTAATCAAACAGTCTGTGAGTCAATTGCACAATGCTCAGCTCCAAAGTCTTGTCCCACAATTGCAGTTGTACTAGAACTGTTGTATCTTGAAATATGTACAAGAATCCTTTCAGCAAGTGGCAATTAAATACTGTGACATTCTTGGCCTCATGCATAGTCTTAGATGACCCAGATGGGACTTGAACCAACAATTCTCCAAGATAGCTAAATGGGTACTTCACCAACAAGAATATTTCAGTCATAGCTTTAAATAATATTTTTAAATAGTAGGTAGTACATTGAAGAGGTTTTTGATTACCTAGATGTGAGTCAATTGCACAATGCTGAGCTCCAAAGTCTTGTCCCACAATTGCAGTTTTACTAGAGTAGTACTGCCATTCTAATAACCTGCATGTACATTGTAGGCACCCTCCACCACGAAAGACCTTTTAAACAACGCAAGTGTCAATTAAATCCTCAATACTCTTTTAGAACAAAGGTATTTCTTGTAAATCATTTCAAAGTTCAAATGACAACTGTCTGTATTTTTTTAAATATGTACAAGAATCCTTTCAGCAAGTGGCAATTAAAGACTGTGACATTCTTGGCCTCATGCCACAGATTTTCTGCACAATCTTAGATGACCCAGATGGGACTCGAACCCACAATCCTCAGCTCCGAAGGCTGATGCCTTATCCATTAGGCCACTGGGCCACAATTCCAAGATAGCTAAATGGGTACTTCCGCACAAGAATATTACAGTCATAGCATTAAATTATATTTTTAAATAGTATGTAGTACATTGCAAGAAGGTTTTTGATTATCTAGATGTAATCAAACAGTCTGTGAGTCAATTGCACAATGCTCAGCTCCAAAGTCTGTCCCACAATTGCAGTTGTACTAGAACTGTTTGTATCTTGAAATATGTACAAGAATAGTACTGCCATTCTAATAACCTGCATGTACATTGTAGGCACCCTCCACCACGAAAGACCTTTTAACAACGCAAGTGTCAATTAAATCCTCAATACTCTTTTAGAACAAAGGTATTTCTTGTAAATCATTTCAAAGTTCAAATGACAACTGTCTGTATTTTTTTAAATATGTACAAGAATCCTTTCAGCAAGTGGCAATTAAAGACTGTGACCTTCTTGGCCTCATGCCACAGATTTTCTGTACAATCTTAGATGACCCAGATGGGACTCAAACCCACAATCCTCAGCTCCGAAGGCTGATGCCTTATCCATTAGGCCACTGGGCCACAATTCCAAGATAGCTAAATGGGTACTTCCGCAACAAGAATATTTCAGTCATAGCATTAAATTATATTTTTAAATAGTAGGTAGTACATTGCAAGAAGGTTTTTGATTATCTAGATGTAATCAAACAGTCTGTGAGTCAATTGCACAATGCTCAGCTCCAAAGTCTTGTCCCACAATTGCAGTTGTACTAGAACTGTTTGTATCTTGAAATATGTACAAGAATCCTTTCAGCAAGTGGCAACTAAATACTGTGACATTATTGGCCTCATGCATAGTCTTAGATGACCCAGATGGGATTTGAACCAACAATCCTCCAAGATAGCTAAATGGGTACTTCCGCAACAAGAATATTCAGTCATAGCTTTAAATAATATTTTTAAATAGTAGGTAGTACATTGGAAGAAGGTTTTTGATTACCTAGATGTGAGGTCAATTGCACAATGCTGAGCTCCAAAGTCTTGTCCCACAATTGCAGTTTTACTAGAGTAGTACTGCCATTCTAATAACCTGCATGTACATTGTAGGCACCCTCCACCACGAAAGACCTTTTAAACAACGCAAGTGTCAATTAAATCCTCAATACTCTTTTAGAACAAAGGTATTTCTTGTAAATCATTTCAAAGTTCAAATGACAATGTCTGTATTTTTTTAAATATGTACAAGAATCCTTTCAGCAAGTGGCAATTAAAGACTGTGACATTCTTGGCCTCATGCCACAGATTTTCTGCACAATCTTAGATGACCCAGATGGACTCGAACCCACAATCCTCAGCTCCGAAGGCTGATGCCTTATCCATTAGGCCACTGGGCCACAATTCCAAGATAGCTAAATGGGTACTTCCGCAACAAGAATATTTCAGTCATAGCATTAAATTATATTTTTAAATAGTAGGTAGTACATTGCAAGAAGGTTTTTGATTATCTAGATGTAATCAAACAGTCTGTGAGTCAATTGCACAATGCTCAGCTCCAAAGTCTTGTCCCACAATTGCAGTTGTACTAGAACTGTTTTGTATCTTGAAATATGTACAAGAATCCTTTCAGCAAGTGGCAACTAAATACTGTGACATTCTTGTCACATTCATTCAGAGTGTTATTTAATTGTACATTCCCACGAAAGCTTTAACACAATTCAAAATCTAATTTCGACAATATTTTAATCATCATTAAATAAATTTTATTTTTAATTGAAAGTTTACATGGATAAAACTTTGCAATGCACAGTCTCCAATCTTGTCCCAATGCGTTTACTAGGTAGTATGCTTTATACCATGACATTAGGCACCTCCCAAAGATTTTACACAGTTATTAATCAATATTTTAACAAGGTTTTGTAATATTAATCAAAACAGTTCTGTATTTTAAATGTACAGTCTTTCAGCAAGTGGCAATAAACTGGATTGTGAAATTGATATACAGATAACTCCTAGCAAGTATCTTCATCATCAATCAAGCTAATTTTCGACAATTTAGTGCAATTAATTAATTGCTGCAATTTTGTATGAGATAAACCACAGCCAGTGTCCAAAGCTGCCCAGATAGCTTTGTCTAAAGAATCTAGCATAATATATTGAAAATAGTTTAGTACATTGCAAAGTATGGGTACTCGACAAGAATATTTCGTCTTTAATATATTTTAATATGATACATTGAAGAGGTTTTTGATTCCTAATGTGGTCAATTGCACAATGCTAGCTCAAAGTTTGTCCCATTGCAGTTTTATAGAGTAGATGCCATTCTATAACGATTAATTGTAGGCCCCACACAAAGACTTTAAACAGCAGTGTCAATAATCTCATACTTTTTAGACAAAGGTATTTCTGAACTTTCAAAGTCAATGACAATTCTGTTTTTTAATATGTACAAGATTCCTTTCAGCAAGTGCAATTAAAGATGTGACATTCTTGGCCTCATGCCAAATTTTCGCAAATCTAGATGACGATGGACTCGACCCCATCCTCAGCTCCGAAGGCTGATGCCTTATCCATTAGGCCACTGGGCCACATTCCAAGATAGCTAAATGGGTACTTCCGCACAAGAATATTTACAGTCATAGCATTAAATTATATTTTTAAATAGTATGTAGTACATTGCAAGAAGGTTTTTGATTATCTAGATGTAATCAAACAGTCTGTGAGTCAATTGCACAATGCTCAGCTCCAAAGTCTTGTCCCACAATTGCAGTTGTACTAGAACTGTTTGTATCTTGAAATATGTACAAGAATCCTTTCAGCAAGTGGCAATTAAATACTGTGACATTCTTGGCCTCATGCATAGTCTTAGATGACCCAGATGGGACTTGAACCACAATCCTCCAAGATAGCTAAATGGGTACTTCCGCAACAAGAATATTTCAGTAATAGCTTTAAATAATATTTTTAAATAGTAGGTAGTACATTGGAAGAAGGTTTTTGATTACCTAGATGTGAGTCAATTGCCACATGCTGAGCTCCAAAGTCTTGTCCCACAATGCAGTTTTACTAGAGTAGTACTGCCATTCTAATAACCTGCATGTACATTGTAGGACACCCTCCACCACGAAAGACCTTTTAAACAACGCATGAGTGTCAATTCTAAATCTCTCAATACTCTTTTAGAACAAAGGTATTTTTGTAAATCATTTCAAAGTTCAAATGACAAGTGTCTGTTATTTTTTTAAATATGTACAAGATTCCTTTCAGCAAGTGGCAATTAAAGACTGTGACATTCTTGGCCTCATGCCACAGATTTTCTGCACAATCTTAAGATGACCCAGATGGGACTCGAACCCACAATCTCAGCTCCGAAGGCTGATGCCTTATCCATTAGGCCACTGGGCCACATTCCAAGATAGCTAAATGGGTACTTCCGCACAAGAATATTTACAGTCATTTTAGCATTAATTATATTTTTTAAATAGTATGTAGTACATGCAAGAAGGTTTTTGATTACTTAGATGTAATCAACAGTCTGGAGTCAATTGCACAATGCTCAGCTCCAAGTCTTGTCCCCAATTGCATTGTACTAGAACTGTTTTGTATCTTGAAATATTACAAGAATCCTTTCAGCAAGTGGCAATTAATACGTGACATTCTTGGCCTCATGCATAGTCTTAGATGACCCAGATGGGACTTGAAACCAACAATCCTCCAAGATAGCTAAATGGGTACTTCCGCAACAAGAATATTTCAGTCATAGCTTTAAATAATATTTTTAAATAGTAGGTAGTACATTGGAAGAAGGTTTTTGATTACCTAGATGTGAGTCAATTGCACAATGCTGAGCTCCAAAGTCTTGTCCCACAATTGCAGTTTTACTAGAGTAGTACTGCCATTTCTAATAACCTGCATGTACATTGTAGGCACCCTCCACCACGAAAGACCTTTTAAAAAACGCCAAGTGTTCAATTAAATCTCAATACTCTTTTAGTAACAAAGGTATTTCTTGTAAATCATTTCAAAGTTAAATGACAACTGTCTGTATTTTTTTAAATATGTACAAGAATCCTTTCAGCAAGTGGCAATTAAAGACTTGTGACATTCTTGGCCTCATGCCACAGATTTTCTGCACTAATCTAGATGACCCAGATGGGACTCGAACCCACAATCTCACTCCGAGGCTGATGCCTTATCCATTGGCCACTGGGCCACAATTCCAGATAGCTAATGGGTACTTCCGCACAAGATATTACAGTCATGCATTAAATTATATTTTTAAATATAGTAGTACATTGCAAAAGGTTTTTGATTATCTAGATGTAATCAAACAGTCTGTGAGTCAATTGCACAACTGCTCAGCTCCAAAGTCTTGTCCACAATTGCAGTTGTACTAGAACTGTTTGTATCTTGAAATATGTACAAGAATAGTACTGCCATTCTATAACCTGCATGTACATTGTAGGCACCCTCCACCACGAAAGACCTTTTAACAACGCAAGTGTCAATTAAATCCTCAATACTCTTTAGAACAAAGGTATTTCTTGTAAATCATTTCAAAGTTCAAATGACAACTGTCTGTATTTTTTTAAATATGTACAAGAATCCTTTCAGCAAGTGGCAATTAAAGACTGTGACATTCTTGGCTCATGCCACAGATTTTCTGCACAATCTTAGATGACCCGATGGGACTCGAACCCACAATCCTCAGCTCCGAAGGCTGATGCCTTATCCATTAGGCCACTGGGCCACAATTCCAAATAGCTAAATGGGTACTTCCGCAACAAGAATATTTCAGTCATAGCATTAAATTATATTTTTTAATAGTAGGTAGTACATTGCAAGAAGGTTTTTGATTATCTAGATGTAATCAAACAGTCTGTGAGTCAATTGCACAATGCTCAGCTCCAAAGTCTTGTCCCACAATTGCAGTTGTACTAGAACTGTTTGTATCTTGAAATATGTACAAGAATCCTTTCAGCAAGTGGCAACTAAATACTGTGACATTCTTGGCCTCATGCATAGTTTTAGATGACCCAGATGGGATTTGAAGCCACAATCCTCCAAGATATCTAAATGGGTACTTCCGCAACAAGAATATTTCAGTCATAGCTTTAAATAATATTTTTAAATAGTAGGTAGTACATTGGAAGAAGGTTTTTGATTACTGTTACGCCCGCCTGTTTGCCTCTACTGGCTCTGCTACACAGTGCAGGCGTTAGTTGAGCAACAGGTGTATTCCATCCCTAATTAACTCATATGCAGTAGTATAAAGATCTGTGATTGGGGAGTGAGCGGTCTCTCTTACACTCAGCTCTTAGTCTCAGCTCTGAGGCTCAGTCTCTCTCGGGAGCTGAGCTCTCTTACGTCTTTTGTTTTCTCTTCCACCTTATTTCTTTTGGGTATTTGTTTGTTCTCCCATTTTTATTGTTAGTGCCAGATATTGTTTATTTTGTTTAGAAACGCGCGTGTATTTACTTTTCCCCTAGACATTGATTTTTTTTCTGATTTATTAGTAATTGTTTTGTTTGGTTTGTCAATAAATTGGTTTATTGTTCAAGCATTTGTTGTTTGCCTCTTTTATGTTGCGGTTTACGAGCCAGCCGTAACATAAAAATGGGGCCTCGTCCGAGATTTTTGAGCGTTTTTGTTTGAGGGAGTGGTTTATTGTCTCTTCAGGATTTCTGGTAAAGATCGGCTTTCACTCCGGTTAGTTAGAGTGTTTCAGCTGGGCAGCTCGTGAGCGTCCTTCCATCGGAACACTGTTTGTTGTTTTGTTGATTTCGTTTTGTATTTCATTTTGAGTTTTGGAAGGAAATCCCGGGTGGGGGTACGCTTCTCGCGCAGCTGAACTCAGTTAGAGAACGGTTGTTACGAGGTTCAGCGTTTCAAGTCGCCTCGAGCCCGGCAGTCCTTTGAAGACTAGAAAGGATAGTTAGTTTCAACAGGCAGGTATATCGGAGATGAAAAGCCAATGGAAATCCTGGTGAGTACTTTATATTTTCTCCCTGAGTTTGTTTAGTTTGATTATAAAGAGAACATGTTTTGCGTGCGTTTATCAGTGTGTTTCGTTATATAGGAAGTTGATGTTTGTGTAGAACGGTTAAAATATTAAATTTGATTCGTTTACATGAAGATCTTGTGTTGAGGACAATAGTGGTAGATGACTAGTAGTGGACGTTTGTCACAGCTGTTGTAGCCTATAGAGTATGACCGATTGTTGTTTACTGTGAGTAAATTAGCACTGTATTGAGTGGTTATACAAAGTTTCCTATAGTAATTGAGCACTAGTTTATCGTCCTTGTTATGACACTGAAATTTTTGAAGTGACTTTAGAATCTGTTTGACTAATCTGAATAAACTAAGATTTTTGTCACGGACATATAGATTCATTTGATCTTTTTGAATTTCTACCGTTATAGTGGCTAGGGCTTAAGCTGTTTGCTGGCACTTTTGTTTTGGGAGGTTTTATTAGAATTATTTTGGATTTATTGTAGTCAATTAACTAATCTTCATTGTGTGAATTGTATGTTAGTTCAAAATGACTTCCATTCAGGGATTGAATGTTGAGCTTTCTGAGAAGTTTCTGGATAGGTGCACCAAGGAACAACTTCTAGAAATTGCAGAGAGGTATACAATCATTTTGACTGGAACTGATAAAAAGCGCAAGGAGGATTTGTTAAGAGCTGTTAAAACTCAGTTGATAGACAAAGGAATTCTGGTTGTGGAAGATGAAGCTGGTCTTGGTAAGACCGCATATCCATTGGTTGAGAGAGATTTAATCTCTATAGAGAAACAAACACAGTTTGAAACTGAGAAACTATCGTTTGAAGGTACTCAAGCATTAGAAGAGAGGGAATGGGAAAGACGTTTTCAGTTTAAGAAACTAGAACTTGAACAGGAGCGTGAGCGTACACAATTTGAGCTGAAGAAGTTAGAGTATGCACGTGAGAGTGAACGTGAACATAGAGAGTATGAGATGAGAAAGCTAGAACTTGAATTGGAAGCAAAAAAAGCGGAGGCTTCAAAATCTGTTCAGGTTGTGCATTCTTCATTTGAATTTGATGTTGGTAGAAACATTAAGATGGTGCCGCCATTTTGTGAACGTGACGTAGACAAGTACTTTGCACATTTTGAGAGAGTTGCTTCTTCTTTAAAATGGCCAGAAGAAGTCTGGACATTGCTTCTGCAGTGTGTTCTGACGGGAAAGGCTCAGGAGGTGTTTTCTTCTCTTTCTGAAGAAGAGAGTGGAGATTTCAAACAAGTTAAAATAGCCATTTTGAGAGCGTATGAGTTAGTACCAGAGGCTTATCGTCAGCGTTTTCGTGGTTATAGAAGACTTGAAAGGCAGACATATGTTGAATTTGCTCGGGAAAAAAGAAATTACGTTTACTAGGTGGTGTCAGTCTCAGAAAGTAGAAACCTTGAACCAGTTGAGGGAGTTAATTCTTGTGGAAGAATTTAAAAACTGTGTACCAGCACCTGTGTCTACTTATTTGAATGAACAGAAGGCTCTTACATTAGCTAATGCAGCTGTGTTGGCTGATGAATTTGTTCTGACCCACCGAGTTTCTTTTCCTGATAGAGGTTCAGGTGAGCCGAGTAGAAAGTCATTCCGGAATCGTTGGATGCCTCCTGTGAGTACATCAAATACAGTCACAAGTGTTCCCCCTGTCAGTCAGAAATTTTCATCAGAGAAGGGTAAGATGATTTGTTTTTACTGTCACAAAGCAGGACATAAGATATCTGAATGTAACGCTTTGAAGAAGTCTGCTAAGCCAGTTGGGTTGGTTGGACGTGAACCGCTGGAGAGTTATGCTCACCAACAGAATCCTGAGATTGAAAAGGGAATCTCAAAACCTGTAGAAGTTGGAGATAATTATTCAGAGTATGCTCCATTCATTACTAACGGCATAGTGTCTTTGCCAGGACAAGAGGGAGAAGTTTCTTTGAAGATTCTGAGAGACACTGGCGCTTCTCAGTCGTTTTTGCTAGAGGGAGTTCTCCCACTCTCAGATCAGACTGCGACCGGGAGAGATGTACTAATTAGGGGGATAGAAATGACCTTCTTAAAAGTTCCTTTACACCGGGTACATCTTGCCTCTGATATTGTAAATGGAGATGTGATTGTTGGAGTACGATCTTCTCTTCCTGTACCAGGGGTGTCTTTTATTTTGGGGAACGATCTTGCACAGGGAAATGTCTGGGGAACATTAAAACCTGTACCGTCAACTGTGGTAGTCTCCTCACCTATGCTTACAGATGTTCCTGATGAGTGTGGTTTGAAATTTCCCCACGTGTTTCCTTCCTGTGCTGTCACCCGAGCCAGGGGAAGACAACTTGAAGCTGAACGACAGAGTGAAGGTGAAATTTATTTACATCCTGATGGTGAGATAACCTTGGAGGAACAGCTATCCATTCAGTCTGAGGATGATGTAGAACGATGTAGTATTTCAGACTCAGCTGTTCTCTTTTCAGAAGAGTTTGCCTCTGGGGAGACGGCAGTTTCGGAGAAATTTTTATCTTCTATTTTCCATGTTTCTAGAGAGGACCTGATTCAAGAACAGTTAGCTGATGTAACGCTTAAACCTTTGTTCTCAATGGTTTGTATCGAGGGGGATATTGAGACTCAGTTACCCTCTTGCTACTTCCTGAAAGGCGAATTGTTGCTTAGACGGTGGGTCAGTGAATCTGAGCCCATTACTAAGGCTTATGTTCAAGTGATAGTTCCTCTTAAATTTAGGCAGTCTGTGATCGCGTTAGCACATGACGGAGTGGCTGGACATATGGGAGTAAGGAAAACATACGATCGATTACAACGCAGGTTCTTCTGGCCTGGTTTGAAAAGGGACGTGGCAAAGTTTATTAGAACTTGTCATGTGTGTCAACTCACTGGTAAGCCAAACCAGAAAATCCCTGTTGCTCCTCTCCAACCCATCCCAGCTATCTCGAAACCTTTTGAGTATTTGCTGGTTGACTGTGTAGGTCCTTTACCTAGATCAAAGACTGGTCATTTGTATCTACTCACGGTAATGTGTTTATCTACCAGGTATCCAGCTGCATATCCTGTCCGGTCCACTACTGCAAAATCTATTCTAAGAGCATTAACCTCCTTCATGTCAACATTTGGCATTCCAAGAGTTATCCAGTCTGACCAGGGCTCTAATTTTATGAGCCGTCAGTTTGCTAAGGCCCTACGTCAGTTGAAGATTAGTCACAACATTTCCAGTGCATATCACCCTCAGAGTCAAGGGGCCCTCGAAAGATTTCATCAGACCTTGAAGTCATTGCTGCGATCCTACTGTGTGGAGCTTGGTTCTGATTGGGAGGAGGGGCTGCCTTGGTTGCTTATGGGAGTGAGAGAGGTTACTCAGGAAAGCATTGGATTTAGTCCAAATGATCTGGTATTCGGTCATTAAGTTTGTGGTCCTATTGCGGTTTTAGCTGACAATTGGAGTCCTTCTGAACCCTCCAAAAGTGTTTTGGACTTTGTGAGCGGGTTCCGATACCGGTTACATGAGGCTCGAGCAATTGCTCAGAGGAAACTGGGGAAGTCACAGTGTAAGATGGAGAGGTTGTTTAACAAACGAGCAGTGGCTCGGAAGTTTCAGGTTGGGGACCAGGTACTAGCTTTGTTGCCGCTTGTAACTAATCCTTTTCAAGCCCGTTTTGCAGGTCCCTATCCGGTTCTCAAATGTCTTTCTGGACAGAACTATCTTTTGAAAACCCCAGAACGACGTAAGGGAGTACAGGTTTGCCACATTAACCTTCTGAAGCCTTACTTTCCTTCTGGATCTTCTGTGGGGTTAGTGGCCACTGTGCCTGCTGATTCTTCACGGTTGAGTGTGGAGGGAACTTCATTTTCAGAGAGTTCCTCCTTGAATTGTATGGGGGATGATTCCATTCACTTTCCTTCTCGAGGGGTTGTCGAGGGACGATTGAATAACTCTAAGATGTATTCAAACCTGGCCTTTCATTTACCTCATCTATCTCCCTCTGAGAAAGGCGACATTCTTCAGCTAGTGGAGTTTTTTCCTCAGTTGTTTTCCGATGTGCCCACTTGCACTACAGTGATTGAACATGATATTGATGTGGGTTCTGCTTCACCAATTAGGCAGCATGCGTATAGGGTAAGTCCTGTGAAGCGGGACTTGTTGAAAAAGGAGGTGACTTACTTATTAGATCATAACTTGGCTGAGCCCAGCTTTAGTGCCTGGAGTTCCCCCTGCCTTCTTGTGAATAAGCCTGACGGATCCTACAGATTTTGCACCGACTATCATAAGCTTAATTCCATAACTAAGCCTGACTGTTATCCTTTACCCCGCATTGATGATTGTGTGGATAGAGTGGGATCTGCAAAATTTGTGAGCAAGTTCGATCTCTTGAAAGGATATTGGCAGGTTCCATTAACTGATAGAGCAAGGGAACTGTCTGCATTCGTGACACCTGATAACTTCCTGCAATATCGTGTGATGCCGTTTGGGGTTCGAAATGCTCCCGCCACCTTCCAACGCCTCATAAATAAGGTGTTATGTGGATTACCTGACTGTGACGCTTATTTGGACGATGTGGTTCTGTACAGTTCCTCTTGGTCGGATCACCTAGTCCAAATAAGGGAGTTGTTTGTTCGCTTGTCTGACGCGTCTTTAACTTTAAACTTAGCAAAGTGCGAATTTGGGAAAGCTACGGTTACCTATTTAGGGAAAATAGTAGAAAACGGACATGTTCGCCCCATCGAAGCTAAGATTGAGTCCATCTGTGCTTTTCCAGTGCCTACAAATCGCAAGGAGTTGCGCAGGTTTCTGGGAATGGCCGGGTATTATCGGGGGTTTTGCCCAAATTTTGCCTCTATTGTATCACCTTTGACTGATCTCATAAGCACAAAAGTATCCTTTAACTGGACCACAGCTGCCCAACAGGCATTTGAGGGAGCCAAAGCACTGTTGGCTAGTGCTCCTGTGCTTGTTGCACCCGATTTCTCCCAGCCTTTTTGCTTAGCTGTTGATGCCAGTGATACTGGAGCCGGAGCTGTTCTCCTACAGAGAAGTCAAGATGGAATAGACCACCCAGTCTGTTATTTTTCAAAAAAGTTCAACGTCCATCAGCGAGTATACTCTGTGGTTGAAAAGGAGACCCTTGCTCTTATCTTGGCCATCCAACATTTTGAAACTTATCTGGGATCGTCCACAAGTCCAATCGTGGTTTACACCGACCATAATCCTTTGGTGTTTTTACACAGAATGAAGGATCGTAATCAAAGGTTAATGCGGTGGAGTCTCTTCTTACAGCCATTTTTCCTTGACATTAAACACATCCGGGGCACGGAAAATGTCATCGCTGATGCTTTATCTCGAGCATGAGTATATAATGTGTTGTGTTTTTCCTTTTTCTCCCTTCTCTTTCTATCCTGTTTTCCTAGGGCCCAGGAAGCAGGAACCAGGAACTGAGTGGAGTGGGAGAAACCATGCAGTTATTGTTGTGTTCTTGTTGTTGTTTTTTTGTTGTATTCCTTAGCTTAGAGGAATACTTTTTGTGAGGGAGGTGTTACGCCCGCCTGTTTGCCTCTACTGGCTCTGCTACACAGTGCAGGCGTTAGTTGAGCAACAGGTGTATTCCATCCCTAATTAACTCATATGCAGTAGTATAAAGATCTGTGATTGGGGAGTGAGCGGTCTCTCTTACACTCAGCTCTTAGTCTCAGCTCTGAGGCTCAGTCTCTCTCGGGAGCTGAGCTCTCTTACGTCTTTTGTTTTCTCTTCCACCTTTTTTCTTTTGGGTATTTGTTTGTTCTCCCATTTTTATTGTTAGTGCCAGATATTGTTTATTTTGTTTAGAAACGCGCGTGTATTTACTTTTCCCCTAGACATTGATTTTTTTTTTCTGATTTATTAGTAATTGTTTGGTTTGTCAATAAATTAGTTTATTGTTCAAGCATTTGTTGTTTGCCTCTTTTATGTTGCGGTTTACGAGCCAGCCGTAACACCTAGATGTGAGTCAATTGCACAATGCTGAGCTCCAAAGTCTTGTCCCACAATTGCAGTTGTACTAGAACTGTTTGTATCTTGAAATATGTACAAGAATAGTACTGCCATTCTAATAACCTGCATGTACATTGTAGGCACCCTCCACCACGAAAGACCTTTTAACAACGCAAGTGTCAATTAAATCCTCAATACTCTTTTAGAACAAAGGTATTTCTTGTAAATCATTTCAAAGTTCAAATGACAACTGTCTGTATTTTTTTAAATATGTACAAGAATCCTTTCAGCAAGTGGCAACTAAATACTGTGACATTCTTGGCCTCATGCATAGTCTTAGATGACCCAGATGGGATTTGAAGCCACAATCCTCCAAGATAGCTAAATGGGTACTTCCGCAACAAGAATATTTCAGTCATAGCTTTAAATAATATTTTTAAATAGTAGGTAGTACATTGGAAGAAGGTTTTTGATTACCTAGATGTGAGTCAATTGCACAATGCTGAGCTCCAAAGTCTTGTCCCACAATTGCAGTTTTACTAGAGTAGTACTGCCATTCTAATAACCTGCATGTACATTGTAGGCACCCTCCACCACGAAAGACCTTTTAAACAACGCAAGTGGCAATTAAATCCTCAATACTCTTTTAGAACAAAGGTATTTCTTGTAAATCATTTCAAAGTTCAAATGACAAGTGTCTGTATTTTTTTAAATATGTACAAGATTCCTTTCAGCAAGTGGCAATTAAAGACTGTGACATTCTTGGCCTCATGCCACAGATTTTCTGCACAACCTTAGATGACCCAGATGGGACTCGAACCCACAATCCTCAGCTCCGAAGGCTGATGCCTTATCCATTAGGCCACTGGGCCACAATTCCAAGATAGCTAAATGGGTACTTCCGCACAAGAATATTACAGTCATAGCATTAAATTATATTTTTAAATAGTATGTAGTACATTGCAAGAAGGTTTTTGATTACTTAGATGTAATCAAACAGTCTGTGAGTCAATTGCACAATGCTCAGCTCCAAAGTCTTGTCCCACAATTGCAGTTGTACTAGAACTGTTTGTATCTTGAAATATGTACAAGAATCCGTTCAGCAAGTGGCAACTAAATACTGTGACATTCTTGGCCTCATGCATAGTCTTAGATGACCCAGATGGGATTTGAAGCCACAATCCTCCAAGATAGCTAAATGGGTACTTCCGCAACAAGAATATTTCAGTCATAGCTTTAAATAATATTTTTAAATAGTAGGTAGTACATTGGAAGAAGGTTTTTGATTACCTAGATGTGAGTCAATTGCACAATGCTGAGCTCCAAAGTCTTGTCCCACAATTGCAGTTTTACTAGAGTAGTACTGCCATTCTAATAACCTGCATGTACATTGTAGGCACCCTCCACCACGAAAGACCTTTTAAACAACGCAAGTGTCAATTAAATCCTCAATACTCTTTTAGAACAAAGGTATTTCTTGTAAATCATTTCAAAGTTCGAATGACAACTGTCTGTATTTTTTTAAATATGTACAAGAATCCTTTCAGCAAGTGGCAATTAGAGACTGTGACATTCTTGGCCTCATGCCACAGATTTTCTGCACAATCTTAGATGACCCAGATGGGAGTCGAACCCACAATCCTCAGCTCCGAAGGCTGATGCCTTATCCATTAGGCCACTGGGCCACAATTCCAAGATAGTAACATGTTACGACAGATATTACAGTAAGCATTAAATTATATTTTTAAATAGTATGTGTACATTGCAAGAAGGTTTTGATTATCTTCAATGTAATCAAACAGTCTGTGAGTCAATTGCAAAAATGCTCAGCTCCAAAGTCTTGTCCACAATTGCAGTTGTAGAATGTTTATTGAATGTACCAGAGATTAACAGCCTTCTAAACTGCATGTACTTGTAGGCAACTCCACAAAAATTTTTAAAAGCAGTGTCAATTAAATCCTAAATCTTTTGATACAAGTATTCTGTAAATCTTCAAAGTAGCAAAGCTTGTACTTTTTTAATTTACAAGATCCTTTCAGCAATGCAATTAAAGACTGTGACACCTCCCTCATGCACAGATTTTCTGCACAATCTAGATGACCCAGATGGACTCGAACCACAAAGTTCTGAAGCATTCATGTCTATCATAGGCCATTGTCCAAATTCCAAGATAGCTTAAATGGCTTCAACAAGGATATTCAGTCATAGCATTAAATTTTATTTAATAGTAAGTGGGACTCGAACCCACAATCCTCAGCTCCGAAGGCTGATGCCTTATCCATTAGGCCACTGGGCCACAATTCCAAGATAGCTAAATGGGTACTTCCGCACAAGAATATTACAGTCATAGCATTAAATTATATTTTTAAATAGTATGTAGTACATTGCAAGAAGGTTTTTGATTACCTAGATGTAATCAGAAAATCTGTGAGTCAATTGCACAATGCTCAGTTCCATTAGTTAGTGTCTCCACAAAATCAGTTGTTACTAGATACATGTTTGTATCTTAAATTAATGTACAAGAAATCCTTTCAGCAAGTGGCAATTAAATACTGTGACATTCTTGGCCTCATGCATAGTTTTAGATGACCCAGATGGGATTGAACCAAATCCTCCAAGATACTAAATGGGTACTTCCGCAACAAGAATATTTCAGTCATAGCTTTAAATAATATTTTTAAATAGTAGGTAGTACATTGGAAGAAGGTTTTTGATTACTGTTACGCCCGCCTGTTTGCCTCTACTGGCTCTGCTACACAGTGCAGGCGTTAGTTGAGCAACAGGTGTATTCCATCCCTAATTAACTCATATGCAGTAGTATAAAGATCTGTGATTGGGGAGTGAGCGGTCTCTCTTACACTCAGCTCTTAGTCTCAGCTCTGAGGCTCAGTCTCTCTCGGGAGCTGAGCTCTCTTACGTCTTTTGTTTTCTCTTCCACCTTATTTCTTTTGGGTATTTGTTTGTTCTCCCATTTTTATTGTTAGTGCCAGATATTGTTTATTTTGTTTAGAAACGCGCGTGTATTTACTTTTCCCCTAGACATTGATTTTTTTTCTGATTTATTAGTAATTGTTTTGTTTGGTTTGTCAATAAATTGGTTTATTGTTCAAGCATTTGTTGTTTGCCTCTTTTATGTTGCGGTTTACGAGCCAGCCGTAACATAAAAATGGGGCCTCGTCCGAGATTTTTGAGCGTTTTTGTTTGAGGGAGTGGTTTATTGTCTCTTCAGGATTTCTGGTAAAGATCGGCTTTCACTCCGGTTAGTTAGAGTGTTTCAGCTGGGCAGCTCGTGAGCGTCCTTCCATCGGAACACTGTTTGTTGTTTTGTTGATTTCGTTTTGTATTTCATTTTGAGTTTTGGAAGGAAATCCCGGGTGGGGGTACGCTTCTCGCGCAGCTGAACTCAGTTAGAGAACGGTTGTTACGAGGTTCAGCGTTTCAAGTCGCCTCGAGCCCGGCAGTCCTTTGAAGACTAGAAAGGATAGTTAGTTTCAACAGGCAGGTATATCGGAGATGAAAAGCCAATGGAAATCCTGGTGAGTACTTTATATTTTCTCCCTGAGTTTGTTTAGTTTGATTATAAAGAGAACATGTTTTGCGTGCGTTTATCAGTGTGTTTCGTTATATAGGAAGTTGATGTTTGTGTAGAACGGTTAAAATATTAAATTTGATTCGTTTACATGAAGATCTTGTGTTGAGGACAATAGTGGTAGATGACTAGTAGTGGACGTTTGTCACAGCTGTTGTAGCCTATAGAGTATGACCGATTGTTGTTTACTGTGAGTAAATTAGCACTGTATTGAGTGGTTATACAAAGTTTCCTATAGTAATTGAGCACTAGTTTATCGTCCTTGTTATGACACTGAAATTTTTGAAGTGACTTTAGAATCTGTTTGACTAATCTGAATAAACTAAGATTTTTGTCACGGACATATAGATTCATTTGATCTTTTTGAATTTCTACCGTTATAGTGGCTAGGGCTTAAGCTGTTTGCTGGCACTTTTGTTTTGGGAGGTTTTATTAGAATTATTTTGGATTTATTGTAGTCAATTAACTAATCTTCATTGTGTGAATTGTATGTTAGTTCAAAATGACTTCCATTCAGGGATTGAATGTTGAGCTTTCTGAGAAGTTTCTGGATAGGTGCACCAAGGAACAACTTCTAGAAATTGCAGAGAGGTATACAATCATTTTGACTGGAACTGATAAAAAGCGCAAGGAGGATTTGTTAAGAGCTGTTAAAACTCAGTTGATAGACAAAGGAATTCTGGTTGTGGAAGATGAAGCTGGTCTTGGTAAGACCGCATATCCATTGGTTGAGAGAGATTTAATCTCTATAGAGAAACAAACACAGTTTGAAACTGAGAAACTATCGTTTGAAGGTACTCAAGCATTAGAAGAGAGGGAATGGGAAAGACGTTTTCAGTCTAAGAAACTAGAACTTGAACAGGAGCGTGAGCGTACACAATTTGAGCTGAAGTAGTTAGAGTATGCACGTGAGAGTGAACGTGAACATAGAGAGTATGAGATGAGAAAGCTAGAACTTGAATTGGAAGCAAAAAAAGCGGAGGCTTCAAAATCTGTTCAGGTTGTGCATTCTTCATTTGAATTTGATGTTGGTAGAAACATTAAGATGGTGCCGCCATTTTGTGAACGTGACGTAGACAAGTACTTTGCACATTTTGAGAGAGTTGCTTCTTCTTTAAAATGGCCAGAAGAAGTCTGGACATTGCTTCTGCAGTGTGTTCTGACGGGAAAGGCTCAGGAGGTGTTTTCTTCTCTTTCTGAAGAAGAGAGTGGAGATTTCAAACAAGTTAAAATAGCCATTTTGAGAGCGTATGAGTTAGTACCAGAGGCTTATCGTCAGCGTTTTCGTGGTTATAGAAGACTTGAAAGGCAGACATATGTTGAATTTGCTCGGGAAAAAGAAATTACGTTTACTAGGTGGTGTCAGTCTCAGAAAGTAGAAACCTTGAACCAGTTGAGGGAGTTAATTCTTGTGGAAGAATTTAAAAACTGTGTACCAGCACCTGTGTCTACTTATTTGAATGAACAGAAGGCTCTTACATTAGCTAATGCAGCTGTGTTGGCTGATGAATTTGTTCTGACCCACCGAGTTTCTTTTCCTGATAGAGGTTCAGGTGAGCCGAGTAGAAAGTCATTCCGGAATCGTTGGATGCCTCCTGTGAGTACATCAAATACAGTCACAAGTGTTCCCCCTGTCAGTCAGAAATTTTCATCAGAGAAGGGTAAGATGATTTGTTTTTACTGTCACAAAGCAGGACATAAGATATCTGAATGTAACGCTTTGAAGAAGTCTGCTAAGCCAGTTGGGTTGGTTGGACGTGAACCGCTGGAGAGTTATGCTCACCAACAGAATCCTGAGATTGAAAAGGGAATCTCAAAACCTGTAGAAGTTGGAGATAATTATTCAGAGTATGCTCCATTCATTACTAACGGCATAGTGTCTTTGCCAGGACAAGAGGGAGAAGTTTCTTTGAAGATTCTGAGAGACACTGGCGCTTCTCAGTCGTTTTTGCTAGAGGGAGTTCTCCCACTCTCAGATCAGACTGCGACCGGGAGAGATGTACTAATTAGGGGGATAGAAATGACCTTCTTAAAAGTTCCTTTACACCGGGTACATCTTGCCTCTGATATTGTAAATGGAGATGTGATTGTTGGAGTACGATCTTCTCTTCCTGTACCAGGGGTGTCTTTTATTTTGGGGAACGATCTTGCACAGGGAAATGTCTGGGGAACATTAAAACCTGTACCGTCAACTGTGGTAGTCTCCTCACCTATGCTTACAGATGTTCCTGATGAGTGTGGTTTGAAATTTCCCCACGTGTTTCCTTCCTGTGCTGTCACCCGAGCCAGGGGAAGACAACTTGAAGCTGAACGACAGAGTGAAGGTGAAATTTATTTACATCCTGATGGTGAGATAACCTTGGAGGAACAGCTATCCATTCAGTCTGAGGATGATGTAGAACGATGTAGTATTTCAGACTCAGCTGTTCTCTTTTCAGAAGAGTTTGCCTCTGGGGAGACGGCAGTTTCGGAGAAATTTTTATCTTCTATTTTCCATGTTTCTAGAGAGGACCTGATTCAAGAACAGTTAGCTGATGTAACGCTTAAACCTTTGTTCTCAATGGTTTGTATCGAGGGGGATATTGAGACTCAGTTACCCTCTTGCTACTTCCTGAAAGGCGAATTGTTGCTTAGACGGTGGGTCAGTGAATCTGAGCCCATTACTAAGGCTTATGTTCAAGTGATAGTTCCTCTTAAATTTAGGCAGTCTGTGATCGCGTTAGCACATGACGGAGTGGCTGGACATATGGGAGTAAGGAAAACATACGATCGATTACAACGCAGGTTCTTCTGGCCTGGTTTGAAAAGGGACGTGGCAAAGTTTATTAGAACTTGTCATGTGTGTCAACTCACTGGTAAGCCAAACCAGAAAATCCCTGTTGCTCCTCTCCAACCCATCCCAGCTATCTCGAAACCTTTTGAGTATTTGCTGGTTGACTGTGTAGGTCCTTTACCTAGATCAAAGACTGGTCATTTGTATCTACTCACGGTAATGTGTTTATCTACCAGGTATCCAGCTGCATATCCTGTCCGGTCCATTACTGCAAAATCTATTCTAAGAGCATTAACCTCCTTCATGTCAACATTTGGCATTCCAAGAGTTATCCAGTCTGACCAGGGCTCTAATTTTATGAGCCGTCAGTTTGCTAAGGCCCTACGTCAGTTGAAGATTAGTCACAACATTTCCAGTGCATATCACCCTCAGAGTCAAGGGGCCCTCGAAAGATTTCATCAGACCTTGAAGTCATTGCTGCGATCCTACTGTGTGGAGCTTGGTTCTGATTGGGAGGAGGGGCTGCCTTGGTTGCTTATGGGAGTGAGAGAGGTTACTCAGGAAAGCATTGGATTTAGTCCAAATGATCTGGTATTCGGTCATTAAGTTCGTGGTCCTATTGCGGTTTTAGCTGACAATTGGAGTCCTTCTGAACCCTCCAAAAGTGTTTTGGACTTTGTGAGCGGGTTCCGATACCGGTTACATGAGGCTCGAGCAATTGCTCAGAGGAAACTGGGGAAGTCACAGTGTAAGATGGAGAGGTTGTTTAACAAACGAGCAGTGGCTCGGAAGTTTCAGGTTGGGGACCAGGTACTAGCTTTGTTGCCGCTTGTAACTAATCCTTTTCAAGCCCGTTTTGCAGGTCCCTATCCGGTTCTCAAATGTCTTTCTGGACAGAACTATCTTTTGAAAACCCCAGAACGACGTAAGGGAGTACAGGTTTGCCACATTAACCTTCTGAAGCCTTACTTTCCTTCTGGATCTTCTGTGGGGTTAGTGGCCACTGTGCCTGCTGATTCTTCACGGTTGAGTGTGGAGGGAACTTCATTTTCAGAGAGTTCCTCCTTGAATTGTATGGGGGATGATTCCATTCACTTTCCTTCTCGAGGGGTTGTCGAGGGACGATTGAATAACTCTAAGATGTATTCAAACCTGGCCTTTCATTTACCTCATCTATCTCCCTCTGAGAAAGGCGACATTCTTCAGCTAGTGGAGTTTTTTCCTCAGTTGTTTTCCGATGTGCCCACTTGCACTACAGTGATTGAACATGATATTGATGTGGGTTCTGCTTCACCAATTAGGCAGCATGCGTATAGGGTAAGTCCTGTGAAGCGGGACTTGTTGAAAAAGGAGGTGACTTACTTATTAGATCATAACTTGGCTGAGCCCAGCTTTAGTGCCTGGAGTTCCCCCTGCCTTCTTGTGAATAAGCCTGACGGATCCTACAGATTTTGCACCGACTATCATAAGCTTAATTCCATAACTAAGCCTGACTGTTATCCTTTACCCCGCATTGATGATTGTGTGGATAGAGTGGGATCTGCAAAATTTGTGAGCAAGTTCGATCTCTTGAAAGGATATTGGCAGGTTCCATTAACTGATAGAGCAAGGGAACTGTCTGCATTCGTGACACCTGATAACTTCCTGCAATATCGTGTGATGCCGTTTGGGGTTCGAAATGCTCCCGCCACCTTCCAACGCCTCATAAATAAGGTGTTATGTGGATTACCTGACTGTGACGCTTATTTGGACGATGTGGTTCTGTACAGTTCCTCTTGGTCGGATCACCTAGTCCAAATAAGGGAGTTGTTTGTTCGCTTGTCTGACGCGTCTTTAACTTTAAACTTAGCAAAGTGCGAATTTGGGAAAGCTACGGTTACCTATTTAGGGAAAATAGTAGAAAACGGACATGTTCGCCCCATCGAAGCTAAGATTGAGTCCATCTGTGCTTTTCCAGTGCCTACAAATCGCAAGGAGTTGCGCAGGTTTCTGGGAATGGCCGGGTATTATCGGGGGTTTTGCCCAAATTTTGCCTCTATTGTATCACCTTTGACTGATCTCATAAGCACAAAAGTATCCTTTAACTGGACCACAGCTGCCCAACAGGCATTTGAGGGAGCCAAAGCACTGTTGGCTAGTGCTCCTGTGCTTGTTGCACCCGATTTCTCCCAGCCTTTTTGCTTAGCTGTTGATGCCAGTGATACTGGAGCCGGAGCTGTTCTCCTACAGAGAAGTCAAGATGGAATAGACCACCCAGTCTGTTATTTTTCAAAAAAGTTCAACGTCCATCAGCGAGTATACTCTGTGGTTGAAAAGGAGACCCTTGCTCTTATCTTGGCCATCCAACATTTTGAAACTTATCTGGGATCGTCCACAAGTCCAATCGTGGTTTACACCGACCATAATCCTTTGGTGTTTTTACACAGAATGAAGGATCGTAATCAAAGGTTAATGCGGTGGAGTCTCTTCTTACAGCCATTTTTCCTTGACATTAAACACATCCGGGGCACGGAAAATGTCATCGCTGATGCTTTATCTCGAGCATGAGTATATAATGTGTTGTGTTTTTCCTTTTTCTCCCTTCTCTTTCTATCCTGTTTTCCTAGGGCCCAGGAAGCAGGAACCAGGAACTGAGTGGAGTGGGAGAAACCATGCAGTTATTGTTGTGTTCTTGTTGTTGTTTTTTTGTTGTATTCCTTAGCTTAGAGGAATACTTTTTGTGAGGGAGGTGTTACGCCCGCCTGTTTGCCTCTACTGGCTCTGCTACACAGTGCAGGCGTTAGTTGAGCAACAGGTGTATTCCATCCCTAATTAACTCATATGCAGTAGTATAAAGATCTGTGATTGGGGAGTGAGCGGTCTCTCTTACACTCAGCTCTTAGTCTCAGCTCTGAGGCTCAGTCTCTCTCGGGAGCTGAGCTCTCTTACGTCTTTTGTTTTCTCTTCCACCTTATTTCTTTTGGGTATTTGTTTGTTCTCCCATTTTTATTGTTAGTGCCAGATATTGTTTATTTTGTTTAGAAACGCGCGTGTATTTACTTTTCCCCTAGACATTGATTTTTTTTTTCTGATTTATTAGTAATTGTTTGGTTTGTCAATAAATTAGTTTATTGTTCAAGCATTTGTTGTTTGCCTCTTTTATGTTGCGGTTTACGAGCCAGCCGTAACACCTAGATGTGAGTCAATTGCACAATGCTGAGCTCCAAAGTCTTGTCCCACAATTCAGTTTACTCAGATATACTGCCATTCTAATAACCTGAGTACATTGTAGGCACCCTCCACACGAAAGACCTTTTAACAACGCAAGTGTCAATTAAATCTCATACTCTTTTAAACAAAGGTATTTCTTGTAAATCATTTCAAAGTTCAAATGACAATGTCTGTATTTTTTTAATATGTACAAAATCCTTTCAGCAAGTGGCAATTAAAGACTGTGACATTCTTGCCTATGCCACAGATTTCTGCACAATCTGATGCCCAGATGGGACCGAACCCACAATCCTCAGCTCGAAGGCTGATGCCTTATCCATTAGGCCACTGGGCCACAATTCAAGATAGCTAAATGGGTACTTCGCACAGAAATTTCAGTATAGCATTAAATTATATTTTTAAATAGTAGTAGTACTTGCAAGAAGGTTTGATTACTGATGTAATCAAACATCTGTGAGTCAATGCACAATGCTCAGCTCCAAGTCTGTCCACAATTGCGTGTACTAAACTGTTTGTATCTTGAAATATGTACAAGAATCCTTTCAGCAATGGCAATAAATACTGTGAATTCTTGGCTCATCATAGTCTAGATGACCAGATGGATTGAAGCCACAATCCTCCAAGATAGCTAAATGGTACTTCGCAACAAGAAATTCAGTCATAGCTTTAATAATATTTTTAAAGTAGGTAGTACATTGGAAGAAGTTTTTGATTACCTAGATGTGGTCATTGCACAATGCTGAGCTCCAAAGTCTTGTCCCACAATTGCGTTTTACTAGAGTAGTACTGCCATTCTAATAACTGCATGTACATTGTAGGCACCCACCACAAGACCTTTTAAACAACGCAAGTGTCAATTAAATCCTCAATACTCTTTTAGACAAAGATTTCTTGTAATCATTCAAAGTTCAAAGACAATGTCTGTATTTTAAATATGTACAAATCCTTCAGCAAGTGCAATTAAAGACTGTGAATTCTTGGCCTCATGCCACAGATTTCTGCACAATCTTAGATGACCCAGATGGGACTCGAACCACATCCTCACTCCGAAGGCTGATGCTTATCCATTAGGCCACTGGGCCACAATTCCAAGATAGCTAAATGGTACTTCCGCACAAGAATATTCAGTCATAGCATTAAATTATATTTTTAATAGTATGTAGTACATGCAAGAGGTTTTTGATTACTAGATGTAATCAACAGTCTGTGAGTCAATTGCACAATGCTCAGCTCAATCTTGTCCACAATTGCAGTTGTACTAGAACTGTTTGTATCTTGAATATGTACAGAATCCTTTCAGCAAGGGCATTAAATACTGTGACATTCTTGCCTCATGCATAGTCTTAGATGACCCATGGGACTTAACACAATCTCCAAGATAGCTAAATGGGTACTTCCGCAACAAGAATATTTCAGTCATAGCTTTAAATAATTTTTTAAATAGTGTAGTACATTGAAGAAGGTTTTGATTCCTAGATGTGAGTCAATTGCACAATGCTGAGCTCCAAAGTCTTGTCCACAATTGCAGTTTACTAGAGTAGTCTGCCATTCTAATACCTGCTGTACATTGTAGGCACCCTCCACCACGAAAGACCTTTTAACAACGCAAGTGTCAATTAAATCCTCATACTCTTTTAGAACAAAGGTATTTCTTGTAAATCATTTCAAGTTCAAATGACAATTCTGTATTTCTCAAAGTCTTGTCCCACAATTGCAGTTGTACTAGAACTGTTTGTATCTTGAAATATGTACAAGAATCCTTTCAGCAAGTGGCAACTAAATACTGTGACATTCTTGGCCTCATGCATAGTCTTAGATGACCCAGATGGGATTTGAAGCCACAATCCTCCAAGATAGCTAAATGGGTACTTCCGCAACAAGAATATTTCAGTCATAGCTTTAAATAATATTTTTAAATAGTAGGTAGTACATTGGAAGAAGGTTTTTGATTACCTAGATGTGAGTCAATTGCACAATGCTGAGCTCCAAAGTCTTGTCCCACAATTGCAGTTTTACTAGAGTAGTACTGCCATTCTAATAACCTGCATGTAACATTGTAGGCACCCTCCACCACGAAAGACCTTTTAAACAACGCAAGTGTCAATTAAATCCTCAATACTCTTTTAGAACAAAGGTATTTCTTGTAAATCATTTCAAAGTTCAAATGACAACTGTCTGTATTTTTTTAAATATGTACAAGAATCCTTTCAGCAAGTGGCAATTAAAGACTGTGACATTCTTGGCCTCATGCCACAGATTTCTGCACAATCTTAGATGACCCAGATGGGACTCGAACCACAATCCTCAGCTCGAAGGCTGATGCCTTATCCATTAGCCACTGGGCCACAATTCCAAGATAGCTAAATGGGTACTTCCGCACAAGAATATTACAGTCATAGCATTAAATTATATTTTTAAATAGTATGTAGTACATTGCAAGAAGGTTTTTGATTACCTAGATGTAATCAAACAGTCTGTGAGTCAATTGCACAATGCTCAGCTCCAAAGTCTTGTCCACACAATTGCAGTTGTACTTGATAGAACTTCCATGTTTGTAATCTTTGAAAATATGTTACCAAAGGAATACTGTTCAGCAAGTGTAGGCAAATTAAAATACTTGTGATAACAAATGGATTCTTGTCACAATCATTTCAATAGTTGACAAATGTACAGTAGGCTCGTAGTGTCATTATTTTTTAAAATATTTTTAACATTAAGATCTTCTTTTTTATTCCTTTAGCAAGTGGCAATTAAAGACTGTGACATTCTTGGCCTCATGCACAGATTTTCTGCACAATCTTAGATGACCCAGATGGGACTCGAACCACAATCCTCAGCTCCGAAGGCTGATGCCTTATCCATTAGGCCACTGGGCCACAATCCAAGATAGCTAATGGGTACTTCCGCACAAGAATATTACAGTCATAGCATTAAATTATATTTTTAAATAGTATGTAGTACATTGCAAGAAGGTTTTTGATTACCTAGATGTAATCAAACAGTCTGTGAGTCAATTGCACAATGCTCAGCTCCAAAGTCTTGTCCCACAATTGCAGTTGTACTAGAACTGTTTGTATCTTGAAATATGTACAAGATAGTACTGCCATTCTAATAACCTGCATGTACATTGTAGGCACCCTCCACCACGAAAGACCTTTTAACAACGCAAGTGTCAATTAATCCTCAATACTCTTTAGAACAAAGTATTTCTTGTAAATCATTTCAAAGTTCAAATGACAACTGTCGTATTTTTTTAAATATGTACAAGAATCCTTTCAGCAAGTGGCAATTAAAGACTGTGACATTCTTGGCCTCATGCCACAGATTTTCTGCACAATCTTAGATGACCCAGATGGGACTCGAACCCCAATCCTCAGCTCCGAAGGCTGATGCCTTATCCATAGGCCACTGGGCCACAATTCCAAGATAGCTAAATGGTACTTCCGCAACAGAATATTTCAGTCATAGCATTAAATTATATTTTTAATGTAGTAGTACATTGCAAGAAGGTTTTTGATTATCTAGATGTAATCAAACAGTCTGTGAGTCAATTGCACAATGCTCAGCTCCAAAGTCTTGTCCCACAATTGCAGTTGTACTAGAACTGTTTGTATCTTGAAATATGTACAAGAATCCTTTCAGCAAGTGGCAATTAAATACTGTGACATTCTTGGCCTCATGCATAGTCTTAGATGACCCAGATGGGACTTAAACCAACAATTCTCCAAGATAGCTAAATGGGTACTTCCGCAACAAGAATATTTCAGTCATAGCTTTAAATAATATTTTTAAATAGTAGGTAGTACATTGGAAGAAGGTTTTTGATTACCTAGATGTGAGTCAATTGCACAATGCTGAGCTCCAAAGTCTTGTCCCACAATTGCAGTTTTACTAGAGTAGTACTGCCATTCTAATAACCTGCATGTACATTGTAGGCACCCTCCACCACGAAAGACCTTTTAAACAACGCAAGTGTCAATTAAATCCTCAATACTCTTTTAGAACAAAGGTATTTCTTGTAAATCATTTCAAAGTTCAAATGACAACTGTCTGTATTTTTTTAAATATGTACAAGAATCCTAGCCTGGCTAACGCCAGACCCAATTCTCGTTGAGACTTGGGTCTGGGAACCACATGTACATTTTCTCGTATTTGAGGCGTGGTTTACGAATGCCCGGCGCTGTTTATTGGGTGCTAAGAATGTCTATCAAATGCTCATAGCCAACATATGTCGTCATCGTCTTGCTGTTCCCTCCCCGTTCTGTGATCCCGTTCTGTGATTGGTTCCCTAAATGAGGCGAAAAATCTGGCCATGGTATCCAGACTGCCTTTCAGCGTGAATTGAATCGCGCTGCGGTAAGGCAGTATGGGGAAACCCAGGCTACAAGAATCCTTTCAGCAAGTGGCAATTAAAGACTGTGACATTCTTGCCTCATGCATAGTCTTAGATGACCCAGATGGGACTTGAAGCCACAATCCTCCAAGATAGCTAAATGGGTACTTCCGCACAAGAATATTACAGTCATAGCATTAAATTATATTTTTAAATAGTATGTAGTACATTGCAAGAAGGTTTTTGATTATCTAGATGTAATCAAACAGTCTGTGAGTCAATTGCACAATGCTCAGCTCCAAAGTCTTGTCCCACAATTGCAGTTGTACTAGAACTGTTTGTATCTTGAAATATGTACAAGAATCCTTTCAGCAAGTGGCAACTAAATACTGTGACATTCTTGGCCTCATGCATAGTCTTAGATGACCCAGATGGGACTTGAAGCCACAATCCTCCAAGATAGCTAAATGGGTACTTCCGCAACAAGAATATTTCAGTCATAGCTTTAATAATATTTTTTATTAGTAGGTAGTACATTGGAAGAAGGTTTTTGATTACCTAGATGTGAGTCAATTGCACAATGCTGAGCTCCAAAGTCTTGTCCCACAATTGCAGTTGTACTGTTTGTATCTTGAAATATGTACAAGAATCCTTTCAGCAAGTGGCAACTAAATACTGTGACATTCTTGGCCTCGTGCATAGTCTTAGATGACCCAGATGGGACTTGAAGCCACAATCCTCCAAGATAGCTAAATGGGTACTTCCGCAACAAGAATATTTCAGTCATAGCTTTAAATAATATTTTTAAATAGTAGGTAGTACATTGGAAGAAGGTTTTTGATTACCTAGATGTGAGTCAATTGCACAATGCTGAGCTCCAAAGTCTTGTCCCACAATTGCAGTTTTACTAGAGTAGTACTGCCATTCTAATAACCTGCATGTACATTGTAGGCACCCTCCACCACGAAAGACCTTTTAAACAACGCAAGTGTCAATTAAATCCTCAATACTCTTTTAGAACAAAGGTATTTCTTGTAAATCATTTCAAAGTTCAAATGACAACTGTCTTTATTTTTTTAAATATGTACAAGAATCCTTTCAGCAAGTGGCAATTAAAGACTGTGACATTCTTGGCCTCATGTCACAGATTTTCTGCACAATCGTAGATGACCCAGATGGGACTCGAACCCACAATCCTCAGCTCCGAAGGCTGATGCCTTATCCATTAAGCCACTGGGCCACAATTCCAAGATAGCTAAATGGGTACTTCCGCACAAGAATATTACAGTCATAGCATTAAATTATATTTTTAAATAGTATGTAGTACATTGCAAGAAGATTTTTGATTATCTAGATGTAATCAAACAGTCTGTGAGTCAATTGTACAATGCTCAGCTCCAAAGTCTTGTCCCACAATTGCAGTTGTACTAGAACTGTTTGTATCTTGAAATATGTACAAGAATCCTTTCAGCAAGTGGCGATAAAATACTGTGACATTCTTGGCCTCATGCATAGTCTTAGATGACCCAGATGGATCATGGGACTTGAACCAACAATCCTCCAAGATAGCTAAATGGCTACTTCCGCAACAAGAATATTTCAGTCATAGCTTTAAATAATATTTTTTATTAGTAGGTAGTACATTGGAAGAAGGTTTTTGATTACCTAGATGTGAGTCAATTGCACAATGCTGAGCTCCAAAGTCTTGTCCCACAATTGCAGTTGTACTGTTTGTATCTTGAAATATGTACAAGAATCCTTTCAGCAAGTGGCAACTAAATACTGTGACATTCTTGGCCTCATGCATAGTCTTAGATGACCCAGATGGACTTGAAGCCACAATCCTCCAAGATAGCTAAATGGGTACTTCCGCAACAAGAATATTTCAGTCATAGCTTTAAATAATATTTTTAAATAGTAGGTAGTACATTGGAAGAAGGTTTTTGATTACCTAGATGTGAGTCAATTGCACAATGCTGAGCTCCAAAGTCTTGTCCCACAATTGCAGTTTTACTAGAGTAGTACTGCCATTCTAATAACCTGCATGTACATTGTAGGCACCCTCCACCACGAAAGACCTTTTAAACAACGCAAGTGTCAATTAAATCCTCAATACTCTTTTAGAACAAAGATATTTCTTGTAAATCATTTCAAAGTTCAAATGACAACTGTCTGTATTTTTTTTAAATATGTACAAGAATCCTTTCAGCAAGTGGCAATTAAAGACTGTGACATTCTTGGCCTCATGCCACAGCCACAATCCTCAGCTCCGAAACCTTATCTGCACATTTTCTGCACAATCTTAGATGACCCAGATGGAACTCGAACCCACAATCCTCAGCTCTGATGCCTTATCCATTAGGCCACTGGGCCACAATTCCAAGATAGCTAAATGGGTACTTCCGCACAAGAATATTACAGTCATAGCATTAAATTATATTTTTAAATAGTAGGTAGTACATTGCAAGAAGGTTTTTGATTACCTAGATGTAATCAAACTTCCACACAAGAATATTTCAGTCATAGCTTTAAATATATTTTTAATAGTAGTAGTACATTGGAAGAAGGTTTTGATTACCAAGATGTGAGTCAATTGCACAATGCTGAGCTCCAAAGTCTTGTCCACAATTTCAGTTTTACTAGAGTAGTACTGCCATTCTAATAACCTGCATGTACATTGTAGGCACCCTCCACCACGAAAGACCTTTTAAACAACGCAAATGTCAATTAAATCCTCAATACTCTTTTAGAACAAAAGTATTTCTTGTAAATCATTTCACAGTTCAAATGACAACTGTCTGTATTTCTTGAAATATGTACAAGAATCCTTTCAGCAAGTGGCAATTAAAGACTGTGACATTCTTGGCCTCATGCCACTGCTTTTCTGCACAATCTTAGATGACCCAGATGGGACTCGAACCCACAATCCTCAGCACCGAAGGCTGATGCCTTATCCGTTAGGCCACTGGGCCACAATTCCAAGATAGCTAAATGGGTACTTCCGCATAAGAATATTACAGTCATAGAATTAAATTATATTTTTAAATAGTAGGTAGTACATTGCAAGAAGGTTTTTGATTACCTAGATGTAATCAAACAGTCTGTGAGTCAATTGCACAATGCTCAGCTCCAAAGTCTTGTCCCACAATTGCAGTTGTACTAGAACTGTTTGTATCTTGAAATATGTACAAGAATCCTTTCAGCAAGTGGCAATTAAATACTGTGACATTCTTGGCCTCATGCATAGTCTTTGATGACCCAGATGGGACTTGAACCCACAATCCTCCAAGATAGCTAAATGGGTACTTCCGCAACAAGAATATTTCAGTCATAGCTTTAAATAATATTTTTAAATAGTAGGTAGAACATTGGAAGAAGGTTTTTGATTACCTAGATGTGAGTCAATTGCACAATGCTGAGCTCCAAAGTCTTGTCCCACAATTGCAGTTTTACTAGAGTAGTACTGCCATTCTAATAACCTGCATGTACATTGTAGGCACCCTCCACCAGAAAGACCTTTTAAACAACGCAAGTGTCAATTAAATCCTCAATACTCTTTTAGAACAAAGGTATTTCTTGTAAATCATTTCAAAGTTCAAATGACAATTGTCTGTATTTTTTTAGATATGTACAAGAATCCTTTCAGCAAGTGGCAATTAAAGACTGTGAGATTCTTGGCCTCATGCCACTGATTTTCTGCACAATCTTAGATGACCCAGATGGGACTCGAACCCACAATCCTTATCCATTAGGCCACTGGGCCACAACTCTAAGATTGCTAAATGGGTACTTCCGCACAAGAATATTACAGTCATAGCATTAAATTATATTTTTAAATAGTAGGTAGTACATTGCAAGAAGGTTATTGATTACCTAGAATGGAATCAAACAGTCTGTGAGTCAATTGCACAATGCTGAGCTCCAAAGTCTTGTCCCATAATTGCAGTTTTACTAGAGTAGTCCTGCCATTCTAATAACCTGCATGTACATTGTAGGCACCCTCCACCACGAAAGACCTTTTAAACAATTTAAGTGTCAATTAAACCCTCAATACTGTTTTAGAACAAAGGTATTTCTTGTAAATCATTTCAAAGTTCAAGTTGAAATGACAGCTGTCTGTATTTCTTGAAATATGTACAAGAATCCTTTCAGCAAGTGGCAATTAAAGACTGTGAGATTCTTGGCCTCATGCTACTGATATTCTGCACAGTCTCAGATGACCCAGATGGGACTCGAACCCACAATCCTCAACTCCGAAGGCTGATGTCTTATCCATTAGGCCACTGGGCCACAATTCCAGTTTTTTTTGCATTGCGCACCGAAATTCCTGTGTTTTTGGAGGACAGTGTTTGAGGCGATACAAGTGCCTACACCCGAAAACTCAGAGACACAGAGTTCCTTTGCGATATGCCCTTCCTTATAGACGTTACCTCACACCTCAATCACCTGAACACACAGTTACAGGGGCAAGGCCAAACTATATCCGACCTTTACGCACACATAAATGCATTTCGGCATAAATTGGAGCTTTTCAAAGAAGGATTTTCATCAAAACGTCAAAATTTGGCACACTTTCCCGCTTGTGAAGAGATGCGGAGAGATGTCCCTGAATGCAATAACATTTTTCACAAATACAAATACGAAACACTGCAGCAGCAGTTTAAGTGCTGCTTCCATGATTTCCATGCCATGCAGCCACGAATAGCGTCATTCACTGACCCCCTCTCTGCTACTGTCAGCGAGCAACCCTCCGAGTTGCAGCTTGAACTCTGCGAAATTCAGTCAGACCCGTTTTTTCAAGCAAAACACAGTGAGAGGGGAGTTTCATTTTGGAGGTTACTACCAGAGTCCCGCTTTCCACTTCTCAGGGATTTTGCACTGTCAATGGCCAGCATGTTTGGGAGCACGTACATTTGCAAAAGCAGCTTCTCTAGCCTGGCTCCGCCCTCCTACGCACGTCCGCTCAATTTTATTTTCCTTCAGTACTACGTCTGGGATTGTGCTGTAGACTTCGGTTTCCAGAAATCAATTTTTTTACCGGGCCAATCAGCGAACAGAGGGAGTGACTGAGAACGATGACGTTGATGTCGACTCGTGTGTTATTTTGAGTTGTAGTTCAGTAATGGCAGAGGAGACAGATGCGAGTCAAGTCATTCGGTCTGTTGTGGCAACGCTGGCGAATATCAAGAAGTTAAAGCCGGAGCAAGAACAATCTTTGCTTAGTTTTGTGTTTATGGCCATCCTCCCACGGGGTTCGGGAAAAGACATACGTCACGACCAAACGTTAGCGATTGGTTATGGCAGATAGAGTGACTCTGGGCAGATCCAATAGTTTTAGACTTCAATAGAATACCCGCCTACAGGGAAGTAAACGTTTGTCAATGGAGCTGTGAGGGACCGAGAGGTCAGGAACAAGGAACACAAGCTTTATAATGAAAAATGGGTTTTTATTTGAACCCAAAAATAAACAACTTTACAAACTCATAAACTTCTTACAACAAAAATGAAATAAACTAAACAAACAGAAAATGAAGTCAGAAACAAGTAGACAAAAACAAGCAAACAAACTAAAACTGACTTGCTCAAATGAACAAAGCAACAGCTTATAAAGGAAAGGATGGGCCCATTACAAATTAAGAGGGAAAACAATTTAACTACACATTCAACATACAACCTTAAGTAAATCAAAATCAAATCAAAATAGAGATATATAATAAATAAAGATAATGAAAGCAACATGAAGTCAAATACCATAAATATATAACTAAATAAATCAATTAATAAAGACAATGACGTTTCTTCCTCCCCCGGACCACTCCCAGCAATGGTATGTCCGGGCGGAACCAATATCACTTAAAATCTCCGTTCCTGCCCGGACTCTAATTTTCACCGCGCCAGGATGCGGCCGTTGCTTTTCCCCAAGGGGGTAATCCGGAAATTGAAACCTCGCGGGAGCCGCCATGTTGTAGCAGAACTTCACTTGCGTTAGCATTCCCATTGACTCCCATTCATTTTGGCGTCACTTTGACGGCGAATAACTTTACATCTGAGGCGTTAAAAGACTCCATTTGTCCATTATTTATTTCTAAAGAAACACGACATTGCATAAAGGGCTCCATTACCTTCTATGTTACAGTATGGCCCCGTAGAAACAGTTTTTGTAAAAATAGGCTAACGATTGCGTCATAACCACTCGACTCTCTGTTGCGCTGTACAGTAATGACCCTACAGACAGGAGGAGAAGCTCGCAGGCAATCGGGGGGACGTCCCGTCTCTTTGCTCAAGTTCCCCGTCTCTGCAAGATTAACGTTGGCAGTTTTCACGCACAGCTACTAGAAGATTTACGTCTGTCAGACGGGTTGCTCACGTCATCAAGCTTAGTTTGAGTCGGTTTGAGTCTGCGTGTCAGGAACGGAAGTGCTCAAAAATCGCTAAAAATGGGCTTCAACTGTCTCAACTGACTTCCAATAAGATGGCTCTGTCCATTTCTTATACTGTCTATGCTTTTCCCACGCCAGGATACGGCTGCAGTGGACCATGTCTGAAGGTCACCGATAAACTTAAACTCAAAATAGAAACAAATATAAGTGACAGATACAATGTAACTAATTTGTGTGCACTTCAAATCAGTAACAAAGTAAATAAAAATGTGTTGTAAATGTAAACTCAATAAAGAATTAATAGATGTTGTTTGTTCCGTGTGGTTATTGTCCCATTATACTAAAATAAATGTGAATGACAAAATAAGGAAAGAAACTTAATGATTCTTAAATTAATGAATATCTGTGTAAATGAATGCGTGTGCGTGTGAGCGATGACACATTACCGCTCTTGTGTGGACTCCACTTGGGCCGTCACAGGAGCGGTGCCAGACTCTCTGTACAAATGAAATGTACGAGAGTCTGGTAGAACCAGGCTACAGCTTCTCCACAATGAAACATAAAGTCGAAAGAGAGAAACAGGATCAGCGATGACGTTCTGTTTCAGCTCATGAGGATTGGCTGCACTAACATTGACATTGACATCCAGTCTATTGTACGCCAGCAGGAGAAACCACAAGTATCGCATTAATTTTAAACTTTATCCCCCTGTAGGTGAGATACAGCCTATGGTGGAAAGTATGTGTCACAGGTCGGGGGGGCCAAGCCAGACTGCACCCACCCCTTGAACCCAGGACCACCTCGAGGAGCGTACCAGAGACCAAACAGACAAGGAGAATTTCTAAAAAGTAACAATCTTTATTGAGTAAAAGCAAAGGTTAAAAAGTCTTAATACGGGCTTCGTCTCTCTTTCCAGGGAGGAGGGGACCGAGGGGTTCACCGCAGGAGCCTGGATTCCTGGCAGCCACAGAGGGGGGGGGGGGGGGGGGGGGGGGGGGAGTCGAACGCCCGTCTGGCGTGCAGGTACGTAATGCAGTAAGGAGGCTCTCTTCGACGTAATACAGGCGGACGACGGTCCGGGCAGGCCAGAGCCGGGACCACGGACCAGAAGGGGGCTCTCTCCACAGGACAAGTGGGTAGCAGGTAAGTAGTAGAGTAGGCAAGTTTCCTCAGTGACGTTACTGCGCAGCAGGTGAAGGGTCTTCCGGGTGCCTCTCCGCCCTTGACGGCTCCAGCCAGAGACCAGGATATCCTCTAATTCGAGACAGGTGTAATGTGGTAAGGAGGTTCTCTTCAACGTGATACAGGCGGACGACGGTTCGGGCAGGCCAGAGCCGGGACCACGGACCAGAAGGGGGCTCTCTCCACAGGACAGGTGGGTAGCAGGTAAGTAGTAGAGTAGGCAAGTCTCCTCCGTGACGTTACTGCGCAGCAGGTGAAGGGTCTTCCGGGTGCCTCTCCGCCCTTGACGGCTCCGGCCAGAGACAAGGATATCCTCTAATTTGAGACAGAAACAAGTTGGCAGGTTCAATTCTATTTCGGCGAAATAGGGACTTACGGCTGGACGACGGTTCAGGCAGGCCAGAGCCGGGACCACGGGCCAGAAGGGAACTCTCTTCACAGGACAGGTGGGTAGCAGATAAGTAGTAGGGTAAGCAAGTCTCCTCCGTGACGTTACTGCACAGCAGGTGAAGGGTCTTCCGGGTGCCTCTCCGCCCTTGACGGCTCCGGCCAGAGACAAGGATATCCTCTAATTTGAGACAGAAACAAGTTGGCAGGTTCAATTCTATTTCAGTGAAATAGGGACTCACGGCTGGGGCGGGTGGTTCTGAACCAGCGGCGTAGTTGCGGGGATGTGTCTCTCCTCTGGGACGACAGCACCCAAGACGGCCAAGGCGGACGAATCTTCTATTTAAATAGACAAAGCCTTTGATGCAAGAATGAACATAATCCCTTCATAACATGGAGGATCGGCTTACGGCTGGACTGGGCGTTTCCCACGGCAACACTCAGACTGGGGTGTGTCTTTCCTCCGATCAGGCAGTACACCAGACGGCGGTGGCAGAGGAACGTTCTATTTGGATAAGCAGGACAAGTTAAACAAGACAATCACACTCCTCTCTTTATCATGGGACCTGGTGGCCGAAGTGGAACATACACATCCAACCTGAGGGTTTGTTCTGCGAACACCGGTGAGAATGTGAACTGGAGGGCACTGGCGGTTAAATAACATGAATATCCACACACTGCAACTTCACGTCAAGCCCGATACTGTGTAACACTTCAATTCAGATACCGCAATCCACTCTCAAATATTAGTGCAATAAGGCCAGCATTCACCCAGCGTTCAATCTCTCCGCTGCTATGCCGAATCAACACCCAGAAGCAGATGAGATGCAGAGAATTTCACATCGCCTGAGACACAGCGTAGTCAACACTCTTTCACACTCCGAGGAAGATATCAGGGTTTCAAAGATGAATCAGTGCACACTCTTAGTGGTAATTATATTCGTGGTCAACACACTTCTCAATTCTTTATCCAATCCAGTGTAAGACATGCATGCACACGGATACAGTGTTTCCTTACTTATCGTTCTCTCTCTCGAGTGATGGCCTCCTCCAATCCTAACTCGATCTCCACAAGGCACTCACTTCACATCCAATTCTCGTTCCAGCTTGCACTTCCTCAATCAACGTTGCACCCCTTTACAGACAAATCCTCACAGCCGCTCCAAAAGATCCCAGCGAATCCAAACCACTGCCAAAATAATCGACTTCCTCCCGGGGAGCACCAACCCTCGAATGCCTTTTCCTTCTCCTTTTAACTGCTTCTCAAAGCCGTGTTTCCCAATCACACATCCCCACACCAAACACCCGCACCTGGTACCGCTTAGCTAATCAGCTGCCGCTGTCATGGCAACTGACAACAAGCAAACCAGCGCGGTGTGTCAGTGAAATCGTCCCGGGGGGGAACACACTCCTAGCGGAAATTAGTTCCGCTGGATTTGTCACCTTGTGACATATGCTTCACTTAATACTTTTTTAGTTTTGTGCCATCATTGAAGGTTTTTTTGAGAGCCCACAATGTTTGCACTGGAATAATAATAAAAAAATATAAAGAAATAAATGTTTGCTACTCAGTAATGTGTTTTATTTGTTAATTTTAAAAGTTCATTAATAAATAGAAGCAGAAAAAAATAGAGTATGGAAATGCAGGTTGGTTCACTAAACGTTACAGAGTCTGTAATACAGACATACATATGTTTTGTTCTTCTAAAATGGTAGCTCTAATTTTCCAATATCCCATTAAGTTTTTTCACTTAATAGGCTACTTTTCAGTTTTGTGCCATCATTGAGTGCCGTCTTTTTTGAGATCCCAACATGTTTGCACTTGAATAATAATAAAAAAAAATGTTTGCCACAGTACTGTGTTTTTGTTTGTTTATGTTAAAAGTTCACTCATGAAAAGAAGCAGAAAACATAATTGAATATGGACATGCAGGTTGATTCACTAAGCAGAGTCTGTAATACAGACATACATAGGCTACATGTGTTTTCTTCTAAAATAGTACCTCTAATTTTCCAATATCCCATTGGTGGAAGTGCACGGTCACATTTGGCCCTCTGATAGTGATGATAAAATATTTGTGGCCCTCACTATCATCAAAGTTGCCCATCCCTGTACTACATGTACATTGTAGGCACCCGCTACCACTAAAACCCTTTTAAACAATGCAAGTGTTAATCAAACCTGATCATGCTACTCTTTTACATACATTATTAGGATGGTAGACAGTGTACAGTTTAGTTGACTAATATTATGAAACTGGAAGTCTGAACTGTTGAAGTGCTGTGTAATGACGTAATAGGTGCTTCTCAATAATTTGATACTTCATCATTTCCACCCTCCTCCATCCTTCTCCAGCCCGTGACCCAGAAACCAATCGAACTCAGCCATCTTGAAGGACATCTCAATTTTCTAATTGCATCACGCGAGGTGAAGAATGAGGAGTTAGGAAGCTTCCTAAGAAGTCATGAGCGAGGACACACTTGGTGTGTGAACCTACACAGGTCTCACAGTTCGGTTCGATTACGATTATCATGTCATCGATTCAATTCAATTCGATATCACAATACACTGCATCCTCAATTTTAAATTTTACTTCACATGTATACAATTTTGTCAATAAATACAAGCAGTCAGATAAATGAACTGAACCTTTACTTTTACCTGCTCACTCAAAGAAAACATGCTTCTTGAATGCATCAAACATCAAACAAAACTCAAGTCTGGGCACAGAAGACAACAGGAGCATTTAGAACACGCAATAGTAAATACTAAAAGTTATAGCTGCCATTTATCCACGACATGAGACAGTAGCTCTGCTTCCATTATTCCATTATTCCATTATGTTCCATTATTGTCACACACGACTCTGTCGCGACCTACGTCCAGGAATCACATGTTATTATAACTCGATGAGTTTGGCAGATTGACGTCATTACCTGGGCTTTGGTTTCGTGGTAGAGTTCCAGGATAATCTTTTCTGAAAAGTGGCTGCTTATCGTGGCTCCAGTGTATTCAACAGGTGGCGAAACCCGGGGTTTTCCACTACAGAAAAGGGCCGTATAGCCTATCCTTTGCAATAAAAGCTGTCACTGCTCTGGTAATTCTCTGCCCTCTCTCCGAGTTGGGCGGCAAAGTTTTTTTAAATAGGAAGATAGCATGTATATTAACTCACCGGCTGTGGCTGCCATAGTGTCCCGACTTGTCTCGCCACAGAGGGACGGTGACCCAGCACACCGTCCATCAAGTCGAACCATGGAAAGTTCCTTCTCTGAGCTTCGCTTTGTCCATTGTGCGTTTTAATCAACTTGTACTGCGGCCGCAACTTTTTTATTTTTTCCTGAACGTTGTACCCTTTCTTCAGCCCAAATGCTCAAAGAACTTTGGTATCTTCGACAGACCAGTACAGGTGATTCTCCATTTCGAGCAGAGATTATTTTGATTATTTTTATGCAACATAAAAAAAGTGAAATGTGCATCTTGCTGCAGACCATAACCTTCCCTAACACTGATAAACTCCGCCTTTTACCTTGACCACGCCTCTAGCCCGAGCTGGCCCGCTTTGGCCCAAGGTATTCGACGGGCCAGAAATCCTGGCCGTTGGCCCCGAGTAAACCCCGGAAGTGACAGTGGAAATGTGACTGGCCCTGGCACGCACTAGCACTAGCACGGCTCGGCCCTGGCCCAGCAGTGGAAACGCGGCTATTGATCGCACTTGCCTCCCTCTGCCATTGTATGCTACCGCGACAAAGCACGTATGCGACAAATGACGTCAGAAAAGCATCAGTACATTATAATCGGTTATGGTCTATTACTGAACCGATACCGAATCGTCCTCGTCTACATCGCAATGCATCGTAGAAACGATTAATTTCAATACCCCTTGGATACAAAGGCGTATCATTCCCTCGCATCCTAAGGAGGTGGAGCTGAGACACAAGGAAAGGAAGCGAATAAAGAAACAAGGATGCACAAATGCAAAAGCAGGGTTCAGCCTGGTCAGTACCTGGATGGGAGACCTAGGAAAACCAGGTTGCTGCTGGAAGAGGTGTTAGTGAGGCCAGTAGGGTTAAATAATGCATTGCAATATGCAGTATACCGTACAGAATGTGCATTTTATTCATTCATTCTTTTTATTGCTTTAAACATAAATAGCATTGTACACAAGTTTACACTTACAAATAATCAGAGTAAAAGAGTATGCGTATTTGGCGTGCCGTCTGAGGGAGGGCTCCGAGCTTGGAATGTGGCCTAAACCCAGAGTTCTCCCGCGTATCCCTGGCTGGGATAGGAACTAGCCGCGTATGAGGAGTCGGGGTGGAGGAGGAATGCAGAAAAGACTGTTGAGGAACTGAGGTGAGTCGGCTTTATATACTGTATATATACTGTATGTATATATATATATAGGCCAACCAATCGTACTGATTGGGTAGATAATTTTGAACGTGCTCCTCCTGACCTTTGTTAATAAAACTTCATGTTTTGCGAAACCATTCCTGCACATCTAACAAACAGCACTGATCTCCTTTTGTTTAGAGATACATAATTCAAATGAAACTACACATGCAATTCAAATCAATTTTCAATACATTTTAAACTAAATGGATTCAAAACTATGTGCCATTAAACACAAAACTTCTAGAATCTAGATTCATCATCTAGATATTGATCATCTTAGCACGGGTAAATCAGAATGTTTGTGTTTTGTGACAGGTCAGGTTCAGACTTAAAGGAGTAGTTCACTTTTTAAAAAACTTTTGCTGATAATTTACTCACCCCCATGTCATCCAAGATGTCCATGTCTTTCTTTCTTCAGTCGAAAAGAAATTAATGATTTTGATGAAAAAATTCCCGGTTTCTCTCCATATAATGGACTTCAATGGTAGCCAAAACGGTTCAAGGTCCAAATGAGTTTCAGTGCAGCTTCAAATGACTTTAAACGACACCAGACGATGAATAAGGGTCTTATCTAGCGAAACGATGCGCCATTTCGAAAATAAATAAAACAGTTTAAGTATTATTAGCACAAATGCTCGCCTTGCTCTGTCCTGAATTGCACGTTCGTGATTCTCCTGTTCGAACTCGTTCATCAAAATGAACAAATCTTTTTTCGAGTCATCACATCGTTTCGCTAGATAAGACCCTTATTCATTGTCTGGTGTCGTTTAAAGTGATTTGAAGCTACACTGAAATTCATTTGGACCTTGAACCGTTTTGGCTACCATTGAAGTCCATTATATGGAGAAAAACCTGGAATGTTTTCATCAAAATCATTAATTTCTTTTCGACTGAAGAAAGAAAGACATGGACATCTTGGATGACATGGGGGTGAGTAAGTTATCAGCAAAAGTTTTTTAAAAAGTGTACTAATCCTTTATGTTCAGGCTCTTCTGAACACTTGACCAGTTTCTGCACTCGGTCAGATCTGGGATTAATTCTTTCAAACACAGTTGCTTTTTTGCTCCAAGTGTTTGCATTAATTCCCACTATGGGGGAAAAGAGCTTGAAAAAATATGGAAGGGTGGTACATCTTACGATCCATTAACAGTTCAGCTGGCGATACACAACAGTCCAATGAGGAAGTGAGGTATCTGACCCATCATCCACAGCTTTTTTGAGAAGTCATTTGAGGGTATGCCTTCCCTTTTCTGCCTTTTCACATGTGCATGCAATAGACTGGAAATTACATGTTGGAATTTGTACTGCTTTGCAAATGAGATGGTCCTCACTGCAGAACACGCAATCCAGAAATCCATCTGAATCCAACTCCTCCCACCCTAAACCCACCCCTAATTCTACCCATCTCCACCCCTTAGATCTGGATCCAACTCCGCCCCCCTGGATCTTGTGTAATGCAATGAGGTGCTACTGTTGCAAATTGCTGGAACTCCTGTTGTAATATGGCCTTTTGTCACGATTCCTGATTTAGGAATTCTGTGTCTCTGGATTGTGGTTTATCACATTACTAGCTGTTGTTCCTGCCAGTAAAGCCTTCTCATTGATATCTATCACCAACAGATAGCTTTCCCATTCAAATTTTCTCTGAGCCAAAAATGACATTTACTTTTACTCATGAGTTATAGTCAATTCTTTTGAATTCTGGGCAGAACATTTCTCAGTCTGGTATTGTGTTGCTCTAAAGTGGAATCCCTGACTGTGACATTCACTAGGAACGCAAGGGCAACCCTTCAAGGGGAACCTAAAAAGTCTTAAAATTATTTAAATTACTCCAAGATGATATTTCAAGGCCCTTTTATCTTGGATATGTACCTCTGGTACTTTTGTTGTAACATTAATTAATTAAATTATTTATTCAAATATTTTTTTATGTTGCACATTTTTTTTAAGACAAAAAGAAAAAAAGTGGTTTTGCAATACCAATACATTGAGGTGATCACCATTGTAACACTTGAGATGGATTGACCCAATATTATGTATTATGTATATTATGACAAAAAGTGGAAATCCATGGACACAGAGAAGTAAATTGCAAAAAAAAAAAAAACACGTTATAAAGTTAGACCACAACCAGAGATGAAGTAAATATTATGGTAGGCACTCCAGTAAGCAATCACTGTAGGGGAAACCCAAATGATCGCTTTCTTGAGATACAGTTGGAGATGAAAACAAACTCTAAATGCTGTTAATTACTGCCACAGTCAAGAAATGAAACAAGGATATTTAAGAATGGCAAATAATATCAATGTTTATCTCCAGATACATATGAGCTTTGGGGTTGCTGGGGTGAGTTTTGCAAACATATACAGTACACTTCAATTCTTCTGTACAAAGGCTGTTTGTGTGAATCTGTCAGGAACATGTTCGGGTCATTTCAGATCAAAAGAAAATGATAAATATCTTTCTCTAAACTAAAGAATATAAATATAACAATGAAGGATATTTTGCATAAGAACAAAAATGTCAATTTCTGAATTCTCAGTAGTGAAAAAAAAAAATAATAATTTAAATTGTTTTGATTAATAATTTTTGAATGAAACATGGCCCAGACACTTCATTCACCAAGTGCAGTTTGCATATGTCTATTTAAGTCTGTATCTACTAAAGCATTTTGCAATTTGCCAACCAAAACCATTTTCTAAATGCTTTAGTAAATCAGTTTTACAGTCCACTGCAGAGAGAAGAATAAATCAGCAAAAGCCTATTCACAGGCAGGGGGTTTGCAAACTGAATCAACAATTAATAAAACGTAATCAACTTATATATATATATATATATTAAAAAAAACACCTCATAACCATGTATTCTCAGAGAAGCAATAATCTCACCAATTCCATGTGTGATCCTAATGAGATCTGTGCATATTTTAAGAAATAATTAGATTTCATAACAGTGACATAAAATCTTTGATCCCAATTTTAAGAAGGGTATGCCAGGGAGAATTACTGAATGAAACACAGTTGCACATACTTTTATAGAGCCTATATCATCTCACTCAAGAGAAACAGGAGATTTGTTGTGCAACAGCTTCTTGACCATCTCCATCTTTATCTTCTCTCAGGTTGACCACTAAGTCACACTTTCCTCGCACAATCCAAACAGCAGTATCTTCACACTAGTCCCAAAATCACGATGAGCATTCCTTCTCCATCATTTCCAGTTCACGGTTTACCAGTAAAGTCAAACTCCACGCTGAATCCACACATTGAGCTTTAGCTGGAAGTTGATCCGTTACATGTTGCCTACCCTGATGTTGGGATTCAGCATGGGATCCAGGTTCGGGTCTGACTCAGCAGAGGCCCGACCCAGTTTAGCCATGATGATGATGAGGGTGAAGAAACCAATCACTCCAACTAACAGCAACATGAAGATTCGCTGTTTCAGTGTGAGGGCCTTTTTCTTAGTGTTACTACGATTCCTAGGGAAAAGAAGAAATGCACACAAGCATATTTGTAAATATTATGAAAATAAAAAACATTTTTACCATAATACATTTAAATCAATTAAATGAGTAAAGAGATTAGTAAAATAAGTGTATTGATTAGTGTACTAGTTGTATAAAATAAACTGCAAGTGAAAATATATTACAGCATATGACAAATAGGATTAGGCCGTAGCAAACATTTGCAATAAATGAATTTGAGCCACAGACTGAGGACACTCACTTTAGGACCTGTGCAAACCAGCTAAGAGCAGGCCGTCTGCGGTATTTATCATCATCAAAGTCAATCTGCATCACTTCACTGTTTCCTGAATCCCGTGTGTCGTACACCTTTCTTGGGGAAGTAGCTGAGAAGATGCATTGGAAGAAATCAACAAAGAATAAATCAGAGACTATTTTTGTCATACACCTACAACACACTACGTGAGATACTATATCCCGCAATGCAATGCAACCAAGTTCAATTTCATTTGACAAATAAATACATAAAATGTGATTTAAACCTGTTGTTCTTGACACATCATGTGATTGAGCTGCCGAAGTGGAATCATTTTTTAATGGAAAAAAAGGATTAAAAATTGTCAAAAGGTTGACAAATTACATTGGATCAATAAATCACTCACTGTATTAAACATTCCAAGAAAGTATTCTAATGTCTGAAATTTGCACATGCATTGTTTATTGTTGAAACAATTATTCCACATGAAGCATTATTTACTGCATAGTATGCAGTAAACCAGCATTCTAATCTGAACAGAATAGTCACAACACAATTTAATCACAATTTTTATTTTATTTCTGTAGCAAGATAAAATTAAATAATTTGTTAAATAGTTACATATTCATGCCACAGTACGCCAGTGCTGGAGGATACCTGTGTTAATAGTGATTGTGTCGGTGGTCGAGGTGGTGCTCATATTGATGACAGAGTGTTTCTGGGCACTCAGTTCTCCATTATTGTGGATGTGCTCCACATCCTGATGGGGTGGTAGACTGGTGAGTGTGGGGATTGACATCGTTACATCCACCGCAGGGGCTAGAACACAAATATGTTTCTTAAATTAGTTTGAAGAATTACTTTTTTTATACCATGGTCTGTCTGAATACTCATGTCTGATTGGTTGGAAGGTGTGCAATACAACTCTGTCATAATTTACTCATCTTCAAATTGTTCCAAATCTGTATGAATTTCTTTCTTCTGCTGAACACAAAATGTCAGTTGATGGGCCCCATTGACTTCCATAGTAGTTTTTTTTTCATACTATGGAAGTCAAGTCAAGTATATGTATATAGTGCTTTTCACAATATAGATTGTATCAAAGCAGCTTCACAGTATAAGTCAATAGAGCCCATCAACTCTTTGGTTACCAATATTCTTCTAAATATCTTCTTTTGTGATCAGCAAAAGAAAGAAATTCATACATTTTTGGAACAACTTGAGGGAGAATAAATGTTGACAGATTTGTCATTTTTGGTGAACTATTCCTTTTATTCACAGGTAGTCACAAGTTTGCGCTCCTCACAAAGAAACATGTTGTCAACCCTGCCCCACAACTTTTATTATTTAATTAACTTCGCTACTGAATCACTAAATTAGGAGCAAGGAGGTTGAAACGTCTGTGTTTAAGTAATTGAACTTGCATATATATATTTTGGCGGAAAACAAGAGAGACCTTAAAGCTTTTCTTTTGTTACCAATACAACAGCGGTGGAAGATGGTTACGCAAGCCCTTGTAGTGCTGTCAGAAGCAAACCATGCATGAAATAGGGAAATGCATATAAATAAAAAATAAATAAAACACATCCCTGATGAATATTTGTATTTGACACCAATTCTAAGTACTGAGTGTTTTCCACAAAATTATTATAGTAAAATATATTTCCCTAATCTTCCATGGCATTTCCGTGACTAAAAAACGGCATTACAGATTTACATGTTTCCCAGGACGTGTGGGAACCCTGCTAAAAATGTAAATTACAATTATGACAAACTCACTCTCAAAAGTTGACCATTCAGAGTAACACGTAACATCATGTGTCGATGTTTCCTCCCTCTCTGGTGGGTCTTCAATCTGGACAGAAAGAAGACCAGATGCAAATGCAAATTAATGGCTAAATCAGTGTTAATACTTAATGTTAAAATACATATGTATTGAACAAGATAAGATTTACTCTAAAAGTTTGCTGTTAATATATTTTATATCTTCAAACTTTCATGTCGCATTCAGTGCCAATGGGCCTTTAAATAAGTGTGATTATTTTTGAACAGTCACTCAATCCTACTGAATGGATTAGTTCAATTTTAAACCAATTTAACTTAATTCAAAGTCTCACTGTCCTACTCCAATCTTATTTTCAAATATCAATAAATCTAATGGCTAATGCTTGATCCAAAGTCTAAAATATTTAAAATTGTAGATGCACCTCATGATAGTGAATGAAAGCTCATCCATAATGTGCAGTGCTGGAATCTAAACAAAGTGTCCCTAAAGAAGTTTAAATATACAATCATTTTATTACATAATTCCTTTACTTCTATTTGTAGAAATGCTGATTATTTACTATTACTATTTATTAACTATTTACAGTAACTCAGGTGTGAAAAAAGTAGGTGTGAAGTGGTATATCATGACTGATGGCAGATTTCCTCACCAGCGGAAGGCCCAGTCCTGCTCTAGCCCAGTTGACGGAGGACAGTAGTTCTCTCAGCATGTCTGCAATTGGACTGGCCAGGTTTGGGGGTGGAAACACAGGACCCTGGCATGTTGGGCATTGGTACCCAGCAGGTGCAGTGTAGAGAGGCTGACGGGAGGCCAACTCATTCAGACATGACCAGTGGAATAAATCTGACATGGTAAATAATGAAAATTATAAAATAATAATCCCAATAATAAAGTTTATCCCAGAATATACCAAAAAAAAGCCACACCAATGCAGACATTCATATAGACTACTGTGTAAAATGCTTTTTACTTTTTCTGAACTTCTGATTCTGAGTTCACTAGAAGAGATTTTATCTCTGTAGCTTCTCACCATAACAAACTAGTCGAACAGTGTCCTGGGAATCTAAGGGCTGGCTGCACAGGCTGCAGTTGGAGTTGTAATCGCTGTCTTGTAGCCACTGTAGGTATGACTGTACAATACACTGTACAAATAAAGGTAACAGGAAACAGAAGTGTGTTTATCTGTGAATAAATCTTCCAAATGAACTCTATATTCTTCCGGGATAATCCACACAAGTTAAAATTCTGTCATCATTTCCTCATCCTTGTGCCATTCCAAACCTGTATGAATTTCTTTTTTCTGCAGGAGCAAGATTTTGAAAAATTTGTAACCAAATAATTTTGGTTTCCATTGACTTCCATTGTATTTTTTGACCATAAAATAGAATTCAACGGTAAAAAAAACTATTTCATTACCAATATTTTTCTAAATATATCTTCTTGTATGTACCACTGAAGAAAGAAAGGTTTGGCACAACATAAGAGGGAGTAAATGATGACAGAATTTTTGGGTGGAATTAAAATAATTTTCAGTTATGAATTTTAACTGAATATTAAAGCACTTACCTTGTTGTGATTGGATACAAGACAGTGCTCACACACGTTGACACGATGTTCAAAGCAGAACAAGTTCGTTACCTTCCTCTTAGGACACTTGCACAAACCCATGATCTCCCTTTCAAGCAAAACATCCATATATAATAATCCAGAATACATATATTAACTCAAGTACAATAAATCGGACTTGATTCGAGGGTTCATTCTAAATACTCTTAAAAATCAGCATTTTTAATATAAAACTTTTTTTTAATTATGCAGCTCTTCTCGGCACTTAATATACTGTATTAAATCAAACAGTCTGTTCTGGTTATTAACACACACACACATATATAAGTGTGCCATGATTTATAACGTCACACTAAAGACTAAAGGTAAATGTAAACAACGAGCTGACAGTAGTGACAGTCCGCGGATGGTTAGCTGCTCGACTGTATCAAACTTCCCGCAAACTAATCAACATACTAATAGTGAAACAATATTATATTTACCTCAAAATATCAAAGGAAATACCAGTCAATCACAAGCTGATGCAAAAATCAACACTCTCGAATACTTTCCTCAATATTTTTTTAACATCTCGTCGGATTGCTTTTTTTGCCACGTCTCTTCCGCTACCGTCGCAGAGCAATGGCGTCACTAAACACTCTACATCAGTGTCGCATTACAGCTACTTCGTATCTATATTTTAATTTGTGAGTTTGTGATTAGTCCTGGCTATTTTATATATTGATTTTGTTTTAAATATCGTCAGCCAAAACGTCCCAACATTTATAAAAAAAATAATAATAAAAAAAGCCAATACTCTTATTTTGATATTACCATGAATCCAAATGCACGCATGTTTGTGAGTAATGGGAGTATCACTCAGGGAGTGACCGTAGCATTTGTATGGATAAGGTATGGATAAAAATTGTTTACAGTCTATGAGGAATGCTAGCGAATAAGAAGTTTGAGATTCAGACAAATGTGGGAACAGGAGATTGGAATTCAGTATTAAAAGAAAGGATGCAAGTCAGTAGAGGATTAAATGACAATTTTGACAAAAAGCATATCCTGCAAGGACATGTAAATTCAATGAACAATTAAACAGCTGAGCTGTAATACAAATTAATATAATAAATTACTAAATTTACTGGCTAAAATATGGAAAAATCCCTATGAAATATGAAGTTTTGGGATTCTTAAATACATTGGGAGTCGAATGGTGGCGGTATTGTACCCAAAGGTCTGCCAACCGCCAATAAAAATAAAAAAAAAAGAAGTAGAAGTGAGCTGAATTCTGAACATTGGACTGCATCAAGAAGCTGGGCGAATATGCGAGCTTTTCCCTGTGGGTTGTTCACAAGAATACATCACGAAAGACCGTGACTGGTGCCGAAAAAGGTATAAGCCCTGCTGTGTCCGTTTCAGAACTCGATGACCATAGACTGTAGCTTATGACAGATGAAGTAGATTAGATGCAAATACTGTATGCATTGCGTAATACAACGCCTCATGTAAAATAAATAAGTTCCACATCATATGACTATTCAAATACCAATACAGTGAATGAAGTCTATATATTTGTTTATCTTTTTTATTTTGGGAAGCATGACAGAACATAACATGTAAAACCAGTGATTTGTGAGCAGTAACTTAGTGCATCTGTGGCAACAAGTCAGCTACCTAAAGCTGTTAAATCCACGAATAAGAAGAAAAACAAAGAAATGTGAGCAAACAGCATAAGATGTATAATGAATTGGGTCTTTTAATATCACTGCTTATTAATACTTAGTTCAAAACTGGTGAAATAGCTGGCCTGTCAAGGTGGTGAAATTCTAATAGGGTGTGATGTCACGTGAAAATTTAATCATGATTTATGCTTTCATTCATTCTAACCACTAATTCTTTTTTTATTTTATTTTTATGTAGTCTTGGCAGAAGTGTGTGACTGTGAACAAATATTCTGCAAGTACACTGGAATTGAGTTTGATACAAATGTTGGAAATATGACTTGCTCAGAGGAAGCAGAGGCACAATTTGCAGAGATAGAGCTGCTATTAAGCATGTTTCCAAGTGAAGAAGAGTTACAAGTGGATGCGCTTTCCCATGCAGAGCTCAGGGCTTATGTGGAGGGCTCAGCTCATACTCCCCCCAGTTCCAGACCACAGTTCAACATCAAGCTGAAGGTGGAGAACTTTGCTGTAAGTGTGGGAAATACATTCAAATGCTCTATTTACCATTTCATTTTAATTTGATAATTTAATTCATATGTCAATCTTTTTTTCTGATAGGTGAGCGTTACATTGTTGTGCAACTACCCAGCTGACTACCCCAAAGTGTTGCCAGATATTACTGTCAGGTATTATTTTAAATATTTTGAGTTTCCAATTAATATTTTTCATAAGCTGTTTTGATTAACTCAGTGACATACTTGAATACACACTGACAGTTCTGATAATAGTCCAGAAGGATTCCAGTGGGATCATCCTTGTAAATCCTTTTTTTCTTAGAATGTTCAGTGTGATTTAAAAAAGAAGACTATATAAATTAATAATATGACCTTTAAATGACCTTGATTCGCAGTGCATTGTGCGTCTCGTTACTTTGATGTCGTGCAAGCACACGTAGAAGTGCTCATGATAAGAACAAGAACATTTATGAGTAAAAACAATGCAAAAATACGACATTGATGTTTGCACTTATCAGTCCTCCCAACCACCCTAAATGTAGCTTGAAACTGATTTTTATTCAAACTTAAAATGTGACTACATACAGCAGTAATTATTTCAAATTTTATTTTCATAATGTAAAGATAAGCAGTAGAATACTGAACTCTAAAACAATGTGTTTAGCTGTTCTAGTGTTAGACACCAAACACTGTTGTCATGCAAATGAATGGCCAGAACGCTTTAAACGTTTTCTGTTTTCAGTTAAAACTGTGTGTGTAAGCGGCCCCTAAGTTAATAACTAATGATATTTGCAATGTAAGTCAATAAATCAAAAACTAACTTTAGCTGGTATGGACAATAACTTTTTTCAAGACCTATTGTAAAGCCAAAACAATCTGTTACTTTAATTTGAAACAATCTATATTGTTAAAAGCGCTATAAATGAAGGTGACTTGACTTGATTGAAACTGTAAAATCTTTAGTACACTCATTTGCTTTGCAACATGATTTGCACTGCATTCTGAAATGGTTTGATGAATAAATATAATGTGTGTGATTTTCTTTTGCTGTCAAATCATTGAATTACTTTTTATTAAAGAAAAATATATCCAAAAGATCAACAGCCTTTATTTTACTGTAGCTAATTCAGTAATGCATAGTTAAATTTATTTTAGGATAAGAACAAATCTGTATGGGTTCATGGAACGATCGGTTTAATTTATATTCATAGCAAAATGTAGGTTATGTGTATGCTGCTTAAATATCATACCCAGACAGATGCTGTTTTCTGCCAGTGTTTTTTCTCCTCTGACACGCATCAAACATTCAGATTCAGTATTCCTCAAAATAAACAAAAATGCACAATAGAATACAGATACAGAGTTGTATGCAAACATGAAATAATTTGATACATAAAACATATTTTATGGATGTCTCACTTAATCTACCAGTGTCTTTGCTGCTGACCTACGATGATTTAATCATACAAATCACCACAAATGAATTAACTTGAATTTGAATTTCACTCTTAAAAATCTGTACAAACCCTGAGTCCCTCCAGGGCTGGATTTGAGGAAACCTGCTAAAATCTATCTGAATTCCCATTAGGATCCAAGTTATTATAAATATTTTAAATGGATTCCTTCTGGATTTTTACTAGGATAATCATTTTTTGCCCTTTTCAGATGTTCTGAGCTCACTAGATCACAGCAGATGCTACTTCACTCCAACCTCAACACCTACCTGTCTGAAAACTGCAGTGGTGATGTGTGTATTCTGTCAGCTGTGCAGTGGATCAATGAAAATGCACAAAGATATATCAGTAAAAGTGCTCCTGTCTGCGATCCCAAGAAGGAAAATGTTTCAATGCCATCAAAAGAGACCTTCACTAGACTCTGGATCTACAGCCATCATATCTACAATAAGATGAAGAGGAAGAACATTCTGGAATGGGCAAAGGAGCTGAACCTTTCTGGGTTCAGTATGCCGGGAAAGCCTGGCATTGTGTGTGTGGAGGGCCTCCAGTCTGGTTGTGATGAGTTCTGGGCCAGGTATGAATTGAAATCTAAACCAAATCATTAGGGTCTACACTTATTCTTTTGTGAACATGCCTTTTGAGTGCAAGCTCAAAATATTAAAGATAAGTTAAATACCTAATTTAAAATAGGTAAATAATTGTTTGTGTGCCTGTGTGTGTTTGACTATACTTGTTCTGTCCAAAATGAGGATCTCATTTATTATGGGGCCTGTGTGTGTATGTGTTTCATGGCTGTTTAGATGACTGTAAAACATTTCTTGAACTTAGACATAAGTTTAAGTTCTTTAATTTGCTAATATATGTTTGAAAACCCCTGATATAGGCCATCTCGCAAATTCATATGCAGTAGATTAACTTTTAATTTTGAAGGTTTTATGTTCTCTGCAACTAATAATTGACCGTACTTTATGGTTGACACAAACCATCTTAATTTAATTTTCAAATTGTTTTTAATTATTATATTATATTAAACTACCCATCAAATGTTTAAAGAAGATTTTTTAATGTTTTGAAAGAAGTCCCTTATGTTCACCAAGGCTTCATTTATTTGATTAAAAAAACTAATATTTGTGAATGAAATATTACAATTTCAAAATAACTTTTATACTTAAATATATTTTAAACTATATATTCCTGTAATGGCAACGTAAATTTTTATTATTGGTCAATTTGTTTTAAAATATATTTTCAGGGTGAAAGTTTTAACATGGAAAAGAATTATGATTCGTCACAGAGAGGATGTCCCTTTGGAAAACAGCTCAATGGAGGAGAGAACTGACTCCCTTCGCAAGTTCACTGGATTTCATGAAGCCATTTTTGACCCTCACGGGACCAGAGGAAACCACATGGACCTTGGACAGCTTTATCAGTTCCTTAATGACAAAGGATGTGCTGATATATTTCAAATGTACTTTGGGATTGAGGGAAGATAATAGTTTGTCTGTGTCGGTTTGTGTGTGCATCATTTCTATTTTTGCCTTATTTTTAGGCTTAATATTGAAAACATTACAAATTTTAAAACGGGAAACCAATTTTATCGTAAATGCAATGAAATGTGCAATCCACACATATTAGTAGGGTTGTAGTTCTGCATCACTGTTGTCTCAAAAGGATGGACCTGTGCCATCAATCCTCATTTCTCATCTTCATAAAGATGATTTATCTACCTGCGATGTCTTTGGAATATTTTGTTTTAGCAACTCATCTCAAATATAGTTTTTTTTCCATTCATTGTTCCCTTTGGGATTTTTAAAAAGTTTCTGTTAAAGCATTGTAAGCAATGAACCAAACCAACCAGCTACGAGGTGAATCTGTGCAACGTCATCACATATGCGCACGCATCTAAGGGGCAGAAAGCAACACTTTACGTCTATTCTAGCAGAAGCAGAGATGACACGAAGCTGTTTTGCTGTAAACTAACCTAAATGCATAGGGTATGTCAGGTTTTTATGATTCACCAACTTAGTCGGACAATCTCATTCAGAGACCTGATGACTAACATTATAACTTCGCTTACTAGTCAACTGAACTAACTAACATTTTACATAATATATTAATATGCAAATGAAACGCAAACAAACCGATCCAACTCTGAAATTGCAGTTTATTATTGAGTCGACAAGAATTTACAAACAATGCAAAATCTATGTTAATTGCAATGTTCTTTTACAGAACTCGGCCTAACAGCGGTCTTGCCTCTTGAATGCGTGCGCATCCGGTATTGTTTGTATACAAGAAACCTGTGTATTGCAGGATGATGGCTTCTTCAGAAGCAATTACTATCGATTAATAATGTTGTAGCTCACGTAGGGATGTTTTTAATCCTCAGGTGCTCCTCATTTGGGTGTAGCACTTGTTATCTTCTCGTCAGAAGTGACCAGACACCTAAAAATGTTTGTTTGTTCTCCTGATTTTTGTGTTTTTGTCAATTTCCCATTTATTTCCTATGGTCGATCATTTTTGACCGAAGAGCACAAGTGTGACTATTTTTACGACCACTTAGCCTGCTCAAATCATGCCCTCAATTTTTGTTGTGTGTTTACATTCCAAATGAAATGTCACCAAGTTTCATACCATTCCGATGAAGAATTAAATAAATTCAAAACAGAAAATGTTCCGGTCAGAAGTGACCGAAGAGCACCTGAGGGTTTCACCAAAGTTCGTCAAAGTTTAAGTTTTTGCCAAAAATAAATTTCCCTATGGATAGTTTTTACTTCCAGAACCTGACTGTTGCACTCTATTGAAAGGATTCTGTAGATTATTAGATCCCTTTCTACTAAAGCACTTATTGATTGGTAATGATATGATTGCAGATCACAACCTAGATGTGCTCAGTTTGACAGCTAATGTGCACCGTACCTGAGTGCTACATAATTTACTGCTCCACCCATATATGCATCTCTCTGCACCTCCTGCTACCTTTACACTGGCAGGCTCACTACTGTCCTCACTCGAAGCACGCAGGCGCAGACACCCATTAATGAAGACATGCCAATTACTATATGTAGGCAGTCACAGACCCTGACCCATCAACATTGTACATACCAGAATGAGTTTTATGTGTATAGGACACCCTAATGACACAGCAGTTTTGACTCTCCAGACCTTTATAATGTCTCAATCAAAAGATTCCTCAAGGAAATTAATGATAAAGAAACAAGCAACCACTTTATTCTGAAGGCATATTGTTATATTAAACAGCAAGTATTTCACAAGTTCACATCTACATATAATTTTTATGGTAAAGGTTATGCGTACTTGTGCTGTCCGGGTGAAGGGCTCTGAGCTCGGAATTTCTGCCCGAACCCAGAGTACTCCCCCCTGTTGGTAAGTTGTGTAAAGATGTTAGCTTGAAGGTTGGAAACAGGCTATTTCTGTCATTTAGAGAATTTTTATTGCATGGTTAATAAAGTCAGACTCAGATTATGTAAATATAATGTTTATTTGAAATTACAGCAAAATATTAACCCAACATGAGTTGTGTAATACTGGAATACTTAGCAAATTAACAAAATGTTTGAAAGACTGATAGAGAAGTTAACAAGACTGCCTTTGTTCTGACTTAATTCATTCTTCATTTTCACAATGGCAAGTTTACATAAAGGCAATAGATCTAAAATAATTTCTTTTTTTCATTATGACTGTATGCCGCCATCTGGAGGGTTATAAAATGGAATACCACATCTTCTAATGGTAATTTCCCATTGAGGTAAGTTGTACTATGTGCAAGTTGTATGTCACTTACCTGGTATTACTTACCTGGTCAAACTGGTAAAACGAGAGGCTTAATGTCTCTAGAACTGAAGCATAATAGGAATGGTCAATGTTTCCAAATGATCACGTTACCTTGATAAAACAACACGTGTTCATTTTCAGAAAAAAATATAATTTTAATGTGGCACACAGGTGAAAATAAATTGGCTGGAACTTCTTTGGCAACTGTGGCATGAACCTCTGCACCATTGGGAGGAAACTTTGTATTCATGTCAGGAAACTCTGGGAATCTTAGCAACCTGCGCTTCTTTGACACGGAGCTCTAGAACCGTAGCAGGGACTGGAGTTGCAGCAGAATGAACCTTCACAGTGATTTTGGAGTGACAGAAAACTTCATGGCTGTCTTCACTGGGAATTCTGGAGCTGCCCTGACAGGACCTCTGGGCCCAAGGCAGCTGAGAAAGAGAGCTATGTAAAACCCCCTCTCTGGGACCCGGATGCATGTGGTAGAAACTTCTAAGGCGGCAGGGCGAGGACCTTGTGGGACGGGCTGAACAGAGCTCTGGGTGACTCCATTGTTAAAAATATGATTGGATGGTGCAGCACTAAACTAAACCTAAATTAACTATTTACAACACGCATCGCTAGGCGAATAGTTCTGCAAGACGCAAAAACTACCACCTCAAGCCAAGGCGCCAGACGCAACCGAGGCCTGCCAACCCCGCAAGACGCTGAGGCTGGAGAGATGAGAGACTAAGTAAAACTAAACTAACTATTTACAATATGTACACATCCCTAGGCAAGTAGTTCTGCAAGACGCTAAAACTACTGCCTCAGGCCAAGGCGCCAGACGCAACCGAGGCCTGCCAGCCCCGCAAGACGCTGAGGCTGGAGAGATGGAGGGGTTATCTGTGTCAGCCCGCCAGACGCAAGGCTAAACCCTCTCCATGACCTGAAACACAATTAGAAAGCATTTTTCATAAGTTATAAAAATACATCTGTGCCATGTATAAGGATTGAGTATATGACAATTACAGCAGATACTGAATGGTAATGTTAAGAAGCTGATGTCCATATTCAGATAATCAAGCCAAATGAACAAAAACCAAGATAATAAGCCAATATATATATATTTTCAAAATTATTTTATTGTCTTAGACTCAGTACCTTGAACCAGTCATGGGAGAGCATCTCATCCAGATGGTGTCTCCGCTTTGGGTCGCTCTTCAGGCAACCACGAATAAAGCGGCTGCATTCTGTGTAGAAAGATTAAGAGTTGTCTAATTATTTCCTAAGCTGTAAAATGGAAAAAAATCCTGCATTATCCATAAGAACATCTTTTTTGTTCTAACCATCTGAGAAGCCCGGCTGGAACCAGACATCAGGGTCCATCACAGCAATATCTCTTCTGTCTGGGAAACGGCGGTTGATCATGGCAAACAGCAGCACCCCCAGCGACCACACCGTTGCCTGCTTCCCATAGTACTCGCCCTTCTCAAAGTACTCAGGAGGGCAATACTTTGCTGTGCCTGGAGAAAGGAGTTTGTCACATGTGTAAGCTTGCTTTTTCTCACTTTGACTGAAAAGGCATTTAATTTTATTCAACAAAATTGTTCATATTAATATTGACTATTTGAGAGTTGTGTTAGTAGAGTTGTGTTAGTGTATTGTTAATATCTCACTGTGTGACGTCTGATTAAGACATGGTGTAACTGGTCACTAGAGTTTAAATCCTAAAATGTATGTTTTAAAGATAACACATACCAGAGAAGTTTTTGTAGGATGAGCTTTTCATGAGGTCCCCGCAGCCGAAATCGATCAATTTGACCTCCAGGGTCTCTGTGTTGACCAGGAGGTTCGGCATTTTGATGTCTCGATGTAGCACACCCCTAGAACAGCACAGGGCAGCAGCTTCAATCACCTGCCACATGAAGTGACGGGCCATTTTCTCACTGAAGCGGCCTCCGTAATGCTGCCAAAAGCTGTGCATGTCCATGCAGGGTGAGGGCCGTTCCAAGACCATGATATACTGGTCGAGATGGTCCTGCCAGTCCAGCATCTTTACAATGTGGCGACAGTGTGGGCCTTGATTGGCCATTACTGTCAGGGCCACCTCTAGTGGAACTGGTCTGGGATGGTCAGGCTAGAAGAATGACAGTTTTTATTATTGTTAAATATAGTATTGGTTTCTCAAATAAGGATCTATTGAAATATTTGCACTCTGTGATTTACATTAAAATGTTATAAATTGCAAACATAGAGAGCACAGTCTACGTACAAGGCTGATGTATAGCTCGTTCTCTGTCTTCGCTGTGAATTTCACAGCTACCATGAGGCCGTCCTTGCAACGGGTCCCTTCAAAGACAGAGCCAAATGCTCCTTTCCCCAATTTCTTGCCAATGGCGTATTTCCAGCAAATTTGATCTATTAAAACATAATTATATTTATTTGTATTTGTTTAATGTTAAATAAAGCAGTGTCCAGCAGTGAGGCCATTCTTTCTAATGAAATGTTAACCGGGAAATATATTTCTAATATTTTTACTTTTAAAAATTCATTTGTCACATGACTATTTAAGTGAACTGCAAAAAAAAAAAGCAAAATGGTGACTTAAAATTTTGGAGGAAAAAAAAAAACTAAAAGAAACCGTACAGCAGTATCAGCTGCATTATCTAGAACATATGCTTTCCTTTAATTCACTTTCAGAGAGAGGGTGTCTGTGTGTGTATGTCATATTTTATGTCAGACAGTAAACTGGCAGTAAACTCACCCTCGGTCCTCACAATCTTGTCACAGTCCAGCTGTTTCAGCAGATGTGATCCAGTGTCACCTGACGATGAACTGGCTGGACTGTCCTGATCTTGAGGCTTGACGTCCTCCACTTGCTGGTTTTCGGCAGGGTGGGGGACTTCAGGAATACTGGAAGGAGGTTCCTGATGATCATTATCCTCTACAGTAAAGATGATGTCCTGTAAAGAAGTCTGATCTAAAGAGAGGAATATCAACCACAAGCTTCTTTTAAATCATATCATCCGCTACATCTTAAAACCATATTTCATCTATATTCAAACATTCATCACATCGTGGAATAAAGTAATTTATCTTTCTTTTTATAATGTGTGATGTGTTTTTCTTTTTATATTGTGTGTTTAAATGATTAAGAGTTTGTGTTGTTCAGAGCTCGTCATTTACCAAAAGTACACCTCCTGGATGGGGCTTCATCAGTGTCCTGGTCCACCTCACACTGCTCCACCTGCTCATCCTGAGCTTTGGTGGATTTGGGGCGAGACGAAAAAAAGAAAAAAGAGGCAAACTTCCGAAATTTCCTCTTTTTCTGCCTCTTATTCTTTGTTTTCTCTGTCCCTCTCTCCTTTCTCTCCTGCTTGCCTCCCTCACCGATGCACACAGGCGTCTCGTCAGGACGAGGATGGAGCTCCGCCTTGTGGTCGGTGGGTGTCAGTGTTGTTCGGGGATTTATCCCGTGCACACACACACCTCCTCCCTCAACTCCCACTCTACGAAATTGTCGCTGTCCCATATTATCAACTCGATAAACCGCTATCAACAACTGCAAACACCGCAAAAACACTGTTGATATCTGTACTCCTTACTCGCTACAAAGTGAGCAGGGAGTTTCACGCTTTATTGTCCCGTCATCAACGTTCTATTTCCATGATGTTAGGGTTCATACAGGCTGACAGCAGATTCTCGCGAACATTAAAGTAATATCTAGTGATGCCATCGATTTATGTGTATAGGTTTGTAAAGTATTTAGGTATTAAGATCACTAAAACATACATAGTGGTGTCAGGCCTAGGGAAATGTATATTAAAACAAACAAAACATTAAAAACAAATATCCCATATACCTGTTGATATTTTAATATATATATATATATATATATATATATATATATATATATATATATATATATATATATATATATATATATATATATATATATATATATATATACTGTAGCACATCTGATCTAGACTTTACAAATTCACAGTTGGTTAAGTAGGCTAATTGCAAGAAGCACTAGCGTCAATTGTTTGAAGATGCCGGTTGGACAATTTTATCCAGTGAAATTAGCATACTATACATTTTAAGTGTAGGTGAATTTGTCGAAACTTTTTGACTATATAGATAGAGAATCGTTTAAATGAGACAAAAAGAACCGTTGGCAACTAATTCCGGCTCTTTGAAATGAACTGTTCAAAAGAACCGATTCGCGGTATTAGTTAGGAGGACTTCACACCACAAGCGCACGAGCAGGCCTCGCGCCAAAACGATTTCGTCGCAATAAACAAACATTTTTATAATGCTAAAGAGATAATACGGGATAAAAACACAGATAAATCTTAAACTACCGAATGAGCGCTTCTAATTAACATATTTTCTCTTCATTGACGCTATTTTGTACTGGTAAGCAAAATTTGATACGTAAATGAATGACCTTGTATAATTAGCTAAGTTAATTTAGCCAGCAAATCATTAAAAAACAGCTTGACTATTACATACAAACTCATTATAGAAACATTTCAGTTAATATTTCTACCATACTATCTTTTTGGGCTGAGTTGAATGAGTGAGAATAAACAAATTGTCATCGAATCGACGCAATACACGCTGAATAGTAACGAAACGTTAAACATTTATGAGAAACCAGACCCTCCCATTCAGCTGATATACATATAACATGTTAAATAATACTAATATTTTTAATTTTTACACAATAATATTGCTACACCTTTCAGACAGCGTGAGGAGTGAGGTGTCACGATGTGGAGGAATCAAAACCAGAAACCAAACGCAGGTAGAATTTACTGTCAGTCACATTATGAATTCCTATGTTACTTGATTGGAAATACCTAAAAATAAGAGTTGGGTCAGTCAAAGTCTTCCATCTACTATCTAGATAATCAAATTGCTTGCCATTTATTATTTTCAGAGAGCTCCTTGTATACAAATCTGGTTAATAATTGAAAAACTGTTTATCTGCTAATACAACACTTTGCTGCAGTTAGTGTTATTCGGGTTGCTGGAGCCTGAAATCAAAGCAGACTTTTGTCTCTGTGTGTTTCTGCAGGCTGTATCTCCGTGCCTCCGTTTAATCAAAGGAAGAGGAGCAGACTGCCTTTGACATCTAATCCCTCTGAGACTGAGCTCTTCACTGCCAACCACTACAATGAGAGACAATCTTCCACCTCTTCTTCTGCTCTTCCCAGTATGTGTTTCCACTGCGCCTGTCTCGTATCTAATGCTGAATAAACATGTACCAAGTTCTGATGCAGCACACTATGCATCAGATGTTTTTCCTATTCATTTTTCAACTCGATATATTCTGTCATTATGTTACACTATAATACACTGAATAATCTTTGTCATGTAACTTTAATTTGTGCAGCATTATAAAGTGGTTTCAAGTTAAATAAGTTAAACAGTGTACAGAAAACAATCAATAGACAGATCATAGATTACATTTAAGTCAAGTCATTTTTATTATAGCGCCGTTCACTCTGTTTCAAAGTATCTTTACAGAAAATCATGTTGTTAATTTTGCACACTTTAAATTTGCTCATTTTGCAGTTTAGAGCTGGGCGATAGGATAGTGTTTCATACCTCAACGATATAAACAATCAAGCATTTAGGGTTTTTATATATAATATTTACCGCTTTTTGTCTGTACTGTATGAATGCGGATAAAGCCAGATATATTTATCAGGGTTTCTGTGGGTATTAAAAAGTCTTCATTTGCTCAAATTAAGCCTTTAAAAAGTCATAGCATTAAATGTTGCATGCATTGCAAAAAATGTGCTTCCTCAGTATTTTTGTCCTGTTTTCCAATACAAATATCTAAATATCTTTAAATGAAGATGCATTTAGTCTTGAAAAACTGAACAAAATTAAGCGAGTTTATGCTTAAAACAAAAACAAATATCAGATGACTTGTGAAAACGTGCCTTTGAATTACAGTAAGTTTTTCTGAGCCCACAGGCAAATATTTGTTCTTGTTTAATCATAAACTCACTTAATTTTGATCATTTGCACCTGAAAACAAGACAAAACTCCTGAGGAAGAACATCACTTTTTTTGCAGAAGGTACAGTAAAAGTTATTTCCATATTCTAGTGGCTGAAAGCAGAGCGATTTAAGCTTTGTGTGTAAAAAAAAAAAAGGTAATGGATATCTGTTGGAAGTGTGGCTAATTACAACTCAATGTGTTTCATCCTAGACATTTACATTTAGAGATTATTTTGAGTTCCCTTCCATTTATTCCTTAATTTTTCTTTACTTGGTCTTAAAAATATCTTTAAAAAGTTTTAAATTGGCCTTCAGAAACCTGCAGAAACCCTGATTTATAGTAGTTGCAAATTGAAGTAATTCATTCATTATTGGGTGATATGGAAATCTGTAAGGTTTCACACTGAAAGTTATGAGCTCTACAAGGTTTTGTTCAAATTATAACAATTTGGTATTATAAATTAGTGACATGCTTAATTACAGTACGCTTGTTTGCAGACAAAGCTTATGGTGTCATGTCTTATAAAATATAACCCTAGAGTTTTTTGTTGTTGTGTTTTAGCTTTAGGCCGGAGTGGTCAATGGAATCAGCAAGCCTATCTTTCACCTCAGCAAGCCAGCATGAGATCGGCTGCTTCACCTGGTGTGGGTGTGGCAGGACGAGGATATGCACCTTTACCTCACCCCAAAAAAACCTGTCTATGCCCGGTACTCAACTGATACTCATATACGAAATAATGACTACACAGTACACACCCAGAAAGGTCTTAAAGCTGCTGGGTCCGAATATGTGTATTATTTCTTCACAAATGCAAGATTGCTAGATCAGTTGCCTTCCATAATTTGAGACAGTAAAACCAACATGAATGAAAATACCAAAATAAGACAGGCATTTTGTAAAAAAAATCCCAAAAAATCTGTAAAGGATATATTTCTTTCTGACCTGAGCCTTAGGAATTACTTTCATTTAAGTAACCTTAGCAAACACTTAAACTACATTAGTAAACATGAATTGACAATAAACAATTCTTTACAGTTTATATGTTCATTTCAACATTTATTTATAAATTAAAATCACAAGTTGTATCTATGAATATTATTTTAATTTAATAGACCTGAGCTAACATGAACAATGAACTGTTGTATTTTCATTTAACTAACTTTAACAAAATTATTTAGTACTGTGCAGTAACAAATCTATTGCTATTGTTAGTAATGCATTAACCAATTTTAATTAATAGGACCTGATTGTAAAGTGTTACCTAACCCTACAGTACGCAGCATTTAATGCAAGTTGATTCACTTGCATTAAATAATAATTTTAATAGGTGTGTCAAAATTAATCGTTTCTACGATGCATCGCGATTGCAGACGAGGACGATTCGGTATCGGTTCAGTAATAGACCATAACCGATTATAATGTACTGACACTTTTCAGACGTCATTTATCGCGTATGTGCTTTGTCGCGGTAGCATATAATGGCAGAGTGTGAGTAATTAAAAATGCTCCAACTACTTTAAAGGGGTCATATAATGGTACATTCACTTTTACAAGTTGATTGTACTGAAATGTGTGTTGGCAGTGCCTGTACACAACCATCATATAATGATAAAAATCCATCCAGTGTTTTTGTTTTAATCTCCTTATATTTTTTCCCCTGCCTCAAATTGAGCCGTTCGTTTTTGTGACGTAAATAAAACGGACGCCCCTCCCACGATTGTTAATTCACAGCAGCGTTTCAACACAGACCCGCACTCGCTCGTGAGCTGTCAATCATAGACCTTATTCAGAGCAGCGCCATGACAGTTATGAACGTGAGGCTGTGAGGGATAGACTTACCGTGTTTCCAATGGCATCCGCTGTAAAAAGCTGAATAAAGCTCCTAGATTACTTTCAATTTTCCACAGCTTATATTGTCGGGAGTTTTTTGTCAACTGAAATTTCTTGGAAAGATATTTTTGCAGTGTTTCATGAGCAGAACAATCCGAAAACACATTAAATAACAGTACAGCCCATTGAATAGATGCATGTCTATCCCTCACAGCCTCGCTTTCATTCTCATTAAAAATCAAAGATGGCGCTGCCGTGAATAAGGCGTATAGGGTGACCTGTCATGACCGGCGCAGTCATTGTTAATACTGGAGCACAGTCTATGAGCAGAATGGAGTCTAAGCGAAGTGGTGTTCTATTCTTGGGTGCAATAAGGAACACAGCAGTCATTTTAATGTTCCTAAATCCGAACCGCTGAAGACGCAGTGGCTGAGTTTGTTTTTGAAGGGAATATTCCCCACGATCAACATAAATGCTTTCATGTTTGCGCGAATCGTTTCATACCAGACTGCTTTATAAACGAGGGTCAGTATAAAGCTGGTTTTGCTAAGAAGCTGCTCCTGAAAAAAGGATCGGTACCACCTATTCGTGTTCCTGCTGCACCTCCAGAAGAACTGAAGTGAGTGTAACGTTTTATTAACCTTTATATTAATATTTATATTAATCTTTGCAAATCGCTTGCACGCTTCACGATGAATGCATCTAAGGTTTACACTCAGGGTACATTAAGGCATTATTTATATGTACGACGTTCTCAATATAATTCATTATCCCACGTTTATAATCAACAACGTGTTATGGTTATTGTGTTACAAACGGTGTATGCACAGAACAGAGGGGCGGGGTGAGCAAAGCTCATTATCATTTAAAGACACGTACACTTAAATGGTGTGCTGACAACAGAGCTGTTTTTGACCAGGTAAAATAAGTGTTTTCTTACAATACTAATGAGAATTTTTAATTAAAGTATATTACAAACTTGTAATTTAGACCCTAAAGAATCATATTAGCTTGTACAAAAATGGCATTATATGACCCCTTTAAAAGCCTACATCTGGGCACATTTCGGCTTTCATGAACAACCTAGTAAGCACGACCTGGAGAAGACACGTGCTGTGTGCGTTCATGTCACGCACAAATAGAATATGCAGGAGGTAATACCACTAACTTGATAAACCACGTTAGCTGTTTTCACTCCGAGCTGCAACCCGCCCTAATAATTTCCCCTGATTTAAGTATCCGCACCTGATGGTCAAATTACAGTTATTCTGTGTTGTTACTCGTGATTATAAATGGATGATCGTCACCTTCAACAGTGGACTCGGCGACGGTTGATGCGCGCATCTCTAGGGTAACATTAAACACTGATGAATGAGCGCTGCTTTTAAATGAACATTTCTTTAAAACAAAATTGATTTGACAGAATTTTATTTTCTTAATGGCATAAACAGGCTTTACTCCCTTGAAACTTAAACTGGAATGTCACTGTTTCTGTCACTGCGACTTCCCGAACAGGCGAACACGAATGCACATATCACTTTTGAAGTAAAATTGAAAATTGAGGATGCGGTGCATCGTAATGCATCGCAATATCGAATTGAACTTAATCGGTGACATGATAATCGTAATTGGATAGAACCATGAGACCAGTGTAGGTTCACACCTTTAATTTTTAAGGTGAATAAAACCATTTCGTTCTCATCTTACTGCATTAAGCACATTTTATTTGTTATCCTGCAAAAGATTTTGACCTTATGTTTTGTATTTGTCACCGTTTTACCTCAGGTCACAGACAGCGCAACAAAGGCCTCCAGTGAGACAAGATTCATTGCCAGCATTTGGATCCCAGCTTCATGGTGGCTTTCCAAGCAGCAGCTCAGCGTCGTTCGGCCAGCCCAAATGGTCCAGCGGCATTCAGAATCAACAGTCGTTTAATAGACTGACAAATTCTCCCAGAATGCCATACCATCCCCAACAGGGTACACCCACAGCAGGAAGCACTCAGAGCCCTGGAGCTCAGAGTCAGAGCGGAAAGTGGAAGTTCAGACCTGTTGGACAATCAACCAGTGAAATGTGGGCAAAAGAAAAGAAGGACACCTCAAGTATACAAACCACCCCTCAGAAGCAGGTGTGTGTTACTTCACAAGTCTAAAGAGGTGGTCATTTTAGACTTTAAGCACACAAAATTTCTTTGGACTCTGGTATGACATCGCACTTTGCGATGTTCTTTAAAAAAAAAAAAAAAAAAAAAAAAATTAAACGGATAACAAAAAATAATAAATCCTAAAAGTAAAAATACAGTCTACTCCACTATCCTGCAATGCTTCAAACCTGCAGCTTTAAAGTTTGTTTCTGCAGCTTTTAATTCAGCTTAGAGACATATCAATCTTCTATCTTCTTATTACCAAAAGTAAAAACACAGCATTATAGATACATATATCTTAAAGATGAACTACCGTAAGTAACTTTTTTACCTTAACCGAACAGCTTTGGAGTCATTGTAATGTTTATATTACTGATTTCGTGTTGAATGGTGGTCGTCTCGCCACCCCCCATCCCCCCGCATGATATCAGGTCTCGCAATGTAACGATTTGCTTTACGGCAAGAAAGATCTGCTAAAATGAGCATCAAACTGAAATAACCCGGCGCCGTGTTCGAGACGCACATACAATACAGACTGCCGACAGTTCAACAGGGCGCGCACAGCTCTTAAAGGGGCCGCACCTTATTTCCACTCGTTACAGCTTCTATCCTACTGAACAGGTACCGGTGTACAGGGGGAGGGGGTCAGGCCGTGAGTGCAGAGACATCTCTGCGTGCGTGATATTTACGACAGTACAAGTATCCCACAGCGACTGTAGGGGTCACTGTTTGACAAAAACGTAAATCCTGCATAGTGCTGCTTTAAGGGGTGTACATGCTCTTTTTGGACACACTAAAATTTTTGGTCTTCACGTAATACAAATTCAAAGGTCAGAGTTCACCAAACTTGAACTTTGGAACGCAGCGAATGTGAAACTTCTTGGCATCAGCTTTTGTTTCAGGTCTTCAGAATTCTTATGTGTATGAATGGAAGTGAATGGAATGTATAGTGAGACCCAACCCTTAAAGGTTTGTTCTCCCAAAACTCTGTCATCATTCCAAACCTGCAAGACTTTTGTTCATCTTCAGAAGACAAATGAAGATATTTGAATGAAATCTGAGAGCTTTCTGTCTCTCCATTGACCTTCCATCAACTACCAATTTGATGCTTCAAAAGGTTCATAAAGAGATCATATTAATTGAAAGGTTTAGTCTGAATTTTCTGAAGAGACTCAATCGCTTTATATGATGAACAGATTTAATTTAAGCTTTTATTCACATATAAACATTTATCAACTCACACATCAGTTGTGGTAAACGGAAGCTCAAGCATGTTCGCTTGACGTGCGAGAACAAACGCGGTTCACTCTCGTGTTACGCAGCATGTTTGAGCTTCTGCAAGAACCAATGAGGTTTGTCCTTGCACGTCTAGCAAATACACACTTGAACTTAATTTTATGTATGCTGATCAATATTTATGTAAATAAAAGGCTGAATCAAATCTGTCCATCATATAAAGCAATCGTTTCTATTCATAAAATTGTGACTAAACCGCTAGATTCATATGGATCAGTTTAACAATCCCTTTATGAACTTTTTTAGGTGTCAAAGTGGTAGTTGCGTAGCTATCAATGTTGGGACTGAAAGATCTCAGATTTCCTTATATATATCTTCATTTGTGTTCCGAAGATGAACTAAAGTCTTGCGTGTTTGGAAAGACATGAGGGTGAGTAATTACTGAAAGAATTGTCATCTTTGGGTGAACTATTCCTTTAATAGATCTGCTTCTAGAATCCAGTTTTATTCACTTTTGATAATAGCCAAAGTTAAAGGCATAATTCACACAAAATTCGAAATCAAAGAACAGTTGCAATTGAACCGAGTCTCCCATATTTTGATCTTTATTTGTTTGCCTTTTTGGAACTTTACAACCCTTGTCACTATCTACGTACATTAATTTGAATTATCTTCTTTTTGTGTGTGTTACATGGAAAAAAGTTATATTACAATAAGTTTAACAATTATACATTTTTCATATCTTAAGTTTCCTCTTCTCATTTTTTGTGTGTGTGTGTGTACAGCTTTTTTTGTCTCAAAGATTTTCTGCTTCTCAGTATAAAATGTTGTTTTATTTGTTCAGCTAACATGATTTATTTTCCCTCCTGCTGGATAGAAGCCCCCCCGTGAGGTATCGCTGCGTCTTATTTCTGCGGTTATTGAAGGAATGAAGCACTGGAGCCAGTATAAGAACAGAGTACCAATGCTGTTTGAGATCTTTGGTAAAGGAGACTAACACACACATGTGATCCTCTGGATTTGAATCTTTGTCTAACAGTCCTGCTTTTCTTTACAGCCACACTGGACTCTGCAGTTACAGTTGGAGAATACGGAGCCAAGAAATTCCTCATGAGGGATGGTAAAGAGGTCGTCCAGTGTCTTTACTATGAAATTGTGAGTCTGGGAATATTGATCCTCTTCCTGAGCTACATCCTATGGGGCCGTTCACACAGAACACATTTTTTCTATTCCACTGCACTACTTTTCTTTATTGTTTTTCAATGTAAGCACGTGCTATACTGAGGTGTTTGACCTTTGCCTTCACGTCTTGTGCATGATGCAGAGTTATAAAAACATGGTGCTCAAGTAAAAAAAAAAAGTTTTAACTTATTTTAAAAACACATCTCTAGACCTTGCAGGTTTTTTTTATTAGATTCACTGACCTGTCTCGTGTAAAAAAAATATATATTAAAGGTCCCGTTCTTCATGTTTTTTTTTTAAGCTTTGATTGTGTTTACAGTGTGCAATATAACATGTGTTTGTTTCGCGTGTAAAAAAAACACTGTATTTTTCACACAATTTACTTATCTGTATGCTGCTGTTTTCACTGTCCAAAAAACGGCCCGATGACTTCCTTGTTCTATGAAGTCCCTCCTTCAGAAATACACAACGAGTTCTGCTTGTGCCAGCGAACCGCTGTGTTATGATTGGACAGCAGCTTATCGCACGTTGCCCGGAAAGGCCTCTTACCGTAAATTGGAGATGCATGCGCTGCTGAAGTGCTTCTTCTCCGTGGGAGCGCAACAAGACCACGCCCCCTTTTTTGTGTATTCCTAGTTACGTCATTAAAAAGGAAGTAGAGGGATGTAGTCCAAACCGGGCGTTCGCTGTATGCTTTGAAAGGGGACTTCTGTTAAATAAAATATCTCGCTAGGCTTAGAATTTTACTGTTTTGCTCTAACAGCAACATTACACACTAACTAAAGTTTGAAAAATGGAATTTCGAAGAACGGGACCTTTAAAAAACGCAAAAAAAAAATGCGTTCTGTGTGAACCAGCCCCTAATGGTCTTCAATTACTGTATCTTCTCTGCTTCATTGTAACACATGCATTTTTACAATTGTATATATATATATATATATATATATATATATATATATATATATATATATATATATATATATATAATTTTTTTTTTATGTAATACTGTTCAAACGTTTGGAGTCAGTAGGTTCTTGTTTTTAAAGAAACTACTGCTTTTTACAGCAAGGATACATTAAAATTGAATAAATGAGTGTGAATAGAATGAAATATTTCAAATAACTGCTGTTCTTTTGAACTTTCTAGTAAATCATAGAATCCTGAAAAAAAAAAACGGTATCATGCTGTCCACAAAAATAATAAAGCAGCACAACTGTTTTCAACATTGATTATAATAATAAATGTTACTTGAGGACCAAATCAGCATGTTAGAATTATTTCTAAATGTTCACGTGACACTGGAGACTGGAGTACTGATGCTGAAAAGTCAGCTTTTTGTCATTACAGGAATAAATTACACTTAAAAATATGTTCAAATAAAATAAAGTTATTTGAAAGTGCAGTAATGTATAATATTACTGTTTTTACTGTATTTTTTATAAAATAAATCCTGCCTTGGTGAGCTAAAGAGACTTAATGCAAAAACGTAAAAAAAATCTTACAGACCCCAAACATTTGAAATTGTAGTGTATATTTTTACAAATATTTTATAATAATTGTATTAATTTCTAATTTGTATTAAGATGATTTAAAGGAATAATTCTCCCAGATATTAAAATTCTGTGATTGTTTATTCACCCTCATGTTGTTTCAAACCTGTATGGCTTTCTCTGCCTCACAGAACACAGATGTGTTAGAATGTTAACACTTCTCTTCCAGACAATACAAATTAATAGATACTGTGGCTGTCAAGCTCCAAATATGACAAAAAAAATAATTGTAAATGTAGCATAAACGTGGTCTCACGCTCAAACAAATTGAGCTCATACAACTGTAGGTGGCCGTAATTCTCCAAAATGTTTTTTAATGTTTACCCTTTGGTTTAGACCAGAGATGAAATCACAGATACAGATCAGAAGAAACAATATGCTCTCTCTGGTTTATGACTTGCAACCACTTTTTTTCCATTGTGCATTTTCTATTTTTCATATAAGATAAACCATTAGGCCTGCTGCACACTGTATTGTGATGTTGGCAGTGGTAGGGACACCGTAAATGACACCGTATGTTCAGAGTTGTAAAGTCATTGTATGTCTTTTCTGTAGGATCATATTCTGCCCAGACTGATCAGAGGTCAGGTGCATCGCTGCATCGGAAACTACGACAGGCAAAAGGACACGATGACTTGTGTGTCAGTCCGAGCTGCTTCACTGTCAGAGCAAAGGAATGCGCAGGAGGCTGTGAGAGCGTCAGATGCAGAGATGAGGGATGTGGTGCTGGCTCTCTGTGAGATCTGATGTGGATCGAGTGAGTAACACGAGCTGACACGAGACTTTTCCTGAAGTTAGGGTTGGTTTTGTTTTGTGAATTAGTTCAATAAGTGATGATCTTTACTTGTCTGAAGATAAAACAATATCACAGTAAATCTGTGATCTGTATCTGAAGATTTTGATTCTGTACGCGAAGAATGAATGTTACTTTGCATTGTTGTTCTGAGATATAATTTAGATGCATTTATAATATTTGAGTTAATATAATTGAGATGCATTTAAAATATTTTGTTCTAATTTGTGTTTATATAATCTGGAATTATTATAATTGAGAAGCATTTCGAATATTTTAGTTCTAATATATGCACATCTGTATGCATATCTAATTGGAAGGTATTGTAATTTATATGCATATAACATAGTATTTAAGTCATTTTAATTTATTGTAAGTTGTCATAATATATTTATTTAATTCTAATTTATATGCATAATATTTGAGTTAGAATGTCTATGCATTTATATTGTTAATTGGTGCATTAAAAACCAATTTGTATTCAAATCTAAAACTTGGAGAATATATTTTTAAAGCTTTATTGTCGTCTTCATTCAAAAGACTTCAATTTGCTGAAGTTTATGAAATTATTTATTACAAAGAAGAAACAGATAACAGCAATTCGTTAAGGATTTCAAAGGTTAAACAAACACATTGATGAGGTAACATCTCAAAATATATCGTTCAAAAGGGAACCAACCATCATGATGTCATGTTACAGAATTATTTACAACCAAAACATCACAGTGGGAAACCCACAGCACTAATCTACGAGTTCTAAGAGCTACCAGTGATCAGACTTCACACACATACATGATCATAAACAGAACTCAAGAATGCAAGTTTCCGACACCATCAATTGGAGGACGCCAGTGTTACACCTGCAAAAACACATTAAAAGTGCCTGCTATGTTTGACATCTGATGCCAGTTTAAAGTTGTGCTCTGTCCTCTGAGCTACAGCTTACCGTTAACAGTTAAAGGTACACACATATTATGGGGTTCTTTTCTTGGCTGTATGCTCATATATATCATAATAGAAGTCCGAGATAAATCTACTTAGAGGGCAGTTGAGTGCCAATGTTATCAGCCAGTCTGAACACATAACACACAAATGAATCAACACAACAGCAAAAGTGAGCCAAGTGCAATATGGAATGATCCAAGTAGAAGCTTTAGCTTCACTGTATTGCTGTGCCAAGAGTAAATGCATTAGCACATTAGATTAATTTGATCGTTTAAATTTCTTAAAGTGATACATAAATCTGTCATGACAAATCAGGACTGAAACGTGTTTTCCTGTCTTGTTTTAATGACTTGCTAATTTAGTGCTAATTTAACCCTTTCAAAACACCTTCATCTTGGCAAGAAGCTCCATCATTAAAGACTTTCGACTAAAACTAATCATCATTGAAAGATGGAGACATACAGAAATAATCACACAATGTTAATCCAACAAGAAAGCATTTACAAAATGTTTTAGAAGTAAATTACCTGATGAAAGGTACTTAAGTCTTAGCATTAGCAATGGTCAAAAGGCACAAGTTGGTTAGAAGTTGGTGTTTTTTCCAGAACATAGTGTCTCAGTGTTAACTAAGCCCAACTTTAAGTTAAGAACAGCCTTGCTCCTGATTTGTGTAATCCTGAATAATTCAGTACTAGTATGTTACAGCGAAAGGAGGCTTTGAGGAAAAATGCAAGGTTTTACTTGTGAGATTATGTAACTTTCACATACAGTTGTTGAGAAAAGTCCATGCTTTTGATCCATCCATGGCCGTTTGAAGCAACGGCCTTGTCCGTACTATACAGTCGTGCTCAGAATTAATGGTACCCCTGGTAAAAATGATAAAAAATGGCTATAAAAAATAAATCTGCATCGTTTATCCTTTTGATCTTTCATTCAAAAAATTGGTAAAATTCTATCCTTTCATTGAAGTAAAAGAATTGAAAGTGGGGGGGAAATCACATTATAAAATAAATATTTTTCTCCAAAACACGCTGGCCATAATTGTTGGCACCCCTAGAATTTTTTATGAATAAAATATCTATGAAGTATATTCCCATTAATATTTACCTTTTTTAGCACACCAGGGTGACTAGGAACATGAAACTGTCCAGCTATGACTTCTTGTGTTACAGGAGTTTAAATATGAGGAAGCACAAAGGCCAAATTCCCTTAATCATACATCACAATGAATAAAACCACAGAACATGGTTCTGATGTGCATCTAAAGATTGTTGAGCATCACAAAATAGAAAGTGGATGTAAGAAAATAGCTAAAGAATTGAAAAATCCCATTTTGATCATCAGGGCAATAATTAAGAAGTTATAATCAACTAAATATGTTACGATTTAGCCAGGAAGAGGACGTGTGTCTATATTTTCTTAATGGACAGTGAGGATGAAAGTTTGAGTGGCCAAAGACTCTCCAACGATCACAGATGGAGAATTGCAGAGATTAGTTGAGTCTTGGGGTCAGAAAGCCTATTAAAAAAAATCAAACAACCCCTACATCACCACATGTTGTTTGGGAAGGATTTAAGAAAAATGCTCCTCGCTCATCCAAAAACAAACTCCAGCATATTCAGGTGTCAGACACGACTGGATCTTCAAACGGCACAGGCTTCTGTGGTCAGATGAAACTGAAAAAAGAGCTTTTTGGCAGCAAACACGCTAGATGGGTTTGGTGCACACAAGGATAAAAAGTACCCCATGTGTACAATTTAATATACCGTTGGATTTTTAATGTTGTGGGCCTATTTTTCTGCTGGAGGTCCTGGACTTCTTATTCAGACACATGGCATCGTGGATTCTATCAAATATCAACAGATAAAAAATCAAAACCTGAGGCCTTCTGCTAGAAATCTTATAATGGGCCGTGGTTGGATCTTCCATCAGGACAACGATCCAAAACAAACATCAAAATCAACACAAAAATGTGTTAGGGAGCACAAAATGAAGCTTCTGCCATGACCGTCCCAGTTCCCTGACCTGAACCATATAGAAAATGAGTGGCTGAACTGAAGAGAAGAAGCACCAACATGGATCTGGGAATCTGCAGGATCTGGAGAGACTCTGTATGGAGGAATGATCTCTGATCTCTTGTCAGGTGTTCTCCAAACTCATCAGGCATTATATGAGAAAACTCAGAGCTGTTATCTTGGCAAAAGGAGATTGCAAAAAGGTATTTAATAAAAGGGTATGAATAATTGTGGCCAACGTGTTTTGGAGAAAAACATTTATTTTATAATGTGATTTCCCCCCCACTTTCAAATCTTTTACTTCAATGAAAGGTTAGGATTTTGCCAATTCTTTGAATGAAAGATCAAAAGGATAAACGATGCAGATTTATTTTTTACAGTCATTTTTGATCATATTTACCAGGGGTACCATTAATTCTGAGCACGACTGTATACTCAGTTCCTTGATGGCTCTCACAGGGTTATGAGAAACAAAGTGAAGAAAAATACAGTGTGAATTTAAGACTCGTATGGAGAATAAAAAAAGGTTTGAGTTGACTTAAGCCACAGTGTTGGTCCTTGAATAGGTACTATCAGGTGTTAGAAACTGTATAATGCAAAACTTTCCAACTGTCAGAATGACTGAGTTTGAGTTCAGTTTCTCTCATTGAAACGGTTGATCCATTCGCAGAAGCCCTAAATAAGCCCATTTAAAAAGCGGCTGTCATTTTTTCCACTTTCATTGCATGCTGACAAGTCTCAGTAAAAGTTATTGGAAAATGTTACTCAATTTTCATTTAATTCGCTATTTTTGGTTTTGATCCTTGCAAACAAAGTCTCGAAATTTGCATCGTGGTCCGTTATCCGTTATTTTCAGTAGTTAGTCCATAGAGGTCTTCAAAAACAGACAAAGCTTAAAAACAAATTAGAAAGAAGGGAAAGAAAGACCAAAATCCATATAATCCTTTTCAAATGAGTTTTTCACTTGGGAGATTGATTGTGTAGTGGGGAAAGGACCTTATCGAATATGGGAAGACGCCAGCACAAAAAAAACAAGACGAATTGAGGGGATGAGGGCTCTTGAGTTCTGCTCATCTTGATGGCATCATTATTACCAACCATGGCAAATGATCCTCAGATTCTCAGATTGTTGTGTAAATGGTAGCAATGATGGCTGAGCAGGTTGAATGTTGTAGGCGGTGGTATAGCTCTATAATAGGGTGGGCAAGGGGGTGGGTGACAGATGCTCCCTGGGGGCGTACTTGGCGAAAAAGGGCAGGAAGAGTGTGAGCATGACACCGACGATAGCCAGCATGTAGCCCCATCCTATCTGACACTCCCCGGCGTAGTAGATGTCCGAGTCTCCGCAGAAAGACTTGACCAGGCTGGAGTTCAGACCGAAGGGGTAAACCAGTAAACCAGATGCCATGATGACCACTAGAACAGACACAGAGAGGAAGCAAATCAATCATTGGTGTATTATGTCAGAGACAATTTATATAGAGACATGTCACTTCCTCAATCCTCAATATAGGGAAAACCCAATAGTCTGCTTTTAACAGTCAAGCCGGGAAACATTTAAGCCTATCGTCTGGTTCCTCTGACGCTTGCGCACAATTGAGGTTTGCCATAGCGGAAAATACGTTACTGGTTGTAACAAATTTGTTCAAATCTCTGAGTGTGCTTCAAACCGTGTAGCGCGCGCACGGCAGAGAGGGAGAGAGCGAGAGACCTTGCGTGTTGGTGTCGTGAACCCTTGCACATGCGTAGTAAAAGTATAACCTGTGTGGGAAAAGGAGTTTTAAACCTTATTTTGGGGCAAAGTCATCAAACTTTTTCAGCGATTTTTATCATATTTTACTGCTGTTTCTATACATGCAGTTTTTATGTCCCGGTGACCAGTGAAAGTGCAGTTCTGACTCTCTGCCCATTCATTTAGATAGGAACCTGGTCTTGTTTGTCCCAAATAGCTGCCCGGAGGCGTTGCCAAGATGGCGGCTGAGTGGCATGACTTGCCTAAAAGGACTTTGATTATGTACACAGTGGGAAAGCAGGACAATGGAAGTTAGGTGTAAATAATACCACAGGACAATTATTAAACATGGTGATCAATTTGAATTGAATCTCCATTTAAAAACAAACAGTTTCAGGACAATATTACAATGAAGAAAAACAAAGCAAAACAAGACTAAATCTACTTAACAATACAAACAAATAAAAAATAAGTAAATAAATGGGTGGCTTAACAAAACAATGAAAGTGCATAAAAAAGTCTGCATAAAAAAGAAAAAATTAACTGAAAATGAGATTCAGTCTGTCAGACGATAAAACATGTTCCATGACATTGCTTAAAGTGTCCTATAAGCTTTATTAAACTGGTTAGGCGAATATTTTAGACCCTAGAAAATTCTTCTTTTTTAAAAAAGTGGTTGATTATTGTCATACACTTTATCAAAAGTTTATTTTAAACAATTAATAAATTAAATAAATAAATAATATAATAAAACATTAAACTACTGAAAAAAATTATTAATAAAAATCAAAATAATTCATGAAGCACTTTCTGAAATGAGAAGTAGGCCTACCTTTTATTTAACATGAGATATTTTATGACATCTACATTTAATGTTCATAATTTCTGTTGGCGATTTTTTTTTTTTTTTACTGCTGTAAACAAAATAGTTCAATCCAACCAAATTTGTAATTTTTGCCCTCAATATCTCCTTAAAATACTTCAGACTGGTCAGAAAACTTAAATTCTAAATATTGTAGTGTCAACAACAATGCTCAGGGTGGCAGTAGAGCTGCGTCTGTCCAATGAACAGCATTCAAAGCCCCTGGAAATATCCAACATACACAAAAACCATCAGCCATATACAGTATATCTCGAATCAAACAGTCTGGGAGTGTGAGTGGTGTATGCTGACTGAGGAAAGACATCAGAAAAGTTTCTAGGCTAGGGGATCCATTTTCTCAGACATTTCCAGTGTTAAAATCATTTGCTGTCAAACATCTAATGAATCAGGCGATCCATTACTATGTTGGCTGAGTACACACGTCTTTAATTTGTTTGAATTATAGTCACAACAACCATTATAAAATGTTTAAAGCTGGATGACAATAGAAATACATTAAAATACCATTTATCAATAATAGTTACTATGTGTTAAATACTATTTATTTACATAAACATATTGAGAAAATATTTAGGGTCAGTAAGAATTTAATACTTTTATTTAGCATTGATGCATTTATTTTATCAAAAGTGACAGTAAAAACTTTTATATTGTTATAATCCTGGGGGAAAAAATGGACATCAGGGTTTCCACACAAATATTTCACAGCACAACTGTTTTCAACGTGGATAATAATGTAAAACAGTTTTCTTGAGTATCAAATCAGCATATTAGAATGATTTCTGAAGAATCGTGTGACACTGAAGATTGTGACTTTATTCAAATATAAAACAGTTCTTTTAAATTGTAAAAATATTTCACAATATTACTGCTTGACTGTATTTTGAATTTTGATCAAATAAATGCTGCCCTGGTTAGCACAAGATACTTTTTTTTTTCTTAAAATATAAAAAAATCTTACCAAACTTTTGAATGGCAGTGCATTTTTAGATTTGAAAAAATATTAATACTGTAAAATATTTTCCCTGAAATGTAAACAGTAACAGAATGTTATTCAATTGTTGCTGCAGTGATGTGATGAACAGGTGTTTCTGTATCGAGTATTTCAGCACGACTGTATTGACCACTCAGCATCTAAGATCAGTTTAATCACCGCAAATATCACATGAAACCCTGGGTTCTCCTCAACATACTGCAGAACCGTAGCCTAGAAATCTAGACGCACCCTAGCGGCCGCGAAAATCATTTCGCTGCCAGTGTGGTCTAGCAACTCTCAATAGACTTTTTAGTTGGAAAAACCAATTTCGGGTCAGGCCAATCACATCGTGTATAGAGTCGGCGGGCGGGCTTAACACAATGACGGCACAGTTCATGACGCAGTTCCGCGTGATTTCCATAGGTGATTTCCCTGCTGCTTGAAAACAATGAAGATGCAGCGGTCTTTCGAATCGGCTTTGGCCGCGACTCTGGAGGACTTGGAGTTAAGAGAACGCCACTTAAGTCATTCTTAGAAAAGGAAGATGTGTTCGGAGTTTTGACGACCGGATACGGCAAAAGTTTAATATATCAACTAGCTCCGCTAGTGGGAAAACGCACGGGACTCACTCAGCCACAGCCGTTCGTTGCTCTGGTTGGTTAGCGCTGTCCTATTGCATGCAGAGGGATTTTGAAAGACAACCGTTTATCCCGCCCCTCGGATTGAGGTATGTCAATGGAGAGTTCCCAGACCTAACATCTTGATGTAGGTCTGGCATGCCAGGCTAGCAGAACCGGTGAATGCCCAGAACATCTCAATTCATCTCTCTATTATCCCTCTTCAGGCCCTCCACTCTCTCATCTTTCCTTCAGTTGAATGTCCTCAGATCCAGCTGTGCTTGTGTTTATCAGCGGGAGCCTGACATCTCAAAGCTGCTCTGCTAATGACATCATTATGTCCTTCTCTAGCTTTGACTGTATCCACACAAACACGCAGTCCGACAGAGGAAAATCACTGCTATCAGTGGATGTGTACACTCGCATGACAGGGCATTCAATGAGTCTCAACAAGCTATTCAATAGAATTTCATTTTAAAGGCAATCTTCAATGAAAGACACACATACAGATAGTGCAACTGTATGGAGTTTAATTAAAGCGGGTCAAATCAACAAGAGCTTCACTGCAGAGGCTTGTAAATCTCAGGGCCAATTGCAGTCTGGATCAGATAAAAGCTTGAGCCCGCATGCGTGTGTGTGTGTGTGTGTGTGTAGCATGGGATGGGACAGCTGTGTGACTACAAAAATACTCCTTATCAGACACTGTACTGCGGTCTGTCCTTAGCTTTAAAGTCCACATCGTCTCGATTCTCAGATTGCACAGTGTTACAAAGTGTACTTGATGGTGTTTTGGTCATTTGTTTTGACATGTGGCTTTGATTCACAGATGACCTATAAAATAGACACTTAATAGTGGCCAAATTTAGATTCAGGGTCAACGAGTACATAAAGCTAACAGAGGCAGAGTTTGCTTTAAAAAGAACACACTTCATTACCAAAGACATGCTTCAAAGGAATAATACAGGTTAAATACTAGTTACGCTCTATTGACAGCATACTGTCGACTGCGATAGGAAATAATTAACTCATAGATAAAATAATACAGTATATCAGTTTACAAAACAATATATTGACAGAAAAGCAGTTACAATGGAAGTCTATGGGGCAAGTGTTACAGTCGCACTAGACTTCCATTTTAACTGCTTTTCTAGACACATTGTTTTGTGCTTGTTTTTACAAACTGGCTTTGTGGTATTAACAATGAAATACAAAATATTACATAAAAATAGGTCCAAGCATTTACACTGTATTTTCCAGACCATAAGTTGTGTTTTGTATCATCTGAAACATGCTTCGACTTCTGAAGCGACTTACTGTATATAATGGTAATAACGTAAAGCATGCAAAATAGTATAAATAAACGCACACAAATACACGTGAAAAACAAATCAGTCCTAGCATATTAATCGTAGATAATCTTCTTCATGCACACTTTCACTTTCATTTCATCAATTTGTTTAGGCTTGGCATTTATAATAAATATTTATATAAACTAACACCATTATGTTATGCGTTGCTATTTTACATTATTCGTAAATAAACTAATAACATTCTAAATCCCAGATCAACCAGTTGAGCAATACAAGGATAGTTTAATTCTTTCAAATAAATAATATAAAATTGCACAAACTATTCTTGAACCGACCTAAATATGTACTGTAAAGGAAGAAATTGACATTTAAAAACATACATTTAAAGGGATACTCCACCGTTTTTTTCATATTAAACTATGTTATTCCCTTAACTAAGACGAGTTGATACATACCTCTCTCGTCTCAGTGCGTGCACTATATCTCTCTGTATTTCCGCAAAACTATGTTAGCACTTAGCTAGCACAGTGCATTAAATATGGGCCAAAAAGAGAAGCGACCAAACACTTCCTCGTTTTCCCTATTTAAACACAGTTACTCGAGTAGTGTAACTCGACCTAGGCTGGTGACACAAAATAAAACGTTGCGCTTTTCTAAGCGTTTAAAATTGATGTAAATAACAGGGGGCAATATAGTCATCAATTTTAAACGCTTAGAAAATCACAACGTTTTATTTTATGTCACCAGCCTAGGTCGAGTTACACTACTCGAGTAACTGTGTTTAAATAGGGAAAACGAGGAAGTGTTTGGTCACTTCTCTTTTTGGCCCATATTTAATGCACTGTGCTAGCTAAGTGCTAACATAGTTTTGCGGCAATACAGAGAGATATAGTGCACGCACTGAGACGAGAGAGGTATGTATCAACTCGTCTTAGTTAAGGGAATAACATAGTTTAATATGAAAAACCAGTGGAGTATCCCTTTAAACATTAGACGTAAAATTTTGATGTTAAATCTACTATTGTTTTATATAGAATTGTGCTCAAAAGTAAAATTAAATGACAAAAAAATTAAGAGTCCCTTCAATTACAATTAATGAATAATGAGTTAGTTCATAGCAGATTTGATTCATTAGTCAATTACATACTGACCCATTTTTGTCAATTGTAATTTTTTTTTTTTAATCCGCCAATAACTGGCAATTCAGTTGGAATGATTGTTTGCTAAGGTTTCTGATGTCATATGTTGAGGAACACAGAAATCTGAACAGCGACACCTATGATTGGCTGATCATGTTGTCAACCAGATAATTCCCACCTATCATGTTGTAACATCATAAATCGCCTGAATGTGCCAAGCTGATATAAAATGGTGTTAGGACTCCGTAATCATTTAACACTAAACATTCTCTCTTCCACAAAAGCTCTGAAATCTCATTTGTCCCCACATTCAGTTTTTTTAAAAATGTCCCACTGAAGATCTGCGCACAGTAGTGTTGGGCGATATGCTCCATTTTCATATCGTCCTATCGTCAGCCTGTGAGATCGGCGATACACGATATTATCGTGAAGGGGGCGGGGCTTACTTATTTGATTATTAACTTGATTATTTACTCATAATTTGCTTGTTTTATTAGCCTACTTCGTTTTATATATGATAATCTTTTTTTCTATTTTGCTAGCAAAGGTGGAGTGTTTATTAATAGGATCAGGTTATTTCCCGGTAGGCCTATGAGAAAAAAAGATCCTAATCATATCAACGGGAAATTTACGGACAGCCTATCCTCATGCCGTATACATGCAGCATTTTGACTAGGGCCTATTTCTGCACGAGATGAAAACATGTTTTAATAATTTCTTGGGTCAGAAAGAGTCGGAGTTTACGATATATGTCCTCCTACCAGTGCTCTGTCTGTCTGGATGCACTTCACATGCGCACTTTAGTAAGCACGAAGTACGCGGGTAATGTGTTTTAAATGCCGGGAGAAATCAGAGCAAGGGGCAAACATCTAGCTGAGTCGATCAGTTTATACTTATGACTTGACTCTGATAAATGAAAACCCGTTAATTCGTTTATGACCATGCATTGTCAGTTTATTTAACATAATCGGTTAAGAACGTGCATGTAAACGCGCTCATTCTCTGAAAGTGAAAGTAAAAACGGACTGAGCTTTCGGCATCTGCATTAACGCCGCTCAGAGACGACGATGGATAACGGTAACTATAATACTATTTTAGTGATATTATTATTACTAGGCTATTAATATTAGTAATTGTATTGTTTTTAGTGTTAGTGTCATTAAGCGTTTTGTTATGTGCTATGGAAACAAAATACTGACGAACAACGATGCCGTTTTCATCTTGGATCTGTATAGGAATGATGCGTCTGTTAAAACAAGCACTCTTGATAATTTGTGAATGGATCACCGTGCAATTAAATTTTGATGTGGGATGTAATTTTTTTGTCTGTTTTAAAAACATTCTCTTAAGAGGAGTCCTCATAAGCGCGTGTCGGTGCTGTCGCAAGTGTTGTGGTGATGTCGTTATGAATTTAGGCAAGGCAAATTAATTGTAGTTCCTAATATTAATTTAATAACAATACTAGCTTTATAATAATAATAATAGGCCTAATAATAATAATTTAATACATTATGATGGTAAAACGAACCAATTAGGCCTATCGTATTGATATCGTCAAAGGCATCTGCCATCGACGATATCTCTGACTATCGTCGATACACGATACTATCGTCTATCGGCACAACCCTAGCGCACAGATGTCTTTGACAACAAACGGCATTGGTTTTACATGTGTTGTAACTGAATGTGGGCACAGCAGTATGACTGTGAAATCAGCATACAGGCTGGACTGTGAGCGTCAGTAATTCACAACAGAATTTTAAATTTGGGGTGAACTCGCCATTCAATCTTTGATGATCAGTTATTGATTTTTGCAAGTGTGAGTGTTGTAGCCACAACAAGACACATCTATATTCCTCTGACCTTTAAGTCATGATCATGCAACCATATTTTATTTTCTTTCTAATTTAAACTATGCTTAGTGTCTGATATAAGCGCTGTGTTTGGTATGGAGAGGTTAGAGGTTATATGGCGTATGTTATCTATCCTATTCCCATTCTCCATCTTAAAGCAATACTGAGCCGCAGAACCTCATTTCTTGCTTGGCAGGGTTGACTAACCACACACACATGCGACCTGTGGCCGCTGCTGTAATCCACTGGCAATATGTGCTTTGGTGACAAATTCTTTGATGATGAGATTCAGTGAATAGTGTAATAACATTCTAACCTGCCCTTCTCATAGCACACACGTCTCACAGGGTTTGATTCTGAACCGGAGCAGAGTTTCCACTGCTGCTATTCATTATGACATGCTCATTGGACGTGATGAGGTCAGTGTCACCATCACTTTGAATGATAGTGCAGTACGGATCTGCTTTAGGGATGATGACATCCCTAGACATGTGACAACCGAGTGTGAACTGCATGAGGCCAAAAGTGTGTGTCGACCTATTGTGGAACTGCAACTAAAATGATAAATGTTAATTGTGAATTTAATTACATAAATATCTGTCTTCATGCTGTTTCTACATTATTTTAGAGATTGAATGTGAATATATTAATGTTAGGTGTGATTAATTACAGAAATCTGTGTGATTAATAATTTATCCAATTTTATCCATAGACAGTCCTAATATTTTAAGCAATTTTTGGTTTTATTTGTGTACTGTTTATAATATTTCATCCAAAATTCTAAGAAAATAATTTAGGTCATAGGACCAAAACGGTATTTCCCGAAAACGGGAAATCCATGGAATTCTGTCGAATGGATTCTAACGTGGTCAATTGTGGGTAACACTTTATCTTGATGGTCCACTTTAGACATTGTACAAACTATAATTAGTTGAGTTAGTTGACATGTAATTAGTAAACTATAGTAGACTGCTAGGTTAGGGTTAGGTGTTGTTAGTAGAATAAGTTGACATGTAGTTGGGAAGTCACTTACAGTCAGTAGAATGTCTGTTGGTGGACCAAGTTAGTTGGGAAGTCACCAAAATGTATTACTAAACTACTTCTTATGTAGTGAAAAAATGATCAAATTCTTGTTACAAGAATAGTCGGAATTTGTCCTCTGCATTTTACATATAGTGCACACACACACTGCAAACCATGGACACACACAGAGGGCAGACGTTTTTGCCGTGGCGGCCAGTGAGCGAATGGGGGTTAGGTTCAGATTTTGTGTGGGCATAGTCACAAGAGTTTAGAAGATTGGAAAACCCTGCACTAAACTTTAAACAACAACTCAAACTTGCTCTAAGTTTAAAGTTACACTTGAGATTATAATAACTACAGACGTCTCTCTCTCTCTTTACTCTCGGACCACGTATGATCTGAAAGCCTCATGAGTAATGAGGCTGTACAAACAGTGAAAACTCCTTCTGAAGCTCACTCACACACACACACACACACACACGTCTCTGTAAATGCAGCTCGAGAATAATGACTGAGACTCTAATGATACTTAATTACACTGAACAAAATTATAAATGCAACACTTTAGTTTTTGCCCCGATTTTTCACGAGCTGAACTCAAAGATCTAAGACTTTTTCTATGTACACACAAGGCCTATTTCTTATTTTAAAATGTACCTCTCAAATCGCCCATTACTTGTTTTTAAACTTCAAGGTATGGGCTACTAAATATTTTATTAAAGTTTATTTGAACTGTTAATAAAGCTATACCTGTGGAACCACACGCACACACAAAAATCAATGATTTAAAAACAGTTTCTCTGAAGGGTGAAGAGCCGCTGTTGTGAGTTGTTTGAGTTTGTTTGCTGAAATATGTAATTGTGTTAGTATTCTCTGCACTACAGCTGTCTCGCACCGGTGTGTCGATTAGTAACAGGCCTTTCCAAATGAATCTCCACTGTCATCTTATGAAGTCATGAGCCACTACAACTTATGACCAGACAAATAAATGGTTAGCAAAATTGTATTACCCATAATTCTCTTGGTGACTCAGCACTATATCCAACAACGGGCTGATTTAGGGGCTGTCTCTGAGCTGTTGGCAGGCAGTCTAACTGCTCCCTGATGCATTTATAGTTAATTAGACAGCAGTGAACGCCACCCAGATTGAGTCGGGCTATCCTGGAGTCCTCTCAGACCCTGCATCATGACTTCATTACAGCTGCTCTGCATCTCTGCTCATCTCTGCTCCAACTTCTGGCTCTGCTCAAAATGAATTAACACGAAGAGTGGGATGTTGTGATTTGGTTAGTGTTGGGAGGAGCGCAGGACTGGATTAAGTTACTTTTGAAGGAAGAGAGACAGAAAGATGCTCACAATCACAATGTCTAGCTTGTCGTAACAGGCTTAATCAGCTTGAGATCACTATCTCTGTATGATTACTGGCATGCACCACTATTCTCCAAACAGCACACACACACACTTTTTTTTCATGTTGTGTGTTGATTTTCCATAGACATAATGATTTGTATACTGTACAAACTGTATAATTTTTATAAGCTGTTTTCCTCATGGGAACCAAAAAAAGGGAGAGAAGAGAGAGAGAGAGAGAGAGAGAGAGAGAGAGAGAGAGAGAGAGAGAGAGAGAGAGAGAGAGAGAGAGAGAGAGAGAGAGACAATACAGTGGAGCAGGAGAAGGTAAGAAAAGAGGAAAAGACTATCTAAATACAAGGACACATGTTGCAGTGCTTATCTGTTCAGCACTTTTGACTTGCTTTGAAGCCAACAGGCACCCACACACACCAGAGCCACACACATTTACATAAACATACTAAATATACAAGAGAGAAATGGGTCTAATGTGACTGTGTGTGTCTATGAGAGTATTCGCCCTCATACTGTAGTCATCGGCTGTCTTTTGTTCTCTTCTCCTGGTGGTGTGTGCAAGTTTCTATCCTTCAAATTTAGTACATATTTCAGGTTATTAGCCCAAAACTTATATGGCTGTGCTATAATAAGTCAATATAATACACAACCATGTTTAACAACTGAAAACCGACAATTAATGCCCAATATTTGCTCTGTAGTTACCACAGTAACAAAAGAGCTATAGCTCATGCAAACCTGTCATGAATGCAGAAGATGTTGCCTTATATATAGTGTCTATTTTCCATGTAAATATATTTAAAGGGGTGGAATAAAACCACGAGAAAAGGTATAAATATATAAAAGTCTAATAAATCTCTGCTCTGGTTTATTTGCTGAGGCTGGTGTGCTTGTCAATGATGAAGCGAGGTGACATACGGCATATGCTGAGCGGCTCCAGCAAAGCCCAGAAATATTGTTTAATTACGCCTCCACGACGCTGCAGTAGATCAAAACCACTTTTTCTGAAGCTGTTCTTGCTTTTGTTTTTGCCTTTTTGCTTAAACTCTTTGTTGTATCTCTTTCTCTCTCTTTCATTGATGCAAAATGCAAGAAAGAGCACAAAAGGACAGGTGCTCCACCTCTACCACAACATTTTTAATGCTTCTTTTGATCAGAAACTTTTGCAGCTAATAATCAGAATTAATCTCAGAGCAATCAATCAATAATTACTTTTAAATAAGTAGCATTTGCAAACTTGCGACCATTATTGTTAAATTTGCCAAATATATGAATGTATGCTTTTTAGTGCCTCTGTCTCCCTAAACACACATACAGTGGCATCCACAATAATGTGACTATATTGAAAAATATATATATTCTCAATTTTAAAGTAGTGATGTAACGGAATTAAGTAAAGATCTTTTCTTCAATATTGTGATGTACATCCAAGTGAAAAAGATTAATGAAAAAGAGGAAAAATGCAAGGAAGGAAAGGAACTTGATGGATGGAGGCAGATAATAATGCAAGCTTAAATTCTAATTTAAGAACTAGGAGTTTGAGCATACAAAATGATTGGAGAATCCTGCATACTTCACCAGAGAGGAGTCTGTCGTGTCAGTTGAAGTTCAAGTTGACATTTTGATAAAAAATTACGAGCATGCATGGATGAATTCACAAGAAGATCAATAACATGCATTTAAAAAATGGACAGAGTGAATTTCCATTTCATGCCGACTTTAAAGTTTGGGGAAAAAGGAAATTTTATGACATAATTCATTATGTCTATTGTTATTTATTTTAAAGGAAATACCGTCTACTAATGTAAAGCTACAGTAACGTCTTCATCTAGTCAGCTTGAGATGCTTTCCATCTGAACTGGTTATATCTCTTAAACCAAGTAGTGAAGGTTTTATGAGCAGTATGATAATCTCTCTTTTTTCAGTTATGAGAAAGAACCATATTCATCCGTACAGTCACGCAGAGCTGAAGCACATCCAAAACAATGTTCTTCCGCAAAATGTATGTAGTTTTGTTTATTAAACGCTAGAGGGCCAAAAGGTACATACTGTACCTTTAAAAAATTAGACACTAACGTTTTTAAGTTGAATTAGGAGGAAATAGCATCACTAAAACAGATACTAACTGCGTCTCATATTTATCGGCTGCATATGTCAATGAGAATGTCATTACATTACATTGCAAAGTAAGGAATACATTACTGTACATTATGCCTCACGAGGAATGACAGTCAATTTTATAGCGCAATTTTATAGTTACTTTTCTTAAAGGAGACATCCTCAATAACGTATGCCACAGACAAACTCCGGAGAGTGCAGCCTTCGAAATGATACAGTTCAGCCATTGTTTTCAAGGAGATTCCCTAAACAACCCAAGTCTGTCATTGGCCAGAAAAAAGTCCCACCCCCCTCTCATGTCATTGGTTGAGATTTTGTTGATGTTATCGAGCGGATCGGATGCTATTACGAACAGAGCTATATTTTTTATATGTGGCACTGAGTCACAGTGTTTACATTTTCAGGGTAATCGGCATAAGTAAGCCCCGCCCCCCTTAGTTACTGTTGCTAACTCGGACAACCAAACAGAGTAGCTTACTGACTTACAATGACAGCCGTCAGTGTGAAAACCTTGTCCCAAGATGTTTTTGATCATTTTTGGACACAGAAGGACCCCTATTGTCGAGGAGCATTCATGTGGGACTTAAATATGCCTTGGAGGGATATATAAAAGTTTTAAAAATAAATATGGTGGGTAACAAGATTAATTTGGAAGCGAGGGTTTACAGATCCAGGATCAACACTGTTCATATACCGCAGTCAGTGTAAGATTAAATTAATTTACATTTAACCAGTTTAATATGGAGAGGCACTTAAATGTAGAACTGTGTTTATGTGTTTTTGACCTACACTGACGTGAGAACAGTTAGCTATTAGGTTTATATGTTAGAAGCAAGGACTCACTAACCTTAATGAGAAACCAGAAAATTTATGTTTTCGTCTTCATTGGGGTTGGGATTAAATCCTTAGGGAACCAGGTTACTGTGCCCACATAAGTGATACATTAACCGGGCTTCAGTTGTAATGCGCAGAAAATTGCACAAGTCTTATCACACTTTTGAAACGCACAGTACGGTGATTCAATACATGAATACCCATGCCCATCCTCTCAGGATACCTGGAATCAGTTACAAATACCCCAGGCACATAATTTTACCATTTGCGTAGTATAAACACCATAAAACCCAGGAGAGCTACGGATCTTCCAATGTTTCTCTATGGCGCTGGAACCTAAAGTTGTCCGAGTTCCGGTCCCCGTGCAACTGATACTCAACTGCCATTGGCTCACCTGCATTCGAGGGGAGGGGCTTACCGATAGGTCAATTGCTAATTGCTTGTAGTTGTTTCTGCATATTAAGATGAACAGTTTTAAAAAGCATGCAAAATTTCACTAATGGTTCCAGACTTTTTGAATCCCACTGTACTACACAACTTTCATCATCCTGTAAGTCATTTCCAAGAGTAAGTCTCAATAATTTGAGGAGGAGAAGTGGCAGAGGGAAAGCACACATCTCTTGGAAATTGCTATTCATTGGCGGTGGACCGGGAGCTATTTCCATTTCCCTGTGCAGGCGTCCAGCTGACCCTTCACTCTCTCCACCTGTCTTTCTATCAGTCTGAGAAAGAGACCTTCAAATGTCCAATATTACATTACACTACAGACTCAGCTGATATTCAGAGCTCTCTCTGTGTGTATGACTGAATATGATTAAAAAACAGCATAAAATATTGGCAGTTTCTATCTAAACAGACACTGAAGTACAGCAAATCTAATCATGGCACATGCATTATTCTGTATAAAGCAGAGAGCTGGATGTGAGAGACCGTTTGTAATGACTGCATTTGTCAAGTTTCGGCGAGTGGATTCTGATTTTCTGTGCTCACTCCAATCATAATTACATCTGAAGTGTTTACTGTCTGTCAGAATCATTCGTTATCAGAGTCAGGGTCATCTCTGAGAGACAGAAACAGGGAACAACTACACAACATATGAAAAGCTATAAAAGCTCAATGAAAGAACTGAGGGAGAGTGAAAGTGAAATACCCTGATCGAAAACCGTTTCAGGTTACGACTGTAACCCTAGTTCCCTGAGAAAGAAACGAGACGCTGCGTGGATGACGCATTGGGAACGCCCCCGCGTGATTGCGTCTGAAGCACGTATGTCAACTAGTCCAATGGCGAGAGTGAGCGTCATGGGCGGATGACGTCACGACCAGAAAAGGATAAAAGCACATCCGGTCTGACCGACATTAGCTTCAATATAGCCGAAGCAAATAGATCACAGGAATGCAGGAAGTATGGCAGGGTGACGCAGCGTCTCGTTCCCTTCTCAGGGAACTAGGGTTACAGTCGTAACCTGAGACGTTCCCTTTCGAGGGAATTAGCTTTGTGTCGATAACGTTTTGGGAGCGACAATACTAAAACGCCGTACTTACAATTGCCTGTATGAGAAACTGTTGGCAATTAAGTCATAAGCACCTGAGACCCTGGGGCAGCATCCAGGTCCAGGCTATAAAACCTCACAAAAGTGAGTGGGGAAGACCAGCCCGCCGCATCACACACCTTTTGTAGGGAAACCCCTGAAATTAAGGGATTAGTTCACTTTTAAACAGGGTTCGAAATGACTTCTGACTCTTGGGGGGTCCCCTAAAATGTATGTAATTAAAACAATTCTGAAGACTATCTTGCTACACTGTACGCAAAATTATATGGATCAATGTCAGGGTTTTCTTCTTTAATCAAAATGAGGCAGAGGTGGCAAAATCGTAACACTAGGGGGGTCCGGGGGCATGCCCCCCCGGAGAAAATTTTGTACATTTTAAAGATAAATTCATTAATCTGGTGCACTTTGAGTCACTCGAATCTGTTGTTAAAAATAAATAATAATCCATCCGCCAACCACTCATATTCTTTGATTTAGATATCTGCATCTGATCATCACATTACAAATATTCAATCAAGCATGATAATATGGTAACATATCACACTGAAGAAGGCAGATTTTTTAAAGCAACATTTATTTAAAATAAAAGTTCTTCTTTTGGCAAAATTAAATTTCCTTTATAGCCTAAACAGACGCTTTACTCCCTTTAAACTTAAATAGTCAATGTTTCATTTTTGTAAACACTCTTATCTGAATAATTTTTTGTACCTTTAAAAAGGGCACTTTTCCCCTAATTTTATTTAGTGTATGCTCTAAATTTAATTTCAAATTCTTACATTGTATTAATAGGCTACATTCAATTAAAATAATAAGACAGCCTAGCAGCTGTTACCAAACAAATTAAATAATTTACATTGAAAAATTATAACCGTATTAAATGAGATTCTGAGATTGTTTTAAATATTTTTTGAATATACAATTAAGGAATGTTGAAAAGAATGATGCTTTGAAACTAAACCGCCAGTAGGAGGTGGCAGGCGACCGTCTTGAATGAGCGAGTCATTGAGTCATTCATTTAAACGATTCGTTCAAACGGCTGATTTATTCAGAATGAGGAGTTTTAATAATGGGTAATTGAATCTTTGACTCGAGCGAATAGTTCAAAACGCTGAATTATTCAGTAATGAATCATGAGTGTTGCTCTGAGATGCGCTGTGGTTCTGTTGTTTGGAACTATTTTCGCTGCTGAAACAGAACAAAAACAGCCATTGCGTCTAAAAATGTAAGTAACTTAATTTTAATTATTTTAACTATTTGTTTATTGAACTGTTATGAAATCAATATCTCGGTTTCAATCGTGATGGCATTCAGGAAAACAGCACTTTGGTCGTGTGTAGCCTATATATTGTTTCTTAACTACAAATGAATATGGTATAACTGCGCGAGCCCCAACAGCGCAACTTTGTTACCGTCCGTACATTAGCGGGAGCACCACAACAACAACTCACTCGGCTAATAGCTGCCCTATAGCTGCCTCGCGCTAGGTAATTAAATAATTACTGGTATAAATATAAAGTGTCACTAAAGACCTATAATTTTCACAATCATTTTTAATGTTAAAATATATTTGTCGGGGACCCCCCAAAATCCAAAAATAAATTCTTATGGGGGGTCCTTAATGACTTATGGAGGGTCCGGGACCCCCCCAGACCCCCCTCATTTCGAACCCTGCTTTTAAAAAAAACTTTTGCTGATAATTTACTCAAGGCGAGCATTTGTGCTTATAAAACTTAAACTTTTTTATTTATTTTTTAAATGACCGATCGTTTCGCTAGATAAAACCCTTATTCATCATCTGGTGTCGTTTAAAGCCGCACTGAAACTGTCATTTGGACCTTGAACCGTTTGGGTCCCATTGAAGTCCATCCCCAAAAATCCTGGAATGTTTTCTTTAAAAACCTTAATTTCTTTTCGACTGAAGAAAGAAAGACATGGACATCTTGGATGACACGAGGGTGAGTAAATTATCAGCAAAAGTTTTTTTTTAAAGTGACCGAATCCTTTAAGGCTTTAGTGGCAGCCATACTCCTAGTAGAATGAGCTCTGACCACCAAAGGAGACGGCTGGCCAGAGGACTCATAAGCAAGAGAAATAGCCTTGACTATCCACTTGCTGATCGGCTGCTTAAAAGCTTGAAGACCTTTATTAGGTGATCCAAAACAGACAAACAGCTGATCTGATTTTCTCCACCGGGGAGCTCTGTTGACATAAGTGTCCAGTGCTCGCACTGCTTTTCCTGGTCCAGAGTCGTAAAAGGAGGAGGACAGAAAGCTTGCAACACAATAGGCCTCGGTATATTTTCAATAAATATAAATACCAATTTAGATGCAGCTTCTGAAAAAAGAAATCAGTAGCATATAAGTTTGTGTAATAAATGTTGAATTAAATAAAATATTTATTTCTAAAGCTACTTTTTTATAATTGCTATTTGATGCTTTTCTCATTTAACACAATAATGACTTTAAATTATCCTTTTTTATTATTAATTTGCAATTAATTTGATTTTTTATTAACAATTATTGCTTAACAGTCCTATATTGTTTTAGGATTTGGACAAATGTAATTAAAAATTGAAACGATTATTTACTTTAAAAAATAAGATACATATATATATATATATATATATATATATATATATATATATATATATATATATATATATATAATATATATATATATTTTAATTATTTTTTTATTGTATATAGTAGATCTAATACCACCACTTTTGATGGACATTATTGGTATGATTCTTTTTTTATAAGTCATTTAATGGTCCCCATTTGACTTTATATAGTTTATATAGTGGTAACGCTTCCTTTTACAGTACAGTACTTACAGTGCACTTAAAGGATAATTCCGGTATTTAACACTTTGAGTCTATTTTCTAGTTTGTTTTGGATGAACTAGAGTGGTGGACTTAGAAATTTTGACAATGGGTCCTGTCTCGACTTTTTGACAATTTTAGGATCGCCTCTGAGCGCTTCAGAGTGGTTGTCTACGAGCATACTGAAACATGTCCTTAAAACAACACTTAACATTAGCTCTCAAATCTGTGCAACTCACCGAGTGATTAGTGGTGTTCGTTAATGATTAAAAACAAGTAGCGTAGCGAAATACAGTTTCTGTCGTGTTTTATTTGCCATTTTTTAAAATTCCATTGATTTGTGTTGAAGGACTCATTGCTCGTTGATATTACTGCGCTCCCGGATACCGAAAGGGGTCTGTTTACATTTGGTTGTAGTCTTTTCGTTCGGTTCTCCGTCTCTCAGAATGTCTATGCGCTAGACACAGTGTTCCATACAGCATCTTTGTACGGCAAAGTGGTTGTCGCCATCAAGTGGTCGGGAGTGTGCTAACGCTTCAGACTCAAATATTGAGCGGAAGTTTATACGCGGTTGTGAGGTATCTGAAAATATAGTTCCACTATAGTAAATAACACGGATTGAAAGCATACATTGCGCCGATATATTTGTTTTTAATCATCAACGAACACCACTAATCACTCGGTGAGTTGCACAGTTTTGAGAGCTAATGTTAAGAGTTGTTTTAAGGACATGTTTCAGTATGCTCGTAGACAACCACTCTGAAGCACCCAGAGGCGATCCTTAAATAGTCAAAAACTCGAGACAGGACCCATCGTCAAAATTTCTAAGTCCACTACTCTAGTTCATCCAAATCAAACTAGAAAATAGACTTAAAGTGTTAAATACCGGAATTATCCTTTAAAGTGTACTTACAGTGTACTAGAAAGTACTGGCTAATATAAGGTAAGTACATGGAACAGGGGTAGGTTCAGGGTTAGTACTAGTTATTACCCAGTAATTGTTACTAAAATAAGTACATAGTATTTACATGGGTAAGGAAGCGTTACCTATATAGTAATATAACTGAACTGTTGGCAAGCAGACTACCTTACTTACTATATTCTCCAGTACATACTATTTACAGTATATGCTCACAAAATACATGTCACAAAATGATTAAAGACACAATCCTAGTATGTGTACACTGTCATTAAAAATTGAGCAAGTGCATTCATGAGGTACAGATTCTTTTCATGTTTCATGTGTGATTTGTGGAGCACGTATAAACTGGCCATATGCATCAATGTAAGCGGTTAACCAGTCATCTGAATAAGACTGAGGACTCTATGCATTGATAATTCAGTTTAAGATCTACTCGGGCACTAGGCATTTGTCACCATGTCATAGGCCATCTATCTTCTTAATTGCTTTCTTTACCAGGTACCCATTCCCATCGTAACACATACAGCCAATTTACATATTAAAAAGTGCTCATCTTTAAATATATACTCTGTTGAAGCAAAAAGGCTTAGGGTTGAAAGTTGGCTTAAAGCCAAGGTCAGTCTACATTTTATGAACAATGTCAAGAACATGCCCGGGTCTTATTTAATAAAATAAACTAAATATTAGTTATTTTAACATACATTTACTTTAATAAGTAGTACTACAAAACAAAGTAATCAATTTAATGTTAATGTCAGTTATCTTAATATGAATTTGAAAGAGAGAAAATATCATTTTTTGAATTTAGGCTATTCAATAAGTAATAAAATGAAATGAAAATATTTTAATATGAATTCATTCAATAAGAACTAAAATAACAATAAAAGACTAAATTTAAGGAAATTAACTAATTTACTTTGATTTAGGAGTGAAATGTGATCCCTAAGTCCTTCAGCTTAAACCTAACTCTACAAAGTCTTAAATCTTAACTTAATTCCAAAAGCTTTTGAAAAGACATGTTACACTCCTGCGACTTCATCACCTGTAAACAAAACATTGATTTCCAAACAATGAGGCAGACTGTGTGTGTGTGTGTGTGTGTGTGTGTGTGTGTGTGTGTGTGTGTGTGTGTGTGTGTGTGTGTGTGTGTGTGTGTGTGTGTGTGTGTGCATGCGTGCGTGCGTGTGTGTGTGTGTGTGTGTGTGTGTGCATGCGTGCGTGCGTGTGTGTGGGGTGTGTCATGCTCTGTTGCTCATGGAGGTGGACACACTACAGTAAATACAAGAGGATTCAGTCAGGTGTGATGATTGAATTAGAGCTACAGCCAGACCTGTCTGTCTGAGAATGAACACATGTTTTAAGATGACTAACTAACTCAACTGAAGTCTCTAAGTGAAGCCCTGTTTAACCTAGTGTCTGAACGCCATTCAGTGTGTGTGTGTGTGTGTGTGTGTGTGTGTGTGTGCGTGTGTAGCTGGTTCATCTCAAGAGAATATAATGCCAGAAAGACAAAGGACAGACACCTGAGCACTGAGGTACCATTAATCTGTCTGGGATTGTGTGTGTGTGTGTGTGTGTGTGTGTGTGTGTGTGTGTGTGTGTGTGTGTGTGTGTGTGTGTGTGTGTGTGTGTGTGTGTGTGTGTGTGTGTGTGTGTGTGTGTGGTGTGTGTGTGTGTGTGTGTGTGTGTGTGTGTGTTCGCATATGTGTCTGTTGATATGCATAGTTCTTAATGCATATCTATGAATGTATGGGATGCTTGCAGAAGTGTACCTGCATAGATATTTCTCAATCTCAGTCCAGACTCAATCTGGCATGTCTGTTATACACACACACACACACACACACACACACATATGGCTTGAATGGTAATGAATTCCTTCAGGAGCAGACAGAGTTCGTGCGGGGATGCAGTGATAAAGCTGGGGTCTGTCGTGTCTGTGGCCCCGCTGGAATTAAGATGAGATAAAAAGCATTCCCATCTCCCGCTTGAAGACCAGCAGGGGGCCAACAGGGGTGACAGCTGCCCGAACGAGAGACACGCGGGACGTGAAGAAGAGCCAGACAGGAGGATGAGAAGTCATATCTGATAGATCTGAGCGCAAGAGAGAGAGAGAGAGTGTGTGTGTGTGTGTGTGTGTCCCTACATTGTTTGGGCTCCATGAGAAAAACAGCTTATAAATCATACACAATTATGTTTGAAAATCTAAAAATGCAGTTTTCTGTTTTCTGTGATGTTCTTAGAATTGTAATCATGCTAGTTTTTTAAAAATATTTTACCATTTACAAGAAAATTTTAATTTAATTATTTAAAAATGTCATTAGTAAAAAGTAACCAAGTAATATAGTAATAACATATTTTCCTTATACCTCGAATGCATGTGAGTGTAATAATTCATTACATTTATATAGCGCTTTTCTGGACACTCAAAGCACTTTACATAGAAGGGGGGGGGGGGGATCTCCTCAACCACCACCAGTGTGCAGCATCCACCTGGATGATGCGACGGCAGCCATATTGTGCCAGAACGCTCACCACACACCAGCTTACTGTTGGAGAGGAGACAGTGATGAAGCCAATCAGTATAACTGGGGATGACTGACCATGATGGACAGAGGCCAAGGGGCAAATTTGGTCAGGATGCCGGGGTTACACCCCTACTCTTTCGAAAGACATCCTGGGATTTTTTATGACCACAGAGAGTCAGGGCCTCGGTTTAACGTCTCATCCGAAGGACGGTGCTATTTTGACAGTATAGTGTCCCCATCACTATACTGGGGTGTACACGTCTTAATCATTATTTACAAACTATTTTTGATATTTTCAATTTAATTTTTTATTTTTTACAAAATCATGAATTTGAATTTTTGTGTATATGAATTATTAGTTCATAAATATTATTAAAATGTCATTCTAAGGTAAATTATCTGATATTTTAAGAAACGTATTGAATTTTAACACGGTGATGAGGGTATTCTGGGTGATCAGGTTGTAATGTATCACATTATGTGATTATTGATTCATGAAATTTGTAAATAATATTAATATTTAAAAATTGTTTTGAAACGTATGATTAACATGTACACTCACATGTATTCAAGGTCTAATAAAATATTAATACATTTATATTTATTACATTAATTATTTTTTACATGATGGTTACACAAACACGTTAATTATTACAAATTATATGATTTATAATTAAATTATATATATATATATATATATATATATACATATATATATATATATATATATATATATATATATATATATATATATATATATTTAATTATAAATAATTTAATAAAATATATGTTCAAAAATTAATTTCATTTGTAAAAATCTTTTCAAAAATACACTTGTTGTCTCATGTGTTTAGACCCCACTGTGTGACGGAAGAGAACATGTTCACACAGCCACAGACTCACTCAGCCATCGCAGCACACCAAACACATCCGTATAACCCAACCAGAACACACTGATTCAGTTCAGTGCTGATCCTCAGGTTGAGCAGTTTAACTGTTCAGACACTGTGGTATCTAATCAACACAGCTCACTGAACAGAACACACACACACACACATGCTGTAGTGACAACCTCTGTCAAGCTGAGCAAAGAAACAAAGAGAGAACTTATATACATGCTCTGATTTTGAAACTTCTTCTGACATGAAGTTCCATGATGGTTCAGGATGCTAATGCTAGTTTGTCTAGTAGACTGGCATAGCAAGAACGGTCTTGGTTTTGGACACTAAATCGGAAGTCTACCACAGTTAAGCTCCATCCCAATTCACCCCTTGCCCCTACCCCTTGTTTTCGAGTGTACCCCTTGGCCCTTAAAACAGAGTTACAAGGGCCAAGGGGTTGAAATATCCCCCTACGAAATGGAACAACCCTTCATGAACCCGATACGTTATCAGTCGTCTGCGATGGCTCTGCCGTTACAGAGTTTCTATGGTTTTTACAGGATTTCTCCATGACAACGACTGACAATCAGCGCCGCTGCTCTTAACTTTGAGGAAACATGATGATTATAACATTCCTTCCTCGAAATATATGTCTTTTATGTTTCGGATAGGTAATCTAATTATTATACAATTTCTTAATTTAAATGACTTTAAGTGACTATATTCTATTGAGTAAATAAAGTGCATGGTGGTGTCATCTGGCGCTAAATTTAAATGTTTAACCGTTTGCGAAGCCATTTTGCCGGTGATTCGCGATGCATTCTGGGAACTTTCTCATAGCCCTCCGTTGGAAAAATCGAAAAATCTGAAAAATCTCTGTTTCGAGGGCTATGTAGCCCTACCCCTTCGCCCTACCCCTCTATCTCAACAAGGATCGGGACACCCTACCCCTAGACGTGAACGTGCAAAATGGAGGGCTAGGGCCAAGGGGTGAATTGGGATTGAGCCTTAAGGCTCGTACACACCGGGACGAATATCGGCTCGCGTTATTCGTCAGCGTTTTTCAACGCGTTTTTTGTGTTCACACCCAAGCGTTTTTCGCTAACGATGAGCCGAGTGAACATGCAAATTCATTCCCTGACATTAGATGGCGCTTAATGTACAGAAATACCCCGGTCCACAAAGTGCTTCTGACACTCGCTTGTCACTCAGAAGAAGAGAGCAAGTTTGTCGCGTTTGTCATACAGTTCTTTATTCTCATTGGTGTCTCTTTATAAAGACACAAACAAGACCAGCAGCTCTACGTTCATCTGGCCTTGCATCTTCCTCGTCTTATTTCTTCCCGGCAGAGTGTAGTAGACGGACGCTGTGTATCTTCTTCGCCATTACGTATGTGTGCTCGGCAAGACCGTTTTGTGTTTGAGCCCCCCCAAGTTGTGTTTTACTGTAACGTCAGAAGCTCCAGACACGTGAGCAAAAGCGTCAATCTCATTGGTCGGATAGTTTTTGACGCGGCGCGTCAAACTGAAAAAACGAACCCGAGGCGTTTTTTTAAAAATGCCGCTTTTACGCGTGGCGTTTTACGCGTCGGTGTGCACACTCACATTGGCGCCCATTGTTTAATCACGAGGCGTTAAACGTCGGCGAATAACGCGCGCGAAATTCGTCCCGGTGTGAACAGGCCTTTACACTACTTCTTCTTACATTTTTAGATTTGACATTTTTTGGTCTATTAAAAATTTATTTAAAGTTTATTTTGAATTATCAGTGGTGTTACATACAATTATGTCTTCCTATTTAAGAATGTAGAAACACAGAGGACGCACCTCCAGTTGTTATTTCATCCCAATGAAAAGCGATCCAGCACTGGAATTGGTCAATTTGAATGTGTGGCTAATATGGTTATCAGTCGTGAAAAAAGACAGCAGAAATAATCACACATGCACACACGTCTCTGTATCCACTCTACTGAAATCAAAAACTTAAACTGCAACTGCTGACACACTGTACATTAACTGAAGCACAGCTGCAAATGTAGAGTGATTAGCATTACCTGGTTGTTTTATGCTATCTCATTATTCAATAGTCCCTGTCTGTGGTATAGTCCTCAGTTAACCTCTGCTGCTAATGGACTTCAAAGAGACTAAAGGGCTTTTCACACTTGAAACAGTTAACCCTGGATCATTCCTAACCTGGGTAAACAGAATCCTGTGTTATCTGGCATTACGTTCCACACTGCTTATAGTTTACCCAGAGTAAACATTTAATCCTGGGCCAGGATTAACATTCCTGGATATTCAAGTGACGTTTCACACATTAATATACCCTGGGCTAAAATCCTTATTTGTATATTCGCAGTGCTGACTGGACTAACGGAGCACATGAACTGTCCACATAAAGGCTCTAGCATTGCTCGTCCTCATATTACACATTGCTGACGGTACTATCAAATTTTTTATTACATTTTTTATTCACTGCCCAAAGCATGTGAATATAAGGAACGTGATTGGTTGTCGGTTGCTAAGGATCTTATTGTAACATTCTAACACCGCATCGTTTCACACTACAAGTTGGAAACCGCAATGCAGAGTTAACACCGTAAAAGCTCCAGAGCAGGGTTTCATAACTCTGGGTAACCCCGGTGCTAACCCACTCTTTTAAATTATGTGAAACGGTTAGACGTTTTTACGAGTTAAAAGCAGGATTAAGAAAGACGATAACTCTGGGTTAAGAGCAGTGTGAAAAGCCCTAATATGGCTCTGCTGAGCCCAAACCCATAGGTATATAGTGACCAGGGACTATCATATAGTGACCAAGGACTATCAAGCTCCAAAAATGAACAAAAGCAGCATAAAAGTACCGTAAGAACAGTCCGTGTGACTTGTGCACTAAATTCCAAATGTTTTAAAGCCATGGCTGTGTAAGGAACAGACTGAAATGTACAACATTATTCACTGACAATGCAATCTCATTGACACATGTGCATTTTCAAATTTGATGTATAAGATTGTGGCACCAGGTTTGAAGCCAATGGAAATGAAATGCCATTGGTTCTAGCAGGTCTTCATGAGTCCTCGTAATCTTCAATCAAAATAACCCTGGCCCTGCAGCTTCATCTCTTCTCTTCTCTGATGATGTGTTTACTGGCGAGAGGGCGGGACAGCCTGTCACTCACATGAGATCCACCAATAGCAAACCACAACCATCCAATTCATTCCTGATGGAATACGCTCTACATTTTTCATTGTTCGAGAAGCTGTTTCACTTGGATATATGCCAGAAAAGACTATAGCAACTTCCATTACAAGCAGACTTTAATGAGCTTCAATGTCACACAGTTTACAGACAGAGGTGCTCAAGTCCACTTACTCCCTAGTGACCATTCTTATATATTTACTTTACATCACTTTACAGCCTCTTGTGACACTCTTTGTGTGCATACTAACAAACTTGTAAGTAGGGCATCAACCCTTCACAGAAACACACACAACCGATGAGAACAGCCTGAGAATTCTGCCTATTATTGGATCTCATGCATGCATCCCTTGTGAAATAAAAAGACAGGAGTTGATCAGCTTGTATAGATCAAAAACATCTTTCTTTCTTTTTAGCTCTTTCTTTCTTTAAAAAAGTAATTATAGCACAATGACAAACTGAAACAAGAATAACTTTAATATTATTGAAAAAATAATTGACTTTTTTGCTAGTTTTTTCCCCCTCTCTTTATTTTCCTGGTTTCATCTCTATTAATGTCACATATGATATTTTATGAAGTCAAAAATGTTCAAATGATTTAACTCTTTGGTATAAATCTTTCTTAATGCAGCCTGTTTATGCAATAGTTTTTCAAATCCACATTGTGTCTGTGTGTTTATCAGAGGGCGACAGGGTGTAATTTCTTGTCATTCCACGGCTATGATGTTAAGATGAGGTATTTTCACCCATGAAGAAACACAAGACATGAAATGATGGGTGTGCAGACAGGGGTCATGGAGGTGTTTATCAGAGGCAGAGGAGAGGTGATGGCATGGTGTAACACATGTACGCCACACTCTTTTATCACTGAGTCACAGTGGTTTGGCCATAAGCCAAAATGTAGGGGTTTGATCCAGACAAAAAAAAAAAACGTTGAAACGGTTGGGATGCTGGTGTTGTGCAAAAGCAGTTTTTTCCTGGACAAATCGTATCCTCATTGCGTATTAGGTAACACTTTGATGGTTCATATAGACAACAGATCCGAAAACTTAAAAAAAGCTGCTTTCGTAGGAGAGGAAAGCATAAAGGCAAGCCTGAATCCAATGTTAGTTTCAATGCCATGTCTCCTGAGGTACCTTCATCTGATTGAGTTTTGAAGGCAGCATGCAGTAGATGTATCCTTCACTGCCTTTGATATCCCACAATCATGTGCTTTCCATTCTGTGATGGTTGAGCTATAGCTATAAAGATGCAGTTGGTCGTCAGTTTGTGTGTAAAAGTACATATTTGACCAACATTTACCTTGCAAGAAATTACTATTGTAGTAGTTAAATAATCATCAAAGCTCTATCTATTTTTTTGCAGATCATTAAAAATTTATGCTGTCACAGAAGTCTGTCCGATATCGGTTTCGGGAGGTACATTCATTTGTAAATATTGCCTGCAAAGTCATTGTCTGATAAAGCAGCGAGGCAAAAAAACAGCTGCCTATAAGGGAATATGGAATATGGGCAATGTCAAGATGGAGACCCTCATTTGATGAGAAAAAAAAAAAAAGAAGCTAATTTACTGTACCAAATATTGGTAGGGAAGCATCATACTTGTAGCATTTAAATTAGCAGAATTACATTAAAATGATTTTCCCACCATCATTAGGACTTTATTTATGTGTGTGTGTGTGTGTGTGTGTGTGTGTGTGTGTGTGTGTGTGTGTGTGTGTGTGTGTGTGTGTGTGTGTGTGTGTGTGTGTGTGTGTGTGTGTGTGTGTGTGTGTTAGTAACCGACAGCTGTGTGCCTGCTGGCCTGTATTGAAGTCACGCTCTCTGCGGCCGGGTGCCATTAGAAGCTATCAGCACAGAGCGGCAGGGCAAACCTAATGGAGCTGTAATCTGTCAGCCAGGTGTGTGTGTGTAAAGTGGGCTCTTGGGAGAGACACTGGTAAAGAAATGAAAGCGCTCATTGATGAATATTACAAAACACATACAGAATGACTTACTGTATATGCTTCTCAAAGTATGGAGGTGTAAGCCCATCTCAATCGGCCCAAAGGAGGCATCCGATCAGCGGGTGAAGGCCTCTGCGCGTTACAGTCTTTCCGTGTGGCAAAGTAATTTGATTATATGAAATACATGTTCTTATATGTATTAACTCTTTATTTCATCTATCTCCATATATGAAAAAGGTTTTGATGATAGCTGTGCATCATAAAGGTGAACTAAGTAACTTTTTTTACCTTAACCGAACAGCTTTGGAGTCATTGTAATGTTTATATTACTGATTTCGTGTTGAATGGTGGTCGTCCATTCCCCCCTGTTGGCTGTGAGCGGAAAAAACGCACTTGCAACTCTTGCAATGTTTACAATTTATTATGTCAGGTATCGACATAATTGCTGTATCACGCCAATTGCATAATCAGTTTAAAGATAATAGATACAAACATCAAATGCTCTGGAATAAAGAGAGAAGCTGCAATACGTTGACATTATAAAATACACACGGGCTAGTCTGGGTTACAGAATCGCACCAGCCTCTCGTTGCATTTCATTATATAGACAGACCGAGGCAGAAACCTCTTTTCAAATGTAAACATGAGTTCACAGTGGAAATTCACATTAATCACCATCGCAGACTTACTGGGGGCAGAAGTTAATTTACATGGAACCATTTGCTAACAATGGGAATTTGAATTGAGTTTACACCTTCTGAGAGCAGGAGACCATTTGCCTGGAATACACACCCTCCTATGTGTGCGAATTATCTCTAAACTCTTAAATACCTTATTACCTTTTGGTTTTCTTCTTTGAGAATGAGATCTTTGTACCAGTCACACTGAGACATTTCAAATGATATCAAACATGTGTAATACTGTATGATAATTATTCACATTAATAAAAAAAAAAACCATAGACTTTAGGGCAAGGGAACCGGAAGTGCTAAAATGCTAACTCACTTCGGCGTTTTGGCCTACAAAGTGACATCATAACTTCGGCACTCTATTACTGTTCAAAAGTTTGAGGTCGGTAAGTTTTTTTTGGATGTTTTTCTCATATATATATATTAGTGCCACTGGGAAAAATACTGATGGCTTGGGATTGTAAGTTTGAAAGGGGGTATGACAGAAAAAAATACTGACTTATATAACCACTGATATGTACATACACAGTCAGTCAGAGACAGTAGGTTTCTTCTCAACCTACACACACACACAGGGTCTCATAGATGTCCTCGCAGAGCTTCTGAACAGATTTATGGAGTGTGCAGTCAAACTAAAGCATGACCCTGTCAGACAGTGCAGCGAACAGTGAACATCTGAACACTCACTTTATAACAGCCAACACACTGAGGAAAAATACACTGCACAACCACTGCTGTCTTCAGCAAGACTCACTGTTCACTTTATATCTGTGATCCTGACCTAAGAGCAACTGTCTATTTTGAGTCAGTGTGAGATAACAGCATACTTTTATTTACCTGTGCAACCAGTTTATCTCCAGTGCCTGGGCTATCAAAGGATGATCTCTGAGCAGTCTTTCAATATTTATAAAATTAATAGTTCACCCCAAGTTCTCCTAGTGCATTCACAAAATGTTCCTGATAAATTTACAATACGCAAGAACATCTTTGTTTAGCATTCAGCTAAAAGTCTGGTGCATTTAAAACTACTGGAAATTCTGACATTTATTCACCCTCTACTTTCTTCTGTTTCAAGTTAATATATTTTTTTTACAGATATCATGAATTCATTATTCATTCATAAATATGATTGTGGGTTTTGAGGGAGTCACACCACCTGCATGTTTATGCATGTCTTTGTTGGTTGCACTACATGGACTTTGATTTCATTTAAAATTATTATTTTGCAATGAATCAGTTTTGTCAATATTTTTTTTTTCATTTAAATTTAGTTTTTGTAAAAAAAATTCACATTTTTTCAATTTTTTTTTAAATACGTCAATATAGTTCTTATTAATTTGTATTTAAGCGTTAGTTTTATTTATTTAAGTGCTTCACGTTAAAATAAAATAAAGTGAGAAATTATGCCTTGGCAACTAGCTGAAATAAAATAAGTTTACTTTTTTATATTTTATTTTATTTCAGTTAATTATTTTATTTCAAGTAGCAATTTTTTTTGTTTCAGTTTTAGTTATAGTCCCCCTGTGGTGTAAATCAAGCTTTTAGTGTTTTGTATATGTCTATGTGGTGTTTTTAATGTGCTTTTAAAAAAAAAATGTGCATATTCATGTCAACACCATTGTTGAGTATTTTCTTTTAAAACTGCACTGAACCAAAGACAGTCTCTGAGCTGGTGTGAGTGGAGGCGGGGCTAATTTGCATATTCATACAACCGAGTATACTAAATGAGGCAAGGGTGTAGAGTTACATTCAAGCTATTTTAAGGCATGAAAAAAATTAAAGGAAAAAACGTTTAAATATGTCATTTTGGTGATCAAATATGAATATTAAGGGAAAAAATTATTGACTACAGGGAGACTTTAACGATAATAACCCTGGTTGTACCACCCTGACATTTTTTACTTTATGCCCCATAAAATCAAATAAAAACATGTGCATCATAGTGTTGTAGAAATTTTAATAGTCATTTATTCCTAATCTATTCAATGTGTAAAAGTATATGTGTGTACGTGCTTGTGCGTGACGGTTCAGGAATATATGGGACAGGACATCTCGACCTTAGGAATGGTCAGGTTTGGCTAGTTTATTCCAGTACCAGTTTGTGTCCTTAAGAAAAAACTGAACAGAAGTGGGGGCCTTATCTGGGTGGAAAAGTACAGCGAGTGAGAAGGAACCTTGAAAAGAGTATAAAAGCTGTCTCATGTCTTCCTGGTGCGCGCCACTCACTTCACAGAATGTAACGGCTGTGATGGCGACTGGGCCTTCTTGCAAGAATAAACATTTCTCTTTTTATTAATTTGACTCTGAGTGTCTCTTACGCAGTGATGATGTTTAACAGAAGTTTTTGCCACAACATTTGGTGTCAGAAGTGGGATTCCTTGGCAGTGCCTCCTGGACCTGAGAGCGGACGGTGTTTGGCCACCTGGACTGAGCAGTTCCAGCTCTACCTCGTAAGTTTCAGAGAGAGGGGCCGACCGCTATCAGGGCCAGGAGAAGCTCCACTGGAATCAGATGAAAACGAACCCGTGGCAACTCAAGACATCTCTGGTAAGAGACGGCTAAAATATTTTTCTTTTGGGCTAAAATATTTTTCAAAGAGTGAAACTGAACCATAATGGCTGAGGGCTGTTTCTGTGGTACGTAATCTGAGATTAATTGAGATCTATATATAGATCAAGAAATTTCAAACAGATACGAGGGAAAATAATCTGAGATTAATTGAGGTCTGTGACAGATCAAGAAATTTCAAGCAGATAAATAATCTGGGATTAATTGAGAACTGTGACAGATCAAGAGATTTCAAACAGATAGGTAACCTGAAAATGAGTTGTTCCACCACGGAGCAATTTGTTTTTAGGTGCTGAGGCTAATTAGGGGGAACCAGAACAATCGTAACAGATTTTTTGGTAAACCATAGTTAGGAGGGCACTAATAGTGCAACCCGACCGATTTGGGTTAAAAGAAAAGAATCGGGTTTGTTGGGGACGCCTAACAGACTAAAGAAAACGCGCGTTGAAGAGAAATCCACAGAGAACAGAGAAGCAGCCAGTATGGGGATGTCTCAAAAGCAAGCTTGCGAAATTTGGTATACCGGTTTTCTGTCAAATGAGATAAAATTAAGGGCAGAAATGTATGATATTGAGCGCCACAAGATTAAAGGTGGTGCGGGGAACAGTTGAACAGGGCAGTGAGAAATAAAAGTGTCTGCGTTCAACATGTGTGTAAAAATGTGAACAGATAATGAAATGTTGGCTTGAAGATAAAAAGTCGAACTGCCAGGAGAAATAAGGGTTTTTACTTCTTCATCCAGTAAATGGATGCATGACATTAGATGTCTTAAGAACTTAAATTTATATGATATGGATTGAAGTAGCAAGCAGCAATAAGGCTGTCTGTGTGAAATAGAGTGATAGAGTGATATAAATAGAGTGAAACTGTAAGTGTAGACTTGGTGGAAGAGGGAAAAGGGAAAAAACAAGAAGGTTGGTGTGTGAGATATGTTTGTGTGGGGATTGTGCAAACAATCATGTTCTGGTTAGATAATGAAGGAACTGGCATGTTTGAGAAAAGAAAGGAGAGGATACAGAATGAAAATGGCATGTAGGGGAAGATTGAGATGAAATATAGTAGGAAAAAACTATATGTGATGAAAATAAAATGTCAGACAGAATTTATGGAAGTCAAATGAACTGTTTAATTGGTATGAGAATACAGTTTTAGAATAAAATAAGGCATTGTATGATTGACAGGAATTAACATGACATGAAGAATGTTTTAAGCAGTATGGGGAACAATTCTATATTTTAATGGTAAAATAAAGATTGAAATTAGGTTTAGTTTTAGTTTGACAAACATTGTTTTTGAACCTAAGGGGTCTATAATGGGGTAGCATATCCTGGTGTTTATGATTGCAGACAATGTCTGTATTTAATATCTGAGGAGTGACTGAGGGTTCGATCAAGGTCGAGAGTACAGGAGCAGTCTTCTTATTCAGCCCGGCTTTTGGATGTTAGATATGCACTTGTTCTGTAATCAGTGTTGATGATAATAGCAAATTAGTAAAATGTAAAGACAGCTATGTCCAAAGATTCCGGAAATCAATAATGTATGTTGTGCCAGTAATAATGATGATTCGGCTATTGTTGTATCTGCCACTGGTGGACTGTAAAAGAATATGGAGCACTGCTTATCAGTGGCTCTGTTTGCATTCCTCAATGGAACACACTGCTTCAAGGTGTGCAGTAAGTTAGAGCAGATGGAGAGTGTTTAAATTGTGGTCAGCAGGACCATTTAACATGTAACTGTAGATGCTCACTGAGAAGGGGTTTGAAAATGTGATAGTGACACATTTCTGGTAATAATGTGGGTTTGAAAGTAGATCAGTGTTTAAGTGACGATATTAACATTTCGTCTGAGAAAGAATAAGAGAAAAAAAAAAACAAGGTCAAAAGATTGAAGTCTTAAAGTGAATCCTTTGAAAATATCTATAATAGTAATTATTATAAGTGAATTGATGAATACAGTTTGATGTAAAATTAATGACTCCAACAAATGGGAGTTGCAGAAAGGTAACTAAAAGTATGATTGTGTTTTAATGCAACATTTTGAAAAAGGATTCAGGTAATATAGAGAGACAAATCTCACGGATGATTTATAATAACTGTGAAAGATGCAGAGTAGCCTTGTCAAATTTAGTGTGAATCCTGATTGGAGATTGATAAACTCCTAGAAAAACTTTGAAGACAGATATTTAACTATGGTTATATAGAACTAGAATAATTAATTAAGATCAAATAAGCAGAGGCAGTAGGCTACTGAATTAACAGTTCCTAAAATGTAAAATGTAAAAGGCATCTGATTAAACAAACAGCTTGAAAAGTGTTGACCATGAGAGAACTAGAAGCTGATGTTTTGCTTTTAAAAGATAAGTTTGTTAGGAGCTGTAATGAAACAGCTCGCTTATCTGAATCTGATGTCTGCTGTGGCTGTAAACGGCCAGTACGACAGACACTCAATCTGAGTGGAAATCTGTAATGTCTAAATTCCCTGTATGGGCAAAAGACAACTATAAAATGATGTTTATTTGGAAACAAATGTCATTTCTGGCAAAGATGCCTTAAGCTGGGATAGTTAAAAGATTATAGATAAAAGTTTGATGATTAGAAATATTTGAGAGAACAGTTTACCTGTCCTGAATGTCTCAGAGTCTCTCTCAGTCAAATGTCAGCTAACAGGCTGTTATCTGAGCCTGTGTCATAAGTAATAATAAGCTATTTATAGTGTTTCAGTTGAAAAATCAGACACAGAGATGTAAAAGAAATCATTGCCATGAAGAGGGCAATTTGTATTTGTGAATGTTTTAAAAGTAAAACTGAACGACTTTAAAGAAGTCTTTAAAATAATAATGCAGACCTTAAATGATAGAAATAACATTTTTGATTATTTTATTTTAGGACCAGTAACTTCTTTGTCTTATCTTAAGTCTCCACCATTGAAACAGGCCCGATGGCTACGGCTAAAGATTTACAGTAACAGTACACTGAATGTATGGTTGTGAACTAAATTCACTGAGGGTAATCTAAGTAGCTAGGTTGATGATTTTAAGATGGTTAATGGATTTAAGTGATTAAATACTGCTGTTATTAACCTGTCTCCCTGTGAACACTATTAGGCAATCAGAATGGCTCTGGTGACTCTTGAACGTGCCTTTCCTAAGCTCCAGAGAGCAGCTGAGTTCTGTTAAAGGAAACTGATTGTGTGATGGGAAAGAGCGGTACCAGTGTGTACGATGGCTACTCAATGACGGGATGATTCTCCTGGCCAGGGGACAGCCTAACGCAGGGGGTCACGGACATTGGGCACCTCAGGACGGGGTGTGGTACATGCAAGAAAGGTAGTGAGAGTTGAGCGCTGACTACTGGAGGCCACTGGGGTCAGCAGAGCATTGAGAGGTGAGATGCGCTGTGACGAGTTGCGGCAGTCTGACCCAAGAGAATGTGAGTTCCTCTATACCACTTGCCAGAAGAAACCGCATAATCGTACGCTTGTTTTTCATTGTGACAAGTGTCTGCAATTAAGCCAGGGGGACAACACCCTGAAGAGAAAATTATAGATAAAGAGCTATGGGGGAGTTCAAGAGCCAGCTGATAATATGAGGGGATTGCCATTGTTTGTTGTGGAGACAGGAACAAAACTTTTTATGTATTGGCTGCCCCATGGGCAAGAATAAGAAAATTTATAGAAGTGTTGATTTTGAACTAATATGTTTTAACTCCTGAAGGTCGTTTGACATGGTGGGTGGCTAAAGATGAAGACAGTTTTTGATTTGAGAAAAGTCTGGATAACAAAATTTAATGGTAAAAGGATAGTGATTAATTTAATGTAATTATTATTTGTTAATAAGAGAGAGAGACTGTTTGAGTGGGGGAAGGCATGATAAACTGTGTCTGTCTTTCTGTTGTCGGCCTGCTAGAGCAAGCTGAAGCAAAATAATGATAAGGAAAAAATTAAACAAAGCAACCCAGCAGACTGAAAATCTAATGAATAATGAACAGAAATGCTTTGGAACTGGTTAAGAGACCATGTAAAATTAGGTAAAAGCTACAGAAAATGTGAAGTTTAAAATCTTATTTAAAATTTAAATCTTTTTAGCAATAATATAAAGAAAGGCGAACATGGAGAATGAGTAGTTAACATATGTGTGTCTAGTATGAGTGTGTGTGATGGTGACAACACTTTAGGTCTTGTATGTATTAGTTGAGGGTACTAATATTCCGCCTGAATAGTGAGTATATTGTTTCATCATTACAGATGGGTTGAGGCAAATGACAAATTTTAAAGAAGGCGATAATTGTGAGTGGATCAGATGAAAGATGATACAGAACATAGGACGAGCTTTAAGTTGATTGGTCATCAAGCTCTGTCTGGTATTAATTACTTTTTGTTGATTTGAATTACGTTCTGGATCAGTTTAAGTATTTGTGTAAATTGGAATTGTGGAGTTGTAGATCACCATCTGGCATGGGCTGAGATAAATGAAAATGTTATAGATTTGATGGCAACAACAAAGTGACACATTGGCTGAGTCAATATCAAATATGAAGAGAGCCCCTAAAAATGTATGATTATTGTGGGCAGAAGGATGAGAATGTTATTTGACTGACATTGACCAAGTCTGTACACCACGACCAGACTTGATAGAAACAATTGATGACTTTGAAAATGTTTGTAGATGACTGAATTAAGAGACCAAACAACAGGCCTGAAAAGCAGTATACGCTGTGAGACCAAGGGCCTTTGCCCTTTAAATACTTCGATGAGCAGATGATAATGTGGCTTTAAGTGAAGAATGTAATATTTTTGTTTCAGAGGCAGATAAAGATGTCTGGAGGAAATTTGTCTGAAGGACAACTTTTGGGTTAGTGTTGATGCAAACTTTATCAAAACACTATGTTAAATGTTATGTTAAATTGATGCTCGAGTTGTGTCGTGCATCAAGAGAGAGATGGTATAACAATTGCCAAATATGGTTTACTAAGGGACAATATATGTGGGGAGGACACTGGGTCTAATTGGGTAAAAGGCCGTCCCAAACAAAATTTGCTTTCTGTAAATGTATTTGCAGGACTGTTTCAACAGGAAACGCCGGGGCAGATGTGGCAGCGAAGGTCACAGCAGAACAGTAGACAAAAGAAACTACGTGTAGTTTTACTATCTGAAAATAACCTCGACATTTTGTTTTCTTTCCAGAGAATGGAGCAGAGCATAACTTAAAATTTTCCTTTCACAGAATGTCAGATTGGATTGCAGCTAACAGAATGATTCTGTTCCAAAATGTATTAATATTGTGTTGTTGACATGAGCAAAGTGGGTTGAATGTTAATGTAATAGTTGAATGAGTTGCAGGTTGTTGGAGTGGCCAGATGTTGAGAATAAATTTGGAACTAATAATGTATATAATCAGTAAACAAATGGTGAAAATTCCACAGGTCACACCAGAAGGACGAGCGGCTAGACAAGCGGTCACTAACAAAACACTTAAGGTCTCCATTCACAGGTGACAGCAGCTAGGAGATGGTCCACTCCACAAACAAGGTTGCAAGGATGGAGATTGCAACACCACCGTCCAAACATCTCACCTTAAACAACGCCAACGAGATTTGATTGGTCACTGATTAATTAGAAAGTATTTTAGGAAAATGAATGGATTGTTTGATTACTCTTTGGGGTTTCGGGGGTAGGATTGTCAATATTGTGTGTTTCCAGCTCAGTTAAATTGGTAAAAATGACAGTTTTATCCAAATGATGATGACAATGACAAGAAATGTGATGAAGATGATTCTAGTAGTGGAAGCTACAGTGACATGTGTTAGACATTTGGTGTTTGTTTTTCTTTTCTTTTTCTTCTTCCTATGAATGTTTTTGTTATGAACAGATGGTTAAAAGCTGTGCTTATCCGCTATGTGATAAGGTACAAGGAGAGGGTTTTGAAATGAAGGGTTTTATTATACTTTTCTTATACTTTATATTTTGATGTAACCACTGTGGATTGATGATTTGTTGTTTTTCTAACTAGTCTGTACACTATTTCTTATTTAACTAAGGTGACTGAGGGTCAAGCTATGCTTGGGGTACAACAACAGTGATTGTTTATCTAGCCCGGCTTTAGTTGAATTCTTTATCTGCTTGCTAATACTTAAGGGCCTATCCTTACAAAAAACAGCCTAAGCTTTTTCTTTTCAAAATGTTATTTTCACAAATGTTTAAGAAGAGTGATCAGTTATGTGAAAACAGAGATGAAGAGTAGTGTGATGATATGACTTAAAATTTGTCTTTTTGTTTATTATTGTGATTATGGGTAATCTGAATGATAAAAAGTGTGGAATTGTTGTAGAAATTTTAATAGTCATTTATTCCTAATCTATTCAATGTGTAAAAGTATATGTGTGTACGTGCTTGTGCGTGACGGTTCAGGAATATATGGGACAGGACATCTCGACCTTAGGAATGGTCAGGTTTGGCTAGTTTATTCCAGTACCAGTTTGTGTCCTTAAGAAAAAACTGAACAGAAGTGGGGGCCTTATCTGGGTGGAAAAGTACAGCGAGTGAGAAGGAACCTTGAAAAGAGTATAAAAGCTGTCTCATGTCTTCCTGGTGCGCGCCACTCACTTCACAGAATGTAACGGCTGTGATGGCGACTGGGCCTTCTTGCAAGAATAAACATTTCTCTTTTTATTAATTTGACTCTGAGTGTCTCTTACGCAGTGATGATGTTTAACAGAAGTTTTTGCCACAACAATAGAAAATAGGTTTTCAAGTTCAATTGCATTTTAATGTGTTTTAGAAAAAAAATTGACTCATATAGCGCAAAAGTCAAACAGATTACTTTTGTCTATTAAAATACACTGTGCAAAATGAATTTTCTAATATGTAATTCCTGTAATGTGGTGGGTTTTGAAAGTAGCTTTTAATGACTTTCTTCGTGGGCAGAAATGCGGCTAAAATAACAATGTGACGATGAACAAAGAAGTGAGGTCAGATCTCTGGTTTGTGTGCGGTGTGTGTGTGTGTGTGTGTGTGTGTGTGTGTGTGTGTGTGTGTGTGTGTGTGTGTGTGTGTGTGTGTGTGTGTGTGTGTGTGTGTGTGTGTGGTGTGTGTGTTGAGAGTGTTATTGAGCACCACGGTCCCTCTAAAGAGACTTCCACAGCACCGTGGACTATAATGATAATCTATGTCTGCCGTAAAGGATTAGATTACACTGTTTGAACTGTCACTCGGCATCATTAAAATGAAATCAACCCATTAAGCATATTGATAGGCCTTCATATACACACACACTCACACACACACACACTCACACCCTGGGCATCACAAAACACCCTCATTAAAAGACCAAAAGGAGAGAAAGACACGTGTCTTGTTCTACACGGTACCCCCCCCCCCCCCCCCCCCCCAAGCCTCTCTCATCTCTAATGCATTAGTGTTTAAAACATAGCAGCCATGCACAAATGTGTGTGTGACACAGCACATCTGCGCTATAGATTACCTCCAGTGCTCCGAACTCACGGCCCGATTTCCATTCTGAGCGGAGGACATTTAGTGAAAGGCTTGAATGCACAACTCTCAATGCATCATGGGATTTGAGTGAGGTGCGTGTAAGGTCAACAGATGTGTGCATGTGTTTGTACACTTGTGTTTGCCTTTAGCATAGAGACGATCAGTAAACATCCCACTGATCCATTAGGCTGTCACCTCAAACATAGAAACATTTACTGTCACTGACCTCCAACAAACAGACTGTGATAACATTCCACTCACAGATAAAGAGGTTAAAGATCAAGATACGATGTGATATTGTTTACACCTGTATTTGATCCATGCAATGCAATGCAAACATTAAACAGCCAACAGACAAATGAAGAAATCAATTTAAGTTGAATTTACAATGAGTTTTACATATGCAGGATTTTTCGCCACCAGGGGTCGCTAACCTCTTACAATAACAAAGGCGTATATTGATGACGTATATTCCGTATTAAGCTGAATTATGGATCTTGTCGTCAAGCTGATGGATCTTTTATGGATGAGTGAATACATTGATGTTTTTAACATGACTGTGGTATGAAGCAGGGCGCGAGTGCTTATGAGAGACAGCGCCACACGCAACGCCAGTCCCGCGGATATAAAGGAATAAGGACATTTCATTCTGCCGAACTACACGCAAGTGCTGAATTAATACTCACACAGGTCAGTTTATTAGACAAATTAAACTTGAGGTAACGCAGCGCTGTTTCACTCGCTCTAACAGTTACACTATGACTATCATATTTGAGTGTGTTGAATGTTGTTAGTTAGGTTGTTTGTTGGCTGTATGAGACTAGTAGTAAGCTAGATCAACATTAGAATAACATACAGATCATATTCTAACATTTCATCATGTTGAACTAAATAACATTGAGTAGTTATGTGTACATTTGCTCACCTGTCCAATATAGTACATGCATCACTCGCGTCTCTGTCAAGTCGAAGTTAGTCGCGGTCGTGGAGCTCTCGGCATCTCGAAAGATGTTAATCTCCGTTTTAGTCCTCTTTTTGTCTCAAAGTCTGTTTGCCATGGTTCATAATGTTTGAACAAAACAACAACAGCGTGAGCGTCCTGCTATATAGGCATAACCCAGTTGTCCACGTCTGTCGCCATGGTTACTATGGCAGTATGGTCGGAAACCGAGGGTAATACGGATATGACACGATTGACTGGCGACTCCTCACCGCTGCTCACACGCCCCGTTTCCTTGGTTAAAATTCCAATTTTCTCACAATTTACAAATAGTTGGAAACATTTGGGATATTGTAAGTAATCAACTACACAAAATATATAACACTGGCCTAGTGGTTTTTGGATATTTTACTGCAAAAATCCTGCATATTGTACCTTTAAAGGTGCCCTAGAATGTGAAATTGAATTTATGTTGGCATAGTTAAATAACAAGAGTTCAGTACATGGACATGACATACAGTGAGTTTTATCCTTCTTATTTAAATCTTGTTTTTAAAAAACACCCCTGAAAAACAGGCGAATCTCCCTCTAACACCGACTGTGACGCAACAGTCGGCATCATTAATATGTACGCCTCCAAAGATTTGCATAGGCCAGCCCTCAATGCCAGGCGGAACTGTGCAGCCGAACCATCAAAACAAGCGAGGATCAGAGGGAAAATAGCAGATCATGGAAATAAATGCTATGTTCCAGGCTGTGGAGGGAATGTGAGGACTTTTCATACCCTTCCCACAGAAAATAAATATCAACAGGCGTGGATGATGTTTATAATCGGATACCGCAACAGTTTAATTCGAAGTTGTTAGTTTGCTCTGCCCATTTCACCACAGACTTATTTTCGAACCTGGGACAATATCAAGCTTCTCTCAGCGTCTCATACTGAAGAAGGGGGTAATTCCAACTATATTCCCGCAACCGGTAAGTAGTGATTTTATTAACGATAATTTACACTTTGTTAGATCCAGCGCAAGATCCTAGTACAGTAACAAATAGCAAACTCCAAGTAACGAGCATACATAACTAACGTTAAATAATTCTCAGTGAATAAACTATACAGAAAGCGATCAAAGAACAATCTTTCCACACAGCGCGAGTCTGGACTCTTGCCAAACTCGTTATGAAATCAATGACGCTGTTACACTGCACAACGAAACTCTTACTGTATCGTCGTGTTTGCATTGGTGAAAGCATTAGAGAGAGTGCAGAAACTGCGTTGTCTTAGGATCAACACACGTCATCTGCTTGCTCAATGCTCATCACAGCAAAATTGTGATGGAAATAGATTTAAATACTTTAAAAACATCTCACGATTCGTTAATCTCGATAGTTGTAATAGTTAAAACTTATAACAGCTGTAGTAAAAGTATTCAAGAGAGATTCACATGTAATACGTAGCTATTTCATATGCAAGCAGGTCAGCCAATCACAGCAGTGGCCGGTTCTCACAGCAGACACGCCCCTTCAAACAGAGTGTTCAAATCAGAGACTAAAATCAGGCTAGGAAAAATGCCTTTTATTTCTAAATTATGACTATTTTTGATCTAAAAAACATACTAACATTATAAGGGCAACACAGGAAACATTATAAAATAATAAAATAACCCACCTTTAAAGGTAGGGTAGGCATTTTTTAATAAACACCTTTTGTTATACTGGTTGAAACTCTTTTCACATTCTGATAGCAATCAATAAAAGAAGTGGTCTAAATATTCAATACATACATCTCTGGTGGAAGCTTCAAGATCAAAAAATGTTCGTCCAATCATTGCATTCGGTCCGAAATGCAATAATACAACACCTGTCAACATGTATTTCCAAAGCTCCGTGACGCTGCTCGCGCACCAACCTGTCGAGATCTGGGTTTATCTGTGATGTTGAGATAATGACCTGCTTTAATGTCTCTATTCCTCAACTGTGGTGGCATATTAGTCATGTAAACTGCAGAATCCACTGACCTGATGGATGGCGACTATTTGTATTTGATTGATTGCCGTCGTGTATTTTTCCTAATAGATTCAACAGATTCCACTTCCAAGGGCAGGACCCATTGATTTTTACCAATACAGCCAATCACAGAGAGCGAGGAGAGACCTGACAGTGTGCCACTAACACCACGCTTCAAACACACACACACACATTGCCTCCACATGTACTCGCCCTACATGATACCAGACATTACAGCTGTCGAAAAAATACACAGAATTGATTTTCTCTCTCTATGCGTCTTCTCTCCATTTGTCTTCCTCTCTCCTTCTAGACTCTGTTCTGTCCCAGGGTGGTCTATGAATAATAGCAGGTAACGTAATAAGACTAAGATGCAAATGGGTGTTTTTCTAATCTTGTAACAGCAGGGAATAAATGAAAACCAGCTGAGATTTCAGCAGACAGGTAGGGTTTTGAAAAGGGATGGTTGGCGTGGCCATGGATCAACAATATGTTTGAATGGTATTTTTTTTTTTTACAGATATTCAAACTTTTCAACATTATGTTGCTAAAGAATAACAACCAATAAAGGAATTTCTACTACTGGATACTGTGTTCAACAGGAAACAACAGTATTCATGGGTACATAAATCTTAAGTTATTCAAGGACTTCATTGGATTAATTACTTTTATGCATTGTATGTGAGAACATGCATTGCACAAAGGACAGTAAAAGTAAGGTATAGCACAAAATATTGAATATAAATAACAATAGTAATAACAATCTTTTTTTTTTTGCTAATACTAAAAATTTTAGCTGTAGTATAATGATTTTTTTATTATTGTGTCAAAACATATGAGAATCAAATCTAATTTTTCCTTTTAAAAAGCCGTAATTAAAGAAAGAAAGAAAGAATTTTCTTATTCTTTTAGCAGCATTTCTACATCTCTATTCATGCAGCACTCTGTCAGTCATGTCACTGACGTCTCGTTGACCATTTTCATTTTAAAAGTATTTTATTGCCATTATATTTATTATACATACAGTCTTGCCAAAGCATCAATGCATAAAAGCAGTGAAAAAAATAAAATAATAATAATAATATGCAGATGCTTTTATCCAAAGCAACTACATTTGATCAGCTCATGCATTTTCTGGGCACAGAACCCATGTATTTGGCATACAATTATAACAAAAGGATGTGCTAAAAAAGAATAATAACAAAAATAATATAAATTCACAATATAGACCAGGATGAAATAACATAAACTGATCACTCAATGCATCATGTAATGCTCTGTTGCACATGAATATGAATAACTGGGCAGCTCAAAAATTATTTGTAACACTTGCATTTGATGTTCTGCTAAACTGAAACGATGTGCAATGAGGGTTGAGAGTTTTTCAGAGTATCTCTCCCTTATCTGGAATGAAAGAGAAAGTGTGTCTTTGTGACTCTCTTTTCTCTGCCTTGTACCCCTTCATTTCAATAAGGGTTTTAGGTGAAGACTTTTTAATAATTCAGTAACCAGCTTCTCAACTGCTCAAAAACCTCAGCACAAATCCCATTAACAAGCCATGAATTATTTCAACCTTCACATCTGTCCGCATCCCCCCCAACTCACACACACACACACACACACACACACACACACACACACACACACACACACACACACACACACACACACACACACACACACACACACACACACACACACACACACACACACACACACACACACACACACACACACACACACACACACACACACACACACACACACACACGCACACACACAGCTCAATTTGCCTAATAGCCTTTGTCTAAACAGATTTTTCTGTTATCTTTTCTGATGTGGTCCTCAGTGTGCACAGCAATATTACAATCCGTTTAAACCGCAGATCTGATTGGACTAAACACATCTTGACTTTATAGGATTATTTAGGAGTCTCAACACAAACATCTATTGTTCTTAATGCAAAGTGAGCATAAAAAGCACATGATAAATGCTTTACATAAAACATGGAAATGCAATGCTAAAAAGTGCCAATGCAGCAAATCTTTTGTCACTTGAATATTCCTGCATAATGTAAGTGCAGTTACACACAGAGGGCCCTATTTTATGATCTAAGCGCACGGTCTACAGCACGCCAATGGGCGCATAAATAGGCGCAAATGCATTTGCTATTTAAACAACGTGGCGCATGACGTGAAATTGATAACTGCGTCAGGCTGAAACTAGCTAAAACACTTGATCCAGCCTGGCTCTGTATGGCACCGGGTGTGTGATAGAGTCCAGAGAGTCAATATGCCTCTAAATCAGCCAGGACTTGAGCTAACTGCTTCCTATGAACGATTTGCTTATGATTCATAAATCAGCTGCCTGGAAGTGGACTCATAAATATTGCTACTGTATTTTGAATGATGTGCACATGAATGGCAATTTCATATTAGGGTCAATGGCATATTAGGGTGTGAAATAAGAGTCAAAAAAGAAAGAAAGAAAGAAAGAAAGAAAGAAAGAAAGAAAGAAAGAAAGAAAGAAAGAAAGAAAGAAAGAAAGAAAGAAAGAAAGAAAGAAAGAAGAGAGGTCTAATTCAAGCCATTGCATAGATAAATTGAGTTATGGATTTTTTTTAATTCTTTGTCAGATGCTATATATACATAAATCATAAAAATAATGCAGGTATTTATTGATACTGCAGATGCGAGAACTTGCCAGGTTGTCCTTTCTTCATTTTATTTCTGACTTGAATGTGATGATGTAATAAGAACTGACTGACCAGCACTGGTTAAGCAACACTAGCCTCAAACAGCATTCAACAGGTCAGTCACACACACACACACACACACACACACCACACACACACACACACACACACACACACACACACACACACACACACACACACACACACACACACACACACACACACACACACACACACACACACACACACACACACACACACACACACACACACACACACACACACACACACACACACACACACACACACAGAGTGTATCAGAGGATCCTGCTGCACCTTGCTAGATCTGCACAATTAAGAAGTAATTGGCAAAACCAGCACAATATCTTGGTGTAATTTGTGCATGTAATGAGTCCATTATGTCTGGAGGAGCCAGGAGCCCTGAGGTTGAAGACACTGAGCTGAAGAAATGAACATTCAGACAGACGAGTCTAACAACAGACACCGAGCAACCACAACACACTCGAGGAGCAGAAGAGCTCTTGATGTTAATGACAATAAGGAGACGTTCACACACAAGCCTTCTTGCATTCAGATACAGCTGGACAGAGTGCAGAGGATTGAACCTGAATGAGACAAGACTTTCAAAGTTGGCACAATCTCTAAAAAGCACAACATTTACCACATGAAAAATGCTGAATAAAGAAACATTGGTCAAGCATACCCTTGTGAAAAAGAAGTACACTTTAGCATACTTTTAAAAACATTGTTTTGGTTGTGCTTTGGCTCTGCGTGACTGTGCGGATGAATATGGTTATTACTCATACTGTAACTAAAAAAAGAGAGAGATTATCGTACTGCTCATAAAACATTCACTATAGGCGTAAGAGATATAACTAGTTTAGATGGAAAGGATCTCATTAATAGACACGATACTTCCTTGAAAATAAATTCCAGTGCCGCGCTACAACAACCATAATGAAATGACCTTCACATTAGGTCATGCTTTACAATGAACTCTGTTAGACAGCAACATATGACAATTTATCTGTTCAATAAAATACCTTTCTCTCCTTTTGAGTAATAAAAACGCTTTTACAACATTTCAAATCTCTCAGTTCTCATCGTCTCCGAAAAGCCAAGCCAATGTTGATTCTTGTTTTATTACGAGCTCTGTCACGCTCTCTTTATGTTCGAGATTTAACATGCTCCATGTCAACCATTCTCACTCATTGTGACAACTAACCTATGCCACTCACACCATACATGCGTCAAAGTGCATATTTCAGCCAGGATTCAGCAGTCTTTATGCAGATATATTTGCCAGAAGGAATTCTGCAACCGACCAGTCAGATTTACAGAGCTGTGTAATAAGCATAGATCATTGGTATGCATTGTATGATAGAGAATCACGCAATAGATTTAATCCGCATTTTTTTTGTCATACGAGGTCTGACATCCATAAATCAGATGTAAAAGCCCCACCGGCTCATCGTCATCAATCCTGCTAAAGGTCAGAGATACTAATCACACTGGTTAACATCTCATTGAGACACAGCTGAAAAGACATCATTTGGCTGTGTTTAGCAGAGGAACGAGCAGAGTTTTCCACTCATTATTTCCATGTCATCTAAACTAACACACACACAAACAAACACACACACACACACACACACACACACACACACACACACACACACACACACACACACACACACACACACACACACACACACACACACACACACACACACACCACACACACACACACACACACACACACACACACACACACACACACACACACACACACACACACACACACACACACACACAATTCACAGCCTATAGGGTGAATATCACAAGGTTTGGGGGCAGTAAGATTTGTTTGTTTTTGAACGAAGTCTTTTATACTCACTATTTATTTGATCAAAAATATAGTAAAATAGTAATATTGTGAAAAAAATTATAATTGCACAACAACTAAAAATACAACCATGATATGTAAATATTTTAAAATTATTAAATTTAATTTAATTTAATTTAAAAAGCCCTTATTGGATAGTACAGAGAGGATGTGAGGGGAATAGGATTGGGAAGGATCTTAAACAAGGACTCGAACTCCACCACACAGTTTTAAGTACAATTTAAATGATATATCTTTTTTTCACATAACAGTGCATTATTTAGCATTACCATAATAAGAACTAGCATTAAAAATAATGCCTTAATGCAACAAATTTGAATGGTTTTAAAATAGGATTCACTTTCTTTAAGTAAAATATAATTTATCATTTCTCACTTCAGATTGTGGGGTGAAATATGACTGGAACGTGTTCAGGTTTTTATGAGATTCACAATCCGGCTCCAGAGCTTAGGAGAAAAACTCAACCCAAAAGACTGGGCATAAAAAAGGTGAATTAAAAGGGTGAGAGAGAAAAAACTACTAAAGAAAACCTCTTAGATAAAAAAATAGACATTCTAAAGCCAAAAAAGAGTGTTGGAGAAAAAGGGCAAGAGACACTAGAACAGACTCTATTATACTGAGAGAATAAGAGACAGACAGTGAGTGAGAGACAGCACTTTTAAGTCATACTATAACAGCCTGAAAGTAATTACAGAGAAGTGGAGATAACATACTCCAGGTTATATGACGCCAGAAATCCGCCAACACTTTCAGAAGTCTCTCAGATTAAGCTTAAACTCCTGAAGCTTAAATTCAGACCTGAGCGCTGTGCTTCAGTCTGACATGCATCTTCAGCTCTGAGCTCTAGGGCTTCTGTGACCCGGTCACCGTTTGACCTTCGTCTCCCATGTGTGTTCACCCCAGAAGCCTCCTTAATCCAATCAGCTTTTTTCATTTCTCCACAGATTTGTCCCCTTGGATTGCCCCAAAAAAAGTCACTAAGCATACTTTTCAAAACCAGTCTTATATCTAATTTTTTTTTTTTTTTTAAATATGCATGTAGAAACAATACATGATGTGATGAGTGTTGATGGTTGATGGGTGACACAGAGTGGCAATGGAAAGGAGCAGGATGGAAATTCTTTCGTATTCCACCCGAGACATGTACAAGAATACATTTGAATGTACTGACCAGTGTTGGGAGTAACGCGTTACAAAAGTAATGCATTACAGTAACATATTACTTTTTGCTGTAACGCAGTAGTGTAAGGCATTACTAATCAATTTTCAGTAATATTTTACTCGGTACATGTCCAGTAAGGCTTGCGTTACAAGTTACAACAGACTTTTAGTTTTAATTGTAAAAAAAAAAAAAAAAAAAAAAAAAGCCTACACAGCAAGACCGCGAGACAAGCAGGCTAAATTACCTGTTCGTGGTCAGTCAATAGTCGCGTGTGGTGTCCAAGTCTGTTGATAAAAACTATATGGCAGCGTCTGATATATTTGTATAGCGATTTATTTTTTACAGGAGTGCCGTGAGGTATGATCTCGGCCTCTGTGCTCGCGCTGGCCAGTGGTGGTGAAGATGGCATGAAGAAGACTGTGCATTCGCGAGATGGACGTATGCGCAAAAGGCTATTCGTTCTGTGTTTTCTTTCTAAACAGTTAGGCTATGTTTATGTGGTATTTTTCATGTTTTCATCACGCAATCATGTTTTTGATGCGGTGGTGACGCGTTCATTTGGGGCAGCGGCGCTGCCGATAAAGCACCTAAGAGCTGTCACAAAGAACCGGCAAAAGCAATGATTATGAATATGTCAAATATAGCAAGGAGACATTTTACTTGTTTATTAATAAAGGCAGGATGAAGTTGACGATGCTGACTCGCGATCTTCGCAGTAGGAGTGCGCCAGAGAGAAATGCACATTTCATTTCATAAGCAGAGAGCAGTCTGTTTTCTTTCGTTTTGAATTGTTCTGTTTTACAAGTAGACATTTCAATATACATATATTTTTCAGGTCCGTGAATAGGCTAACTTATACGCTGAGTTTCGGTTCATTTATGAGTGAATTAGGGATGCACCGATACCGATACCAGTATCGGTATCGGGCCCGATACTGAGCTCATGTACTTGTACTCGTACTCGTAAAAATGCCCCGATACCAACAACCGATACCAGGCAGCATGTGTACAGTGTCAGAAATTATAATGGGGATAAAAAAAGAAGGCTGTATATGAAATAAATGTATCTTATCAGTGGAATATTAAACAGAATATATTAACGCGTCGTCTATTTAACTATATGGTGCGCAAGCTGATAAGAGAAAAACACGGAGAGGATTGAGCGCGCTACGACACAGACGCGCGAGCTGGTCGAGCGCAACCCTTTTTCACAGACGTCAGTGGAAAGTTTGTAGTTCAGTCGGATGTCAATGGCAAATCAAGTAAAACGAGGCATGTAGCTTATTATTAACGTTAACTGACGAGAGAGAGAGAGAGAGAGAGAGAGAGAGAGAGAGAGAGAGAGAGAGAGAGAGAGAGAGAGCACTTCTGTTGAATGCTGTTGATTGCGGATCATTCACTCAGCACGTGTTATTTGGATTAAAACTAAATCGTATATGTAAGTAAAACATGAACTGTTACCTCGCTTATGTTTAACGAGTGGTTGCCTACATTATTACAGGACATTTGCAGGTCAAGAATTTCCATGAACTTCAAACATCCACAGCGCGCGCCCCGAAAACCACCAGACAGCGCGCGAATACTGAATGGAAGTCTTTCACGCATTGCGCTTGTACGGACGAATTCACACAAATCTATGTAAAAACACATTGGCGAGTATCCTAGTAAAAGTCTGTTATATATCTCAAGTGAACGTAGACAGTATAATTCAAATGGCGTCAGTGCGTTCGGCCTTAAAGGGGCGGCACTTTAATAAATCTGCTGCTGTGTTTTAATGTTAATCAAACAAAGGACAAATAAATTACTCTCTGCTCTTGGCTAAATAGGCTACCTCTATCAACTTTACAAAAAGATCCATATAATATTTAATTTATGCAGTAATAAATATGCAGTGCATGAAATATATATTTGTTGAACTAATTAAGTTTAAATTTATTAAACAACTAATATGATTGATATTATTTTGGTTTCTCTACCAATACATTTAAAAATTACAAATGCATGAATTGAAAATTAACTGAAAATTAAAAATACAGTTATCGGTTACCGTATCGGTATCGGCGAGTACCAAAAATGAAAGTATCGGTATCGGACTCGGTCTGGAAAAAGTGGTATCGGTGCATCCCTAGAGTGAATTGTCCTCCGTGTCGTGATTATTTATAATCGTCTGCTATATTTAAAATCCATGCAATTGGTTGATGAAACATAGATTAAAATTAAGATACAATTAATACAAAACGAAATTCACTTTAAAGAAAGGCTTTGTGTCTTCTGTGTAAGGTCTTTGTGAAAGTTTTAAAGCAGTCTTTTAGTGCCGCTTCAGAGCGCTCGCGTCCGTAACGGAGAACTGTCACGTCTGTAACATTGTTTTTTCCTCATAAATGCGAACACGAAAAATAAAATAAAATAAATATTTTATGTTCTGTGGAGAGCCAACCCTTCTTCATCCGATTTGCGCAGTGTAATTCACAAAATTACAACAACAAAAATCGTTGCCTCCTAAAAGTTAAAGTTTTTTTTGTCACGCATGACTGTCTATTTCCCTAAATATAAAATGCATGTGTAGACTGATATTTTTCTAATGTCTGGACTCCTTTCAGGGAGTAGCCAATGGATAAACAGACGTTTTAATATTTTGGTATTAATGCATTTTCTGAGAATTTATTTTTCAAGTTTTGACAGTAAATGTCATGTCCATAACGCTGGAATTCCCAAATTTTAAATAATTTATCCTCAACTTGTTTTGTGGTGTAGGTCTACGTATTTTATAATGTTAAGTTAACTTCAAATAATACTAATAGTAATTTAAAGATGTGGTAGCATTGGATCTGGTATGGATAACACTGGGAGTTGGAAGGGGTGTGTCGCGATTCTGCAGGTTTGTGGATCTGAGTGTCGCGATTTCGGTTTGCATATCGTTAAAGCCCTAGTCATTTTAGAATGTTAAGTTCTACTTCTGTATATTTATTTTGGTGAAAGTAACTCAAAAGTAATACAGGAGTAATGTAACGCATTACAATTCTGAGACAGTAATATTGTAAGGTAATGAATTACTTTTAAATAACAGTAACATGTAATATATAATGTATTCCAGTTTGGAAGTAACTTGCACAACACTGGTACTGACTCTCCAACTTCAACACACACACACACACACACACACACACACACACACACACACCACACACACACACACACACACACACACACACACACACACACACACACACACACACACACACACACACACAAAATTGCTGTTCATCATTCAGCAAGCTAAGAAATTCAGTTCAGCACTGAGCTCTTCATAGTCACAGTTGTCATAAATAAGAATAAATCTGTCTAGCTGTACACGTAGATGCTAATATATGTAGATCATGTAGAATGATTTTGTGCTCTTTTATGCATGCACACATAGAAACACCTGTTGTAACATGTCTGAAGGGAAAAAGGGTGAGGATTATGTAACAACACCCTTCAGCCGTGACTCATTCACGATACAGCACTAGCCTCGAGTACCTTATTGCTTTTATAAAGCGGTTAGCACACAATACAAATATTCAAGCCAAAAAAATTGTATCAATGCAACTTTCATGAAGTAAAATCACTAAAAGCCTTCCTTCCGCTGGAAAAAAAAATAGTCCCTGACTGTGAACAACAACAGAAGTTACATACATTATTTCGCCATTAGATGGCGACAAAGACTGTATTTATAATGAGTGAGTAATTCCGTAGAGAAGACTTTTATATTGAAAGGACTGAAACTTGTTGTAAACAGGAAGCAAGACCCAACTGACAGATGACTAGCATTTCAGGGCACGGGAAGCCCCAAACTATTAAAAGGACAAGATATGGCAACGGACATTCAAACTGATTTTTTGTTACGAATATAGGACTGACCTGAAGAAAAATGCGATATCTACTGTAAATGCAGCTTACTCAATCTCTCACAATACTCTACTCTATAAGCTTCAATGAACAATATCAATGAGAACAAACATATGTTGACGTTGCTAAGAGTGATTGCTAGAGGTGTTGTGTAGTGGTGCATGGAATTGTTGGTGAAGCGATCATAGCACAGAAACTGCAGTGAATTGTGTGTGTAGGTACAGCAGGTAATCGTGTGTATTCTGTATGCTCATCTCGCATGTGTGCTAACTAGTTTTTCTAAGTTGGTAACACTTGCCCAGGGCTCTCAAGTGTCACGCATTGAGCGTTACAGTCACTCATTTCGGTCTTTTGTCACGCTCTCCCACCACACATTGTATTTCTCACGCTGAAAAACTATTTGTAATAGATTGATTATGCCGCAGCGCCCAAAACTCTGGCCGCGCCGCTCTCACTGTGGAACCGGCAGGAATCAAGCGCGTCTCCTCTGGTGTTGTTCGTCTGGTGTTGTTAGCCAATCAGAAAATAGCACTTTTGTATCTGGGTAAGATTTAACGCAACAACCAATGACACCGCGTCGGCTGGGTGTCACTCTCATAGACATATATAGACACCCTATTGGCTGCTGGAGCGTACGTCAACGGTGCCGCCATATCAAGGAGCATAGACATAATATATACATAGACGCCCTATTGGCTGCTGGAGCGTACGTCAACGGTGCCGCCATATCAAGGAGGGCAACTTTCCCATACCTCTCATTACGGGAATTGAGAAAAATGCCTGTGTCGTGTGCTGCGTGGGGCTGTACAAATCACCACACAATTGAAAACAGGTCTCGGGTAATTACCTTTCACAAACAAGACTGAAAGTTTTTTTCTGGTTGTATTTGGTCATTATATAATTAGTAATAGTAACGTACACCACGTACAAACCACTGAAATCGGCTGATAAATGTAAACGTTATTATTGTTTTTATCCAGGAAAACCGCAGCTCACCCGTTTACATGCATTTGTTCACAGTGCAGTCTTGACCTCCGCAAAATGGCGGACGCGTTGACGTATCGCAGCAATGTTCCAAAGCAGCCAATAGGGCGTCTATGTATTTATACCTCCCCCTGAGATGGAGCAACAAAAAAACTGACTATGGATACACAACTACTGGATACACAACAACAGATGCCCGTGTTTGTGTTATACCCGCATGTCTACTTTAGAAGAGTACACAGACATTTTATCATAACTTCTGGAGAGAAATAGTGCAGAAACTCGATAAAGATGAAACTTTCTAGTGTGCATGTGTCGATTGCCTGTCCTCACACACGCTATTAAATGGAGTACAAAGGTTATGTATTTGGCTGTATGTATTCGCTAAGTGTTTGCATCAAAACTGAAGTATTCCTTGTGATTTACAAAGTGTTGACCAGTAACGCTTATGCTTATTAACACTGGTTGATTGACGCATATTTCTTCTTGGTAGTCAAACAGAGGAAGATTTGAGTGGATCTAGAGGTCTGATAGAGCAAGGTTTGGCGTGTTCAGTCATCTGAGTGAATTACGCTTGATGTGTTTGGTAGTATGACAGAGGTTTATTGTGTTTGGAGTTAAATGGAGTGAGGCTTGATGTATTTAGCAGTCTAACGGAGGTTTGGAGTATTTGATCGTGATGGCACTCAAACGCAGTGTGAATACTGATGAAGTACAGACATGCCATTTCAATTCATGAGCTGTCTGCTATCAAAACAAAGTTTTTTAACACAGCTTGGGTAGATGCGTCCATGTTCAACACATTTATAAATGCACGGAGGCTTACGGTGGTCTCTCTCCTCTGTTTTTCCCTCGGCTTTCTGCCTATCTCTTGAAAAGAAGTTTATGAATGGAAATAGGATTTTTTTTCTCTGACATCTTTAGCGTCTTGCGACTTTTATTGAAGGAGCTCATTCTTGAATGAACGTACAATTGGCACTCTCCCTTTGCTCCAATTTGCTACTGATTTTATACCACAGTGCACAAAAGGAGTGTTCGGAGGACTACTTTAGGCGACATTTTGATCATGAGGAGCTCATCTTCAACATCAGATAATTGTATGGATCCGATCAATGGAGGTACACTCTCATTCTGGACAAGCTGAGCTGTTTCGGGGAGAAAGTAAGACATTTGGTCTGATATCAATCAGATGGACTATGGTAGGGAGGACTCATTATTCCAGCTAGAGGCTTTTATCCTGAAATCAACAGTGATGTAGCACTCACATCGGCTATTTGACGATTGACTGTCATTCACTGAGAGGGACATTTAAATATAAAAATGAATGTATCTGCAATGACTCTTCGAGCTTCGTTCAGTAGACATGAAATAAGAAATGGTGTGCATCTGCATGATTTTGAGTGATGTGTTGTGTGTTGTGTGTGTGGTGTGTGTGTTGTGTGTTGTGTGTGTGTGTTGTGTTGTGTGTGTGTGTGTGTGTGTGTGTGTGTGTGTGGTTGTGTGTGTGTGTGTGTGTGTGTGTGTGTGTGTGTGTGTGTGTGTGTGGTTGTGTGTGTGTGTTGTGTGTGTGTGTGTGTGTGTGTGTGGTGTGTGTACCTGGTAAACCAGTAATGTCAGTCGATTTTACCTTGTGGGGACAATTTTAGTACCCATGAGGAAAACAGCTAATAAATCATACATATATTATAAATATAAAAATGCAGAACGTTTTCTGTGATGGGTAGGTTTAGGTTAGGAGATAAAATATACAGTTTGTACAGTTTGTTTATAAAAATAATTTTGTCTAAGGAAAGTTCCCTTTAAAAACATGAAACATTCAAATTCTGAAAATGCATACATAAAATACAGTTTAAAAAACATACTGAAGTGTATATTTCTTATAAAGGCCCAGTTTACACGAGAACAATTCCGGGTGAAAACGTAAAAATATTTTATCGGATGTGCCTTTCGTTTACACGGCGACGGCGTTTTGGGGGTTTAAAAACGCAAAAAAGTGAAACCACCCTCTAGAGTGGAAATCTTAAAAACGCTCCACTGTCTCGTTCCCGTCTAAACGGTTAAAAACGCAAATCTGCTCACGGTGGCTCTCGTCGCATACGCGTTTACGTCACAGGCATGCGCCAGTACAGGAAAATAACAACCAACACGTCGGATTATTTCCATACGTCGGACCTTCCAGTTGCCCTGGCAGCTCTGATAAACGTACAAGTCTTTTCAGCAGTTGTACAAACTATTCTCAGATATTGGTGTAGTTGTGTGGTAGTGCTTCACATTGCCACCTAGCCGCCTGGAGTGCATACTACATCGAATTTCACACACTTTTGCGTTTTGCGTTTTCACTTTTGCGTCACAATATGCCCGCGGACAGCAGCCATATCAGCCTGTAGCCCAAGACTGGTTGCCCACTGAAGCTAAGCAGGGCTGAGCCTGGTTAGTACCTGGATGGGAGACCTTCTGAGAAAACCAGGTTGCTGCTGGAAGAGGTGTTAGAGAGGCCAGCAGGGGGTGCTATCCCTGTGGTCTGTGTGGGTCCTAACACCCCAGTATAGTGATGGGGACACTATACTGTCAAATATAGCACCGTCCTTCGGATGAGACGTTAAACCGAGGCCCTGACTCTCTGCGGTCATTAAAAATCCCAGGATGTCTTTCGAAAGAGTAGGGGTGTAACCCCGGCATCCTGGCCAAATTTGCCCCTTGGCCTCTGTCCATCATGGCCTCCTAATCATCCCCATATACTGATTGGCTTCATCACTGTCTCCTCTCCACCAGTAAGCTGGTGTGTGGTGAGCGTTCTGGCGCAATATGGCTGCCGTCGCATCATCCAAGTGGATGCTGCACACTGGTGGTGGTTGAGGAGATTCCCCCCTTCTATGTAAAGCGCTTTGAGTGCCTAGAAAAGCGCTATATAAATATAATGAATTATTATTATTATTATTATTTCCCCCCCATAAAGCTAGTCTAAGTATAAAGATCTGAAGAGAAAACGCAAAAGTGGCGTTGCGTTATCACTTTTTATTCTGCGTTTTCTCTTCAGATCGTTTCCATGTAAACATAGCCTAAATTAGATGTGTATAGCAGGCGTTGTACTCTCCCAGGTTCAGGAAGCTGTCCTCCCACAAATGAGCTGTACACAAGCTAACTTTTGGGTTGTGCTGCTCAGGGACAGCATTATAAATAAATCTTAACCAGTGATTCACATCCAAACACATTTAAACACAACATCAACTATTAAAAGAGAGGAAAATTGCTGCTTTTACCTATTGTCTAATCAAACAATAGAGTATTACTGAGGCAAATTCATCTGACACTAGAAACCAATCAAATCATGTGGGAGCCAACATGCACAATTAAGTACTCCTGAAATTTTGATTTTAAAGGACATTAAAATTAACTTTTGTATGAACAATTTTGATACTGTGTTGCATCACCACGTCATATAAGAATCTATGTAAAACCAGAAGCAAAAGCAGCAAAGACAGTGGTGCTCAGCCCTGGCGACCTGAGACTTAATATAATCAAGGATTTACAGATTCCTCCGAAACAAAGTTCCCAGAGCGACGTTTTGGTGGTGCGTAGATAAACGCTGCTAGGGCATCGTTTCTCTTGTGAGGTTGATCTGTATCAGCGAATTTCACCAGAGAAAAAAACAATCAAAGGAATCCATAAAGAAGTAAATCACCTACATTATTCTGTCCACCTCTCTGATATACGGAAGAGCGAGATCCACCTCATCTCCAGCTACATATCCAGTGTCCTGTCTGACAGCTGATAAATGTGTGGCTGCATTCTTCACCTTGTTACTCAATGATGGGGGCTTTTGGCTGTTTAATACCTCTGAAATACAATTATTCCTTTATTGCTGCATTCTGGGAGCGGCAGAGATGGATGGCAGTAGTAGACTCTAGTCGAGAACAAAACGTGTTTAAAAGCAGTCAGAACATAAAGAACAATGTTATACTCTGACACCAAAGGTCACCAAGTCAGAGATGAGAGAGTGAGAAATGCATGCAGGGAATTTTGCAAGAGTCAAACCACATAGTCTCATAATCTCTCTAACCCATGATCCCTCAGATCAGTCAAGCATCAGTGTTGAGAATGAAACAGATCAACACACAAACCATTCTATCATTCATTCTGCAACAGTTTCTAAGAAAGTTATAAAACTTGTTCTTTTATAATAAAACTTCACATGATTTAGTGCAAATTCTGTAGCATTCAAATCGTATCATGTGGATACAAGATGCTCGTTTATTTTTTTCCAGATCTATTAATTTATACAAAAACAATTTATCCATACAATGATTTGAATATGCCTTTTTTATGAAGAGCATGCTTTTAATTTCTGAATTAAAATTCATTTTGATATTTTTGAGGGCATAGAGCCCTGTCAGGGTGATACAACTGTCCTGATATCATGTTGAAAAAAGCCTATAGTTAAAAGGATGAAATATGTTGGGAAAAAAAATTGGAAATTGTTATTATTTCTTGGAAACAAATAGCCTTCACTGCATAGTATTTGAAATATTAATTAATTAATTAATTAATTATCAAAAGAATTTACCTGGAAAAATACATATTTAAAAAGGGATTTTTTCACCTTTTACTTGATGGTAAAACCAGGTGAGATTTTCATTTAATTTAGACCTTTCCTGAAGGTAGTGTGACTATGCATTTTCAGTATCTAGAGGTTAAAAAGACTATAAAACTTGTCTTTCTTTTTTTTTAAGAAATCAATACTTTTATGCAACACGGACATATTAAATTGATCACAAGTGACAGTAAAGCCATTTAAAATGTTACAAAAAATGTTTTATTTAAAATAAATGCAGTTATTTTTTAACTTTTTATTTGTCAAACAATCATGATGTATCACAGATTCCACAAAAATATTAAGCAGCATTTCATTATTTATAAATAATAAGAAGAAATGTTTCTTAAGCAGCAAATCAGCATATTAGAATATTTCTGAAGGATTATGTGACACTGACGGCTGGAGTAATGATGCTGAAAATTCAGCTTTAATCACAGAAATAAATAAAAAGAATTAACAGAAAACGTATATTTTAATTTGTAAGGCTATTTCACAATATTATAGTTTTTACTGTATTTTGATCAAATAAATTCAGCCTTGGTGAGTAGAAGAGACTTCAAAAATGTTACCGTCCCCAAACTTTTGTACCTTAGTGTATTTTGTTCTGACAGTGTGATTGAGTGTGCAACTGTATACATAAATAACAGAGAAAGTGATTCTGATACTATTAATTAACTAAATAATTGTCTATTAACACTTTTACAACAACACTGCCACGTTTACAAACATCCCCTGTTGGCGAGGCTGACGCGAATAAAGAACCGTTGTGGGAACCCTAATTTGTACAGGGTCACAAAACAAAAGACTCAATGGAAGTTTTTCGTCGAATGTTTGCCAATTCAAAGCACCCTTCTAAGAAGGAAAAGAGAGGGAAAAGGCCCTCCTCCTTTCATTCTTTCTTCGTCTCGCTCCTGGTCTTTGAATCCTCCATTCAGACAGCGCTCTACCCAGCAGTGAATGGCTTGTGAGTTCAGTCTTTGGATTTGAATAGCAGAGAATAGCCCAGCTTCTGCATTCTCCTTCAAACACAATTAGCTATGGAGGGCTTGAGTCTGTCCTCCCTACATTTAGACTGTGTTTGATGGGTCGCCAGACCTATGACTTCATCCAGCCTGGATACCGCTAGTTGCTATTGCAATGCAAAACAGGAGATGCCTCTCGCAAACTGCCTTCATTGCCAAATCCGGAGGGGGAAGAAACAGTGCGCCGCAGCCTTTAACCACACCATCATTGTGTGAAGGCAAATAATGTGTGTATTTTGTGCAGGCCAGATTTAGAATTCTTTGGGAATTTCTGAATGGTCCACATGATGGTGGGAAAGCAGGTGGAATCTTTATGAGATGCACAAGGAAAGGCATAAAAGAGTAAAGAATTGAACGTTGAAATAAAATACAGGTTTCGAGGTTGAGATCTGCATCTGACTCCAAAATCAACCAGCAGAAGACATGTGAAGAAACCAGTAGGTTGTACCCTAAAACAGAGCAAGGCGAGCATTTGTGCTTATAAAACTTAAACTTTTTTATTTATTTTTGAAATGACCAATCGTTTCGCTAGATAAGACCCTTATTCATCGTCTGGTATCGTTTAAAGCCCTTTGAAGCTGCACTGAAACTATCATTTGGACCTTGAACCGTTTGGATCCCATTAAAGTCCATTAGAAACCTTAAAGGAGCTGTATGTAAGAAATGTATTTCAATTAAACATAAAATGGCCCTGATATGTCACTAGACATTAAGAAATCATGTTAATTTCAAATACTTATATCACTGACAACAGTAATCCGGCCAGGATATTGTCATTTAAAAAGTGAAGTTGCAGCCCTCAACTGATGTTGATGTTGTCATGTAGTGACACCCTCCGCCTATCTACCAATCACAGAGTCAGCAGTGTTGCGGCATCCGGGTTGCCAGCTCTGCTCTAGTTACCACAGCTGCAGCTACACACGTTCCTGCTGGATCCTGCAGCCTATCTGGCAACCTCGAGTCAGGGAGGAGGGGGAGGGGATGCAGTAATTTGAAAGTGATTGCAGTACCAGTTTTGGCCACAATCTTACATACAGCTCCTTTAATCAAAAAAAAATTCATTTCTTTTCAAATGAATAAAGAAAGACACGGACATCTTGGATGACATGGGGGTGAGTAAATTATCAGCAAAAGTTTTTTTTAAAAGTGAACTAATCCTTTAAGAATTTGTTCAGCTGATTGAAGACAACTTTTTCAATGATCTTGCCTATAAAGGAAGATTTGAGATCGATCTATCGTTGCTTAATATGATCTTATCCAGATTGCTCTTTTTTAGGAGGGGCTTGACAACTGCAGTTTTCAGGGAGTTTGGAAAACGAAAACGAAAAAGAAGTGAGGCATTTACCACTTCTAGGAGATCTGCTTCTAAACAGTTTAACACACTTTTGAAAAAAGATGTGCGTCAAGAGCGCAGGTTGCCATCAATTTCTTCAAAATCAGACATAGTAACTACTTTCTCAGGTTGTGGTCGGATCTGTCTGACCCCAGCGCAACTCAAGGATGAGCTGATCACCTTTCTGATATTATTGATTTTCTCAGAGAAGAAAGAAGCAAACTCCCTGCACTTGCTCTCTGAGAGCATTTCACTGGGAATGTGACTTGGGGGGTTTGTCAGTCTCTCTACAGTAGCAAAAAGAGTGTGTGTACTGTGTTGTTTAAGTTGCCGTTTATAATATTCGAGAGGAAAGTCTGTCTAGCTTTGCCTAGTTCCATATTGAAAGTCTTTGTAGTCTAATGTTATAATGGACAAGTTTTGTCTTTCGCCACATGCGCTCTGCTTTTCTGCATTCTGTCTTTTCATATTTTGCACTGCTGTTGAGCTTCTCCGAGGCTCTTCTTCCTGACTTTCACAGGAGCAATATCATCAATTAAAGAAAGTCATACAGGTTTCGAAATTACTGAGGATGAGTAAACGATAACAGGATTTTCATTTCTGGGAGAATTAGCCCTTTAATTAGAGAAAGAGGTTAGGAAATGACAGCATGTATACAGTAAAAATTAAAAAAAATAAAATAATTTAAGATGGAGTATAGCATGTCACACCCCAGTACATGTCAACCTCCCAAATGTATTACAAATCAAATACCCATAAGACACAAACCTGGTCTCAAAATAGTTCAGAAGGGCACAGATCAATAAAAACGAGACGCACGAAAGATATATAAAATACAGTGGGACACAAAGAGGAGCTGACAGTTATATGATTAACATTGACTGGAGCCGAAGCATCTACACCTCACTATAACAAAGCACTGAGGGCTCCCATGGGAGGCTGCATTGGTAAATGAGACGCAGTAAAATAGAAACTTGCCTTGCCAATATATGTGCATGCAAGTGTGGGTGTGTGTTTACTTCAGCACCAATTGCAATGCTTCTTGCAGAACTGGTGAATAAATAAATATTTAGCACTGTTATAAAATAGGAGAGCAGATTACAATAACGGCAGGGAGAGAATGAGAATGACTCTCCAGTCAAATGTGGGATGAGAACAAAGGCTGGAGAAAGAATAGAGCAATGAGAGTTCAACAGATGCAGGTGGAAGAAGAATTAAATCAGACATCTGGGCAAATTTACAAGTCTTGACAATCCATGCACAAATAGTCAAAAAGGGTAGACAAAAATATATCTGAAATGAGTGTTTAAAAGAGCACTTAATCAACTTTTTCCCCACCAGCGTTTTTGAAAAAAGTTGCCAGCCACCGTTAACATTTTTTATCATTTTCACAAAAATGTCATGGCCCCCAGAATACTCTGTTGTAAGAATATCTGAATATGCAATCTATAAAAAGAACAGACACTCTGCTTTAAAAAACAAAACATAACAAAAAAATTTTATTCATGCAATCCTTTTTTATCAACACTAGTATTTGGGCAAATTCCACACAAAAAAAGCAACATTTTGAGCAAAAAGCTGAGAAAATCGTGTTTTTGTCAAAGACCACATCCAGATCAGATTCAGAACGATGATCAAAATAGACAGAGTAGATCGAGTCCATCAACACCCGTAATGCTGGCACAGTCCTATAGCTTGTCCTGGGTCGACATTTCATTCAGCAACATTATTTTGATTTTTATGCTGTTTAAAGGTACTCTAAGCAATGTCACGCGTTTTTTGGGCCAACATTTTTTTTGTCACATACAGCAAACATCTCCTCACAATCCGCTAGCTGCCAGTCCCCTGAACACACTGTAAAGAGACGCGGTCTCTGCAGAAACCCCAGGGTCGACAAACGGCAACAAAAACAAACTGGGCTAACCCGCGCCACGAAACATAACAAACTGTTCCACCCAATAACCAACAAGAAGGATTTGGGGGTGGGGTTTTGGGGGCTGAGGAGAAGGGAGGGTATAGCTAGCCTCCGTTTTGTTTGACAATACTTTAAACGTCAACAAGAAGTGATGTCACCCATGCGGCATCCCTTAGAGCACCTTTAATGTTGATGGTTGCGTTATTTTACATGCATCTGGATTTGCATCTGCTTCTTCTTCGCTTGTGTTTTGATCAGGAGATTCTGTACTCTTTTAGAAGATGTGTAATAGCACCCCCTACTGTATAACAGTGAAAACACATAAAGCCGTACATTTTCATTAATGGCGGGGAAAGAGTTGAAGAAAGAGTTGTTGCTGTCATTGTTTTGCTGTTGTTGGGGGGAAATTAAGGTTCGTTTTAAACTATTACAGAGAACAGAAGGCCATCAAATAGCTTTTTTTACATGAACCCACATTATCCATTTATAATCAGATTGATAGCTCAATCGGATCGAAAAGCCTTCATGAAAACACCTTAATCAAACCGACTGAGCTCGAATGTCAGTTCAGCGGGGCTGGCCACGAATGAATAAATCATGGGAATGAATTCTTAATTTGTGTCCAACGATTTCACTAAAACATGAGAACAAATACTTAATTTGTGGTCATAATATACATATTTTTGTTGTTTGGTTTGTTTTGTGAGTTTCCGGAAAAGTTCCTTTTCGTCTGGTAAACACCTTCGTACTACCATTGGTCCGTGCCGGTAAGTAATGTTAGGTGTGCGCTGAGGCTCTGCCTTCTTTCACGTGGAAAATCTTTTCCAGTTCATTTCTCCTCATGAGTTTGTGAAAGTCAGACATCCGTGAGTGAAAACATGAACACTGGAGAGCTGCTTTATAGTAGAAAATGAAGTTACTACTTCTGGTGTACTTAAGGTACTTCTGATGAAACCAAAATGCATAAAAAGTTAGCTTTAGCGAGATGCAAATAAACATACTCACTGTTTGTAAAGGCTCCGATATACTTCAAGCAAAGTTCTTTTTCGTTCTTCTTTTAGGGGTAAAACGAAGTTCGAAATACGTGAGCAGCGATCGTCTACTAGATTGTACGACGTGAGATGTAAATGGTGGCTGTCTGATGAAGGTAAAACCAGAGAAAACCAGAGACACAAAGAGAAGTGAGAAGTGAGGGGAAATACGCTTAACCTTGGCTGGTAAACACCAATGTGTTGCCATAGAGTCAGAGGTCACGAGGGTGTGAATACGCAAAAGGTCACGGTGGGTGGCTGATGGAGGCAAAACCAGAGACACAAAGAAGCGTGGACACACACACACACAGACACACACACACACCCTTATATGAGGTGCATTATAGAAGCATCACTGTTGGTTGATGCAGTGACTCATATTTGTATGTGAATACATCATGTCAACCACCATTATCCACTTTGACCTTTAACTACATGTTTCAGGGATGGCTTGTTATTTGTCATTTTGCCTTGACTTGTTATTTAAAATGCACACTTCTTCTTTGTGTCATTCCCTCCTTGAATATCTATGGATATAAACATATAATACTCTCATTGACAACTGGATAATTCACCCTTCTCCTAGAGTTTGATTGACAGGCAATCTGCCTAATCATAACGCGGATTTTACGTGCCTCCATTACTATCTGCCATTTTCACATGTTGCTTGAACTGAGGCACTACAGCGATCTGTCACGACACATTAAAGCGCAACGAAATGGTATTTATTGTTTGAATTAAAAATGTGAAAAGCTGAGACTTTTTCATGCCAAAAGTAACCTGCTCTGTCTTGTCTGTCGGCACATTGTCAGTGTCCACTGTGATGTATTTTTCACTGCGTGAGAACATTGACTACATTTACATGTGCACTATTAATGTGATTATTTCCAATAATCAGAAAGTAATCACTGTAGGATGTTTACATGAAACGAACAAACTCCCGTTTACACGCAAATTTGCTTATTCAAATGGCTGTAAAAATCATCTCATGTCATTTTTTTCTTGTATAATCTCATAATTTAAAACTTAAGTTAAAGAAATGGAAAAATATACAGTATGTTGCCATGACTTACATCATTTTTTACAATGCAATGTCATTCTCTTTTCTTTGAAGAAAAGCATTTCTCCACACTTATATACAGTACATGAACACAAAACGGCTCCCTAAAGCTTCCCTCCTGTCTTTTAATCCTTATTTAATCCTTATAATCTTTTTTAATATTTTAGATTAATTTTTCTATTCCGGATCAATTAGAGCAATTATTGAAACATGCATGCCATTAATATGAGCTAACATGTGGCACTTCTGCCTCATTCATCTTAATACACCAGCAGGCCTGTACAACATCCCAGAAAGCATTGCCAGCGGTAATTCAGTTATCAAACATGCACCACACACACACACACACACACACACACACACACACACACACACACACACACACACACACACACACACACACACACACGAGGCAGTTTACCTTCTGTGCCAGATTGTTTCTCAGTTTTCATTAAGTTAAGCATTGAGTGCAGAAGTACGACCTTCACACACACTTCATCAGAGAAACCCAAAGAGAGAGAGAGCTCTTTTACAATGATATACCGCTCCCACCCAAATCCCAAATGGCATTATGGAAAGTGGATATAAATATTCAACAGCTTGTTAATGAGAAGTGCATAAATATCATTTACATGGTCAGATATATTAAATGGAACTGTATCAATACAAGCAGCGGAACTAAAGTGATAAATAATGAAGCATATTTATGCATGAGACTTTGTTAAGATTCCCAAATACAATCATGATTATTAATACAATTTCACTTAAATGTTTGTTCAAAAAAATATCAGTAAAATCATGCACTGCTGTTAGCAATGACAAAATCTTTTTGAAGATAACTGCCACCGCTGATTAAAAAAACATCATTCTTCACACTTCACTTCACACTGGAATAACAACTGAAAATGTGTGTGTATGTCAGTGCAGATGGAAGTTGATGATGTTTTTCTTGGACCAACACAAAGAGACACACTATTAGGGCTTATTTGTGCACTAATGTACTGTACACTGCATACTACTAAGTGTACAATGTATAGACCTTTTTTTTTTTTAAACTTAATAACCAAAATATTTGGATTTACTTAAAAATGCACAAATGTCATTGCAATTGACAAATTAATCAAATACAGTATATGTTTTTTAAATATGTGATATGAATATGATAGTTAGGCAGGAACTTTTAGGTTTATGTTGTGTGACAAGTTAACAGAGGAATGATAGAATGAAAAAATAAGATCCTATCAAACAATACTGATGACAACATGAGGTATGAGAGATCCCTGACAGCTCATCACCTTTAGCACTGGAAGAACATCTGGACTATGTGCAAAGACACAAGACATGTTTTCACCCACAGACAGATGCTTAAACAACAAGAACATGTGTTTGTATATTACACATACAATGAACAAGAGGTATAGAAAGCAAACTCATCTCCATATGCACATGAACACGCGCCCGTGGCTGTCAGAGAAAGTGTGTGTACACACTGTGACGGTGAACATAAATTGAGGAGCAGCTGTGGAATTAATGTTGCATATCTGAAAGGACAAAGAAAGGGACACCATAGAGACAGAGAGAGAGAGAGCAAATAATACAAAAAGGAAGGAGAATTCACTAAGACTGCATGTGGCCACTGATAAAACTGCATGTGGCCGTTTATTTGCACATGCTTCCTTTTCTGTTTCACTGAAGGAATTATGCAAATCAGATAAAGTTGGAAACATTGTGGTCAAAAGCTATTTTCACTGCACATTTCACGTCGGTTCTGAGTGCTCATTTGTGAAGGATGCAGCAGACTACAAGAATCTGACGTATTTTACTAGGCAGGGCTCTGGAGTGCGAACAAAATTTGTAAGGGTGCGACAAAAAACATTTTGCATTTCAAATGCATTTCAGCGGCAGGCAGAGCTATCAGGTCCTCAGAAGAACAATCAGAGATATGATAATAAAATTTAACGTCGCCTATAACATTGCAAGAGCTGCCATTCACTAAATTTAGATCAGGAATTATTCTGATGAAGAAAAATGGATTAGACGTGAACGGGTACAGCAATGACGTTGTGCCGAATTGATTGGGGTAATAGCCGAAACATAAAAAAAAAGACGACTTTTGCCATCGTGAGTTTCCACATACATGTCATTTATGATCGACGGTTCAGGAAAGCACTTTTAAACAGTAGCACTTTCTATTTTGAAATTTTGAATTATTTTTATTTTTATATACAGTATAATTGTGCAATTGTATAAATTGTATAAAAAAAATTTACCTACACCTTATTCTTGTTTAAAATAATTTGCATAATATATATGAATGTGATAAAAACCCGACCTTGAAATTGTGGCGCTAAAGGCGACGCGAGCCGAGGAATAATTTGGGTGCACCTAAATAAAAAAGTTAGGCGCACCAGTGCAACCAAGGCAAAAAGTTAGTCTGGAGCCCTGCTAGGACAGTAGTGTTGTCATAAATATATAGAGAGTTGACACGCATAACTACGTATAAGTCTGTAAGAGAGCGACAACATTTGGCAGTAAAAGAAAATTCACATTTGCATAATCTCCAACATGTTTTGTGGACAGATGATTACAGCATTTAAACCAGATTAGAAGTGTCTATAAACCTGTTGTCATAGAAAATTAAAGCCTCCCTGCAGTTTTTCATCAAAATAAACGCTTGAGAGTTTATTATAAAGTAATTGAATTAATATGAAATATTTATTTTTTATTTTTCAGTGCAGTTGTTTTACAAAATTAAAATATTTATATCTTATAATAATAATTATTATTATTATTATTTTGTATTTATTACATGTGGATTTAAAATCTACAGTCTCACTCTGGCTAAACAGACCCAGGAAAAAATCATGGTCAAATGTTTTCTGGAACAACAATGAACTTAAGTGGACTGCAGGTAAATACACTGATATCCTTTTCACAAAATGGAATTCACGTGAATTCCATTTAGTGAATTCGCTCCAGAAAATATCGAACTACAGTTTTCACATCCCCCAACCTCAATGAAAGATGAATGCAGGAAGCAGTCTCTCTCTCTCTCTCTCTCTCTCTCTCTCTCTCTCTCTCTCTCTCTCTCTCTCTCTCTCTCTCTCCTCTCTCTCTCTCTCTCTCTCTCTCTCTCTCTCTCTCTCTCTCTCTCCTCTCTCTCTCTCTCTCTCTCTCTCTCTCTCTCTCTCTCTCTCTCTCTCTCTCTTCTCTCTCTCTCTCTCTCTCTCTCTGTCTAAAGAGGATGAACTGTGTGAACTCTTGATGGGCTGCTCCCCCACAGATATATCATGGGGCTTCATTTCTTCAGCTGCAGGACCCTCATGTTGACAGATACTAACAATAAACACAGCAACAGCACTGAAAAAGCTTTCATAAAGAGGATAGGCCAACTGCAGAGAGAGAGAACAATACACTAATTTTTTCCATTTTCTGAAGAAAACATAAATGGTACTTAACCATGCAAAAATCTAAAATTTTACATGAGAATCCCCACATAGACAGGAACAGATCATCTGATTGGCATATAAAGCTACTAAACACAGATTGATTTGTCATTGTGTGTGCTGTCCGGTATACCTGAAATACATTACAATAGTAGACCGACGTGAAAAACAATTATGTGAACGGTTCAACAGACAAAAGGTTTATAGATCAGAATTTGGGTCCATCCAGAATAAAAAGTACTGATTATTTCACATAAATTGTTTACCTAATTGGATATGTAGTTTACTTGCCACTAAGCCCTTTTGAAAAATAAATCAAGCATAGCGTAAGTTCTGGCAGGTCACGCTATTCAAGCTCGCATCAGCTGACTCTCAGCTGATCCATGTCTACCGGAATATGACGTCTATCACTATTCATATGGTAGGCTTGTTCGACTTCATGCAGCTCTGCGCAGACCGATCGGCGGCTGACTTGAAGCAGTGCATGCCGGTTAGAAATTTTGTCTGACTTGATACAGCGCCGACGACACGTGACTGTGACGTATGCCATCAAAGTACAGCTAGAGCGATTCGAGAGTAGCCGGAGAACTCAGCCAGCACAGCTTCTCAGGAGCTGACGACACAGCTGTTCCACGATTGGCCGGATTCACCGCATGACAACGATCATGTGTGTTTCGTGTTTATTCTCGCACCTTTAGTTCCAGTAAAGCTCACAAATCAGTTTTTTATAACAGTAAACACTCTTTTCATGTAGTCGCGATGTTATATTGTGTCATGTTTATCAAAAAAAAAAAAGATTAAAAAACGTCGACTCCACTTCATTGATAGTAGCTATAAACCTTATGCTCCAAAGAAACGAGGGCGCCGCCATCTTTAGAATATTCTCTTTGAACTTCCGTTTTTGCGGTCGCTCTGTATATTTCTATGGCATCGCTGTCCTGGAGTAATTAGCTGGTGAAGTTGATTTACTTATTGTAGAGTTAACGAAAGTTATCATGAGCATTGTAATGCATATGTCTAAACAAATGGACCTTGGAATTTTTTTAAACGAGCCGTTCATTTATAACTACGCAAGATCACTGTGAAAATACAGACCGGAAGTCAAAGACAACGAGCTCAGCGCTGAAAAGGGGCTTGGCTACATAAGGTCTATCCGGTTGTTAAGTCGTGACGTAAGCGCTCTCCGATAATACTGTTTCCGGGTCCAAAGGCCGGGTCCTCTCTACCTACCTACCGCTTTCGCCGGAGTTTTAACGTGTTCCCGTGTTGTTTAAATAGATCGGAGTTAAAAAAAACAAGTGACATTTAACTGTCATCTACCGCTTTCCCTGTGACGAGAAAGATAAGAGAAAATGGCGGCAGTTGATTAGGTAAGTTACAAATCTTAAACGAATGAAGAAACTTTGGCGCCAGTGGGTGCTATCCCTTAATCCCTAGTAACACCCACTGGCACTGAAGCGAAAAAAGCCCTTTAAGAAAAGGTTTTATGTAGTCTAGGATCTGATAGACGAGCGGAGCGCTTGGGCCCGGAAGAGGCTAAACGTCACACGTGACGTCAGACTTAACAACCGAATAGGCTATAGGCTAAAATATCAATAGTTTTAAGTCTAAATTAAAAACATATCTCTTTAGTCTGACCTTCCTATAATATTTTACAATGTTTGTAACTTAATGTTATTCTATCATTTTAATAAATCTTTCATACATTTTTTATTTTTTTCTTGTATTTACCCTGTATTTTGTATTTGCTTTTAATTTTTGTGATTGTAAAGCACTTTGAACTGCATTGTGCTATATAAATAAAATTAGCTTGCTTGGTTGCTTGCTTATGTTGAACTTTATTCTTGTCCAAACAGACACTGTATGAAGCAGTACATAAAGTATTGAATGAAAATGTGTCTGAAACATCTGTGTATTTGGCAAATATTGCAATGACTTCACGTCTCCGTTTGCAGCTCATCCCCGCCTGCACGCGGCAACTCTCTGCGATTGGTTACATCCAGCCCATGGTGGAGCTAGGGGATCGACACACCTAGGCGGATCTGGAGAACTGAAGGCCCAAGACGGATCCGAACAGCTGGGCGGAAGGGAGCCAGCGAAGGTGGAGCTGAGAAACTGGATGGCCTTGGAAGAGGAGGAGAGAGAGGGAGGCTGGGCGGGACAATCCACAGCGCTGGGCAGAACCAGCAGCAGCAATGATGACTTGGGATTCAATGGCGTTGAAGGCAACTTGGAGCTGGGTTGAACCAGCGATGATGAAGATGATTTGGGACTAGGCTGAACCAGCAGTGATGAAGACGACTTGTGACTGAATGGGACCAGCGATGGAAACAAGGCTTGAAAGTGGGAGGGAATCAGGGTATCAAGAAGATCACGGCAGAGCAACAGACTTCAAGGGCATGAGGATGAGTGGAACTCTGCTCCATGATGTCCAACTCCACCAGCACTTTATCAGGGATGCCTATAGATTCTGGCTCACACACCTGGTCAGACTTGGCAGGCTCTGGCTCTGGGTCTGCAGTGGACTCTGGTTTGTTGTCCATGAATGTAGAGGATGCAGGTTCGGGCTCAGGGATGAACCCTGGTCAGACATTGGACCCAGTTCACACGCCTGGTCAGACTTGGCTTGCTTTGGCTCTGGGTGTGCAGTGGGCTCTGTCTTTGGGTCCTTGGCGGGCAAAGGCACTGGCTCTGAATTCGTGGCGGGAGTGAGGAGGAGTGAGCAAGGACTAGGGAGGGAGGGATGTAATGTCATGATCTTGTCTTGTTTAGTTGAATTACTTTACTGTTTATTATGCAATATGCATCAGATGATCAATGATCATACTGCAGGATTGTTTAAATTATTAACAAGCAATCAATTCATGTACAGCACTCAGTACAAAAAAAAAACTTTACATGATTTGCTTTGCAGTGATTGAAGCAGCAATTTGCAAATGTCACACAATCTGACAGAAAACACTTTAAAATTCCTATGTGGATGAGTTATGAGCTGTTTCTGAGATTGGGACACGAACCCAGGCTGAAAAGCCTGATGGAGATTGGCAAGCTATTGAGAAACCAGCTGTCCAATTGGCTTAGTTAACTGCTTATTTCGACTTGGAGGGGCAATTTCTTTTTTTCTTTTCTTTTTTGGAGAGGGTATTTTACTGCTCTTTATGTTTCATTAGTTTTATGGAATAAAACTGTTCTGCATGATTTTGGTAATGTATAGAGATACTGTATATATATTCTCTATATCAGTAAGCACTGTTTCTGAACTCCCTGAAATGCTTCGATTGTAGTTTTGAGTTTTCTTCCGGGATCGTACATGTTACAGTATTCCTCATTTAAATGATTCCCACCCAAGCCATACACAAAACGGGATGAGGCCTGATTAAGTGGCGTTAGTAGTGTATTGAAACTCACGGTTATGGAAAGGGCTTGACGTTTCCCAATCACACTTTAATCATGTAGCAACTTTCTTTTCCTTTAAAACAACTTTCCTTTTCTCCTGATGTCCCTCAGGGCTCTTAGATAATAGTAGTCAATAATGTTGAGTATCCTGTTTCACTCATAAAAATGTCACATTAGGGAAGCAAAATGGGATGCAAACGACAATCCACATTGACTTCAGCACCAATATACACATAATATAGCTCTGTGTGAAAATATCTCCTTCTAGAAATATTGATTTGCCAATGAGATAATTGGTTTTTAATGCAAAGCGTCTCAAACGGTCTGAGAGACTTTGTTGGACAACAAGATGTTCAGTGATCAATGTTCCTCATAGTTGCTCATCCATCATAGCCCTGTCCGCTCTAACAAGGTCTTCATTAACATAATCACACTGAGCAATGTGGCCATCCCAATTATGTCCAATCACTGCAACTTCCCTGACTGACAGAACCTCTGCAGAACCTCTGAAGAATATTTGGATGCATCTGTAAGTGCACTGATGAGGATCTCCATTAGCTTGAGGGTTAACGGCAAGCTAATGGCAGTCAATCTTCATGTCTCAAGGGTAGGACTGTACAATGTCCACCAATTTGAGAGTCAATTAAATTACACTTTTGCTTGGATGCTTTGTCACCTAAAGCATTTCACACCCTGCAGGCAAAGAGAGTGAATGATAGCTGATGAAGGAGTTAAACATCTCTCTCCTTCATCTTCTCATGCTACCAATCCTTTCTTCCAGTAGATGAATAAAGCTCTATCCATCCATGTATTCTTCTTTATTACGCACTCTCTCCATCTGGATGGCTGCCAAGTTCATGGCCATGGGAGGGGAGGTAATTCTGTCTCATTACTATATGGATGTACTATAATTTATCATCTTTGGGGGGAAACAATCATACTGAGACCAAAACAAGCACACTATAATCTAGTTTACAAAAGTCAGAAATAGTGTAGAGTTAAGAAATCAGGAAAAAAAAAAACATCCAACAGAAAAATCATAATAGTTTCCTTAAGACAGCAATGAGATTAATATTTGCTTTTCTCTGAATTTTATGCAGAGAACAAAACCCTAGTGATCTCACATGGTTATTTTTCTAGACCAACTGATTTTGCTTAATTTTTTTTTTGCTGTTTTGACAGGGGAAAAAATCTGAATACACGCACGAACAAAAACAAAGCAAAACATAACACTTTGAAATTTTCAAAATACCAAATTTTGTGTTGGATGAAATGTCACTTTTTGTCTCCTGACTGAGTTATAAAAGCTCCTTGTAAATGATCAAATTCTGCTGTGCTGGCTGCCTTCACATAATCACTTTCCACATCTACTATCAATAGTGTATGTGTGGCTGCTCTTCTTTTCAAGTTTGATAATACCTGTCATCATACATGACAGAACATCTGCATTAAAGCATTCAGCCTCTAAATTGATCAAATGAAATGATTCATTAATGTCAGTGCAGCGGAGAGATGGATATGAGCAGACCTCTACTCAGGACGATGACTGCGACCTCTGCCTTGGCCTCCTCGGGAATCAATGAGCGGTCTCGCCTCAACACTTTACATAATGTTTTAAATCATCTCTGTCTGTCTCATAGGATGCGTGAAATCAATACTCAATACCCAGATATAACATGAATGAATGTGCATGTGTATGACAGTGCGTGTGCTGAAGTATAGTTCATTTACTAATGGTAGTTTTATTTTAACTCATTATTCATCATTCCAAAGCACTACTGCAGTCTTGTGCCAAAGAAACTAGAATGGCATACTATCATGCTCACACTGTTGCAGTATGGACTGTCTACTCTACAGTATGATAACTTTCTGTATGCATAGGATATGGACTGCAAGTGTGCAGTGTACTACCAGAGAGAGTGTGAATACTACCTCAATGCAATGCATTCAACATTACAGTATGATAAATGAGACAAAAGCAATTTCAACCACATTTTTTTTCCTGAATCTTTAGTTGGAATGGCAAGTTGAGACACATTTAGCACAACAATGCATTTAACATGCTCATGTGCTGCAATGTGATGAGGCATGTCAGCATACTAATGTTTGAAATGTTTATTTTTATAATTTAACTTTTTTTTATAACTTTTAAAACTTGTTGTAGGCCACTCAAATCAAAGGCAGGGCTAGTAAAATAAAATATTTTGTGAGAATTTTTTATTATGTCAATCTAAAGTACTTTGAACATTGCACATTGTGCATGAAATGTGCTATTTAAAAAAACTTGCTATTATTCCTCAAATTTCCTAGCCTGAATGTGAGTCTGATGATGCTCCATGGGGCTTTGATTATGAGGCGTGTCTTAACCGAACCAGGAAAAAAAAAGAACTCTGCACTCAATTGGATAGACCTACAACCAATCAGAGCAACGCAGTAAGTTATGTATGTTATCATAGTTGTAACTTGCAAACACAAAAAGCATTTTTGAAAGAAATACGTTTGATGACGTGATGATTACGTACCTGCAGATCTGTCCATCATCGTATAAAGCCCGCCTTGGCAATTTGATTGGCCCGACGATTTCTGACCCAATCATTACTCCTCAATGGATCGAGTCCAGACCGAACTTCCCGACCAAAAAATGTTGTGGGCGGGGTTTGGGCTGGCATCCAGGCTAAAAATTTCCTATAGAGCATCACAGTCCCGCCCACAGCCGGTGCCGGAAGTAAAAATTCAATACAATTTCTCCATTGACATTTGGGATATAAGCCATAAAAACGTAACCATACATGGTAGACTTAAAACCAGCTACGGCTGTACTAAGTGATTGTATATGCTCATATAAACGTTAAAAGTTCATGGGGCACTAACCTTGTTTTGAGATAAATCCCTTTTATTCACGATGTATTGGATAAGTACTTCATTACCCACAATCCTGAACAATCCCACAATCCCACAATGATGCATCTGATTGGTGGAAGTCGTGTCATGTGTCTGAAACCCCGCGAAGGCGCGTAAAGACTGAAGATCGCGTAATGACGTAGGGCCAAGTTCATTGGTCGCACCTCAGAGACGACCCCGCGCCATTGGATGTGCAGTTGCTCCAGCACTGCCTATGAGCGAGCCAGATGCTCAATGTTTTAGCATGTGCGTAAGCTTCAGTAAATCGAGGTAAAGGAGTTCCCTTTCGTCCTGGGAACTCCGACGTGTCGTCGGGGGAGTTCCCTGACGAATTGGGATCACGCTAGGGAGACCAATCGACTTCGAGTGAAACTAAAACGAGCCAATGAAAATTGGCATGCAAGATTTGCATTCCGCGACCCGCCTACCAGTGCGGGTATAAAAGCAGGAAGCAAACGCATCCAAAATGCTTTTTGCTTCGGAGCCGACCAGTTGTGTCCTCTGAGTGGAATGAGCTTGTAGACTGTGAGTCTGCTGTTTCCTGAGAGTCTCTCTGTGCTGGTGTGACGGCGCTTCAGCGGTCTTCGCGATCTCCCGTCTGCTGTCTTGTCTGTTACTACACGCGCTGTGTTTACAAAGAGCTGTTTTAACAGCTGGTATACGGTTGAGTGCACGCAGCGGGCTTGCAGTTTCCCCGCTGTGTTGCCGCGTTGATCCCTGTGTGCTTCAGCACAACTAGAGAGTATTTTTCTCTGAAAGAGCAACACGGGTGAAGATCGCGTCCTTTTCAGGATGACGTTTCACCTGTGTGTTTCTGGATGCGGTCGTTTCCTGTCCTCATTGACGGCCACGATCACTGTTTCACATGCCTGGGCTTAAGCGTGTTGAGACTGCGTTCGTGGGTGGTTCGTGTTCTCTCATGAGAACATGACCACGTCGGCGCGTTGTTCGTCTCCCCTTTCTCGTAAAGGCTTGAGCCGTTCAGCGTGCCGTGTGCCGTCGAGCCGCCGGCTGACAGCGCGGTTGTCACGGCAACCCAGCGCGCGTCATTCGGCGCTCTAGATGCGCGGTCAAGACTCAAGTGCCTCAAACGAGGTGGAGTCCCTTTGCATATTCCCCGATCTAGTTCCTCTTCTGCACCAGAAGAGGGCTACTTTGGCTAATAGCATTGGTGATCTGAGGATTACAGTGGGGGTACCCCTCACTCCTCTAGCGCATCGCAAACATGCTGAAACTGTGTTCGTGGGTGGTTTATGCTCTCTTATGAGAGCATGACCACGTCGGCGCGTTGTTTGTCTTGAAAGAGCTTTCAACGTGCCGTGTGTCATCAAGCTTGATGGCCACGTTCACTGTTTTGTGCATGCCTGGCAGCTTACGGGTGGAATTACTGGTGGTTCTCATGAGGAACCAAGTGTTTCATTCGGGGCTCCAGGGGAGGATCAGATGTCGATCGCTGCATCGGAGAGAGGGCTGTTACACTCTGGATATGGTGATACTGAGTCCCACTGTAATGGTGTGTGCACTCATGCTAAATCAGTTCCAGACTTAACAGCCACACTTCCCGGGCTACTCTGGGGGCGCAGTGCAACGCGTGTCGCCTTGCCCCGCCCCCGTGTTTGCCTGGATGTGTGTGAAAAACTTTTTGCAGTATGGAGGCATATTGGTGCCAAAATCTGTGAAAAATTTTCCTCTCTCACTACCCTTGATGGTGGTTTTGCTAATAGCAGACCACCTCTTCCCTGCATGTGATGGTCAGTGTAGACCAAAAAACACGCAGTGCACAAGGGTAGTTCTGAGTCGGGGTTGAGCTGTGCTTAGTGACTACCGTGATTTTAGTCACAGCACTGGCCCTCGGTCAGACGATGTTCACACTGTGGTCCAGAAGTTTCCCAGGGCTAACCTTGTAGACGTACGAGACATCGCCAAAGTTTCTTTCTCGATGCTCCTATTTCTCAAGGTTTGCCCTGTTTCGGTGACACTGTTGGAGACTGTGCCCAGCGGCTCTCCACAGTTCAGAAGCAGGCTGAGGAAACTACGAGCTTGACTTGATGTGCTTCCGAGTCCCTCATGCTCCTCCTCAGTCTGTTTGTCGCCAAGGGTGTCAGTCCCCTGTGGAAGCTGTCACAGCTAGCTCTACTGTGACGTCTAGCTTCGCAGGAAGACGGCGCCACCTGTCTCGGCAGCCCTGAGACAGGTGACCCAGCGTTGTAGGGAATTGCTCTCTCGGAGACGGTGCACGCACCTCTCCCTCCCCCCGGAGGAGGACGGGGTGGAGTATCTTTCATTCTGTTCCGCCGCTGGCTCCCCGGAGTCCAGTGGTACCCTCATTTCTAGAGCAGTTTCTTCCATCTCTGGGTCACGAGGGTGCGGACTGCAGTGAGCAACGCTCCCATGCCTTGCCACTCCTTTCCCCCTCTTCCATTTCTTAGATGTCAGTGACGCCGCCACGGCCTCGTCACTCTCATCTCCCGCTGGGCAAGGTGGTGCGAAAACCTGGACTCGACGCCCTCGGGCCTCGCTCCTCGTTTCCCCTCCTTTCTTCGCCTCGGGACAGCCCGCAGCCGAACGCCTCCGAGCCTTCCCTGCCGTCTGTTCCTCTGTGGAAGCAGGTAGGTGTTGCCCCGCACACCCAGACCTCTCTCTCGGCCGCAGTAATGCCTCCGGAGTCTGGTCCCTGCCTTCCACCTCGCTGCCCCTCCGCTGGTACGCCGGTGGTCCGGGTGGGTTCGTTGGTACGATTCTCAAAGCCTGGCTAGCGCTTCTGAGGCCGTCCCGCTGGCTCACCCGTTCTATCCGGCTCGGCTATGCAATTCAGTTTGCCCGCCGGCCTCCCAGGTACAGTGCCCCTGTCCTGAGGAAGGAGATCGACGTCCTGCTGGCGAAGGACGCGGTCGAGCCGGTTCCTCCAGCCGAGATGAGGTCTGGGTTTTACAGCCCTTACTTCATTGTACCCAAGAAGGGTGGGGGGTTATGGCCAATCCTGGACCTGCGAGTTTTGAATCGGGCCCTGCACAAGCTCCCGTTCAAAATGCTCACGCAGATACGCATCTTCGAGTGCATCCGTCCCCAGGATTGGTTTGCAGCGATCGACCTGAAGGACGCGTACTTTCATGTCTCGATTCTCCTTCGACACCGACCTTTTCTTCGGTTCGCGTTCGAAGGTCGAGCATACCAGTACAAGGTCTTACCCTTCGGCCTGGCCCTCTCTCCCCGTGTCTTCACGAAAGTCACAGAGGCGGCCATTGTTCCCATGAGAGAACATGGCGTTCGCATTCTCAACTATCTCGACGACTGGCTCATAATAGCTCACTCGCGAGATCTGTTGTGCGAACACAGGGACCTGGTGCTCCAGCACCTCAGCCGCTTGGGTCTTCAGGTCAACTGGGACAAGAGCAAACTCTGCCCAGTGCAGAGGATCTCTTATCTCGGTATGGATGGATTCGGTCGCTCAAGTCCAGTCAGTGCTCAACTGCCTCAAGTCCTTTCAAGGCAGATTAGCGGTCCCACTGAAACAGTTTCAGAGGCTCCTGGGGCATATGGCAGCCGCAGTAACGCGCTCGGCCTGCTTCATATGATACCGCTTCAGCGCTGGCTTCACGATCGAGTCCCGAGATGGGCGTGGCAGAGCGACACGTTCCGGGTCAACATTACCCCGCACTGTCGCCAAACCTTCAGTCCTTGGTCAGACCCTGCGTTTCTTCGGGCCGGAGTGCCCTTAGTCCAGGTCTCCAGGCATGCTGTGGTTTTCACAGATGCCTCTGCCAACGGATGGGGGGCCACGTACAACGGGCATGCAGTTTCAGGTCTGTGGACGGGGCCTCAACTGCATTGGCACATCAACTGCCTAGAGTTGCAAGCAGTACGCTTAGCCTTGTCTCGCCTCAAGGGGCTGCTTTTGCACAAGCACGTACTGGTCCGTACGGACAGCACTGCGACCGTTGCGTACATCAACCGTCAGGGTGGTCTACGCTCCCGTCGTATGTCGCGACTCGCCCGCCATCTCCTCCTGTGGAGTCAGAAGCATCTGAGGTCGCTTCGAGCCATTCACATCCCTGGTGTGCTCAACCGTACAGCCGACGAGCTTTCACGGCAGCCACCTCTTCCGGGAGAATGGCGACTCCACCCCCAGACGGTTCAGCTGATATGGGAAGTCTTCGGAGCCGCTCAGGTAGACCTGTTTGCCTCTCCGGACACGACTCATTGCCGGTTGTTTTACTCCCTGACCGAGGGTTCTCTCGGCACGGATGCACTGGCGCACAGCTGGCCCCTGGGTCTTCGCAAATATGCGTTTCCCCCAGTGAGCCTTCATGCACAGATTTTGTGCAAAGTCAGGGAGGACGAGGAGCAGGTCCTGCTCGTTGCGCCGTATTGGCCCAACCGGACTTGGTTCGCGGAACTCATGCTCCTCGCGACAGCCCCTCCTTGGCCGATTCCTCTGAGGAAGGACCTCCTTTCCCAGAGACGGGGCACCTTGTGGCACCCGCGTCCAGACCTCTGGAGACTCCATGTGTGGTCCCTGGACGGGACGCGGAGGTTCTAGGTGGCCTACCGCAGGGTGTGGTAGACACCATCACTTCCGCCAGAGCCCCCTCTACGAGGCGCCTCTATGCGTTGAAGTGGAACCTGTTCGTCGAGTGGTGTTCTTCCCACCGGGAAGACCCCCGAACTTGCCCGATCAGAGTCGTGCTTTCCTTCCTGCAAGATGGGTTGGAGCGAAGGCTGTCTCCCTCCACCCTCAAAGTGTATGTTGCCGCAATAGCCGCTCATCACGATGCAGTAGAAGGTAAGTCGTTGGGAATAAAAAAACGACCTGATCATCAGATTCCTTAAGGGTGCCAGGAGGCTGAATCCGCCTCATACTCTGCACCACTTACCCTCTTGGGACTTGACTCTAGTGCTTAGTGCACTCCAGAGGCCCCCGTTCGAGCCCTTGCCTTCAGTCGAGTTAAATATCCTGTCTATGAAGACAGCTCTCCTGTTGGCTTTGGCTTCTTTTAAGAGGGTAGGGGATCGGCAGGCATTTTCGGTCGACGAATCGTGCCTAGAGTTCGGACCGGGCCTTTCTCACGCTGTGTTGAGACCCCGGCTCGGATACGTGCCCAAGGTTCCTACCACCCCGTTTGTGGATCAGGTAGTGAACCTGCAAGCGCTGCCCCTGGAGGAGGCAGACCCAGCCCTAGCTTTTCTCTGTCCCGTCCGTGCCCTGCGCTGTTACGTGGACAGAACGCAAAGCTTCAGGACCTCAGATCAGCTCTTTGTTTGTTACGGAGGCCAGCAGAAGGGGAAGGCTGTCTCCAAGCAGAGGTTGTCCCACTGGCTAGTGGATGCTATCGCCCGGGCTTATGAGTCCCAGGGCGTGCCTTGCCCACCTAGGTTGACGGCACACTCTACTAGGAGTGTTGCCTCCTCCTGGGCTTTGGCGCAAGGCGCCTCGCTGACAGACATCTGTAGAGCTGCGGGCTGGGCGACACCTAACACGTTCGCTAGGTTTTATAGCCTTCGTGTTGAACCTGCTTCCTCCCGTGTACTCGCTACGGCCGGTAGCGCGAGGAATTAGGTTATGTCGGCTTGCTACGCCATTCCCGCCCCGTGGGCCGGATACGTGCGTCTTTTACTCCGTTGGTTCCCCAACATACGGCTAACCTCGGGAGTTCCTCCATCACCCCTTCGGCATTAGGCGAGGCGGATCGCCGGTGCCAGGTCTATTACCTCTCGTAGGAGTTGCTATTAGACTGGGTGGCCTTAACAGTGGTCCCTTCGGTGACCCATTTTTTCCACGTTCCAGCTACCCTCCGGGTTAGCTCCGTGTCTTCCTCTCGACAGATCCCTCTGTCGTCCTTGCTGAGTACGCTCCCACCCCTCGGGCTGGGACTACCTCAAGGACTTCCGTATGTTTCACTACCCCACGGGTTAGTACATACGTGTATTCCAGTGCCTCCCTTCGGGCGGGCAGGGGCTCCGTAGCGTTCCCTCCTACGGGTTGGGCACGCTTTCCCAGTGTTATCCAAATCCACTGAGTGGGTCTTGCGGAACAGCAGTGTGATTTTCCTTAGCTAGCTCCCGCATCTTGTTCAAGAAACTGCTGCAGGGTAGCCTAGCTGGGCGCTGGAAGGGGTCAGCACCATGGCGTGTTTGTAGGGATCCCAATTCGTCAGGGAACTCCCCCGACGACACGTCGGAGTTCCCAGGACGAAAGGGAACGTCTCGGTTACATATGTAACCCTCGTTCCCTGAGTACAGGGAACGGAGACGTGTCGTCCCCTCGCCACGTTGCTGTACCTTCGCGGAGGACTGGACACTGTTCGGCTCCTCAGCGAAAAAGCATTTTGGATGCGTTTGCTTCCTGCTTTTATACCCGCACTGGTAGGCGGGTCGCGGAATGCAAATCTTGCATGCCAATTTTCATTGGCTCGTTTTAGTTTCACTCGAAGTCGATTGGTCTCCCTAGCGTGATCCCAATTCGTCAGGGAACTCCCCCGACGACACGTCTCCGTTCCCTGTACTCAGGGAACGAGGGTTACATATGTAACCGAGACGTTTTCCTGCACATTCACTATAAAATAAAATTCACTGGAGAAAAAAGTTCACGTTGCCGTCGTCAGATTTGGAAGTCACTCAAAAGGCTCTTTCACGGTGGCTTTCAGTCAACTTTAGTGAGGCGCGGTGGTTTATGGGATGAGTAGTTCCTTTGCTCGGAAATGAAAATATGTACACAGGCTTAGTTGTACCCTTCACTTTTTTTGGATTTTCTCTTCGTTTTTTCACTCGAAATGATATGTTGTATGCTTATGAGTTCAGCCGTAGCTGGATATCCTCAGACATGCTCTCTATGGATTTTACAAAATGTCAATGAGAGAAATGAATGGGAAATTTACTTCCGGCACCAACGCTCTCTCAGGCTGTGGGCGGGACTGTGATGCTCTATTATTTAAATTAAATAGTAGGCCTATGTCTAGATCTAAACAGTATTTTTTTTAACTTCCATGTAAAAAAAATCTTAACAAAAAACAATAACGATCAATTATGAGTCAAAATAGACATACTGTATGGGGCTATTACGATGCTGGTCTTTATGACTGAGGGCTTCATTCTCATCTCTCTTATGGCCACACACGTATTAATATCGACATATGAGACATTGATGTACCTGCTAATCGTCGCTCCTCTCCTCTACTCCCTCCCATTTCTCTCCTCTCTCTCTCTGAGTTGGCTGCTTATAAGAGAAAATACATGTTGCACTTCTCAATCTTCTGTGCAGCAATATTCTAACAGTCTCTATCTCACAGACACACACGGACAACCTGTGCTTGATTAATTCAGCTTGAAACATGTGTGAGCGGGGCTATCACTGAAGTCCAGATGTTCCACAGAACCTTTGTTTTGCCCATCGCACACATACGACATACAACAACACCTGCTTCCATCAATTCACGGAATGATGCCGTTATTAAAAATTAAAGGATGCTGTTTTTCAACCCTTTATCTTTTTCTTGCACTCTCCTCTCTGAGACTATCGCTGTGATATAAAGAAAGCTGATGTACCAATCCCAGACACAAAGATAACATCAGAGTCTGTGAGGTGAACATCAGAGGAAAGCTACACACACACACACACACACACACACACACACACACACACACACACACACACAACACACACACACACACACACACACACACATGTTTGTTTTTGTGACTTATGAGGACATTCCATAGGCGTAATGGTTTTTATACTGGACAAACTATATATTCTATCCCCCTACACTGCCCCTGTCCCTAAACCTACCCCTTACAGGAGACATGCTGGATTTTAACATTTAAAAAAAAAAATGTTTTTTATGTTTTTTAAGCTGTTTGAAATATGAGGACGCATGCAATGTCCTCATATTTCACGTGTAAGTTGTAATACCAGTGTAATACCCATGTCATTATACACATTTGTGTCCTCATATATCACAAAAACAAGCACACACACACACACACACACACACACACACACACACACCCCACACACACACGAGTGTGATACCAACAGATCACTAGGTGTTGGTGTGGTTACACTGAAATCAATTACATCTCTTTCTTTTTTCAATATTCAGTGTTCAAAGTAGCTTTACTGGCATGATAAACATGTTTTGCCATGCCAAAGCATTCATAAACATTACAAACAAACACATAAAAGACATAAAAAAGAAAACTACCATCCAAAGCATCATAGAACCTAATGAATTGAAATGAACCTAATGGATTGAAACAAGTGTACCACACAAACCCATGCTCCTCATAAGAGAATCAATACACAGTTGCTTCCAACATGTTGCTAATCTAACTAACAATGCAATATTCAGAGTGATGAAATGGTACTTTTTTTACCACTGTAAAAAATAACATGGTAAAAACTGGCAGCTGTGGTTGCCAGAATTTCATCTACAAAAATATGGTGACAATTCATATGTTTCCACCCATCTATTTTTATGCAAGTGTTGGGATATTGCATTAAAAACGCTGATTGGAAATGTCAAGATGTGCATACGTTTAAAAAAAAGAGCATGAAAAAAATGTATGTGCTCAATTGAGGCAGATTTTTTTTAACCAAAAAGATGATTTTATCCGAAAAGAACATTTACCAAATAAATCCGTTGATGCTTAAAACAAAACTCACATGACATTGCCTCAGCGGTGGATGTGATTGGATAACTGAACTAACCAGCGGACCAATTTTACTGCACGGCAGCTCAGACGCTGGTTTGGTCATTCTGAAATACCTGAGCCAAAGTCTGTCATCAAAATGGTTGGGTATAATGACCTCCCAGAAGTGTCTCACACGATTGCATTCCCAAACACCAGGTATCCGCCTCCGAACACAAGATAACATGAGGCTGTCTGCGCTCTGAGGCACAAGTCATTCATGAGGTACAATAATAGAGCCACAGTGGCTTCCCAATTCCAGCAACTTCCATTTTAATTACAGATATTTTGCACCAATTTCCCAGGAAGTGGTGATTTTGTTATCTTGAACACATGGGATGGAAAAAGTGCTTCATTCACAAATGTTTTATTCAATATTCCAATTTTGCGCTTAAATGGAAACATAGCTATTGTTTTAGGTATACGGGTTGGCACAATTGTGCCTGTATATTTATAACCTTATAACTTATAACCAAATATTTCATTAAGTGACATAACGCATATATACCTATAGAAATACTGCACTACCAAAATCGACTTATACCTTCATATATGTACCAAAAACCACCATGATAATGCAGGTGGTCAGAGTCACATGATGAATCATATTTCATCACAAGAGGCCTTTTTAAATGTTTGTATTTCTTATTTATTACGTCATATTGAATTACCATTGTGAATTACATGTAGTATTTAAAATATGTGTAGCTTTGGGGGACTAATATGTACACTTTTGGTACCAATATGTACCATTTAGGTACTAATGTGTACACTTTTTCCGTACCAATATGTACCATTTAGGTACTAATGTGTACACTTTTGGTACCAATATGTACCATTTAGGGACTAATATGTACACTTTTGGTACCAATATGTACCATTTCGGTACCAATATGTACCATTTCGGTACTAATATGTACACTTTTGGTACCAATATGTACCATTTGGGTACTAATATGTACACTTTTGGTACCAATATGCACTATTTAGGTACTAATATGTACACTTTTGGTACCAATATGTACCTTTGAGGAACTAATATGTACACTTTTGGTACCAATATGTACCATTTAGGGACTAATATGTACACTTTTGGTACCAATATGTACCATTTATGTACTAATATGTACACTTTTGGTACCAATATGTACAATTTAGGTACTAATATGTACACTTTTGGTACAAATATGTACCATTTAGGGACTAATATGTACACTTTTGGTACTAATATGTACCATTTAGGGACTAATATGCACACTTTTGGTACCAATATGTACCTTTGAGGGACTAATATGCACTGTTTAGGTACAAAAGTGTAGCCTACCTTCTGAAAAGGTACCGCCACAGTGACAGCTTTTGTACCTTTTTTCTGAGAGTGAGACAGTATGCAGTATAGGCTATACATCACACTATAAGCTACAGTTTATTCTGAACATATACATATCTGTACATCATCCAGACTTTAATGAGATTTACTGAGCAGAAAAAGAACAATTAGAATTTGCACACTTTTCTTTCTCTGGTTCCCCATGCAGCATAAAAAGAGCCATAGCCAATAAGCCTTTCTGCATATGTTCCTTTATAATCAGATCATTCTAACCTTTGGATCCTTTTAAAATACCACTCATTCCTTCTATATTTCTATATGCTGTCTTGCGATCACTAACCATAGAGGAAATGGAGTAAGAGTACAGTGGAATACTCTAATCATATGTGTCCATTTTATGGTCAAGCAGGAACAAAAGGAGGGTCAGGGGGTACAGACATAGATTTAGTATCCCATAAAGCCTGCAGCACAGTAGTTAGCCAGTGTGAATTATTAGTTCAGTCAGAATGGGACACCAGTGCCTCCCAGTACCACATCAACCCATTACTTACTGTAACTGTGATCAAATATCTTGTACACACTGCTGTATTAAAGCCATTCATGGACAGACACACTAACATTAAAGCCATGTTTCTTTGGAAGGGTTATTTCACCCTTGTTTGGGGTAATTGTGCTGAAAAAGGCCCAGGCTGTGTAGTTATCAGGTAGAGCAGCAGTCATATGTTCACAGAGGAAAAAGAGCACCCGGTTAACTGCTTATAACAAGTATTCAATGGGTACAAATGAACTCTGAGAAAGGAAGAGTACATTGGCGGTCACACTTTAGTTTAGGGTCCAATTCTTACTATTAACTAACTATTAACTATGACTATTGCCTCAATAAACTCCTAATTACTGCTTATTGCAATTATTACTACTTAATATACGCTTATTAACAGTTAGTAAGGTAGTTGTTAAGTTTAGGTATTGGGTAAGATTAAGGGATGTAGAATATGGTCACACAGAATAATACATTAATATGTGCTTTATAATAAACAGCCAATATCCTAGTAATATGCATGCTAATAAGCAACTAGTTAATAGTGAAAATTGGACCCTAAACTATAGTTTTACCGTTTATACTGTATGTAGAAAGACTTTAAATTTAATTTAATACTTTAATTTGCAGAATTTTTTTTTATTAACACTTTTCTCCAATTCGCACTATTAACTAGTTGCTTATTAGCATGCATATTACAAGGATTTTGGCTGTTTATTCTGCATGACCATATTCTATATCCCTTAATTGATCTTATCCAATACCTAAACTACTAACTTACTACCTATTAATAAGCAGTAATTAGGAGTTTATTGAGGGAAAAGTAAACTAAAATGTAAGCTTATTTTAGAGTAATAAAACACAACACACAAAAAAAAAAAAAAAATAGCAACATAATTCATAATTCATCACAAAATAATGGAAATACAACCACATTACTTGACCAATCCCAACTACCAAGGACATATAATCCATAGAGTTAAAAAAAACAACGCTTTGATGATGCACAAATAAAATGTTGGTATTGTGATATTTCATTGTAAGAGTGTTATGTATTTCCATTTGAATCTCTATCCAAATAAAACGAAGAATCATTCAACGGAACAAAAGGAGAGCAAATGCCAGTTGATCCCATGTCTCCGAGGAAATCCACAGAGATCTGCTCGTCTATACAAAGGTCCTGTGTGTGTTTTAGTTCTTTTGTCCTCCGCTGCCCCTCTGTATCAGATGCCCAATTACAGAACAACGGAGTGAGAAATAAAGACACGTGTGAAACGCAATGTATTTGACAGTGCGTGTGTGTTTGGACTGTAGCCCTTACACAAGTATGCGCATGTCGAGTGCACATGCTTTTCCATTTGAGTCATTCAGAAAGGCTTCTCCTTGATGAATTATTGATATCACAAAACCGAACCCACAAGGCAACACACATTATAATTGGTGAAGCAGCAGTGGATGGTGTGATTTACTGCAGGCTTAGTTGTGCATGTGTGCGGGGGAAAGGATGCATTTGAATTGGTTTATCGCACGTCAGCACTCAATGCATGGCGACATTGTTAGGTTGCTTTTTTATTCGGTCTTGTTTTCTTAAAAGTTCTTCCTGCCTTTGTTCTCATCTTTCTCACCTTTCCCCGATCGCTTTACTCTTTTCTTACCTATTCGTTTGCCTCCGGCTCCCTTCTACTCGATATCACAGCTGAATCTCTCTCATCTTTGTCATTGCAGAATGAACTCTGAAGTTAGGACGCGCCATGCAGAGGGCGATACAAATAGAATGAGTGTCATTAGAAAGACACAGATGGAGAGGAGTATTTCCACAAAATAATAAAAATCGTGCTCTTTTTCTATGAAGTGAGAGGAGATGAGGTTTGTTTTCTCGAGTTCAGACTGATACACACTCTCCTGCCAGACTGAAGGGGCTCCTAAGAGCGTTTCTTACACTACACTCGCCATCCCTGTAAGCTCAGAGGATGTATGGAGATCAATGAGAGCATCAGACACAGTCCTAATGGACGACGAGAGAGAAAAGAGATGTGGAGGACTTTACAACGACTGTAAACAACAGCAGAACGACAGAGGAGGTCCATCGAGACCGTCTAAACTTCCAGGTCTTGTCAGGCAATGCTAAAGTCACATGAATTGCGAAAAGAAAATATATATTGTTCAGAAAATAGGACATGAGATGCAAGAAAATCCAGCGAAAGGAAAAACTACATCAATTTTTATGTAAATCTTTCCAAATTTTAATAAATTAACAGTTAAATTTTATATAAAGGCCACATACACACAGCAATAGAATACAGTTGTCAGTCCTGTATTTGAGTCTTGATACGGTTACATTAAACAGAACCACACTGGAAAACTAGTTGTCTGTCACGTCCCAGACAGCAACATAGTGTCGTCCCAGATCCGGCCCGCATCTTGTACGTGTGGGATCCACGTGTACGTGGGCCGACACTATGTTGCTGTCTAGGGTCATACAGTATGAGAGAGTCGCTCTGCTAAAGGGTTTTGTGTGTGGTTTCGCTTTCGCTAACTCAGAGGTATGAGCTGTTTGTCATCTGAAGGTTCTAGATTCAGTCACTGTTCTCCACTGGAGAGGCTCCGTCAGTTTTGTGTTCGATGCGTGACTCAAATACTCCGCTTTTCAGCCAGATATAAAACCTGCTGTTGGTTAATGTAGATTTTGACGGATGAACTAGAGGCTCAATTTGACTCGTCGCATCAACAGTAATACGATTTTTCGGTTTTATGGATGTCGCCATCTTTGATATTACTTTGGTCACTGTCAATATGGTTACTGGTGTCAGGATTCTGTCTTTTATTTTGAAAATTGCCATTCATTATTTTGTTCTTTTGTAGTTCTTTTCATGGTCTTTGTAGTTCTTTTAGTTCATGCTAATTAGTCCTAGGTCTTGCTTGTTATCACATTAACATTGTTATCTCAGTTATTTAACCATGTGCTTAGTCTTGCCCTGTGTGGATTATTGTTCGTTCAGCCTTTCATGGTTCATGGTGTTATGGGTCAAGAGCTATGTTTCATGTCATGTGTTCCACAGTCAAGTTATGAATATGTATCATGTTTTGAGCCATTAAACACCTTTTTATCTGCATTTAGATACAGACTCTTGCTTGACCTTTGAGGCAACGTTACAACTAGTTAGAGAATACGGGTTTGACTCCGGTTTCACGTTTATACAGACAGTATTCAAGACGCTATTGCCTCACACCTGTAAGTAAATGCAGTTGTCAGTCCCAAAAGCTGACAGTGTGAACGTAGCCATTGTCACGATGAATAAACATCTTAAATTCAGCACAAAAATCAATATTTGCCAAGCAACACTGGCCATGTTATATCTAATTATGTGCAATAAAAAAGGAATATCTAGCTCTTTACAGATTGACTTTTCATAGGTTTATTTCCCCGGAAATCAACATATTGGTTGGTAAAATGTATACTCTGAATGTAAACACATAAGTACAGAATGTCACTTTCCCAGTCTGTTTCTTTGGAGGACTGTCGTGGGGCTGGCAGTGCCCGTCTCGTCCCTCCTGGGCTCAGTCTAAGTTTCAGAAATACGATGAGATCAGTGGGTTTACTGTAGGAGATGACGATGGAGAGGTAATGATATATGCTTTTGTGGAGACACACACACACACACACACACACACACACACACACACACACACACACACACACACACACACACACACACACACACACACACACACACACACACACACACACACACACACACAGAGAGAGAGACCTTGAGAGACCGATGTTAGCCTCTATGGGGCCTTCAGTACACCGTCTGCCCAGCAGCAATGTGGGATATCTGATATAAAAACCAATTTATCACAGAGAGAAAGGCAGAGACTGATGATAGTGACAATGATGTCTGTAATTGTGACTTTATGATAATTAACATCAGTTATGTCATAAGATTTTGATTTCTTTGAACCATCCATATACATTACTGTAAAACCTGATAATATCAGATGTTTTATTAAAACAATTGTTTCACTAACTGGATTGGCTTTACTTTCTTCTGGACTCAATTAACACTTTTTTTTTTAATTTCCTCATTAGTAGAAGTGCTGCAGCATTAACTAGGATATAGTCACTTGTTAGGAAATTAAGGTCTAAATGGTTATTTTGCACAGGCGCTCTCGGTCCCTGATGCTCTGGTGCTCTAATTAAAAACAGTTCCACACATCTGTGAGGTTTTACAAAGCTCATTATTGTAAAACAGCACCATATCAAAGAGATAAATGATGAGAGATAAAGTGGAATATGAACTGGCACAATTAGATGGTATGTTAACAGTGCAAATAACGTGAGGATTCTCTCTCAGGGGGATTTAACCGTTAATGAGATACATACTACTCAGAACAGACAGGGATTGTTAACGCACTTAGAAAAATATAAAATATAAACATTACATGAAAAACTTAAACTTAAAAAACAAACAAAAATGTGAAATTATGCCTTGGCACCTAACGGATAAAACAAGTTTTAAAAAGTAATAAAAAATTGCACTAAAACTGAAATATAAATAAATCTAAACAGAAAAACTACTAAAAATCACAAAACAAAATACTACAATTAAAACAAATACTATACAAATAATACTAAAATAACACTGGTTATCCAGTCAGAATACTATAAAAATTGCACAAAATAGGATGTACAGAGACCTAACCGAATTTACATTCGTCACAAGGGCAATATCCTAAAGTTTGAAGTCAAATGTAAATTATACAAAAGTGTATGTTGGTTTCAAACATTGGGGATTTTAGTTTGGAGGCAACATTCACAAACAAGATACTAATGTCCTAATTTGCTCTAGCACTTGTTGGTTAAACAAGTGAGAACAATAAAACTACACTGGCATCCATTCAGACAAGAGTATGTGACAATGTAATGATTGTAGATTTCTACTGAAAGCTAGGGTAAAATGTCATGTTGGGGAAGGCTGCAGATCACGCTGTATTTTTATGCATTTTACTCCAAGAAGTCTGAATGCAGCTAATAACACTTGGTGGGTTTGGTGTGTAGAATCCAGACAGACAGAAAATAAAGGGGGAATTAGAGTAGTCTGACGGACAAAAATGAAACTCTTTGTGGCAATTTCCCCACTGACCTCTCTCCTCGGCAGCCGTACACATATGATTGTGTTGGTAATTGCAGTTTCTCCTCAGACATGACAGTGCTGTAAGAGGAACGCCTGCTATAGAGCTTTCAGACAGAACGGCCTCACACTCACACACACACACACATACACACACACACACACACACGGCCAGTGTGAAAGCTCCTGCTCTTCAGACCAAACCACCATAGAGAGAGGATCTCCCACAGTGCTGACAACTCTAAAAGTGGCGGTGCGTGTGGCGAAACCGAAACAGGTGAAATACTACAGGAAAACGACTTGCCCGGTTGGGTCACACCGATTTACTAGTGTGAAACACATGATTTTTCGGTTATATCGACCAGGGGTCTTGAAAAGATGAGTGATCAGCATGCTACTAAGAAAAATCTTTATGATATGATATTCCTTGCATTATGATTCATTATTTTCCCTTCAAAAATGGCTTTTTTTCATTACACGCAGTGGCATATTTTTGTCCTTGTCAGGTCATTATCGTGTAGAAGATGTTTTATTTACTTCATCCAACACTAGTAAATGAGAGCTTGTCACTCACATACAAGGAAGCGACATGTTGAAAACACATCCTGCAACAGCACAATCTTCACTGAGACTTCAGTTTCTGTTGCTCAGGCAACTCTTGAAAAATAAAAATGCAACTTCTACAACCGGGAGGCTGTTGTGTTTACAGTCCAACTTGAAAAGCTTGACAGCTTTAGGCAACTAAAATCTCTGATATAGCCTTTGCAGATTCCATCCACTTGAAATATGGAGCATTCAATATTTAGCAAATTTAATGCTAAATTTAATAATACGAGACGCAACAAAATCAATCAAGAATCCTGACCAATCAGAAGAGCGTGTGGGCGGAGTCTCTCTGCAAGAGTACTGCACTTGCAGTGAAATGGATAAGTACATAATCAAATTTATAAATATTACACTATTTTAAAATTATTACAAATACATACTGAGTGACTGAAACCATTTTTGTCATAGAATACAAGTTTGTTCACAATGAATTCACAGTTTTGAATGTTCTTGTTTCCTTTAATTTATTTTCAAGATCTGAGGTGAATTTTCCATTGTCTTTTTCAGTATGAAGGTCATGCAAAATGATATTCAAACTTACATTAAATTATAATAAATCCCAAAATGAGTACCTGAGATTGTCATTCTCATACTTTGTCCATTTAAAAAAAAAAAAAAAAAAAAAAAAAAAAAGGTTTGTAAGGGTTCATTTAGTAAACTATGACTTGATTTTTTTAAAAGTATTTTTTTATTTACTGTTTTTTAATCTGCTTGCATAACCGGTTCCTCTAATATTTAAGAAAAATGTTTTTTTTTTTAAATCACTATTTATAAGCCATTTCAGAGCAATAACATAAATATTGAGATATATAAATGGAATGTTGTCAAAAGACAAGTATAGATTTATAATATTAGTCATCAATATATACGTTTTCAGCTAAAATACAACAACATTGGCCTTTTAATATCAGGAAGAAAAATCTGTAAAACTTTACAATAGGGTTATTCGTTAACATCAGACCTTACTGTAAACTGTCTCCATAAATTCCTAATTTAGAGCTAACAATGTCTCACTGGAGAATTCCTTACTTTTAACCTTCCTCTAATTGGCAGACAAGTTTAAGTGGTGAATGACAGAAGTTAAATGAGTCTCAGTAAAGCCGACTGTCACATTGGAGGATTACCCAGCATCCTGCGCTCCAAACACTGATCAGGATAACAAGGATTTGTCAAGATTAGCGCAGCAGATTTCAGTTGTTCTGCCTGAGCCAGAAGAATGAAATCCTCTAATTGGTTAGTGAAGACTAACATAATGAGGAGTTTAGTGTTACTTAGTTAGTGTGTGATAGTGTGCAGTTACAGTATTCAACTATGTTATTAAAGGGGGGGTGAAATGCTGTTTCATGCATAGTGAGTTTTTTACACTGTTTAAGAGTTGGGTTCCCATGCTAAACATGGACAAAGTTTCAAAACTGAAATTGTAAGTTTGATGGAGTATTTCTGTTCCAAAAATACTCCTTCCGGTTTGTCACAAGTTTCGGAAAGTTTTTTTCGAGTATGGTTCTGTGTGACGTCAGTGGGGCGGAATTTCCTTATACGGGTCTTAAGAGAACTTCTCCCGGAAGTGCGCGCGCGCAGCTGTAGCCTAGTGCATGCGAGAGATCAGAGCGCTGTGCATCGGCTGCGCTGCAATAAAAAAAATGGCTCCAAAAAAGTGTGTTTTTGGTTGCCAGGGCAAGACAACAATGCACACACTTCCAAAGAACCGTTAAGGGACCTGTGGATGGATTTTGTTTTTCCAGAGCAGCAACGGAGTTGTGCAAGTGTTCTTGCTTGTTCCCTTCATTTCGACGGTAATAGCTAGTTGTATAAACAAAGCCCAGTTCGACGCCGGATTTGCAGATCGCCTAATACTTAAAGATGGAGCAGTCCCAACGATAAAGGTTCACGGTCGTGCGTTGGAACCGCAGGCGGTGAGTAAAACTGCTTCAAATGTCTGTGTTGTTAACTATCGGCGTGTAAGCTAAGCACAGCAAGTAAACAACATGATCACGTACAGTTAATGTATCGAGGGAGCATGCGATGTATGGTGTGTGTTTGTGTGTTTAAATACATTTGTTTAGCTGGCCACTGTAGGTGTCAGTTTGTTTATTGTAAAACTAAATCATGTCCTCATAAACCACGAGTCTGTCTGTTTACAACACACACAAAAGCTTCGCGCGCTCCCGCCCACACGGCACGCCTCCACCCGCTCGGCTTTTTCCGGAAAGACTCGGTACAGCCTGTCTTTCTTTTATAAATATAATAAAACTCAAGAGAGTTTTTGGAGATATGAAGGATGCAATACTACTCTATAGGTACTCAAGATTAACATGAGATTGAGGGAAACTGAGTGTTTCACCCCCCCTTTAAGAAAGCTTTTTCTGAAACTGTGACTTGTCAAGCTAGTCAGTAGCTAAAGCACCCTTTTAAAAATGTAGTTAGATGCACAACAAAAGGGTCAAATATATTTTAGCATTTATTTAGCACAAACACAGCATTTAAATATTTTGCCTTAAAAAAATAATACATATGATTAAAATTATTTGTGAATTAGTTCATTTGATCAGTGAGTCATTCAGATGTTTTCTCTAAAGGAAAATAATCAATAATCCAAATTTCATCAAGTATAAGACCAATTCAAATTCTGATGTAAAGCAGATCTACAGACAATAGTGGCATTATTCATAGAAATTCAGTTTAGATTTTGATTCAGTTTAGTTCAATAAAGTAAGTAAATCAGTTATGAAATGCGTCCAGTTCAGCTATAAGAACTCTGAGTCATTATTCATGTGGATTCAGTTCAGTTCAGTAGTGTTGATGTTGAAAAATTCATCAATTATTACACAATTAAAACACTTTACAGAGAATTGAAGGGTCAGATATTCATACATTTCCCAAAATAACTAATAACATTTTCCGTACTGTGTCATGTGTATTTTAAGGGTGTGAGAGTGGACAGAATGACACAGTGTGTGTGTGGTGTGTGTGTGTGTGTGTGTGTGTGTGTGTGTGTGTGTGTGTGTGTGTGTGTGTGTGTGTGCGTGCGTGCGGTGTGCGCGTGTGTGTGTGTGTGTGTGTGTGTGTGTGTGTGTGTGCGTGTGTGCGCGTGTGTGCGCGTGTGTGCGTGTGTGTGTGTGTGTGTGTGTGTGTGTACAGCTTAAGAGTGCCTACAGATGTGTTTCCTCCAATAAGTCTGTTGTGACATATTCCGCTTTGGACGTTCTTGCTGTCCGTTGGCTGAGTGGGAGGATTGATTTCATCATTAAAGTACACCAGTGAGAACAGCCACAGGCACCCAGATAGAGTAGACAAGAGAGGAGTTTAAAAATATCACACATACACAATGGATGTACCGTTATGCTTTCATCTCACTGCAAAAAAAACTAAAGAGGTTTTGACAAAGTGTAGAGCTGAATTAAGCTACACATGAAATCAGGAGAAGACAAAATGTAGCAATATAGAGTGGGAGAAAAACGGGAGTCATATGATGATAATTTAGTGGATTCAGATTGATTTGGTTATTCTCAAATAATTTAATTAGCCACTAAAATCTTATTTCTTCATGCCTTCTCACATTAAGAATGCTAACTATAAAGTATAACAATAACTATATTAGTGTCCACACCAACGGACAATATCGTTCTGTTTATTATAAGGGCTGCAGTTTTGTCGACTGCCACTTTAAATGCTCAAGCTCTTTAAAGTAACACTAAGTAACAATTTTCAACCTTCATAATATATTTCCAAGACCCTTGTGATGTTACATCGACTTAAAATAAGTTAAATGACTCGTCTGCCATAGCCTGACGGGGTCTGTATCGCTTTTACTGGCACTATGTAACTTCGGATTTCGGGTAGGAACCCGCGCACAAAAAGAACTACACAATTCGACGGCTTTACGTCAAGCGCTACAATAGTCATTATTTCGTTTTTCTTCGTTTCTAATGTCACAATACATCATCCTTTCATGAAATCATGTAACATACTCTACCTTGTCTGTGGACATCGTTCATTCTAAAGCCGGTGCTGGATAAACAGCGAGCGTGTGTGCGACGGTAGGCTAAATTATTTACGACAGCGGCAATGGACAATTTCGTTTCCAACCAGTAGGGCGACCGAAGAGGAAAAATCCTTAGTGTTACTTTAAATAAAACAACAGCAGTGTGTTCATCTGTTTTTTTAGTGTAACATGGGTTACATCCCAATCCCCATGCTATTCGTTCTAAATAGTGCACAAAATTAGAATCAGCCCATCCCAAATCAAAGTACGTTGAAAATAGTATGTGAAAGGTGGCCAGATGGCAGACTATTTCCTTTGGATTTTTGACATGCATTTGTGTATTGGCTAAAATTGCCCATAACCCTATTCATAAGAGTGGAAAAGTTCTTTGTGACTGTTCCAGTTTCACATTTTTAGTTGATTAACACTAGGAACGAATGCAAGGACAAAGCTGTATATCGTTTTTTTTTTTTTTTTTATGTGTGAATTTAGCTAGATTCTAACATCTGCAAATATAGTAAACAACAAAGAGGCCTGTAGTCTTATGCAGAGTCTAGGCTGCTTGGGAAACTATCTTAATTCCCTCTGTCCTGGTTAGAAATGTTGTAGGATTATGTTGTGCTAATGCCCAGTGTGTGATTTTGGGCTGTCCCAGACGAAAGATGACCAATCGTGGTGATTTCTGTGGTCGTGGTTCTGTACATCGTACAGGTTCAATGACGGCCGTTGTCACGGTCTTGCGAACAAAGATAGCCTGCGATCATTTTCAGTGTCATACATTTAGCTTGATCATCTACAGTGTGTTTGCTGCTACGACCTACGTCTACTGACTAGCCAATACAAATGCAACACGTATTGATCAACGCAACATGGAGCTAAAACTTAAAACTACTTTCCTCAAGCTCCATTTGCAAAATTTAAATGCCAAGTTGGCTTCTTTTCCTAGCCATGACCACATCCATATTCTCCTCTTTCGCTTACTCCTCTTTTTCTCAGCGCACATAAAAACCACAATTGTCAAAGTGCGATTGATCTCGCTCTATTTGTTTAGCACTTGCTGATGACGTTTTATTCTTCTATACTAACTTGCGACATAGCCTACGATTTTCAATGGCATCATCGTACAGTCTACATACATGTCGTATCCAAGTTTATTAGATCCATGTTGTACAGTGTGATTTGCAATGATCTTATAGCATGGCCGAAATCTCAGGCATCAGACCCAGCACTGGTTTCTTTACTTCAGCACTGGATCAGTGGGAGTAGCAGCTGTGTTAGCAGTGTTAACTCTTGATGGCAGTGCTGGGAGTGATGTGAGGACACCGGGGCTGACCATGTTGTATCAGTGCACAGCTCTATAAATAACAGACTGTCAGTCCTCCACCATTGCGTGCCTCTAAATCTTTCATGCTCGGAGGGACTCAGCAAAAATTTCTGCACCTCGGATGATGCACCTTGTCTTTTTTCTCATTTCTGCACTGGTTATTTTATGGCTGCCACGTGATGCGGAAGGTTTTGGAGAGAAGCCATATTCATTGGTCATGCTCTTCTGATGCTCTCTTTGCCACTGTGAAAAGATAATCGCGCACCCCAAAAGTTTAGTCTTCATGTTGCTCTTTTAATTAAAAAAGTCATAACGACCACAGCTATTGAGCTCCAGAAATGACCAAATATCCTGACTAGTCCAATGTATCGCAAAGCAGGGCCGTATCTGAGATGTATATAATGAAGGTTGTGAAATAGTTTCCTAATATTAACTCTACTTTGGTGCTGCACAAGCTTGTCATCTGAGAACATCGCTCATCAATGTCAAAATGTCTGAGATGATAACCAATCAAATTAAAGTAGTCGGGCTTTATGTAGAAACTGCTGAGCGTGATGCTTCAGTTAACGGCCATAAAGTGTGAGATAAGATGTAAGTAAGGGCATTCCTCTGTAATGGATTACATTACTAACTACAATTTTTTTCATATAATTTGGAATCAGTAACAGCCTACAATTTGTAAGTAATGTACACAGCACTGGATGTAGGCTACTACTTAAGTGGATCAAAAGCCCTCTAAAGTTCAGTTAATTGTGTTTAATTTAAATGTAAACTATAATTGTGTCCGTTATGTTCTATTTAGTTCAGTTCATTGACTTCTAGTTTGTTTTAATAGTCATTATTTTCCTATAATCTCTGTAAAGAGATCTTTGAAACAATCTGTATTGTAAAAAGCGCTATATAAATAAGTGTGACTTGACTTGACTTTTCATCCATCACATGTGTTTCTTTGTCTTTGTTTTCCCGCCACTGATCAGTCACCATGAACATGGACACAAATCGTCACAGCTGTTCATCTTTTAGTAAATCATCACTTTGTATTTAAAGTTCCTCCCTTTGTGCTGTTCATTGTCAGTTGCTGTTTGTGCATAGCTCATATCTCGCATGTTGGCTTGTTATTCTGAGTTCGTAATAAATCCTATGTTATTTTTATAATCTTCCTCGTCTTCTGTGGATCACATCGCTTAGAGCACCTTTAACTAACTCATCAACTATGAATACAACCATATAGGGTAACAATAGTAAATTATGTGTAAAAGTTGTCCGTGTTCCTAATAAATTTCTGTTCCTCTTTGACAGCTCTGGTCACTATGACAGCAGAATAGCATCTGGTCTCCAGTGTGCAGATGAGATGAGATGACAAGTACCAAACATGAAGACTGACAGTGTGAGCTCACAGATGCGGTACACCAGAGAGGAGGTCCGAACAACTCATCCTTGAATTTTGAGTGACAGTGAGGTTTTCCAGTGCCACTGTTCGCAGGACTGCCGTAAGGTACACCCCACAGCCAATAATATTCTGGTTAGATTTTCAATATGTTATAACAAAGCAAAGGCAGCACATAACCCGCATCTTAAGCATTTACTATTGCTAAAGGATTCCTAAGTTGAGTCACATAAAATGAATAGCATAATGTGGTCTTGCCTTTGAATTAACTTATATATTTAAGTACAGATCATTTCGACAGAAGTGAATCAATCAAAACTAACTTTAGCTGGAAACAACATATTCAAGAACCGCTATAAAACCAAACCATTCTTTGTTACCTTAAATTATATGTTTATCTCTGTAAAGCTGCTTTGAAACAATCTACATTGTTGAAAGCGCTATATAAATGAGGATGACTAACTTAAAGGGATAGTTCATGTCGCTCCAAACCACTAAGATTTTCATTCATCTTCTGAACACAAATGAAGATATTTTTAATACAAGATTTCTGTCCCCCCATTGAAAGTCTGTTAACCCAAAATTATGATGGTTCATAAAGAGATAGTAAAATGAATCAATCAGTGAATTCCAAGTCTTCTGAAGAGAGACGCGGTCGCTTTATATGATAAACAGAATTATATTCACATATAAACATTGATAAGCGAATGCAAATAGAGCACTCAAATTTGGTAAAATGGAAGCTCAAGCATGTTTTTTAAGTAAAGATTATGAAGGCACTTTTTTTTAAATAATTATGTACATGGATAACCCCTTATAATAACCACTGCAATATTTCATTAAATATGAGGCTGACTTTAAGGATGGTTGTTGAAAGAGATCCTTTTTTTTTATCATCGCCCACTGAAATCTTCCTAGCCTAATAACTGGCAAAGACTTGCGAGCATTGAGTAACTCAAGTTATAAAGTTCACTTAATAAAGCAAGGTCATTCTGAAGTTACTCAGAATCTCAGATGGCTACATACACATTAACCACACTAGATTAGTCTAAAATCACACTAGATTCCAGATTAGACCTGCCTAAGGAGGGTAGTTAGACCAGCAAAACACCTTAAACCTGTTTTTCCCAGTTTGAAGTGTAATTTAGTGTAATAAATTAGCTTGTAGGTATGGAAATAAACAATATATTGATGTATAACGCCACTATTTAATTTTTTTCTCACATTTCGTAATAATGTACTGTGTCTGTAATTTATTATTTTCAGGGGGATTTTAATTGTGTAGTAATTAATCAACATATCATGTAATTCAATTGATTGCCCTTAAATTGATTGATAGCCCTACTATGAATCATGTATGTGGTTTTCAACAGGAATATACAGCATAGATATTCATCTTCATCTGGAGGACGACAGTGAACTTCTAAACTTGGTGCTCTTCTGCTGAACTTACTGTTGCCTTTGATCAAACCGTCTGAAGATGTGCGTCATGATAGGTGATAGATTTAGACAGTTTGGAACAGGAATATATAACAAAAAGTCTCCTCTGAGAAGGAGAAACAACATTAATTTAGTTTTTAGTGCCTGAAAGGAAAGCCAGACTCTCTGGAGGCTGTATACGCTTCAGAGGGAAGTCTGAGAGGTGGCTAATGGAGCTTACTGAGATGATAAGAGCATTTGTGTTTGTGTGTGTGTCTAGATTTTGTTATTATTTGTGTTAAAAGCTCTGCTACTGCTCCTCATTTGTATTTTCAGCTCTCGGTGCACTAACACAGCGTGCAGCCACTGAGGAACCGTGTATCTCTGTAATGTCTGATATTTAAAAGTCTGTACAACACACACAGGTGAAGCGGGTGAGTGTGTGTGTGTCAGGAGCCAGCTGTGAGATGGACCAGCAGGTGATTTGTAAACAGGAGAGATGATTTTATTAGATGGTGCAACAAGGTGTGAAGAGATTCTCTCAGACACACGCACACGGGAAGGAAGAGAAGTCTTAATCGACTGACACATGGCTTGCATCTTCTCTTTATGGTAGTCCAGTAGATGGACCCATTTTGATTGCACTTTCCTTTCACTCATGGTAAAATTGAAAATTGTGTATGGCTGAATCTTCTGGACTTCTTGCTATTTAATCTTGTTTGGCCTTGGGATAAAGGGACTGATTAGTCAGCTATTGTGGAAAAGCAGAAATCGATATTTTTTTGTTATTTTTGGCGCTGCTTGAAGGAAAGTGTCAGAATTTAATCTGACTGCACAATTCAGGGATTTAGTAAACCTTAAAATGACCGGACACTTTTTTTTGTCTACACTCATAGTCTGTAAAAATATGGCCCAATTTACCGTAGTAATATGTAGGAATTTTCTGTATTGATTTTTCACAGGAACAGGTATGTTATGTTTTAGGGTTGAACGAAATGTCTGTAAACCTAATGAAAACGGTACCGGTAATTTCCTGAAGGGACATTAACTCTTTCCCCGCCAGCGTTTTTGACTATTATCACAAAAGTTTTGTGGCCCCCAGAATATTTTGTTGTATGAATATCTGAACAAGAAAGAACAGACCCTCTGCTTTAAAACAACAGCAAAAAAACATTTTATTCTAGCTTCATGCATTCTTTTATTATCAACACTTGAATGTTTGCAAGTTTATTTTTATTTTGTGCAAAAAGCTGAGAAAAACACGTTTGTGTCAAAGACTAGTATGGGCCCTATCTTGCACCCAGCACAATTGACTTTGTACACTGACGCATGTATCATTCCTATTTTGCACCCGCGCAAAGCGGGCTTTTCCCTCCACAGACGCGCGTCGGTAAACTAGGAAATGAACTTGCGCTCCCTGGGCGGGTCGGCGCAAAAATGAGGCGTGTTTCGGCGCAAACATTCCCTAGTGCTATTTTGCAGTTCCAGAAAACAATTCCGCCACTGACCAAAAAAAACCTGGTCTTAAGTCAATGGCGCGTTGCGCGTTGTTCATAATGCTATTTTAAGCGCGCATGATGGCCATAATGTACGGGTGCACAACGCGCACACACTTTGATTCTCTCATCAACACAGATGCAGCAGTTTTTATTTTTGCAAATTATACATTATAACAAGGAAATATATTACCATACGAGGGAAATCATTGTGGTGTCCATGAAGATGTGAAAAAATAGGCATAAGCTTACACATTTACCAGTGTATATTGGTAATTTTTCAGGCAAATTGACGGATCAGACCTGTTTGCCCAATAGTGGCAAGACACATATGTATATAAGGACATCTGACAAATTAGTTTGTCCGTCAAGAACTAGGGAAAAAAAATCGGAAGACTGCGAAAGAACCTTTACCATAATGTAAGTACATTAAAAACCTCTTTAAATTACCAGTTAAGTTGAGCTTTCTCATATTTTTTTCTATTGATTTGGGTGGGTTTGTCCCATCCCCAATGTCACTTCTCTTTCTTTTACGGCCCTGACGAGAACATCGATCTCCTCGGCTGTGAACCGATTCTGAAGCGCGCCTGGTAAATGCGCCATAATAATAACAATCCGCCATGCAACATGCGCTCCTGCTCTTAAAGGGTATGTTGGATGACGCTCTGATTGGTTTATTTCACGTTACGCCCAATCCACACCTATGAATAATGAAGCTACTTCAGACCAACCTCTTTTAGATTTGCGCCAGGCGCAAGAGGCATTTATCCCGCCGGGAAAATAGCAACAGCGCCGGGATCCGCCCACAAAGTTACTTGCGCTTTGCGCTTTGACACTTGCGTTTCAGATCGTGCGCTGGGTGCAAGATATGGCCCTATGTCGGGATCAGATTCAGAACGATGATCAAAACACATGGAGTAGATCGAGTCCATCAACACCCCAAAGCTTCACAGTCCTATAGCTCGTCCTGGGTCCACATTTCATTCAGTAACATTAGGCGGTTTTGATTTATATGCTGTTTAATCGCTTTATTTTACATATGCATATGATTACATATGCTGTCGCTTGTTTCTGCATGTTTTGGTCAGGAGATTCAGAACTCTTTCAGAAGATGTGTAATATCTCCCCCTACCGTATCAGTGAAAACAGAGTTCACTGACGGAAAATTCGGTCAATGGCGGGGAAGCGTTTTCTCACTAATGACGGAAATTTCTTTAAAAGCTAATTTATAAAAAGTCATTTAAAATGTAGTTCAAACAACATGTCTTCAATTTATAAATTAAAATTCATTTAGATTTTATAGTAGCTACAAGTCTACGGAGCCCGTAAAGTGACCTTTGCAAAAATAAAAATTATACACTTAAGTGCTCACGAGAAACTGTCGCGTGCGCAAGAGAAACGTATCTCGTGTTTCTAGTGCGCACCTGAAAGTTTCTCTCAATATTTGAGATAAATAGGCCTTTTGTGTACTAAGAAAAAATCTTTGAGTTCAGCTCATGCAAAAATGGGGGCAAAAACAAAAGTGTTGCGTTTATACCGGTAATTTTATTCAGTGTGTAGAGTATGTATATATATATATATATATATATATATATATATATTCCCGGCGGGAGAAATGCCTCTTGCGCCTGGCGCAAATCTAAAAGAGGTTGGTCTGAAGTAGCTTCATTATTCATAGGTGTGGTTTGGGCGTAACGTGAAATAAACCAATCAGAGCGTCACATGGGTCAATTTTTTGAAATTGAGATTTATACATCGAATGAAAGCTGAATAAAGCGTTCCATTGGTGTAAGGTTTGTTAGGATAGGACAATAAATTTTTTATATATTTACGGTAGGGAATTTACAAAATATCTTCATTGATCTTTCCTTAATATCCTATGGATTTTTTGCATAAAAGAAACCATACGATGTAATGTTGGCTATTGCCAGAAATATATCTGTGCTACTTGTGACTGGTTTTGGGGTCACATATGATATATTGCTGACCCATTAACTAAACGGTATTTATTTTTATCATTTAATTTTGTTTCTACCAGTTTTGATATGTGGTCAGTAGTCATGTGTTTGACCCACACACTGTTTGATCTATCCCACTGATCTGATCAAACCCGCCTGGCTGTGAACAAAGAGTGCAGTGAAGTATTTAACGGCTCCTCACTGTGAAATATTGAACATACATCCACAATACAGCTGACCTACATACCGCACACAGTATAACTCTCCTCGTCTATACTGGGTGACGCCGCTATGCATTTTTAACCGATTTGTTGCAAATGTTTGAAGGACACATCCCATAATCTACATGCCAGCTTTTATTAACTTCACCACTGAAGTACCCAAAAACAGAGTGAGATCTATTCAATGAAAGTGATTGAAATAAAAGGTACTTCATATACACCATCCTTGCCTTTGGCCTCATTCCTTCTTCTCTCATACATTGTCAGTTTCAAGAGAAAGGATCAGCAAGGGTTAATGTGTGGCCACTGTTGGGTCTGCTGTGATTGACAGTGATGCCATGGCAACAGCATCTTGACAGTTCAAAGAGTTCAGGTAAGGACACAAATTCACAAATACATATGTATTGAGCTGGACGTGGAACTATATGAGGAATATTATTGCAGTAAGGAATATGAGATATCTGAATATGACGTCTAACAAGGCCAGTAAGATGTAGAAGTACTTAACTATTTCACTTACCAATGTAGTTCTGAGACCACAATGCTTATGTTTCGGACTTTTCTTTATTGTTTAGCACCAATTCAGCATTTTAGACTAAATCCTTCAGATCAGAATATTCAGCTTTGTTATCAAAGTAATAAATTACATCATTATTTTCAAGTAGAAAATAAATATTCAAATACATTAACTTATTATAATAACTCACGATAACTGGTACATTTTCCCCAGTCATTTCAATTGCAAAAAGTATCCCAATTTACCTGAATTCACCCTATATTATTTATGTACAGCTTAAGTGTAACACACATACACATACACATACACATACACATACACATACACATACACATACACATACACATACACATACAGACCTGCAAACTCACAAGTGGTGAAAAAGGTGACATGTCAAGTCGAGTCAAGTTTTATTTATAAAGCACAAGTTAAACACAATCATAGTTGATCAAAAGGGATTTACAGTACAATAAAATAAATCAATAAAATAAAAATAAAGAGAAAAGTAGTAGAAAAAAAGCAGATAAAAATCAGGTATCAAAATCATTACATACATACATAATGTAGAACACCTGCTAATTTAAAATGCATACACAACATTACTCGAATGCAAGAGAGCAAAAATAGGGTTTTAAGCTGGATTTAAAAGCAACAGAGATGGAGAGGTCCTGATGTTTAAAGGTAAATTGTCCCAGGGCTTTGGGGCGACTACAGAGAAAGCTCAATCAAGATCACAAATATAATCTGGGCCGAACTATGTAGAGCCTTGTATGTCATTTACGAAGTAATTTGTTGTAGGGGGGTCTGGGGCATCATCGCCCATGAGACAATTTTTAGGATTTTAACATGTAAATGACAAGAAAACATTTTGCTTCAAAACATTTGCTTCAAGTATCAGGTAGCTCACAGTAACAAGAATCTCTCTCAACTAATGCTGTAAAGTAAACCATAAGGAACCCCAGTTGGTACACATCATTCTAATATTAAAGGTTAAAAATGACTTATTTATAAACTACTTCCATTTAAATCACACATAAGGAAGTTTTTATAATAATGTTATGTGAAATAACAATAGTAAGTGAAATAGTATGCAACGGTAAAGTGTATGTCACATGGCCACACTACAGTACATTGCATTTTTAAAGCTTAAATGACACATATTACTGCAATGTGTGCAGTATAAAATGCAAATGACACATATTACTCATATAGCTCGCCTATGTCTATATTCAGTCGACCCTCTCCTGTCATCAGCAATCATGGCTCAATGGATAACCACTGCCATACAAATATCACCTGAAATCGCCCCACTTCAGAGAGGACTCTCATTTAACACTTCCCACACACACACACACAGCTGTTAACACATACATACATACATACATACATACTCAACACATTGACAACACATTCTCATCCTACACTCTCACCCATTCCAGCAAGCACAAATCCGGGTTGTGTCTCTAGACATGGTGAAATGTTTTCACAACCATTTTAACCATTCTTTCATCATGTCTGGAAACCCTTGATCAGCACTAACCCACATGTACACACGACACACAAACATATACTGTCAGTGTGTGTGTGTGTGTGTGTGTGTGTGTGTGTGTGTGTGTGTGTGTGTGTGTGTGTGTGTGTGTGTGTGTGTGTGTGTGTGTGTGTGTGTGTGTTATAAATAAATTAAGTATTAGTTCAGGGGTGTGCACACGTATGCAGTTAGTTATTGCAATTAATTTTTTATTTAAATTTTTTCTCTGTCACTTTGGTTTACAGTAACATTGCATATTAAAGGTGCAAAAGTTCTGATATGATGTATCTTTTTTTTTGTGATTTCATACATCACAAAAACCAGCTGTTCTAACAGGGGTGTGTATACTTTTATATCACTACTAATGAAAACTAATAATAAAGCATTACAAAACGTGGCTAAACTTAAAGGATTAGTTCACTTTAAAAAAAACTTTTGCTGATAATTTACTCACCCTCGTGTCATCCAAGATGTCCATGTCTTTCTTTCTTCAGTCGAAAAGAAATTAAGGTTTTTGATGAAAACATTCCAGTATTTTTCTCCATATAATGGACTTCAATGGGACCCAAACGGTTCAAGGTCCAAATGACAGTTTCAGTGCAGCTTCAAAGGGCTTTAAACGATATTTTTGAAATGACCGATTTCGCTAGATAAGACCCTTATTCATCGTCTGGTATCGTTTAAAGCCCTTTGAAGCTGCACTGAAACTGTCATTTGGACCTTGAACCGTTTGGGTCTATTATAAGGAGAAAAATCCTGGAATGTTTTCATCAAAAACCTTAATTTCTTTTCGACTGAAGAAAGAAAGACATGGACATCTTGGATGACACGGGGGTGAGTAAATTATCAGCAAAAGTTTTTTTAAAAGTGAACTAATCCTTTAAATCTAATAAGAAGAGCTAAAGTTTGAAGAGAGACCTCTGAAAACTGACAAAAAACATGAACAATCAGCTGATATTTTATAACATTTTGGTTTTAACTTGCTGGAGGGTATATAGTTGTATTCTGTCTGCAATCAAGAGAAACCAAACATCACATACTATCCTTTTATCACTGGCTGCCATATTCTCATCTACAAACAGAATAAACAACACACAGCTTATACACACTCTTATAGAGCGTCAGCTGTCTTTCCTGAAGATGATAGGGAATTTTGGGAAAGGAGAGGAGGACACATCTCAAACTGAAAGAGACGTCATGCATACAGACACAAGAACGAACAGAAACGGATGAAAGGCAGAAGGATCGAGAGAAGACAGACAACACAAGACAACAATGATTGATGATTTGAGATGGAGTGAAAATAAAAATGTAAGAATAATTCCAGTGAAACAAAAAAAAATATTTTAAACAATAAGACGAATGTAGAGAGGATTGAAAAGAGAGGCGAGAAGAATTCTATTCAGACAGGGTGAAGCAAAGGATAGACATGAGAGGTAGAGATGGTCTCTAGACTCCCAGTGCAGTGAGCTCCAGGCACCAGAAGTGAGATGTGACTGAATACATTACAGTCAAATAAGAGGAATGCATATCATAACTCACACAGCGCTCTCATCTGCCTCTCAGTCTTTCCCTGCACACATTCGCACAGGCCAATTAGTCATCCATAGAATGAAACACGAGCTAAGCTAGCCAAACAAATGGATGCAAGCAGCCTTAATTCACACACGCTTTAACAACCGCATAGGACAGCGCTCATCGTATTCCTCAGAGTGTGTTATGCTGTATATACTGTGGCTCCAGCTGCATGCATGACGAAATAAACCTGCAACAACCTGAACGGCAAACAAGAAACCAATGACAACCATAACTCAAGACTCTCTCAAATAGAGAAAAGAGAGAAAGCCAGCTATCACACACATACACCCACGTCGCACACTCAAATACACTCCAGCATGTAGTATGTAACTATACTGTAGGCCTGTCACAATCATGAGTTTTGTACTGACGATTAACTGTCAAAAAATATCAACAATTTAATTGGCCACTAACAGTGCCAATAAAACAATGTTTTTTATGTTTAACATGGAATCGTACATAATATAATAACTATAATAAAACAGTTCCATATGATTTACTTCAATGCTGTGAAACTTAACTCATAATGTTTGCATACTGATTTTTTTAAATATAAGGATTATTGTGATTAGATCAAATAACCACGATCAGACGATTAATTAATAATCTCGACAAGCCTAATATACCATGCACAATATGCTAATTTTCCTACATGAAAAACACATGCCTGTGGCGTCATTTTTGCAAAAATGATATTTCGTTGCTTCTTGCATATTCATATTTCGCGGCAGATTGAAAAGCAAATGTCCAGTGAGTGGCGCTAAAAAGTGCCTTCAGTTTTCTCTGAAACAGATAACCGTGAATGTGCCAACATTTTATTACATTGATTGATGCACGAATGGGGTAGTTTGGAAATGAAACATCCAGTGAGTGGAGAGCTAAAAGACTTGCCTCTTAAACAACAGGCTTTTTTCTCAACAATAAACTTTTAGCATTTGTTTTTATTTTGATTCCAACTTTGTGTAGCCTATTTTTTAGGCAGTATACTGTGCAGTGTGCAGTATTACGTATAGTGTATAAGTACATAAATATGCACTATACAGTATAAGTAAAATAACACCTAGGCATTTTCCTCATGGTATCGAAAAGGCTATCGAATATCAAGATTTTTCAAGGTATCGCATTGAAGTTAGAAATTCCAGTATTGTGACAACAGGAATAGGAACTATGAAAATGTTCCTCTGGTGCAAAAGCCCCAACAGACCTTTTCACACACATTCTCGGTCTCGCACACACTCTTACTTTTCTCCTGTGTGTGAGCTCCACCCCCCACAGCGAGAGCAAATTCAATGAATATCTACTCCGTCTCATTACGAATATCCCATGGCCCTCATTACCTTTGTCTGAGATATTCAAAGAAGCTTCCTCTCCGCCAATCAGCCTGGAGTCTTTCGATTGTGAGGTCACTGTTGTCTGATTGGATGACACTTACAGTAGGAAGGTTTGATTGATATATACTGGTATTTAACTGGTGTGTTTGCGTGAAAACAACTTCTGTACGTAGAATAAAAAAGTCTGAACTGGTCATATGTTCATGTATCTGTGTGTTTCTGTTGGCCCTGGGGAGAGCTGACACCACGGGCCACAGTCTCCTCAGAATAACCACACTCTTTTCAGAGCAATGGGGTGGGATCACAGGCAGAAAGATCAGTCTCTTTTTACTTTTTTCCAAGAGAGATGAATCAAAAGAGAAAGGCCAAATGAAGTGAGGTAAAAGAGTAGGAAGAGCAACTCACACTGTGAGAGAAATATTCTCCACTAATATGCCAAATCATATCAGTCCACCGTCTCCCATGACAGACATGTGCCAGACTGCAAACAGTGGTTCACTCATGTTAATAGAACAGGATCACAGTTAATGTCCACAGTTATAGCAAAGAGGTTTAATCCATTGTGATGTTTATGATTATGAAAAAAAAAACAATGCAGCTATGTTTTTTAAAAGCATCTCCTTCATGTTGTGTACCACGATATGAGATGAATACATTCTTATTTTTGAGTGAAGTATTTCTTTAGGCTGTGACAGGAGAAAGTATTTTAACGTTGAAAACATGAGCTTTACTGCAGCTGTCTGCTGCGAAAGAGGGAACAGATGGAAAGGTTTTTCTTGGTACCACCAGCATCTGATTGTCAGGGCAACCAGCCCAACCTGAAAAGAGATTTTGAACATTTTGCCTGACATCAATGCACTTCCATCTCCAGCTAAATACATCCCAGGAGACTCTACAGATCACAGCACGCCTGTACACTCGACGGAGAGGACGTGACCGAATAGTATCATAGATACAGTACATCAGTTACAGTGCTAAACAACCTGTCCATTAAAGGTACAATATGTAGGATTTTTGCAGTAAAATATCCAAAAACCACTAGGCCAAGATTTTATTTAGTTGATTACTTACAATATCCCAAATGTTTCCAACTATTTGTAAATAGTGAGAAAATTGCAATTTTAACCAAGGAAACGGGGCGTGTAAACAGGGGTGAGGAGTCGCCAGTCAATGGCGTCATATCCGCATTACCCTCGGTTTCCGCTCGTACTGCCATAGTAACCATAGCGACAACTGGGTTGTGCCTAGCAGGACGCTCACGCTGTTGTTGTTTTGTTCAACATTATGTATGGCAAGCAGACTTTGAGACAAAAAGAGGACTAAAACGGAGATTAACATCTTTCGAGATGCCGAGAGCTCCACGTCCTCGACTAACTTCGACTTGACAGAGACGCGTGTGTTGCATGTACTTTATTAGACAGGTGAGCAAATGTACATAAAACTAATCAATGTTATTTAGTTCAACATGATGAAATGTTAGAATATGATCTCTGTTATTCTAATGTTGATCTAGCTTACTGCTAGTCTCATATAGCCAACAAACAACCTAACTAACAACATTCAACACACTCAAATGCCATTTAGTGTGATAGTGTAACTGTTAGAGCGAGTGAAACAGCGCTGCGTTACCTCGAGTTTAATTTGTCTAATAAACTGACCTGTGTGAGTATTAATTCAGCACTTGCGTGTAGTTCGGCAGAATGAAATGTCCTTATTCCTTTATATCCGCGGGACTCGCGTTGCGTGTGGCGCTGTCTCTCATAAGCACTCGCGCCCTGCTTCATACCACAGTCATGTTAAAAACATCAATGTATTCACTCATCCATAAAAGATCCATCAGCTTCACGACAAGATCCATAATTCTGCTTAATGCCTTGCGTCATCAATATACGCCTTTGTTATTGTAAGAGGTTAGCGACCCCTGGTGGTGAAAAATCCTATATATTGTACCTTTAAATGTTTTCCATTTCATTTCCCTGTTGTCTGAGAATATGTCTAGTTCAGATGAATAAATGATTACACTAGCAGTCAAAACATTCTTTATTATTACTATTTTATAGGGATGCACAATACCATATCAGTACCATATCGGTATTGGTCTATATCAGATACAGTGCTTTGATTTTCACATCTTATGTTATCTTATATCTACTTTAAATGAATCTAAACTCCATTAATCTAAACTCCATACACCATAATGACAAAGCAAAAAAAAAAAAAACATATTTGGTATAACCTTGTAAATTTATTACAAATAAAAAACTGAAATAAATACATTGCATAAGTATTCATACCCTTTTCTGAAACACTTGAAATTTAGCTCAGGAGCAGTCCAATTGGCCAGACTCAAGCCCTCCTCAGTGGAGATGCATGGAAACCCATTTGGAATTTGCAGAAAAGCACCTAAAGGACTCTCTCAGTCTGTGAGAAACAATATTCTCTGGTCTGATGAACCTCAGTTCCAAGCATCATGTATGGAGGAGACCAGGCACTGCTCATCACCTGCACAATACCACCCCAACAGTAAAGTAGGTGCTGTCATGCTGTGGGGGTGTTTTTCAGTGGCAGGGACAAGGGGACTTTTAGATTAGAAGGAAAGCTCAACGCAACAAAATATAGCATTAGCCTTAATGAAAACCTAGTCCAGATCATTCAGAACCTCGGATTAGGCAGAAGGTCTGCTTCCAACAGGACAATGACCCAAAGCACACAGCTAAGACAATGCAAGAAGGGCTTATGGAGAACTCTGTGAATGTCCTTGAGTGGCCAAGCCAGAGCCTGGGCTTGAACCCAGTCAAACATCTCTGGAGAAACCTGAAAATGGCTGTCCACCGATGGTCCCGTCCAACCTGACAGAGCTTGAGAGGATGAGGAGAAGAATGGCAGAAAATCGCCAAAAGCAGCTGTGCAAAGCTTATCACATCACGCTCAAAAAGACTTGAGGCTGTAAAGGTGCTTTAATAATGTAACCAGTTTTTACTTTTGAATAAATTTGCAAAATTACATTTGTCACAGATCTGTTTTTTGCTTTGTCATTATGGTGTATTGAGTGTAGATTAATGTGGATTTTTTAAAAGTAGTTTAACATAAGGCAGGCAGCAAAATAAAATAATGTGCAAATAATGAAAGGGTTTGAATACTTTCTCTAGGCACTGTAATTGTGCTAATTTCTCAAATTTTTCCATTTAGATCGCATGCCATCAACTGATTTAAAATAATTGTAATAATAAATTAACAACACTGTTAAATCTTAAGAATATCCTGAAAAAAAATATAATTTTCATTTATAGTGTTGTGATGCCTAAATTCACTTGGAGCATGTGAAAATAATTTATTTTAGTTTTTTATTATTGTTTAGAAAAAAATTATGCTATTGACTTAATTATTGACTAAATTGACTATAACATGAAAATGATTAGCTTAATCGGGTAATTATCATTATCGGCCAAACTTGAAATATTTCTCCATCCCTGCTTTTTACACAATTTTGAATTATAGTTAGTTCATTAAACCCATAAATGACCTAGGTCAAGACTCGACTCGACTGGACAAGACTCGACTGGAGCTTTAGTCCAGCAGAAAAACAAAAACCCTGTCAAATGAACGAGGGAGAGAGATTGCCATAATTTTCCATAACAATGAATCTTTCAAAGTGAGCTGGAAGTCTCTATCTCTGTATCTAGTCTCTTTCTCTCAGTCTCTATATCTTTGGAGAAGCTGCAAATATGTCTAAGCTGTAGTATGTTCGATTCACGCACCCTCACTCAGAAGAGCACACACACACACACACACACACACACACACGTAATGGTTTTTTATTCTGTACAAACTGTATATTCTATCCCCTTACACTAACCCTACCCCGGCCTAAACCCATCACAGAAAACTTTCTGCATTTTTACATTTAAAAAAAAAAACAACTTTAATTACTTTATTTTTATACCATATTGACAAATAAGGATGTCCCTAAAGTGAGGTTTTTGGAGATTTTGGACACACACACACACACACACACACACACACACACACACACACACACACACACACACACAGAGAGAGAGACAGAGACACACACACAGATGAGTCATCAAGTGCCATAACAGGCTCTTGTTTGTTGTGAATAACTGTAAAGTTGCCATCATCAAATTAAATGCAGCTCTGCTATCATTTTCTCTGAATAATACCTTCATTGTTTTCACAGGGCCATTATGCTTTCGTTCCCTCATTTCACATCAGCAAACAAACACTCTCTCCTGTGATCTTCGCATCCATATTTTAGCTATAAAATAACCCGTTTATAAAGACACAGAGGGGGAAAAAAGTGAACACACCAGAATGTAAAATGTCTTATTATGTTCACTGCTCTAAAATTACATTGAGTTTGCAAACCAGACTGAGTTGTTTTTCTTACCCTTGTGCGGGACGTAATGTAGACAAAGCGGCAGACTTTCCAATGTTTTTGAGATGGTTTATATTGCATCAGTGCAAGAAGGATTTCATACGAGGCAGGTGTAGTGTGATTTACAATAATTCATCTGGATTCAGGAAACACAGGCACAGAGGAAAGACAATCTGATACATCAGTAGCTAACCAATAATCATGATCAACAGAGAACACTTGTTTATGAGTTATTTATAAAGAGTAAGTTTCAAGTCTATGAAGGCCAAGTCATATCTGAAGTAAAAAAAAAAAAATCTTGAAAAAAATCATGTCATTACAGTTTTTTACAGTCGCTAGGACCCATTTTTCAATACTTAAGTCACTTTTTCAAAACTCTTCACACAGTTCTCCTAACCAACTTTCAGCTCGACACAGCAGTTCATTTCACATTCAAAATGCACTAAAACTACCAAATCACTTCATACATGTCTCAAATCAACACATTCTTCCATAACACTAGCAAAGGTTGACAGCTAACAAACACACTTTGTCAAACAATAACATAAAAAACACTAACAACAGGTAACTTTATACAATGTTTTCCTATGTAAATGCTTTCTTTCTTCTACCTCTCTACTGTTTAGAATTCACTGCAATATATGTTACTAGAATGAATCAGACATCATGCAGTTATTATATTTTAGGTTTTTGGAGTAATTCCAAAGTATCAAAAAATTTGTTTACACACCATCCACCGATACAGATGCAATAGGAATCAGCTGTGGTTGGTCCAATTGTTTTTATGCCATTTAATTTTTAGATTCTAAATATATTTCATTACAATATTACTGTAGAAATGTTGCAAAATGCTGTCTTATTCAGTTTTGTATTATGTTATTGTTTTGAACTTAAGTTTACAGTTTTTTACAGTCGCTAGGACCCATTTTTCTATACTTGAGTCACTTTTTCAAAACTCTTCACACAGTTCTCCTAACCAACTTTCAGCTCGGCACAGCAGTTCATTTCACATTCAAAATGCACTAAAACTACCAAATCACTTCATACATGTCTCAAATCAACACATTTTTCCATAACACTAGCAAAGGTTGACAGCTAACAAACACACTTTGTCACCCACAGAACAATAACATAAAAAACACTAACAACAGGTAACTTTATACAATGTTTTTCTGTGTAAATGCTTTCTTTCCTTTTTTTTATTTAGTTTTTTTTATAATATTTTTATTAAAGGAAGAACAGAATGATGTATCAAATACAGAAAAAGTTAACAATGTTCCTTGTTTTTACATTTTCTACCTTTCCCCACAACCCACCCACTGAACAAAAAAAATAGATGTAAATGCTTTCTTTCTTCTACCTCTCTACTGTTTAGAATTCACTGCAATATATGTTACTAGAATGAATCAGACATCATGCAGTTATTATATTTTATGTTTTTGGAGTAATTCCAAAGTATAACAATTTGTATACACACCATCCACCGATACAGATGCAATAGGAATCAGCTGTGGTTGGTCCAATTGTTTTTATACCATTTAATTTTTAGATTCTAAATATATTTCATTACAATATTACTGTAGAACTGTGGCAAAAATGCTGTCTTATTCAGTTTTGTATTATTTTATTGTTTTGAACTTAAGTTTAACAGTTTTGAAAACAGTGTGTAAGCATGTGCAAATTGGCCTGTAGGTACACAGAGTTTTGGCGGTTGTTGTGTCGAAGTGAGAAAAGAATTAATGTACTTTGAAAGATGTAGTCATTGAATGCATTTTGTGCCAAAGCAATGATAAATGATCCACAGTTTAGCCCACATATACTACTGTTGTGCTCACTGTGTGAAGAGTTTTGAAAAAGTGACCTAAGTATTGAGAAATGTGTCCTAGCGACTGTAAAAAACTGTAATTACACACCCTCTTGTCTTTTCAAACCTGTAAGACTTTTGTACATCTTCGGAACACAAATTAAGATCTTTTTGATGAAATCTGAGAGCTTTCTGTCCCTCCACTAACAGACTACGCAACTACCACTTTCAAGTCCCAGAGAGGTAGTGAAGACATCATTACAGTAATCCAGTGGATTAACCTCAATTTTAATGAAGTGACACGAGTGCTTTGTTTGCAGAAAAAAAAAAAAATTCTATAAAATTTACAAAATATTAATCTCCAAGCTGCATTCACAAGAGTGCCATGACGCCAGAGAGGTAGTGAAGACATGTGTGTTAATGCGAGAGCAGACATTGATTTAAGATTAATATTTTGCAAATAAAGTGGTTAAGGTTTTTTTTGCATAAACAAAGCACTCATGCCGCTTTTTAAAATTGATGTCAAGCCACTTTATAACAATAAGTTTAATATTGCTGTTTGTGAATGTAAAAGGTCTGCAAAGTTTCAAAGACCAAAATGCAAGGCAAATTGTCTTATTGTCTGTCTCTCAAAAGAAACAACCGATTATGAAATGCCTGAAATGAGTCGTCAGTAATTCCAGTCTTTCTTCTGCTTGAACGTACGTAGGTTTGTAACAAATTTGCATAATGCCAGCCTATGGTCTTCATTGGCATTATTATTATAATGACTCACACAAAACAACCGATACTGTCCATGAAAAAAGATTCATTAAGTAGCTCCCTATATTAAGACAGCTGAGCTTGTTTGTCTTTCATAAGTTTTAACAGTTAAGGGGGCCATTGTAGAGGCCAGGAGGCCATCTACTTCTCTCAGCCACGTCTTCATCGTAGAGGTGGAGGGCTGGCTGTAGTTTGCCGTGAGACTATTAAAACTTCCAGGATCGAGTTTCACGATGTTTCAGCATTTGAATATCTAGCGCTGAAAATGACTGGCCAAACACCACTGGCTGTAATCTTAATTTACCGACCTCCTAAATCCCACTCTGACTTTTTCTCTGAGATTAGTGCATTACTTACTCTTGTCTGTGGTAGCTATCAATCTGTTATTCTGCTTGGTGACTTTAATATACATGAAAACACTGCACAGTGCAATGAATTGATGTCTCTACTGGACTGTTTCAACCTAACCCAACATGTAACTTTTGCTACTCACTCCAGAGGTCATATACTGGATCTCATATGCACATCTGGCTTAAATAATATCTGTGTTAATGGTTCGGACTTTGCTTTCTCTGATCATAAACTCATAAGCTTCAGTTGTAGTTTTCCAGTAGCTATGTCACCACTGAAGAAAACACTGACTTATCGCAAAATCAACTCTGTGAATCCATCTTCTTTTTCTGCATCAATAAGGGATTCTACCTTGTCTGAAAGTCTACTATCTAACTGTCCATCAGAGATCTGCTGTATATACAACAATGCTATGTCTCAAATACTTGATATGCATGCTCCTGTTAAAACTAGATTGGTTCCATCTACTCGTGCTTCACCCTGGTTCACTCCTGAATTACGAACGATAAAAACTGAGGGTCGCCGCCTAGAAAGACTATACAGGAGAACTGGACTTATCGTGCACTCTTTGGCTTTCAAAGAACACTTGCTTAAGTACCGTACAGCCCTTAATAATGCAAGATCTTCTTATTTCACCTCTACCATTAGAAATTCCAAATGCAGGCCCAGATCACTATTTGCAATGATTAACAAACTCACAAATCCACCACAACATGTTATTTCGGGCTCTGTGAGGCTTGTAAATAGCTTTTCTCAATTTTTCTCTGATAAATTGAGGTCAATCACTGCATCCATTACAAAAAACACTCCTCATAAAAGTGACTCAAACGTTCATTTAAGGTTAGCTGGTTCCGCTCACTTGACAAACTCCCTTTCTGCTTTCACTCTGACTACTCCTGCTGCCATAAGTGATCTAATTGTGAAATCAAATTCCACATCCTGCCGGCTTGATCCTATACCTACTGTTTTGCTGAAGTTGTGTGTGCCCGAGGTTGCTCCCTTCATAACACATATGGTAAACTGTAGTTTAGCGTCTGGCGTTGTTCCACCCGAAATAAAAATGGCTGCGGTGACCCCGATTCTTAAAAAACCAGGCCTTGACCACCTAAATATGGATAACTACCGACCTATATCCAATTTAACATTCATGAGCAAAGTCCTTGAAAGGGTTGTTGCTTCACATTTACGAACACATTTGGATGCTAATGGTCTTTTTGAACCTTTTCAATCTGGATTTCGCCCATCACACAGCACTGAAACTGCCCTTCTTCGGGTGGTCGACGATATTCTTTTGTCCATGGATTCAGGGCTGATAAACATTTTGATGCTCCTTGATTTAAGCGCTGCTTTTGATACAGTTTGCCATGAAATATTGATCTCTAGGCTTTCTGATATTGGCATCACTGGCTCTGCCCTCTCCTGGCTCATTTCATACATCAGTGACAGAAAGTATTATATCACTATACAAGGGTTTAGATCTGCCACTGCCTCACTTACACAGGGTGTTCCTCAGGGTTCGGTCCTTGGTCCACTATTATTCATCATATACATCTATCCACTCGGTGACATCATACGCAGGCATGGACTTCAATTCCATTGCTATGCTGACGATATTCAAATATATCTCACCACCAGCTCTGATAGGCCATCTCTACCTGACTCACTCACTGCATGTATCAGGGACATCAAGCATTGGATGTCACTGAATTTCCTCAAGCTAAATGATAAGAAAACCGAGATATTAGTCATTGGCTCTGCTGCCTCAGTCAAAAGGATGGGCCAGTCCTTTGATATTGATGGAATTCACATTAAGCCCTCGTCATCGATTCGTAACCTTGGTGTCTTATTTGATCAAACTCTATCCTTTGGCTCTCATATTTCTTCTCTTGTTAAAAACTCTTTTTTTCATCTTCGCAATATTGCTCGCTTACGATCTTCTCTTACCTTAGCAGATGCTGAAACCTTAATTCATGCATTAATCACATCACGCCTGGACTATTGCAATGCCCTATTTCTGGGTCTTCCCAAAAAATGTATTGCAAGATTACAGTATGTTCAAAACTCTGCAGCAAGAGTCCTCACCGCTACTAGGCGTTCTGCGCACATTACTCCTCTGCTTCACGAACTTCACTGGCTACCTGTGGCATCACGTATCCACTTTAAGGTATTGCTTCTTACGTTCAAGGCACTAAATGGTCTTGCTCCACAATATTTGTCTGACCTACTCCACCCTTACCGTCCTACACGGTCTCTCAGATCAGCTGAACTTGGTTTACTGTCCGTCCCTCGTTTCCGGTTGTCTACTGTAGGAGGAAGGTCTTTCAGTGCTAATGCTCCTCAATTATGGAATTCGCTACCTCTTACACTACGCAATACCTCTTCTGTGGTTACTTTCAAGACCCAGTTAAAAACATATCTTTTTAACATGCATTTTGGATAATGTGATTATATGTATCCTATTTGACTGTAATATATGGGTGTTTAAATGTATTGCATGTACAATGTAAAGCGACCTTGAGCATTTGGAAAGGCGCTATATAAATAAAACTTCTTCTTCTTCTTCTTCTTCTAGAGAAACGTTTCCTGAAAAAGAGCTAACAGTGAATTCAAAACCCCCTCCTGAGTTACACAGACCCCTGGATGGGAATCACTGAGCTGGAACATTATAGTCGAATTAAATCTGTTTTATACTGTAGTTTAATTCAGTTTGACAGTCTGACTGAAGGAAAAGAACTGCTACTTTAAAAGCAATGATGAGAGAACGCTTTTCATTGAGCAAAACAGCACATGAAATATTAAAAAACCTCAACTATATGTCTTTCGACTTCAAGCAAACATGCACAAACTTTAGAGGCTTATTAATTTCTCCCGCTACAGCAGAAAACTTTCTTCAAAAAGGTTATTTGGCAAACATTTTAGAACGAAAACTTGCTGAAAGCCTCTTGTTTTTAAGAACACGGCATGTTTGTTTGGATGAAGGCATCTATCTGAGATGAGGTTGATTTCTAGTGTCTTACCCTTGAAAATATGCTTCAGTCAATGCTTAGAGAATACCAATGCAGTCCATTATAGCCTGTGCCCTTTTACATTCTCCATTATTACAGTAGTTTTATGGAAATATCATTACTTTCTAATTAGAACAGGGAAATAAATCAGCATAAGGCACTTATTTTAAAATTATTTAAGGTTTCTCTGTAATGATCAATATAGAGCCCAAAGGCTTAATTAAAACAAGCATTTAAATTATTCCCACATCCAATAAAACCTTCCGACGCCTCAAAAATATCAAGGACAAATTGGATATCAGTGCTCCCAATATACATGTATCTTGCATATAAACATATTTATTTAGCATGAGTGCTTGTCATTGCGGGTTCGATTCTCAAAACTTGCAGGAAATGACTGATATGCCCTTGAGCAAGACACCTAAACCCCAATCGCTCCCTGGGCGCCACAGCCAAATGGCTGCCCACTGCTCTGGGGTGCGTTTCTCGAAAGCATCGTTAGCCATGGTCGCAAGTTCCGTCGTTACCAATAGAGTTCAATGGAAATTGCGACCAACTTGCGACCATAGTTGGCAAACGATGCTTTCGGGAAACCCACCCCTGGGTGTGTGTGCTTACTACTCACTACTCATATGTGTGTGTACTTATTTGGATGGGTTAAATACAGAGGACAAATTCTGAGTATGGGTTACCATACTTGGCCTTCGCGTCATGTTACTGTTGACGTTCGATTACATGTTACTATTCGCCTGTTGAATGAAGGTCAGCGCTGCTCGAGGCATGTGGCCACCCCTGAACTGCTGACCTGTGTTAAAGGGCTGTAATTGTCTTTTTACTGTGGCCAGTAAATCTTTGAGTTCCTCCATCATGCCATCACAACATTCAGCCGATGGTTGTTGCCTAGCAACCTGCGTTGAGAGCAAACACTTCTTTCTTTATTTAATAATTTAGCTTTTGTGACTGATGTGCACTGCAACAAAGTGCGTTTAGATGGATGAGCTGTTTTGTCTGAAAATTCTCCATGTTCAGAAAATATCTGCATAATCATGGTGGAGGGTGTGTGTATAAAGGCCAATTCACACCGCACAGACCAACGCCAACAAACAAATCTGCTGTTGGATTTAGAATTTTATGAAAAATTACTGTCATATACACACTGCCCCAACAGACACCAACAAACACTGATTGAACATGTTCAGTCAGTCGGGTGAAAACAAACCCTGACCCAAGCCAATAACAGACACCGACAGAGGTAACACACCGATCCAACAAAACCCAACAAATGTGTTTGTTTGCATTTGTCTGTGCCGTGTGAATTGACCTTAAAGGAAATGTCTTGGAAATAGCAACCAAAATCATTAATTACATTCACATTTTTACAAGCCAACCCTGTCAAATTTTGCTTCTGATGGTTTCTAGATGATCCAAACAAATTATTTATAGTCAATTGGTCCAAGGTGGTCCAGATTAGTTGACTGACTGGACTACCAGCTGGTAGGGTCGAAGTCAACCAGGTAGATTATTTTAAGCCCATGACACACCAAATCGACATCAAAGAACTATTGTAGACAAAAGCTGAGTTTGTCGTCTCACGTCGTCTCCGTTTGCGGCCAAAAAGTTGCACTTGAACACATCGCAAAGACAACAGCCAATGGCCAACTAGCACACACATTGTGTGCCTGCATGAGAGGAAATAACTGTCTATATCAGCAGGTGGCGGCTGTCTGTATGTATTAGTCATTCAAAAAGGGAAACCGAAACTCAGATTGTGGATATTGAACGAAACAAAGCAGAGCTTGCATACCATTTTTAATATGAATCATGTTGGTCAATTGGTCTTTACTTTCTTCATTCCAGACGGCCATGTTGTTGCATAAATATTTGCATCTTTATGTAATTTGCATTTGCTCAACATTGTGTGAAATCTTGACTTCATTGTTTGCTTGCTTTTATCATTTTCTCTTTTTTTTTCTCGTGCACTGGTTCACAATGTTGAACTCTTGAGATGTGGTAGGAAGCATAGTTTCTTGTTTGAATGACATGGACTTAATAAATCCTTATCTTGATCAAAATAAGCAAGCTGACATTCAGTACAATCTAGATCTTTTATTTCGAATAGATACAGATGACATTTCTGTCTTTTAGTTTCTCAAGAGATTTAAAGCACCATTTTTAAAAAGTGTGCATGTGCTTACATGCTCTAGTACGTAAGAACGAGCCTATGACTAAATCTGGAAGTAAAGCAAAAAAAAAAAAAGAATTAGCCCTCAAATACCATGTCCGTAATTTACAGCAAGACATCTATCTAGCATTAATTCAATCTCAAACAGATTCATTAAGGGAAGTTATTACTCCACAACCTGCGTAACATCAACCAATGTGGTTGAACGACAAATTTCGGTTTCGGGAAACAGTAATGACTAGCTAGTTGATTTCTTCAACGATGCATCGTACTATGGTAGTTAAGCAGCGAGTGACGTTGTTGTATGTTAAATGCACACCAGAAAGATTTCTCTCATTTACTGCCCAATAACCATTCAACATGCTCAATTGGACAAAAAGCCAGCAACAGGGGTGCCTATTGTGCTGACCGTGTAGAACTCTAGAACACTGGCCCAACTTTAGCTTGATGTGTCACAGCCTTTAGATAGGTTGGTTTGAACTGGCAGACCACCTTGGACCAGCAACCATACTTTAGAAACCAGCTTAACCTGTTATTTTCCCCAGAAGGAATCTGGATTGCAAATAGTTTTTCAATAAACTCCTTCATGCAATTCAATGAAGATGAAACATGAATCTTTGCATTTCTAATATGAAACAGCACCTAAATTCAGCTTAAATTGCTTCATATCACAGCATATCAAATTGTATCATTCCTCCCCTGCTCTGCCAAAAAATGAACAATACACTTCAAATGTGAACACAACAGAATTCAGATGTTACGCCCAAAGCAGTTAGCAGAGCTCCAGAGAGATTCACATGATATTAGAGCGGGAAGGTCTCTGCTCCTTTCTGAAGATCCCTGCTGTTGTGTGTGTATCCAAGGGAAAAGTCAAGCCATTCTTCAAAGCGAAGTGTGGGGAAAAGACATGTTGGGGTTTTACAAGTCTTGCATAGATTTTGGTAAGCTCTCGCCATTTCTGTGTGCAGTAGGCCTACCTCAGATGGTCTATGGTGGCCCGTCTCAAGCTCGGATTAGGGTTTAACTGACTAGATCAGTCATTTAATGCTACTCAGCATGGCTCCTCTAAGGGTTGGCGTTTAAGAGCTGATCAGAGGTTAGATAGTAATCCGGACACTAACCTGCAGCCATCTGCATGTATCCTGCCAATGTGCAGATCCTCCTCTCCCAGGCTCCACCGGGCAGGAAGATGGTGATGATGGCCAGCAGGGAGCTGACCGCCAGCAGAGCACATCCACCTGAACACAGCACTGCACTCGTCTGGAACACACACAATACACAACACTTACAGATACTGCTGCAATTAGAGGAGTTCAGACTTGATTTGATTCTGTTCCCAATAAATGAGCTAATTTAGCAGAGAACGGTCTTAAAGAGATACAAAAGGTAGACAAGGTGTCACTGAGGCTGTACCCTTTCAAAAGGTACACATGTCTACCAAAAGTGTACATTAGTACCTAAATGGTACATATTAGAACTTTTTCCTGAGAGTGACCTTCTTTCTTTTATGGACCACAAAAGGAGTTCACTAGAAATGCCCAAAAAGTATCTGTGTATTTTCTTCACGAGTCAAATATCACCGGACCGGAATTCTGTTTGCTTGATGACAGTCAGAATGACAATTGACAGATATGAACGCGATAACTTCTTGTTATGACAAACACAACGGATATATTCACCTCAGGGAAGAAGATGCATGGGTTGTATTTCATGTCGCGTTTTTGTTAATCTTGATTTCTCACAACTTGTGTGCTTTTTCTGGGTGAGACGGAATGCGGCGCAGAGAAGACTAACGGCTAAGGTCAAGAATTTTGTTAAATAAAACATTACATTTCGGTTTGTTTTTCACCAAATCCTATCATATACCCCCAGAACACTTGGAATATACAGTATACAGCACTTGTCACATGGCATCATTCTGTGATACTTTTGCGTCTTTTTTAAAAAGCTTGATGCTGGCCGTTATTCACTGCCATTATATGGACGAGTGCCAGCTGGACATAAAAAAAAGAAGAAAAAAACAGACTATTCTCTACTATATGGACGAGCGAGAACTGAACTTAAAAAAAAAAAAAACTCCTTTTGTGGCCCATAAAAGAAAGAAGGGCATATGGCATTAGAACAACACCAGGGTGAGTAAATTATTACTTAATTTTCCTTTCAGGATGAAGTTGAACTGTCCCATTAATAGTTCATGGTAAAACCATAGATTTTAAATTCAAACTGCACTAAACATTGGACAAAAACATAATATGGCCAACCGTGTAAAGCCTCACATATCAAATAATAAAATAATATTATTTCATAATAATAGTCAGTTTTTTTTTTTTTTTTTAACTTTTTTGCATATACTATATGCAAGTATACTATTTGATATATTAGGATGTTATAGTAATTTACAATCTTTGAATCATTCCTATTCCTTTTTTTTCCCTTCATAAAGGACTCTTTTAATTTTGGGGATTTGGGATAGTCAATACAAAGGCTGAAAGCAAGTTATAAATAAATAAAACAGTTTATAATATTATATTAATTTTATAAAGAAAATCATATGGGTTTGACACAACATGAGCGAATGATGACAAAAACATGTTGTGGGGGGTTAACTAACCCCACTATTATTAAATGCCAAACACATAGTCATAGAAGAAAAAAAACATTTAAACACACTCACACATCCACACATTGTTCAGGTAGAAATATAAAGTGTGAAATCAATCAATTGTCCCTAAGTGTTTACTCAGTGGGATCAATTTAGAGAAACAGCCAGTACTGATAATACCAACCTTATTAAACCAAACACTTCATCAGCCCTGCACATGCCTGGTCAACAAAACAAACTCAAAGGACATCCCAGTTAAGAAATGTTTAAAGTAAATCTTTCTCATGGGCTTTTTGTTTGTTTGTTTGTTTGTTGTTTGTTGTTTGTTTGTTTGTTTGTTTGTTTGTTTGTTTGAGCAGGCAGCAGGTCATGGCATGTATTTATAAGACTATGGCACAAGACTCAGTACTTAAAGAGCTTGCTGTACAATCCCTAAAACAAAAACATGGAGGGTGCATATCTAAATCAGGCAATTGATGTAACTCTGATGTAATCAATATAAGCATATGAGGCAACACACCCTTACATCATTATTGATCTGTGCACATATAGATTTAGAACTGTAACTTAAAGCTTAGATGTTTCTGTTGAATCAGACTTTTACAATTTACCTTACATCTGAAAATCTAAATAATTTCAAAAGATCATCATTCAACAAAGTGTTATCATCCACAAATAGCCATAGTTAAATTGCAGTTTTGGAAGTGGGGGAAATTCTGGTGCAAACAACATACAAAAAATAGGCTGAATGATCAACCAAATAATATATAAACATATAAAATTTACACATACAAATATAAAAATACAAAAATAATACACATAAAGTAGTGGCCAAAAGTGATGTCCATCCAAGGAAAATTGTCTCTTCGCCCTTTATTCAAATATTATTAAAAATGATTTAATGATTTTGTAAGCATATTGTGTAGTTGTGCTTGAGGTCAAGTGTTTATTTGTGATAACGCAATGAAACATGCCAAACTGTGCGGACATAATGTTTGGCCAGGCAGTCATAAAAAGAAATTATGAACACATGCAATAACAAAAAAAGAGAGAGGACCAACAAAATATTAATAACTGATGTGTAGTCAATGTATGCTTTTTACTGTGAGCTTTTTGTTTTTATATGCATTTTATTTTGTACTGTAACTGTAGTTTGCCTTTTAATGCCAAATCATTCAGTTAAAAAATGTCATAAAAATGTTAACCAAGTTAAAGCAACACCAAGTAACTTTTCCTCTTCGGTCGCCCTACTAGTTGGAAACGAAAATGTCCATTACCGCTGTCGTAAATAATTTAGCCTACCGTCGCACGCACACTCGCTGTTTATCCAGCACCGGCTTTAGAATGAACGATGTCCACAGACAAGGTACGTTATATGATTTCATGAAAGGATGATGTATTGCGACATCAGAAACGAAGAAAAACGAAATAATGACTATTGTAGCGCTTGACGTAAAGCAGTCGAATTTTGTAGTTCTTTTTGTGGTCGGGTTACTACCCGAACCCCGAAGTTACATAGTGCCAGTAAAAGCGACACAGACCCTGTCAGGCGATGGCAGACGTGCCTTTCACCCTGTTACGACTTGATGAACCACTGATAAGATTTTGGAAACATTATTTTAAGGTAAAAAATGTTACATAGTGTTGATTTAAGTGTTTTGTTCTTCCCTCATATTTAAAATATTGGAAAAAATATTTTTCTCATATTTTGATGGTTTAATCAAAGTTGTAGGGTCATTTAGTTGTAGTAGCACCCTATGGCTCTAGTCATGCAATAAATAAAGAGTATTCTAGTATAAATACAATTCCATTGCGGAAACTATGGTTATCATAGAACGTTTTTTTTTAAATCAGCATGAAACAAAAGTTGTCATAGTCTTTTCTTCCCTATTGTAACGTACACACAATGTAAAGATATGTAAAGTGTCGTCTTGAACAAGAAAAAAATGTAGGAAAGGACTTGATTTTTTCAATTAGGAATTGAAAAGAGAAGAGAAAAGATGTTGCTGCAAGAGGGGGGGGGGTTGATTAAAACTCACAAGGGCACATAAATAAATAAATAAATAAATAAATGTGCATGGATAAATCATTTACAATAAATACTGCAATATTCCATTAAAAAAATTGTATTGTCAATTTTCATTTTCACGGTGGCTTTAAAGGAGTGACCGTGATGGTCTCCTGCAGAAAACAGAAGCAGTCTTTCTGTAAAGGTGGGTCACAGGTGGATGCTTTTCAGTGAGAAACATTCAAGATTTCAAACTGAGGTTTTCATTCTGACAGTGTGATGTCTCTTCATTAGATCAACTGGGGCTTTCAAATACCCCATATTATTTCCACACACAGACCTGGAGTATCAAACTTAGTGGACCGAATCAAAAAGATAGTAAACAAAATATCTGTTAAAAAGCTATCAGTTGATCTCTTGCAAAAACAATACACATATACATACACAAAATGTATATATTAATACAAATGCACTTCAGCGACTTCATTTTACCTTGTAGTCCAAATGGCAAGAACAGAACGCAAATGGAGACGAGATGGCAGATTCATAGGTGATATCTGAAGTATCGCAGTATTTCTAATGGTAATGATAACATGTGAAGTAATTATGACTGTTTTGTGTTGATGACAACATTACAACATCCTTTACAATAATGAAATGCACTAGAAAGGGAAAAAAATCTAATAACGCAGAAGTGGAACGCCGCAGACACTCAGAGGTAACATATTTCCTTCAAACTGAACTCATTCCCCTTTAAATGGTATTCATATATTCATAGAAACGTCTAGTTTTCTCAGTGCCATCTCTTGATCTTGCCATCTTTGAAGCCTTTAGATGAAATGAGCTCTTGCCCACTGTGCTGTCAAACATTACCGTGTTTCATTACAACTAATAGAGACATATTAGGGCTGCAACAGATCAGATCCAGAACTAAATGGTACCCTGGAAAATCATAAATAGGCAGTCTATGACAGGAATGTTGATGATGCTCATAAGTTAAACAAGCAGTATGCATATTTCATCCCTAATGTATATAGTACACGTATGGCTAGGAAACAGAAATGTACTTCCTGAGGTCAATACTAATTAGTGGTGTTTGCCAAGTGCACTGTTACTTTTCAAAGCAATCAAACTTTCGATTTTTCATCTAATGGATGATAATATATCCAAAATATTTCATTCTCTAATGTTGAAAGAGGGGTCATCATTTAATTGCCCTCATGTTATTGGAAACCTGTATGACTTTCTTTCTTCTCCAGAACACAAAAGAAGATTTTTTGAAGAATGTTCAGTTTTGGTTACCATTGACTTCCATTGTTTGGACATAAAAACACTCAGAATATCTTCTTTTATGTTCCACAGAAGAGAGAAAGTCATACAGGTTGAGGGAGATTAAATGATGACAGAATGGACTCAAACATGATGTGCTCATTATCATGTAGGAGAGGCAGATTCAGGTGTATCCCACTTCAAGTTGTTTATATGCACGTTCTTAAAGGGATAGTTCATCCATACATTTTAATTATGTCATAATTTAATCTCCCTCATGTTTGTTCCAAGCCTGTGTAAGTTTCTTTCTTCTGTTGAACACAAAAAATGTGGGTAACCAAAAAGTTGACGATAGCCACTGACTTCCATAGTATTTTAACATCAACTATGGTTACCAACATTCTTCAAAATATCTTCTTTTATGTTCAACAGAACAAAGAAACTACATGACAGAGATTAAATGACAAAATTAACATTTTTGTGTGAACTATCCCTTTAACCCAATTAAGCTTAATAAGCCGACAATGCATGTAGTCATGTAAACGTGTGATGGTGTTTTAACCTTTATCGGAGTGAGGTCATGAATGGCTTAAGCATAAACCGATCGACACAGCTAGATTTCTGCCCCTTAACCTGATTCCGCATACGAACACATTAACCTGTTCTGTCAGCTTATTGAAGTGTGCATGTGTGATATGTGACAGGACAGTGTCCATACAGCAGATTTTAGCGCTTCCAGACAAAGCGAGCGTTTCGCAGTAAAGGAGGAGGAAGTATATCGCAAACTCTGACACTTTCTTGACCCAAGAAATTATAAAAATGTGTTCTCATCTCGTGCAGCCGAGATCAAAATACTCCATCTTTAAGTCCATGAGAGGATAATATACGAGTCTCGTTTACACGTTGGAACACTCTTATGTTTTTGATGCTTCACCACTGACATAACAAATTGAATACTCAGATACACAAATGATTATGTTTGACGTCACTCACTACCCATCCGCGACATAACATGATTTATTGATCTTATGAACAACTTCCGCTACCGGTCATTGGTTAGACGGTACACCAGGACAATGGGTTATTTCAATGAGCTTATTGATGTGCTCTTTGTATCTCTCCCTAACTTATTGTAATATTTTCATTTAGTGTATAAAGATAAAGTTCAAAGCCCCCAAAGATATAATTCGACAAAAAAAGAAGAAAATAAAAAAGAGCTGATAATGCAAACAGTGAGCCTCACCTATTGAAATGTTAATACACAGCTTAACCATTTTGCATTCTTGTTTAGTTTTAGCGCAACAGCTTTGCATTTGTTATGCACCAATCATGTCAATGTTATTTGTACAATATTTAGTGCAAACTATTTCATGTGCACGCATGAACAATCAGCTTAGGCAAATATGACTAATTTCATGCATTCCTCAAAGACCTTACTGTATCAACACATTGCCCAGAATTCAATTCTCCTTAATTAGTTTGACATTTTTGGTCTGGCTTTTGCCACAACTAATTAAAGATTATGCTTCTGTTCTGACACTACAATTTAAAATCCATGATTACAAAGTGTCCTACATTGTCCTTCTGAAACTTCATCATATACAGCATATGCACACAATATATACACAATACTTTCCAGCTGCTGTTCATTTACAAGAAAATTGGCTCCTTACAGCGCAACCTTTTTCAGAGAGCCGAGGCCGGTTGCACCATGAACCTGAAATTCACAGTATTTCAATAACTTCTGGTAATGTATTGAAGGATGCTATTGGAATATTGAGGGTAAACGTCATATTATGTGACTACGCATTACTTTACAGAGAGCTTACGACCTACTAGCTACATTCTGCCCTAAGACCAAATGGTGCAATGGACTAAAGGACAAAGCTAGTTACAAACTAGTAGTTACTAACCCTCTAGTGTGGACTTAACGGTCCAATTTAAGTAAGAAATTATGAATGGCTGGTGCAACCCCAACCAGTTCCCTAAATAAATGCTATTATTTGCCTCTATACACACTGCAAACAGTAAACAGCCCTGCAGAGAAAGTGCATTGCGAAGGAGAGAGGTCACGCTATGATGGAAACCAATTTCTGTGTAACTAGAGAAAATGATTATAAGTAACTACACATTCTGTCAAATTCATCACATGATGCACCTCACAAAACATTAATTTGCATGCTAATTCAAGTCGAGGAAAAATGGATGTTGTCCTCTGTGAATTCTGTAGGGCACAGAGAAAGAAATAACGTGACAAGAAAAATACTTGCATTCTTTTATGAGTGAATGAATCACTCATCTTACTAAGACCAGTATAAAATACAATATATTGGTGTTTATTGTAAAAATGTATACAAACATGCAAGATGTTTGAGAATGCAGGGAAACATTTGATTACAATTTGATCACATAACTTGCAATGCATTATGGGAATGGGCGGTTACTTCTGATCTCTGTGGCTTGATTCCCAATTCCATGGTATCAGATCAGATCTCTTTCCAAGATTATGCGTAGTGAAGTTCTTTGCCACAATTTTGTCAGTTTAAGGTATGAACTGATATTGAAATGCTGTCTGATAATTGTCATGGTTAATACATTTTAGACATTTATCAATAAGTATTAAATAATAAATATATATTACTTTGCAAATTAAAACAAATATTCTACAAATATATTCAAAATATGTCATTATTCGCTGTAAACCTGCATTCTTAAAGCAGGCAAATGCTAATGTACGGCTTCAGAAGACCTTCTGTTTGGTTCTTTTGGTCTTGATCAAAAAAGAAATAGATACATTTAGTCCTGGTTTGCTTGGCGTTCACACTGTCATTTTTAACAACAAACCTAAAGATACAGATTAAACGCATATAGATAAGCTCAAACCCTGATTGGACATTTTTTACAATTGATATCTTAGCGAAAAATTCAAAGCAATGCTGTGTGTTATGTGCTTGTTGTATGTGCGTCCATATGATGGTATTTTTTAGGTATGCTTGAGCATTCAGTCCTTTTTAGGGTCGCATCTTGTGACATCACGTCCTGTTTTGGGTTCATTTATATGTCGTTGGTCTATGTTACTTTCATTTCTCAGTTTAACCACACCAGAGTTTGTTTGGAAGCGGACTGTGACCCCTGAAAAGGTTGGCACCGTGGTTCAGTTTGGTTGTTTGCTGCACACCAGGGTTCAGATGGCAGCGTTCACACTTATTCAAATGAACCGCACTAACAGAGCAATCGCACCAGGGTTTGTTTTAATCAAACCAAACTTGTCAAGTATGAACACACATTTATAGCAGAAGAATTTTGTGCACAAGTTATACCGTATATACAAAATTTATTGTGCTTGACAGCCATTGATCACTGCATTGCCTTTTTCATTTTACAAAAGAACAGATCGAAAAACCTGGAAACCCTCTCCTTACTCTGTCATTAAATTTTAAATGGCATAAGGATGTGTAAATGATGACAGAAACTTCATGTGGGTGAGCTATTTCTTAAAGGGGTGGAAAAATGATGTGAAATAACTGGAATGGTTCATCCAACAGTCAAATTCATTTCAAAGACCCAGATGTCACCAACATCACCCTCACTTGTCAATGAATGAGGAATGCAGCAGTAACAAAAAAGATAAGGCTTATTATTCCGTAAGGGTTTTATATTCGACGGAATTTGCACTTGATTTACTAGACATACAGACTGAAAATCAAGATCAAGGTTGAAGCTGTCTTGTTACCATGGTGAAGTGTGTGTGTGTGTGTGTGTGTGTGTGTGTGTGTGTGTGTGTGTGTGTGTGTGTGTGTGTGTGTGTGTGTGTGTGTGTGTGTGTGTGTGTGTGTGTGTGTGTGTGTGTGTGTGTGTGTGTTGTCTGTGTGTGTGTGTGTGTGTCAGATCCAAATCTGGCTTAGCTGTAGTTAAGAGACAAAGCGGGCAGTGCCAATTAAGAGGGAGGTGTGTTAGAGCTCAGACTCTCACTTAATGAAATAAAGTCCTTCAGCCCTCAAGAACATTAAGCTCCAATACACTTTCATTTTCTCACAATCAAGCTCAAACACACATAAACCCACATGCACTCACCTCAAATTATTTGTTTCATCTATTAAATTAAATTAAACTATACAAGACATTCTCTTATAAAGGATAAAGAATTGAAAGTGAAAAAATCTAAACCAACATGTAGTGAATTTGTCCATGTTAGAACTCTATAAATCCCGTTTTCCCTATTGTCCTTCCTTTAAGAATTCAGACAACTATTGCATGCACCTCTTCCTTGAGGCACAGAAAAATCTTCAGAGTAAAAAAAAAGTGTTTGGAGTTTTAATCTTTTTTTATAGTTCAGGTCCCAAAGTGCAAATGGAGAAAAATACTGATGTACTATTTTTCACACTAGTGGAAGAGAAAATCTACATGTAACACTTTCAAAAAGGCCGATTTGCTGGGAAACTTACTTTTCACGCACTGGTCAATTTCGAGATTTTGGGATATTTTGCAGTCTTTTTCGGACTAATGGAAAGAAAACATCCAAAAACCACATTTTAAATATTTGTTTGATTCCTTTTTATCTTTTTTTACCTTATACGGTGAAACAAAATTGCGTTTTAAATGTTTAAAATTTAATTGCATTTATGAAAAAAATGTACCATATTTGGCTTACTTTTTTCTCACACAAACTAACACAAGGTTTGCAAAGCCCCTTTCACACAGCGCGTTGATCCCGGGAAATTGCCGGGTAATTGCCAGAACGCCTTCTGTGTGAACGCAAACACGACCCGGGATTGATACCGGGATCGATGCCGGGTTGAGGACCTAGTAACATTGCCGGGATCAGTCCCGGAACGCGCGCTGTGTGAACAAAAGCCAGGACCAATGCCGTCGGGGTGTGTCATAGTGATGACGCTCGTGCCATCGCGCGACTCTGTTGCTCTTAGAAGAAAGTTCGTCATCAACAAAGAAAGGACGAACAAATGTCTGCAAACTGGAACGAAGCAGAGACCAGGCGCTCCTCACTATCCGCGCTGAAGCTGAGATCGTTCGTTGTGGAACGGTATGCGCGTGTACATGTTTTCGACGCGTACGTTACACGTCTCATCCTGACGTCATGTGTCCTTACGGGATCTTTACGGGTTGTGTGTGAACGCACTCACAGATCCCGGCAAATCACTGACAGTGTGAATGAACCGAAATCAAACAATCCTGGGACAAATGCCGGGTCACATTATCTGTGTATTTTCAGGAATCTCTGTGTGAAAGGAGCTCAACTCTCTTTGGTGATGCTTGTGGAGCAGAGATTACGCACTATACCTACACACTATGCAGGAATTCCGTTTTTGTCAAACAGCGACCCCTAAAATCGCTGTGGAGTACTTGTTTGTTAACGTTACTGTCGTAAATACTACTCACACAGAGCATCTCTGCAGTCACGGTCTGATACCCCTTTGAAGCTGTTATATTAAGGTACAAATTTTGCATAGTGTACCTTTAAATAAGAGATTAGCGCTAAAATGTGTTTTTGAACTCAACCTGAGCGCTCGTGTCCGCTGCTATCAGTGTCATGGATACATGTGTCTCTTGTGTCTTCACTCGGACGCGCTCTTCAATCAATCGCCGTTGTGGAGACTGGCTATTCATTCCGGTGAAATCAGAAAATAAAATACACACAAATGCGTCCCTGCTTGTTTTAACAGTTTTAAACTTTTTCCTTGCCTCAGCCATGGCCAGGAGTCAAGCAGGTGGAAAAATAGTAGCAAAAGCCTTAGCTCCATGAGTATATCAGAGCCTGTGGTCACGTGACGGTCGTAAAGCGATACGTTCTCCAGGCATTCTCCAGGTCACATGACCTGGCTAAAGACGGTGCGCCTTCTTCAAACTTACATAGTCGGTATTTCCAGAGGGCAGCCCCGCTTGGAGCATTGATAGTGTCAAGTGCTGTATATTGGCCTGAGGAATCATTTAAAATAACTCATATGCGTCAACTCTTTAGGTCACAAAGTCCGCGTGTGCCTTTAAAGGGGACCTATTATGTCCCCTTTTACAAGATGTAATAAAAGTCTTAGGTGTCCTCAGAATGTGTCAATGAAGTTTCAACTCTAAATACCCCAAAGGCCATGCCCAAATGCCACTTTTTGGTGGAAGCAAAAACAATCTGTTTTCCTCTGTGTGTATGTATCTTTAAATGCAAATGGCCTGTTCCTCCCCGCCCCCCTTTCCAGAAGAGGGCTGTGCCTTTACAGCTAAAACCTCAGATACCTCAGCAACAACAAAACAGGAGAAACGCTTTTGCATTCCACTGTGCTGCTTTTTTGCACTGGGACTGTATGATACACACGCATTTTAACACAACCATCTCTCATTTCTGTAATGAAAACTTTTTGAAATAAATTCTAGTTATGCAAAATCTAGACTATAGAGACTACGACGTGTATGACACAAACAAGTTAGAGATAATGGGAGGCTTGCAGCACCGGCCTGTAAGCAATGTAGTAGTTAGCACTATGGCAAAGTGCTGAAATTAAATAATTTAAACATTTTAAAAAGCAAAAGAAGGCATCTATTCAAATTAGCCTGATGGGATCCAGCACCAAATGTTTGTAATCTATCCGTGATAATTACCACATAATTACTGGCAAAGTCCAAATGCTTTTGCAATTAAAAGTGAAGGAAGAGAGTGGAGAAGAATTGGGATCCATAATTAATTAATCCCTTTCTCCCATAACCGATTATGTGACTAAATAATTGTTTCGTTTTTTCCTCTTGGACTTTGATTCCTGTTTCAGACTGGAATGCAAATCAGGGAATAGGGTTTCAATGTTTTTGTTTGGCGGCACAGTAGCCTGAAATTTCCCATAACATTCCAGATTAGGGAGACTCTTCTCATTCAGTTTAAGTCAAAAGGTAATACTACACTGACCTTTTGTTGGGAAAGAAAAATCCCAGTGTTTTGTCATGCTAAGAGGATTTGCTGGAAAACTCCATTTACTTTTAATGCGAGTGAAAATATAAGGTGACACATTTGATCCAAACTACACTACTGCCAGGCCCAGATGCGATCAGTTTTGTAATTTTGCACTAATTTTAAAAGAAAAATCAGCAATTCTGGATTTAATGGATTTAAATGTGCACATTTTTTATGGATTATTTTTTTTGAATAATATAAATATATATATAAACACACAAGTTAAAAACAATGACCCTTTTCACCCGCCATAATTTATTAATTTATGACTAAATTAAAATAAGGATTTTGCATTATAATTCATGGTAAGTCAAAGGTTTACAAGTCTTAATACAGAACATAATAGCAGTAGTGATAAAATAGGGTTAAACTTTATATTAAAGGAACACTTCGACTTTTTGGGACTTATTCACTGTATCCCCCAGAGTTAGATAAGTCCATACATACCTTTTTCATCTCCGTGCGTGCTGTAAGTCTGGTTGACGCACCCACCGCTAGCCTAGCTTAGCACAAAGACTGGATATAAATGGCTACAGCTAGCACACTAATCCCAATAAGTGACAAAATAACGCCAACATTTTCCTACACGCTCTCTGCTCCTCACCACCGACACCACGGCGCTTCTCGGGTGCTGCGGTTATCACTCCGCCCAAGTAGCAGTGCTTCGCCTTCTGAGAAAATAGTTCCCAGTATTTAAACGTTTAAAAAGTGGCTTTGTCTCATATTACCTTGTTATTTGTACACTCTGTGACTATACAAATCACAACATGTAAATAGGAAAATGTTGGCGTTATTTTGTCACTTATTGGGATTAGTGTGCTAGCTATATCCATTTACATCCAGTCTTTGTGCTAAGCTAGGCTAGCGGTGGGTGCGTCAACCAGACTTACAGCACGCACGGAGATGAAAAAGGTATGTATGGACTTATCTAACTCTGGGGGAAAGGTTGAATAAGCTAAAGTCCCAAAAAGTCAAAGTGTTCCTTTAAGGCGTGTTACAGTGTAATTACACATTTATGTACTAAATAATAATAATATTAGTAATAATAATAAACTACATGTTCTTACAATAGGGTTATTTTTTTTAGGATTAGTATTAGTTGAATGTAATTATGATGATTTATAAATTTTATAGCAATCGTTTTAGTAATTGCATGTACAGTAACGTGTAACAACGACACTGTAAAATAAAGTGTTACCTAAAATAGTGATAAAAATAATCATGCATTTAAAAAAAAAAAAAACAGCCCAACCCTAATGTCACCAATATGGCTGAAAGCATAATAAAATATTTAAAAAACAAATGAGCAAATCACAAAGAATGGGTAATTCGTTCAGCGGTTTGCTTTCACCCATGTTTGACCCTGCCTCTCATCCAGCACGGCTGTGTACAGATGCTTTGGGAATAGGGAGATTACAGACAAAGTAGGAAGGGTTAAGGGTCAAGTTCAAAAACACAACCCCAGCACAAAGGAAATGTCATAGCGACAAGAGATGGCAGCAGTAGAGAGGCTATTGTTGTGCCTCTCAGCATGAAATAGCTCCACTTAACAGAATCGCTGCTAGAGGAAGTCTCGGCTGATTTCCTTTATGGTTGTCCGGGTCAGAATGTGATGTACAAGAGGTTAGTATTGTGTTCACGCATTGTTAGTGCACGTTAACATCCTTGTGAGTACATTTGCAACTAAACAGAAAACCTCAAGGGCAGTGCAGAGCATGACTTTCCCCACCCTGTCTTCCCATACGGGTATAAACAGCCATCTGAGCGCCACAGGAAAACCCTGGGCTTCCCATGGACATGGTGTTAAATGGATTTGAGTCAGCTCCAGCCGAAAGCCAACAGCCAAGCTCTGGTGCACCCATCTCTCATATAAACTCAGCCCAAATGCATCGTTGTCTGGGCGACTCACCAGCATATCAGCCCACCTGTCTCCAGCAGCATGGAGCCCGCCGTGTGTCCTTTGAACTGACTAAAAGGAGAACATTTTTGGCCATGTAGAGGTGCCACGCAGAGCTAAATCTTTTTTGCTGTGTCTCATTTAACCTTTCGCCCTTCCACTCAGCTTGTAACCCCCCCCCCCCCTTCTTCCACCGCCATAAATAATCCTTAATAAGTAATTAATTAGTCCATCCTTAATTTAGCAGCTGCTTTTATCCAAAGTGATTTACAGTACACTTATTACAGGAACAATCTGTCTGGAGAAACATGGGGTTAAGTGAAGGGCACAACGGTGATGGTTCACTACGCAGTGCTAGTGGGGATCGAACCAGTTACTTTCTTATTACTAGCCCTGAGCTTTAGTTAACATGAAACGGCATTCAGAACAGTTTTTATAATGTGACTTTGGCAGTAACAGTGGCGTAGCGGACGGGCATGCACTTCGGGAAGCAACTTTTATTATTAAATTAACATTACAATTAATTTGCCCCACAATAATTTCCTAGCACATCACCGCATAACTGACGAGCTTCAGGGATAATAAAGATTAGCTTAGCAGTCCCTCCAGAAAAACGCGATTATGCGATCACATGATTCAATGCATAATCAGCCAAAGTCCGCATATTTATGCGGGGCCGAATTTTTTCAAATACGCCGCACTTTCGCCACATAAATTGACGATATCTGCGCAAAATATGCTGGGCTTGCATGATTTCATAATTCATTGCAAAAAAGTCACATATATCTTAGAGAGTTGAAAAATGTTGCGTTTGCTTCACACAAGAGCAGCTATTTCCCCCTGTTGCCATGGGAACATTATAAAGTGACGTAAATATGCGACGTGAACATCATCGAAAAGCTGTAAAACAGGAAGCACACATTTATTTTTATATATTTCTATTTATTCATTTTTAAAGAAGTTGTAGCATTTTCCTTTTGTAAAGCTACAGAAATGAAGCTTAGCGCAAGTTCTGCCAGGAAGACTCAATCGTTCACGTCATGTATTACCTTCTCACTTATCCAATCACATCCTAATAGCCAGTATAAAAGGGTGGTACTTACTCATGTCTGAGTTCTCAGATGCTGTCGCTTCAACCACCTCCATCCTCCCCATCCACCACCAGACGGGACCTTCCTTCATCTCCCTACCATTCTACGCCCTTCATCTCCCTACCATTCTACGCTGGGTCCTCCCCTCCATCCTTCCCATCACCCCCAGACGGGCTCTCCCCTCTACCCTAAAGATGCCAGGATGTCCTCTCCTCCTTCCACCCCACCACCACCAGATGGCACCCTTCCTTACTTCGCGGGGGTGGGCTGCGCCCCCGCCTTCACCTCGGGCGGGATGCGCAGATTCCGTACCCTCGGAATGCGAGTTACGGACGGGGCCTACGCCAAAGAATTTGATTGCTTGCTGAGCTCGTAAATAAATGTTATTGTCTCAGTATTATTCTCCCGAGTCTTTCTGGTAGAACTTGTTTGACTCATCAATGTTTTGTAAGTTTGAGCCATGTGTTTATTGAGGTCTGAAATAAAACAAGATGAGAACTTAAATATTCCCAGCACTTTCTGTGATGTAGTATGCTTGCTTATCATAGGACGTAATAAGAAATGACTCTTTACATTAAAGTAGTAGCCTAGTGAGAACAGTGTTGGGGGAATCACTTTTTTCTCTCTTTTTCATCAAGTTCCCGCAATTTCATCGCATAAAATTGCATAAATATCCCGCATATTCCATCGCATTTTTTAAGAAAACGTCATGCAGCTTTTGGAACAACATGAGGGAGAGTAAACCATGACAGAATTGTAATTTTCGGGAGAACTATTTCTTTGCCACACCACACTGGCAAAATGATTCAGCATATAAAGTTTCAAGGTGTGCCCAACGCTTCATTGAACTGATCAAAACACTTCTGTTCTCCAATTAATTCTGCCCATCAGTTTGCTCACAGAAAGTGTTACACAGAACAATACAATGCTTCAGTGAGCAAACACATCTCTGTCTTTCCGGCTACTCAAAATAAAAGGCTGCAGTTATTTATAGAAAAAGCACTCATCTTAGTATTGTGTTTCAACATGAAAAATCTTTACCTGTGAGGGCCTCGACCAGGACACTTCAGCCAGGTTTGTAGAGCACTTCAGCCCCAATGTATGCTGGGTATGTGGGTGTGTGTGGGATTTATTCCCACTCTACCAATGGAGGTGGACTCAAGGAAGCTGTTATGTAAGTCTCTTAAGAGAGGAGAGTCAGTGCAGCCTGCAGAAGCAGCGGGATCACTGTTCTAAAGAGCCATTACAGGCATCTGAGCATTTGTGAGAAATAAACATGTTTACAGTAAGTGACCAGTGAGGAATTCAGCTGGAATAACATTCTCGAACACAGCCACATCATCTTGGTGATAAATACATGAGCCAGAACTGGAAATGTAAAGTTTAAAAAACACATCAAAGTAGGTCATATGAATGACTCATCATTGCTTTAAATTAGACTTATCACAATGAAGGGAGCCAAGCATAATTATAATATCTTAGCACTTTTATTTTAAGTTACATGTTAACATGAAAAACTAAACACAATTACTGTGTTTTTGTACTTTCTATTCCAATCAGTGGTGGCACAGTGGTGGTGGGGCTTGTTGGGGCTATAGAGAGCATTGGTTCCTCAAAGGATTTTTTCCATTCATTTTTCCCAAAGGGATTTTTAAAAAAGTCTTTGTTAAAGTTTATAAGCCATGAACCAAACCACCTACCAGAGCAGTATCATAACATCACAGACTTTGATTTGAAGCAAAAAGTATTTGAAAAACAAAAAAGGTGCAAGACTTTAGTGAGGGAAAGAACTACAATCCCATGAAGCATTACAAATCTCTTAACTGAATTAGAAACAATGGAGAATTACAAAACTTTTCATTTAAAGTAGTTGATCATTCCTATAGAAACAATATATTTTAAGAGTATTGCAAAATATGCATATATGTTAATATATAGACAGATAAATATAAAGTATTTTGACAGCATAGCGGGTCCGACTCAATTACAACATTTGCTGCGTTTCATTGGCGGGATTTGCTTGCCACAACACTCTGATTATCTGTACAGCATCTTGTGTACTTAAGTTTTTTAGTAAGAGTTAAGAATTCAGATGTTAACAATTATAATTTAAATGATAAGTTGAAATAATGCAAACATTTGGCTTTAACAAAATCATATACCATTGATTAACAACCTCGGAACTCACAGTAGGTCTGTCTTTAAAGGTTTATAAGTTATCGTTAAAAACTAAATCTCTTATGGAGAAAGTGAATGGAGATTTGACTGCTGCCTTCTATAGCCCCATCAGAAATCGGCAGTGTGTATATGTTTTAATGTGCCGTCATAAACAATTGTGTTGATGGGAGGATTCAATTAGCCCTCGTTCAGGTACCTTGAACTTTAGAGGCATCTCAGAATAACTCAGAGACACATTGTCCTCTTGTAATTGCTATTGTTGAGTAGGTACTTTGTGGGTTTGAGCCCCTGATATTTTTGAAGATTCACTCACATTATAACATCATATAATAATGAATTTAATGTAAATTCTTCTAGCCTACAGCCTAGTGGTGATGAAAAAGAGAAAAGGTTGTTTTCAATGTAAACAGCATATGTTAACTTGAAAAACTTGAAGTGAGTCCTCACTGTCTGGTGAAAAGCCTCTAAGTTCTCTTTTGTTCCCTATAAAATAAGAAAGCAATCCTGAAGCATTTAAACTACTGTATGTACAGTACTCTCCAGCATTGTGCTAGAATAGTGGTACTCAAATGGTGGACTGCAGTCCGTTTCCATAACCCTGTTTGGTTCCATCAGGACCGTGGGACATATTAGCGACATTTTACCTACTCCATCCTCCATAGGCTTCTAAGTGATTGAAACTTGCCAGACCAGAAAAGTTATTAAAAAAAATCGTTAAAATAGTCCAAGTGACTACAGTGGCTCAATCTTAAGTTTATCAAGCGACGAGAATACTTTTTGTGCACAAAAAACAAACAAAAATGACATTCATTTCCTTCTCTTTGGGCCTCGAGATAGTTCACGTAGTATAATTGCGTAGAGCTTCTGTGTTCTACGTCACACGTAAGCTCACTATTGCCGTTCAACACAGAAGCACTACAAATTATACTACGTGAACTATCTCGAGGCCCAAAAATAAGGAAAATAATACTTGAAAAAAATCTTGTTTGTTTTATGCGCTCAAAAAAATTCTCGTCACTTGATAAACTTAAGATTGAGCCACTGTAGTCACTTGGACTATTTTAACGATTTCTTTAATAACTTTTCTGGGCTGGCAAGTTTCAATCCCTTAGAAGCCTATGGAGGAGTGATCCAGCTCTCAGATTTAATCAGAAATATCTTAATTTGTGTTCCGAAGATGAATGAAAGTCTTACGGGTTGGAACAACATGAGGGTGAGTATTTACTGACAGAATTTTCATTTTGGGGTGAACTATCCCTTTAAAGTGAGCAGCAAGCCAAAACAGAGCGGTTCACACCACAGGCGCTCAGGGACGTTCATGACATCCGCCAATATTTATATCTAGAGCCAAACACGCTTCATTCAAGCCCTTTCCGTTGCAGGTGCGTTGCTTCTCTCTTAATGTTGCGCACCACATTAAGAGCTGGGGTGTTTTTAACAACAGTAGCAGAAACACGGTGAGCAGAAAAACAGATATTTTTGCTAAAACACTGCAGAAAACAAGAATGCAGCAAATAGGCCTACAATTATTTTTATCTGTCATGCAGATTACTTTTTCCATGCATTTAGCATTATTAATCAGCATATCAAAAGCATTTCACAATAAACAATGTTATAATTTGGAAAATGATTTAGAGATGGCAAGGGAAGACAAAAAAACAAATTAATTGTTAACTTTGTTTTGTGCGCATGCTGTGTGCACACTAGTTAACTTTGTTTTGTGCTCATGATTTTTCTAAAAGGAAAAAAAAGCCTGTTAAAAAATCTGATCTAACCTTTTTATATCCAGTTGGGAGAAATATTAACTTTTTTTGGAAAATATTGGTAAAAATTCTAAGATATCACTGCTTTGGATCTAGGGCCCAAGATTCTCATCTTTGATGACTATTTTGAGTGTTTAGTTGTTGTTTTTTACAAAGTACTGCAGCTGCTTTGATGGAAATGTATAACTGTTCCAAAGAAGTATTGTCCAGACCTCTGCAGGGATGGAAATATAGAGACCGCACCTCTTGGAACTTTAATTGAATAGCCCTGTTCTAGAATGCAGTTTCCTTTATCTCAATGCACATTGAAAAACAGATGCTACAATGAGTAACAAACTAACTATCGATCAATGGGACCCAGTTAAGGAATGCTGCGCAGGGCCTGGATCTGTTTTGTAATGAAGACACAAAGCCCCTGAGCAACTACCCCATTAGTCCACAATGTGAGCTCACTGGACACAAAAGCCATGTCTGCTCAATGGACGTTAATGTCTCATGGGGGTTTGCGCAGAGCGTGGGGCAAAAACAGAAGAGAAAAGATAAAATAGCACCCACTCCTTATTACGCTTTCACCACTTTCAGTCTCTTTCTTTTCAGTCCTCCTCTTTTTCAGTCTTCCTCCCCATCGGCAGGGCCGTAAATAATACATCAAAATAGTAGATGGTCTGAGCACAAATGAGAGGGTTTGAGGATGTGAAGGCATTTTCTAGGTGTACTAATGATGAGAAGAGCTGAGCTGAGAAAAGGGGTTTTCACTTTTTCATCTTGTTAAAAACAAAGAATATGGGCCTTCAAGCTGATATCCAGACAGAAGGAATGGCTAAAATAAAGATACACACATAAACACGTCCACTTTCTCATTTTCTCTGCTGTACCAAATATATTACCAGAGATGACAGAGAACTATGAATGAACAAAAATACAAATAAATATGAGCGAGAAGGAATTTGCTTAATGATCATGAGATCCATCTGTGAGAGTAAACAAACAACACATCACTGTGTGGGAATCAGCACTTGCAAATGCTGTATAATGATGCAAGGTTGTTAATGATTTTTCGTGCACATTAAGGGCTGATAGTGAAAGAATAAAAGTGCTTCTTATCCTCAGTGAGAGGACTGTGTAGAGACAATAGTCTGTGGATTAAAATCCCCATGAAATCAAAATGGACAATTCTTGTTTTTTATGGAATATGGCAGAATTTATTATAAAAAAATGTATCCAAGCACATTATTTTTTAATACATGTGCCCTTCTAATCTTTAATCAAAATAAATTCCCCTCCCTCTTGCAGCAACATCTCTTCTCTTCTCTGATGATGTAATGTTTCTGTTTTAAGGTTTTGAGAACATTATTAATGTTGTTAACATAACTTGAAGAACATTTGTTCATAACTTTGTTTATAACTTTGAGAGAACCTTGCCAGAACGTTATCCAATGTTCTTAGAATGAACAATATCACACGAGTAGCAGGGCTGTATATCAGAACATTCTCAGAACTTAAAGTTATTAACAAAGTTATGAACAAACGCTATACCAGTTATGTTAACAACGTTAATAATGTTCTCAAAACCTTAGCACAAAAACATTATATACATTGTTCATAAAACGTTTTTTTTTCCTGAAACGTTTTAGTTGGACGTTCATCTAACATTTTTTAAATGTTATTTGTTTCAGAGAAAATTCAAAAGTAATATTACCGTAATGTTTGCAAAACAATAATATCTGAAAGCTTTCTGTCCCTCCATTGACAGCTACGCAACTACCACTGTGACGCTTCAAAAACTTTATAAAGAGATCTTAAAACTAATCCAAATTAAAGTAACATTAAGTATTTTTTCCTCTTCGCTCGCTTGTCGCTTGTGAAATTGTCCATTGCCGCTGTCGTAAATAATTTAGCCTACCGTCGCACGCACGCTCGCTGTTTACCCAGCACCAGCTTTAGAATGAACGTTGTCCACAGACAAGGTAGAGTGTGTTACATGATTTCATGAAAGGATGATGTATTGCGACATCAGAAACGAAGAAAAACTAAATAATGACTATTGTAGCGCTTGACGTAAAGCAGTAGAGTTTGTAGTTCTTTTTTGTGCAGGGGTTCCTACCCGAAACCTGAAGTTACATAGTGCCAGTAAAGGCGATACAAACCCGGTCAGGCGATGGTAGACGAGTCATTTAACTTATTTTAAGTCGATGTACCATCACAAGGGTCTTGGAAATATACTGTATTATGAAGGTTGAAAAACTACTTAGTGTTACTTTAATTGAGCGGTTTAGTCCACATTTTCTAAAGAGACATGATCGCTTTATGATGAACAGATTGAATTTAGCCTTTTATTCACATGTAAACATTCATCAACTCACACATCAGTTGTGGTAAACGGAAGCTCAAGCATGTTCGCTTGGCGAGAACCAATGAGATTCATTCTTGTGTTGCGCAGCACGTTTGAGCTTCTGAAAGAACTAATGAGGTTTGTTCTTGCGCATCAAGCAGGTTCAGTTGATTTCTGTTTCTGTTTAGTGAATAATATTTCAATTGCATATTAAAGCATATACATTTGCATATATACTCCCCCCCCCCCTTTCCAAAAATGTTTTTAGAGAACATTCAATACTAACTTTGTAATACCTTAAAGGGGGGGGTGAAACACTCTGTTTCAGTCAATCTCATGTTAATCTTGAGTACCTATAGAGTAGTATTGCATCATTCATATATCCAAAAAGTCTTAAGTTCTATTATATTTATAAAAGAAAGATAGGCTGTACCGAGTCTTTCCGGAAAAAAACGAGCGGGTGGAGGCGTGCCGTGTGGGCGGAGCTAAATAATCACGAGCGCGCGAAGCTTACGTTGAGAGCTTCTGGAAGCTGTGATATCCCAAAACAAAACATTGCTAACAATCAGATTCAGCCATACATTTTTGATCCCGAATCAGATCCCGAGGCTGAAATTGAAGACGAGCAGCAGCAGCAACGACTACAGCAGGACGTCTAAGCGGTGTGTACTGGAACTGTATAACTTTTATTTGTTTAGCGGTTTTTGTAAATGACTAATTTTCACTTTATGTCGTCGTATTTTTTTTAAAGGTGTACATGTGGGAAGTGTAGTTTTACATTAACTGTACGTGATCATGTTGTTTACTTGTTGTGCTTAATACACGGCGATAGTTAACAACTCACAGACATTTGAAGCAGTTTTACTTACCGCCTGCAGTTCCAACGCACGACCGTAAACCTTTATCATTGGGACTGCTCCATCCTTAAGCATTAGATGATCTGCAAATCCGGCGTCGAACTGGGCCTTGTTTATAAAACAATCACAGCCGATGACTTCAATAAAGCCGAGCACAGCGCTCTGATAGGCATAACGTTATTTCTCTCGCTCCAGGCTACAGCTGCGCGCGCGCGCCCTTCCGGAAGAAGTGCCATTAGGACCCGTATAAGGAAAATCCGGCCTAGCTGACGGCACACAGGCCCGTACTCGAGTATTTTGAGAACAGAAATACTCAATCAAACGTACAACTTAATTTTTGAAACTTTGTCCATGTTTAGCATGGGGATCCAACTCTTTAATAGTGTAAAAAAATCACTATTCGTGAATTAGCATTTCACCACCCCCCCCTCCCCCCCCCCCCCCCCCCCCCCCCCCCCCCGCCCCCCCCCCCCCCCCCCCTTTAATGGGAACATCAGCAAGACATTCTTAGAACATGTTTGTTAGTGAGAGGGGATATTTGGCACTCATCTAAAAGAGCTGTAAAGGTAAAAGAGTGTGGAAGTTGTCCTTGAGTACACCCTACCCGCTCTCCATAAAGCCACTTTCTCCTGCATTTATGCATGAGCGCTTCAGCCTGTCAGCGCTCCCCTATGCTGCCTGAAAAATACTACAGTAACTGAAGATCTCACTATACAGGCCAGGATAGACACTGATGGGGAGGATGATCTGAAGATTCAACACATTTACCCAACCACTAACACCAAATAATTATCTTCAGCCTCAAACACAAAAAAAATGTTATGTCTTGCACATATAATGGAAAAAAAATTAATGTGGCCTTGAAAAAACGGTAGTAAAACTTAATATACTTCATAAAACATGCCTCAAATAAAAGGGAAATTGGTTTTGAAGGCTTGAAGACAAATAAACTTTAGGTTTGTCTGCAGCCATTTTTAAATGATGTGACGGAGTGTATTACAAACCCAGAAGCAGAGGTTGCATCAGCCTGATTGCATAATAATTTACTCCCTCAAAAGGATTCACTTACTCACTTAAAAGTGCATCTCCTGCATCCTGACCAGTGCTAAGCTCTAGGCAGTCAGCCGTTTGTTGAAAGTGATGCAACAGTACACAAATAACAAATTCAGTATCTCAAATCATCAAAAGCATTTGTCAAAATGTGAGCATTCGTTAATTAAAAGGCTCAGTTCCACTCGAGATGCGGGCTATGAGACGGAAATTCACTCTGACAGTCGAACGAGAAGCGCAAATAATAGGCTGAGCTTGTTATAGGATAAAAAGATCATTGGATGAGCATGATGAAAGTTGTGTATAATAAGACCCTTCTTTATACTCAACTGTATTTTTTACTGTGGATGATAGTGGCGTGCGTTGATACCAAAAGTCGGCTGCATCATTTTCTACCCATGGACTTCCCAATAGTTTGTCTGCAACTGAAACAAAACTTACAGCTCTTAAATATAACTTTTTACAGGGGTGTGATTACAGATAGGCAGTGTCCACACAAAAGTGCTATCCCCACCCAATATAAAATCAGTGCAATTAAAGTTTTGGACTGGATTGGCTTTTACCTTTTGCTCAATTATTGATTAAAGCCAATTTTGAATATGTCAGAACCTAAAACTGTGTGGTAATCCAGTTTAATGGTTTACAATAATATCTAAGAATCCATATATTCAACCTCATATTGAGACTATGAGACATTGAGACTATGTTGCATATATCGGTGAAACATCAGTTATTGGGCATTATTTAGACCATTTAGACAATTTTTAGTCTCAATGAGACTTTGAAGTTTAAGTTCAAATTTGAACACCACCAATAATTTGGAGATCGAGAGAGGGCACGCCTGGATTGTTTTGTTTCATGTGGCAGCAGTCGTCCGTGAGGGACTGCTGCCTTTATTTTCGTTTTGTATGTGTTTATTTATTTATTAAAGTCTTTAAATGTTCACCGGTTCCTGCCTCCTTCTTCCCACAACATCTAAACTCGTTACAGTCATCTTTAGCAATTTTTTATATTGTTTGGTCTGATGCCTAAAGTAACCATAGTACGGAGCCCCCCTAGTCCCACTTTGGGGAAAAAAAAAAATTATAACTATCTCATGGCCTCAAGATAGTAACTCGTGGCCTCAAGATAGTAACTCGCGGCCTCAAGATAGTAACGCGTGGCCTCAAGATAGTAACTCGTGGCCTCAAGATAGTAACTCGTGGCCTCAAGATAGTAACTCGTGGCCTCAAGATAGTAACTCGTGGCCTCAAGATAGTAACTCGTGGCCTCAAGATAGTAACTCGTGGCCTCAAGATAGTAACGCGTGGCCTCAAGATAGTAACTCGTGGCCTCAAGATAGTAACTCTTACTCGTGGCCTCAAGATAGTAACTCGTGGCCTCAAGATAGTAACTCGTGGCCTCAAGATAGTAACGCGTGGCCTCAAGATAGTAACTCGTGGCCTCAAGATAGTAACTCGTGGCCTCAAGATAGTAACTCGTGGCCTCAAGATAGTAACTCGTGGCCTCAAGATAGTAACGCGTGGCCTCAAGATAGTAACTCGTGGCCTCAAGATAGTAACTCGTGGCCTCAAGATACTAACTCGTGGCCTCAAGATAGTAACTCGTGGCCTCAAGATACTAACTCGTGGCCTCAAGATACTAACTCGTGGCTCAAGATAGTAACTCGTGGCCTCAAGATAGTAACTCGTGGCCTCAAGATAGTAACTCGTGGCCTCAAGATAGTAACTCGTGGCCTCAAGATAGTAACTCGTGGCCTCAAGATAGTAACGCGTGGCCTCAAGATAGTAACTCGTGGCCTCAAGATAGTAACTCTTACTCGTGGCCTCAAGATAGTAACTCGTGGCCTCAAGATAGTAACTCGTGGCCTCAAGATAGTAACTCGTGGCCTCAAGATAGTAACTCGTGGCCTCAAGATAGTAACTCGTGGCCTCAAGATAGTAACTCGTGGCCTCAAGATACTATCTCGTGGCCTCAAGATAGTAACTCGTGGCCTCAAGATAGTAACTCGTGGCCTCAAGATAGTAACTCGTGGCCTCAAGATAGTAACTCGTGGCCTCAAGATAGTAACGCGTGGCCTCAAGATAGTAACTCGTGACCTCAAGATAGTAACTCGTGGCCTCAAGATATAACTCGTGGCCTCAAGATAGTAACTCGTGGCCTCAAGATACTAACTCGTGGCCTCAAGATACTAACTCGTGGCCTCAATAGTAATCTCGTGGCTCCAAGATAGTAACTCGTGGCCTCAAGATAGTAACTCGTGGCCTCAAGATAGTAACTCGTGGCCTCAAGATAGTAACTCGTGGCCTCAAGATAGTAACTCGTGGCCTCAAGATAGTAACGCGTGGCCTCAAGATAGTAACTCGTGGCCTCAAGATAGTAACTCTTCCGTGGCCTCAAGATAGTAACTCGTGGCCTCAAGATAGTAACTCGTGGCCTCAAGATAGTAACGCGTGGCCTCAAGATAGTAACTCGTGGCCTCAAGATAGTAACTCTTACTCGTGGCCTCAAGATAGTAACTCGTGGCCTCAAGATAGTAACTCGTGGCCTCAAGATAGTAACTCGTGGCCTCAAGATAGTAACGCGTGGCCTCAGATAGTAATCGTGGCCTCAAGATAGTAACATCGTGCCTCAAGATACTAACTCGTGGCCTAAGATAGTAACTCGTGGCCTCAAGATACTAACTCGTGGCCTCAAGATACAACTCGTGGCCTCAATATACTATCTCGTGGCTCCAAGATAGTAACTCGTGGCCTCAAGATAGTAACTCGTGGCCTCAAGATAGTAACTCGTGGCCTCAAGATAGTAACTCGTGGCCTCAAGATAGTAACTCGTGGCCTCAAGATACTATCTCGTGGCGTCAAGATACTAACTCGTGGCCTCAAGATATTAACTCGTGGCCTCCGTACTATAGCATTTGAAACAACGTTTTATTTTTAATTTATGACAAAATATGATAGAGTATTAGTCTTATTAAATAGCCAGAATTTTAATATCAGTACATGCCTAATTTCCAATGTACTCTTAAGGGGCCGTTTACACAACACTGTTTTCAACTAAAAACTAAAAACTTTTTATTTGTTCTGGCCGTACATTTACACTACAACTGAGTTTTGGGGGCCTGAAAATGCAAACTTTTGAAAACTGGTTTCAACAGGTTTTGTCTAAGTATAAACTACAAAAAAAATTTGTGAAAACAGTGATGTCATGCATGTATGTATTACGTGTTCAGTCTATAGGCAGGTAGTGTTTCTTCACAAATTGAAGTCGCCGACTACTGGCCTTTCAGCAGAATAGAGCATTTTAGTCATTTTCGCAGATCATTTTGACCATTGCCGCCTGTACGCAAAAAAAAAAAAAAAAGCTAAAGACAAACTTTTCTGCTTTCCTAAGACTTCTATGTAAATGACTGCTTTTTTAGGATCGATCAGAAGGACAGCTGCATTTGCAGATCTTACTCTTACTAAATGACTGCGGACTGAAAAATGATCTTCTTTCTTCCTTCACCATGTCTGAGTGGGCTAACTGTTACTTTGTAAATGTGGGCGGTCGTATTCTAGCGATGTTACAATGACAATCCTGAACGATCAGTTTACCCAGCTCAATTTCTGTGAATGGACCTTTGAGTTTTGACAGCAGGACTGTGTCTACAGGGTACAAACTCTTATTTCAAATGACCAAGAAAATCCAGTTTTCCGTGATATGGCTCTTTTAAAGTGTCCCAAGGGTGGGGGGAAATGAGAACTTGGTGTATTGTTTATGTGAAAACAACCATTTATGAGAAGCTGGCTTCATAAAGGTTTTTGACCCAACATCAACAGCTCAGCTCTTTATTTGAAAAGATTTAACACATCTGCTCTGCAGGCTGTTGTGCGGTCAGCGATCCATCTGCTCGTGCATGTTACAAATGGCTTGCGCGAGACCCGCTGATGGAAACAAGCCCACAGCAGAGCATGTACCCTACGCATCAAGCCAAGTGAACAATCATTTACGCTGAAAAAGTGGTCCTGGGCTCACGGTTAAATCAATACATAAACTACCCAGAGGGTCTCCTGTGGAGCTGCTGAAGCGGACAGGCTGTTTAAGTAATGGACATCATGTGAGGTGAAAGCTCTGACTCAGCGTTCTGTCCTCCACCTAGAGGAAGAAAGCGCCTGCTCTTTTTCTGCCTGGTCCCTCATAATTTCATCTCCTACCTATTTTGCTCAGATTTGATTCGTCATTACATTGTTCCTTTTTTAGCCTTCACTTTCACTTTGGCTATTCTGGTCTGTCCATCCATTTTCATTTTCTCTCTCGTCCCTCCTTCCCCTTTTTTCCATGCCTCACAATCTATTTATAATAAGTCAGAACTCATCTCAGTCTGCACTCCTAACAGGGTCTTGAATGTCACAATGGCAGGGAAAATCAATCAAGAGCAGATACTGTTCAACACTGTGAGCCATGACTCGATAAATGCACATCTCTTACGGTCAGAAATTAACTTTTTTTATGATGGGGCAATATTTGATCCAATGTAATTGATTTTCCGGGACCTTTTTTACCTTTATGACAGGCTTTTTTTTTTTTTTTTTTTACAAACCATCTCTGAATACAATTATTTGTCCATTTATAATTACTGTAGTTGAATCAATTAACTGAATTGTAAAAAAAATTTATTTGCACAGCAAATAAAGCTCTGCTAGAATCTGTGTATAATCTAACACAGCAACATAGACCTAACTAGACAGGCAGAGAACAGAATATGCCTGTTACACTCTTGATTGATCAGTTTGTTACCCAATTGGATTTGGACTGATCATCCACAACATTAATACCACCTGACTAATATGGTGTAGGTAGGTCCTCCTCATGCTGCCGAAACAGCTCTGATGCATCATGACATGGTGCCAGATCCCACAGAACACATTCAGAAGTATTGTGGGCTCCAAGACATTAGCAGCAGATCCTTTAAAATACCCATATTATGCGATTTTAAAGGTTCCTAATTTTGTTGTAAATGTCTCCTACAATAGGTTTACATGCATCCAAGGCTAAAAACATTTACATTTTCTCAATATATATATATATATATATTGCAAAATATACAGATGGCTCAGTCTGTTGTGATTGGTCTACAACAATGCATGTCAGAAATAAAACGACTATTATCTGAATTTCAGCTCTTCCTCATCACTTGTATACACAGTGAAACAAACAGTAACAATGGTGTCTGTTTTACTGTATCAATTACAGCACGAGACTTTGCACTTTGGAAGTGCATGTAAAGTGGAATTGGTTTTGGTCATTTTTGACATGTCGACAACACGAAACCAAACTCTTCAAGGCCTCAGCTACAACTACTGTGTTTGAGGGTCAAAGTAGACATTGTTTGCGGGCAGCCAATGTCTCAGACAGCAACACAGTGTCGGTTCAGATCCGGGCCACATCTGGTACATGTGGATTCAACACGTACCAGATGCGGGCCGGATCTGGCCCGACACTATGTTGCTGTCTGGGATAGACTGGCATTATGCAAATTTGTTGCAAACCTACACAGGGCTCGAATTTCGGTGCGGGATTGCGGGTATTGCGCATAATTCTAATCATTCCCGCAGGTCTCCCATTTATATAGCGGGAAATTCCCGCAATCGTAATCCACACAGATTATAAAATCAAATCATTCTTTTAAAGGTTCTCTCAGCGATCCTGGGTGACGTCACTTCTTGTTGATGTTCGAACTATTGTCAAACAAAACGGAGGCTAGCTAGACCCTCCATTCTCCTCATCCGCGCACTAACCCCTCAAACCCACCCCCAAACCATTCTTGTCGGTTATTGGCTGGAACAGTTTGTTATGTTTCTTAGAGCGGGTCGCTAGAGTTTGTTTTTGTAGCCGTTTGTGAAGCCTGGGGTGTCCGCAGAGACCGCGTTTTTTTACAGTGTGTTCAGGGGACAGGCAGCTAGCGGATCGTGAGTAGATGTTTGCTGTATGTGACAAAAAATGTTTTGGCCATAAAAACGTGTGACATCGCTTAGAGCACCTTTAACAACTATCTGCCAGACGCAATTTCACAAACAGCTTGAGTGTTCAGCGGTGCCGCGTCTTCTATCTCTTCTCTCAAAATGTGTTGTGCAAGGCAGCCATCAAGCGCTGCGGCGACACACTCGCGTTTCAACATGACATCATGACTTTTGCGTAAACATACACGCCATTTTCAAGTCAAGTGGCGTGTTATTTATACGCATTTTGAGCTATCCGCGTGTATGCGTGTATATCTACGCCGTTATGTCCGAGTGATTCCGCGTGTATGTACACGCTGTTAAAAATCCGAGCGAAATAAAGCCAAATTTTGATATACATCTGGGGAAGCGATATTTTTCTTACTAGGATGGTAGGGAAAGACTCATAAATGGTATTAACCAGTGACGGGAAGGTTTAGGGACGGGGTTGGGGTAGGTCATATATTTATATATACAGTAATGTAACGTTAAGTCAACGGCGTTCATAAACACGCTGAAAAGCGATTATGCGTGTTGATAGCACGCCAAAAATGGAAATACGAATTGGCGTGTCATACATACGCTGTTTCATGAGATCAGTCTGCGCGTTTAGGAGTCGGGACATGACGGAATATTCACTTGCACAATCGGGCCAGCAGTCCATCGTGACTGAAGTTTACCATTTGCCCGTCTTTTTAAGTCTTACCAGTTTAAACATTCAAGCGATTTTAAACTATAATCAGTGCTCGCGCTCTTTCTGAGAGATTATTTTCTATGCGCACATTCATAGAAAATCCGCCTCAAAAACAGCTGGCCAGTAACAAAAGTTATTTTTCGCGGATTATATTCCGGTCTGCGTGAGTATACTCTAAACATAGTCGCTTTTGTCTTTAATAAGCATAAAACGCATGTCAGTATAATGAACAGGATTCGTGCACTAGCTCTTAAAGTGACGGCAGCCATATGTGTGTCATTAATTTGTTGTCAAAACAACAAAAGATAGCTTTAAGTTAAAGGAATCAGGATTAATAGCCTATGTATTTAATTTATTCTAATTAAAATACTACTTAAATACTAAAATACTACCCAGTGTTGTTTTCCATTGGATTACTTTATTCAGTTTCTGTATAGACATATTCAAAAACTTTTCTCTTTATTTGTATCTTTATTCTATTGTATTTATTTGTGCTATTTTTTTTTTTTTTTCAATTTAATTAAACAATTTAAATCAAGCTTCCTTGTGTTGTGTAAATTTACAACCCCATTGTAAAAATGCAATGAGCGCAAACATTTAGGCAAGAATAAATGTAATAATTTTGTTTGGAAAATAAATGCTTTTCCCTTTCTCCCCCTCAAACAAAAAAAATCCCCCCCATGAGAATCATCTAAGGGGGGATTTCCCCCCCATTTTCCAAAACGAAATTCAGGCCCTGCTACACTCGGGCAGTTCAGAATCGATTCTTTCTTTTGTCAGACAATAACTTGTGCACTTTGATCTTTGAAAATGTGTAGACCTTTTACATTTACAAACATCTATACTACACACTACTTGAAAGGTAATATCCAAAAAAGCATAATGGATGCACTTAAAGTCCTGCAAGTTGAGAGGGGTGATCTCCATGGATCGGATTCGTTGGTCCAGCACATCCCATAGATGCTCAGTTGGATTGAGATCTGGGGAATTTGGGGGCCAATGCAACACCTTGACCTCTTCATCATGATCCTCAACCCTTCCTGAACAATGTGTGCAGTGTAGCAAGGTACATAATCCTGCTGAAAGAGGTCACTGCCACCAGGAAACACCATATTCCCACGCAGTGCAAATAAAGGAATTTATTACATACCATACATTATTTTAATTGATATAAAGGAAAAGCAAAATTCTATTAAAAATAGTTTTAGGAATTATTTCATGTCAACTTAGGGATGCGGCCAAAGCGCATGAATAATGACTTCTAAATAAATAAGAAATTCTACCGAATAATCAAATATTTGTTAGCCTGATTAATTGATCAGGCACAAGGATACATATAACATATTTAAATTACAGGGAGATTAAAAAAATGTATTAAATTTATATAAAAAATTATATTTAAATATCTTGGACATTTTTGTCACTTTAGTCCTGATCCCTGGTTAATTTGTAAAGCTGATCTCTCACCAGAATATGAAAGCTTTAAAATTGAAAGGTCACTGTCTTTTGTGAAACAATACAATACATGTTTTGAATTGGTTTTCAATATCAAAAGTCATAATAACTATTTTTATAATACTTTTTTGGAGTATTTGAATCTCTAGTCTGCCTATGAACTGCCACTGTATGGAAAATATCTGCTCAACTTTAGTTTTTCATTGAATATCCTTTTTCCATGGAAGAACAATGGATTGTGAATGTTGTTTCATTATGAATGCATCACATCACTCACAATTCCCTCTTAGTCCATGCACTGCTAACGTTGTTAATCTCCCTTAATCCAATCCCAGACTGGCAACTCAATCCATCACAGCACACTTTACTGTCCAAGCAGCTGTTTGTTCCAATGTATTGGAGTCTTGGCAACAAACATCATTCTATAACATTTGCCTAAAGCCAAGAAAGACAAATCTAAAATCCCAGACCCAATGAATTTAACTCCTGTGACAAATATCGAAGCTTCTGTATATCACAAAAGCCAAATTGCTTTCAGGCTGGTCTGCCTGCTAGACTGTACTAAATCAAGATAGGCACGAATGTGATTAGCCTTGAGCCGCAAAGGACCCAGACAGACGAGCTCTGATCAAAAATGTCTGAATTTAAACTAGTTTATAACTGTTCTGTGGTTTCTCACATAAAGTTTGAGGTTAGGACTGGACATGAATGATACCTCACAGAAATGTTACACGGTTGTGCACTATTCAGAATTTAACTGAAAATTATTCAGAATTTCCATTTGATTTGAATATAAGGAGCAAAATATTGAATTAGTTGAATTTCATTTAAACTGAAAGAAATTCATGTACTTTTAAAACAAAGTATGTCAAGACTTTAAATGTTAGCTTGTAAAAGTTTGAGACAACATCTCTTCTCTTCTCTGATGATGTGTTTTTTGGCGGGAAGGCAAGACATCCTGTCATGAGATCGAACATAGCAAAACATTTTTTGTTTAAAGCAATAGTTGAACTAAAAATTAAAATTCTGTCATCATTTACTCTCCCTCAAGTTGTTTCAAACCTGTATGAATATCTTTCTTCTGCTGAACACAAAAGAATAAATTTTGAATAATGTCGGTAACTAAACAGTTGATGTACCCCATTGACTTTTGAAACAACTTGAGGGTGAGTAAATGACAGCATTTTTAAGTGAACTAGACTATTCCTTTAAAATAGATATCATGATTCTCCCACGATTCTGAATAGACAACTACACAAAACAAAGTGTAATTTGCTATAGGTTCTGACAAAATGTTAATTGTTGCAGTCAATTTAAAAATATTTAAATAATTTAAATAATTTAAAAACAAATCGGTTTGAATATATAGACTTCACTACTGGACTTTCAATACTGGATGAATCAGCATTTTCGAACAAATCTCTTGAATGGAGAGTCACCTGTCGCCACCTAACGGTAAAACTGGTAATTGATATACAATCTTTATTTGAAGTGTCAAGTTACTTTCAAAAGATGATTTGCTCTATTTTAATCACTACTGTAGACATCAGTGTTTATTTCCAAACTATAACGTTTTAATCCCAGCACTTCAGTGATAATATTAATAACTGTAACGTAGACATAGGCGAATCAATGTCATTTAAAAATAGGTTGCAAGGGTGTTCGAGATTGCAATCTTTTAACAATTAATCGTCTGTAATTCCTGATAGACAAAATAAAGTCCTGGCCTACATTTTTTCTTGTTCGAGAAGCCATTTCACTTGGATATACATCCCAACAGTGAAGAAAAGACAATCGCAACTTCTATTTTATGCCGACTTTAAGGGCCGATAGATTCTGCAGTGTGTGAGATTGAACTGCCAATGCTTTTGTACTCAAAAAGAGTTCCAGTTTGTGATGTTTTTATGCGCCAACCAAGACTCTGATCACAGTTTCTCAACTCTATTGTGGTAACACAGTCTCTATTATTTACTGTTATCTGTCATGCCAGAATGCCATCCAATCCAAACAGTCGCCATATCTCTGCCACAGATGCTGACACTGAACTCTCCCTCATCCACAATCCTCTCTCTGCTATTCCCAAAGGAGTCTAAAACCATTTTAATATGCCGTGCATTATCGGTGAATAAACCATAGCCAGATTAAATCCCATCAAAAGCTGAACTCACAATGTCATTATTTCTGTTGCTCTTTATTGCATTCAAGTTCCCTCAGGAACAAAGCCTTGAGATGGGGAGGTCAGTGAGAAGGCTGCTCACGGACAAAACTGCTCTGACCTGATAAAGCTGGTCAAAGGCCCTAATTCTCATTATTGACATATTTATTTAAGGTTGTCACTTGTGTAAGGAAAACTCAAGTCAGCTCAATACACCTCTACTTCTCTCTACAAAAATCATTCTCATAAGACTACTAAAAAAGGCAGTTTACACCTTGTATTAACCTCTTGACAGGGTTTATGTAAGAGTAAATAGTCAAAGTGCTTGAGATCTTTTCACTTAGACCATATTCTGAGGAGATCAGGATGTATTTAATTTGTACAAAAATATAGAAATAATATATTAAAAAACTGTAATAATATATAATAATAAAGTTTGGGATCAGTATGACTTTTCAAAGAAATGAATATGTTTATTATTTAGACAGTAAATTGATCAATGTTTATTAAGAAATATTCTTTTTAGTAGATTCCAATTAAATTTCACAGTACTTAAGGTCGTAATGTACATGCAGGGGAAGGGTTGATTTAACTTTAAATTTATTTTGGGTTAACTTAACTATCAAAAATATGTTAGCGCAAGTACAACTAAAGTTGAGAAAACTGGAAAAAGCTTTGCAGACAGTTGCTTAATTTTTCCACGTTTACTAAACTTACAAATTACAATGTGACAGTAAAGACATTTATAATTTATGTTTACATAAATGCTGTTCTTCTGACCTTTTCATTCATCAAAGCATACTGATTTTTCCCCCACATATTCAAAATATATGTTTTGAACATTGATAATAATAAGAAATGTTTTTCGAGCAGCATATCAGCATATTAGAATGATTTCTGAAGGATCATGTGACACTGAAGATTAGAGTAATGATGCTGAAATTTCAGCTTTGATCACAGGAATAAATGATATTTTAAAATAAGATAAAATTGAAAAGTTATTTTAAATTGTAATAATATTTCGCAATATCACTGTTTATTGTATTTTTGATCAAATAAATGCAGCCTTGGTGAGCAGAAGATCCTTCTTTAAAAAATTGTGCATATATATTTAAGTGGAGAACAGTGACCTCTCTTAGCTGAGCTCTGTTGAATGAATCACCCGAGATGGATGTTAATACCAGTTGTAAACAGGGCTAAAGGAAAAAAAAAGTGAATAAATGAGAATAACACTAATTTGCTTCCCCATCCTCTCTGGGGCTGATCTGATAGGGAGTAACTCCTCTCCAGAGCCTTGTTCCACAAACACAACCCTTATATATCTCTACCTTATCACTACACCGTATAAGGGAGGATATTTCCATTAGCCAGAGGCTTTGTTGATGCACTGGATGTCCTGACAGGAACATGAGAGCTGTGCAGTTCTGCTCATAAGTTTACATATGCCTTGAGGAATCTGCAATTGCTATTCGATTTTGTATTATATTTTTATTTAGTACAAAAACAGAAAAAATATTATGATGTCACTTTTTATTTTAATGGAAAACACATTACAGACTCTGCAAGGCATATGTAAATGTATGAGCAGAACCGTACAGAGAAAGAAGGAAATATCTTAACTATGACCCTGTAAATCTGCAGTGAGAAAAACCTGGGGTCGCCTGTACTGAGTGACTGGCTTCGATCTGAAGGCTTTCTCCCCTTGTGCTGCTCTGCTCTCTGTATAAATGCATGGAGCCGGGGTGTTGCATATCTCTCAGCCTGACAGCTGATCTGCTGGCCCCTGTGCCAGTTTAATATGTGGGTTCTCTCTGCTGGGACCGCCATGCTTCTGCTCTGCTCTGTGTGCAATCTCTCTCTCTCATTCCTGTACCGAGAGGAAGAGAGATGCAGATTGAAAGAGGAAGAGAGAGAAACTAGGCCTCATCCATCATTTCATTAGACAGCAATGTGGTGGCCATGATAAAACTTGCAGCTTCGGTGGTTTGGTTCCACGGGCTGAGAACCCTTAACAGGTTCAGATGCAGGAAATTACTGCTGCCTTCTCAAGATACAGACTACAAGGAACTCAAGAAAAAAGAGAGACGCAGCATGTGTGCTTGTGAGAGAGCGAATAAAAGCTGTGAGGAGCAGTTCTGTGAACTGTGAGCCCTTCCTCAAGTGAATTACATGTATATAGCATTCTAGACCAGGGGGTTTCAAACTACGGTCCAGGGCTAGGGGGTGTGTTAATGAATATGGCAATGTTAATGTATTTGGTTTTGGCGGACTAGATCTGCTACACATGCAGCTGCTATTGCAGAACAAGTATGGATTTGTTACTGCCGTTAGATACATAGACGTGCTGTAAACATGTAAGATATGCTGCTGCTGCTGCATGAATAGATAAATCCTGTAGCAGATCTAGGCAGGTGGAACAGGGGAAGGATAATTTAAATGTTGAGCAAGCAGTCTAATTGGAGGCAGAATCAGCTTGTGTAATAATTGTGAGATTGCTTGTAGATTACATGACAAGAGCCTATACAATCTCTATTTTATTTCACATATGGTTTAATTACCTCCTATAGTTAGAAGTGTGTGAAATTGCCGGTGTGATTATTATAATAGCTGAGGTGTGGCCTTCCTCTATTCTAATAGAATTAGAACTTTATAGTTATGATTATCGTCCTTGGGGGTTTTAGCCGTAGAAAATTGTCTAAAAAGGACCACTAATCAGTTTAAAGTATCAAAAATGTCTATAGCACAAGCAGTACAGGATGAGTTACCCAACTATTTTTAACACTTAGGCCCAATTTATACTTCTGCGTCAAACTTATGTAGCGTGTACCCTACTGCGTACCTTGACGTGCACCTCCCAAAAATGTAACAACGCGTCAATTCTACACGAATGCAAGCGCTGTAATTGGTCTGTTAGAACTCCTCCCTCGGGTTTCACATGCTCCCTCTGCATGTGTAATTGCGCGTCAACGCGGACAACGACGCAGAAGTATAAATGAAAACCAACGCGTAGTGTATGTCGTAGAGTCTCCGGCGTAGGTCCGACGCAGAAGTATAAATCAGCCTTTAGGGTTAGATGATTTGAAAAACCCTAACTATCCAAGTGAGTACAGTATAGCTTTAATATCAGTCTAACATTCAACGTTTACTTCATTACCGTTCTGTCACGTCTCTTTGTAATCACTTAAGCTTTTAACAACTTGAGTGAGCATCACTTCCTGCACACCGAGCTCTTCCAGCGCATTTGTCGCTGTCCAACCACTGTAGCCCAGGGTAGAACTAATAACTCAGCCTGTCAACAGCACACTCATGCCCATGGGGATCTAGGACAGAGAGAAGCTCTATTAGCGATTATGAGTCTTTTTCATTTTAAGGCATAAGGAATTCTAAAGTGATGATGAAAAAGTGTGGATGGATATACCCTACCATAAAATCATGATAGTCAAAGAGCAAATTTTAGCTGAACAAAGAAAATAGAACATGATCACCTTCAGTCATGATGACACATGTGACCCTTGTGTTTTCAGTTCCGATGTCTGTACCGAACTGTAATGGGTATTGTAGCTTGAGAATAACCAAGTATGCTTGAGCATGTCCTAGTCTATGTTGCACTCATATATCAGTCGAACCGAGCCAGAGTTAGTTTGGAAATGGTGGGTCTCGGTCCGCTTGTTTGGTGAAGCACCAAGGTTCACATGGCAGAGTTAATTTTAATCTAGCCAAACATGCCAAGTGTGAACTCACCCTAGAAGAGCCAAAGATATTCACTTTTTGCTGAGCTTCATTTAATTTCTTTCCGTCAAGAGCATGACGGCAGTAACAGCACAATCACGACTGCTGCCTGACAACATCCAGACAGCCAGCTTTGAAACATGGAGACGAGGCAAAGCGAATAACAAAAGTTTCACCATAAAACAACGGGATCTGAAGCAGGGAGACAAATACAGAGACCATGACAGGGACCTAAGTCATTTATGCAGCACAGAAAACATGAGAGAGTATTTTCAAAAGAACTATGCGGGCAATAACCAATAAGATCAGGTTCTGCTGATTCAATAGTGAGGATGTATTGAATGTAAAATGTATCAAGGAACACAGGCAGCATGTTTAACATCTGACATCAAAACCCTGACTTTTTTAGAACTTAGAAACATTGACATTTTCATGCTTAAAGCTAGAAACTTTAAGCCAAAGCTATCCACCTTTTTCTTCGTCCGTTCTATTTCCCATGATTCATAGCGGGTTCAACTGACTAAACGGTTTTCTACTTCCGTTTGAAGGGTTTGTTTACATAGAATGCTAGCACTCTAGTCGAGACATTAGAAAATATCAGTCTACACATGCGTTTTATATTTAATATGAGCGAAATACACATGTGACATGACACAACAAATCTTTAACTTTTAGGTGGCAAAATATATTTTTTAGTAATTCTATGAATTACACTGCGCAAAACAAAAGTAATACTAACCGGATAAAGAAGGGTCGGCCTCCACAGAACATAAAATATTCTTTTTATTTTATTTGCCGTGTTCACATTTATGAGGGAATTTTTTTTACGGACGTGATAGTTTTATAACCATGATCGTTCTGAAAGCGACTTTAAAACTTTCACAGAGACCTCAAACAGAAAGCACAAAGCATTTCTTTACAGTGAATTTCGTTTTTTATTAATTGTATCCTAATTTTAATCAATGTTTCATTCTCATTCCTTGGGAACCGAACCCATGACCTTGATGTTGCTAGCATGATCTATTATTTGAGTGACAGAAACACTACTTTTATCCTCATGTAAATTCAGACATACACTTGATGGTGTATGCTTATCAAGCCCACTTGTTTTACAGTTATGGATGGGTCACAATGTTTAACTCGTTGGCTAATAAATGATCAGTCCAATTGAGACTCATTGTCTCATTGTGTTTTTTCGAGTGTCCCACAATAAATGTTGCATTTCTAAGATGGCATGTCATAAAATATTCCAACAATACAAAATATGCATCAAGACCCCTTTCAGTTTAGTTCAATTTGTCTATTTGTTTTAAAATGCTAGAATGTGTTTTACTCTTACATAAGATGAACCCAAAACCAGTCAAAATGTACAGCAGGGTATCCGCGGGGTCTTGAAAAGTATTAAAAGGTGATAAATCAATTTTGGGAAAATTAAGACCCTTAAAAAGTATTAAAAAGTCTTATCACGGGTTTATAAAGTCTTAAATTTTGAAAGTATTTTTTTCTGAATTAGCTGTCCAACAGTTTGAGTCCCAAAAACATCACAAAAGAGTGTGAATTTAGTCATTTTTATTAAAAAAGCGAACAGGTACATAAAAAACTAGGCTATTTTGGGTGCGTTCGTAAATTGCCTCTGTCATGTCAGTCACTGTACAGATTGCCTACACCAAACACTGATCCCTAAACCTACCCGTCACTGTAACCTAAACCAATGAAATCGGTTTGCAGGGCGGGATTTTCCCAGGGCGGGGAAAAAAAATCACGCGTATTACAACGAACTAAAACTGTTAAGTTAAAAGCACTGATGTAAATGGTTACAGCTTGAAGTGGCGGTGAGGTATTAAAAAATATTGAGAAGGTCTTGAAAAAGTCTTGAAAAGGTATTAAAATTAACTTCAAGATTCCTGCATATACCCTGTACAGGGATTTAAGAGCAATTAACTGACTAGTTGTTCAGGCCACCTACAAAAAATTGAATTTGGAAAAAACAAATTGTGTTTTTGCACATCGCTAAAGAAATGTTAGCATTCAAGATGGTGACATTATTTATTATAAGAGGGTTACACACAGTGCTTAAAAATTACGTAATTTTGTAAGCCAAAAACTGTGAAACACAGACCTTATTTCAAGCATTTAACCAAAAACCAAAAGATTACTCAGTACTTAATAGTATAATTACACTGTAACAAGGACACCTTACAATAAAGTGAAACCAAAAGTTGAAAGATAGCTGTGACCCGAATGAGAAAAACGACCGTAGAAGAAGACTATATAACAGTGTAAAAAAAAACTTGTGGCAATGCTGAGAATACAGCACATACTTGCACTGCATTATGACATACGCGTTGATTTCAATGATGCATGAAATCAAGTTTGCGTAGCTAGAATGTCTGAGACCTAAGACCAGAAACATTGACATTTTTATGCATTCATGTAGCACAATGTTTTGTGCTTAAGGGACAGCTAGAGCTACTACACTTATCAAACAAAGAATGACGAGAACAAACCAGTTCATACGTAAATCGAATCATTATCAGTTACAGTAGTTGATTTAACCATTTAACATTCACATCACCTCTTTGGAAAACTGCAGTACCATTAGTTACAAAACACCATCAAAATGTCATGCCGTGAACCTAAATACAAGCCCCATGAGCCTTAGCTATCTACAGAGAAAGGGTGCACTGGGCACGCTGAGAAACATGTGTGTGCGTCCGTATATGGAAAATATGTGACGGGAGTCTAAAAATAAATGGAATAATCTGCACACCAATGAGTCGAGGCAGGACATGATGAAAAAGTACTGTATTCATGTCTTGATGGCCGAGTGGGCACAACGCTTAACATGGGACCACCCAAACCTGAGAGAGGCAGCCACCCATGCATGACAACAGCCTCTGTCAGCTAATCTGTGTGAAGGAGAGAGAAGGAGAGATAGATCTCTTCTTTGAGTGATAATCCAGAGCTAATTGCATGAAAAACTAATGTGATTGAGCCAGCAAATTACATTTCCTACCAATGTACCAGCAAATCTGCAAGCTTGATTGCTTATTTTTAGGGGTCTAAGCACAGAAGGTGCAGGAACCCTATTGAATTTTTACTGTTTTGCAAACTATTTTGAGAGTAAGACCGTAAATTGCAGAGATCTCAACTTGGTGTAATGGTCCCAGTCCCAATGGTCCCGTGGGGGGCTATGACTCAGGCACCCCACACAAATTCATCAGACAATAGGTGGCGCTGTAAGCACATCTGCATTTTAAGGGATCGAATCAAAATTCTTTTCCTCTGAATCCTTTGGTCAAGCCCAACAAGATTCATTAATAAAAAATGAAACTTTCCTCTGAATCCTTCAGTTCCCTCTTTGGGAACTTGGAGTTTGATCCACTTTGAGTTTTTTGGGGAAAAAACTACTGGAGATACAAGCTGAAATGTTTGTTAGTATGGTGCTTAATAACTAATTCTATATCTTTTGAATGCAATGTTCAAACTTTGCAAAACTTGGTACACATGGACAACAGGCATTCTGAAAAACATGCCAAATTTCAAGAATATCTGATGCCTGTAAGGATAACAGCAATTTCTAAAATATCAAAATCTATATCAATGACAGATAATGGATGCAATGATAATGTTGCCCACCAGAGGTAAATAACCATTTAGGTTGTATAGAATCAGTGAAAATTATCAATAGCTTAAAATTTAGTTTTTTTTTTATTTTAAGCACAAATAATTGTTTTGCAGAACTATGGTACATTTACAATATTGCCTGAATTGAATATAATATTATTAAATGTTATCTTACTATTTATATCCTAATGACATTTAAACCACAATTTATTTCATAATCCTCATTAACAGAGCTTTTCTTTGTGTTGTTGACAAACAGCCCTTTTCCCAAAACCCCAAACTTCAGATTCAGAAGTCGTTCAAACACTCAAAAGTCAATGCTAAAAGTAGAACAGAGCCACAGTGTTTACGCTCTTGGGGAGTCAGTCTGGTTTATTTACAGTTGTCTCAGCATTTTAACCTGGAGAAGAGAAAGTATTTGAACACTGAAAACATGATTATGCAAATCAACTTTAAAAATGAGCATTTTATAGCTTACTGAGAAACAATCAAACTCTTCATCTCCAAAACAACAAAGATGGCAAGGCTAACAATGCTCATAAATAAATGATTCAGCAGTCAGAGTTGTGTACACTCAGTTATGTATGTACTGAAGCATTTAGCAGAAGCCAAGCACACATCACTGCCAAACAATACTCCCAAATCCATTCCTTTCTTTCCCTCTGTAATACCTTGCATATGGGCAGAACAATCCGCCCTTTAAATTCCACTAGAAAAATCAAAGAAATGCAATTTATTAATATCTCCTTTCAAATGCTAATGTTTCATCCATACATAAATCATAAGACACAAGGTTGCTTGTGCTCCAGAGAAAACAGAGAGAGAGAGAGAGAGAGAGAGAGAGAGAGAGAGAGAGAGAGAGAGAGAGAGAGAGAGAGAGAGAGAGAGAGAGAGAGAGGAGGAGAGAGAGAGAGAGAGAGAGAGAGAGAGAGCTTTAGGGTATTAAGGGAACAAGAGGAAGACTTATGTGTTCTGTATGATCTGAAATGGAAAAGGTCTAAACAAAGCAAAATAGAAGCTGAACTACATTTCTATGGACTATATACTGTATATGTCTGTCTGGGCAAACTGAAATAAAATTATTAATTTATTCATGTATTAATTTAAATGTAATACTTTGAAAATGTGTTTTTAGGGCTAGGGTGGGATGTAGTGCATTAGATTAAAGGGATCCTTCACCACTGGCAAAATGGGCTTTCAAAAAAAAATTGGTTACGTATATAACCCTCGTTCCCTGAAGGAGGGAACGGAGACTTAGTCGACGTGTCGACTGATTGGGATCACGCTTAGGGAGCCTGTCATCTTCGAGTACTGTTAAAACGAGCCAATGCACATTGGGAATAAAGTCAGCGCTGAATCGGTCTTGGAGGAAGCCATGCGGCTTGGTCTAACATATGCCCCAGGAGCCTCTGAAGAGTTTCAGTGGGACCCTTTCTCACTTCTATACAGCACTAACCCTCCACATTTTTTCAGAGATTCAAGTTTTATTTGTATAGCGCTTTTCACAATACACATTGTCTCAAAGCAGCTTTACAGAAAGTGCATTTCAGAAATGCACAAAGAAAAATACAGTTAGTTAGTTAATCATGTGATTAGATGAGATGAGGAGGACCGAATCCATCTCCAAACTAGAAAAGAGATCCTCAGCCCGTGGACCAGTTGACATGAGGACCCAACTGGCTTTTAGCACTTTAAGGGTAGGACTGAAGTCACACCTTTCGAAAGCACGAACACAGGATGGCCTGTGGTGCGGAAGGATGGAGATCTGAAGTACATGTCTCTTAGGTCGAACGCTGCAGACCAATCTTGGGGACGGAACATTTGGAAATGCATCCCTGTGTAACAAACTGAACGGAGGCTTTCGAAAAAAGGCCCGTCTCAATAAACACAGGACCAAGATGGTCGTGACCCACCTTCTAGGGTACAATGAAGTACGGGCTAATAGAAGCCAGCTTTCAAAGCTGGATGGAGCGACTGCATCGCGTCGTTCGCCAGTAGATATTTGCTCAAAACCTAGGTGTGAGGAATATCACTGAGCTTGGGCGGAAGCAGAGCGAAAAGGAATCGCAAGCCGAGTCTGATGGTATTGTTTGGGGTCATCTGGACCGGTTGGGAAGCTTTTTCGGCTTCCACGAACCGGGCCAGGGGACCACAGAAGTACCCGAGGTGTAGCAGCGAGGTGGAGGACAGGGACCCGGCTCGGAAGGCTCAAAGGCGGCCCGAAGCAGGGTCTGAGTGTGGCATACAACACTTGCCTGTCTCCCCAAGACGGCCAGGGATGCGTGAGAAGGCGGATGACCGGGTCCTCGAACCGCACCGAACTGCCGTGCTGGCGAACAAGAGGGGGCTGAGGCTTTACAGGGTTGCACACAGCCAGTCTGGCCTTCTTGGAACCCAGGAACAGAGGAATTTTTTATTTGAGTCAGGTACCGCTGGACTGCACGCTGAGACCTGGATGGAGGCTGCTACGGAGGCCCAGCAGGAGGAGCGGCAGCAGGGGGACGCCATCGGCGGAAGCAGGTGGAAGAACTGCCACCGGCAGCGGGGCGGAGGCAGCAACGGGCCGCCGTGGCAGGATGTGCCGGATGCCCTCCGTCTGCGTTTGGGCCGCAGAGAACGGTTGGGCACAGTTCTCCACCGCCCAACCTGGATCTGGCTCGGGCAACGTTACACACCCAGGGGGAGATAACACAGCAGAGTCATCATTTCCAGAGGTCAGCTCACTCTCCGATGCTGCAATCGGCATCCTGTCCTCTGGAGGGGCCCCGAATGAAACAGCTGGTCGGTCCATTACAGAGGGACCAGCGAGCTCAACGGGGGCTCCACTGGCTGTGGTGTAATAGAGGAGTGGAGGGGCCCGGATTACCGGAAGGGGAAGCCTCACTGTGATCCTCTGATCACCCATCTCACACGGCACCATTGCGGGCGAGTCTCGATCTCAACACTGCGACGATCTGAATCTCAACACAGGGAACGACTGCATCCAGAAATGCAAGGATGGAATGACATCTTAAAAAAGACGCAAACGCACCCATGTTGCTCTTTCAGGAAATGAGACCCGTCACCAGTGCCGGAGCACACAGGGGAATGACCGTGGCAACACTGAACAGTGAACTGAAACAGTGAGGCACTCACTTCTTTGCCCTCTAACCAACCGTCAACAAACACACAAAAATTATCCTGTTAAAACAGCAGTTGAGAGCTCAGAAGCTCGCGATCACCACTTTTTTATGTTGCTGATAAATAAACGTGAATTTCACATATGGAAGTGGTTTGAAATGCGATTCCAATCAGATTTTTACAGATGCGTCTCAGTCTGGACGCTCTGGCTGCTCAAATCAGATTTCAAACTGTCTTTTGTGTAGAGAACGTCAAAACTAGTGACGAAAATGCCGGAAGTATTCATATGGTGTTCAAATGGTATGTCCAAGCTAAGATTTCAGCATTTCCCTGTGGACAAAGGAGTTCTGCATTGCAACTCGACAGGGTGCTTTTGAGAAAAAATCTGATTTGCCTGCAAGTCTGAACATAGCTTTAATGTCTTAAGAAATTTGATCCTCTCTGAAAATCATTAAAAATTAATGAATTATTGACTAGAATACAAAGATCCAAATACCCCCTCATATAATTGAATTTTGAGCAACACAACTGGAGTAAAAAGAAAAGTAAAAAGGAGAACATCAGGACACAACCTCAATGAATGGGTGTCCTTTTTTGCCATCCATTTTAGCATTTCATAATATCTGACAATTCATATAAGAACTTGTGTATTATTCTGTTCAATTAACAAAATGCACACAGAGCTGCCATTTTAGTTCACTTGCATTTCACACATAAATCTTCATTATTTCAGGAGCTGTCAATATGAGCCCACTTTCCACATCCATCAAAATAAATCCACATTTCCCACTAATGTTTATTGAGGACAATCCGATAAAGTCTGATAAACACATACTCATGTCAGGAAATCATGAGCCTCTATTGGCACAATCCCATTGCTTAAGTGATGGGATTTTCAAGTGACCCCATTTTAGACACTGGCTAATTTGTAAAGGTTATACAAGATTGTAAACTGCAAAAGGAAATATCAATATCATGTTTTTATTCTTGCCAGTAGGACTGATCAGCATTTACTGGGATGGTCCCATTTCTACTCTTGCTTTATGGGCTTTGAATTATTAAAATGACTGCTGCACTTTGCTGCTAAGAATAGATCTGTATATGTCAAATGAGCGAAAACTGGGATGGTCCTGCACTGAGATAAGCAATGTTTGCCCTTTTATTTCCCATCATGAAGTGGGAATGTGCCAGAAGTCATCTACAGTATGCCATGTGATTATACATTTTATGTTTGTATAGCACCTTTCACAATCCATGTTGTTTCAAAGAAACATAATACAGCAATATGATGGTGATTATTCAATTAAGGCACTTTTGACGACATCTTTTTAAATTAAACTTCTTCACACTCGTGTTTTGTCTCTTTAAAACATTCATTAAATGTCCTAGAAAAAATATCTGATCATGGACTTGAACAACCAACCAATAGCTAGCTTGAAATAATGTGGGATAATGTGTGGATTCTTAATACTGAGATGGTATGACAATTTTATCACTTTTTGGAGAAAAACTTGGACTTTTGGCATAATGACATTATAGTTATGACGCATGAATTTAAAAAGGTTACACTTTATTTAAGGTGACATTGTTATATTGTACTTACTCAAATAAGTACTAGTAATATTAATTAACATGGACTTACGGTATGGTTTAGGGTTGGTGAGTTGTAATTATGCATAATTTACTGTTATTGCAAGTACATTTAGTAACTGTAACTACTCACCTTAAAATAAAGTGTTACCAAAAAAAGCTAAAGAAAAAAAAGAAAAAAAGAAATTTCTGATGTTTAAACTGTCACAATACCAATATAGGGGTGTATATAATATCAAGGTTGAAAACAGTGGAAAGTTGAAATTTGCCAATGTTTTATGATTTTTTATGAATTAGAAAAAGATGAATGTATAACATTTCAACACTTTAAAAAAATAGGGAAAGGACATAAATCAACTTTGACTTTGGTTACGCTTTATTTTAAGCTGTCCTTGTAATTATAGAATTAGGTACCGAGTAATATTAATTAACTACCTGTTTTTTAAGGGTTAGTTGCATTTAATTATGCATAATTTATAGTTATTACTATAGTAACTACATGTAACGTGTAACAAGGACACTGTAAAATAAAGAGTTACCTAAACTTTTTATATGTTTAAACCTATTTTTTAAAAATATCTTAATAGAAGCATAATTTCTTTTAAATCAGCCTGGGACAGAAAAGTTCCCTGGCTGTGCGATTGCTTCTTGTGCACGAGTCATCCAAACTGATGTTGAAGTAATTCTGCATGTCAGGCTGCGTTTGATTCAAAAGTTGCAGTATCCTCAACATTTATAGCTAATGTTTTAGGTTAGTATTCTGCTCATATGTTAACCATATCCAGCCTACCTGCCAAGAACTTGAAGGAATCTCTTGAAATTTCCCCAGCCCGCCGAAGGTGTAACATCTGTACATATGATCCTGAGACTCGGAGCAGTGCCACAGGAGCCCGAAACTCACGGAGTCCTTGTTTTTCAGGTGGTCCTTCACTATCCATGCGGGAGAGATGAAACTGAAGCTGCAAATCGCGACCAGGGAGGAGGACAGGAGCACCCAAAAACACCCGACACAGCTGAACATCCTCACGGCACCGTGGGTAACGAGACCGGAGACAGATCGATTCCCAGCCCTTTCCAATTCCGATCAAACAGCGCGTGCATCTGGAGCGCGCTCACTCACTGTGTGACATCAGATGAGCACCAATAATCACATAAACACATGAGTTACCGATACGTTGAGAGTGCCACTGAGAGACAGATCACATGCACCAGTGAACTAGTGTGCATACACAACTTTTCAGCTAAATGTAATTCCAGCACGATCCAGTTTAATACAGAAGATATTCCAGTAAATTCATCTGACTGAGAGAGGAGGCAGGTGGAGGACAAAAGACAACAGTCACACCCAGAGCTCAAGCACTCTGAGCAGCCACAGCAGGTGCTCGACCACTATATGTAGTAAGATCTGAATCCTATCCGCTTGAATTAACAGCCCACATAACCATCATCACCATCATCATCATCTTCCTCTCGACACTGAGTCGCAGCTCGCGCGCTGCAGGATTGAGAGCACAAACTTACTGCGCTTTACAAGCCTGTCACACAGTCACATGGACGTGGGCGTCACCGCCACTGCGAAGGTGTTCAGACGAGTTTTTGATTCATGAAAATCTGAATCAAATATATATTTATTTATTTCCCCCAAAACCTGAACTGTATAATAAACTCATATGCCATCATAATAATTTCGTGCCCTGCGTTTCGTTTGCCTGCATAACCTCAACATACTCGCGCCAATAAACTAAAGGCACATTATTAAATTTAAGATGACAAAGTATAATCCAGAAATCTAAACAATAATAAAAACAGGTATGATTCATATTTGAGCTATCGTATTAGGATTCTGAAGTAGCCCATTTCAAAAAAGTGTGAAAGCGTAGCGTCTTACACTGCCCTCTGGTGGTGATTTACCATGCCATGGCCTTGGAATATGAGAATGGACACATTGATTGCATTTTTTCCAGTCCCATGGCAGCAACATGGTAAATACCAGAGTCGTTAAATATGTTTTTCAACGGCTCTGGTAAATACGATTGGCTGAAGCAATCAGAATGGGTTGATTTAAAGAGATAGTTCACCCAAAAGATGAAAATTCTGTCACTCGCCCTTATGTTCCAAACCCTTAACACTTTCGTTCATTTTCGGAACACAAATTAAGATATTTTTAATGAAATCTGAGCGATTTCTGTCGCTCCATTACAGCTACCCACTTGATGTTTCAAAAAGTTTATAGAGATCTTAAAACTAGCTAATCCATATATGAATTGAGCGCTTTAGTCCATATTTTCTGAAGAGACACGATCACTTTATATGATGAAAGGATTGAATTTAGGCTTTTATTCACATATAAAAATTCATCAAATCACACATCAGTTGTGGGAAACATGTTCGCTTGACGTGCAACAACCAATGAGATTCTTGTGTTAAGCAGCAGCACGCTTCTGCAAGAACCAATGAGGTTTGTTCTCCCGTCACGCAGATTCAGTTGAGTTCTTTTTATGTTGTTCACTAATCAATGTTTAAATGTAAATAAAAGCCTAAATTAAATCTGTTCATCATATAAAGCAATGGAGTCTCTTCAGATTGTTTTTTTTTTAATTAGTTTTCGATCTCTTTATTAACTTTTTAAAACACCAAAGTGGACCACAGTTGTCAATGGAGGGACAGAAAGCTCTCAGATTTCATCAAAAAGATCTTCATTTGTGAATATGAATTAAAGTCTTATGGGTTTGGAACGACATAAGGGTGAGTAATTAATGACAGAATTTTCATTTTTGGGTGAATTATCCCTTCAAGTGACTTTGAATGTAAAATGGTTGTTGGTGCCATACAGGCTGGTCTGAGTATTTCAGAAACTGCTGATCTTCTGAGATTTTCAAGTACAACCATCTAAAGAGTTTACAGGGAATGGTCAGAAAAAGAGAAAGTTCTGTTGGCGAAAATGCCTTGTTGATGCCAGAGGTCAGAGGAGAATGGCCAGACTGGTTCGAGCTGATAGAAAGGCAGCAGATAACCACTCGTTACAACAGAGGTCAGCGAAAGAGGTCTCTGAAAGCACAACACATCAAACTTTGAAGCAGATGGGCTACAGTAGAAGAACTCTGTCAGCTCAGAACAGGAATCTGAGGCTATTATTCAGATGGGCTCACCACAATTATACAACAGAAGATTGGAAAACGTTGTCTGGTCTGATGAGTCTTGATATCTTCTACAACATTCAAATGGTAGGGTCAAAATTAAACATGAAAGCTTGATTCCATCCTGCCTTGTATCAACTGTTCAGGCTGCCGGTGGTGGTGTAATGGTCTGGGTATATTTTCTTGGCACATTTTAGGCCCCTTAGTACCAATTGGGCATCGTTTAAACACCACAGTCTACCTGCGTATTGTTGCTGATCATGTCCATCCCTTTATGACCACAGTGTACCCATCTTCTGATGGCTACTTTCAGCAGGATAAAGCACCGTGTCACAAAGCTCAAATCACCTCAAACTGGTTTCTTGAACATGACAATGAGTTCACTTTACTCAAATGGTCTCCACAGTCACCAGATCTCAATCCAATTAAGCACTTTTGGGATGTGCTGAAGCAGATTCAATGCTTTTGTTGGTATTTAACCATCTACCTATTGGTCGAAGAACTATCGTGCCAAAACACTAGCCAATGAGAACTTTACTCTGTAAGCACCGCCTACACAACTTAAATTCTGCTAAAGCATTAAATGGCATAATAGACTTTGGCGTAACTATTTTCTCTTAATTCATTTTTAACCGAGTTATGCTCAATACTTGGGCACAAATCAAGTTTCACAGTGCATATCGGTATATCCTGCCTACATGAGTTAGGTAAAGACAAACAAAAGACAAACAAGGGACGTTTCAACATTATATGTATTTAAATCAAACACATTTAAATATATTATAGATTAAGTACACATATATGTCAGAAAACATATTAGTGGTACATAGTACCAAAAGTCGTTTGTCTGTTTCTCGTCCACATCTCAATGAGGTCCAAAGCAATAACTTCATGTCCAAGTACGCATTTCAAAAACAGTCATCATTGAGATTTGCCTAGACAGAGTTTTGACATATCATACAAAAAAAAAGACAATCACCATAAAAAGAGCTAACATTAATATATGGCGGAAAACCAGGAATCCACATTTATATAGAACGAGGATAAACATTGCAGTTCAGTTTGCGCATCTTTACAGTCTAGAATCAGGTTTTAGATAAGAGTTCTGCAGTCAGGGAACATTCTCCTGTTCCCATTCCAGTTTCAAATGTAACATCAGTCACTTCAGCTCCATGAGAGCGGGACAGAACAGTCTCAGACACTGATTGACTTGCATCCACTATGGCATACCATAAAACTGTACATAGCCACCTTGGGTATTTCTGCATTTTTGTTTTTCTCTTTATTTGTACTAAAAAAGGACCTAAGCACTTAACAGCCACTCTTTAAAAAGGTGAATGAAAAAGAAAGATAAAAGAGAAGTGTGAGATAAGAACTAAGATGAGAAAGGAAAAATCTTAGTAAACTAGTCACCGCCACTTCGTAGACCAGTTCCTGTTCAGATTCCCGTGTGCTTCATGTTGGTCGACGTGGTAAAAGCTGAACGCAACAGCGACTCAGGTGGTTTTTGAAATACCACAGCTTGTGTCAGTGTGCATTCAGTCTTGTTCTGTTTGTCTGCTGTGCGACAGCTCGCGCTTGTTTGTTGACTGGTTTATTTACGTCCGTACTTTAACTCATTTCGCACCTCTTCAAATAATAAACACAAATCCTTCTGAGTGCTAGACAATGATGGGGTGGATCATACAGAAATCTTATTTTGGCTATTAGTGTGCATATCTAAACACTCAGGCTCTCACACACAAACACATGCAGGAAGTCACGGAATGCCTCTTTCGGTCCTCACTGATATGTTACTGCAGTTCAGCTCTGTGTTGGTCTTCAGGTTGTTTGGGCGACAGGAGGGATGGTACGAGCTGCTTCCACACTGAACCAGAGGCTCATAGCTGATGAAAACAGAACAGATCAGATTCTGCACACCATCTGAAGATATTCAGACAGAAATTTAGAATCACAAACCAAAGTAGTACGTCTGCGATTCTAAAAGCAGCATAAATTGGCTATGAATACACAACAATGCAAAGGCAAAGTTCACCTACAGTAGTAATGAAAATTCTGGCATCTTTTTCTCCCCCTCATTTTGTTCCAAACATGCATGACTTTCTTCTATGGAACCTAAACATAGATGTTTGGCAAAATGACGAACAAAAAAAATGTGGTTCACACGGGGGATCAGCGTCACGCTTGACGGAGGGCATGTCTGAAGCTTGGTGCAGATGCGACCGTGACAACAGCCAATCACGTTACTTTTCCGGTGTTGCATAAATGCAATAGGCTAACGTCCGCGCTAGGTATTTGCATTGGTGATTTAATTGGCTGACGCCTGCGTTGGCGCTTGAAAAGTTTAGTTTCAACTTCTGCCGCCAGCGACGCGACGCAACGGAACACACAATTCAGTTGGCCAACGCATGACGTAACCCGTTCAAAGTAAATAAGAAGCTTTAACACAGTCGCCCTGTGTGAATGCACCATTATGCAGCATCCAAGAATTAAGAAATGGATAATGTACATCCAGCCAGTTATAGCAAAATAAACCTGCAGCTGCTGGTCAAGCAAATGTTTGTGCTTTGTTTCGGTTTGATGTAATTGTAAATATATCTATTAAAATACTGATATTCTGGTCTATAACTCCTCCCTGAACATCCTGCTGTCCTGATTCTTGCTCTCTCATTGGCTGCAGGTCATCGCCATTCAGTTTTCAGTCAGAACACATTCACACAGCAGGATTTTGTATCGCCGACAGGTCCAATCATTGGCGATTCTCTCAGATCGAGTCTTTGATTATTCACACTGCGTGATTGTCACTCACGTGAACGAGCACCGATTTGTCGGCGATCTCATAAAACCTGTCGGCAAGTGAAAATCGGGCCGAAAATCGTTCAGTGTGAACTCGGCATAAGCTGAACAGACAATCCGACGGCCCGACGCCGATTCAACATGCTGATTTAGCCCAGCAAACCCGACGGCATCCGAATACAGCCAAAGGTTCGCCACACACTGGAAAAACTAGGCTAAGCTGACCGTCAGCTTGGTGTTTCCCGGCCATAAATGTGGTAAATTCATACCACTTATTACTTAGCTTTTCACAAAATAAATTACGTGGACATTAAATATTGATTTGAGAAAAAAAACGTTTTAAAATGTTACCTGTTATTATCATCCTGGCAAGAAGATGCCAATATTCCAGTACTATTACTACAGAAATCCAATTTCATTTTCAAGGAAATTGCTAGCTATAAAAAAAAACTCAAGACGGCAGGAGCTGCTTTTGTATTAAACAAACGAGAGCGAGTCTCCGGTGTGATATGGAGACATGACAGAAGCGCCGGCTTCAGACACTTGGACTATTATACAGCATGGATTATGGACCTATCAGAATCAAGCATTCCACAGAGCTGTGCAATGTGTCTTTTGGCATCGCTGATGTCAAATTTTCTGTGACATTTCTTGACTCACTATATATTTTTTTTTAAGATTGATAGCACCTGTCTCAACCCAACTTCATTGTATGATAAATACCGCACCAAAATAAAAAAATCTAAACCGAAGACGAATATTCAGTTTCAAAAGTAGTTTTGGAGGACCAAAATCATTGACCAAAAGTGAAGTTTAATTAGCACTTCTCTGATAATGCATTTTGACTGTTGCAGTGTCCACAACACCATTACCAAACATGTATATATGTAAAATATACAAATATTGAGAGGTAACCTGCCGCTGAAGAACTTTACAATGACTACGGTAGTTTAATTTATAACCCAAAATTACTAAATGAAACTTTTGGTGGTCGGGTAAATTAAAACTCACATTTTTGGTAAAAAAAATATATATATATTTATATATATTTTGGTGCATCACTATGCAAATGAGGTGCATAAAGATTGAGGAATCACATCTGTTTTCCAAAGAATAAAGTAAGTCTGGGTTTGGAACGACGTGAATTAAATGACAGAATTTTCATTTTTGGGTCAACTATCCCATACGTTCAAGCATGAATGCAAAGACAAAATAATATGATGTACTTTTGTTGACTTTACTTCAGGGCTTTCATGGTGTCCCTGCTGCATGACATCATTTACGATCATCTTTGCAATCTTCCATGCCATCTCCTCTTGTGCCTGAAACCAAAAACAAAGTCAGTATATCATGAAGCATAACAAGCTTAAATCAATTACCACTGATTAAAAAGATGGCACATGTAATAGGAATGCAATAAACAGGTGCACACCTCATCTGAGTTTCCTTGCACCCATTTCTTCATTGCTTGAGAAAACATGGAACCTGTCAGAAAGGAAATAGTGAGAGTGAGTGAGTGAGCTGGACAGAGCAGTGAATCCTGCTTTCCACCGCTCTTCAGCACAATCACCCCACATCACCGACTACTTATAGCCATGGCAACACTCTCCACACAAAAGCACTTCAGCATGTCATAACTAAGAGCCAACTCACAATACAAAACATGTGCAAGTGTGTTAAAGTGAGAGAGAGGAGAAAAATCAAATGTGTGTGTGTGTGTGTCTGTGTCCTACCCTTGGACTTCTTCACATCTGGTTCTGGCTCGGCCTCTCTGATGAACTGGCCCAGCTCATTCACCTTTCCAAAGGTCATTCTTCTGAGATGAAAGCGAGACAAAATGAATCTGGATCTGAATGTTTTGTGTATAATACCAGTCCTCAACAACAAGGATTTATTTCTGCTGGCCCAATCGGACCACGAAAAAATACATATTTTATCAAGTGCTTATTTTTTCCCCCATTTACATCAGCCTGAAATCATGATCACATGCATGTATTTTATTTTTGTAATTAAAAATAAGAACATAGAACCAAATAATACAAACAATAGGAATAAACAAAAGAACAAAATAAACTAATTAAATAAACTACGATGTACAGTAGGTTACATGTAAGAAATACTGCAGAAATTGAATGATTAAATGTAAAAATAAAACACGGCATAGTCTTCCCTATACAAATTAAATATAAATTTATTCTTATTAAAGATCAAACTTTATTCAGTCAAGAACCTTGAGTGATTTTCTGTCTTGATTAACATTACTGAAACAGACGGTAGAAGGTATATTTCTCTACTATCACTTTAAATCTGAATGCATGGACCAAATATACGATTTTGGACTTTTCAACTGTTTACGTTCACTTATAAAACGGTTAGTTCCAATCCTTGATTCTGATTGGTCAATAGCTGTGTTTTATTCATGATAAAACGTCTCCGGTTACTTTCGTAACCTCGGTTCCCTGAAAGGCAAGGAACGAGACATTACGGATGTCGTATATGGGAACTCTCTCTCATCCTTCACTTCCGCTGAAATCTTATTGGCTAACGCCAGCAACGCTGGCCAATTGACGCAAATATGCAAATACTGAAACCCCGTTGCAGTATAATGCAAGTGCAGCGTCAATTCCTCCTCAGAATCGAACAGAACGCCAAATAAATAGCGAACACGGCGGCGAGCATAATGTCTCGTTCCTTGCCTTTCATGGAACCGAGGTTACGAAAGTAACCAGAGACGTTCCCTTTAAAGGCTACGGAACTTCGACATTACGGATGTCGTATATGGGAACTGTATAGAATCCCGCCGTGGAAGCATAACAATCCACTATAACAGAACCCAATACAAACACCCGACACCGCTTCCCCGGAATGCAAGCATCTGATAGGACGAGACTGGCCAATAGCTAGCCTGCAACCTCTGATAGGTCCAAAGGGACGAATCACAAACTCACAAACACTGCCAGAATTTGCATATCGCGAGCAGTTTAACCGGGGGAAATCTGCACTGTCGACCAACAGGTCAACAACAACAGTAAAATAAGGCCAACGCATAGCGGTGACAAAAGTTTTAAATACACATAAGCACACAGAACAACTCATGAGCAAAGCGCAGAGAGCTCTAAAATGCTGTGTATTAATTCAACTCACCGAAAGCACTTGAGACGCTACAGAGGGTAAATCCAACTTGTAAAACCTGGCGAACGTGTTCTGAGAAGACCAGCCAGCCGCAAGACACAAATCCTGAATAGACATACCCTTAGTCCAGGCCCACGAAGAGGCGATCGCCCTGGTCGAATGGGTCTTAACGTTGAGGGGGCATTCCTGTCCCATACAATCATAAGCCAAAACAATAGCGTCCACAATCCAGTGAGCAAGCCTCTGTTTAGAGACTCCCCGTCCCTTATTGCATCCACCGAAGCACACAAACAGCTGGTCCGAGCTTCGGAAAGCAGCCGAGCGCGAGATGTATTCCCGGAGCGCTCTGACTGGGCAGATAGCACTTTTAGCATCCGAACCTAGTGAGGTCGATGGCTCAACAGATAGGGCAGGCAACGAAACAATCTGCGCCCTGAACGGGGTATTGAGCGATTTAGGGACATAACCCGGCCTCGGTCTGAGAGTCACGTTACAGTTTCCGGGTCCAAAGCGAATACAATCTTCGCTGACAGAGAAAGCCTGTAAATCCCCAACCCGCTTCGCCGAAGCGAGAGCGAGAAGCAGTGCCGTTTTAATCGAAAGCTCCTTAACTGCAATCGACACTAAGGGCTCAAAGGGCGGCCGTGACAACACTTCAGAGTATACAGGCGTTTGGTAGACGGGGCTCGCGCTTCCGCGATGGTATTTTGAACCCGCGAATGAAGCACCTCCAACCCGCTCAGCGCCCCTGCAGCGGCCACACGTGGAGACTCCACAGCCCGGGGCTGGGATGCCAAATCGATCCGCTCGCCTGAGACAGTAGGTCCTTTCTGAGCGGAATTTCCCACGGTTGCCCTGTTAGTAACTCCACCAAGTCCGCGAACCAGGGCTGATTCGACCAGTACGGGGCTACTAGAGTCACCGCCGCCTTCTCCTCCCTGATTTTGCACAACACCATGGGCAAAATTTTCACCGGAGGAAAGGCATAGAGACGTGCTTTCGGCCATCGCGCAGTTAGCGCGTCCATCTCCTGGGGGGAACGGGACAGCGAGAAAAACATCCGACAATGCGCGTTCTCGCTCGTCGCGAAGAGGTCGATCTCTGCTCTGCCGAAACGATCCCATATCAGCTGAACCGTCCCGGGGTGAAGCCTCCATTCCCCTTGAGGAATCCCGTTCCTCGAGAGCATATCCGCCCCCCGATTTAGAACACCGCGGATGTGTGCGGCTCTCACCGAGAGAAAGAACCGATCCGCCCACAGCAGGAGGGATTCCGCCTGCTTGAATAGGTCCCTGGAATGCAAACCGCCTTGGCGATTGATGTAAGAGACCGCAGAAGTGTTGTCGGTTCGAATCAACATGCCGCTGCTCCAGTCGAGACCGGAAAACTTTTACGGCTAGAGAGACCGCTTCCAGTTCCAAGCGATTCATGTGCCACTCCATCTGCCTCTCTGACCACCGCCCGGAGGCGGGCTTGCCCAAGCAGAAGAGACCGAGCGAAGAAGTCCGCTCGCTCGGGGGAGAGACGCGCTTTCATACTCACTGAGTCCAAGCATACTCCCAGGAATGTGGTAGTTCGGCTCGGTGTGAGCACACTTTTCTGGACGTTTACCCACAAACCAAGCATTTCCAAGTGGCGAAGTAGGGCTTCCACATGGCCGACTAATGTCTCCCTCGACTGCGCGAGAATCAGCCAGTCGTCCAGGTAGTTCAAGACGCGCATCCCGCTCGACCTGAGGGGTGAAAGTGCCGCGTCTACACATTTCGAGAAAGTGCGGGGGGCGAGGGCTAGCCCGAACGGGAGTACCGTATTGGTACGCCGCATTCTCGAACGCAAACCTCAGAAATCGCCTGTGGCGCTTCGCTATCTGGACGTAAAAATAAGCGTCCTCTAGATCCACTGAAGCGAACCAATCCCCGGGGCGAATTTGCGCCAGGATCTGTTTCAGTGTAGCTTGAAAGCGCTCTGTTCAGTCTGTTGACGGGTCTCAGGTCCAGTATGGGGCGGAGACCCCCTCCCTTCTTCGGCACTACAAAGTAGCGGCTGTAGAACCCGCTCTCCCGCTCGCTCGCTCGGGGGAACCGGCTCTATCGCCCTTTTGTCGAGTAAACTGCACACTTCCTGCCTCAGTACATGAGCGTTTTGGGGCAAAGTTAATGACTGGATTACGCCGCGGAAGCGGGGTGGTCTGCGTTTGAACTGAAGTGTGTACCCGTGTCGAATTACATTCAGCACCCACGGCGAGATGCCCGGAATAGCTTCCCACGCCGTCAGGAAACGACTGAGTGTGGGCCGGTCTAGACCTGCGGTCATCGCCGCTATGTGAGGGCTGGGGATAGACACCTCGCGCTTCCCGCGAAGTGCCTTTATAGTTAATGACCGTGACTCTGCGCTGCTCGAAGACAGGGCGGGTAACACAGTGTGAAGTGCAAGAGGAGAAAAAAAAAAAAAAACTCTGTTTGTGAAGAAGTAATTTGCTTTATTGAACAATACACAACATTCACAACACGACCGCACGCATCGCTCGCCGAACGCAGAGGGACCGCGTGCTCTAGAGCGCGCCGCTTGGAAGCGGGGCCATCCGGGCGCTCTCCTCTCCTCTTGCCCGAGCGGTCAGGACGACTGCTTGGGCCTCGCTGGGGACGCGGTGGGTTTTCTGCGCGGGCTCCTCTGAGCCGGCCTCTTGCTTCCCGCCCCTTGCCACTGCCTGTGTCGGCCTTTACGGGCATCCGGTCCCGGGCGGGAGGCTGGCTGATGTCTGGCTGCAACCTGGGACTGGCGCCCCGAGGCGGAAGACGAGTGAGAGCGAGGGCGCTGCGGCGGGGGGCGGCGGCGGCGCTCGCCGAGGGATCACGTGGCCCTTCGCCTTCTTCTGAGTCTCGGAGTACCGCTCGGTCACCTTCTCTACGGCATCTCCGAACAGGCCATCAGGGGAGATCGGTGCGTTTAGCAGCGTCTTCCTGTCCGCCTCCTGCACGTTTGACAGGGTGAGCCGCAGGTGTCTGTGGATGACCACCAAATACCCCATCGAACGGCCAATCACCTGGGCCGAGCGCTCCGTGGCCAGGAGCGCGAGGTCCGTGGCCAGGAGCGCGAGGTCCGTGGCCGAACGGAGGTCTCGGATGGCGTCAGCGTCGACAGAGGCGGCGCCATCCAGAGATTTCAACTGCTTGGCCTGCAGCACTTGAAGAACGGCCATAGCGTGTAGTGCAGAGACCGCGTCCCCCGCGGCGCCGTAGGCCTTGTTAGCCTGGTGAGCCGTAAACCTGCAAGCTCGAGACGGCAGGCTGCGGTCCGAGCCCAGGGCGGGAGCTGACGGGCAAAGATGTGCAGCGACGGTCTCCTCGACAGGGGGGATGCGGAGGTAGCCGTGGTCCCCCGCCTCGTCCACGGGGGGGAACATGGCTTGGGTCGAAGTGAGGGTGCGCGCCGATTGCGGGGCCACCCACGACTTCACCACGTGCTCGTGCACATCAGGAAAGAACGGGGGTCCCCTTTCGAAGCGGCCTGACGGCGGCTCGATTGGAGGAACCACGCGTCCAACTTGCTCTTTGACGTGGGCCAGCCCCATGCACGCGATGCAGTAACAGGTGCAAGTCGGGGGGCACTATGGGGCCCGAGCATCAATTACAGACGGTCGCCATCGGATGCTGGAGACAGTTCAGGTATCTCCGGTGCACCTTCAACGATAGCAGTATCCAAAGTAGGGTAGTATCAGCTTTCTAGCACACGATTTGAGCGTGAAGAGAGAGATTCTGAGGAGGAATTGACGCTGCACTTGCATTATACTGCAACGGGGTTTCAGTATTTGCATATTTGCGTCAATTGGCCAGCGTTGCTGGCGTTAGCCAATAAGATTTCAGCGGAAGTGAAGGATGAGAGAGAGTTCCCATATACGACATCCGTAATGTCGAAGTTCCGTAGCCTTGAAAGGGAACACGCAGCGCCGCCGCTCCCACCACGCGCATCACGCGCTGTGCGTAGGGCACCAAGTGCTGAGGGGGCACCAAAAATAGCCTAATGAAAAATCAATCATCAAACTTCTTGTTATAATCAGATAAAGTGCGTTCTTCCTCTTCAATCCGCAGCGGTGCCGAGCAGAGAGCAGAGCTCCTCAGAAACAGAGGACAGGGTGTGTGTGTGTGTGTGTGTGTGTGTGTGTGTGTGTGTGTGTGTGTGTGTGTGTGTGTGTGTGTGTGTGTGTGTGTGTTCATCTTAGCCTCATTGGTCTGTCACTGCTCGTCAATGTCAGAATATTTGAGATGACCAGTCGAATCAAAGTAGTAGGCGGGCTTTATGTTCACAGACGCTGAGCGCGAATTTTAACAGTGCAACTCGACACTTCAGTGTACGGTCAAGTGCGAGATAAGATGTAAGTAGCTAAACTTAACTTTACATATTTGACAGTTTTTTTTAGGTCATAAATGTTAAACTAATGACAAAAAAATAATTAGGCAAACTATTATCGTTTTGTCTATTTTCGCCATTTTGAACTGAAAATAGGCCTTTGTAACATGTAGCCTAGTGTAATAGTTTAGGCTACTGTCATTGTGAGGGGACAAGAAACATGAACAAAGCCGTTTTCATTTTATCATGTTAGGCACAGGAATAATGAAAGTGTACATATTGAGAATAAAATACAAATTGTAGCCTTTAGTAAATTAAAAAAGCCAACTTTAGGAGGGGAACAGACAGGGCAAGATAAAAACAAAGAGAAAAAGAGTGTGATGCTGATGAGGAGAGAAAAATAATCAGCTGCCCACTGACATGGTTTTAAAGCTGTTGTTATCAAAAAAAATTTTTTTTTTTTTTTTTGCCTTCACAACATCTTAAAATGCACATCTGTAGTTCAGAGAAATCCAAAATTTTCTCGGGGAAACCCCGAACCCCCCTAACTAACCTGCCTCAAATTCGGGACCACAGTGATTATAAAACCATGCCATTGCATGGTAATGAAACTAGTTAATAGTAAGCATTAAACCCTAAACTAGAGTGTTACTTTTTTTTTTTTTTTTATATAAATCATACCCTCATTGAAAATCCTCAGAAAATTTTCAATTTCCTCAAATGAAAATCCTAAATGAAAATATTTTTTTTATGGGGGCATCATAAAGGAATTATGCTTAGGGCACCAAAATGGCTAGCAGCGGCACTGAAAACACGGCTAAGACCCCTTTACCCAACGGTTCTATGTATCACTACACAACACCCCTAGCAACTTAAACACTTGTTTGATCTCATTGATATTGTTCATTTCAGCTAGAGTAGAGTATTGTGAGAGATCGAGTAAGCGAGTGTACCTGCATTTACAGTAGACATAGCATTTTCCCTCAGGTCAGTTCTATATTCATAATACAAAAATCCGTTTGTATGTCCGCTGCGATATCTTGTCCTTTTAACAGTTATGGGGTTTTCCATTCCTATAGTCATCTCATCTGTCAGTTGTGTTTTTCTTCTCCGTGATCACTAGTTTGAATCCTTTCTATATAAAAGTCTTCTCTACTGACTGACTCACTCATAAAGACAGTCTTTGTCGCCATCTATTGGCGAAATAATGTATGTAACTTCTGTTGGTGGTTACGGTCAGGGACTATTTTTTCCAGCGGAGGGAAGGCTTTTAGTGATTTTACTTCATGAAAGTTGCATAGATACATATTTTTCAGCTTTAATATTTTTTTTGTGTGGTAACCGTTTTATAAAAGCAATAAGGTACTCGAGACTAGAGCTTTATCGTGAATAAGTCACGGCTGAAGGGCGTTGTTACGCATGACGCGAAGCGGATACAGCACAGCCTCTCCTACCTTATTGCTTACGTACAACATAACTGACTGTGTTTATGACAATACTTCACACGATGGACATTTTTACATCATTGTTTGTGTGTATTTGATAGGGGTGGGAATCTGCAAAAATGTGATGATTCGATAGTATTGCGATATTTGGGCCACGATTCAATATTATTGCGATTCTCAATATATTGCGATACAGCAAGTATTGCGATTCTGCGATATATTGCGATTCATGTTCCCCATATTATTCAAAGCCATTACAAAAAATGAGGAAATTAAGACTGCTCAACTCATTTAAATTAAATGTCACATTTAATTCTGTAAACATTATCTTCTACACATTAACTGAAGTGCAAAAACTTGAAAACTTGTTCTTGAACATTCAGGACACGGGACAGGACGTAATTATTCTCTGAATAGGAGACCTAGGTCACATGAATGATGAGCTCTAGGCTTGCTACGATAGTCGGTGTTACACGGTGTTCAGTCGCAACACCGGTTTCATCACTTGCCCACCGCGGCACCGCAAGAACAAACATTATTTTAATGCAATTACGCAGTATCCGTTCAATCCTGCCTGTATTACACACACACACACACACACACACACACACACACACACACACCACACACACGACCCACAGAAAAGACGCGCGTCAGTATCGAGTTCTCTTTCGGGCTTGAACAAATCATTACACACACAAATTATGCCAAAATGTCCGTTTTGTCAAATGTCCTCATAAGAGCAGTCTTCCATGATTTAAATAACGTCTTAAATGAACATTTGTGAGAAAATGGGACGCGTGTCAGATTGCGTCTCTGTCATTGCACTGCATTAACGTGTACAGCTTACGCTCAACGGCTGTCCGAATTCACTCACTCGTTTTCATTCACTCCTTCAAATGAACAGTTTCGGTGGACTAACTTAGGGAATAGGCTTTACTTAGTGAATGAGGGTTTAGGGGGCGATTTCGGATTCAACCCATGTTCTCGAGCAGTGAAAAATAGAGAAACCAATGAAGAAAACCGGAAAGTAAAACAGATAATTTTATAATTAAATATTGCACAAAAAGATCGATACTTGGCGCCCGTGTATCGATACAGTATCGCCACATAAAATATCGCGATCCTATGCTGTATCGATTTTTTCTCCCACCCCTAGTATTTGACCATTTAAGTGCAATGAGCCACGAAAGAGAACTGAATTCGGGATTGCATGCTGTTCCCAGCATCACTAATGATAAACACTTTATATCCTAGCAACATTATATATACTCATACCACCCAGCTCTAAAGGAAGTATGGGGGTTTCAAACCCAGACTCACCCAGCATATGGTCTCTGGTAGAGAGACTCAGGGTCCAGACTGGCGATGTCCACCGTTATCGCCTCATCAAAGTTTTTCAGGATCTTGATTGCTGCTTTCTTAGTACCTTGCTGCAACCGGAAGTCGAAACATTTTGAGATATCAGGACAGTTACTCATACTTGCAGCCATATTCCTGAAGAATCTTTGTATTATTATAAAAAAAAAGCCATGTGGCCTTTTGTGCCACCATCAAACCAGTGAATCACCTGGGCTTGTGACCCTTCTGTGACGTTGCGGTCGCCTTCCTGGGTCCAGCCCTGGTTCGGAGTGTTGGCATTTCCTCCAATGAACTCGTCCACCCGTACAGAGTTAATAAGGTCACTCAAATACTTGTAGTAAAGGTTGCTTGACAGGAAGCCTGGCATGTAAACCTGAGGTTGAGAAAACAAGAAAAATTCAGTGTGAATTTCCTTCTCAATACAAACCTACCATCTTTATCATCCCTTGCACACAATTACATGAAAGTGTTGACGTGACGTAACCCACCTTCTCCATGGTGGTCCAGGCCTGTCTTAGTGGAGTGTTGAAGCAGTCTGGGAGAGGTCCGCCTTCTCGACAGATATTGGATTCGATCTCCATCCGTACAGAGTCACCAAAACCCAATGGATTTGTGGCTTGGAGTGAAAAATACCTAAGGAGAGCATATGAACCATCATGTCTTCTGTCTACCTAACAATACCTAACCTAGAGTAATCGTTATGATGTTGAGCATCAGACCAGCATATTAGAACGATTTCTGAAGGATCGTGTGACACTGAAGACTGGATTAATGATGCTGAAAATTCAGCTTTGCATCACAGGAATAAATTACATATACATAAAAAACATTAAAATAAAAAACAATTATATCAAATTGTAATAATATTTCACAATGGTACTGTTTTTACTGTATTTTTTGTATTTACTGTATCTTCCTTAAAAAAAAAAGTTTCAAAAATATTACCAAAACAAACATTTGAATTGTAGTGGTTAAAAAAAAATACAGCAGGACAGCGTGGGAACAGTACATAACAAAATGAGGGGGTAATTTTCGGTCATTATAGTTTAGACATTGAGAATTTTTTATTTATCTCCAACAAGTTTTACTTTTTAAGTGGAATTTAAATCCTCTTTTTTAAAATCCCTGAAAGAAAACCTGAATTTTGAGAAGTTGTCTAAATTTATCCTAACTATCGTACCACCAAATTAAAAAAAATGGTGAAAAAAATCTTACAAAATCTTCACAACTCAAATTACTAAGATAATTTGATGACTAGTCGGTTAGTTGACCATCCTGATGCATCTCTGGTACGAGACAGAAATAATGTGCCAAACCAGAAATAATACTGAATATCAGAAAGGACATACTTGTCATAAAGGATCATGGCATCATTCTGGGCTTCCTGTCCGTCATACTGGCCTTTCTTGGCAGCTAACTGATCTTGAAAGTTTTCTGCAGCCAGCCAGAACTGCAGCACATTCATTGCGTCCTCCTTCTCCATGTACTATTTTGACACACACAAGCGCACACACTTTGATTAAGGTTTCAATCCCACTTTATAATCCCTTGGCACTTTAAATGTACTTGGATCAGAAATCCATCAAGTTTTACGCACACTTGCAATTTTGGGGAATTCTGCCTTTATGAAACAGGTTTTGGGCAGATTGTCGAGCTCAGCATATTTCCTGTGCTTATACAGCTCTATGCATAAATTCAAGTGTGTTTAACAGGACACCTAACATCTGGACTCATGAAACACTTAAATCCAATTTTAAAGCGCGTTTAAAAAGTACAGCACATTATATATAATTCAACATCTATAAATAAAATGCATATATGAATGAAAAACGGGAATATTGGGGTTTTTAAATGTAAAATTCCTTTAAACATGCTCAGAGGTAGATGCCTGTTGGTCAGTCATGAATAAGTATCCTCACCTCAGAGAAGTAGAAGAGGGCTGACTCGCAGAAAAGGATGTCCGCCAGGAACACAGAGCCACTGGTCAGCACCTCGATCTGGTACTTACAGAAATAATGGCTGCGCAAGAACTCGATAAAGTGCCTGTGAAACAGATGCCAGACATGTCCATGTAATTACAAACAGAAAAACGACGGCATAAACAAATACATTTCAAATAATTGAGAGCAAAGATTCACATCATTCATTAAGACAAGGCCTGTCAATTTAATGTCAATTTTGTATGATTAAACCAGACTGGTTTTATAAAGGGTCGCCACTCTTTTTCGAATATTCGCCGACTTGCTAACATAATCTACTCCCCCGGTCCCTCCTCTATCGCTGAAGCTGTAATCTCTCTAGACGCAGAGAAGGCCTTTGACCGGGTGGAGTGGAAATACTTGTTTACCGTATTGGAAAGGTTTGGTTTCGGTGAAACGTTTCTGGCATGGATTCGTCTGCTCTATTCGTTCCCACAAGCATGTATTCAAACTAACCAATCTCATTCCAAATTTTTCCCCCTGTCACGTGGGACACGGCAAGGATGTCCTCTGTCCCCGCTCCTGTTTGCAGTGGCAATTGAGCCCCTTTCGCTTGCATTGAAGTCGTCGTTGTTGTTACGGGGGGTTGGGCGTGGGACTGAGGAACATCGCGTCTCTCTGTATGCAGACGATCTCCTGATCTATGTAAGCAATCCAGAAACTAGCGCCCCCGGAATTGTATCACTATTGAACAACTTTGGGTCTTTTTCTGGCTACAAACTTAACTATCAGAAAAGCGAATGCTTCCCCATTAATGATTTGGCAATGCTAATTAAACCAGAAGCAATCCCCTTCCATTTAACACATTCAGGTTTCAAATATCTTGGAATAAACATTACACGCTCCTTCACCTCTCTTCTTGGGGCCAATTTTACACCTCTAGTTAACCAAATGAAAGCTGACTTTCAAAGGTGGAGCAGTCTACCTCGCGACTATTGCAGGGAGGGTACAATCGGTGAAGATGAACGTACTCCCAAAGTATTTGTATTTGTTTCAATGTCTACCGTTATTCCTGACTAAATCATTTTTTCAGTCAGTTAACTCATCCATTACCTCCTTCATCTGGAAGAATAAAGTTCCAAGAGTTAACAAAGGCCTACTTCAGAGGGGTCGTGATGTGGGGGGATTAGCTCTCCCCAGCTTAATTCACATCTATTGGGCAGCTAACTTGCAGAAAATTTTATTTTGGCTTCATGTGCCAAACACCGGCTGGTGTACACTTGAGGCACACTCTTGCCGCTCGTCATCCCTCCCTGCTTTGGTGTACTCCTCCCTGCCCACCAAGTGGTCCAGGTTTACCTCCAATCCCATAGTACTGTCCACCCTTAGAATTTGGGCCCAGTTCCGAAATCATTACAAATTCACCTCTCCCTCCCCCTAAGCCCTATCTGTAAGAATCATTTATTTCCAGCCTCCTCCCTTGACTTAACATTTACTCAGTGGAGCAGGAAGCAGCTTTCCTGTTTTAAAAGCTTGTATTGTAAAGAAGGGTTTGATAGTTTTGATAATATATGCCAGAAATATGATCTTTCGCGCAGTAACTTTTTTAGATATCTCCAAATACGCCACTGTGTCAAAGCACTGTTCCCTTCTTTTCCGATGCTCCCTACTGAGGCAGCATGGGAAGAAATGACCCTTCTCTGTCCAGAAAAAGGACTGATATCACGGTTATATTTTCGACTAATGTCTCTGGATAACCATGACCTTTCAAAAATTAAGAGCCGGTGGGAAGGCGAGTTGATGGTTGAGTTGTCAGATAGACACTGGGAAGAGGCACTACAAAGGATTAACTCATCCTCATCCTGTGCGCGTTTGGGGCTCATTCAGTTTAAGGTAGTGCATAGGGCTCATTTCAGTAGGGCTAGATTAGCAGATATATATATCCAGGAACGGACGGGAGTTGTAATAGATGCTCCCTCTCTCCAGCTGATTTAACACACACGTTTTGGTTGTGCCCCCGTTTACATCAATATTGGTCATCTGTTTTTCAAACTTTATCCGAAGTTATAAAAATTCAAATTAAGCCCTGTCCGTTGATTGCAATATTTGGTATTCCAAAGGAGAGCTTAACTTTAACCCGAGACCAGTCGGACATTATTGCTTTTACATCACTTCTTGCTCGTCGTAGAATTTTATTGGTTTGGACATCCGCTACTCCACCAGTGGTGGCCGCATGGTTAAAGGATGTTTTATTTTTTCTTAAACTAGAAAAAGTTAAATTCACGTTGCAAGGGTCAGTCCAGAAATTTTACTTAAAATGGCAACCCTTTGTGACATATTTTGAGAATCTTAAAGTATTGCCTGAAGTTTGAGACACCTTTTTTATTTTATATTCTACTTTCTCTTCTCTCTGTGTCCTCTTTTTTTTTTTTTCTTGGTGGTGGTGGGAACTGAGTAGCCTGAGTGACAATTGTGATACTGTGAGTCTAAAGCCTTATTAACCAATTGGGGTCTAAATGTGGACATTTGTGGACAGTTGTGTGCTTGGTTTCAGTTGTGTACTTGTTTTCAGTGTGCAGATCCGTAAACTGTTTTGAAGAACTGTGTAACAAACGAAAAGAGAAAAGCTGTTTTCCCAGAATGTTGTTAAATTCTGGGGGGCGGGAAGGGTGGGACGATTGCGTTGGGAGGGGGAGAGGTATTACTAAGCACTAAACTTTTTTTTTTTTTTTGCTGTTTTTTTATTATTATTTTTCTTTTCTTTATTACTATTATTATTATTATTATTATTTTGGGGGGGGGGTGTATAAGGTTTTAGTTGCTTAAGATAAAAAATGAAACTGGAGAACTGTTTTACTTTCTGTCAATTGTAACATCCTTCATCCTCCAATAAAAAGATTTATACAAAACAAATTTTGTATGATTAATTATAAAACAGTAACAAAAAAAAAATGGAATACATTAACATAACAATTAAGGCAAAATAACAATTCATGCCACCCGTCCTGTAAATAAATTTCATAAGAAGCAATTAAAAGCACCACCTCCATGCAAAGTATATTTTCTGGAGGCAGCACAGCCCCAGCTCTACACCTAGCAAAAGTGGTTTGTGTTCAAAAACAACAAAGGAGAAAAAAGTATTTCAATCACAAATCTCTGAAAAGTTTCAGAATGCTAGTGGTTATGACAATGTTAAAGGTAGGGTAGGCAATTTCACAGAGGCTAGCAATGTTAAAACTAAATATAGAAAGTAAAAAAACGAAATATCACAATGTCAGTTTTTTCCAATATCGAACTACCATAAATCTTAATATGCATGTATGTGTGACAGGCAGGTAGGTCATCCTATCATTGCATTTAGACAGACATTTTTATGGTCCTAAGACTTCCACAGAAGATATAGGTTCATTTCTTTTAGCCCACTTCTATTATTGATTGCTATCAGGATGTGAAAATAGTTTCAACTTGTATGACAAAAAGTGTTTCTGAAAAACATTGCCTACCCTACCTTTAATGTATTTGGTCTTGGCGGACTAGATCTGCAAATGCTGTTGTGTGTGTGTGTATATGGACTTGCTATTGCAAACAGATACATAGACAAGCTGCTGTGAACCTGTAAGATATGCTGCTGCTGTATGAATACACATACATAAATCCCATAGCAGATCTAGGCAGGTGGAGCTGGGAGGTTTCAGAGGAACTACAGGACCACGCTGAACCAGACTATTTAAATGCTGAGCAATAGGCCAATCAGCTTGCAGTACATGATGTGTCAAACACACCTGAAACAGCTAAGAAAGCTCTTCAGGACTGCTTGAAAATCACAAGCTGAAGCAGGTTGGATATAAACTTGCCAGAAACAGTGTTGAAGACCTGTGATCTAGAGTTTCGTGACTTAGCTTTAACTTGAGAGTCATTTCTAAAGCTAAAATAATATTTCACATTGTTTGGTATCATTTATGAGACAACGCTTCCCTGCCATTGACAGAATATTCTGGCTTTTCGTGTTTTCACTGTTATACGGTACAGGGTGCTATTACACCACCTGAGAGAGTATTGAATATCCTGATCAAAACACGGGTGAAGAAGCAGCAGAAACGAGCGATGGCATATGTAAGCAGATGCATATGTAAAATAATGTGATCATCAACATTAAACAGCATATAAATCAAAACTGCCTAATGTTACCAAATGAAAACTCGACCCAGGACCCATGAAGCTATATTAAAACTGATTGTGTTGGGTTTTTTTAAAGGAGAGTGTCTGTTTTATCTTTTGATTTATTGCATGTTCAGATATTCATACAACGAAATATTCTAGGGGCCATGAAACTTTTGGGAAAATTATCAAAAATGCTGGCGCTGGCTGGTTGTTGGGAAAATAGTTAAAAAATACTTAAAGCTCATGAATGGACGTCAGTCTGCATGCTTACACAGTCTGCCTCTGGAGTACATTGCATGTAAAGAATTAAAACTGATAAATGTACACTTCTATAGATACAAGAGCAATAATTGTCAAGGACAGGAAATGGAGTGAAATTACTTACTGTTGGTCAATAATGCAGAAAACAACAGATTGTGCAATGACAAAGCAGTTTGGGTCCACCTGTCCATCCTCACCACAGATTTTCGCTGGCAAAAGTAAAAAAAAAAAAAATTTAAAAAACCGTTAGATCTACACTATCCCAACAGAAACTCTTATTAAAAATGTTTAAGTCCATTCCAGCTAATCAAGGACAGTCATTATGAGGATATGCAACATAAAAATGCACTTAAATTAAAATAAGGTATGTAATGACAAGCATCCAGAGGATGAATCCATAAAACCAAAATCACACAGTATCTCTTTTAAATATATATTTTTTGTTCAAACACAGAAACATTGGAGTAGTTCTTAAGCAGTCATTAAACACAGAGGTCATTTGTGATAAGGAATTCTCTTACCCACAATGTCGTTGCGCATCTGTTCGGTGATGGGAATAGGCCTAGCAGCATCTGGAGATATGTACTTGGTGAAAATGTTAACAGCATCCCTCTCTATACCTACAAACAAAAACCATGTGGAAATTGAAAATGGATAGAAAGGAAAATATGAAGGACATATCAGAATCAATCCACCTTTATTATATTCAACATCCCTCTTCACGAAATGCAATAATTCACATTTCAACCATGGCTATTTATCAAAGCCTCATGTGCGCTTAAGTGTCACTATTAATCAAACAAATGTCTAGTGCAGTTAGAGCAAAGGCCTAGGGACAAATCGTACGTCTACACCTTGTTAAACATTAATATCAAACTCAAATACAGGATGTGCATATTTCATACTGAAGACTATATTTGTTAGAGACACCAGAAAACTAAATCTTTTACAGAAGTATATGTTCATGTATATAGAAGTTTGAATTGCACCATTGTGCATTTATATATATATACAAACACACATACATATACAAGTTTACATATACACATATATACGCACACACATACATATATATTGAGATTTATGGTTGCCGATCTGCCATGAAAAAGTAAGACTCTGTGTTTAAAGGCCATGTTGAAAGTGTTTGGGTTTAATGTGTGTCTGTCTGATAAGGAATCTCATCAGAGCATGTTTAAATGTTGAAGCTCTTTTCATAAAATCCATACGAGGCATTCAGAAAATCCAGCTCCATCCTTATAAAATGCAATGAAGTGGACAAAGATGTGTTCCCTTTTAAGACACTGAATACTCGCGGTGCAGAAGCCACGGGCTGATAGGATCTGACTCCCCTTCTAAGCTGATTTGATGTCTTTCGGCTCAACTGACTTTTTCCATTCACCGCTTTTACAGCTTGGATCTTCTTTGTATTAGCCATAAATGAATACTCAGCTCCTGACTTCTGTTCATTGTAGTCCACTGCCAAGATGCTAAATGGGATCATTTACCAAGCCTGCTCAATAAAACCAATGCCGCATGGATATTAAAAGTCATCGTCTGATACGAAAGGAATATGTTGTAATGGTAAAAAGCCACTAACCATGAAAAACTCATTGTAGTTAAGCACATGCTCTGGAATGCTCAGTTTAAACGAAAGTTTAGGGTGCAGTTTTTGCATAATTATTACTAATGAATACTGCAAAAGTTTTAAGTTTTTTTTTTTTAAATTGACTAATGAGGTCATTTAGATCCTCTACTGATCAAACATTAAATTTGAAGGTCAGAGTTCAAAAACACAAAAACAAATGTGGTACTGAATTATCAGGCATGTCTGTACTGTTTCTAAACCACAATAACATTTAGGCTAAACATCACGTGTTAACATGAAACTAGTGTGGTGATAACTTTTTTTTAGAAAGAAAAGAGTTTTATCTTTTGTTTTGCTTTTGTGTCAATATCAAGATACCAGGAAGGGATTTGACAACTACCTGGAAATAAATTATGATAATAACAAATATCCAGAGGTTCACCTAAAGGACTATTTAGACAATTTGCATCTCCAGTAATAAACATTTAAAAGTGCTTTAAAGATAATTCTGGTATTTAACACTGAGTCTATTTTCTAGTCTGTTTAGATGAACTTGTGTGGTGGACACAGAAATTTGGACGATGGGTCCTGTCTCGAATTTTTACTCTTTTAGAATCGCCTCTGACCGCTTCAGAGTGGCTGTCTATGGGCATGCACAAACATGTCCTTAAAACAACCCTTAATGTCCGTTTTCAAAACTGTGCAACTCACCGAGTGGTTAGTGGTGTTCGTTGATGTTCCAAAACAAGTAGCGTAGCGAAATACAGTTTCTGTCATGTTTTATTTGGCATTTTGTAAAATCGCATTGATGTCTGTTGGAGGACTCATTGCTTGTTGATATTACTGCGCTACCGGAAACGGAAAAGGGGTCTATTTACATTTGGTTGTAGTCTTTTCGTTCGGTTCTCCGTCTCTCAGAATGTCTATGCGCTAGACACAGTGTTCCGTACAGCATCTTTGTACGGCAAAGTGGTTGTCAGCATCAAGTGGTCGGGAGTGTGCTAACGCTTCAGACTCAAATATCGAGTGGAAGTTTATACGCGGTTGCGAGGTATCGTAAAAAATAGTTCCACTATAGCAAATAACATGATTGAAATCATACATTGCAGCGATATTTTTGTTTTTAATCATCAACGAACACCACTTACCACTCGGTGAGTTGCACAGTTTTGAAAACGAACGTTAAGGGTTGTTTTAAAGACATGTTTGTGCATGCCCATAGACAGCCACTCTGAAGCGCTCAGAGGCGATTCTAAAAGAGTCAAAATGTCTGTCCACCACTCTAGTTCATCCAAAACAAACTAGAAAATAGACTCAGTGCTAAATACCGGAATTATCCTTTAACAAAAATACAAGCTTCAAATTACTGCTTCACATTGTAAATGCAATATTGCAAACACGTTTTCCTTCTTTAATTGAGGGAAGGGTCAATTACTGTTTGTGTTAATCAACAGCATACCACAGAACATTCTACTCAAGCAGCATTTAACTCAATGTTCTCTTAAGGCCATTCACACCAACACCAATAACTATAAAGATAACTATAACTATATTAGGCGTCCACACCAATGCACAGTATTGTTCTGTTTATTCTAAGTGCATGCTACAGTTTTGACTGCTGCTTTAAATGCTCAAGCTCTTTTATCATTCATGAGCTGGAAATAAACTTTCTTAAAGTGATTTCGATTATATAGTTTGTCTGTGTCATTATATTGTTATAGCTGTGGTGTGGACTTAGCTATTATTTTATATTTAGAACTATTTTTGGAATCATATCATCTTTAGTCATCAGTTATAGTTATCGTCTATAGCTGGAAGGATTCAGTGCAGGAATAATGTCAAAACAAACAGCTAAAACACTTGAAATACAATGAGATTACATAGTAATTGTTACATCGGTACTCACTTTTCATAAGTTTCTCAGAAAGCTCACGAAGGCCACCAGCAGACTGGCCTTTAACTGGAGTGCCTGTCCTGGAGGAGGTCTGTCTGGTGGGCGTTTCTGATCTTATGGTGGGCTGCAGGTGGGGTGTCCCAGGCCGGGCCGCCCCCTCTGAGCTAACAGAGTTCCGGTGGCCTATCAGAGCCCCGGTATAAGAGTTAGTGTCCTGAGGGCTGGGGGTGTGAGGTCTGGAGGATGTCCGGGAGGAGAAGGGGTCCTCTTCATCTCCCACGTCCAGAGCTGAGGGCCTGCTGGGGTCTTCTGGGGATTCTGGGGAGTCTGGAGATCCCGGAGCTGTCGCCGGCTCAGCCAAGGTGCTGTGTTTGACTGAGTTGAGGCTGTGTGCTCTGACCCTCGACCAGCTAGTGGACCGAAACCTCTCAGCCTCAAGCCAGAAGCGGACCAGGTGATCAGCTGAGCGAGTCTCCATAAAATGTATGAAGTAGGGCATGGCCACATTATCTCGCAGGATCTGGTCTACGGTTTTAGAAAGCCGAGAGCGAGTCTCTTGAAGATGGTAATTGACACTGGAACGACCTGAAAAGCAAAAACACTTTTTAAACCCCAGTGCTACAAACCATGTTTCTTAAGAATTTTCATGTATTAATGCTTTTTTTATTGCCAATGTGGGAACAGCTTGTAAGGAAACTTGAAAGAGATCTTCCCAGACTTCTTAGGCCATGTCCACACGGACACGGGTATTTTTATAACCGGAGTTTTTCCTCCAGCGTTTTTTTAAAAAATCCCGTCCACATGAAAACGCAAAAACACGCTATCAAGCGCGGTCAAGAGCATGCCACGCCAGCAGGCGGCGAAATAACCCTAACCGTAAAGCCACGTTGGCCAATCAGAAGCCTAACAAAAAGTTATTACCGGTTCCGGTAGGCGCAAATCTGACGTCAAACACAGCGGATAACGGCGCACGCTCTGACGTCGCAAGGCAAAAACCCCGGTTTCACTGTCTACACGACAACACGTAACTGGCGTTTCTGAAAATACTCACCCTCAGCAGGGGTTTTCAAAAATGTTCGGTTTCAGTGCGTTTTCGTGTGGACGAACGGCCGAACCGCGTTAAAAAAGTCCCGGTTTTAAAAATACCCGTGTCCGTGTGGACGGGGCCTTAGGTTGTCCTGATTTTTATGTGAAGGACTTGGGTCATAAGTAGGGTGACCACCTGGTTATTGCTCTGTTGCAGGACAGTAATGTCATTTTGCGAGACAATTATTGAATTCTATTAGTTGGAGAGCCTATTTGCCATCACGTTGGACGATAAAATTTTAAATCACCAATAAGCTTTGTTAACTGTGACCGGCTTTGTGACTGGCACTAAATTTGCCCAGGTTCGAGTGATACAATGTAGCCTATTTACTCTACAAAACGTTTTCAGTCTGCTAAATATATCAAAAGGCTAGTAGGTAAAAAAATTACATTTTATACTAAAAGAAATTTCCTTAAAGGGGTCATCAGATGTAGCCTGACTACGTCAGACTTCGTACTTCCGCTCAATTTCATTTCGCTTCTGTACTCCGTCTTAGACAGCGGCCTATCTATCCATTTTCCTCCGGCCTGAAAACGGATGCAATTCGCTCTGTTGTGGAGAATAGCAAACTAAAGCCCGAACAAGAAGAGTGTGTATTAAACATTTTGAATGGAGGTGATGTTGTGGCCCTGCTCCTTTTGGGAAAAGTTTAATTTAATTTATCAACTATTACCGATCGTCAGCGAGAAACTGGGGAGCCTTTTGACAGGTCAGTGTCTCCTTTCTTTTCCAGGTCTTAAATATTGCTATGACATGCTGTAATGTTGCAATGAAGTTGCAGCATTTCCGACAGACTCGAAATGAACAAAGAGCTGTGTTTGACAGAACTAATCCTAACTTTGACAGTTGGCTGCAAATATTTTTTTGTTTCTCTCTACTGTCAAATATCAGTTTAGAGGCCCTGATTGTACCGTGGATGCATAGATTAACTTCGAATAATCTGAGAAAGTCATTTACAGCCATGTTCACTCCGTTATTTCGATCGCATCATCAAGTGTTTACAGCAGGTTTACAGTGGAAGTTCGATCATAGATTTGAGTTCGATGCATGATGTCTGTGGTTCGATGTGGCTGTGTCGGCGCATAACATACGTCATAAATAAACTTATCTGATTGGCTTACGGGTAACCAATGATTTTAAACTTCAGACAAGCGCCCCCTAGCGAGAGAGAAAACACTTCTCTATTATGCCATTCCAGACTCTGTCTACGAAGCAAAGTGAAGTAGCAGATTACCAGGCTACATCAGATGCAAAATTCACTTATATGGTGTTTGCATATAAATGTGTCTTTGAAGTGTGTGGACACAATCACCATACAATACAAAAAAAAAACCAATTCACTCATTTTTTTTATCTTCAAAAAGCCTAAACTCTCCCAATAATCAAGCTGTTTGGATTTTCTGAGCAATGTGATGTCAATGCTAATAACAAGGGTTTCTGAATTCCACATATAACCCCCTAAAAAACACGTTCTCACTCCCAACTCGTCACATTATCGCTGTGTCCCAATTCAGAGGCTGTATCCTTCGAAGGCCTGTGATGCAATCGGATTTCGAAGGAGGTAGACTCTGGATCGGGACGCAGATACCGGTATTGACACTTTGTCAGGACCCCTCTGCATTTCTTTTTAACACACAGAGTACCCCTTTATACCGCTTTATTTTTATGTGCAGGGTACTCCATTGCTTTCAGTTGTTTGCAATATGCATCAGATAAAGACATTTCATTCTTTCCATTAGTAAAAGTACAAACGCTTTTATAAATATTTATACTTTCATAGATATGTTGGAGCACCTAACCCCACCTCAGTAAGCAATAAGTACATTCACGGTATTTATTACAAAAACTGACCAATAAAACTGTAAAAAGGTATAACAAACATCTCCTGTTGCAATTGAAGTTTTCTAAAGCAATCCGATATCTATATATGAAGAAAAGAGGGGAACTTAAGGTTTTCAAGCATTCAAAAATACAGCCAAACTTATGACAATCGGTCACAGGTTACGGGGGTTGGGTTACAGGCTCAGGCGTGTCTAAATAGTGTAAATAAAAAATAAGAAATGTAAATAAAATTATTTTGGCTGATTAAAGTCCCCATGAAATCAAAATTGACCATACTTACTTTGTTTGCCTAAATTGATCGTTTTGTGGTGAACAATTCATCCATGCAAGTCAATCCACACAAAAAACTTTTTTGGCTTCGTAATCTTTAATCAAATTCTGAAAATGCCCCTCCCCTCTGCCTTGGAGGACCTTGCCCGATGACGTAGGCTTGACGGTTTAGGTGTCTGCTTAACATCCATAACCACGCCCCTCCAACTGACAGTAGACAGGCACACAGCGTGTGAAAGGAGAGATGGCGAGGAGGTGCATTTTTCTAGATCCAATCAGGTGCTAGTTGGAAAAAAAAGCCACGCTCACTATTTTGCCTCATTTAGTATTCCGTTTCTCTCGGAAATACGTCACAGCACTGGAGAAAAGTCGTTTGCAACTTCCGGTTCACGGGGACTTTAAATTGATTACTCCCCAACATATGTCATAATGGCAAAACTATACCCCATATATAGAATTTCATTGTGATGATAAAACTTGCTTGCCGAGAAGTCCTGACCAAGCCTCAATATGTGACGAGTAGAGAGTGAGAATGTGTTGTTAAAAACGAGGGTTTGGACAGGTAATACCATATGTGGTGTTAAAAATGTGATCAAACTTAAACCTTCTTAAATAGTGAGGAGAGGAAAAACTGAGCAAAACAAAACACAAATAACCAATAAATTATTTAAAATTGAAAAAATTAAAAAAATAACCAACCAATATAAAAATAACCAACAAACAAAAAAACTCAGAGAAAATGATTACAACACTAAACAACAAAACCAAAACCAACTAAACAAAACCCCAAAAAAACAATAAACAATAACAAGAACAAACAAAACATATAGCAATAAAAACTTGGCTAAACAAACAAAAAACAAATAATAATATTCAAATGAAGCAAGTATTGCCTGTCCAAAACTCCCCAATAGGATCTCAGGGCATTGCGTTGCGTTGATAGCAAGACTGTACAATATTGGAAAAAAACACAACAGAAATGATGCCTACAGCAAACGTGACTAGCAGAGCACCTTTAATGCCTCCAACTCAAACCCATGGGATCTCCGGATCACACCCAGCCATCTATTACTACTTATACAGTAGCGGCACAGACTTTGTTCCATAATAAACACATACACAAAACAAATCTTATAATAGAGCAGTGACCTCCTTTGAATGCTTTGAAAGGACACACCTTCCTGTTTCAACACCACAGGACACCAGAAGATGGTTGAGATGTGAACTCAGGAATCTACTAAATGATTCCAGTATCAGAACGCACAGAAGCCGGAAAAATACCAAACCTCTTTGTGTGGGAGACAACATGTTAAGATATGACGTAAGAAGGATTGTCTTTACCAAGTCACCTTGCAACACTGGTTTGTCAACCAAAGGCTGTAAAAATGCTACTGTTAAAACCTGACAATTGATCTAATGAATAGATCTAATGGGGCATTGAACAGTAAAATACTGCTCCATGTACAGTTTTTGCAAGTAAAAAAGAACATATTATAAATGTTATTAAGTCATCTTATAAATTACAGTAAAAAGTTAAACACATGAAGTGTAACTTATTAGCATATTAGCAATATTAGCATTTACCTCAGCTTGTGAAAAAGTTTGGTGAAGTTTGATTCATCATTTTTTTTCTCATAACCACCTGTGATCTTAAGTTGGTTGTCAATATATTGTAAAGGTAAAAAACAGAATTTATTTATTTGGTATATTAACCTTATTTCCATGAACTAAATGTATGGTTTGTTACTGTAAATTTAAGTTCAATCTGTTTTTACAACAATTGTTTTTGTCCATGCTTTGAAATGACCAAGGCTTTTTTTCATTGGATTTTTTTCCAATGAGCATTTTTGTCAGCTGAATAATCAACAAAGGAAAATCCATCCTTCACAGCTTCACTTTTATTAGTGATCTTTTAAATTTTGACCTTTTTTTAAGTTTATTTGAGTGTTATTAAATACATTTGATTCATTTAATTGATTATTAAAATAAACCTTAATTTCACTTTCCAAACAATTCATTTTTCGTGAATTTTGAAAATTAATGAAATTAATTAGAAAGTGTAATATTAATAGAATTAAATAAAAAATATATATAATTTTAAATACATTTTAAAACCACGTTTGGTTTCGGTTTTCAGCCAAGTGCATCGTGAATTTTCGGTTTCGGCCCAAAATATTGATTTTGGTGCAGAAAACGTGGATTAAAAAGAAAAAAAAATTGCACATATGCATTTAATATTTACAGGTTCAGTCTTTCTCTTCCTGGAAAACAGAGCAAAAATAATGAGGTATAATAATCGTATTAACTAGGTGAAATAGTGTCAAAAGAAGCACTTTAGCTTCTAAAGCGCTATATAAATGCAGTCCATTTACCACTTACTTGGAGAAGAAACAGATAAACAGACACGGACATATTCACAGTATCCGTTTAAAGTGAGGAGTTTGAACAGGTTTCCACCAATCCCAGAGCTATAAAAAGGTTAAGAGATTATGGCACTCCATATAAAATCCATGCGGCCAGTGCGCTGCAAAAGCCCTTTCTAACACTCCAGAAGCTGCACTAAATCCTCCAACTAATGTGAGAATTCCTGCTCCCTCGGCCGCTGACACACCAGATTTCATTAAAAATGCTCAGCACAAAAGTGTCTTTTGTGGTCATGACTGTTTTATACTTTTGTGTTTGTTAATATAACTTGAAAAAAAATGCTCAGCACAAAACAGTAAGTCTTTACAAATGTTGCTAACAAGCCTAGTTCAAGTAAAAAAGTGGAGCAGCTTTGAGATCAAATGGTTGAGGCTTTCACACCGGGTAGTTATAGGAACTTAGTTATAGGAACTAGCCATTAGAGCGGTTCCCCGAGAACTAAATGTTCACCTAGTTTTCCTGGTTGCTTTCGAACCACCAGCAGGAGCTCACCGACAGCGATGTCATTTAAGTGCAACTTTCAACAACATGGAATGGATGACGGCGTGATCGGAGCTGTGTTTTTGTTATGTCGTGAGATTCCTGATAACGGAGATGGAATGTTAAAGGTGCTATATGGAATTTTTCTACTAAAATGAATCCTTTTTTTATTGCCTGTGTGTGAAGGGATTGTAATCACACATTACAATGATCCACTTGTCGAGTTTTGCTATTACTTCTGAAGGCCAATATTTATATTTATATGTGAAGTCTCCGGGTCGGATTTGCCGCGAAATCCAACGGAAGTGACGTGCATGCGCGCTCCCGAGCCTCTCTCCTTGTTTACAGTCTATGCGACCGACGGCACTTCAGCTAACGACATGGAGTCTGATAACACCCCAAAACGACCTGCCTCCAGCACAACACACTCCACAAATATATAAAAAACAAAAAAGAGTTTTATCTGCTGAAGCTCGTCAGGCCAAACGTGAATCTGATCGACTCAGGACGAAAACACGGATCAACATCGGCAGAGCTTTTGAATCATTAGTAAACTCTAATGAAATAGCAAGGTAAACTACATGAGACATGAAATGAATACAAAAGACTGTTCCAGGGTAACAAAAAGTAGCTAGGTGTAACTTATTTTATGTACTAGATCTACTGTCTACCGTTACTCATCCCACTACTATCATATTGTATATAATAAACATTTCCAGACACGTTCAGGACAGTAATGCTGCTTCCTACTGTCTTACTGTTACACTGACATTGTTCAGTCTAGTTCAACGTTTTCGTTATCATATTAGCTACCGGTATACACTCACCTATGTTGACATTGCTGATTGTGAAAGATACACGAATAGTTAGTGAAATGCCTTTTGCTAGATAACATCACATGTCGGCTAAATGCAGTCAATGTAACGTTATCATACGAGCATGGAGCATTAGTTCAACGTCAAGCTGATAAAAGTAGCCTATTATTGTAACGTTGCAGTGGGAGTTTTCATGAGTTTCCAGCATGTCAGTGTTGCCAGGTCCGTATATGCCTGCACTGTTTCCGCGGGTTGTTTGTGTAGTGCACGGGTTGACGCGATTGTTTTACCCATGGGCGTAATTTCCTATGGGGACAGGGGGGACATGTCCCCCCCACTTTTCAAAATCCCGCTTGTGTCCCCCCCACTTTCAAATTCGTTTATGCTTTTTTTAACCGCACGCCGTCATCGCCCTGGAGGAGCAGGAGATAGCCTGTGCCGATGCACGCGTCCCCATCCAGGTTCGTCGCGTCCACACCATAGTCCACACATTCAAAAAAGAGCTCGCTGAAAGTTCTAATGAGCAGGTATAAAAGAGAACTGGATTCTGGCGCGCTGTCTGTGCGTCCTGTGCCTGTGCATCAGGACATTCACAGACAACGCGCCAGAATCCAGTTCTCTTTCGCACTTGAATAATAATAACAAACACATTTATGCCAACATTTCCGTTTTGTCAATTGTATCCTCACAAGAACAGTCTTAAATGAGTTAAATAAAACCTTAAATGAAAGTCAAGCGTAAATGAGAAAATTAAATGGGTAAGATCCTGTCATCAGCGACAGATCTTAAAGGGACAGCAGCCAATTCTGTCTGTTAGTAAAGTTAACCAAAGAACAAAGGGGAACAGAGCAAATTACTCAATGATCTTGTCTAAAGAACGTTGTAGATTTAATAAGGATTAATCTATATTTAATTTAATGTATGCAGTGCAGACTATTTTATAACCTTATTCAATTTCTGTATATTTCGTACCTGTTAGAAAGGAAGGGCACAGGTAAATATGACATTTATTATGGGTTTAAGTGAAGATTGTTTCAAATTTACTTAAATTAAAAGTTGTTATATTTTGAAGCCTAATAAAAGGGGGTCCTTTTCATCCAGACGTCAGTAGCTATATTAATATCAGTGATACTGGCCTTCATTCATAAAAAGATGCTATTAAACAATTATTTAAAATATACTATCTTTATGTAGTTTTTACATTACAGTGGAAATTGGGTCTCACATAATTTCAATTTTATTTACACACAAAAGATTAATGGTGAACATTTTTGACTTCACCATTGATGAATAAAATGATTACCTCAAGTCTTGGCAATCGGCCCCTATTAATCAAAAAAAGTAAAATCTTTTGTTTAATAACACTTTATTTTGATGGTCCCTTTTGAACATTCTGGTGACTATAAGTAACTTTGCAACTACATGTCAACTTATTCTAACCCTAATCCTAGCAGTCTTCTAATACTCTACTAACACTCTAATGAGAGTTATAGACATTTAGGTGCAACGTTAGTTTATAGTCAACAGAATGTGTTAAAAGGACCATCCAAATTTTTGTTATATATAGTTAAGTTGATTATAATGATAAATTCTGCCAAAAATAAAAGTAGGCTACTAAATTATTTCCTGGATTTTGTATCACCATAGTCCCTAAATGTATGTAAATGCAGGAAATGGGATTCAAATCGGAAAAAAAATTCCCCCATTTTGTGTCCCCCCCCCACTTCTCAAACCAAAGTTACACCCTTGGTTTTACCCACTGGAACATGATTGTTATCGGGGAAACACCCGGGAACGCTATTTGACTATTTTTGGCCGTGATTGGGTTAGTTTTGATGAGCAATTGGGCTGGTTTTGTTGTGCAGACCTGGCAACCCTGTGTGTGACGCTTTCGCTGTTGCGTTGAAAGTCTCCGTGTGGCCGGTAGTGAATGCTCGCTCTTGAGATCGAGCACACACACGCACACGAGCACGAGCACGAGCGCTCTTGTTGCAATCTGAAACATCACCGCTAGAGGCCGCTAATTGTTACATAGAGCACCTTTAAGTCCTACATATAATAAAATCTGAGAAAAGAACACAACGTCGCAGACAAAGGCGATAGGTGAATGTTGTTAATATTAGTTGTTGTCATGTACATGTCTTAAATATGTTTGCATTTTAAAAATGACGGGTGCTGTTTAATATGGCATGCGTTCGACCAATCAACGTACACTTACGTCACTAGTAGTTCCTATTGTGCTGGGTAATTAAGTTCCCCAAAAAGGCATTCATAAAACTAGATTCGTTCCCAGTTCCAGCGGTGTGAACACGCCAAAAAGTGGATACTTCCGCCATTACTTCTAGGAACTATGAAAAAATTCCTCTGGCTGGAAAGCATCTAATGAAAGACTAAATCTCTCATTAAATATTGTAACATTAAAGTTACAATATTTGATGAAAAAAAAATAAAGTTTTTCTGGATATTGTCACTCTCCTTAAATTTCGCAGTGTTTTCATTGCAAATTCGCCAATGCGGTACTTTTTATTATATTTTTTTAATTATATCTCATTTGGTCCATTTGTACAAGTTCACCTTGTCCATAGTTGTTTTTTTATGTGTGTGTAGATGTGTTTGGTCCTGTCCTGTGATTGTACCGTTTATTTGTCTGTAGAACTGAAAATTCTACAATAAATAGTATTTTCCTGGACAAAGAATCAGCATTTAATTTTGAATGTATTTTTGAATGTATTAATTTTGAATTCATGGCTGATGTACCTAAGTCTCCGAAGTGTACTGCCTCCATGTGGCTAGGCTGTTTTTTGAGGATAGCAGTGCGGCCACGAGCAAACGAGTCCATGTTGGCTGAGATAGCATTGATGGCCACATGGCTGGGTCCCGCCGCCTCCAGGATAGCATGATGGTTACGCCCACTGAGGGAGGGGGAGTGGGGCGACACTGGGGCTGGAGACAAGCACACAGAGAAGGAACATTCATACACAATAGAATTCTACATTTGACTCCAGTTCCAATCGACAATCCTGCACTGCTAATCTTGGCAAGAAATGCTTACCACGTGCTGATAACCCTCTACATGTCCTCCCCTGGCTAGTTATTCATTTAAGTCTATAAAACCTGAGTTACAACCCTAGAAATGGTATAGATTTTTTTAAGTAAACATTCTAGAGCGCATAAAGCGGTTATAAAAAAAAAATCTATAATTTGAATCAAACAAAGTTAGCAGAATTTCTTTAGGTTTTTTTTTTTGTAAAAATCGCAGTTTACATTTATATGCAGAAAGTTGAGAATGTGATTGTTTAGGACACATTGTTAATTTTTCCAAATAAACTCCACAAATTGTTACACCAGCCCTGGTCACTTTCCCTATTTGTTTCTTGTTGAGCAGCCAATGATTAGATTTTTTTAAATCTCAAATCAAAAGTCATTTCAGTTTTAGGGGCAATTCACACAGAATACATTTTATAATAAAAAGAAAAGAAAAAAAAACACCTAAAGGTCTACAGATGGATGATTTTTTTAACGTTGAATTTTTAACATGAGTGTCATGTTTTTAGAACATTATGTCATATAAACTCTGAATTGGGAGGAATAGAATTGCAAGTTTGTATCTCACACTTTTTTCTATATAATAGAAATAGGATATAAACTCGCAATTCTAAGAAAAAAAAGAGATACATTTTATCTCACAATTTTGATTTTTTTTTCTTGCAATTCCGAGTGTATATCTTCCAATTCTGAGAAATAATGTCGGAATTTGGAAATGTACCGGTAGTCACAATTGCTTATAACTTGCAATTACGAGTTATAAAGCCAGAGTTACAATTTATAAACTCGCAATTGAGAGAAAAAGGTCAGAATTGTGAGATAAAGAGTAACAATTACCTTTTTTATTTTTTTTATTCAGTGGCAGAAACAAGTTTTCATTGAACAGCAGCTTGCAAGCATAATGCAAAAAAGGCCTGAAAAAAGGCCCGCTCACAAGGACGTTAACTATAAAGATATAGTTTTAAAAATTATTCTATATATAAAAGAATAGCAGAGTCCACACCACAACTATAATAATAATAATGGCACAGAGAAACTATATCATTGGAATCACTTCTGAACTTTTTTCCATCTGATGAATAATTGATTTAAAAAAAGACAGCCAATCAGAATCTATCCTGCTTTAAGAGCTCAAGCATTTAAAGCTGCAAAAAGACAAAACTGCAGCATAAACAGAATGATAGATAGCCTATAATCCATTGGTGTGGATGCTAATATAGCCTAGATATTATTATAGATATCATTCTTGGTGTGAAGAACTGACCTTTAGACCTTTTTTTTTTTTACACTATATTTCCAGTCTGTGTCACATGCAAGCAACTGAAACTACCGGTATAACTTGATACAAATTAACCTGGTCTATTGTTCTACATTCTAGCATGTTCTATGACAACCCACCATAACATCACAAAAGTTACTATAAAGAAAAAGGACTATCACCCTCACCTTTGCTGGCTTTGGCATCTGCTGGTCTCTCAGGTTCCTTTCCTTTAGCTGTAAGATAAAGAACAGGAAATATCATTTATAATTTATGGCATCTCTTCTTGTCCTAATGATTATCCAGCACAGCAGCCGTTTGGGAACCAGTCACAGACACACATTATTTGAAGCAAAAAAGGCTGTTGCACCAATCCACATATCACTTATTTTTCCACTGCATGTTTTCTGGATTATTTGCATGGGGTGAGGCCTTGCTGGAGTGTCAACCAAACAAAACACCAGTGGCAAACAAACAGACTCGCATCATGGAGCACGAAACGACCAACATCCCAATCTCCCAATCATTGTTGGCAGGACTGCAAGCAAAGAGTGAGAATGATATTTCTCTTTACAATGAGCAGCATGTTTCTCATAATTCTCTGCTGTGCTCATAACATACTGTATAATAACTCCCATATCTCTGATGGATAAAGAAAACAAAGTATAATGAGACTATAACAAGACTGCATAGGCTTACTGAGAACTAAGAGAAAAGGTTCCTGTAAATAGGACATGGGCTAAGAGGGCATCCTTCCTTCCCTTAGGGCTCTGACTGTCACAGGATACATGTGCATGCTCTTTGTCATGCGAACAGGGATTCTGGGAAAGATCTGTCACTTTATTTGGTGAAGATATAAAACTGCAGATCAATCTTGTGGTTTATTATGTATGATGAATAACCAAAGACAACAACAGCATTGCCACTCGTTTTGACCAATTCATTCTCATGTTTCCAGCTGTGTGATTACCAGATAAGTAGAACATTTTTAATGAATGTTTTATCATGGAAGACATTTCCAGGCCTGGAAATCAAAAATTTTAAATTTTTAGGCATTTCCGGGTTTTCATGACCACAAGAACCCTGTAAGGAAGGTTTTAAAAAAGGGAAGGACAGAGGGTTGAATGGCTGGTTCACTTGGTTCGGACCAAAAAAAAACAAAAAAAAAACATCTAGTCCAGGTAATTTTAGCGTTTTAACATTGTAGCGATCACATTGCCATTTTAATTTTACCGAACCTAAAAGCATTAGGGAGGGATATGTTCACAATCTGATTGGTCAGCTTTTATTATGTCTATTTCGCGAAATATGTCTATTTGGGCTCAATATCCTCATTGTATGAGCATAGCCTACATATGATGGTATTTTGACCAGATGAGAACATGAAGATCTTATAAAATGAAGATCTGCTGCGAGGAGACGTGTTTCTGATGCCGGTACCGAACTGTGATGGGCACATCGTGACTACGACGAGACAAAACATGTTCGTTTTAATCTAACCAAACATGCTAAGTGTGAACACACCCATAGTCAACCAGGCGGCCAGGGTCGGGGATGGGGATGGGGCCCACTAAGGGGCCTCAGCAAATTTAAATATCTACACATAATCTTCTTAAGAAGCTTAACAAAAAAATAGATGTACAACATTAAACTGACAGGTTTTTGAGTTTATTTATTTTTATCAGCTTAGAATATAGGACCTTCTAATATTTACTTTAACAAAGGAGGCCTTTGAGTCATAAAGGTTAAGAACTGCTGGTCTAAATGCAATAGATACAACATTCACATTTGACCTTTGACAATCCAGCTTGTTAATATCATGAACAAAGATGTGAATGAAAGATTCCTTGTCAAAAACTTAAACTGAAATGGGATCAAACAAGAATTTAAAAAATAGTATTGCTTCTATTGATGTTTATTCAGGATATGATTCATAAAATTATGCTTGTTTCATTCCATATTATGATATTCCAACATGAGTTTTTTCAGGCATGTCTAGCCTGTCAGACTACTGACACTACTACACCATATGCGTGGTTACTTCGAACATCTAAAACAACAGTTTTTTTCAGAAATCAGCGTTATTTCAACTAAAACATTTAACGTTAACTACAATTAACAAGTTTTCATGTGGCATCTTAATATCAAAACGTGCAGTCGAAAGGATCCAAACCCTCTAGCTGTTGTACACGATGTGCAGAAATATGCATATGCATAAAAGGGATTATATGGCTAACATAAATAATAAACGCGTTTTGATGTCACATTCATGAGGACGTGAGCTCAGCATCGGTCCAGAAAAGCCCAAACTGTCCATCATCATCGAGCGGAACACTTCCTTACCTTTCCGCCTGAAGAACGACATGATGAATCTGAAGCTGTGAACACTCGCTCAGCTCAGAGACAACATCCCGACAGCTCCCGAGTCCCTTCATTCATAACACTCTATCGCGCACAGCTTTCGCGTTGCTCATCCACATCTGCGCTCACTGTCAAACACGAAAAATTTCCAGTCCCTTCTTAACTGGCCCGGTCGCCATATTGTCAATAAACGCCTCACTTCCGGAGTGTCTGCGACTGCGGCACAGCGCTTCTGCTGGAATTATGGGAAAAGACCTGACAAATCAAAAGACTTAAAGGGATACTCCACTGGTTTTTCATATTAAACTATGTTATTCCCTTAACTAAGACGAGTTGATACATACCTCTCTCGTCTCAGTGCGTGCACTATATCCCTGTATTGCCGCAAAACTATGTTAGCACTTAGCTAGCACAGTGCATTAAATATGGGCCAAAAAGAGAAGTGACCAAACACTTCCTCGTTTTCCCTATTTAAACACAGTTACTCGAGTAGTGTAACTCGACCTAGGCTGGTGACATAAAATAAAACGTTGTGATTTTCTAAGCGTTTAAAATTGATGACTATATTGCCCCTGTTATTTACATCAATTTTAAACGCTTAGAAAAGCGCAACGTTTTATTTTTGTCACCAGCCTAGGTCGAGTTACACTACTCGAGTAACTGTGTTTAAATAGGGAAAACGAGGAAGTGTTTGGTCGCTTCTCTTTTTGGCCCATATTTAATGCACTGTGCTAGCTAAGTGCTAACATAGTTTTGCGGCAATACAGAGCGATATAGTGCACGCACTGAGACGAGAGAGGTATGTATCAACTCGTCTTAGTTAAGGGAATAACATAGTTTAATATGAAAAAACGGTGGAGTATCCCTTTAATTCCCATACAGGCCACATAAGATTCCTACTGTTTTGTTAAGAGGATACTATTACTGTATTACAAAATTAGACTTTGCTAGCTGACATTTACAACATTGTGTCTCTGGCATCACTCCAGTTGCTGTAGGAGGGACTTATCACATCCATTGCAACTCAATAATTGTCTTTGGACCTATATTGATATTTTATTCAAAGAACTTATGACTAGTATGAGGCAAATATATAGCCTATTCAACTATAATGGTATGTTGATTTATTGCAATTTAGCCTTGCCGAGTATGGTTTCTCTCACGGTTCTTTTCTCCTATCTGATGGAGTTTTTATCCTTGCCTGCTTTTAACAGTATGTAGGCCTATAGTGTAAACAAATAAAGTCTCGATTATATCAAAATTGACTATTCTTATATTTGTAATAAAATATTGGATCATTTATAATAAATGTTTTTTATTCATGTGCCCTCATAATATTTAATACAAATAACTTCCCCTCCCGAATTCTCTTCTTTGATGATGTGTTACTGGCACGAGGGCGGGAAAACTTGTCTGTCACTGCAAGTCTGTTAAAGATAACTTCATCTGGAAAGCATCTGATGTTCACTAACATCTGATAGACGTCTTTAAGATGTCAGTTTTACATGTATGTATACGTTCTAAATCATAACATCTTAAAGACATTTTTTAAACGTCTCTTTGAGATTTGACAGAAAACGTCTAAACATATTGCAGATGAGAAAACACTCTAAAAAATATGTCTTCCAGATGTAAACAGGCACATCAAGTAGACATCTCCGTAATGTATGCTATACACACGTACATCACAATGTCCATGACCATGGATCTCTAGATCCACCAATGGAAAACCACAACGATTCAATGAACCAGTTAATTTACAATGGACAAAATCAAGTCCCACCATACATTTTTATTGTTCAAGAAGTCATTTTACTTGGATTCGTCACAATAAAGAATAAGAACAAACAAAAGACTATTATAACTTTCATTTCATGCCAACTTTAAAATTCCCCCTCATCTCTGATCACCAAAATGACATATTTAAACGTTTTTCATTGAAAAAAAAATTCTTCATACATAAGTAACTCTACACCCTTGCCTCATTTAGTATATGGTTCTGTAAATATGCAAATTAGCCCTGCCTCCACTCACTCACACCAGCTCAAATATCCACACGTTGACTGATTGGTTACCAGTTCGTTTGTGACGTCAGAAACAAAAGCGATTATAAACCACTTTTTTGAGACTGTCTTTGGTTCACTGCAGTTTTAAGGAGAAAATACTCAGCAACTTAAAGCATATTAAAAACACCACATAGACATATAAACAACATTAAAAGCTTGATTTTTATCCACAGGGGAACTTTAAATTATTATTTTCATGACCTCATATTACCAGTAATTGAAAGACCGGTTTATACTTTTAATAAATTCCACATTTATACTTTAAAAAAAAAATGTGTGAACGTGCACAGATTCTGGAAAATCACTGACAGTGGGTATGAACCAAAAGCAAACGATCCCAGCACAAATAATCTTGTATTGTATTAATAATATTAATATTAATAATATTGTAATGTATTTCCTGGAATCTCTGTGTGAAAAGGGTTTCTGAAACGGCAAGTGTTGTGGGTTGTCCCAGTCAGTAGTGGTGAGAATTTACCAACTGTGGTCCGAGGAGGCACAAACCACAAACCAGCGCCTGGGTGTTGGGTGACAAAGGCTCATCGATGCACAGGGGGCAACAAAGGCTATACCGTCGGGTCCGAGCCAACAGAAGGTCTACTGGGGCGCAAATCATACAAAATTGTAATGATTGTTATGGGAGGAATTAGTCAAAACATACAGTGCATCACACTCTGCTGTGTTTGGGGCTGCACCGATCAGAGTACCTATGTTGGTACTCCAAAGTCCACTGTCGAAAGCGCCTACAACGGGCACACGCGTGACAGAACTGGACCTTGGAGCAGTGGAAGAAAGTCACCTGGTCCAATGAGTCCTGTTTTCTTTTACATCACTTGTACATGTGAGCCGTTTACCTGGGGAAGTCATGGACTGTGGGACGACAGCAAGCTAGTGAAGGGAGTGTGATGCTCTGGATAATGTTCTGCTGGGAAACCCTGGGTCCGGTCATTCCTGTGGACGTAATACAATGTTGCAGAGCAAGTACCCTTCATGACAATGATGTTCCCTGATGGAAGTGGCACACTGCGTGTTCACGAATGATTTGAGGAACATGTTACCCTGGCCTCCAGATTACCCAGATCTGTGGGATGTGCTGGACCAACAAGTTCGACCCACGGCGACTCCACCTCGCAACCTACAGGACTTAAAGATCTTCTGCTAACGTCTTGGTGCCGCTGTTTTGGCAGGACGTAGAGGACCAACAGCATATTAGGCAGGTGTTCATAATGGTTTGGCTCATCTGTATACAACTGTGAATTACACAAAAGCAACTAAAATGGCAAGATTTTAAAATGTATCAATTGTCCCTTTACAGTTTCTTCATCTCCCCCTATTTTATGTTTTTAATAATGCTCCAAACCCTTCTATGACAGACTCTGGGTCATTCATATTATGCCTTGCTAAATAACACATTATGTGACAGTTAATTGCGAATTTATCTTTATGGATTAATGTCTTTGCTGCCACCTTTTTTGTTAAAATGACAGCAATTTAAAAAAAAGTGTAGAAAAATAAAAGACAACACTTCACCATTAACATTTTTAATGCATGAAAATCTTGAATTTTGAATGCCAAAATACTTCGTAAACTTGTGTGCTGTAACAGAGGTAACCACATTGAGAAAAACTCAAAAAACAGGCCCAAAGTACCACAACTTGACATGTTCTGTCCCTTTTTTATTTTCCCTTAATTTTTTCAACCGTTAAAGCGTTTATCTGAAGCAGTTTAGATATAGAGTTTCCTTCTCAGAGTGTCTTCTCCCCGGGAAGAGCGGATAGCATCAAGCAACATCCATGCAGAAAACACTTTGGATGTCACCATCATTGTTGCCCTGCCCAGGAGTCCAACAAACAGAGAAGAAAAGCTGCTGAGAGAATACAAGACAAAATAGAGTTAAAAATAAAAGATAGAGAGAGAAGAGGATGAGATGTTAACGTGCATTTTGCCAATACAAAAGTGCTCTATGGTGGATTATTCTCACCTCTATGATCAGGTCATGCTCATTTCTTCATGGCCACCTCAATGGCAGTCACAATTTTTTTGAGTTTTGAATCGGAGTCAACAAACCCATCTCCATTCTGTCAAAGAAAATATCAGACAAACATAAAATATTACAGCAGTAGTAATAATACAGTAACAGCTGTAGCTGTACCATTTAGATTTGAGTAAACAATTAAATCAAAAAGAAAGACTGTACTGTGAAGTAATTAGGAAGACATGTAACTGTACAATTTAAAGTCACCATGTAAACACCAATAAAAATGGACAATTCTCTTTTTTATGGAATATTGCAGTATTTGTTATTCGTGCACATCATTTTGTTTTAATTCATGTGCCCATGTAATCTTAACTTAAAATAACTTCCCCTCCCTATTGCAGCTTCATCTCTTCTCTTCTCTGGTTATGTGTTTACTGGCGCAAGGACGGGACAACCTGTCACTCAGATGAGATCGACCAATAGAAAACTACAACCATCCAACCAATTACCGTTGGACAAAATCAAGTCCCGCCCTACAATCTGGTTCAAGATGCCGTCTGACTCGGATACATGTCGCAATAATGAAGAAAAGACAATTTCAACGTCTGTTTCATGCCAGCTTAAAATACAGTTTGGGTGAGAAACAGTATAAAGCCAGGATTCATAGAATGGGTAATGCAATATATAGAGAGGATCAACTCTTACCTTCTTTGAGTGCACCAACTCCCCATTTACTTCCACCTCAAACCAGCCAGTGGTTGATGGTGTACCCACACCAGTCTGAGCATGAGAAATCATAGTAAAATGAGAAAGATAATTATGAGAAAACAACACTGCCCAATTGTACATGGGATGATTTAAAAAATGATTTAAATATCATTTAAATCACATACGATCTCAAGATTGCCTGGGAATTCATCATCAAGCAACGTCTTGAGTTTGGTGAACTATTTGAATAACAAAAGAGACAGATGTATAGATGTGAAGATTCTTCCACACGTTAATATTATATTACATTATGATACACACAATACATATAAGTATTAACATTACTTGAAAACATAGGTAAACATACCTTGGGCCTGTACCCTCATCCACCACTAGGAGATGACAAACGCACACACACGCACACACACACACACACACACACATAAATGGTATTCACCTCATTGGTCAAACCTTCATTTGCTTGGTAACTAGGGTTTCAGGGTTTCACTTTTCAGGGTTTCGTGAAAAGTGAGATTGAGGGAATCGGTGAACGCATTATTTAACATTTCTGATTCCAGTCTTAATTGTAAGCCACCAGTCATGGCTCGCGACCATGTTTATGTATATTCAACTCATTAGAAACGCAAGGGTGCACCTAACAACCAGAACACATTTAGCAAAAAACAAACAAAAAACAACATAAACCCTGACTGTTCCTGCCATTATTATTGCCCGACACATAGCAGCTACGTGAGCTTTAATTGGTTAAACATTTATTTTAAACTTAGCGTGTTTATGTCAGGTTTAGATTCTTAAAAAAAAAAAAGAAAAAGGTCTCTGTCGAAAAGCTAGATTGAGCGTCAAAAATAAATCGCCTAGTATAACTTACCAGTAAATGATATGAACTTTGACGGTCACGGTCATCCTGACAGGTGCCATGGGTTTTGACTGGATCAAGCGGTGGTTGTGCTATGGTGTGTGAGCAGACACTCAACTGATGTAATTACTTACTTTCTGTTCAGGAATTTTGTTTTGCTGCAATTTCCTGGGATGTTATGAAAGACTTGAGGCGGAGCAACTGACGCATCATGCACCACCCAGAGTCGTACACACCCCTCGCGAGACTTCATACAGATCCTGTTCACTACGGACCAGCACTCAGTCAAGAACCAGAACAGAAGCATAGCAAAGCCCGTCTACGGATAGCCTAGGCACTTCCTATTAGCCCCGTTGTATCATCTTTGGTTGCAGTTCCATTAGAATTCCACTGGAGGTGATCGCGAGCGAGCGCAGAATGAATGGGAGTCTATGGAGCTAAACGGCTAAATGTATCTCTTTCTCCTGCTTGTCGTTGAATAGACGTAGATTTTATTGTTGATTCCGCAAGTTCAATATAGATTATAGACCAAAAGTCGAATGAACGAGTACTTATGTCCTTTCGATTTCTTACAGGTTAGGCCGTTGTTGGCCGGAACACGCTAGCATTCTGCTACTGTGTGACGTCATCACATGTTTGAACGGATTTTTAGAACAGATAAGTGAACTTAAAAATGCAATTTTCAGCAGACTGTATTATCTTTGCCCTCCTTTTTGAATGCAACTTTCAAATTACTTGACAAAAAATTATATCCTGAGAAAAGTGGATTTCTGGGGGTGAAACCCCATTGACTCCCATTCATTCTGCACTCGCTCGCGAGCGCCCCCGCATGGACAGAGACGTGTTACTGCAGCCAGTCCAGAAACCGGAAGTAACCAGACAGTGCCAATTCTCTCCTTATTAGACATTCTCTGAGCATAGTAAAGAAAGGTCAAAACTCAGAAGCCCTATTCAGACTGGACTAGATTTCCAGGGGGGGCGTTAGAAATTGGCGATTTTAATTCCGTCCGAATCTGGCATGTCAGTGTTTTTCTCACACAACCTCTGTAAAAAAAAAAAAAAAAAAAAAAATCCCAGGGCAAATGACCACTGTTTTCAGCGAACTCAGCGGTCCTCTGAGAAATCTAATCTCATGCGAATGTATGCTGATGTCTTCTCGTCGTGTGTTTTTAGCTAACGTTAGCTTTGCGCACTAGTATCTCGGCATGCTTTCATTGCGTTTAAATGGTATCCGACGACACAAATAACAATCATAGGTTTGCAATACATGCCACGTTGCAAATACATATCTAGCCTACCAAATATAAAACACATTTTTAGTCACCTCAGTTTCTCAGAGGCTTATACACATACGCAACAAACGACCCTTAATGTTTTTAACATTCTCGGCAATTAATTATAGGCTACTGTTAGTTTTTCAGTCGTTTTTTTTTCCACTCGATGATGCGCTTGATGAATGAATTACACAAAAGTTGTGTCTCGTGATGTGAAGAAAAACGCACGGACTGCAACGGAGTGTTGTCACGGCCGGGTCGCGCGTTCTCTTACGAGAGTATCTCTCGTACTGCGTAATATCTTACGCTATGGGGAAACACTCTTTCCTCGAGATATTGAAGCCAAAAATTATCCTTAATTTTTAATCATGCAAAACGCTTTTGCAGCAGCAAGCAGACAAGGGCGAGACAGCTCGCGCGCCCATTGGCTGCCTTGCTGGAAAAGCTGCAGCCTATCGAGTGAGGCACTGCGTGACGTAATGACGAATGGGGGCGCATCGCGCCCATTTCGTCATGTCCCGCCAGTAAAGGCGTGGTCTCGCCCTATAATACCCTGTATTTCCTCTGATTTTTCATTCTTCACGCGAAGCTCACGCATCGCGGGATCCAGAGTGAGAAGCCGCGCCGTTGACTTGTAGCCTTCTCAGCGGGACGTGCCATCTTCTGAAGTCGCTGGCCCAGCCGCCTTCAACTGCCGTACCTGCTGCGCTTTCCGGCGTACTATATCCTTTTACTCTGCTAAGTGTGTGTGTGTTTGCTTACGTGACGCAACACCCATTTCTACTGTTCTAAAAGAGCTGCGTCTTTTTAAAGATGCCTTCCTGTGGTTCTTGCCGAGCCCCACTCAGCGACGAGGACCGCCACGTCATCTGCGTGTCCTGCCAGGGTGAGGATCACGCGGCCACCGCGCTCGCTGACGGCGGATGCCATCATTGTGAACGCTTGCCTATGGTGACTCTGCGGACTCGCCTAGCTTCGTTCTCCGAGCCCGCATCCCAGCCCGCATCCCAGCCCGCCGTGATGCCGCGCCGCAAGAAGCGCCGCGCCCTGCGCGCGCCCGAGCTATTTCCAGCCCGCCAAAGCTCGCCGGTTCGCCCGCCAGCTTCGCCGGCTTCGCTCGAGTCGCTCCCAGACGGACAGCGGCCGCCGTCTGCCGCCGCGTCCGCACTTGAGCTCGACAAACTTACCGGAGACGGCATTGAAACTGAGCCGATGCGTCCGCTCTCTCAAGCCGTGGATTACATCGGCCTGAATGGTGAGATACATTTGTGGCTAACGCTATCCGAGATGACGGAAGCTGAGCGCTCCGTGTTCCTCGACGTTCTCGCTCTGCTGGACGCCGCCCCCCTCAGCGCGGGCCCCGGCCGAGGATTGAGATAAAGCCCGAGGTCTCAAGGCCTTCCTAGTCTCTCTAGGAAAGCGACGGTGTTCAGTTCCCGCTGCGGCCGGATTTTCACCAAAACTTCTCGCTCGTTCAGTTCCAAGCAATGTGACTGTTCCAGTGTATTTCGCAGTGAGCAAGCTGGTTCCACAGCCCGCTTGCCTGCGCACAAAGGCCGTCGTTTCGGCTAACTAGCAGCGCCGCCAGGCCCGAGATCAAACACCGCGCTCTCGCTCTGCTGGACGCCGCCCCCCTCAGCGCGGGCCCCGGCCGAGGATTGAGGTAAAGCCCGAGGTCTCAAGGCCTTCCTAGTCTCTCTAGGAAAGTGACGGTGTTCAGATCCCGCTGCGGCCGGATTTCCACCAAAACTTCTCGCTCGTTCAGTTCCATGCGTTGTGACTGTCCCAGTGTATTTCGCAGTGAAGCAGCCGGTGTCTCAGCCCGCTTGCCTGCGCACAAAAGGCGTTTCTATGGCTACCCAGATAAATCCAATAAAGAGTGCATTTTCTGGTGTTCCGGCCACGGCCGATGGTGTTACGAGTGTTGTAAGAATGCCCACGTCCCAGTGCCCATTCCCGAACCCAGACACAGCCCGCCACGGTGCAGGGCTAGCACAAATAAAACCAACTCATGTTGGTTGTGCAGAAAATGTAGTGAACGCGCCCATACAATGCCCGCTTACACTACACGATGCGTGTCCCTTGGTTTCTGTAAAAACGGAACTAACACACATTTAGTCGGCGCGAGCCGACAGTGTTCTCAGTGCAGTAAATGTGCCCGCTGTTTTCGCATTTCCTCACTGACACGCCGAATCCCACGGGATTCACCCCCGCTCGCTTTCTATGCACAACCCGTCACAGAGAAGCTGAGCGCGGCCAGGCTGCCCGCTGTGATTAGCGCGCACCTCGCACGCTGTGAACACAGCGTTGATTCAGTCGGCGCGAGCCGAGTGTTCTCCGTGCAGAAAATGTGCCCGCTGTCTCGCGCCCGCATTTCTCACAGACACTCCGAATCTCACGGGATTCGCCCCCGCTCGTCTTCTCTGCACAACCCGTCACAGAGAGGCTGAGCGCGGCCAGGCTGCCGGCTGTGATCAGCGCGCGCCTCGCACGCTGTAAACACAGCAGTGATTTAGTCGTGCGAGCTGACAGTATTCTCAGTGTAGTAAATGTGCCGCATTTAGTAAATGTGCCCACATTCCCTCACACGCGCCGAATCCCACAGGATTCGCCCCGCTCGCTTTCTCTGCGCGTCCCGCCATAGAGAAGCTGAGCGCGGCCAGGCTGCCCGCTGTGATCAGCGCGCCCCCCGCCTCGAACGCTGTAAACACGGTGCTGTGTTCCCAGTACACAGGGGCTCTCGAGCCGCCGTCCTGCCGCGGCCAGAGCCCAGATTTCATTCTACCCCTAGCTATTCACGCAGATGCGTGGTCAAGGCTTCCCGGGGTATCAGAATGGGTGTTGAACACTATAACGAGAGGCTGTTCGCTACAGTTCGCTCGACGCCCCCGCCGTTATACGGCGCGAGTCGAAACTACGGTGTATAGCGAAGTGTTTCATCTACTTCGAGCCGAGATAGCGAAACTACTGAGAAAAGGGGCTATAGAACCTCTATCTCAGGGCGAAGGGGGCTTGTACAGCAGATATTTTCTGGTACCGAAAAAAGATGGTGGGCTCAGACCCATTCTAGATCTGCGACTGCTGAACAGAACGCTCGGGAAGCGCCAGTTCAGAATGCTTACGACCAGGAAAATCCTCGCGCAAGTGCGCCAAGGAGACTGGTTCATGTCAATAGATCTGAAAGACGCCTATTTTCAAATACAAATAGCGTCCCATCACAGGCGATTCTTGAGATTCGCCTTCGAGGGCCAGGCATATCAATACACAGTCCTGCCGTTCGGCCTGTCCATAGCACCCCGTACGTTCACGTAGTGCATGGACGCGGCCCTCGCCCCCCTGAGACTTCGGGGCATGCGAGTTTTGAACTACTTGGACGATTGGCTGATTCTATCTCGTTCACGAACGGAGCTCATAGAACACAGGGCCGCATTACTCGAGCACCTCGAGGAGCTGGGCCTTACAGTCAATTGGGCGAAAAGCTCACTGCTCCCCAGTCGGAGAATTTCCTTTCTGGGAACAGTGTTAGACTCGCTATCCATGACAGCACGCCTGTCACTGGAGCGCGGATTGAATATTCAGCACGTCGCGAGATCCTTCCGCCACGGCTCTATAGTCCCGCTCAGAAGGTTTCAGAAAATGCTGGGTCTGATGGCCTCAGCAGCCTCCGTACTCCAGTTGGGCCTGCTCCGCATGCGCCCACTGCAGCTATGGCTAAAAGCACGAGTTCCCCCAGGGCTTGGATCGCGGGTCTATTTCGCCTCAGGGTAGACCTTCAGTGCGTTTCAGCTCTGAAACCGTGGAAAGTGACCGACTGGTATCAGTCAGGTGTGAGTCTGGGGATCGCCTCGGGTGTGAAGGTGGTGTCTACGGACGCCTCCACATCGGGGCGGGGAGCGCTGCTCGAGGGCAGACCGCTAGCTGGCCTATGGTCAGTACGGGAGAAGCTCCTTCACATAAACTGCTTGGAATTAATAGCAGTCGACAAAGCGCTAAGGCGCTTCTGTCCCCAGATAATAGGCCACCACGTATTGGTCCGGTCGGACAACATGTCAGTGGTGGCGTACATAAATCACCAGGGCGGCGTCAGGTCCCGAAACCTTTACAGGCTGACGGAACGCCTCCTGGTCTGGGCTCAGCACAACCTGCTCTCGCTGAGAGCGGCGCATGTGCCTGGTCACCTAAATGTGGGGCCAGACAGGCTGTCCAGAAACAACGTCCCAGCAGGAGAATGGTCTCTGCACCCGCAGACGATCCAGCTGCTGTGGGAAACGTTTGGCAAAGCGCAGGTGGACCTGTTCGCGTCCCAAGAAAACGCTCACTGCCCGAGATTCTTCTCGAAAAGCCGGGACGCGCTGGCCCATGTTTGGCCCCGCCGCCCCCCCTATATGCTTTTCCCCCTGTCTCACTCCTGCCTCAGGTGTTGGAGCGAATCAGGAGGGAGGGATGCCCAGTGCTACTCATAGCTCCGCTCTGGACAAACCAGTCGTGGTTCCCTGTCCTGATGCAGCTGACCAGCGCTGCCCCATGGCCTTTACCGTTGAGGAGAGACCTCCTCTCTCAGGCGGGAGGCTCGATTTGGCATCCTCGCCCGGATTTGTGGTCCCGGCACGCATGGGCCATCAACGGGTACCCGCTGACCTCCCAGAGGGAGTGTTAAACACGATCGCGTAGGCTAGAGCCCCGTCTACCAGTCGGCTCTACACCTCGAAGTGGTCTGTGTTCTCTGCTTGGTGTCAAGCGTAGAGCTTTTCACCTGTAGACTGCGGGGTTACGGAAGTGCTTTCCTTCCTTCAGGAGCTACTGGATAAGGGCAGGACCCCTTCCACGCTCAAATTATACGTGGCGGCCATAGCAACGTTTGTAAAACCGGTGTCTGGCCAGTCACTAGGAAAGAACGACTTAGTCGTGCGTTTCCTTAGAGGAGCTCGGAGGCTAAACCCTCCCAGGCCCCTTCAGTTCCGACATGGGACCTTTCCACGGTCTTGGAGGCCATGAAAGGTGCCCCATTCGAGCCAATCCAGTCGTCAGACATCAAACACTTGTCTTCAAGACAGCGTTTCTTATGGCTCTCGCTTCAGTGAAGCGCGTAGGGGACTTGCAAGCGCTCTCAGTGAGCGCGTCATGCATGGAGTTTGGACCTAATGACTCAAAGGTCATACTCAAACCGAAGCACGGCTACGTGCCAAAATCCCTCAACACACCGTTCAGGGCACAGGTGATTTCCCTGTCTGCCCTTCCGGTTCTCAATGAGGAGAAGGACGCGAGTCTCCTTTGCCCTGTCAGGGCACTAAGGGCTTATGTGTCCCGCTCGTCTGGTTTCAGACAGACTGAGCAGCTTTTCGTTTCGTTTGGCGGCCGTGCTAAGGGACTTGCCGCTTCGAAACAGAGCCTATCCAGATGGATAGTCGGTGCCATAGAGCTGGCTTACACTTCTAAGGGCCTACAGTGCCCTTTGGGTGTTAGAGCGCACTCCACAAGAGGCATGGCCTCCTCGTGGGCATGGTCTAGCGGGGTTACCCTGCAAGATATTTGTATGGCCGCGGGCTGGGCCTCGCCGTCTACATTTATAAAATACTATAACCTGGAGGTTCCCGCCTTGCAAGCTAAGCTTTTGGCGGTATAAAGTTCAGTGCTATCTGCCCGCTGTGCGGCTCAGATACTGAGTTTGACCTGCGTATTGCTCACTGACCGGTACAGCAGCTCATTAAATTGTCGACACACTTGTGGCCACCCAGTTCAGGCTGAATGTTCACCCTGACGGTATGGTCTATTTGTCACATGATCAGCTCCTTCGGATGCTATTTACAGGGAATGATGCTTCTAGCCTCTCTTCCCTCACTCTCTGTGAGTTTATGGTGATTATGCACTATATGCGCCCCGGGCTTCGGCCCCTGGGACTTTGGTGTTGGATCCCTACCAGCACGGCGTGTTGCATGGTGTTCCCCATAGCGTAAGATATTACGCAGTACGAGAGATACTCTCGTAAGAGAACGTACTCGGTTACTAACGTAACCTCGGTTCTCTCTAGAGAGGGAACGAGTACTGCGTATCTTGCCGTGCTTGGAATACGCTCTGGTTCGCTTCGGCGTTGAAAAATCAGAGGAAATACAGCTATCGAGGGTATTATAGGGCGAGACCACGCCTTTACTGGCGGGACATGACGAAATGGGCGCGAAGCGCCCCCATTCGTCATTACGTCACGCAGTGCCTCACTCGATAGGCTGCAGCTTTTCCAGCAAGGCAGCCAATGGGCGCGCGAGCTGTCTCGCCCTTGTCTGCTTGCTGCTGCAAAAGCGTTTTGCATGATTAAAAATTAAGGATAATTTTTGGCTTCAATATCTCGAGGAAAGAGTGTTTCCCCATAGCGTAAGATATTACGCAGTACTCGTTCCCTCTCTAGAGAGAACCGAGGTTACGTTAGTAACCGAGTACGTTTGCCGATATAGCAGAATATTAGACAATAGGAGACTAGTCTACTGATGATCAGTTCACTGAATAAAATTCAATATTTAGTCTACAATAAGCACTATAGGCGGCTAGGCCTAACTGGAAAATATCTATTAAATAGCCTAATAAAAGAATTAGAGAACTTGCTGGCTAAATACAGCTTGAAAATGCTATCTCATGATGAAACAAAGGTGAATCCGTAATTTATTTACCATTAAAGGTACTACCCAGACAGCAACATCCCTGATCTGGGCCACATCAGCCTACATGTGTATTCCACGTGTAAAAGATGTGTGGTCATTAATCTACAAAATAATATCCAGCCTTTTTATACAGCTTCTAAGTAATAGACCCCTTATCAGTTGGTAAACACGGTGACGTTTTTCTGTGGGCGGAGCTTAGTTGGCTGCAGAACGATCCCTCTGGCCGCTTCCCTAACGTTATTTTGCAAGTTTTGTTAGCTTGTTTTTTAACAATGACTGGAGAAAATCCGGTTTTATCTTAATGTGCAAGGTCACTCAGTGTCCAGGACCGCGATTTTTATTTGCAAAGGTTAATTTTAACGGACGGAACCAGACGTAAAAAACGTTTTACGGCTGACCCGTACACGCTCACTCAATGGAGGATCTGACAGGATTAACGCTACCTCCGTTGAGTGGCCTGACTTCTACACCTACCTGATAGAGAAACCGAGCGTAAAGAGAAACTGAGGGCATATAAATCTTTAGATGCCTATAACTATGTGTTGACTGGTCATGTACAAGACTTGTGTGGTACGATCCGCAGTTCTGCCGAGCCAGCGCCCATAAGACGACAATGTAAACAGTGACAGTACGTGCAATGTTAATGATGTGAATATTTTCGAGAAATAAAAATTCCAGATACAGCATACTCATTTTTCATTGATTCTTGCACCCAACAACACATCAAGATGACATTTAACAATAATAATAATAATTTAAGCTCCTTATTATGTAGCCGAATCTGTGCTGGTTTGTATTAGCCGCCTGCAGTTTTCCGTTTGTTTTGCCTCCAGCTAGCGCCGTGACGTAACTGTGACGTCGGCTGATAAGGGGTCTCACAATCATATATAAAATAAAAATATAAACATTTTGTTACAACTCATAGTCCAAACAACCACTCAAAAATATAGAAAGATTGCTGCAATTATTTATTGACCAACAGATGTTGTTGTTTTTTAAATAAATTTTACTTGACAACTATAATTTGAAATGTAATAAGGCACTTCAGGCTCTACAACACATAAGTTTTGACATGTCTGTTCCTCGGCAACAGTCTCGAGGGCGTTTTCTGCTTCAACCCAAAACAGAACAAGCTGTTCCCAACCCTTGGGTAATCTAAACCATCAAAACAACTCGTCTTAACTGAGATTATATGGAGGATTTATTCGTCCAACCTTTGCAAACTATTAGTGATTTTAGGCATTGTTGTATTATATTCACGACTTGCATGTTGAATAAACCCTATCATCATAAGCATTAGAAAATAAGTGATATAGAGCGCACTGATATAGAGAATAACTCCCTTCGGAGTGATGTTGTGCTTTGTAACTTTGCAGACCGTTTTCACGCTCAAATAGCAACATGAAAGAAAGTTAAAAACGTTAAAAAGCATAATAGGTTCTTATTAAAGACATGCAGACTATTCATTGTCTCTAATCTCTGTGGCAGAGATCTTGCATGGTCTTTTGGAGGGCGGCACTAGATGTGCAGGTAGCTCATGAGGGAGCCCAAAGCCCTCCAACTTCACCTCAATGAGATGGCCGGCCAAAGCAAACTCTTCATCGTCTAACATGCCATCACAGTCCACATCTGCCAGCTTCCAGATTCGTCCCAGAACTGAGCTGGGCAGATGAGTGCTCATCATCCAGCTCTTCACTTTAGTCCCACTCAGCTTGCCCTCGTGAGGCGAGAGGTTGTAAAAGATCTCATCGTACTCTGGTTTATCTTTTGATACCACCCATTCTTCATTTGACACATGATCACTTTCTCCATTGGATCCAGAGTGATGAAATGGGTTCCCCACAGTAAAAGGGCCCATGTGAGACCCTAGAAAAGGTCCTCCTTGCATTAAAAGCTGATCAGCTCCTTTTCTTCTTGGCGTAGAAGAGGCATCAGCTTGGCAATGTCAGTGTTTAGGAGCTCGTCCAACCCACCTAAGAGTTTAGGCTTGAGGCCTTTAAACTTGAAGTCGTGGCTCATGAGTTGCTCCTGTGTGATGATGTGAGAGTGAAACTGCTTGTTAGACAGATATCATATACTGTAGTGTAACTTACTTTTAATTCTCATGCTTATAGAAGCAGCAGAAAATACATAAGTATTTGAACCGTTATACACCTGCATCTTGGCGCAATCGGGAAAATCTCCACATGGGATCTGATGCCTCTGTTGGATTCTTGAGTAGATGATGGGAAGATCATAGATTAAATCTCTCTTCTTTTTTCCTCTGCAGAAAACGAAAGGCATCTCTTCTTTTAGAGAGCCAATGATATAAGCATGGGCCTATGGGTGAAGAAAGGAAAGAGAAGCCACATTAATGTTTTAGTACAACATCAACTGACCTCAACAAAACAAGCAGGAAGATGTATTTCAATCACAGCAACTAAATCATTAGTCAAAAATTGTGTTTTGTTTTCTCAAAAAGACACCTTTCACAAATTCCATGTTTTCTCATCTTCAAAACAATCGCTCACACAATCTCGGCAAAAGCAGCGGTGTCACATATTATGTAGGAGTTAGCTGCAGAATTACATGGATAGTTTATTCAAAACGTATAATTCTGTCATCAATTACTCACCCTCATATAGTTCCAAACCCATGAGACTTTCATTCATCTTTAAATCAAAAGTGAAGATGTTTTTAATGAAAACAGAGAGATTTCTGTCCCTCCAATGAAAAAGCATTTCACCAAAACTTTGATGCTTCAAAAAGTTTATAAAGACATTGTAAAAGCAGAGGTTTAATCTAGATATTCTGAAGAGACACAATCACTTAAAGGTGCATTGTGTAATATTTAGGAGGATCTGTTGACATAACTATGTTTTCAGTGATGTATAAAGACCTTACTTAATTAACCGTTATATTTTTATTTCCTTAGAATGAGCCATTTCTATCTACATACACCTAGGGTCCCCTTACATTGAAATGCGCCGACATGTTTCTACAGTAGCCCTAAACGGACAAACGCGCTGCGTTACTGTGTTGTTCTTCGTGCAACGAAGCTATCTAAAGTCAGCGAATAAAACACTTGACACAATGATGAACAAGTAACAATAATATTCGCATTAACAAGTAGTTTTTTTCCTAATTTCTTAATCTATCTTTGTAAAAAAAAACTCATTGCTTAACTGGCTACTCTCTGCTGTCTCGGACGACGACAGGAAAAATAAAAATTGACAGTCATGACAACCTCGTGACTAGATGCCGCTAAAAATCACATGCACCTTTAATGTGATGAACAATGATAATTTAATTTAGACCTTTATTCTTATCCACTGATACATTGATCAACACACATCAAGTATCAAGATTCATTAAAATCTTAATTTGTGTTTCGAAGATGAAAAAAGCCCCCCCCCCCCCCACGCCCCAGTGTTGTTGTATTTCCAAATAAACAGGAAGTTCAGATGCTACATGTTGAAAGGTCTGTCCTGTTTAGAAAGGGTTTACATCACAGCAAGTCAAAATAGGTTGTATGTTGATATAACACAAATATTTTTTATTATTTTTCTTGTGTATTTGCCTGTGTATCTCCTCAATGACAAGTTTGTCAACTCTTCTCAATCCTCTAACATAGATGACCTAAAAGCTAACAGACTTGGATTAAAAGTTACTGAAGTTCAATTGATATTTTATGGAACCAAATCAGTCGTGGAAAGCACAAAGGTCCTCACCCTCACAAGCCGTGCTCGTTTCACCAGATCATTGAGTTTCCTCAGTGCAGAATTTCGTGGCAGGTTTCGAATGTCTGCAAAAAGGTCTTCTTCCTCTTGCTCAAACAGTTTCCGATTGTCTGTCACACGCATTGGAGAGGACCAGAAGGAGCCGATGTAGACTCTCAGAACCTCTGGAGTGCAGAACACCTTCCCGAGGGACCACATGAGGGCGCCGTAGACTCGCATCAGCTCCTGGGAGTCCACCATGTCGGCCTTGTTGAGCACCACTCTGAGCTTGTCCTCATTGCCTCGCAATGCCATTATAGTGCGTGAGAACTCATCAGAGATCTCTAGTTTGTGTGCATCACACAAGAGGATGATGCGGTCAACGTGCTCTGCAAACCAGCGGATAACTGCCGGAAAGTCATAACCTGAAAGAAGAAAGAGACGTTGAGGTGATGCAGAGGTGTTTGATCAGATATAAACTATGAGCAAATTTCAATTGGATGTGAGAGTCCCTATGCCCTAATCTGGCCCTCAATGTCCAAACTGTAATCAAACATACCTGAACAAACTAATCAAGGTCTTCAGGTCTTACTAGAAAGCTATATGAAGGTGTGTTTGATCAGGGTTAGAGCTAAACTCTCGAGGGAGCCAACCCCACAGTCACTCCGAAAGTCAGTACTTGAAGTGAGGACTTTAGAGGGAGAAGGGCACTTGCATCTCTATTATGTACCCGTTTGGAATGCACTTGGCAAAAGAAGCAATGAAAGACAATGTGATTTTCTCATTATCTTCACCTGGAATGTTACTGTACATTTCAAAATGATATTTGTTTTTTTAAATGCATTATTTATTTGTGTGTGACCAAATGTCCCCACAAGTAAAGTAATACCATTAAATTTCGACCTTTTTTTTGGTCCCCATGAGGAAACAAGCTTAACATATCATACAAAATGATCTTTTTTAAAAATCTAAAAATGCAACAAAAAAAATCTGTTATGGTTAGGTTTAGGGGTTGGGTTTGTGTAGGGAGACAGAATATGCCGTTTGTACAGTATTATAATCATTACGTCTATGGAATGTCCCCTATAAAACATGAAAACCCAATGTGTGTGTGTGTGTGTGTGTGTGTGTGTGTGTGTGTGTGTGTGTGTGTGTGTGTGTGTGTGTGTGTGTGTGTGTGTGTGTGTGTGTGTGTGTGTGTGTGTGTGTGTGTGTGTGTGTGTGTGTGTGTGTGTTCCCTCAACTTGTTAAACTTGCTGTCTCTTCTTTGGATCCTGCAAGTAGTTACTTCTATGTATCACCCTCAGTCACATGACCATAAAGGATAAAATTACTTCCTCAAAGTGATCATCACAGATCAAACACAGAGGTGTTTACAAGTTCTAGTTTTATGACTGTTGTAGTGTATTGTTGTAATGTTTAACTCTTTTTTCTAGTTTAGAGCATAATAACATCTGGCAAAAGGACTACCAATGAAATAGCCTACGGGCTAATTTGGGTAAATTTACATTTAAGAATGTTAATTAATGTACACTGTCCCTTTTCTAAAAATAAATAAATAAATAAATAAATAAATCACATGCACTCTTCACTAACAGAATTGACCTATGGCTAAGCCACGCCCCCAAACGCGATGAGCCAATCACAGTGCGCATAGCTACCCCATACACTCGGACATTCTCTGCTTCCACGTCCATTGAAATGCATTGCAGTTAGTCTGTTTTCATTCGTTCATGTGTTTTCTTGTCATTTTAAAGGTGAAGTAAGTAACTTTTTTACCTTAACCGAACAGCTTTGGAGTCCTTGTAATGTTTATATGACTCTTTTCGGGTTGAATGGTGGTCGTCTCGCCCCCTGGCTGTGAGCGGAAAAAAACACACTTGCAACTTTGAGCCGGCGACCCGCCGGCCGCAGCTTTAGGAAGTGTCGCGTGATATCAGGTCTCGCGATGTAACGAATTGCTTTACGGCAAGAAAGATCTGCTAAAATGAGCATCAAACAGAAATAACCCGGCGCAGTATACATGTGGTGTTCGAGGCGCACATACAATACAGACTGCCGACAGTTCAACAGGGCGCACGCAGCTCTTAAAGGGGCCACACCTTATTTCCACTCGTTACAGCCTCTATCCTACTGAACAGGTACCGGTGTGTACAGGGGGAGGGGGTCAGGCCGTGTGTGCAGAGACATCTCTGCGTGCGTGATATTTACGACAGTACAAGTATCCCACAGCGACTCTAGGGGTCACTGTTTGACAAAAACAGAAATCCTGCATAGTGCTGCTTTAAGTTTAAAATGGTCAAACGGTGTGCATGAGGTACATGCAACTCCGACACTATGGTATCCCAAGAGGCTGGGCGATGGTGTGTATTTTTTATTCTTTCCCAAGTAATCCGGTTCCCTATGGATTCAATCCTAATAATGTGTCAGATCAATGACATGGAACTTTTTACTGTTAAAGGGTACCTATTATGGATTTTTGAAAATTGCCCTTCATGTAGTGTGTAACATAGATCTAAGTGAACGAAAACATCCTGCAAAGTTTTAAACATGAAAGTTCACCGTATACAAAGTTATTGTCTCTCAAAAGTAAGAGTCGACTCTGAGTCGCTGATATGAATCCTTCGACGAACGATGCTTTTCCTTTGTCTAGTTGACGTCAACTTGACAAGTTATTTGAATAAGATACGCCCACTTATTAGTTCGGAGACGCCAGGGAAAACTAACATCATGTCGACGAGACGCTGTGTTTTGAAGTGCGACGCAAAAGCAAACTTTTTTCATCTGCCCAGTGAGGAGCATTTGAAGACTAAGTGGCTGCAGTTCATATTTACAACTATAATACCACAGAAGTATTATAGCCCAAACCTTGTTCTGTGTTCACGTCATTTTGAAGATGATTGCTTCACAAACCTAAATACTAAAGTATGGATTTGCAAGCCGGCTGATACTGAAGGAAGGTTCAGTACCGAGTTTATTTGGATCAGCTTCCTTCTCCGAATCACAACCGGTAAGTATAATTAATATTAATTGTTGCTATTATGTTTTATGTATCATGCTCAATAATTATTTTGTGCGTTGTGTACGCACAGCGCAGCTAGGTCTTCAATGTCAATTGTATTGAAATATGTGAAGTGACAGGGCTCTCAAGTGTCACGCATTGAGTGTGACAGTCACTCATTTCGGTCTTTTGTCACACTCTCCCGCCACACATTGTATTTCTCACGCTGAAAAACTATTTGTAATATATTTAATTTGCCGCAGCGCCCAAAACTCTGGCCGCGCCACTCTCACTCAGTGTTGCCAGGTCCGTATGCCTGCACTGTTTCCGCGGGTTGTTTGTTTGTAGTGCACGGGTTGACGCGATTGTTTTATCCACTGGAACATGATTGTTATTGGGGAAACAACCGGGAATGCTATTTGACTATTTTTAGCCGTGATTGGGCTAGTTTTGATGAGCAATTGGGCTGGTTTTGTTGTGCAGACCTGGCAACCCTGCTTTCACTGTGGAACCGGCAGGAATCAAGCGCGTCTCCTCTGGTGTTGTTCGTCTGGTGTTGTTAGCCAATCAGAAAAACGCACTATTGTATCTGGGTAAGATATAACGCAACAACCAATGACACCCCGTCGGCTCGGTGTCACTCCTTTGGGCTATGATTAGCGTCACGCAAAGGCGGGGTTTGGAAAAATGACTCGCTAAACGATTCATATGGGAGTCGGTGAGAAAATCAGGTAAAAATAAATGCATATTATAAGGCAACAAAAGTGTTTTTTGTCATTTCATGCTTGTAAAACTGTTGTTGGGGACTCCCAGAACAATATTAGGAACATTTTAAATGCCATAATAGGTGCCCTTTAACAGATGTTTAGCAAAGCCTTGTATATTACAAAACGCAGCTTTAGCAGAAGAAAAATCTAGCTATGCTAATACGGAGCTTTAAGCTAGGTTTAGATAAAAAATAAGCTAGTAGCAATTACCATAGCATATTTTACAAGTCACGTCAAGTTAGATTAATACATTCAAAGTAATAATAATACATTAATATATTGAAAGTAGATCACACTTTTTACCCTGCAGTGCATGAACAATGCTGATCCTCTATCTTGTTGCCTGAGATGGTGATGGCAACGAGATGCGGTTTATTACGTTTACAGTAAAATCATTGATATAACCCTCCAATGCATAGTTAAGGCTCTTTTGGAGATGATATCTAATCTTTCTGTCTCCAAAAATCATCAATTGCCTCCTGTGAAATGTCCCGTGACAGCTGCCATAGCGCTTGTCACCGAATGTTGACTGTTTTTCCGAGTGAGTGGAGGGGGCGTGGCTTAGCCATAGGTCAATTATAGAAGGGCCCTTAGTGAAGGGATTCAGTTGTTCAATTCCATTTGGAACAGCGTTCACTTCCCAAAGTGCCCTTCAAGGGCACAAAAAAGCACTATAATTCGCCCTATATTGTCGTATAATGTGCACCAAAGAGGATTGCAATCTTCTGAGGCCGACATCAATGAGAAGAAATTCAAGTCTAGACCATTGCACACTGAGTCCGAAATTCGCATCCGAAATTTTCGCATGTTAAAAAATAAATATGACCTCACGTTATGTCAATCACGCTTGCACACCGCCTCCGAAACTTTCGTCCGGCATAAAAAAAATCGGATCGGGTTCGATTTTCTGCGTTTTTGGCATCCGTGGCAAGCAGTTTGAATGGTGTTTGAATGGTGTTTTGACGGTTCAGAGCCACCGAATCACAAATACGAAAAAACACATGCGAAAATTTCGGACTCAGTGTGCAATGGCCTTCTTAACTTGCATATGGAGTATAAAGGCAGGCCTTGTTTGAACATTATGATTTGTCGTAATCATAGTCGTTTTATCCCTTCATTGGTTGTGTACAGCACTGTTTATGACGCTTCGTACCTCTACTCATTTTGCGTTTGGCCACAGACAGGATCCCTGGTGTGTCAATGATGCTGATACTCTCTAGGACTCGGTTGGGTAGATGTACACACTGGAATCTGAGAAACAGCAGATGAACATTACTTCATTCCAGCTGTCATGCTAATTCAGTATCTTTCAGATTGACAGAACATGGAAAAAACATCCACAGATGCTTCCTCAAAGGGATGTTTTCCTCTCCAGGCTATGTCCACCCTTTCACAAGAGTAATCTCTGCTGGTGGAGTGATTTTGACTCGTTCAGTCCAAGTTCAACAGAGTTTTCCCCCTGTGATTATTATTTCTTCTTATTGCATCATTGCTTCTGTCTCACTTACCGATTGAGGAAAGTTGTTCCAAATGGGCTGAGTTTGCGGAAAGGCTTGTTGGGATCCACAGTTAATGCATTTCCATGAATAATTCCCTCAATCTCTCCATGCATTATAGCAGTGAAACTGTTGGTTGTTGGTTCTGGGCCTACTCTGCTTCCTGGATACTCTTGTTCAAGAAGATATCTGCCACACATAAGAACACACTGCTTAAACTAGAAAATAATAATATAATATAATTGGTAACACTTTAGTTTGGGGTCCAATACTCACTAATAATTTGCTTATCAGCATGCAAATTAGGAAATTGGCTGTTTATTAAATGTATAAAGCACATATTAATCCCTTATTCTGCATGCCCATATTCTACATCCCTTAATCTTACCCAATACCTAAATTTAACAACTAACTTACTACATATCAAAAGCAGTAATTAGGAGTTTGTTTGAGGCAAAAGTAGGTATTTAATAGTAAGAATTGGGCCCTAACCTAATAAGTGTGACCATAATGCCTTCAACAGGCAATGTGCACTACAACTCTTCAGTCTCTTGTAGGAGGCGTTAGAGTTTCTCATCCAGTACTTTTTTCATTTATCATAATTGGGCCTGTATTAAGAATGTTGGTCATAGGGCTTTGTTCAAGTTTTCTGGGATCGTTTAGTACGCCTGGTCTAAAATCAACACTGCTGCCAATGGTGCAGGACATATAGACTTTGTGGAAAGAAATTACATAATCTTTTCCTCAGTAAAAAAATAAAAGAGATTATGAACATTGTCTTATGATGCTGAAAAACAAGTCAGATGTTGTTCATGCTGTTATTTAGCACATTGTGAAATGTTTGTATGCCCTGAGATGCATGTAGTTCAGATATAAAATGATTTTTTTCTAATAATTTTCCACTCTTGCCTGTTTAATGGATAATATAATATTACATTATAACAGTGGTAAAAGATGCATTTCTCCAAAATATTACATATTACTTACAAGATGTGAAATATATCTTAAACATGTTTTTATACTTTTATTAATTCACATGTAACAAGTTTTTATTTGTATTTTTTATAGCACTTATAATTATGCATATTGTTCTGAAGAAAGATGCAATTATTATTCACCTGATAAAAGTGGTCTTGCCCGTAGAGCACTGACCCACCACTAGTATCATGGGCTTGTTGTCGAAGTCTGCATCTTCAAGGCTTGATGAGTGGAAATCGGAGAAACCATAATACTTCTCCAGAGGGAGCAATTTTTGCCTGTAGAGGGTCTTTAAAGCCTCAGTAACTGTATGAACTTCCTTCAGACATTTAGCACTCCTGTTCTTCATTTCTTTACCAGCCATTGGGCTACAGCGGTCAGAGAGCTTCAGTAGAGTTTTCCTATGTACACACATAATACAAATACATGAAAATATGATTGTTTTAATGAGAGAGAGAGAGAGAGAGAGAGAGAGAGAGAGAGAGAGAGAGAGAGAGAGAGAGAGAGAGAGAGAGAGAGAGAGAGAGAGAGAGAGAGAGAGGAGAGAGAGACTTAAAGGAAATTGAAATGAATGAAAATTCTGTCATCATATACTCACCCTCATGTTGTTTCAAACCTGTATGAATTTCTTTCTTCTGCTGAACAGAAAGGAAGATATTTAGTTTCTGGTTCCCATTGACTTCCATAGTAGGAAAAAAATATACTATGCAAGTCAATGGGAACCAGAAACTGCCTGGTTACTGACATTCTTCTAAATATCTTCCTTTCTGTTCAGCAGAAGAAAGAAATTCATACAGGTTTGAAACAACATGAGGGTGAGTATATGATGACAGAATTTTCATTTTAAAAGTGAACTACTCCTTTAATTCTTTGGAACCCTCTTTACAAAACCAATTTAATATCTAATTTATGTCAGTAATGTGGCGTATAGCATTTGTTGACATTTATTTTATTGCAGAGAAATCAGAAAATGCTGACTGCTCATCACATTGATAACATTGATGCTTTGTCTTGCCATGCCAGGAGGAAGAAAACCCATTATAAACAAAGTGGTTGACCAACACAAGACATTTAAATGTCAAAGTCCTAAAACCCAATTCACTCTCAAAAAATGATACATTAGGTCCAACAGCTTGTCCCTTTGAGGGTGCTTTATGTTGACATCTCTGTACCGTATTAACCCCTAAAGGGCACAGTATTACACTCTTACAAATAAACATTCTTTATTGGCATCTACGGTTTCATGAAGAACCTTTAACATCATTGAACCTTTCCATTGCACAAAATGATTTTTATAGTGGAAAAGGTTTTTTTTTTTCTTTTTTCTTTTAGGGATCTGGAAACCATTATTCATGTATTTATTTCAACAAGACAGGACTACTGCAATTCATTTTATATAGGATTGCTCAATATCTCGCCCCCAGCTGGTCCAAAATATTTTGGCCAGACTTCTAACACGGACTAGAAAGTATTACTCCTGTTTTGATTAGTTTGCATTTTTTTGCAAAAACAATTTCTGACATTTTATAATAGTATAAGAATGACTTCATAGTTTTATGGCGCTTTCATAGCTTTATGGTTCATCATGCTGATACCCCAAATTCATCTGTGCATAATTCAAGCAATGCATGCATTGTTTAACTATTAATTATTAACTGACTATGCCATATACACTGTGAAGTGCATTTAACAACACTGCATTTAACACTGCATGCTCCCAGTGATCACATTTAACGATAAGTGTAGATGGACTCACTTTGACGCTGCTGTAGAGCAAACAGATGTGCTCTTACACATCTGCAGAAAAGAGGGGAGTAGCCCACTCTTTCTCAGGCCTCTCTCAGATTTTGCCTGATGGGAAAGAAAAGTGAAGGTCCAAGGGTGGAGTGAGACATACAGGAATGATAGTGTCATGGCATCTGTCTGGAGCTCAGCCTTAGAGCTCATAAACATGGGCTGAGGATGGAAACTGTGGAGATTATTTCCTTCATAACTGAGACATGGACATGTGCATATATACTGTTTTAGTGTTGGATTTTGTAATGCAAAAAAAAAAAAAAGGTACAAAAAATACTGTTATGTAAGCTTTTATAACCAGCAATAATTACATCTTATTTTAGGTTTGAATTTCAAATGTAAGCTTTTTTTCAATGATGGTTACAACCAGTGTTGGGGAAAGTTACTTTTAATTTTTTTAAAAAAACTTTTACTTTTACTAATAGCATTACTTAGTAACTTTTAATGGAAAGTACGGTGGTACATTACTTTTGCATTAATGTTTCTCACCTGGGCTGGGCTTGTTTTTTTTTTTTTTTTTTACAAACGATTGTGCAAAAAACAAAATGATTATTTCCTTTTTCCCATCAAAAGACAATCCTGCACACACAACACTTCATATTCATATTAAAAATTGAAGAAAAAAATACTAATATATATATATATATATATATATATAGATATGCTAAGCCATATCTGAAGGTCTTACCTGTTTAGGACCAGTAAAGATTTCTTCGTTCAACAGCGATTGCAGTTGACTTCTTCCTTCAAAGTTTTTAGCAGGTGGTGATGTGCAGATGTCCTATTGTCTTCAGTGTCCCAGTGCTGGATGAAGACACATGTCCTCCTCTGCAGTCAGAAACAGCAAAGCTTTCAACATCAACCGTTTTCCACGCCTGTTCAGCACTAGTGCTTCCCTCTGGTTCGGTCTTCTTATGTTACAATTATAAGGGAGAGGTCTGAGTAAACCAGTGAATCTTTATTTTAACTAGCCTAGATCATCATCCTTAGTTAAGTGTTTACTGAATGGAACTAATTATATGCAGGCAATTTGTATGTCTTTCTGTTTACTATTTTACCATTAAAAGATTGTGGACAGAGCTTATTACAGAACTGTTCTCTCAATTTCCCCACATTTATCTGTTAAAAAATATAGTTGCTCAATGCTCTGAAATCTATAATTTAACCCTGAATTGTCTGAATCAAGGATCAAAGAGTGCTGTTGTTTTAACCTACTGCACCCCAATCCGTTAATGTTAAAATACTTACTGTTTCAAATCAATACCATAGCTACAAGACATAAACAATATGCGTGTTAACATGATTCAAATTCAAAATTCAATTATAAAAAGCTTTATTGTCTATAAAGCAAAATAAGCTCAGTGATTCAGGTCAAATGATTGTGAAATAATGATTATGTTAAAACACAACCAAAACCATCAGATCACCTTTGTTCATTGTTCAATTGGCTATTATAACACACGTACAGAAATCAAACAAAATCTAAAGTTAATGAGTTAATGGTCAAGAGCCCAACTAAAACACACACTTATCTCCATAATGGTGACTTAAGCCTGGTTCACACGGGACGATTTTAAAATTGTCGGCCGATTTTCCAAACCTGAGAGACCCCACACACGGCGATAAAAAATCACTGGTCTAACAGTTTTGGTCGTACAGTGTGTGGTGCGCAGCCACACGGCAAAATCAACACATCACACACGAACCGATTTGACTCCCGAGCATTCCCAGGTCAGACGGAAAATCTCGCGAAATCCCTCGAGATCAAACGTGACTTCAGAGTAAACTATTATGGCGGACAAAGAGGATGCAGTGGCGATAGTTTAAATTATTAGAGAAAACATCCACCGGACTCTCTGGTGCGCCATGCCGCCGGCTGTTTTGATTTTGTTTGTTTGTCTTCCTCTGCGCCTCATCACCTCGCTTTCTGATTGGCTACACGCCACAGTCCACAGGCTGCTTGCTCGTTCGTCCTCGGGGGACACCACACACGAGGAGAAATCGGGCCAAAACAATCCAACATGTTGGATATCCCCGATTTGAGATCGGAGCGGTCCAGACGTCCTTCCGAGCAGACGAGAGCAGTCTTAACACACCACACACGGCAGGAATATCTGATCAGATTATTTTACGATAATCGGAGCATCCTTAAGATGTCGGAAGGGGAAAATCGGGGCTAAAATCGGCCTAATTATCCTGCCGTGTGAACCAGGCTTTACATTCCGGTTTTCTCCTTCAGTGATTATGCTTGTTAACATCAGGTGTCTTCAACAATGCTCAATCATCACTCAATTATTCACTTAATTAACTCATTAGCTCAGAGTTTAATTGGGTTGCTTAAAATGACCAAATTCCATGATGTTGAAGTTACATGAACATATTATGTTTGTTTAACGAAACATAGTTATGTGGTACCAGCCAACATATAATTTTTTTGAGTGTATGAAGAAATTAGCAGGTGGTGATGTGCAGGTGTCCTATTGTCTTCAGTGTCCCAGTGTGGATATATATATAGGTGCTGGTCATATGATTACAATATGATCAAAAAGTTGATTTATTTCAGTAATTCCATTCAAAAGGTGAAACTTGGATATTATATTCATTCATTGCTCACAGACTGATATATTTCAAATGTTTATTTCATTTAATTGTGATGATTAAAACTGACAACTATTGAAAATCCAAATTCAGTATCTCCGAAAATTTGAAAATTACTTATTACCAATACAAAAAAAGGATTTTTAGAAATGTTGGCCAACTGAAAAGTATGAACATGAAAAGTATGAGCATGTACAGAACTCAATACTTAGTTGGGGCTCCTTTTGCCTGAATTACTGCAGCAATGTGGCGTGGCATGGAGTCGATCAGTCTGTGTCACTGCTCAGGTGTTATGAGAGCCCAGGTTGCTCTGATAGTGGCCTTCAGGTCTTCTGCATTGTTGGGTCTGGCGTATCGCATCTTCCTCTTCACAATACCCCATAGATTTTCTATAGGGTTTAGGTCAGGCGAGTTTGCTGGCCAAATAAGAACAGGGATGGGATTGGTCCTTAAACCAGGTACGGGTAGCTTTGATACTGTGTGCAGGTGCCAAGTCCTGTTGGAAAATGAAATCTGCATCTCCATAAAGTTGGTCAGCAGCAGGAAGCATGAAGTGCTCTAAAACTTCCTGGTAGACGGCTGCGTTGACCTTGGACCTCAGAAAACACAGTGGACCAACAACAGCAGATGATATGGCACCCCAAACCATCACTGACTGTGGAAACTTTACACTGGACTTCAAGCAACGTGGATTCTGTGCTTCTCCTCTCTTCCTCCAGACTCTGGGACCTTGATTTCCAAAGGAAATGCAAAAATTTCTTTCATCAGAGAACATAACTTTGGACCACTCAGCAGCAGTCCAGTCCTTTTGTCTTTAGCCCAGGCGAGACGCTTCTGGCGCTGTGTCTTGTTCAAGAGTCGCTTGACACAAGGAATGCGACAGCTGAAACCCATGTCTTGCATACGTATGTGCGTGGTGGTTCTTGAAGCACTGACTCCAGCTGCAGTCCACTCTTTGTGAATCTCCCTCACATTTTTGATTGGGTTTTGTTTCACAATCCTCTCCAGGGTACGGTTATCCCTATTGCTTGTATACTTTTTTCTACCACATCTTTTCCTTCCCTTCGCCTCTCTATTAATGTGCTTGGACACAGAGCTCTGTGAACAGCCAGCCTCTTTAGCAATAACCTTTTGTGTCGTGCCCTCCTTGTGCAAGATGTCAATGGTCGTCTTTTGGACAGCTGTCAAGTCAGCAGTCTTCCCCATGATTGTGCAGCCTACAGAACTAGACTGAGGCCTTGTAGACACGGACACGGGTATTTTTATAACCGGAGTTTTTCCTCTTGCGTTTATAAAAAAAATCCCGTCCACACATGCTTGGTCTCCATCTACATTAAAACGTAAAAACATGCTATAAAGCGTGGTCAAGAGCATGCCACACCAGCAGGCGGCGATATAACCCTAACCGTAAAGCCACGTTGGCCAATCAGAAGCCTAACAAAAAGTTATTACCGGTTCCGGTAGGCGCAAATCTGACATCAAACACAGCGGATAACGGCGCACACTCTGACGTCGCATGGCAAAAACCCCGGTTTCACTGTCTACACGACAACACTATAACCGGTGTTTCTGAAAATCCTCACCCTGGCAGGGGTTTTCAAAAATGTTTGGTTTTAGTGACCGGATACTGCGTTTTCGTATGGACGAACGGCCGAACCATGTTAAAAAAAGTCACGGTTATAAAAATACCCCTGTCCGTGTGGACAAGGCCTGAGAGACCATTTAAAGAACCTCTAGGGCCCTATTTTAACGATCTGAAACGCAAGTATTAAGCGCGAAGCGCAAGTAACTTTGTGGGCGGGTCTTGGGCGCTGTTGCTATTTTGCAGGTGTTTTGAGTTAATTAGCTGATTAGAGTGTGGCACCAGGTGTCTTCAATATTGAACCTTTTCTCAATATTCTAATTTTCTTAGAAACTGATTTAGGGGTTGTCATTAGTTGTCAATTATAATAATCAAAATTAAAAGGAATGAACACTTGAAATATATCAGTCTGTGTGTAATGAATGAATATAATATTCAAATTTCACTTTTTCAATGGAATTACTGAAAAAAAGTCAACTTTTTGATGATATTCTAATTATATGACCAGCACCTGTATATATATATATTTCAGTGGTGTTACTATGATATCAATACAATACAATGATATTAAACATGTAAGGGGCCCTATCTTGCACCCAGCGCAATTGACTTTGTACTCCGGCGCATGTATCATTGGTATTTTGCACCCGCGCAAAGCAGACTCTTCCCTCCACAGACGCACGCCGGCAAACTAGGGAATGAACTTGCACTCCCTGGGTGGTTCAGCGCAAAAAAGGAGGCGTGTTCCGGCGCAAACAATCCCTAGTGCTATTTTGCAGTTCCAGAAAACAATTGCGCCACTGACCAGAAAAAACCTCTAGGGCCCTATTTTAACGATCTGAAACGCAAGTATTAAGCGCGAAGCGCAAGTAACTTTGTGGGCGGGTCTTGGGCGCTGTTGCTATTTTACCGGCGGGATAAATGACTCTTGCGCCCGACGCAAGTTTAAAAGGGGTTGGTCTGAAATAGCTTCATTATTCATAGGTGTGGTTTGGGCGTAACGTGAAATAAACCAATCAGAGCGTCATCCAACATACCCTTTAAGAGCAGGTGCGCATGTTGCATGGCGGATTGTTATTATTATGGCGGATTTACCAGGCGCGCGCCAGGAGCGGTTCACAACCGAGGAGACCGATTTTTTTTTTCCTGGTTCCTGACGGACAAACTAATTTGTCAGATGTCCTTATATACATATGTGTCTTGCCACTATTGGGCAAACAGGTCTAATCCGTCATTACTACAATTAGCCTGAAAAATTTGGGTAAATGTGTAAGCTAGATTTAGGCCTACATTTTTTTACATCTTCATGGACACCACAATGATTTTCCTCATGTGTTAATATTTGTCCTTGTTATAATGCATGATTTGCAAAAATAAAAACTGCTGCATCTGTGTTGATGAGAGAATGAAAGTGTATGCGCGTTGTGCACCCGCTACATTATGGCCAAGCATGCGCACTTAAAATAGCATTATGAACAACGCGCAACGCGCCACTGACATTAGACTCGTTTTTTTCTGGTCAGTGGCGGAATTGGTTTCTGGAACTGCAAAATAGAGAACATTGTAAGTGTGCAGACAGTTTAATAAGAAGATATTTTATAAAGACAGTCCACTTCGCGTATACAGGCAGGAGCCATCTTTGGAAAACAGTCTCGAGCAGTCGAACCACGAACGCCGAGACAAGTTCTGGCTCGTTCACATCTCACCAGCGCACTGGCTCGGCGTTCGATTCAACTGCTCGACACTGTTTTCCAAAGATGGCTCCTGGCTGTTTTCGCGAAGTGGACTGTCTTTATAAAATATATTCTTATTAAACTGTCTGTACACTTACAACGTTCTCAATGCATCGGTTTGCATGTAGGGACCCTGATTATGCTACCGTGTTAATGTTGGGCTATTTTGAGCCTTGTTAGTGGTATTAACTAGCGATTTCTATCTTCATTACTCTATGCCACATATACTAGCGTTATAAGCTAAACAGTTTTTAGAGATAAAACTCTTTACATTCGATAATCATGAAAACAAATCTCAGGGAACGGTTGACTATGTACCAATATGTAATTAGACCAAAGGTTCATTTTGCGCCGGAGTTGTCCTTTAAGTTGCCTATCTCGATCAAAAGAAGTATAGGCCAAATATACTTAGACTTTTCTGCCAGTATATGTCAAGTTTACTTAAGAGTGTTTTAAGTGAGAAGTACATAGACTGAAAGTGTAGCTACTTATTTTTTAGTTTACAATAAATATACTAATAGCACACTTGAATAAACTATTGGTCTAGTAAAGGGTAAGGGTAAATAAAGGGCTGAGCTGATAAGTAGTCTTTTTAAGAAATATAAATTCTGATCAAATTTTAAATAAAACATTTTGAAATGTGATTTAAAGAATTGGTATCATGATGTATTTTAAAATAAAAAAAGACTATTTTATGCATCTATGCTTTCTTTTTGGTTTTGTTGTGCATTACATCTATCTCATTAAATAAAATAGTCCACAAATTAGCTTTATCATGCAACATTTTTATATTTCACAAACATGAGCAATAAATGTTATTTAGTAGCAGAAATCACAGGCTGTAAAAAAAATCTAAGATTACTTTTTCAAGGCTCCTCGGTTGCCATGGAATATGTATTTAGGAAACACAAAACAGTGTGATCAATATAATTAGTCTGTATTAATAGACTGCCTGAAAATTTGATTCAACCAGATTTGTTTAGAACAGAGACTTTATGATGCTTAGGACCCCCAGATAAGATGTTCCCCTGGCGAAGGACCCCTTTCTATAAAGGCAGATGTCAATTTCATGTCAATATACTGTGAAAATGAGTATTATAAATATGAGTAAAATAACATCTTTGAAATGTTTTTTTTTTTACATTTTTAATACTATTTTTCTTTTCAGTGTCCAAACATCTTTATCCCAGCACAATTTTGACAGCGGGATGTCAAGATCAATCAGGTACAAGACTTCTTTTTTTACCATCGAGACCACATGTTTTGTTATGCTTAATCAGGAGCAACTGTCACGGCAATAATGGCAAGGAAGCAATATGCAAGTAACTTGTTTATTAATAAATGTTAAATAAATAAATAAATTATTAATAAATAAAAGTCCGGTGGTGACTGGACACGGGGAGTGGCGCAGGGACGTCGATGGCCAACAGGGTGCAGGAGGAATGATGAGACGAGGTGACGATGATGATGGTGGTGAGTAATCCAGAACACGGAGACGAAGACACGACCGGAAACCAAGGACAGGAACAACGCACATGAACTGGATGCCAACCGGGATCAGGAACAAACACACGACAACACCAAACAACGATCTGACAAAGGAGAGGAAAATACGGTGAGTATAAGAAGGGTAAGATGGATAAGCCACAGCTGGCAATGAAAGTGAAACCAGCTGCGCGCTGATCAGTGATGATGGGTTGGTCACGCCACCTACTCACACACTCACACATGTGTAACAACAAAGACACGAGACAAGAAGGAAACAGTGAATTCATGAACCGTGACAGTACCCCCCCTCCTAGGAACGCCTCCTGGCGTCCCCAGACTCCCGTTCCTGGCGATTGTAATCATCAATAATTCAATTCAATTCAATTCAAATTTATTTGTATAGCGCTTTTCACAATACACATTGTCTCAAAGCAGCTTTACAGAAAGTGCATTTCAGAAATGTACATAGAAAAATACAGTTAGTTAATCATGTATTAATTTAGGCATAACATATCGCTGGCGTTGAGTCGTCTCTTCACAGGCGTCGAGTCGTCTCTCCACAGGCGTTTAGTCGTCTCATCACAGGTGTTGGGGCATCTGAAGTCTCCGTGAGAGGCTGGATACAAACTGGAGCTGATGAACGCTATTTACCTCAGGACTAGCGTCCCGAGATAACAGCAGAAAGACAGATGGGAAATAATTAGCATAGCTGATGTTCATAATATTAATGCATTCGAACTGATTCAGAAGTAGTATAAAAGGTCAGCATTAAGTGAATGCTTGGTTAAAGAGATGCGTCTTTAATCTAGTTTTAAACTGGAATAAGGGAGTGATCCAGGATGTCCCTAGCAGGTACCCAACTTCTCTCCTCCGGACCGTAACCTTCCCAGTCCACCAAATACTGGACTCCGCGTCCCCTCCGTCTTGAGTCCAGAATACGATTGACCGAATATGATGGTTCCCCATCTACGAGTCGCGGCGGTGGGGGAACCGGGGCTGGTGGATTAATGAGAGAATAAAACACGGGTTTGACTTTGGACACATGGAACACGGGATGAATTCTCCTGTACGCAGGAGGAAGGTTAAGGAAGACTGCCACCGGACTAACGATCTTGGTGACAGTGAACGGGCCAATAAATTTGGGAGCAAGCTTATTCGAAACAGACCGGAGAGGAATGTTCTTCGTTGAAAGCCACACTTTGGAACCGACGACATATACGGGAGGCCTACGCCGGTGGCGATCGGCTTTGGCCTTGGTGCGCGCCCCCACTTGGAGTAGAGTCTCACGGGCTCTAGTCCAAGTGCGGTGACACCTCTGGACAAATGCGTGAGCGGAGGGGACCGCGACTTCGGACTCCAGACTGGGAAAAATAGGTGGCTGGTGACCTACACTACACTCGAACGGAGATAGGCCCGTGGATGATACTGGTAACGTATTGTGGGCGTACTCCACCATAGACAGTTGCTGACTCCACGAGGAAGGATTCTTGGAAACCAAACATCGCAACGTTCTCTCCAAATCTTGGTTGGCTCTCTCAGTTTGACCATTGCTCTGGGGGTGAAACCCTGAGGACAGACTGACAGTCGCCCCCAGTAACCTACAAAACTCTCGCCAAAATTTGGACACGAATTGGGGTCCTCTGTCGGAAACCACATCTATCGGGAGGCCATGTAAGCAAAAGACGTGGTTAACGACGGTCAACGCTGTCTCCTTGGCTGAGGGTAATTTGGGCAAGGGAATGAAATGGGCCGCCTTCGAGAACCGGTCCACCACGGTCAAAACTACCGTGTTACCCTGAGAGGGTGGGAGGGCGGTAATAAAATCTATATGGGACCAGGGTCTTGAAGGGACCGGCAGCGGTTGAAGTAACCCATCAGGAGGTCGATTGGAAGTAGAGACCTGCGCGGGACGGATTTTTCCGTCCCGCTCCCGCCCGCTCCCGCAAGATTTTGTCCCGCTCCCGCCTGCTCCCGCAAAAATATATGTTATTTTCTCCCGCTCCCGGCCGTGACAATCAAGTTTCGTCCCGCTCCCGCCCGCAAAATCCCGCCTAGTTTTTTTATTTTTAGGAATAGCATGTCGTTCACTGATGAGGGCTTCAGATTAATCCGTCTCTGCTCCAGCATGCGAGCGACCGCAAATACTGAAAGCCCTCTCCGATGCTGTGCTGGAAGCTGGAATGCACATTTTTCTGTTACATCTTTTAGAGCACTTGACACTTTCGACTTGCCGTAAACGCCAGGGAAGTTTGCCTTTCAAAACGGTGCACACATGACACTTCAGACCTGAAGTTACAGACTTACGTGAGTATTTTGCTGCATTTGTAACAGCTCGCAAAAGGACGGTGCTTTCCATTGCTGTCGCATTGGCCTACTAGGCTACTAAAACATTTCCAAATATCAGACTTTTTCTTTGTTTGGTTTTGTAGTTTTGCATGTTCCTTTCTTTAATAATAATATCTGTAGCACTAAACAATCCACCTGTCATGTGGTGCAGACATTTTGCCTCTGTGTGGTAGGTTTGGCTGTTCTGCTGCGCCTATGAATGAACCACGCGAGAGTTAGCTTCCGACCTTGCGCCAGTAAATCGTTTTCATTTTAGTTATCCTTGTTGCTTGTGCATTAGATAAATAACGGTTTATTTGTTTCTAGTTGTTTTATTTCCCGCGGTAGTCCCGCGGGAGTGCAGGTCTCAGCTTTACACTCATATTTAATTTGCGGGAGTGCAGCGAATCCTCCCTCCCGCCCGCACCCGCAAGTGCACCTCATCATCCCGCCCGCTCCCGCAATGACCTTTCAAAATTTGTCGCACTGTTTTGCGTCGCGACCCGCGGGTCCCGCGGGACTCCCGCGGAGTGCAGACCTCTAATTGGAAGTCTTACCAGTGGCACAAACTGAGCAAGGCAAAACAAAACTGTGAATGTCGCGAGCCATAAGTGGCCACCAGAATCGTTGCTTGACTAAAAATCTAGTACAACTGACTCCTGGATGACAAGCCACATTGGAGCAATGCCCCCACTGAATAACGTCGGACCGTAATCCCTCCGGCACAAATAAGCGTCTCGGTGGACACCCGGGCGGAGGCGTTACCCCTTCTAAGGCCGTCCTGACCTTCGATTCGAGCTCCCATGTGAGTGTGGAGACGAAAATGCGAAAAAACGTAAAATGCACTCGGGAGTAGACGGGCGTTCGGAACGATCAAAAATGCGCGATAAAGAATCGGGTTTTACATTTTTGGAACCCGGGCGGTACGAGAGGGAAAAATCAAAGCGACCGAAAAAAAAGTGCCCACCGAGTCTGCCTGGAGTTCAATCTTTTGGCAGTTCTAATATATTCCAGATTCTTGTGATCGGTCCAGACAATAAAAGGTACCCCTGACCCCTCTCGGTGGACACCCGGGCGGAGGCGTTACCCCTTCTAAGGCCGTCCTGACCTTCGATTCGAGCTCCCATGTGAGTGAGAGAGACCTCTAACCAGTGACGCCACTCCTCCAATGCTAGCTTGACTGCCAACAACTCCCTGTTACCAATATCATAATTACGTTCAGCAGGAGATAAACGATGGGACAAGGCGGTCAGAGGTGCGGCTAGTTGGCTGAAGTTGCGAATGAAACGCCGGTAGAAGTTAGCAAACCCCAGAAACCTCTGTAGGGCCTTACGGGAATCTGGACTTGGCCACTCCACCACAGCCTTAACCTTGTCAGGATCCATACGCACTCCCTCAGACGAAACGATGTACCCAAGGAAAGGAACAGACTGTGCATGAAATGCGCATTCCTCCGCCTTGACAAAAAGCCCATTCTCTAGCAACCTCAGAAGCACTCGTCGGACGTGCTGCACATGTTCCTGGAGAGAAGAAGAAAAAATCAATATGTCATCCAGGTAAACATATATGAACTGATCGACCATATCTCGCAGCACGTCATTGACGAGTGCTTGGAAGACCGCTGGGGAGTTCGATAATCCGAATGGCATTACCGAATATTCAAAGTGACCCCTGGGGGTATTAAAAGCGGTCTTCCACTCATCCCCCTTCCTGATGCGGACAAAATGATAAGCATTACGTAAATCCAATTTTGTGAAGACCGACGCTCCCTGCAACCTCTCGAAGGCAGAAGACATCAACGGCAAAGGATAAGTATTCTTTACCATGATGCTGTTCAACCCTCGGTAATCAATACAAGGTCGCAGAGACCCGTCCTTCTTCCCCACAAAAAAGAACCCCGCCCCCGCTGGAGAAGAGGAAGGGCGGATGAACCCGGATGCTAGAGAATCAGAAATATATTTCTCCATAGCCTCCCTTTCTGGAACAGAAAGTGAATATAACTTGCCCTTAGGCGGAGACTTACCTGGCAGTAAATCTATGGCACAGTTATAGGGACGTTGCGGAGGTAGAGAAGCAGCTCGAGACTTACTGAACACTTCCTTCAGGTCGAGGTACTCTGCGGGCACGTTTGATAAGTCCACTGTCTCCTCCTGAAACATAGGAACAGACATAGACGAACAGGCAGACACAAGACAAGACTCATGACATTGACTGCTCCATGACACAACAGTACACTGCTGCCAGTCCACACGGGGGTTGTGTTGTATGAGCCACGGGTGACCGAGAACAATAGGTGCAAGGGGGGAGTCCATGATGTAGAATGAAAGTCTTTCAGTGTGATTGCCAGACGCGATGAGAGTGATGAGTTCAGTGGTGAATTCGATGGTGGGGAGCTCTTGACCGTTGAGTGCACGAACTGAGATCTTGTGTGTGAGGGGTTTGATGGGAACATGAAACTTGAGAGCAAATGAATAGTCCATGAAATTACCTTCGGCTGGATGCGGTCAGCCAGCCCATGCAGGAACATGTCCCACTGCGCCTCCTCGTTCCATTGACACTCAGCCGGTAATGTCCGAAATTCGATGGAGAAATCTGATACGGACCTCTCTCCTTGGCGTAGATCTGCAAGAATTCTAGCTGCTTCACTCCCGGCCACTGCCGATCGAAAACTTGTTTCATCTCAGCGGCGAGTGTCTGGAACGAGGCACAGCATGGGTCTTGGTTCTCCCACACCGCCGTCCCCCATAGCGCCGCTTTCCCTGATAACAGCGTTAGGACAAACGCTACCTTGGACTGTTCCGTACTGAAGGTTCTGGGTTGCAGTGCAAAATGCATGGAGCATCGAGTGAGGAATGCCCTGCAGAAACTGGGCTCACCTGAATATAATTCGGGCACTGGTAGTCGAGGCTCTGTCTGGGATGGGTTTGCTGGTGGTATGGGGGGAACAGGCGGTGTGGGCGGCGCAGTGGGAGCTCGCAAAAGTTGGACTTGCCGGGTGAGCTCGGACACCTGCGCCACTAGAGCTTGAACTGCTCTCCCCATGTCATTGATGTTCTTCTCACAGGAATTCATCCTCTGTATGCTGTTGTCGATGAACGCTTGAAGAGACGCTGACGATTCACCTGCTGCTTCCATATTTGGTCAGATCGTTCTGTCACGGCCATAATGGCAAGGAAGCAATATGCAAGTAACTCGTTTATTAATAAATGTAAAGTCCGGTGGTGACTGGACACGGGGAGTGGCGCAGGGACGTCGATGGCCAACAGGGTGCAGGAGGAATGATGAGACGAGGTGACGATGTGATGGTGGTGAGTAATCCAGAACACGGAGACAAAGACACGAAACAAGATGGAAACAGTGAATTCGTGAACCGTGACAGCAAGTTCATTTACATTGTGGGTGTAACTGTTTTAGAAACTGAATAAAAGTTTTGTTATCAATGTTCAGTGTTCAGTCTGTTCTACGCCTTCTTGTAAATATAGACCCAAATAAAGCACCTGCCAAAAACAAACAAACTACTTGTAAATTCAGTTCATCCAGAAAGGATGTATATATTGTACTGTACTTGTACTGTAAATGTACTGAACATACTGTAACTAGCCATGGAAGTGTGGTTTATTCAAAAGTGGATGTAAATGTTTCACTATTGTGGTTCTTTATAATTTACATTAATCTAAAAAAAGTTCTAGCCTATAGGCCTAAGAGCTTGTTTTGTTTTTGTCATGCTGTTGGACACACTGACACACACACACACACACCTTCTGACGTACAGGTGGCAAAGAGGGCGGATAAAAGTGAAATGAGAAGCTAAATTTAGTTTTCCTTATGGATCTTTCCCCACCCTCCCCTTTTCTTCCAAGGGAACTGGAGCTGGTCTCCAACTGAGCTCTGAAACCAAGCCAAACAGTTCTGACTCGATTGGTTGTGTCAGATTTGAAATAACACAAAGTCTCAGAATCTAGATGAACAAAGCGATGAAATGTTGCTAAATTACGTTTACAAGAAGACAGTAAAGGTCAGCTCTGGCTGGATTATTTAATAAAGTAATTTTTTATTGAGAAGCTTTGATTAATCCTTACAGGCCAGAAACCTTACGTAAATATTTTCAAGGATCGTCATCATCACCATTGTGCTCGGACCTTCAAGGCAAATTTGTTGGGTAGATTTTTTTTATGTTTTTGAAAAGCTGCATTGAAAAAAGCTGCATTTATTTGAGCAAAAAACTTTTCTTTCATTGCACATTCATGGTCCATGGGGTGGTAGAACATTGATATGCTAAACAAAACAATGAGATGGGCTATAAGATGGACTGGACAAAGAAGAGATTCAGTTAAAGAAACTTGTTTATTGAGTGTATGAATAGATGCGTTGAATAAAAAAGATAAATTGAATAATTACATTTAGAAATTAATCGATTACATTTCGTGAAAGACATTCAGCACAGTAAGACAGTAACACAGCAGCTATTTGGGTTTGGTATGAAATGTGGTTTTGGTGTGTGTGTGTGAAGTTTTAGCACAAAATACCCCACAGATATTTTTTATCTAGCATGTTAAAGTTGTCACTTTTTGTCACTAAAATGCCTTTAATGTTAAAACAGAGTCAGACAAAGATGGAGAGACTCAATAAGAAGTGACAATATGTAAAATGCAACAGGACGTCTCTGAATGGTTAGTTGATGAATTTATGTTGCTGATGTGGAGTTAACTATCTTCAATTAGGATAGTATTCTGTCATAGTAATCTATAAATCGCTCGTATAGGAACTGTTGTGAGATGCACACAGAGTGACTTTCTATTGCATGTGAAAAGATGGATGCTGTTCCCGAGGGTGGGGTTTATGTACATTTTAGGGTTGGTGATGTCACTAACCCGGGAGGAATGTCGTAGTCCCTACCAGCCGTTTGTTGTAGTCCTTTTCTTTAAAAGCAAATATCTTCCTTTGCTTTGAACTTTGAGTGTTGTAACTTTGCAGATGTTGTTTATGCTCAAACAACAACATTTCACACTAACTAGTTAGAAAAGTGAAATCATACTAAACCACCCTTTAAGAAAGTTTCAGAACATCATAATTTATTGTAGTTATAAAAATAAATACTCCTTAATAATTGATGTTGATGCAATTACACCCTTATAATTATATATATTTGATACTATTTTCATTTTTGCATGAATACGGTTTGAAAGTTCTGTTTATTTTGTTAATCTTCTATATATCTATATCTCAAAATATAGCTTTAGCTTATGACACAAATTAACCCCAAGAAAATAAGAAGGCTCACCCGTTTCTAAATAAATTAACTTAATATCCTTGTTTTAGTGATATACAATATACAGTTCAAAAGTTCAGGGTCAATAAGACTGTTTTAAAAAGTTTTTATTCAGCACGGATCCATTAAACTGATCAAAAGTGACAGTAAAGTCCCCTCTCAGGGGAAGAAAGCTGGATCAATCCGAATTGACAGCTCTGGGAAGAGGTTGCAGGTAAAAGAACCTAGACAAACTTGCTATTTATATGCACTGATGTTTTGGTGCGAAGATAGGCCGATGGGGATAAAAATCCTGATGTGCATCACCAATTACCAAGATCTCTAAAAACAATTTCAAAACTGTGAAAATCCACACGACACCAGCCTTAAAGGGGACCTATTATGCAAAATTCACTTTGGACATAAATGTGCAACCCAGGCTCATTGGAAATACGTTACTCTGCCTACATTTTTGCAAAACCTGAAATACGTACCTCCAGGTACGTTTCCCTGCACTTTTCGGGTGAAACGTCCACTAGAGGCGCTAAGTGGTATACATTTTTATCCGTTCAAGATGGAGTAGCCTCTCGCTGCAGCCTGCGGTGGACATCCAACCCGGCAACATCCAAGTGTGACGTCAGAAGCCACCACGCCCATGCCCAAATTGGACACATTCTCGTTAACGTTAACATTTAAAAACAGGAAGAAGCATGATCGAGAAGAGAAGACGAAGGTAACTGCGAAACAAAATGCACAAAACACACTTGCGGTTTTTGTATAAACAGCTGTTCAACATTATGAATGAGTTGTATGAGAATGCGATGTTACCTGTTGAAATAGAGCTATGAATTATCTTCAACTTACATATTTGGTCATTTAACTCGTCCCCTGTGATGTCTCTTAACTGAGTTGTGTGTTATATTTGGTGTTGTGAATTTCGTATCAGTAAACGTTAGATTCTCAACTGAGAATTGTATACTATTACTATTATAGCCTACTATACTAACTGCATTATTATATCACCAATTTCATGTTGTTATTTGGATTAAGGGTAAATATGAAAAATATATAATTTCATTGCTTATGTGTGACGTTACATCCTGTAAATCTTATTCTGCTTGTAAAGAATACGAGATTTGATTGTCACTCTGTCAGTTGTAAATACTGCATATTGAAAAAGTTTGAAGTTGTTCAGTCATTGCTAAGAAGTTATACATGTTTATATAATGTAATGTGATGATAAACTGTTGTAATATGAATAAGTTTTATTATTAATTCATAGTAAATACAGTGACAGCAAGCCAGCCATCACATCATCAGTCTTTCCTAACTATATTATACTTCTTTTCAGGAGTACTACAATTGTGAAAGCAAGTGATTGTTTGCCATGTCGGTAAGTAAAAATAAACTTTGGTTTGTATCTTACATTTACACATTTGGAGTTTGGAATTAGATGTCAGTAACATGAATATTCTATTTGACTTTCTCTCTCTACAACTCCAACATTTCATAAGTGTTAAATCAGAAATATATATTTCAGTTGAACATGTTGAACAAATTTTCTTCTCTCTCTCTCTCTCTCTCTCTCTCTCTCTCTCTCTCTCTCTCTCTCTCTCTCTCTCTCTCTCTCTCTCTCTCTCTCTCTCTCTCTCTCTCTCTCTCTCTCTCAGAGTTGAAGCCATTCTTGCAGCAACTGGTGGAAAAGGGGATCTTTTTGGTGCTTTTGTTGTAGCACAAATAATTTTGTTCTTTCATATAATAGAAATAAATGCATGTGTATATATAAATAAATTCATGCTTGAATCATTCTCGAGTTTTGCCTTCTGATATCTGGCCATATCATTTAGTGACTTGCATATGCTGCTTCCATCGTTATTTTATAATGAGCAAACTAGTTAAACTTAAGGAGGTTAATCAATACAACAGCATAACAGTATAATTCAAGAAACTAAGGCTCACTCCACTTTTTCAGTTGTTTAAAGATTGATATACATTTTTAATTATTTTGTTTTGTGTAAATTAAATTTTTTCAAAATGCCTCTGATGCATTAAATGTCTTTCGAACTATGTATGTACAAACTAAAAACGAGGGTCCTGTAACCGGGGTCCTAAAGCTGCACCTCTGATTGCGCAGGAATATACTATTGATTTTAAGTAGGCTAGTATAGTGAATGTGTTGCTCTGAACAACTGTGACATTGGTTATTTTAACAAAAAGTTATCACACTTGCATAGATGGTTCATTTTAGACCCATGTGTGTAAACTTAATGTATTAACACAAAATATTAAATAAATAAAAATTAAGTTGTGACCAAGATATTTTGAACTATGATGAGATTTTGATATGTTAAACTCATAAAACCTGTTCAGAAGGGGAAGATGAGAGATTAACTGTTTTTTTTATGTATTGGAATATTGTGCAAAAGTTCATTTATTTCAGTAATTCAACATAGCTGTAAGCCATAATCATCAAATTTATAACACATAAAGGCTTGAAATATCTCACTTTGCATGTAATGAGTCTATATTATATATTAGTGTCAGCTTTTAGTTGAATTACTGAAATAAATGAACTTTTGCATGATATTCAAATTTTTCGAGTTTCACCATATTGGTTCTTTAATTTAAGGTTTACATAAATTCCATTCTGCTGTTCTATTATTTGATTTCAAAGTCATTTGCTAAAACAGGCATTAACTAATAAGTGAATTCTTAATTTGGTTGTAAAAATGCAATATTTCTATAACCACATAGAAAGAAAAAGTTTTTTTATTTTTTTATTTAGAAGGGGTAACTATAAGTGCAGTTTGGATCCCATATAATTAAGAAATTTTTAGTTTTAAAAATCGTTTTAGTTTAAGTATAAATGCTCCCTTATACGTTTATTATAGCAAAACCATGATTATTGATTACCATTTGTGTAACAGAAATATAAGAGAAATACAAAAATATCGTTTTAAGGTACATTGTTTACTTGTACTACCATGTCATTAACTTACAAAACCAGTGAGCAATGCAGAGGTAACGTATTGTCTAATACAGCTGTTAAGGGAGTGATTGTGATTTAGACCATTCCAAGCCTGCCAAAGCGTCACAATTTAACTGCACCAATAATCTGTAGCATCACACCTCTACACAAATAATTATAAACCAATAACTATGATAACAACCGTAAACACATTTTCGACAGGAAGCAGCGCCTTTTTTGCGCATGCGTACAACAAATCGAGTCGCGTGCCGTAGTTGGACGTGGGCGTGGCTTTCCACGTCACACTTGGATGGGCGTGGCTTCTGACATCACACTTGGATGTGGGCCGGGTTGGATATCCACCGCAGGATGCAGCGAGCTGTACTTGTCAAGATGCGTGTTTATTAAAGGTTATAAAAGCGACAATATCAGTAAATGATGTTCAGACTTCTCAGTATCAGTCATTTTACTATCAATTAGGTATTTGTCCCACGCTTTTGAGGTGCCAAGGATGCGTGACTGCAGATGTCCGATGAGCATACTTCTGGATCGCACTTCTTCGAGGTAACTTGCGTGTTTACCGAAAGAGTATGGTATTGCCTCCAATGCCTCGCAAACGGAACAATGAATTCTAAAGAAATGCATTTGTATGTTTTAGTTTTCTGTGTTTTATTGAAATTAAACGGCAGGGAATCGCGAGAAAGCGACCGTGTTGATTACGTACCAAACTGCACAAAACTATTTGGCACTATTCTTGAACGACGTCGGACTCGGCGAGCAATTATTAATTTGTATAACGTTAGCTATGTGTCTAGTCTCACTACCGAGTATGAGTTAACTGTAAGCCGAATATATAATAAGATATCGAAGGCATAAAGAATTAGTTTAGCCAGAACGTTATGAATTTACGTTTCAGTCAGGTGATTGTTATGTACTCCGTGAAACGTACAGGAAGATTAGTAGCTAGTGGGCAGTGGACACCCTACTTCAATTAACCCTGGTACATAACATATTATATTAACCACATAATCTCAGTTGATCTGTCCTTTTGTTTTCAGTAAGCTTGCTTCTCTGCAGATTTTGGAAATTTCTCTCGTGTTACTAATATGCCTAACATAGGCATAATACATTAAATGCTTATTTTTTAAATGATAAATTATTATATTTAAATAATTCATTGTTGTTGTTTTTCAGTGCACATGCCAACTTAAATGACAACTTTTATCATTTGGAAACGGATCTCTTTATTCTGGGTTTACTTTAAAAAAAAAAGTAATTTTAACTTGATATTGCATTGTTCTGTCGTCGTTTGATCGCTTTTTATTTATTTTATTTTATTGTAATGTTATTATGTCGGTCTTATATAGCCAGGGAAGCTGGATTGCTTTGCTGTTTATTGATATTTCTTCAATTATATTTTATCAGTAGGAAATCGCGCTGAAGAAGTCTCGTTCCGAACACATCGCGATATTTGGCATCAGTCACGTGTGCCAGGTGTTGGTAAGTCGTAAATACCAAATACGCTGTCCTAATAATGTTTGATATAATGTATTTTCTGTTTGTCGATATTAATCAGATTAGCTCACATTCAGTCACTGCATTATATCTGTCATCTCCACGGAGGCTTTGCGTTTCATTGCGTTCTAATTCAAAACAGGGTGATTAAACACCGTCTGTCACGTGACGTGCTATAGGCCTAGACCTGGCTTAATCATATTCATATCAGGTTTAAAGACAAGTAGTACAATTAATTCCAAAGTTGTATTTGTAGTAGAAGCACAGTAAAAACAACACTTGCTTTTACCACAGTGACATTAGTTTTAATGTGATAGGCTAAGTGTAGTAAAAAGACAGTAATCACAAAACTTACCATGCTTTTACCACACTATTGGTAGTTTTAATGTGATACTTATTGTAAATGTACAGTAACCACAACACTTACCATGCTTTTAATGCTTAATAATGTAACATACAATATTTGTAAGGTAAATCAATACTTTTTCCTTTAAATAATCCTATATATTATACATAATGATATTTTCTTATCTCTTTTTTCAGCTGAAAAGACCAAAGAGGCCTTTCGGACTCAGTCAGCCCATTACTGTTTGAGGACAAGTTAACGGAGGAGACGGAAAGCTGCAAAGGCAAATATTCGCAATGGTATGTATGTATGTATGTGTTGGTTTTAACCCTAAAACAAACATTTTATCAAGCATTTGTTGTTTCTTAAACCTTTTCTCACAAAACCCATTGCCCAATCAGTACAAACATAGTCTCAAAGTCTTAATAATTCACAAGATTTAACAAGTTATACGATACTCGTACATATTTGTATATTTTTACACAATTGCTGCTTTTACTCCTAATGCTGTCATTGGCTACTGCCTCAATTCCTGTACATATTTATCACAATATTTGTAAATCAGTTGCCCCTCTTTTAGAAAGTAGTCGGATGTCACACACACTGTCAGAAAGTTTATCAGAAAGTTTATATTAATTGCATTGTATTCATTAAAATTGTTACAAATTGGTCCCTGTCTGTTCATGTTCCAATGATACATAATGTCTCTCCACACCTCATAACCTTCCTCTGTTTGCAAGAGTGGAAAAGCTGATCTGACTTGTCACATGACATCAAATACTCGATTATTTTGTCATAATCAGATCAGTTACACTGCTGATAACTGTCCCGTTTGCATGTAAATCATGTTATTTTTAAACGAGTACATATGATTATTGCTTGCTATTAAAGACATACTTTTATTCATAGAAATGCCCACATATCAGTGAACCTATTATATAGAAATGCATTTAACATTTATTTTTGCGACACTCTTTACAGAAATAAATCCTACAGTTATGGATAAACTCACATCATCATCATCATCAAGTCCTGTGCTGGGCACATTGGGCAACAAGTGTCCTCCAACGTATTCGATCTGTGGCCAGGTTCTCCACATCTTCCCATGGGACACTGACATTCTTCAGATCTTCGTGAAACATCTGCCTCCGTGTCTTCCTTGGTCATCCCTGTCTCCTGCATCCTCCTGGTGGTGTCCTCTTCATAAGTGTCTTCGGGTGTTGTTGTTTGGGCATGTGTAGGATGTGTCCAGCGAGGTGCAGCCTTTGCTCTGTCACAGTTTCTGAAAGTCTTCATGTGAAGTCCCACTCCTCCAGGATCTCTTTGATATTATGCAGAACCAATATTGAAAACAGTAATTTATCTGTCATTATAGTCATTATTTCCCATAAAGCATTATGTTTCAGCTTCATAAACGGTACTTGATATCTGCCTAATGCCTTTATCAAATAAGCGTCAGTACTCATCAGGAGTTTTGGTAAAGGACATATTCATTGCCATCCATTGCAGGTGTTTGTCCAAACAATTTAAGATAGTGAGAGTGTTTTTGAAAAACCTTTTGAAAACTATCAATATTTTTGGAATTCTTTTTGGTGCTAAAAGAATATTACAGAAATTACACACTTGACATACTGGATTATTATATTGCTGACATTTATAATAATCCACTATTTTAAGTTGCCTTTCATTTACTTACAATAAAAGTGACCAATAATCACAAGGATATAGAATTAAAGTTGAGAATGTAAAATGTTGTGCTTACGGTTTGCCTATTTGTTCATAGAAAGAGAAACAAATATATTTTCACAAAACAAAGTTGAATCTCATCTCTTGGTTTGTACAAATATAACGTCATCATAGCAAGGTTTTTTAACGTTACTGTATGTGTCACTATAATAGATTGCCCCTGTATCTGGATATTTTTTTATTTATAATTAACTGATTTTTACACTGTTGTGCAGTAGTTTTGGCGCTACATTGGTCTTTAAACAGTTTGACATTAAATATTGGAATATGCTTTCAAAATTGTGTGCATTCATTGTGCTTTTGTTACATTTATTTGAATATAATTGATATACATTTGATATACTATACATACACTGTAAATGTTAGAACCACTTTAGTACATGTACTCATCTTTAATTAACATACTGCTGTAGGCCATTGCTTAGAAAAAAGTATTTTATTTATTCAAATGTATTTATGCATCAGTCTCTAATCAAATAGGCACATTAGTGTCATTGATCATGTGAACTCGTTGTTGGATGGTAACCACACAAAGAAGTGTTTTGTTTTTAAATGTGATTTTTATAATTTATTTAGAAGGAATGAATGTTTAACAGCCGAAATATTAAATATAAAGTATCTATCCTGCAACCGGAACCAGAAGAGCTCTGTCATCGTTTACCATAAATGGGCAAGTAAGTGTGACGGATCTGTTCAGCTGGGTTGTTATTGGCTGTGACTTTATCGCAGAACTCGCTGTGATTGGACCATCCTTTTAAACCATATAAAACGGCGTTTCATGTTACAAAGTATGTTTTGGTGTTATTGTTAAGTTAGTTATACATTAAGTTAACTATAAAGTGTCTCTATGTTGTGAGAAATCACTCCTTTACCGAAATCCTAACCCTAACCCTAAGCACATTTCAATGAACTACAGCACCACGTTTCCTGTTCCATTGATAGAATGACAGAGATATGTGGGTAATGTAGTTTAAAACGTTTAGTAATGAAACAATAAATGTTAAATAAATAATATCTTTAATGGACAACTGGATATCTAAATTTGTTCATTGTGCAAACCTTTATGACATATATGAGGGACAGGCTGAAATTTGATATTTTACTGTGAGCACTTTCAAAAATAACCTTTATGCCAGCTTTCCATATATGTCTGAAAACTGTGCCCAACATTATTTATTAAATAAAGCATAAGCAGTTATCCTGCCAATTTTCTCTTTGATACACTAACCAGACTTTAAGTTACAGCCATTTGAAATGTAAAAAATAAATAAATGAAAAATCTTTTTTGCTCCTCTGGGGGCCATTGCTGGGCCCCTGGGGGTGGAAGGGCAGTTCAATCTACACAGATCTACACACACTATTACTATTACACAGGGATAATGCACTATTCAGTAAAACAACAAAAAACAGTGCCAACATTTCCTTTTCACCCCCTCTGATTGCTGCTTATATGCCTGACAACAGTAATGTCTATTCTTTTATTTTAAATGCAATAGATATTTACTAGAATGGTCAACATGGATCATCTTCAATTAAGCTTGAACTGTTTATAGCAAGATAGCCCACTGCAGCCCTTTTGTTATTCACTTCCCTTTATTTCACTGAAAACTGGCATACATGCATGTGCACCTTTCAGGTCACCTGATGGAGTTTTAGGTCACCAGTAGGTCACCTGATGGAGTTTTAGGACACCAGTAGGTCATCTGATGGAGTTTTAGGACACCAGTAGGTCACCTGATGGAGTTTTAGGACACCAGTAGGTCACCTGATGGAGTTTTAGGACACCAGTAGGTCACCTGATGGAGTTTTAGGTCACCAGTAGGTCACCTGATGGAGTTTTAGGACACCAGTAGGTCACCTGATGGAGTTTTAGGTCACCAGTAGGTCACCTGATGGAGTTTTAGGACACCAGTAGGTCACCTGATGGAGTTTTAGGTCACCAGTAGGTCACCTGATGGAGTTTTAGGTCACCAGTAGGTCACCTGATGGAGTTTTAGGTCACCAGTAGGTCACCTGATGGAGTTTTAGGTCACCAGTAGGTCACCTGATGGAGTTTTAGGTCACCAGTAGGTCACCTGATGGAGTTTTAGGACACCAGTAGGTCACCTGATGGAGTTTTAGGACACCAGTAGGTCACCTGATGGAGTTTTAGGTCACCTGATGGAGTTTTAGGACACCAGTAGGTCACCTGATGGAGTTTTAGGACACCAGTAGGTCACCTGATGGAGTTTTAGGTCACCAGTAGGTCACCTGATGGAGTTTTAGGTCACCAGTAGGTCACCTGATGGAGTTTTAGGACACCAGTAGGTCACCTGATGGAGTTTTAGGTCACCAGTAGGTCACCTGATGGAGTTTTAGGTCACCAGTAGGTCACCTGATGGAGTTTTAGGTCACCAGTAGGTCACCTGATGGAGTTTTAGGTCACCAGTAGGTCACCTGATGGAGTTTTAGGTCACCAGTAGGTCACCTGATGGAGTTTTAGGTCACCAGTAGGTCACCTGATGGAGTTTTAGGTCACCAGTAGGTCATTTGATGGAGTTTTTCGGTTCCTTGCCACTGTTGCCTTTGGCTTGCTCAGTTGGGGATATTCAATTTAATTTAATCAATCAATAATACTATTGATCCGCATTACCAAACGTGGATGTTTTATTATTATTTTAATTAAAACTGTGAAGCTGCTTTGATACAATCTGTATTGTGAAAAGCGCTATACAAATATTCTTGACTTGACCTTTTGTTGCATTGTTGTCCCAAATATCATTTACCAGATCTAAATTTGTATGTCATACGTAAAATAATTATAATTATTAAATACATGCAGTTGGTTTTAAATTATGTATAAACTAAAGAAATAAGAAATAAAAATTTCTCAAATCAATTTATTTACTGCACCAAACACCACTTCATTACACAATATTCACCATACTTTATTACACAATTTATTGCAGGTCACAGCATAAAGTTGATAAAGTAGCATAAAGACAAATGAGATTCAAGATAAATAAAAATGTGTCTTCAAAAATATATTAACATCATATTAATCCATTCACAGCTGCTAAAGCCACAAAATGAGTGCCAGAGAATTATATTCAGTCACCTATGATACAGAAAACAGATTTGATATTGCGTTGGAAAATAATGATTCATTATCACAGCTAAACTGGTTTCTTGCTCTTCCTGTACATGTCTCTATCATGTTCATGTTCTTCTTCCTCGTCTAAACAGTTTGTTCAGTTGCACCCTACAGTACAACAGATGAACAGAAGATGTGATCACTGATGTGGTGTAGCTTTTTCTCAACCAGAGGAAGAAGTCTCAACATCCCATTGTCAGGCGTTCTCCAGTCCTGGTCTGAAATTAAAACAAAAAACACAAACAATTCAAATTAAGTTGTTTAATGGACAGTCAGGTCAGCTTATATTCTGTGTTATTTACAGCAGTGATGGGCTCTGGCCCTCAGCGTCCCCTGTCCTGCAGATTTAGCTCTAACATCAAACCCTCCTGCCTTGCTGTCTATAAGTAAACCTGAAGACTTTGGTTAAAATTTTCAGATGTATGCTCAGTTAGGGTTGGAGGTAAACTCTCCACCTCAAAAAGGAGTTGCCTGTTCCTTTTTTAAATTTACATAGCAGCAGTCAGTACATTATATAATATACACATTGAAGTATTATATAAATATATAATATTGCAACACATAATATAAGTTAAGTACTGAACAAAAACTGTTTTACCCATGTGACCCTGGATAACAAAACCAGTCACGAGTCGCGTGGGTATATTTGTGGCAATAGCCAACAATATTCAGGATTTATTTCTGTAAAGAGTGTCGCAAAAATAAATGTTAAAAGCATTTCTATATAATAGGTTCACTGATATGTGGGCATTTCTATGAATAAAAGTATCTGTTTAATAGCAAGCAATAATCATATGAACTCGTTTAAAAATATCATGATTTACATGCAAACGGGACAGTTATCAGCAGTGTAACTGATCTAATCATGACAAAATAATCGAGTATCTGATGTCATGTGACAAGTCAGATCAGCTTTTCCACTCTTGCAAACAGAGGTAGGTTATGAGGTGTGGAGAGACATCATGTATAATTGGAACATGAACAGACAGGAAGGGGCGGCCAATTTGCTGCCCTAGGCAAGATTTTACCTGGTGCCCCATGCATTACAGCCCATTTCACCCCATCATTGTGTTTGTGATTATTTGGTCTATAGGCCTATATATATATATATAGCAAGAGCATTACATCTAGCATTCAAGTCAAGTCCCCTTTATTTTTATATAGCGCTTTTTAGCCTACAATACTATTTCAAGGCAGCTTTACAGTGATAACAGGAAAATAATGCAACAAAGTTTGCTTCTCCTGTACAGCATATCTAGAAGAAAATAGTGTTAATCCAGTTTAAGTATGTTCAGTGATGGTTTATTTTGCTGTAATAAAAAAAAAAAAAAATTATTCAATTTATATAGCCGCTCTGGATAAAACAGTGATGTCATCATCCAAATGTCATTCATGCACAAACTATTCATTGAGCACTAGCAAAAGTGTTTGTTTGGGAATTGATGGCAGCAATCTTCCACTAAATTATGGCACGTTTTCATGTTTTCAACATGAATGAAACTGCGAAATGTCTTCTTTAATGTGAATTTTACATAAAACGTTTTTAATAAACCTGTAGCCTATAAATATCGTTAATAATTTTGGCAAAAAAAAAAAAAAAGCCATATAGCCTATCCCCTTCAAAACTGCACAACTGTATTAAAACATTAAATAATAAAAGTGATAGTAAATGCGTCTAAAAAAACTAACATGATTGTTACAAATCGCATTGTCTGGGGGCTCTGGAGAACTCAGAACAAATGTTAGCAAGTTTTAAGGTAAAAATAACTGCCATTAAATTATAGTATCTTACTGCTATGCAATTAGATAAAAGTTCATTCATTACATCACTTTACCTTTGTCTTTATCCATATATTTTAATGAATACAATGCAATTAATATAAACTTTCTGACAGTGTGTGTGACATCCGACTACTTTCCAAAAAGAGGGGCAACTGATTTACAAATATTGTGATAAATATGTACAGGAATTGAGGCAGTAGCCAATGACAGCAATAGGAGTAAAAGCTGCAGGATTGTGTACAAATATGTACGAGTATCGTATAACTTGTTAAATCTTGTGAATTATTAAGACTTTGAGACTATGTTTGTACTGATTGGGCAATGGGTTTTGTGAGAAAAGGTTTAAGAAACAACAAATGCTTGATAAAATGTTTGTTTTAGGGTTAAAACCAACACATACATACATACATACCATTGCGAATATTTGCCTTTGCAGCTTTCCGTCTCCTCCGTTAACTTGTCCTCAAACAGTAATGGGCTGACTGAGTCCGAAAGGCCTCTTTGGTCTTTTCAGCTGAAAAAAGAGATAAGAAAATATCATTATGTATAATATATAGGATTATTTAAAGGAAAAAGTATTGATTTACCTTACAAATATTGTATGTTACATTATTAAGCATTAAAAGCATGGTAAGTGTTGTGGTTACTGTACATTTACAATAAGTATCACATTAAAACTACCAATAGTGTGGTAAAAGCATGGTAAGTTTTGTGATTACTGTCTTTTTACTACACTTAGCCTATCACATTAAAACTAATGTCACTGTGGTAAAAGCAAGTGCTGTTTTTACTGTGCTTCTACTACAAATACAACTTTGGAATTAATTGTACTACTTGTCTTTAAACCTGATATGAATATGATTAAGCCAGGTCTAGGCCTATAGCACGTCACGTGACAGACGGTGTTTAATCACCCTGTTTTGAATTAGAACGCAATGAAACGCAAAGCCTCCGTGGAGATGACAGATATAATGCAGTGACTGAATGTGAGCTAATCTGATTAATATCGACAAACAGAAAATACATTATATCAAACATTATTAGGACAGCGTATTTGGTATTTACGACTTACCAACACCTGGCACACGTGACTGATGCCAAATATCGCGATGTGTTCGGAACGAGACTTCTTCAGCGCGATTTCCTACTGATAAAATATAATTGAAGAAATATCAATAAACAGCAAAGCAATCCAGCTTCCCTGGCTATATAAGACCGACATAATAACATTACAATAAAATAAAATAAATAAAAAGCGATCAAACGACGACAGAACAATGCAATATCAAGTTAAAATTACTTTTTTTTAAAGTAAACCCAGAATAAAGAGATCCGTTTCCAAATGATAAAAGTTGTCATTTAAGTTGGCATGTGCACTGAAAAACAACAACAATGAATTATTTAAATATAATAATTTATCATTTAAAAAATAAGCATTTAATGTATTATGCCTATGTTAGGCATATTAGTAACACGAGAGAAATTTCCAAAATCTGCAGAGAAGCAAGCTTACTGAAAACAAAAGGACAGATCAACTGAGATTATGTGGTTAATATAATATGTTATGTACCAGGGTTAATTGAAGTAGGGTGTCCACTGCCCACTAGCTACTAATCTTCCTGTACGTTTCACGGAGTACATAACAATCACCTGACTGAAACGTAAATTCATAACGTTCTGGCTAAACTAATTCTTTATGCCTTCGATATCTTATTATATATTCGGCTTACAGTTAACTCATACTCGGTAGTGAGACTAGACACATAGCTAACGTTATACAAATTAATAATTGCTCGCCGAGTCCGACGTCGTTCAAGAATAGTGCCAAATAGTTTTGTGCAGTTTGGTACGTAATCAACACGGTCGCTTTCTCGCGATTCCCTGCCGTTTAATTTCAATAAAACACAGAAAACTAAAACATACAAATGCATTTCTTTAGAATTCATTGTTCCGTTTGCGAGGCATTGGAGGCAATACCATACTCTTTCGGTAAACACGCAAGTTACCTCGAAGAAGTGCGATCCAGAAGTATGCTCATCGGACATCTGCAGTCACGCATCCTTGGCACCTCAAAAGCGTGGGACAAATACCTAATTGATAGTAAAATGACTGATACTGAGAAGTCTGAACATCATTTACTGATATTGTCGCTTTTATAACCTTTAATAAACACTAGGGGTGTAACGGTACACAAAAATCACGGTTCGGTACGTACCTCGGTTTTAAAGTCACGGTTCGGTACGTTTTCGATACAGCAAAAAGAAAAAAAATGCCAGAGAAATTTCCTATTTATTAAAAGAAAAAAATATTTTTTATATAAGTGTGAGTTTTCCTACATCTTGAAACTCAGGTTTAAATGGGGGTAATTTTTGAAGGATGAATAAATAATGTTTTGGTCATCGCATTAAAAATGACATTTAAATATATATATATATATATATATATATATATATATATATATATATATATATAATATATAATATATATATATATATATATATATATATATATATTTATTATTATAATATTTATATAATAATTTGAGTTTTGAAGTGCTGGAAAAAGATGTGTGAAGTACTTGAAAGCATTTCACTATTCCAGCCAAACTGGTTACAATTAGTGTTACTATGGTGAATGTTGCTGATCTGTGGACTTAAAGCCTAACGTTATTACTAGTTCATTCACGGCACAATGTTTCTCCTGGTTTCCACGTCAGCGGTGTTTGATCTAATAGAGATCTACGATTAATAACAGAGACACGTGAACGCTTCTCTAGATCTCGCAGCGATGTTATTACTTCAGTGGCGAATTCAAATGTTTGCTTCACTGGATCTCTTAGCGCTGTGTAGTAACAGTGTCGCTTGATCGAGATCGGCTCGCGCTCAGAGCTCGCGCTGCACATATCTAGGTTGCTGGTCTGAACTGATAAACGGTCCGTAATGCACAATATAATGAGTAGCACAGTTTCGTTTCGCTTTCATTACGTTTGCCATGTGATGTTGCGCAATGTTGTGGTGGTCGCGCTCGCGTCAGCGCGGATTTTGTCGGCAGGAAAAATGGTCCAAGGAATCGTTCGGTTTGTATGCGTACCGAACCGGAAGCCTCGAACCGAAACGGTTCAATACGAATACATGTACCGTTACACCCCTAATAAACACGCATCTTGAACGGATAAAAATGTATACCACTTAGAGCCTCTAGTGGACGTTTCACCCGAAAAGTGCAGGGAAACGTACCTGGAGGTACGTATTTCAGGTTTTGCAAAAATGTAGGCAGAGTAACGTATTTCCAATGAGCCTGGGTTGTAAATGTGTGATGGCAGTGTGTGTACACAACCACCCTGCAGTGATAAAAATCCACCCACTCCTTTTTTTTTTTATCCCCATAAATCATAAGCAGTGTCTCCCAACGAACTGTTTTCAGAATGCGGCTTTAGTGACGTCACTAAAGCCACCGGCCCCGCCCACGAGTGTTGACAGACACTGCCGTTTTAACATAGAACCGCCCTGATCGAGTTCACAGTGAGTTGAGAGTTGAACACATCTGCCATTGCTGCACTGACGAGAATGTCGCCGAAGCGTTGTCGATGTTGTGTAGCTGGATGTATTTATCCACATAGCTCTATCTATTTACTGGGAAAGAAAGGTGATTTAAGAAATTTTGAGCGTGGCATGGTTGTTGGTGCCAGACGGGCCGGTCTGAGTATTTCACAATCTGCTCAGTTACTGGGATTTTCACGCACAACCATTTCTAGGGTTTACAAAGAATGGTGTGAAAAGGGAAAAACATCCAGTATGCGGCAGTCCTGTGGGCGAAAATGCCTTGTTGATGCTAGAGGTCAGAGGAGAATGGGCCGACGGATTCAAGCTGATAGAAGAGCAACTTTGACTGAAATAACCACTCGTTACAACCGAGGTATGCAGCAAAGCATTTGTGAAGCCACAACACACACAACCTTGAGCGGATGGGCTACAACAGCAGAAGACTCCACCGGGTACCACTCATCTCCACTACAAATAGGAAAAAGAGGCTACAATTTGCAAGGGCTCACCAAAATTGGACAGTTGAAGACTGGAAAAATGTTGCCTGGTCTGATGAGTCTCGATTTCTGTTGAGACATTCAGATGGTAGAGTCAGAATTTGGCGTAAACAAAATGAGAACATGGATCCATCATGCCTTGTTAACACTGTGCAGGCTTGTGGTGGTGGTGTAATGGTGTAGGGGATGTTTTCTTAGTACACTTTAGGCCCCTTAGTGCCAATTGGGCATCGTTTAAATGCCATGGCCTACCTGAGCATTGTTTCTGACCATGTCCATCCCTTTATGGCCACCATGTACCCATCCTCTGATGGCTACTTCCAGCAGGATAATGCACCATGTCACAAAGCTCGAATCATTTCAAATTGGTTTCTTGAACATGACAATGAGTTCACTGTACTAAAATGGCCCCCACAGTCAGCAGATCTCAACCCAATAGAGCATCTTTGGGATGTGGTGGAACGGGAGCTTCGTGCCCTGGATGTGTGCATCACACAAATGTCCATCAACTGCAAGATGCTATCCAATCAATCTGGGCCAACATTTCTAAAGAATGCTTTCAGCACCTTGTTGAATCAATGCCACATAGAATTAAGGCAGTTCTGAAGGCAAAAGGGGGTCAAACACAGTATTAGTATGGTGTTCCTAATAATCCTTTAGGTGAGTGTAGGTCCCCTTTAAAGTCCTACTATGGTGCCTAGACCTGAGCTAATAGTGCTGTTATGATCCTCTCAGGGGGATGAGTCAAAGCTGAGGTTTGGCCTAAAAGTAACCCTTTCTAAAGAACTACAGCACAAAAATGGATTCACCGTTGATACATTTCAAAGAGCTCAGATTGCTATTACTATTTTTGACATGATGACAGATATGGTCTAAAGACTCTTTTCAAGGTCAATCATGGAAAATGAGTATGTATTTAAAACTAGCATCACTTGCATCACTAATGCGCATCTCTAAAGTTGGAAATTCAAAAAGATCACAAGATGTTTTCCGTACTGAGACTAGAACTACTTCACAAGTTGACGATGACCCTGAGATAAGTGGGAGTTGTTAAAAAACCTTTCAGTGTCCTGGGCTGGAGTGAGCATATAACAACCTCTTATATAACAACTTCAATGTAAACATTAAACAATACAGGAAAAGGAACAGAATGACAGTGAAGGTTTAAAGGTGTGATCAGTAGTTTTTGAAAAACACTTTTGAAAACTGTGTCGGACCGAGTACCAAAACACCTTTGTATCCAATCAGCAGTAAGGGGCGTGTCTACTAATAATGGGGAGGAGAAAGCGCTCAGTGCACACAGCACAGACATTAGCCGAACCACTGCAGAAAGCGATTAATGATCATTAAGTGTCGTTTGCTTCAGCTATTAAAAAGACACATTCCTTTTCACACCAAAAGCCTAAATCTCCTCCACTGTCTGTTTCAAGCGTCGGCTCCCAAAGTCTGTCTGAAAAGTAAGACAATATACTCCTCCTGTATGTTTGTTTCCTCATTTAGTGATCGATATAACCCCCTAATCTTGTTATAGTTGTAATATATTGGTTACCATGACGTGCTCGTGCTATCGATTTGATCATGATAACTTTGTGTTTTTGGGATGGGTGTTGAGCATTGTCTTCCACGTGAATAGTCTAGTGACGTAGTACTGCGCGCGACTTTACAGGATTTCATTCTCTGAATTTAAGCTGTTGCTGCAAGCAGCGCAACAGATTAAAAAAAAATGGTGGCTGAAATAAATTGCTGCATGTCAACCAATCAAAATGCTGCATGAACTCAATTAACCATCATGTTCAGCGCCCAAGTCCCACCCCTAAAGGTTCCTGAACTTTGAAAAACTACTTTCTCGCCAGCAGAGACTTTCGGAGGGGGAAAGTCCTGTACTTCTCACCGGCCAATCACTTGAGAGCAATCATTATGATCATACCAACAAACAGATCACCCATTAAATGGTTATTGACGTGCATATCAATCAATTGTGTTTTGATATGTCTGTCTTTAACTCAAAAGTTTTCAAGTTGACATGCCAAGATATATTGCATCTGAAAGTCTTCTGCAGTGTATATGCTCTGCCGTTTATATATTGTCTATGACCTTGCATTAACATTATCAAAGGAAAACAGAAATGCTAGTTACACCCCAACAAACAGCTCATTCATGCATAGCCGTATATGGCCAGACTGACGGTTTAAAAAAGTATGTAAATCAAACTGCAAATTTTTTCCCCAAAAATATTTGCATGCCTGTTTATTCACATTCAGAATCTTAATGTCTCTCCACAAGACCACAATTGAGACTGCATCCTTACCTAAGACTGGCAAACCTCAAATTTTTATATTCACATTGGCAGGTGAACATGGAGTACCAGAACATTTCGAATGGCTCCCTGTTTGCCCGTACCTCAGTGGAAACACTAGTGTCCAGCAGTATTCTGGGATTCTGCTGTGCGCTGGGTGTACCAGGTAATGTAGCGGTGATGGTCATACTCGCCCAACATTTAAAGGAGGACAGCTTCACCCCAAAACTGATGCTGAGTCTGGCTGTCTCTGATCTACTGAGTCTGATTTCTCTGCCTGTGTGGATCTATACCCTTCTGACAGGCTGGGTTTTTGGCAGTGCTCTATGCAAGTTATTATCCTTTCTAGTGTACTGGAGCCTCTACTGTAGTGTGCATGCTGTCACCTTATTGAGTGTGCAAAGGTACCTGCAGGTGCTGTATCCTCAGCGATGGGCGATGCTTGGAAGGAAGGGTCAAAACGGGCTGATTTTTGGGATATGGACATCGAGTGCAACTTTGGCTTCTTACGCTTTTTATTTCCGAAGAGTCAAGCACATGAAGGATGGGTTTCTAGAGTGTAATACGGATTATAGCAATACTCAAGAAAAAATAGTTGTCTTCTTTGTTGAGACTCTAGTGATATTTATTGTGCCTCTCTTCACCCTGTTGGGCTTCTACCTTCGACTTCACCAACGGATAAGTCATTCAGCTTCCTTCAACAGCCACAGGCTGACAAAACTGGTTGTCAGAATCGTAGTGGCCTTCTTCATATTCGGCATACCCTGTGCGATCAGCAACGTTGTTTTTATGGTAGTGTCATGGGATTCAAATGCTAGCCACAGTATAACTAGGGCTCTTTTCTTTATAAACAGTTGCGTGAACCCCTTTCTTTACGCCTTTTCTGCTTCAGCGCTGCGATCCAGAAGTACACAGTCAGACCAGCCACAACAGAATGAAACTGAGTAAGCAGGAAATCTTTAGTCATTTGTAACTTAATGTACGCTTCTGATGTTATTCTCTGTGTCTAATATTCATGTTTGCTTTGTGCAAAGGGAAGTGCATAAAAAAGTTTTTATATTATACCATGTTTCCACAACTTGTAACCTCAATAGTTGATTTCCCCTTTACAAAAAATATTACAATTAAAAAGTATTTCTATAACAGGACTGTGGAGAATATATTATAAGAATATATTCAGCTATTTGTCTTGGCTTTGTCTTAGAATGTTTTAGAATGAATGTTTTTAGTAAGCTTTCATCTTCCCTCGGAAAATGAGTGGGAAAGTGGTAATGATGAGGCAGATAGATGTGCTACTGACAACTTTTAAAGAGGAATAACTTTAGTTGAACACTGAACACGCATTAAAGAAACTTCACCCCCTTTGGCAAAGAAGATGAAGGATGCCAATAAAAAAATGTTCCTACTCTTTGTAATATATTATTTGCATTGTTTTTATTATTATTATAATTAATGACTAAATGAAAGGTTTGTGATTTTCCCTTGTCTCCTCTGTGATTTGCCTTTATCTGTGGGACCCCTACCTATGTTTTTAATTCAAATCTGTATAAGTACAACAAATACATATAAATGTAATAATACATGCATACATATATATATATATATATATATATATATATATATATATATATATATATATATATATATATATATATATATATATATATATATATATATATATATATATATATATATATATATATATTAGAGATATATAGATACATATAAAATGGTAATAAAAATTACTGGGAGGGTTCTTAAGATTATATTAAGAAAAATTACAATAAACACTATAATAATCAGCCTTCTTTATTTTTTATCAGCCTGCTGTGAAACGCAATGTATAGAAGAATTCTGGTAAGCAAGGGTTAACTACTTAATAGTGCTAAAAAAATCCTGTTTAATGGATAATATAATACAGTGGTAAAAGATGCATTTCTTCAAAACATTACATATTACTTACAAGATGTGAAATATATCTTAAACATGTTTTTATACTTTTATTAATTCACATGTAACAAGTTTTTATTAGTATTTTTATAGCACTTATAATTATGCATATTGTTCTGAAGAAAGATGCAATTATTATTCACCTGATAAAAGTGGTCTTGCCCGTAGAGTACTGACCCACCACTAGTATCATGGCCTGTTGTCGAAGTCTGCATCTTCTCTGACATTAGAGCAGGGGGTAAAGCATCCCTAATACACTTAATTATCCTATCCACAGTTCTCAGAGATTTTAATTTAACCTGTGCAGTAAGTGACAAATGTCACAGTCTGTCTTGTCTCCGTCTCTGCACTACACTTCCCAGCATCCCTCTTGTCTACACACCTGCTTGTCTTCATTGTTGTCACCTGTGCATTGTAATTATCATCATTTGTGTCACCTGTTCTCTTACGAGAGTATCTCTCGTACTGCGTAATATCTTACGCTATGGGGAAAACTCTTTTCCACGAGATATTGAAGCCAAAAATTATCCTTAATTTTTTATTAATGTAAAACGCTTTGCGGCAGCAAGCAGACATAGGCGAGACAGCTCGCGCGCCTATTGGCTGCCCTGCGGCAACAGCAGCAGCCTATCGAGAGTGGCTCTGCGTGACGTCACGACGAATGGGGGCCTTTCGCGCCCATATAGTCACGTCCCGCCAGAAAGGGCGTGGTCTCGCCCTATAACCAGGCTCGATAGCTGCTCTTACGTTGATTTTCATCTCTTCAGCGAAGCCTCACGCATCGCTGGATCCAGAGTGAGAAGCCGCGCCGTCGACCTGTAGCCTTCAGCGGGACGTGCCATTGAGCCTGGAGTCGCTGGCCTCGCCGCCTTCAGCCGCCGTACCTGCTGTGCTTTCCGGCGTTATATCCTTTCCTCTGCATAGAGTGTGTGTGTGTGCTTGCATATCTGCTTTTTTCCCACCCCCTCTAAAAGAGCGGCGTCTTTTTAAAGATGCCTTCCTGCGGTTCTTGCCGAGCCCCACTCAGCGACGAGGACCGACATGTCATCTGCGTGTCCTGCCTGGGTGAGGATCACGCGGACATCGCGCTCGCTGACGGCGGATGCCATCATTGTGAACGCTTGCCTATGGTGACTCTGCGGACTCGCCTAGCTTCGCTCTCCGAGCCCGCATCCCAGCCCGCCGTGATGCCGCGCCGCAAGAAGCGCCGCGCCCAGCGCGCGCCCGAGCTATTTCCAGCCCGCCAAAGCTCGCCGGTTCGCCCGCCAGCTTCGCCGGCTTCGCTCGAGTCGCTCCCAGACGGACAGCGGCCGCCGTCTGCCGCCGCGTCCGCACTTGAGCTCGACGAACTTACCGGAGACGGCATTGAAACTGAGCCGATGCGTCCGCTCTCTCAAGCCGTGGATTACATCGGCCTCGACTGAAAGGCGCTCGCGCAACTAACGCGCAATAGGCTGGACGGACGCTTTCTCGGGAAAGACGAAGCTCCGTCACAGTCGAGACCCGCGCCTTTCCCCCCTGAATGGTGAGAGACATTTGTGGTTAACGCTATCCGAGATGACGGAAGCCGAGCGCTCCGTGTTCCTCGACGTTCTCGCTCTGCTGGACGCCGCCCCCCTCAGCGCGGGCCCCGGCCGAGGATTGAGATAAAGCCCGAGGTCTCAAGGCCTTCCTAGTCTCTCTAGGAAAGCGACGGTGTTCAGTTCCCGCTGCGGCCAGATTTACACCAAAACTTCTCGCTCGTTCAGTTCCAAGCAATGTGACTGTTCCAGTGTATTTCGCAGTGAGCAAGCTGGTTCCACAGCCCGCTTGCCTGCGCACAAAGGCCGTCGTTTCGGCTAACTAGCAGCGCCGCCAGGCCCGAGATCAAACACCGCGCTCTCGCTCTGCTGGACGCCGCCCCCCTCAGCGCGGGCCCCGGCCGAGGATTGAGGTAAAGCCCGAGGTCTCAAGGCCTTCCTAGTCTCTCTAGGAAAGTGACGGTGTTCAGATCCCGCTGCGGCCGGATTTCCACCAAAACTTCTCGCTCGTTCAGTTCCATGCGTTGTGACTGTCCCAGTGTATTTCGCAGTGAAGCAGCCGGTGTCTCAGCCCGCTTGCCTGCGCACAAAAGCCGTTTCTATGGCTACCCAGATAAATCCAATAAAGAGTGCATTTTCTGGTGTTCCGGCCACGGCCGATGGTGTTATGAGTGTTGTAAGAATGCCCACGTCCCAGTGCCCATTCCCACACCCAGACACAGCCCGCCACGGTGCAGGGCTAGCACAAATAAAACCAACTCATGTTGGTTGTGCAGAAAATGTAGTGAACGCGCCCATACATGCCCGCTTACACTACACTATGCGTGTCCCTTGGTTTCTGTAAAAACGAAACTAACACACATTTAGTCGGCGCGAGCCGACAGTGTTCTCAGTGCAGTAAATGTGCCCGCTGTCCCGCATTTCCTCACTGACACGCCGAATCCCACGGGATTCACCCCCGCTCGCTTTCTATGCACAACCCGTCACAGAGAAGCTGAGCGCGGCCAGGCTGCCCGCTGTGATTAGCGCGCACCTCGCACGCTGTGAACACAGCGTTGATTCAGTCGGCGCGAGCCGAGTGTTCTCCGTGCAGAAAATGTGCCCGCTGTCTCGCGCCCGCATTTCTCACAGACACTCCGAATCTCACGGGATTCGCCCCCGCTCGTTTTCTCTGCACAACCCGTCACAGAGAAGCTGAGCGCGGCCAGGCTGCCAGCTGTGATCAGCGCGCGCCTCGCACGCTGTAAACACAGCAGTGATTTAGTCGGCGCGAGCTGACAGTATTCTCAGTGTAGTAAATGTGCCCGCATTTAGTAAATGTGCCCACATTCCCTCACACGCGCCGAATCCCACAGGATTCGCCCCGCTCGCTTTCTCTGCGCGTCCCGCCATAGAGAAGCTGAGCGCGGCCAGGCTGCCCGCTGTGATCAGCGCGCCCCCCGCCTCGAACGCTGTAAACACGGTGTTGTGTTCCCAGTACACAGGGGCTCTCGAGCCGCCGTCCTGCCGCGGCCAGAGCCCAGATTTCATTCTACCTCTAGCTATTCACGCAGATGCGTGGTCAAGGCTTCCCGGGGTATCAGAATGGGTGTTGAACACTATAACGAGAGGCTGTTCGCTACAGTTCGCTCGACGCCCCCGCCGTTATACGGCGCGAGTCGAAACTACGGTGTAAAGCGAAGTGTTTCATCTACTTCGAGCCGAGATAGCGAAACTACTGAGAAAAGGGGCTATAGAACCTCTATCTCAGGGCGAAGGGGGCTTATACAGCAGATATTTTCTGGTACCGAAAAAAGATGGTGGGCTCAGACCCATTCTAGATCTGCGACTGCTGAACAGAACGCTCGTGAAGCGCCAGTTCAGAATGCTTACGACCAGGAAATCCTCGCGCAAGTGCGCCAAGGAGACTGGTTCATGTCAATAGATCTGAAAGACGCCTATTTTCAAATACAAATAGCGTCCCATCACAGGCGATTCTTGAGATTCGCCTTCGAGGGCCGGGCATATCAATACACAGTCCTGCCGTTCGGCCTGTCCATAGCACCCCGTACGTTCACGTAGTGCATGGACGCGGCCCTCGCCCCCCTGAGACTTCGGGGCATGCGAGTTTTGAACTACTTGGACGATTGGCTGATTCTAGCTCGTTCACGAACGGAGCTCATAGAACACAGGGCCGCATTACTCGAGCACCTCGAGGAGCTGGGCCTTACAGTCAATTGGGCGAAAAGCTCACTGCTCCCCAGTCGGAGAATTTCCTTTCTGGGAACAGTGTTAGACTCGCTATCCATGACAGCACGCCTGTCACCGGAGCGCGGATTGAATATTCAGCACGTCGCGAGATCCTTCCGCCACGGCTCTATAGTCCCGCTCAGAAGGTTTCAGAAAATGCTGGGTCTGATGGCCACAGCAGCCTCCGTACTCCAGTTGGGCCTGCTCCGCATGCGCCCACTGCAGCTATGGCTAAAAGCACGAGTTCCCCCCAGGGCGTGGACCGCAGGTCTATTTCGCCTCAGGGTCGACCTTCAGTGCATTTCGGCTCTGAAACCATGGAAAGCAACCGACTGGTATCAGTCAGGTGTGAGTCTGGGGATCCCCTCGAGTGTGAAGGTGGTGTCTACGGACACCTCCACTTCGGGGTGGGGAGCGCTGCTCGAGGGCAGACCGCTAGCTGGCCTATGGTCAGCGCGGGAGAAGCTCCTTCACATAAACTGCTTGGAATTAATAGCAGTCGACAAAGCGCTAAGGCACTTCTGTCCCCAGATAATAGGCCACCACGTATTGGTCCGGTCGGACAACATGTCAGTGGTGGCGTACATAAATCGCCAGGGCGGCGTCAGGTCCCGAAACCTTTACAGGCTGACGGAACGCCTCCTGGTCTGGGCTCAGCACAACCTGCTCTCGCTGAGAGCGGCGCATGTGCCTGGTCACCTAAATGTGGGGCCAGACAGGCTGTCCAGAAATAACGTCCCAGCAGGAGAATGGTCTCTGCACACGCAGACGATCCAGCTGCTGTGGGAAACGTTTGGCAAAGCGCAGGTGGACCTGTTCGCGTCCCAAGAAAACGCTCACTGCCCGAGATTCTTCTCGAAAAGCCGGGACGCGCTGGCCCATGTTTGGCCCCGCCGCCCCCTATATGCTTTTCCCCCTGTCTCACTCCTGCCTCAGGTGTTGGAGCGAATCAGGAGGGAGGGATGCCCAGTGCTACTCATAGCTCCGCTCTGGACAAACCAGTCGTGGTTCCCTGTCCTGATGCAGCTGACCAGCGCTGCCCCATGGCCTTTACCGTTGAGGAGAGACCTCCTCTCTCAGGCGGAAGGCTCGATTTGGCATCCTCGCCCGGATTTGTGGTCCCTGCACGCATGGGCCATCAACGGGTACCCGCTGACCTCCCAGAGGGAGTGTTAAACACGATCGCGCAGGCTAGAGCCCCGTCTACCAGACGGCTCTACTCCTCGAAGTGGTCTGTGTTCTCTGCTTGGTGTCAAGCGCAGGGCTTTTCACCTGTAGACTGCGGGGTTACGGAAGTGCTTTCCTTCCTTCAGGAGCTACTGGATAAGGGCAGGTCCCCTTCCACGCTCAAAGTATACGTGGCGGCCATAGCAACGTTTGCAAAACCGGTGTCTGGCCAGTCACTAGGAAAGAGCGACTTAGTCGTGCTTTTCCTTAGAGGAGCTCGGAGGCTAAACCCTCCCAGGCCCCCTTCAGTCCCGACATGGGACCTTTCCACGGTCTTGGAGGCCATGAAAGGTGCCCCATTCGAGCCAATCCAGTCGTCAGACATGAAACACTTGTCTTTCAAGACAGCGTTTCTTATGGCTCTCGCTTCAGTGAAGCGCGTAGGGGACTTGCAAGCGCTCTCAGTAAGCGCGTCATGCATGGAGTTTGGACCTAATGACTCAAAGGTCATACTCAAACCGAAGCACGGCTATGTGCCGAAATCCCTCAACACACCGTTCAGGGCCCAGGTGATTTCCCTGTCTGCCCTTCCGGTTCTCAATGAGGAGAAGGACGCGAGTCTCCTTTGCCCTGTCAGGGCACTAAGGGCTTATGTGTCCCGCTCGTCTGGTTTCAGACAGACTGAGCAGCTTTTCGTTTCGTTTGGCGGCCGTGCTAAGGGACTTGCCGCTTCGAAACAGAGCCTATCCAGATGGATAGTCGGTGCCATAGCGCTGGCTTACACTTCTAAGGGCCTACAGTGCCCTTTGGGTGTTAGAGCGCACTCCACAAGAGGCATGGCCTCCTCGTGGGCATGGTCTAGCGGGGTTACCCTGCAAGATATTTGTATGGCCGCGGGCTGGGCCTCGCCGTCTACATTTATAAAATACTATAACTTGGAGGTTCCCGCCTTACAAGCTAAGCTTTTGGCGGTATAAAATTCAGTGCTATCTGCCCGCTGTGCGGCTCGGATACTGAGTTTGACCTGCGTATTGCTCACTGACCGGTACAGCAGCTCATTAAAATGTTGACACACTTGTGGCCACCCAGTTCAGGCTGAATGTTCACCCTGACGGTATGGTCTATTTGTCACATGATTAGCTCCTTTCGGATGCTATTTACAGGGAATGATGCTTCTAGCCTCTCTTCCCTCACTCTCTGTGAGTGTATGGTGATTATGCACTATATGCGCCCCGGGCTTCGGCCCCTGGGACTTTGGTGTGGGATCCCTACCAGCACGGCGTGTTGCATTGTGTTCCCCATAGCGTAAGATATTACGCAGTACGAGAGATACTCTCGTAAGAGAACGTACTCGGTTACTAACGTAACCTCGGTTCTCTCTAGAGAGGGAACGAGTACTGCGTATCTTGCCGTGCTTGGAATACGCTCTGGTTCGCTTCGGCGATGAAAACCAACGTAAGAGCAGCTATCGAGCCTGGTTATAGGGCGAGACCACGCCCTTTCTGGCGGGACGTGACTATATGGGCGCGAAAGGCCCCCATTCGTCGTGACGTCACGCAGAGCCACTCTCGATAGGCTGCTGCTGTTGCCGCAGGGCAGCCAATAGGCGCGCGAGCTGTCTCGCCTATGTCTGCTTGCTGCCGCAAAGCGTTTTACATTAATAAAAAATTAAGGATAATTTTTGGCTTCAATATCTCGTGGAAAAGAGTTTTCCCCATAGCGTAAGATATTACGCAGTACTCGTTCCCTCTCTAGAGAGAACCGAGGTTACGTTAGTAACCGAGTACGTTTCTGTTCATCAGTGTGTGTGTGTATTTAGTTCCTTCAGTTCAGTCTCTCTTTGGTCAGTAGTTAGTCTTATGTTGCGCGAGTTACCCTGTCTGTTTGTACCTGCCTGAAGTGTCTTACTTAGTAAAAGTATTTGTATTGGAACTCTTGCCTCGTTTTCTTCTTCTGCCTGCACCACGCCGTGACAACAACACAGTTCACCACTGACATTGTTTAAAATCAATTAAATCCAGTACTTTAACTCCAGCATTTAAAAAAATATGGAACAAAATAAGACCCATTAGATGGTAGCTTTATAAGGGGATTAAAAAACAAAGGCTCTGAAATCCCATAGTGCACATCTTCTGTTCTTGAAAAGTTTAAGTATTTCCATAATTTAATTACTGACATGTAAAAATTAGGGAAGAAACATTGTGTGTTTTCCCTCAAAGGGCTTTTTCCTTTAAGAACAACTGTTTATCTAGGCCTATCCCACCTAAATCTGTTAGTATAGACAACCCAAATGTAACCCATCGTAAAGGAGCAGAACAATACAAAAGCCTCTGTAATGTTTGTAATCTCATTGCTAGTATTTTTGACTCTATATGTATTAGTCGTTGACCTCCCTCAGTCACAGAAAGGTAAAGTATACCAGGAATAAGCCAATGGTAACTGTTCCAAAAAAATCCACAAAAGCTTTTTGAATGGCAATAAGCAACTCCTTAGGGGGATTTAAAACAATTACTCTGTGCCATATCATTGAGGCAGCCAGATTATTGATAATCAAACACCTCCCTCTGAAAGTGAGCTGTGGGAGAAGCCATCGTCATTACTGTAATCTGCCGATCACCCGATTTGGTAAATTTCACATTGCTTTTCAGTGTATTGGGCTGTCCCAAAAAAAAAACACCAAGTACTTTAAATCCATCTTGAACCCATTTACACTGTTGTGGCACTCGAGGTGGTCCTATATCCATCCAGTCTCCCAAAAACAAAGGATGCACATTTATCCCAGTTATGTAATACAAGCAGATGTAGCTTTCTGAAACTTGTTCAAACAAGAAAAAAGTTTAGCAACATCATTAGTCTCTTGATTATTACTGTCACATCATCTGCTGTGAGTTTCACCGGGGCTACTACTGGGAAACCACACAACAATACCACACAACTGTTTCCTCAGCATAACTAGCAGAGGTTCAATGGAAATAGAGTACAGAAGACCAGACAGAGGACATCCTTGTCTTATTCCCCTAGTCACAGAGAAAGGTCTAGTTAAAGACCCATTAATTCGTAACACACTGTAAATGTCACTGTACAGTAGCTTGACAAGAGAAATGAAATTTGCACCAAAACCAAAAGCTTCAAGGGTCTTGAAAAAATAATGATGGTCCACCCTGTCGAAAGCTTTTTCCTGATCCAAGGAGAGCAAACCAATGTCCAATTTGTGCCTTTGTGCAACTGAAATAATGTCTCTTATGAGAAAAAGATTATCGAAAAATTGTACGTTTAGGGACACAAAATGACAGGTCTTCATGGATTACATCGGACATATATTTTTTAAGTCTATTAGTTAGTGTTTTAGAACATTTTAAAATCAACACAGATCAGTGACACTGGTCGCCAGTTTTTAAGGAACCCAAGATCTCCTTTTTTTGGGATCAAGGTTATGGTTGCCCTCTGACAACTCAATGGAAGTTTCCCTCGATTAAAGCTTTTCAGGAAGACTCCATACAAGTCCTCTCCAATCAAATTCCAGCAGGCACGATAGAATTCCACTGAAAGACCGTCCAGACCAGGCAACTTCCCAGGGCTCAGCTCCTGGACGGCAAGAGAAAGTTCAGCAAAGGATATAGGGTTCTCAAGGATATGTTGATCTTGCTCTGATAACTGTGGTAGATCACATAAAAGTTGTTCTGCTGCTGATCTGTCACATGGTTCAGCACAGTAGAGGTCCTCATAAAAGGAAAGTGCATGAGTGCGGATTTTCTGCTGGTCAGTTGTCACACCACCTTATGGTAAATTCAGTTTATGGAAGTACTTATGTTCTCTTAGTTTTTTTCCAGACCAAAGAAGAATGCAGAGGGAGTGGCCATTTCATTTAATTGAGAATATCTGGTCCTCTGGTCTGCTTTTCCTTGCTCCTCCAACAAAGTCTTTAGAAGGAATTTATTTCTGTCAATGGAATCAACAGTCACAATGGTTACTTTGTCTCAGAATGTCTTCTTCAAGAGATCTCATTTCTTCTTTGAGAGTTCTGGTGTTATGGGCAGTATATTGTTGGCAAAACAACTTAATATGCACTTTGCCTATGTCCCACCATTGACTTAATAAAGGAAACTACATCTCTCATCTCTCCAAGATTGCCAAAAAAGGCTAAAAGAGTGAATAAAAGAGTGATCCTGTAATAATCTGTTGTTAAAGTGCCAATGTGATTTGTGAGTATTAAAACTGACAGAAACAGCTACTATCTCCGTAGCGTAGCTGTTTCTGTCCTGTCTTCTAAAACTCACAAATGATGGTCAGATAGAAAAGATGGTACTATTAGGCTGTTATAAAACCTACCACTATTACTCTTGGCAACGTAAAATCGGTCAAGTCTCGCTCCAGACAAAGAATTTGAGTTAACTTTTAACCAGGTACACTGTTTAACCACAGGAAAACTATCTCTCCATATATCAACAAGATCATGATAACCAATAACATTTTTTAAAACTTCTGCAGATTTTGAGAGAGGTTCATCGTGATTCCTATCTAAATCAGGCTTTATAGCACAATTAAAATCACCTCCAACTACCACAACATTATCCTGTGGGCACTGTGACAAGGCATCTGATAACTTTTCAAAAAATATCTTACGCTCTTGTCCAACATTTGGAGTATATACACTAAAAAAAGAAAACCCTATTTGTCCAACCATAATATCTGCCCTTAAAAGTCGACCAGGTATTATCTCAAACATAACTTGATTAAAAACACAGTATAGCAACACCAGCACTAAGATTAGTCCCGTGGCTCATTAAAATATTTCCCTTCCAATCACAATTCCGCTGTGTCTGATTCTGTAAGTCAGAATGAGTCTCTTGAAGCATAATAATGTCTTCCTTTTTAAGTTGTAAATAAATAGTTCAACAGAGCAAGTCTTTTTGTTGTGTCCCGACATCCATTGATGTAAAAAAAGATCCAATATTTATGGATGCCATGGAAAAGATAATGTTAGGGTATCCAAAAACCCAAAAAAATAAACTGACAATCATGACCCCTATAGTCTTTGAACTGAGCTTTTAATCTTTTTTTAAAAGTGCTCAGATATTTTTTGAGCCTGTAGCGTTTAGGCTGATCAAGCTCCAGGGGGAAAGAAGGGGTGAAGGGAAAGAAATGTAAAATAAGACAATACTGAGGTGATTGACTCGGTGTGATTGCGTCTCAGATGGGGATGATAATTTTGCAAGAGAGAGTTCAAATGTTAATTTCCAGAAAGGTCCTTTTTTTTCTCAGAGAATAGCCCAGACAGATCTTTCAGTTCTTACAGTATTACATACAATTATTACAATTATATAAATATATATATATATATATATATATATATATATATATATATATATATATATATATATATATATATATATATATATCATAGACAATAGTTAAAAATGGCCAAATTGTCACCCAACACGTTTTTTTTTTTACATATTAGACACATCACTAATGGTGAATGGGTGCAAAAAATATGTTATTTGCAAATAGTTTAAGCCTACTTAAGCCTGAACTATAGACCTGGAACTTTTAGTTCTTAGTTATTTTTCTTTATTTCTTTATTTCTAAAAATATAATGTATATATTAAACATTAAAAACACACCACTGATATATAAAGTAAATAAAATAAAAAGTAAATAAGTAACTTACATTTTGGATACAATATTGTGATGCACGCACTTTGTCTATTTTTGCTTCCAAACAAAAATAGTTCCCAACAAACGAGCAACACAAAGTAGTGATGGTTCACTCCAGAATTCATTCGGTTGAGTGAATGATTCACTGACTTGGTCACTGAAGAGACAGTCACTTCACGAGTTCACATCTACATATAATTATTATGGTAAAGGTTATGCGTACTTGGCGTGCTGTCCGGGTGGAGGGCTCCGAGCTCGGAATTTCTGCCCGAACCCAGAGTACTCCCCCCGTTGGTAAGAGTAGATGGAACTAGATATGGAACTAAAAGTGAGGAGATGGGGTGGAGGTGGGATGCTGATAAACTGTCAAGGAACAGAGGAGGGTTCTGCTGTTATTTATCTTGTCCTGAGTTAATTACTGATTGATCTCCACTTGTGCTGATTGAGTTTATTATATGCACCTGCTCCTCCAGAACCTTGTTAATAAAACATCATTTCACGAGTTCACATCTACATATAATTATTATGGTAAAGGTTATGCGTACTTGGCGTGCTGTCCGGGTGGAGGGCTCCAAGCTCGGAATTTCTGCCCGAACCCAGAGTACTCCCCCCAAAAAGCAAAAGAGCAAAAGGACAGCCGCCAGACTATAGACCCCCCAAAGACGCAGCGAATTTGGCGGGCTGGCTTTTCAATAAGCTTGATCGCTTGACCGGGATATCTCCATGGCATTAACAGGTAAGTCCCGCTGACCGATGGACGGGGAGCGACGTGAATCGAAAAAAACGGCTGACTGGGAGGGTCCATGTAGATTCTGACGTGAGCGGCTCAATGGCGTCAGGATATTGGGCTCTACCAGCCGCCTGTGAGGTGGAATGAATTTGAAAATGCTGGCTGGGCAGGAAAGATAGATACGTGTCGAGTCCGCTGAGAGACCAATGCTTGTTCAGGGTTTGTACACCTTTTCCAAGGTCAAATTCAAGCACTTTTCAAGCACTTTCAAGGTCCATTTTAAAGCTTTTTCCAGCTTACACCACCATAAATTACATACCAATACATAGTAAAAATTATTATTTAGCGTTTTTTCCACATTAAAAGAGATAATATGCAATAAACATTGTGCTTCGTAATAGCAGAAGGATCAGAAATTGAAGCAAAACACAGGTTTTATTTTTCAAAATGTTGTTGGAGGATTTGATCCAAATGACATGCAGTAGGGGTGGGCGGTATGACCAAAATTCTGTTTCACGGTATGACTAATTTTTATTTCACGGTAACGATATATTTCACGATATAATTATTTATACATGTAGGCCTAGTTATTCTCGAAAAATCGTCATAAAGGACTTAGTATACTAAATAAACCCAAATACTTTAGAAATGAAAAGTTCTTCTCCTTGTTTGACTTTCTTTTATTTGGCAAATAATTTATTTAGTAAACTATTTTGATAGCCAAATATAGTGAACAAAACACACTCATCAACTTTTAGAAGAACTTCCCCCAACTGACTGAAATTAAATACAACTCATAGGTGCAATTAAACTTTAAATAAAGTGTTGCTGAATAATTTTTCAATCTCATGTTATTGCTTTACCTCATCAATCAGTTTATAATATCTAAATATTTTATATTGAACTATTCTATTCATAATAAATTAGTTAGCCTACTTCCTTTTAATTTGGTAGGATAATATTAGCAATACTATTATGTTTAAATGTGTTCCCCGGTACATGTTTTGCCATGTCTGCTTATTATACTGCGTTTTTATTAAGGGGCTTGTTTTGCTCTTTTTGTGATATCTGGCAACCCGTCACCTAAGAGACGTTCAGTTGTGTCAAGTTCAGAAGTGACTAGAATGAGAGCAGCAGTATGAATACCGAACAGCAGCTACTGTTAGTGGTAGTTTAAATTATACACACCTTGTGACTGCGTCATTATTTTACCACAGCCGTTACACACTGACCTCTCAGTGTGTGTGCGCGCGCGCGTCTTTTGCATCAGTAAAATGCGATCGGTTCATTTGAGTGTCAAGTTGTTATCACGGATCGAATCAAATGAAGATTTTATCAGCTGGTTCAGTGGCCAATTGTTTGGAGTTAGAAATATATAATTTGCACTGCATATTTAGTAATTTTGCCTCAGGTACCGAATCCTGGATGAGGTGCTCTGAGTTTGGCTGCTCCCGAACCGGGCCGCGGCTCGCGTGAATGTGAAAGAATCACAGACTCGGGTGCGCACTTAGTAAAGTGACCTGCGCATGCATTTTAGCTGATTATGATGTATTTAGTTAAATAAAACACATGTAAGGGATGATAGTGTTGATGATTTAACTTGGATACAAGAGAGCGAGAGTGAGTCTGCAGTGTATTTGCACACACATAGCGCGTGGACTCAGGCCACTTTGCAATCAGCAGAAAGCCAAATGCGATACACAGTAAACCTGTGTTGTTCACTCAGCTGCGCATAATAACACCAAATTAATAAAAAACACAATATATTGACCCACGTTCTGTTTTCTATCATGCGTCGTGCACGTTTGTGATGACGTAAGATGCACGCAAACGCACCTGGATTCGATAGAATCAAGTTGTGTGAAACCAGACCAACGCTGCGGGAGAACAATCGCGCTCGGGCCGCAGCAAACGATTTATTTCCCCATTTAATAAACGAAATATTCAGTCAGATAGGTATTTGTTGTGAAAGAAACAGTTACAATTTCAAGCACTTTCAAGCATTTTATCCAAAATTTAAGCACTTTTCAATTTGCTTACTGGACAGAGGTAATGGAAAGGTAGATACATGCTGTGTCTGCTGGGAGACCAATGTTCGTTGGACGAGGAAGAGAGTAGAGATAAGTACACAGTACGTCCGCTGGGAGACCAATGCTCGCTGGACGGAAGAGTGTAGAGATAGATACATGCAACGTCCGCTGGGAGACCAATGCTCGCTGGACGGGAGAGAGTAGAGATAAGGACATAGTACATCCGCTGGGAGACCAATGCTCGCTAGATGGAAAAGAGTAGAGATAGATGCATGCAACGTCCGCTGGGAGACCAATGCTCGCTGGACGAGAGAGAGTAGAGATAAGTACATAGTACATCCGCTGGGAGACCAATGCTCGCTGGACAGAGAAAGAAGAAACAGATCCATGCTACGTCCGCTGGGAGACCAATGCTCGCTGGACAGAGAGAGGCATCAAGTAGGGGTTTTAACGGGAATATTAATTCTGAATAGTGAGGTACTGGAGAAAAGACATCACTGCTGCTGCAGTTAAGAAAATTAGCCAGAGAAACAGAGCTCCTGTGGGAGCAGAGGAGACATCACTGCTGCGGCAGTGGAGAAAATATCCAGAGAAACAGAGCTCCTGCGGGAGCAGAGTAGACATCACTGCTGTGGCAGTGGAGAAAATAGACAGAGAAACAGAGCTCCTGCGGGAGCAGAGTAGACATCACTGCTGTGGCAGTGGAGAAACTTACCTGGAGAAATTGAGCTCCTGTGGGAGCAGAGGAGACATCACTGCTGCGGCAGTGGAGAAAATAGCCAGAGAAACATAGCTCCTGCGGGAGCAGAGTAGACATAACTGCTGTGGCAGTGGAGAAAATAGCCAGAGAAACAGAGTTCCTGCGGGAGCAGAGTAGACATAAGTGCTGTGGCAGTGGAGAAAATAGCCAGAGAAACAGAGCTCCTGCGGGAGCAGAGTAGACATCACCAGTGGAGAAAAGAGAAACAGAGCTCCTGCGGGAGCAGAGTAGACATCACTGCTGCGGCAGTGGAGAAACTTACCTTGAGATATTGAGCTCCTGTGGTGTGAGGCTGATAGAAGGGAGGAGGAGTTTGGGGCCTGGCAGACCGATGTCGTCTTCTTGCGCGTTAATCAAGACGCGAGGAAGAGGAGGTGAGAGATTAAATCCTTGCAGGATTATGCGTATCTGAAGTTTAAGTGGCCGAGCAAAGATAGCAGTTCGTGTTTAGAACAGTTTAGACTGTTGTCTGGGAAGGTGGACGAGATCAGAAATATCCTATCGGTTATTAAACGTTTGGTTTCTCAAAGTGATAACATGCGCTTACATGATGAGAAGACTAAAACGTTTTAGAACCTGCGTATATTCACCTCTGACACATTGGTTTGATTCAGTATCATTCCCAGGTAGCAAACAGACGTTGGGCCAACGTCTATTTGCTACCTGGGTTGTTTGATGTTGGATGATCATCAAACAGCAAAGTACCGTCTTTGGATCTGCCGTCAAGGATTTCGCGGACAGATACACTGAGGTGCAGAAGACTTCGCAGGCCATGAACCACTTCCTCCCGAAGCGCTCGAGCTCCGCTTCAGGTCGCCCTAAACAGCCGCCTGTTCGCAGCTCTCAGCCGCAGCATGCACCGCCCGCCGCCGCCGCTTCACGGCGCCGCCAGGCCCGAGACCAGAGACCTCGCTCTGCTGGACGCCGCCCCCCTCAGCGCGGGCCCCGGCCGAGGATTGAGCTCAAGCCCGAGGCCTCGAAGCTTTCCTAGCCACTCTAGGAAAACGACGGTGTTCAGATCCCGCTGCGGCCGGATTTCCACCAAAACTCCTCGCTCGTTCAGTTCCATGCGATGTGACTGTCCCAGTGTATTTAGCAGCGAAGCAGCCGGTGTCTCAGCCCGCTTGCCTGCACACAAAAGCCGTTTTTACGGCTACCCAGATAAATCCAATAAAGAGTGTATTTTCTGGTGTCCCGGCCACGGCCGATGGTGTTATGTGTGTTGTAAGAATGCCCACGCCCCAGTGCCCATTCCCACACCCAGACACAGCCCACCACGGTGCAGGGCTTGCACACATAAAATCGACTCAGTTCGATTGTGCAAACAACGTAGTGAATGCGCCCATACATTGCCCGCTTACACTACACGCCGCGTGTCCCTTGGTTTCTGTAAAAACGAAACCAACACACATCCAAGCGGCTCCAGCCGAAAAGCATGTGCAGTGCAGTAAATGTGCCCGTAGTCTCGCGCCCACATTTCCCCACAGACACGCCGAATCCCACGAGATTCGCCTCGCTCACTCTCGCTGCGAGTCCCGCCATAGAGAGGCTGAGTGCGGCCAGGCTGCCCGCTGTGATCAGCGCGCCCCCCGCCTCGGACGCTGTAAACACGGCGTCGTGTTCTCAGGACACCGGGGCTCTCGAGCTGCCGCTTTGTCGCGGCCAGAGCCCGGTTTTCATTCTACCTCTAGCTATTCACGCGGACGCGTGGTCAAAGCTTCCCAGGGTATCAGAATGGGTGCTGAACACTATACAGAGAGGCTATTCGCTACAGTTTGCTCGACGTCCCCGCCGCTATACGGCGCGTGTCGAGACTACGGTGGGAAACGAAGTATCTCATCTACTTCGAGCCGAGATAGCGAAACTACTGAGCAAAGGGGCTATAGAACCCTTATCTCAGGCTCAGAGCGAGGGGGGCTTATACAGCAGATATTTTCTGGTACCGAAAAAAGATGGGGGTTTCAGACCCATTCTAGATCTGCGACAGCTGAACAGAGCGCTTGTGAAGCGCCAGTTCAGGATGCTTACGACCAGGAAAATCCTTGCGCAAGTGCGCCACGGGGACTGGTTTTTGTCAATAGATCTGAAAGACGCCCATTTCCAAATACAAATAGCGTCCCATCACAGGCGATTCTTGAGATTCGCATTCGAGGGCCAGGCATATCAATACACAGTCCTGCCGTTCGGCCTGTCCCTGGCACCACGTACATTCACGAAGTGCATGGACGCGGCTCTCGCTCCCCTGAGACTTCGGGGCATGCGAGTTATGAACTACTTGGACGATTGGCTGGTTCTAGCTCGATCACGATCGGAGCTCATAGAACACAGGGCCACATTACTCGAGCACCTCGAGAAGCTGGGCCTTATGGTCAATTGGGCAAAGAGCGCACTGTCTCCCAGCCAGAAAATTTCTTTTCTGGGAACAGTGTTAGACTCGCTATCCATGACGGCACGCCTGTCACCGGAGCGCGGACTAAATATTCAGCGCGTCGCGAAATCCTTCCGCCACGGCTCTATAGTCCCACTCAGAAGGTTTCAGAAAATGCTGGGCCTAATGGCCTCGGCGGCCTCTGTACTCCAGCTGGGCCTGCTTCGCATGCGCCCACTGCAGATGTGGCTCAAAGCGCGGGTTCCGCCGCGGGCATGGACCACGGGTCTGTTTCGCCTCAGGGTCGGCCAGTAGTGCGTTTCAGCTCTGAGACCTTGGAAGGTATCCACCTGGTACCAGTCAGGTGTGAGTCTGGGGACCGCCTCGAGTGTAAAGGTGGTGTCTACGGACGCCTCCACCTCGGGTGGGGGAGCGCTGCTCGAGGGCAGACCGCTAGCTGGCCTATGGTCAGAGCGGGAGAAGCTCCTTCACATAAACTGCTTGGAGATGATAGCAGTCGACAGAGCGCTGCTGCGCTTCTGTCCCCAGATAAGAGGCCACCACGTCTTGGTCTGGTCGGACAACATGTCAGTGGTGGCGTATATAAATCGCCAGGGTGGCGTCAGGTCTCGAAACCTTTACAGGCTGACGGAACGCCTCCTGGTCTGGGCTCTCGCTGAGAGCAGCGCATGTGCCCGGTCACCTAAATGTGGGACCGGACAGACTGTCCAGGAACAATGTACCAGCAGGGGAATGGTCGCTGCACCCGCAGACGGTCCAGCTGCTGTGGGAAACATTCGGCAGAGCGCAGGTGGACTTATTTGCTTCCCACGAAAACGCTCACTGCCCAAAGTTTTTCTCGAAAAACAAGGACGCGCTGGCCCATGTCTGGCCCCGCTGTCCTCTGTAAGCTTTTCCCCCGGTCTCGCTCCTGCCCCAGGTGTTGGAACGAATCAGGGAAAACAGATGCCCAGTGCTGCTCGTAGCTCCGCTCTGGACGAACCAGGCTTGGTTCCCTGTCCTGATGCAGCTGACCAGCGCTGCTCCATGGCCTGTGCCGTTGAGGAGAGACCTCCTCTCTCAGGCGGAGGGCTCGATTTGGCATCCTCGCCCGGATCTGTGGTCCCTGCATGCATGGGCCATCAACGGGTACCCGCTAGCCTCCCAGAGGGAGTGCTGAACACGATCGCGCATGCTAGAGCTCCGTCTACTAGACGGCTCTACTCCTCGAAATGGTCAGTGTTCTCTGCCTGGTGTCAAGCCCAAGGCTTTTCACCAGTAGACTGCGGGGTTACGGAGGTACTGTCCTTCCTTCAAGAGCTGCTGGATAAGGGCAGGACCCCATCCACACTCAAGGTCTATATAGGGGACTTACAGGCGCTTTCTGTAAGCGCGTCATGTATGGAGTTTGGGCCTAATGACTCAAAGGTCATACTCAAACCTAAGCACGGCTACGTGCCGAAATCCCTCAACACACCGTTCAGGGCCCAGGTGATTTCCCTGTCTGCCCTTCCGGTTATCAATGAGGAGTGGGTTGGGTGTCAGGGCGCACTCCACAAGAGGCGTGGCCTCGTCGTGGGCATGGTCTAGCGGGGTCACCCTGCAAGATATCTGTACGGCCGCAGGCTGGGCCTCGCCGTCTACATTTATAAAATACTATAACCTGGAGGTGCCTGCCTTACAAGCTAAGCTTTTGGCTATTTAAACTTCAGTGCTATCTGCCCGCTGTGCGGCTTGGACGCTGAGTGTTTGGCCTGCGCATCGTTCAGACTGATGCAGCAGCTCCATGAGTACTGACACAAGTAGGGCCACCTAGTTCAGGCTGAATGCTTTCACCCTGGCTGCGTGGTTTAACGGTCATATGGTGCCCCCTGTGGGCCTATCTATAGGGAGAAATGCTTCCAGCCTCTCCTCCTTTACTCTCTGTAAGTGTATGGTGATTATGCACTATATGCGCCCCGGGCTTTGCCCCTGGGACTGTGGTGTTGGATCCCTATCAGCACGGCGTGTTACACTGTGTTCCCCATAGCGTATGCTATTACGCAGTACGAGAGAAACTCTCTCAAGAGAACGTACTCGGTTACTAACGTAACCTCGGTTCTCTCTAGAGAGGGAACGAGTACTGCGTATCTTGCCGTGCTTGGAATACGCTCTGGTTCGCTTCGGCGATGAAAAATCAGTGTATAGCAGGATATCGAGCTTATTTATAGGGCGAGACCACGCCCTTTCTGGCGGGACATGACGAAGAGCTGCTCTCGATAGGCTGCTGCTTTTGCCGCAAGACAGCCAATAGGCGCGCGAGCTGTCTCGCCTAAGGTCTGCTTGCTGCTGCAAAGTGCTTTACATTGATTAAAAATTAAGGATAATTTTTTTGCCTTCAATGTCTCGATGAAAAGAGTTTTCCCCGTAGCGTAAGCTATTACGCAGTACTCGTTCCCTCTCTAGAGAGAACCGAGGTTACGTTAGTAACCGAGTACGTTTCTGTGTGTTTATGTCATGATGATAGTTTTTCTCAAATGAAGCGGTTAAATGATCACGAAGTGACTTTCGGAGTGGATCTAGAGCCTGGAGAGAAAGTCCATGCATTTGTGTCTTCATATAGGCAAAAAACAGCGCAAGAATTTAGATATGTCCCAATGTAATAATAATACTAACACTAATCCAAATAAATTATCATCAAAACTGTTTTTTTTTAAGGAATAATCCATTTTTTTTCCATGTTTTAATTTTAGTAGTAATTGCTCAATTGTGCAACACGTTATTTGACAAAAAGTTTATTTAATTTCATATGATTAAAATTGATGATCAATGATAAGATTTGTGTTTTATGTCTTCATTTTATTACCAGAAAATGTTCATATATTTTTGTTTAAAGTTTAATGATTCATAATACATGATTTCAATTAATTAGACATGCTTTTTGATTGCTAAAAAATTTACACCACGTATCCGTAACACGCCCCCCCCCCCCCCCCCCCTTTAAAAAAATCCTAGGGGAAACACTGTACATTATACAACTACAACCAGTTACACAAGCACATCCTTTATAGAGGTATGCACAAGTTATAGAGGTATGCTTCCCACAGCTAAACAAGATAAAGCTTTCACACATGATACTGCCCTGCTAAAAAAAAAAAAAAAAAAACTATAGACACCATTACAGAAATTCTATTGGATTTAATGGTTTTCATGGGAATTTTATTGGTTATAATGGAAATTATAGTGGTGTCTGTGGGTCTCTACTGATTATGTGTTGGGTTCTATTGGTGGGGGGCGGGCATTAAATCCTAATGGAATATGTGCCAAACACACTACAAAAAGAATTCTGTAGTGGTTTAAAAAGTTATAACGGCTTCATGACAGTCAATGTCAAAACCAACCACCTGACAGTTTAATGTAATGTTAACCAATAAAGCTAAGTTTGATAATGAATCTGCTATGTCATGTTTATGACAGGTTGTCTTAGTAATGTCAAGTTGTCATGACAAAGACACTGACAGGTTATGATGTATTGGTTTATTTCAAGGTGTCATTACAAAGACATCTCAAACAATGTCATATTTGCATTAAAAATGTCATAATTGAGCGAATGACACTTAATGACAGTTTCCATAAACATGCATAAAACTTCCTTCATATTCATAACATGTGTCATGTCATGATTATGAAAGTGTCATGTTATTCTTATGCAAACCCCTTCAAATAAAGTGTTACCGATGAGGGAGAGTGAAGGAAAATAACTCATGGAAACTCATTTAGAACTGTTTAAAAAGTATCCAGACCATAATGATTACTCCCATATGAAGTTGGATGAGAAAATGGCTGTAATCTAGACAACTGGTGACTATTTAAAAATTTCAGCTATGCTTTGTTCGCTTTCCCACAGTTACGGAGTTTCCTTTGTTGTGGCTTTTTTCGTTTTGCTATTATGGTAAATGTGAATTATTTTGTGCTAGCTATGAGAGGGAGTAATTCACCTCTACTCCAAGAAAACCAACCGCCTCCTCTGAAATTATATATATTCCAGTTTTAAATATGCATCGATTACAGATACGTGTGTTTTTTTTTTATTTCAAAGAAAACCAGTAAAGAAACATTAATTTATTGGTATGGCAATTAGAAAGACTGCACAGAAATGGAAACTGAACTACAGGTAACCATAATACACATTACATGTAGTCACGTCACGCAATGCTGATGTTGTTAACATTAACAATTTGAGATCAAAGTATAATTTGAAAGGTTTCACACGATCGTTATATTTCAGCACGATTTACTGCAAGACTTTTTCCTTCTTAGTTGATCAGAAAAAAGTGGATAATATAGGCCTGCTTACTTGTTCAGATTACATTTTCCGATGAAAATTCTTATGTTGTCATGGTCATACTGTACTTCCAAAAGTAGAATGTGTGATTCTGAATGCCAGTATCCACACCGGCGCGGTGACTGACAGACGCGCAGTCTCCTCAAAACATTGTGTTCATCCGCGCTGTTTCATGCCGATGTACAACTCACGCAAAGTTAATAATTCCACGAATAACTGCAATTACAGATTTCAAGCAGAGATGGTGACAAAGAGGAAAAACGCTGGACTGCAGCTTTAAAGTGCTGTGAGAAAAGGCAAAAAATTTCCACCTCCAACATCCTCCTCACACGCAATATAGCCTACTAGCCGAAACACCTTCTTTATGTGTACAGATGTGACGTAATGACGCGGAGACATGCTCGAATTTCCCATGGAAATCCACCAGTACCACTGGAATTAAAATCATTATTCCAAGCTAACTGTTTTGAATCGAGCAAAGGCAAGCAGATATTTTTGAACACTGGCTGGTTATGTTTTTTTTATTATTATTATTTTGGATAATTTTTAACCCAAAAAAGTTACGGACAGCAGCTTTAACAGAATCTCTTCTTTGTCCAGTCCATCTTATAGTCCATTTCACTGTTTTGTTTAGCATATAAATGTTCTACCAGCCTATGGACCATAAATGTGCAATGAAAGAAAAGTTTTTTTGCTCAAATAAATGCAGCCTTTTTCAATGCAGCTTTTCAAAAACATAAAAAAATCTACCCAACAAATTTGCCTTGAAGGTCCAAGCACAATGGTGATGATGACGATCCTTGAACATATTTATTTAAGGTTTCTGGCCTTCACAGCTGCCAACAAAGAGGTGAAGAAGCATATTAGAACCGACAAGCGGAAATATGTTGATGGTCTAGCAGCCGAAGCATAAAAAGCAGCAAGAAATGGCAACATGAAAGATCTGCCCTCCATCACAAAGATGCTGTCAGGGAAGTTCTGCAAGCCAGGTAGGCCGGTGAATGACAAGGAGGGAAAGATATTGAAGGGAGAGGAACAACAAATGGACAGATGGAGGGAACATTTCGAAGAACTGTTGAGCAGACAAATGCCAGCAAACCCGCCAACCATCAATCCAGCAGCAGAGGATCTACCAATAGACTGCAGACCCACCAGAGAAGAGATCCGCAAGGCAGTAGGCCAGCAGAGGAACGGCTAGGCAGCAGGTCCAGACAGCATACCAGCAGAAGCATTGAAGGCGGACCTGGAAACAACGGTAGAGATACTGTTCCCGTTGTTCAAGAAAATCTGGGAGGAGGAACAGGTGCCCACGGAGTGGAAGGAGGGATACATTATAAAGCTACCTAAGAAAGACGACCTCAGCAATTGTGACAACTACCGAGGGATTACGCTACTGTCCATTCCAGGGAAAGTATTCAATAGGATTATCATGAACAGATTGAAGGACCAGGTGGACACCCAACTCCGTGACCAGCAGGCAGGCTTCCGGAAAGACAAAATTCGCCACCCTGCGTATCATTGTTGAGCAGTCACTGAAGTGGAACTCTTCCCTCTACATCATCTTTGTAGACTACGAGAAGGCTTTTGCCGGCCTGGATAGGAGTGCCCTTTGGAACCTTCTCCGGCATTATGGTGTGCCAGCAAAGATCGTTTACATCATCCTAAACTTGTACGAAGGTATGACCAGCAGAGTGGTCCATGGAGGGAAGCTTACGGAGACCTTCGAAGTGAGAACTGGGGTTCTTCAGGGATGCCTGCTCTCGCCCTTTCTCTTCTTGCTAGCCATTGATTGGATAATGAATATTACAACGGCACGTACAAGAACAGGAATCCTCAAGTAGGTCTGAACATCAACAAGCAGAAGCAAAGATCCTTAAGATGAATAACACCAACAAAGACCCAGTCCAGTTGGACGGAGAGGCGTTAGAAGAAGTGAAGTCATTCACCTACCTGGGCAGTGTCATCGACATGCAGGGCGGAACAGGTGCTGACATCAAGGCACAAATATGTAAAGCAAGAGCAGGCTTCCTACAGCTGAGGAACATCTAAAGCTTGAAGGAACTGGGCCTAAGGACAAAGGTCAGGCTGTTCAACACCAATGTCAAGGCGGTCCTTCTCTATGGGCAGAGACATGGAGGACAATAGTGGCGACAATGAAGAAAGCTCAGACCTTCATCAACTCCTGTCTGCGAAGAATCCTCCAGATCCGCTGACCAAAAACCATCAGCAACTTTGGCAAAGAACTTGGATACACCTGGAGCCAGCTGGAGAGAAAAGCCCAAGACAGGGATGCCTGGAGAGCTCTTGTTGGCGGCCTATACTCCAGGAGGGGTAGCAGGCATAAGTAAGTAAGTAAGTCTCAATAAAAAATAACTTTATTGAATAATCCAGCCAGAGCTGACTTTTACAGTCTTCTTGTAAATGTAATTTAGCAACATTTCATCGCTTTGTTCTTCTAGATTCTGAGACTTTGTGTTATTTCAATTCTGACACAACCAAGTCAGAACTGTTTGGCTTGGTTTCAGAGCTCAGTTGGAGACCAGCTCCAGTACCCTTGGAGGAAAAGGGAAGGGTGGGGAAAGATCCATAAGGAAAACCAAATTTAGCTTCTCATTTTCACTTTTATCCGCCCTCTTTGCCACCTGTACGTCAGAAGGTGTGTGTGTGTGTGTGTGTGTGTGTGTGTGTGTGTGTGTGTGTGTGTGTGTGTGTGTGTGTGTGTGTGTGTGTGTGTGTGTGTGTGTGTGTGTGTGTGTGTGTGTGTGTGTGTGTGTGTCAGTGTGTCCAACAGCATAACAAAAACAAAACAAGCTCTTAGGCCTATAGGCTAGAACTTTTTTTAGATTTATGTAAATTATAAAGAACCCCAATAGTGAAACATTTGCATCCACATTTGAATAAACCACACTTCCATGGCTAGATATATTCAGTACATTTACAGTCCCAGTTATACATCCTTTCTGGATGAACTAAATTTACAAGAAGTTTGTTTGCTTTTGGCAGGTGCTTTATTTGGGTCTATATTTACAAGAAGGCGTAGAACATTGAAAACAAAACTTTTATTCAGTTTCTAAAACAGTTACACCCACAATGTAAATGAAGTTGCTCCAGATATAAATTAAGCATAACAAAACATGTGGTCTCGATGGTAAAAAAGAAGTCTTGTACCTGATTGATCTTGACATCCCGCTGTCAAAATTGTGCTGGGATAAAGATGTTTGGACACTGAAAAGAAAAATAGTATTAAAAATGTAAACAAAACAAAATAAAATACATTTCAAAGATCTTAAATTACTCATATTTATAATACTCATTTTCACAGTATAAATGGGTGTCAACATAAAATTGACATCTGCCTTTATAGAAAGGGGTCCTTGCCAGGGGAACATCTTATCTGGGGGTCCTAAGCATCATAAGCACCTAAGCACCTAAGTCTCTGTTCTAAACAAATCTGGTTGAATCAAATTTTCATAGGCTGTCTATTAATACAAACTAATTGATCACACTGTTTTGTGTTTCCTAAATACATATTCCAGGCAACCGAGGAGCCTTGAAAAAGTAAAATCTTAGAATTTTTTACATTTATTGCTCATGGTTATGAAATATAAAAATGTTGCATGATAAAGCTAATTTGTGGACTCCTTATTTAATGAGATGCACAACAAAACCAAAAAGAATGCATAAAATAGTATTTAAAAAAGACATCATGATACTAATTTTTTTAAATCAAATTTCATAATGTTTTATTTAAAATTGATCAGAATTTATATAGCTAAAAAGACTACTTATCAGCTCAAAAGTCAATAAAACTGAAGACTCAGCCACGGGACAAATTTCACAGTGATGTTGGGCAGATTTTAGAGGATGTGTCCTCAGGCCAATAAAGAACCAGTCATTCATGACAAACAGAAACATTAAAGAACCACTGCATCTACATCAATGAGACCCAGACCCTTTATTTACCCTTACCGTTTACTAGACCACTAGTTTATTCAAGTGGGCTTTTAGTATATTTATTGTAAACTAAAAAATAAGGAAGTATACTTTTAGTTTATGCACTTCTCAGAAATATACTTAAAACACTCTTAAGTAAACTTGACTTATACTGACAGAAAAGTCTAAGTATATTTGGCCTATACTTCAAAACTATTCTAAGTTACTCTTTTGATCGAGTGACATACTAAATATTTTCTTCACATAGTTTTACACACTCACTGTCTTATAAACTTATAAACATGTTTTGGCATCCAATACAATTTAAAAATATTGATTTATAAAGAAAACATATATGCCTATATACAGTATATATATTAGTATTATTATTATATATATCGCCAATCCAAATTGTCACTGTTAAACAGTAGGGGGCGCTATTGTTGATTGACGCGATATACTAATGATAGGCGATTTCGAAACTACTTCATGAAGCTTCAAAACCTTTTAGAATATTTAGTTTTGAATCAGTAGTTCGAAACGCTTGTCAAACTGTCAAAAGTCAATTGATTTCAGTAAACGAGGCTTCTGCTGCATCCCAATTCGTCTACTTTTCAGTGACTTGGCAGTAGCAACAAATGATGTTTTATTAACAAGGTTCGGGAGGAGCAGGTGCAGATAATTAACCCAATCAGCACAAGTGGAGATCAGTCAGTAATCAACTCAGGACAAGATAAATAACAGCAGAACCCACCTCTGTTCCTTGACAGTTTATCAGCATTTGGCCCCGCAGTACCTTCCTAACATGTCCGAATCGAGCTAGTGATGACCAAATTAAGCGTTTCGAAGCATTATTGCTTTCCGATACAATTGTGTCGAAAATGGTTCATTACTCGAAGCTTCATTCAGATAGAAATTGCAGCACCATCTCCTGGTGAAGTAAATATAATGCAACAAAGCTGACAACCATAAAATGTAAGTAGGCTTATGTTAACGCCCCGTTTATGACGTGTTTACCGAGGCGATCAAAGCTGAAACAGTGTTAGTGCTGTGAAATTATGTTTTATTAACAAAGTTCGAGAGGAGCACGTTCAGATAATTAAACCTAATTAAACACATGTGGAGCACATTCAGATAATCAAACCTAATTAGACACGAGTGGAGCTCACTCAATCAATGAGTTAAAGGGATACTCCACAGGTTTTTCATATTAAACTATGTTATTCCCTTAACTAAGAGGAGTTGATACATACCTCTCTCGTCTCAGTGCGTGCACTATATCTCTCTGTATTGCCGCAAAACTATGTTAGCACTTAGCTAGCACAGTGCATTAAATATGGGCCAAAAGAGAAGCAACCAAACACTTCCTCGTTTTCCCCATTTAAACACATTTACTCGAGTAGTGTAACTCGACCTAGGCTGGTGACACAAAATAAAACGTTGCGCTTTTCTAAGCATTTAAAATTGATGTAAATAACAGGGGGCAATATAGTCATCAATTTTAAACGCTTAGAAAATCACGTTTTATTTTGTGTCACCAGCCTAGGTCGAGTTACACTACTCGAGTAACTGTGTTTAAATAGGGAAAACGAGGAAGTGTTTGATCGCTTCTCTTTTTGGCCCATATTTAATGCACTGTGCTAGCTAAGTGCTAACATAGTTTTGCGGCAATACAGAGCGATTGAGCGCACACACTGAGACGAGAGAGGTATGTATCAACTCGTCTTAGTTAAGGGAATAACATAGTTTAATATGAAAAACCAGTGGAGTATCCCTTTAAGCGCTCTATATATACAGCAAACTTACCTCCGTTCATTGACAAACTTACCTTCGTTCATTGACTGTTTAACAGCATCCCTCCACCACCCCATCTCCTCACTTCTAGTCCTAATACTCTTACAACTACGGGGAGAGTACTCTGGGTTCGGGCAAAATTCCCTTCGGGCAAAAGCCCTCCCCCCGGACAGCACGCCAAATACGCATAATCTTTACTCTGTTTAATTGATGTAAGTGTGAACTCGTGAAACTCATTTATGTAGGTGAATTTCATGTGTTCACCTTGATAATAAAACATTAAGCATGATGTGTGTGTGTGTGTGTGTGTGTGTGTGTGTGTGTGTGTGTGTGTGTGTGTGTGTGTGTGTGTGTGTGTTTGTGTTTTTAATTATTTCTTTAGACAAGGACAGAAGATCAGACCAGCTTAAAAAAAGTTGGAAACCATCACAGAAATTCTAATGGTTTCTATTAAACTGGCTTTTACCATTTAAGATATATAGCTAACACCGTATTGCATTTAGGGTGATTGACAACATACATAATATTCAATATTCTTAGTCAATATCCACAACATTCAATGCAGATATTACAATATGCCGATTTAAATATCAAAGCTGATTGAACACAAGCAACTTTTTTCTCGGACAAGTTAATGACAGATTTACTTGTCCGGAGGACAAGCACATGAAAAGGCTTAAGGTCGAGCCCTGAATAATTTCCTACCTATGCCTTGCTGCCACTGAAAAAAAAAAAATCCCTACCGACCCATAACCTCAACTGACCACCAACCGGAACCAAACTTTTTTTTTATGCCCTCTCTCTCTCTCTCTCACGCACGCACGCACACACGTCAAGTCACTTACATTTTAGATACAATATTGAATAAGCAGAAAAATCGGATTTTCTGCTCTGAAAATATAAGCATAAATATTGAATAAGCACTTTGAATATTCTAAACAGAATAAGCACTAGTCGCTAATGAATAAGTACTAGTACTTAAATGGAATAGATACTAGTATCTAAAAAAGAATTACTAGTAGCATGAAAATAGAGACTAGTAGGTTAAAATGATTAAATGTTAAAACGGCTTGCCATATTGGCTCAGAGAGAGAGAGAGAGAGAGAGAGAGAGAAAATGACCTTTAAGAGACTAGTAGCTATTAATAGATACTAGTATTTATTCAATAAATACTAGTTCTAAGTCATTACATACTAGTACCTATTAAATAGATACCAGTACTTATTCATTAGCTACTAATACGTATTCAAAAGAAAATCTAAAGAATAAGCACTAGTATCTAAAGAATAGGCACTAGTACTAAAGAATAAACACTAGTCGCAAATGAATAAGTACTAGTACTTAATGGAATAGATACTAGTATCTAAAAAATAAGTACTAGTAGCATGAAAATAGAGACTAGTAGGTTAAAATGATTAAATGTTAAAACGGCTTGCCATATTGGCTCAGAGCATCAAACAAGAATATTAAAGTTTGATGCTTTGCCACGGCAACAGTATCTAAGATATCAATAATCCTTTCTCAGGTCTACATTTGCCGTGTGTTTACATTATACACATGAAGTTTGAAGCAAATTGGTTAAAAATAAGATGGTGGTTAAAAATAAGATGGTGATTTCAAAGCATTTTGAAAGTGACACACTTCCTGCTGCCAGTTGGTGACGCTATAACTTTGACTCACAATAGTCACATCCATGTGATCGGGCTCTTACAACGAACACACTGCTGAGGTTTCATCAAGATTAGTTAATGTATTCAGTAGTTACACGATTCCTGTTTCACGTTTCTCGCCATAAATTAGTTTCCTCGCCACGGCCAAACCGTTCGAGATATCAAAAATCTCCTGGCAATTTTTCATCCTCAGTGTCTTGACTTCATGCTGACCGAGTTTCGTGCCGTGTGTTTGAATTCTCTAGGAGGAGTATTTCACATTCCATTGCATGCGTTTTCCAAACAACCCTTAATAGCCGACTTCCTGTTGGGCTGGGGTAAAAAGTAAAAGTACGAAGGATATATGAACCGGTGAGATCTATATGTGTACCGAGTTTCATATTATTAAATGCAAGCGTGTTTGATTTATGGACCAAGTTTTCGGACCACGTTCCAGGGGGCGCTGTCGAGCCCCCCTGCCAAGCCCAGGTACCAGCTTCAGCCCAGCCCTGATGGCCGCGGGTTCTGACCCATGTGCAAAGTTTCAAGAGTTTTTGAGCACGTTAAGGGCCCCAAAATTGCCCAAATAGTCGTAAGAAAAATATAGAAAATGAATTTCCAAACAACCCATAATAACCGAATTCCTGTTGGGCTGACGTAAAACTCAGAGCGCGAAAGTTGTTCGGCCCGATGATATCTATAAGTGTACCGAGTTTCAGATTATTACATGCAAGCGTGTTTGATATATGGACAAGTGTTCAAACACCGTTCCAGGGGGCGCTGTCGAGCCCCCCTGCCATGCCCGGGTACCAGCTTCAGCCCGGCCCTGATGGCCGCGGGTTCTGACATGTGTGCAAAGTTTCAAGAGTTTTTGAGCACGTTAAGGCCCCCAAAAGTGCCCAAAAGGTAGTAAAATAATAATAATAAAAAGAAGAAGAATAATAAATAATCCTAAGGAAAACAATAGGCCCTTCGCCTTTTCAAGGCTTGGGCCCTAATAAACCAGTCAAAAATCTGTTACTTTACTGATGGTACGTCAGAGAAAGGACAAACATGGTGGGGATTTATAGTCAAACTTAAAGGTAGAGTAATGTACAAACAAAAAGGCAGACTATCCAATGACAAAAGTGCACAGGAACGGAAGTGATGGCTGTTGATCAGGCCTAAAAGCACATGGACAACCATAGCCATACAGATAGTATTTTGATCACTGATGGTGATTATGTATATTTGGGTTTTGTGGAAAACTTAAAGACATGGGGCCCTATTTTAACGATCTGAAACGCAAGTGTCAAAGCGCAAAGCGCAAGTAACTTTGTGGGCGGATCCCGGCGCTGTTGCTATTTTCCCGGCGGGATAAATGCCTCTTGCGCCTGGCGCAAATCTAAAAGGGGTTGGTCTGAAGTAGCTTCATTATTCATAGGTGTGGTTTGGGCGTAACGTGAAATAAACCAATCAGAACGTCATCCAACATACCCTTTAAGAGCAGGTGCGCATGTTGCATGGCGGATTGTTATTATTATGGTGCGCGCACCAGGCGCGCTTCAGAATCGTTTCACAGCCGAGGAGATCGATGTTCCCGTCAGGGCCGTAAAAGAAAGAGAATTGGCATTGGGGATGGGACAAACCCACCCAAATCAATAGAAAAAAATATGAGAAAGCTCAACTTAACTGGTAAGTTAAAGAATAAGATTTTTAATGTACTTACATTATGGTAAAGGTGATTTAAGTCTTCAGATTTTTTTTCCCTAGTTTGTGACGGACAAACTAATTTGTCAGATGTCCTTATATACATATGTGTCTTGCCACTATTGGGCAAACAGGTCTGATCCGTCAATTTGCCTGAAAAATTACCAATATACACTGGTAAATGTGTGAGCTAGATTTATGCCTATTTTTTCACATCTTCATGGACACCACAATGATTTCCCTCGTATGGTAATATATTTCCTTGTTATAATGTATGATTTGCAAAAATAAAAACTGCTGCATCTGTGTTGATGAGAGAATCAAAGTGTGTGCGCGTTGTGCACCCGTACATTATGGCCATCATGCGCGCTTAAAATAGCATTCTGACCAACGCGCAACGCGCCACTGACTTTAGACCAGGTTTGTTTTGGTCAGTGGCGGAATGGTTTTCTGGAACTGCAAAATAGCACTAGGGATTGTTTGCGCCGAAACACGCCTCATTTTTGCGCCGACCCGCCCAGGGAGCGCAAGTTCATTTCCTAGTTTACCGACGCGCGTCTGTGGAGGGAAAAGCCCGCTTTGCGCGGGTGCAAAATAGGAATGATACATGCGTCAGTGTACAAAGTCAATTGTGCTGGGTGCAAGATAGGGCCCATGGGAACAAAATGATTATTATAATGTTAAAGGTAAACCACTAACACAGGGAGACTTATGGCGTGAAATTAGTCTGAACCACTGCATGAAAATTGGGATTTTCATCAGTAAGCGTCACTGTAGATTGTCGTGGAAGTTCAGGTTTACGACAGTACACGACAATTTACAGGCAACACTGAAAACTGCCGTGAATTGTCGGAAATTGACGTGGGCCTTGCTTGGCAGTTGTCCCCCCATTACCCCCCTCCCCCTAATTCTAGGGGAGGCTTTAACATGTCAATGAAAAAGCTGTGAGCTATACAAATGCAAATGAGGGTAGCAGGGGGAGTTTTACACCAGGTGACATTTTTCTAAAAGGTATCAACTTAATTCTAAGAAAATCTCTGGTGTAAATAGATCAGGCTCAGTATAGCCTAATTATAGACTCTTAAATTTTAGCTTGAAATTTATATATTTAATGAAAGTATTAGGGCTGTAATCGACCAAATAATATCTTGGTCGACTGGTAGACTAAAAATGAAGTTAGGAAAAACAAAAACGTTAAGTGAATTAGCTGCGCACCTTGTTGACCACCTAAAGGAATTATAAATAAACATAAAAAACTGGTAGGCTATTTGCAGTAGGCCTATATTAACCCTTGTGTGGTGTTCATATTTTTGTTATTCAGCCAGTGTTCGTGGGTCTGGTGGACCCGCTGCATTTTGGGTTTTTTAATTCAACACAATCAAACAATTTTATGTTAAAATACTCAACAGATGTTTACTTCATCCCAATTACAAGCAATATAAACAGCATATATGGTTAATATTTTTTCTTTACCTTTGTTAGATCACATTTAAGAATTAAAGTGCTACTAGTTTTTTTGTTTATTTTTTACTAAAATGACATAAAAAATCAATTATAATCAAGATATGAGTGGAAAAATTCAACAAATTTACAAATGAAGCAAGGTTTTTCATAACTATTGACTTAGATTGAATTAGAAATTTAACCTATTCAGGTCAGTTTACACTACACAAGCTCATCTTCGTTTTAGAACTAGGTGATGCTCAATCTCATCCTCTTCTTCAAAGTCACTTTCAGACTCTGAATTGTCCGAAATGTGATCTTCACATTCTGAAACCTCTTCCTGTACATCATTAAAATCTTCTGTCTCTGAGCAGTGAATCTTTTGGCCATCTTAATCAGTTGTAATAAGAAACCACACTGGCAAAGCTATATTTATTGTGTCCCGCCCCCAATTTAGAGAAAATAAATATTGGTTCCCACAAGACAGAGGGTAAAATGTTGCAACCTTGTGTGGGAACTCTTGCACTCACACTCTCTCACACTTACATAAAATCTCTCTCTCACACGCACACGCACACACACACGACACACACATAACACACACACATAGATATGTGGTTTATGGTGACTCTCCATATGCGTAATGGTTTTTATAATGTACAAACTCTATAATCTACCCCGTACACTAACCCCACCCCTAAACCTACCAATCACAGAAAACGTTGGCATTTTTTGAATTACAAAAATCACCATGTAGTATGTTTTTTAAGCCGTTGTTTATGTTGTAATACCCATTATACACACTTGTGTCCTCATAAACCATATAAAATAACACACACACACACACACACACACACACACACACACACACAATCACACACAATAACAGCAGGCCCGGACAGAGTGAAGGTACACAGAACCTACAATTTTCACCACACTGGCAAAGCTTATTATTTATTATTATTTATTGTGTCGAAAAACTCAGTGGAAGAAAGACTCTAGGAAGAGAAGACGGGTGCACAATCCTAAGATTGCGGTAAGACTGCTATCTAAACTAAGCTTTTTTAAGTAGCACAAGCTAAAAGTAGCCTTGCAAAAGAACAAGTGTAAGTTGCTTTATAAAAGTGTATTTTTTTTGGTCTTGTAATTTACAGGAAACAGTACGCCGTCTTCACAATTCTGAGAAAAATTGTAGGCGCTACGAACCGGAGCAATGGTAAGATTAAAAATATATACTTTAATTCTCCTGTATAAGGAAATAAATCCGTTAATAGATATGTTATCGATCTTAACCGTACATTTTGTTTTCTCAGACTAACCTCACCTCACAACGAGGCCGTGACCTCATTTGCTCGGAGCTATGTCTGCAAGTCCAGATACATGATGCTGATAATGACGACATTGTGTGTAAGTAACTTTTACTATTTTCTCCTCTCCTTTATTGTGTAATTTTACTGTGACTTATGTTGATTATTCATATCACTCTCATTTAATTGTTTTCCAGCTGCCTGTAAAACATATTACGAGACAGTGCGCAGGAGCTTCAGGTACAAACAACCAGATCTTGCATCGCAGGCGGAAGCTGTGAAGAGTTCAGCTCGGAGTCGAGCGAGAATTAAGAGGGAAGAGGGTAAGATTTATTTGATACAATCTGTTTTTGGACAATGTGACTATTTTTCAGGTGAATTAATAGATGTGTTGTGGTCATACGCAGTGCAGTACTGATTGTCTTTGGTTGTGTTTACAGCTGCTAGAAGCGAGACAGTGTGCTAGCTGAGGATGAGGTGAGCCTTTGGAAGTGCGCTAGCGCTACCACATGATGTCTGATGAGGAAGATGGCATCGTTGGCGGGGTGTGGACTGTGTGACCTCCGTCCTTTCGCAGCCAGGAGCTCACAGAGCTCTGTGCCACGCTGATGTAGGGTTTGAGGGTGAACCAAACACAAATTAATCAAATTAATCTCTCATGGGATTCATTCAAATGTGATTCAGCATTCTGGATCTGAACACCACATTCCAAAGTCACAAGACGGCTCCCAATTGTCTAGAAAACCCCCCAGAGAAGACTTTTATGGCCCCGCAGGCCCCAGAGATAAGCCTAAACAGGAAGAACGTTGTCACTGTTTCATCCTTAAGCAAGACAAATCTGTTCAGAAATGGTGAAACGAGGCCTGACCACCAAGGGGCCTGACCACCTTTGACCTCCCTCAGCATCACCACTGCGGAGCAGGACATAAATGTGAAACAGACCACGCTTCCATGGAACGTGAGAGACTTACACAGACTTTACATATCAAACCCATTGAAACTCACACAGAACAATGCTCAGTGGACTTATAATCAAACATCTTAATTCTTGTTGTTCCTACAATTCATGTTTGTATTATGCTTAGATCACATATATGTAATTGTGATATAACTGTGTGTATGAATGAAAGAGTATCATGCTTCCAATCAAAATAATCGTATGCCCTTAATTCAAAAGATGGCTTGAGTGAAATCTGTGTAAAATGCTTTGTATGATTATAATAATCTATAATGTTTAAACTGTGGTCTCTTGTTCTCTGCTAAGTGCTGGAACCCAAGCAGATCCCAGATAACGATAAGTAGGAACTAGATCTACCTCCTAAAATGATGCCATTGTGTCATTGGTCAGAATTCTCCAAAGAGGTTGGACTAACTTTTAAGTTAAAGACCCGAACAAAGGAGTTAGAGCAGTTTTGGGGCGGTTGGCAGTTCGGTTTTGAATTCAGTTCGGTTTTGAGTTCGGTTCGGTGTTGAATTAAGTTTGCACCTCTCTCTAGCAACAGCAAGAGAGTGTTCCTGTTCGTGCTTCTCTCTGAAAACAACAAAGAGCGTGTTCGCACGCTTCTACATCGACCAGACCAAATTAGACCAGCAGACAAATAACCCATCGAGATCGGGGTTAAAACAGCTCATTCAAGCCATCTAACTCGTCTTCCTTTAATTTCTTCCTTTATTTTCTTTTTCGTAAAAGTCTCGGTTCAAAGTTAAGTTTGCTGCAAAGTTCGTTTAAACGTCTCTCCTGCAACGGGCTTCGAACTGTAAAGACTCTCATTCGCCTGCCAATCACACGTGACCGGCAGTTCAGAAACTTCCATCCAGGCACTTCAAAGACAACCAGCCACACGGACCCGGCCGGGAAACCCCTTTGACGAAAGACCGCAAAAAGGGAACCCCAAAGCAACGCAAGGACAAGCAATTAGCCTCCAGACTCGTAACTGAACTGGTGCATTAATGCAAATTGAATAACCTGTCTAAAAAACGAAGGTTTAAATTAATGCTTGGTGGTTCGTTCAGGTCATGTCTTACAAAGTGCATCTCACTCTGAAAACTCACTCTTTCTCTCTCTTCCTCTGCGCCTTGTATTAATGTGTGTGTGTGATTGTGTTTAGACCTTAGTTTTATGTGTTTAGAATAGTTAATAAAGTCGTCCATATATTTGAAAAGATATTTGCCTTGTGTTGTACTTGCACATTTAATGTCTTGTACTGTCGATCTAAAGTTACCTTGCTAATACATAGTGTTTCACTATAGATTGGATATTTATATCTGTTGCCAAGGTTATAATTACGGCCCGTTCAAATGAACTCTAAAAGAATCATTTGCTCGGTTCCATAGTGATTCGGTCAAGATTCATTGCAAATCCTAAATTGGCCTTCCGGCCCCCCTTAAATACATTGTATGTATAATATTATTGTGTAATTCGTTACACTGAAGTCGAGATTAGAGGCGATTCCAAAGTATAGGGCTACGCACCACAGACGTCTGCTAAATAAACCAAATTTTGCAGCCTCCAAAAGCTTCCAATTTGTTGTGTGGGCAGATCTCCTACGCTTTGTACAGTTGTTTGTTTGTGTTAATAAAGCTCTTTCTTTGAATGAACAGCATGTCTCTGGCAAAATTAATTTTTCTTGATGGTATGAATATATACATAATTTAATATGTAAATTTAATATATATATATAATTTAATATTTATTATTATTAAAGTTTAGGGGTTCACATTTATAATGAGGCAGGGTGACCAATAGTAACAGATCTGCCAACCAATCACGAGTGATTTTTCTTGTTTAAATGTAGTGGTTTCAACCAATACAGAGTGAGGAAATTCCAGCCATTCTCTGGCAAGGCGCGCGCGGGCGCTGCTATTCATATGCTAATTAGAACCATTCGCACCTCCTGCGAGCTCTCCACATACGTCATGGTTCGTTTCCGTCAGTATGTGGCACAGGCGAACGCGACGTTCGCAGGCTGTAAATTGTCTATGGCTGCGTTCCAGTCCACTTTTAGACACGCACTTGCGAACTTCCCTAAGCACTTCCCCTCGGGGGAATCCCCGCCGCCATTTTGAAGTGTGTTCCACTTCGTAAAGTGGACGAGGGAAGTGTATATGGACAGACACTCGTTCCCTCGATTTTGACAGAGGGAGCGAGTCTACTTCATATGTACACTTCAGGCAGCTTCATTTACCACAATGCAACACGATTGTAACGTCACCGCAGATCTCGTCTAATCACTACCAGCACAAACAACTCTATGATATATTAATGATGATTATTTTTATTTAAAACAACCCAAACACATCTATATACATTTGGATGCTGCATTAAACAAATTCTTAAAGGAAGAAAAATTTTAAATAATAAATCAACTCCATAGCTGATTCCAAGTGATCAAGGGCTTAGGACGTTCCAGTTCAGCCCATTGCAGTTTCCGCCAGTAGTGGCACTCATGCAACGAAAACAATGACGTACATCCGAGTGAACGAGATGGAGGGAAGTTAGCGAGTGAAGGGCATGGCAATTTTGGACTGGAATGCAGCCATTTACTGACGAAAATTAGGGAGATTTCCGGCCGTTTACGAGGATGAAAATTCCACTTTTCATGCAGTGAACAATAAGATTGCACGACCAATTGTCTTGCACCAGGCCAGTACAAGTACACACTGTACTTTTTCACACAGTACAAAAGACTGCCGCTGCAGTTAGAAATGGGGAAGTGAATAAATATATCTGAATTAGAGCAGTTACGAAACAGAGTGAAGGAAACTTGTTACAGGAACTTCACGACCAGTTGAAGCATCCTTCAACTAGGTACTTGGCAAAGTACTGCCATCAGTTAGGTTTAAATGTTCAAAACCTAAAAACCTCCAAAAAGTTCTACATTAAATCGTTAGCACCATTTTCTAGAAATAGCCTAAGACTTAAATTGGATGCAACAGATCGCAATAAAAGAAGGTCAAATATATGGAACCTAGGCTTGGGAGTATTTGAATACAGACATCTAAGCAAAGTTAAATATTGGTGGACTGCAGAACAAGAGGAGGACTCTTAACTCCGAAATGTTTGACTCTTGGAAAGTAAAAACTCCAAGCCCATTCTTTCATCCAAGCCCAACTTGGATGCATAGTGAGAAACATTTATTCTTTACATTTAAAGACTTAATCAACATAGAGGGAGCGGATGAGGACCTAAGTGCTATAACTCCGGCGGCACCACAGTCAAAATCAGATAATGAAAAAATGCGCTTTGTCCTCACACGTAAAACACGTTGCAGAATTAGGTAATTTATTGTAGCCTGGTAATACCAAACTCTGCTACTTCGCTTTGCTTCATAGACAGAGTCTGGAATGGCATCATTGAAAAGTGTTTTCTTTCTCGCGGGGGGGGGGGGGGGGGGGGGGGGGGGGGGGGGGGGGGGGGGGGGGGGGGGGGGGGGTATTTGCGCACTTGTCTGATGTGCGCAATTCCAGCGTTATGGATGTGACATTTGAACTCTTAGGCCCCATTTACACTGCATGGTTCAAGTGACCCAAATCCGATTTTTTCCTCTCATGTGGCACAGATCGGATATGACCCATGAACCTGTAAGCAGGAAAAAAACGCATGGATTCCGATTTTCTCTGATCGGATCCAGGCCTCACTCATATGTGGTAATAAATCGGATATGAATCGCATACGTGCATTTGCGTGTGCCATGTAAGCAGACAAATCGGATATTCCCCAGTAAATGCGAGTCGTACGTCATTAAAAAAGTGACGTCAACTCAGGGGGACACCACAACTGCGCGATCACATTCTTATTATAGGCGCGAGGGAGAAGGATACACACAGTGGAGCGATGCGGAGGCTTTTAAGTGTTTAGGGGGAATAGACAGTGCACGCAAAAATGCAGGGTTGTTACAGAAACAAATCCGTGTTTGAAGACATTTCACGAGATATGGGGAGGCACGGTTTTAAGCGCTCGTGGCTACAATGCCACCATAAGATACAAAGCTTAAAAAACAAATATACAAAACGAAAGCAAAACACTGGATAATTTTATTCGCATCTGCATCCATTGTATTTCGTGCTGTTTTACTTCCTTTTCCGGGTCAGAACGTCTACATTTGGTAGTTTCAGCAGTGTATAGTGTGAATGCAAAAATCGGATACGGGTCACTTTTAAAAGATGATGTAAGCGGGTCGTCAAAAAAATCGGATATAGTCAGAAAATCGGATTTGGGCATCAAGACCTGCAGTGTAAATGCAGCCATAATGACAGGTGAAATGTCTCAGAAAAAAAGAACTTCTTACAATATTTAAATTGGAAATGCATATTCTCAGAGCACCGCATCTGGGGAATTGACAGGCAAAATATGTTTTTCTAAAATATATTTAAGCACCCCCAAAAAAGGAAAATATGCATGCGTTATGGATGTGACGGGAAATGACAGAGTTTTTGGTATACTGTTCGATTTCCTTTAAAGTCTGTGAACTTTAAAATCGAATGTATAAATATTGCTATCCACATGATGAAGGGGTCTTAGCTGAACATAAAAATATCAATGTTTAAAATATATATATTTCTGAAGTGTATTATGAGGAAAAACCAACGTTATGGATGTGACAAAAACCTTGTTATGGATGTGACGCGTCTGAAATACATCGAATAAGTTTGGAAAATCAACAATCAAACCATCATGGCACTTTTGTTGATGCATAATGGCTGTGTTTTCACATTAAGAAGACTGTCTGAAATGATTCTGAAGATTATTAAATAAACTAAACCTTTAAAACGTTATGGACGTGACAGTGCACTGAAGCGTCAAGACCTCTTTATTATAGCCCTTATAAATTCAACAGGCAGTGCTGTTATGACCAAATTAGAATATTTATTTCTCAGGCATACCTCCATCTCTCTGCAGAATGCTTACTGTTAAAATAAAGTTTAAAAAGGGGGGTCTTTGATACCTTTTTTTTTGAAAGCATGAAATATGGCTGGTTGAAAATGTAATTTAAGCACTGTTGCTCACCTCATATCTGGTGGATAAACAAGGCAATTTTCTTAATTTTTGTTAAAGCACATTAATACAGTAGGCCCTATATTACAGACCTAAATGGACAACTTAAAATGGGTTTTGTTCTTTTGGTTAGAACTTTATTTTTTCATGGTAAAGATGACCTTTGCATGGAATTGCCCAAGTATAAAATCATTGGTTACCCGTGCGCCAGCTCAGCCGCATCGAACTTCCAATGTAAACACATTATGATGCGAAAACGAAACCATCGTGCGAAATACCGGAGTGAACATGGCTGTCAAAGACTTTTGTAGATTATGTGATGTAAATCTATGCATCCACGGCACAATCGGGGCCTCTAAACTAATATTTGACAGTAGAGAGAAACAGGAAAATATTTGCAGCCAACTGTCAAAGTTAGGATTAGTTCTGTCAAACACAGCTCTTTGTTCATTTCGAGTCTGTCGGAAATGCTGCAACTTAATTGCAAGATTACAGCATGACATGGCAATATTTAAGAACTGGAAAAGAAAGGGTGACTGACCTGTCAAAAGGGTGCCAGTTCGAGCTCGACAGATAAAAGAGACCGAGATACACCCTCTAAAACTCCAAGGACCATAAAAAAGCAGAGGAAGGCCATTGACTTGCCATCACGGAGCAGTGTCACCGAGGTGGGTTAAACACTACAATTAGGGCTGGACGATTTTGGCTAAAATCATAATCTCGATTAATCGAACAAGTCACCTCGATTACGATTATTGAACGATTATTTAAAAAAAAAATCTCATGTCACTGGCAAGGCTTTTACTGTAAATATGTTTACGGTTATTTTTTCTAATGAAAGAGTGCATAATCCTATCTTTGTGATTCTAAAATAAGGAAACACAGATAGCTATTAATGCTTATTTATTAAATATTTCAAACATTTGAATTAAACAAAGCATACAATGCTTGAAATAAAAACGTCTTATAAAAAACATAATTTAAGTTTTAATGTAAAAATAAAGTTTCCTAAAAATGTAGAAAATAAAGTTATTTTTGTAAACAAAACAAATTATTGTAAATATTGCCATCTTAAAAGTAAAATACAACTTGTATAAAACTAAAAAACAAATCATTTTCATATCGTATAGCATTTGTAAATGCTTGTGTTAGACACCTGCTTTGTGGAGGCACTTGCTGGGCGTTTGTCAGTCTCTCTCTCTTTTTGAGCCGCACATGTAATGTCTCAGCAGCGTCTAGTTTGCTAAACCACGCTTGTGCATTTTTTTGCTCGAGAAACCACGCTTGTGCATTTTTTTCTCTGATTCGATCACAAACACGCTGGCGAACGATCCCGGTTTCAGCGTCATCATTACAACACGGCACTGATTACAGCTTTTGTTCACACAGCGCGCGTTCTGGGACTGAACACGGCAATGTTACTAGGTCCCCAACCTGGCATCAATCCCGGCTCGTGTTTGCATTCACACAGAAGGAAAATTCCCGACAATTTCCCGGGATCAACGCGCTGTGTGAAAGGAGCTCATGTTGCTTCAATGTCGCAGACTGGACGGTGCGGAGTCATGTGACTACACACCCGGTAATATGTTTTAAGGGGAAAGTACATTAACACGCAGTGGGCGGAAATATTAATAGGAGAAATAGAAATAACCTATTTAAAACTAAAACCGAAATAACCGACATGGTAAAATTACGTCGGTTATAGGCTCTGAATTTCGGTTTTGATTATTTTTCGATTAATCATCCAGCCCTAACTACAATGCTATGTTTGAAATCGGTCTAGTACTTTTACCTGTTTGCAAATGTTGCAGACTAGGCACATTTAAGTCTGCTAGGAAGAACAGTGACGATCGATAATATTTGATCAATTGAACTTTTACCTAAACCTGTCGGGAGTAGGACCACGACATCACCTCCATTCAAAATGTTTACCAAACACTCTTCTTGTTCGGCCTTCAGTTTGGAAATGCCAGGAATATTCTCCACAACAGAGCGAATTGCGTCCTGTGTCTCCATAAATCGTGGTCGTTTTCGATTTCCCCAATCTTGAACTTGGTGCTTAGCGTCTACGTCACGGCTCTCAGCCCGCCCTCTGTTCATTGATTGGCCGGCTGTTTTCAGGCCGGAGGAAAACTGAGAGACATGTCGATGTCTCAGACTAAGTACAGAAGCGAAATGAAATTGAGCGGAAGTAAGAAGTCTGACGTAGTCAGGCTAGATTTATTGGATCCTGTTGATGATTTCCTGGAAGGAATATCTATGGGCCCACATTAGTATTTTGTGCAAGACTACGCCTCACAATTGGACAGGCCCAGTAATGGTGATATTTGGTCCGCATACTGGAAAATAAAGACTAAGGCTGTTTTATTGGTTTGGGATAACGCTAAAGAATTAGCTGTCTCTGTTTGGGAAACAATTGTGGGTTGGTGGTATTACATTAAAATAGCTCTGATTAGTTTGACTGTTATCATTGTAGTAATTGTATTACTAGTGTAGTAGATTTTTCCCTAAACCTACCCTACCATACCATAACTTATACTTTCTCCCCGGTCGCCGCGCAGCGCCTCCCACGAGGCCCACCCCATTTCTACCCAAAGCTCTCTAAATCCTGGAAGGCTACTTTTTCGGCTAGGCTGCTTATCATCTGTCTCTTCGACGCTCTCCGTTGTGGACGGTGCGAAAGACAAAGGATATGTTTCCATTCCTCCGGTCGAGGAAGCGATCGCAACGCACCTTTGCCCACCCGCCGCTGGATGGCGTTCTAAGGCCGCTCTGCCTTCTAAAGCCTGCCGAACCACTTCTGCTTTCGTCAGCCGCTGGCCAGGCCGCCTCAGCACTCAACCTGATGGCAGTGCTGCAGATTTACCAAGCCAACCTTCACCGTTCTTTGGACGAGGCGGTCACGGACCCCGACAGCCTTACTGACTTGAGGAGTGCCACAGACCTAGCTCTGCGAGCCACCAAGTCCGCCGCCCAGGCCATCGGGAGGAACATGGCGTCCCTCACCATTGTCGAGAGACATTTGTGGCTGACGCTGTCAGATATAAAGGACACTGACAGAGCCTCCTTCCTTGACGCGCCTGTCTCCTTCCGGGCTTTTCGGGCAAGCTGTTGATGGGTTTGTGGAGCGTTTTTTAGAGGTTCAGAAGACGTCGCAGGCTATGCGGCACTTCTTCCCTTGAAGCTCGAATTCCGCGTCAGGTCGCTCTAAGAAACACCCACCTGCATGGAAAACAGCTTCCCCGCAGCCTCCACCGCCAGCTTCTCAGCATCAGCGACCGAGAGAGCACCAACGCTCGAGCTCGGCTGGCCATCGCTGGCCACCCCCTCCTCGGGGACCAAGGCCCAAGATCGCACTGGATTCTGTGCCACCGAAATCTTCCCGACTCTAGGAAGACGATGAAGGTCGAGTTCGGCTGCGGCCGGACCGCCTTTCAAAGCAGCACGTGTCGCTCTCACAGTTCCCTCGGCCACGGTGACTGGAGATGTCTATTCTACAGCCAACGAGCCAGTTCCACAACCCGCTCGCCTGTACGACAAAACGTCTAATCAATTAAATTCCATAATTGATAATGAATTAGATTAACAACTTATTTTTAACATGAATTATTTATTAAAATGTTTAAGAATAATATTGTCCTATGAAATGTATTTTATTCAGAAAATGAATGTTTCTTTTTATGATTTAATCCAAATATATTATAAAAAACGGTGGTAATTAAATGTAAATGTAACTTGTCTCCTTTTATTTTTTGGGGAAGCGCTACAAAAACAGATTTACTAAATCAAACCATGGACAAAAAATATATTCCTTTAAATAATGTTTAAATAAAATGTATTATTATTGTTGTTATTATTATTATTTTGAGAAGTAGGCTACGTTCTATTGTATGCCTACAATAGTAATATATTTCTGTCATAATGTCTCCTAGTAAAACCGAACTTTTACTTTGACGGGTTGTAGTGAAGACCAAAAGTGTAAAAAAAGTGTTTCAAAGTGTTTTAAACCAATGGTTTTTCTCAAATAAAATTATGAAAAATGCTCATTAGGCGTTCTCTCAGAGCAGCTCTGGAAATGTTCATGTATTCATATCCTCAAATTGTTTGTGAGACGCTGAAAACACCATGAACGTCACGCATACTTGAGTATGTAGTAGACAAAGCGGCGCAGCTCAGCAGAACAAATATGGTTATATATTTGCAGTATTTTTGTGCTTAAATATTCACAGACCATGTCGCGATTGGATTTATTGCACAGTTCTACTTTCCATGTATTCATCCATCCATTATTTTGCGTGTTTTATGTGACATAAGTGAATAATTCCATTTTCATGACTGGATTCCAGGATTCCCTCTGCATAACGTTTTCATTCGGCCTTAAAGGATTAGTCACTTTTTAAAAAACTTTTGCTGATAATTTACTCACCCCCATGCCATCCAAGATGTCCATGTCTTTCTTTCTTCAGTCGAAAAGAAATGAATGATTTTGATGAAAACATTCCAGGATTTTTCTCCATATAATGGCCTTCAATAGTAGCCAAAACGGTTCAAGGTCCAAATGACAGTTTTAGTGCAGCTTCAAAGGACTTTAAACAATACCAGACGATGAATAAGGGTCTTATCTAGCGAAACGATGCGCCATTTCGAAAATAAATAAAACCGTTTAATTATTATTAGCACAATGCTGCCTTGCTCTGTCCTGAGATGCACGTTCGTGAATCTCCTGTTCGAACTCGTTCATCAAAATTAACAAATCTTTTTTCGAGTCATTTCGTTCGTTGAATGAACAAAATGACTCGAAAAAAGACTCGTTCAAAATGAACAAATCTTTTTTCGAGTCATTTCGTTTGTTGAATGAATAAAATGACTCGAAAAAAGATTTGTTCATTTTGATGAACGAGTTCGAACAGGAGATTCAGGCACGTGCATCTCAGGACAGAGCAATTAAGGCGAGCATTTGTGCTAATAATAATTAAACTGTTTTATATATTTTCGAAATGGCGCATCGTTTCACTAGATAAGACCCTTTTTCATCGTCTGGTATTGTTTAAAGTCCTTTGAAGCTGCACTGAAAAGTGAACTAATCCTTTAAGTTATAATTGGGACATACCTTTATCTGCAGGAGGGATGGTGTCCTCCTTTTGTAGCCATTTTGCGTCCACATTTTTTGCAAATTTGATATCTATCCTCGAGGACAAACACGCTTTTTTCCTACAAACTATTTTCATACTGCCCATAATTCGCTTCATAAAAATTCGAGGGCGCTTCGCTTTCAGGTTCAGCTGGGTCTGCGTCACCTTTCTTGCGCGTTTGTTCTCCCGCCCTTCAACCAATGCAGTAATTTCCGGAGTGTGATTTTTTTTTTTCTCCCTTGTATTATTATTTTTTACTTAGTGACGGATATGATTTCAAATGTAGCGAAGTACAATACTTCAAACAAATCGTACTTAAGTAAAAGTACAGATTTTAAAAACTACTTGAAAAAGTAGAAGTACACAAAAAAACTACTCAATTACGTAACGCGAGTAAATGTAATTCGTTACTTACCCGAGATAACAAAACTCTGCTCAAAGGGCACCATAGAAACCGTCCCTCTAGAACAGAGCGAGTCGGGTTTCTACAGCCGTTACTTCCTGGTACCCAAAAAGGATGGCGGTCTCAGACCCATTCTAAATCTCAGGCTTTTGAACAGAGCTCTCATGAAGCGATCGTTCAAAATGATTACAACCAGACAAATTCTTACGCAAATTCGCCCGAGGGACTGGTTTATATCAGTGGATCTGAAAGACGTTTATTTTCAGATACAGATAGCCCCCCGTCACAGGCAGTTCTTAAGATTCGCCTTCGAGGGTCAGGCTTACCAGTACACCATCCTTCCGTTTGGCCTGTCCTTAGCACCTCATACATTTACGAGGTGCATGGACCTCATTCCCTGTCGCCCTGGGGAACAACAGGGTATGCGAATACTGAACTATTTGGAACTATTTGGCTAATTATGGCCCAGTCGGAGGTGGACACACAGGGCTTTGTTACTAAGCCATTTAGAGGCTCTTGGCCTCAAAGTCAATTTGGACCAAGAGTTCGCTAGCTCCCCGTCAGAGAACTTCTTTTCTGGGAATGGATCTGGAATCTGTGTCAATGACAGTGCGGCTGACGTCACAGAATGCTCTGTGTATCCAGCGCTTGGCAATGTCATTCAAAGTAGGCGATGTCTCTCCTCCGAAAAGATTTCAGAGGATTCTAGGCCTCATTGCTTTAGCCTTAGCGGTGCTTTGTTTAGGCCTGCTTCGCATGCGCCCTTTACAGCACTGGCTGAAGACGCGGGTCCCGCGTCGAGCATGGGCATTTGGTCGCTTACGTCTCAAGGTAACTCAGAACTGTGTCACAGCTCTGGAGCCCTGTTACCACAGGTAATCAAGCGTATCAGGGAGAACGGTTCCTGTGTGCTTCTAGTAGCCACGTTCTGGCCGAACCAAGTTTGGTTTCCGGAGCTGATGCAGCTTCAGAGCTTGGCTCTGTGGCCTGTCTCGTTGAGGAAAGATCTCCTCTCGCAGGCCGGGGGTACGATTTGGCACCCACAAACCAAGCTTTGGGCTCTGCATGTGTGGGCCATCAACAGGTACCCCCTTCAGTCTCCCCGACGGGGTGTTAAACACGATTACGCAAGTTAGAGCGCCCTCTACTAGACGGCTTTATGCTTCCAAGTGGTCAGTGTTCTCAGGTTGGTGCTCAGCTCGCAACCTGGATCCACAAGATTGTGGGGTATCGGAGGTTCTCTCCTTCCTACAGGAGCTCTTGGATAAGGGTAGATCCCCATCCACGCTCAAGGTATATGTGGCGGCTATTGCTGTGTTTGTCAGACATTCGCATGGCTAGTCACTGGGTAGGAACGACCTTGTAGTCCGCTTCCTCAGGGGAGCTAGAAGGATGAACCCTCCTCGTCCCCCCTCGATTCCCATATGGGACCTTTCCTTGGTCCTAGAGGCCATGAAGGGTGCCCCTTTCGAACCTCTGCAGTCTGTGGACCTTAAGTATCTCTCATTGAAAACCGTCTTTGTGGTGGCTATCGCCTCAGTCAAGCGAGTGGGTGACTTACACACGCTTTCTGTTAGCCCGTCGTGCCTGTCGTGTATTTTCTTCCTTGACCAGCAATAATGACCACTGACGACTTGAAGTGAATAAACTGAACTGTTTACTGAAGTTTCTGAACTTGAATGATTAGATACAGCGCTCGCACATTTAATCAATCTCACTTCCTCCTTTTTCTTAATACACTGATGCATTATTGGTAGAATTTTCTTAAAGCTGAACAACCCCATTAATGACAAAACTGTTTCTGTTATTATTAAAGATAAAAAATTCACATTTCTATTCAAATTAATTCACAACAGTGCCTTGAGTTTGGGCCTAACGACTCCAAGATCATCCTCCAACCAAGACATGGTTATGCCCCAAAGTGCTTGCCACTCCTTTCAGAGCACAAGTCATTTCCCTGTCAGCCCTCTCCGGATCTGAAAGCGAGTCTAACGTGAATCTCCAGGGCCCTGAGAATTTACGTTGAATTTTCGGCTGCTTTCAGACAGTCAGAACAGCTCTTTGTTTCTTTTGGTGGCCGATCTAAAGGTCTAGCTGCCTTGAAACATAGCCTTTCCAGGTGGATAATGGACGCTATCTCACTGGCTTATACTTCTAAGAGCCTTCGTTGCCCTCTGGGCGTCAGAGCTCATTCCACTAGATGCGTGGCCTCTTCGTGGGCCCAGACCAATCCCCTGGTCCAGTGGGATTTCCCTTTACGATATTTGTATGGCGGCAGACTGGGCCTCTCAGTCTACATTTATAAGGTTCTATAACCTGGAAGTTCCCGCTCTCCAAGCTAGACTATTGTTGGTTTAGTTAATCCGCTCAGTCCTGCCGGACTCGCGACCGCAGACTGCAAAGTTTTCAGATCAGGCAGGCTAATGCCTCCCCTGACTGTTATACAGTGTTAAGCACCCTCTATATTTAACCCTCTGGGGTCGGCGGACTCGCCGGCGATACCAGCTCACTTTTTTCCTTATCAGTGCAAAAGAGACTCAAATTACTCTGTTGATTTTGATCTTACATTTAAGTGTTGTACATCATTAGATCCTGTTTAGTGTCTAGTTTTTTATGGGTGTTGTGGGTACTGAAGAATTACAAATTTAAGAATATGTTTAATTTAGATTTCCAATACTATAATATATAGAAGTTTATTAGTGTGAATGCCTGAGCAGATTCTTAAATCAACACTGAGCCTATCTTCATGTCTCAGCATGTGAAGTGACCTGCTGAGAGGGTCTCCCCCCCTCACCTTTTGGCAGTGCGGGAAGCTCGGCTTCATCCTGTTCTCCTGGCTCAGGACATTTACATGTTTTGTTTTGATGTATTCTTAGAGTGTATCCCCCCCCCCTTGCCTTTTGTCCTGTCACAGTGCAGGAACCGAATGTAACCCCTCCCCCTTGAAAGATATATCAACTACAGTTATTCTGCTTTAGACCAGACTTGGGTACGATTTTGGACGAAGCAGACTACAGCAAATAAAGAATCCTGCTTTAAAAGATACACTCGAGTCTCCTGGTCTTCGCTCTTCTGAGTTCCTAAACTTTAGAAGAAATTAATTCCCAATAGATGGTGCCGTGACCCGGATAGAATTAACTTTACCTGAATCCAGATTTGAAACAAAGACTGAGTTCCAGAACTTCAAGCTCAACAAAGAATCTCAACAAAAGAACTTCTCACTGAATTCCAGACTGAATCTTGAAACTTCAAGCTCAACAAAGAATCTCAACAAAGAATGAACTTCTGACTGAATTCCAGACTGAATCTTGAAACTTCAAACTCAACAACTGAACCTCAACAAGAATTCACCTTTCTGACTGAAGTTCCAGACGGAATCTTTTCCATACAAACAATGATTCGGTGAGTTTCACTCTATTCAAAGAACCGCTGAAAGACCAGTACAAATTTTGTGCCTCTGCTCCGCCAGAGAAAGAGTTATCAGACAGCTGTAGTGTTTGGTTAACTTAAGTTATCCTTTAAAAGTTGCCTTTTAGAGATGAAAATTTGATCCTCTGTTCAGGCAGGGAAGTTTTAACATTACATGTTAAAAAATAGATATCCTCTGTTTCAGGCAGACAGGGAAGAAAGAATACCCTCTGTTTCAGACAGGGAGATTTAGTATCTTATGCTACTGATATAAATACCCTCTGTGCAACAAGTTAAGTGTGAAATGTTGGTAATTTGGAAGGTTAACAAGAATTGATCTGTGTTAACAAGTGTACCCTCTTTTGATCAGAGAAGTTTTAGTGTTTGATTGTGTGATAACAAAGAACATCACAAAATGGTTAGAAGGAATGCTAGGCTAGTTCCATCAACTGAGGAAAATGGATTAGCTACTCCTTTATGGACAGACAATGAGTTCAAGTCATTGCTAGGAGAGCACATGAATTCCATAGTGACTGAGTCAGTTAGGTTGGATTTGACAAAGAAGTTTGGTATTGACCAAGACAAAGTTTGGTCTATTGAAGAATGCAAGAAGGTGTTAGGTGCATGTATCCGAAAGAAAAACATGAAAGGAATAATATGTTGCCATAGAGAATATAGCTTATCCATTGCACAAGAACAAGCTAGGTGTATTGATAAGTTAAATGAACAGAACAAACAATTGCAGACTCAAGTGTCTTGTTTCAAGACAAAGGTGAGCCATAATCAGGCCTCAACCAAATGTGACTCTGAAGACCAACAGTCAGATGAAAGCTATCCTGATTTACAGTCTGTCTGTAGACTAGAAAACACTAGACATTCTGGTTTGGTAGATAGAGATGTAAATGCATTTGAAGTGTGTGGAGCAAGACAAAAGGCTCAGACTAGGGCAAAAGGGATTGACTCTGTTCAATCTGCAACCCCCACACTGCAGTTACAAACAGTCAAATTATCTTTAGGTCCTAAAGAAATCGAGAGAATCGCTGAAAATTTGCCATCAGTGCAAAGAAATTTTTCTGAGTTTAGGAGAGAATTGTCCAGAAAGATGCGGCTTTACGATATGTCTCTAGCTGAAATCACTCAGCTAATATCACAGATCTTAACTGAGTCAGAATTCAATGATTTTGAAAATGCCGTAAACAATTCTGAGTTTCAAAATGCCAGAAAAGATTACTTGAGAGAGGGAGTTCTGAGAGTGTTAACAAGCATTGTTGGACCGAAAGTAGACTGGTTAAAGATCACTAATTGTGTACAGAAAAATGATGAAACTGTTAGTGAGTACACAGAAAGATTTTGTCAGACAGCTGCAGCTTACAGTGGAATTGCAGTCACTCCAGAGAAGGTGTTAGCTGATAATGGGCCTTTGGTTCGCACCTGGTCTCATTGTCTTTTGCCAGAACACAGAAAGGCGTTGCCTTTCTTAAACATCACATGGGCTACTAGAAATTTGCAAGACAATTTGGAAAGTTTAGCTACTTGGGAAAGAGACTCTGATGTCAAGGCAAGAGTGAAAATTGCAGCAGCTTCCTTTAAGGTCAACGCAGAGAAACAACAGAAACGCAAATTTCCTAAGAGAGAGGGCATCAGTTGTTATTATTGTGGTAAACATGGACATTGGGGAAAAGAGTGTAGGAAAAACAAAAAGAATGTAAGAGAAGTGAACAATATTACTCAGCTTCTGCTGAATCTCCTGGCTGCTCTGAAGCAGCCCCTCCCCTCGTCAGTAACCCAGTTGGGAAGCTGTTTTAGTTGTTAACCATTCTGGGCTGTGAGTGCTTAATTTTCCCCACTAACTTACAACAGAGATAAAAGACTTCTGTTTTTTGTTTAATAGAACAAAAGGAAAGTGACTGTCTCAGTTTTTCCTTTGGGGGACACTAATTAAAATAAACTCACAGCCTTAAATGTTATTTTACAGCACAGGCCTTTCATCATTAATAGTGTTAGGTCAGACTGTAAACGTAAAATGCCCTCGTGCAGTGTCCACAATAATGCCAAACATTGTTTCATCCTCATGTATGATGTCTGCTATGACTGAAGTTGTTAGAGGATGGAGAAATAACTCAGATGAAGATTACACACGTCACAGGACAGGTAGTCCAAGAAATCTCTAGAATGTTGCAAGCCATTAGAGCCTAAGTGGCACATCAAGTGATATTAATTACAGCAGTTGCAGTATTGTGTCAGAATAAACCTGGACAGATTGTGTCACACTGTAAAAGTTGCTCCCCCTCCCACAGGGAAATGACAGGACACAGGAACAGTGAGGGGCTGAAGGAAGAACCGATTGCAACAGGCATCGGGGGCCAACCCTTCGGTGAAGACTCCCTCATAGGCATTTCCCCCATCCATTAGTCCATTCCTCACCTCACTGGTTCTATTTAGGTGTCAAAATAATTAAGAATAGGGAAAGATGGAACAACAATAGCAGAATAACAACAGCAGACTCTGAAAAGTTTACAACACTAGTGTTTGAACAAATTACTGCTCCTGTCTTTTGTTTTCTCTCTTCCTCTGTACAGATACCACTTGCTGACCTGAGACCCATATGCACCGACCTCCTCGTCTGCGTATGAAGACATAACATCAAGAATCAACTAGACCAACTTCCGAGCCAACTATCCTAAAAGGATAAAGAAAAGAAAAAAAATACACAACGCAGAGACGATGAAACCTTCAGTCATCCATCGACATGATCAAGATTGTCCTACTACTACACATCATGAGGATTGCACAAAGTTCGGACTCCAGAAACAACATATTCTTAGAGCTGATGAATATGTCAAAAAATGCTGTGTTTGCTGGAAAGAACGTTTGCAGGTCACGTCCTAAAATGGCTGCATTCCAAGACTCGTGCACAAACATGGTGGTCCAACAAGACATTCTTGATTTTTCAGCAAAATCCCACCAGATGACTGAAGATAATTCTTCATGGTTCAGAAACTTGATTGATCACGAGAAAATCACAGTTCCAACCAGAAAAGACTCACAAACTCTAATTGCATGTTTTGTTTCTGTGTCAATGCAATTGCAGAAACATCAACACAGAGCAAGCTATGTGCCTGTAACTTACGCAAGTTACAAGAATGAATTTTGAAGTGTCTAAATTTGTATTCTGTGAGAGTTTTTAAGAACTCTCAAACGGGGGACTGAAGAATTACAAATTTAAGAATATGTTTAATTTAGATTTCCAATACTATAATATATAGAAGTTTATTAGTGTGAATGCCTGAGCAGATTCTTAAATCAACACTGAGCCTATCTTCATGTCTCAGCATGTGAAGTGACCTGCTGAGAGGGTCTCCCCCCCTCACCTTTTGGCAGTGCGGGAAGCTCGGCTTCATCCTGTTCTCCTGGCTCAGGACATTTACATGTTTTGTTTTGATATATTCTTAGAGTGTATCCCCCCCCCCCCCCCCCCCTTGCCTTTTGTCCTGTCACAGTGCAGGAACCGAATGTAACCCCTCCCCCTTGAAAGATATATCAACTACAGTTATTCTGCTTTAGACCAGACTTGGGTACGATTTTGGACGAAGCAGACTACAGCAAATAAAGAATCCTGCTTTAAAAGATACACTCGAGTCTCCTGGTCTTCGCTCTTCTGAGTTCCTAAACTTTAGAAGAAATTAATTCCCAACAGTACTCACAATAAAAACAAAGTGTTGTGCTTTTCGTCAAATAAAGAATAATAAACATGATGCGCGTTTTGCCTTCTCTCTGTCAGTGAAGTCCAATCTAAAACGCGTCCGAAAAATGAACTGTAACTCTGTCAATACTTGTCACAGAGATACGAGAGATGTCTCTTTATGAAGCTGAAATTCTCCTCTTTTAAATGTAATTTACTAAAAATATAAATATTTCCAGTTTATGTAATCCGTTTGAAACCAAGGAGAGTTACAGTTTTTTCGCTCTCCCTTCATTATCTGTAATTAGCTGAGACCGCCACACCCCCAGAGCTGTTCACATGGTAAATAGGCGATCTATGCATAGCACACGTGGCACGCCCCCCGATCAATGCCATAACAACACAAAGTTCCTTTCATCAGAGATTCACTGATAGTTCATCGCGTTTTGAGGATTGCAGCACGCTACTCCTTCAGAGGATTATGGACAGCGGGACGAATTTACCTTTTCCTCAGAGGAATTTGAAACTCGGGCGACGAATGGCTGCATTTTGAAGAACAAATTGACCCCGAGGATACAAGTTCGGAGTAAATTGTTTAGTGTTTTAATTCCTTTTCTGATCATAGAGCTCAAATGCATTTTCAGACTATATTTTGTCTAGTTTTGACATTGACAGTTTTGTTTGACTTCTTCTGTGGTCTAGTGGCAGATCGTTTGCCAAGCGTGTCTGAGGTTACGGGTTCGAATCCACCTTCGGTATAGTTTTTTTTCTCTCATCAAAACCGAATATGTTCATCAGTGGTTACAGTTTATATAAAGCACACACGTATATAGGACACACGTTTGTGTGCATTTTATTTTGTGCTTTCACCAGAATGAATAGTGTCCGCAACGGTGATAGATTGAAGAGCGCATCCGAATGAAGACTGCGCGCGCGCCGCCACAAGAGAACACTGACTCCATGACACTGATAGCAGCGGACACGAGCGCTCAGCTTGAGTTCAAAAACAAAACATTTTTGCGCTAGACCTCTTATTTAAGAGCTGACTAAATGAATGCTCTGCTAGTTAACTGGAGATGTTTTATTTGTATTAGGTACAGCCATTCATTGAGTGTATCAGTAAATGCGTGCGGTCTATATGGGCCATAAACAGATACTCACGGTGACGCGGTCTACCCATCAATAGATGTTTCTCCGTCCATCAACAGATACTATGATTATATGATCACAATGTATCATACATGATCACAATGTATCATACATTGTGCATCTATAATCATAATTGTCCAGCACTTTACTTTGGATAATGTGCTAACAGTTTTTTGCTTTTGTTTTGTTGTGTTTACATCGTCTCCATCAGCCTTCAGAAATCATTCTGATATAATTTTTTTTAAAATCAATGTTGGAAACAGTTGTGCTGCTTAATTTTTTTTAACCTGTGATAGTTTTTTAGGATTCTTTGAATGCACTTTTTTTATAAAATAAAACAAGTTTGGTCTTTTTATGTTTTTTTTTTTTTTTGAAAGGATGTGTTAAGTGATATGAATGACTTTAAGTGTTTATGTTCTTAGGAAAGATTTATATTTTGAATAAATGCTGTTCTTTTTAACTTTTTATTCATCAGTGAATCATTCTTAGTTCAGACTGCCTCACAGCACCTTGATGGGCCATTGGGGGAGTGTCTTTAGTCTTCCCAGGTGTAAATCACATTAATATTCATGACCATTCACACATACTCCGCATACAGCACTGCTGACCCAAAAACTGATGTAAGAAATTCAAAACGTTATATTGATGTTTCTGAAAGAGTGGTCAGAATGATTTTCACTTCATTTTGAAGTAAAAATTCTAGCCTACATGAATAGTAAGTCAAAAGTATTGTGGACAACTATTCAATATGTGTTAAATGGCCTTATTGCGGTGACATTTTTTTCCCCAAAACATACTAACCACGCAAATTATTTTTTTTCTATAAAATGCAAACTTGTACATCCATTTTGCTCACATATTATTGTAGCAGAGTTTGTGCTGAATACAGCAAATTTATATGTTGGCAAATGGTATGTTTTAAGTAGCTGAAATAAGCACAAATGTCAGGGCATGTCAAAACACCTCAAGAGCCCCAAAACAGCTCAGACCCCAGAGGGTTAAGGTAACAACGTTGTCTTATTTCATTCTAATTAAGCCCATTCCCTGTCAGCTTTTTATATCCCAATATCATATGAGCTCAGGGCGCTCGCCCTTGGGTCAGTGTTGTGGGAGATTAACCAAGCGTAACCGAGACGTTCTTTCTAGAAGAGGTAACGAGTGTTGCGTAACCCTGCCGTGCTTGTGCTACCATCTGGTTTCGCTTCAGTCGATAAAAACCAAGGAGCATCCTATCGAGCTCTGGCTTATAAAGGCATAAGACACGCCCATTCGCGCGGTATGTGATGACTGCTTACGTCACGAGCAGTCCCTCGACAGGTTGCAGCAGTTGCCGCAAAGCAGGCAATAGGCGCGGAAGCTGCCTCGCCTAGGTCTGTTCGCTCCAGCAAATGCGTTTTAAATTAATACAAATTCTAAGGATAATTTTTGGCTTCAGTATTCTCGAGAAAAAGAGGTTTTCCCGTCGCGTAAGCTATAGCTTACACAGCACTCGTTCCCTCTTCTAGAGAGAACCGTTAGTAACCGAGACGTTTTATGACGTTACCATCTGTCTAGTTTCATTTTCCATATATGTTATTTATACACACTAATATTCACAAGTTTTCAACTAAAGGGGAAACATACATTTCAAACTCAAATGTTAGATGTTAAATAAGGTTAGATCTTGTACAGTCTAAAATGTCCACGACACTAGTAATAATAATTAATCATCTCAGTTATGCATCGTCTGCAAAAATCTGACAGATGTAACTGATTCAGCAGAATATCGCATGGTTCTTCTTTTTTCAGACAACTCCGGGTCAGAGACAGAGCTCTGGGAATTTTTGTGGACACATCTATTTATCTCACAGCTTCTTCGAAGCATGAGATATATACATTTATTTGGGGTAAAGGGGATTATAGCATTGATGTTATTATCAGTGTGCACTACTCTGTGCGATTTTTATAAAATGCTATATTACAATGTTGCTTGGATCTCGTCGTTGTTACCGTATATGTTTATAATATTAAACTTGATGAATTGGATAATATTGTGCCTAGAGTGCTGATGGGAAATAGTGTATTTAGACGTCCAAGAGGGGTGTAGTCAACCAACCAAACATTCTTTGGTTTTACTCATTGTGATGGATGATTAAAGGGTACCTATTATGGCATTTAAAATGTTCCTAATAATGTTCTGGGAGTCCCCAACAACAGTTTTACATGCATGCAATGACAAAAAACACTTTTGTTGTCTTATAATATGCATTTATTTTTACCTGATTTGCTCACCGACTCCCTAATGATTCGTTTGACGACTCATTTGTCCAAACCCCTTCTTTGCGTGACGCTAATCTGCAGTGATTGGTCAGATGACGCAGTCAGTTATATTTTGCGTTAGCCCAAAGCTTAAACATATTGATAAAGCACTGCAGTACTACAATACGCTTCACATAATTTCACATATTTCAAAAAACAAAAAAAAATGACATTGGAGACCTAGAAGCTGCTGAGCGTAACTCTCACTCTCTCACACACGCACGCACGCACGCACGCACACACACACACACACACACACACACACACACACACACACACACACACACACACACACACACACACACACACACACACACACACATAAAAGCAACAATTATTAATAGTACTTACAGGTTGTGATTCGGAGGAGGAAGCTGATCCAAATAAACTTGGTATTGAACCTTCCTATATCAGCCGACTCGCGAATCCACACTTGAAAGCATTTGTGTTTGTGAAGCGATTGTCATTAAAATAACGCGAACACAGCTCAAGGTGGCTATACTTGTGTGGTATAGTTGTAAATATAAACTCTAGCCACTGAGTCTTCACATGCTTGACCCTGGGCAGTGATAAAAAAAGTTTGCTTTTGATTCGCACTTCAGAACACACGTCTCGTCGACATGTTGTTTTCCCTGTTTTCTGGCGCGCGCACTGAGTGGGCGTGTCGAATTCAAATAATTTGTACAAGTGACGTACGAAAGTTAGAGAAAATGCATCTTTTGTCTATCGATTCATATCAGCGACTCAGAGTCGACTCTTACTTTTGAGAGACAATAACTTTTTATACGGTGAACTTTCATATTTAAAACTTTGCAGGATGTTTTTGTTCACTTAGATCTATGTTACACACTACATGAAAGGTAATTTTCAAAATTCCATGATAGGTACCCTTTAAGGGAATTTGGCCTTTGTGTTTCCTCATATGTAAACTCCTGTGAAACAAGAAGTCATAGCTAGACAATTTCATGTTCCTAGTCACCCTTGTGTGCTAAAAAAGGTCAATAATTAATTAGAATATACTTCAGAGATATTTTAAAAGATAAAATTCTAGGGGTGCCAACATGTTTTGTTGATTATTTTGTTCAATTATTTTACTTCAGTGAAAGGTTAGATTATTTTTTGAATGAAAGATCAAAAGATTAAACAATGCAGATTTATTTTTTACAGGCATTTTTGATCATATTTACCAGGGGTGCCATTAATTCTGAGCACCACTGTATCTGCATTTATGCCGGTTTGCAAATTGCAAAATAAATGTTGTATGAATAAAAGTGTCGGAAGACTATTTTTTCCCCAGTTCCTCTGGAAGAAACAGAAAGCAACTGAAACAGGAAGAATGTATGTGGTTTTTGGGTATATATACCTCAGTAAAAGTGTGTTCAAGTGTGTTCATTTTTTGGTATGCATCTCTAACCATCTGTAACCTTTTATTATTTTGCTACAAGTTTTGATTAATGTGTAACCAAGTATATTTCTCTTTGTATAAATACATTTTTATTTTTAAAAGACAAGTATTTTTTTGACTTACTTTAGCTGTACAAAGAAAGTTCAATAGCAATAAGATTTGAATAAAATCATAAAAATATTCAATAAAAATAAGAACATTTGTGCATCTTCACTGACCAGGACAAAAGGGAATACAGGAAGCTTTCACCAGATGGTAAGCATGAAAGATCCTTTGAGTCAATGATTGTTATTGTTGTATTTGGTGTTGGTGTGGGGGACATCCTTTAGATTTAACTGGAATAACAAACTAGCCAAATGTAGTAAACCTGACCTGATAGCAAAAGGCCACCTTAACCCTTTAGAACCTGAAGCTAAATAGGTGTTTTTCACATATTTAGATTTTTTGACAGTATAATTCTAAAACAATGTGCTATCTTCATGTGCAAGGTGTCATCTTTTTCAGAAAAAGATTAGCTTTCAACAAATTACAGTTATTGACCATTATTGTGTGTGGTGAGTTTGTAAATAGAATTGAAATAGACTAAAATAAAAAAACCGAGAATACATATTCTGATTGTTATTTAGAAAAAAAAACAGAAAAATCACGAACGTTAGAAACTAACACTTTATAGTTGAAAAATGAAGTATAATACATATATACGCAAGTCTTTTTTGTGACATTGGGTTGAAAAGTTTTCATTTAGGATGCTTGTTTTCATAAACGCACACATACAAATGCGTTCATTCATAGGCACGCACACATACACATGGATACACCACATGTAAAGATACGTGAAAGAGTAATGGCCATCCGCCTCCCAAGTTTCATTAAAAATCATCCCAATCCCCTCTTATGCTGTTTACCACTTCTTTCGCCATGTATTTGTTAGTTTCTTTTATTATTTTATGCAATCCAAAACACTCTAACCTGCGCGCTTTATATCTCTCTGTTCAAATCCTTCCTGCCAATCCTAGGACTGCGCGCGACTTTACAGGATTTCATCCTCTGAATTTAAGCTTAATAAAGCCTGAACCTCACCATTGGTCCATCGGTCGTATTTTTTAAACTCCATTGTTGATTCGAATAACAAACAACTGTTACTGCGAGCAGTGCAACAGATTTTTAAAAAATGGTGCTGGAAATAAAATGCTGCGTGATACCACCCTCAACCAATCAAAATGCTGTATGAACTCAATTAATCAGCATGTTCAACGCCCAAGTCCCAACCCTAAAGGTTCCTGAACTTTGAAAAAGTACTACCTCGCCAGCATAGACTTTTGGAGGGGGAAATATTTACCCGGAACTTCATTTAGGCCCTGGTTCCTGCGGTGGAAACACAGCGAGTCGTTATGAACATACCAACAAACAGATCACCCTTCAAATGGTTATTGACATGCATACCAATCAATTGTGCTTTGATATGTCTTTAAGTCAAAAGTCTTTAAGTTGACATGCCAAGATACATTGCATCTGAAAGTCTTCTGCAGAGTATATGCTCTGCCCTTTATATATTGTCTATGACCTTGCATTAACAATAACAGATATTGAAGGAAAACAGAAATGCTAGTTACACCACAACAAACAGCTCATTCATGCACAGCCGCATATGGCCAGACTGACGGTTTAAAAAAGTATGTAAATCAAACTGCAAATTTTTTCCCCAAACATTTGCATGCCTGTTTATTCACATTCAGAATCTTCATGTCTCTCCACAAGACCACCATTGAGACTGCATCCTAACCTAAGACTGGCAAACCTCAAATTTTATATTCACATTGGCAGGTGAACATGGAGTACCAGAACATTTCGAATGGCTCCCTGTTTGCCCGTACCTCAGTGGAAACACTAGTGTCCAGCAGTATTCTGGGATTCTGCTGTGCGCTGGGTGTACCAGGTAATGTAGCGGTGATGGTCATACTCGCCCAACATTTAAAGGAGAACAGCTTCACCCCGAAACTGATGCTGAGTCTGGCTGTCTCTGATCTACTGAGTCTGATTTCTCTGCCTGTGTGGATCTATGCCCTTCTGAACGGCTGGGTTTTTGGCAGTGCTCTATGCAAGTTATTATCCTATCTAGTGTACTGGAGCCTCTACTGTAGTGTGCATGCGGTCACCTTGTTGAGTGTGCAAAGGTACCTGCAGGTGCTGTATCCTCAGCGATGGGCGAAGCTTGGAAGGAAGGGTCAAAACGGGCTGATTTTTGTGATATGGACATCAAGTGCAGCTTTGGCTTCTTATGCTCTTTATTTCCGCATTGTCAAGCACATGAAGGATGGGTTTCTACAATGTAATCTGGATTATAGCAATACTCATGAAAAAAATGTTGTCTTATTTGTTGAGACTCTAGTGATGTTTATTGTGCCTCTCTTCAGCCTGTTGGGCTTCTACCTTCGACTTCACCAACGGATAAGTCATTCAGCTTCCTTCAACAGCCACAGGCTGACAAAACTGGTTGTCAGAATCGTAGTGGCCTTCTTCATATTCAGCATACCCTGTGCGATCAACAACATTGTTTTAATGGTAGTGTCAAGGGATTCAAATGCTGGCAACAATATAACTGGGGCTCTTTTCTTTATAAACAGTTGCGTGAACCCCTTTCTTTACGCCTTTTCTGCTTCAGCGCTGCGATCCAGAAGTACACAGTCAGACCAGCCACAACAGAATGAAACTAAGTAAGCAGGAAATCTTTAGTTATTTGTAACTAAATGTGCGTCTCTGATGTTATTCTCTGTGTCTCATATTTGTGTTTGCTTTGTGCAAAGAGAAGTACATAAAACAGGTTTTATTTTATACCATGTTTCCACAACTTGTAACCTCGATAGTTGATTTCCCCTTTACAAAAAACGTACTCGGTTACTAACGTAACCTCGGTTCTCTCTAGAGAGGGAACGAGTACTGCGTAATATCTTACGCTATGGGGAAAACTCTTTTCCACGAGATATTGAAGCCAAAAATTATCCTTAATTTTTTATTAATGTAAAACGCTTTGCGGCAGCAAGCAGACATAGGCGAGACAGCTCGCGCGCCTATTGGCTGCCCTGCGGCAACAGCAGCAGCCTATCGAGAGTGGCTCTGCGTGACGTCACGACGAATGGGGGCCTTTCGCGCCCATATAGTCACGTCCCGCCAGAAAGGGCGTGGTCTCGCCCTATAACCAGGCTCGATAGCTGCTCTTACGTTGGTTTTCATCGCCGAAGCGAACCAGAGCGTATTCCAAGCACGGCAAGATACGCAGTACTCGTTCCCTCTCTAGAGAGAACCGAGGTTACGTTAGTAACCGAGTACGTTCTCTTACGAGAGTATCTCTCGTACTGCGTAATATCTTACGCTATGGGGAACACAATGCAACACGCCGTGCTGGTAGGGATCCAACACCAAAGTCCCAGGGGCCGAAGCCCGGGGCGCATATAGTGCATAATCACCATACACTCACAGAGAGTGAGGGAAGAGAGGCTAGAAGCATCATTCCCTGTAAATAGCATCCGAAAGGAGCTAATCATGTGACAAATAGACCATACCGTCAGGGTGAACATTCAGCCTGAACTGGGTGGCCACAAGTGTGTCAACATTTTAATGAGCTGCTGTACCGGTCAGTGAGCAATACGCAGGTCAAACTCAGTATCCGAGCCGCACAGCGGGCAGATAGCACTGAATTTTATACCGCCAAAAGCTTAGCTTGTAAGGCGGGAACCTCCAAGTTATAGTATTTTATAAATGTAGACGGCGAGGCCCAGCCCGCGGCCATACAAATATCTTGCAGGGTAACCCCGCTAGACCATGCCCACGAGGAGGCCATGCCTCTTGTGGAGTGCGCTCTAACACCCAAAGGGCACTGTAGGCCCTTAGAAGTGTAAGCCAGCGCTATGGCACCGACTATCCATCTGGATAGGCTCTGTTTCGAAGCGGCAAGTCCCTTAGCACGGCCGCCAAACGAAACGAAAAGCTGCTCAGTCTGTCTGAAACCAGACGAGCGGGACACATAAGCCCTTAGTGCCCTGACAGGGCAAAGGAGACTCGCGTCCTTCTCCTCATTGAGAACCGGAAGGGCAGACAGGGAAATCACCTGGGCCCTGAACGGTGTGTTGAGGGATTTCGGCACATAGCCGTGCTTCGGTTTGAGTATGACCTTTGAGTCATTAGGTCCAAACTCCATGCATGACGCGCTTACTGAGAGCGCTTGCAAGTCCCCTACGCGCTTCACTGAAGCGAGAGCCATAAGAAACGCTGTCTTGAAAGACAAGTGTTTCATGTCTGACGACTGGATTGGCTCGAATGGGGCACCTTTCATGGCCTCTAAGACCGTGGAAAGGTCCCATGTCGGGACTGAAGGGGGCCTGGGAGGGTTTAGCCTCCGAGCTCCTCTAAGGAAACGCACGACTAAGTCGCTCTTTCCTAGTGACTGGCCAGACACCGGTTTTGCAAACGTTGCTATGGCCGCCACGTATACTTTGAGCGTGGAAGGGGACCTGCCCTTATCCAGCAGCTCCTGAAGGAAGGAAAGCACTTCCGTAACCCCGCAGTCTACAGGTGAAAAGCCCTGCGCTTGACACCAAGCAGAGAACACAGACCACTTCGAGGAGTAGAGCCGTCTGGTAGACGGGGCTCTAGCCTGCGCGATCGTGTTTAACACTCCCTCTGGGAGGTCAGCGGGTACCCGTTGATGGCCCATGCGTGCAGGGACCACAAATCCGGGCGAGGATGCCAAATCGAGCCTTCCGCCTGAGAGAGGAGGTCTCTCCTCAACGGTAAAGGCCATGGGGCAGCGCTGGTCAGCTGCATCAGGACAGGGAACCACGACTGGTTTGTCCAGAGCGGAGCTATGAGTAGCACTGGGCATCCCTCCCTCCTGATTCGCTCCAACACCTGAGGCAGGAGTGAGACAGGGGGAAAAGCATATAGGGGGCGGCAGGGCCAAACATGGGCCAGCGCGTCCCGGCTTTTCGAGAAGAATCTCGGGCAGTGAGCGTTTTCTTGGGACGCGAACAGGTCCACCTGCGCTTTGCCAAACGTTTCCCACAGCAGCTGGATCGTCTGCGTGTGCAGAGACCATTCTCCTGCTGGGACGTTATTTCTGGACAGCCTGTCTGGCCCCACATTTAGGTGACCAGGCACATGCGCCGCTCTCAGCGAGAGCAGGTTGTGCTGAGCCCAGACCAGGAGGCGTTCCGTCAGCCTGTAAAGGTTTCGGGACCTGACGCCGCCCTGGCGATTTATGTACGCCACCACTGACATGTTGTCCGACCGGACCAATACGTGGTGGCCTATTATCTGGGGACAGAAGCGCCTTAGCGCTTTGTCGACTGCTATTAATTCCAAGCAGTTTATGTGAAGGAGCTTCTCCCGCGCTGACCATAGGCCAGCTAGCGGTCTGCCCTCGAGCAGCGCTCCCCACCCCGAAGTGGAGGTGTCCGTAGACACCACCTTCACACTCGAGGGGATCCCCAGACTCACACCTGACTGATACCAGTCGGTTGCTTTCCATGGTTTCAGAGCCGAAATGCACTGAAGGTCGACCCTGAGGCGAAATAGACCTGCGGTCCACGCCCTGGGGGGAACTCGTGCTTTTAGCCATAGCTGCAGTGGGCGCATGCGGAGCAGGCCCAACTGGAGTACGGAGGCTGCTGTGGCCATCAGACCCAGCATTTTCTGAAACCTTCTGAGCGGGACTATAGAGCCGTGGCGGAAGGATCTCGCGACGTGCTGAATATTCCATCCGCGCTCCGGTGACAGGCGTGCTGTCATGGATAGCGAGTCTAACACTGTTCCCAGAAAGGAAATTCTCCAACTGGGGAGCAGTGAGCTTTTCGCCCAATTGACTGTAAGGCCCAGCTCCTCGAGGTGCTCGAGTAATGCGGCCCTGTGTTCTATGAGCTCCGTTCGTGAACGAGCTAGAATCAGCCAATCGTCCAAGTAGTTCAAAACTCGCATGCCCCGAAGTCTCAGGGGGGCGAGGGCCGCGTCCATGCACTACGTGAACGTACGGGGTGCTATGGACAGGCCGAACGGCAGGACTGTGTATTGATATGCCTGGCCCTCGAAGGCGAATCTCAAGAATCGCCTGTGATGGGACGCTATTTGTATTTGAAAATAGGCGTCTTTCAGATCTATTGACATGAACCAGTCTCCTTGGCGCACTTGCGCGAGGATTTCCTGGTCGTAAGCATTCTGAACTGGCGCTTCACGAGCGTTCTGTTCAGCAGTCGCAGATCTAGAATGGGTCTGAGCCCACCATCTTTTTTCGGTACCAGAAAATATCTGCTGTATAAGCCCCCTTCGCCCTGAGATAGAGGTTCTATAGCCCCTTTTCTCAGTAGTTTCGCTATCTCGGCTCGAAGTAGATGAAACACTTCGCTTTACACCGTAGTTTCGACTCGCGCCGTATAACGGCGGGGGCGTCGAGCGAACTGTAGCGAACAGCCTCTCGTTATAGTGTTCAACACCCATTCTGATACCCCGGGAAGCCTTGACCACGCATCTGCGTGAATAGCTAGGGGTAGAATGAAATCTGGGCTCTGGCCGCGGCAGGACGGCGGCTCGAGAGCCCCTGTGTACTGGGAACACAACACCGTGTTTACAGCGTTCGAGGCGGGGGGCGCGCTGATCACAGCGGGCAGCCTGGCCGCGCTCAGCTTCTCTATGGCGGGACGCGCAGAGAAAGCGAGCGGGGCGAATCCTGTGGGATTCGGCGCGTGTGAGGGAATGTGGGCACATTTACTAAATGCGGGCACATTTACTACACTGAGAATACTGTCAGCTCGCGCCGACTAAATCACTGCTGTGTTTACAGCGTGCGAGGCGCGCGCTGATCACAGCTGGCAGCCTGGCCACGCTCAGCTTCTCTGTGACGGGTTGTGCAGAGAAAACGAGCGGGGGCGAATCCCGTGAGATTCGGAGTGTCTGTGAGAAATGCGGGCGCGAGACAGCGGGCACATTTTCTGCACGGAGAACACTCGGCTCGCGCCGACTGAATCAACGCTGTGTTCACAGCGTGCGAGGTGCGCGCTAATCACAGCGGGCAGCCTGGCCGCGCTCAGCTTCTCTGTGACGGGTTGTGCATAGAAAGCGAGCGGGGGTGAATCCCGTGGGATTCGGCGTGTCAGTGAGGAAATGCGGGACAGCGGGCACATTTACTGCACTGAGAACACTGTCGGCTCGCGCCGACTAAATGTGTGTTAGTTTCGTTTTTACAGAAACCAAGGGACACGCATAGTGTAGTGTAAGCGGGCATGTATGGGCGCGTTCACTACATTTTCTGCACAACCAACATGAGTTGGTTTTATTTGTGCTAGCCCTGCACCGTGGCGGGCTGTGTCTGGGTGTGGGAATGGGCACTGGGACGTGGGCATTCTTACAACACTCATAACACCATCGGCCGTGGCCGGAACACCAGAAAATGCACTCTTTATTGGATTTATCTGGGTAGCCATAGAAACGGCTTTTGTGCGCAGGCAAGCGGGCTGAGACACCGGCTGCTTCACTGCGAAATACACTGGGACAGTCACAACGCATGGAACTGAACGAGCGAGAAGTTTTGGTGGAAATCCGGCCGCAGCGGGATCTGAACACCGTCACTTTCCTAGAGAGACTAGGAAGGCCTTGAGACCTCGGGCTTTACCTCAATCCTCGGCCGGGGCCCGCGCTGAGGGGGGCGGCGTCCAGCAGAGCGAGAGCGCGGTGTTTGATCTCGGGCCTGGCGGCGCTGCTAGTTAGCCGAAACGACGGCCTTTGTGCGCAGGCAAGCGGGCTGTGGAACCAGCTTGCTCACTGCGAAATACACTGGAACAGTCACATTGCTTGGAACTGAACGAGCGAGAAGTTTTGGTGTAAATCCGGCCGCAGCGGGAACTGAACACCGTCGCTTTCCTAGAGAGACTAGGAAGGCCTTGAGACCTCGGGCTTTATCTCAATCCTCGGCCGGGGCCCGCGCTGAGGGGGGCGGCGTCCAGCAGAGCGAGAACGTCGAGGAACACGGAGCGCTCGGCTTCCGTCATCTCGGATAGCGTTAACCACAAATGTCTCTCACCATTCAGGGGGGAAAGGCGCGGGTCTCGACTGTGACGGAGCTTCGTCTTTCCCGAGAAAGCGTCCGTCCAGCCCATTGCGCGTTAGTTGCGCGAGCGCCTTTCAGTCGAGGCCGATGTAATCCACGGCTTGAGAGAGCGGACGCATCGGCTCAGTTTCAATGCCGTCTCCGGTAAGTTCGTCGAGCTCAAGTGCGGACGCGGCGGCAGACGGCGGCCGCTGTCCGTCTGGGAGCGACTCGAGCGAAGCCGGCGAAGCTGGCGGGCGAACCGGCGAGCTTTGGCGGGCTGGAAATAGCTCGGGCGCGCGCTGGGCGCGGCGCTTCTTGCGGCGCGGCATCACGGCGGGCTGGGATGCGGGCTCGGAGAACGAAGCTAGGCGAGTCCGCAGAGTCACCATAGGCAAGCGTTCACAATGATGGCATCCGCCGTCAGCGAGCGCGATGTCCGCGTGATCCTCACCCAGGCAGGACACGCAGATGACATGTCGGTCCTCGTCGCTGAGTGGGGCTCGGCAAGAACCGCAGGAAGGCATCTTTAAAAAGACGCCGCTCTTTTAGAGGGGGTGGGAAAAAAGCAGATATGCAAGCACACACACACACTCTATGCAGAGGAAAGGATATAACGCCGGAAAGCACAGCAGGTACGGCGGCTGAAGGCGGCGAGGCCAGCGACTCCAGGCTCAATGGCACGTCCCGCTGAAGGCTACAGGTCGACGGCGCGGCTTCTCACTCTGGATCCAGCGATGCGTGAGGCTTCGCTGAAGAGATGAAAATCAACGTAAGAGCAGCTATCGAGCCTGGTTATAGGGCGAGACCACGCCCTTTCTGGCGGGACGTGACTATATGGGCGCGAAAGGCCCCCATTCGTCGTGACGTCACGCAGAGCCACTCTCGATAGGCTGCTGCTGTTGCCGCAGGGCAGCCAATAGGCGCGCGAGCTGTCTCGCCTATGTCTGCTTGCTGCCGCAAAGCGTTTTACATTAATAAAAAATTAAGGATAATTTTTGGCTTCAATATCTCGTGGAAAAGAGTTTTCCCCATAGCGTAAGATATTACGCAGTACGAGAGATACTCTCGTAAGAGAACATTGCAATTAAAAGGTAAAGTATTTCTATAACAGGACTGTGGAAGTCACCAAGAATATCTTCTGCTATTTTTCTTGGCTTTGTTTCAGAATGTTTTAGAATGAATGTTTTTTAGTAAGCTTTCATCTTCCCTTAGAAAATGAGTGGGAAAGTGGTAATGATGAGGCAGATAGATGTGCTACTGACAACTTTTAAAGAGGAATAACTTTAGTTGAACACTGAACATGGAACATGGCACTTAACAGTTGAACACGCATTAAAGAAACTTCACCCCCTTTGGCAAAGAAGATGAAGGATGCCAATAAAAAAAAATTCCTACTCTTTGTAATTTATTATTTGCATTGTTTTTATTATTATTATAATAAATGACTAAATGAAAGGTTTGTGATTTTCCCTTGTCTCCTCTGTGATTTGCCTTTATCTGTGGGACCCCCCTACCCATGTTTTTAATTAAAATCTGTATAAGTACAACAAATACGTATAAATGTAATACATACGTACACACACACACACACACACACACACAAACACACACACACACACACACACATATATATATATATATATATATATATATATATATATATGTAGATAGATAATGGATAGATAGATAGATAGATAGATAGATAGATAGATAGATAGATAGATAGATAGATAGATAGATAGATAGATAGATAGATAGATAGATAGGTAATAAAATGATTGGGAGGGTTCTTAAGATTATATTAAGAAAAATGACAATAAACACTATAATAATCAGCCTTTGTTATTTTTTATCAGCCTGCTGTGAAAGGCAACGTATAGAAGAATTCTGGTAAGCAAGGGTTAACTAATTAATACTGCTAAAAAAAATCCTGTTTAATGGATAATATAATACAGTGGTAAAAGATGCATTTCTTCAATTGTAATTTCATTTCAATTGTAACTTCATATTGAATTTCATTACATATTACTTACAAGATGTGAAATATATCTTAAACATGTTTTTATACTTTTATTAATTCACATGTAACAAGTTTTTATTTAGCATTTTTTATAGCACTTATAATTATGCATATTGTTCTGAAGAAAGATGCAATTATTATTCACCTGATAAAAGTGGTCTTGGCCGTAGAGTACTGACCCACCACTAGTATCATGGGCTTGTTGTCGAAGTCTGCATCTTCTCTGACATTAGAGCAGGTAAAGCATCCCTAATACACTTAATTATCCTATCCACAGTTCTCAGAGATTTTAATTTAACCTGTGCAGCAAGTGACAACACAGTTCACCACTGACATTGTCAAATCAGTTAAATCCAGTACTTTAACTCCAGCATTTAAAAAATGTGGAACAAAACAAGACACATTAGATGGTAGCTTTATAAGGGGATTAAAAAACAAAGGCTCTGAAATCCCATAGTGCACATCTTCTGTTCTTGAAAAGTTTAAATATTTCCATGATTTAATTACTGACAAATTAGGGAAGAAACAGCGTGCTTTTTCTAAATCTGTTAGTATAGACAACCCAAATGTAACCCATCGTAAAGGAGCAGAACAATACAAAAGCCTCTGTAATGTTTGTAATCTCACTGCTAGTATTTTTGACTCTATGTGTATTAGTCCTTGACCTCCCTCAGCCACAGAATGGTAAAGTATACCAGGAATAAGCCAACCGATTTGCTAATCCCTCCCAATTCTTTTCAGTGTATTGGGCTGTCCCAAAAAAAAAAACACCAAGTACCTTAAATCCATCTTGAACCCATTTACACTGTTGTGGCAATCGAGGTGGTCCTATATCCACCCAGTCTCCCAACAAAAAGGATTCAGATTTATCCCAGTTATGTAATACGAGCAGATGTAGCTTTCTGAAACTTGTTCAAACAAGAAACAAGTTTAGTAACATCATCAGTGCTCTTGATTATTACTGTCACATCATCTGCGTAAGCTGTGAGTTTCACCGGGGCTACTACTGGGAAACCACACAACAATACCACACAACTGTTTCCTCAGCATAACCAAAGAACGTATATTTACAAGAAGTGAAAGCCAATAAAACGTTCCATTGCAACACCAGCGCCCAGCAGCAACGCTACGCTTCCGCCATATTGGGGTGAAAGCGACTTGGCAGTTATATATTATACATATATTTAGTCCAGTGCAGAGGTCATTTTTAGGTTGAAATAATTAGGTAAAAATAAAAAGAAGTTGCTAACCAGGCTTTTCCCCCCACATAACTTGAGACAGTGAAGTTCAAGGATTTAATTAATCTCTACATTAAGTTTTTAACGCAGGTGCTGAGAGTTTGCTAGATCATTGAGACAGATTGCTGCGCAATTATAGACTATAGCCTATATTGTATATAAATACTATTATTAAATGAGCAAAACTTCAATATTTAATATTCAATCATTTTAATTATCACAACTAAAGTTTTAATTTTACTAAATTGAATAAGCACAACATTCAGCCTCCATGTCATGATTATATTGTCTGCTATTTGCTTATTTATTAAATATAGGCAATTGGTTGATTCATTTTTTTCAAAATTAAGATACAATTTATACAAAAACGAAATTCACTTTAAAGAAAGGCTTTCTACAAAACACAACGTAGTCAAAATCATGTATGACCCACTTCATGTCTCCCGATATCATATCCTACTCATGCCGTTCACTTTCATAATCAACATGGGGAAAAAAACATTATGATATTTGAACAAATATGAAATTAAATGTGCTTATTTAATGGCTACAACACGTATACAGTAGACCTACAGACTCTATTTGTACAAATTGCTGCACATTCATTTACTCTAAATTTTGCACGTTGAAAGACATTTTTTGTGCATAGTAAAACATATCTGCAACATTTATCAAGTTCACGGATAATTGTGCATGCATTTATTAATCAGTATGATACTAAAATCAAAATAAAGTAGGTTAAAAAAAATCAATGAGCCCAGAAAATAAACGCAACGTGTTTAATTAGCTTACACATTAGGCATTTTCCATTAGGATTAGAATGTCCCAGCATATGTTGAAATAATGAGATATGTTCAAAAATAAGTTATCAATGAAATAAATGAATTCAGCAAATAAATATAATTGTAGCCTACTAAAATGTAACTGTTGGACAACAAATATATAACAGCAATAGAAAAGCTTTACAGTAAACCTCTTATATCGTATATTAATGACCATTTAACGAGTTCGTTTGCCCATAGAATCTTTAAGATATTAGGTTAAACTTATTTGGCTTGCTGTCCACTGGAGAGGGGCTTGATGAAGCAGCTTCAACTCGAGCTCTGATATACCCCCCAGTGGCTAAATGTAGGACCTGGTAATTAAAGGGCAAGGTACCTGAGATGAAGGTGGAGTTTGGGGAGGTGGAGGGATACTGGGACAGCTGATACTGGAACAGCTGATGCCAGGGAGAGGTAAGCGGCTGCTTATATAGGCTGTAGGCTGTTGATTGAAAGATTATATTGGCTCGCTCCTCCCTAACTTACATTTAGGAACTTCATTTAACGAGTTCGTTTGCCCATAGAATCTTTAAGATATTAGGTTAAACTTATTTGGCTTGCTGTCCACTGGAGAGGGGCTCGATGAAGCAGCTTCAACTCAAGCTCTGATATACCCCCCAAAAGTGTTGAATAAATATTTGGGACAGCAAGTTAGAATAACGTGATCAAATACAGGATGCCTAGGAGCATAAGTATGTTACCCCCCAAAAGAGTGGAAATTGAAAGCTGTATGGAGCATGGATGGACACTGCTGCGGCAGTGATGTTTAATGGGGCTCCTGGCTGGAACTGCGTCTCCCTACTATGCCCACCATGTGGGGCTATTAATGGAGCTCCGGCGGGAGCTGTGTTTGAAAGAGTGCCTGCGTTCGTTGTGGAGTGAAACGAAACTGAAACGGCTTGTGGAAATTTGACTGGGGTACATCTCTCCGCTGCACTGCTGCGGCAGTGACTTTCAGAAATTACTCCTGCGGGAGTATCTTGGGACTGGAGGTTTGAGTACGTGGTTGGAGAACGCCCTGCCACATCCATGACATGGAGCTCCATGGAGTTAGAGAACATAGGGGCTCCAGATGTCACAAACGGGGAAGAAGGTCCTCGTCCCTAAAGGCAAAACGGGCCACCAGTATCTGAAGCGAAACTCCCTACGCAGCAAGAGGGAGCCTACGGTATACATAGGAAAAGCAGAACTACCATCCTTCTGACGCAGGGGGCGGAGATCACGTAAAGACATAATGGCCCGTCGCGTTCAAGGGACGTACGATCCTTGGTACCTCCAGTCCTGTTTTTCGGATAGGAGGGCCCACACTGCGATCCGAACGTGAGAGCCTCCATGGTTAAAAAACATGAAGGATCACACAGCGATTCGGAAAGGGAGAGCCCCCACGGCGCCCGAACGGAAAGCTCATACTGCGATTCGACCGGGAGAGCTCCCGCGTTTCGAAGGAGAGAGCAGAGGTGGAAAGAGTACAAAAATTTTCTACTCAAGTAAAAGTACCATTACTTAAATAAAATTTTACTTAATTACAAGTAAAAGTACCGGTCTAAAAATCTACTCAAGTAAAAGTAAAAAGTAGCTCGTTTAAAATGTACTCAGAGTAAAAGTAGCTGAGTAACTTTAACAGTGGGGGTGTGGTGGGGGACTCTCTCGTGCAGGGCTGTAACGTATGAGAGTTTCACAGTATGTTAACCGTCTCAGAAAATATCACTGTTTATATAAACTGTATTATTAAATTATGGTTATTATTATCATCAGTTAAAATGACAGTTAAATAAATGAAACATTTGTTCAATAAAACATCTAATCAACTAATTTCAATAATTTATTGAAATTAGTTGATTAGATATGTTTTATTGAACAATTGATTATGAATTAGATTTTATGAAACTTCTTTTTATCATTAACTTATTAAAATGTTTAATAATAGAGTTCTATGAAATGTTTTTTTACTTTTTATGATTTAATACATATTATCAAAAACGGTGGTAATCAAATAAAAGTTTAGCAAACGTTTTATCCTTTTAGTTTTTGGCAAAGTACAAAACAGATTTACTCAAACCATGGACAAATAATATATATTCCTTAAATAATGTTTAAATAAATTGTAGTATTATTATTGTTGTTGTTAATATTATTATATGAGAAGTAGGTAGCCTACATTCTATTGTAGGCCTAAAATAGTAATATATAATTTCTTCTAGTAAAACCGAACTTTTATTTTGACGGGTTGTTAAGTCCTGTTTCAGAGTGTATTTGACCAACATGACATCATGACTTTTGCGTAAACATACACGCCACTTTCAAGTCAAGTGGCGTGTTATTTATACGCATTTTGAACTATCCGCGTGTATGCGTGTATATCTACGCCGTTATGTCCGAGTGATTCCGCGTGTATGTACACGCCGTTAAAAATCCGAGCGAAATAAAGCCAAATTTTGATATACATCTGGGGGAGCGATAGTTTTCTTACTAGGATGGTAGGGAAAGACTTATAAATGGTATTAACCAGTGACGGGTAGGTTTAGGGACGGGATTGGGGTAGGTCATATATTTATATATACAGTAATGTAACGTTAAGTCAACGGCGTTCATAAACACGCTGAAAAGCGATTTTGCGTGTTGATAGCACGCCAAAAATGGAAATACGAATTGGCGTGTCATACATACGCAGTTTCATGAGATCAGTCTGATTTGACAATGTTTTTTCTCAAATTAAATTATGAAAATGCTCATTAGGATTTCTCTCAGAGCAGCTCTGGAAATGTTCATTCGTGTCCTCGTATTGTTTGTGAGATGCTGAAAACAGCATGAGCGCGTCGCGTACTTGAGTATGTAGTAAGTAAACAAAACAGCACAGCTCATTCACACAGAGACACGCAGAACAAGCAGATTATATATTTACATAGCAGTCTTTTGTGCTTTAATATTCACAGATCATGTCGCGATTTGATTTATTGTACAGCTTACTTTCGATTTATTCATCCATACATCTACCAGTTTGCGTGTTTTACGTGACATCCGCATTATACTTTAAACTCCATTTTTTCTCTATCCAAAGTATTCCCTGACCAGGGCTTCACATACCGGCATGTGTGCGAGTGAGATCTCGACAGCATTTCGCGTTCAGCTGGGTCTGCGTCTGTCTTGTCCGTCATCTTCTCCATATTGTGTTGTGATTTTAGCGCGTCTGTTCTCCCGCCCTTCAAGCAATCAATGCTGTAGTTTCCGGAGCGCGATGTTTTCATCAAAAGCATTTTTTTTTGTATTATTTTTTTTTACTCAGTAACGGATATGTTTTAAAATGTAGCGAATTACAATACTTCAAACAAAACATACTTAAGTAAAAGTAAAATTACAGATTTTAAAAACTACTTAAAAAAGTAGAAGTACACAAAAAAACTACTCAATTACAGTAACGCGAGTAAATGTAATTCGTTACTTTCCACCTCTGGGAGAGAGCCCCCCCATATGTATAAATAGGGAGTTCACTTGGCGATCAAAACGGGAGAGCCCACACAGCAAGTCGAACGGAGAGCCTAAGATGCATCTGAACGGGGGAGCCCACACGGCGATTCGGATGGGAGACCCCACTCCAGGAGTGGTAGGTCACGCACATCCGAAAAGGGAGAGCTCTCACTGCATCCAGATGAATACACGCCCTGCGGGGCTAGGTAAGCGGGAAGATGCAAATGGTAGGGAGAAGCGGTCCAGACTCAGAGGGATGCTAGTGTTTGTTGTGCTTGTCTAATGTTATGCAGATCTGAACGAACGTATGTTTAGAAGGGCTGGCATGTTAAGAAGAAGCCTGGTTGCTGGACCAGGAGGGCCTGCTGGCTCCCGAACGGGAACAGTCGTAATTTCGAACAAACAGTCGGGAGGGCTCGCCCCGTTTCTTGACGGGAGCAGCTCACTGCGTCAGACAGGCGAGCTCTATCGGCCGATGAATAGCGTGATTTATGCCGTCTGACCAGGAGGGCCCGTGTTGCCTCTGGTGGGAGCCGCTCACTGCGCTGGGCGGACGGGCCCTACTGGTTGACGAATGAGGGGCAACAAGATTTGGGAATGCCCAACCAGGAGGGCCAATGTAGCTTCCGACGGGAGCAGCGTCGGGTCGGGCTGATGGGCCCTACCGTTTTTTGGAAGCCCGAACTGGAGATTTCTTGCGGTCCGCTGGGGCATCGATACCTGTTGGATGGGAAAGAGGAAACATAGATGCATGCAATATCCGCTGGGAGACCTATGCTCGCTGGATGAGGAGAGAGAAAACTGAAGCATACTACGTCCGATGGGAGACCAATGCTCGCTGGACGGAAGAGTGTAGAGATAGATGCATGCAACGTCCGCTGGGAGACCAATGCTCGCTGGACGGGAGAGAGTGGAGATAAGTACATAGTACATCCGCTGGGAGACCAATGCTCGCTGGATGGAAAAGAGTAGATATAGATGCATGCAACGTCCGCTGGGAGACCAATGCTCGCTGGACAGAGAAGGAAGAAACAGATGCATGCTACGTCCGCTGGGAGACCAATGCTCGCTGAAAAAATGAGCTCCTGCGGGAGCAGAGGAGACATCACTGCAGCGGCAGTGGAGAAAATAGCCAGGGAAACAGAAGGCGTGGGACGACCATCGACCTAGCATTTGATTTGGTGATCGGAAGAAAGCAAAATTGAACATGGCGTCTAGGGTTCTTGTTTTGTTAGGAGAAAAAGACCTGAGCGGAGAATGGTTAGGCAGATGCTAAGAATGTCGACGGTTAAAGTTAGCTGAGGCGGCGCACAGGGCACATAGGACGAGCGTGAGCTCTGCCACACAGAAATTACAGACATGGAGGAAGTGGCATTGTTGCCTGTTGCAACGTGATGAATTAAAGCTGTTGCACACTTGTCTGCCTGAAACTGAGGTAAAAATCTTGTTACGGTCATTCCTTGTTCGAGGGACATATGAAGTGGATTTTTCTTGGAAAGGAGCTGGATGGGTTGGAAGATCTGGGTTGGTTTGGGGACATTGTGAAGTAGAATGAATGATAGACCTGGAGATGGCGCAAGAAGGGCTTCGAACGCCTAAGACTCTGTTATATAGTTCGAGGTCCAAGGCTCCCCAGTAAGGACACTGGTTCCAGTGTGATGGGATTCATCTTGAGGGACGGAAGTCAGTAGAGAAGATCGATAATTGCACCAGATAGAATTAGGGAACAGAGATGGGCTGGAACTGGAGGTGGTTCCATGGCGACTGCATTGTTAGGAGCTGGAAGATGGGCTGCTGTTGAGAGTGAATGGGCTGGCAAGCGGATTGTACCTGAGGAGCAAGTGTTAGTGTTGAGAAAAGTAAATGAATTTTGATCGGAGAGTGGAGAGAAGAAGATGGACGAGGCTCGGTTGAAACTGGCGATCTTGAAGATGGAGGAGAGCGTTGCCTTTGGAACGTGGTTTATATGCGTGCTGGATTTCTCGATCGGAACCCTCATGAAGATAATCCGTAAGATCCGATCTCACGCGGGGTGTGACTGGCTGTGTCCCAGGAAGGCTTGTCAATCGTCGTCTAAAGGAAAGAGCTGGATTTCCGGGATGTCGGACGTTATTCCGTGCGGCAATACTGGGACAGCTGATACTGGAACAGCTGATGCCAGGGAGAGGTAAGCGGCTGCTTATATAGGCTGTAGGCTGTTGATTGAAAGATTATATTGGCTCGCTCCTCCCTAACTTACGTTTAGGAACTTCATTAAAGCAAGACTATGTAAACAAAAACACTGTACAAAAGTGGCAATTATAGGATAACGGACACAGCAATGCATCATGTTCTATAAGATCATCATGTTTGTAGCATAATCCAGGGGATTAAAACCTACAAAATATATTTCAGGTCTAGTGGGGTTGGTAACTAATAATAGTAATAAATGTGTAAAGTTGGATAAAATGGAAATAGTCAATAATGCAAGAAAAAAACGACCTCAAAAAACTGTTATCTGTGCTGTTGTCCATCAACGTCAGTTGGAATCTTCACTCCAAAATGGCGGCCGCACTACCGAAGCGCCACCTAGTGGCTTTTACCAAAAAAGCATCAGAGTTTCGCCTCTTGTGCTTTTATACTCTTTGGCATAACTAGCAGAGGTTCAATGTAAATAGAGTACAGAAGACCAGACGGAGGACATCCTTGTCTTATTCCCTAGTCACAGAGAAAGGTCTAGTTAAAGACCCATTAATTCGTAACACACTGTAAATGTCACTGTACAGTAGCTTGATAAGAGAAATTAAATTTGAACCAAAACCAAAAGCTTCAAGGGTCTTGAACAAATAATGATGGTCCACCCTGTCGAAAGCTTTTTCCTGATCCAAGGAGAGAAAACCAATGTCCAATTTGTGCCTTTGTGCAACTGAAATAATGTCTCTTAACGAGAAAAAGATTATCGAAAATTGGACGTTTAGGGACACAAAATGACTGATCTTCATGGATTACATCGGACATATATTTTTTAAGTCTATTAGTTAGTGTTTTAGATCAAATTTTAAAATCAACACAGATCAGTGACACTGGTCATCAGTTTTTAAGGAACCCAAGATATCCTTTTTTTGGGATCAAGGTTAAGATTGCCCTCAGACAGCTTTCCAGGAAGACTGCATACAAGTCCTCTCCAATCCAATTCCAGCAGGCACGATAGAATTCCAATGAAAGACTGTCCAGACCAGGCGACTTCCCAGGGCTCAGCTCCTGGATGGCAAGAGAAAGTTCAGCAAAGGAAATAAGGTTCTCAAGGATATGTTGATCTTGCTCTGATAAATGTGGTAGATCACATAAAAGTTGTTCTGCTGCTGATCTGTCACATGATTCAGCACAGTAGAGGTCCTCATAGAAGGAAAGTGCATGAGTGCGGATTTCCTGCTGGTCAGTTGACACACCACCTTGTGGTAAATTCAGTACCCTTTCGCTGTCACTCCGAGTTACGTAGGATGACGACGAATAGGGTTTCGCTTAGAAAGCCTATCGACTTCGAGTAATATAAACGAGCCAATGGCAAAGAAATGCCATGGGTCTGCGGAATTTGCATAGCGTATCTCTGCCTTACCTCGTGGGTATAAAAGGAGGACGCCGGCAACATGCAGATATGTTTTCGCTTTGGAGCCAAGAGTATCTCTTCACTCCACAACCATTTCTGACTTCGCTCTACGAGACGAGCCACTCTCTCCGGTGTTGGTGTGACAGCGATCTACAGCGAGTTCAAATTGCCTGCTGATCTGTCAGTGAGTGTGTTTCTCTCTGCTGGCTTCAACATCGCAGAGTTTTTTCTCCTCTCACAAAAGAGCTCGCACGCAGCACGTCTTTTTAAAGACGGCTCGCCCCTGCATTTCTGGTTCCGGTCGACTCATTTCCGATTTTGATGGGCACATTCTCTGCTCTGCGTGTTCTGGCTTGATCCAGCTAGAGCAGCGTTTGTGGATGACTCACGTTCTCCCCGTGGGAACGTTATCATCACGTCATTACGGTCTAGACTCAATGATCTCGTTAGAGAGGGAGTCCCCTCATCCACACCCCGATCTCACACTCTCCATGTGAGGTGCTACTTCGGCTGGTGGCCAGGGTGACCTGAGGGTGAGAGTGTGGAACAAACCGCTGACTGTTTGTCCGTGGACCACGCCACCCTCTTCAGTGACGCAACCCGCGAGTGTTCAGGGGATTCCCCGGGTCTATTTTCGGATGCCCCGCGGGTTTCCCTTGACGCTCCAGAATCAGATCTGTTGTCCATTGCAGCATCACAGGGCGGGCTAGAATCTTTAGGAAGTGAAGATTCGACAGTGCTGCCACTTTAGGATGTGCATATGGTATTTGTCGAGTCAGATCCTGAGATGACGGCCATGTGGATGTGCATCAGGAGATCTCGAAATCCTCGAAGACCCCCATGTCTTCCAGCGATCCCTCGTTGATCTCTTCCGCCCTTCCTTCCCTCGACAGGGCCGCTGCCCATGGGTACACTGGGGTCCCCCCGGTTGAACGCTCTGTTGCGATGCTACTATGTCCTCAGAGTGCTTCTCGGCACGATCCTAAGCACCCGTCCGAAGCCTGTAGTTTTTCGTCTACACTTGTGGCGAAATCTATAGCGCCACAGGACAGTCAGCCGCCTCACTGCATGCCATGGCCATTCTGCTGGACTACCAGACCCGAATGCTAACGGACATGCACAAGGGCGGGACTGACCCAAGGCTCTTTAATGAGCTGCGCGCCGCCACTGACCTTGCTCTCCGAGTGACGAAAGTGGCCGTACGCTCTCTGGGTCAAGTGATGCTCACCATTCTGGGGCTGACCGGTCTGATGTGCAGGATGTCGGGCGAACCCGTCTGCTCGACACCCCCATATTCCAGGTCTGCCTCTTTGGCGGTGCGGTTGATTCTGCCTGGCGGCCCCGCCATCCACTCAGATCCCTCAGTCTGCCCACCGCCCACGGTTCCAACCCGCCCGTTCACACGGGCTGGCTCTGGCAGGGGGACGCCACAGCCCTCTCCAGCCCCGCCCCCCGCCATACGCTGGGATAAGTTTCACTCTTGAGACGGGCTACTCAGAGATGGGACTCAGTTCTTTCCAGGAGCTGGTAGCAGGGCCACTCCTTTCCCCGGTGGAGGGCTGGGGAAGAATCCTTATTCTCAGAAAGAACTGACTCTCCTGTCTCTGAGCACACAGACGACATGGTGCGCCGCCCCCAAGCCGTGCACCCCTCGTCCCCCTCAGTCTCAGAGCCGGATGACAGTGTGTGCCGTCCCTGGACCGTACCGCTCTCATCCCCCTCTCTCGCCAGACCCCTGGCAGAGCAGGCCCCCGCGGAACGCTGGTCCTTCCCTGGCCTCCTCTGTCAGGGTGCGGTTATGACCATGCCCCCACACCGGGCCGCTATGCCGTCCACGTCTGGGCCGGTTATTCCGCTTCGCTGCACCACCGAGGGGACGTCTGTGGTTTGTTGACTCCGCTGGCACAGTCCTTAGGAGCCTGGCTAGAGCTTCCCAATCTGTTCCGCTGGGCCGAACCATCTGCTCAGCTATGCGATTCAGTTCGCACGGTCTCCTCCCCGCTTCAGGGGAGTCCGCTCCACTATGGTCGGTGGCTACGCCCCTATCGTGAGAGCGTAGATTGCTACCCTACTGGCGAAGGGTACAATTGAGACTGTCCCTCCAGCCGAAATGAGGTCCGGGTTTACACCCCCCACCTCATTGTCTCGGAGAAATCTGGTGGGTTACGGCCAATCCTGGACCTGCGTTCACAGGCTGCCGTTCAAGATGTTCCTGGCCAAACGCATTCCCGAATGTGTGCGGCCACAGGATTGGTTTGCAGCGGTCGACCTGAAGGACGCCTACTTTTATGTCTCCGTTCTCCTTCGACTCAGACCGTGCCTATGGTTTGCTGTCAGGGGGCGCGCATATCAGTATGCTGTTCTCCCATTCGGGCTAGCCCCGTCTCCTCGCGCCTTCACAAAGGTTGTTGAGGCAGCCCTTGTTCCTCCATGGGAACATGGGGTTCGCATCCTGAACTATCTCGGTGACTGGCTGTCCTAGCTCACTCTCGAGAACAGGTTTGCGAATACAGGGACCCAGTGCTCCGGCACCTAGCTCGTCTGGGCCTTCGGGTCAACTGGGAAAAGAGTCAACTTTATCCCATGCAGAGGATCTCTTTTCTTAGAATTGACTTGGTCGCCTTCTCCACTCAGCCATTGCTGACTTGCATGAGACTATCAAGCGCAAGAGTGCGGTTCCACTGAAGTTTTTCAGAGGCCTCTCTGGCATATGGCATCCATAGCCGCAACATTGCGCTCGGATTGCGCACATGAGACCGCTTCAGCTTTGGCTTCGCGACCGAGTCCCGAGGTGGGCATGGCAACACTGCGTGCTCCGAGTACCAGTTACTCCGACCTGCCATCAGTCCTTCACCATGTGGTCGAACCTCAGTTTTCTACAGGCCGGTGTGCACCTGGAACGAGCTTCCCGGCATGTTGTTGTAACGACAGATGCCTTCTCCACAAGCTGGGGCGCCATGTGCAATGGACGTGCTGCCGCGGGCTCCTGGGCAGGACCCCACCGCCTATGACACGTCAATTGCCTCGAGTTGCTGGCTGTACGTCTTGCTCTGCGCCGCTTCCGGGCCGTGCTCAAGGGTTCAACACGTACCAGTCCGTTCAGACAATACCGCCACTGTAGCGTACATCAACCGTCAAGGTGGTCTACGCTACCGCCGTATGCCGCAACTTGCCCACCACCTCCTCATATGGAGTTAGAAGCATCTGAGGTCACTTTGTGCCATTTATATCCCCGGAGCCCTGAACTGTGCAGCCGACAAGCTCTCACAGCTTCAGCCCCTCCCTGGAGAATAGCGACTCCATCCCCATTCGGTTCAGCTGATTTAGAACCAGTTCGGGGACGCACAGATAGATCTGTTTGCCTCTCACGACTCGACCCATTGCGACCTGTATTATTCCCTGACCGAGGGCATGCTCGGCACGGATGCACTGGCGCACAGCTAGCCGCAGGGATGCAGAACACAGGGTGTTCTCCGAACTTGTACTCCTCGCAACAGCACCTCCTTGGCCAATCCCTCTGAGGAAGGACCTCCTTTTTCAGGGACGGGGCACCCTATGCCACCCTCATCCCGATCTTTGAAACCTCCACGTGTGGCTCCTGGATGTGACGAGGCAGGTTTGAGTACCCTACAACCAGTGGTGGTGGCTACCTTCACTTCTGCTAGAGCGTCGTCCACGAGACACCTCTATGCGTTGAAGTGGAACCTCTTCGTCAACTGGTGCTCTTCTCACCGAGAAGACCCCCGGAGATGTTCAATCAGTGTTGTGCTTTCCTTCCTTCAAGATGGATTGGAGCAAAGGCTGTCTCCCTCCACCCTGAAGGTCTATGTCGCTGCACACCATGACCTAGTCGAAGGTAAGTCAGTCGGAAAGCACGCCATGATCGTCAGGTTCCTGAGAGGAGCGAGGAGACTGAAGCCTCCTCGCCCTCCTCTCGTTCCCTCTTGGGACCTCGCGGTAGTTCTAACTGCACTGCAGAGTGCTCCCTTTGAGCCTTTCCAGTCAGTGGAGCTTAAGTTCCTGTCAATGAAGACAGCGCTCCTGGTTGTTCTGGCCTCCATCAAGAGGGTAGGGGACCTGCACGCATTCTCCATTGACGAAGTGTGCCTGGAATTCGGGCCGGCTCACTCTCACGTGATCCTGAGACCCCGTCTTGGATGTGTGCACAAGGTTCCCACCACTCCCTTCCGGGACCAGGTGGTGAACCTGCAAGCGCTGCCCCTGGAGGAGGCAGACCCAGCCTTGGCAATGCTCTGTCCAGTACATGCTCTCAGCGCCTATGTAGACAGAACGCAGTGTTTCAGGACCTCAGACCAGCTCTTTTTCTGTTATTTGTCTTTGTCTCCTTGCTGCTTTGGCATACCAGCAGCAAGTTCGACCGTACCCCCTTGGTGTGACTGCCCACTCCACCCGGAGTGTGGCATCCTCTTGGGCTCTAGCGCATGGCGCCTCGCTAACAGACATCTGCAGAGCTGCAGGCTGGGCGACACCTAACACATTCGCCAGATTCTACAATCTCTGAGTGGAGCCAGTGTCCTCTCATGTACTCGCTTCAACCAGCTAGTACTGGACCCGCTCAGGTGTCTTCGGTTGCTCGCCATTCCACTCCACGGACTGGATGCGTGCGATATTCTCCTCAGGTGAGCTTCCCCGAAAGCCCTGAGTTCTTCCAGCACTCCTGACGTCGGCGCCAGTGTCTATTGCCTGCGCGTTGGCTAGGTGCCTCCCGTGTGCATGGTCCCTCCCCTGAGCGACCCCCACATGTGTATTCCCAGTGTAAGCCTCTCTGAGCATGCGTCTTTCCTTTGGCAAGCCACCTTGCCAACCCTAGGGTTGAAATATTCTACCTGCGGCCGGACACCCTAGTCTTCTCCATATGCATTCCTTGGCAAAACAACTTAATATGCACTTTGCCTATGTCCCACCACTGACTTAATAAAGGAAAACTACATCTCTCATCTCTCCATGATTGCCAAAAAAGGCCAAAAGAGTGAATAAAAGATTGATCCTGTAATAATCTGTTGTTAAATTGCCAGTGTGATTTGTGAGTTTTAGAAGACAGGACAGAAACAGCTACTATCTCCGTAGCGTAGCTGTTTCTGTCCTGTCTTCTAAAACTCACAAATGATGGTCAGATAGAAAAGATGGTACTATTAGGCTGTTATAAAACCTACCACTATTACTCTTGGCAACGTAAAATCGGTCAAGTCTCACTCTAAACAAAGAAATTGAGTTAACTTCAAAACAGGCATACTGTTTAACCCCAGGAAAACTATCTCTCCATATATCAACAAGATCATGATAACCAATAACATTTTTTAAAACTTCTGCAGAACTTGAATGAGGTTCATCGTGGTTCCTTTCTAAATCAGGTTGTACAGTTAAAATCACCTCCAACTACCACAACATTATCCTGTGGGCACTGTGACAAGGCATCTGATAACTTTTAAAAAATTGTCCAACATTTGGAGCATATACATTAAAAAAAGAAAACCCTATTTGTCCAACCATAATATCTGCTCTTAAAAGTCGACCAGGTATTATCTCAAACATAACTGGTTGATTAAAGACACAGTATAGCAACACCAGCACTAAGATTAGTCCCGTGCCTTATTAAAATATTTCCCTTCCAATCACAATTCCACTGTGTCTGATTCTGTAAGTCAGAATGAGTCTCTTGAAGCATAAAAATGTCTGCCTTTTTAAGTTGTAAATAGTTCAACAGAGCAAGTTTCTTTGTTGTGTCCCGACATCCATTGATGTTAAAAGATTCAATATTTATGGATGCCATGGAAAAGATAATGTTAGGGTATCCAAAACCCCCCAAAAAAATAAAAACTGACAATCATGACCCCTATAGTCTTTGAACTGAGCTTTTAATCTTTTTTTAACAGTGCTCAGCTATTTTTTGAGCCTGTAGCGTTTAGGCTGATCAAGCTCCAGGGGGAACGAAGGGGTGAAGGAAAAGAAATGTAAAATAAGACAATACTGAGGTGATTGACTCAGTGTGATTGCATCTCAGATGATAAGATAAGAGTTCAAATGTTAATTTCCAGAAAGGTCCTTTGTTTTCTCAGAGATTGGCCAAGACAGATCTTTCAGTTCTTACAGATATACAATTTGATATATATATATATATATATATATATATATATATATACCCCCCCACACACACACATTTTATTGTGTGTGTATACCATAATACATTTTGTATAAATGGTCTGTATTTGTCTTGTGATTTGTCTTAAATGTAATAATATTTTTACTGACAAAAATTGGCAATAAGAAATGAAGTCTCAACAGTATTGTTGATTCCGCAAGTTCAATTATATATTATAGGCCAAAAGTCGAATGAACGAGTACTTATGTCCTTTCGATTTCTTACAGGTTAGGCCGTTGTTGGCCGGAACATGCTAGCATTCTGCTATTATGTGACGTCATCACATTTTTGAACGGATTTTTCGAACAGATAAGTGAACTTAAAAATGCAATTTTCAGATGAGTGTATTATCTTAGCCCTCCCTTTTGAATGCAACTTTCAAATTACTTGACAAAAAATTACATGCTGAGAAAAGTGGATTTCTGAGGGTAAAACCCCATAGACTCCCATTCATTCTGCACTTGCCTGCGAGCGCCCCGCATGGACACAGACGTGTTACTGCAGCCAGTCCACAAAACGGAAGTATATATATATATATATATATATATATATATATATATATATATATATATATATATATATATATATATATATATATATATATATATATATATCATTGTATATCATAGATAGACAATAGTTAGTTAGAAATGGCCAAATTGTCCCCCAACCCGTTTTTTACACATTAGACACATCACTAATGGTGAATGGGTGCAAAAAATGTTATTTGCAAATAGTTTAAGCCTACTTAAGCCTACTATAGACCTGGAACTTTTAATTCTTATTTCTTTTTCTTTATTTCTTTAAATATTTTTGAATCTTTTAATTATTTAATCCTTTAACTAAAAAGATAAATATATTAAACATTAAAACGCACCACTGATATATAAAGTAAATAAAATAAAAAGTAAATAATTAACTTACATTTTGGATCCAATATTGTGATGAACGCACTTTGTCTATTTTTGCTTCCAAACAAAAATAGTTCCCAACAAACGAGCAACACAAAGTAGTGATGGTTCACTCCAGAATTAATTCGGTTGAGTGAATGATTCACTGACTTGGTCACTAAAGAGACAGTCACTTGTTGCTACTGCCAAGTCACTGAAAAGTAGACGAATTGGCAGGGCCGGACTGGGACACAATTTCAGGCCGGGAAATCCTACACCCATCCAGGCCATCCTATGTACCCAAATAAAATTTAGAAACACTACAACCCTGTTTTTTCCCCCCTAAATTACATTTATTTCACAGTACGACCATAACATAAAAACATAAACAACCAACCTAGAAGTAAAGCAAATGTATGCATCATCTTTCATGTCAAATTCTTACATTTGATCAATAAATTCAGTTATAATAATAAGACACTATAGGGCTGTTACCCATCAAATTAAATAATGTGCACTGCAATTACAACTGCAATAAATAATGTTATGAGATTGATGTTTTAAATAGGCCTAAATGTTTGAATATACAAATAAAAAAAATTCAATACTTAAACATTAAACTAAACCGCCAATAGGTGGCGGCAAGTGGCCGTCTTAATTAGGGAGTCATTCATACAAAAGATTCGTTCAAAACGCTGAATCATTCAACAAAACCCGCGCTGTAGGCCTACCCTTGGAATTATTTTCGTCGGTGAAATAGAACAAAAATAGTTTATATGTTTTGTGTCTAAAATGTAAGTAACTTAATAATAAATATGAACTACGCTACTTGTTTATTGAACAATAAATTCAATGTAACATTTTCAATCGTGATAATATTCAGCAAAACAGCTCCCTAGTTGTGTTATGTTAAACTAAATCATGTTCTAAAAAAAAAACAATTAGAATTTTTACCTCAGTACATTTCTTCTGCGAGTTTTCTGTGTGCTGTTTCACTCATTTGTTATGATTTCTGCACGAATTTGCTAGCAGTTCAATACTAAGTTAACAAAGAAAAAAGTACAGTATTTACAGATTAAACTGACCTGCACTTGAAGCCCTGAACAGGCCAATAATTTTGCAACATTTTGCTGCTTCTTCTTGGAGTGCTTTCTTTTTCTTTGTCCTTTCCATCTCTGCTCCACCTGGCCGTCCAAAAATGGAAATACGAATTGGCGTGTCATACATACGCAGTTTCATGAGATCAGTCTGCGTTCTCTTACGAGAGTATCTCTCGTACTGCGTAATATCTTACGCTACGGGGAAACACTCTTTCCTCGAGATATTGAAGCCAAAAATTACCCTTAATTTTTTTAATCATGCAAAACGCTTTTGCAGCAGCAAGCAGACAAGGGCGAAACAGCTTGCGCGCCCATTGGCTGCCTCGCTGGAAAAGCTGCAGCCTATCGAGTGAAGGCACTGCGTGACGTAATGACGAATGAAGACGCTTCGCGCTCATTTCGTCATGTCCCGCCAGTATAGGCGTGGTCTCGCCCTATAAATACCCCTCGATAGCTGTATTTCTCTGATTTTTCATTCTTCACGCGAAGCTCACGCATCGCGGGATCCAGAGTGAGAAGCCGCGCCGTTGACTTGTAGCCTTCTCAGCGGGACGTGCCATCTTCTGAAGTCGCTGGCCCAGCCGCCTTCAACTGCCGTACCTGCTGCGCTTTCCGGCGTACTATATCCTTTTACTCTGCTAAGTGTGTGTGTGTTTGCTTACGTGACGCAACACCCATTTCTACTGTTCTAAAAGAGCTGCGTCTTTTTAAAGATGCTTTCCTGTGGTTCTTGCCGAGCCCCACTCAGCGACGAGGACCGCCACGTCATCTGCGTGTCCTGCCTGGGTGAGGATCACGCGGCCACCGCGCTCGCTGACGGCGGATGCCATCATTGTAAACGCTTGCCTATGGTGACTCTGCGGACTCGCCTAGCGTCGTTCTCCGAGCCCGCATCCCAGCCCGCCGTGATGCCGCGCCGCAAGAAGCGCCGCGCCCTGCGCGCTCCGAGCTATTTCCAGCCCGCCAAAGCTCGCCGGTTCGCCCGCCAGCTTCGCCGGCTTCGCTCGAGTCGCTCCCAGACGGACAGCGGCCGCCGTCTGCCGCCGCGTCCGCACTTGAGCTCGACAAACTTACCGGAGACGGCATTGAAACTGAGCCGATGCGTCCGCTCTCTCAAGCCGTGGATTACATCGGCCTGAATGGTGAGATACATTTGTGGCTAACGCTATCCGAGATGACGGAAGCTGAGCGCTCCGTGTTCCTCGACGTTCTCGCTCTGCTGGACGCCGCCCCCCTCAGCGCGGGCCCCGGCCGAGGATTGAGATAAAGCCCGAGGTCTCAAGGCCTTCCTAGTCTCTCTAGGAAAGCGACGGTGTTCAGTTCCCGCTGCGGCCGGATTTTCACCAAAACTTCTCGCTCGTTCAGTTCCAAGCAATGTGACGGTTCCAGTGTATTTCGCAGTGAGCAAGCTGGTTCCACAGCCCGCTTGCCTGCGCACAAAGGCCGCCGTTTCGGCTAACTAGCAGCGCCGCCAGGCCCGAGATCAAACACCGCGCTCTCGCTCTGCTGGACGCCGCCCCCCTCAGCGCGGGCCCCGGCCGAGGATTGAGGTAAAGCCCGAGGTCTCAAGGCCTTCCTAGTCTCTCTAGGAAAGTGACGGTGATCAGATCCCGCTGGGGCCGGATTTCCACCAAAACTTCTCGCTCGTTCAGTTCCATGCGTTGTGACTGTCCCAGTGTATTTCGCAGTGAAGCAGCCGGTGTCTCAGCCCGCTTGCCTGCGCACAAAAGCCGTTTCTATGGCTACCCAGATAAATCCAATAAAGAGTGCATTTTCTGGTGTTCCGGCCACGGCCGATGGTGTTACGAGTGTTGTAAGAATGCCCACGTCCCAGTGCCCATTCCCACACCCAGACACAGCCCGCCACGGTGCAGGGCTAGCACAAATAAAACCAACTCATGTTGGTTGTGCAGAAAATGTGGTGAACGCGCCCATACAATGCCCGCTTACACTACACGATGCGTGTCCCTTGGTTTCTGTAAAAACGAAACTAACACACATTTAGTCGGCGCGAGCCGACAGTGTTCTCAGTGCAGTAAATGTGCCCGCTGTTCCGCATTTCCTCACTGACACGCCGAATCCCACGGGATTCACCCCCGCTCGCTTTCTATGCACAACCCGTCACAGAGAAGCTGAGCGCGGCCAGGCTGCCCGCTGTGATTAGCGCGCACCTCGCACGCTGTGAACACAGCGTTGATTCAGTCGGCGCGAGCCGAGCATTCTCCGTGCAGAAAATGTGCCCGCTGTCTCGCGCCCGCATTTCTCACAGACACTCCGAATCTCGCGGGATTCACCCCCGCTCGTCTTCTCTGCACAACCCGTCACAGAGAAGCTGAGCGCGGCCAGGCTGCCGGCTTTGATCAGCGCGCGCCTCGCACGCTGTATACACAGCAGTGATTTAGTCGCGCGAGCTGACAGTATTCTCAGTGTAGAAAATGTGCCGCATTTAGTAAATGTGCCCACATTCCCTCACACGCGCCGAATCCCACAGGATTCGCCCCGCTCGCTTTCTCTGCGCGTCCCGCCATAGAGAAGCTGAGCGCGGCCAGGCTGCCCGCTGTGATCAGCGCGCCCCCCGCCTCGAACGCTGTAAACACGGTGCTGTGTTCCCAGTACACAGGGGCTCTCGAGCCGCCGTCCTGCCGCGGCCAGAGCCCAGATTTCATTCTACCCCTAGCTATTCACGCAGATGCGTGGTTAAGGCTTCCCGGGGTATCAGAATGGGTGTTGAACACTATAACGAGAGGCTGTTCGCTACAGTTCGCTCGACGCCCCGCCGTTATACGGCGCGAGTCGAAACTACGGTGTATAGCGAAGTGTTTTATCTACTTCGAGCCGAGATAGTAGCCTCGTGAGACCATCCTGATCTCGCGAGCTTTCAAGGTTTCACTCGCAGATCAGTCTGGATACTTTCCGTTAAAGAAAATTTGGGAGCAGTTCACCAAACGAACGTCCAATCAGCGTTGGCTTTGAGGCGGGTTGAGGTGTGACGCAACGAGAAGCGCGACAGTTCAGTCTTAAGAACATGGCGGCTTCAGCGGATGAAACTAGCATCAGTGTGGCTATCGAGCAAGTTTTATCGGAATTACAGAGTTATTACGGAATTACAGAGCTAACGAGCCTTTACCTGCAGCAGCAAGAGTAGCTGGCTTGTGGTTGTGTTTTCGTCGTCGCTCTGATTGATCTGATTGGTTGATTTGGCCCGTCTATCACCAACATAGGCCAATCAGCTAACCAGTATTTTCGCCCCTTACCAAAACTACTTCAACGGAAGGTTTCCAGATGGATATGCGGAGCAAATCCATCTGGCGGAGTCAGGTTACCGAGATAGCAAAACTACTGAGAAAAAGGGGCTATAGAACCTCTATCTCAGGGCGAAGGGGGCTTATACAGCAGATATTTTCTGGTACCGAAAAAGATGGTGGGCTCAGACCCATTCTAGATCTGCGACTGCTGAACAGAACGCTCGGGAAGCGCCAGTTCAGAATGCTTACGACCAGGAAAATCCTCGCGCAAGTGCGCCAAGGAGACTGGTTCATGTCAATAGATCTGAAAGACGCCTATTTTCAAATACAAATAGCGTCCCATCAAAGGCGATTCTTGAGATTCGCCTTCGAGGGCCAGGCATATCAATACACAGTCCTGCCGTTCGGCCTGTCCGTAGCACCCCGTACGTTCACGTAGTGCATGGACGCGGCCCTCGCCCCCCCTGAGACTTCGGGGCATGCGAGTTTTGAACTACTTGGACGATTGGCTGATTCTAGCTCGTTCACGAACGGAGCTCATAGAACACAGGGCCGCATTACTCGAGCATCTCGAGGAGCTGGGCCTTACAGTCAATTGGGCGGAAAGCTCACTGCTCCCCAGTCGGAGAATTTCCTTCTGGGAACAGTGTTGGACTCGCTATCCATGACAGCACGCCTGTCACCGGAGCGCGGATTGAATATTCAGCACGTCGCGAGATCCTTCCGCCACGGCTCTATAGTCCCGCTCAGAAGGTTTCAGAAAATGCTGGGTCTGATGGCCTCAGCAGCCTCCGTACTCCAGTTGGGCCCGCTCCGCATGCGCCCACTGCAGCTATGGCTAAAAGCACGAGTTCCCCCAGGGCGTGGACCGCGGGTCTATTTCGCCTCAGGGTCGACCTTCAGTGCGTTTCAGCTCTGAAACCGAGGAAAGTGACCGACTGGTATCAGTCAGGTGTGAGTCTGGGGATCGCCTCGGGTGTGAAGGTGGTGTCTACGGACGCCTCCACATCGGGGCGGGGAGCGCTGCTCGAGGGCAGACCACTAGCTGGCCTATGGTCAGTACGGGAGAAGCTCCTTCACATAAACTGCTTGGAATTAATGGCAGTCGACAAAGCGCTAAGGCGCTTCTGTCCCCAGATAATAGGCCACCACGTATTGGTCCGGTCGGACAACATGTCAGTGGTGGCGTACATAAATCGCCAGGGCGGCATCGGGTCCACACGCCTTTGCAGGCTGGCGGAACCCCTCTTGGTCTGGGCCCAGCGCAACCTCCTTTCTCTGAAAGCGGCGCACGTGCCTGGGCACCTGAATACGGGTCCAGACAAGCTGTCCAGAGACAACGTCCCGACAGGAGAATGGTCGCTGCATCCGCAGCTGCTGTGGGAAACGTTTGGCAGAGCGCAGGTGGACCTGTTCGCGTCCCGCGAGAACGCTCACTGCCCAGTATTCTTCTCGAAGGGCAGGGACGCGCTGGCCCATACTTGGCCCAGCGGTCCCCTGTATGCCTTTCCCCCGGTCTCGCTCCTGCCTCAGGTGTTGGAGCGGATCAGGGAAAATGGATGCCCAGTGCTGCTTGTGGCTCCGCTCTGGACGAACCAGGCTTGGTTTCCGGTCCTGATGCGGATGACCAGCACTGCCCCGTGGCCTGTACCGTTGAGAGATCTCCTCTCTCAGGCGGAGGGCTCGATTTGGCATCCTCACCCGGAACTGTGGTCCCTGCACGCATGGGTCATCAACGGGTACCCGCTAGCCTCCCAGAAGGAGTGCTAAACACGATCGCGCAGGCTAGAGCTCCGTCTACCAGACGGCTCTATGCCTCAAAAGGGTCGGTGTTCTCTACTTGGTGTCGAGCCCGTGGCTTTTCACCCGTGGACTGCGGGGTTAAAGAAGTGCTTGCCTTCCTTCAGGAGCTGATGGATAAGGGAAGGACCCCATCCACGCTCAAAGTTTACGTGGCGGCCATAGCAACGTTTGCTAAACCGGTGTCTGGCCAGTCACTGGGGAAAAACGACTTAGTCGTGCGTTTCCTACGAGGAGCTCGGAGGTTAAACCCTCCCAGGCCCCCTTCAGTCCCGGCTTGGGACCTTTCCACGGTCTTGGAGGCCATGAAAGGCGCCCCGTTTGAGCCGATCCAGCTGTCGGACATGAAGCACCTGTCCCTTAAGACGGTGTTTCTATTGGCTCTCGCTTCAGTGAAGCGTGTAGGGGACTTACAGGCGCTTTCTGTAAGCGCGTCATGTCTGGAGTTTGGGCCTAACGACTCAAAGGTCGTACTCAAACCGAGGCACGGCTACGTGCCGAAATCCCTCAATACACCGTTTAGGGCCCAGGTAATTTCCCTGTCAGCCCTTCCGGTTCTCGATGAGGAGAGGGACGCGAGTCTCCTTTGCCCTGTCAGGGCGTTAAGGGCTTATGTGTCCCGCTCGGCTGGGTTCAGGCAGACCGAGCTGCTTTTCGTTTTGTTTGGCGGCCGTTCTAAGGGACTCGCCGCCTCAAAACAGAGCCTATCCAGATGGATAGTGGATGCCATAGCGCTGGCTTACACTTCCAAGGGCCTGCGGTGCCCATTGGGTGTCAAAGCGCACTCCACAAGAGGCGTGGCCTCGTCGTGGGCATGGTATAGCGGGGTCTCCCTGCAGGATATCTGTACGGCTGCGGGCTGGGCCTCGCCGTCGACATTTATCAAGTATTATAACCTGGAGGTGCCCGCCTTACAAGCTAAGCTTTTGGCGGTCTGAACTTCGGGCTTATCAGCCGCCAATGCGGCTATGTTGCCCTTACGGGTCGGTACCCCTACGGGACTTTTATGAAGGAGTGATGCTTCTAGCCTCTCCTCCTCTACTCTATGTGAGTTATGGTGATTATGCACTAGATGTGCCCCGGGCTTGGCCCCGGGACTCTGGTGTTGGATCCCTGTCCGCACGGCGTTTTGTATGGGGTCCACATAGCGTAAGATATTACGCAGTACGAGAGATACTCTCGTAAGAGAACGTACTCGGTTACTAACGTAACCTCGGTTCTCTCTAGAGAGGGAACGAGTACTGCGTATCTTGCCGTGCTTGAACTATGCTCTGGTTCGCTTCGGTGTACAAAATCAGAGAAATACAGCTATCGAGGGGTATTTATAGGGCGAGACCACGCCTATACTGGCGGGACATGACGAAATGAGCGCGAAGCGTCTTCATTCGTCATTACGTCACGCAGTGCCTTCACTCGATAGGCTGCAGCTTTTCCAGCGAGGCAGCCAATGGGCGCGCGAGCTGTTTCGCCCTTGTCTGCTTGCTGCTGCAAAAGCGTTTTGCATGATTAAAAATGTTAAGGGTAATTTTTGGCTTCAATATCTCGAGGAAAGTGTTTCCCCGTAGCGTAAGATATTACGCAGTACTCGTTCCCTCTCTAGAGAGAACCGAGGTTACGTTAGTAACCGAGTACGTTTTCTCTCCCTCATCGGGTGCTGCTCGCATTTCTGTTTAACCGTTTGGCTGACGCAAAGTCGAATCGTAGCCTTGCCAGTCAAGACCTCTATGGTCAAGACTAACAGATTCATGATTTTACTTACTTATTATTATTCATATTAATAATATTTTAATTGAATGACGAATTTGAAAATGATCACTGGTAAAGGTAACAATATAAAAAAAAAAAAAAAAAAAAAAAAACGCTGGCTGGCAGCAGGCCAAATTAGTCGCAGGCCACCGGGAATTGTCCCGGTGCTCCCGATGGCCAGTCCGGGCCTGCGAATTGGGATGCAGCAGAAGCCTCGTTTACTGAAATCAATTGACTTTTGACAGTTTGACAAGCGTTTTGAACTACTGATTCGAAACTAAATATTCAAAAAGGTTTTGAAGCTTCATGAAGTAAAGTTTCGAAATCGCCTATCATTAGTAGATCGCGTCAATCAACAATAGCGCCCCCTACTGTTTAACAGTGACAATTTGGATTGGCGATATATATATATATATATATATATATATATATATATATATATATATATATATATATATATATATATATATATATATATACACTGTATATAGGTCTATAAATATATATATATATGTGTTTTCTTTATAAATAAATGATTTAAAATTGTATTGGATGCCAAATGTTTATAAGTTTATAAGACAGTGAGTGTGTAAAACTATGTGAAGAAAATATTTATTATGTCACTCAATCAAAAGAGTAACTTAGAATAGTTTAAGTTGCCTATATCTCGATCAAAAGAAGTATAGGCCAAATATACTTAGACTTTTCTGTCAGTATAAGTCAAGTTTACTAAGAGTGTTTTAAGTATATTTTTAAGAATACATAAAGTATATTTCTGACAAGTACATAGACTAAAAGTGTACTTCCTTATTTTTTAGTTTACAATAAATATACTAAAAGCACACTTGAATAAACTAGTGGTCTAGTAAAGAGTAAGGGTAAATAAAGGGTCTGGGTCTCATTGATGTAGATGCAGTGGTTCTTTAATGTTTCTGTTTGTCATGAATGACTGGTTCTTTATTGGCCTGAGGACACATCCTCTAAAATCTGCCCCACATCACTGTGAAATTTGTCCCGTGGCTGAGTCTTCAGTTTTATTGACTTTTGAGCTGATAAGTAGTCTTTTTAGCTACACAAATTCTGATCAATTTTAAATAAAACATTATGAAATGTGATGGGCTGATGATGTCTTTTTTTAAATACTATTTTTTGCATCTATGCTTTCTTTTTGCTTTTGTTGTGCATCTCATTAAATAAGGAGTCCACAAATTAGCTTTATCTTGCAACATTTTTATATTTCCTAACCATGAGCAATAAATGATAAAAATGTAAAGATTTTTCTTTTTCAAGGCTCCTCGGTTGCCTGGAATATGTATTTAGGAAACACAAAACAGTGTGATCAATTAGTCTGTATTAATAGACTGCCTGAAAATTTGATTCAACCTGATTTGTTTAGAAGAGACTTTATGATGCTTAGGACCCCCAGATAAGATGTTCCCCTGGCGAAGGACCCCTTTCTATAAAGGCAAATGTCAATTTCATGTCAACACCCATTTATACTGTGACAATAACATCTTTGAAATGTATTTTATTTTGTTTTGTTTACATTTTTAATACTATTTTTCTTTTCAGTGTCCAAATATCCCAGCACCATTTTGACAGCGGGATGTCAAGATCAATCAGGTACAAGACTTATTCTTTTTTACCATCGAGACCACATGTTTTGTTATGCTTAATTTATATCAGGAGCAACTTAATTTACATTGTGGGTGTAACTGTTTTAGAAACTGAATAAAAGTTTTGTTTTCAATGCTCAGTGTTCAGTCTGATGTTCTACGCCTTCTTATAAATAAATTCAGTTCATCCCCCTAGAAAGGATGTATATCTTGTACTGTACTTGTACTTTAAATGTACTGAACATACTGTAACTAGCCATGGAAGTGTGGTTTATTCAAATGTGGATGTAAATGTTTCACTATTGTGGTTTTTTATAATTTACATAAATCTAAAAAAAAGTTCTAGCCTAAAAGTTCTTGTTTTTTCATGCTGTTGGACACACTGACACACACACCTTCTGACGTACAGGTGGCAAAGAGGGCGGATAAAAGTGAAAATGAGAAGCTAAATTTAGTTTTCCTTATGGATCTTTCCCCACCCTTCCCTTTTCCTCCAAGGGAACTAGAGCCGGGGTGCGTTTCCCGAAAGCATCGTTAGCCAACTATGGTCGCAAGTTCCGTCGTTGTTAGCATAGTTCAACGAGTCTGTGTTTCCCGAAACCATCGTTCCAACGAACATTCGCAAACAGCATTGCAAAGTTGTGTGGTTGGAACGACAGCTCTCGAGCTGTCGTTAGAAGCATAGTTTCTAATTTTTATAACATGTGGGCTTAATAAATTATTATCTTGAGCCAAATAAGCAAGCTGACATTCAGTACAATCTATATCTTTTATTTAGAATACATACAAATGTAATTTACGTCTTTTAGTTTGTCAAAAGATTTGAAGTACCGTGTTTGAAGACTGCGCATGTGCGAACGTGCTCTACTATGTAAGAACGAGCTAAATATTGAGTCTGGTAATCAAGCAAAATAACTGAGAAAATTTAGAAATAGTCCTCAGATGACATGTTTGTAATTTATATAAACAAATCGAGCGTTAATTGGATCTCAAAACGTTTCATTAAAAGTAGTTATATTACTCCACCACGTGCGAGACGTCATAAACCAACGTGGTTGAACGATACTTTGCGACAATGCGTTTCGGGAAACAGTCGCAACTAGCTAGTTGATTTCTCCAACGATGCATCGTACTATGGTAGTGAAGCAGCGAGTTACATAGTTGTACGGGAAACGCACCCCTGGTCTCCAACTGAGCTCTGAAACCAAGCCAAACAGTTCTGACTTGGTTGTGTCAGAATTGAAATAACACAAAGTGTCAGAATCTAGATGAACTAAGCGATGAAATGTTGCTAAATTACATTTACAAGAAGACGGTAAAAGTCAGCTCTGGCTGGATTATTCAATAAAGTTATTTTTTATTGCTACCTCTCCTGGGGCATAAGCCACCAACAAGAGCTCTCCAGGCATCCCTGTCTTGGGCTTTTCTCTCCAGCTGGCTCCAGGTGTATCAAAGTTCTCTGCCAAAGTTGCTGATGGTGTTTGGCCAGCGGATCTGGAGGATTCTTCGCAGACAGGAGTTGATGAAGGTCTGAGCTTTCTTCATTGTCGCCACTGTTGTCCTTCATGTCTCTGCACCATATAGAAGGACCGCCTTGACATTGGTGTTGAACAGCCTGACCTTTGTCCTTAGGCCCAGGTCCTTCAAGCTCCAGATGTTCCTCAGCTGTAGGAAGCCTTGCTCTTGCTTTACATATTCGTGCCTTGACGTCAGCGACTGTTCCGCCCTGCTTGTCGATGACACTGCCCAGGTAGGTGAAGGCCTTCACTTCTTTTAACGCCTCTCCGTCCAACTGGACTGGGTCGTTGTTGGTGTTATTCACCTTAAGGATCTTTGTCTTCTGCTTGTTGATGTTCAGACCTACTTGAGCGGAGGTGGCAACTGTGCTGTTTGTCTTCTCCTGCATCGGGTGTGGGATAACAAGGCCAAATCATCTGCAGTCCAGGTCGTCGAGTTGTATGAAGGGTGTCCACAGGATTCCTGTTCTTGTACGTGCCGTTGTAATCTTCATTATCCAATCAATGGCTAGCAAGAAGAGAAAGGCCGAGAGCAGGCATCCCTGCAGTTCTCACTTCGAAGGTCTCCGTAAGCTTCCCTCCAAGGACCACTCTGCTGGTCATACCCTCGTACAAGTTTAGGATGATGTTAACGATCTTGGCTAGCACACCATAATGCCGGAGAATGTTCCAAAGGGCACTCCTATCCAGGCTGTCAAAAGCCTTCTCGTAGTCTACGAAGATGATGTAGAAGGAAGAGTTCCACTTCAGTGACTTCTCAACAATGATACGCAGGGTGGCAATCTGATCCGTAGAGGATCTGTCTTTCCAGAAGCCTGCCTGCTGGTCACGGAGTTGGGTGTCCACCTGGTCCTTTATTCTATTCAGGATAATCCTATTGAACACTTTCCCTGGAATGGACAGTAGCGCAATCCCTCGATAGTTGTCACAATTGCTGAGGTTGCCTTTCTTAGGTAGCTTTATAATGTATCCCTCCTTCCACTCCGTGGGCACCTGTTCCTCCTCCCAGATTTTCTTGAACAACAGGAATAGTATCTCTACCGTTGTTTCCAGGTCCGCCTTCAATGCTTCTGCTGGTATGCTGTCTGGACCTGCTGCCTAGCCGTTCCTCTGCTGGCCTACTGCCTTGCGGATCTCTTCTCTGGTGGGTCTGCAGTCTATTGGTAGATCCTCTGCTGCTGGATTGATGGTTGGCCGGTTTTCTGGCATTTGTCAGTTCAACAGTTCTTTGAAATGTTCCCTCCATCTGTCAATTTGCTGTTCATCTCCCTTCAATATCTTTCCCTCCTTTTCTTTTACCAGCCAACCTGGCTTGCAGAACTTCCCTGACAGCATCTTTGTGATGGAGTGCAGATCTTTCATGTTGACATTTCTTGCTGCTTTCTATACTTCGGCTGCAAGACCATCAACATAGTTCTGCTTGTCAGTTCTAATATGCTTCTTCACCTCTTTGTTGGCAGCTGTGAAGGCCAGAAACCTTAAGTAAATATTTTAAAGGATCGTCATCACCACCATTGTGCTTGGACCTTCGAGGCAAATTTGTTGGCTAGATTTTTTATGTTTTTGAAAAGCTGCATTGAAAAAGGCTGCATTTATTTGTGCAAAAAAACCTTTTCTTTCATTGCAACATTTAGGGCCCTATTTTAACGATCTGAAACGCAAGTGTCAAAGCACAGAGCGCAAGTGACTTTGTGGGCGGATCCTGGCACTGTTGCTATTTTCCCGGCGGGATAAATGACTCTTGCGCCCGACGCAAGTTTAAAAGGGGTTGGTCTGAAGTAGCTTCATTATTCATAGGTGTGGTTTGGGCGTAACGTGAAATAAAGCAATCAGAGCGTCATCCAACATACCCTTTAAGAGCAGGTGCGCATGTTGCATGGCGGATTGTTATTTTTATGGCGCATTTACCAGGCGCGCTTCAGAATCGGTTCACAGCCGAGGAGATCGATGATCTCGTCAGGGCCGTAAAAGAAAGAGAATTGACATTGGGGATGGGACAAACCCACCCAAATCAATAGAAAAAAATATAAGAAAGCTCAACTTAACTGGTAAGTTAAAGAGTAAGGTTTTTAATGTACTTACATTATGGTTAAGGTTATTTTGCAGTCTTCAGATTTTTTTTTTTCCCTGGTTCTTGACGGACAAACTAATTTGTCAGATGTCCTTATATACATATGTGTCTTGACACTATTGGGCAAACAGGTCTGATCCGTCATTACTACAATTTGCCTGAAAATTTTGGGTAAATGTGTAAGCTAGATTTCTGCCTAATTTTTCACATCTTCATGGACACCACAATGATTTCCCTCGTGTGGTAATATATTTCCCTGTTATAATATATGATTTGCAAAAATAAAAACTGCTGCATCTGTGTTGATGAGAGAATCAAAGTGTGCGCGTTGTGCACCCGCTACATTATGGCCAAGCATGCGCGCTTAATATAGCATTATGAACAACGCGCAACGCGCCAGTGACTTAAGACCAGGTTTTTTTTGGTCAGTGGCGGAATTGTTTTCTGGAAGTGCAAAATAGCACTAGGGAATGTTTGCGCCGAAACACGCCTCCTTTTTGCGCCGACCCGCCCAGCGAGCGCAAGTTAATTTCCTAGTTTACCGACGTGCGTCTGTGGAGGGAAAAGCCTGCTTTGCGCGGGTGCAAAATAGGAATGATACTTGCGTCAGTGAACAAAGTCTTTTGCGCTGGGTGCAAGATAGGGCCCTTATGGTCCATGGGCTGGTAGAACATTGATATGCTAAACAAAACAGTGAGATGGGCTATAAGATGAACTGGACAAAGAAGAGATTCTGTTAAATAGGGTGACCATATTTTGTCCTGATAAAACAGGACACTCGGCCCGGCAAACAGATAGGCCTACTCAAATGATACTCGAAGTTTACTCAAAGAAACCTTATTAATTTCAATACATTTTAAGTAGGTTATGCCTCCTCTGTATGGATAGAAATTTGTTATATTGTTATATGAAAACAGGACATGTCCTGGGAAAACAGGACAATTGGTCACCCTACTGTTAAAGCTGCTGTCCATAACTTTTTTGGATTAAAAATTATCCAAAATAATAATAATAAAAAGAACATAACCAGCCAGTGTTCAAAAATATCTGCTTGCCTTTGCTCGATTCAAAACAGTTAGCTTGTAATAATGATTTTAATTCCAGCGGTACTGGTGGATTTCCATGGGAAATTCGAGCATGTCTTTGCGTCATTACGTCACATAAAGAAGGTGTTTCGGCTAGTAGGCTATACTGCGTGTAAGGAGGATGTTGGAGGTGGAATTTTTTAGCCTTTTCTCACAGCACTTTAAATAATTAAACTTATGGCGGATCCAGAAAGGTTCAAACGACAATCACCAGTGACAACTGGAGATTCACCAGTTGTAAAACCCAAAAGAATTCAGACTTCGGAGTGGGTAGAGAAAAATAGAGACTGCAACCGGCCCACGCGAAAACAAGGATAAACATCGGCAGGGCTTTTGAAAGGTGGCGTGAACTCTGTGATTTGAAGGGGTTCAAAACGGACGCAGAGACGGCTTTTTTCCTGTTTCCTGACATTTCAATAGTTCAATCGTGTAACAGTAGCACACTTAATTCACACAGGTACGGAGTTTCCTTTGTTGTGGCTTTTTTCGTTTTGCTATTATGGTAAATATGAATTATTTTGTGCTAGCTATGAGAGGGAGCAATTCACCTCTACTCCAAGAAAACCAAAATCAGCCTTCTCCGAAATTAGATATATTCCAGTTTTTAATATGCATCGGATTACAGATACGTGTGTTTTTTTATTTCAAAGAAAACCAGTAAAGAAACATTAATTTATTTTATTTGTTCTGCACGGATATCACAAAGATACAGCACAAGGAGGGGAACGAAACCCACTTGGTTTTATACAGAATTCCACTCCACTTACATGAATAAACAACAAAACAAAACAAAAATAATAATAATAGCACGCAGACAAATAAGTTGAATAATAAAAGAGGGGGAAAACATTATCAGAAGCCTGATTATCCTTTCAACTTAAAGTTACAGATGTTGAAGGGTAATGGTAAAGGAGGATCAAAAGTGAAGAGCAGCATATGAAGTATACTGCAGGAAACTATTACCAATGCTGTCATAGTAAAATCAAAAGGTTTTTCAACTGTTTTTTAAAGACAATCAAAGGTTTGTTTGTCATTATTGGTATGACAATTAGAAATTAGACTGCACAGAAATGGAAACTGAACTACAGGTAACCATAATACACATTAAATGTAGTCACGCAATGCTGATGTTTTTAACATTAACAATTTGAGAACAAAGTATAATTTGAAAGGTTTGACATGATATAAGTGATCATTATATTTAATCAGCGCGATACTGCAATGCTTTTTCCCTCCTTAGTTTATCAGAAAAAGTGGATGTTAGGCCTACTTACTTGTTCAGATGACATTTTCCGATGAAAATTCGTATGTTGTCATGGTCATACTGTACTTCCAAAAAGTAGAATGTGTGATTCTGAATGCCCGTCTCCAAACCGGCGCGGTGACTGACAGACGCGCAGTCTCCTTTCATGCCGATGTACAACTCACGTAAAATTAATAATTCTGTGAATAACTGCAGTTACAGATTTCGAACAGAGATGGCGACAAAGAGGAAAAACTGTGGACTGCAGCTTTAAAGAAACTTGTTTATTGAGTGTATGAATAGATGCCTTGAATAAATAAGATAAATTAAATAATACATTTAAGAATGAATCGATTACATTTAGTGAAAGACATTCAGCACAGTAAGACAGTAACACAGCAGCTATTTGGGTTTGGTATGAAATGTGGTTTTGGTGTGAGAAACTGGAATTGTGGGATTGTGTACATAAACCAACCAAGGTTATTGTGGCTGAAGCCTCGAAGGAAGCAGAGAGTGAATCATATTGTTTCACAGATCAATTATTTAAATACTAATAAAATTAGTAATAAAATTCAGATATGATACTGTACAACATTATGATCACTTAAGAAAGGTTCAGAACATCATAATTTATTGTAGTTATAAAAATAAAAAATCCTTTATAATTGATGCTGATGCAATTATACCCTTACAATTATATATATTTGATACCATTTTCACTTTTGCATGAATACGGTTTGAAAGTTTTTTTATTTTGTTAATATATCTATCTCTCAAAATATAGCTTTAGCTTATGACACAAATTAACCCCCATGAAAATAATAAGGCTCACCCCTTTCTAAATAAATTAACTTAATATCCTTGTTTTAGTGACAGACAATATACAGTTCAAAAGTTTGGGGTCAATAAGACTGTTTTAAAATTATTTAAAATTATACAGAAGTTTTATTCAGCAAGGATCCATTAAACTGATCAAAAGTGACAGTAAAGTCCCTTCTCAGGGAAAGAAAGCTGGATCAATCCGGGGTTGCAGGTAATAATAGAACCTAGACAAACTTGCTGTTTATATGCACTGATGTTTTGGTGCGAAGGTGGGCAGATGGGGATTTTCGTCACCAATTAACAAGATTTTTAAAAACAATTTAAAAATGTGAAAATCCACACGACACCAGCCTTAAAGTCCTACTACGGTGCCTAGACCTGAGCTACTGCTGTTATGATCCTCTCAGGGGATGACTCAAAGCTGGAGGTGTGGTCTAAAAGTGACCATTTCTAAAGAACTACAACACAAAAATGGATTCACCGTTGATACATTTCAAAGAGCTCAGATTGCTATTACTATTTTTGACATGATGACAGATACGGTCTAAAGACTCTTTTCAAGATCCATCATGGAAAATGAGTATGTATTTAAAACTAGCGTCACTTGCATCACTAATGCGCATCTCTCGAGTTGGAAATTCAAACAGATCACATTGGCCCCGTTCACACAGCAGGCAAAAGTGGCCCAAATTTTTGGGGTCAAGTGACCAGGTCAGACTTCTTCAGAGATAGTGTGAACACTCAAATCTTGCCCAGATCTGATTTTTTCAAATCAGATTTAGACAACATACATATGTGGTCCTGAATCAGACCCAGATCAGATTTTTTTCAATGCATCCGCAGTGTGAAAAACCAAGGCGGATTTGATGCGACTTTTACGTCAATCTACATCAACATTTGACACAATTATGCGCCAGCGAGTTAGCACTAGACACAACAGACACAGACAATAACATTAAAAACTTGACTAGATATGGAGAACAGTGATGGAGCGAGTCAATGTTAGACCTAATTAATATACAGAGAGATACTTAAATTCAAGCTAAACTAGAAGTAACTACCGTAACCACTCCGGTAGAAATGGAGGAACAGGGACACAGGAGAACGTGGCTGCAGTGCCAAAGGAAGGTGAAGTCTTAAAAGTAAAGAAACAAATGATTCTAACAACCGAAGCGGTCGTGGTCGCATCACCTGCCCATTTTACAACGAGATTAGCCGTGTTATGGGCGATAAACCCAGCTGTCAGCAGTTGGAGCTGATGGATACTGTAGCTACGAACCAGGTGAGGAGGAGCCTGAAACAAAGAGGAGTTCGTCAAAACAGGCAAGTTTTCAGTCTTGACATACATAGCCTACGCATATACTGTAGAAAGAGACTAGAAAGTTGAGGTGTTTGTTATAGGAAAATTATGTTCACAGAATAAACGAGCCAGTCAGCTCCTCCCAGTTTTCTTTGCACAACTCGGAAACCCACCAGAGAAGCAGAGTACCGTTTACATGACTGTCGCTCCAAACACTCATGAAAGTGCGTATCTACATCACAAATTTAAAGTCCCCGTGAACCGGAAGTTGCAGACGACTTTTCTCCAGTGCTGTGACGTATTTCCAAGAGAAACGGAATACTAAATGAGGCAAAATAGTGAGCGTGGCTTTTTTTTTCCAACTAGCACCTGATTGGATCTAGAAAAATGCACCTCCTCGCCATCTCTCCTTTCACATGCTGTGTGCCTGTCTAATGTCAGTTGGAGGGGCGTGGTTACGGATGTTAAGCAGACACCCAAACCGTCAAGCCTACGTCATCGGGCAAGGTCCTCCAAGGCAGAGGGGAGGGGCATTTTCAGAATTTGATTAAAGATTACGAAGCCAAAAAATTTTTTTGTGTGGATTGACTTGCATGGATGACTTGTTCACCACAAAACGATCAATTTAGGCAAATAAAGTAATTATGGTCAATTTTGATTTCATGGGGACTTTAATTTCTCGTAGGCTACCTGTCATGAATCTGCTCAGAGACTGATGTTGAGATCCAAACGCAGCTTTATTAGTGGGCAATACAAAGGCGTAATCCAAAGTACAGGCAATGGGTCAAAACAGGTAGGAAGTCCCAACAATGAAACAAACAAAGAATCAAACAAACAAACAAACAAACCAGAGGCAAAAGAGTAATCCAGGAAACAGGGCCAGAAATCCAAAAACCAAAATACATGAAACCAGGTTAACGCTCAGAGATGCAGTGGGACACAAACAAAACTTCGCAATGAGTGAGTGAATGAACATGGAATAAATAGACATGGACTAACAGGGTGATGAGAAACAGGTGAATGCAATCAGAGACAAACAAGGTGATGAGACACAGGAGATAATGAGTCCAGGCAGTGTGTGATGGGAATTGTAGTTTGAGGAAGTGATCATAGTCTTATCTGGAGTGCCCTCTGGTGGCTCTCAAGGGCACTCCAGCTGGTGACCGTTACCTAGCCCCCCCCCCCCCCCCTTTAAGGAGCGGAATTGTCCAGGAGGGAGGTGGAGCGGAGGCAGACCTGGGGGCGGGATGGAGGGCCAGGCCCGTGGAGCGGAAGAGGACCTGGAGACTGCGGTGGAGCAGGCTGTGGAGGTGACCGCGGTGGAGCAGGCTGTGGAGGCGACTGCGGTGGAGCAGGCTGTGGAGGCGACCGCGGTGGAGCAGGCTGAGCAGGCGACCAGGGCGGAGCAGGCTGTGCAGGCGACCAGGGCAGAGCAGGCTGTGCAGGCGGCCAGGGCGGAGCAGGCTATGCAGGCGGCCAGGGCGGAGCAGGCTGTGCAGGCGGCCAGGGCAGAGCAGGCGGCCAGGGCGGAGCAGGCGGCCAGGGCGGCCAGGGTGGAGCAGGCGGCCAGGGCGGAGCAGGTGGCCAGGGCGGAGCAGGTGGCCAGGGCGGAGCAGGCTGTGCAGGCGGCCAGGGCGGAGCAGGCTGTGCAGGCGGCCAGGGCGGAGCAGGCTGTGCAGGCGGGACCAACGGTTCAGGAACATGAACGGGCTCAGGGGATTCGGTGGCCATCTTGTCCGAAGACACATGCGTGGAGTCGGCCATCTTGTCCAAAGACGCAGGCGTGGAGTCGGCCATCTTGTCCGAAGACACAGGCGTGGAGTCGACCATCTTGTCCGAAGACACAGGCGTGGAGTCGGCCATCTTGTCCGAAGGCTCAGGCTCAGGATCAGTCTCAGGATCAGATTCAGGCTCAGCAGGACGAGACTCTGGACGGGCGGACGTGACGTGAGGCTCAGTCTCTGGATCGGCAGAAGTGACGTGAAGCTCAGTCTCTGGATCGGCAGAAGTGACGTGAAGCTCAATCTCTGGATCGGCAGAAGTGACGTGAAGCTCAGTCTCTGGATCGGCAGAAGTGACGTGAAGCTCAGTCTCTGGCTGTGCAGACGTGACGTGAAGCTCAGTCTCTGGCTGTGCAGACGTGACGTGAAGCTCAGTCTCTGGCTGAGCAGACGTGACGTGGACAGTCTCTGGTTCGGCGGCCCTGACGTGAAGTGCCGGCTCGGCTGGACTGAGGTGAGGTGCAGGCTCGGCAAGAAGCTCAGGCATGTCGTGGTGAAGCTCAGGCTGGACGTGGCTGACGTGAAGCTCTGGCTGGACGTGGCTGACGTGAAGCTCTGGCTGGACGTGGCTGACATGAAGCTCTGGCTGGACGTGGCTGACGTGGAGGACAGAGCTTAACCGAATGGCAATTTCAACATATTGAGCTAGAGTGTAGTGAGGGGTATTGTCAGGCATGAGGTAGTTGAGAAGCTCATTCAGTCCATTGCAAAAAATGTCTTTTAAGACAGAATCTTTAAAGTTCACCCCATGGCTAAGCTCACCAAACTCAGCAACAAATTCCTCAATTAGTCGGTTATCTTGGCTGAGGTGGAAGAGACAAACTGCTGGATCCATGTTGAGGCGAAGTTTTCTGTCATGAATCTGCTCAGAGACTGATGTTGAGATCCAAACGCAGCTTTATTAGTGGGCAATACAAAGGCGTAATCCAAAGTACAGGCAATGGGTCAAAACACAGGTAGGAAGTCCCAACAATGAAACAAACAAAGAATTAAACAAACAAACAAACAAAACAGGAAGGTACCAGAGGCAAAAGAGTAATCCAGGAAACAGGGCCAGAAATCCAAAAACCAAAATACATGAAACCAGGTTAACGCTCAGAGATGCAGTGGGACACAAACAAAACTTCGCAATGGCCCTCATTTATCATTATTGCGTAGAAACGGGCGTATATGTTGGCGTAAGATTATGCTTACACTCCTCTCACCGCCTGATGTATGAAGCTGTGTGTACCTTTGAAATCTAGGTGTACGCAATACCTGTCCTTGATAAATGCAGCGGCTGAAAACGATCATCATTAGACTAACACGCCTCTAAATATTCAAGTCTCCGCTTCCCCCACGCCCTCATTTTACGCCATGGACACACGGAAGACGGCAAAGAAGAGAAACTTCTCCGACGTGGAGATCAAATGAACTATCACAATGCATTATTTTACAGCACGTGTTTTGAAACAATTAGCATTTAATATCGTATCACGTACAATAGTGATGATGATGTGTGGAGTACCATTCATTCACATTAATAATTGCATGTCCATTTGTAATATTATTCTTATTATTATTCGTGTTCGCATTTATGAGGAAAAAACAATGATACGGACGTGAGCGCTCTGAAAGCGGCACTATTTTAAAACTTTCACAGAGACATCAAACAGAAAGCACAAAACCTTTCTTTAAACTGAATTTCGTTTTGTATTAATTGTATCTTAATTTTACTTTAAGTTTCATCAACCAATTACCTGGATTTAACAAATAAGAAGTAAATAGCAGATGATAGATAATCATGAAACGGAGGACGCGTGAACTGAGCTCATCTCATAAATGAACTGAAACTCGGCGTATAAGGTACCCTACTTGCCTCAGACATGTCTACTTTTAAACAGAACAATTCAAAACGAAAGAAAACAGACTGCAGACTGCTCTCTGCTTATGTAATCTGAAATGTGCATTTCTCTCTGGCGCGTTCACTAGCCTACTGCGAAGATCGCGAGTCAGCATCTCAACTTCATCTTTGCAGCCGACACAAAGAAAACACTTCTTTATTAATAAACAATTAAAATATCTCCTTGCTATATTTTACATATTCATAATCATTACTTTTGCCGGTTCTTTGTGACAGATTTTTACACTGAAGTTTATAATAGCCTAGTATGTTGTTGTTGTTTTTTTGTCATATGTTTTAGTTTGTCAGTGCGTTTTGTGGTGTTAGGAATTGTTTTTCTGCACATTTCCGCACTAACTCAAACGTGCGTACACCACCTCCTGAGCTGGCGTGGGATTTGAGCGTGCCGTACGCCAACGTCCATATTGATAAATCTCAAAGTCACCGTGATTTTGGGTGTACGCCAGGTGTACGCTCGAAATTTGGTGTACACACTTTTGATAAATGAGGGCCAATGAGTGAGTGAATGAACAGGGACTAACAGGGTGATGAGAAACAGGTGAATGCAATCAGAGACAAACAAGGTGATGAGACACAGGTGATAATGAGTCCAGGCAGTGCGTGATGGGAATTGTAGTTTGAGGAAGTGATCATAGTCTTATCTGGAGTGCCCTCTGGTGGCTCTCAAGGGCACTCCAGCTGGTGACCGTTACACTACCATTTAAACGCCAAAAATGTTTGGGGGTTTTGGGGGGTTTTTTGTGCATATGCTACACACTGTAAATGCCTTGGTTAGGATTAGGGGTGTGGAGTGCGTGCATACACGCAATAAAGTGCATATGCAAGCGAAAAATGTGTATCATATAAACGCAAAAACAAATCAAGGCGTATAAATAGCACGATATATTTAATTCCTGATATAGATACGCACTTTCATAAGATCGGGCACGTCATTCAAAAATGTACACAGTCATTGTTATTGTTCTTTTGCGCATATGGGTTAGTTTGAAACATGCAAACAGTTCACACTGGAATCAGATATAGGCCACATTTTAATAGGTAATGTGAACAGCCAAACCAAAACTCGGATCCGAGCAAAAAATCAGAATTGAGCATTAAGACTTGCGGTATGAACGGGGCCATTATGTTTTCCGTATTGAGACTAGAACTGCCTCACAAGTTGATGATGACCCTGAGATAAGTGGGAGTTGTTAAAAAACCTTTCAGTGTCCTGGGCTGAGTGAGCATATAACAACCACTTTTAACATTAAACAATACAGAAAAAGGAACAGACTGACAGTGAGGGCTTAAAGGTGTGATCAGTAGTTTTTGAAAAACACTTTTGAAAACTGAGTTGGACCGAGTACCAAAACACACTTGTATCCAAACAGCTGTAAGGGGCGTGTCTACTAATAATGGGGAGGAGAGAGCGCTCAGTGCACACAGCACAGACATTAGCCGAACTACTACAGAAAACGATTAGCGATCATTAGGTGTCGTTTGCTTCAGCTATGAAAAAGACACATTCATTTTCACAACCAGAAGACCGTCTAAGGGCCTGTTCACATATCACGTCTTTTGCACGCTCAAGTTCGTGATTTCAAATTTAGGCGCGCTCGTTTTTTCCAAGCGCGTCCGCCCCGCACGAGATAAAAACATCTCAACTTTTCAGAATGCCGCAAGCGCACCGTAGCTTAGCAACGACAGATGCCTACGGAGCGCAACCGCCCTAGCGCTTTGGAAAAAGGAGAACGCAGCGCGCCTGGCGTTTTCTACACGTTTTTAGGCGCTATATGTGAATTCAGCCTAAACCTCCTCCACTGTCTGTTTCAAGCGTCGGCTCCCAAAGTCTGTCTGAAAAGTAAGATAATATACTCCTACTGTATGTTTGTTTCCTCATTTAGTGATCGATATCGATATCGAGATGGCCAGCAGCCATATCACCCTGTAGCCCAAGACAAGTGGTTGCCCACTAAAGCTGAGCAGGGCTGAGCCTGGTTAGTACCTGGATGGGAGACTTTCTGAGAAAACCAGGTTGCTGCTGGAAGAGGTGTTAGAGAGGCCAGCAGGGGGTGCTCACCCTGTGGTCTGTGTGGGTCCTAATGCCCCAGTGTAGTGATGGGGACACTATACTGTCAAAGAGCACCGTCCTTCGGATGAGACGTTAAACCGAAGCCCTGACTCTCTGTGGTCACAAAAAATCCCAGGATGTCTTTCGAAAGAGTAGGGGTGAAACCCCGGCATCCTGGCCAAATTTGCCCAGTGGCCTCTGTCCATCATGGCCTCCTAATAATCCCCATATATATATATATATATACCAATTGGCTCCTCTCCACCAGTAAGCTGGTGTGTGGTGGGCGTTCTGGGGGGCGTAGAAGGGGGCCCCCCAGAACCCCTTCTATGTAAAGCGCTTTGAGTGCAGAGAAAAGCACTATATAAATGTAATGAATTATTATTATTATTATTATTATTATATAACCCCTTAATCGTGTTATAGTTGTAATATATTCGTTACTATGACTGTTGTGCTCATGCTATCGAGTTGATCATGATAACTTTGTGTTTTTGGGATGGGTGTTGAGCATTGTCTTCCATGTGAAACGGAGCTGAACCATTGACACGTTAAACACACATTTCTACCAAAACACATTCGCCATGGATTACCATAGTAACACATTGCTTTTATTTATTGATGACATCATACCCTCAGCCGGCAGGTACAGCAGATTCGGCCATAGTCGTTGCCTGGGTTACGGTCGTGTAAGTAAGTGTGGGGTGGAGCTATCGAATTAGGGGCGAGATGCGAGATGGGGTAGTAGGGGCGGGTTTGTTTTGGTGATTTCAAATATCAACATTGGCCAAAAGTGTTTTTCAAAAACTACTGATCCCACCTTTAAGTTAGTTAGTTAGTTATGCCCTCCACCTTTCCCGGGGTATGGGCCGCCAAAAATAGTCTTCCAGAGATTTCTGTCCTGGGCCTTTTTTTTTTAGTTGACTCCAGTTGAAGCCCATCCTTTTGACGTCTGCGTCGAGTTCACGTCGCCATGTGTTTTTTGGGCGGCCTCGCTTCCGCTTACCTTGAGGGTTCCACCTGAGAGCCTGCCTGGTGATGTTTGTTGGCGGTTTGCGAATCAATTTTACTTTAAGTACAGAGGGCAAACAAAAAGCTGACTAGTTAATTAACGAGGTGAACCATTGAAACGCATGGGAAAACTGGATCAAAGGCAAACAGAAAGTGAACCCAATGAAGACAAAGACAAAATAGAGCATAACCCTGACAATTGTAAAGCATAGCTGAAAGCATAGTCACCAGTTGTCTAGATTACAGGCATTTTCTCATCCAACTTCATATGGGAGTAATCATTACGGTCTGGATACTTTTTCAAGGGCACCTATTATGGCATTTAAAATGTTCCTAATATTGTTCTGGGAGTCCCCAACAACAGTTTTTCATGCATGCAATGACAAAAAACACTTTTGTTATCTTATAATTAGGGTTGGGTATCGTTTGAATTTTAACGATTCCAATTCCAATTCCGATTCCGGTTCCTAACGATTCTCGATTCCGATTCTTTTAAGAGGCAGGGTCAAAAAAGTTTAGGATATTTTAAATGAGCTAGCTAACCAACGGTCTTTCTGAAGGAAATAGTCTGACCTTCTCCATCAATTTTAATTTAACTTTTAACCTTTTACTTTTTATGAACTTTACTATGAATTTCTCACAGGTTATTTTTGAAAACCTCATGAAAGCACATTTACACATGATGTATGATGCTGCAGGTACTTAAACATGTTACTGTGCTTCCACTGATGGGCTAACCTGGTGCAGAATAGCAAATAAACAATAAGAAACAACTTGTAAAACCTTTGTCATCTGGCGAGGAGAGAGCAACCAGTGAAATAACCTGTGCTCTGAACGCCTTCGAGAGCACTTTTGGAACACATCCATGCCTTGGTTTGATGCTGTGTTCACAGACGCGAATAGAGCGTCTGGCGCGAGTGATTTCAATGTTAAGTCAATGCAAAGACGCGTTACGCGCGTAAACAATTCCTGTGGCGCGAATGGGGACAGGCCCGCATTTCAGTTTATAATGTCCGTTTATATAGACTCGAATACTCCTTTTTTACGCACGTCATTTCGCTCTTGACACGCGAATGGATTCAAAGTGTTCAAGCGTATAACTAGATGCGGTAGGAGCAAGCGCTTGAAGCGCATTTGAAGCGCTATTTGCGTCTGGAGTGAACGCAGCATAGGACGACTCTCGAGTTGCTTCACTCGGTTATGCCAACACTTCTGGTGGACGCTTCTTCATTGGTGTTCAGCGGTTTCTTCTTCCGGGCGGTGGACTGTGAATCGACACTAGGAATCGAAATTTAAACTTTTGAACGATTCCGGGAAAGTCGTAAAGCAAGTCCCGGTTCCAATCGATACCCGATACTCGATACCCAAGCCTACTTATAATATGCATTTATTTTTACCTGATTTGCTCACCGACTCCCAAATGATTCGTTCAACGACTCATTTTTCCAAACCCCTCTTTTGCGTGACGCTAATCGGCGGTGAATGGTCAGATGACCCAGTCAGTTGTGTTTGTAAAGCAATCGTCATTAAAATGTTGATTAAAATGAACACAGCATAAGGTTCGGGCTATACTTGCCACTGATTCTTCACATGCTTGTCCCTGGGCAGTGAAAAAAGGTCGCTTTTGATTCGGACTTCAGAGCACAGCGTCTTGTTGTCGACATGATGTTTTCAAGTTTCCCTGGTGTCTGCGCGGCGTGCGCAATGAGTGCGCGTGGCCAATTTAATCAAGTTTCATCTTGACGTCACAAGGAAAAGGAAAATGACTCATTGGAAAAACGATTCATTAAATTGACTCAGAGTCGACTCATACTTTTGAGAGACAATAACTTTCTTATATAAAACTTTGCAGGATGTTTTTGTTAAATTAGATCTATGTTACACATTACATGAAAGGTAATTTTCAAAATTCCATAACAGGTATCCTTTAAACAGTTCTAAATGAGTTTCCATGGGTTATTTTCCTTCACTCTTCCTCATCGGTAACACTTTACTTGAAGGGGTGTGCATAAGACTAACATGACACCTTCATAATCATGACATGACACATGTTATAATTATGAAGGAAGTTTTATGCATGTTTATGACAACTGCCATGAAGTGTCATTTGCTCAATTATGACATTTTTAATGCAAATATGACATTGTTTGAGATGTCTTTGTTATGACACCTTGACATAAACCAATACATCATAACCTGTCAGTGTCTTTGTCATGACAACTTGACATTACTAAGACAACACAACCTGTCATAAACATGACATAGCAGATTCATTATCAAACTTAGCTTTATTGGTTAACATTACATTAAACTGTCAGGTGGTTGGTTTTGACATTGGCTGTCATGAAGCCATTATAACTTTTTAATGACAAATTCAATTTGTACCACTGTAGTTGAGGTCACGAAAAATATTCATGACACAGTTATAATGGCCTCATGGCAGCCAATGTCAAAACCAACCACATGACAGTTTAACTTAATTGAATGTCAAGTTGTCATGAAAAAAGACACTGACAGGTTATGATGTTATGGTTTATGTCAAGATGTCATAACAAAGACATCTTAAACAAATCATATTTGCATTTAAAATGTCACTATTGAGGGAAAGACACTTAATAACAGTTGTCATAAACATGCATAAACCCTACTTCATATTCATGACATATGTCATGTCATGGTTATGAAGGTGTCATGTCAGTCTTATGCTTACCCATTCAAGTAAATTGTTACCCTCTCCTCATTCATCCTCCACCAGTCTCATCAGCCTCTCTTTTCCTTTCTTCACATCTTTCCAAGTTGTAGTGGAATATTTTAATACAGAATTAAATGTACCTCCAAATACACTCAGACACACGCACACACGTAGAAGCCCTCCTGCACAAAAAGGACACAAAAGAACTGCCTATCTGCATTTATGCCGGTTTGCAAATTGCAAATTAAATGTTAAGTGTTGCAAGACTATGTTTTCCCAGTTCCTCTGGAAGAAACCCAAAGCCACTGAAACAGGAAGAATGTATGTGGTTTTTGGGTATATATACCTCAGTAAAAATGTGTTCAAGGGTGTTCATTTTTTGTCATGCATCTCTAAAGAGAATAGATCCTTTCCTGCTCAACGCTGCCTGCTGTAACCTGATGATCTCAAGATGAGAACTAGTTATTTCTAACAAATTACTTGATTGAACTGCTTAGAAGTAAGTTACTCTTTGTACATCCATTCTCCAGGACCGCCATGGGAAGGGATTAGCTGAAGAATCATAATCTGTAACCTTTTATTATTTTGCTACAAGTTTTGATTATTGTGGAACCAAGTATATTTCTCTTTTGTATAAATACATTTTTATTTTTAAAAGACAACTATTTTTCATCTTACTTCAGCTGTACAAAGAAAGCTCAATAGCAATATGATAGGCATTTGTACATCTTCACTGACCAGGACAAAAGGGAATCCAGGAAGCTTTCACCGGATGGTAAGCATGAAAGATCCTTTGAGTCAATGATTGTTATTCTTGTATATGGTGTTAAGGGACATCCTTTAGATTTAACTGGTATAACAAAGCCAAGTGTAGTAAACCTGACCTGACCTGACCGGAAAGCCTGAGAATGGTAGAATTTATGGTTTAAGCACACTAAAGGTAATCAGTCTTGAGGAAAGTGCTGTAGGACCGCGAGTACCTAAACAAACCCTCAAACCCAAAAGATGATTGCCTAAAATATTACCACTAAGTGGAATATTTTACATATCCTCATAGGAACAGATACACAGTCATGGATAAAATAACTAATACTCACACAAGATCAACTAAATAGGCGACAAAATGAAGCAGGAAGAGTAGAAGAAAAAGAATTCCTAATCGTTGATCGTACTATGTATACATCCAACTTTAATGGATTAGGACCTATGGTCAGGGAAAAGGCCAGGGTATATGGTTACAGTAGAAATCGGTGACAATCATGTCAGCATACCGCTCACAAGAGGAACTAATATAGTGGTAACAAAGGTATTCCAGACCCAGACGCTCTAGTCACGGCTGTATCACACACACCATCAGATCAGACTGATTGGGGAGCAACAGGGTGTGACTATAGCGACCCTGTCAAGGAATATGGGATAGCACCCCACTACCTGGGAGATATTCCCCAACAAAGTACATACTGAAGACGAGAAAATACATTGCAGAAGTAGGGTTAATAATAAAAAAATCAAGAAGTCAGTCCAACCAACGTCGAAGCAGCTTGCATAAAAAGGAAAATAACAGCCCGGGAGGTAGAACATTTCTAACCTACCCTAGTCCTGTGTTTGCTCTGTTAAATTCACACCTAGCAGCTCTGGGGGAACCAGGGCAGAAAATAATACAGCTCGCTTGTGGGCCTACTGCTGATGAGATTCTGGATATGACCAGAACCATCAAAAAAGCAAAAATTGACCTGTTGGCAGAACAGCTAGATTGTATGCAAAAAGCCCTGTGTTGTATTTTATTAAATGACAAAATAACATGGACCGACTTTGAGGGAAGTATGGAAACAACAGGATGCCAGTCATTGCCAGGCTCCCCCCCTTAAAGGGTACCTATCATGGAATTTTGAAAATTACCTTTCATGTAGTGTGTAACATAGATCTAAGTGAACGAAAACATCCTGCAAAGTTTTAAATATGAAAGTTCACCGTATACAAAGTTATTATCTCTCAAAAGTAAGAGTCGACTCTGAGTCGTTGATATGAATCGATAGACGAACGATGCACTTTCGTACGTCACTTGTTCAAGTTATTTGAATAAGATACGCCCACTCATTGCATTAGGAGACACCAGGGAAAACATCATGTCGACGAGACGCTGCTGTGTTTTGAAGTGCGACGCAAAAGCAAACTTTTTTCATCTGCCCAGTGAGGAGCATTTGAAGACAGTGGCTACAGTTCATAACTATACCACAGAAGTATTATAGCCCGAACTCGTTCTGTGTTCGCGTCATTTTGAAGATGATTGCTTCACAAACCTAAATGCTATAAAGTATGAATTTGCGAGCCGGCTGATACTGAAGGAGGGAGGTTCAGTACCGAGTTTATTTGGATCAGCTTCCTTCTCCGAATCACAATCTGTAAGTAGGCTGTTGCTTTTATGTTTGTATCATGTTCTATAATTATTTTGTGTGTTGTGTACGCACAGGCACAGCGCAGCTTCTAGCAGCTAACTTAGGTCTTCAATGTCAATTGTATTGAAATATGTGAAGTGTTTGTCGTTGTTAATGGAGTTGTCACAGGGCTCTCGAGTGTCACGCATCACGCATTGAGCGTGACAGTCACTCATTTCGGTCTTTTGTCACGCTCTCCGGCCACACATTGTATTTCTCACGCTGAAAAACTATTTGTAATATATTTAATATGCCGCAGTGCCCAAAACTCACTCACTGTGGAACCGGCAGGATTCAAGCGCGTCTCCTCCAGTGTTGCCAGGTCCGTATGCCTGCACTGTTTCCGCGGGTTGTTTGTGTAGTGCACGCTGGTTGACGCGATTGTTTTATCCACTGGAACATGATTGTTATTGAGGAAACACCCGGGAACGCTATTTGAATATTTTTGGCCGTGATTGAGTTAGTTTGATGAGCAATTGGGCTGGTTTTGTTGTGCAGACCTGGCAACCCTGGTCTCCTCGGGTGTTGTTCGTCTGGTGTTGTTAGCCAATCAGAAAATAGCACTGTTGTATCTGGGTAAGATCTAGCGCAACAACCAATGACACCCTGTCGGCTGGGTGTCTAACATATCACCACAGATTAGCGTCACGCAAAGGCGGGGTTTGGAAAAATTACTCGCTAAACGATTCATTTGGGAGTCGGTGAGCAAATCAGGTAAAAATAAATGCATATTATAAGACAACAAAAGTGTTTTTTGTCATTGCATGCTTGTAAAACTGTTGTTGGGGACTCCCAGAACAATATTAGGAACATTTTAAATGCCATAATAGGTACCCTTTAAGGGCAAAGTTCCAAGACAACAGCAGAGAGCTGCTCCACCTTAAAGAAAAAAGGAAGTACCGACTTCCCCTTTTAGTGAGGAAGGCCTAGCGACAGAAGAGTTTAGGAAAGAAATAGAAATGGTAAAAACCCCAGGCCTTTGGCCATACCTTTCAGAAGAAGCCACCCAATGTTGGATAGATAAAAAAATGCTAGCCAAAATAAAAAAGCTATCCAGCGAACGATTAGGTTGTGAAATAGCCAGTTGGGGAGCAGAAACAAACTGGTCAAAAATGTCTAAATTTGCAGGCCAAAACAACACTAAACCAAAAGAGGGGCATAGAATTAATTAAAAACTGCCCATAGAGAATGTAAAGATAAATCAAAAAGTAGTAACAAGGGTAGGCCAGCTAAAAAGGCTGAAAAAGATACTACATATATAGAACCTGAAAAAAAAAACGGACTAAAGAGCAGAAACAAACCCACAAGGATAAACAAAGACAAAAAAGCAGAACTGAAAACAGATCGGAAGAGTGACTATTGCATCCGACATAGTACAGGAAGACGAAGAGCAAGACTGATATATTCAATATGAGAGAATAAATTTTTTGTTAGACACCGGCAAGAGGCAACTAGTGTAACCACAGTTCTTCCCGGAGCTATAAACCTGGAAGGTAAATTTCATGTTTATGGTTTCAGTGATGAAAGGAAACCAGTGACCAGAGAGAAATATATAGCCCCAATTTGATGTCTTTAAAAGATGCAACCTTCGTTAGAGAAATGGCCAAAAAAGATTCTAGTACTAAAATCAGATGGTTGAAAACAGTCAACCTGGAGGATTGACGCCCCATAAGCAGGCCGTCAAAAAAACGCGTCTCTGTAGGCAACCTAGGCTCTGAGATCTGCACACAACAATTGGTTTCACCAACCACTCAAAATCAAAATAAATAGTGTTCCAACCAATCACAGACAGGGGGTGGGTGTTGTGAGGTTTTGCGCTTGTGCACGGCTGCACGCGAAGTCAGATCTGAAGAAGAAGCCAGCGTCTATCAACGAACACCCTGTCGGTGATTGGTTGGAATGTGAATGTGATCATTTATGTTTGGGCCTTTTTTGGGCCTGAAATCGCTGATATAATCTTTAAGAAAATTACTCAAAAAATATAAAGACAGTTCGGCCAAAAGTAAAAATGATTGTGGAAAATTATCAGATGTGGAAAATTATATTGGGAGGAATCCAAGCGCAAAAAAAGTAATATCTGCTAAACAAAACCTAAAAACCTCCAAAAAGTTGGACATTTAATCGTTAGCACCATTTTCTAGAAATAGCCTAAGACCTAAATTGGATGTAACAGATCGCAATAAAAGAAGGTCAAATATATGGAACCTAGGCTTGGGAGTATTTGAATACAGACATCTAAGCAAAGTTAAATATTGCTGGACTGCAGAACAAGAGGAGCACTGTAACTCCGAAATGTTTGACTCTTGGAAAGTAAAAACTCCAAGCCCATTCTTTCATCCAAGCCCAAGTTGGATGCATAGTGAGGAACATTTATTCTTTACATTTAAAGACTTAATCAACATAGAGGGGGCGGATGAGGACCTAAGTGCTATAACTCCGGCGGCACCACAGTCAAAATCAGATAATGAAAAAATGCGCTTTGTCCTCACTCGTAAAACACGTTGCAGAATTAGGTGATTTATTGTAGCCTGGTAATACCAAACTCTGCTACTTCGCTTTGCTTCATAGACAGAGTCTGGAATGGCATCATTGAAAAGTGTTTTCTTTATCGTTGGGGTTCTTTATCGCGCTTGTCTGAAGTATAAAATCATTGATTACCCGTGCGCCAGCTCAGCAGCATCGAACTTACACTGTAAACACATTATGATGCGAAAACGAAACCATCATGCGAAATACCGGAGTGAACATGGCTGTCAACGACTTTTGTAGATTATGTGATGTAAATCTATGCATCCATGGCACAATCGGGGCCTCTAAACTAATATTTGACAGTAGAGAGAAACAGGAAAATATTTGCAGCCAACTGTCAAAGTCAAGTCAAGTCAAATATATTTATATAGCGCTTTTCACAATACAGATTGTATCAAAGCTGCTTCACAGTATCAATCAAAACAACTTAACAATGTTTGTTTATTACTGGAAAAAAGACATCCAAGTTTGGTAGAGCTGATCAATGGTATGATTGGTTAATTAATTTGAATATCCCCAACTGAGCAAGCCAAAGGCAACAGTGGCAAGGAACCGAAAAACTCCATCAAGTCACCTAATGGTGTCCTAAAACTCCACCAGATGACCCAATGGAGAAAAAAAAACCTTGGGAGAACCCAGGCTCAGTCGGGGGCCAGTTCTCCTCTGGCGTTTATGAACTAGAGGCCGAATTTACAGTAACTGTAAGATAAAAAATTTATATGAATGCCTGGCTAAATAGATGCGTCTTTAGTCTAGTTTTAAACTGGGAGAGCGAGTCTGAGCAACGAACAATATCAGGAAGGCTATTCCAGAGCTTCGGAGCTAAATATGAAAATGCTCTGCCTCTTTTGGTGGATCTGGATATCCTAGGAATGACCAGAAGCCTCGAATTTAGTGATCTTAAAGAGCGCGATGGATTGTAGGGCGATAGAAGATCCGTTAAATAGACTGGAGCTAAACCATTTAGAGCTTTATAAGTCAAAAGCAATACCTTGTAATTAATACGGAACTTTATAGGTAACCAATGAAGTGATGATAAACGGTGTTATATGATCATATTTTCTTGATCTAGTAAGAACTCTAGCGGCTGCGTAAGAACTCTAGCGAACTCAAAGTTAGGATTAGTTCTGTCAAACACAGCTCTTTGTTCATTTCGAGTCTGTCGAAAATGCTGAAACTTAATTGTAAGATTACAGCATGACATGGCAATATTTAAGAACTGGAAAAGAAAGGAGACACTGACCTGTCAAAAGGGTGCCAGTTTGAGCTCGACAGATAAAAGAGACCGAGATACACCCTCTAAAACTCCAAGGACCATAAAAAAGCCATTTTGGAGGAGTGTCACCGAGGTGGGTTAAACACTACAATACTATGTTTGAAATCGGTCCAGTACTTTTACCTGTTTGCAAATGTACTAAATTTAAAATCATCATTTGTTTTGATGACGTCACGGCTCTCAGCCCGCCCTCTGTTCGTTGATTGACTGGCTGTTTTCAGGCCGGAGGAAAACTGAGAGACAATGTCGATGTCTCAGACTAAGTACAGAAGCGAAATGAAATTGAGCAGAAGTACGAAGTCTGACGTAGTCAGGCTAGATTTATAGGATCCTGTTGATGATTTCCTGGAAGGAATGTCTATGGGCCCACATTGGTCTTTTGTGCAAGATTACCCCTCACAATAGGCGGATCTTTTGTGACGTTATTGTTTATGTTTGTCGCGTTGCATCATGGAAATCGTGTGGCAGGAAACACCGCTAGATATCTGTAATTTGATTGTTTTGCACGTTTGGAGGAGGATTTAGAGAATAGGATGGTTCACTATTGCTGTGTGTTCGATTGTACGGCTCGTTGGGGGCCTGATAAAAAGTTTTTTCAAATTCCCTCCGAAAAGGATTGCGGAAAACGAACGAAATGGTTGCGTGCAATTGGGCGATTAAACATGGACGCTCCGAAGAAAGCTTCTACTTTAAACATTAAAGCTGCTACATGACTGCATGTTTCTCCAAGACTGGATTTTAAAGAAGAAGAAATGTGTAAGCTGTGATATACAATTTTTCACCATAGTACAGACGCCACTGAAAGTCTCACACTGAACACAATTGAATTTGTACAACAGTCACTACATTTTCAATAAATAAATAAAGAACACTGATTAATGAAGACTTCCCCGGCTTTGCAGTCGCAGTGAGCAGTGATTATTTCGCCGTTTTCTTTGGCGATCACCCACGGGAGATGCGAATCACGCTGTGACTGCTTGGCCAGGTCTAACCTCTGCTTTTAGCACGATCACTGCTTTCTGTTTGGCAGAAAAGATCGGCCCAACTTTTCGAGAAACAAAAGAATCATAGGCCTCCAGACTTTTGAAAGCCTTTAATCTTTCATGAGTGAAGGGTCCAGGGGTTTCTATCTAATAAGAATAAATGTCTCCCCAGCAGGTTGGTGGGCAAGACACGGGCGAGTCGGACCAACGTTTTTTGTCATCCCAGATCTCATATGGGCTTTTAGTAACTTCGATTTTGTCACCAATACAAATTTTGAGCTTCTCTCCAAACCTCCTCCGGTCTTCAGATGTTAAAGTGCTTATATATTGTGGATTTCGCCCGCTAACTCTCTTGAAAGTGCTCGTCGCGTCTTTACAGCCCGCCATACGTTTTATGGGTTTAGGATAACGCTAAAGAATTAGCTGTCTCTGTTTGGGAAACAATTGTGGGTTGGTGGTATTACATTAAAATAGCTCTGATTAGTTTGACTGTTATCATTGTAGCAATTGTATTACTAGTGTAGTAGATTTTTCCCTAAACCTACCCTACCATAACTTATACTCCAGCGTGCCTATACATTGACGTTAGCTCTGAGTTCTCACTTCCGCGAGTCTCCCAGTCGACTACAGTGTCAGCTCCCTACCTATACCTCAGCGAGTCTACAAATTGACTACAGCCGAGTCTAATCCTATAATTCGAATTTACTAGTTTCCTTTCTTACTTGCTAACTAACTTACTTGCTTCCCTAAACTGACCTGTTGTGCAGCAGTAATACTAGACAGACCTCAGCAAATGTCCTGTAAATACTTTTAATTACGGTCGGAAGAGTTCACAGACCTCGGCCTGGATTGGTTGCTGCCCGGTGAGCCCGCGCCCAACAGACTCTGCAGGCTGCTTTCTCCCCGGTCGCCGCGCAGCGCCTCCCACGAGGCCCACCCCATTTCTACCCAAACTGCATGAGGAGCTCTCTAAATCCTGGAAGGCTCCTTTTTCAGCTAGGCTGCTTATCATCTGTCTCTTCGACGCTCTCCGTTGTGGACGGCGCGAAGGACAAAGGATATGTTTCCATTCCTCCGGTCGAGGAAGCGATCACAATGCACCTTTGCCCGCCCTCCGCTGGATGGCGTTCTAAGGCCGCTCTGCCTTCTAAAGCCTGCCGAACTACTTTTCATCAGCCGCGCTTACTCCGCCGCTGGCCATAATATAGTTATTGTGTTATTAAAAACTGTGTACGCAGGTGTTACAGTTAACGTAACAGGAATATTAACAGGAATATCAATGCAGTTACAATACTATAGATGTAGCCTACTTAAAAGTTTTCTTAAAACATAAAACATTTTCGTACTACACTAAACATAAACATACAACAAATTATTAGGTATCCTTCAACTACTGCTAGAATCATTACTGACATGACCTCATGTCAGTGTTTCAGTCACGATAGTTGTACCTAACACTGAGATAACGTCATGCATCCCTGACAAGCCTACATTTACAAAAAAGTTTTTCAACATAAATCTGTCAACGAACTAACCTATAACTTACATTAGTAACGTTAAACACATAGCGTTTGTATCTCACAACTCTAACGTTACCCTGCCAGTACATACAAAAATAGATCAAAGTGACATTGTTAACCAACCATTCAGAAACGTCCTGTTCGAGCCTTAATTGTCGAACTTCTTCGGGGGTGTCATCTTGTTTCGGGTCCGACTCCGGTTCAAACTGATACGGTTGCACAGATGTGTCCTCAGAGAGAATCCCGCTGCCATAATAAACTCTCAACTGTTGTCAAGTCAATACTCCACGTGCGTTGTGTCAAAGCGCACACAGAACAGAGGGGTGGAGTCAGCGAAGCTCATTATCATTTAAAGGCACATACACTTAAACGGCGTGCTGAAAACAGAGCTGTTTTTGAGCAGGTAAAATGAGTGTTTTCTTACAATACTAATGAGAATTTTTAATAAAAGTATATTACAAAGTTTTCATTTAGACCCTAAAGATTCATATTAACTTGTACAAAAATGGCATTATATGACCCCTTTAAGTGTAACGAAGGTGCCTGCTTTTTTACTGTTAAACACTGCGCCCTCTGTGCCGCACACACACATAAATCATTTCCCGGCCCACGTGACCAGAATGTTGTGTGTAAATCAACCCGCGGCTGGTCTTAGCGTGCTGCCTCAGTTAAACACTGCAAGCAGTGTCAATTTATCAGCCTTATCAGGTCGTCGGGTCCCTAGCTTGCAGTGACCAGAGCCCATATACCATTCTACCCCTAGCTATACGTGCAAAAGCATGGGAAGCTATCACAGGTGTATCAGACTGGGTGCTGAACATTATAAAACGAGGCTACTCACTGCAGTTTGCTCTCCGACCCCCGCGCTTTCGAGCCCGGGTCGAAACTGAAAGTGGTTTCGACAGACGCCTCCAATTCGGGTAGGGGCGCCCTCTACGAGGGCAGACCGACTTTTGGCCTGTGGTCAAGCCAAGAAAAGAGCTTGCACATAAACTGCCTGGAAATTAAAGGGGGGCGAGAACGCTTTGCGGTTCTTCCTTCCCCTTCTAAAGGGTCACCACGTCCTTGTTCGCACAGACAAAATGTTGGTGGTTTCCTGCATAAATCGCCAGGGCGGTCTGAGATCATGGAACCTTCATGCACTGGCAGAACGTCGCCTTGTATGGGTTCAGTGCAACCTGCTCTCGCTGAGAGTGGCGCATGTGCCAGGCCATCTGAATGTGGGTCCAGACATGCTGTCCAGGGACAACGTTCCCCCAGGGGAATGGTCTCTCCACCCTCAGAGAGTTCAGCTGTTGTGGGACACCTTTGGCACAGCTGAAGTCGACCTCTTTGCGTCTCAAGACAACGCTCAGTGTCCAATATGCTTCACAAAGAACAAGGACGCCCTGGCCCATCATTGGCCCAGCCGCCCTCTTTATGCTTTCCCTCAGATCACGCTGTTACCACAGGTAATCAAGCGTATAAGGGAGAACGGTTCCTGTGTGCTTCTGGTAGCCCCTGGCGAACCAAGTTTGGTTTCCGGAGCTGATGCAGCTTCAGAGCTTGGCTCCGTGGCCTGTCCCGTTGAGGAAAGATCTCCTCTCGCAGGCCGGGGGTACGATTTGGCACCCCCAACCCAAGCTTTGGGCTCTGCATGTGTGGGCCATCAACAGGTACCTCTTTCAGTCTCCCCGACGGGGTGTTAAACACGATTACGCAAGCTAGAGCGCCCTCTACTAGACGGCTTTATGCTTCCAAGTGGTCAGTGTTCTCAGGTTGGTGCTCAGCTCGCAACCTGGATCCACAAGATTGTGGGGTATCGGAGGTTCTCTCCTTCCTACAGGAGCTCTTGGATAAGGGTAGATCCCCATCCACGCTCAAGGTATATGTGGCGGCTATTGCTGTGTTTGTCAAACATTCGCATGGCCAGTCACTGGGTAGGAACGACCTTGTAGTCCGCTTCCTCAGGGGAGCTAGAAGGATGAACCCTCCTCGTCCCCCCTCGGTTCCCATATGGGACCTTTCCTTGGTCCTAGAGGCCATGAAGGGTGCCCCTTTCGAACCTCTGCAGTCTGTGGACCTTAAGTATCTCTCATTGAAAACCGCCTTTCTGGTGGCTATTGCCTCAGTCAAGCGGGTGGGTGACTTATACTCACTTTCTGTTAAGATCATCCTCCAACCAAGACATGGTTATGTCCCCAAAGTGCTTGCCACTCCTTTCAGAGCGCAAGTCATTTCCCTGTCAGCCCTCTCCGAATCTGACAGCGAGTCTGATGTCAATTTCCTTTGCCCGGTTAGGGCCCTGAGAATTTACGTTGAATGTTCGGCTGCTTTCAGACAGTCAGAACAGCTCTTTGTTTCTTTTGGTGGCCGATCTAAAGGTCTAGCTGCCTCGAAACATAGCCTTTCCAGGTGGATAGTGAACGCTATCTCACTGGCTTATACTTCTAAGAGACTTTGTTGCCCTCTGGGCATCAGAGCTCATTCCACTAGATCCGTGGCCTCTTCGTGGGCCTGGTCCAGTGGGATTTCCCTTCACGATATTGGTATGGCGGCAGGCTGGGACTCTCCATCTACATTTATAAGGTTCTATAACCTGGAAGTTCCCGCTCTACAAGCTAGACTATTGTCGGTTTAGTTAATCCGCTCAGTCCTGCCGGACTCACGACCGCAGACTGCAAAGTTTTCAGATCAGGCAGGCTAATGCCTCCCCTCACTGTTATACAGTGTTAAGCACCCTCTATATATTTAAGGTAACCACGTTGCCTTATTTCATTCTTATTAAGCCCATTCCCTGTCGGCTTTTTATATCCCAATATCATATTAGCTCAGTCATATGAGCTCCAATAGGCGCGCAAGCTGCCTCGCCTAGTTCTGTTCGCTGCAGCAAATGCGTTTTAAATTAATACAAATTATAAGGATAATTTTTGGCTTCAGTATTCTCGAGAAAAGAGGTTTTCTCGTAGCGTAAGCTATAGCTTACACAACACTCGTTCCCTCTTCTAGAGAGAACCGAGGTTACGTCAGTAACCGAGACGTTTTATGACACGTTATCATCTGTTTAGTTTCATTTTCCATATATGTCATTTATACACACTCAAATTCACAAGTTTTCAACTAAAGGGGAAACATACATTTCAAACTCAAATGTTAGATGTTAAATAAGGTTAGATCTTATACTGTCTAAAATTTCCACGACACTAGTAATGATAATTAATCATCTCAGTTATGCATCGTCTGCAAAAACTGACAGATGTAACTGATTCAGCAGAATATTGCAAGGTTCTTCTTTTTTTAGACAACTCTGGGTCAAAGACAGAGCTCTGAGGAATAGAGGAAGTGTTTGTGGTTAATAAATTGCATGGCTTGAAGGAGAGTTCTAAGGAGCGATCCAAACTGACTGACTGATCCAGACTGACTGATTGTACCTTTTTGCTCACTATCAATTCGGAAAATACTTTCTAAAATAAAGAAATTGGCTAAAAGCTATGGCAAGCAATAACACCTATGAATAACACCTGTTCGGCATGGCTCTCAATCAAAGGTCCACACGAAATTGTAATTATGATAACTATCAATTTAAGTGTAATTCTTTATTGGATCAGTTGTATCATGACTTATCGAAAGCCTGAGCAAATGGTGTTATCGCTTTTGAACTTTAGTCAGTATAATATTTTGGGGAATTTTTGTGGACACATCTATTTATCTCACAGCTTCTTCGAAGCATGAAATATATAAATTTATTTGGGGTAAAGGGGATTACAGCATTGATGTTATTATCAGTGTGCACTATTCTGTGCGATTTTTATAAAATGCTATATAACAATCACATGGATGGGATTTGTTGACATTGGGCTGGGAACGATTACTTACATCTTTCTAACAGTAATTAGCTGGAAGAGAAATATCGCCTTAAGACCAATTGTGAAAAGATTGGCAGTGCTATATTTCGTGATCTTGATAACGGTGGTGATTTCAAGGTACCTTGAAGAGCCAACGTTATTTATGATTGTCCTTTTAATAGATATTAACGACCACTCCCATTCCTGGAGATTGGTTGAAAAATTTGAGGTAACACTTTATTTGAAGGGGTGTGCATAAGACTGACATGACACTGTCATAAACATGACATAACACCTGTCATGAACATGAAGGAGTCTTTATGAATGTTTATGACTGTTGTCATTAAGTGTCATTCGGTAAATTATGACACTTTTAATGCAAAGTTGACATTGTTTAAAATGTCTTTGTTATGACAACTTGACATTAACAAAGACAAAAATGCCTTTGTTATGACAACTTGACATTACCCAAGACAAAAATGTCTTGATTATGACAACTTGACATTAACAAAGACAGAAATGTCTTTGTTATGACAACTTGATATTAACCAAGAAATCATAACCTGTCAACCTGTCACAAATATGTCATAACAGGTCTAATTATCAAACTTCAAGCATTTTAAAGTGTATTAACCCTTAATGACATCTTTATAACTAGTATAATGTGTTCCTCTTTACTTGAGGACAGGTAATATTCATGACACAGTTATAATGGTGTCATGACGGCCAAAGTTGTGACAGGTTGACAGGTTATGATTTCTCGGTTAATGTCAAGTTGTCATAACAGAGACATTTCTGTCTTTGTTAATGTCAAGTTGTCACAATCAAGACATTTTTGTCTTGGGTAATGTCAAGTTGTCATAACAAAGACATTTTAAACAATGTCAACTTTGCATTGAAAGTGTCATAATTTACCGAATGACACTTAATGACAACAGTCATAAACATTCATAAAGACTCCTTCATGTTTATGACAGGTGTTATGTCATGTTTATGACAGTGTCATGTCAGTCTTATGCACACCCCTTCAAATAAAGTGTTACCAAATTTGAATATTTATTATATATGGTTTTTGATTTAAATTCAAATTTATTTTGTTTTTGACATTATTGATTTGAAAAAAAGGGGGGGGGGGGTGAGAAAAGAAAGTATGTATAAATATGTTATATACATTATATGACCTGTGAAGTAATCAAGTTAATTAAATAGTGGAGGATAATTGGGTTGCAAGAAGTAGCGGAACTACTGATAGGCCACAGAGAGACTGTGACCAAAACCACTTGTTCTGTGGACATTCAAACGTATAAATGGAGGAACATAATTGTGCCGGGCTTCTGTACTAGACAAGCTAGAATGTATGGACAGATCTCATATGTTACTGTTATTGATCCCGTAGATTTGTCTGGAGAGGACTTCACCGGCCCAGTGGGAGCCAAAGGGTGTTGTCTCTAGAGTACTTGGCCAGTGGGATCGAGATCGCTCTAAATTACCAGAATCTGTTGAAGGTGGACCAGGCTCCACGGAGGTGGGACTTGTTACACTGGCAACCGGTCAACAGGGTGTGTTACAGAAAAACAATGAGTTATCCGTCGTTCCACCATGGAGCTTGCACAGTTGGGTTCTTCATTAAGGAATCACCAATAGGTACAGGTTCTATGAATGTTGCTTGGATCTCGTTGTTGTTACCGTATATGTTTACAATATTAAACTTGATGAATTGGATAAGGTTGTGCCTAGAGTGCTGATGGGAAATAGTGTATTTAGATGTCCAAGAGGGGTGTAGTCAACCAACCAAACATTCTTTGGTTTTACTCATTGTGATGGATGATTAAGGGAATCTGGCCTTTGTGTTTCCTCATATGTAAACTCCTGTGAAACAAGAAGTCATAGCTAGACAATTTCATGTTCCTAGTCACCCTTGTGTGCTAAAAAAAGGTCAATAATTAATTGGAATATACTTCAGAGATATTTTACTTGTAAAAAATTCAAGGGGTGCCAATAATTGTGGCCAACGTGTTTTGTCGAAAAACATTTACTTCGTAATGTGATCCCTTCCCCCTTTCAATTATTTTACTTCAATGAAAGGTTAGATTTTTGCAAAAAAAAAATTAATGAAAGATCAAAAGGATAAACAATGCAGATTATTTTTTTACAGGCATTTTTCATCATATTTACCAGGGGTGCCATTAATTCTGAGCACCAGTGTATCTGCATTTATGCCGGTTTGCAAATTGCAAAATAAACGTTGTATAAATAAAAGTGCCGCAAGACTATTTTTTACCCAGTTCCTCTGGAAGAAACAGAAAGCAACCAAAAACAGGAAGAATGTATGTGGTTTTTGGGTATATATACCTCAGTAAAAGTGTGTTCATTTTTTGGTATGCATCTCTAACCATTTGTAACCTTTTATTATTTTGCTACAAGTTTTGATTAATGTGTAACCAAGTATATTTCTCTTTTGTATAAATAAATTTGTATTTTTAAAAGAAAAGTATTTTTCATCTTACTTCAGCTGTACAAAGAAAGTTCATTAGCAATAAGATAGACATTTGTACATCTTCACTGACCAGGACAAAAGGGAATACAGGAAGCTTTGAAATATGGTAAGCATGAAATATCAATGATTGTTATTTTTGTATATGGTGTTAATGGACATCCTTTAGATTTAACTGGTATAACAAACTAGCCAAATGTAGTAAACCTTACCTGACAGCAAAAGCCCTTTAGAACCTGAAGCTAAAATAGGTGTTTGATTTTTTTAGGTGAAGAAACTAACACTTTAAAGTTGTAAAAAGTATATTACATATATACAAGTCTTTTTTGTGACATTGGGTTGAATTGTTTTCATTTAGGACGCTTTTTTCATACACGCACACATACAAATGCGTCCATTCATAGGCACGCACACATAAACCACATGTAAAGATACGTGAAAGAGTAACGGCCATCCGCCTCCCAAGTTTCATTAAAAATCATCCCAATCCCCTCTTATGCTGTCTACCACTTCTTTCGCCATGTATTTGTTAGTTTCTTTTATTATTTTATGCAATCTAAAACACTCTAACCTGCCACGCTTCATATCTCTCTGTTCAAATCCTTGCTGCCAATCCTAGGACTGCGCGCAACTTTCTTTCCATTAAAAATGCTTTCCATTAAATGAATCACACACAGTAAACAAATCCTTAACAAAAAAAAACATTGCAATGAACTGCAATTTAGACGCGCAAACTGTGTGCCGGTGCGGTGAGAAGTACATGATCGTGCAGATTCGGCTTGAAGTCGGTCATCCTCGGATATGCGCGCTGTTACAAAAAAAGCCTTGCACACACATCCAAGTGAAATGAGGTCTTTCCGGTCTTGCGCACCCAACACGTAATTTTTGCCGCTCGTGCGGACCATAGACCGTAAAAGAAACGGACGCGTCGAGTATAAACAAGGCTTTACTCCTTGTCAGCGCGCGCTCTGAACGGTAAAGGGGCACAGACCTCTTCCGAATCATCTCCAGCTCAGCCTCCGAAGCACGACTAACTCCGCCTGCATTTCCCTCCTATGCTGATAGTATTTAAACATTCTCTATGATAAAAAATGTTTGTAAAAAAATTTTAATAACGCGGTTTTGGCGGTTATAGAGTTCTAACGACGGTGTTCAACTATAACCGTCAGTCTCAGAGTTATATAATAACCGTCACAGCCCTACCTCCCCGGGGTCCCTGGTTCCTGCAGTGGAAACACAGCGAGTACCTCCCCAAAGTCCATAGTTCCTGCAGTGGAAACACAATGAGTACCTCCCTGAAGTTCCTAGTTCCTGCGGTGGAAACACAGCGAGTACCTCCCCAAAGTCCCTAGTTCCTGCAGTGGAAACACAGCGAGTACCTCCCCAAAGTCCCTAGTTCCTGCGGTGGAAACACAGCGAGTACCTCCCCAAAGTCTCTAGTTCCTGCGGTGGAAACACAGCGAGTACCTCCCTGAAGTCCCTAGTTCCTGCGGTGGAAACACAGCGAGTACCTCCCCAAAGTCCCTAGTTCATGCGTTGGAAACACAGCGAGTACCTCCCCAAAGTCCCTAGTTCCTGCGGTGGAAACACAGCGAGTACCTCCCCAAAGTCCCTAGTTCATGCGGTGGAAACACAGAGAGTACCACCCCAAAATCCCTAGTTCCTGCAGTGAAAACACAGAGAGTACCTCCCCAAAGTCCCTAGTTCCTGCAGTGGAAACACAGAGAGTACCACCCCAAAATCCCTAGTTCCTGCAGTGAAAACACAGAGAGTACCTCCCCAAAGTCCCTAGTTCCTGCGGTGGAAACACAGCGAGTACCTCCCCAAAGTCCCTAGTTCCTGCAGTGGAAACACAAAGAGTACCTCCCCAAAGTCCCTAGTTCATGCGGTGGAAACACAGCGAGTACCTCCCCAAAGTCCCTAGTTCCTGCAGTGGAAACACAGCGAGTACCTCCCCAAAGTCCCTAGTTCCTGCAGTGGAAACACAAAGAGTACGTCCCCAAAGTCCCTAGTTCATGCGGTGGAAACACAGCGAGTACCTCCCCAAAGTCCCTAGTTCATGCGGTGGAAACACAGAGAGTACCTCCCCAAAGTCCCTAGTTCCTGCAGTGGAAGCACAGAGAGTACCACCCCAAAATCCCTAGTTCCTGCAGTGGAAGCACAGAGAGTACCACCCCAAAGTCCCTAGTTCCTGCAGTGGAAACACAGAGAGTACCACCCCAAAGTCCCTAGTTCCTGCAGTGGAAACACAGAGAGTACCTCCCCAAAGTCCCTGGTTCCTGCAGTGGAAAGACAGCGAGTACCTCCCTGAAGTCCCTAGTTCCTGGGGAAAGTTCCTGCGGTGGAAACACGGCTCATCTGTTTACTTCTTGTCTGTCCTCTTTCATCACGTGTCTTCATATCTGTTTCACTCCACATCTGCCTTACCCTGCCCTGTGCTTCTCACCTGCCAATCACTTGAGAGCAATCGTTATGAACATACCAACAAACAGATCACCCTTCAAATGGTTATTGACGTGCATACCAATCAATTGTGTTTTGATATGTCTTTAAAGGGCACCTATTATGCCCCTTTTTACAAGATGTAATATTGGTCTCGGGTGTCCCCAGAATGTATTTGTGAAGTTTCAGTACAAAATACCCGCAGTTAATTTATTATAACCATTTGAAAATGTCATTTTTGGGGCCAGTTTTAAAAAGAGCTGTTTTGGTGTGTATCACCTTAAATCTAAATGAGCTGCATGCCTTTGGATGAGGGCGTAGCTTGCATACCTATGGCAATAAAGAGAATCGGTAGAAAGCAGAATGGCTGAGAGTGAGAGACCCGCTGTTTTGTATGGCATTCAGCCGTACATGTTTGAACCGGAATCAGACCCAGATGATGAAGAGACTTCGGCAGAAGAAACACAAATGAGAATGGACCAGGACGTCTCGGAATGGTTATTTGATACATTTATGTATTTATAGAGTTGTAATCGCGTCCCCTTTGCAATTATGGATGTGCAACATACACACACAGACACACACAAACTGTGATAACGTTGGCGTAATTTTTTGAAACTACAAACACAAATACTGTGATAACGTTTGCTACGTACAAACGAAATTAAATTTATGCGAGGGACCTGTTGCGTCATGTTTACATTACTTGTCGTACAGGTGCTTATGTGGCCTTTCCTTCGTAAATAAAATCCATCCACTGCGTTTTCAGTGGCTCTGATATCGGAAGTAAGTGAAAACGTACTCGGTTACTAACGTAACCTCGGTTCTCTCTAGAGAGGGAACGAGTACTGCGTAATATCTTACGCTATGGGGAAAACTCTTTTCCACGAGATATTGAAGCCAAAAATTATCCTTAATTTTTTATTAATGTAAAACGCTTTGCAGCAGCAAGCAGACATAGGCGAGACAGCTCGCGCGCCTATTGGCTGCCCTGCGGCAATAGCAGCAGCCTATCGAGAGAGGCTCTGCGTGACGTCACGACGAATGGGGGCCTTTCGCGCCCATATCGTCACGTCCCGCCAGAAAGGGCGTGGTCTCGCCCCATATCTAGGCTCGATAGCTGCTCTTACGTTGGTTTTCATCGCTGAAGCGAACCAGAGCGTATTCCAAGCACGGCAAGATACGCAGTACTCGTTCCCTCTCTAGAGAGAACCGAGGTTACGTTAGTAACCGAGTACGTTCTCTTACGAGAGTATCTCTCGTACTGCGTAATATCTTACGCTATGGGGAACACAATGCAACACGCCGTGCTGGTAGGGATCCAACACCAAAGTCCCAGGGGCCGAAGCCCGGGGCGCATATAGTGCATAATCACCATAAACTCACAGAGAGTGAGGGAAGAGAGGCTAGAAGCATCATTCCCTGTAAATAGCATCCGAAGGAGCTGATCATGTGACAAATAGACCATACCGTCAGGGTGAACATTCAGCCTGAACTGGGTGGCCACAAGTGTGTCGACATTTTAATGAGCTGCTGTACCGGTCAGTGAGCAATACGCAGGTCAAACTCAGTATCTGAGCCGCACAGCGGGCAGATAGCACTGAACTTTATACCGCCAAAAGCTTAGCTTGCAAGGCGGGAACCTCCAGGTTATAGTATTTTATAAATGTAGACGGCGAGGCCCAGCCCGCGGCCATACAATATCTTGCAGGGTAACCCCGCTAGACCATGCCCACGAGGAGGCCATGCCTCTTGTGGAGTGCGCTCCAACACCCAAAGGGCACTGTAGGCCCTTAGAAGTGTAAGCCAGCGCTATGGCACCAACTATCCATCTGGATAGGCTCTGTTTCGAAGCGGCAAGTCCCTTAGCACGGCCGCCAAACGAAACGAAAAGCTGCTCAGTCTGTCTGAAACCAGACGAGCGGGACACATAAGCCCTTAGTGCCCTAACAGGGCAAAGGAGACTCGCGTCCTTCTCCTCATTGAGAACCGGACGGGCAGACAGGGAAATCACCTGGGCCCTGAACGGTGTGTTGAGGGATTTTGGCACGTAGCCGTGCTTCGGTTTGAGTATGACCTTAGAGTCATTAGGTCCAAACTCCATGCATGACGCGCTCACTGAGAGCGCTTGCAAGTCCCCTACGCGCTTCACTGAAGCGAGAGCCATAAGAAACGCTGTCTTGAAGACAAGTGTTTCATGTCTGACGACTGGATTGGCTCGAATGGGGCACCTTTCATGGCCTCCAAGACCGTGGAAAGGTCCCATGTCGGGACTGAAGGGGGCCTGGGAGGGTTTAGCCTCCGAGCTCCTCTAAGGAAACGCACGACTAAGTCGTTCTTTCCTAGTGACTGGCCAGACACCGGTTTTACAAACGTTGCTATGGCCGCCACGTATACTTTGAGCGTGGAAGGGGTCCTGCCCTTATCCAGTAGCTCCTGAAGGAAGGAAAGCACTTCCGTAACCCCGCAGTCTACAGGTGAAAAGCTCTGCGCTTGACACCAAGCAGAGAACACAGACCACTTCGAGGTGTAGAGCCGTCTGGTAGACGGGGCTCTAGCCTGCGCGATCGTGTTTAACACTCCCTCTGGGAGGTCAGCGGGTACCCGTTGATGGCCCCTGCGTGCAGGGACCACAAATCCGGGCGAGGATGCCAAATCGAGCCTCCCGCCTGAGAGAGGAGGTCTCTCCTCAACGGTAAAGGCCATGGGGCAGCGCTGGTCAGCTGCATCAGGACAGGGAACCACGACTGGTTTGTCCAGAGCGGAGCTATGAGTAGCACTGGGCATCCCTCCCTCCTGATTCGCTCCAACACCTGAGGCAGGAGTGAGACAGGGGGAAAAGCATATAGGGGGCGGCGGGGCCAAACATGGGCCAGCGCCTCCCGGCATTTCGAGAAGAATCTCGGGCAGTGAGCGTTTTCTTGGGACGCGAACAGGTCCACCTGCGCTTTGCCAAACGTTTCCCACAGCAGCTGGATCGTCTGCGGGTGCAGAGACCATTCTCCTGCTGGGACGTTGTTTCTGGACAGCCTGTCTGGCCCCACATTTAGGTGACCAGGCACATGCGCCGCTCTCAGCGAGAGCAGGTTGTGCTGAGCCCAGACCAGGAGGCGTTCCGTCAGCCTGTAAAGGTTTCGGGACCTGACGCCGCCCTGGTGATTTATGTACGCCACCACTGACATGTGGGCGCATGCGGAGCAGGCCCAACTGGAGTACGGAGGCTGCTGAGGCCATCAGACCCAGCATTTTCTGAAACCTTCTGAGCGGGACTATAGAGCCGTGGCGGAAGGATCTCGCGACGTGCTGAATATTCAATCCGCGCTCCGGTGACAGGCGTGCTGTCATGGATAGCGAGTCTAACACTGTTCCCAGAAAGGAAATTCTCCGACTGGGGAGCAGTGAGCTTTTCGCCCAACTGACTGTAAGGCCCAGCTCCTCGAGGTGCTCGAGTAATGCGGCCCTGTGTTCTATGAGCTCCGTTCGTGAACGAGCTAGAATCAGCCAATCGTCCAAGTAGTTCAAAAACTCGCATGCCCCGAAGTCTCAGGGGGGGCGAGGGCCGCGTCCATGCACTTCGTGAACGTACGGGGTGCTAGGGACAGGCTGAACGGCAGGACTGTGTATTGATATGCCTGGCCCTCGAAGGCGAATCTCAAGAATCGCCTGTGATGGGACGCTATTTGTATTTGAAAATAGGCGTCTTTCAGATCTATTGACATGAACCAGTCTCCTTGGCGCACTTGCGCGAGGATTTTCCTGGTCGTAAGCATTCTGAACTGGCGCTTCACAAGCGTTCTGTTCAGCAGTCGCAGATCTAGAATGGGTCTGAGCCCACCATCTTTTTTCGGTACCAGAAAATATCTGCTGTATAAGCCCCCTTCGCCCTGAGATAGAGGTTCTATAGCCCCTTCTCTCAGTAGTTTCGCTATCTCGGCTCGAAGTAGATGAAACACTTCGCTTTACACCGTAGTTTCGACTCGCGCCGTATAACGGCGGGGGCGTCGAGCGAACTGTAGCGAAAAGCCTCTCGTTATAGTGTTCAACACCCATTCTGATACCCCGGGAAGCCTTGACCACGCATCTGCGTGAATAGCTAGGGGTAGAATGAAATCTGGGCTCTGGCCGCGGCAGGACGGCGGCTCGAGAGCCCCTGTGTACTGGGAACACAACACCGTGTTTACAGCGTTCGAGGCGGGGGGCGCGCTGATCACAGCGGGCAGCCTGGCCGCGCTCAGCTTCTCTATGGCGGGACGCGCAGAGAAAGCGAGCGGGGCGAATCCCGTGGGATTCGGCGCGTGTGAGGGAATGTGGGCACATTTACTACATGCGGGCACATTTACTACACTGAGAATACTGTCAGCTCGCGCCGACTAAATCACTGCTGTGTTTACAGCGTGCGAGGCGCGCGCTGATCACAGCTGGCAGCCTGGCCGCGCTCAGCTTCTCTGTGACGGGTTGTGCAGAGAAAACGAGCGGGGGCGAATCCCGTGAGATTCGGAGTGTCTGTGAGAAATGCGGGCGCGAGACAGCGGGCACATTTTCAGCACGGAGAACACTCGGCTCGCGCCGACTGAATCAACGCTGTGTTCACAGCGTGCGAGGTGCGCGCTAATCACAGCGGGCAGCCTGGCCGCGCTCAGCTTCTCTGTGACGGGTTGTGCATAGAAAGCGAGCGGGGGTGAATCCCGTGGGATTCGGCGTGTCAGTGAGGAAATGCGGGACAGCGGGCACATTTACTGCACTGAGAACACTGTCGGCTCGCGCCGACTAAATGTGTGTTAGTTTCGTTTTTACAGAAACCAAGGGACACGCATCATGTAGTGTAAGCGGGCATTGTATGGGCGCGTTCACTACATTTTCTGCACAACCAACATGAGTTGGTTTTATTTGTGCTAGCCCTGCACCATGGCGGGCTGTGTCTGGGTGTGGGAATGGGCACTGGGACGTGGGCATTCTTACAACACTCGTAACACCATCGGCCGTGGCCGGGACACCAGAAAATGCACTCTTTATTGGATTTATCTGGGTAGCCATAGAAACGGCTTTTGTGCGCAGGCAAGCGGGCTGAGACACCGGCTGCTTCACTGCGAAATACACTGGGACAGTCACAACGCATGGAACTGAACGAGCGAGAAGTTTTGGTGGAAATCCGGCCGCAGCGGGATCTGAACACCGTCACTTTCCTAGAGAGACTAGGAAGGCCTTGAGACCTCGGGCTTTACCTCAATCCTGGGCCGGGGCCCGCGCTGAGGGGGGCGGCGTCCAGCAGAGCGAGAGCGCGGTGTTTGATCTAGGGCCTGGCGGCGCTGCTAGTTAGCCGAAACGACGGCCTTTGTGCGCAGGCAAGCGGGCTGTGGAACCAGCTTGCTCACTGCGAAATACACTGGAACAGTCACATTGCTTGGAACTGAACGAGCGAGAAGTTTTGGTGGAAATCCGGCCGCAGCGGGAACTGAACACCGTCGCTTTCCTAGAGAGACTAGGAAGGCCTTGAGACCTCGGGCTTTATCTCAATCCTCGGCCGGGGCCCGCGCTGAGGGGGGCGGCGTCCAGCAGAGCGAGAACGTCGAGGAACACGGAGCGCTCAGCTTCCGTCATCTCGGATAGTTAGCCACAAATGTTTCTCACCATTCAGGGGGGAAAGGCGCGGGTCTCGACTGTGACGGAGCTTCGTCTTTCCCGAGAAAGCGTCCGTCCAGCCTATTGCGCGTTAGTTGCGCGAGCGCCTTTCAGTCGAGGCCGATGTAATCCACGGCTTGAGAGAGCGGACGCATCGGCTCAGTTTCAATGCCGTCTCCGGTAAGTTCGTCGAGCTCAAGTGCGGACGCGGCGGCAGACGGCGGCCACTGTCCGTCCGTGGGCGACTCGAGCGAAGCCGGCGAAGCTGGCGGGCGAACCGGCGAGCTTTGGCGGGCTGGAAATAGCTCGGGCGCGCGCTGGGCGCGGCGCTTCTTGCGGCGCGGCGTCACGGCAGGCTGGGATGCGGGCTCGGATAACGCAGCTAGGCGAGTCCGCAGAGTCACCATAGGCAAACGTTCACAATGATGGCATCCGCCGTCAGCGAGCGCGATGGCCGCGTGATCCTCACCCAGGCAGGACACGCAGATGACATGGCGGTCCTCATCGCTGAGTGGGGCTCGGCAAGAACCACAGGAAGGCATCTTTAAAAAGACGCCGCTCTTTTAGAGGGGTGGGAAAAAAAGGCAGATAATGCAATCACACACACTCTAAGCAGAGGAAAGGATATGTACGCCGGAAAGCGCAGCAGGTACGGCGGCTGAAGGCGGCGAGGCCAGCGACTCCAGGCTCGATGGCACGTCCCGCTGAAGGCTACAGGTCGACGGCGCGGCTTCTCACTCTGGATCCAGCGATGCGGGAGGCTTCGCTGAAGAGATGAAAATCAACGTAAGAGCAGCTATCGAGCCTAGATATGGGGCGAGACCACGCCCTTTCTGGCGGGACGTGACGATATGGGCGCGAAAGGCCCCCATTCGTCGTGACGTCACGCAGAGCCTCTCTCGATAGGCTGCTGCTATTGCCGCAGGGCAGCCAATAGGCGCGCGAGCTGTCTCGCCTATGTCTGCTTGCTGCTGCAAAGCGTTTTACATTAATAAAAAATTAAGGATAATTTTTGGCTTCAATATCTCGTGGAAAAGAGTTTTCCCCATAGCGTAAGATATTACGCAGTACGAGAGATACTCTCGTAAGAGAACTACTATGTGCATTATTACATCCCACAACAGAACACTTTGTTTCTTAGGAGACATTACCGGCTGTCGTTGAAACAATGGAGTATGGTGTACAGATCACCGAGGGTGGGGTCTATGACAAACCACGTCGGTGGGGCTTGCGCAATTCTACGTCACATTGCACTGAATCTTAGAACAGCTCGTTCTGAGACAGTGCTTATGATTTATTGAGATTGTAAAAAAAAACACTGGGTGGATTTTTATCACTCTAGGGTGGTTTTGCTCACACACTGCCAACACACATTTGTTCAAACACCATGTAAAAGTGAATTTTGCATAATAGGTGCCTTTTAAGTCAAAAGTCTTTAAGTTGACATGCCAAGATACATTGCATCTGAAAGTCTTCTGCGGTGTATATGCTCTGCCCTTTATATATTGTCTATGACCTTGCATTAACATTAACAGATGTTAAAGGAAAACAGAAATATACCACAATAAACAGCTCATTCATGCACAGCTGTATATGGCCAGACTGACGGTTTAAAAAAGTATGTAAATCAAACTGCACAAATTTTCCCCAAACATTTGCATGCCTGTTTAATCAGATTCAGAATCTTAATGTCTCTCCACAAGACCAAAATTGAGACTGCATCCTAACCTAAGACTGGCAAACCTCAAATTTTATATTCACATTGGCAGGTGAACATGGAGTACCAGAACATTTCGAATGGCTCCCTGTTTGGCCGTACTTCAGTGGAAACACTAATGTCCAGTAGTGTTCTGGGATTCTGCTGTGCGCTGGGTGTACCAGGTAATGTAGCGGTGATGGTCATGCTCGCCCAACATTTAAAGGAGGACAGCTTCACCCCGAAACTGATGCTGAGTCTGGCTGTCTCTGATCTACTGAGTCTGATTTCTCTGCCTGTGTGGATTTATGCCCTTCTGAACGGCTGGGTTTTTGGCAGTGCTCTATGCAAGTTATTATCCTATCTAGTGTACTGGAGCCTCTACTGTAGTGTGCATGCGGTGACCTTGTTGAGTGTGCAAAGGTACCTGCAGGTGCTGTATCCTCAGCGATGGGCGAAGCTTGGAAGGAAGGGTCAAAACGGGCTGATTTTTGTGATATGGACATCAAGTGCAGCTTTGGCTTCTTACGCTCTTTATTTCAGCATTGTCGAGCACATGAAGGATGGGTTTCTACAGTGTAATCCGGATTATAGCAATACTCAAGAAAAAATTGTTGTCTTATTTGTTGAGACTCTAGTGATGTTTATTGTGCCTCTCTTCAGCCTGTTGGGCTTCTACCTTCGACTTCACAAACGGATAAGTCATAAAGCTTCCTTCAACAGCCACAGGCTGACAAAACTGGTTGTCAGAATCGTAGTGGCCTTCTTCATATTCGGCATACCCTGTGCGATCAACAACATTGTTTTAATGGTAGTGCCATGGGATTCAAATGCTAACAACAATATAACTGGGGCTCTTTTCTTTATAAACAGTTGCGTGAACCCCTTTCTTTACGCCTTTTCTGCTTCAGCGCTGCGATCCAGAAGTACACAGTCAGACCAGCCACAACAGAATGAAACCAAGTAAGCAGAAAATCTTTAGTTATTTGTAACTAAATGTGCATCTCTGATGTTATTCTCTGTGTCTTATATTCATGTTTGCTTTGTGCAAAGGGAAGTACATAAAAAATGTTTTATATTATACCATGTTTCCACAAATTGTAACCTCAATAGTTGATTTCCCCTTTACAAAAAATATGCAATTAAAAGGTAAAGTATTTCTATAACAGGACTGTGGAAGTCACCAAGAATATCTTCTGCTATTTGTCTTGGCTTTGTCTTAGAATGTTTTAGAATGAATGTTTTTAGTAAGCTTTCATCTTCCCTCCGAAAATGAGTGGGAAAGTGGTAATGATGAGGCAGATAGATGTGCTACTGACAACATTTAAAGAGGAATAACTTTAGTTGAACACTGAACACGCATTAAAGAAACTTCACCCCCTTTGGCAAAGAAGATGAAGGATGCCAATAAAAAAAATGTCCTGTTTGTAATTTATTATTTGAAATGTTTATTATTATTATTAATGACTCAATGAAAGCCTCTGGACTTTCAGAGAAACTGCTGATAAAAGACAAAAATATCTATATTATTTTTATTATGATTTTTCATATCTTTCTTGTTTGACATGTAATAACTCTGGAAGGAAATACGGTAGCTAAAAAAATCTTTTTTGGTGAAGTCCCTCTACATGTGAGCTGCATCTGGATCAAATTTTGTGGTGATTGGATAAAGGACTCAAAAGTTACAGCATTTGGAACCAATGTAGCCTGTTTATTCAGTTCTTGACGCCCCCTAATGGGCATTTTTGAAATGGTTTCTCCATAGAGAATATCTTGTCATAAACGCAATACATTATGTTCATTTTGGGCTCATTTTAATTGTAATAATATGCTGTAAAAAATGATGTGCCATTTTTAACGATCTGTGAATGTTTCATGAGCTTTATGATGTTTTTGACACATTGCAGTAGATAGTCCCCCAAAAAAAGAATTTGATAGATGAAAAAAATTATTCTATTTATCAGCAAATAACTCAGCACTACTTAGGAGTTTATCAAATTGGCTACATTCATTGTAAATTTCAGACTCTGAGCTTTCAAATGACACCTATTTTAAGTTGATCAAGGTAATATTTTTGAAAAAATATTATAATTATTTTTATCGCAGCTAGATGCGCGGGCCGCCCCCACGGGCGGTGCACTCTGGTTTAGAGGGACTAGTCAGCTCTCCTTCAGAATTGATCGAAGCGGTTAGATTCATTAAAAAGCTGAGATTCTAAGCTTTAAAATGATACCTATTTTGTGTTATTACATTAAGTGGTTGCTTAGTAATTTGATTATGAATTTGTTTCATGGGGTGGTGTCGGTCGTTGCCCCCGGTATCGGGGGCGTCCGTTTTTAAAAGGTTCATTAAAAAAAAAAAAAATTTGCATTATAATAAATGTCTTTACTGTCAATTTTGATCAATTTAATGCGTCCTTTCTGAAGAAAAGTATTAATTTCTTTTTTTTTTTTTTTAAATCGCATTAACCCCAAACTTTTGAACAGTAGTGTAAAAATTACAGGGAGGGTTCTTGTTTATTTTTAGTATTAATTGACTAAAAAAATAACAAATGAATCACACATTTTGACCGTTCGGCACTGATATATATAGAGATATATAGCAGGGGCGTGTCTAGGGGGAGGCTGCTTAGGATGAGCCCTGCCTCCCCTGAGAATTTGAGAAATGATCTGTCCATCTGATGATAAATTAAAATTTAAAAGTGGATTGTTTTGTGCATATTTTACCATCGCTAGCAGATGGGTCCGTCTATCCCAAACTAAAATCCAGTTTGGCGCTGTTTGATAGTGCGCGCGAGCTTCGTGCAAGCTTTTTTTTCAGAAAAAAGTGCATCATGTCAGAACACAACGCCAATTAAATGATTACAGATACGTGTGTTTTTTTTTTTTATTTCAAAGAAAACCAGTAAAGAAACATTAATCTATTGGTATGAAAATTAGAAATTAGACTGCACAGAAATGGAAACTGAACTACAGGTAACCATAATACACATTAAATGTAGTCACGCAATGCTGATGTTGTTAACATTAACAATTTGAGAACAAAGTATAATTTGAAAGGTTTGACATGATATGATAAGCGATCGTTAGCCTATATTTAATCAGCGCGATACTGCAATGCTTTTTTCCCCTTAGTTGATCAGAAAAAAAGTGGATGTTAGGTCTACTAACTTGTTCAGATGACATTTTCTGATGAAAATTCGTATGTTGTCATGGTCATACTGTACTTCCAAAAAGTAGAATGTGTGATTCTGAATGCCAGTATCCACACCGGCGCGGTGACTGACAGACGCGCAGTCTCCTTTCATGCCGATGTACAACTCACAGAAAATTAATAATTCCATGAATAACTGCAATTACAGATTTCAAACAGAGATGGCGACAAAGAGGAAAAACTGCGGGCTGCAGCTTTAAAGAAACTTGTTTATTGAGTGTATGAATAGATGCCTTGAATAAGATAAATTAAATAATACATTTAGAAACTAACCGATTACATTTAGTGAAAGACATTCAGCACAGTAAGACAGTAACACAGCAGCTATTTGGGTTTGGTATGAAATGTGGTTTTGGTGTGAGAAACTGGAATTGTGGGATTGTGTACATAAACCAACCAAGGTTATTGTAGCTGAAGCCTCGAAGGAAACAGAGAGTGAATCAGTGTATCACAGATTAATTATTTAAATACTAATAAAATTAGTAATAAAATTCAGATATGATACTGTACAACATTATGATCACTAAAGAAAGGTTCAGAACATCATAATTTATTGTAGTTATAAAAATAAAAAATCCTTTATAATTGATGTTGATGCAATTATACCCTTACAAATATATATTTGATACCATTGTAATTTTTGAATGAATATGGTTTGAAAGTTCTGTTTATTTTGTTAATCTTCTAAATATCTCTATCTCAAAATATAGCTTTAGCTTATGACACAAATTAACCCCCATGAAAATAAGAAGGCTCACCCCTTTCTGAATAAATTAACTTAATATCCTTGTTTTAGTGACAGACAATATACAGTTCAAAAGTTTGGGGTCAATAAGACTGTTTTAAAATTATTTAAAATTATACAGAAATTTTATTCAGCAAGGATCCATTAAACTGATCAAAAGTGACAGTAAAGTCCCTTCTCAGGGAAGAAAGCTGGATCAATCCGAGCTCAGAGGTAATAATAGAACCTAGACAAACTTGCTGTTTATATGCACTGATGTTTTGGTGCGAAGGTGGGCAGATGGGGATTTTCGTCACCAATTACCAAGATCTCTAAAAACAATTTAAAAATGTGAAAATCCACACGACACCAGCCTTAAAGTCCTACTACGGTGCCTAGACCTGAGCTAATACTGCTGTTATGATGCTCTCAGGGATGAGTCAAAGCTGGAGGTGTGGCCTAAAAGTGACCATTTCTAAAGAACTATAACACAAAAATGGATTCACTGTTGATAAACTAAAAGAGCTCAGCTTGCTATTACTATTTTTGACATGATGACAGATGACAGATGGTTTCCTGGTTACACTTATACTGGTCCTATATCAACTCAGTTTAGGTGTGGTAGCTCCTTCTGTTTCAAATCGATTTCTCCAATTGATGTTCAACGAGTTATTGATAGTCTAAGCTCTGGATGTAATGCTGGTCCAGATGGTCTGGAAATTAAGTTCTTTAAACTTGCCTCTGGTGTTTTGTCATTTCCATTGGCCGATTTATTCAATTTATCTTTTGCAACTTGTGAAATACCCACAGCATGGAAAAGTGCTAGGATAATCCCTCTTCATAAAGGAGGTGACACATCAGACACTAATAATTATAGACCAATCTCTATTATTAACAGTATAGCAAAAATATTTGAAAAATTAATATTTACTCAATTATCTACATATCTTACTGACCATAATATATTATCTACTCACCAATCAGGCTTTCGACCAGGCCATTCAACCACCACTGCTCTTTTAAAATTTACAAATGACATACAGTCAGCAGCTGACAGTAATATGCTTACAAGTGCTATATTTATTGATCTTTCAAAAGCATTTGACATGGTTGATCATTATCTTCTTTTAGATAAATTGTATGCTATTGGTCTCTCTTTGAATTCTTTATTATTTTTTAATTCATTCCTTCACAATAGAAGTCAAAGTGTTTCCTTTCTGGGAAGTCAATCAGATTTCAAGATAAGTGATAAAGGTGTTCCACAAGGCTCATCCTTGGGTCCTCTTCTGTTCTCAATCTTTATTAATGATCTTCCTCAAATCTGTTCTGATTGTCAAATTCATTTATATGCAGATGATACTGTCTTATACTTTTCTAGCTCTGATATCACTCAAATTCAGCACTCTCTCCAATCTGATTTCAATTTGGTTCAAGGATGGTTTTCTTCGAACAAGCTTCTTTTGAATAAGAGGGAATCATATAATATGTTGTTTTGCACTCGATCTGATCCATCGATGTTTTGTAACTGGTCCATTAGCTTTCTTGATGGAACAACAATAGAAAAATCTGAGGAATTCAAATATTTAGGCCTTTGGCTTGATTCTCACCTTTCCTTTAAATCTCATATTAACTTTATTACTAAGAAAACATTTGGTTGTCTAAAATCCCTTTATCGTTCTGCTGACTGCTTCTCACAAGAAGTGCGTAAGAGAATTATAACCCAATTAATATTCCCGATACTGGACTATGCTGATGTGATCTATGGTAACACCACTGGTACAAATCTCCGTCCTCTTAATGTTTTATATAATAGTCTTTGTAGATTTGTGCTCAGATGTCCTTATAGAACCCACCACTGTTTAATGTATGAGTCATTGAACTGGCTTATGCCGAAGACCAGAAGACAACTCCACTGGTTAACACTTATTTTCAAATGTATTCATTTTAATTTTCCGTCGTATCTGAAAGACCTTTTAATTCCTTTCAGCTCTCAATACAACCTAAGGCACACGGACCAACTATTTTTAGTAACACCCAGAATCAGTAAAGAAATTGGTCGTCGAGCATTTAAATTTAAAGCCCCATCTGATTGGAACAACCTTCCTTCTTCACTACGGTCGATCACTTCTCTTTATATCTTTAAATCATCCTTAATTACGCATTTTCAAACACACTGCTTGTGTTTCTGAATTGTTTTAGGTCTTATACTACTCACTGTCCAGAGTACTGTATATATGTGTGTATTTGTTTACAAATATGGATTGTATACTTTACTTTTTGCATGCAAGCAGCTATATTTATAAGGGGGTGTATTGTATGCTTATATGTACAAATGTCTATTTAAATTGTTTTTTTGCAGAGGGATTTATTTACTTATTTATTTTTCTATTATCTTACTTTTTATTTATTTTTTTATTTTTTTCTCTTTATTATTTTTCTTTTTTCTTTTTTTTTTCTTTTCTCATACCTGGTCTGTGCATAAATTGTGCATCATTGGCTGGTGAGGGGGTGGGGGGCTAGTCTCGGGGAGCATTGTTGAGTGTGAGTGGGTGTGTGTTAATGTGTGTGTCTTTGTACTTATGTGTTTGAAATTGTCTTTAATATTTACTCTGTATCATCTTGTTTTGTTTGTCATTATTGTAAGGACCCCCTCGAAAATGAGATGGTACATCTCAAGGGGCTATCCTTGAAATAAAGAATAAAGAATAAAAGAATAAAGATACGGTCTAAAGACTCTTTTCAAGGTCCATCATGGAAAATGAGTATGTATTTAAAACTAGCGTCACTTGCATCACTAATGCGCATCTCTCGAGTTGGAATTTCTCCTCTCCACCAGTAAGCTGGTGTGTGGTGGGCGTTCTGGCGCAATATGGCTGCCGTCGCATCATCCAGGTGGATGCTGCACACTGGTGGTGTTGAGGAGATTCCCCCTTCTATGTAAAGCGCGAGTGCAGAGAAAAGCCCTATATAAATTTAATGAATTATTATTATTATTATTATTATTATTATATAACCCCTTAATCTTGTTATAGTTGTAATATATTCATTACTATGACTGTTGTGCTCATGCTATCGAGTTGATCATGATAACTTTGTGTTTTTGGGATGGGTGTTGAGCATTGTCTTCCATGTGAAGCGGAGCTGCACCATTGACACGTTAAACACACATTTCTACCAAAACACATTCGACATGGATTACCATAGTAACACACTGCTTTTACTTATTGATGACATCATACCCTTAGCCGGCAGGTACAGCAGATTCCGCCATAGTAGTTGCCTGGGTTACAGTCGTGTACGTAAGTGTGGGGTGGAGCTATCGAATTAGGGGCGAGATGCTTTTGGGGTAGTACGGGCGGGTTTGTTTTGGTGATTTCAAATATCAACATTGGCCAAAAGTGTTTTTCAAAAACTACTGATCCCACCTTTAAGTACTGAGGGCAAACAAAAAGCTGACGAGATAATTAACGAGATTAACGAATTAACAAGATGAACCATTGAAACGCATGGGAAAACTGGATCAAAGGCAAACAGCAAGTGAACCCAATGAAAACAAAGACAAAATAGAGCAGAATCCTGACAATTGTAAAGCATAGCTGAAATTTTTAAATAGTCACCAGTTGTCTAGATTACAGGCATTTTCTCATCCAACTTCATATGGGAGTAATCAATACGGTCTGGATACTTTTTAAACAGGTCTAAATGAGTTTCCATGGGTTATTTTCCTTCACTCTCCCTCATCGGTAACACTTTACTTGAAGGGGTGTGCATAAGACTAACATGACCCCCAGTGGCGTGCACAGACCTCCTCAGGGGCAGGGGCAGAGGCACCAAAAAGGGCACTCATTTTATTTTTATTTAATTTAACAGTACCTGCATTTTTATTCTGTTTTTTTTTAGCCAACTTGTGAGAGGGATGCTTCCTTTGGCTGCATCAGAGAGTTCCCTGATTTTTTTTTTTTTGTTGTTTCTATTGTTTCTTTCCTTGACATTCTAAGAAAATGTTGATACAATTATTATAATGCATAACACATCAAATAAAAATAGGGAAATTATAATATTACTAAATATTATTTACTTTACCAAACAAAACAGTTAGATTCAAGAAGGTAATTATGGAAAATTATTTTTTAGTTTTATTGATGTTGTAAATTTAATGTATTATATGTATGAAAGACAGTGTTAGCTATCATGAATCAGTAACACTTTACAATAAGGTTTCATTAGTTAAATTAGTTAACATTAGCTAATAATGAACTGCACTTCTATCTACAGCATTTATAAATCTTATTAATTTCAGCATTTACTAAAATATTAAAATCAAAAGTTGTATTTGTTATCATTGGTTAATTCACTGACTGTGACATAACATGAATAAACAATTAACAGTTGTATTATTAACTAAGATATACAGTAACAAATGTGTTGCTCATGGTTAGTTCATGTTAGTTCATACATGAGTAATGAACAAATGAGCATTATTGTAAAACGTTACTTTGAAATCAAAGATATAAGTTCCTTACAAGTTGGACATGGACTTAAGATTTCATTTAACTAGATTTATTTCCCCTTGCACTTTTATTCCTTGGATAAAAACGAATGATATTATCACTCAGAATGCGTCTGAAATCGAGTTATACTATTATTATAGTTAAGAATAACTCTCATGCCGCTGCCGCAACTTTTAGAGTAGCATGGTGATGGTAGGATAAATGTAATTTTCCGTATTAGCTTAAACGTTTATGTCTATGTAAACGTTACCTGCTGCTCGTTTGAAGACTCGCGCGATTTATAAATTTTAATTTATATTATAAATAATATTTATAATAATTATATAATTATAATAATATAATTATTATTATTTACAATTATCAGAAAAGGGCACAATACATTTTGAGACAAAAGGGGCAGGGGCTTGAGCCAAGCTGTAGGTCTTCTGTGTTCGGGATTCCTAAGGACGCTGTAGTTCGTCAACAATGGCTACAATTTATGTTTGATAATGTTTCTGACAATTACAATCGTAATTTAGCTCTTTGTGCGGCACATTTCACTGAAGACAGCTTCCTGAATCTCCAACAATTCAATGCCGGATTCCACAAGAAACTGTTGCTAAAACCTGAAGCTGTTCCAACGTTAAAACCAGGGTGAAGCAGTTGTTGGGCCACAACCTGTAAGTAAGACTTAATAATTTGAAATGTATTTGTATAATTTTAGATGTAATGGTTTCGTTTTATCAAAGGCGTAAACAAATGCCAGCGCTGGCTTTATAGTCACTTGGTTATGCTATTTCGTTTCTATGGCAAACGCGTACAAACATTTTGGACCTGAATTTGTAATCATATAGATTTCGTAAATGTATTTGCCATGTATAGCTACTTTATGACGTAATTTTTCGATTTGATCATGAACGTGATCAATGTCAACCGTGTTTGTTTAGCCTATAGTAGCCATGTACACCTAAAGAAAACGATACACAGAGTAAACTAAGTTTTGTTAATAGCTAAACGGTTGTTCATTATTAGCCTGGCTCCGCTCTCCTACGCACTTCCGCTCAATTTCATTTTCCTTCAGTACTCCGTCTGGGATCGTGCCGTAGACTTTGGTTTCCAGAAATCAATTTTTTGTAGGACCAATCAGCAAATAGAGGGAGTGGCTGAGAACGATGACGTTGATGTATCGCGAGCGTCAGTTTGATTTCAGTAATGGCAGCGGAGAAAGACGTGAGAAAAGCTATTCGGTCTGTTGTTGGAAAACTGCCGAACATGCAGAATTTAAAGCCGGAGCAAGAACAGTGTTTGCTAAGTTTTGCTGCTGGCCATGATGTTGTGGCCCTCCTCCCCACGGAATTCGGGAAAAGTTTGATTTTCCAGCTCACTCTGCTAGTGGTGAATGAGTTAGCTAAGGCGAACGATAGGGATGCAAAGCCGATAGTTGTTGTCGTCTCCCCTCTTGTTGCACTAATGGAGGACCAAGTGAAGGAGGCAGAAAAGTTAGGAGTTCGTGCTGGGCAGCTCGGCGTGCACGATGACCGTGACATTTTGGACGGACGATTTAGCCTGGTGTTCGGAAGCCCCGAGTCCTGGCTGCTAAACTGTTGTTGAAGATGCACTCAGGAGTCATGTCAGTATCACAAGAATCACTAAATTTACTGTTCAGAATTTGAGCTAAATAGGACACTTTGAGCCCCTTTGTGTACTCGTGCAGGACCATGGTTGGTGTGTCAGTTTTAATGTTGTAAATCATAAAAATCTGTTGTATTTGTTTTTAATAAAAATGTGAAAACATACTTTGAAGACCATAATTTGAGTTTCAGTTTTAGATGGCAATAGTTTGTTTTAATAAAAAAAACTAAATGTCATAAATAAAAATGTGAAAACACATACTTTGAAGACCATAATTAAGGTAATTAAGAAACAATATGAAAAATGGTTGTTTATTACACATCTGCAGATAGAGACAGATCATTCACTGTACAGCATTTGCGGCAGATCCGAAGCGACCGCAGCGGTGTATTTGTAATGATTAGACCCAGCTTCGACCGTTGAATGAATACATCACTGTCCTTAGTGTCAAATATACATTTCGAATTAATAATTGTTCCTAGATGAACAAAACCTACAGCTCTCGTTGACAGACATCCTTTTGTAAACATAATCCTCTGATCATTCGGACTTGTTTCCGACCGGTTTCGGCGCATGACATACGTCAGGACCACACGTTAGCGATTGGCTATGACAGATCCTGAGTGACTCTGGGCAGATCCAATAGTTTTGAACTTGAACAGAGAACCCGCCTACAAGGAAGTAAACGTTTCCCAATGGAGCGAGGCCAGACTCTCTGTACAAATGAAATGTACGAGAGTCTGGTTGAACCAGGCTAGTTCATTATATCGATAAAACAATAACTTTAAAGGCACACTATGTAACAATTGTACCTTAATATAACAGCTTCAAAGTAATTTCGGTGGTAAATAAACTCATAGTAGGACGAATCATCCTGGTAGTAAAGCTTGGGGGGGTCGTCGCTGGAAAAACCGGCTATGTAAGTTTGAGAGGAGCGCCCCGACAAATCTCACGAGAATCACGACTTGCTTTACGGCAACGACGTCACACACATCAACAACAACGGAAGCACGAATACTTGCGCGCAATTCAGACGTGATACCTATGCGTGATACCTATGTGTGATACGCGACGATGGAAAAGGCAAAGAAAACGCGGTCGGAAGAGACTAGGAAAAGGAAAAGAGAATCTGACCACGTGAGGAACCAGACAAGTCACTCTGTCAGGCTTTTCCATAGATGGGGCTTTCACTCGTTGGCGCGAGCTAAAAAGCAGCACTGGGTGCAACAGTGATGCTGACCTGGCGATCTTGTTGATGAACTAGTAAGTAAATCTCTAATCAGTCCCTCCAGGATTTCGCGACGTCGCGATCGCAACTATTAACGCAACTTCAACAAATCCACGTGAATTCAGTGCGCCTTGCAATTTTGACCAATCACCGCAACTTTTCTGCAACTTTGACCAATCATCGCGCCGCGGTCCCCCGCAAAGCGTCGTCATACGTCAGCAAACTCGCTTGTTTTGTTCAGAAGACGCGCAGCAGATGTGGGCTGCCAAGTGCCAACGTCTCACATTTAGGCTACCTACAAAAATAACAGCCAGTGTTGCCAACTTAGTGCCTTTAGTGACAAAAAAAGCGACTAGAGACAAATCTAGCGACTTTTTGGACAAACCTCAGTAACCAAATGTTGCCAGCACAATCCTGCGAGCGCGAGGTTTGCTTTCTCCCTGCCGTCACATCTCTCTGCGTCTCTGTTCAGTGAACGGCTGATCGGAGCAGCGGCCGACAGACGTGAATGAGCAGTGTTGTTTCCACGGTGGAAACACATCACTTATAACTTATCACTTATCTGCTTCTCCTTTGTTTTATATTTAAAGAATTTTCCATTTTATTTTACTTTCTTTTCTTGTGTTTATCACTTGTAATACTCACTATCACAGTGCATTAGTTCACCCAGTTCCCGAACTCTCTCAATTCAGATAATTTTTTTACACATAAAAAAATAGCTACTCGTTATATTGCCTGACAAAAAATAAATAAGGAAACGAGAACGGCTTTATTGGATATTCGGCTATATTATATTATATTATATTATAGTATTAAACTTTAGATTTTTCCACCATTTAACTTTTGTGGCTATTCCTAAGAAAACTGTATTTTCCACTTTATTAGTATTGGCATCTTTCAACATAAATGCTGCTTAATGTTTGTGAGGTTCTGCACATTTACATTTTTGCAGGTGCAGATCTTGTTTAAAAAAAGTTTAGTTTGTTAGATTTTGCTGTCTTTAAATCGTTTGTTTTGCCTTTTTATAAGGTTACTAAAGGTTAGTTAGTGAGTTTGTTCTCATTAACGTGTTACAAAGTGAGCACGTTTGTCTCTGAAGTAAATTCTGGACTACAATAGACCAGATGGTGAACAGTGTTTTCTGTGGGACATAATAAGTCCCTTCGGGGTGGAATTTGGGCTTTTTCACTTAGTAAACCTGCACAAAAAAGATATATAATACAATAAAGGAAGGGAAAAAGCCAAAAAGCATAATATAAGCACTTTAAGTAAAAATCTATCTACATTTGCAGTTTTAACCTAAAAACAAATGCAGAAGAACATCGCAACTTTCATCGCAACTTTTTGGAAAAGCGGCCGCAACATCAGGCATTTTAGGCCGCAACAATCACAAAAAAGGCCCGCGAAATCCTGGAGGGACTGTCTTATTTGTAAACTTGTTTGCGTTCTATGTTGTATTATGTTGTGCTTGCTTGTAGTATGTCATTTTTTTACGATGCTGTTCATTCATCCATTGTTGCGATTATCATGACAGTTGTCAATATCTCACAAAATTATCAGGACATAAATAAGCCTAGAGGTTGTAAATAGTGTAAACGAGCACAATTTGCAAACTATTATTATGAATTGCAATAATCGTGTCTAATGACATCATAACAGCCAATGTTATGAAATAATGCGACGTACATTTAGCTTTATTGATGTCATCTGGCATTTTGTAATGTTTACATTACAATCAAAAAACACAAATGAAATTAAAGCTGCAAGCAGCGATGGGGGGGCCCTCGCACATGTAGCGCGTCGGGGAGTGATGCGGCCGCATATTCTGTTGCATATTCTGGAGCTCTGCCAGTGCGGCTGTGAATTTGCTACGCTTTTCAGACACTGCATGAAGGTGTTATACGTCACTTCCTGTTGCCAGCAGGTGGCGCTCTGACTGTGGGTGATTGTGGGCATGTACATGAGTTCAGGGCGGGACTCTTATCCTACATGTAAAGTTTGGTGCAGCTGTGAGCATGTACACTGAAGTTACAACCACTTCCTGTGTCATGGCGATGAGTTGATCTTTGATGTCAAGCCACGGACACACCGATTGAAGAAAACTCGCAGATAGCACAACTTTTCATCGTCAATGCTTTTAGAAGGCACAGCAGAAATTTCAAGTCGATCGGACTAAATCCCTAGGAGGAGTTCGTTAAAGTACGGAGTGTGTAAATCAGCCAAAATTTGATGAAAAATTCAAAATGGCCAACTTCCTGTTGGGTTTAGTTCATCGCTCCAGGAGGCTTTTTTGTGCATCTGGACATGGTTGATGTGCCACAGAAATTTCGTACATGTAGGTCAAACGTGCGGCGGGGGCTGCTTCGTTAAAGGTCACTTCCTGTTGCCAGCAGGTGGCGCTATGACTGGGGGTGAATGTCGGCATGTACATGTGTTCATGGCGGGACTCTTGTCTTGTCTAATTTTTTCTAATTTTCTACATGTGTGCAAAATTTGGTGACTTTTCGAGCATGTTGCGGCCTCGAAAATGGGGCTTACTTTGCAGAAAAAAGAAAAAAAAAGAAAAGAAAAAAAAAGAAAAATAAATAATCCTAACAGTTTCAAGAGGGACCTCGCACCTTAGTGCTCGGGCCCTAATAATCCTAACAGTTTCAAGAGGGTCCTCGCACGGCTGCTCGGGCCCTAATTATACGGTAGGCCTAGACTATAAGCTATTTACTTGTGATTTAGCAGCAATCGTGTAAAACGCTATAAGCCAGCAAACGCAGTACAGTACTTTATTATTATAAAGTAGTCTAACACTTGACATGTAGTTATTATTATCCTATTACCATCATCAGTAGTTCAGTAAACTATGCAGTAGCCTAATATTTGTATGAAATCGTGAAACATTACCTGGTCAATATCTTCGGAGTTTATCTGTGTCTGTTACATGGCCGAGGCTTCTATAGCATGTTCTATAGCCACGAGTATACGGCTATTTACGACAGTGCAAGTATTCCACAGCGACTCTAGGGGTCGCTGTTTGACAAAAACACAAATGCTCCATAGTGTGCCTTTAATTGTAAATAAAACTGTATTACTCATGTAATCATTTGTATTAAATGTTTAATCAAGATAAAAACGTATCTCAAAAAGCTAACAAGCAGCAGTAGCATTTTCAAGTATAACAGGGTATCAAACTTCTTATATAATAAAAGAAGAATAGAATAATAATAATTCAACAACGTACCATTCAGAAACGTTTTGTAACAGCCGTGTTTGGGGAGGTTCTGCTTGACTCTCTTCATCGCCGCTTTCTGGGTCTGATTCGGGCTCAAACTGATACACCATTATTTACATTAACCGGAGCACATGAAACTCACGCCCGTAAAGGTAAGGGGCATGATGGTTCCGACAAACGTGCGTTATGCAGTTTAGCCAATTACAACACACCGGCCCAAACTAACTAATCTGAGCCCACTGCCTGTTTCTGAGGGAGTGGTTTCATAGAATCAGGAAGTCAACCGGTCGTTCAAATGACAGAGGAGAAAGAGGCTTACAATAAAGGTGAAATTTATGAAAAATAATACTTTTAAAAAAAGAAAAACCACGAATACATGTTATATTGCACCTCATAAACACAATCATGCAAAGAAAAAAAGCAGTAAACCACCCCTTTAATACAGAATTAAATGTACCTCCAAATACACTCAGACATATCGCACACACGTAGAAGCCCTCCTGCACAAAAGAGACACAAAAGAACTGCCTATCTGCATTTATGCCGATTTGCAAATTGCAAATTAAACGTTAAGTGTTGCAAGACCTGGATGAAACCCAAAGCCACTGAAACAGGAAGAATGTATGTGGTTTTTGGGTATATATACCCAACGCATTCTCATCCTAGTGCGTCATATAGGTGACGCCATATGACATTTCGTCGAAATCCTACGCACATGGCACCCTTTAGCGTCAATATAACACGCACTGTTATGGGTAGGTTTAGGTCTGGGGTAGGGTTAGGGCGTCGGATTTAGACGAAATCCCACAAGCGTCAACTGTATGACGCCTTGGGATTACAACCGCTGCGTCTCATATTGACGCTTAAGGGTGCCATGTGCGTATTTCGACGAAATGTCAAAAGCGTCAACTGGATGACGCCTTGGGATGAGAACGGGCTGATATACCTCAGTAAAAATGTGTTCAAGCGGGTGTTCATTTTTTGTCTCTAGAGAGAATAGATCCTTTCCTGCTCAATGCTGCCTGCTGTTATTTTATAACCTGATGATCTCAAGATGAGAACTAGTTATTTCTAACAAATTACTTGATTGAACTGCTTAGAAGTAAGTTACTCTTTGTACATCCATTCTCCAGGACCGCCCTGGGAAGGGATTAGCTAAAGAATCATAATCTGTAACCTTTTATTATTTTTCTACAAGTTTTGATTATTGTGGAACCAAGTATATTTCTCTTTTGTATAAATACATACACGGGCTTCTGTACTAGACAAGCTAGAATGTATGGACAGATCTCATATGTTACTGTTATTGATCCCGTAGATTTGTCTGGAGAGGACTTCTCTGGCCCAGTGGGAGCCAAGGGTGTTGTCTCTAGAGTACTTGGCCAGTGGGATCGAGATCGCTCTAAATTACCAGAATCTGTTGAAGGTGGACCAGGCTCCACGGAGGTGGGACTTGTTACACTGGCAACCGGTCAACAGGGTGTCGTACAGAAAAACAATGAGTTATCCGTCGTTCCACCATGGAGCTTGCACAGTTGGGTTCATCCTTAAGAAATCACCAATAGGTACAGGTTCTATGAATGTTGCTTGGATCTCGTTGTTGTTACCGTATATGTTTACAATATTAAACTTGATGAATTGGATAAGGTTGTGCCTAGAGTGCTGATGGGAAATAGTGTATTTAGATGTCCAAGAAGAGTGTAGTCAACCAACCGAACATTCTTTGGTTTTACTCATTGTGATGGATGATTAAGGGAATTTGGCCTTTGTTTTTCCTCATATGTAAACTCCTGTGAAACAAGAAGTCATAGCTAGACAATTTCATGATCCCAGTCATTTGCAAAAGTGCTGGGTACAAACTTGTCAAACTGTGCAGCCTTAAATTCTTAAATTCTTGAATTCTTAAGTGGTCTAGTGGTAGATTGTTTGCCAAGCGTGTCAGAGGTTACGGGTTCTAATCCGCCCTCGGTATAGTTTTTTTTTCTCCCGTATCAAAACCGAATATGTTCATTAGTGGTTACAGTCCATATCAAGCAGGGACATGTTTGTGTGCTTTTTATTTTGTGATTTCACCGGAATGAATAGAGTCTCTTCAAAACGGCGATAGATTGAAGTGCGCGCTCCGAGTGAAGACTGCGCGCGGCGCGCGCGCCACAAGAGAACAAGTGCAGCCGCGGCAACGAGCGCTCAGCTTGAGTTCAAAACCAAAACACTTTAACGCTAGATCTCTTATTTAATAGCAAACTAAATTAATGCTCTGCTAGTTAACTGGAGATGTTTTATTTATTTGTTTCAAAAAGTGGTGAGTACGAAATGACTCAAAATAGACGCCTATGTGCGTTACCAGCCTATGCATTGATTGAATAAACTGTGTAATCCGAATGCACCCCTGGCTCACACAGCTAGTGAGGAGGTGGGTTAATAAGTGCAGTGAAGTGCAGGATAAACCTCTTACTGTCTGTCGACGTGCAATAAATATAGAAAGTTATGTACAAACACCTGTCTGTTCTACTCATTTTAACTGACTTGTGAAAACTGCAAAAAAAAATCCAAATTCTTGACATATAGCAACTTTTTTTTTTTTAAACAGTAACGCAAATAGTTACTTTCCCTGGTAACGAGTTACTTTTATTATAGAGTAATTGAGTTACTAACTAAGTACTAAGTAGTGAGTAACTATAACTAACTACTTTTTTAAGTAACGTTCCCAACACTGTTTACTTGTAAAAAATTCTAGGGGTGCCAATAATTGTGGCCAACGTGTTTTTGTCGAAAAACATTTACTTCATAATGTGACCCCCCAAATGCAAATTTTTTGAATGAAAGATCAAAAGGATAAACAATGCAGATTTATTTTTTATTTTTGATCATATTTACCAGGGGTGCCATTAATTCTGAGCACCACTGTATCTGCATTTATGCCGGTTTGCAAATTGCAAAATAAACGTTATATAAATAAAAGTGTCACATGACTATTTATTCCCCAGTTTCTCTGGAAGAAACAGAAAGCAGCTGAAACAGGAACAATGTATGTGGTTTTTGGGTATATATATATACCTCAGAAAAAGAGTGTTCATTTTTTGGCATGCATCTCTAATCATCTGTAACGTTTATTTTGCTACAAGTTTTGATTAATGTGTAACCAAGTATATTTTTCTTTTGTATAAATACATTTTTTATTTTTAAAAGACAAGTATTTTTTGTCTTACTTCAGCTGTACAAAGAAAGTTCAATAGCAATACGATTTAAGACATTTGTACATCTTCACTGACCAGGACAAAAGGGAATCCAGGAAGCTTTCACCGGATGGTAAGCATGAAAGATCCTTTGAGTCAATGATTGTTATTGTTGTCTATGGTGTGGGACATCCTTTAGATTTAACTGGTATAACAAACTAGCCAAATGTAGTAAACCTGACCTTACACCAAAAGGCCACCTTAACCCTTTAGAACCTGAAGCTAAAATAGGTGTTTCTCACATATTTAAATTTTTTGACAGTAAAATTCTAAAACAATGTGCTATCTTCACGTGCAAGGTGTCATATTGTTCAGAAAAAGATTAGCTTTCAACAAATTACAGTTATTGACCATTATTGTGTGTGGTGAGTTTGTAGATAGAATTTAAATAGACAAAAAAAAAAAAAAAAAACGAGAATACATTTTTTGATTTTTATTTAGAAAAAAAAAACAGAAAAATCATGAACGAAAGAAACTAACACTTTAAAGTTGAAAAATGAAGTATAATACATACATACAAGTCTTTTTTGTGACATTGGGTTGAAAAGTTTACATTTAGGATGCTTTTTTTCATACACGCACACATACAAATGCGTCCATTCATAGGCACGTACACATAAACCACATGTAAAGATACGTGAAAGAGTAACGGCCATCCGCCTCCCAAGTTTAATTAAAAATCATCCCAATCCCCTCTTATGCTGTCTACTAGGGGTGTAACGGTACACAAAAATCATGGTTCGGTACATACCTCGGTTATAAAGTCACGGTTCGGTACGTTTTCGATACAGCAAAAAGAAAGAAATGCCAGAGAAATTTCCTATTTGTTAAAAGAAAAAATATTTTCTCAAGATGTAGGAAAAGTATGTTTTCCTACATCTTGAGACATTCAGGTTTATAAAAGGGTCATCTTTAAAGGATGAAAAAATAATTTTTTGGTCATCACATTAAAAATAACATTAAAATGTATATTTATTTATATAATATTTGAGTTTTGAAGTGCTGGAAAAAGATGTGAGAAGTACTTGAAAGCATTTCACTAGTCCAGCCAAACTGGTTACAGTTAGTGTTACTATATTAAATCCATGGTGAATGTTGCTGGTCTGTGGACAAAAAGTATTATTAGTTCATTCACGGCACAATGTTTCTCCTGGTTTCCACGTCAGCGCTGTTTGATCTAATAGAGATCTACGTTTAATAACGGAGAAATGTGAATGCTTCTCTAGATCTCGCAGCGATGTTATTACTTCAGTGGCAAATTCAAATGTTTTCTTTACTGGATCTCTTAGCGCTGTGTAGTAACAGTGTCGCTTGATCGAGATGTTGCTGGTCCAAACTGATAAACAATCCGTGAAGCACATAATGAGTAGAGCAGTTTCGTTCGGCTTTCATTACGCTTGCCATTTGATGTTGCGTAATGTTGTGGTGGTCACACCAGCTCAAATTTTGTCGGCAGGAAAAATGGTCCAAGGAATGGTTCGGTTTGTATGCGTACCGAACCGGAAGCCTCGAACCGAAACGGTTCAATACGAATACATGTACCGTTACACCCCTACTGTCTACCACTTCTTTTATTATTTTATGCGATCCAAAACACTCTAACTTGCCACGCTTCATATCTTTCTGTTCAAATCCTTCCTGCCAATCCTAGGACTGCGCGCGACTTCACAGGATTTCATCTTCTGAATTTAAGCTTAATAAAGCCTGAACCTCGCCATTGGTCCATCGGTCGTATTTTTTAAGCTCCATTGTTGATTCGAATAACAAACAATTGTTACTGCAAGCAGCGCAACAGATCTTAAAAAATGGTGGTGGAAATAAAATGCTGCGTGATACCACCCTCAACCAATCAAAATGCTGCATGAACTCAATTAATCAGCATGTTCAGCATCCAAGTCCCACCCCTAAAAGTTCCTGAACTTTGAAAAAGTACTACCTCGCCAGCATAGACTTTTGGAGGGGGAAATATTTACCCGGAACTTCATTTAGACCCTGGTTCCTGCAGTGGAAACACAGCGAGCACCTCCCCAGAGTCCCTGGTTCCTGCAGTGGAACACAGCGAGTACCTCCCCAAAGTCCCTGGTACCCCTTTTCCACCAACAAGAACCGGGTGCTGGTTCAGAGCCAGAGCCACAGCTGGTTCGGAGTTGGTTCGACTGACAAGCTTACTAAGAACCGGTTTGCCTTTCCACCGGCTAGAGAGCCACAACAGAGCCAGATCTTACGTCACTGCATACGTCTCATGTTGCCCAGCAACGCTAGTGCGCTAGCGCCAAACACAAACACGCTAGGCTTGTTCGAGATGCATCGGCTTCACGCAGATCGATCGCCGCATGACATCAAAGCACTGCGAAAGCGATCCAAAAGCACAAAGAGTCGTATGATCTCCAAACACTCCCGCAGCTCCGATCGGTCCGCGCCGCTCCGATGCATCTCGAACAAGCCATCAACAATAACGGACGTTGCGTTACTATGGATGCTCATGGGTTTGCAAAAATACATCGAATCCAACGCGTTTGTGCAGCTCGCCGTAACTTACATAGACGGATATAATAATCAAGCTGCTATTAGCTCGACTAGCTGCTATTTAAAAATGGCGGTCACAAGTTTCTTGTTGGTCACGGTAACCCCGCCCCCAGCCCCTGACGCAATCGGTTCTTACTTGGCTCCGTTCTAGACCAGCAATGATTTGGTTCTACTTAAGAACCACTTTTCCTGGTTCGGAGCTGGTGCTTTGCGTGTGGAAAAACAAAGAACCGAATTGAAACTAGGCTCTGGCTCCGAACCAGCACCAGATCTGCCTTGGTGGAAAAGGGGTATGGTTCATGCGGTGGAAACACAGCAAATACCTCCCCAAAGTCCCTAGTTCCTGCAGTGGAAACACAGAGAGTACCCCTCCCCAAAGTCCCTAGTTCATGCGGTGGAAACACAGCGAGTACCTCCCCAAAGTCCCTAGTTCATGCGGTGGAAACACAGCGAGTACCTCCCCAAAGTCCTTAGTTCATGCGGTGGAAACACAGCGAGTACCTCCCCAAAGTCCCTAGTTCCTGCGGTGGAAAAACAGCGAGTACCTCCCCAAAGTCCCTAGTTCCTGCAGTGGAAACACAGCGATTACCTCCCCAAAGTCCCTAGTTCATGCGGTGGAAACACAGCGAGTACCTCCCCAAAGTCCCTAGTTCCTGAGCTGGAAACACAGCGAGTACCTCCCTAAAGTCCCTAGTTCATGTGGTGGAAACACAGCGAGTACCTCCCCAAAGTCCCTAGTTCCTGCGGTGGAAACACAGCGAGTACCACCCCAAAGTCCCTAGTTCCTGCAGTGGAAACACAGCGATTACCTCCCCAAAGTCCCTAGTTCATGCGGTGGAAACACAGCGAGTACCTCCCCAAAGTCCCTAGTTCCTGCGGTGGAAACACAGCGAGTACCTCCCCAAAGTCCCTAGTTCCTGCAGTGGAAACACAGCGAGTACCTCCCTAAAGTCCCTAGTTCATGTGGTGGAAACACAGCGAGTACCTCCCCAAAGTCCCTAGTTCCTGCGGTGGAAACACAGCGAGTACCTCCCCAAAGTCCCTAGTTCATGCGGTGGAAACACAGCGAGTACCTCCCCAAAGTCCCTAGTTCCTGCAGTGGAAACACAGCGATTACCTCCCCAAAGTCCCTAGTTCATGCGGTGGAAACACAGCGAGTACCTACCCAAAGTCCCTAGTTCCTGCGGTGGAAACACAGCGAGTACCTCCCCAAAGTCCCTAGTTCCTGCGGTGGAAACACAGCGAGTACCTCCCCAAAGTCCCTAGTTCCTGCGGTGGAAACACAGCGAGTACCTCCCCAAAGTCCCTAGTTCCTGCAGTGGAAACACAGCGAATACCTCCCCAAAGTCCCTAGTTCCTGCGGTGGAAACACAGCGAGTACCTCCCCAAAGTCCCTAGTTCCTGCGGTGGAAACACAGCGAGTACCTCCCGAAAGTCCCTAGTTCCTGCAGTGGAAACACAGCGAGTACCTCCCCAAAGTCCCTAGTTCCTGCAGTGGAAACACAGCGAGTACTTCCCCAAAGTCTCTAGTTCCTGCGGTGGAAACACAGCGAGTACCTCCCCAAAGTCCCTAGTTCCTGCGGTCGAAACACAGCGAAAATAGAAATACACCACAACAAACAGCTCATTCATGTATAGCCGTATATGGCCAGACTGACGGTTTTAAAAAGTATGTTAGTTAGTTAGTTTTTATTTCGGTCAATCTTAACAGAAAAGAGAAAAAATGAAAAGAAAAACAATTTACAAACAAACATGTAAATCAAACTGCACACTTTTTTTCCCCAAACATTTGCATGCCTGTTTAATCAGATTCAGAATCTTAATGTCTCTCCACAAGACCACAATTGAGACTGCATCCTAACCTAAGACTGGCAAACCTCAAATTTTATATTCACATTGGCAGGTGAACATGGAGTACCAGAACATTTCGAATGGCTCCCTGTTTGGCCGTACCTCAGTGGAAACACTAATGTCCAGCAGTATTCTGGGATTCTGCTGTGCGCTGGGTGTACCAGGTAATGTAGCGGTGATGGTCATGCTCGCCCAACATTTAAAGGAGGACAGCTTCACCCCGAAACTGATGCTGAGTCTGGCTGTCTCTGATCTACTGAGTCTGATTTCTCTGCCTGTGTGGATCTATGCCCTTCTGAACGGCTGGGTTTTTGGCAGTGCTCTATGCAAGTTATTATCCTATCTAGTGTACTGGAGCCTCTACTGTAGTGTGCATGCGGTGACCTTGTTGAGTGTGCAAAGGTACCTGCAGGTGCTGTATCCTCAGCGATGGGCGAAGCTTGGAAGGAAGGGTCAAAACGGGCTGATTTTTGGGATATGGACATCAAGTGCAGCTTTGGCTTCTTACACTCTTTATTTCAGCACTGTCAAGCACATGAAGGATGGGTTTCTACACTGTAATCTGGATTATAGCAGTACTCAAGAAAAAATTGTTGTCTTGTTTGTTGAGACTCTAGTTATGTTTATTGTGCCTCTCTTCAGCCTATTGGGCTTCTACCTTCGACTTCACCAACGGATAAGTCATAAAGCTTCCTTCAACAGCCACAGGCTGACAAAACTGGTTGTCAGAATCGTAGTGGCCTTCTTCATATTCGGCATACCCTGTGCGATCAACAACGTTGTTTTAATGGTAGTGTCATGGGATTCAAATGCTAGCCACAGTATAACTAGGGCTCTTTTTATTATAAACAGTTGCTTGAACCCCTTTCTTTATGCCTTTTCTGCTTCAGCGCTGCGATCCAGAAGTACACAGTCAGACCAGCCACAACAGAATGAAACTAAATAAGCAGGAAATCTTTAGTTATTTGTAGGGATGCACCGATACCACTTTTTCCAGACCGAGTCCGATACCGATACTTTCATTTTTGGTACTCGCCGATACCGATACCGTAACCGATACCTGTATTTTTAATTTAATTAATTTTCAATTCATGCATTTGTAATTTTTAAATGTATTGGTGAGAAACCAAAATAATATCAATCATATTAGTTGTTTATTAAATTTAAACTTACTTAGTTCAACAAATATATATTTCATGCACTGCATATTCATTACTGTATAAACTAAATATATATGGATCTTTTTGTAAAGTTGATAGAGGTAGCCTATTTAGCCAAGAGCAGAGAGTAATTTATTTGTCCTTTGTTTGATTAACATTAAAACACAGCAGCAGATCTATTAAAGTGCCGCCCCTTTAAGGCCGAACGCACAAACGCACTGACGCCATTTGAATTATACTGTCTACGTTCACTTGAGATATATAACAGACTTTTACTAGGATACTCGCCAAGACAGGTGTTTTTACTAGTTTTGTGTGAATTCGTCCGTACAAGCGCAATGCGTGAAAGACTTCAGTATTTGCGTGCTGTCTGGTTTTCGGGGCGCGCGCTGTGGATGTTTGAAGTTCATGGAAATTCTTGACCTGCAAATGTCCTGTAATAATGTAGGCAACCACTCGTTAAAATAAGTAAGGTAACAGTTCATGTTTTACTTACATATACGATTTAGTTTTAATCCAAATAACACGTGCTGAGTGAACGATCCGCAATCAACAGCATTCAACAGAAGTGCTCTCTCTCTCTCTCTCTCTCTCTCTCTCTCTCTCTCTCTCTCTCTCTCTCTCGTCAGTTAACGTTATTAATAAGCTACATGCCTCGTTTTACTTGATTTGCCATTGACATCCGACTGAATTACAAACTTTCTGACGTCTGTGAAAAAGGGATGCGCTCGACCAGCTCGCGCGTCTGTGTCGTAGCGCGCTCAATCCTCTGCGCCTTTTTCTCTTATCAGCTTGCGCACCATATAGTTATATAGGCGACGCGTTAATATATTCTGTTTAATATATTCCACTGATAAGATACATTTATTTCATATACAGCCTTCTTTTTTTATTATAATTTCTGACACTGTACACATGCTGCCTGGTATCGGTTGTTGGCATGAGCTCAGTATCGGGCCCGATCGGTATCGGTGCATCCCTAGTTATTTGTAACTAAATGTGCGTCTCTGATGTTATTCTCTGTGTCTAATATTCATGTTTGCTTTGTGCAAAGGAAAGTACATAAAAAAGGTTTTATATTAGACCATGTTTCCACAACTTGTAACCTCAATAGTTGATTTCCCCTTTACAAAAAATATTGCAATTAAAAGGTAAAGTATTTCTATAACAGGATTGTGGAAGTCACCAAGAATATCTTCAGCTATTTGTCTTGGCTTTGTCTTAGAATGTTTTAGAATGAATGTTTATAGTAAGCTTTCATCTTCCCTCCGAAAATGAGTGGGAAAGTGGTAATGATGAGGCAGATAGATGTGCTACTGACAACATTTAAAGAGGAATAACTTTAGTTGAACACTGAACACGCATTAAAGAAACTTCACCCTATTTGGCAAAGATGATGAAGGATACCAATAAAAAAAATTCCGGTAACACTTTATTTGAAGGGGTGTGCATAAGACTGACATGACACTGTCATAAACATGACATAACACCTGTCATGAACATGAAGGAGTCTTTATGAATGTTTATGACTGTTGTCATTAAGTGTCATTCGGTAAATTATGACACTTTCAATGCAAAGTTGACATTGTTTAAAATGTCTTTGTTATGACAACTTGACATTACCCAAGACAAAAATGTCTTTGTTATGACAACTTGACATTATCCGAGAAATCATAATCTGTCAACCTGTGACAACTTTGGCCGTCATGACACCATTATAACTGTGTCATGAATATTTTACTTGTCCTCAAGTAAAGTGGAACACATTGTACTAGTTATAAAGATGTCATTAAGGGTTATTACACTGCAAAATGCTTGAAGTTTGATAATTAGACCTGTTATGACATATTTGTGACAGGTTGACAGGTTATGATTTCTTGGTTAATATTAAGTTGTCATAACAAAGACATTTCTGTCTTTGTTAATGTCAAGTTGTCATAATCAAGACATTTTTGTCTTGGGTAATGTCAAGTTGTCATAACAAAGACATTTTAAACAATGTCAACTTTGCATTAAAAGTGTCATAATTTACCGAATGACACTTAATGACAACAGCCATAAACATTCATAAAGACTCCTTCATGTTCATGACAGGTGTTATGTCATGTTTATGACAGTGTCATGTCAGTCTTATGCACACCCCTTCAAATAAAGTGTTACCAAAATTCCTACTGTTTGTAATTTATTATTTGAAATGTTTTTAATTATTATTATTATTATTATTATTAATGACTCAATGAAAGCCTCTGTAATTTGTGGTTATACAACCTCTAGTGGCTCTAGTCTCTAGTGGTTTGTGATTTTTCCCTTGTCTCCTCTGTGATTTGCCTTTTTCCGTGGGACCCCTACCCATGTTTTTAATTCAAATCTGTACAACAAATACGTATAAATGTAATAATATGTGTATTATATATATATATATATATATATATAAATATATATATTATATATATATATATATATATATTATATACACTGCTGTTCAAGTCATGTTTTTAAAAGAAGTCTCTTCTGCTCACCAAGGCTTCATTTATTTGATTAAAAATACAAAACAAACCCAGTAATATTGTGAAATATTATTTCAATGTAAAACAGCTGTTTTCTATGTGAATATAGGTATAGTAAAGTGTAATTTATTCCTGTGATCAAAGCTGAATTTTCAGCATCACTACTCAGTCTTCAGTGTCACATGATCCTTCAGAAATCATTCTAATATGATTATTTGATGCTCAAGAAACATTTATGATTATTATCACAGTTGAAAACAGTTGTGCTGCTTCATATTTTTGTGCAAACCGTGATTCTTTTTTTTTTCAGGATTCTTTGAAAGTACAAGAGAAAAGCATTTAACTACTTGAACCCTGAAGCCATTTTTAGAGTTGTTTTGTCTGAGAGACGCATAAAAGACTCATAACTCAAAAACTATAACAAGGAGAGTCAAAAGGTAGGTATCGTTTGATAGAACACTTTTCAAACTTTTTGAAAATAATTTACATTACATTTGGACATTCTCCTGCTGAGAAACTGCTGATAAAAGACAAAAATATCTATATTATTTTTATTATGATTTTGCATATCTTTCTTGTTTGACATGTAATAACTCTGGAAGGAAATACGGTAGCTAAAAAAATCTTTTTTGGTGAAGTCCCTCTACATGTGAGCTGCATCTGGATCAAATTTTGTGGTGATTGGATAAAGGACTCAAAAGTTACAGCATTTGGAACCAATGTAGCCTGTTTATTCAGTTCTTGACGCCCCCTAATGGGCATTTTTGAAATGGTTTCTCCATAGAGAATATCTTGTCATAAACGCAATACATTATGTTCATTTTGGGCTCATTTTAATTGTAATAATATGCTGTAAAAAATGATGTGCCATTTTCAACGATCTGTGAATGTTTCATGAGCTTTATGATGTTTTTGACACATTGCAGTAGATAGTCCCCCAAAAAAGAATTTGATAGATGAAAAAAAATTATTCTATTTATCAGCAAATAACTCAGCACTACTTAGGAGTTTATCAAATTGGCTACATTCATTGTAAATTTCAGACTCTAAGCTTTCAAATGACACCTATTTTGAGTTGATCAAGGTAATATTTTTGAAAAATATTATTATATTTTTATCGCAGCTAGATGTGTGGGCCGCCCCTGGGGGTGGTGCACTTGGGTTTAGAGGGACTAGTCAGCTCTTGTTCAGAATTGATCGAAGTGGTTAGATTCATTAAAAAGCTGAGATTCTAAGCTTTAAAATTATACCTATTTTGTGTTCTTACATTCAGTGGTTGCTTAGTAATTTGATTATGAATTTGTTTCATGGGGTGATGTCGGTCGTTGCCCCGGTATCGGGGGCGTCCGTTTTTAAAAGTATTTAAAGTATTAATTTATTTATTTTTTAAATCGCATTGACCCCAAACTTTTGAACAGTAGTGTAAAAATTACTGGGAGGGTTCTTAAGATTATATTTTTCAAAATTACAATAAACACTATAATAATCAGCCTTCTTTATTTTTTTAGCAGCCTGCTAGGCAACGTATAGAATAATTCGGGTGAGCAAGGGTTAACATTAATGGTGCTAAAAAATGTTTAGTATTAATTGACTAAAAAAATAACAAATGAATCACACATTTTGACCGTTCGCCACTGATATATATAGAGATATATAGCAGGGGCGTGTCTAGGGGAGGCTGCTTAGGATGAGCCCTGCCTCCCCTGAGAATTTGAGAAATGATCTGTCCATCTGATGATAAATTAAAATTTAAAAGTGGATTGTTTTGTGCATATTTTACCATCGCTAGCAGATGGGTCCGTCTGACCCAAACTAAAATCCAGTTTGGCGCTGTTTGATAGTGCGCGCGAGCTTCGTGCAAGCTTTTTTTTCAGAAAAAGTGCATCATGTCAGAACACAACGCCAATTAAATGATTACAGATACGTGTGTTTTTTTTTTTTTTTTCAAAGAAAACCAGTAAAGAAACATTAATCTATTGGTATGAAAATTAGAAATTAGACTGCACAGAAATGGAAACTGAACTACAGGTAACCATAATACACATTAAATGTAGTCACGCAATGCTGATGTTGTTAACATTAACAATTTGAGAACAAAGTGTAGTGACTGTGACTTACATAATTCACCTTTGTGTTAAATGTAGTTCTATACATTGTTGGTGATAAATGCAGTACTTTGTTCTTAGCGTTTTTCCTCATAACTGTTCAGGGATCGTGGTCCCTTTAAATGTTCTGAATGGGTGATGACGTAGGACGCTTGTCAGCGCCATTGGTGTTCTGTTAGTTTTTTCTTAAGAAATAAACGACACACGTATTTGTGTGCTCAAAGTGAGAAGTTGTCTCTTGCAAGTTACTGCAATTTCCACACTGGTGACCCCGATATTAGTCTGCTGGACGTATTCAGTGACACAACACGACCATGACTGCGAACGCTGTCACCCTCAAACTCCCCGAATTCTGGGAATCGTCCGCATCGGCCTGGTTCGCACAGACTGAAGCGCAGTTCGCGCTGCGTGAGATCACCGCGGATACAACAAAATACTACTACGTAGTGTCGGCTCTCGGTAATTCAACGGCATCCAGAGTGGTGAGCCTTCTAACAAATCCTCCTGAAACCGAGAAATATGCAGCCGCTGTGGTCGCTTGATACGCCCACCTCCCCGTTGACAGTTTGGTTCTTTGGTTACGGTGAATTCTGGGGGGACGTGTGTAGTGACTGTGTCTTACATAATTCACCTTTGTGTTAAATGTAGTTCTATACATTGTTGGTGATAAATGCAGTACTTTGTTCTTAGCGTTTTTCCTCATAACTGTTCAGGGATCGTGGTCCCTTTAAATGTTCTGAATGGGTGATGACGTAGGACGCTTGTCAGCGCCATTGGTGTTCTGTTATGGCGCTTTTCCACTGCATGGTACGCAGAGGTGTAGTGGTAAAAAAAGAGGTGGGTAAACTATAAATTCTGGTGGACCACGACTTTGTCACCCGGTAACGTGGCCACTGCCTACCGGTGTGTAGGCCTATGTCTACTGATGACATTGCTATAGGGATGGCTTGACATTAAGCCTTTTCATACACTTGTCCTTTGGACAAGTAAATCTGTCATTCACTTGTCCGAGTAAAAAAGTTGCTCGTCCGGATTTTTTTTTTTTTTAATTTATTCTGAAACAATATTCTCATCAGTGTTCAATCAGCTTTGATATTTAAAGCGGCATATTGTAATATCTGCACCTTTAAAGGGCATCCCCTCCCCCAATATTATTAAATGTAGATGCTTCATCTTTCATTTTAAATTCCTAAATGTGTTCAATAAATTAAATTATTTCGAATAATAAGACATTATAGGGCTGTTACCCTAAGTAGGGCTGATCAAATTAAATAATTTACACTGAAAAATTACAATTGCATAAAATAATGTTATGAAATTTATTTAAATTTACATATAAGAAACATTGGAAAATGCTACTTTTAAACATAATTGGTGGCGGCAGGCGACCGTCTTAATGAGTGAGTCATTCATTCATTCATTCATTCAAACGATTCGTTCAAACGGCTGATTCATTCAAGAATGAGACATGTTTATGAATGGGTCATTGAATCTTTGACTCAATCGATTCGTTCAAAATGCTGAATAATTCAGTAATGAAAACAGGATGAGTGCTCCTGTGAGATGCGCCGTGGTTCTGCTGTGATTTTTGGTTGGAACTATTTTCGCTGCTGAAACAGAACAAAAACAGCCAATATTGCATCTAAAATGTAAGTGACTTAATTTTAACTGTTTGTTGAACTGTTGTAGGAAATCAATGTCACATTTTCAATCGTGATGGTGTTCAGGAAAAATAATTGAGTTTGCTTAACATATGTTAAAATATAAAAACTCCACATTTAGATTTGTTATAGGAAGTATGTTGTTAACAGTGTGTGTGTGTGTGTGTGTGTGTGTGCTGCGCTCATGTGTGTAGATTTGTCCTCGCGAGGCTGCGCGAGCGTCAACAGCGCGTCAGTAATAGTCAACAACACTGACAGTAATGCAGCGCAATATGAAATAGTTTTATGAAAGAGACAACCTATGAAACTAATAAGGAATATGAAACTATACGACATAAGCTTAATTTAAAATGTCTTAGGAACGGCAGGCTATTTAGTGGTGGATAAACGCAATTAGAGGTGGATAAACGCACTTTGGAGGTGGGTAAACGCTATTTCCGAATATTGGGAGGTGCGTAAACGGCGTTTACGTGCGTTTAGCCTCCACTACATCCCTGATGGTACGGTACGGTTCGGTTCGGTACGGCTCACTTGTGGTGCTTTTCCACTGCATAGTACGGTACGGTACGGTGCGCTTCGGCGCGCTTTAAATGGTACCTGATCTGTTGAGGTTCCAAGCGTACCGTACCGGTACTAAAATGTGACGTGAAACACTGCAGATCACTGATTGGTCAGACAGACAGAATCGTCACTACCAGCGTCATTGGATTTGCGACACGAGACACTAAACACGCTATACAGAGTCATATAACCAGTAGACAACAGCCAACACGGTAGCACCTGTGTTTTACTTACTTGAAAAAAAAAGAAGAGATCAACACTTTAAAAAGGAAATGGCTGAATCGTGGTCGAGGTGCAGACGTTCCTCTCGTTGGTTGCCTAGGAGCGGGTCCAGCGAGAGCTGGATGGGGCAAAACAGAATGAAAAAGTGTTCCAAGAAGTAGCAGCTAGCTCAGCTCTTAGCCGCACACGGCTATCATCGGACCTACAAACAGTGTAACGATCAGTCCCACCCACTTTGAATGGGTACTAACTGCAGTGGAAAAGCAACCGAGCGCGAACCGTTCCGCGCCGAATCGAACCGTACCGAACCGAACCGAGCGTACCATGCAGTGGAAAAGCGCCATTAGTTTTTTCTTAAGAAATAAACGACACACGTATTTGTGTGCTCAAAGTGAGAAGTTGTCTCTTGCAAGTTACTGCAATTTCCACAAAAGTATAATTTGAAAGGTTTGACATGATATGATAAGCGATCGTTATATTTAATCAGCGCGATACTGCAATGCTTTTTTCCCCTTAGTTGATCAGAAAAAAAGTGGATGTTAGGTCTACTAACTTGTTCAGATGACATTTTCTGATGAAAATTCGTATGTTGTCATGGTCATACTGTACTTCCAAAAAGTAGAATGTGTGATTCTGAATGCCAGTATCCACACCGGCGCGGTGACTGACAGACGCGCAGTCTCCTTTCATGCCGATGTACAACTCACGGAAAATTAATAATTCCACGAATAACTGCAATTACAGATTTCGAACAGAGATGGCGACAAAGAGGAAAAACTGCGGGCTGCAGCTTTAAAGAAACTTGTTTATTGAGTGTATGAATAGATGCCTTGAATAAATAAGATAAATTAAATAATACATTTAGAAACTAACCGATTACATTTAGTGAAAGACATTCAGCACAGTAAGACAGTAACACAGCAGCTATTTGGGTTTGGTATGAAATGTGGTTTTGGTGTGAGAAACTGGAATTGTGGGATTGTGTACATAAACCAACCAAGGTTATTGTGGCTGAAGCCTCGAAGGAAACAGAGAGTGAATCATATTGTATCACAGATCAATCATTTAAATACTAATAAAATTAGTAATAAAATTCAGTATATTGTACAACATTATGATCAAGAAAGGTTCAGAACATCATAATTTATTGTAGTTATAAAAATAAAAAAATCCTTTATAATTGATGTTGATGCAATTATACCCTTACAATTATTAGGGGCCAAGCACCGAAGGTGCCATATGACACATATGACATATGAGCAAAAAAACTTATTACACAAATTAACCCCTATGAAAATAAGAAGGCTCACCCATTTCTAAATAAATTAACTTAATATCATTGTTTTAGTGGCATACAATATACAGTTCAAAAGTTTGGGGTCAATAAGACTTTTAAAATTATTTTCAATTATACAGAAGTTTTATTCAGCAAGGATCCATTAAACTGATCAAAAGTGACAGTAAAGTCCCTTCTCAGGGGAAGAAAGCTGGATCAATCCGAGCTCAGAGGTAATAATAGAACCTAGACAAACTTGCAGTTTATATGCACTGATGTTTTGGTGCGAAGGTGGGCAGATGGGGATTTTCGTCACCAATTAACAAGATCTCTAAAAACAATTTAAAAATGTGAAAATCCACACGACACCAGCCTTAAAGTCCTACTACGGTGCCTAGACCTGAGCTACTGCTGTTATGATGCTCTCAGGGGATGAGTCAAAGCTGGAGGTTTGGCCTAAAAGTGACCATTTCTAAAGAACTACAACACAAAAATGCTTTCACTGTTGATAAATTTCAAAGAGCTCAGCTTGCTATTACTATTTTTGACATGATGACAGATACGGTCTAAAGACTCTTTTCAAGGTCCATCATGGAAAATGAGTATGTATTTAAAACTAGCGTCACTTGCATCACTAATGCGCATCTCTCGAGTTGGAATTTCTCCTCTCCACCAGTAAGCTGGTATGTGGTGGCGCAATATGGCTGCCGTCGCATCATCCAGGTGGATGCTGCACACTGGTGGTGTTGAGGAGATTCCCCCTTCTATGTAAAGCGCAAGTGCAGAGAAAAGCGTTATATAAATTTAATGAATTATTATTATTATTATTATATAACCCCTTAATCGTGTTATAGTTGTAATATATTCGTTACTATGACTGTTGTGCTCATGCTATCGAGTTGATCATGATAACTTTGTGTTTTTGGGATGGGTGTTGAGCATTGTCTTCCATGTGAAGCGGAGCTGAACCATTGACACGTTAAACACACATTTCTACCAAAACACATTCGACATGGATTACCATAGTAACACATTGCTTTTATTTATTGATGACATCATACCCTTAGCCGGCAGGTACAACAGATTCCGCCATAGTAGTTGCCTGGGTTACAGTCGTGTACGTAAGTGTGGGGTGGAGCTATCGAATTAGGGGCGAGATGCTTTTGGGGTAGTACGGGCAGGTTTGTTTTGGTGATTTCAAATATCAACATTGGCCAAAAGTGTTTTTCAAAAACTACTGATCCCACCTTTAAGTACAGAGGGCAAACAAAAAGCTGACGAGATAATTAACGAGATTAACAAATTAACAAGATGAACCAATGAAACTGGATCAAAGGCAAACAGAAAGTGAACCCAATGAACACAAAATAGAGCATAACCCTGACAATTGTAAAGCATAGCTGAAATTTTTAAAGTCAGCAGTTGTCTAGATTACAGGCATTTTCTCATCCAACTTCATATGGGAGTAATCAATACGGTCTGGATACTTTTTAAACAGTTGTAAATGAGTTTCCATGGGTTATTTTCCTTCACTCTCCCTCATCGGTAACACTTTACTTAAAGGGGTGTGCATAAGAATAACATGACCCCTTCATAATCACGACATGACACATGTTATGAATATGAAAGAAGTTTTATGCATGTTTATGACAACTGTCATTAGGTGTCATTCGCTCAATTATGACATTTTTAATGCAAATATGACATTGTTTGAGATGTCTTTGTTATGACACCTTGACATAAACCAATACATCATAACCTGTCAGTGTCTTTGTCATGACAACTTGACATTACTAAGACAACCTGTCATAAACATGACATAGCAGATTCATTATCAAACTTAGCTTTATTGGTTAACATTACATTAAACTGTCAGGAGGTTGGTTTTGCTGTCATGAAGCCATTATAACTTTTTAATGACAAATTCAATTTGTACCACTGTAGTTGAGGTCACGAAAAATATTCATGACACAGTTATAATGGCCTCATGACAGCCAATGTCAAAACCAACCACATGACAGTTTAACTTAATTGAATGTCGAGTTGTCATGACAAAGACACTGACAGGTTATGATGTTATGGTTTATGTCAAGATGTCATAACAAAGATATCTTAAATCATATTTGCATTTAAAATGTCATTATTGAGCGAAAGACACTTGTCACTTCTCAGTTGTCATAAACATGCATAAACCCTACTTCATATTCATGACATATGTCATGTCATGGTTATGAAGGTGTCATGTCAGTCTTATGCACACCCCTTCAAGTAAAGTGTTACCATCTCCTCATTCATCCTCCACCAGTCTCATCAGCCTCTCTTTTCCTCCCTTCACCTCTTTCTATGTTGTAGTGGAATATTTTAATACAGAATTAAATGTACCTCCAAATACACTCAGACATACGCACACACGTAGAAGCCCTCCTGTACAAAAGGGACACAACAGAACTGCCTATCTGCATTTATGGCGATTTGCAAATTGCAAATTAAACGTTAAGTGTTGCAAGACTATGTTTTTCCCAGTTCCTCTGGAAGAAACCCAAAGCCACTTAAACAGGAAGAATATATGTGGTTTTTGGGTATATATACCTCAGTAAAAATGTGTTCAAGGGTGTTCATTTTTTGTCATGCATCTCTAGAGAGAATAGATCCTTTCCTGCTCAATGCTGCCTGCTGTTATTTTATAACCTGATGATCTCAAGATGAGAACTAGTTATTTCTAACAAATTACTTGATTGAACTGCTTAGAAGTAAGTTACTCTTTGTACATCCATTCTCCAGGACCGCCCTGGGAAGGGATTAGCTGAAGAATCATAATCTGTAACCATTTATTATTTTTGATACAAGTTTTGATTATTGTGTAACCAAGTATATTTCTCTTTTGTATAAATACATTTTTATTTTTAAAAGACAAGTATTTTTCGTCTTACTTCAGCTGTACAAAGAAAGTTCAATAGCAATAAGATAGGCATTTGTACATCTTCACTGACCAGGACAAAAGGGAATCCAGGAAGCTTTCACCAGATGGTAAGCATGAAAGATCCTTCGAGTCAATGATTGTTATTCTTGTATATGGTGTTAAGGGACATCCTTTAGATTTAACTGGCATAACAAAGCCAGTGTAGTAAACCTGACCTGACAGCAAAAGGCCACCGTAAAAGGGGCTATTCAGGCAATGAGGTAAATACCAAATTTCACCACATGGGGGCTCATCATTATTAATTTAATTTTTAATATTATAAGCTATTAATATTAAGTATAATCTGATAAAACAATAACTATCTGACCAAAAAAAAAAACAGAACCATTCGAACGCTTTAACAGTGTCTCCAAAGTGCGAGGAGTCTTGAGGAAAGCGCTGTAGGACCGCGAGTACCTAAACAAACCCTCAAACCCAAAAGATGATTGCCTAAAATATTACCACTAAGTGGAATATTTTACATATCCTCATAGGAACAGATACACAGTCATGGATAAAATGAATAATATCAGTCTCCTCACACAAGATTAACTAGATAGGCGACAAAACAAAGCAGGAAGAGTAGAAGAAAAAGAATTACTAATCGTTGATTGTACTATGTATACATCCAATAATGGATTAGGACCTATGGTCAGGGAAAAGACCAGGGTATATGGTTACAGTAGAAATTGGTGACAATGATGTCACCATACCGCTCACAAGAGGAACTAATATAGTGGTAACTAAGGTATTCCAGCCCAGATGCTCTAGTCACGACTGTATCACCCACACCATCAGATCAGACTGATTGGGGAGCAAAAGGGTGTGACTATAGCGACCCTGGCAAGGAATATGGGATAGCACCCCACTACCTGGGAGCTATTCCCCAACAAAGTACATACTGAGGACGAGGAAATACCTTGCAGAAGAAGGGTTAATAATAAAAAAATCAAGAAGTCAGTCTAACCAACGTCGAAGCAGCTTGCATAAAAAAGGAAAATAACAGCCCGGGAGGTAGAACATTTCTAACCTACCCTAGTCCTGTGTTTGCTCTGTTAAATTCACACCTAGCAGCTCTAGGGGAACCAGGGCAGAAAATAATACAGCTCGCTTGTGGGCCTACTGCTGATGAGATTCTGGATATGACCAGAACCAGCAAAAAAGCAAAAATTGACCTGTTGGCAGGACAACTAGATTGTATGCAAAAAGCCCTGTGTTATATTTTATTAAATGACAAAATAACAAATAAGTATGGACCGACTATGAGGGAAGTATGGAAACAACAGGATGCCAGTCATTGCCAGGCTCCCCCTGGGGAGCCTGGCAACAAACTGGTCAAAAATGTCTAAATTTGCAGGCCAAAACAACACTAAACCAAATGAGGGGGATAGAATTAATTTAAAAACTGCCCATAGAGAATGTAAAGATAAATCAAAAAGTAGTAACGAGGGTAGGCCAGCTAAAAAGGCTGAAAAAAACCTACACATATAGAACCTGAAAAAAATGACTAAAGAGCAGAAACAAGCCCACAAGGATAAACGAGACAAAAAAGCAGAACTGAAAACAGATCAGAAGAGCGACTATTGCATCCAACATAGTACAGGAAGACGAAGAGCAAGACTGATATATGCAATATGAGAGAATCAAATTTTTGTTAGACACCGGCAAGAGGCAACTAGTGTAACCATAGTACCTCTCGGAGCTATAACCCTGGAAGGTAAATTTCGTGTTTATGGTTTCAGTGATGAAAGGAAACCAGTGACCAGAGAGAAATATATAGCCCCAATTTGATGTCTTTAAAAGATGCAACCTTTGTTAGAGAAATGGCCAAAAAAGATCCTAGTACTAAAATCAGATGGTAGAAAACAGTCGACCTGGAGGATTGACGCCCCATAAGCAGGCCGTCAAAAAAACGCGTCTCTGTAGGCAACCTAGGCTCTGAGATCTGCACACAACAATTGGTTTCACCAACCACTCAAAATCAAAATAAATAGTGTTCCAACCAATCACAGACAGGGGGTGGGTGTTGTGAGGTTTTGCGCTTGTGCGCGGCTGCACGCGAAGTCAGATCTGAAGAAGAAGCCAGCGTCTATCAACGAACACCCTGTCGGTGATTGGTTGGAATGTGAATGTGATCATTTATGTTTGGGCCTTTTTTGGGCCTGAAATTGCTGATATAACCTTTAAGAAAATTACTCAAAAAATATAAAGACAATTCGGCCAAAAGTAAAAATGATTGTGGAAAATTATCAGATGTGGAAAATTATATTGGGAGGTTTATTTAAACATAACAAATTATCACCTGTTATGTTTATCTCTCACGAAAAGCCAGCTAACCAAAGAAAACATGAGAACATGTCACCCGCAGACATCTTAGCTACAATGGCAAAAAATGTATTAGCTATTAAATCATTAGCAGCCGAAAAAAAACAATAATTGTTGTAGCAAAAGGTGAGGGAATTGAATTGCTGGTCAGAGAAGCAAAAAATCCTGTGAGTGAGGATAAGAGAGTTCATGTGTTTACATGGGCTAAATGGAGCAGATTAATAAGTAATAATCAGATATAGTTCAGAAATGAAAAAAGAAGAAAGAAAAAAGAACTGAAATAAACCAGTCAAAAATCTGTTACTTTACTGATAGTACGTCAGAGAAAGGACAAACATGGTGGGTATTTATAGTCAAACTTAAAGGTAGAGTAATGTACAAACAAAAAGGCAGACTATCCGATGACAAAAGTGCACAGGAAGCAGAAGTGATGGCGGTTGATCAGGCCTAAAGTCAAATTCAAAAGTCAAAGTACCTTTATTGTCCCACAAGGGGAAATGGAATTTGCAGGAAATGCTCAACATGAAACACATAACATACAACAACACTCACCAACAAAACCAACCAGCAAGAAGGAATTTACATTAGCGCCCAATGTACATAATGTATAATAAATAAATAAATAAAGTACAGGACACCATCAAGTGCAAAAGTGCAACTTGTGCAAGTTAATATAAAGTGCTAAGTGCCATTATAAGGTAACTCACAGCTGCCGGAACGAAAGATATGTGCATCCTCTTTGTTCTGCAGGTACGAACTCGATAATGCCGCTCAGAGGGCAAAAGCTCAAACCCTGTTCTAAGGGGATGATCCTGTGAATGAGCTATAGCTCTAACTTTCCTCTGTACCTGTTTTATGTATCTCCCCAGGTTGAGCCTGACTTCTCCTGGAAATCTTGCTCGCCACTTTGACCAGACTACCAAGTCTGTTTATTTGTCAGGGAGAGGCTTCCAAACCAAGCAGATATGCAGAAAGATAAAAACGATTCAATGAAAGCACGATAAAACAGAATCATCATGTCTGAAGAAACATTAAAAGTATTCATTTTCCTAAGGAAGTACATTCTTTGTTGGAATTTCTTTGAGACAGCGTCAACCAACGGTTGAAAACACAGTTTGTTGTCTAAAATGACTCCAAGATATTTGTATGTCTCCACGGGCTCAATATCCGTGCCCTTAATAACCGTGACTGGGGGGGGGGGGGGTGTCCTGCGAAAGTCAATGACCATATCCTTAGTTTTAGATACATTTAACTGTAAAAATGAACTATCACACCACTCTACAAAGTCACTAAGGACTGGTCCATGGTCCCGCTCATTCCCTGAAAGCAAGCTGACAATAACAGAATCATCAGCAAACTTAAGTATGTATCTATCTTGGAACAAACTGTGACACTGGTTTGTGTACAGGATGTACAGGAGAGGAGACAGACAGCAACCTTGGGGGGAACCAGTGGATGTAAAAGTGACCTCAGATAGGGTGCTGTTTGCCCTCACACGCTGGGATCTATCTGTTAAAAAATCCAATAACCAGCCCACCAAATTCTAATCCAGGTTAAAATCCGCTATCAGTCTCTCAGCAAGCAAAAGGGGCTGAATGGTGTTAAAAGCAGAAGTAAAATCAACAAAAAAAGTCTGACATGAGTTTTTGCTCTATCCCGATGGCTAAAAATAAAGTGCAGAAGTGTGATCACAGCATCCTCCACACTCCTACCAGACCTATATATAAACTGCAGTGGATCTAACTGATCTCCAACCTGCAGTAAGACAGCCTTTGATCATTTTCTCAAAGTTTTCATGACCAATGAGGTCAAGGCTACAGGTCTAAAATCATTCAAGGATTTTGGGGAACTGCACTTGGCTATAGGCACAATAATAGAATGCTTCCAACTTCTAGGGACTCTTTGTTGTGATAAGGACAAATTAAAATGCACTGAAAGATATGAGTAATCTAATCTGCACTCATATCTTGAGTTGATCTGCACATGTTCTTAATAATTGCTCACAAATCTCATCTGGCCCCGGACTTTTTGATCTGGTGCACCTGAATATGTTAACCACAGTACTACTGTCAACAGTAATTGATGGAGCTGCCTGTGTGATAGCCCTGAAACCCTTCATTTCATCATCAAAATCCAAATTGTTAAATCGAGAATAAAATACATTGAAATCATCAGCCAAATGTTTATCAGATGAAAAACCATCCAGGACAACTCTGTTAGCTTTATCATTAGACCCAATCAGTGTTTTCATACCATTCCAGGTTTTCTTTAAATTATTACTTCTCAAATCTGCCTCAATTTTTTCCTTATACCTTAATTTAGCTTTTTTAATTTCAACCCTAATCTCTTTTTTCACAGCCCTGTCTGCATACACATCACCTTTTTATACACAACAACAGTTTTTCGTTTGATTAGCAAATCCTTAATGTCCTTAGAGAACCACTGTTTGTTGTTTGGAAACACCATGACTTCCCTACTCGGGAGAACAGAGTCTTTGCAAAAAGAGATGTAACTACAAACAGCGTCAGTAAGTTCATCAATATAAGAACAGGAGTCCTGAAACACTGTCCAGTCTGTGCACTCAAAGCAGGCTTGTAGCGCTGAAGAGCTGTCTGACAGGTTTCTCCCTCCTCAACAATGAGGTGTAGGTGGGTAAGAGGTGGACAGAGTTGTGGTCAGAGGAAGCCAGCCCTGGCCCCGCCTTGGACGTATATGCGCCTTTAATGGAGCCGTAGCACAGGTCTAGAGTTTTGTTACGACGTGTGGGACATTTTACATACTGAGAAAAACTGTTCAGTGTTTTCTTTAAAGGATTAGTTCACTTTTAAAAAAACTTTTGCTGATAATTTACTCACCCCCATGTCATCCAAGATGTCTATGTCTTTATTTCTTCAGTCGAAAAGAAATTAAGGTTTTTGATGAAAACATTCTAGGATTTTTCTCCATATAATGTAATACACTGGGTCCCAAAACGGGTCAACGTCCAAATAACAGTTTCAGTGCAGCTTCAAATGCCTTTAAACGACACAAGACGATGCATAAGCGTCTTATCTTACGAAACGATCGGTAATTTCTAAAATAAATAAAAAACTTTAAGTTTTATGCCTTACTCTGTTCCGTAATGCGCGGTCGTGACTCTCCTGTTCGAACTCGTTCATCAAAATGAACGAATCTTTTTTCGAGTCATTTCGTTCATTCAACAAACAAAATGACTCAAAAAAAGACTCGGTTATTTTGATGAACGAGTTCGAACAGGAGAGTCACGGCCGCGCATTACGGAACAGAGTAAGGCATAAAACTTAAAGTTTTTTATTTATTTTAGAAATTACCGATCGTTTCGCAAGATAAGACCCTTATGCATCGTCTGTTGTCGTTTAAAGCACTTTGAAGCTGCACTGAAACTGTTATTTGGACCTTGAACCGTTTTGGCCCCCAGTGTATTACATTATATGGAGAAAAATCATAGAATGTTTTCATCAAAAACCTTAATTTCTTTTCGACTGAAGAAATAAAGACATAGACATCTTGGATGACATGGGGGTGAGTAAATTATCAGCAAAAGTTTTTTTAAAAGTGAACTAATCCTTTAAGTTACAATGGTTAAAATCGCCAAGAATAAAATTTGGAGCACCAGGGGAAATAGACTGAAGTTTGTTTACGGTTTTAAAAACAATGTCCGTGGCGGACTTGGCGTCAGCTTTGGGGTGGATATAAGCCACAGTAACAAAAATCTGGGGAAACTCTCTGGGGAGACAGTACGGCCGTAGTGACAACAGTTCGATGTCAGAGTGACAAATCCTCTCTCTCACAGTAACATTGCTACACCATCTCCGATTTATGTATAGACAGACCCCTCCACCCAGCGTTTTATGTGTCACCTCACTGTCCCGATCCAGGCGTAGAGGGGCTCCAAAGCCGCTGATATCCAGTGCCGAGTCCGAATCAGACTCCGTGAGCCAAGTCTCTGTAAAAGCCATAAGACACGCATCCCTGTAGTCCGCAGATGTAAGACATTTGCCCGTAATTCCTCAATCTTATTCCTGAGGGACCGCACATTAGTCAGTATAACCGAAGGCAAGGGGATGCGATTCCTGCTCAATAGCTTCCTGGTTCGCTGTTTCACACCACCCCTTTTCCCCTGCTTCCTGGTTTGGCCTTGTTTTGTAAAGTCAATGTTTCTACCAGTAAGTAAATCCAGAGGCAAATTCCCACCCAGTGAATTGATGTTGAAGTCCCTCACGGCAGGATAGCACCATTGTAATCCCAATAGAAATTTGCGGGTGTATCGGAACGTGTGCTGCTGGTCGCTCCAAACAAAGTTTAAAACAGTCAATAAAAATAGGGTGTAAAAAGTGACTTCCATTCTTCAGATATTCAACAGATATTCAGCAAAGTTCAGACAACACTAAACAGCACACCACAAAGGGGAATTAAAAGCACATGGACAACCATAGCCATACAGATAGTATTTTGATCACTGATGGTTGGTGATTATGTATATTTGGGTTTTGTGAAAAACTAAAAGACATGGGAACAAAATGATTATTATAACGTTAAAGGTAAACCACTAACACAGGGAGACTTATGGCGTGAAATTAGTCTGAACAATAAGATTGCACGACCAATTGTCGGATTATTAGGAACACCTGTTCAATTTCTCATTAATGCATTTATCTAATCAACCAATCACATGGCATTTGCTTCAATGCATTTAGGGGTGTGGTCCTGGTCAAGACAATCTCCTGGGTAGGGTTGCACCAGCCGTTCGTAAGTTCTCTCTTAAATTGGAACGTAAAGTCCACACTAGAGGCTTAGTAACTGCTAGCTAGTTTGTAACTAACTCTGTACTTTATTCTGTTGCACCATTTGTTCGTAAGGCAGAACGTAGCTAGTAGGTCGTAAGCTCTCCGTAAAGTAATGCGTAGTCGCATCATATGACGTTTAGTCTCGATGATCCAATAGCAGACTTCGAAAACGTGAACTGAAGTTGTTTTTAAATGCTATAAATTTCAGTTTATCCTTCATTCTAACTTATTTTGCCTCACTTTAACTAACAGTAAAAATACGTTTTCATTAAATACGACACTTAATCATGAATAACACAAGTATTGTAGATGTAACCTACATTCAGAAACTGTATTTGAAACGAATTAATAAGGATAAATAAGTAATGATACAAAAAAAAACAAGAAATAACATTTATTGATTATGACTGATTTTATGTGACATGCACAACACGGACCGATGGACAGATGCACACAGCGGCGCGCTGTAGGATGGGTTCGTGTTGATGAGCCGCTAACAAAGTAATCTATTCACATAATGTTCTCTCTTTTAAAATGTAAGCGAGTTTGTCAGCATTGTCATATATGTCTAAAGAATTGAAGTCTGTCAGGTAAAAGAAGAGCTTATGATGCAGTTCAGTCTGCTTGCTATTTTAGTCCATCCGCTACTCCTGATCAAGGCTGCCGTAAATATTTAGTTGGAACGTAGAGTTACGTTTAAACTAAGTTTCATGGTGCAACGCAAAAATATTTAGTAGTGTGTAAGTTGTAACTTAGTGCCCATTTACGTCAAAACTAGGCTAGGTTGTAACTTACGCACAGCTGGTGCAACCGGCCCCCTGAACTCCAAACTGAATGTCTTTTATTTTTAATTTTATTTTTAAAAGACTTGTCTGAAGTATAAAATCATTGGTTACCCATGCGCCAGCTCAGCCGCATCGAATTTCCGCTGTAAACACATTATGATGTAAAAACGAAACCAATGTGCGAAATACCGGAGTGAACATGGCTGTCAACGACTTTTGTAGATTATGTAATGTAAATCTACGCATCCACGGCACAATCGGTGCCTCTAAACTAATATTTGACAGTAGAGAGAAACAGGAAAATATTTGCAGCCAACTGTCAAAGTTAGGATTAGTTCTGTCAAACACAGCTCTTTGTTCATTTCGAGTCTGTCGGAAATGCTGCAACTTAATTGCAAGATTACAGCATGACATGGCAATATTTAAGAACTGGAAAAGAAAGGAGACACTGACCTGTCAAAACGGTGCCAGTTCGAGCTCGACAGATAAAAGAGACCGAGACACACCCTCTAAAACTCCAAGGACCATAAAAAAGCCATCTTGGAGGAGTGTCACCAAGGTGGGTTAAACACTACAATACTATGTTTGAAATCGGTCCAGTACTTTTACCTGTTTGCAAATGTACTAAATATAAAATCATCATTTGTTTTCTGTCACTTTTTTCCCTCTGATAATGTTAAAGAGACATGCAGACTAGGCACATTTAAGTCTGCTAGGAAGAACAGTGACGATCGGTAATATTTGATCAATTAAACTTTTACCAAAACCTGTCGGGAGTAGGGCCTTGACATCACCTCCATTCAAAATGTTTACCAAACACTCTTCTTGTTCGGCCTTCAGTTTGGAAATGCCAGGAATATTCTCCACAACAGAGCGAATTGCATCCTGTGTCTCCATATCCGCGGTCGTTTTCGATTTCCCCAATCTTAAACTCTGCGCTTAGTGTCTACGTCATGGCTCTCAGCCCGCCCTCTGTTCTTTGATTGACTAGCTGATTTCAGGCCAGAGGAAAACTGACTAAGTACAGAAGCGAAATGAAATTGAGCGGAAGTACGAAGTCTGACGTAGTCAGGCTAGATTTATTGGATCCTGTTGATGATTTCCTGGAAGGAATGTCTATGGGCCCACATTGGTATTTTGTGCAAGATTAAGGCCATTGCACACTGAGTCCGAATTTTTCGTATGCGTTTTTTCGTGTTCATCAGCCTGAAAATTCGTCACGCACAGAAACCTTGCACACTGAGTCCGATGCATATTTATTAAAACTTTGCGGAAAAAAACGCAAAAAATACAGAATGGATTCGTCAAGCAGTGAGGATGATTTTGTTGCCCTCTGTCTTCTTTAAAAGAGAAAAAGAAGAAAAAAGAGGGTCCATCCAATCTTGTGCCGAGAGGAAGGAGAGTTTCAGCTCATCAAGGAGTTGCGCAATTATCCTGAGCGATTCAAAATTTACCTCAGAATGTCAATGGAACAGTTTGATGCTTTGCTAGCGATACTGGAGCCACATATTAAAAAGAAGACCACCAAAAAAGACACACACACACACACACACGGCCGGCAGAAACGCTGGGCATACAGAACAGCTGTATGGTTTGTTTATCAGTACTTTGTGCTGCGAGACGAAGTGTATCAACTTGTGAGATGCCATTCTGGATTGTGTCGTTCGCTTGTACGGTGGGTCTGAACAGTCAAAAAACCTCTCAAAATGCTGGTTGTGGATGCGAAAAACGCAGAAAATCGAACCTGATCCGAAATTTTTTTTGACGGACGAAAGTTTCGGAGGCAGTGTGCAAGCGTGATTGACAATGTGAGGTCGATTTTTTTTTTTAACGTGCGAAAATTTCGGATGCGAATTTCGGACTCAGTGTGCAATGGCCTTAAGGCTGTTTTATGGGTTTGGGATAACGCTAAAGAATTAGCTGTCTCTGTTTGGGAAACAATTGTGGGTTGGTGGTAGCCTGACTTCGTCATACTCATATTCTAGTCAGAATGTGAGTCTGATACTGCTCCATTGGGCTGTGATTACGGGGCGTGTGTCAACCGAACCAGGAAATAAAAGGCCTCTGCACTCAATTGGATAGACCTACAACCAATCAGAGCAACGGAGTAAGTGACGTATGTTGAGAGATAGATTAAAGTTGATAGATTAAATTTGTTCTGAATCCCGTAGGAAGGACGGCAAAAACATCTTTTCCATCGACAAATGCTTTGATCGCGGTTCTCTGTTCCTCTTCTAAAATTAATGCGCTGTCTATATCTTCTATAACACACGCGATAGCGGAATATATACACAACTTAATTCTCTAGCGGCAGCCACGAATTCAACCCAAGCGCTCTGATGGCGTGGATGGTTACGTTACCGTTGCTCACATAGATACGATGTCTATGGTTGCTCATCTGTCCATCATCGTATAAAGCACGCCCTGACAATTTGATTGGTCCGAACAATTTTTGTTCGGGCATAATAGCTCCTCAACGGATCGAGACCAGACCGAACTTCCTGACCAAAAACTTTTGTGGGCGGGGTTCGGCCTGGCATCCAGGCTAGGTGGTATTACATTAAAATAGCTCTGATTATTTTGACTGTTATCATTATAGTAATTGTATTACTAGTGTAGTAGATTTTTCCCTACCCTACCATAACTTATACTCCAGCGTGCCTATACATTGATGTTAGCTCTGAGTTCTCACTTCCGCGAGTCTCCCAGTCGACTACTGTGTCAGCTCCCTACCTATACCTCAGCGAGTCTACAAATCGACTACAGCCGAGTCTAATCCTATAATTCGAATTTACTAGTTTCCTTTCTTACTTGCTAACTAACTTACTTGCTTCCCTAAACTGACCTGCTGTGCAGCAGTAATACCAGACAGACCTCAGCAAATGTCCTCTAAATACTTTTAATTACTGTCGGAAGAGTTCACAGACCTCGGCCTGGATTGGTTGCTGCCCGATGAGCCCGCGCCCAACAGACTCGACGGCTGCTTTCTCCCCGGTCGCCGCGCAGCGCCTCCCACGAGGCCCACCCCATTTCTACCCAAACTGCATGAGGAGCTCTCTAAATCCTGGAAGGCTCCTTTTTCGGCTAGGCTGCTTATCATCTGTCTCTTTGATGCTCTCCGTTGTGGACGGCGCAAAGGACCCTTTGTCCTTGGAATATGTGGAATATGTTTCCATTCCTCCGGTCGAGGAAGCGATCGCAACGCACCTTTGCCCGCCTTTGACGGCTTTTTATATCCCAATATCATATGAGCTCAGGGCGCTTGCCCTTGGGTCAGTGTTGTGGGAGATTAGCATGCACTGCGTTTTAAATTGGGTTCCCATAGCGTAAGCTAGTTTACGCAACACAAGAGTACTCTTGCAAGAGAACGTCTCGGTTACTAACGTAACCTCGGTTCTCTCTAGGAGAGGGAACGAGTGTTGCGTAACCCTGCCGTGCTTGTGCTACCATCTAGTTTCGCTTCAGTCGATAAAAACCAAGGAGCATCCTATCGAGCTCTGGATTATATAGGTATAAGACACGCCCATTCGCGCGGTACGTGATGACTGCTTAAGTCACGAGCAGTTCCCTTGATAGGTTGCAGCAGTTGCCGCAGAGCAGCCAATAGGTGCGCAAGCTGCCTCGCCTAGGTCTGTTCGCTGCAGCAAATGCATTTCAAATTAATACAAATTATAAGGATAATTTTTGGCTTCAGTATTCGAGAAAAGAGGTTTTCCCGAAGCGTAAGCAATAGCTTACACAACACTCGTTCCCTCTTCTAGAAAGAAACCGAGGTTATGTTAGTAACCGAGACGTTTTATGACACATTATCATCTGTCTAGTTTCATTTTCCATATATGTTATTTATACACACTCAAATTCACAAGTTTTCAACTAAAGGGGAAACATACATTTCAAACTCATATGTTAGATGTTAAATAAGGTTAGATCTTATACTGTCTAAAATTTCCACGACACTAGTAATGATAATTAATCATCTCAGTTATGCATCGTCTGCAAAAATCTGACAGATGTAACTGATTCGGCAGAATATCGCAAGGTTCTTCTTTTTTTAGACAACTCCGGGTCAAAGACAGAGCTCTGAGGAATAGAGGAAGTGTTTGTGGTTAATAAATTGCATGGTTTGAAGGAGAGTTCAAAGGAGCGATCCAAACTGACTGACTGATCCAGAGTGACTGATTGAACCTTTTTGCTCACTATCAATTCGGAAAATACTTTCTAAAATAAAGAAATCGGCTAAAAGCTATGGCAAGCAATAACACCTGTTCGGCATGGCTCTCAATCAAAGCTCCAAACGAAATTGTAATTATGATAACTATCAATTTAAGTGTAATTCTTTATTGGATCAGTGGTATCATGACTTATCGAAAGCCTGAGCAAATGGTGTTATCGCTGTTGAACTTTAGTCAGTATAATATTTTGGGGGAATTTTTGTGGACACATCTATTTATCTCACAGCTTCTTCGAAGCATGAAATATATACATTTATTTGGGGTAAAGGGGATTATAGCATTGATGTTATTATCAGTGTGCACAACTCTGTGCGATTTTTATAAAATGCTATATTTTATATTTATGTTTATATTTACATTTTGTATATTTATTATATATGGTTTTTGATTTAAATTCAAATTTATTTTGTTTTTGACTTTATTATTATATATTATTATATTATTGATTTGGAAAAAAAAGGGGGGGGGGGGGTGACATGAGAAAAGAAATTATGTATAATTATATACATTATATGACCTGTGAAGTAATCAAGTTAATTAAATAGTGGAGGATAATTGGGTTGCAAGAAGTAGCGGGACTACTGATAGGCCACAGAGAGACTGTGACCAAAACCACTTGTTCTGTGGACATTCAAACGTATAAATGGAGGAACATAATTGTGCCGGGCTTCTGTACTAGACAAGCTAGAATGTATGGACAGATCTCATACGTTACTGTTATCGATCCCGTAGATTTGTCTGGAGAGGACTTCACCGGCCCAGTGGGAGCCAAGGGTGTTGTCTCTAGAGTACTTGGCCAGTGGGATCGAGATCGCTCTAAATTACCAGAATCTGTTGAAGGTGGACCAGGCTTCGCGGAGGTGGAACTTGTTACACTGGCAACCGGTCAACAACACCACAGGTGTGGTACAGAAAAATAATGAGTTATCCGTCATTCCACCATGGAGCTTGCACAGTTGGGTTCTTCCTTAAGGAATCACCAATAGGTTCTATGAATGTTGCTTGGATCTCGTTGTTGTTACCGTATACGTTTATAATATTAAACTTGATGAATTGGATAAGATTGTGCCTAGAGTGCTGATGGGAAATAGTGTATTTAGATGTCCAAGAGGGGTGTAGTCAACCAACCAAATATTCTTTGGTTTTACTCATTGTGATGGATGATTAAGGGAATTTGACCTTTGTGTTTCCTCATATGTAAACTCATGTGAAACAAGAAGTCATAGCTAGACAATTTCATGTTCTTAGTCACCCTTGTGTGCTAAAAAAAGGTCAATAATTAATTGGAATATACTTCAGAGATATTTTACTTGTAAAAACTTCTAGGGGTGCCAATTATTGTGGCCAACGTGTTTTGTCGAAAAACATTTACTTCATAATGTGACCCCCCCCCCCCCCTCAATTATTTTACTTCAATGAAAGGTTAGATTTTTGAATTTTTTTTTAATGAAAGATCAAAAGGATAAACAATGCAGATTTATTTTTTTATATTTGATCATATTTATCCATTAATTCTGAGCACCACTGTATCTGCATTTATGCCGGTTTGCAAATTGCAAAATAAACGTTATATAAATAAAAGTGTTGCAAGACACTTGTTTTTTCTCTGGAAGAAACAGAAAGCAACCGAAACAGGAACAATGTATGTGGTTTTTGGGTATATATACCTCAGTAAAAGTGTGTTCATTTTTTGGCATGCATCTCTAACCATCTGTAACTTTATTTTGCTACAAGTTTTGATTAATGTGCAACCAAGTATATTTCTCTTTTGTATAAATACATTTTTTATTTTTAAAAGACAAGTATTTTTTATTTTTAAAAGACAAGTATTTTTTGTCTTACTTCAGTTGTACAAAGAAAGTTCAATAGCAATAAGATAGACATTTGTACATCTTCACTGACCAGGACAAAAGGGAATCCAGGAAGCTTTCACCGGATGGTAAGCATGAAAGATCCTTTGAGTCAATGATTGTTATTGTTGTCTATGGTGTGGGACATCCTTTAGATTTAACTGGTATAACAAACTAGCCAAATGTAGTAAACCTGACCTGACAGCAAAAGGCCACCTTAACCCTTTAGAACCTGAAGCTAAAATAGGTGTTTCTCACATATTTAGATTTTTTGACAGTAAAATTCTAAAACAATGTGCTATCTTCATGTGCAAGGTGTCATCTTTTTCAGAAAAAGATTAGCTTTCAACAAATTACAGTTATTGACCATTATTGTGTGTGGTGAGTTTGTAAATAGAATTTAAATAGACAAAAATAAAAAAAACGAGAATACATTTTCTGATTTTTATTTAGAAAAAAAAACAGAAAAATCACGAACGAAAGAAACTAACACTTTAAAGTTGAAAAATTAAGTATAATACATATTAGTGTTGTCACGATACCAAAATTATTGTTTCGATACGATACAAAGTCAAGAATTGCGTTTTCGATACTTTTTCGATACTTTTCCTGAAAAGGGAGAAACACTCAAATAGCATTGCTGTGCTTTATTTTAAAACTGGGACAACATTCTAATCATAACACACTAATAAATGAACATATGAACAGCAGCTAGGCTATATTATCCATTTGAACAAATTATTAAATATGAAAAATATAAAAAATAAATTAGAGCAATGACATTAAAGGTAAAAAAATAAATAAATTTAGCAGCATTATCTCAGTTATTATAAGAAACATAAGATTTTATCAATATCAATTCCACTGACGATTCTGCTTATCGATCCGATTCTTTAATGATTCTCTTATTGATTCCTGATAGCACTGTGTGGAAAAAAGTAATCGTATGCTTTTTCGAGGGGAAAAAACAAGTTTTTTTATTTGTTTTAAAACGTACACTTGAGTAAGCAAACTGTAGCCTACTTTTTATGTAATAAATGAAACCTTATTACAAAGTGTTACCGATTAGTTATACACCGATTCAGACAGATCAGTTGTTTTAACCATTCATTAAAACGAATCGGTTCAAATGAGTCATTAGTTCGCGAATTGGACGTGTCATTATCGGACGTGTGCGCGTTGTGTGATTATCCCGGCGGTTAGGACATCCCACAAGATTTGTGTCATCACAGAAAACATTTCATGACTGGATAGTTTTTTTCGTTTATATAAAGTGTGGTTTATCTCAGCTGAATGTGCGGAACGCTTTTCAGAGAAGATAAGGCAACATATTTTACCACAATTTACACCCAGCGGTAATTCAGAAAAAAAAAAAACTCTGAATGCTCCACATGAAACTTTAGTCTCCCGACCTTACCATCGTGTCAATTTATTTTGATTAATGAGAGAGAGAGAGCTTAGTTTTGAGACGGTAAAGCCTTGTTTATACTTTCGCCTGGCTCAGCAGAGAGAGTGCGCGCGCGCGCAACCGGGGCTTTCTCTCTCTCTCTCTCTCTCTCTCTCTCTCTCTCTCTCTCTCTCTCTCTGCTCGTTCTTTTCACGCGCCCTGTCACACGCGCATGAGGAGAAAAACACAGACGTCCATAGGGAGGCACTGGAAGCGTGCGTTGCACACACCAACATGCAATACTCTCTTACAAATCTGGAACGCGGTCATTCTTAGAAGTATCGATACTAATAAATTTAGGTATCGTGACGTTTTAAATTTCCGAGCATCGCAATACTTTTGAAGTATCGGTGCACTGTGCAACACTAATACATATATACAAGTCTTTTTTTGACATTGGGTTGAAAAGTTTTCATTTAGGACGCTTTTTTGTCATACACGCACACATACAAATGCGTCCATTCATAGGCACGCACACATACACCACATGTAAAGATACGTGAAAAAGTAACGGCCATCCTCCTCCCAAGTTTAATTAAAACTCATCCCAAACCCCTCTTATGCTGTCTACCACTTCTTTTATTATTTTATGCAATCCAAAACACTCTAACCTGCCACGCTTCATATCTCTCTGTTCAAATCCTTCCTGCCAATCCTAGGACTGCTCGCGACTTTATCCGACTTTAGGATTTCATCTTCTGAATTTAAGCTTAATAAAGCCTGAACCTCGCCATTGGTCCATCGGTCGTATTTTTTAAGCTCCATTGTTGATTCGAATAACAAACAACTGTTACTGCAAGCAGTGCAACAGATTTTTTTAAAAATGGTGGTGGAAGTACTTCCCCAAAGTCCCTGATTCCTGCAGTGGAACACAGCGAGTACATCCCCAAAGTCCCTGGTTCCTGCAGTGGAAACACAGCGAGTACCTCCCCAAAGTCCCTAGTTCCTGCGGTGGAAACACAGCGAGTACCTCCCCAAAATCCCTAGTTCCTGCAGTGAAAACACAGAGAGTACCTCCCAAAAATCCCTAGTTCCTGCAGTGGAAACACAGAGAGTACCACCCAAAGTCCCTAGTTCCTGCGCTGGAAACACAGTGAGTACCTCCCCAAAATCCCTAGTTCCTGCAGTGGAAACACAGAGAGTACCTCCCCAAAATCCCTAGTTCCTGCAGTGGAAGCACAGAGAGTACCACCCCAAAGTCCCTAGTTCCTGCGGTGGAAACACAGCGAGTACCTCCCCAAAATCCATAGTTCCTGCAGTGGAAACACAGAGAGTACCACCCCAAAGTCCCTAGTTCCTGCAGTGGAAACACAGCGAGTACCTCCCCAAAATCCCTAGTTCCTGCAGTAGAAACACAGCGAGTACCTCCCCAAAGTTCCTGGTTCCTGCAGTGGAAACACAGCGAGTTCCTCCCCAAAATCCCTAGTTCCTGCAGTGGAAACACAGCGAGTACCTCCCCAAAATCCATAGTTCCTGCAGTGGAAACACAGAGAGTACCACCCCAAAGTCCCTAGTTCCTGCAGTGGAAACACAGCGAGTACCTCCCCAAAATCCCTAGTTCCTGCAGTAGAAACACAGCGAGTACCTCCCCAAAGTCCCTGGTTCCTGCAGTGGAAACACAGCGAGTTCCTCCCCAAAATCCCTAGTTCCTGCAGTGGAAACACAGCGAGTACCTCCCCAAAGTCCCTGGTTCCTGCAGTGGAAACACAGCGAGTACCTCCCCAAAATCCCTAGTTCCTGCAGTAGAAACACAGCGAGTACCTCCCCAAAGTCCCTGGTTCCTGTAGTGGAAACACAGCGAGTTCCTCCCCAAAGTCCCTGATTCCTGCAGTGGAACACAGCGAGTACATCCCCAAAGTCCCTGGTTCCTGCAGTGGAAACACAGCGAGTACCTCCCCAAAGTCCCTAGTTCCTGCGGTGGAAACACAGCGAGTACCTCCCCAAAATCCCTAGTTCCTGCAGTGAAAACACAGAGAGTACCTCCCAAAAATCCCTAGTTCTTGCAGTGGAAACACAGAGAGTACCACCCCAAAGTCCCTAGTTCCTGCGCTGGAAACACAGTGAGTACCTCCCCAAAATCCCTAGTTCCTGCAGTGGAAACACAGAGAGTACCTCCCCAAAATCCCTAGTTCCTGCAGTGGAAGCACAGAGAGTACCACCCCAAAGTCCCTAGTTCCTGTGGTGGAAGCACAGCGAGTACCTCCCCAAAATCCATAGTTCCTGCAGTGGAAACACAGAGAGTACCACCCCAAAGTCCCTAGTTCCTGCAGTGGAAACACAGCGAGTACCTCCCCAAAATCCCTAGATCCTGCAGTAGAAACACAGCGAGTACCTCCCCAAAGTCCCTGGTTCCTGTAGTGGAAACACAGCGAGTTCCTCCCCAAAATCCCTAGTTCCTGCAGTGGAAACACAGCGAGTACCTCCCCAAAGTCCCTGGTTCCTGCAGTGGAAACACAGCGAGTACCTCCCCAAAGTCCCTAGCTCCTGCGGTGGAAACACAGCGAATACCTCCCTAAAGTTCCTGGTTCCTGCAGTGGAACACAGCGAGTATCTCCCCAAAGTCCCTGGTTCCTGCAGTGGAAACACAGCGAGTACCTCCTCAAAGTTCCTGGTTCCTGCAGTGGAACACAGCGAGTACCTCCCCAAAGTCCCTGGTTCCTGCAGTGGAACACAGCGAGTACCTACCCAAAGTCCCTGATTCCTGCAGTGGAAACACAGCTAGTACCTACCCAAAATTTCTAGTTCCTGCAGTGGAAACACAGAGAATACCTCCCCAAAATCCCTAGTTCCTGCAGTGGAAACACAGAGAGTACAACCCCAAAGTCCCTAGTTCCTGCGTTGGAAACACAGCGAGTACCTCCCCAAAATCCCTAGTTCCTGCAAAGGAAACAAAGAGAGTACCTCCCCAAAATCCCTAGTTCCTGCAGTGGAAACACAGAGAGTACCACCCCAAAGTCCCTAGTTCCTGCAGTGGAAACACAGCGAGTACCTCCCCAAAGTTCCTAGTTCATGTGGTGGAAAACACAGCGAGTACCTCCCCAAAGTCCCTAGTTCCTGCAAAGGAAACACAGAGAGTACCTCCCCAAAATCCCTAGTTCCTGCAGTGGAAACACAGAGAGTACCACCCCAAAGTCCCTAGTTCCTGCAGTGGAAACACAGCAAGTACCTCCCCAAAGTTCCTAGTTCATGTGGTGGAAACACAGCGAGTACCTCCCCAAAGTCCCTAGTTCCTGCGGTGGAAACACAGAGAGTACCACCCCAAAATCCCTAGTTCCTGCGGTGGAAACACAGCGAGTACCTCCCCAAAGTCCCTGATTCCTGCAGTGGAACACAGCGAGTACATCCCCAAAGTCCCTGGTTCCTGCAGTGGAAACACAGCGAGTACCTCCCCAAAGTCCCTAGTTCCTGCGGTGGAAACACAGCGAGTACCTCCCCAAAATCCCTAGTTCCTGCAGTGAAAACACAGAGAGTACCTCCCAAAAATCCCTAGTTCCTGCAGTGGAAACACAGAGAGTACCACCCCAAAGTCCCTAGTTCCTGCACTGGAAACACAGTGAGTACCTCCCCAAAATCCCTAGTTCCTGCAGTGGAAACACAGAGAGTACCTCCCCAAAATCCCTAGTTCCTGCAGTGGAAGCACAGAGAGTACCACCCCAAAGTCCCTAGTTCCTGCGGTGGAAACACAGCGAGTACCCCCCAAAATCCCTAGTTCCTGCAGTGGAAGCACAGCGAGTTCCTCCCCAAAATCCCTAGTTCCTGCAGTGGAAACACAGCGAGTACCTCCCCAAAGTCCCTGGTTCCTGCAGTGGAAACACAGCGAGTACCTCAACAAAGTCCCTAGTTCCTGCGGTGGAAACACAGCGAATACCTCCCTAAAGTCCCTGGTTCCTGCAGTGGAACACAGCGAGTACCTCCCCAAAGTCCCTGGTTCCTGCAGTGGAAACACAGCGAGTACCTCCCCAAAGTTCCTGGTTCCTGCAGTGGAACACAGCGAGTACCTCCCCAAAGTCCCTGGTTCCTGCAGTGGAACACAGCGAGTACCTCCCAAAGTCCTGGTTCCTGCAGTGGAACACAGCGAGTACCTCCCCAAAGTCCCTGGTTCCTGCAGTGGAAACACAGCGAGTACCTACCCGAAATTTCTAGTTCCTGCAGTGGAAACACAGAGAATACCTCCCCAAAATCCCTAGTTCCTGCAGTGGAAACACAGAGAGTACCACCCCAAAGTCCCTAGTTCCTGCGGTGGAAACACAGCGAGTACCTCCCCAAAATCCCTAGTTCCTGCAAAGGAAACACAGAGAGTACCTCCCCAAAATCCCTAGTTCCTGCAGTGGAAACACAGAGAGTACCTCCCCAAAATCCCTAGTTCCTGCAGTGGAAACACAGAGAGTACCACCCCAAAGCCCCTAGTTCCTGCAGTGGAAACACAGCGGAGTACCTCCCCAAAGTTCCTAGTTCATGTGGTGGAAACACAGCGAGTACCTCCCAAAGTCCCTAGTTCCTGCGGTGGAAACACAGAGAGTACCACCCCAAAATCCCTAGTTCCTGCGGTGGAAACACAGCGAGTACCTCCCCAAAGTCCCTGATTCCTGCAGTGGAACACCGCGAGTACATCCCCAAAGTCCATGGTTCCTGCAGTGGAAACACAGAGAGTACCTCCCCAAAGTCCCTAGTTCCTGCGGTGGAAACACAGCGAGTACCTCCCAAAATCCCTAGTTCCTGCAGTGAAAACACAGAGAGTACCTCCCAAAAATCCCTAGTTCCTGCAGTGGAAACACAGAGAGTACCACCCCAAAGTCCCTAGTTCCTGCGGTGGAAACACAGTGAGTACCTCCCCAAAATCCCTAGTTCCTGCAGTGGAAACACAGAGAGTACCTCCCCAAAATCCCTAGTTCCTGCAGTGGAAGCACAGAGAGTACCACCCCAAAGTCCCTAGTTCCTGCGGTGGAAACACAGCGAGTACCTCCCCAAAATCCCTAGTTCCTGCAGTGGAAGCACAGAGAGTACCACCCCAAAGTCCCTAGTTCCTGCGGTGGAAACACAGTGAGTACCTCCCCAAAATCCCTAGTTCCTGCAGTGGAAACACAGAGAGTACCTCCCCAAAGTCCCTAGTTCCTGCGGTGGAAACACAGCGAGTACCTCCCCAAAATCCCTAGTTCCTGCAGTGAAAACACAGAGAGTACCTCCCAAAAATCCCTAGTTCCTGCAGTGGAAACACAGAGAGTACCACCCCAAAGTCCCTAGTTCCTGCGGTGGAAACACAGTGAGTACCTCCCCAAAATCCCTAGTTCCTGCAGTGGAAACACAGAGAGTACCTCCCCAAAATCCCTAGTTCCTGCAGTGGAAGCACAGAGAGTACCACCCCAAAGTCCGTAGTTCCTGCGGTGGAAACACAGCGAGTACCTCCCCAAAATCCCTAGTTCCTGCAGTCGAAACACAAATACCCCTTTTCCACCAAGGCAGAGCTGGTGCTGGTTCGGAGCCAGAGCCTAGTTTCAGATCGGTTCTTTGGTTTTCGACCACCAAAGCACCAGCTCCGAACCAGTAAAAGTGGTTCTTAAGTAGCACCAAATCATTGCTGGTCTAGAAGTAAGAACCGCTTACGTCAGCGGCTGGGGGCGGGGTTACCGTGGCCAACAAGACAAACAGAAACTTGTGACCGCCATTTTTAAATTAGCAGCTAATCGAGCTAATAGCAGCTCGATTGTAATCTCCGTTTATGCAAGTTACGGCGAGCTGCACGAACACTTTGTATTCGCCGTGTTTGGATGCCGATGTACGTTATGTTGGCAAAGCCATGAGCATCAATAACGCAACGGCCGCCATTGTTGATAGAAGGCTTGTTCGAGATGCATCGGAGCGGCGCGGACCGATCGGAGCTGCGGGAGTGTTTGGAGATCATACGACTCCTTGTGCTTTTTGATCGCTTTCGCAGTGCTTTGATGTCATGCGGCGATCGATCTGCGAGAAGCCGATGCATCTCGAACAAGCCTGGCGTGTTTGTGTTTGGCGCTACTGCACTAGCGTAGTAGCGTTGCTGGGCAACATGAGACGTATGCAGTGACGTAAGGTCTAGCTCTGTTGTGGCTCTCAAGCCGGTGGAAAGGCAAACCGGTTCTTAGTAAGCTTGTCAGTCGAACCAACTCCGAACCAGCTCTGGCTCTGGCTCTGAACCAGCACCCGGTTCTTGTTGGTGGAAAAGGGGTAAGAGAGTACCACCCCAAAGTCTCTAGTTCCTGCGGTGGAAACACAGCGAGTACCTCCCCAAAATCCCTAGTTCCTGCAAAGGAAACACAGAGAGTACCTCCCCAAAATCCCTAGTTCCTGCAGTGGAAACACAGAGAGTACCACCCCAAAGTCCCTAGTTCCTGCGGTGGAAAACAGCGAGTACCTCCCCAAAATCCCTAGTTCCTGCGGTGGAAACACAGCGAGTACCTCCCCAAAATCCCTAGTTCCTGCAGTGGAAACACAGCGAGTACCTCAATCAAGCAGCTTGATTATAATATCCGTCTATGTAAGTTACGGCGAGCTGCACAAACGCGTTGGATTCCGATGTATTTTTGCAAACCCATGAGCATCTATAGTAACGCAACGTCCATTATTGTTGATGGCTTGTTCGAGATGCATCGGAGCGGCGCAGACCTTCTTGGTTAATGTCAAGTTGTCATAACAAAGACATTTCTATCTTTGTTAATGTCAAGTTGTCATAATCAAGACATTTTTGTCTTGGTTAATGTCAAGTTGTCATAACAAAGACATTTTTTGTCTTTGTTAATGTCAAGTTGTCATAACAAAGACATTTTAAACAATGTCAACTTTGCATTTAAAGTGTCATAATTTACCGAATGACACTTAATGACAACAGTCATAAACATTCATAAAGACTCCTTCATGTTCATGACAGGTGTTATGTCATGTTTATGACAGTGTCATGTCAGTCTTATGCACACCCTTTCAAATAACGTGTTACCACAAAAGCTTAACAAAAAAACCTTTGCAGTGAACTGCAATTTAGACGCGCAAACTGCGTGCCGGTGCTGTGAGACGTACATGCTCGGGCAGATTCGGCTTGAAGTCAGTCATCCTTGGATGCGGCGCCGCGTGCGCTGTTACAAAAAAAGCCTTGCACACACAGCCAAGCGAAATGAGGTCTTGCCGGTCTTGCGCACTCAACGCGTCATTTTTGCCGCGCGCTACTTCGTGCTCGTGCGGACCATAGAAAGTAAAAAAAAACAGCGAGTACCACCCCAAAGTTCCTAGTTCCTACAGTGGAAACACAGCGAGTACCTCCCCAAAGTTCCTAGTTCATGTGGTGGAAACACAGCGAGTACCTCCCAAAGTCCCTAGTTCCTGCTGTGGAAACACAGCGAGTACCTCCCCAAAGTCCCTAGTTCCTGCGGTGGAAACACAGCGAGTACCTCCCCAAAGTCCCTAGTTCATGCGGTGGAAACACAGCGAGTACCTCCCCAAAGTCCCTAGTTCCTGCGGTGGAAACACAGCGAGTACCTCCCCAAAATCCCTAGTTCCTGCAGTGGAAACACAGAGAGTACCTCCCCAAAATCCTAGTTCCTGAAGTAGAAACACAGCGAGTACCTCCCCAAAGTCCCTGGTTCCTGCAGTGGAAACACAGCGAGTTCCTCCCCAAAATCCCTAGTTCCTGCAGTGGAACACAGCGAGTACCTCTCCCAAAATTTCTAGTTCCTGCAGTGGAAACACAGAGAGTACCACCCCAAAGTCCCTAGTTCCTGCGGTGGAAACACAGCGAGTACCTCCCCAAAATCCCTAGTTCCTGCAAAGGAAACACAGAGAGTACCTCCCCAAAATCCCTAGTTCCTGCAGTGGAAACACAGAGAGTACCACCCCAAAGTCCCTAGTTCCTGCGGTGGAAACACAGCGAGTACCTCCCCAAAATCCCTAGTTCCTGCGGTGGAAACACAGCGAGTACCTCCCCAAAATCCCTAGTTCCTGCAGTGGAAACACAGCGAGTACCTCAATCAAGCAGCTTGATTATAATATCCGTCTATGTAAGTTACGGCGAGCTGCACAAACACGTTGGATTCCGATGTATTTTTGCAAACCCATGAGCATCCATAGTAACGCAACGTCCATTATTGTTGATGGCTTGTTCGAGATGCATCGGAGCGGCGCGGACCTTCTTGGTTAATGTCAAGTTGTCATAACAAAGACATTTCTATCTTTGTTAATGTCAAGTTGTCATAATCAAGACATTTTTGTCTTGGTTAATGTCAAGTTGTCATAACAAAGACATTTTTTGTCTTTGTTAATGTCAAGTTGTCATAACAAAGACATTTTAAACAATGTCAACTTTGCATTTAAAGTGTCATAATTTACCGAATGACACTTAATGACAACAGTCATAAACATTCATAAAGACTCCTTCATGTTCATGACAGGTGTTATGTCATGTTTATGACAGTGTCATGTCGGTCTTATGCACACCCTTTCAAATAACGTGTTACCACAAAAGCTTAACAAAAAAACCTTTGCAGTGAACTGCAATTTAGACGCGCAAACTGCGTGCCGGTGCTGTGAGACGTACATGCTCGGGCAGATTCGGCTTGAAGTCAGTCATCCTTGGATGCGGCGCCGCGTGCGCTGTTACAAAAAAAGCCTTGCACACACAGCCAAGCGAAATGAGGTCTTGCCGGTCTTGCGCACTCAACGCGTCATTTTTGCCGCGCGCTACTTCGCGCTCGTGCGGACCATAGAAAGTAAAAAAACACAGCGAGTACCACCCCAAAGTTCCTAGTTCCTACAGTGGAAACACAGCGAGTACCTCCCCAAAGTTCCTAGTTCATGTGGTGGAAACACAGCGAGTACCTCCCAAAGTCCCTAGTTCCTGCTGTGGAAACACAGCGAGTACCTCCCCAAAGTCCCTAGTTCCTGCGGTGGAAACACAGCGAGTACCTCCCCAAAGTCCCTAGTTCATGCGGTGGAAACACAGCGAGTACCTCCCCAAAGTCCCTAGTTCATGCGGTGGAAACACAGGGAGTACCTCCCCAAAGTCCCTAGTTCCTGTGGTGGAAACACAGCGAAAACAGAAATACACCACAACAAACAGCTCAATCATGCATAGCCGTATATGGCCAGACTGACGGTTTAAAAAAGTATGTTAGTTAGTTAGCTTTTATTTCGGTCAATCTTAACAGAAAAGAGAAAAAATGAAAAGAAAAACAATTTACAAACTAACATGTAAATCAAACTGCAAATTTTTTTCCCCAAACATTTGCATGCCTGTTTAATCAGATTCAGAATCTTAATGTCTCTCCACAAGACCACAATTGAGACTGCATCCTAACCTAAGACTGGCAAACCTCAAATTTTATATTCACATTGGCAGGTGAACATGGAGTACCAGAACATTTCGAATGGCTCCCTGTTTGGCCGTACCTCAGTGGAAACACTAATGTCCAGCAGTGTTCTGGGATTCTGCTGTGCGCTGGGTGTACCAGGTAATGTAGCGGTGATGGTCATGCTCGCCCAACATTTAAAGGAGGACAGCTTCACCCCGAAACTGATGCTGAGTCTGGCTGTCTCTGATCTACTGAGTCTGATTTCTCTGCCTGTGTGGATTTATGCCCTTCTGAACGGCTGGGTTTTTGGCAGTGCTCTATGCAAGTTATTATCCTATCTAGTGTACTGGAGCCTCTACTGTAGTGTGCATGCGGTGACCTTGTTGAGTGTGCAAAGGTACCTGCAGGTGCTGTATCCTCAGCGATGGGCGAAGCTTGGAAGGAAGGGTCAAAACGGGCTGATTTTTGTGATATGGACATCAAGTGCAGCTTTGGCTTCTTATGCTCTTTATTTCCGCATTGTCGAGCACATGTAGTATGGGTTTCTACAGTGTAATCCGGATTATAGCAATACTCAAGAAAAAATTGTTGTCTTATTTGTTGAGACTCTAGTGATGTTTATTGTGCCTCTCTTCAGCCTGTTGGGCTTCTACCTTCGACTTCACCAACGGATAAGTCATTCAGCTTCCTTCAACAGCCACAGGCTGACAAAACTGGTTGTCAGAATCGTAGTGGCCTTCTTCATATTCAGCATACCCTGTGCGATCAACAACGTTGTTTTAATGGTAGTGCCATGGGATTCAAATGCTAGCAACAATATAACTGGGGCTCTTTTCTTTATAAACAGTTGCGTGAACCCCTTTCTTTACGCCTTTTCTGCTTCAGCACTGCGATCCAGAAGTACACAGTCAGACCAGCCACAACAGAATGAAACTGAGCAAGCAGGAAATCTTTAGTCATTTGTAACTAAATGTGCATCTCTGATGTTATTCTCTGTGTCTAATATTCGTGTTTGCTTTGTGCAAAGAGAAGTACATAAAAAAGGTTTTATATTATACCATGTTTCCACAACTTGTAACCTCAATAGTTGATTTTCCCTTTACAAAATTATTGCAATTAAAAGGCAATTAAAAAGTATTTCTATAACAGGACTGTGGAAGTCACCAAGAATATCTTCAGCTATTTGTCTTGGCTTTGTCTTAGAATGTTTTAGAATGAATGTTTATAGTAAGCTTTCATCTTCCCTCCGAAAATGAGTGGGAAAGTGGTAATGATGAGGCAGATAGATGTGCTACTGACAACATTTAAAGAGGAATAACTTTAGTTGACTGAACACGCATTAAAGAAACTTCACCCTCTTTGGCAAAGAAGATGAAGGATGCCAATAAAAAAAATGTCCTACTGTTTGTAATTTATTATTTGAAATGTTTTATTATTTTTTTTTTATTTTTTTTTTATTTTATTATTATTATTAATGACTCAATGAAAGCCTCTGGACTTTGTGGTTATACAATAGTCTCTAGTGGTTTGTGATTTTTCCCTTGTCTCCTCTGTGATTTGCCTTTATCCGTGCGACCCATACACATGTTTTTAATTCAAATCTGTATAAGTACAACAAATATGTATAAATGTAATATATATATATATACTGCTGTTCAAAAGTCATGTTTTAAAAGAAGTCTCTTCTGCTCACCAAGGCTGCATTTATTTGATTAAAAATACAAAACAAACCCAGTAATATTGTGAAATATTATTTCAATGTAAAACCGCTGTTTTCTATGTGAATATATAGTAAAGTGTAATTTATTCCTGTGATCAAAGCTGAATTTTCAGCATCACTACTCAGTCTTCAGTGTCACATGATTCTTCAGAAATCATTCTAATATGATTATTTGATGCTCAAGAAACATTTATGATTATTATCACAGCTGAAAACAGTTGTGCTGTATTCATTTCTTTTTTTTTTTAAATCGCATTGACCCCAAACTTTTGAACAGTAGTGTAAAAATTACTGTGAGGGTTCTTAAGATTATATTTTTCAAAATTACAATAAACGCTATAATAATCAGCCTTCTTTATTTTTTATCAGCCTGCTGTGAAAGGCAACGTATAGAATAATTCGGGTAAGCAAGGGTTAACTTATTAATGGTGCTAAAAAATGTTTAGTATTAATTGACTAAAAAAATAACAAATGAATCACACATTTTGACTGTTCGCCACTGATATGGAGATATATATAGCAGGGGCGTGTCTAGGGGAGGCAGTGCCTCCCCTAGGATGAGCCATGTCTCCCCTGAGAATTTGAGAAATGATCTGTCCATCTGATGATAAATTAAAATTTAAAAGTGGATTGTTTTGTGCATATTTTTCCATCGCTAGCAGATGGGTCCGTCTGACCCCAAAAAAATCCAGTTTGGCGAGTGCTCAGAAAAAGTGCATCATGTCAGAACAGAACGCCAATGAAATGTTTACCTGGCAGAGCTATAAAGCACGAGCAAACAATGAACTTTTGTGATTGCAAATAAGTGCAGTGTCCTGTGAGTGTAACTCTACCGCTGCATTAACATATGGGGCCCTATTTTAACGATCTAAAACGCAAGTCTCAAACGCAAAGCGCAAGTTACTTTGTGGGCGGATCTCGGCGCTGTTGCTATTTAATCGGCGGGATAAATGACTCTTGCGCTCGACGCAAATCTAAAAGGGCTTGATCTGAAGTAGCTTCATTATGTGGTTAGGGCGTAACGGGAAACAAACCAATAAGAGCTTTATATCACATTCCCTTTAAGAGCGTGATGAACAAGGTGCGCTTGTTCCATGGCGCAATACTATTATAACGGCGCATTTACCAGACGCGCTTCAGAATCGGTTCTCAGCCGAGGAGATCAATGTTCTCTTCAGGGCCGTAAAAGAAAGAGAAGTGACATTGGGGATGGGACAAACCCACCCAAATTAGCTTCGGTTAAACATGCATATAATAATTTGGGTAAATGTGTAAGCTTTATGCCTATTTTTCCCATCGTCATGGATACAACAATGATTTCCCTCGTGTTTTAAATATTTTTCCTTATAATAATGTATCATTTGCAAAAAGGAAAATGCATCTGTGTAGATGAGAGAATCATCAACAGAGTATGTGGGTTGTTCACACTCTGTATTATGGCCAAGCATGCGCGCTTAAAATAGCATCTGAATGTACGCGCAACGCGCCACTGACTTTAGACTAGGTTTTTTCTGGTCAGTGGCGCAATTGACCTTTCGCCGGCCCCTCCCCCAAAACGGCCATTGTCCAATCACACATCATAGCAACCGTTACTATGTGAGCAGTTCCGTCAAACATTGACTTCAAGCAAGATGGTGAAGCGGTGCGGCCATGGCGTTTGTAAATCGGACACTAGATACCCCGAGAGATTGTCTGGACGAGTTGTGTTCTTTCCGTTCCCAAAGCCGAAAACACATTGTGAGCGGTGCCTACAATGGATAAAACAGTGTGGACGGCCCCACTCCCAGTTACATCAGTCGAACATGGTTAACTTGTGCGTGAGACTGAGACACTGAGATTAGTCAAAGAAACATGGATAAAGCAGATCAAGGATCCACAAAGGAATTAGCTACGTTTTCTGAAGGGTTGTTGTTAAGATTAAATTTTCAGGGGGAAATGAGCAGCAGTCCCTAGCAGTGCAGCACCCGTAGACTACAGTTTAGAGGAGTGCACGCTCGCAACGGGGAACGCATGAAGCTTAACTTACTTGACAACATCAGTTCATATATCAATATCGTAACGAATAGAATTAAATAATGTACAGAATCAGCTGTATCTTTCCGTCTCTTATGTAAAGTTACTTTTTAAACACGAAAATCGCATTCAGCTTCCCAGATAGCACAAGTCTCTTTGATGTTATATTTACATCTGGAAGACGTATTTTTAAGAGTGTTTGCTCATCTGCAAGACGTCTATAGGACGTTTCTGTCACATGTCAAATAGACGTTTAGAAGATGTCTTTAAGATGTAATGATTTAGAATGCATGTTAAACTGACATCTTATAAACGTCTATTTGACATCTGACAGAAACGTCCTATAGACGTCTTGCAGATGAGCAAACACTCTTAAAAATACGTCTTCCAGATGTAAATATGACATCAAAGAGACTTGTGCTATTTGGGTTATGACACACAAGCGGTTGCCGTGGTAATGAACAAGCTTGTTAAAGCGAATGTATAACGTTAATCCTGTATCTGAGGCAAAATTACTAAATATGCAGCGCGAGTTATATATTTCTTAATACAAACAATTTGCCACTGAACCAGCTTATAAAATCTTCTTCAAGGCTGTGCTGGTTGCATTTGAGGTAACTTAACTTACAGGTCATGGGTTTCAGATTTCGCTTGAGACTGGTATGCATTAGCCTCGATAGTAGTATTGTCTCCTTCATTGCATATTTTTATAAACTTGAATATATCCCTCCACTGCATAGTGTAATCCGTTTTTGCCTCGATCTGGAGCATATTTTGGAGGTATTGCTCCAAAAAATGTCACTGACACGCACGGGTATATACCTATTCCCGTCATGGCAATCTGTCGCGCTGGTCGTGTTTGACTATTTGTTTGACGGGCGTAGCAACAGTAACTAAGGGGGGCGGGGCTCGGCGAAAGGCTAATTGTTTTCTGGAACTGCAAAATAGCACCAGGGATTGTTTGCGCCGGAACATGCCAACTTTTTTGCGCTGAACCGCCCAGGGAGCGCAAGTTCATTTCCTAGTTTACCGACGTGCATCTGTGGAGGGAAAAGTCCACTTTGCCTGGGTGCAAAATACGAATGATACATGCGTCGGTGTACAAAGTCTATTGCGCTGGGTGCAAGATAGGGCCCCTGATGTGAATGTACGTCAAGTTTTACAGTATTGGGACTGAGGCGCCAGAACTGCAGCTGATAGAATGTGCGCTGGAGCACGATACTAACATATTTTAGTTTCCATGTTTAATGTGTTTCCACAACAATGTTAGTGAGTAAATCTACTGAAATGGCCACCATAACAGTGGAGTGTGATGTGTAAGATGAGAAAGCCATGTGCAGTATGCGGTACAGGAGCAGCACGTGCTATAGTGCTTTCACATATGCTGCGTTTGCAGTTTGTAGGCTAACTGATCCGCGGCTGTACCAGAAACTACTCACTTTTTTTTTTAAATTTCAAATAAAAAAAAAGTAAAAAATGAGTTGTCTATACACTCTTTAAAGGTGCTCTGTGTAACAATTAGCGGCCTCTAGTGGTCAGTGGTGATGTTTCAGATTGCAACAAGAGCGTTCGTGCTCGTGTGCGTGTGTGTGTGCGATCTCAAGAGCGAGCATTCACTACCGGCCACACGGAGACTTTCAACGCAACAGCGAAAGCGTCACACACAGGGTTGCCAGGTCTGCACAACAAAACCAGCCCAATTGCTCATCAAAAGTAACCCAATCACGGCCAAAAATAGTCAATAACAATCATGTTCCAGTGGGTAAAACAATCGCGTCAACCCGTGCACTACACAAACAACCCGAAACAAGCGGAAACAGTGCAGGCATACGGACCTGGCAACACTGACATGCTGGAAACTCATGTAAACTCCCACTGCAACGTTACAATAATAGGCTACTTTTATCAGCTTGACGTTGAACTAATGCTCCATGCTCGTACCATGATAACGTTACATTGACTGCATTTAGCCGACATAGCATAAGACATTTCACTAACTATTCGTGTATCTTTCACAATCAGCAATGTCAACATAGGTGAGTGTATAATATGATAACGAAAACGGTGAACTAGACTGAACAATGTCAGTGTAACAGTAAAGACGGTAGGAAGCAGCATTACTGTACTGAACGTGTCTGGAAATGTTTATTATAAACAATATGATAGTAGAGGATGTGTAGGGATGAGTAACGGTAGGGATGAGTAACGGTAGACAGTAGATCTAGTACATAAAATAAGTTACACCTAGCTACTTTTTGTTACCCTGGAACAGTCTTTTGTATTCATTTCATGTCTCATGTAGTTTACCTTGCTATTTCATTAGAGTTTACTAATGATTCAAAAGCTCTGCCAATGTTGATCCGTGTTTTCGTCCTGAGTCGATCAGATTCACGTTTGGCCTGACGAGCTTCAGCAGATAAAACTTTTTTTTGTTTTTTATATATTTGTGGAGTGTGGTTGTGCTGGAGGCAGGTCGTTTTGGGGTGTTATCAGACTCCATGTCGTTAGCTAATAGCTGAAGTGCCGTCGGTCGCATAGACTGTAAACAAGGAGAGAGGCTCGGGAGCGCGCATGCACGTCACATCCGTTGGATTTCGCGGTAAATCCGACCCGGAGACTTCACATATAAATATAAATATTGGCCTTCAGAAGTAATAGCAAAACTCGACAAGTGGATCATTGTAATGTGTGATTACAACCCCTTCACACACAGGCAATAAAAAAAGGATTCATTTTAGTAGAAAAGTTACACATAGACCTTTAATAAACGTATTCACGTTTAAATCCAATTTAATCAATGTATTATTCAATGCTTTACTACTATATAGATTTATATATTAAGTTGCTCAAGCAAGTGGTAAAAATATTTAACCATGTATTTATATTAAAATCGCAAACATTTTAAATTAATACTTAAAGGGATAGTTCACCCAAAAATGAAAATTCTTTCATCATTTTACTCACCCTCAATTTGTTCCAAACCTCTATGTGTTTATTTGTTCTGCTGAACACAAAGGAAGATATTTGGAAGAAAACAGATCTCAATCCCCATTGACTTCCATAGTTGGAAAAAATACATACTATGGTAGTCAATGGGGATTAAAATAATAATAATTCATTACATTTATATAGCGCTTTTCTGGACACTCAAAGCGCTTTACATAGAAGGGGGGAATCTCCTCAACCACCACCAATGTGCAGCATCCACTTGGATGATGCGACGGCAGCCATATTGCGCCAGAACACTCACCACACACCAGCTTACTGGTGGAGAGGAGACAGTGATGAAGTCAATCAGTATATAGGGATTATTAGGAGGCCATGATGGACAGAGGCCAATGGGCAAATTTGGCCAGGATGCCGGGGTTACACCCCTACTCTTTCGAAAGACATCCTGGGATTTTTTGTGACCACAGAGAGTCAGGGCCTCGGTTTAACGTCTCATCCGAAGGACGGTGCTATTTTGACTATTTTGATTAAAATAATAATAATTCATTACATTTATATAGCGCTTTTCTGGACACTCAAAGCGCTTTACATAGAAGGCTTTACATAGAAGGGGGTGTTCAAGATTAAGTTTCAATCCCTTAGAAGCCTATGGAGGAGTGATCCAGCTCTCAGATTTAATAAAAAATATCTTAATTTGTGTTCTGAAGATGAACGAAAGTCTTACGGGGTTGGAACGACATGAGGGTGAGTAATTACTGACAGAATTTTCATTTTTGGGTGAACTAACCCTTTAAAATGGACAAAAACAGCAGACTCATAGCTTTTCTTTTGCTTTCAAATTTTAATACAATAAATCTTGCATTTCACAAAGAACTTGTTAGCATGTTATATAGGTATATAGCCTATTAATTATCGGTTTCGTATCGAATTAAAACTTTTTCGTAATCGTGTTAGGTTAGGACCTTTTTTTACAGTCTATGGTTAGGACCCGACAACGACACACATACACACAGCCAACCAACTGATGATCTTTATGACGTCTTGTTTTTGCTTCAGTGAAGTGTTACATGTTTACTTCCACAAAGAGGCTCGAAACATAACATTGTTATGATGTATTAGTTTTTTTTTTTTGTTCTGTTTTTTTTTTCATTTTAGCTTTTTCTACCAAGATTGGTCTTTTTTCTTTTTTTTGAGAAATAAGAAAAGTGAAAATGTAGATATTTTTGTTTAATTCATATTATGTTATTTATTATTTTTATTTTATTTATTATGTATTGACCATAATAGATTTTGTATAAATGGTCTTTGTCTTGTGATTTGTCTTAAATGTAATAATATTTTTACTGACAAAAAATGCCAATAAGAAATGAACAGTATCAACAGTATTGTTGATTGCGCAAGTTCAATGTATATTATAGGCCAAAAGCCAAATGAACGAGTACTTATGTCCTTTCGATTGCTTACCGTTGTTGGCCGGAACACGCTAGCATTCTGCTATTATGTGACGTCATCGCATTTTTGAACGGATTTTTAGAACAGATAAGTGAACTGAAAAATGCAATTTTCAGATGAGTGTATTATCTTAGCCCTCCCTTTTGAATGCAAATTTCAAATTACTTGACAAAAAAATACATGCTGAGAAAAGTGGATTTCTGGGGTTGAAAACGTACTCGGTTACTAACGTAACCTCGGTTCTCTCTAGAGAGGGAACGAGTACTGCGTAATATCTTACGCTATGGGGAAAACTCTTTTCCACGAGATATTGAAGCCAAAAATTATCCTTAATTTTTTACTAATGTAAAACGCTTTGCAGCAGCAAGCAGACCTAGGCGAGACAGCTCGCGCGCCTATTGGCTGCTCTGCGGCAATAGCAGCAGCCTATCGAGAGAGGCTCTGCGTGACGTCACGACGAATGGGGGCCCTTCGCGCCCATATCGTCACGTCCCGCCAGAAAGGGCGTGGTCTCGCCCTATATCTTGGCTCGATAGCTGCTCTTACGTCGGTTTTTATCGCCGAAGCGAACCAGAGCGTATTCCAAGCACGGCAAGATACGCAGTACTCGTTCCCTCTCTAGAGAGAACCGAGGTTACGTTAGTAACCGAGTACGTTCTCTTACGAGAGTATCTCTCGTACTGCGTAATATCTTACGCTATGGGGAACACAATGCAACACGCCGTGCTGGTAGGGATCCAACACCAAAGACCCAGGGGCCGAAGCCCGGGGCGCATATAGTGCATAATCACCATAAACTCACAGAGAGTGAGGGAAGAGAGGCTAGAAGCATCATTCCCTGTAAATAGCCTCCGAAAGGGGCCAATCATATGACAATAACCAAACCGTCAGGGTGAACATTCAGCCTGAACTGGGTGGCCACAAGTGTGTCAATTTTCAAATGAGCTGCTGTACCGGTCAGTGAGCGATACGCAGGCCAAACTCAGTATCCGAGCCGCACAGCGGGCAGATAGCACTGAATTCTATACCGCTAAAAGCTTAGCTTGTAAGGCGGGGACCTCCAGATTATAGTATTTTATAAATGTAGACGGCGAGGCCCAGCCCGCGGCCATACAAATATCTTGCAGGGTAACCCCGCTAGACCATGCCCACGAGGAGGCCATGCCTCTCGTGGAGTGCGCTCTAACACCCAAAGGGCACTGAAGGCCCTTAGAAGTGTAAGCCAGCGCTATGGCACCAACTATCCATCTGGATAAGCTCTGTTTCGACGCGGCAAGTCCCTTAGTACGGCCGCCAAACGAAACAAAAAGCTGCTCAGTCTGTCTGAAACCAGACGAGCGGGACACATAAGCCCTTAGTGCCCTGACAGGGCAAAGGAGACTCGCGTCCTTCTCCTCATTGAGAACCGGAAGGGCAGACAGGGAAATCACCTGGGCCCTGAACGGTGTGTTGAGGGATTTTGGCACGTAACCGTGCTTTGGTTTGAGTATGACCTTAGAGTCGTTAGGTCCAAACTCCATGCATGACGCGCTTACTGAGAGCGCTTGCAAGTCCCCTACGCGCTTCACTGAAGCGAGAGCCATAAGAAACGCCGTCTTGAAAGACAAGTGTTTCATGTCTGACGACTGGATTGGCTCGAATGGGGCGCCTTTCATGGCCTCCAAGACCGTGGAAAGGTCCCATGTCGGGACTGAAGGGGGCCTGGGAGGGTTTAGCCTCCGAGCTCCTCTAAGGAAACGCACGACTAAGTCGCTCTTTCCTAGTGACTGGCCAGACACCGGTTTTGCAAACGTTGCTATGGCCGCCACGTATACTTTGAGCGTGGAAGGGGACCTGCCCTTATCCAGTAGCTCCTGAAGGAAGGAAAGCACTTCCGTAACCCCGCAGTCTACAGGTGAAAAGCCCTGCGCTTGACACCACGCAGAGAACACAGACCACTTCGAGGAGTAGAGCCGTCTGGTAGACGGGGCTCTAGCCTGCGCGATCGTGTTTAGCACTCCCTCTGGGAGGTCAGCGGGTACCCGTTGATGGCCCATGCGTGCAGGGACCACAGATCTGGGCGAGGATGCCAAATCGAGCCTTCCGCCTGAGAGAGGAGGTCTCTCCTCAGCGGTAACGGCCATGGGGCAGCGCTGGTCAGCTGCATCAGGACAGGGAACCACGACTGGTTTGTCCAGAGCGGAGCTATGAGTAGCACTGGGCATCCCTCCCTCCTGATTCGCTCCAACACCTGAGGCAGGAGTGAGACAGGGGGAAAAGCATAAAGGGGGCGGCGGGGCCAGACATGGGCCAGCGCGTCCCGGCTTTTCGAGAAGAATCTCGGGCAGTGAGCGTTTTCTTGGGACGCGAACAGGTCCACCTGCGCTCTGCCAAACGTTTCCCACAGCAGCTGGATCGTCTGCGGGTGCAGAGACCATTCTCCTGCTGGAACGTTGTTTCTGGACAGCCTGTCTGGTCCCACATTTAGGTGACCAGGCACATGCGCCGCTCTCAGCGAGAGCAGGTTGTGCTGAGCCCAGACCAGGAGGCGTTCCGTCAGCCTGTAAAGGTTTCGGGACCTGACGCCGCCCTGGCGATTTATGTACGCCACCACTGACATGTTGTCCGACCGGACCAATACGTGGTGGCCTGTTATCTGGGGACAGAAGCGCCTTAGCGCTTTGTCGACTGCTATCAATTCCAAGCAGTTTATGTGTAGGAGCTTCTCCCGCACTGACCACAGGCCAGCCAGCGGTCTGCCCTCGAGCAGCGCTCCCCACCCCGAAGTGGAGGCGTCCGTAGACACCACCTTCACACTTGAGGGGATCCCCAGACTCACGCCCGACTGATACCAGTCGGCCGCTTTCCATGGTTTCAGAGCCGAAATGCACTGATGGTCGACCCTGAGGCGAAACAGACCTGCGGTCCATGCCCTGGGGGGAACTCGTGCTTTTAGCCATAGCTGCAGTGGGCGCATGCGGAGCAGGCCCAACTGGAGTACAGAGGCTGCTGAGGCCATAAGACCCAGCATTTTCTGAAACCTTCTGAGCGGGACTATAGAGCCGTGGCGGAAGGATTTCGCGACGTGCTGGATATTCAATCCGCGCTCTGGTGACAGGCGTGCCGTCATGGATAGCGAGTCTAACACTGTTCCCAGAAAGGAAATCCTCCGACTGGGGAGCAGTGAGCTTTTCGCCCAATTGACTGTAAGGCCCAGCTTCTCGAGGTGCTCGAGTAATGTGGCCCTGTGTTCTAAGAGCTCCGTTCGTGAACGAGCTAGAATCAGCCAATCGTCCAAGTAATTCAAAACTCGCATGCCCCGAAGTCTCAGGGGAGCGAGGGCCGCGTCCATGCACTTCGTGAACGTACGGGGTGCTAGGGACAGGCCGAATGGCAGGACTGTGTATTGATATGCCTGGCCCTCGAAGGCGAATCTCAAGAATCGCCTGTGATGGGACGCTATTTGTATTTGGAAATACGCGTCTTTCAGATCTATTGACATGAACCAGTCTCCTTGGCGCACTTGCGCGAGGATTTTCCTGGTCGTAAGCATCCTGAACTGGCGTTTCACGAGCGCTCTGTTCAGCAGCCTCAGATCTAGAATGGGTCTGAGCCCACCATCTTTCTTCGGTACCAGAAAATATCTGCTGTATAAGCCCCCTTCGCTCTGAGCCTGAGATAAAGGTTCTATAGCCCCCTTTCTCAGTAGTTTCGCTATCTCGGCTCGAAGTAGATGAGATACTTCGCTTTTCACCGTAGTTTCGACGCGCGCCGCGTAGCGGCGAGGGCGTCGAGCGAATTGTAGCGAATAGCCTCTCTTTATAGTGTTCATCACCCACTCTGATACCCCGGGAAGCCTTGACCACGCATCCGCGTGAATAGCTAGGGGCAGAATGAAATCTGGGCTCTGGCCGCGGGAAAGCGGCGGCACAAGAGCCCGCGTGTGCTGGGAACACAGCGCCGTGTTTACGGCGTTCGAGGCGGGGGGCGCGCTGATCACAGCGGGCAGCCTGGCCGCGCTCATCTCCTCTGAGGCGGGTAGCGCCGAGAGAGAGAGCGGGGCGAATCCCGTGGGATTCGGCGTGTCTGTGAGGAAATGTGGGCGCGGGACCACGGGCACATTTGCTACACTGAAAACACTGTCGTTTAGGGCCGACTGAATGTGTGTTGGTTTCGTTTTTACAGAAACCGAGGGACACGCAGCGTGTAGTGTAAGCGGGCATGGGGATATGGGCGCGTTCACTACAGTGTTTGCACAATCGACCGGAGTCGATTTTATTTGTGCGAGCCCTGCACCGTGGCGGGCTGTGTCTGGGTGTGGGAATGGGCACTGGGGCGTGGGCATTCTTACAACACTCATAACACCATCGGCCGAGGCCGGGACACCAGAAAATACACTCTTTATTGGATTTATCTGGGTAGCCGTAAAAACAGCTTTTGTGTGCAGGCAAGCGGGCTGAGACACCGGCTGCTTCACTGCAAAATACACTGGTACAGTCACAACGCATGGGGCTGAACGAGCGAGAAGTTTTGGTGGAAATCCGGCCGCAGCGGGATCTGAACACCGTCGTTTTCCTAGAGTGGCTAGGAAGACTTTGGGGCCTCGGGCTTGATCTCAATCCTCGGCCGGGGCCCGCGGTGAGGGGGGCGGCGTCCGGCGGAGCGAGACCGCGGTCTCTGATCCCGGGCCTGGCGGCGCTGTGAGGCGGCGGCGGCGGAGGGCGGTGCAGGCTGGGGCTGAGAGCTGCGAGCAGGCGGCTTGGTGCGGCCTGTAGCGGAGCTCGAGCGCTTCGGCAGGAAGTGCTTCATAGCCTGAGAAGTCTTCTGCACCTCAACAAACCTGTCCGCGAAGTCCTTGACGGCCGTTCCGAACAGGCCCTCCGGGGAAATGGGCGCGTCGAGGAACACAGAGCGCTCGGCTTCCGTCATCTCAGACAGCGTCAACCATAAGTGTCTCTCGGCGACAGCGAGAGAGGCCATGTTCCGCCCCATGGCTTGCGCAGCGGCTTTAGAAGCGCGTAGAGCGAGGTCCGTAGCGCTCCTCAGGTCCGCCACACAGATAGCACCGGGTCCCTCCTCGTCCAGCTTGAGAAGGAGGTCTGCCTGGTAGATCTGCAGAATAGACATCGTGTGCAGCGCTGAGACTGCTTGCCCGGCGGCGGTGTAAGCGCGTCCGTGCAGTGATGATGTCACTCGGCAGGCTTTGGACGGGAGCGTCGTCTGAACCCGCCGTCCCGCAGAGGGCGGGCAGAGATGCGACGCGACAGCCGTCTCCACCGGAGGAATGGCGAGGTAGCCTCTACTTCCCGCACCGTCGACAGCGGAGAATGCCGCGGAGGTAGAGGTACGCATCCTGGCGGAAAAGGGGGCCTTCCACGACTTTGCAACCTCCTCGTGAAGTTCCGGGAGGAAGGGCGCGGGCCTAGATTTTGACGGAGCCTCGTCTTTGCCGAGAAAGCGCCCGTCTAATCTGTTGCGCGGCGGCAGCGTGGGTGCCTCCCAATCGAGGCCGATGCTTTCTACGGCCTTGGTGAGCAGACGCATCAGCTCAGACTCAATGCCGGCTCTCTTCCCAGAGGGTTGGCGGGGAGCGTTAGCGGAGGGGAGGTCCACAGAGCTCGCCCAATCCTCGCTATCCGAAGCCAAGAGAGAACACGCCTCGGTGTTGTCGTCCAACTCGATGGCGGACGCAGCGGCGGACGGCGGCCGCTGTCCGTCGGTGAGCGACTCGAGCGAAGCCGGCGAAGCTGGCGGGCGAACCGGCGAGCTTTGGCGGGCTGGAGATAGCTCGGGAGCGCGCTGGGCGCGGCGCTTCTTGCGACGCGGCGTCACGGCAGGCTGGGATACGGGCTCGGAGAACGAAGCCAGGCGAGTCCGCAGAGTCACCATAGGCAAACGTTCGCAGTGATGGCATCCGCCGTCAGCGAGCGCGATGGCCGCGTGATCCTCACCCAGGCAGGACACGCAGATGACATGTCGGTCCTCGTCGCTGAGCGGGGCTCGGCAAGAACCGCAGGAAGGCATCTTTAAAAAGACGCCGCTCTTTTAGAGGGGGGTGGGAAAAAGCAGATATGCAAACACACACACACACACTCTATGCAGAGGAAAGGATATAACGCCGGAAAGCACAGCAGGTACGGCGGCTGAAGGCGGCGAGGCCAGCGACTCCAGACTCAATGGCACGTCCCGCTGAAGGCTACAGGTCGACGGCGCGGCTTCTCACTCTGGATCCAGCGATGCGTGAGGCTTCGCTGAAGAGATAAAAATCGACGTAAGAGCAGCTATCGAGCCAAGATATAGGGCGAGACCACGCCCTTTCTGGCGGGACGTGACGATATGGGCGCGAAGGGCCCCCATTCGTCGTGACGTCACGCAGAGCCTCTCTCGATAGGCTGCTGCTATTGCCGCAGAGCAGCCAATAGGCGCGCGAGCTGTCTCGCCTAGGTCTGCTTGCTGCTGCAAAGCGTTTTACATTAGTAAAAAATTAAGGATAATTTTTGGCTTCAATATCTCGTGGAAAAGAGTTTTCCCCATAGCGTAAGATATTACGCAGTACGAGAGATACTCTCGTAAGAGAACCCATAGACTCCCATTCATTCTGCACTCGCCTGCGAGCGCCCCCGCATGGACACAGACGTGTTACTGCAGCAGTCCAGAAACCGGAAGTAATCAGACAAGTGCCAATTCTCTTCTATAGGCTATATTAAAGCCCGTCTACGGATAGCCTAGGCACTTCCTATTAGCCCCGTTGTATCATCTTGGTTGCAGTTCCATTAGAATTCCACTGGAGGTGATCGCGAGCGAGCGCAGAATGAATGGGAGTCTATGGAGCTAAACGGCTAAATGTATCTCTTTCTCCTGCTTGTCGTTGAATAGACGTTGATTTTATTGTTAATTCCACAAGTTCAATATAGATTATAGACCAAAATCGAATGAACGAGTACTTATGTCCTTTCGATTTCTTACAGGTTAGGCCGTTGTTGGCCGGAACACGCTAGCATTCTGCTACTGTGTGACGTCATCACATGTTTGAACGGATTTTTAGAACAGATAAGTGAACTTAAAAATGCAATTTTCAGCAGACTGTATTATCTTTGCCCTCCCTTTTGAATGCAACTTTCAAATTACTTGACAAAAAATTATATCCTGAGAAAAGTGGATTTCTGGGGGTGAAACCCCATAGACTCCCATTCATTCTGCACTCGCTCGCGAGCGCCCCCGCATGGACAGAGACGTGTTACTGCAGCCAGTCCAGAAACCGGAAGTAACCAGACAGTGCCAATTCTCTCCTTATTAGACATTCTCTGGCTATATGCACGCATAAGTTTCGCATTTGACGCAAGGATGCTCTTCCGTTTCCGGTTGGGGAGATTAAAGCGGAGGAAAACCGAGGAAAACGGGATTATGGCAGAGTCTTCAAAATGTACTGTCCTCTCGTCTTTGAAACGAAACTTTCATATGTTTAGATGGAATTTTATATATAGTTATGTTTATTTAACATAATTTTAAAAAGAAGCATAAACACAACGAGGGGTGTCTGTTTTGTCTGTTTTTGTGACTAACGTTTCTTTAGTATAACCATGGAGTATAAAATTCAATATAAATTCTTGGTATTGCATTGGACTCTACGATCGGCGGAAGTTATCGAGCACCCTTCACCGGAAATACCGCCGTGTATAGAGCCCATTAGACATTCTCTGGGTGCTTCTCAATATCCCTCCTCATCTCCTCGCTCCTCTGTCCTCCATCCTATAACCCGGAAACTGATCGAGCTCAGCCATCTTGAAGGACATCTCAATTATCTAATTGCACACCGAGGAGGCGAGGATCGAGGAGTGAGGAGGCTTCCAGAGGAGTCATGAGCGATGCGGAAGAGTTTTATCGACTAAACGAGACGCACGCATCAATTCTCCTCCCCCTTCACATCTGTCACAATCATTTTAATTTATACTTTACCTTTGCAGTTTATATAAACCACACATCTCACATATTTCAATAGGGTAGCTTGCTTTATTGTTATTTATTATGAATTTCTTAAATAAACAAACTTTAACAACATAAGGGCAGATCCTTTGAGCGCTGCTGATGACGCTGTGAAGTGACGCTCGAGTGATCAAGTATTCCAATGTATAAAAAAGCTTTCATTCGATTCCTCTGTCCTCCCTTTCTTTCCTTGCAGCCTTCCCTCGCGTCCTACAGGGGGTGGAGCTGAGACGCGAGGAAAGAAAGCGAGGAAAGGAAACGAGGATGCACAAATAAGAAATGAGAAGCACCCTCTGGTATCATCAAACTACCCAAGCCACGTGATTTCAGTAAACGATGCTTTGTTACGTCTAGGGTTTACCTGATCTCTGATCAGTTATACATTTGTAGACGTTTTAATTAGACATTAGTATAATTAAAAGTAATAATAGTAGTTAATAGTCATTTATCAGACACCATTAATAGTTAGACATCAGCGTGTGGCGTTTCGAAAGCTTCGAAACAGTGAACCATTTTGCGGTCAAATTGTTTCTCCAATCCATAACAAAAGGATTTTTTATTTCCTGCTTGCGTTCGTCAATATAATTGCAGTGAACAATTACCAATGAAACTGGCAGTGAACAAAGCTCTACAAAGATGTAAAAGTATCACACAAATAAATAGCGCCGACTGATCGTACCTCAAATAATTCCAATGGTCTTCGGTATATGGCCACTAAGGGGTAAATGATTCATATATTTTTTTGTTAAAACTGAATATTTAGTTCTTTTATAAAATATCTTATAGTTATTTTTAAGACAGTGGGGAAAACTTAATTATGCCACGAGATGGCGACAAGTGAGTGTCTTTTGAGTGTCTTTTTGACCAGTGCAAGTGAGTGACTTTTTTTGTTGTTGTTGCCTTTTTGACATTTAATACCAAGGGTGCATTTATTTGATCAAAAATACTGTGAAACAGTAATATTGTAAAATGTTGTTACAACTTAAAATAACTTATTTTTTCCTGTTTCAAAATACTTTAAAACGTACTCGGTTACTAACGTAACCTCGGTTCTCTCTAGAGAGGAAACGAGTACTGCGTAATATCTTACGCTATGGGGAAAACTCTTTTCCACGAGATATTGAAGCCAAAAATTATCCTTAATTTTTTATTAATGTAAAACGCTTTGCAGCAGCAAGCAGACATAGGCGAGACAGCTCGCGCGCCTATTGGCTGCCCTGCGGCAATATAGTGCATAATCACCATAAACTCACAGAGAGTGAGGGAAGAGAGGCTAGAAGCATCATTCCCTGTAAATAGCATCCGAAGGAGCTAATCATGTGACAAATAGACCATACCGTCAGGGTGAACATTCAGCCTGAACTGGGTGGCCACAAGTGTGTCGACATTTTAATGAGCTGCTGTACCGGTCAGTGAGCAATACGCAGGTCAAACTCAGTATCTGAGCCGCACAGCGGGCAGATAGCACTGAGTTTTATACCGCCAAAAGCTTAGCTTGCAAGGCGGGAACCTCCAGGTTATAGTATTTTATAAATGTAGACGGCGAGGCCCAGCCCGCGGCCATACAAATATCTTGCAGGGTAACCCCGCTAGACCATGCCCACGAGGAGGCCATACCTCTTGTGGAGTGCGCTCTAACACCCAAAGGGCACTGTAGGCCCTTAGAAGTGTAAGCCAGCGCTATGGCACCGACTATCCATCTGGATAGGCTCTGTTTCGAAGCGGCAAGTCCCTTAGCACGGCCGCCAAACGAAACGAAAAGCTGCTCAGTCTGTCTGAAACCAGACGAGCGGGACACATAAGCCCTTAGTGCCCTGACAGGGCAAAGGAGACTCGCGTCCTTCTCCTCATTGAGAACCGGAAGGGCAGACAGGGAAATCACCTGGGCCCTGAACGGTGTGTTGAGGGATTTTGGCACGTAGCCGTGCTTCGGTTTGAGTATGACCTTTGAGTCATTAGGTCCAAACTCCATGCATGACGCGCTCACTGAGAGCGCTTGCAAGTCCCCTACGCGCTTCACTGAAGCGAGAGCCATAAGAAACGCTGTCTTGAAAGACAAGTGTTTCATGTCTGACGACTGGATTGGCTCGAATGGGGCACCTTTCATGGCCTCCAAGACCGTGGAAAGGTCCCATGTCGGGACTGAAGGGGGCCTGGGAGGGTTTAGCCTCCGAGCTCCTCTAAGGAAACGCACGACTAAGTCGTTCTTTCCTAGTGACTGGCCAGACACCGGTTTTACAAACGTTGCTATGGCCGCCACGTATACTTTGAGCGTGGAAGGGGTCCTGCCCTTATCCAGTAGCTCCTGAAGGAAGGAAAGCACTTCCGTAACCCCGCAGTCTACAGGTGAAAAGCTCTGCGCTTGACACCAAGCAGAGAACACAGACCACTTCGAGGTGTAGAGCCGTCTGGTAGACGGGGCTCTAGCCTGCGCGATCGTGTTTAACACTCCCTCTGGGAGGTCAGCGGGTACCCGTTGATGGCCCATGCGTGCAGGGACCACAAATCCGGGCGAGGATGCCAAATCGAGCCTCCCGCCTGAGAGAGGAGGTCTCTCCTCAACGGTAAAGGCCATGGGGCAGCGCTGGTCAGCTGTATCAGGACAGGGAACCACGACTGGTTTGTCCAGAGCGGAGCTATGAGTAGCACTGGGCATCCCTCCCTCCTGATTCGCTCCAACACCTGAGGCAGAAGTGAGACAGGGGGAAAAGCATATAGGGGGCGGCGGGGCCAAACATGGGCCAGCGCGTCCCGGCTTTTCGAGAAGAATCTCGGGCAGTGAGCGTTTTCTTGGGACGCGAACAGGTCCACCTGCGCTTTGCCAAACGTTTCCCACAGCAGCTGGATCGTCTGCGGGTGCAGAGACCATTCTCCTGCTGGGACGTTGTTTCTGGACAGCCTGTCTGGCCCCACATTTAGGTGACCAGGCACATGCGCCGCTCTCAGCGAGAGCAGGTTGTGCTGAGCCCAGACCAGGAGGCGTTCCGTCAGCCTGTAAAGGTTTCGGGACCTGACGCCGCCCTGGTGATTTATGTACGCCACCACTGACATGTTGTCCGACCGGACCAATACGTGGTGGCCTATTATCTGGGGACAGAAGCGCCTTAGCGCTTTGTCGACTGCTATTAATTCCAAGCAGTTTATGTGAAGGAGCTTCTCCCTTACTGACCATAGGCCAGCTAGCGGTCTGCCCTCGAGCAGCGCTCCCCACCCCGAAGTAGAGGCGTCCGTAGACACCACCTTCACACTCGAGGGGATCCCCAGACTCACACCTGACTGATACCAGTCGGTTGCTTTCCATGGTTTCAGAGCCGAAATCCACTGAAGGTCGACCCTGAGGCGAAATAGACCTGCGGTCCACGCCCTGGGGGGAACTCGTGCTTTTAGCCATAGCTGCAGTGGGCGCATGCGGAGCAGGCCCAACTGGAGTACGGAGGCTGCTGAGGCCATGAGACCCAGCATTTTCTGAAACCTTCTGAGCGGGACTATAGAGCCGTGGCGGAAGGATTTCGCGACGTGCTGAATATTCAATCCGCGCTCCGGTGACAGGCGTGCCGTCATGGATAGCGAGTCTAACACTGTTCCCAGAAAGGAAATTCTCCGACTGGGGAGCAGTGAGCTTTTCGCCCAATTGACTGTAAGGCCCAGCTCCTCGAGGTGCTCGAGTAATGCGGCCCTGTGTTCTAAGAGCTCCGTTCGTGAACGAGCTAGAATCAGCCAATCGTCCAAGTAGTTCAAAACTCGCATGCCCCGAAGTCTCAGGGGGGCGAGGGCCGCGTCCATGCACTTCGTGAACGTACGGGGTGCTAGGGACAGGCCGAACGGCAGGACTGTGTATTGATATGCCTGGCCCTCGAAGGCGAATCTCAAGAATCGCCTGTGATGGGACGCTATTTGTATTTGAAAATATGCGTCTTTCAGATCTATTGACATGAACCAGTCTCCTTGGCGCACTTGCGCGAGGATTTTCCTGGTCGTAAGCATTCTGAACTGGCGCTTCACGAGCGTTCTGTTCAGCAGCCTCAGATCTAGAATGGGTCTGAGCCCACCATCTTTTTTCGGTACCAGAAAATATCTGCTGTATAAGCCCCCTTCGCTCTGAGCCTGAGATAAAGGTTCTATAACCCCTTTCCTCAGCAGTTTCGCTATCTCGGCTCGAAGTAGATGAGATACTTCGCTTTTCACCGTAGTTTCGACGCGCGCCGTGTAACGGCGAGGGCGTCGAGCGAATTGTAGCGAATAGCCTCTCTTTATAGTGTTCAGCACCCACTCTGATACCCCGGGAAGCCTTGACCACGCATCCGCGCGAATAGCTAGGGGTAGAATGAAATCTGGGCTCTGGCCGCGGGAAAGCGGCGGCACGAGAGTCCCTGTGTGCTGGGAACACAGCGCCGTGTTTACAGCGTTCGAGGCGGGGGGCGCGCTGATCACAGCGGGCAGCCTGGCCGCACTCAGCTCCTCTAAGGCGGGTGGCGCCGAGAGAGCGAGCGGGGCGAATCCCGTGGGATTCGGCGTGTCTGTGAGGAAATGTGGGCGCGGGGCTGCGGGCACATTTGCTGCACTGAAAACACTGTCGTTTAGGGCCGACTGAATGTGTGTTGGTTTCGTTTTTACAGAAACCGGGGGACACGCAGCGTGTAGTGCAAGCGGGCATTGGGACATGGGCGCGTTCACTACATTGTTTGCACAATCGACCGGAGACGATTTTATTTGTGCGAGCCCTGCACCGTGGCGGGCTGTGTCTGGGTGTGGGAATGGGCACTGGGACGTGGGCATTCTTACAACACTCATAACACCATCGGCCGAGGCCGGAACACCAGAAAATACACCCTTTATTGGATTTATCTGGGTAGCCGTAAAAACAGCTTTTGTGTGCAGGCAAGCGGGCTGAGACACCGGCTGCTTCACTGCAAAATACACTGGGACAGTCACAACGCATGGAACTGAACGAGCGAGAAGTTTTGGTGGAAATCCGGCCGCAGCGGGATCTGAACACCGTCGTTTTCCTAGAGCGGCTAGGAAGCCTTTGAGGCCTCGGGCTTGATCTCAATCCTCGGCCGGGGCCCGCGGTGAGGGGGGCGGCGTCCGGCGGAGCGAGACCGCGGTCTCTGATCCCGGGCCTGGCGGCGCTGTGAGGGGGCGGCGGCGGGCGGTGCAGGCTGGGGCTGAGAGCTGCGAGCAGGCGGCTTGGTGCGGCCTGTAGCGGAGCTCGAGCGCTTCGGCAGGAAGTGCTTCATAGCCTGAGAAGTCTTCTGCACCTCAACAAACCTATCCGCGAAGTCCTTGACGGCAGTTCCGAAAAGGCCCTCCGGGGAAATGGGCGCGTCGAGGAACACAGAGCGCTCGGCTTCCGTCATCTCTGACAGCGTCAACCATAAGTGTCTCTCGGCGACGGCGAGAGAGGCCATATTCCGCCCCATGGCTTGTGCAGCGGCTTTAGAAGCGCGTAGAGGGAGGTCCGTAGCGCTCCTCAGGTCCGCCACGCAGATAGCGCCGGGTCCCTCCTCGTCCAGCTTGAGGAGGAGGTCTGCCTGGTAGATCTGCAGAATAGACATCGTGTGCAGCGCTGAGACTGCTTGCCCGGCTGCGGTGTAAGCGCGTCCGTGCAGCGATGATGTCACTCGACAGGCTTTGGACGGGAGCGTCGTCTGAACACGCCGTCCAGCGGAGGGCGGGCAGAGATGTGACGCAACAGCCGTCTCCACCGGAGGAATGGCGAGGTATCCTCTATCTCCCGCACCGTCGACAGCGGAGAATGCCGCGGAGGTAGAGGTACGCATCCTGGCGGAAAAGGGGGCCTTCCACGACTTTGCAACCTCCTCGTGAAGTTCCGGGAGGAAGGGCGCGGGCCTAGACTTTGACGGAGCCTCGTCTTTCCCGAGAAAGCGTCCGTCCAATCTGTTGCGCGGCGGCAGCGTGGGTGCCTCCCAATCGAGGCCGATGCTTTCCACGGCCTTGGTGAGCAGACGCATCAGCTCAGCCTCAATGCCGGCTCTCTTCCCAGAGGGTTGGCGGGAAACGTTAGCGGAGGGGAGGTCCACGGAGCTCGCCCAATCCTCGCTATCCGAAGCCAAGAGAGAACATGCCTCGGTGTTATCGTCCAACTCGATGGCGGATGCGGCGGCAGACGGCGGCCGCTGTCCGTCCGTGAGCGACTCGAGCGAAGCCGGCGAAGCTGGCGGGCGAACCGGCGAGCTTTGGCGGGCTGGAGATAGCTCGGGCGCGCGCTGGGCGCGGCGCTTCTTGCGGCGCGGCGTCACGGCAGGCTGGGATGCGGGCTCGGAGAACGAAGCTAGGCGAGTCCGCAGAGTCACCATAGGCAAACGTTCACAATGATGGCATCCGCCGTCAGCGAGCGCGATGGCCGCGTGATCCTCACCCAGGCAGGACACGCAGATGACATGGCGGTCCTCATCGCTGAGTGGGGCTCGGCAAGAACCACAGGAAGGCATCTTTAAAAAGACGCCGCTCTTTTAGAGGGGTGGGAAAAAAAGGCAGACAATGCAATCACACACACTCTAAGCAGAGGAAAGGATATGTACGCCGGAAAGCGCAGCAGGTACGGCGGCTGAAGGCGGCGAGGCCAGCGACTCCAGGCTCGATGGCACGTCCCGCTGAAGGCTACAGGTCGACGGCGCGGCTTCTCACTCTGGATCCAGCGATGCGGGAGGCTTCGCTGAAGAGATGAAAATCAACGTAAGAGCAGCTATCGAGCCTAGATATAGGGCGAGACCACGCCCTTTCTGGCGGGACGTGACGATATGGGCGCGAAAGGCCCCCATTCGTCGTGACGTCACGCAGAGCCTCTCTCGATAGGCTGCTGCTATTGCCGCAGGGCAGCCAATAGGCGCGCGAGCTGTCTCGCCTATGTCTGCTTGCTGCTGCAAAGCGTTTTACATTAATAAAAAATTAAGGATAATTTTTGGCTTCAATATCTCGTGGAAAAGAGTTTTCCCCATAGCGTAAGATATTACGCAGTACGAGAGATACTCTCGTAAGAGAACGTAATTTATCCCTGTGATGGCAAAACTTGAAAAACGATTACACCACTAGATGGAGACAAGTGAGTGTCTTTTGAGTGTTATTTACAGTTTTTTTATATTTTCTTTTTTAAAATGCTTATACACAATTTCTAAAACTATGACTCCTTTTCTCAAAACTATACACACAAAACATCACGCACTAATGCAAAAGAAAACATTTCATTCAAAACTATTTTAACTCTCCTAAAAATGGTGTATTTAACTATGTTTTTGCATAGTAACTCTACACACAAACAGTTATACACAACAAACCACACATGGATATGAGAAATCAAATGTAAAACACTACTATCTTGTTTTTTTTGTTGTTTTTTGCTTGTTCAGTGTTCAGTGGAGCACACATGAGTTTGTCACGGCACTCACAAGTATATGTATGTGCACAAATACATTGTATACTCAATATGTATGCACAATTGATTATTTTTACCATTATTAAATAGAACCGAATCAACACAGCACACACTTGAGCTGTATGATGACACTATTGGCTTGTTAGAGCTAACCTGACTCCGCCAGATGGATTTGCTCCGCATATCCATCTGGAAACCTTCCGTTGAAGTAGTTTTGGTAAGGGGCGAAAATACTGGTTAGCTGATTGGCCTGTGTTGGTGATAGACGGGCCAAATCAACCAATCAGATCAACGAAGCATATGAGAGCGACGACGAAAACACAACCACAAGCCAGGCTACTCTTGCTGCTGCAGGTAAAGGCTCGTTAGCTCTGTAATTCCGTAATAACTCTGTAATTCTGATAAAACTTGCTCGATAGCCACACTGATGCTAGTTTCATCCGCTGAAGCCGCCATGTTCTTAAGACTGAACTGTCGCGCTTCTCGTTGTGTCACACCTCAACCCGCCTCCAAGCCAACGCTGATTGGACGTTCGTTTGGTGAACTGCTCCCAAATTTTCTTTAACGGAAAGTATCCAGACTGATCTGCGAGTGAAACCTTGAAAGCTCGCGAGATCAGGATGGTCTCACGAGGCTATGTTAGAGCTGCTTTACAGCCGAATTTGAAACTTGAAACAAATTTGTAACAATTTGAAACAAATTTGAAACTATTTGAAACTATTTGTATTGTATCTCTCAGGTTACCCTGACTATATTGCTCCGGGCCCATTACTTTTTCAAATAAGTTTAAACAGGTATTGGTGAGCCCCTATTGCTCATTTTTAGTCATATTCTACATAACATGTTCTTTCTACCCTTTGATTTAACCATCATCATTGGCATCACTCTGATGGATTTATTAACAAAACCCATGGCCACATTAAGCTTTGCAGATAAAAATCCGCTTGTTGAAGAAAGTGTTAACAACAGCAGTGAACTGACGTGATATCTATGGACTTTAAAGTTCAGAGTTGGCGTTTTATTCAATTTTAATATCCGAATGTAATCTGCAAATGCGATGGACATCAGTTATGCTCATCTTCGGTAGCTCCTTTAAAGGCATCTTTAAAGTAATAGAAAAACATACAAAAGACCTGAACCGGAAGCGCTGCGACCGGTTTGACCTAAATACGGAAGTATGTTACACATAACCCCCGTTGATCTTGACGTCAGATTAAACCTTCCTAGTGGCTGTTCTGAGTTTTGTGATTCCTAGATATTTCAGTGTTTTCACTGCCACAGTTGTTCTGAAAAGAGAGTTTCCTGGTCTCTGAGCCTATTGTGTGAGAAACGCGGATATCAAATCTGAGCAGTAGACCATGTGCAAAGGAAGCCTGTCAGGACCCCAAGGGATGTGGTTTAGTGGTTGCTAGTTGATAAACCACTTATTCTACTCACTTATAACAAATGTGACTGTAAATGTGATTATAAACTGAGCTGTAGACTATGCAAAGAAGCCTGTCTCTCTCTAGTAGCTATGATAGGATAGGACGTCTATTTGGGACCATGGGTGGGACGCAGAGAGGAGCTCTTACACGCAAATTCGTGAAGCGTTCCTCATTTTTATTAATTATTAGTTATTAATTATGTGAATTACTGTAATTATTAATATTTTACACTGTATCAAGTGAAAAAAACAGTGTTTAGGCGTGCAGTACGCAGCCTTAACGCTAGAGCGCAGCATCGCACTGCAGTCTGGCGCTAGAGCGGCTCACTGGAATTTACTGAATTTACATCTTAAACACAGAACAATAGCAAAATAAATGTTTAAGTATTTGTAATGATTGCATTTACCATCAAAATGTTTATTCAGCCGATTTAATCAACCGTAAATTAATCAGACTGTATTTGCAATCTTAAACGATATTCTGAATCTTCGTTCCCTTTTACTTGAAATAGCAGATATCGACTAACCTGGCCCTAGCCAGATGAATTTCGCTCCGCCTAGCTCCACTCATCCATCTGGAACCGATCCATTGAAATGGCGTTTCAGAAGGCTGGGCCTTATCAAAAATCCTTGCATGTGATTGGATAAGCCACTTGTCTTTCATCTTTATCGACGTGCTATTTCAACCACTCACACCGAAGTCAACCCGTGACGCTGATGAGAGCGACGCAGAGCCGTTCTCTGATGTTCTTTTAATGAAACAATATTAGGTAGATTGGACAACACAGATGAAATAGCAGCATCAATGTTAACGCTTGCTTCCTCGATCCTCGATGCGAGCCGCCATTGTTGTCTGAATCAAAACAGTCTCACGGTCGCTTCTCCACTACGTCACATCTATGAAACTCCCGCCCTGCGTCCTGACTGGCTAAACCATAAAGTTGGTTGGAGAAATCACTCTCAATGGAAGAGGTTCCAGATGGATGTGAGAAGCTAGGCGGAGCGAAATTCATCTGGCTAGGGCCAGGTTAGATATCGACACAAATTTATCAAATATGTTTATAGACTAAACGCGAATGTATAAAGTAATTGAAATTCACTTACCATGCATGTGTTGTTTTCGCTGTCTTGGTTGACAAATTTGCGTCGTTTTTCTTGGCTTATTGTTTTTCTTTAGTAGCCTACCTGAAAACACAGAGCGAAAACAAGAATTATATACACTAAAGTGTGTTTTAATTTTCATTCATCACAAAGAAAACTCAACGGTGTTACTAAATAAATGTCTTTACATAATTTCTTGCTTCGTAATTAAGAGGAAATGCAGGACAAACGCAACTTTCTCCCTTCTGTCATCTGACAGATCAAACTGTAAAGAAACGTAATAAAAATCGATTATGCTAACAATTATGCGAACATAATTATGCCGGAGTTGAGACTGAAAGGTTGTCTAACTTGTTGTGTATGTAAACTAAACTGAAGTAGTTATCGATGTAAATATGGCTTGATATCATATTTGTCAATCATTGTATCAATCATTGTATTTCTCTAAACGTCAGATTAAACATTCATGACTATTTTCTGCAAATTGTTAGAGTATTGAGTGAAAAGGACATATTAAAGATTTTGTGAGACTTCATTAAAAAAATTAATTGCCAGTGCTTGTCAGCTTTTTTCTGTATGATCAATTATAATATTTAGCATTGCATTGCGCAATTATTACTTGTATTACTTAAAGTAAAATTATCTTTTTTTAATGTTTAGTTTTAATTTAATAGTTTAGTTTAATAACATAATAATGTTTAGTCAATTCCATGTGTATGTTATATATGTGGCAAATTCAGGAGAATCAGATGTGTGTTTGGACCAAATACTTCATTTGTACTTTCATTTTGTACATCATTTGTACTGACTCTACAAAAAGGGCAATAAGAAAGACAACAGGGAATGAAAGAGAATGCGATGCCATTATATGAAAAAAATAATGCACCCAATGTTTTAGAAGTAGCTGTATCGTGTGTAACAGAGCACGTGCTATTATACATATCACCCCTTATATCAGAAATAAAATGGACCCCAAACTTTCCCCCAATTGTTGATCCTAGTTCATGTCTGCCAGCTGGTATTATTTTGAATAAATATCATGAAAGACTTTTTAGTAATTTAACTTTTGCTGCAAGAAAGAACATTTTTATATTCTGGATAAGTGAAAAAAACTCCATTTAAAAAAATGGCATAACCTTGTGAAAGAGGAAAAAAATCCCAATGTAATTTTTAACATGTAGATTACATTCCTCAACAGACATATTCAATCGGATATGGACACCCTATTTGGACCATGTTTCTCTCACCTGATCTGTTTCTGTTTTTCTTGAAAGCTGTTGTTGGCTCAAAACGAGAAGCCTATTCTTGTGAATGTTTATGTATCTTCCCTCATAACCTATCTATTTATTTTATTTTATTGAGAATTTATTTGAGAATTGTGCATTTAAAGGAACCGTATGTAAGATTGTGGCCCAAACTGGTACTGCAATCACTTTCAAATGACTGTAGAGTGGTGAATCCCCTCCCCCTCCCCCTGACTCGAGGTTGCCAGATAGGCTGCAGGATCCAGCACATTTATTTATCCGACACGGTTGTAGCTGCAGCTGTGGTAACTAGAGCAGAGCTGGCAACCCGGATGCCGCAACACTATACTATACTACTGACTTTGTGATTGGTAGATAGGTGGAGGGTGACTCATCAGACCAAAACACAACATGACAACATCAGTTGAGGGCTGCAACCAAGGGGGTAATCCATCGACCGGAAGTTGAAGTCGGCCGGGTGCCGCCATCTTGTAGCAGAACTTCACTTGCGTTAGCATTTCCATTGACTCCCATTCATTTTGGCGTCACTTTGACGGCAAATAACTTTACATCTGAGGCGTTTAAAGACTCCATTTGTCCATTATTTATTTCTAAAGAAACACGACAATGTATAAAGGGCTCCATTACCTTCTATGGCCCAGTAGAAACAGTTTTTGTAAAAATGGGCTAACGACTGCATCATAACCACTCGACTCTCTGTCACGCTGAACAGTAATGACCGTACAGACAGGAGGAGAAGCTCACAGGCAATCGGGGGGACGTCCCGTCAAGGGAGAAGCCCATAGATAATGAGTCCATAAAAGCAACGGGACAAAATACTCCTGCTCACTCATGCCAAAGGACTCTTTGTTCAAGTTCCCTGTCTCTGCAAAATTAACATTGGCAATTTTCACGCACAGCTACTAGAAGATTTACGTCTGTCAGACAGGTTGCTCACGTCATCAAGCTTAGTTTGAATCGGTTTGAGTCTGCGCGTCAGGAACGGAAGTGCTAAAAAAATCGCTAAAAATTGGCTTCAACTGTCTCAACTGAGTTCCAATGAGATGGCTCTGTCCACTTCTTACACTGTCTATGGCTGCAACTTCACTTTTTAAATGACAATATCCTGGCGCGGACTACTGTTGTCAGTGATATAAGTATTTGAAATGAACATGATACCATAGCAAGTGCTTGGGAGCACTTCGACTCGGCACAGTAATATCATCTCTCATGAAATGTCCGCTCCCTCTCCTCCTCCCTCTCATTTCAACGGGAGCAGACTTTTCACGAGAGATGATATTACTGCGCCGAGTCGAAGTGCTCCCAAGCACTTGCTATGGTATTCTGCCATACAATATAGTTATCCATTTTAGACGCTTAGAAAAGCGCAACGTTTTATTTTGTGTCACTGTCCTAGGTCGAGTTACACTACTCTAGTAACTGTATTTAAATAGGGAAAACGTGGAGGTGTTTGGTCGCTTCTCTTCTTGGCACGTATTGAATGAACAGGGCTGAGATAAGATCTAACAAAGGTTCTGAGACCTGTCAGTCTCGCAGTAGAGCGTCTCACTGGCTCACAGCCTTCAACTTGGGTTCAAAGAAGTAACAAGAAGAGATGATCTGCTTCCAAACGAAGAAAATGTTGCAATTGTATTCTCAATGATCGCATTTACCATCCCGATGTTTCTTCAGCCGATTTAAGCATTGTTAAAGATAACTCTGAATCATCTTTAGTACTGAAAGACTAATAAAACATTCTTGACATTATCATAAGGTCTTAAAAGAATGAACCAAGAACTAAGGTTTTAGAAGAACCATGTCTTGAACATTGGGTAGCCTAACAATTCAAAATTCATTAAAAATATACATTAAATGCATGTATACTTTTTGAAAAATATTTTGAGTTGAAAATTATTTGTAAAATTATCTAGTAGCATCTTTCCCACAAGCTATGCTCATGATTTAAAATACTTGCAATATTTATGTTTTAAGACATGCATACATTCACATTTGTATGTCTAATGTCAAAAACACAAAATGTTTCTGGTCTCATCAGTTTATTATTAATTACATGAATCGTGTAAATGATAGCATATTTTCAATTCATAACAAACTTTTTATTAAAAAAAAAAACAACAACAACAACAACATTGCATTACTGGATATAACTGTCAGTTGTTTAACATTTCTATTGTAAAACAGATAGTTTAGCTACTTACGTCTTACCACACACTCTTCCACCGTTACAACTAAAGCGTTTAGTTGTAATTCGCACTGGTCCTCTGTGAACAGCAAGCCCCGCCTGACATCCTATCAACAAACAAAGTGATGCTTAAAGGAGTGCAGTAGAGCAGTATCAAGAATATCAATATCTAATGTTGGGCGGGACAATTTGGCCATTTCTAATTGTTGGGGAATGGACTTGTGTTGTGGTCCCACTGTTTGAAATGTTGACCAGTTTAAATTTCAGCATCCTGTTATAATTCAGAGAGCAGCATTTGTGTTGTGCACTGGCCCACAGTGAGGAAAGTGAAACTTTTCCTTGGAGGAAAGTAAGAGGAGACGACGGTTTCGGGAAAGCCTGAAGAGAAAAGCCACTTTTCCACCGTCGGCCCAAACCATTGTCTTTGTTTAACCGTTTCATGGTTTAATTTTCCACTGTGGGGTTGATAAAGGAGCTCTACGAAGTGGAATAATTTCATTATTACGAAATGTAATACAAATGCGTCAGTCGTTGCCTTTGTAACACAACAGCAGTATGTCGCATTTCACGCATAAGTTGCGCTTTAGACTTAAGTGGAATCCGTATGTTCGTTTGGCCGGGAGCTGTTTAAGGAAGTTTTAAATATGAATATTTTTCTTATACAAACTTATCACTTCAGAAGGCCTTTATTAACCCTCCGAAACCACGTGGAACACTTTTATGATGAATAGATGCACTTTTATGGACTTCAAAACAAATGGCCATTATAAAGTAAATCATGGGCTAATTTCGGATATTATTTACAAATAAATAACTATAATAGCATTTATAATAACACACTTTGTGTGTGTGTGTGTGTGTGTGTGTGTGTGTGTGTGTGTGTGTGTGTGTGTGTGTGTGTGTGTGTGTGTGTGTGTGTGTGTGTGTGTGTGTGGTGTGTGTGTGTGTGTGTGTGTGTGTGGTGTGTGTGTTCAAGAGGTGCAGGGCTGTAGCCTGAGTCCAATGCTGTTCAAAACGAGTGGTGCAGTTGGAGCAGTCTACAGGCCCTGGACTCACTCTACAGGACAGAAGCATCAAGCTCTTGCTAATAACATAAAAAGAATAATAACAGTCTGCTGGGAATAGGAGACAGCCCTCGCTCCTAAGCTAAAATCTCTGCTGCCTTTCTCTTCCTCGACACAGTTGTTCTGCTCAAGGATGTTCCTGGAGCTGCCGGTGGTGGAGCAGAGAGGGCGGTTGTTGGTGGAGCAGAGAGGGCGGGTGTTGGTGGAGCAGAGAGGGCGGGTGTTGGTGGAGCAGAGAGGGTGTTGGTCCAGGGTGAGGAGGTCATTGTTGTTTGGGCTAACCTGACATGTCAGGTTTTACAACAACGGGGAAGGGTGGAAGTCCTTTGTTAGGCCCAGTGAACACTAACATCTTCTGTCTGGCTACAGGAATCATGCTGTTCTGGTGGCATACACAGAGCCAGCACATCCTCTTGTAGTTGTTTTATTTATTTTGAAATGGCACAATTAATAGGATGAACTGAATCTGAGAATTGCACGACTAAATTGTAAAATAACCTTTACATCTGGATCTCAAAGAAGCTACTTACCAGAAAGAAAGTGTCTGCTGACTGACATCGAACAGCTAAATCCTGGTCTGTCCCCTCAGTGTAGGGCAGTTCCCCACAGGCCTCAGTATGGCCTGGTAGACTTGTAGAATGGCAGCCCAGTAATTTATTGAAATGCCAGTCTGTCAATCAATTTGTGGCAGCAACAGTCTATCTGAAGCAAATATGTAATAATAATAATAATAATAATAATAAACAGTACTTTTCTGACTTTTGATCAACTCGATACTGTTATGTTATGTAGGCTACACGTTGTCATGTTTATGACGTTAACAGACGGTAGGCCTATAAATCAATCTGGTGGAAATTAGGTTTGAACAGAATAAATGAATCAAAACACCCTTAAATTCTCCCCATGTCCTAGAGACTCCGAATAATAATAAGATAAGATAATAACTGACAAGACTTGAGCACATTAATTCACACTAATAACAACGAAATAGGCCTAGTATATTGTGTCGCTTTTTAAAAACGCAATGATCTCATCAGAACTCCGGTTCGTGTATTTTCCAATTGCGCACGGTGCACCACGCGCTTGAGTCAGAAAATGATTGAACTATTGAATCGGTTCTTCGAATCGATCAATTGAATCAAAAAGTAACCGCTAAATCGGGCTTACCTTGCTGGCCTCGCTCTGTGACGTTTCTTCAAAAATATTTTCCAAATATTCAGCAAACATTCGACGGGACATAAAGATAACTTGATAAACATGTAAACATTCATTTATTGCGTGCATTTACATCTGATTAAATTCGGTGTTTTACATTTAGTGTTATTTTGCACTTGTTAATTTTGCTTTACGTTACGATGTTTAGTTCACTAATATTTTGTTGTGTGTTAACGTTATATATGACTTCAGACTGATAAGATACCCACCATCCAGAAATTAATAGTTGTTTAATCTACAGTTAATGTATTTTTAACACATTCACATTCTTGAAGTGATTGCAAATTTAGCTTAGCCCGCAGCATTCCGCTTGTGAAACGTGAATTTCGCTTGTTATATATTATGAAATGTTTCCAAATTATTGAATTTTATTTCTCCACTGTACAACAGGGATCCCACTGAGTTGGTAATGGAGATGGGAAACCCCTCAGATCTGAATGTCTCCATGCTCTCGCCATCATCATCAGATTCAAGTAAGAAAAATAGCACGTTTAATCTCTATGCTGTTCCTGGTTTTGTCTTTCTGGATGTCCACAAGAGATTTTTTTTTCTTATTTTATACAGAAAGCAGAAAGACCTCCACATCATGCCCTTTAACCTCTGTCCGTCCTACAGAGGATGCTGAGCTGAGATCCAGTGTCTCTGTGAATAAGTGCCGTGTGTGCAGAAAAGAGTTTAAAACCAGCGGTGCACTTAAAACACACCTCTTGATCCACAGACATGAAGGGCCACATATCTGCAGCGTCTGTCAGAAAGTATTTAAAAACTATCATCAGCTGTAAGTATCACAGGTGCTGGCATCTCAGTGATTCAGTTATGGTCATTTATTCTCTAGATCAGAGAGTTTCAAACAGGGGTCCAGCAAAGGAGTGCTAGAGATGATTGAACAGTATATAAAAATTCAAAAATAAGTAACTAAAAACAAGGTTTAAACAACTAACCAAATAAACATGATTAAAATAATATAAATAATATTAAAATAATAAAAAGTCATTGAAATAATTGAGTAATACATTAGTACAGTACTATATACAACCCACGTGGGATTTACTATTAAGTGAATAGTGAATGAGTAAAGGATTAAGTGGTTTCGAGTGAGAATATATATTAGTGTATAAAATATAGTAATGCCTATCATGCACGTCAGTTTACTTCCTCGACCGGATATTATGATAGACCTTAGCCGAGGCAGAATTTACATTGTTATTCCAAAACTGCATCGTTCTGGCATTTAAAGATGAAACGGAAATTGTGATAGTCTTTCCTTCCCTATTGTGACGTATATCCGAGTGAAAGAAATGTAGGATACGACTTAATTTTGGAATTGATAGGATTGTTGTGGTGACAGGTTGTCAAATTGGATATCTTTCTCTTTTTGACTGCTGTAATCAATCTCTATATTTTTCCTTCTTTTGGAAAGTCGTGGAAACTATTTAACAGATTATTTTCTTTTGCTATTGGAGCAAACAGGAATACAAAACTGTTTTTTGCTGTCATCTCCCATTCACCGCTACATAAGTTTACCCAACTATGACAAGTTCTGCTTCTGACAAACCCGGAAACGTGAAAAAGGTCTTGTTCAGTTTCACTAACCCCACAAAAAAATGAATACATTTTTATTTTGAATAAAAATGTATAATTCTGAAAATTATTAATATTTTAAATTATATGCTATAAATTAACTATGCATCAATCCCGGGTCGTGTTTGCGTTCACACAGAAAGCAATTTCCCGACAATTTCCCAGGATCAACGCACTGTGTGAAAGGGGCTCATGTTGCTTCAATGTCGCAGACTGGACGTGGCAAAGTCACGTGACTACACACGCGGTAATATATTTTAAGGGGAAAGTGCATTAACATAAAGTGGGTGAAAATATTAATAGGATTAAAAAAAACAAAATAACCGACATGGTATAATTACGTCGGTTATAGGCTCTGAATTTCAGTTTCGATTTTCTTTCGATTAATCATCCAGCCCTATTTGAAAGACAACCGTTTATCCCGCCCTCGGATTGAGGCATGCCAATGGTAAATTCCCAGACCTAACATCTTGATGTGGGTCTGGCTTGCCAGGCTAATACTATTCTTCAGTTGTGCAACAACACAGATCCAAAATACTTTCACTCTGGCCAGTGGGTCATCCCTATGTGCAGTATTGTGCAAAAGTCTTTGGCACGTTAGTATTTTCACCCTTAAAAATGGTTTTAAGCCAGTTATTTATATATTTTGCTATAGTGTGTCAGTAGGACAACAGCCGGTGCTCCACACAAAGATATGATCTCATCATCATCATCGAGTCCATCTGTGATTACATGAAGAAACAGAAAAAACTGAGACAGACTAAATCCAGAAGAACTGTAGCAACATCTCCAAGATGCTTGAAGAAACCTTCCTTCCAAGCTACAGTAATGTGAAAAGTTGTAGGCACTTCGATTAAAATTCTGTAAAGTGAGAATGCTTTCAAAAAATAATGCCATAAATAGATTTTATTTAACAGTTAACTTCTATTAACTTAATCAAATCAATATTTGGTGTGACCACCCTTTGAGTTTAAAACAGCTTTTGTCCTCAGTATACTTGCACATAGTTTTTATTGTAGCTTTGCGGGAAGGTTTCTTCAAGCATCTTGGAAACGTTGCCGCAGTTCTTCTGGATTTAGTCTGTCTCAGTTTTTCCAGTGTCTTTGTGTAATCCCAGATGGATTTGATAATGGTGAGATCAGATCTCCCTGTGGATCATTTCATTTGTTGGAGAGGATTTGGACTGTTAGGTTCTGATTAGGTGATGGATGAGTAAAACCTTCTGGGTGCCGGTAAGAGCACAAATAATGAGGAGACAGGTGATCAGATTCAATTCTTTGTATTGGAGGTAGAGGGATGAGCCACAAAGGTATATTCAATGATGTACATAGTCTGGAAAATAAGTACAATAAAGAGAACGAATAAACTAAATATATACAATAATAAGCATTCACTGTTACATAATGAAGAATTATTATTCTTAATACGCATCATTGATATCTCTCTACTCAACATCCAGTTAAATAAACAGAAATGAGGTATTCCATAGGGAAATACACACTGTAAGCGACCATTCGTCATCAATAACATCCAGTGCCCATATATGGATAACATAATGGCTCATATGAAGAGCATTCAAACAAACATGACACTGATCATTCGTCTGGTATTAGAACATCTTAAAAGACCAACATCACATCATTAATAACCCATAACACTGATCTGCTGCTTAATAAAGAATGAATAATCACACTTTAAAGGAGTAGTTCACTTTAAAAAAAACTTTTGCTGATAATTTACTCACCCCCATGTCATCCAAGATGTCCACGTCTTTCTTTCTTCAGTCGAAAAGAAATTAAGGTTTTTGATGAAAACATTCCAGGTTTTTCTCCATATAATGGACTTCATTGGGAGCCAAACGGTTCAAGGTCCAAAAGACAGTTTCAGTGCAGCTTCAAATGGCTTTAAACGATATCAGACGATGAATAAGGGTCTTATCTAGCGAAACCATCGGTCATTTAAAAAATAAATGACAAAGTTTAAGTTTTTTAAGCACAAATGCTCCCTTGCTCTGTTCTGTGATGAGCATACGTGACTGTCCTGTTCGAACTCGTTAATCAAAATTAACAAATCTTTTTTCGAGTCATGACTCGAAGGGTCCTAGATAAGACCCTTATTCATCGTCTGGAGTCATTTAAAGCCCTTTGAAGCTGCACTGAAACTGTCATTTGGACCTTGAACCGTTTGGCTCCCAATGAAGTCCATTATAAGGAGAAAATCCTGGAATGTTTTCATCAAAAACCTTAATTTCTTTTCGACTGAAGAAAGAAAGACGTGGACATCTTGGATGACATGGGGGTGAGTAAATTATCAGCAAAAGTTTTTTTAAAAGTGAACTAATCCTTTAAATAATATTACCGATCTGAATAACACAGAACGATCTCTACAGGACATGTCCGGACATGCACGTATGTCACGGACACATAACTCTGTTCAGATCAGTTTAACACAAATATAATCAAATTGACTTACTTTGGAGGTCAGTGACTAACATCATGATTTTACAGCTGCAGCAATCACCACGAACGAACAGGAATCAACAACTTTACAGCTGACAGATCACACATACACAGCAGATAGGGCAGCTCTACTAACTACTGTACACTGCTCTGCATATTACCATGACTACAGTTTCAGAATAAATGTCCCGACTGAATGAGCCTTTAATACACCGCTGTTGTCCGACTCCTTGTGCATTTTCTGGATTATTATAATTAATGGCAAAATGAATGTTTGGAAATGTAAACTGATATTTCCTACTGGCACACTAGAGCAAAAGATTTAAAGAACTGGCTTAAAACCATTTTTGGGGGGCAAAAATACTAGCGTGCCCTAGCTGTGTGTTCACACCGCCGCCGGCGAGTCTTGTGGCAAAATTCGCTCTCACCGCCCTGCCAGAGACGCCATGGAAAGATTTGTGGACGCTCTGATGCTCTGACATAGCTCGAATGCTTGGTCTATTTTAAAACTTTATTTAAAGGGGCCGCAAAGCAAACAAGCATGTCGATCGTTATTTTTGCAGAAAATTGTTCGATGGAAAGAACTAAATTATAGTGACATATTTGCTACGAATAACAATAAAGCATTTGTGGTGTCTTTTGTGTTCATGTTAGTGCATTATAATTTCATTCCCGCTGAAAAAACAAGTTTTCTAGCTCAAAAATCTTGCCTATAAATAGTGTTGCGCGCCTTTTTATCAAATTCAAATGATCAACCTCTCCTCTATTTTGCTTGGGAACTAATGTGGTCGGAACCAAAGTTTACAGGAGTGCGTTCTCTGGAATCCTCTCAAACGGAGCACTTCTACATTCCGATTGGTTGCGCCGGTTGTCGCCGAACCGCATCATAGCTTATTTATCATAAAGTTTACCTGACTTCAACTTCTCCTCGCCGCTCTCACCATCGAAGACGTGCCGCCCTCGCCGGAGCTCGCCGCCGCGATCTATTGAAAATGAATGACTTCGGCCACTTTGAAGCTCTCGCTGGTGGCAGTGTGAACGCACAGTAAGACTTTTGCACAGTGCTGTAAATTTACTGGATATTTCTTACACTAGTCTGAAATAACTGATCCAATTTCATCACTTACAGAATGAGAGGGGTGCAGTTAGTCAAAGGTAAACAAATTTAAATTGCAGTGTTCACAAATCCTGTTTTCAGTGTCATTGTCTCCTTATTTCTCCATAGCACTTCCCACAAGATGACCCACCACAAAGGAAGACATATCACTGTACTCAATCTGGCTGCCACAAAACCTACAGTGACAAACACTCCCTAAAACATCACTGTGCGTCTCGACACGGAGTCCACTTCACGTCTCCTTCCTCCACCAGCTACGCTTACAACTATGACCTGTCGGCCTCACCGTGGGAGCCTACGGTTAATCGTGCGGCGGCGGCCTCTTCACCGCTCAACCAAAACCTGTTTTAGCTCCTGTGATAAAAGAGCGAAGTTATTCTGGAAAACCCAAGCTTGGGTTGCTGTGCTATGCAGAAGACACCCATCGCACTCAGTTAAAACGATCAACGCACCAGGAAAGCTGGACTTTAGCGACTGCCAGTAAATCGTATAAGGTTGAGGAAAGCACCAAGATGCTAAACTCCACCTGGACTTTAGGTCTCGATGCTGTTGAAGAAAATCCTGTGGTTTCACAGAATCCATTTCATGTTCGTGGTTTGGAAACCAATCTTGATTTCCCTGAGTCTTACTCTGAAGAATGGAAAGAGATGCTTTCATTTCAGCCTAACAGAGAGGCAGCGACGTCCAGCGTGGGCTGCCCTACGAGGCCACCAGCTTCAGTCGGCCCAAAAAAGCATCGTCCAATCCTGCTGAAACACAGTCTAAAAGACCCCAAACCTCTGAACAAGTTAAAGCTACGCCACTCCAGTTTTACTCAACCTGCCCTATTATGCCCTGAATCGAAAAGTGATTTTGATTGTAACCTTCCTGATCCTGCACTTCCTTCTCCTCCTCCTCATGCACCATTACCCAACAGCAGGAATAGGAAGTCCTGCTCTAAGGACGTCTTGTCTGATGTCCCAGCTCCTCCACTGCCCGTTCCTCAGCCCAGTTGTCATAAACGTTCACGATCACGCTCTTTATACCTTGTTTCACCTAGTCAGGTGGCGCTTGCATCTTTCAGCACTTATCTAGGCAACCCATTTTTACAAAAGGTACACAGCATTCCACTTTTTTCTATATGTGATCCTTTTTGGAAGAAATATTTCATTATCAATATTTTGCATTTCATTATACAGGAGTCCATTAGGAAATCAACAGGAGAGGAACCAAGCTCTGATTGCAGGTTAGAAAATGAGTGAAAGAGTGAAAGCAAATTTTTTTAGATTTTATGGGTATTTCACCCATTCACCCAAGAAGAGAGCCATGATGTTCTGAAAGGGATAATTCACCTAAAAATGAAAATGTTCATGTCCCAAACCTGTATGATTTACTTTCTTTTGTCAAACACATACGGAATAGCAATTAAACATTATTCCTTTGCTCACAGCTGTCATATAACATCTTTTCACCAATAAATTAAATTCCTTTCCAGCCCATCATGATTACCGAGTAAGGATATTAAAAAAATTATTTTATCCAAATAAAAATTGTATGATTTCAATCATTTCCGTATTAGAGTACAAATATCTCCAATTTAAACACTAAGAAACAGATCAATATTATTATGCTTAATCTATATCTAAATAGTGCAAATTTAGAAACATATATATATATTATATACACTACTGTTCAAAAGGCTGGGGTCAGTAAAAGGTTTGTAAAATGTTTTTGAAAAATCTTATGCTAATTCTGCATTTATTTGTTCAAAATGCTTTAAAAACAGTAATGCACATATTTTTACAATTTAAAGTAACTGTTTTTTGTTCGAATATGTCATTTATTCCTGTGATCAAAGCTAAATTTTCAGAATCATTATTCCAGTCTTTAGTGTCACATGATACCGTTATGCTGCTGATTTGCTGTTCAAGAAACATTTCTGATTATTATCATATTATTATATGGAAACGGTTGTGCTGCTTAATATTTTTGTGGAAAACTTTATAATTTTTTTCCAGGATTCTCTGATGAATAAAAAGTAAGAAAAAAATTTGTTTACTGTAATCTTGATCAATTTAATGCAACCATGCTGAATATAAGTATTGTTTTAAATTTAAAAAGTTTAAAGTTAAAGTTAAAAAATGTTTTAAACTTTCACACTAATTATATAGTGCTTTTTTGTTGGTTTTGGAGCTCGACAGCTGCTAGTCTCTATATGTGTTCATAGTATGGAAATGAGCAACATGAACATACTGTATATGTTTGTTTTTTGTAAAAGTAATTTTCGGGGAACTATTCTGTTAAATAACTGCTGACGTTGTACTATTTGTATATTTTCTACCAGACCTAACACAAACACTTATATTCTGAATCAGAAGGTCTACGATAAAATCACTGTAAGTTTTACTCTGGTTTGTTTCCTGCAGAACATATAAAAGAGCTTCATCTGTACGCAGAGCTCGATCGCAGCCCTCAAGTTCTCAAGAAGCTCATGTCTCTGATGGAACAAAGGAGAAACATAATTCAGAGCCGTCTGCCTCAATGCTGGTGCTCACATTAATTCAAGTATAATTGTGAACTTAAAACATGAAAATCAGCACAATACTTACATTAACGTAATTTATCTTCTGTCACAGGATGAAGGACAGAAAGGGAATTCAGGACAAAAGCAAAAGTCCAAATGGACAAACCTGTCCCCACTGATCATGCCTGTGTCTGTCCCAGTCTCTGTGACAAACGTTTTAGACCCCCATGCTTCCACACATCAAGTAATGTTGTAGTAGATAACAACATAACAATAAACAGTGAATATCCTAAGTTGGCTTTTTTATCATCGCTCAGGGATAGTTTAAAAGGTGATCATGCACTAACCACTAAATATCTTCCATAGGCTGAGAGGTCACAAACTCATGAGGGTGAATCTAAGAGGTCTCGTTGTCTTGACCCTTTAAAGCACCTGATCATCCCCAGTCCACCTCTGCCTCGCTCATCTTCACCACAGTGGGTCCATGATCAGGAAACCCAGGGTTTGCAGAGATGCCTTGGTTACCCCAGTCAGCTGCGCTCACCAACATATCTGGCAGACAACCTGCTGAGCCCTCGGTTTCATCCCTACACCCCTCAGCCCATGCTGAGCCCTCTCCGTCCTGGGACAGGCCTCTACTCTAAAAGCCTTCCGCAGTATCAGCCATGCCCACTGCCACCCAGCACCCTCGGTGAGCACTAAACCCATGATTTCAGATTTAGTTCGATTTTCTGAGAGAACCTTTTTTTTTTTGTTCCAACTTCTTGCCAAATAATTTTAAACCCTTTGAAACCCTACAGATGGCGTCCCCTTGCCAATCGACAACACAGTCGTCAACATAAGGCCGTGAGTCACTCTACATCTGTATTAAAGACCTATTATGCTGTTTTTATATTTTCAACATTCTTAATGTTTCTGTTTGAGCATGAAAAAGGTCTGCAAAGTTACAAAGCACAAAGTCACTCCAAAGGGATTCTCTGTATCAGTGCTCACTGTTTCTGAACTCCCTGTAACGCCTTGATTGTAGTCTTGAGTTTTCTTCAGGGAACATAAGTTACAGTATTCCTCATTTAAATAATTCCTGCCCAATGCATATGCAATATAAATTGAGCGAGATTAGTAGCGTGTTGTGTTGTTGCCATTCCCAAGAGACACTGTTTTTTCCACTCCGTATCTAAAATGGTAATGATAAGGGGCGTGACATTTCCGAAACATGTTTAAAGTTGTTGACCAATCACAACACACTGATCCAGCCGACCAATCAGTGCACATTGCACTTTTTGGAAGGAGGGGCTTCATTGAGGTAGGAACTGGGTGCATTTCCCAAAAGCATTGTTAGAAAACTATTGTCGCATGCTCCAAAATATATATACACATATATATATATATACAGGGGTTGGACAATGAAACTGAAACACCTGGTTTTAGACCACAATAATTTATTAGTATGGTGTAGGGCCTCCTTTTTTGGCCAATACAGCATCAATTCGTCTTGGGAATGACATATACAAGTCCTGCACAGTGGTCAGAGGGATTTTAAGCCATTCTTCTTGCAGGATAGTGGCCAGGTCACGACGTGATGCTGGTGGAGGAAAATGTTTCCTGACTCGCTCCTCCAAAACACCCCAAAGTGGCTCAATAATATTTAGATCTGGTGACTGTGCAGGCCATGGGAGATGTTCAACTTCACTTTCATGTTCATCAAACCAATCTTTCACCAGTCTTGCTGTGTGTATTGGTGCATTGTCAACCTGATACACGGCACAAAACTGTGCTCTTACCCTGCTAATTGGACCTTCACAGTCTGCTCTTATTGGTTCAATGTGCAATTAATGAAGATTGGCCACCAGGCTGGTCCAATTTAGCCATGAAACCTCCCACACTAAAATGAGAGGTGTTTCAGGCCCTGTCCACACGGACACGGGTATTTTTATAACCGTGACTTTTTCTACGCGGTTCGGCCGTTCGTCCACACGGAAACGCACTGAAACCGAACATTTTTGAAAACCCCTGCTGAGGGTGAGGATTTTCAGAAACGCCGGTTACGTGTTGTCGTGTAGACAGTGAAACCGGCGTTATTCGCCTTGAGACGTCAGAGTGTGCGCCGTTATCCACTGTGTTTGACGTCAGATTTGCGCCTACCGGAACCGGTAATAACTTTTTGTTAGGCTTCTGATTGGCCAACGTGGCTTTACGGTTAGGGTTATATCGCCGCCTGATGGCGTGGCATGCTCTTGACCGCGCTTGATAGCGTGTTTTTGCATTTTCACGTAGACGGAGACCGAGCATGTGTGGACGGGATTTTTTTTTAAAACGCAGGAGGAAAAACTCCGGTTATAAAAGTGGCCTCAGTTTTATTGTCCAACCCCTGTATATATATATATATTTTTTTGTTTTACATATTTGACATTGTTGCAGCACCTTTCTTCACAGTCTGTCAGTAATGCTCTGGGCTGAGTTTCCCAAAGCCAACTATGGACGCAAGGTCCGCCTTTACCAACACAATTCAACGGAACTTGCGTCCATAGTTGGCTTTGGTAAACGCAGCCCAGAGCATTACTGTCAGACTGTGAAGAAAGGTGCTGCAACAATGTCAAATATGTAAAAAATATATATATATATGTATATATATATTTTGTAAACATTTAAGCATGAAAATCTATTTTAGTATTTTAGTAGTAGTAGTTTTTAGTTAGATTTGTACGATTATGATCTTTTTATGAATTAATTATTTATTATATTATCTCAGGTCCCTAGAAAAGTTTTTGTGGCAACAAAAGCTTTAATTTATTATTGCAAAATGTTACTTTTTATAATATAATACCAACCAACAGTTTGGGTACACTTGACTGAATGATCTTAAAGACATTTTGATCTAAAGGCTTTTGTTTAAATTCGCCTTTGTTACTTGTATGGATCAATACACACACATAGGAACATGGGTTCCACTGCTTCTCAGTGTCTATGAAAACAAAATATTGCACATAATATCTAGTTATATTCAAAGTATATATTTTTTTACAAAAAGGATTGGAATTAATTACCTAAATACAGAGGAAGATTCTACACAGCCTTATTTACAGGACTGTCCATTTCCTTTGTATGTTAATGGCAGTAACGTTTGTCCCGTGTCCTTTAGGAGGATTAACGTAGGTTCACGTTTTCAAGCAGAGATCCCCCCAGTGCGTGACACGCTCTACATGCTTTATGAAGAACACCCTGCTCATCTCGTCTGGACTCCTTGGAAAGATCTCTCTACCAACACAGAGACACAGCAAAGGGGTAAACACCTTTATTTGGGTCTGTTCAAAACAAGAACTGAAATAATCCAAAACTAGTTTTTTTTTACCTCCTCAACAACTGTCTTAAAAAACAAATGAGAAAGCCTAATGTTAAGTGTGATTTCTAATCCTGAAAAAAACTAAATTAATAGTCACCATAGGCATTTTTTGTAATGAATATAGTTTTTTTTTAGTTGTCATATACTAGTGTTGTCACAATACCAAAATTATGACTTCGATACGATACCAGACTAAAATACCTCGATGCCGATACTGAATCGATACCATGGGGAAAAAATGAAACCAGTAAAAGTAACTGAAAAATATGACATACATACAATTCATTGTTTTATAAATTAATTTTTAAAAAAAATTAAAACTTTGTTCCTTCCCTGCTTTTTGACCATTCCCTCGCCTTTATTAAATAAAATAATAATAATTACCAAGTGCCAGTGTGTATGTCCTTACAAAGATGTTTGCAACATTGGCATAATTACAATATAGATATTTAATTCAATTGTATCTTTGTTATTAAAAATAAGCAGAAAAGCAAATTACAAACAATATGACAAATACTATGAGACAAATAAAATAAACAGTGCTTCATTTCTTTTTTGAATGCTACTGTGAAATAGACTACTGTTAGAAAGTCTCAATAAATTAACTTTAGACTGATTCTTAATAAATAGATCATTGGGTGATTGTCTATTTTCTGTTGTTGTTTCATTAACATTAATTATACAGAATATTAGGCTTTGTCGAGTTCAATCATCGAGTTCGAACATCCGGCTTAGCCACGCTGGATTGTTTTTGTTGCATTAGATCTGCTAGTGTCGAGCTAGGTGGTTGCGCAAGTTATTTGTGTTGTTACAATATTTAAGAACGGTGTGGTAATGCTTACAGACCACTTTGGTTTTATCCACCAAACGTCGGCTTTTAACGTTGGTGGTGCAGGCTTGAACGGAGTGCAGCTGCTTTCCGCTATCTTGCTGTTTTGGTAAAGCGGCCCGTCTTGTACAACGCTGAACGCTCTCACTAGAGCGTTGCCCACAGCGCCGCCACTGGCCAGTGGCCTTAATCAATTCATAGGATTTGATTTATCGATATTGAATTGAGAAACAAATAATTGCAATGCATTGATGAGTCGATATTTTTACCCAGCCCTACTTTCAATATTGTTGTGGATAATGGGTCCCAAAAGGTTAACTTGAGAACCACAGGTTTAGACACTGGGGGCCTCATTTATAAAACGTGCATACGCACAGATTAAATCTTAAAGTGTGCATACGTTAAAATAAGATTTCAAAATAAGGCCCAAAGGCGTGAGTGCCACGCAGAGACACCCAACAGCGACTACACAAGACAAGCAAGGGAGAGACCAACCAGACAAGCCAAAGCCAAATGGGCAAAATCCATCGAAAAAGCTGCCAGGGAAAGCTTCGACCAAGACCTGCGCACCATCCTTGAGAATTCGCTACAAGGCAGCACAATCACCAAGCTAAACCTCTTTAGCAGCATTGTTCATGCGGAGGGCAAAGAGACGTTTTTGGAGGTAATCCAGAAGAGGAACATCCCTAGGGAGGTGGGAAGGTGTGAGCAAGAGATTCACAAGCTCGTGAAGGAAGCTGGCAAAGTCCTTATGCACTTAGGAAGTCCTGGCGAAAAGCAGATGAGAACTAAAAGGAGGGTCTGAAAGCGCTCTGTGACCAGATCAGAAGCAGGCTTGCAACCCTGAGAAGTGCAGAAGCGCAGAGGCAAGAAAGAAAAGGAGCGAGCAAGTTTCTTTCGGGACCCTTTCAGATATGGCCGAAGCCTGTTAGAAGAGAAGAAGAGCGGGAGGCTGGAAGCTACCAAGCAGGAGCTTGAAGAACACATCAAGAATCAGCTAACCGACCAAGTAGGGGTGTGCGATATCACGATTTTTGATCATGGACGATTAAAATGTCTCCACGATCTGCTTTTGAAGAAATTTAATAGTATCTTGCATTCTATCAGTTGCACTTCTGGCGCCTCGGTCTCAACATACTGTACAACGCGACGTATATTCACATCAAATGTTAACGCAGAAGAACGGGACACTGCAATTCACAAAAGTTATTTGTATAATTTGAATAAACAAGGCTTTAAAGCCTTGCCGGTTAAACATTTAATTTGCGTCTTAAAGCGACAGTAGCTTGTCCTTAAAGGGATAGTTCACCCAAAAATAAAAATTCTGTTCAGTATTTACTCACTCTAATGTTGTTCCAAACCTGTATTAATTTCTTTCTTATGCTGAATACAAAAGAAGATATTTTTGAAGAATGTGGGTAACCAAACAGTTGCTGGTCCCCATTGACTTCCATAGTAGGAAGCAGAGCATGTGAGCGAAGCAGAGCATGTGAGCGAAGCGAAGCGGTGTGACGCTTAGCTCAATATTCCGCTCTATGCGCATGCGCTCCACTCAGTCGCTCGCGTCCCAAGCGAACGCTCCTCTGATGAATCGCTCACACTCACCAGTAAAACAAATCCCGCTCAGATCACGCTCAGACATAAAATGTCTCTGTAAGCTACTTACTTTCTGTTTGTACTTTGTAATGAATATCTGGAATAAATGTATAAATTACAGTAGCTAGGATTGTAAATAGAAGTTATTTCGGGGTGATTCTGAATGAAAGTCTGTTCTTTTTATTCATATAAATGCATTAAATTAACTTAATTAAAAAACATGTCTAGCCCTTTGGCAAACTTGCCTATTAAAGGTGCCCTAGAATGTGTTGAAATAATATTTTAATTTTGTCTCTGATATCTACATAGAGGGTATTGGCTTATTTAAGGGCATTTAAAATGTCCAGATATGGTTTTACAGGTCCATTTTCAACTCTAGAAATTGGCCCTAGAATGAAATGGTCTGTTTTTACCTTATTTTGAAGGATCATGAATACTAATGAGGAGTTCTGCTCTGATTGGCTGTTTCACTGCGTTTCACTTTGAAATAGGTCTTACTGTCTATGTGAAATACAAGCGTGCAAAATAATCATACGTCAGTTTTCAAAAATTAAAACATTTTAACAAATGGACTAACGTTAGATGCCTTGTCAAATAAATATAGCTTCAACTTATGTGGTGGAGAATCTGACGTTAGCTAGAAGGATCGAGTGAGCTAACATTATCTGTGAGCAACTAAATTAACGTAGTTAGCCCCTGACGTGTTGTTGATAGACAAAATTAAAATAATTTGACAAAAGGGAATTTACATATGCGTCTACAGTATTATTTTGTAGATTTATATGACAACACATGCAAGAAATATTAACCTCAGCGTAAATTCTTTTGTCATACTATTTAGTTATGCTCGTTACTTGGAGTTTGCTATTTGTTACTGTACTAAGATCTTGCGCTGGATCTAACACAGTATAAATTATCGTTAATAAAATCACTACTTACCGGTTGCGGGAAGATAGTTGGAATTGACCCTTCGCAAAGACCCGCCCTCCTTAGTTACTGTCGCTATGTTCCGACAAGCTACGCCGCTCTCATGCTCTCACCATGTTCTCACGCAGTGAAAAATACATCGCGGAGCAGAGAGGAGACTGACAACACGCGGGCAGACAGGACAGACCAGGTTACTTTTCGGTTACTTTTGATATTAAGCATATTAAACAAAGTCTCAGCTTTCAAATGTGGTCATTTTTTGAAAGAAATTTAAACAATAAATACCGTTTTGGGGCTCTTTAATGTGCCGTGACAGATCGCTGTAGAGCATCCGTTAAAGCTGCTCGTGATCCGATCATCTCTTCCTTCTAGTTCATTTATAGCATCAAATAAACATGAACGAACATAAGAAGTAATGTTGTTTTAAACCGCGGAAAGGCGTCAGTATATTCATTTTACCAAGTTAAAATCCTCCTAACTCTACTGGCTGCTTTTTCGGACAAAATGGCGGATGGCGAAGTATGATTGGTTAGAACACCTGTCAATCAAGCTCCACGCGAAGGGTCAATTACCCCCTTCTTCAGTATGAGACGCTGAGAGAAGCTTGATATTGTGCCAGGTTAGAAAATAAGTCTGTGGTGAAATGGGCAGAGAAAACTAACAACTTCGAATTAAACTGTTGCGGTATCCGATTATAGATAAACATCAACCTGTTGACATTTCTTTTCTGTGGGAAGGGTATGAAAAGTCCTCACATCCCCTGCACAGCCTGGCTGGAACATAACATTTATCTGCAATTTTCCCTATGATCCTCGCTTGTTTCTTCACCTGCAGAACTTCTGATGATTTGGCTGTGCAGTTTCACCTGGCATTGAACATGGGCTGGCATATGCAAAATTTTGAAGGCGTACATATTAATGATCCCGACTGTTGCGTCACAGTTGGTGTTATGTGGAGATTCGCCTATTTTTCAGGGGGGGGGGTTTCAAAAACGAGATTTAAATAAGAAGGCGAAAAAAATTGTGTTTGAGACTCACTGTATGTCATGTCCATGTACTTAACTCTTGTTATTTAACTATGCCAAGATAAATTCAATTTCACATTCTAGGGCACCTTATAACTGAAATAACTGAAAATGTATATTTGATTTTCGTTATTTTATTTCCGTGAACATAACTGCAGTTGCAAAACAGACATATTAAAATGCGCAATATATCTTATATATATATATATATATTATATATATATATATATATATATATATATATATATATATAAGGCATATATCGTAACGATTTAAGAATTTGTGGAAACGAATTTAATTCGTGGCCACCCTAAATGAGAGAACGAATTCTTAATTCATGGGAAATTGGGAACGTAATGTTAATTTGTATATTACAATATATTTTTGTCTGCATGTCATGAGAGGGGCTCAGTACAACAGCCTACCTTACCCATTTTTCTATTAATTTATTTTCGAATGGTATTGGCTATAGCTCACCTTTTGCTGCACTACCATGTTTGCGTAGCACATCCTCGTGCTTTCTGACAATGTGATGCTTTAGATTCCAATATGAATCTTTGCTAACTCTCACAGTCTCTCCACACTCCCTTTAAATTTCTCCTCCCTGCTGGTTCTTAACTGTGATTTTTACTGTGCATTTATGCATAAGGCTCACAACTTCCTTAAAACAATATTTGAACTCCATAACCAATATTGCTTTAACTAATTCAATGATTCTCGAACTAGCAAATCACAATAGGGCATTCTGGGTAGAGCGAGCGGCGCTGAGCGAGCGGAGCGGAATCTTCAGAAAGGCGCTCTCCGCTCAGGAGGAAGTATTACCGCTCCGCTCACATGCTCTGGTAGGAAGAAAATATACTATGGAAGTCACTGGGGTACATCAACTGTTTGGTTACCCAGATTGTTTCAAATAACTTTTATTTTCAACAGAAGAAAGAAACTTATTCAGGTTTAAAAAACTGGTGTGTGTAATGTGTATCTTTGTTCTTCATTTTTAATAACAAAGAAAATAATGACAAAGATTTTTATCTTCGCCACTTTGGCCTAAAGGTCTGCCATTCTTTTTTATTTTATATTTTGTTACCTAAGGCTTTGTTTTTAAAATAGGGACATTATTTTGGCATTAGGCTAAATAGTAAAACTAACATTTCACGAGTTCACACTAACATACAATTAAAGGGAATAAAGTATAATGCGTATTTGGCGTGCTGTCCTGGGGGAGGGCTCCAAACTCGGAATTCGGCCCGAACCCAGAGTACTCACCCCTGTATGTAAAGTGGTTTAGGACTAGAAGTGTGGAGAAGGGGTGGTGGAGGGACGCTGCTAAACTATATATACGCGTTTTAATCATGATTGCCGAGTGCTCTCCACCCGTGTTTATTATCTGAACGTGCTTCTCCCAACTTTAATAAAACGTCATGAAAAAGAATCGTGATAAAATCGTGAATCTTGATTTTCATGAAAAAAATCGTGATATGATATTTTTGCCATATCACCCACCCCACGACCAAGGAAAGAACATCCCGCTTGGGTTGCCAGGGCATGTGCCTTGTCCTGCTGAGCCTTCGCTGAATTTGACATGAAACCACCCAAATGTGCTGAAGTCAAGCTAGTTGCAGACAGGGCAAGGTCGGCCTCTGCACCAGGTCCTGAATGGCGTGCCCTACAAGGTTTATAAGAACTGCCCAATGGTGCTGAAGCTACTCTGGAGACTGATGAGAGTAGCGTGGAAGGCCCAGAACATCCCCTCAGAATGGAGCCGTGCAGTGACAACCTTCATCCCAAAAGAACAAAATTCCTGCAACATCAACCTGTTTAGAGGCATTGCACTTCTAAACATGGAAGGGAAAATATTATTTTCTGTGGTGGCCAAGCGCTTAACCAACTACCTCCTGAACAACTGCTACATTGACACCAGTTGCCAGAAGGCAGGTGTCCCAGGGTTCCCCGGTTGTGTGGAACACTCAATGTTCTGGGAGCAGATTCAGACAGCCAAGCGAGAAAAACAAGATGTAGTTTAGTTGGATCTGGAGAATGCCTATGGTTCCATTCCCCATCAGTTAATCACCTTTGCCCTGGAATTCTTTCACATACCACCCAGCATTCGGAACCTCATCTCCATTTACTTCAGCAGCTTCACTGTTTGCAACACAACACAGGAGGCAATGTCAGGATGGCACCACCTAGAGAAAGGTATCGAAATGGGTTGCTCAGTCTCTCCCATCCTCTTGACAGCAGCCTTTGAAATCACACTCATCAGTGGGAGACAGATGGTCCGAGGGGTGAGAGAACAGTCAGGCCAACGACTGCCTGCCCTATGGAGTTACATGGATGACGTAACCACCCTTCTTCAAACAGCAGCCTGTACCAACCGGCTAATGAAGAGGTTTGAAGAACTCCTTAGTTAAGTCCAGGAGTCTCTCCATACGCAAATGAGCCAGAAATGATCACATCTCTTTCACAGTGAACAGTGAGAAGATTCCAATACTAGCAGAACAACCCGTCCGGAGCCTTGGGAAACTGTATACAGCTGACTTGTCAGATAAGCATATGGCTAATACAGTAATGCTACAACTCACCGAAGGCCTGACGCGGATCGACAAGAACTATCTTTCGGGTAAATTCAAAATCTGGTGCTACCAATTCACCTTCACATCAGGAAGTGGCTGGGCTTACCCCGAAGCCTCTCCAGCATTGGCCTGTTTGGGAGGAATGCACTTCAACTGCCACTGAGGTCAATCCTGCTGGGCTACAGACAGGAGAAGGCGAGGCTTGTTATAGAGCTGAGGGACTCGTCTGACCCTGTGCAGAACACCAAAGCCCCAGTCCGAACAGGTCGCAAGTGGAGGGCAGAACTAGCAGTCGACCAGGCTATCAGCAGGCTGAAACACCAAGAAATTGTTGGCAGGACACAGTCAGGGAGAACTGGCCTGGGGGACTGCTCCAAAGATGTTGTCCAAAGCCACAAGGAGAGGAAAGAACTAGTGATTTTCCAGTAGGTCAGGACAGAGGAGGAGAACTATCAGATCAAAGCCCTTAGCTAACCAGGATGCTGGACGACCTGGGAAGGAGTAATAAGCAGGACTGTTGGTTGGGCTGAAATGTGGAAGATCCTAGCCTAGAAATCTAGACGCACTCTAGCGGCAGCAAACTTTATTTTGCAGCCAGGGTAGTCTAGCAACTCTCCATTGGCTTTCGAGCTAGAAAAAACAAACTCTAGTCAGGCCAATCACATTGTGTATAGAGTTGGTGTGCGGCTTAACATAATGACTGCAGAGTTGTGACGGTTCCCCGTGAATTCCCTGCTACTTGATAACAAAGAAGATGACGGCTGCTGCTGGCGAACAGCGTCTTTCGAATCGGCTTAGGCCGCGACTCTGAAGGACTTGGAGTTAAAGGGTTAGTTCACCCAAAAATGAAAATTAAGTCATTAATTACTCACCCCATGCTGTACCAACCTCGTAAGACCTTCGTTCATCTTCGGAACACAAATGAAGATATTTTTGATTAAATCTGAGAGCTGGTCACTGCTACATAGGCTGCCTAAGGGAATGAAACTTGACGGCCCAGAAAGTCATTGAAGAAAATGTTGAAGTATTCCATGTGCCTACAGTGGCTCCACTATAAGTTTATCAAGCGACGAGAATACTTTTTGTGCGGAAAAAACAAAAATAACGACTTTATTCGACTATTCCATTGCTTCCATGTGGCCTGAGACGAGACTTCAAGAGATTTCCAGGACGCATGCACGAGAACGAGGTTCTTCTTCTACTACACAGTGTGCGTCTTACAGCAGAGGAAGACGCGCGCTGTACATAGTTGTAGAAGAAGAGCGTCAGTTCTCGCGCATGCGTCGTGGAAATCTCTTGAAGTCTCGTCTCAGGCCCACATGGAAGCAATGGAATAGTCGAATAAAGTCGTTATTTTTGGGGGTTTTTCGCACAAAAATTATTCTCGTCGCTTGATAAACTTATAGTGGAGCCACTGTAGGCACATGGAATACTTCAACATTTTCTTCAATGACTTTCTGGGCCGTCAAGTTTCATTCCCTTAGGCAGCCTATGTAGCAGTGACCAGCTCTCAGATTTAATCAAAAATATCTTTATTTGTGTTCCGAAGATGAACGAAGGTCTTACGGGTTGGTACAGCATGGGGGTGAGTAATTAATGACTTAATTTTCATTTTTGGGTGAACTAACCCTTTAAGCTTTTCTTTGAAAAAAGAACAAAGAACGGCACTTAAGTCATTCTTAAAAAAGGAATATGTGTTCTGAGTTTTGCCGACCAGATACAGCAAAAGTTAAATATATTAACTAGCTCTGCTGGGGGTAAAACGCGTGGGACTCACTCAGCTACAACCGTCCGTTACTCTGGTTGGTTGTAGCGCTATCCTATTGCGTGCAGAGGGAATTTGAAAGACAACCGTTTATCCCGCCCCTTGGATTGAGGCATGCCAATGGTGAGTTCCCAGACCTAACATCTTGTTGTGGGTCTGGTTTGCCAGGCTAGGAAGATCCCCCAAGCCAGGCTGAGTTTCCTCATAAGGTCCACCTACAACACCCTCCCAAGACCCAGCAACCTCTGTCTGTGGTATGGCTCAGAGGAGAGCTGCCAACTTCGCAATGTCCCAAATCCGAGCCTGTAGAACATCCTGTCAAGCTGCAAAACAGCACTGACACAGGGTCGGTACAGGTGGCACCATGACCAGAGATCTTGGAGGTACGCAGGGTGGAATCAGCCAGGGAGCGTCTACCACCGACAAGGCGATCAAGGTGGCTGATCCACTTCGTCAGAGAGGGAGGAGGGGCCCCTAGCATCACACAGCCACAGAGATCAGCCCAAGGTTTGCGTTCTCGAGCCACCAGGCACTGTTACTGTGCGAATGAGTGGGCCGGAGCGCTAAGGGTTTTCTGTGTTGTGTAAGCGGCCCCTAAGTTAATAACTAATGATCTTTGCAACAGAAGTGAATCAATCAAAACTACTTAGCTGGACAATAACTTTATTCTAGAGCTGCTGTAAAGCCAAAACAATCTCTGATACTTTAATTTCCTATTATCACTGTAAAGCCGCTTTGAAACAGTCCATATGGTTGAAAGCGCTATATAAATGAAGGTGACTTGACTTGACTATTTTATATGTTAATGACATTAGGCATTTACAAAGCAGAGATCTGAAACCATTCAGCTGCACACAATTTCAAGATCCTTTGCAATTTATAAATATCACTTCTGGAAGAGAGGCATGCACACATTTTTTTTTCCTTTTAGCATGTGCAAAAGGTTAAAACTGATCACGCATCCTTTTTGTGCTTCAGTCACAGAGCTTATAGACATGTGTTGTTCCAGTATGTTACCAGGAGGAGGCACCAACATCGAACTCGCTCTCCACTGCCTTCATGATGTTCAAGGAAACATAATGGTGAGCTTATTCATCACACTGAGAGTTTTATTTACAGATGTTTAATACATTATTCAACTTTCAGGCAGCACTGGATTTACTGCTAATGAGAGGAGATTATCGGACCTCCTGGCATCCTCTGAATGATTACCACTACACAGGTACAAACTCTTAATACACAAATACATCATGGGTGTCCAGTCCAGTTCCTGCAGCAACACCTTCTAGCAGAGTTTCACTCCAACCCTAAAAAACACCTGAAACAACTAATCAAGGTCATCAGGATTGTTAGAAACTTCCAGGCAGGTGTGTTGTAGTTAAACTCTGTATGGAAATGGTTCTCCAGGAGGACTCCCATGAAATACATAAAACCTTCATAAGAAGTCCTTCATAAACTTGATGTCGCTCATTTTAATTGGCAGGGTCAGACCAGTGGACTGCTCAAGAGATGAAAGTGTTCAAGAAAGCTCTGGTTGACCATGACAAGGACTTTCAACAGATTCATAATGTGGTATGAAATTTAGAGTTCAGAAAAGAAGTCATTCCTAAATTAGTGCAAGACCCCACCCCACATTCTGGTCTCTAGATATAAACTATGTGATTTGCTCAATGTCAATCTATGGAACTTCCATACTTTCCTGTTTTACTGCATACTGTCAGGAAATCACAAGTTTAATAGGTTATAAAGTAATGGCACACCTTTCCTCAAATTTGATGTATCATTCATATCCGTAATACAAATGATGATGGACAAGTAGCATAATGATACTTGGAGTTTGTTTAAATCCCTATTGAGTGGTGTAGGAATGAGTCATAAAATCCAGAAACAAGTTAGCATTTTTGAACGTTCAATTATATCATTCCAAAGTCAGTGCCCCTATTGTGCTCTTTTTAAGGTTCCTAATTTTGTTTTGGAGGTCTCCTACAATAGGTTTAAATGCATCTAAGGTACATTTTTTTTTACATTTTCTCACAATATATATTGCGCATAACCTAACTTCTCAGAATCTGAAAATACTTGATAATTTCAGTCTCTCTAAACCCTCCTCTCCGTAAGTCTACTCTGCTCTGATTGGTCCGATGGCTGAATCTGTTGTGATTTGTCTACTGCTTACAGCATGGGTCGGAAACGAAACAACTATTACCATATATCTGAATTTCAGCTCCAGAGGCTTCCTCAGCGCTTGATACACAGTGATACGAACAGTAACGATTTTGTTGTTTTTTTACGCATCAATTCCAGCACAACTCAGCTACAACTAGTGATTGAGGGTCAAATGAGACTTTGTTTGCAAGCAGCCAATGAAGACCATAGGCTGGCATTGTGCAAATTTGTTAGTTATGTAGGTGTGTAACAGGAAGTGAGACTGGAACTTTATTTGTCGTGCACTTTGATCTTTTTAACACTTTGCTGATCTTTTACATTCACAAACAGTTACTGTATATTACACACTACATGAAAGGTAATATCCAAAAAAGCATAATTGGGGCACTTTAAATGGCTATGGTTAACACAATCAAGACATTTTCACATTTTATTCTACGATTTTTTTTTTTTAACGAGTGGCTAATGGGATTATAAAGGTTGTCGGGGGGGATTTAACATCATGCCGAACTGGAAAAGTAATCTACTACTCAACTGCTTTTACTACCCTGTGTTTATATTCACACTCTTGTATTTAGGCTTCAAAATTCATAAAAGTTATGCTCATTTGTGAAGATTATCTAAGTTTGACTTTTGTTGGTCACAGGGCTTATTTTCTGCAGTAATCCAAAAGCTAATGGAAAAATCCTATTTTTGTCGAGGGAACCAGGCAGGGTGATGCTAACTTCCGGCTTGGCCTAGAAAAATACATCATCCCCGCAGCACTCTATTGCCTTAAAGGGATAGTTTACCTGTCATTTTCTTGCCCTCAGGTTGTTCCAAACCTGAAATAATTTCTTTCTTCTGCTGAACAAAAAAGACAATATTTTGAAGAATGTCTGTTTAAAGTTAATGGGCGTCATTGACTTCGATGGTATTCAATCATTGGCCTCCATAAACTTGGTTACTGACTTTCTTGAAAATATATTCTTTTGTGTTCAGCAGAAGAAAGAAATTCATACAGGTTTGGAAAACTTGAGGGTGAGTAAATGATAAAAAAATTTAATTTCTGGGTGACCTAACCTTTAAAGGGTACCTATTATGGCATTTAAAATGTTCCTAATATTGTTCTGGGAGTCCCCAACAACAGTTTTACATGCATACAATGACAAAAAACACTTTTGGTGTCTTATAATATGCATTTATTTTTACCTGATTTGCTCACCGACTCCCTAATGATTCGTTCAACGACTCATTTTTCCAAACCCCTCCTTTACGTGACGCTAATCGGCGGTGATTGGTCAGATGACCCAGTCAGTTATTGTTTGTTAGCCCAACGCATAAACATATTGATAAAGCACTGCAGTACTACAAGGTATTGCTCTATTCTTTATGACAACTCCAATAACAGCGACAAACATTTCACATATTTAAAAAAAAATGACATGGGAGACCTGGAAGCTGCGCTGAGCGTAACTTACACAACACACACACTTACTGCGCCTTCCCTCTTCGCGCCCCCGACACTACAAAACCCATAAAAGCAACAATTATTAATAATACTTACAGGTTGTGATTCAGAGGAGGAAGCTGATCCATATACACTGGGTACTGAGCCCTCCTTCAGGAACAACCGGCTTGCGAATCCACATTTGAATTCATTTATGTTTTTGAATGATTCGTCATTAAAATGATGAGAACACAACACAAGGTTCGGCTATACTGTTGTGGTATCGTTGCAAATATGAACTCTAACCACTGATTCTTCAGATGCTTGTCCCTGGGCAATGAAAACAAAGTGGCTGAACTATCTTTGCATTGTAGAACACAGCGTCTTCTCGACATGATGCTATTCAGCTGAAGTATTTCAATGTGTTCTAGACTGGCCAATATCATATCTACGTCACTACAAAACAGCTAATGACTCGTTTCAAAAACAATTAATTTCATAGACTCAGAGTCAACTCTCACTTTTGAAAGCCAATAACTTTATATACGGTGCACTTTCAGATATAAATCTTTGCAGGATGTTTTCATTCCCTTAGAGCTATATTCCACACTACATGAACAGTCATTTTCAAAAATCCATGATAGGGGCTCTTTAAATAAATGTCTCTAAATACTAAATTGATGTTTGTTTTTAAGTTGCAGACAAAATCAATAGCTCAGTGTGTAGAGTATTACTATAACATGAAGAAGCTGAAAAAGTTGAAGCAACGTGGTCGAGCCATCAATAAAAAGGAAGGATGTGGAGAGAATGCTGTATGTTTCATTTCAGTACATGAACACATTATTAGTTATTACATTTGCATATACATCATCTAAATAGATGATAGTGGAATTTGTCTTCATTTACTATTGCCCCTCATTACTACTATTTTCTAGGTGGTGTTCAATTGCTTCCAAGTAAACCCACATGAGCAGACAGACGGAAACGTGTGACAGAAGACAACAGCTGCTGAGGGCAAGGTGTGTCCATTTAAAGACAACATCCTACAAGCACATGTTAAGCTAAATATAATACATAATATGACCCTATCCTGTTCACTCTTAGGGCTTATTTTCACACCTGGTCCGTAATTCATAAAGAATCTTGATGAAAAGAGTAGCTCTTAGTGACAAAATTCTGAGAAAATTCTTAGAAATTGGGCGTTTACTCTTAAAATAAAATAAAAAATCTAGCAAACAAAAGTAATTCAGAAAGCAATCTTAACCCTTAAAAGAGGTCTTAAGGTCAAAATTGGTTAGGAGCATGGACGAGGACTTTTAAGAGGCTTAAGAGATTCTTTAGCAGAGGAGAAAATGGCAGAAAGACGAAGAGGGAGACGAATATGTGTTGCAGACAAGGATGACAGTGAGTTAATAAAACGCTATAGGTGACTGATCTTATTATCTTATGATCATTCCAAGCCATTCTAGGAAATGAACAGCATGGGTGGGTGAAAGGATTTTTGTGTGTGGGTTGGTTTATGTGATTTATGGGACCACATTTGTATTATGACATGGTATTACACTGGTATTACAACTTATAGTGTTTATGAGGACATTTCAAAAGCCCTTATAAATCAAATGGCTTTGTGTGGCAAAAATTCTGTTAAACATCATCACTGCGTAAGAGACACTCAGAGTCAATTAATAAAAAGAGAATATTTATTCTTGCAAGAAGGCCAGTCGCCATCACAGCCGTTACATTCTGTGAAGTGAGTGGCGCGCACCAGGAAGACATGAGACAGCTTTTATACTCTTTTCAAGGTTCCTTCTCACTCGCTGTACTTTTCCACCCAGATAAGGCCCCACTTCTGTTCAGTTTTTTTAAGGACACAAACTGGTACTGGAATAAACTAGCCAAACCTGACCATTCTAAGGTCAAGATGTCCTGTCCCATATATTCCTGAAACGTCACGCCAAGCACGTACACACATATACTTTTACACATTGAATAGATTAGGATTAAATGACTATTAAAATTTTCCACAACAATCCCCACTTTTATCATTCAGATTACCCATAATCATAATAATAAACAAAAAGACAAATTTTAAGTCATATCATCACACTACTCTTCATCTCTGGTTTTCACATAACTGCTCACTGTCCTTAAACATTTGTGAAAATAACATTTTGAAAAGAAAAAGCTTAGGCTGTTTTTGTAAGGATAGTCCCTTAAGTATTAGCAAGCAAGTAAAGAAACACTGCTGCTGTACCCCAAGCATAGCTTGACCCTCAGTCACCTTAGTTAAATAAGAAATAGTGTACAGACTAGTTACAAAAACAACAAATCATCAATCCACAGTGGTTACATCAAAATATAAAGTATAAGAAAAGTATAATAAAACCCTTCATTTCAAAACCCTCTCCTTGTACCTTATCACATAGCGGATAAGCACAGCTTTTAACCATCTGTTCATCACAAAAGCATTCATAGGAAGAAGAAAAAAGAAAAGAAAAACAAACACCAAATGTCTAACACATGTCACTGTAGCTTCCATTTCTTGTCATTGTCATCATCATCACATTTCTTGTCATTGTCATCATCATTTGGATAAAACTGTCATTTTTACCAATTTAACAATCCTCCCTGCTCTGACCAGTCTCTGTACTGAGCTGGAAACACAATATCGACAATCCTACCCCCGAAACCCCAAAGAGTAATCAAATTTTCTAATGAATCAGTGACCAATCAAATCTCGTTGGCGTCGTTTAAGGTGAGATGTTTGGACGGTGGTGTTGCAATCTCCATCCTTGCAACCTTGTTTGTGGAGTGGACCATAGCCTCTGTCACCTGTGAATGGAGATCTTAAGTGTTTTGTTAGTGCTGCTGGTCGTCCTTCTGGTGTGACCTGTGGAATTTTCACCATTTGTTTACTGATGATATACATTATGAGTTCCAAATTTATTCTCAACATCTGGCCAATTCAGCAACCTGAAACTCATTCAACTATTACATCAACATTCAACCCACTTTGCTCATGTCAACAACACAATATTTATACATTTTGGAACAGAATCATTCTGTTAGCTGCAATCCAATCTGACATTCTGTGAAAGGAAAATTTTAAGTTATGCTCCGCTCCATTCTCTGGAAAGAAAACAAAATGTCGAGGTTATTTTCAGATAGTAAAACTACACGTAGTTTCTTTTGTCTACTGTTCTCCCGGGGCCTTCGATACCCTGGCGTTTCCTGTTGAAACAAGTCCTGCAAATACATTTACAGAAAGCAAATTTTGTTTGGGACGGCCTTTACCCAATTAAACCCAGTGTCCTCCCCACATATATTGTCCCTTTATAAAACCATATTTTGTCCCCCCTTTTTGATGCACGACTCAACTCGTGCATCAATTTAACATAACATTTAACATAGTGTTTTGATAAAGTTTACATCAACACTAACCCAAACGTTGTCCTTCAGACAAATTTCCTCCAGACATCTCTTGCCGTCTTTGAAACAAAAATATTACATTCTTCACTTAAAGCCACAATCTCATCTGCTCATCGAAGTATTTGAAGGGCAAAGGCCCTTGGTCTCACAGCGTATACTGCTTTTCAGGCCTGTTGTTTGGTCTCTTAATTCAGTCATCTACAAACATTTTCAAAGTCATCAATTGTTTCTATCAAGTCAGGTCATGCTGTACAGACTTGGTCACTTGTCAGTCAAATAACATTCTCATCCTTCTGCCCACAATAATCCTACATTTTTAGGGCTCTCTTGATAATTTCATGTTTGATTTAGCCAATATGTCACTTTGTTGTTGCCATCAAATCTATAACATTTTCATTTATCTCAACCCATGCCAGATGGTGATCTACAACTCCACAATTCTAATTTACACAAATACTTAAACTGATCCAGAACGTAATTCAAATCAACATCATAAAAGACAAAAGTAATTAATACCAGACAGAGCTTGATGACCAATCAATTTAAAGCTCGTCCTATGTTCTGTATCATCTTTTCATCAGATCCACTCACAATTATCGCCTTCTTTAAAATTTGTCATTTGCCTCAATCCATCTGTAATGATGAAACAATATACTCACTCTTCAGGTGGAATATTAGTACCCCAAACTAATACATACAAGACCTAAAGTGCTGTCACCATCACACACGCATAGACACACTACTCATTCTCAATGTTCGCCTTTCTTTATATTATTGCTAAAAAGATTTAAATTTTGAGTAAGATTTTAAACTTCACATTTTCTGTAGCTTTTGCCTAATTTTACATGGTCTCTTAACCAGTTCCAAAGCATTTCTGTTCATTTTTCATTAGATTTTTTTTTTTTTTTTTTTTTTTTAGATAAGTCAGCTGGGTTGCTTTGTTTAATTTTCCTTATCATTATTTTGCTTCAGCTTGCTCTAGCAGGCCGACAACAGAAAGACAGACACAGTTTACCATCCCTTCCTCCACTCGAGAAGTCTCTCTCTCTTATTAACAAATAATAATTACATTAAATTAATCACTATCCTTTTACCATTAAATTTTGTTATCCAGACTTTTCTCAAATCAAAAACTGTCTTCATCTTTAGCCACCCACCATGTCAAACGACCTTCAGGAGTTAAAACTATGGTTCAAAATCAACACTTCTATACATTTTCTTATTCTTGCCCATGAGGCAGCCAATACATAAAAAGTTTTGTTCCTGTCTCCACAACAAACAATGGCAATCCCCTCATGTTATCAGCTGGCTCTCGAAAGCCCCTCCCCCATAGCTCTTTATCTATAATTTTCTCTTCAGGGTGTTGTCCCCCTGGCTTAATTGCAGACACTTGTCACAATGAAAAACAAGCGTACGATTATGCGGTTTCTTCTGGCAAGTGGTATAGAGGAACTCACATTCTCTTGGGTCAGACTGCCGCAACTCGTCACAGCGCATCTCACCTCTCAATGCTCTGCTGACCCCGGTGGCCTCCAGTAGTCAGCGCTCAACTCTCATACCTTTCTCGCATTGTAACACACCCCCGTCCTGAGGTGCCCAATGTCCGTGACCCCCTGCGTTAGGCTGTCCCCTGGCCAGGAAGATCATCCTGTCATTGAGTAGCCACGTACACACTGGTACCGCTCTTTCCCATCACACAATCAGTTTCCTTTAACAGAACTCAGCTGTTTTCTGGAGCTTAGGAAAGGCACGTTCAAGAGTCACCAGAGCCATTCTGATTGCCTAATAGTGTTCACAGGGAGACAGGTTAATAACAGCAGTATTTAATCACTTAAATCCATTAACCATCTTAAAATCATCAACCTAGCTACTTAGATTATACAGTGAATTTAGTTCACAACCATACATTCAGTGTACTGTTACTGTACATCTGTAGCCGTAGCCTTCGGCCCTGTTTCAATGGTGGAGACTTAAGATAAGAAGTTACTGGTCCAAAAATAAAATAATCAAAAATGTTATTTCTATCATTTAAGGTCTGCATTATTATTTTAAAGACTTCTTTAAAGTCGTTCAGTTTTACATTTAAAACATTCACCAATACAAATTGCCCTCTTAATGGCAATGGTTTCTTTTACATCTCTGTGTCTGATTTTTTCAACTGAAACACTGTGCTTTTACTATAAATAGCTGATTATTACTTATGACACAGGGTCAGATAACAGCCTGTTAGCTGAAAGTAACTGAGAGAGACTCTGAGGAATTCAGGACAGGTAAACTGTTCTCTCAAATATCTCTAATCATCAAACTTTTATCTATAATCTTTTAACTATCCCAGCTTAAGGCATCTTTGCCAGAAATGACATTTGTTTCCAAATAAACATCATTTTATAGTTGTCTTTTGCCCATACAGGGAATTTAGACATTACAGATCTCCACTCAGATTGAGTCTCTGTCGTACTGGCCGTTTACAGCCACAGCAGACATCAGATTCAGATAAGCGAGCTGTTTCATTACAGCTCCTAACAAACTTATCTTTTAAAAGCAAAACATCAGCTTCTAGTTCTCTCATGGTCAACACTTTTCAAGCTGTTTGTTTAATCAGATGCCTTTTACATTTTACATTTTAGGAACTGTTAATTCAGTAGCCTACTGCCTCTGCTTATTTGATCTTAATTAATTATTCTAGTTCTATATAATCTAAACCCTTTTTAAAATGTTTAATTAAAACACAATCATCCTTTTAGTTACTTTTTCCTTTCTGCAACTCACATTTGTTGTCATTATCCATAATTTTACATCCAACTGTATTCATCAATTCACTTATAAAAAATACAATTATAGATAATGACAAAGGATTCACTTTAAGACTTCAATCTTTTGACCTTGTTTTTTATCTCTTATTCTTTCTCAGATGAAAATGTTAATATCGTCTTCCCTTAAACACTGATCTACTTTCAAACCCACATTATTACCAGAAATGTGTCACTATCACATTTTCAAACCCCTTCTCAGTTAGCATTTACAGTTACGTGTTAAAATGGTCCTGTTGACCACAATTAAAACACTCTCCGTCTGCTCTAACTTACTGCACATCCTGCACACCCAGTGTGTTCCATTCAGGAATGTAAACAGAGCCACTGATAAGCAGTTCTCTGTATTCTTTTACAGTCCACCAGTGGCAGATACAACAATAGCCGAATCATAATCTTCATCATTATTACTGGCAACATTAATTTTCATAAGCTGTATGGAAATGCTCATTATGTTCTAATTTGTTTTCAATATCTTTCGCCTCAATGACTTTATATCCACAAAATATCCGACATTATACATTATTGATTTCCAGAATCTTTGGACATAGCTGTCTTTACATTCTACTAATTTGCTATTATCATCAACAACACTGATTACAGAACAAGTGCATATCTAACATCCAAAAAGCCGGGCTGAATAAGAAGACACTGGTCCTGTACTCTCGACCTTGATCGAACCCTCAGTCACTCCTCAGATATTAAATACAGACATTGGCTGCAATCATAAACACCAGGATATGCATTCGTTTTTTTTTTATAAAACTATAATTTCCAATTCCTTTCATAATAAACGAAGATGGATGGTAAATCCATTCCTTTCACTACCCCCATTATAGACCCCTTATGTTCAAAACACAATGATTGTCAAACTAAAACTAAACCTAATTTCAATCTTTTTTTTACCATTAAAAATATAGAATTGTTCCCCATACTGCTTAAAACATTCTTCATGTCATGTTAATTCCTGTCAATCATACAATGCCTTATTTTATTCTAAAACTGTATTTTCATACCAATTAAACAGTTAATTTGACTTCCATAAATTCTGTCTGACATTTTATTTTCATCACATATAGTTTTCTACTATATTTCTTCTCAATCTTCCCCTACATGCCATTTCTTTCTGTATCCTCTCCTTTCTTTTCTCAAACATGCCAGTTCCTTCATTATCTAACCAGTACATGATTGTTTGCACAATCCCCACACAAACATATCTCACACACCAACCTTATGTCCCGTTGCCCTGTTCAACTGATTCTCGCACACTCTTAGTCTAGTTGTTTTCAGTGCTCCCTCCCTGGGGAAATCACGATATTTTATCAATAGTTTTTTTTTTTTTTTTTTACAGATTTTACAGATTTTTTTTACAGATTTTGTCAGTTTTTTTTCCAATGTCTAACATACATTTTCCCCCCATACTTTTCCTAATTCTACAGAAAACCGGTGTATCAAATTTGGCATGCTTACCCTGAGATTTTCCCATAGTGGCTGTTTCTGTTACTCTGTGGATTTTCCGTTCGACGCTGCGTCTAATAATCTGATGGACGTCTCCACCAGATCTGATCCCGTCACCCCAGATCAGAGAGGGCGCACTCAGTGCTCCTTGCAGATCGATTAACTCCCAGTAGCCTGCTACGTGAAGATCCCCTGATTTTGCAAAACTGTCACCTTCTGACTTGTTTTGCAAAACGCACCTCACGCAGTTAGCCCCACTGTATTAACCCTGACCCGCCCGTAAGTCTCAATTGACCCCAATACGCTGCTGTACGAAGATCCCCTGATTTTACAAAACCATCACCTTTTGACTTGTTTTGCAAAACGCACTTCGCACAGTTAGCCCCTATTGCCTCAGTACTCTTGACTTACGCCACAGAAACGAACAGACACAGCCACTATGTTTTTTTTTCCCACAAATTGAAAAATATTTTAGCCCATAAGAAAAATATTTTAGCCGTCTCTTACCAGAGATGTCTTGAGTTGCCACGGGTTCGTTTTCATCCGATTCGAGTGGAGCTCCTCCTGGCCCTGATAGCGGTCGGCCCCTCTCTCTGAAACTTACGAGGTAGAGCTGGAACTGCTCAGTCCAGGTGGCCAAACACCGTCCGCTCTCAGGTCCAGAAGGCACTGCCAAGGAATCCCACTTCTCTGACACCAATTGTTGTGGCAAAAACTTCTGTTAAACATCATCACTGCGTAAGAGACACTCAGAGTCAAATTAATAAAAAGAGAAATATTTATTCTTGCAAGAAGGCCCAGTCGCCATCACAGCCGTTACATTCTGTGAAGTGAGTGGCGCGCACCAGGAAGACATGAGACAGCTTTTATACTCTTTTCAAGGTTCCTTCTCACTCGCTGTACTTTTCCACCCAGATAAGGCCCCCACTTCTGTTCAGTTTTTCTTAAGGACACAAACTGGTACTGGAATAAACTAGCCAAACCTGACCATTCCTAAGGTCAAGATGTCCTGTCCCATATATTCCTGAAACGTCACGCACAAGCACGTACACACATATACTTTTACACATTGAATAGATTAGGAATAAATGACTATTAAAATTTTTCCACAACAGCTTAAAAAACAATGTTTTATTAAAAAATTAAAAATGCAGCATGTCTCCAGTGATGGGTAGGTTTAGGGATAGGGGCAGTGTAGGGGGATAGAATATACAGTTTGTCCAGTATAAAAACCATTACGCCTATGGAGAGTCCTCATAATGCTGTTGCACCAACGTGTGTGTGTGTGTGTGTGTGTGTGTGTGTGTGTGTGTGTGTGTGTGTGTGTGTGTGTGTGTGTGTGTGTGTGTGTGTGTGTGTGTGTGTGTGGTCAAATAGGACAAATGACGCATGTAATTTCAAGTGAAGGCTTAGAATAGACCCTATACTTAAAATCACTCTTCTTTTCCATATTGGACAACTAACCAATCACAGTCTTCAAAAGATTGTGTCATAGCAACGGGGTCAGCCCCGTCTCCTCACCTAGATCAAAGTTTTTGTCTTTTCCTTACTTAGAGTTGTTCTCAGATCAGTCCCAATTCCCGAATCGCTCTTAAGATAAGACTCCTACGTAAAAGATTTAAAGCTAAATTAAGAGTTTTCTGAGATGATTATTAGAATCTTTAGGAATACGGGCCCTGGCTTCTTCCGTAGTTCGGTTTGTTTAGGCATGAATTTAGCAATTCCACTTGGATCCGCACCAAAACAATCGCCTCGAGATCGCCTGAACGAGGGGGTCTCGATCCGATTGAAAACAAACTGGAGCGGTTCGGTTGGAGGCGAGAAAACAATCCGACCCAATAAACCAAGCAGTATCATAATTCATAACGAGAAATATTATGCAAGGAATAAATGATGACGGACCGTTAAATTATTAGGAATAATGCACACTCGAGGTGGTAATGCACCGTTACACCTCGGGTGCACAGTATTTTTCAATAATTCATCGGCCCGGAGTCAATGATTCTGCTTATACTACGGTTAACTCAAAACATTGTTCAGATGATGCATTTCAAGACATTTGGCAGGTTTTGTCCTTAAAACACTCTTGTGTTTAGGACTAATTTCTTACGCATCTAATCCCAAAACGTCATTTTAGAGCTAGTTACAGAGGCTTGAGCCATTGATAGCAGACTAATGCAGTTATTAGAGGGAGAGAGATCAGGCGTGTATGAATTACCCGAGTCTGTGTGCGTCTCTCAAAATGTTCGCAGCAGCAACACTGTAGCACCAATAATGAAACTGTACGTTTATTGAACAGAGCCGTTATTACATCGCTAGTGAGAAATGTCATGTAGCTTTTAAGTTGCTAATTAAACTGTTAAAATCATCAGAGCAGTGCTGACGACATGTTTCTGTTTGAGTATGTGTGTGCGTTTGAGTGCGAGAGAGGGTGCTTTCGTACATAAAATGTATGTGGCAAAAAACATCCTATTGTTTACTATATGTATTTGCTCGGTCAGTGTCGTTGTGGGTTTTGGTTCTGTAACCTTTAAAATAACTAAAATCTTTTGTCGGAGTGATATGGAACTGTAATGCAGTCAAGACCTGCCTGGAAATACTTAAAGGGATACTCCACTTTTTTTGGAAATAGGCTGATTTTACAACTCCCCCATGGTTAAACAGTTGAGTTTTACCATTTTCGAATCCATTCAGCCGATTTTCTGATATTTAGAAGAATATCAGTAACCAGACAATTTCTGGTCTCATTAACTTCCATAGTAGGAAAAAAATATACTATGGGAGTCAATGAGACCAGAAACTGTCTGCTTACTGATATTCTTCTAAATATCAGAAAATCGGCTGAATGGATTCGAAAACGGTAAAACTCAACTGTTTAACTCTGGGGGAGTTGTAAAATCAGCCTATTTCCAAAAAAAAGTGGAGTATCCCTTTAAGCCAGGTTTTTCCTGAAAATAATTCGCTCTGTGCACGAGAAAAATGCTAACTTCCGGCTTGAGGGCGGACGTTGGGTACTTCGTTTCCGGTTGCCGTCTTGTTTACATCAGTGGACCGGCGTTAACTTAGTTTAATCGTTCGCAATGGACCTAAAACATAAAAAACTTACTGTGGCTGAGCTGGTTTAATGGTTAAAGCGTAAAGCCTTGTTTAACTCGACGGGTCCGCATGAGCCCAAAGGTGCGCGCCGCAAAAATGACGTGATTGTATACAGCGCGCGCGCCTCCGTATCTCTTAGATTAGAACACCATTTACTACACACAATAGGCTTTTTTCTCTGATTTTGAAAACTCTTCGTGATTGACTTAAAATGCTTCCAAGATCGACTTGTCGACCGCGATCGACGGGTTGGTGATTCCTGTAACGTTACTGTTTTCCGGTCAATGACAAGAGTACTAATCAGCTGTCTCACGAACGTAACCAGCACATGTATCCACACATAGCAAAGCCATAACACAGCCAGGGAGAAGAACTAAGTTGCATGAAACAATCCAACTACATATTTTAAACCACTGACAAGGGAAAAGTCACTACTCACGGTGTCTATAGCGCTTTCCGCCCGGAGGGACTTTTGCAGTGCCTAGAACCTTCCTATAACCATTTTTTTCGCGTGTTCCGACCGGACTAAGTTCCTATAACTCTTTCAGTACCTAGTCTAGAGCGAGGACTTTTTTTAGTTCCCTTTCCCAATGTCGGATACCTTTACTCCCTGTATTACATGTGTACTCCCTGTATGACATACTGAGAGATGTAATATTTAAACCCCTTTCTCTCTCTTGCTCTGGGGAGCTGGAGAAAAATCACTAACCAGTCGATGAACATCATCGACTCTAATATTATATTATAATATCGACTGTAATCTTCGGTTAATGTCCAAGACATCTGGAGAAATATACATAATCTACGTTGTCCATCAGGCTACCGGAAACTAGACACCCCATATCGGTTTCGCAGCCGGAAGTAGCATATGCTAACGTGCACATAGTCTATTGCAGTTACTTGAGAATATTCGCCAACCAATCAGATTCAAGCATTCAACACCCTGTAATATAAAAAAAAAACATGTATAATTGCTTTTCTCTTGCATTGCAACAACTGCATCATAAACAAATAAATAAATTCATCTATCAGTTAAGGGTAGTAATGATAGCTACATTCGTATAAATGTTTGCGTGTTTCATGACAGCTACAGATAAAGCAACAATAAGTATGCAGAGCTTGTCAATCCATACAAGGATAACGCAGAAGAATCTCTGACCAATAAGAGGGCAGTTTTACCCACATTTGCATTCAATGAATAAATATTAGAAAACTTCAAAATGGCACATTAATATTCACTTTACCTTTTAAATCCAACAGAGATGTGAAGAGCCAGAGATCCCCCTCACTCAGGATAGATACAAACTCCAGATGACAATGGGTACACCGTTCAGTGCTGAAGCCCAAAGTTAACTGAAGTCTGTTCAGTGTTTCAGAAGATCCTGTGTGAAGTGCTGAATACAGTAAATATACAACTCACTGTCCAGAGATTAATGTGGACCCTGAAAATAGGCATTATTGTAATTGTTCTTATCAAAAGAGTTGCCAACTTAAAGTGAATTTACAACGTTTATTTGTTCTGTTAAAATTTAGTGCACAATGCACAAAAGTTAACAATATTTGAAGTTCTTAAAATGTTCCAGACTAGTTACTGTAGTATGACAGGGTTTCATATAAAAAAGGTTTAATTTTTCCATGTTTAACCTACAATGACAGTTTTACGTTTGGGATCAATATTTTTTTCTTAGTTCAGATTTATGTATCAATTCATATTCCTATCACTTTTTTGCAGTAAAATAGTGGTATATTTAAATTATAGTAATGTGCAACAAAACTTTAAAATCCTACCAATTCATTACAAATCTACATAGTTTTACAAATCAACTTATTTTCTCATTTTACATCATCTTCAATCCATGTGACCTATAATAAGGTTATTCAATTGCATTTTTACTATCACATGTCATTAAAAACAGCTGATGATGTCAATGTATAACATGTTTACGTTTATATTACTATAAGGTGTTTGGTTGTCCGAGTTCTCCTTTATGATGTGCTGTTCTAATTGAACAAATGTTTTACTATAGTAATGTTAAACTTGCTAAAAAATAAAACAAGAAATGAAAACACAGCCTTTTCCATCTGCAATTCTACAGAATATTTCAAACAACACTTTAATCTGATCATGCTACCGATAGAATACACTGTAAATTCTAAAGTTGCAAGTATAAAAAAGATTACTAATACCTCATTTGCATGTACATATCCAATCCCCCATAATATAAAGGAGGAAGTGATCATGTTGAAATGCATGCATGATTTTGATAATGCATGTAAGTAATGCTTGCAACACTGTAAAGTGACAATAATATTGAAGTAACAGTATATTCAGAATTTGAAACAACAAATCACATTTAAACAAATACAACAGTTACTTCTTGCCCTGGAATTAACCAAATTTGATTTGCAGTGTTTCCTAAACAAAGTATGTGAACATTTCAGTATAAAAAAGCCTGATATCTGCATGACTGTGATGACCTATGGCCAAAGCGCAGCCCAGCTAATATTCAGAACAGCAGCTTGATTGCTCATGCTTGTATTGTGTAACTTAATGTAGTAAAAACAGATTTAGTAACAGTAACAGTAACAGTATCTATATTAGTCACATGACATTAACTACACAAACCTTCAGACCTCTTAGAGACCAAAGACAATATTAAACGATAATGTCACAAATTCCATGTACAAGGAATGTGTTATATCAAAACTCATTTACATAGCAGTATAACTGTATTCATCTCTAACCGTAATCCTTGAGTCTAGAACACATTGATGATGAAAGTCATCAGATTATAACCATGTAATTAAAGGAGAACTCTGGGCAATTTTCAAGTTAATCTTGATCGTTAGACCTTTGTGAGTACTGTCTATAGAAAAAAAAAACGAACCGGATTGGTGCTTGCGACGCGGAGCTGCGACCGCGAATGCCCAGAGCTCTCCCTCAGCTAAAACGGCAGCTCTGGGGGCATATACATAAAGAGTGTCTTTTGTGCCTCTTAACAGACACAAAATGCGATTAAAATGTCTGTCCAACATGAACAGGGGCCTTACCTGTGAACAAGATGCGTTTAGCAACTTAGCCATGGTTTAAATTCACCTAAATAGTGTTTTAGACGGCAAGCTGCAGTCTCGCGCTGAAGTCTCGCTCCTCCCACCTGGACTCGCGTGGGAACTCAGTTGTAGCAGGGACTATGAGCAGGGAAAGGTAAATAGTGTCCAGGTGGGAGGAGCAAGACTTCAGCGCGAGACTGCAGCTTGCTGTCTAAAACACTATTTAGGTGATTTTAAACCATGGCTAAGTTGCTAAACGCATCTTGTTCACAGGTAAGGCCCCTGTTCATGTTGGACAGACATTTTAATCGCATTTTGTGTCTGTTAAGAGGCACAAAAGACACTCTTTATGTATATGCCCCAAGAGCTGCCGTTTTAGCTGAGGGGGAGCTCTGGGCATTCGCGGTCGCAGCTCCGCGTCGCAAGCACCAATCCGGTTCGTTTTTTTTTCTATAGACAGTACTCACAAAGGTCTAACGATCAAGATTAACTTAAAAATTGCCCGGAGTTCTCCTTTAAAGGAGCTTATTATGGGATGTGACAGAACTGTTCAAAAATGTAAAAATAAACAGTGATCATGACTCTTCCTCGGGCACACGAACCTTACTTTCATAAGACACTAGAGTCTGGTAAAGACTTTCTCTGCTTTGGTTTCCAATGACATTGTTCCACTGGTCAATTTCGCGTACAGAGGCTCCACCTTTCAGCTGATCTACGTAATCAGTGTTCTGATGGAGAAACAAAATATGATCAAGGTGTTTAGATCCCAATGTGGCCCTTCTTTGGGTCACTGGAGACTCCCTAGGGGCAAAGGTCCGATCGGCCGAAACAGCCGTTGCTGGTATGGACAGGTATTTTCGTGCCAGTCTGGCCACCGCAGGAAACCGGTGCTCCTTGTTGCGCCACCATTGCAGAGGCGAGAGGCTGCGTCTGCAGAGCGGCTCTGCTATGTAATTCTCCAGCTGCTGGTGAATTTCGGGCATTCGCTCAGTAGGGTCCTCACCTAGAAGAATATCGTACATGCTCTGTGGGAGAGGACTTATTCGTGTTCGAGGCGTGTGCTGTAAATCTCCCCTTAGCGGCGAGGTCAAACTGGTCCCACTGGAACGTCTTTTACGTTCATTGGCGTTCTTGAAAGGTGATTTAACAACCTCAAGTGCGTTTTCATTGACCTGTTCTGGAGATGATATGGCAACTAAGGGCTCGCTTGGCTGTAGCTCAACGCTGTCACCTTCCTCCGCTGAGCCGCATGATTCAGGAGAATCCAAAGAAGCCATTACAGGCAGTATCAAAGGATCATCCAATACAAAATCTACAGGTTCTTCCCGTTCATCCACAGTATCTTCCATTTGCACGCTTTGTCTTCTCTCTCCATTCATTCCTTTGCCCCTTGTGAAAGCCTGAACAGACAGCAGCTCTTTCACCTTGTCATGAAGCTTGCTACGGGCATGTGGGCTGAGAAACCGCAACTCTTTAAAACGTGGGTCCAGAAATGAAGACAGTACGGCATGGCAGTCCAGAAGAGCATCTTCATCACTCAGACTCCAGCGTTTATCCATACCAGCACGAATTCTCTCCATAACTCCCCTCACCACTGGACAGGTACACTCCACAATTTTCTGTCCCAGGAGCCTGGACACTCCTTGGAGGCACGGCATCAGGGCAGAAATGGGTCCATTGATGTCCTCACTCAAAAACGATGCCGCAATGCGAACCGTTTTGAGCACAGGAACCAGTTCATGTATAAGGCGCCACTGGTGATCTGCCAGATTTGTTGCAACTTTTTGCTCTTCTAAGACGGAGCTTATTACCCACTTGAGCTCCAGCAGGCTCTCACACATCTCAATGGCCGTGGTCCAGCGCCCTGGGTCGTTCAAGACCAGGGTTACAGACTCTTTATTAACAGCCTCAGCTTTCTGGCTCAGTGCTGTCGAAGCGCTCACATCATGCTGGAAGTGTAGGACGATGGTGCGAGCATCTGCCAAAGCTTGTCTCACAGTCTCCACGCAAAGTCCCTCCTGGACGCATAGTTTCAGGGCCTGTCCTGCACAAAGCAGAGGTGACCATCCCTCCGGAAGATTACTAGGGGGAGGATGGCTGGCTCCAGCAAATTCTTGCTGGTATTCCGGATCGATGGTCATATTCTCCTGCCCACCAGACTCGGATCCACTTGGGGTGTCATGCACAACACAGAAAACAAAGTCCTCCGTAAGCTGGAACTCGTTGAGGACTCCTTTCAGGGTGTCTGCAAAGCTCACTTGCCCTCTCTCTGATAGGTTTCCTTTGAATTCTGCTATCGGTCGGGTCTCGAGCACGCAGCGGGCCAGGCGCCAGTGAGGGTCGACAAAATGCGCACTGACTGTAAGGTAGTACTGACCGTCCCCTCCAACCCCACATCCATCTACAGATCGCCAGTATTCGGTGCAGAGGGTTAGACAGTGAGAAGCTAAACTTGTCTGAAGATGCTGCTGAAGGCATTGCTTGAGGATGTGGTAACGATGCCAAAGTAGACTGCCAAGCAGAGATGGAGACGGCACGGGGTAGTTAGGCTCTAGGCAACTCAGTAAGAGCTTGAACCCCCTCTCTTCCACCACAGACAATGGCTGAAGGTCTCTGAAGACCATCTCCAAGATAAGATCGGTCAAAACCTCAGCTCGCTTGTTGCTGCAGGCTTTTGTGCCGGTGCGGATGCTACTGCCTCCAGCAGTGCTGCTCATCTCCCCCGCAGGAAAATTATACATCAGGCAGCCCACATCTGTATCTTGGTTCACAATTGTATTTGAATTAGAAGTACCGCTTCCGGCCGCACAGTCAGGGGCGTATGTGGTCCGAGCAGGTTTGGTCTCTCCCATCTCAGCTGTCAGTACTTCTACCTGCTCCTCTTTAATAGCAACAGGTAGCGCTGGTTGAAACGCAGCATTGCCTGCGGTGTTGTATCTGTTAGCTTGTAAAGCGGTCTGAATGTGAGAATGTAATGCTGCAGGGGTGGGGATGCCTGCTGTGTTGTGAGGGGGTACCGCTCCTTCCCGAATGCTGTGTTTGCGTCCTAAGTGTTCTCTCATGGAAGTAGTGCTGTTGTGAAAGGAAAGCTGTCTCTTACAATGGTTGCACTCGACACGATGCAGACTTAGCTGAGTGTAGTGGTTCCACACCTTCGACGTGCGCCGATCCGAAAATGGCAAAAAACGCTGCATTCTCCTGCGAAGATTTTGACCGCTGAGGATTTCAGGATGCCTTTGTGGTGGGAGATCCATGTCTGTGGTGAAGAATAAAACAAAAATACATCTAAAACGGGTTTAAAACAGGATTACACAGGAATTTAGCACAATTACACTTGAAACTGACACACACAAAAAAAACTATGGTAAAACTTTAATCCTAAATCCTTAATGTGATGTCAAGGTTTTTTGTAACCAATACATGTTTTCTATAGAAATGAAGGTTAATATGTGATGTTTTCTGGGGTCAACACAATTCACGTAAAACTAAAGAATCAGCACTGTGTTTTTGTTTAATTTCTGACGCTTAATGCTATGAAATAACTCACTTATAGTGTTTTTTTTTAATCTTTTGTCATAGTATCTCAGCTCACCAAATCACTGTGCATGAATCAGTTCTTGTAACGATGTGTGTGTGAAAAAAGAGTCTTGTGCAGCCATTAAAAAGAGATTCTAGCTAGCAAAATCATTATACAAACATTGCAGTTTAGTCTGATTTTATGTTCACTGTAAAAATGTGTGGCTGCTTAAAACCTATTCTACACTGTTTCCAGAACGAAATATTTGCATTTGGTTATGTAAAATTAAGAGATTTGTGTATCTACAATATAGCTTTCGTGTTGCAGTTTGTTTTTAATTCTACACTACCCATCACATCTTGGTACCATTATTTTTTTATTTCAGATGTGGCTGATTGTAGAACATTTTACTGTCGCATAACCAAACTGCAGCACTGTGAAAAACTATAAAAGAACACATATCTGTATAAGATAATGTGGTTTTAGGTATATATATTTTTCCCCAGACTCAGAGAATTCATATTAAAAAGTCCTTAAAATTACAAGTATATAATCCATGTAGTAGTAACTCATAATAATGTATTTCATAAAACTGTTTATATAATAATAACAGATTTTTTTTTTTAAATAACTAGATTAATATAGCATGTCACACAGCAAAACACTGCCGTCTCTGCTTCAAATTAATATAAGAAACATTTGGAATGAATTATAAGGTTTGTATTATGATAATGACTACGCATCAGTCACAGCCCACTTTGCTCGTCACAAGAGTATTTAGGCAGAGAACAATAACCATGCAACATGATACTAATGAAACAATTCCGCTATTATTTACATCAAACGTCACTGGATGTTCTTCCGGGCGTGTAAAGGGCCATTATGGTTTCATCCACTTCCTGCCTGTGTTACCTCCATTAAACCGTACACGATTCAGCGACAATAACTTGTACACCTTATTTTCTTATCTGAAAATAAATAATATCTTATTAGTGATATATATATTTTAAAAATCGCACAATCCCTGCACACAACCTCCGCGCGTTTGCGACCTACACACTGGATGTGTTTAGCACGATGCCCGTTAGGGTAACGGTACAAGGGTAAGTTGTTTGCAGCCAAAAAAAAAAAAAAACGAACAATGTCCATCATTCAGGTTTATATAACATAGCTACGCGACACTATTCGTGTAACAAACGTTTAATTGTTTAAGTTAATTAATAACGTATTGTACAAAAAAGTAACGAGTTAATAATACCACAGCACTGTCGACTGTTATTTTGAAAACAACTATTTACCGACAGTCCCTAAAGTTGAATTTACTTCCGATTTCCGCATGATGTGTCAATAAAACAAATAACTTCATTCTAGGCGACGTGAATGAGATATAGCTTGGATATCATTCCATACAGTCCAGTTCAAACCTAATCAGACAAAATGGATTATTCTGGAAAAGAAAAGGAAGCCTTGGCCATTATGGCTGAGGCAGACAAGAAAATGAAAACGTCGCATTCGCTGTTAGGAACGTTTTTCGGGTAAATCTATTAATAATGTTTTATTTTTATTTATTTTTGCATCTCTGCAATATTGAAAGTGCAAATCTTTCTTAAAATCTTAACTGAAGTGATTGGTATTAATTAGTATCCGTTTCCAACAGACAATATTGATATCAATCATTGTTATTAATTTAGTTAGATTAAACAGCAATACTTTTGAAATTGCATTATTTTTAATAATATTACGTTGTTCGCATTAAGCTGTCATAAATCTACAATAGTTATCCGCAGATTTTGCACAAAAGTGATTCGGTCAGCTAGCCAAGTAGCATCGCACTGCACGCATAAAGCGTAATAATAAATAGAGTCGTGCGCACGGAATGAAGCGTTACCTTGTCGCTTTCATTCATACACTACTGAACCCAAAATCTATGTGATGTTGCTCGTTTTGGCCTGCTTTAATACTTTTCTGAAACTCACCCATGCTGCCTTCGCCTGGCCCTTCCGCGCACAGTCTCTCTCCGCCGCTGGCTGTTACTGCGGGGATGTTCAGTCGATGTTTCACTCTGAGGTGTTTTATCATGTTAGCTGTATTTGAGGAGAACTTAAAGTCCGTCTTACACAGCCTGCAGTAAACAGTGGCATTGCTCTCATTTTTAATGTAGTACTTCCAGGCTATTGAGCAATATCGGGCCTGTGTTTTCACACTGATTTCTGGGTCCTCTTGCTTCATGTTGGCCATATCAGGTCTGAAAATACGTTGTATGAGTGCAGGGGACGACAGATGTTAATAGCGCCGCCTAATGGTTTGAGTGAATCGCCTCTCTTGCTTTTGTTCATTGTACTGTAGGAGTTCCTCCAAGGTCGAGGAGGCCTGTGACTTGTACGTGAGAGCAGCCAACATGTTCAAGATGGCTAAGAACTGGAGTGGTACGATACACAGCGACTTTTATACCACTGTATTAAAGGGATAGTTCACACCAAAATGTACATTCTGTCAGTAATTACTCACACCTATGTCGTTCCAAACCCATAAGACTTTCGTTCATCTTCGGAACACAAATGAAGACTTTTTTTGATGAAATCTGAGAGCTTCGGTCCCTCCATTGACAGCTACGCAACTACCATTTTAACGCTTCAAAAGTTCATAAAGAGATCATAAAACTAATCATGTGAATGAGCGGTTTAGTCAAAATTTTATGAAGAGACATGGTTGTTTATATGATGGAACAGATTGAATTTAGGCTTTTATTCTCATTTAAACATTGATCAACTCACAGCAGTTGTGATAAACAGAAGCTCAAGCATTTTTCGCTTGACTTGCGAGAACCAATGAGGTTCATTCTCGTGTTACGCAGCACGTTTGAGCTTCTGTTTATGGTCGCTGGTCAATGTTTATATTAAATTGAACCCTAAATTAAATCTGTTCATCATTCAGAGATTTTGGACTAAACCGCTAAATTCATATGGATTAGTTTTACGATTTTTATGAACTTTTTGAAGCGTCAAGTGCTAGTTGCTTAGCTGTCAATGGAGGGACAGAAAGCTCTTGAGATTTCATTAAAAAGATTTTTATTTGTGTTCTGAAGATGAACGAAGGTTTTACGGCTTGGAACGACATGAGGGTGGGTAATTAATGAATTTTTGGCTGAACTATCCCCTTTGAGGTATTCAGTAAGCACATGGCAGTTTTATTGTTAATATTTTTCGTCTTTATTTCAGCCGCTGGAGATGCCTTCTGCAAAGCTGCTCAACTCCATTTGCAGGTGGAAAGCAAACACGACGCGGCCGTTAACTTTCTTGATGCTGGAAATGCATTCAAAAAATCTGATCCTCAAGGTACAGCTCTCATTGTTACTTTTAAAGACTAACAATAAAAAATCTCTCAGTATGTAGTGTTTCTATTTCAAAAGGAGTTTAATTTGTATTATGGCTCTCCTACAACTTCTCTACACAGAGGCAGTAAACTGTTTCTGTCAGGCCATTGACATCTACACAGATATGGTGAGAAAAATTATATTCACCCAAAAATTAAACTTTGTTATCATTTACTCACCCTCATGTTGTTTGCAAACCCGTAAGACTTCCGTTCATCTTCGGAACACAATGAAGATTTTTGGTGAAATCTGAGGGATTTCTGTCCTTTCATTGACAGCTACGCAACTACCACTTTGAGCTTTAAAAAGTTCATAAATAGATTGTATAATCCATATGAATTGTTCCACCACAATTCAATATTGTATATGTAATATGGGTGCTTGTTTTTGTTTTGTTTTAGTAATACACTTCTCTGAATATTCCTTAGAAATTCTCATTGTGTCCACAGGGGCGTTTCAACATTGCAGCAAAACACCACATATCTATTGCAGAAATCTATGAATCTGAGTTATTGGACATAGACAAAGTAAGTTGGAAGTTATCTTTTTTTATGGAAAGGTGCACATTTATCAGTAAGTGGTTCAGATGAATATGGACAGTATGTCAAAAGCATAAAAAATACACTACAATTTGTGAGTTTTAATTCAGCAAGGATGTGTTTTCTAAAACTTGAAGCAGAGCAACTTTTCTCAACATTGTTAATAAAAACGTTTGAGCAGCAAATCAACATTTGAATAATTTCTGATAGATTGTGACACTTAAGTCTGGATTAATGATGCTTAAAATTCAGCTTTGCCATCACAGGAATAAATTTTAATTTATAAAATAAAAAAAATTGTTATTGTAAAAATGTCAACTTTGTGTATTTCCAAATGCATCAGATGATCCATACTGAGTCTATCACGTTACAGAGAGCCCCTTATGAAAGAAAAGTAGTGTTCATTCATTTGTTATTATTTGGTCCCAAAATACTTATTTATGTGTACAGGCCATTGTTCATTATGAACAGGCAGCCGATTATTTCAAAGGGGAGTCATCCACCAGGTACTATACTATAGTCTTTATATGCTTTTATGTTTCACATTTATCAGAAGTGTTGTAGAACAAATAAGGTCTGAGCAAAGAAGTTGTTGTAATTAAATGATTGCATTTACTGTTATCATATTAAAATCTCTTGTACTCTCTCTCTGTAGTGCAGCCAACAAGTGTCTTGTCAAAGTGGCGACCTATGCGGCTCAGATGGAGCAGTACCCGAAAGCCATTGAAATATATGAGCAGGTCTGTGTGATCTTCTGTGAAAACCTGTTCATTCGTTTTCTTCAGCCTTCATGTTGAGTGGCATATTGTGTCTGTTCAGATTGGGATTTACTCCATGGACACTACCCTGCTGAAGTATGGTGCTAAAGACCACTTCTTCAAAGCAGCGCTGTGTCACTTCTGTGTGGACATGCTCAACTGCAAGGTGACTGATTTGACCTGTTCACAGTCTGAAGAAGAATGAGATTTACAATGCAAATTCTGCTTCATCATTATTTAATCTGTGTGTGTTCTCTTCAATAGCTGGCTGTACAGAAGTATGAAGAACTGTTTCCAGCTTTCTCAGATGCTAGAGAGTGCAGACTTCTCAAGGTGAGTTTTTCTTCCAACAAATTGAATTGCTTAGTTTCTTCCATCGACTTCAACTGTGTATGGCCTGTTTACACCTGGTATTAAGATGTGTTTTGGTCAATCAGATCATAAGTAGATGAGGGAGACACATTCCCGTTTACACCTGGTGTCTCTTTTGTCCACTTTCAACCACTTTTGTCCTGATTTCTCCGAGGGGGAGGATCTATAGACGGGAAAACGTAGGTTTTTTCAGATCTTTTTTGATCTAATATAAAAATGAAGCTTGGACAATTTACATATGAACGCGCACACTGACGAGGAAAAACATACGGAGAGCATCAGCTTTAGTTTCTGCTCTGACAGTCGCAAGACCAGCCGAACGCTGTGAGTGTGTGTTAGAAATCAGGAATGCTGAGAGAACATTGTGCTTGATACGTTTTTCATCTTCAACCCAAACTTGGGTCTCCAGCCGACAAAGTTTAAATCCGGTCTGTCTCGCGCGCTTCGCATAATCTTTACACATTAGGTCAGTAGGCGGAGAGTAGACGGTCTTTTGTGGCTGTTTGAACACATTCGACCACATGAGCGTTTAACTACGAAAGCAATCCGGTCGAATGTGTTTTCGGCTACTTCTGGAAGTGGACAAGCTCAGAACACTTCAGACCCCGTTTACACCTGTATTTAGTGTCGTCCACTTGTGATCCGATCGACCAAACGCATCTTAATACCAGGTGTAAACAGGGCCTCAGATTCTGGGTCAACATCAGTTAATGTTTAAGATGGAAGCTTTACCCAAATCCTTATCTTTATCTAGGTTTCTATTGTCTTTATTAATTGTTTTGTATATTTGTACATATAAACACTACCGTTCAAAAGTTTGGGGTTGAGTTTTAAACGGTTTTTAAAAGAAGTCTCTTCTGCTTACCAAGACTACATTGCTTTGATTACAAATACAGTAAAATCTTTATGAAATATTTTTACAATTAAATAATTGTTTTTCATTTTAATATATTTAAAATGTAATTTATTCCTGTGATGCAAGGCTGAATTTTCAGCATCATTACTCCAATGATCCTTCTGAAATCATTCTAATATGCTGCTCAAGAAACATTTCTTATTATCAATGTTGAAAACAGAAAATCAATTTAATGCATCCTTGCTGAATAAAAGTATTAGTGAAAGTATTTCTTCAAAATAATTTTACCAACCTCAAAACTTTGTGACGCTTTATACAAAATAATCACAATGTTTCTGCTTTTCACATTAAACAGAAACTTCTTGATGCATATGAAGAGCAGAATATTGATGCATACGTTGATGCAGTAAGTTCTCTTTGTATATTGTTTCAGGTTTTACATAATCCACTGCACACATTTTACCAGTGGTAGTTCATGAATTAAAGCCCGTTCACGCCAAAAACGATAACTATATTAGCATCCACACCAGCGGACGATATCATTCTGTTTATTGTAAGTGTGCTCCAGTTTTGTGCATCTGTCACTTTAAATGCTCAAGCTCTTTAAGGCGGAATGGATTCTGATTGACATTGTCAATGTTTTTATTGTTCTTCAGTTGGAAAAAAAAATCGTTCTGTGATTCCAATGATGTATTGTTGTTATTATTGTTATACTTGTGGCGTAAACTGCTATTCTTTTGTATTCAGAACGGTTTTTAGAACTATATCTGTCTAGTTATAGTCCTTGTGAACAGGCCTTTAATCTATGCAATATTCTGCTATTATTATTATTATTATTATTTTTCATTAGGTAAGGGAGTTTGAATCCATCTCCAGGCTTGATCAGTGGCAGACCACTATGTTACTAAGAATCAAGAAGACCATTCAGGACGATGAGAATGACCTTCGCTAATGTGAAGTCACGATTGCAAGCACACCACCCGTTCTCCTGTCATTCCTCTCTCTTTCTCAGTGTATTTGTGTAAATTAAGGTCACGTACATTTTGTCTTGAGCCTTTTTCTCCCAAATCCTACAGTCTTAAAGGAAATATAACTTTTATCCCCTAGAACACTTTGAAGTCTTCTAGAATGATACTGGGTAGGATTTATGTTACAAGCTTTGACCACAACTTCCCCTTGTGGTAAATGTAACTCATTAGAAATGTGATTATTTATGTGTTAACGTTTTCATTCATGCCTGTGAAGCTTCTGTAGTTGTTTTATTTATAGTTCTTTTATTAATGGTTGTAAATTTAACTTTTGATTTTTATTTATTGATAGTCGCAAGGCTCTGTATGTGTCAACAATACTTAGTAGAATTTATTAGTGATTATAATTATTATTATCAGTGATAATAATTATTATAATTATAATTATTTATAAATTGTGCAAAATACTGTAACTATGATCAGCTAGAATCAGCTGAAACACTAATTGCCATTTTCTTATTTTCCTCTATGGAGGACATGCTTGGGTGATAGTTCACCTGAGAATTAAAATTGTCATAATTTACTCGCCCTCAAGTTGTTCCAACCCTGAATTCATTTCTTTCTTCTGCTTAAAACAAAAGAAGATATTTTAAAGAATATGGGTAACCAAACAATTGATGGACCCCATTAACTTCCATAGTATTTTTTTCCCTCTCCATACTATGGAAGTCAATGGTGTCCATTAACTCTCTGGTCACCCATATTCTTCAAAACATCTTCTGTGTTCAGCAGAAGAAAGAAATTTATACAGGTTTGGAACAACAACCTAGATGTTTTTTCTGGGTTTTTTTTTTACCTCCACACAGAAGAGTGAATCTGCATGATGTTTATTGCAGTATTCTGAAGGACTGGAGGATGTGAGGTTGTATTAGTCCTCTAACTGAAGGTGCACTGGTTGACTAACTGTGCAATTTCTTTGATGTATTGTGAATTAAATCGTATTTTTTTTTTAAAACACATTTTTCAGTACTTGGGTCACGTTTTCAGAACTCTTCACGCAGTGAGCACATAGACAGTCTATTTGGGCTAAACTGTGGATCATTGCTTTGGCTACTTTCAAATGACAAAGTCGTTTCTCACTTAGACACAACCTCTGCCAAAACGCAGTTTGTACATTTACATACTCTTTCCAAACTGTTAAACTTAAGCTAAAAACAAAAACAAAAAACAAATTAATAAGATGGCAATTAGCTGCATTTTTTGACAGTAATACCACATTGAAATATATTCTGAATCTAAAAAATGAAATACTATCAAAACAATTTGATAGAGCTGAACACATAGGTGTTTAGGGGCCATGTTTTTGCTGTTCAAAACGTGAGACGCAGGTCAGTGGAGCCAAAAAACATGCACTTTAAAAGTTAAACTTATTTTAACTTAAACGCAGATAATGACACAAACACAACAGTTAAACACTTCTGTCTAGCGCGTTTACATAGGAAAAAATAGCGCAGTGTAATGGAAAACTGCGTTCTGTGTGAACCAGCCCTTGGTTTTTCAATTTCACCATCTGTACAAAAGGGACCATTTAGGAATAATTTTGTAATGTAAACATGGACCATGCCGTGAATTGAAACAGTAGGGAGATGTCATTCTTGTTTTGTAAAGAAATTTTACAAAAAACACTGTGTAATGCTACCTGTTGCTATTGTTTTTTAGGTTGTTGTTTTATGGGTGACAAAGTGTGTTTGTGCACTAATGTAATGGAAGAATGGCTTGATTTGAGACACGGATGAAGTGTTTTGGTAGTTTTAGTGTGTTTTGAATGTGAAATGAACTGCTGTGCCAAGCTGAAAGTTGGTTAGGAACTGTGTGAACAGTTTTGAAAAAGTGACCTAAGTATTGAGAAATATGGTCTAACGATTGTAAAAAAAGAAATCGTACCTGAGGAACCAGCTTGCCATGAAGTTGTCATTGTTTTTATTAAGCTAATATCATGCTGAGTTTAGTTTATTGATGCACTAAAAATTATAAGAGTCTTATCTATAAAGTTGATAAGAGTTGTGTGCTTTTTGGATGACAATTTTATCTGCATACACATAGATGCTTACGACTAATTGTGTACCAATACAAGCATGGAGAAAAAAGCATGGCTGAATAAGCTTAATGTGACAAAAAAATGAAGTGTAACACAAAGTAGTGTCTGGAGCGAGGTGTTACAACAGTCGAAGCATGCGTGTATTCATCAAAGCTGTTATGTTATTTTAAAAGCAAATAAATTATATGATTCCCTCAAGTTTTGTAAAGTCTTAATATTTCATTGATGTGGACACACAAAGACACAGTTCAGATTCCTTAATGAATTGCACATAGTATCTGACCTTAAATACCGTTTCACACGCAAGTTTAAAATATTCTAGCTGACCTGACCACCCAGTGTGATTTAAGGCAACCATTATTTTAGAATGCATCACATTATTATTATTATTATAAACCTTTATAATGATCATGTTAGCTATAACGCGCGATGGGTGTTGCCATGTTAGCGCCGCAATTCAGAGAATCGTATCTGTCGGATTTACAACACTTCTCCCGAAATACTTGAAAGTAAGTGGCTGGTGAAGTGGGAGAAGAATAGAGTAAATTCTATAGTTACCTAATACCTACACCATGTGTATCTGATATGAATAAAACACGTTGTCAATTTATATAGTCTGTATGATACACTGAACGGTCTAATCACACAGGTGTGATCGTACACAAAGGGTTAACATCGGATCAAACTCCAGGTTTATTTTTGTCCATTTGCAGAGTCACACCTCCATTTTAACCATCATCCTCCTCATCTTCGAGATCCTCTGTCTCCTCCAGGGCCGCCGTCTGCTCCTCCAGGGCTGCTTGCAAAGCCTGCTCTTCCTCTACACTGGGGTCCTGGGCCTCCGTGATTTCGGGTCCGCTGGGGTATTCGCTTTGGGGCGGTGGAAGCATTATTGGGGTGTAGGCCTCTCCGATATATTTCAACCCCCAACCAATGTATATGTTTCCAAAATTCCTGAGAGGGAGCAGAAAAATGCTTTAATTCAGCAGGAAAAGCATCAGATTAAAAGAGATGGTTAGATGGGCTGTTAGTAGGTATGTAGTTTTAGATTAACAGTTTTTTATTGATTCACAGAAACATATGATACAATGATACAAATATGATACATCATATAACAATATGATAAAAACATATGTATAGAATCAACATTTTTACTCCGAAATTCCCCACTCCCCTCCCTCCCGACTTGGTCACGGCTTCACTATACAATTAGGTACAATTAAGATAACATCCGGCATACCATGTTGAGGAAAAAGAAAATAATAGCATACATACATATGTCACCACAATTTCACTTTCGAGTGTGAGCTTGGTTCTAACACAGTTATTACTGCCCTTTTTCCAAATAGGTTAAGTATCTGGACCATTTCTTATAGTATAGATTTACTTTATCAGTCTGTTTATAAGACATTCTTTCAAATGCGGACACTCTACCTAGTTCTGTTATCCATTCCTGAAAAGAAGGGGCCTCCTCTGACTTCCAACTCCTAAGAATTATTTGTCTGCCAATCATTAAACTGGTTTGTACCCAGTACATTATGTGTTTGTCTCTTATTTCATTATCTGTCCACACACCTAATATAAACAATTGAGGACATAATGAAATATGAGTATCCAAAATTGTGCAAACGTGTTCATGAACTTTTTTCCAGAAATCCTGAATTTTTGTACAAGACCACAGAGCATGTGTTAAGTCTCCATCATCAGTTTTGCACCTCCAGCAATATGGTGTTTCTTTTAACCCAAGTCTATACAGTCTGGAAGGAGTCCAGTAAAAACGGTGCAAAATCTTAAACTGTATAAGGCGAATCTTTGCATCCCTAGATGTCGTTTTGACATTCTTTAAAACTCTATTCCATTCCTCATCATTGAATATCAGATTTAGATCTCTTTCCCAAATTTTCTTAAGAGCTAATAAGGCTCCGTCACCAAGACTTTGAATCAACCAGGAATAGTACACTGATGCTTCATGACCTTTCCCATATGCCAAAATTACCATGCAGTGTAGATCTGCTGACTCAGGAAGCTGTGAACTAGAACCAAAAGTAGTACAAAGTAAATGTCGTAACTGTAAATACCTGAAAAACTGAGATCTAGATATACCATACTGTTGTTGTATTTGTTCAAATGACTTCAGACTACCATTCTCATAAAGGTCACTTAATATAACGACACCCTTCTTAATCCATTCCTTCCATAGAAAGGGGGATTTATTAATACGCAATTTAGGGTTCAGCCAGATACTTGAACAAGCATTTAGATAAGGGTTAAGGCTTCGCATACGGGAAATTTTTAACCATACTGATTGCAAGTGTGAAATTATAGGATGTTTTTTCCCCTCTCCTTCCAGTTTAATGGACAGACTCTGTAACAAAGAGATAGACGGCAAAATAGATTGTTCAATCCTATACCAAGGGGGGGCTCGCTCAGGAGGAAGTGACCAATGAGCCAGGTGTCTAAGACTAAAAGCATAATAATAAAACAAAATATTAGGCAGGCCTAGACCACCTTTCTCAACCGGTCTCTGTAACTTATTAGAATGCATCCGAGGTCGCTTACCATTCCAAATAAAAGCCTTACATAATCTATCAAACTGTTTAAAGTAAGAGAGAGGTATCTGTATTGGGAGAGACTGTAATAGATAATTCAGTTTTGGCGTACAACTCATTTTAATTACATTGACTTTTCCAGCCATTGACATATGGAGTGGAGCCCATCTATCCATATCGCAGGAAATCTTTTTCATTAAGGGGTCAAAATTAACTCTCACTAAATCATTCAAATTTGGGGGGAATAAAATGCCTAGATATCTAATGCCTGACTTAGGCCATAGGAATGTGCCAGGGTGAAACGCTGAGGCAGGGCAAAATGCAGTCAATGCAAGAGCTTCTGATTTAGACCAATTCACCCTATAACCTGAAAACTTAGAGAAGATATCAATTATACCAAGAAGAAAAGGAATAGACCTACAGGGGTCGAAAACAAATAATAGAATGTCATCAGCATAAAGCATAAGCTTATGTACTTCTCCCCCACTACCACACCCGGAAAATTATCATCTTTTCTTATTGCGGCAGCTAAAGGTTCCAAAGCAAGACAGAACAGCAACGGGGAAAGTGGAGAGCCTTGTCGGGTCCCTCTGCCAAGCGGAAAATACTCTGAAATTAGGCCGTTGGTTTGAACCGCTGCTACCGGTTGTTTATACAATAATTTGATCCATCTTATAAACGTGTTTCCAAACCCATAAACTTCTAGAATTTTAAAAAGATACTTCCACTCCACCATGTCGAAAGCCTTCTCAGCATCTAGTGAGACGGCGGCAATCGGGGTCTGTTCCTCTCTAACTGCCCACCATATGTCAATAAACCGTCGAATGTTGTCAGAAGAACTACGGCCGCTAATAAACCCTACCTGATCTACGTGTATAAGTGATGATACAACTTTATTTAAACGATTAGTTAGAATTTTTGACAAAATTTTTATATCCAGTTGTATTAACGATATTGGACGGTAACTTTTGCACTCACTTGAATCTTTATCCTTCTTTAAGTATAAGACTAATTAGGGCTTGTGACATTGTTGGTGGTAATTCCTCCCTCTGAAATGCCTCCATAAAGACTTCTAGCATTAATGGAGCAAGTTCTTTAGCATTATCTCTAAAAAATTCTGCGGGAAAACCATCAGGACCCGGAGCCTTCCCTGTGGGCAATGCTCTGATCACCTCCATCACTTCCTCCAAAGTTATATCTGAATCCAGAAGTTGCTTCTGGTCATTTGAAAGCTTAGGGAGATCTAGCGGTTCCAGGAATCTACTAATATCCTCATCAGTTGATGACGACGCTGATTTGTAAAGACCTACGTAGAATTCTTTAAATGTTCTATTTATATCTGCAGCGGCAGTAAATATATCTCCCCTGGAAGACCTAACAGATGGAATAATGGAGGAGAACTCCTTGTGCTTAATATAATTAGCTAGAAGTTTCCCTGCCTTATCTCCTGACTCAAAATACGTCTGTCTTGTCCTGAATAACAAAAATTCAATCTTTTGAGACAAAATTATGTTATATTTATATTTTAATTGGGTTAGTTCTTTAAGACCACTAGATGTCACCTGGCGTTTCATCTTTGTTTCAATCCTCTTGATGCTATTGTCCAACTCTAATAGTTCTTGTGCTTTAAGTTTTTTAGAATGTGCGGCAAATTGAATGATGCATCCCCTAATAACTGCCTTAAGAGCATCCCATGCCACTCCAACTGTGGATACTGATGACCAATTAGTTTCTATGTAAACATTAATTTCTGTTTTTAGCATTTGTTGGAATACTGGGTTTTGTAAAAGAGATGTATTAAGGCGCCATCTAGATGATTTTTTCCTCTCTATAGAAGGTTTCAACTCTAAACATACCCAGGCATGATCCGAGATGATGATATTCCCAATTTTACATGCAATGACAGAAGGGATAAGTGATTTTGATAAAAGGAAAAAGTCAATTCTAGAGAAAATTTTATGTGCATTCGAAAAAAAGGTATAGTCCCTCCCATTCGGATTCAGGAGTCTCCAAATGTCTATGAGGCCGAGAGATTAGGTATGTAGTTTTAAAAAGTAAGGTTCTTACTTGCCACTTGCATAAGCGTAAGCTCCAGGCCAGAGGTTAGAGCGCAGCACAGCGATGGAAAACTGAGGAATGAGGTAAGAGGAGATCATGGAGCTCCAAGGTGGGGTGTCGTGAATCTCTGTGGACAGAGGGTTTTCTGCATTAGAGCTGGTCATTTGAACTGTGCTGGAGGTGTATTGTATGTAAACGTGATGCAGTGTGACCGACTTGCATCCTCAGACAGAGGCGTCAGAAGAGGAGGCCCAATCTCAGGCTCCGGCTCATCAGGTTCTTCCTCCTTCTCTTCCTCCTCGGCTTCTTCATCAACGTCATCTGCTGACTTCTTAGTTATGTTTACCCACACACAGCGGCCCTAACATTCACATGTACAGTAATGTGCAAATGTCTTAGGTATGTTTGTTTTTTCACCGTAAAACATTTCCAAGCATTCATTTAGCCATTTAATGGACAGTCAACCCAAAAATATATATTTTTTTATTTACTCCCCTTAATGTTGTTCCAAAACCTGTATGACTTTGTTTCTTCTGTGGAAAATTAAAGAGGATATTATAAAGGAAGTTTAGGTTCCCTCTCACTTCCATTTGATGGAAAATGGATGTCAGTGGAAACGGAAACAGTTTGGTTTTCAACGTTCTGAAAAATATATTTATTTGTGTTCCACAGAAGAAAGTAATGCATACAGGTTTGGAACAATATAAGGGTGTTTACTTATATACAATATAAGCAAATAACTGAATTGAAATTGTTTGGGTATTTGTATAAAGATATTTGCACGAAGTCGGACATCAATATGATCCACACAGAGATCTGATCTCACTTATCGAGTCCGTCTGGGATCTCATGAAGAGTGAATGAATTTAATGAAAATACTGTTCAAGTTACTGTATATTTTCATTTAAAAAAATGACTACTGAACTAGGAGTGACCATGAATTTACGGTGTAGTTTTATTGAGTCGTTTAAAGGCCCCATGAAAGTTTATATTTTATTTATTATATTCTTTCAAACTTGGCAAATCTGGTCATTTTCTCTATTTTTCCAAACCATTTGGACATCATGTTATATTGCCATAATAATATATCAATCATTATGTAAAAGGGACACCGCAGAAACAAAGTGTTACCAAAAACAAACTCAATATCCACCTCAATGGACATTTTAGGGCGGATGAATTCCCAAAAGGCCGTCTGTTTCTTACCTGTGTAAGTATGTGCTGTACATGATGGACCCATAGATTCAGAGACTCAGCCATCTCATTTACATGAATGCCCTCAAAGTTAGGATTCTCCTCAAAGCTGTCTCGCAGTCCTTCATCCTCTCCTTCATCCTCCCCAAACTGGTAGAATCCCAGAGGGCTGACGTGCGTGCCGGCTGAGATCCGTGCGATCTGGGCACGCAGGTAGTTGGCCTCATTGCCAGGAAAGGGAGGGAAACTTACAACAGGAGCATCAAGCCTGCCTGAGAAGAGGCTGCGGATCTGCCGCGCTGCTGTGATCTGAGCGGGGGTGACCACCGGCAGTCTGACCCACGGCATGCCGGGCTCTTGACACACAAAATAAGTGAATTTATTGACTCCAGTGTGATTTTCTTCCTTTGGCACTGGCGGAGGTGGCTTGTAAGTTGATTTAGGGGGTGGATCAGCCTGCAAGTAGAGTTCATTCATTTTTGTCAAGTTTGAATGTACATTTCTAAAGTTTCTAGCCTCGTCTTAAGAATTTTCTGAAGAGACACAATAGCTTTATATGAAGAACAGATTGAATTTAGGCTTTTATTCACATGTAAATATTCATCAATGCACACATCAATTGTAAACGGAGGCTCAAGCATGTTCGCTTGATGTGCTAGAACCAATGAGGTTCATTCTCGCGTTGCGCAGCACGTTTGAGCTTCTGCAAGAACCAATGAGGTTTGTTCTCGCACGTCAAGCAGGTTCGGTTGAGCTTCTGTTTATGTTCGCTGATCAATGTTTAAATTCAATCTGTTCTCATCATATAAAGCAATCGTGTCTCTTCAGAAAATTTGGACTAAACCGCTCAATTCATATGGATCAGTTTTACGATCTCTTTATGAAGTTTTTGAAGCTTCAAAAAGGTAGCTGCGTAGCTGTCAACAGAAGGACAGAAAGCTCTCAGATTTCATCAAAAAGATCTTCGTTTGTGTTCCGAAGATGAATGAAAGTCTTACAGTTTTGGATTCAGAACGACATGAGGGTGAGTAATTGATGACAGAATTTTTGGGTAAAATATCCCTTTAAAAGGTCAGGTGACGTTACCAAAACCATTATCTATGGAAGCTTTTTTGTACCATGGAATAAAAAAGATAATTGTGACTTCTTATCTTGCGATTCTGACTGTTTTTCTCACAAATGCAAGTTTAAATATTTAAACTTTATAACTCGCAATTCTGACACTTTTTCTGTGAAGAAAAAAAAAGTCAGAATTCGCTCTGTGCACGAGAAAAATGCTAACTTCCGGCTTGAGGACGGATGTTGGGTACTTCGTTTCCGGTTGCCGTCTTGTTTACATCAGTGGACCGGCGTTAACTTGGTTTAATCGTTCGCAATGGACCTAAAACATAAAAAACTTACTGTGGCTGAGCTGGTTTAATGGTTAAAGCGTAAAGCCTTGTTTAACTCGACGGGTCCGCATGAGCCCAAAGGTGCGCGCCGCAAAAATGACGTGATTGTAACAGCAACATGGATTAGAACACCATTTACTACACACAATAGGCTTTTTTCTCTGATTTTGAAAACTCTTCGTGATCGACTTAAAATGCTTCCAAGATCGACTTGTCGACCGCGATCGACGGGTTGGTGATTCCTGTAACGTTACTGTTTTCCGGTCAATGACAAGAGTACTAATCAGCTGTCTCACGAACGTAACCAGCACATGTATCCACACATAGCAAAGCCATAACACAGCGAGGGAGAAGAACTAAGTTACATGAAACAATCCAACTACATATTTTAAACCACTGACAAGGGAAAAGTCACTACTCACGGTGTCTATAGCCGCTTTCCGTCCGGAGGGACTTTTGCAGTGCCTAGAACCTTCCTATAACCATTTTTTCGCGTGTTCCGACCGGACTAAGTTCCTATAACTCTTTAGTACCTAGTCTAGAGCGAGGACTTTTTTTAGTTTCCTTTCCCAACGTCGGATACCTTTACTCCCTGTATTACATGTGTACTCCCTGTATGACATACTGAGAGATGTAATATTTAAACCCCTTTCTCTCTCTTGCTCTGGGGAGCTGGAGAAAAATCACTAACCAGTCGATGAACATCATCGACTCTAATATTATATTATAATATCGACTGTAATCTTCGGTTAATGTCCAAGACATCTGGAGAAATATACATAATCTACGTTGTCCATCAGGCTACCGGAAACTAGACACCCCATATCGGTTTCGCAGCCGGAAGTAGCATATGCTAACGTGCACATAGTCTATTGTGAGAGAAAGTAGCAATTAACTTTTTTATTCTGTAGCGGAAACACGCTTCCATTATTTTCTATTGTCAATAGTGTAGCGATGTATAAAGCTCACACAGAAGTCACTTTCAAACCAAGCAGCTTTCTGTTGGTCAACAATGGAAATTTTTCAAAATTTCACAAATGTGACTGTACGATATTTAGAGCAGTTTCATTTACTTCAGTTGCCGTTTTGTGACTTACAGCTTCTACAAGCTCTGCTTCATCCTTGCCATCCTGTGACTCTTCCTCTCTCTCCTCATCCTCATTTGATGTTTCTGTGCTCTCCTCCTCTTCCCCTTCACCCTCTCTGAATTCCCCCTCAGCCACCAGGTAGTTGCTCTGTTTGCCGAGGATCTTGCCCCAGATTCGACAGCGTTGGAGACACTGTGTGTCCACCAGTTGTTTCAAAGCCAGAAAGATTCTCTGCATCTCCTCTTTCCCCAGACCCACACCAGCTTGCTCAAAGAAGAACGCCAGCTCTGCAACATTCGGTAGAGGAGAATCCACCTGAAAATGATAAAGAAGAATTACAGAAACTCTTGTACTGTATTGAACTGCATAGGACCCACCACAATTGGTGTTTCGAAGATTAACCAAAGTCTTATGGGTTTGAAACAGCATATTAATTAGTAACTAACATTACAACTAAAGTTGCGTAGCTGTCAACAGAAGTAAAGAAAGCTCTCAGATTTCATCAAAAATATCTTCATTTGTGTTCCGAAGGTGAACGAAAGTCTTACGGGTTAGAAACGACATGAGGGTGAGTAATGACAGAATTAAATTTTTTGGGTGAACTATCCCTTTAAATCACACTCCACAATGTCTGAACAGCACAATTACACTTTTCAAACAAAGCATTTAACAAAACAGGTTAACAACAGTTTAAAAAGCATTATATGGGCCCTCAAGAGAGAAACTTACCAGCTCTTCCTCGTGATCACCTTCCCCGCCTGCTGCACGTTTGAAGAGTGTCTTCTGCTGCTCAGCCAGCAACAGCGCTGAGGATGAGGATGGATTGTCACGCAAGGTGTCCTGCTTCTCCTGAAGGATACTTCCTTTCAGCTCGCGACTCATGTCCTCGATCACATCAACTGCATTCTCTGGACGCTCATCCATAACTTTGGTTAACAGTCGTACAAGGTGGTCATAGCTGGACAAAGAGGTTCAATATTTTGTAAACTTAAAGGGATAGTTCACTCAAAAATGAAAATTCTGTCCATAATTACTCACCCTCGTGTTGTTTCAAACCTCCAAGACTTTTGTTCATCTTCAGAAATCTAAGAGCTTTCTGTCCTTCCATTGACAGCCATGCAACTTCAACGCTTCAAAAAGTTCATAAACAGATTGTCAAACTAACCCGTATGAATCAAGCGGTTTAGTCCAAATTTTCTAAAGAGACAAGATCGCTTTATATGATGAACAGATTGAATTTAGGCTTTTATTTACATATAAACATTCCTCAACTCACACATCAGTTGTGGTAAACAGAAGCTCAAGCATGTTCGCTTGAGTGCGAGAACCAATGAGGTTCATTCTCGTGTTACGCAGCACGTTTGAGCTTCTGCGAGAACCAATGAGGTTTGTGTCAAGCAGGTTCGGTTGAGCTTCTGTTTATGTTCGCTCATCAATGTTTGAATATGAATAAATTAAATTGTTCATCATTAAAGCAATCTAGTCTCTTCAGAAAATTGACTAATCCGCTTAATTCATATGGATTCGTTTTACTATCCACTTATTACCATTTTGAAGCGTCAAAGTGCGTAGGGACAGAAAGCTCTCAGATTTCATTAAAAAGATCTTCATTTGTGTTCCGAAGATGAACGACAGTCTTCAGGTTTGGAATGACATGAGGATGAGTAATTAATGACAGAATGTTTTGGGTGAACTATCCCTTTAAGTTTCTGTTCTCCAAACATAAGCAATATCCGCATTTTTGTAACAAAGTTACAATGATGACCGCTCAATTAAATACATATAACGTTATTAAGTTAACTGCTAACATAAATGTAAGTTCAGACAAGTGTTCTGGCAAATAATGCTACCTATCAGACAGTGCTACCAAAACTTTTCATTGTAACATTAGGTAGGGCTAATAAAGCCTCAAACCACATGAATATAACGTTAATGTTTAAGAAGAACTGCAGTTGTAACTTAGCCACAGGATTTCTTAAATAAGTGTTAAACAGTCCCCGTTGTGACAACATGTCCCACTAGATCAATTTATATATATATATATATATATATATATATATATATATATATATATATATATATATATATATATATAGAGAGAGAGAGAGAGAGAGAGAGAGAGAGAGAGAGAGAGAGAGAGAGAGAGAGAGAGAGAGAGAGAGACATAACGTTATCAATAACGGTGGAAATGTGTGTTGAACTGATTGTTCGTTGTCTTCAAGTTAAGTTACAGTTCTCCGTTTAGCGTCTGTTTATATAACGGTGCTTTATAATAAATTAATAATTGTAATAACTTAAAAAAGGTGAACTACTGAATAAAGCTAATGTGATATAACAGTTAAGTTACTTACAGATTTAAGTTTGTTTAGTGCTGTTCTTCATCATGAAAGTCTTAAAACGAGCCGCCGCCTGCAGTCGCTCATTATTCAACGCTTCCTCGTCGGTCATCTCCATTTTACTAAAACTTAAAAATGTCGCCGACTGATTAAAAACAAACGGTATATTTTTCTCAATCCGTTTTTTCACGGATATTCGCTTATATGTTAAGGCAAATCTCCATGCACACAAACATCAGAGCATTTCCGCACATAGATTTCCGCAGAGCAATTCCGTTGCCATGGTATTGCTGTGTAACTACAACAAACGTGTTGCTGAGTAACGTTATCTTTACTCTCAGCCGAGAGCCGAATGCTGTCAAAATTAACAATCATGACAGACTGAAGTACAATGAAGCACAGACACCAATGATTTGTTTACCATTTTAGTTGGTTTGAGATATTTTATTCTACAAATGAAACCACTATGGCACATACAAAATCAATTTGTTCTCAAACTAATTTAAACCAGGCATAACCTCAAAAGAACCAAAATATTCTTTTTTTATATTTACGTCTAACGTTCAGATACACAATACACTGAACAAAGCAGTAGAGAATGAGTCGTCAACTCAAAGTCAGTGCCTTCATTCAGCCTCATTTGAAACACTGCTTTCTTCTGCTTCTGCATCAACATCCTCAGGCTCCTCTTCAGGTTGAGCATCCACATCCACGGGTTTAGCAACTGAATCTTCAATGGGTTCCTCTGTCTTTTCTGTGATGGAGCTGGACTGTGATACCTCCTCAGACACCTCCATCTGCTTAAAGTTAAAGTCATTTGTTTAGCCATGCTATTCACTCTTGTACTGATCTGTGATGATAATGATGATGATGATATTTTACCTGCAATGCTTCTTCAGACGAGTCCTCCAGAGTAGATTGGGCTGTTTCTTCCTGCTCCATGGGCTCTTCTACTTCTTCCCTCCTGGCAGGGATCTGTTGTTGTTGTTGTTGTTGTAGTTGTTGTTGTGGTGGTGCTGCTGGAGGTTCGGTAAACACTATGGGTGCCGGGGCTGGAGGTTCTGCTTGTGATACTGGTGCAGGCATTGATATATGCTTCGGTACTGGCACCTTAACAAACATAAGTGGACAAGAAAGAGCATTTTATTTGCACATTATCCAGAGATTATCCACCAACATAATTATGTGTAGCAAGACTGTGTTCACAGACCTTTTTGAATCACGACACGGTCACGTTAGCAAAATTGTCTACTATCAATAGCGTAGTGATTATAAAGCACAGCTCACAAAATCATCAATTTCAAAGAAAGCAGCTTTCAGTTGGTCAACGTGGCGAATTCACAACTTAAACTGGTTGCAGAAATCTGAGAAATCTTTTACCTTCATACAAAATGGATAATCGTGTGAAGTCCTATTGAAATGACTGGATTTCACCCATGAAAACAAACAAGGGTAAATCTGAGTGCACAAAGTCAGTGTGGAATGAAATTTCACCCCATCTATTTTGTAAATGCATGCTATAAGTCTTTTAGAGGTAAAAAAAAAAAAGTATTTATTATTTCATTAAGAATGTCACAAGGCAATCTTCCAGTGAAAACACAAAAAACAACTTGTATTACACATATTTCACGACCGATATTACCGAACATCCAAACCAATCCTATGCTGGGCTAAATGGTCATCACGTCCTGTTTTTGGTTTGTTTTAATGTCTTTGGTTCATGTTGCTTTCATATTTCAGTCAGTCTGCACTAGAGTTTGTTTGGAGACCTGATCTCAGACTTGTTGAACCGCACTTAAGGTGTGTTCAAACTTGGCATGTTTGGTTCGATTAAAACGAACCCTGGTGTGATTGCTCTGATAGTGCAGTTAATTTGATTAAGTGTGAATGCTGCCATCTAAACCCTGGTGTGCAGAAAACGAACTCCGGTGCAGTTCGTATGAAATATGAAAGCAAAACGAACCAAAGACATGTAAACGAACCAAAAACGGGGCATGATGTCACAAGGTGCGACCCTAAAACCGACCCTCCAGTTTCATCACAACATACCTCTCGCACTCTCTCTTCAATGACTTCTGGATGATGAAGTTCAGGTTGTGGTTCTGGCTCCGGCTCCGGCTCCGGCTTCCTGCTGTTGGCCTCCAGAACGGTCATTATAGATGTTGGAATGTGGGCTTGCTACAGAAACAATAAAACATTTTAAAACGAAAATTATTTTGAAGTAAAATTTTAATAACTGAAGTTCTCATCTAAAACACTGAATGCACAAACTTTTGCCACTTGTCATATTATTCATATCAATGTTTTAGAATAGCATTATAATAAAATTTGAAACAAATATTTTGCATGCTGTGCGTGTTTCACATATCAAGCAACAGTGTTATTTTAGTGTTTTTTACCAGCATTTTGACTTTTAAAAAATATTATCAGTCTTATTTTCAGTTTAAATAATTGTATGTAATTTTTTGTTATAATTTTAATATTTTGATTTAGCTTTATTTTATTTCAGATTTAGTTTAATATCTCACACACTACCAGTTTTTTTAAAAGTCTCTTATGCTCACCAAGACTGCATTTTTTAAATAAAAGTACGGTAAAAAAGTAATAATGTAAAATATTAAGTTTTCTATTTTAATACATTTAAAATGTAATTTATTCCATCATGTCGGAGCAGCATCATGTCACATGATCCTTCAGAAATCATTCTAATATGCCGATTTGGGGCTTGAGAAATATTTCTTATTATCAATATTGAAAACAGTTTTTGCTGCTAAATATTTTTTGTGAAAACAATGATGCACCAGCATTCCACTGTTTGGGGTAAGTGAGATTGAATACTTTTATTCAGCAGTGTATACATTTATGATTTCAGTCTCAGTCATTCATTTCCCAGATGGCACTTATTTGGGACAAACCCTGACAGTTTGGTGATACGCACTTGGTGAGGGGTGAAGGAGAGCACGTGCTGCAGGAGGGGCTCCCTCATCTCCGGGCAGCGCTCGAACACACTGGCCAGCTGTGGTGGAGGCAGTTGGAGGAGGACATTGTAGGACTGGGGTTTGGTGCGCTGGCAGCACTTCACAAAGCCCTCCCACACTTTAGGATACTTCCACACCTGTACAATCAACCAACAGTCAGTCAGTGTACAGGTTTATCAGCACACGATTATCAAATGAGAGATGAGTATGAGATTAGTGGCATTGGTCAATAACTGCCGGTTATGAGTGTGACGGGTTCTGTCCATTGACCTGTTTGAGGATGAGTCGAGCTAGGATGTTCATGACGAAGCCAGCCAGGCGAGGGTACATCGTGAGGGACTGGATGACCGTACGCATCAGCAGAATGGGGAGAGGAGTCTGCTCCATCAACTGCTGCATCACCACCGCCAGCACCTCCGACGTGTACACGTTCTTCTCCCCAAAACACAGGTTCGTGGCTACAGGCCAGGGGGAAAGAACACCAAAAAACATTTAAAAAAGAGTGAGAAGAAAAGCAAAAGAGGGAATGAAAGCGTTCTCTCTTTTCACATTTTGATTATTAATATATGAAATGCTAAACTACACTAAATTTAACTAATTAAACATTCATACATACAGTATATAGCCACACATTCATATATATACAGTAGCGATCAAAAGTGATGTCCGAATTGACCATTTTTTTTAATTTAAAATACATTTTAAATATGAGGGAGGAACAAAACACTAAGGGCCAGATTTACTAACAGCTTGCTCCAGCGCAAACCCTCTTTTGTCGTTAAAAAACTACTGTCAGGATTTACTACAGACACACAGTGAAAAATTAGCGCTGAAAAGGTGTGGACAGGGTTATTTTTGAGGCTGACCTAATTGCATATGTATGAGATTCCCTTTCAGATGAAACATTTATGGGAGAGATTTTTTTAAATGACTAATTTAGTTTGTGATTTACTAAGGTTTGCGATTTAAGATTTAATGGTGTTTGCGCTATTATTTACTGCCCAAAAAAGCACGTCTTAAACCTGAGGCTAATTTGCACTGCTCTTGGTAGATTGCGGTGGTCATTATGGAAATTATCCAGCTGAGTCTGTGTTCTTTCATTTGCCCATCGTAAGATGATCATGTGCAGAACTTTCCACTCCCCATCAGGGCTTTTATGGAATTGCGCTCCCACACTACTTTGCCCTGTTTAATAAATCTGGCCCTAAACTTGGTAAAGGTATTTATCTAACAAAATGATTTAGCAAAAACAGCTACAGGGTTGATTTAACTATGCAGAAAAAGTGCATCACAAATAAAACAGTTGACTCCAAGCACAACTACGCAAAATGCTTACACAATCTTGAACACATTTTTAAGCAATATTTGGATACATTGTCCCAGGCCAGACATAAATAAATTATAATTATTATAAATAAATGTATATAAAAGAGATGATATCAGTAACGAACAGAAGCATTTACCTATATATTTTAATTTAAAGGGCACCTATTATGGAATTTTGAAAATTACCTTTCATGTAATGTGTAACATAGATCTAAGTGAACAAAAACATCCTGCAAAGTTTTATATATGAAAGTTCACCGTAAAAAAAGTTATTGTCTCTCAAAAGAATGAGTCGACTGAGTCAATTTAATGAATCGTTTTTCCAATGAGTCATTTTCCTTTTCCTTGTGACGTCAAGACGAAAAATTATCAAATTGGCTGCGCCCACTCATTGCGTGCGCCACGCAGACACCAGGGAAACTTGACAACATCATGTCTACAACAAGATGCTGTGCTCTGAAGTCCGAATCAAAAGCGACCTTTTTTCACTGCCCAGAGACGAGCATGTGAAGAATCAGTGGCAAGTATAGCCCGAACCTTACTGTGTTCATTTTAATCGTCATTTTAATAACGATTGCTTTACAAACACAACTGACTAGGTCATCGGACCAATCACCGCCGATTAGCGTCACGCAAAGGATGGGTTTCTAATCATTTGGGAGTCGGTGAGCAAACCAGGTAAAAATAAATGCATATTATAAGATAACAAAAGTGTTTTTTGTCATTGCATGCATGCAAAACTGTTGTTGGGGACTCCCAGAACAATATTAGGAACATTTTAAATGCCATAATAGGTGCCCTTTAAAAGAACTGTGTAAAAGGCTGGACAGGGATACCTTTGATGATTGACTTCATGTCACACTTGGAGGAGTCGATGTTGTGTAAGGAGATGAGGAGCTCTCCAGGAGTGAGTGGAGACATGGAGGAACTGCCCTCACCTACAGAACAGACAATCCCTTCACTACAATTCTACTGATCTACAGCAAAACATCACACTGAAGTGACATCAGTCTCAAAGAACTACAGTTAAACTATAACACATCAAATACGAAGAAAACCACCTAATTTAGTTTTCATCAATATCACCACACATGCACAAGAGAGATAGCAGGTATTACTGTGTTGAGTGCCCAGCAGTCTGTTGAACACCTCCTTCACCACGATGGGATTGAGTTTGATGAGTTTGGGTAGAGCCTGGATCACTTCATTCTGTTCGACACAATCAAGATACCATTATCAATGCAGTCTCCACAGAGCCATCTTAACTGCCTTTTTATGTGGCAGTTAATGTGTTCCTTTCTGAGATTAAAGTGTTCAAAGTAATTAAAAGTAACAATAACCACAGCAATTAATTTTTTCACTTCCTGAAGTAGCGATGCAGATCTAGGATGCTCGCCTGTTTTTGATCCTGTCAGTAACCTGCTTGTCTCAGTGATTACAGCATGCAGGTGTGTGTGCAAGTACCAATAATAGTGATGCTGATGTTTTAACTAGTAAATGTATTACTTGTTGTGACAATGAATACGCAAAATAAAATTAAAAGTGGGGAAAAATTAACTGACTATGTGAAAGTTGTTTTAAGTTCACTTAAAATAAAAGCTTTTGAAATAATTTTAATATTCTGTAATTAATAAGAAATTAAAGATTTTAAAACCTTGACGTTTAAGCCAGGATTTCCAGGTTGGCCTACAAAAATACACATCACTGCAGCGGTTATGATTACATGTTAATCTTAGGTGCGATTAATAACAAAAATCTGTGCAAATAATATCTTTTTTTAACAGATCGACAGTCTTGTTCTGGCTCTAAAATCTAAGCGGTTGAGCCTTGTTCAGTGACTTTAAACTCCCAAGGACTGTTTTTATCATGTGTAAAAGAGTTGCAGTCACAACAACAACACATAAAAACACCTAAACTATGGCAAACACGCAGAATATTGGGCCTTATTTGTGATTAGCTCTGATAATTAGCACAGAATCAGATGAGATGAGACAAACCTTCTCCAGGCCGTTGATAACTGGGATGAGGAAACGAACATCTGGCACTCGCTTATGATAAAGATCCCTCACCCTCTCCACCAACTCAGGAGATGGAGGCACTGTGGAAACGATACAATCCAAAACATGTAGACAATACAATCAACATTTACAAGATGCATATACAGACACACTCTTTCTCTGTTTCACACACACCTTTATCAGTGAGTATGTGCAGGCAGCGAGTGACCAGCGTCTCTGCTCCTTTAGGACAGTTCTCCACCAGGAGCAGCAGGTCCGGAGAGCTCATTCCCATTCCCCTTATCTATAGAAAAAACATTGATTAAACAAAACAATTAAAATCATCATATTGAACCATTTTAAATGAAGAATGCAATAAATAAAATTGTCTGTTAGCTGTGAAGCCAGTTATATGCTAGAATACCAATGCTGTTATTGTTCAATTTCCCCTAATGCCCTTTTACAGATATTACTTTAGATGTAGTGTGTAATATAGCTGTTTGTGAACGTTAAAGAACAATCATCAGTAATTCGAGTCTCATTTCACAAATGCATAATGCCAGTCTTTGGTCTACATTGTCTGCCTGAGAACAACGTCTACTTTGACCCTGAAACACTAGTTGTAGCTGAGACTGGAAGAGTTTGATTCGTGTTGTGGACACGGCAAGAAGATCCTGTTTTCTGTGTTGCAAAAGCAAATCCACTTTGCATGCACTTCAAAAAGATCAGGACTCTATGTGTCAATGTGTATACGAGTGCTGAGGAAGAGCTGAAATTCAGATATAGTAATGGGCGTTTCATTTCCGACACACACAGTAAGTAGTAGACCAATCACAATAGACTGGTCCATCCGGCCAATCAGAGAAGAACATGCTCTCGGAAAGGAGGGGTTTAGAAACACCAAATACTTTATGGAAGTTTCAGACACTGTGATAAAAGTGAAGCTGCAATGCATATTATGAGAAAAAGTGTTTTTTTTTACCTCGGATGCATTTTTAATACTATAACGATTAAAAATCATTAGGTAATTGAAATTAGACTGAAAAACAACTTGTTTAACTTGACTTAATTACCGGTATGCTCATTTAGGGTCATCATTTTGTTAGGGGGTCTACTAAAATAGGTTACATGATTTAATGATAACACTTTTTTTTATCCTGTTTTCACCCTCTGTCTGACTGTTCTGGTTGAGTTTCAGTTTCTTTAAAACTCATCTTCGAAAAGCGCAGTCTACTGTGATTGGTCAACCGCTTAAGAGTGTGTGTGGGAACTGTAACGCCCCTTTACCATAACTGGCGCATTTCAGCTCCTAGTGCTGTAAACAGGTGCAGTAAAAACTACTGTAACTACACTATGATGACCGCTAACAATGTCGAGAATAAGCTGATCGACCAGAACCATGACTTAACACCACGTTCCACAGTCGTTTTTTTCTTACATTTCAGATGTGTCATTCCTCCTTTTAAAACACTAAAATGCCATGTTCATGAAGCAGTCATTGGGAAAATGGTAGGAACACAGCTTGTGGTTGTACTGCTGAGTACAATTCAATTCCCAAGTCCATATAATGGTTTTGATCTCACAGAGAAAATAAACTGTTTCCTTGACATAGCAATAAATTCTTCCTGATCTAAAAATGTCCTTAGTTTGAGCCAGCAGGCAGCCAGCAAATGTGTTACATGGTGACGTGGCACAAACAGCTATAGTAGGCACTTTCAGGATGTTTCGCTAACAGTGTGCTGCTGGTCATGCACTTCAAACTCCATTTTACCCCTAAGCGAAGAACAAAAATAAACTTTGCAGTGATGATATGGGGTCTCTAGAGGGCGAGAAGGTCTTACAGGCTGTTCGATGACCCTGAGCACACTGCGCTTGATGTCGGCGATGGCCTCGGTGTAAACAGAAGCCAGCTCGTGCACCAGACGATGGTTGAGGGGCAGAAGAGACAGATAGAGGTAAAGGCACTGCCGCACACTCTCCTCTGTCCAGGGAGACGCTACCTCTGAGGACAGCAGGATTAAGTAAAGTCAGCATTATTTTAGAGCACAGTACACCATTGAGTTTATTTACACTAGTTGAAATTTATGAGTAACAGTTTCTTTCTCAATTAAGGAAACTTAAAGGGTTGCCTTAAAACCAAAAATACAAATTCTGTCATAATTTCGTTGACAGACCCAAAGACATTCATCTTCAAAACACAAATGAAGAAATTTTTTATGAAATATTAGAAATGTCTTTCCCTCCATTGAAAGTCTACTTCACAAAATAAATCCATATGAATCAAGCAGTTTAATCCAAGTCTTAATATTAAATTAGATAAAACTTATAACTAATTAATAGACATAGATTAAAGTACAATTATATCATAAATTGACTAGAAAAAGTCTCCGAACCTGTATCCTCTCCTGCTCCAAACAGAAGAGACGGTGGATTTGGGTGGACCAGAAACTGCATGTAGGTGAGAGCGTATTTCTCAATACAGTCCTTCAGATGTTCCTTCTCATACATGCGCTTGATGAAGCTGAGAGCAGTCGACCGCACCTAAACATCATTGGGATTGTTAATATACTATGAAATGAATAATGCAACAATGAAAGACAGAAGATTAGAGGTTAACCTTTTCTTTTTCGTGAGAGCTGAGGTTCAGAAGGACATTGAGGTACTGGTACTGTCTGGAGGGGCGTTTGAGAATGAGCTCCTTTAACGTGGACATGCCCAGGTAAACACGCGACTGAAAGACAAGTGAGGAACAAATGATTTTAAATGTGATGCTCCACGAGAACTTTTTAAATGATGGCTTCAGAAACGTATGGGTGTTAGTGTAGAAGAACGGCTGACCTCATCCTCACAGTAGCGTTGAATCACCTCCAGTGCAGAGTCTGTAATAACCGGAGCCTCCAACACAAGCTTGGTGAAAAGCCTGAGACAAATGAAATGTATGAATAGTGCAGATATATTAAGCATGCCAGAATATACAGGTTAAAGTCAGTCTTGCAAAGTTGAATTTTTCTAGTTCACATAAAAACATGCATTGAATTTGGGTAGCTGAATGAAACATATTTGGGTAGTTGAAATGTCCTGCATGTACATGTAAACATCCAAAACCATTTGGCAACTATTTCTTACGAATGCAGATTCTAAATAATTGGGAGACTACCTGGAATATTTGTACTTTTAAAAAATTAATTTGTCAATGCAGGACCATTTAAAATTAACTAATGAAGGCAATTAAAAAAGCAAGTAAATTAATTTTCTCCCTAAAATGTTATTTTGACTTCAATCATATCAGTGGATTATTAAAAAAAAAAATCCACATTTAAGATGGCAGCCATGTTGAGATCACATAAACATATTTATATACATATCAATAATCTAATACATTTAGTAGTGGAAAAAATTAATAATGGGTAACGAAGATGCCCGCATATCTACAATGGCATTGATAACCGAAAACCGTTTAGTTCTGTATAATGTATGACAAGGTTTTACAAACTGACGTTATTGAGTTAATGAAACACTAATAATTAATGAATTAATTAATAGATATGTAAAGTAAAAATAAACTAATAATTTTAAAATTAAAACAAATCAAAATAAAACACCAAATAAACTATTTTACGTTTACCCGCATATCAATGTCAGAGAACTGTGAACATGTCAATGTTTTGTTAAAATATTGAAAAATTAACTTAAAATCTTCAAGTTACTTCAAGTGAATATTTTAAGTCTGACAAAATTTTGAGAATCCCTAATGTATAACCATATTGTATCGGCAAGAGAGACAAACAAAAACTGCACAGTGAACATTTTGATGAACTATTTTATTTCACTGATTGCATCAAGTTGATAAATAGTTTGTGATTCTCACCCATCCCTCTGCTCAGGTTTCTCCTGCAGGCCAGACAGAAGTGTGAACAGACAGTGCTCATAGCTGTCCAGAGACCCAGAGGGCTGCAGACTCAGATATTCATTGTACTCGTGGTACAGCAGGGAAAAGGCCAGCTCACTTCTGCTCCGCATATCCTCCAAGATAAACTGCAACAAGTCCTTTTTCTTCCCTCCCTCAAACTGGGTCACCAAGCGTGCAAGTAGCTTCACACGGACCTGAAAGAAGATAAAACACACAGATGACTCAGTTGAATGGATACAGTGGCTGAGACTATGCATAGAAAAGTCCCCAAAAGCAGACTCACATGGGACATCCCAGTCTGTGCAATGGCCTTTTCTGACAGGAGGATCCTCCTAATGGCCATGTTGGTAAGTTTCTCGATCTGAGCCGCTGAAAATGGCTGCACCACGTCCGCCAATTTGAACACTTTTTTTCTGCCACTGGCACCAAGAGCTCTGAATGAGGGTTAATGGGAAGGAAAACAAAAAAAGACAATTAAACCATAAAAAGAGACAATTAAACCACACAAATACAAATGTTTCTGTTTCAAAACGTAGTGAGCTAGCCTGGCATGCCAGACCTACATCAAGATGTTAAGTCTGGGAACTCTCCATTGACATGCCTCAATCCGAGGGGCGGGATAAACGGTTACCTTTCAAAATCCCTCGGCACGCAATAGGATAACGCTACAACCAACCAGAGTAACGAACGGTTGTGGATGAGTGAGTCCCATGCGTTTTCCCACCAGCGGAGCTAATTGATATATATTATACATAATATATATATATATATATAAAACTCCGAACACATCTTCCTTTTTTAAGAATGACATAAGTGTCGTTCTCTTAACTCCAAGTCCTCCAGAGTCGCGGCCAAAGACGATTCGAAAGACCGCTGCATCTTCATTGTTTTAAAGTAGCAGGGAAATCACCTATGGAAATCACACGGAACGTCATGAACTGTGCCGTCATTATGTTAAGCCCGCCCACCGACTCTATACATGATGTGATTGGCCTGACCAGTTTTTGTTTTTTCCAGCTCAAAAGCCTATGGAGAGTTGCTAGACCACACTGGCAGCGAAATAATTTTCGCTGCCGCCAGGGTGTGTCTAGATTTCTAGGCTAGTAGTGAGCCCCTAACTAGACAGCATTTAAAGACAACCTATTATGCTTTCGACTAGGGCTGTTTTCAACTAAGGATTTTCATAGTCGAATCTGATTCGTTAGATTTTGCCGTAGTCGACTGATAGTCGAACCTTTTTTTTTTTTTTTTTTTTTAAGATAGCAGCTAGACGTTCGGTTGAATAACTGTTCGTCTGTTATAGGACAACTCGCTCTATGTTTATTTAAAATGAACAGCAAGACAACTAGAAGTGAATGTGCCTTCCATTAAATGAATCCTTAAAAAAAAAAGTTGCAATGAACGTGCTTTGTTTTAAATAAATCACACACAGTAAACAAAAACCTTAACAAAAAACTTTGCAGAGAACTTTGCAATTTAGACGCACAAACTGTGTGCCGGTGCGGTGAGACGTACATGCTCGGGCAGATTCGGCTTGAAGTCGGTCATCCTCGGACGCGGCGTCGCGCGCGCTGTTACAAAAAAGCCGTGCACACAGCCAAGCGAAATGGGGTCTTGCCGGTCTTGCGCACCCAAAGCGTCATTTTTTGCCGTGCTCACCTTCGCACTCGTGCGGACACGACGAGTATAAACAAGGTTTTAACTCCGTGTCAGCGCGCGCTCTGATCGGTAAAGGAGCACAGACCTCTTCCGAATCATCTCCAGTCAACTCCGCCTCCGTTTCCCTCGTAAGATGATATTAATATAATGGTTTATCACATTCTCTATGATAAAAAAATGTTTGTAAAAAATATTTTTTGGCGGTTATAGAGTTCTAATGACGATGTTCAACTATAACCGTCAGTCTCATGGTTATATAATAACCGTCAGGTTATCACTACGAGGTTGAGGTTCATAGTCGAATCAGACCTCTCCGAATCGAATCGTCGAATCCTCGACTATTAGAAGTCAGCCCTACTTTAGACAGTGTGTAATTTTGCTGTTTGAGCATGAAAAAGGTCTGCAAAGGCCCAAGGCATATGCAAAATAAAGTTGTGTTACTTGTGTGTTGAAGCTAAGCTAGCGGTTATGGTAAGGGGCATGACATAAGGGGCTTTCACACCAGGTAGTTCTAGGAAATTAGTTCTATGAACTAGCCACCAGGGTGGTTCCCCGTGTGTAGCATCCCTAGTGTGTGTGTATGTTGTGCAATGGGGACACTCTTACTTGGGCTGTGAGGTGGGCAGTATGGGCTCTGGAAGCTTCTTGATCTGAGGTGCCTCTTCAGTGATAGGGCTCTTGTAGGCAGCCACCGCCCCCACCACTGAGATGGCTTGACCGAGGGACACTGCAGACATCTTGCGGATGATGAGAGGATCTTTGGAGCTGGACTCAGCCGCTCCTCCCTCTTCCTCCTTCACCTCTTCATCTCGAGCCTTACACTGCTCCAGCCCTGTGTAACAGGAGATGCTGTTCAACATGCAATGCTGCGCTATGCACACACCCCCTCACCATCTTTACAGCTGTGCTGACGGGAACTAAAGGAGTTTCTCTCTCCTTCCTTCAAAATATCCATCACCTTACCTGGTCCCAGCCCAGCCCCAGTCATCTGTGTGGCCATCATCCTGGCTAAATGTTTGATCTGAGCGTCAGTGCCGGCCGATTCCACAGGCGTGTAGGTGGACTGGAAAGAGGCTGGCATCACTTCTGGCAGGTAAACCATACTGATGAGCACCTGCATCGAAAGAAAGCAGAAAATGTGCAAAGTTAACACACATACAAGTTGCAGTAATAAGACTGTGTGCTACTCAACACAGAGTTCTAAACTTTTGACCAATTAACTTTCTATTTCGATTTCAATTTAAATGGTTGTTCTTTTTAAAAGTCAAAATGTTTTTAAAAAAAAAAACAATAATGAATGAAATCATAAAAATGTCATGTAAAAAAAAATTATGAATGCACAATTAATCAAAATAAAGCTGAAATCGTGATATGTCTTAGTGTGATTTTTAAATTTAAAACGGCTGTAAATTGGTCTGTTTCAGAGTGAAGCATGGCACTGTGTTGACCCGGTTCACAGTAAAAGCCACAAAGTTGGTGAGGTGATAACAGAAGACTAAGAATAGAGTTGGTACTGAATAAATACTTATTCAAATATTCATTTTCGTTGTTGTTTTGTTCCTGTTCTTTCTGTTATTTTAAATGAATAAGTATACATGTGTGCAGTTAAAATATAATAAAAAATAATGGAAATGAGAAGCATCAACTGAAACTTAAACTAACCTGAAAACCTGCAGTTTTCCACCGAAATAAAAACTTGAAGATTTAACGTTTGAAAGGGAATATTTTAAGACATTTTAGTATTTTAACTTGTAGTGAAAAAAAATATTTAAAAAAATCAAATATTATTTTTTTCGATTTTAAACTCTATTATATCAATAGAAAAATATTGCAATGTTACATTTTTATAATTACAGTTAAAAAAAAAATGTTAAAATGTATACATTTATTTACTACTACTACTAATAATATAAACACTATTCTTACTATTATTTTAGCATTTAAAGAAACACATTTTTAGTTCCTAAACCAAACCTACCACACACAAAATTCAAGGGGAACAACACACTTGCTAACTGTATTTCAGACCAGAACTGTTAAGGACCGAGCAGCTTAGCCACAGTACGCACCAGGTTGGCCACATTCTCTGGGGACAGCAGAGGCAACAGGAACTCAGCAGTGACATCGATGGCTGATTGGGTGCCAACGGAGGACGATGGTTTTGGAGTGACGACGGGAGCTGGTTCTTCCTTATCCTCATCATCCTCCACTAGAGCGCCCTCTGCAAGCACAAACAAGGCATTATTCCCCTTCTTTTCAAAATCAATACCAACAACTGTTTGATCCACACCAAACAACGAGCAATCCAGCTCATTAAAACAGCCACTCACCCATCTTGATTCTCTTGCCCTCAACATAGGGCTCATGGTGGAGTCGCTTTCGGGGTTGTACGACGGCTGGCGTGCAGCGGGTGATCTCGCTCTGAGACATGCCGAGGTCCTGCAGCAGAGTGGAAATCTGGCCCTGGAAGTCCACGCTGCTGGGATGCTTTAGCACCGCCACCAGATGCAGCTTCAGGTTCTTGCGCACACTGCTCACTTGAGACTTAGCCAGAGTCGGGGGCAGGTTAGCTGGGGAACACAGTAAAAGAGATAGAGAATTAGACTTGAGTTCAAAGCTCTGAATAATGTCAGTAAACAGAACTCACCATGTAGCGTCTCATAGGCCTGCACCACCTCAGACATGAACATGGGCCGCTGTCTGGCCAGAGTAGCCAGTGATCCCAGTGCAGTGGTTAGATTAATGCTTGAGATGGCAGGGTGCACCATGAACTTCAACAACTGCTCCAAAGCCGACTTACCCTCCTCACATAAAGTGTCTTAGAGCAGGACAGAGGAAGTGAGGAAGATGATGAGAGAAGAAAGGTGAAACAAAGGAAGCAGGAGGAGAGAATTTAAATATTTTTGTAAAACTTACTTATTAATCACATTGGTCTGTGTTCGATCAAACTGATTTGCTGAAATCAAAACGGGGACGGTAATAGGCGAGTACTTGCGCATTAGTTCTGCCCACTACTAAAGAAACCGGCAGTGGTTTTGTATGCTATTAAAGGCTGAATAATTCCAAATAAACTTTGTTTTGACAGGAAAACAAACTAAATATATTTTATATGTAGCGCATTAATACAGTACAACTGTACAATTACAAATCTACTACTTATGGCTGTCCTAATTTCTACATGTTCAAATGTTACATAATCAAACATTTGGGTAAATGGTTTGGGGGAAAATGGTTCTATGGTTGTATGGTGTATGTTATGCTCCCAAATGCACACTATAAATAAACCAGAGTTGAAATAAAGCAGAATTTAGTGTGAACCGAGGCACAATGCAACAATGCAAACACTGGATCATGAGCTATATGCGTGCCACACTTCACTCTGAAACATGCAGCTCATATATTTAGATAAATAAATTGATAATCATTAGAGCAGAATTATAATAATTATTCTTTTTTTGTTTCAAAAAGATATTGTGATTCTCCCATGAATCTGAACAGACAACTAAACAAAATAACATGTAATTTACTAGAGGTTCTGACAAAATGTTAATTGCTGCATTCGGTTACACTTTATTTTAAAGTGTTGTAGTTACATTGTACTGAGTAATATTAATCAACTACATGTATTTAATATAGAGTTACTAGCCAAGTTTCCATCCACTTGTTAATCGAATTATCTGAATCGGTAAAAAAACTAATGCGAATAAAGCTGGTGAAAGTGTGTTTCCATCCAACGGCTTAAAAGTGAATAAAACCTGTGCGTCACATGCTGTTTTGCGATCAAATTGGTATATCGAATTGATTTGAGACATTTTAAGGTGTTTCCATTCATTTTCGCACTGAATTGCACAACATTCCAGCAAACATTTGCGAACAAAGTTTTGCTTGACAAAATGGACCGCGCCATCTACCAACAAATTATCAATATTACACAAGTTGTATTAGTGCTTATGTGCCAGCTGATAGAGACATATCAAGCTATAATAAAAAAACAACGACGCTATCAACACATTGTTGATGATGCAGATGCACGTAAATGCCCGACAACAACAGAGGCGGCCTGTGGTGTGGGAACGACAACGCTCCAATTGAATTCGGCAAATAACGTTTCCATCAGCATTTATCGCATAAGCCGTATATCGATCAAGATAAAATCCGATGAGACCGAACGCATTTCCTTTGAGTCGATATTCATGAATATATTCGATATTCGAATTTTACTGTTTCCATGAGGCATTTTTCATTCGATGTCACTTAATTCGTGTGATATCGTGTGGATGGAAACATAGCTACTGTTAGGGTTTGGTTTAGGGTTAGTTACCTTTAATTATGCATAATTTACATTACAAGTTTAATCTGAATGATTTTTTTTTTTTTTATCGGTTGGAATTAATGAATCTTCCTACTTATCCATGACAACAGCTCTCCTTGTCAAAGGGTTAATAGACAGGCGAATTGTTGTCATTTAGGAATAAGATCGCGTGGGTGTTTGAATCGAGATCACCATCTTTTAACGATTAATCGTGCAGCTCTAATAATCATATTGAAAGCAATATCGCGATTTCTTTATCATTTCGATTAATAATCGTAGAGCCCCGTATGACTGTATGAATTTGTTTTCATTAATGAGTTTGAAAATGTGACTGCTCTAACCATATCGAATATATGTGTGGTCTTTGGGGATTTTGTCCAGGCTGATGTCTCCCTCCTGCTTCTTGGGCGTGTCGGAGTCGGGTGTCCGTGGAGAAAGAGTGATGATGAGGGACTCTGTGAATTTGATGGCGTGAGTGCGCACTCCGTCGTTATCGGAATCCAGCAATTCCAGAACATCCTCTTTCATCTGGGTCACCATATCCCAGCATGCCTCCTGCATGTCCGTCACACTCTTAGTGCGCACCAGCCACTAACAGAACAAATAAAGACCATGTCAGACACCTAATAATATCAGCCCAGCTTAACAATAAATACTGTTTAACGACTTGATACCTGTAAAGCCACTTTATACAGCTGAGTGAGCGTCAGAATGGCCTTTTTCACCACATTCACACTGTCATCTCTCATCAGCATGTTCAGGTTGGCAATCAGCCTCAGCAGAAGCTCATTGTCTCTTTTGCTGTATAAATAAAAAGCAACTGGTCATGAAGTATTGGTCAAAGAATCACGTACTGGATGCTTACAAGCGCACCAGCCAACACTCACCTTGCCTCCTCAATGAACCCGATGACAAACTTTCGCACCTCTATTGACTTGTCAGTCTGAAATGCGATGATTTCCTGTTGAGAATGGATAAAAGCAGAAAACATTCATTCATTTCTGTGTAGGCAACATTTACACAAGCTGGTGAAGATTATATGGATTACTTACATCCAGAAAATTATCAAGCAGTGAAGGGTCCTTGTTGATAATCAGCTCCTGCACCTAATAATAAAAGGACATAACTACATAAACACTAAACATTTGATTTTTATATTTACGACAATATGGAAAGGATTTTAAAACCTGTTTGAGGACAATAAGCTTTTCCTCTGTAGAGATGAGGGCCGCCTGGTTTAGCAATTCCACCACCTGATGGAGAATTGCAATCCATGTCATACGTCACTTTCCAACAAACAAAACAACAGCAATAACTAGTGCTGTTCCTCAGTAGTGAGTAATGATGGCCATGTGTTACCCTCTCGCTGGTGGTCATGTCTAAGGACGTGTCTTCCTCATTGCTGAATAACTGGGAGCTCGTGCCACCACGTGCTTGTTCTCCCACGCCTGACGCCATTATGAACAAATCTAAAGAAAAGAGAATGACAGGTCTTCATTGAAGGTTCACAAATGGTTGAAGTCATCAAGAAAACAACATGGTCGATTTTTTTTTTAATAGAATATTACAGCATTTATTATAAATGATTTATTCGTGCACATTTTTTTTTTTTTTTATGCCCTCATAATCTTTAATCAACTTGTCAATCACATGAGATCCACCAATAGCAAACAACAAACATCCAGTGAACCAATCAATTCCCGAAGGACAAAATGAAGTCCCACCCCACATTTTTGCTTGATCGGGAAGCTGTTTCACACATAGAGAAAAGACTATCGACTTTAATTTCTAAATTAAGGAAGAAAAAGGGTGAGCATAATTTATATTTTGCAAATAGTTTAATTTAATAGGCCTATTACTTGGATCTCATGTAAAGTCATGGTGAACAACAACAACAGCAGCCATTTAACTGGAGGCTGGAAGATAATATAACTCCCACTACATTCTTCATTTAGAACAATTATCATACTACATTACAAAACTCACTAATAATCTTTTTCTTCAAACATTAACATGTGGAATGTTTGTTTTCCATATCACATACAGAGCATTGAGGAATATGCTCAATAATCATAAAATAAATAATATCCCCTAAAAGAATTCCCTGTTTAAAAAAAAACATCTAAGCAGTGCTTGATCTAGAAATACCGGTCATCTTTTTCACAATACAAAGCACTTTTCATTTTCTTACATTCTTAGTAAATTAAATACTACTATGGAGGGATTATTGGGTCAGATTGAAAACTAAAAGTCTAAAACTAAAAGTCTTAAACGAAAACCAAAAGTCTAAGTTTGAAACTAAAAGTCTAAGTCGAAAACTAAGTCGAAGTCGAAAACGAATTTGGTATTTAGGATAGGGCATTTCGTATTTAGGATTGGGCATTTGGTATTTAGGATAGGGCATTTGGTCATTTAGCCATTTAGGATTTAGGATTGGGCATTTAGGGATTTAGGATTGGGCATTTAATCATTTAGCCATTTAGTATTGAGCATTTGAGGATTGAGGATTGAGGAGTGTATGCAAATAAGGAGGCGTGGCCCAAATACTGGAGGATGGGTTTGAAATGCCTGGTGCGCAGATGCACCTTATGGACAGCAGAGGGAGCTCCAGTGCTAAGGAGCACACTGTAAACCAAACACAGCGAGTGAGCAGGTCTGCAGCGAGGACTGTACTTTATAATGTGATAACTTCAACTTAAAGGTTGTGTAGGTAAGACATTTATAAAAAACTTTTTTCCAAATTTGTTTAAACTTTTTTATAAATATATCAATGCATAATTAAAATCTAAGTACTCTGAAAAAAAGAGTATAAAAATCGATTGACTCTAGACCGTTTAATCTGCATTAAACACAGCTCATTATTTCGAACCAGGACGAAACAACGGATTGGCCTAGGCGACTGTCACTCTCTCGCAACCATGGCAACCACCCCTTCGCCACACAGGACCTGCCCTTTTGCGCGCACTCGTTTGGTTTGTGTAATTCAAGAGCCACGGAACCTAGGATTACCAAAACAATGGCAGAGAAAGACCAAAGTCCACATTTGCAGTTCACGAAGGCAACCCAGTCAAAAAAAGGAAGTCATTTACATTACAAGAAAAGGTAATAAACAAAAAGTTGTTGGATAAACAAAGAAATAAAACTCGGGTGAATATCGGCGAATACCCTAGTAGCACGACCTCTTGCACGACCTCCTCTGCTTCGCCCTCGACCACGGTTCTGTCCTCGAGCTGACGATGTGGTACTTGTCTCGGGAGTGTAGTCCTCATCAGAATCAACTATGCTTTCATCAAGCAAACTCTTACATGCAGAACATCATATATATGTTATAAATCTTACACGAAATTCATCTACATCACAGTGTAAATGATGGCAATGGAACAACGTGTATCACGCAACCTGTGTTTAGCTTTGCCTTATAGATAACTAGCTCGTTAGCGAATCAATAAATATATATTGTAAAGTTTACCAATATCAATATGCTAGTTTGATAGTGAGTAATAAAATACAACTTATTTGTTTAACTTCATAATGATAAAGTTAGATTTTTTTATTTACATGTGTGTCTGACATGATGTCACTACATGCACTCGTTCCTCTACTCTTCGCTCGTCTCAGGTAAATAATGCGTCTTCAGCTCAGCTGTCAGAGTTGCTCGTTCATGTGTTTTGGGGGTGTGGCTTTGGAAGGAGACCAGAAGGGAGGGGGTGAAGTGAATAGAAATAATGAGCTGTCTTTAAAACAGTCGTGAGAGGTCTACAGACACTCGATTTTTATACTTTCTTTTTCAGAGTACTTAGATTTTAATTATGCATTGATATATATATATATATATATATATTTCTTACCTACACAACCTTTAATGACAGCGTTGTATAGGGGTACTGGAACGGTACATGTATTCCTATTGAACCGAAATGGTAGCCTACGGGCGACACGGTTCGGTGCACGAATTTACACGGAGAATACACGGTATAAAAATAAATAAAACTCTAAATAGCGATACATTTCGCTCTCGCGTCTGGTGTGAACGCAGCATAATAAACAGCGCAAAGTTCAAACTGCGAAGTGTGTATAACGTTATTTGTGTACACTCCCAATAAAATACAACATTGTGCTTTTGTCACACTCTAAAATCTTGTCAAACTGTAACCTGTCACCCAACCAAACACACACACACACACACACACACACACACACACACCAGGCATTTCAAACCCATCCTCCAGTATTTGGGCCACGCCTCCTTATTTGCATACACTCCTCAATCCTCAATCCTCAAATGCTCAACACTAAATGGCTAAATGATTAAATGCCCAATCCTAAATCCCTAAATGCCCAATCCTAAATCCTAAATGGCTAAATGACCAAATGCCCTATCCTAAATACCAAATGCCCAATCCTAAATACGAAATGCCCTATCCTAAATACCAAATTCGTTTTCGACTTCGACTTTTAGTTTTCGACTTAGACTTTTAGTTTCAAACTTAGACTTTTGGTTTTCGATTAAGACTTTTAGTTTTAGACTTTTAGTTTTCAATCTGACCCAATAATCCCTCCATATTATACAACTGATCATTGTATCAAACCTCTAAGGCAAGATACTGCAACCATTTTGTTCTCTTGCACTGATCAATTTTGAGATTTTGGGCTATTTTGCTTCCATAACATTTCAGACTAGTGGAAAGAAAACTAAACTAAAACCAAAATACATATTTAAGTGTTAATTACATTACACTTTGTCTGTATATTGCAATTTACAATACATATCTTTAAAGCCCGTTTTCCCAAAATTAGTCTTTTCCCCCTCGTGCACTGATCCAGAAATCTCTACTTAAGTAGCACCAAACTGTACAGTTTTGTTCTTTATTTATTATTATTTTCAAGGTTTTTATATAGGAGTTAATATATCTTTCAAATAACATTTCTTTTAACATTTTATTCCTAATATATATATATTTTTTTTAATCCTAAAGAATTTATTTTCTGACTGTCGATTTATATAGTGATGAAAAGAGACTTCCCTGTCACTTAATGTTAATACAACTACTGCTGTAAAACATCTAGCCTACCGCCTTTTTTCCCCTCTGTAAAACCTGTTTACCATATTCACCTGTGGTGTCTTGACTTAATACATAGAGCACAAACCAAACAAATACAAGCCGAAACAAGAAACCCGTCAGAGAGGTGAGCGTGAACTGTCAAAGAAGCAGACATCTGAGGTGTGTCTAAAGAACTTTGACCATGTGGAAAACTGAAGATTTATCATGGCAGATTGGCAACTGAGTTTGCCCTAGTCTACAAAGGTAAATTAAGCCACACGATTATTTAGGCAAGAATACTAGTAATTATGCAAGATGCTCTGTACTTTTACAGTACACAAGTGCACAGCCACTGGGATTACTAATTTACACAATTCTTGGAAGTATCACGACTTAAATATAAGTGTTAGCACTCATTTTACAAATTAACAGAATGAGAATACATAAAGCACTGACATTTATTTTTTATATTAGAGCATGATTTAATGAGGTAATGTAACATTAAACAGTACACTTACAGTATTTTATTCAGCATATTTAAGTGCAAAAATAGACGTTTTCTCGCATAAATTGCTGGTTAAAATGACTAAATTATTAGTCAATTCAAATGTTGTCATTACATGTTTCAGTTGTCTTATGTTTTGAAACTTGCACTTGTGTGAAAATGAAACATGTTCAAACCGAATGAAAACAATATTAGGTTTTGAATGAATGAAGTGGGACTAGTTTGGAGTTTCAAAAATGTACCTGAGGTAATACAGCAAAGCGAGGCAAATAGTGGGGGGGGGGGAAACACTGAACATGATGCAGATAAAAGTGCTGAAATAATTTTAGAACTAGTAACGTTAACTGTTACATATTGAAAAATGAAGAAAGCATAGCTCGTTGATTTCTCATAACGTACAGAATTGGACTAATGGTAGCTAGATGACTTAATCTTATAAAACAGGCTTCCTGGCTGTCATAAAATAGCATCTTTAGTAAATGAGTATGACAGAGAAATCAAACTTACTCAAGAGAAATCCTTTTAAATCCTATAAAATGTGGGAATTAAAATTCCGAGTTAAAACCTGTCGGTTAGCACTCACGCTATCAATCTTTTAGGCATGAATAGTTAAAAAGCACAAAACGTACTTTACCTTACTCAGAACTTCTTTTGATAACTTCTCACGCTGGAATTACATATTCTTATAATTCACTTAGTTGCAAATTCACCAGTCGTAGCAATCATTATAGAAAAGTATTCATTTGCGGCATGCTAAGAGAAGAATCTACTTCCGGGGTTGAACGTGAATGTGAGGTTCATGGGAAATTGAGTTTTGTTTTTGGATTGAACACACCGGTGACACTGGAAATACAGTTGTTGTTGTTGTTGTTGTTGTTGTTGTTGTTGTTGTTGTTGTTGTTGTTGTTGTTGTTCTAATCGCATTCAAACCATGTAACAATACCAAAAAAACATGCACATGCTTACACATCATATAACAATAATATTAAATAAGTTAGGAAATACAAAAAAAAAGGTAAAACATTTATCTAAAAAAAATCATAAGATCATTTATTGGCTTGAGGATCCTCAGTACAGTACAGTGGGACATCTGCTTTTATGAATTAAACATTGAAGAACTTTTTTATATATATTTAGCCTATTACAATTATTTAATGAATAAACCACATTTCACAATGTCCCAAAAATAATAGATCAGTTGTGTTTGTTTCAATTACAAATATTAATGCAAAAATATCTGAACAAAATTGCTTATAAAAACACATTCTCAGTGGTTTACACATCGTTACTTCAAACTTGATATACATATGAGTTATCAACATTTATAATTAAAAAAATCACCAGCAACTTTTTATATTGAAGCAAAATAGGATTTCTAAATTTCACGTCTACTTCTGAATTAATTACTCATAACTTGCAATTATTTACAAGTGATTGTACTGGACAAACCCATCATCACAATCTACATTTCACAATAAAGTGACAGTTCATCTAAAAATTCTATCATCATTTACTCACCCTTAATTTGTTACAAACCTGTATAAATTGATTTTTTTCTGCTAAAAACAAAGGATATTTTGAAAAATGTTGATAACCAAAAAGTTGTGGGGCACCATTGACTTCCATATTTTTTCCATACTATGGAAGTCAATGGAGCCCCACAACTGTTTGGTTTCCAACATTCTGCTAAATATATTTTTTTGTGTTCAGCAGAGCAAAGAAACTCATACAGGTTTAGAACTACATGATGAGGGTGAGTAAATTATAACAGAATTTCTATTTTTGGGTGAAATATCCCTTCAAAGCTGTAGCATTACACCCCAAAATATTAAAAGACTGTCAGGTTCACTGATCAATGACAATATTACTTTTTTTTGACAAATGTTATAGCAGGAGTTTGAACATAAATACATGTACACTCTGTTGTTCATCTCACATGCATTTGTTGCCTTAGTTGTTTCCTGGTCTCTGTCTTATGTCTTCTATAAGATGCTTTTCGTATTTGCAAAGCGAGTTGAAAAATATCAGTTGTGTCGCCAAACCTTGTTTTTCTGTTAACTCAAAGATTTTCCTCATTTTATCAGCAGATGTTGACATATCACTTAACAGTTCGCTTCCAATTCTGTCATGAAGGTCATCCATAATAAGTTTATAATTGCTCACCCTCTGGATGAGTGCATTTCTATTGCGTTTCAGAAAGAAAACAACTGTAGAAGAATCAACAATCATTAATAATATATTATATTCAAATGATTGTGAGATAGAAAAAAGTTAACATTTTGTTCCACTGCGATTCAAAAACAGCTGATGCAAATGTAAATAAAATGGCTATAAGATTGTGTTAAATTTATGCGCTAACGCTCATGGTTTAACAGGTTCAGTCCACTGTTTTCTGCTGTAATTTTTAACTCTTTAGAGATTAACTGTAAATATAAATCCTTTGATTTAAATGATCAGTAAAATCATTAAACAATTCATGCAGATTTTAAATTGCGCAGTGCTCATATTTTTGCAGTCTAGCATTTATATTAAACATATAAAGAGTATCCAATGTCTTGGATGAAAAAATTACTGTCAGTTATTTACTTCCTAAACATTTCTGCAATTTATCATGCAGATATTGCCAGATAAATGTACCCTAATCTACAAAAGTCAATTAAGACATAATTAGGCAATAATATAAGAAATTATGCAAGACTCCCTCTACCTTTACTGTACAGAAATGCAGCAACTGGGATTATACAATAGTTTTACACAATTCTTGAAGTATCACTGACTTCAGTATTAGCACTCAATTTACAAATTGACAGAAAATAGCAATGTTATGTCTTCAGTGATATTAGAGCATGTTAATGAGGTAATGTAATGTTACATTAAACAGTACACTTACAGTATTTTATTCAGTATCTCTAAAGGCAAAAGAGACGTTATTCTTGCATAGCTTGCTGGTTAAAATGTCTAAATTAAAAGTAAATTCATATTCTGTCATTACATGTCACAGTGGGCTTTTGTTTTGAAAGTTGTGCTCGTGTGAAAATGAAACGTTCAAAAACTGAATGAAAACAATATTAGGTTTAGAATGAATGTCGCTCTTACAAGTGGGACTAATAAAAAATAGCAAATGTAAATAAAACAGTGTTCTTACACTCATCGGTTGATGTCAGTCCGCTGCTTTCTGCTGTATAGTCTGCAAGATAAAAAGTTGGTAATGTCTTCATTTAAACTCTTTAGAGATTAACTGTAAATAGAAATCCCTTGATTTAAACAATGAGTAGAATCATTAAACAATTTATGCAGATTTTACATTGTGCAGTGCTCATATTTTTTAAGTCTAGCATGTATATTAAAGATATAAAGAATATCCAATGGATCTGATGGACATTACTGTCAGTTATTTACTTCCTAAACCCTTCTACATTTAACACACAAACATCTTATTTACCTGCCAGTGGTATGTCAAGACTCCATTCAACTTTAACCTTCTTGTGCTTTTTCTTTTTCAGGCATAATCCCACATTCATTACGCCATTTGGTAACTTTATATCAAATGTTGGATAGAAAGGTTTCCACTGCTTAGTGTAACGAAGCTTCTTGCACTAAAGGAAAGAGAGGTCAAACGAGTTTAAATATTAAAAGGCACTGTAACAAGACTCAAAAAATTGTTAATTGTTATACTGATAATTGTATCATTTGATTACATCAATGAAATACAGTACATAGACAGTCTTAACTTAAAAAAGCAGGAGCAGCTGGTCATTTCTCAGAGATAATATATTTGCTTAAAGGCTTCAAATTAGACTGAAATAATTTCAAATCATAAGGTCATGTAACAAATAATCCTTATCCGTCAGTATGTCAAATGTCCTTCATGTTCAATTATCAGATGTCAAGAGAATAACATAATGCTTGGTATTTTAATGTGACTTGGTATAACAAGAATATCTATGGCAAGAGCTCTTTTCAGACACTGCATTTCTATTCTGCCTGATTGTTTCTTTTTTCCTTTGTATTCCGCTGTAACAGTATGAAAAAATACAACATTTGTGGTCTGCTGTCCCGATTTAATTTACGATATATCCCATAAATGATTCACTAGAATGAACTAAGAATCTCTTGTTTTTCTGCTCAAATCCTCACGTCTCTTTCCAGGTTTGTTTTTACGTGGATGCTTTAAAGGTGCTCTAAGCAATGTCGGGTGACGTCACTTCTTGTTGACGTTCTAATATTGTCAAACAAAACGGAGGCTACTGTAGACCCTCCCTTCTCCCTCCTTCCGCACTAACCCACAAAACAGTTCTTGTCGGTTATTGGCTGGAACAGTTTGTTATGTTTCGTGGTGCAGGTTAGCCCAGTTTGTTTTTGTTGTCCTTTGTGGAGCCTGGGGTGTGTGCAGAGACCGCGTTTTTTTACAGTGTGTTCAGGGGACAGGCAGCTAGCGGATAGTAAGGAGATGTTTGCTGTATGTGACAAAAAATGTTTTGGCCTAAAAAACGTGTGACATCGCTTAGTGCATTTTTAAAATGTAATTGTCTCCCCTTTACACTTCTAATACCTATTGGCTGGGATTACTGGAATGTTTCTAAAGTAGGTATACAATAAATACAATAAGTAATACAATATTTATTTTCTATCAAAATGATCACTTTTCCCTCAATTTATCACTCAATGTTCCAGTTAATTTTTTGTTACTCATTCATTTTTGATTAAGGCAATGTATGTTACATAACACAGACATTACTAGTGATATTTAACCGGTCCATAATATTGCTGCTGAAATAATTAAGGGTTTGGGGATATTGAGGGTCTGTTGTAGTTGTAATAATAAATATAAAGCCACATATAAAGATTCAATTTAGGTTTTTATTCACATCTAAACATTGGTCAGCAAACATAAACAGAAGCTCAACCGAACCTGCTTGACAGAAAAGAACAAACCTCTCGCAGAAGCTCAAACGTGCTGCGTAACACGAGATTGAACCTCATTGGTTCTCACACATCAAGTGAACATGCTTGAGCTTCTGTTTATCACAACTGATGTGTTAGTTGAGGAATGTTTATATGTGAATATAAACATTCACATATAAACTTGTAAAAGCTTGTGGATATTCATATAAGCTTGGGATATTCAAATTAATTAACCAATCATACCATTGATCAGCTCTACCAAACATGGATGTCTTTTTTTCAGTAATAAACAAACATTGTTAAGTTGTTTTGATTGATACTGTGAAGCAGCTTTGATACAATCTGTATTGTGAAAAGCGCTATATAAATATATTTGACTTGACTTGAATAAAAGCTTAAAGGGATAGTTCACCCAAAAATGAAAATTAAGTCATTAATTACTCACCCTCATGCTGTACCAACCCCGTAAGACCTTCGTTCATCTTCGGAACACAGATAAAGATATTTTTGATTAAATCTGAGAGTTGGATCACTCCTCCATTGGCTTCCTAAGGGATGGAAACTTGACGGCCCAGAAAGTCATTGAAGAAACTGTTTAAATATTTCATGTGCCTACAGTGGCTCCACTATAAGTTTATCAAGCGACAAGAATACTTTTTGTGCGGAAAACAAAACAAAAATAAACACTTTATTCGACTATTCCACTACTTCCTTGTGGGCCTGAGACGAGAGTTCAAGAGATTTCCAGGACACATGCGCCACTTTAGGCACATGAAATATTTAAACATTTTCTTCAATGACTTTCTGGGCCGTCAAGTTTCCATCCCTTAGGAAGCCTATGGAGGAGTGATCCACCTCTCAGATTTAATCTAAAATATCTTCATTTGTGTTCCGAAGATGAACGATGGTCGTACGGGGTTGGTACAGCATGACGGTGAGTAATTAATGACTTAATTTTCATTTTTGGGTGAACTATCCCTTTAAATTCAATCTGTTCATCATATAAAGTGGTCGAGTCGTTATGAACTTTTTAAAGCGTCAAAGTGGTAGTTACATGACTGTCAATGGAAGGACAGAAAGCTCTCAGATTTCATCAAAAATATCTTCATTTGTGTTCCGAAGATGAACGAAAGTCTCACCGGTTTGGAACGACATGAGGGTGAGTAATTAATGACAGAATTTTCATTTTTGGGTGAAATATCCCTTTAATTGACCATGGTTGTCCTAAGTATTCCCGAGCACATCTGGCTGTATTTAACACAGTAGCATGATGGTTTCTCATGTAATGTCGTCTGAGGGCTTGAAGGTCACACACATTCAACAGAGGTTTCCTGCCTTGCCCTACATGTACTGATATATCTCTGGATTCCTTGAAATATTTGACAATATGAAAGACCTAAATTCTTTGCTAAAGGTGCTATATGTATTTTTTAGGGGCCTCTAGCGGTGATGTTTCAGATTGCAAAAGAGCGCTCGTGCTCGTGTGCGTGTGCGATCTCAAGAGCGAGCATTCACTACCGGCCACACGGAGACTTTCAATGCAACGGCGAAAGCATTACACAACATGCTGGAAACTCATGTAAACTCCCACTGCAACGTTACAATAATAGGCTACTTTTATCAGCTTGACGTTGAACTAATGCTCCATGCTCGTACCATGATAACGTTACTGTCACAGTCCTCGTCTGCACCAGTCTGTCTTTGCGTCTTCCATGTGCAGTTTTGTGAGTGTTTCTGCCCGTCATCCCTGTACATTTATTGGATTGTTAGTAAATGATTGAATTAGAACTCTGGACTCTGCCTGCCTTCTTCAACCCACACCACACCCGTGACAGAAGAACCGACCAAGTAAGGAGTCAGCATGGGAATTCATCTAACCCCTGTTAACCCAGCTCACTCCCTATTCACCCCAGCCGATCGTCTGGTCCATTATTTTCAAGACGGTCGCCCGATTGAAAAATATGTTGCCGGCTTCCTAGAGCTTTCTGTGGGGGTAAGCTGGACAGACGACGTCCTGAAGTCTGTGTTCTGGGGCGGTCTAGATGAGGGCCTATACCAGCTAGCCCCAGCAGCAGCTTTTTCAGGAAACTTCGCCAGTTACCTCGATCATGTGTTGTGGTTGAGTGGGTCGGCCTTCACCGTGGGTGAGGCTGAAGTTGACATCACCACTCAATCACACACACCAGCCATCCTAACCACGCCACCCATCATCCGGAAGCCAGAGACTTCTTCACCGCTGGTCCCGTCCAGCCCAGTCAAGCCTTCACCGCTGGTCCCGTCCAGCCCAGTCAAGCCTTCACCGCTGGTCCCGTCCAGCCCAGTCAAGCCTTCACCGCTGGTCCCGTCCAGCCCAGTCAAGCCTTCACCGCTGGTCCCGTCCAGCCCCGTCAAGCCTTCACCGCTGGTCCCGTCCAGCCCAGTCAAGCCTTCACCTCTGGTCCCGTCCAGCCACGTCAAGCCTTCACCGCTGGTCCCGGTCAACCACGACCAGCCAGAGACCGCCGTCCAGCCAGAGACCGCCGTCCAGCCAGAGACCGCCGTCCAGCCAGAGACCGCCGTCCAGCCAGAGACCGGCGTCCAGCCAGAGACCGCCGTCCAGCCAGAGACCGCCGTCCAGCCAGAGACCGCCGTCCAGCCAGAGACCGCCGTCCAGCCAGAGACCGCCGTCCAGCCAGAGACCGCTCACGTCCGCCACGCCCAGCCAGAGCCCGTCTCTGTCCCTGACACTCTCCCCATTAATTTTTGGGGGGGGGGGCCATAGGCCCTCGCCGTGGGCGCCGAAGGACCCACGGCCACCCGAAGGGGCCTCACCGCCATGGCCACCCGAAGGGGTCTCACCGCCGTGGCCACGCCCTCAGCCTGCTCCGCCCTGGCCACGCCCTCATCCTGCTCCGCCCTGGCCGCGCCCTCATCCTGCTCCGCCCTGGCCGCGCCCTCAGCCTGCTCCGCCCTGGCCACGCCCTCATCCTGCTCCGCCCTGGCCGCGCCCTCAGCCTGCTCCGCCCTGGCCGCGCCCTCATCCTGCTCCGCCCTGGCCGCGCCCTCAGCCTGCTCCGCCTTGGCCACGCCCTCATCCTGCTCCGCCCTGGCCGCGCCCTCATCCTGCTCCGCCCTGGCCGCGCCCTCAGCCTGCTCCGCCCTGGCCACGCCCTCAGCCTGCTCCGCCCTGGCCACGCCCTCAGCCTGCTCCGCCCTGGCCACGCCCACGTCATGCTCTGCCATGGCCGCCTGATCCATCCTGGAGTCCGTCCTCCTGCACCCGATCCGCCTTCCCGTCACGGACTCCAGGATGGCCACCCTCCCACCCCTGTTCTACGGCGTGAGGCCACGCCTACCGGGAGGGGGGAGTAATGTCACAGTCCTCGTCTGCACCAGTCTGTCTTTGCGTCTTCCATGTGCAGTTTTGTGAGTGTTTCTGTCCGTCATCCCTGTACATTTATTGGATTGTTAGTAAATGATTGAATTAGAACTCTGGACTCTGCCTGCCTTCTTCAACCCACACCACACCCGTGACAGTTACATTGACTGCATTTAGCCGACATAGCATAAGACATTTCACTAACTATTCGTGTATCTTTCACAATCAGCAATGTCAACATAGGTGAGTATAATATGATAACGAAAACGGTGAACTAGACTGAACAATGTCAGTGTAACAGTAAGACAGTAGGAAGTAGCATTAATGTACTGAACGTGTCTGGAAATGTTTATTATAAACAATATGATAGTAGTGTGGGATGAGTAACGTTAGACAGATCTAGTACATAAAATAAGTTACATCCTAAAGCACCTACTTTTTGTTATCCTGGAACAGTCTTTTGTATTCATTTCATGTCTCATGTAGTTTACCTTGCTATTTCATTAGTTTACTAATACCGTAAAAATTCAAATAATAGCCGAGTCCCGAATAGACGCCTGTCTCTTTTACATGCCCGGTGTGGCGACAGGTTTGGGTAAATAAAGGCCGGTCTCAAATAGAAGCAGGGTTTGTTTTTTAGTTTCGGGTTGTATTTAATTACACACAGGCAATAAAAAAAGGATTAATTTTAGAATAAAAAGCTACATAGAGCACCTTTAACTTGCATTTAGTAATGTGATTTTTTAATTGTTTGACAATTCTCTCATGAAATTTTGCACAAAGTGGTGAGAGCCATAACCCATCTTTGCTTGCAATAATACCCAATCATTATACCTACACTGGACTGTTTTAAAAGTTTAACTTGGATATTCTAATCTCTTCACTTTTATTTAGCTTCTGACCCATCTTGTTTGGAGTGTGTAGAAGCCAAAAATGTGTTTATGTTTAAAAAATACAATAAAGTTGGTCAGTGAAAACACTAGAAAAAATATTTTCTTTTAGGGTTCAAGAGAGTTCAAGAGAATTGACAAATCACAGATTCTTGATTTTGCGGCATTTTATAAAATCTCCCAAATTTTCCGGAAATGGGGTTGTATTTAAACTATTTGATACATGATTCCCCCATGATTCATTAGAAAATGTAAAAGAGAAAAAAAGCTTTGAGAAAAGTCATATCAGTTAATGAAATCATTGTCATGTTCACCATGTCTTATTCGTATTCTAAATCAAACTGACCGACGGTTGTATCTTTGATACTGGCCTCTCTGAAAGTTCATGTTCCTCAACAGGATCACAGGACATGCTGTATTCACAGTTGTATGTGAGCATGCATTCACAAGCTGACTGGATTGGTGTATAATCTTCATTACATTTTCTCACCTGAAAAAAAAAAAACAGAGAAAATGTAATTTGTTTATAAAGTAAGCCAAAATAAGGTGAAAAATGAACACCTTAACACAAAAACATACTTCTCTGGGGTCCACATTGAGTGGTTGTAGAAACACATGCAGCTTATGTACTTTCTTCATGTAGAACAGCATCACTTGGCCACATATCTTATGATCCGTAAACAAGTTTTGTATTTTCAAAAGTAAAAACTTTGATGTTCCTGGGATGCTCACTGTAACATGTGTGCTTGTGATATTCTGAGGTTTCAGAATGTCAACAATCTGATTAGAGTAATGCATAGCGGACATGAAGTGGTAGGCATCCTCTGAAATAATTAAAGAAAACATTTCACATTTTTTGCTACGTCTTTTACATTTAGTAAATTTAAATATATAAGTTAGTGTTATATTTTTATTTTATATAAAGTTTTTATTTATTTTTTTGGACTTTGCATTATTCACAGATTCAGTATCTCTCCTAATGTTGATAAGATTGCCGACTCACCAATGGAGGTCTCACAGTGAGGTAGACTGAGTTGAGACAGCTCTCCCTGAACACATTTGATATCATACAGGGGTCCGGCTTGGTAATGGTTGGCAGGGACTGGACAGTCGCTGTCCTGAAGAACAGTGTAGTACAGCACCTCCCCTTCCCCCTTCATGTGAAAACCAAGCTTTGTAAACTCACAGTGGAACCAGCCTGCATGGCTGCTCTGTAACCTATTTCAAAGAAATATCAAATATGAATGAAAACGGATACACTAAAGTAGCTTACTTCACCTGTTTGGGAATATAGTACAGATACCTGTATTTACTTTGCCCCTCCTGAAAGATGACCTTAGGAGTGAACAAACAATCTCTTACATCTAGCTTCTGTGAACAATAAAAAGTGCATTGTAATGGTATTAAGTTAGAACTAAGTAATAAAATAAAAATATAAGCGCCATTTGCATCCGCATATATGGTTTATAAAATAAAACCCGCAAAGATATCATCTTAAGAAATGAATCAGTGACTTACCCTCAAAATGTCTGAAGTTGACTGAGAATCTCCATCTGAAATTTCTGGTATTACCAGATGCATTGATTTATTTCCCCAGATCATCCTCTGTATCCTCTCTGAAATCTCTCTCCTTTCTTCAGTTTCTGGTTCAGAGCCACAGATGTAGGCTTTGTGTCCACATTTTTCATGAAGCCACTCCAATACGCTTCTTTGAGATCCAGTAAAATCGTTTATACTACAGTCTCCCGCTATAAATAATATAATGACGACGTGATTCCAAAATTTCTCTCCAAGAAACTCTAAGTTTTCAAGAATCGCTTTGGTCTGGTCTGTGAATTGGCCATCATGCAGTGAAAATGTTATCAGAATGGCATGAGGTCCAGGAGTCAGATTTTCCCATCTAAGAATCCTCTTGGCATTGCAAATTTCAATATCAACCAAGTGCAAAATCTTCTTGTTCATTGAACCTTTGAAACACTTAAGCCTACCACTGCCAACTTCATCATAACTTCCTCCATCAAAAATCAGGTTTAGAACAGATTTTTCTGTTTCACTGAAACTCATGAGCCAAATCCTCGTCTCTGTTAGAAGAGAGCTTTCACCTAAAAAAACAAACATTTGTATAAATTACACGTTACTGAGGCTTAATTAACTTGCTTTTATATAGGGAAATTAATCTCTTAAAGGATTAGTTCACTTTTTAAAAAAACTTTTGCTGATAATTTACTCACCCCCATGTCATCCAAGATGTCCATGTCTTTCTTTCTTCAGTCGAAAATAAATTAAGGTTTTTGATGAAAACATTCCAGGATTTTTCTCCATATAATGGACTTCAACAGGACACAGAACAGAGCACGGCGAGCATTTGTGCTTATAAAACTTAAACTTTTGTATTTATTTTTGAAATGACCAATCGTTTCGCTAGATAAGACCCTTATTCATCGTCTGGTATCGTTTAAAGCCCTTTGAAGCTGCACTGAAACTGTCATTTGGACCTTGAACCGTTTGGGTCCCATTGAAGTCCATTATATGAAAAATCCTGGAATGTTTTCATCAAAAACCTTAATTTCTTTCCGACTGAAGAAAGAAAGACATGGACATCTTGGATGACATGGGGGTGAGTAAATTATCAGCAAAAGTTTTTTAAAAAGTGAACTAATCCTTTAAGTCCACATTGGGAATATGACCAGTGACAAATAACTACAGATGGTATTATAAAGCGTGACAATGTTAATGTAAATGCCTAAATTACATTAAATTTGCATACACTGCATGCTTTCCAAAAACAGTAATGTTTTATTACTTTGAAAACACTTCTTTTGATTTTTGCATTAATTACTCATATGTAATTTTCAATCATAGGTCAGTCTTATACGCCTTATTCACGGCAGCGCCATCTTTGATTTTTAATGAGAATGAAAGCGAGGCTGTGAGGGATAGACATGCATCTCTTCAATGGGCTGTACTGTTATTTAATGTGTTTTCATTTTGTTCTGCTCATGAAACACTGGAAAAATATCTTTGCAAGAAATTTCAGTTGACAAAAAACTCCCGACAATATAAGCTGTGGAAAATTGTAAGTAATCTAGGAGCTTTATTCAGCTTTTTACAGCGGATGCCACTGGAAACACGGTAAGTCTATCCCTCACAGCCTCAGGTTCATACCTGTCATGGCGCTGCTCTGAATAAGGTCAATTAAACAATATATGTTACAGTCCCATAATGTTTAAAGATCTTGAATAAATCGATTTAGCAATAATAAATAGGCCTACTGAAAAAAATGATTCAGATCTTTGGTCAAAAATGGATGTAACAAGAGAGTTTCTATATAGTTGAATCCCCAGGTCAAAGTCCTGATATAAATAGCAAAATGTTGTGATGTTCCAGGAAATTCAACAATACTTGTTTAAACCATACCCATTCATTCAGAAACCCATCAACTAATCAAACACTTTACTGCAGGTAAAATGTGATCATGGTAGCCAAAATTGTGAAAAATCCTACACTTTTCATTAAGAAATGTAAAAATGTTGGTTTAAAATAATTAAATTAAAACATTTAGGCCTATATAACACTTGACAACATTCTTAATCAATAGCCTAGTTTATGGATCATAAGAATTTTAACATAAATGTTCAAGATGTCAACTATAGATTTGACTAAATCCATTAATACATTATTAAATGTGAACTCCAAGATATCTGAAATATTGACAACTATATTTTAAGTCATATGCCTTTATTTTATGTAAAGATTGATATATATGAGATGTGTACATTCTAGTACGATTGAAAATTTTAACAGACCACTGTATTACATGTAATCCAACCCTTTAATTAAAAAAAAAGCATATAAGCATATACAATATTTACCGAAATCACGCCCACTTGTTAGGACTCTCTCATAAAACTCTTCAGCCTTGAGTTTTTCATTCTTCACTTCATGAATGAATCCTTGTATAGCACACACCTCGCTGTCAATCGGGGTTTTCATCCTTTTAATACGACGTTCAATCACCTTCTTCAGGTTCTCCTCACACAACCTGCCTTGGTCTGAATTCGGCTGCAGCCTCAGACCTTGCATGAAATGATAGATGGCCATTTTTTCAGATCTTTTGGTGTAGAGCTGGTATTGGCCATAAAAACAATGAACTGCCTGTAGGTCTTGCTTTTCATTAGCCTTTTTAAATGCTTCTTCAAAAAGACTCTCAGCTTTTAAGTTGCCAAGCTGTCCATAATGCTGTGCTAAATCTGCCAAGGCAATAACAAAAGAGGGCTTTAGGGAAACCGCCTTGTCCAGATGATAGATGCACTTCTCCAGGTATTGCTGTTCATACGACTCTTTAACATCAAGCTCCGTTTTACCAGGTGTCCAATATTTTTTTTCCAGGAATATTTTTTTGTTTTTGAAACACATAGCCAACTGATGGTGTATAAAGGCTGAGTTTGGGTTAGCCTGCAGGGCTTCATTCAGTAGAGAAATGGCAGCGTCCGTGTCTCCTAATTGGCGGAAAAATTTTGCTGCATATCTTGTGACATGTGGGTTTTCAGGGGACCTCACCAGCGCCATAATCACTTTCAGCTGTGCAGTTTTCAGCATCTTCCTGTCATCTCTGTTATGCAGCATTCTCAGTGCTAGCAACACTAATAGTACACCATCATCTGGATTAAGCTCTATAGCTCTTTCGAGCTGTTTTATTGTTGGCGAGTCTGAAGGGTCAGAGGTCTCATTAGTTGTGCGGTACAGCGCAATAGCATAGCCTGTATTTAAATCACTGTCATCAGGGTTATTTTCAAGGGCCTGTCTAAAGCATTCCTTTGCAGCATTGTAGTATTTGTGAGAGAATTTAAGAAAAGCCCAACCCTTTTCTCTGAGTACCTCAACAGTATGAGTGAATCCTTCAGAACATTGGATCCTCTCTAACTCTCTCAAGTACTCATGACATGTAGAAAAATCTTTCATATGATAATGCAACCAGGCAAGGTCTCCATAGGGAACAATAAGAACTTCATCACTGTCTTTGTAGTATTCCTTTGCGAGCTGCACAGATTTCTGTAGATTTGCGAGTGCTTCCTGATGGTTGCCATAAAGATACTGAACAAATCCAAAGCTGCTGTAAGATCGTGTTACTCTCGCCTCATCAGATTCCAACTCCAACTGAATCTGTTCCTCCAGACGATTCAGTAAATCACAGAGAACAACGTCTTCTTCTCTTAGAGACCAAGTAAAATGGCACTCCTGCTGAAGCAGTTTGGTTTTTAAAACACCTTCAAGACTGAAAAAAGAAGAACAGCTGAGACAAATCACTTAAACACATACTATATGAGTCATGTACTGTAGTTTTGTAGCAGTATGTCACAGTGTGCACACGGTATGAACCATTAAAGCACTAAAGAAATTTTTTTAAGGTGTCTGTGTTACAGTGTAATAATAGTCAACTACATGTATAGAGTTGGGTAAAGGTTACTTGCATGTAATTATGCACAATTTATACCACATAAAACAATTACAACAACACTGTAATATAAAGTGTTACCGAAATTTCAGTAGCACTTAATTTTACAGTCATGTTACACACATGTATACTTATTATAGCCTAGTTATTACAATAACTGTGTAATAACTAGATACTAACCCTGAACCTAACCTTAAGCCGTGTAGTTACTGTATATTACCCAGTACTTTCTACGGTATGAGTGCTGTAAGTACATAGCTACTGTAAAATAAACTGCGACTGAAACTTCCACTGCTGCTGTAAACATGAAGAGTTGTTTTTCCAGTTTCTGGGAGGAGTTATTTTCAGATACATTTATGTGAATGCACACAGAAAGACACCACATTTAAACACAAACACCCACAGACACACACAATAATAGAGCATGGTTGAAATAATATTGTTTATGTGTGTGTGTGTGTGTGTGTGTGTGTGTGTGTGTGTGTGTGTGTGTGTGTGTGTGTGTGTGTGTGTGTGTGTGTGTGTGTGTGTGTGTGTGTGTGTGTGTTTATATAAATGTATATATTTTAGTGACATAATGTTGCCATTCAATTTCTTAAATCCACATTCAGATTCAAAATCGAAAGTAAAAAGCATGTGAAGAAATTTAGACATGTAGGAGACAACCGCTTGTGTAACCACTTACAGGATATACTTTTTTTTTTTTTTCAAATACGCAGGTTTGTGTCTGCTATTTCCATGAGGCATTCCTAAAACATTTCAACATTAATCCAATAAACAAACCCACCTCATTTTGTGCCCATCTTCAGTAGGCTAAGCATCAAATCATGAAAATACAAAAGGAGCAGGAGGACGTTCTGGTGAGGTGTTATCAAATAAGTTCGAAGCTTGTTCCGCTTAGGACCGGTGAGATTCACCTTTACACATACAGATGTAGGAAATTTTCCTCACCGGAAGGGAGGGGTTGAGAACCGTGGGGCTTGGCAGCCGGGACACACCAAACCGACGCCAAAGGAAGCACTAGCGCTGATGAAAGCCGACTGTGCGGAACACACTGAGAAAACTGAGTCGGTCGACGCACAAAAAACTACAGACGGCCGACCGTCGGCTTGGTGTGTCCTGTGTAGGCAACCTGGCTTTAAAGGTAGCCTACATTTTACCCCCGATCACACAGAACGCGTTTTTCAGGTTTGAAACCGCGAGGCGCAAAGCACTGCCTTTTTTGTTGATTTAGCCTATAATATAATTTTGTTACTATGATTGTAACAATCCAAAATGAGTTTTTGTTTTACCCTGATCCACAATGGCAAGCCTATAAGTGTTTAGAGTTATATATATGGCTGGTTCTGCAACTACGGGCACTTTTAAGTCCCAGCAGTGAAATTTTAGATTTATGTTAAAATTTGTCATTTGATGTTTCATAAATATATTCACAGTGCTATTACACACCTTGACAAAAAATATAATTACTGATTAATGTGATTAAATATAATATTATGAAGCATTTATAGCTCAAAACACCATTTTTGTTAATGTCCCACATCTGTGGTCTCAATGTTGAGATACATAAAATAAGCTAATTTAATTACAATTTGACATTATTTAAAATGGAATTGCTTAATATACAGATTAATTTACAGCATCTTAAAATTCTTTATTTTATTTACTGATCATTTTTATGATTTTTTTAACTAAATGTGCCTGTCCCACACTTTTGAGTCCTTACCGCAACAATGAAAAAAAGCTTTTATTATGAAATTTTATCGAACACAAACAACTCTAGTTTCTATGGAAACAGCAACTACCACTTGAGCACCACACTACCTCACTCACAAAATATAAGGTAAACATAATCTTTTCTGCTCTAGTATTTATTGTGCGTCCTTACCATTCAGCTTAATAATTGTGTATTTTGAACTACATTTTAAAAATAAATGTATATTACTGTTGAATTCGTCTATATTAAGATGCTAAGAGTCTAAACTAATTTGGTAGGCCTTGCTAGCTGCCAATTAGCTAAAATATATGCAAAAATGTCATTTCCGCAACATGTCTTTACCGCAGCATATTTAAGTGTTGCGGTAAAGACTTTGTGTTGCGGTAGAGACAAATTCAAGGTTTACTGTATATTAAATTACAAATATTCAGTATATTATTAGTACTGAAGTATATATTAGTATATATATAAACATGCCATTTTTTAACCCTAGATTTTAACATTGTGTCCTTACCGACACATGATGTCATTACCGCAGCACTGCTCTATTTTCATTTTTTTTTTTCATATTTTCATTTGCAAAAAAAAATTATTTTTACACTGCTGAGATGATTAACTCATTGAAATTGCAACATCTGTCATAAGTTAAATATGTTATCTTTTGTATGTATGGAAACAATTGACATCTAAGGAAACTGTACATTTTTTACATGGCATAGAAAAAAACATGAAATTCCCTATTTTGTATATAATTTTTTATATCAGTATTTACAAAACTGCATCAAATTTGAAAAAGCTATTTAAATATATATATTTTTTATAGAAATTACTAAAGAAAAATTTATAAAATGAGCGTTATTGTAACGTTGCGCGGTAAGGACACTTTTTAAGAAGATGGCCCGAAAAACATAAAAAATAAACATGTTCCAGATTAAAATCTTAATGACTACATTCTATTTTGTGTACATGTTTATATGTATTACAGACTGTGCTGGTTAAAATTGAAATTAATAGAGGTTGTTTTTTTTTTTTAGTCAAAAGTGCCCGTAGTTGCAGAAACACCCATATATATATATATATATATATATATATATATATATATATATATATATATATATATATATATATATATATATATATATATAGGCATAGTGTACGTTCAAAAAAAGATGAAAACGAGTTCTTAAATGATGATGGGGGATACGGCACCATGACAAGTTATTTAGGCTAGTGTTGGCCTAGTTGGATATGGACTTAAAGGGGTGGTTGATTATTATTTCGCTTTTCTAACTTTAGTTAGTGTCAATGTTGCTGTTTGAGCATAAACAACAAAGTTATGAAGCTCAAAGCAGTTCTCTCCGTCTTTCTGACTCCGGTTTGACCATAAAAGGCTAAAAGTTTTAGAAATGTTCAGTGCATGTCTGAGTGTGATGTAAAAATACACGAGCTCTTGCACTAGAAGCTCCGCCCTCTGTACCGGGATCAGCAGCTCATTTGTATTTTAAGGGACAGACACATAAACGGTGCGTTTTTGCTAACCCTCAAAAAGTGACGCAAAACTTTAACGTGATATATAAAAATATCTGTGGGGTATTTTGAGCTAAAACTTCACATACACACTCTGGGGACATAAGATATTTATTTTACATCTTGTGAAAAGGGCATTATACCACCCCTTTAATGATTTTTTTTGTTGTTGTTGTTGATACACTTTATAATTCCACATTTGAAGCTCGGTTTCAGACCAATTGAGGGTTATTTCAGCTTTCACATTCTTAATTTATACAAAAACACAAAACACAGGATGGTTCTTCTGATTATATTCTCAAATACAAAATAATGCATTTTGATTTGACACAAAACCATATGCAGATACTGCTTTACAGACAAGACAAGGTAAAAACATATCCACACAAGGAACTATTTTGGATCATTACTAATTTGCAACATGGGAATAGATGTGCATCAGACCAATCAGTCATTTTAAAAATGCTATATAAAAAGGAAAATGATAACCTTCACAGGTTTGAGACATCAGAAAATTGTTATTCAAGATTTAGGTTATTAAAATTTTCAATATGATGTACCTAGACAAAAGTGTTACATGGTCTTACATCAATGTGTACATACAGGCATATGATCATATACAGAACAATACCCATAACCATCTACTGCAAAAATGTGGTTCTTTAATCTTACAAGATAAAAAATAAAATAAAATCAGTGGTAAAACTATTGGAACACAGAAACACCCTGCCTCTCTCTCTCTCTTTTCTCTCTCTCCATCAGATGTAAATCTAAGCGTGCAGAGCTTCCTCGATAAATTTCTCCTGCTCTATTTTTGAAACATTCAAGCACATCATAGTGTGTGAGCTTTTTGGAGCAGACTAAACCACACATTACTAAATTCAAAAGTCAAACCTCTCATCTACAAGTACACAGAAAAAAAAAAAGATCAAGCATGTAAACAAATATTAAGTAGATAGAAGATCTAAAAAGGGATACTTGCTAACAAAACTCAAAAAGAGCAATGGACGGCCACATAAATGTGGCTACCTTTAAGGTTGGCATAAATAGGGAGAGAATAAACTTTTACAGAGAGCAGGGGGAAAAAAAGGGGTAAGACTGGGAAGGATCACAAAAAAGGCATGAGGAATGCTGCTTAGGGAATGGGCCGTCTGAATGCGCTGCTACTACTGTGTTCCCTGAGCACCCTGGCTGCCTTGGGCGCCCTGCTGGTAGTTGCCGTAATTGCCGTATTGGTTATAGTACTGGTTCCACTGGCTCTGGTTCTGGTAGTACTGCTGCCACTGCTGAGCGTACTGAGGGAAGGAATACAATGTATAAAAATACATGCATCAACAACACAATACTAAACAATGCTTTTCAGGGCAGAAACTAGTGCAAAAACTGCACATAAATGCCCGCCAAATTCAAGAAAAAATGCCCAAGCACAAATATATAAAAAAATTTATGTCTTTTGAGATTGAAGAGAAATGTGAAAATGAATGAAAAGTGTCAACTGTGGCGTTACATTTAGATCTGCTCATGTTGCATCAAATTTCTTTTTACATGTTTTTGCAGCATTATAACCAATTACAAACGTTTCTGTTGAGCTATGAATGTAATTGTCAATCTGAGGCGTTTAGATTTGTCACCGCTGAAAGGCTGTTTTGATCAGTCCACTCAACGACTGAAGTCTGCAAGAGGTTCACTTTGTAGTGTGACAACTTCACCTACTGTAACACCATGTCATGGACCACTTCAGTGATAAGGAATTTGTTGCTTGCTTTGTGTTTTTAATTTATTCAGTTTGATCAACAGTTTTGTGCTTTAAGCTACTAAAACAACCAATATTATGAAGTCGTGATTTTCTAATTTCTACAAAATTAATTCATAAATGGTTCTTAGATTTTGTCTGTAGCCTACAAGAACATTACGTGCCATTTTACATCTATTCAATTAATCAACAATATCAAGAGCAATATCAATTAGAACTGACAATATTAATTTATGTAATACATTTTTTTACATTTTACAATTTATATAGACTATTTTATTTGGGAAATCATAATGTAAATGCATGTACAGTATTAAACAGTCTGTAAATAAACATGCCATATCAGTTGCAGCTTCTGTTCCATCTTTGATGTGTAAAGATGGCTTCTGTTGATGTTAATACATTTTGTTTTAGTATTCTGATTGAAGTAATTCATTAAATTACAGTATTTGACAAAGGACAACACGGATGCATTTAAGGCGAGACACGGCAGGCAAAAACATTGTGTTTTTTTCACTGGTCAATTTTGAGATTTTGGGATATTTGTCTTCAATAACATGTCTTCTTTCAGACTTGTGGTGAAAAAAAGTATGAAATACACATTTAGGTCTTTATTTTACTACAATTTGTCTGTTTGCGTCTGTAGATTTTCCATAAATTCCTCAAAAGTTGGCGTTTTAAATCACGCTGCTCCGCGATCTGCCATCACATACACCGTTAGAAAGCTCTTTCTCTCATGTACAATACTGTCGGATCCAAATATGGTCATTTCCTTTTTATCAGCAACCAATCGTGAAAGTAAAAGGGGGATTTAACTCGAATTGCGCAATCTCATTGGCTGATGCTAAATCTTTAAAACCCGTTTTCTGAAAAAGACTTTTCTCTCAAACTGCACGATCGAAATCTCCACTTCAGTATCTTAATACACCAAACTTTCCAGTCCTTTACCTAGTTATATTATGAAGTCATTTATAGAGGGATTTGTAAATATATTATTCCTAGACTGATTTATATACGGTAACATTTTATTCCAAAAAACATGGTGAAAATCATTTTTTAAGGCTATTGGCAGAATATTCTGATTTACAGGATAACAAAAGTAGATATCCAAAAATCCCTCAGTAATTTTTCCCCATCTAATATGTAAACACAATGAAAAAATAATTTTGAACCTGGCTTTAACCAATACTCAGATTTAGTTTTTTTTTAAATATATGCAAATTAATGCATATTTATTTAGATAATGCCTCATTTGCATATTAAAAAAATTCTCATCTTAATGTAGGTAATCAACTGGGAAAGTTTCATGGTGATATCTGCTAGTAAAAAAAAAAAAAAAAACTATTAACCTGTAGTGTCTCGGCTTAAAAAAAGTAAATCATAAAAATGTGCCCATACAGAAGTAAAAATGCCCCTGGAAGTCAATTCCAATTTCCCCTTAATGTAAAAGTGAATGTCAGACCCTGGTGCCTGTATGAAGTTCCTATCACTGACTGTCTCACCTGCTGGTACTGCTGATTGTAGCTCTGCTGCTGCTGCTGGTTGTAGGCCGGTTGTGTGGGCGCTGGAGTTTGACTGTAGCTCTGACTGTATCCTGGGTACTGACTGTAGTTGCCATAGTTGTACCCTTGGTTATAGTTGCTCTGGTTGTAGGGCTGGGTGTAGCTTTGATTATAAGACTGAGGCTACAGAAAAGAGAGAAAATAATATGCAAGCAATAACTACTAAAGTCCTGCTGGATTCCTAAAATGAATCTAGGGTAATGCAAGCCCTGTCCTAGTACCTGTGATTGGCTGTAGCCTGCACTTGCTCCAGAGGTACTCTTGTTGTAGGAGCCCTGGCGGTTGTGGTTGTAACTGCTTCCAGACTGCTGGTTGCGGTTGTATCCACCACCACCACTACCTCCACCACCACGGCCTCCTGAGCCTCCATCCCTGTAGTTAGATCCCCAGCGATTCTGGCTGTAGCCTCCACGGTTGTATCCTAATTAAGAAGTTGAGTGATTATCAACATCTAGTTCTTGTAGGCAGTTTCTAACCAGCAATGCAGAAGTAAGGAATAACTGTATAGTAGGCTGGTCATTAATCACAAAATACACCCAGACCAGGATATATAAGGATAACTTTGATCACCTTGAAGGGGTTTATTTGTGATAACGCCGGCTGAACGCACATTGTCCTGTTTGTTACACGGCTGCTCAATACGTGGGCAAGAACTATTGATTTGGAAATTACTTTAGGATTTTTCCTGTACATTCTCTTAAAATCGTCGCTAAGAAACAATAATCCCTTACAATGTTCAAATTAATCTGCCTATACATACACTGCAATAATATCAGTACTATTAATAAAGTTCTCCAAAATCGTTTAAAATATAATCCATAACAGATCTAAGCAGTTGCATTGTATGAAACAAGAAAGCGTGTTTAGCTGTTGCCATTGATGATGGCAAATAAATATTAGGAAATATCACACCTCTGAATGCCACGGCTGACCAATCAGAATCAACTATTACAGTGTAATAGCTGTAATAATTGTATAAACATGACCGCACTAAACTTTGGGGTCAGTAATATATAATGTTTTTGAAAGAAGATTCTTTTGTTCACAAAGTCTTTGTTTATTTGATAAAAAATAGATTAAAAGCACTAATATTTTATATTGTAATAATATTTCACAATATCAGTTTTCTATTTTAAAGATTAATTTATTCCTGTGGTTTTTCAGCATCATTACTCCAGTCTTCAGTGTCAAATGATCCTTCAAAAAAATCATTCTAATTTGCTGATTTTCTTATTATCAATGTTGAAAACAGCTTAATATTTTTTTTTAAACAGTGATACATTTGTTCAGGATTCTATTGTTTCTATTAAAAGAACATTTGTTTTTCTATTTAAAAGCATTTATTTGAAATCGATAGTTTGCAACATTATAACTTTTGTCAATATGTGTTCTTGATGAATAAATAAAACTATTATTTTCCTTTATTTACTAACCCTAAACATACAGTAGGGATGGGCGATATATTATCGTTTGCGATATATCGTTAAAATTTTTCCTCACGATAAGAATTAGTCTTCCCGCGATAATAACGATAAAGCCTATGACGCGGGACCCATTCGCAGTTCACGCGCATGGCGGAAGGCGGACGTGAAGCTGAGGTGAAAGTTTATCGCTGAACGAGTAACTTAACTACCTCTACAATCAGGAACTGGTACACACAGATTTTCACCATCCCATCTCGCCGAACACTGACTGAGCGCTTGAGTGTCGCTCTCCGTCAAGTGATCCGTAAAGGTAAAGCCGACTATATCACTTCATCTCAATGAATACACAGTGTATTTGACGCGCAGTAAACACTAGTGTGACGAGCACGACTTGTTGTCACTGCTGAGAGTGCTCAGTGTTTCTCACACACTCGATGAGAGAGAGAGTTACATACCACGCAGAATTGAAGTGTACATGACGTCTACATGTAAATTATATTATTTGTTGTATTTTCCTGCTAAAATAATGGAGTTCGTTTGAAATTATTCAGCTTTTATGAGCAAGCAGAAACTAATGCACAAACGCAGACGTGATAATATTCATGAACCCAGCAGCTCATCAATCCTTAGTGCAGTTTATATTGTTAGTAGTATCAGAATTCGTAGTAGCTAGTATTAGTAGGCCTATAACTATTTCAAACTATTTCAAACTTGTAAATTATTTGAATTATACTGTGTGATGTTTTTCAGTATAGTTGGATTATTTAAACATTATCTGCACTTTTACAGAAGAAACCACCAAGGGATGGTGTTTGGATTTTTACTGTTTTTTTTTATTATTATTTTATGTACGGTAATTGGTATTTTATAGGAGCCTATTGAAGGGTACATTTTACTTTGCATGCAGATATCACTTGTAGCCAAAAACAGTGGTGAATATGGTATTATATAAATATCGTCATTGATATCGTTATCGCAATAAATGCCAGAAAATATCGTGATATATTTTTAAGTCCATATCGCCCATCCCTAACATACAGAACTATCAAATTTGACACTCTTACCTCCTCGGAAGCCTCCACCTCCGGAGCCGCCTCGGTTCTGGTAGCCGCCGCCGCCGCCACCTCCTCTGCCACCCTGAGGTCCACTGCGATTGTCATAGCGCTGGAAGTTGCTACGGCCGCGGAAACCACCCTGGCGGTTGTCAAAGCGCTTCTCCGGGGGAGGGCCTGCTTTACGGCCTTCTTCGTTGTACTGCTTGATGAGGGTGTCGGCTTCTTCCCGCTGAAGCTCTATGAAGCGCACCTCGTCCAGGAACTCGCCGGCGTCAGGCAGAACATAGTTTGCTGCGGGAGCAGAGGCATGCAATGAGGGACAGAATAGCCGTGCAGGCAAAAGACAAAGAGAATCATAATCAGCACCATACAATGGTGACAGCAAAAACACAGGGGAGGGGACAGAACAAGGAGACAAAGAGAGTAAGAGAGAGAGAACTGGATCATGTGGTGATAGAGGTAACATGCTCTAGGACAAACGTTGCCTTAGCTGGGTAAGAAAACCCTTGTCCGAGAGTAGGAATATGAGGACAATGTAGGGGGCCATAGGGAATGATATTAAACTAAAAACAGTTGCCAGAAAAAGAGTGTTATGATAAAAGGTGTCCACGCAAAATAAGTAGGAACTAGCTACGGGCATCTGTCCAATCATTTATTTAACATTTAATAGTACTGCCAATACAAACTGCTCAGTTGCTGAAGTGAATTGGACAGCCTAAGGCAATTGCAGCAATTCTGTTCCTCAATCCGGATTATCTGAGCTGGTTTGCAGTGGTGACGAATGGCATGAGAGACAATGCAATAAAATGTGGTTAACAGGGCAGGAGGAAGAGATGAAAAAAAGGTGAGAGGAGCTCTTTTATCTGGCAAAAAGGTTTAACAGAAGGAGGGACGGGTGGGTTCTTCCAAGTCTTAAAAAAAAAAGAAACAAAAAAAAAAAACAGCAAAAGCAGATCTGGTGTGTAGTTTTGAACATTTGTTTTGGTTATCCATGGCATTCCTACCTTTCATTTCTAACACAGCATGATCGGGAACATCCTTCCCTTCCTCATCAGTTCGCTTTAACGTTCGCTCTTTTAAATCCTCATCCGTGGGACAAATTACAATAGCCTTGCGTTGAAAACCTTCAAAAGGACGCATTTTTCGTCTCTGGGCTGATCCATATACATTTGTCTAGCAATGGTGACAAGAAAGAAGTAGAAGCTGTTCATTATTTGCTTTTGTTACGGCTTTGCGTTCCATAGGAGGGGAATTGGATTCCTGCAACGATGAAAGTGAGAGAGTTTTTTTTTCATGTCTATAGTTACTGCTCTGGAATGACTAGCGGTTGTCTCTCACAACCCCAACTGACTTACCGTGAACCGAGCCGACACATGAGAGTTTATGAATGACTGACGTTGTAAAGGGGACCCTTTCTGCTTAACTCACGCTAGCTCTTTTAACAGAGGCCGTTCTCTTATGAGAAGCGTGTTACAAACAACTGGTCTGTCAGTTTCTTACTATACAATAAAAGATCCAAGTTACATGAATTAATATGAAATTAAATTCTTATTTGACAGCAGTCTACCGTTTTCTCTTAAACTAACAAAACACAGTCATGCTCTTAATGTAATTACATCAATCATTTCTAAACATCAATGACAGAGATTTTGACATCGTCTGCTGGTACATATTGTCCGGTCTACAAGGAAATCATCTTAAATTTCCGAGGAAGGTAAATAACCCTCACGTCTGTATTTCAAACACATGCACTGCCTGGGTCCCCTCACTTACCTTTACTCACCAGTTGAAAAGACCAGAATGCCCAACACGGACAAACATTTAGTACCAACCTGTGCATACTCACAGACTCCTAAAGGAACCATTAGCATGTCCTTTGACCTTACCTACCTTACAACCACTGGAACTGTCTACCTGTAAACTTCAAGCCGGTTAGTTTTTCCACTTACCTGCCATTCATTTTTAAAAACAACATTCAAGTAAAGTTCCAAGTTTATCTAATAAAAAGTTCTGGTTTTCTTTACAGTTACATAGCAACAGAAGGTGTTTTCTTACTCACCAGGCAGTGATTACTTGTTTTTCAACATCTTAATAATGTCATGGACTACTTGTACAGTACAGTGTGGCAAAAACCTCTTTACAACAAGGCAATACATAAAGTCAAAAATATTCATTGTGACAACATACTATACTGCATTCTTTCACTGCTCGTTTTTAACGTGTAAAGCGAAACAAAACAAATCATAATTCAGCAACATGTTCAGGACAAAGAAATAAGGACTGGAAAAAACAAGTCTTCAGGAGCACAATAGGCTAACCAATGCTTTGGACTAAGCTACAGAGAGATCAGAAGTGCATTAATGAACATGTGCATCAGTGAGCAGCAGTGGATGTGGGGTTGTTTTTGGGGAGGGGGGTTGAGAAGGAAGGGAAGAGCTTTAGCTGTGAGAACAGCACAGAGGCAGGCAAGTGTGGCAGTACCTGGTCCAGGATGTAGTTGCGCTTCTTGCGGGCAGCAATCTGGATGAGCCTGTTGAGACACTGCGTGGCCTGCTGAATAAGTATCTCCCAGCGTCCGGCATAGTTGCGCTGCCGACGAAGTCCCATGACCTGATGTAAACGACAGAATAGACTTCAGGAATCGGAGGAACTACATGTTTTGGTGGATGGCCTGAACAACTACTTGAGTTATTAGTCTTAACCAAGGTTGGGCAACTCTAGTCCTCATGGTCCTGCAGAGTTTAGCTCCAACCTTGATAAAACCATCTAGTTAAGGCATTGTGGATTACTAGAAATTTACAAGCAGGTGTGTTCGATTACGTAGAAGCTAAACACACAATGGACCTCGAGTTAATGCCCATCCTTCAACAGGCAAAGATTTCTGTCTGAACGTGTATGGCAGTAGCAGCATGGCTTTACAATGCACAGTTGCTATTAACAGGGTTTATATCCAGCAGCCATACCTTCATCTTATCCATGATAGCGTTTGTGCCCAGGATGTTGTACTTCTTGTCTGGGTTCTCTTGTGCATATTTGATGGCCCAGGTGGTTTTTCCACTACCAGGCAGACCAACCATCATCAGGATCTAAGAAGAAAATGTTGAGGCAACATTTTACAAACCAGCTATCACCAACATCTTCTGTCCACTGATCGCGTAAAAGAAGTTGTGGCCAAAAGTTTTGGCAGTGGCAAATTTTGTTTAGCAAAGTTTGCTCCTTCAGTTGTTGATTCACATTGTTTGTAGATTATTGTGCAGAGTGATTATAAGCATTTTAAAGCAACACTATGTAACATTGTTTACCTTAAAATAATGTTTCCAAAATCTTATCAGTGGTTCATCAAGTTGTAACAGGGTGAAAGGCACTTCTGCCATCGCCTGACGGGTCTGACTCTGTATCGCTTTCACTGGCACTGTGTAACTTCGGGTTTCGGGTAGGAACCCGACCACAAAAATAACTACAAAATTCGACTGCTTTACGTCAAGCACTACAATAGTCATTATTTAGTTTTTCTTCGTTTCTGATGTCGCAATACATCATCCTTTCATGAAATCATGTAACATACTCTACCTTGTCTGTGGACATCGTTCATTCTAAAGCCGGTGCTGGGTAAACAGCGAGCGTGCGTGCGACGGTAGACTAAATTATTTACGACAGCGGCAATGGACAATTTCATTTCCAACCAGTAGGGCGACCGAAGAGGAAAAGTTACTTACTTTACGTTACTTTAAATATTGCAAAAAGCTTAATCGACCAAGACCCGTTACAAAAACCCAAACTTCAGTTTTTTGGCCCTGCCTCAAAATGCACTGCACAGCAAACATAATTTCACTATTCATATAAACTAGGGATGTGCATGAGTACTGAAGTACTGGACGTGACAGTGATGATGTGATGCAATGATGCCTGGAATCACTTTTATTACACACAGTGGTTTATAATTTTACGTTTATGTTGTGTATTTAGGATCTCTGATTAATCTCAAATAGGTCGCGTCATATAGAACGAGCTTCAGTTTATTGGTGTTCAATCACTCTTCAGCTTCACCTCATGCAGCTATTCCTTTCAGTTGTTTATTTTTCGAAAATATTGCTGCATTATTGATAATGTAGCAGTGTTTTTTTTCTTGTCATATTTTAATATTTTGAGGTTATGAAGGGTCAACACTGCAAATTATGACTCTTTGAATATATTGAATGTTTTTTGCCAATAAAAGCTTTTAAAACTTATGAAATGCTGTTTTCCAGTACATCATAGAAACGTGACAAATCTTATCTACGAACACTGAAGCAGCAAACTTGGCAAAACAATGTCACTACCAATACTTGTGGCCATGACTATACATGTCTTTGTACGCCTTGCAAACATAAACATTTGTTTTTCTGTTATGTATTAAGCAATGTGTAATAATGCTATCATTATATAGCTGGTGATATACTGCAGATGAGGTCTTTCGACAATACAATAGGTAGACATTTTGAAACATTAGATACTGGCATAATTTCTAGCAAATGTTTATGATTTTATAGTCGTATAAATTTTAGCCACAGCTGCAAATAATAATAAAAAAATGTCATTATAAAATCTTTGATGAGACTGCTATAGGTAATGAATATTTATCTCAAATGTTAACTGTAAATTCAAACCTCGCATTCAGTTTTATTGGCCGGTCCCAGTGTCCCTCTGACTCGGTCGTCCAGGTCAAGATCCTGAATGAAGGTGAAGCCTTCTGGCTTGGGGAAGAAGGGCTCCTCTCTCTGTCCAAAGTTGAATTCTATGGCACAGTTCTTCACCAGTACATGTGGGAAAAGAGCACGTCCGGCCAGTTCCTCTCGAGTGACACTGAAACACGGGCCCAGAGACTTGCCATTCTTGGAGAATGCCATCTCTACTTCCTCACCGCTTTCAAAGTCCTATGAAAGAACCCAAGTGGGAAAAATAAAAGAAATAAGGTTAATAATACAATGTCTGAGACCTTATTAAGATGCATTGTTTAACGTAATATAAAAAAAAAATGAGAAAAACAATTACAATATAGCAGCCAATGATATCATTTTCACTGAACTTTTCCCCATAGTCTTCAAATTTACAGTTGGAGGATTTCTTGCCAGTTCCTCCATAGCCAAAAGAGAAGGGTTCTTCACCTATAATATAAATAAGTTATAATTAATAAATTAGTTCAGCTACAATGTTAATACAACACAAAACAAACCCCACACTTTCCAGGAAAATCTACCACTGTTTGATTCATTTCAGTAAAGAAAAAGGCATTAGGTGTCAGAAGACCATGCCTTGAAGTATGGTCATTTACCGAGTTGAGTGTTGCATGTATTCAGGGACCATCCGATTCTCACCACATGAGGGTCAGGCTCAGAGCTAGGAAGGTGCTTTACTGAAATTTCCTCATTTATCTAAACAAAAGAAAGGACAGGAGAGATCAGTATCTCTACAGATATCTAAGGCAATCAAACATGGCACTGGTTTACAACACTCGTATTAAATAGCATCTTTGTTACCTTCATTTCAAAGCACACACGTCCTTTGGTAACACCGTAAGTGGCTCGAGCACCTGACCACAGGAAGGCAAAACCCTCAATGGTCAAAGGGTAACCGCTGTATCTGTCACGAGCCACTTTGAAATGCAGGTCACAGTTATCTAGAGACAAACAAACCAGAAGACATTATGTAATGTAATATTCTGTGATGTGAATGAAACGCTGGATATGAAACTATCAACCATATTTAAAATAAAGTTTGTGTCTGAAAACCATGGAAATTAGGGATGTTCCAATACCACTTGTTTTCCAGAACGAGTATGATACTGATACTTTCATTTTTGGCAGTTTATGATACAGGTACAGTATCTTTATTCCATTTGTAATTTTTTATAAATGTTGGGTAGAGAAACCAAAATAATTTGAATCATATTAGTTGGCAAAAATACATGAACCAAACCTTACTTGTAACCTTAACCCATTAGTAAGTACATATTGTCATTCAATATTACTCAGTTCTTAAATGTATAATTACACTGGAACAAGGACACCTTAAAATAAAATGTAAACAATATTTCCTATAGTAATTTTCATGCTTAATTATGATATAATTAAAATGTATAGTAGAAGCCTCTGTTACATTCAGTTTCTTTTATCATTTTATAGTATTTCATATCTATTTCAGTATAAATATCAGAGCGCACATTTAGAGCTGCTCCAGTGCAGCAGTAAAGCAATCACATGATTGTAATAAAATACATTTCCTGTAATAAAATATAGAACCTATGGTTATAGATAAATCATGTGACAGTTAATGTTTACACTTACATTCTATTGTGTTTTAGTTTAAATGACGCAGCTATATAGATGTAAATACTGAATTTATGTTTAATATTGCATTAATTAGATACATTTATATCATAGATACAGATCTCGAATATCTCCTATTATGTCTATGTTTCTTTGTGTGGACACAAACACTGTGCACCACGCTGCGAGGAGGATTTTAATGAGAATGAATAAATGAGCTCAGTATTGGGTATCCCTAATGAAAATACAGGACTGCAAATACAATCAGCTCCATCACAAAAAAAATCTCTCCTTAATTATACTCACAGGTGTCAATAACCACAAGTTTTTCATCAATGTCTTCCTCCTCTTCTTCAGCTGGTGGCTGTGGTGATCGTCCCCTACAACAACCAAAGAGAACTCTGAGAATGAGCTATACAAAATAACAAAAATCCAAGGAGGCGTAACTTACCTCCTTTCCTCACGATGCTCATAGTAACCGTATCCTCGACTATCATCATATGACCTCTTGCGACTGTATGACGAGTATCTATCATCCTCTGATTTAGCCTGTGCATCCCAGTCACCAGTCTGCTCAGCCTGCGGTGGTGCGTCCTCGTCGGCCTTGTCCTCGGGCTTTACTTCTAAAAGATTGGGATAAATTAATATAATCATACGCTACAACAAATAAAAATGCTAAGACCACATTTAATTTTACCTTCTGACTTTTAAGAATTATGTGCATTTTACAATGAACTCATTTGCATAGAAAGGTGGCATACATTAAACTAGCACATAATCATGATCAAGTGGGACCCATTTCAGATCTTTGCGTCACTACTAATGAGCTGATGAACTGAAACAGGTGTTTGATTGAGGAGACATGCAAAATGTGAAGTGTTGAGGGTCCTTCAGGAATGTGGTTGGGAACCACTGAGTTAAAGGAATAGTTCACATTTCCTGATTATTTACTCACCTCAAGGCCATACAAAATGTATATGAGATAATGACTTTCTTCAGCAGAGGAGAAATTAAGGCTTCCATCCACACGACCCCAGCCAACATCAAGCGGACCTTCCTGACGTGCCAACGTAACTTATTAACTTAAATTGGTCTAAAAATGAATTTTGGACTTTTAAAAATTAACAATGGTGACCCCCATTCATTTGCATTAGATGGAGAATTTTGTGAATGTTTTCCTCAAAAAACTTAATTTCTTTACGGCTGAAGAAAGGAAGTGCTATACATCTTGGATGGCCTGGGGGTGAGTAATTAATTAGGACATTTTAATTTGTGGGCAATTTATTTCTTTAATAATGTGGTAAAAAAAAAGTGTTTTAATAAAACAACTATTATTCGAGAATTCACCCCTTGTGGTTTCTTTCTAAACTTGACCAGACTAACCTGACTCTTCCTGCTGGTTGCGTTGACTGGAGTCTCCCTCTGGGATCTGGCGTGATGCTGGCTTGTCACTCTTCTGCTCCACCTCTGGCTCTGCAGGTGAAGGAGTCTCCTCATACTCCTGTTTCATCTCCTCCTGCTGCTTCCCGGCTGCTTCCTCACGGCACGGCTTCTTGGCCTCGGGCTCCTGGCATTCATCCTGCTCATAGGAGTACTGCTCTGTCATTTGTTCCGGCATCGCATCCGATGAATAATCACTCGTTCCCAAAGCAAGTATGGGGGTCCCGGGGCTGTCCTCGTTGCCTTCATTACTCTCATTTCCCTGATCGTCAAATCCACCCTGGTAGAGGTCTGTGCTGTTGCCATCATCAAACTGTGCCTTAGATTCTTCTCCAAAATCTTTCTCACTGGCCAAAGTTTCTGTGCAGAAATTAAGCAGAATTAAAAAATGTTGTCGCATTAATGTCTTTACATGAGTACATGACTACAACTACTTTACATGACTTCAAGTCATTCAGAATTATTCATGGATTATTTATAGAAAGAATGTATTCACAAAGAAAAAAAAACTCATCGTAACCAGAATATATGTTAGGAATGCTCATAATTAACTGGTTAACCGAAAGAATTTTGAACGCTTAATACTATCGGTTAAATGAATTAAAAAGTAATTTAAATCAATTTTAAAATTGTTTGCTGCATGGTTAAAGAAAACCCACTACTACACATATAAAATTGAGTTTTTGACCCCTAGTTAATTGCATATTATCATTACATTCAGAAATAATGTAAAATACTAGAAAATAAATCAAAATGTTTACAAACATTATAAAGACTATAAACACATAGCTTATAGGCAGTTTTAATTCCCCTCCCTCCACAACAAATCTTACATTTTTTAATTAAAATCTTTAAATTGAATGGTATTCAGAACATCATAAGAATTACAAATATAAGTAGCTACATAAACGCAGAGCCAAAACAAATTCATTTCAAGCGAAACTGAAACGGTGTTGGTCTCACATAGCCTACCTCTCTCATTTGGCACGAATCCAAATGTTATTTGTAAAACGAAACCTACGTGTTTTTTTTAATGAGTTATCTATTTTTTCGGAAAGCTTTTTCCAGGCTAGGAAATAACAGTTGTAAGTCTTCAACAACTAATTACGATCACTTTTGTATTCATTCAGAAATACTCAAGTACTTAATTACTTTAATTTACTTTATTTTAAGAGAATGTATTCACAAAAAGGAAGATTTAAGGTGTCCTTATTACAGTGTAATTACGGTAATTAGAGAGAGAAAAAAGTTACAAAAATTAATCATTATTTACTACAAGATTTTTCCAGACCTGGATGTAAAATTTAATTTTCCACAAATGGAAACACTTCCCCTAACGTTAAATTAAAAAAAGATCAACCAGTGCTTGCTTTATTTCACAGAAGGATGTCCTACATCAAAGCTTAACCCCCTATGGTGGTTATACACACTGCCAGGCGGTCCCTTATAAATAATAATCTCTCCTAATCTCTGTGAAGCGCATCTCCATTTGCAGCAACAGCCTGGATTACAGCCTCAGAACATAGCCAGGTGAAAACATAAACACAAGTATTACCTTCCTCCTGATCATCATTCTCCTCTCCAGGATCCCCGCCAGTCTCAAAGTCCTGCTCCTGCTCGCCCGACGGAGCATCGCCCGCCGCCTCGGCCTCCAGTGCCGCCTGCAACCGGTCCGCCAGATCCGCCTTCAGCCCGCGAGTGTCCAGGCCTCGTCGCTGGAGCTCTTCTTTCAGCTCATTGACTTTGAGCTTTTTAACATTAAGCCCGCTCATTGTTCATGCACCCCTACAGCAGTTTATTCCAAACTGTGCGCCTGTAGATCATAGTAAACAAACCCGAGTCATTGATTGGTTACTGTACGCGCTCAGCGGATCATCTTCACAATCGCTAAAATATTAGCCCGCAAGCTAACTGGCTAACAGAGGCAAAGGTCTTTGCAGCTAAAATGGAATTTCACTGAATTGTATTTAGTGTTTAGGCATTAGTACATAAAATACAACAACATGCACATACCAAATCCATTTGTTTAAGTGCCAAAACAATGTAGTAGCATGGTTTACCGTAGCCGTTGCCTTAACGCACACTTAGCATTCGTGGTAACCAGCGAACTATGGAGTCAAATAATTTGCGCGCAAAATCCACCAGACTCACATGCAAACTCTAAAATCAACACATTCCAGTTTAAGCCACAAACAGAACATAAATACTTCCTCGTGTTTGCAGAAAACCAAATATTTACCTTTATCTGTCAGTTTCCCTCTCAAGCAAATTGTCGTTACGATTCTATCAAAAATGGAGGGTGACCGTGGTAGCCCACTTCCTCCGCCTCGCGAGACTCTGAGCGCTCTCCATCCCCGACGCTGATTGGCTAAAGCTGCTGTCTGTCTGAGGCCCGTTTAGCCAATCATATTCGTCATACGCAGTCATGTCCTTAAACTTCCGTTTCATGCATGGTGTCTTTCTTCTTTATTTTTTTTTACAGTCTATGGTTCACATTCATATAAAAACAATGTAAAGTTTACATTGTAAACGTGTCAATTACAACACATTTCCTTTTTATTCTGGGACTAAATCTTAGCCTTTTTAGTCTGGGACTTCACTTTTGTAGTACTTTTTGTAATTCACAGACAACAAAGGAATGGGGAAAATGTGTATAGATCACATTTTGCTCAAATAAAATAAAAACTTTGAGTAACATAAATACATTATGTTTTGTCCCAGTTACAATAACAAAACACAGGGATAAGTGCCAAAATAAATGGCACTTTAAATGTTTAAAATATTAAATAAATATAATTGTTATTTATTACGAAAAGAGACTTCTCTACTTGTATTTGTTTAAATATTTTACATTTTACGTTTTTATTTATTTATTTGCGAGCAAAAAAGAGTCAAGACGATATATCTGCGTGTGTCTAATAAGCAAGAACAATCTTTGCTATGTTTCTTATCTTGTTGATAAGTTTAGAACCAAAGGAATCTGTCCGTTTAGTGATTAGAACGATTGAATCAATTTCGATCGATTATTTTTGTCTAGAAATAGGATATCTACAGAGAGCGACTTCTACTGCCTTGTTTAACAATAACAACAGTCGTCAATGCTGAATAAGGAAGTACACTATGGAGAGAGATACTGGTGCAATCGCTTTAATTAAAGCTCTTGGGTAACGCTAAAATAAGCAGCGATATAAAAAAAACTATGTATTATTCTTGTCAGGATAAAATCAATCACAGCTGTTTTGTTTTTATATTGCACAGGTATAAGAGCAGAGAGTGCTTGAAGAAATGTACATGTGACGAATTGCCTTGCCCTTTGCTCACCTGGTTAGTCTCAGAACTAAGAGAACGTTTTCCCGATGCTCCAGGTAACATAACCCAACCCAGACAAGTCCTATACAAGCTTTCCATCCATTTTCCGTTTGTTTTGCACGTATCATTTAAATAAGAAGACCTGCACTTTTAAATCAAATAATGATGTGAATTTAGCTTTAATTCTAGCCCTGGGACTAAAAATGAAAACGTTTTCCTGCCTATAAGTCAACATTTTGTATAACCATCCTTTGTGGTATTATGCATAAAATGTAACTGTGCTTCAGCACGGAGAGTTGGTGGTGCAGTTCTGGTCGGGGAGTTGAGGGAGATGCTGAAGGAGATGTCCTGTCCTCAAAATGCTCTTATATCAGAGCACCTTTGCCCACTTCTGTTGTTCAGAGTGACTGGTAAGGTAGGGAGGTGATAGATGTTCTCAATTTGTGCATTTTTAAGATTTTCTGCTGTGTATATTATTTTTCAATTCACAGAGTATTTGGTGTCAGAGTTGATGGCAGTCCGTATGCTGACGTACAGAGAGGGTCATCCTGAAGATGCAGATCAGAATTGTGAGACAAATGGCAAAGAGCAAAGAAAACGGGAGAGTCTTACTATGGGCAATGAAGATGAGCATCAGGAAACCAGTCAAGTGGAAGAGGATAAAACTAATTGGCAAGAAGTAAATAAGGGTCTGGCAGAGCTGTTCCAGACTCTTGGCTTAGAAACAGCTTCTCAGATGAGTGATGCCTGTGCAGAGGTAGGAAACAGATCACCACTGAATATCTAGTGATTACTGGGGGTTTTCACAAGAAACCTTTTAAAGGGTTAGTTCACTTAACAATTATATTTCTGTCATTAATTACTCACTCACTCTTGTGTCGTTCCAAACCCGTAAGACTTTCGATCTTTGGAACACAAATGAAGATCTTTTTGATGAAATCTGAGAGCTTTCTGTCCCTCTATGGATAGCTACGCAACTACCACTTTGACGATTTAAAAAGTTCATAAAGAGATTGTAAAACTATAAACCATATGAATTGAGTGGTTTAGTCCAAATTTTCTGAAGAGACTCGATCACTTTATATGATGAACAGATTGAATTTAGGCTTTTATTCACATATAAATATTCATCAACTCACACATCAGTTGTGGTAAACGGAAGCTCAAGCATGTTTGTTTTATGGGTGAGAACCAATGAGGATCATTCTCGTGTTACGCAGCACGTTTGAACTTCTGCAAGAACCAATGAGGTTTGATCTCGAGTGTCAAACACGTTCGGCTGAGCTTTTGTTCATGTTCACTGATCAATGTTTAATTGTGAATAAAAGCCTAAATTAAATCTGGTCATCATATAAAGCGATCGAGTCTCTTTTGAAAATTTGGACTAAACCGCTCAATTCATATGGATTAGTTTTACGATCTCTTAATGAACTTTTTAAAGCATCAAAGTGGTAGTTGTGATGTGTATCTGTCAATGGTGGGACAGAAAATATCTTCATTTGTGTTCTGAAGATCAACACAATTTTTACTGGTTTGGAATGACATGAGGGTCAGTAATTAATGACAGAATTTTATTTTTTGGGTGAATTAGGCCTAACCCTTTAGGATCCCCAAATAACATTTCAGTGAACCATTTCAGTTCTTTAAGTTGGCATGTAATGAAAGTTGTGAGGACTTTTCTTCCCTATTATTACGTATATCAGAGTGAAACACCTTTTCGAACGAGAAAAAAAAGGTGGGCAGGACTTGATTTTGTCCATCAGGTATTGATTGGATGGTTGTTGCATCGCTGTATTGGAGGGAAAGTTATTTTGATTAAAGATTATGAGGGCACGTGAAGTAAAAAAATAAATAATGATGTGCATGATAAATCCTATCAAATAAATACGACAATATTCCATTCAAAAATAAGAATTGTCCATTTTAATTTCATGGTGACTTTAAAAGAACCATTTTTTTCTTAGTTTGAAAAACATTTGAATAATTTAAAAAACCCTTTTCCTCTATAAAAATCCTTTTTTTAAATTTAAAGGTTCCATGGATGATAAAGGTACCATAGATGCAAAAAAAAAAGAACATTTATTTTCAAGAGTGCGCTAGATAAATGTTTTAATATAACACGAGCTTCATTCATTCAGGTGGAGTCACGGCTGACATTACTTCCAGAAGGTTTGCCAGAAGCGTTACTGAATACCAGTCTGAACTCTGAGCAATGGGTATGTATTACAAACGTACATTTGACCTATTTCAGAACTCTATTCCATAACAAATATATTCACAATAATTTTATTCACTCTCAGAAAAAGATTGATGACATCAACAGAGCTCTCTGTAAGGATTATGAGTGTCGGCGCCAAATGATTATCAAGCGTTTTTATGTCACACTACAATCCTTTGCTTGGGGAGAGAGGGGAAAGGTATTAATAAGATTTATTTTTTGCAAACCTTCAAGTATGTTTTGAAATATTTGTTTCACCGAGCAAATTATCCCTTTCCTTTCAAGGAACGCAGTGCTGTGCTTTCTTCCATGGCGCCCTTTTCACCTTCTCCTGAGTCGTTCGTCTCCATTGCTATGCTGTTGGCGACCAGAGAGGACGAGTCTCGCATTAGGCCAGTTAAAGCAGGGCCTTCAACATCTGTTCACAAGGTGCCCTTCACCAAAGTTTGGCTTATAATAGTAACAAGTATTCACTTTTTTCTCTAGCATTGAGTGCATTCAATTTAGTGAGGGAAATTACATAATAAAATATATAAAGGGGTAATTCATTACTGGCAAAATGGGCTTTCAATAAAGTTTGGCTGCTGGGCATGTAGCCAACCAAGGCCACTCCTAGTCTTCTCCTATTGGATAGGCTTGACCAGAGTCAAATACCTTGCTTGAGTAGGAAATACTTCTTAGCAAACTTGTCGACTTGTATTGTTGCCGTGTGCCTGAATTCAAAGAGTGAAGGTTTAGCGGGAGTGAGTTATTTTCGGGTTCTAGTGAAGGATCCAGCACGTTGTAGGCAGTGGCTAATGACAGCAAATAATGGTAAACATGGAGAGAACACTGCAACGAAAAATCTGTGTTTGTAGTATGGTTATGTTTAGGATTAGGTGTGGGGATTAGGCAATTAACCTAAATTTACCATATCTGCTTTGTTAATAACCAGGGCTTAACATTAACACCGCCAATTGTGGCTGGATTTCAGCAGTGGCGTGTAACTCAGTCACTAGACACTTTGGCGGGTTGAATTTTAATATATACATTTTTCAATTGTAGTCTTTTAAAAAGGCTCTGGATGAATATTGTTTCTGTTACAGGGCTTGAATTTCGGCATGGGATTGCGCATCATTTTACTCAATCCCGCAGATTTGCGCACATAAAGGCTCGTACACACTGGGACGAATATCGGCTCGCGTTATTCGTCAGAGTTTTTCAACGCGTTTTTTGTGTTCACACCCAAGCGTTTTTCGCTGACGATGAGCCGAGTGAACATGCAAATTCATTCCCTGACATTAGATGGCGCTTAATGTAAAACAGAAATACCCCGGTCCACAAAGTGCTTCTGACACTCGCTTGTCACTCAGAAGAAGAGAGCAAGTTTGTCGCGTTTGTCATATAGTTCTTTATTCTCGTTGATGTCTCTTTATAAAGACACCAACAAGACCAGCAGCTCTACGTTCATCTGGCCTTCCATCTTCCTCGTCTCATTTCTTCCAGGCAGAGTGTAGTAGACGGACGCTGTGATATCTTCTTCGCCGTTACGTATGTGTGCTCGGCAAGACCGTTTTTGTGGTTTGAGCGCTCAAGTTGTGTTTTACTGTAACTTCAGAAGCTCCAGACACGTGAACAAAAGCGCCAATCTCATTGGCCGGAAAGTTTTTGACGCTGGCGCGTCAAACTGAAAAAACGAACCCGAGGCGTTTTTTAAAAAAATATGCTTTTACGCGTGGCGTTTTACGCGTCGGTGTGCACACTCACATTGGCGCCCTTTGTTTAGTCACGAGGTGTTAAACGTCGGCGAATAACGTGCGTGAAATTCGTCCCGGTGTGAACAGGCCTTCAAGCTGCCTCTCAGAACTAAATTGAGTTATTTTTGCTGCTTATTGCGCTTCGTCAAATACACACAAAGTAAGGTCAAAATGCTAGTCTTGGCGAGTATTCACGTAAACACAGTCAGTTATGTTTTAACTGAACGTAAACATTTAGAGAAAGAAAAGGCCTGTGTAAAGGCCTGTTCACACCGGGACGAATTTCGCGTGCGATATTGTCAACGTTTAACGCCTCATGACTAAACAATGGGCGCCAATGTGAGTGTTACACGACGCGTAAACGCACGCGTAAAAGCGTCTTTTTTTTTTAAACGCCTCGGGTTCGTTTTTTTTGTTTGACGCGCCGCGTCAAAAACTTTCCGACCAATGAGATTGCCGCTTTTGCTCACGTGTCTGGAGCTTCTGAAGTTACAGTAAAACACAACTTGGGGCGCTCAAACACAAAACGGTCTTGCCGAGCACACATACGTAACGGCGAAGAAGATATACAGCGTCTACACTCTCCGGGAAGAAATAAGACGAGGAAGATGCAAGGCCAGATGAATGTAGAGCTGCTGGTCTTGTTGGTTGTCTTATAAAGATACACAAACGAGAATAAAGAACAATATGACAAACGCGACAAACTTGCTCTCTTCTTCTGAATGACAAGCGAGTGTCAGAAGCACTTTGTGGACCGGGGTATTTAGCGCCATCTAATGTCAGGGAATGAATTTGCATGTTGACTCGGCTCATCGTCAGCGAAAATCGCTTGGGTGTGAACACAAAAAACGCGTTGAAAAAACGCTGAAGAATAACGCGAGCGATATTCGTCCCGGTGTGTACAGGCCTTAACAGTGTAATGGGTATGCGCGTCTTACAGACTTACAGTGACAGCAGCTCTAGTAACCCTCTGTCAATCCGACTGTCCGTGGTCGGGATACAAAAATGCAAAAGTACAATCTGTAGTTTTCACAAAAACCCTGGAGCTGTCAAAAGTCAGTTGAAATCTGAATTATGCATTTTGTGTCATCCGGCGGAGATTTGCTGACAAATAAACATGAATTTCTCTGTTCAGGTCAGACGCAGAGAGAGTAAAACATTGTTAATTTACATATACCCCCTCAGACAATGTAACAATACAAAGCTGGTTGAAAATCAGCACAATTTATGCAAACATTTGTTTCTGCAGGTACTAATGGGCAGTGTCCCAGACAGAGGGGGACGTCCAGGAGAGATTGAGCCACCGATGCCCAGCTTCACTGGCCGCAGTGAGGGAGGAGGTGGTGGTGGTCAGTATAGAAAGAGAAGGCGAGAATATTCAGGAAAGAAGAAGAAAAATAAAGAAAATTAGTGCTTTGTTTTTTTGTGCTAGTTTTGTAACTAACACAACACAACTCAAAGAGCTTGTTTTAAGCAATATTTCTCAGTAACATGAATGATCATGGGCTATGCTTATAGATATTAATCCTTATTTAATGTTTCAAAGCACTTAATGCACAAATTTAATTTGATGAAAAAAATGTTATAAGTTCATTTCAATGAAATGTATAAATATGAATTGCTACAAGCTGTATTTATTTTCACAACCAAGATCTATGATATTATTAAAGGCAATTATGTTTCCTTAAAAACACAATTTTCTCTTTAAACGCTTTTTTCCCCTTATTACATTTGCATGTCATCATCGTTTATTTTTTTACATCTGCATTTTTCAGTGACAGTTTATTCAATGATTATATAATTAATATATTTTTTTAATTTGAGATTTAATTGAGTACATATGTGTAAAAATATGTGTTATGAATGGAATCGTAAAAAAAAAAAAGATCTTCATTTGTGTTCCGAAGATTAATGAAAGTCTTACAGGTTTGGAACGACATGAGGGTGAATAAATCAATATTTTTGTGTGAACTAACCCTTAACCTATTCTACTCTTAATGTTGGAAATAGGTTTATAAACTGTAAAAACACTTTTTGGAGTTTTATCTCACAATGCTAAATGGAGTTTATCGCAAATTGGCTTGAAACAGAAGTTGCGATGGTTTTTTCTACCCTACTGGAAGTGAAGCGGCTTCTCGAACAAGTAGAAATGTATCACGGGAATTGATTTTTGTCCATCAGGAATTGATTTGATGGTTGCGGTTGGTTTGCCATTGCTGTGATGTCATTATGTGAGTGACAGGTTGTCATGCCCTAGCTCCAATAAAACGTCATCAGAGAAGAGAAGAGAAGAGAAGAGAAGAGGGAGGGGAAGTTATTTTGAAATTTTGTTATTAAAGATTATGATATTATTATTAAAAAATAATGATGATGTGCACGGATAAATCATTTATTATAAATGCTGCATCATTCCATATATATTTTTTTAAATTTTGATTTCATGTTGACTTTAAACCAAGTGACACTTTAGGGATTGTTTCAAAAATATTAATGTTATTGTTATAATATACTTTGGTGTTTATAATTCATGTGTTTGCCGTAAAGAGTTGAGCTTGTGGGCAGTAAATGGTTAACTGGAGTGTTTGGATTAAGACGCTATCTGGTAACCAAGGACGATTCCGCGCTCACACACCCTGACAACGTTAAAAAAGCTCTGAAACTTTGCAACACAACACTGCACAACAACGTTCATGCACTTATATTTACACTAAGTTTATGACGGAAAATATGTGTTTGGTGTCGATAAATCGAAGAGTTTAAACTTTTATACGGCTGCTAATGCGACCGTATTTTTTATGCAAGTGTTATTTTTCCCTTTACAATACTGGATTAACGTTATTTTTAGATGTGGTTTTGAGTCTATTAAATTGATTTGATTCAATCTAAGCCATGTCTGGAATTCAACATGCATCCAATCGAAGCATCAAGCCTTTTAAATCCGGCGAGGAATATCTTTATGCCATGAAAGAAGACCTTGCAGAATGGCTGGGGGATTTATACAACATGGATATTGACGTAAATAATATTTTGGAGGTGTTGGAAACAGGTGCGCTTCTGTGTGCTCACGCTAATAACGTGACACGAGTGGCGGATGAGTTTCTGAAGAAGAAGAGCGGAACCACTGAGATCCAAACACCCGATTCTGGAGCCACTTTCATCAGCTCTGCACAGCCAACGACATTCCTGGCCCGGGATAATGTGACGAATTTCATCAACTGGTGTCGAAAAGAGATGAGCATTCCAGGTACATTTTATTATGTATATGTGACGTTTTATATTTGTTGAATTAAGAATTATCACTTTATCACATAAAAACCGCTTGATAGAAAATCACTTGTTTGTAATTCAGACACTTACCTCTAGATAGTGCTGTGAGCTCACAATAGTGTTGGGCTGTTTACGCAAATGTAGTGTTTCCCAAGGTTTTACACATATGAAAGTTAATAGTAAATTCGATCTTTAAAATCATGTATACTCGCATGAGAGGAAGATTCCAGTCATAACAGTATAGGCTTTACATGCAGTCTTATGGAGATCACAATTCTTCATTGTTGGGGAAAGTTACTTTTAAATGTAATGCGTTACAATATTGTGTTATTCCTAAACGTAACTAATTGCTTTACTTAGTTACTTTTTATGGAAAGTAATGTGTTACGTTACTTTTTCTTGGCTGGGCTAGGCTTGCTTGTTTTTTCTTATTAAAAACAAACAAAAGTTATATTTTTGGAAAACATCAAGGGCCTTTTATGGTGAAATGCAAATTCACACATGTACAGTAAAAACAAACAAAACTTAAGCTGTCCTGCCATTCTGTATCGCAGAAGAATGGGATGTAGGAGAAGAAATTTCAACACATTTACTTCAGCTATATATATAGTGTGTTGTTTGTGTGTGTGTGTGTGTGTGTGTGTGTGTGTGTGTGTGTGTGTGTGTGTGTGTGTGTGTGTGTGTGTGTGTGTGTGTGTGTGTGTGTGTGTGTGTGTGTGTTTAACAAGTCATTTTTGCTTAATGGTATGGCTTGATTTAATTATTGAAGGTCTGCAGCAAAGACATTGGTTAACAAAGTGACATTAATTACACCAAGTATTTTTGTGTTATTTAGCATTTAATTTGACTGTTTTTATTCATTTTGAGGAATACTGGATCTGTTTTGTGTAAGTGAGATATCTAAATGCATGCTCACATTTATTCTAGAACTACAATAACCATCATATTTACACAGCGCACACAACAACTCTCAACATGGGGACAGGAGAGGGGACTTATTTGAGAAAGTAACTCAATATTTTGTTGTAAATGTAAAAGTAATGCGTTACTTTTCTCGTTACTTGAAAAAAGTAATCTGATTATGTGACTCATGTTACTTGTAATGCGTTACCCCCAACACTGTTCTTCTTTCTATAAAATCCATCTAGTCTATACTATATCTTACCAGATATTTTGCTAGTGGAATGAATTGGTATTAAATAGTGAATTTGTATAATGACATCAGTAACTGAAACTTTGCTTTTGCTTATTGTTGCATCTTACAAGTTGTCAGTAAAAGTCCAAGACAACTGTTATATAGATCAGCATAACATAATCAAAATGCCTTTTATTTTCCAAAAAAAATTCCAGCTCTGTTTTCTGTTACCATCTTAAACCCTCCCCCCACTGCAGATGTACTGATGTTCGAGACAGACGACCTTGTCCTGCGTAAGAATGAGAAGAATTTTGTGCTGTGCCTTCTTGAGGTGGCCAGACGGGCCTCTCGATTCGGCATGGCCTCACCAGTCCTCATTCAGCTGGAGCAGGAGATCGAGGAGGAGATTCGTGAGGAGATGGAGGACTTTCCTGCTCAGCCCAAACCACAGAGGCGCTTGATAAACACCCAGAACCTGGATCAGATGGTGCTGCGTCAAAGATCAAATTCATGTTTACTGATGTGCTGAGGGCATTGGATTTTAATTAAGAATTGAATCTAAATGAAGCAATTTTTGCATAAAATTTGGATTAAAATGACATTCTTTGAATAATCCCTTTTGGTAAATCTCACGAAACCTGTCAAGAACTTATTTCGTATCCCACTGCGAATTCAAATGAAATCAAAAACTGCATAATGAAAAGAAAAATGTTTTTGCATTGTAACATGTTTGACAACAATTGAGCACTGCACAAGAGTTAGAGCAGAGCATAAAACCTTTTTTATTATATAAATTGTAAAAATTATTTTTATTAAAAAAAAGTTGTCCAGACAGAATCATTTTTACTTTTTTATAATTTTTCTTTACATTATTTGAGAATTTAAAAGGGGGAAATGTGCTAAATTATAAAAAAAAAAAAAAAAAGTCAGTGGTCCTAAAAATTTCCATATTAAAGATATGTCTTATTTGTTTCGCCACTGATGTCTAATAACTAATGAACATTTTCATGTTTGTTGTTAGTAATCAGTCAATTAGCAGATACTTTAATCTAAAGCGCGACTGCAATCTGTAATGAAGTGCTTTGTAATGTTGGCAGCTCATGGCTTGCTCCTTCCAGTGATTGAGCCACCAACCTTCTAGTTACCTAGCCTGTTTCTACCAGACTCTCGTACATTTCATTTGTACATAGAGTCTGGCACCGCTCCATTGACAAACGTTAACTTCCTTGTAGGCGGGAACTCTATTGAAGTCTAAAACTATTGGATCTGCCCAGAGTCACTCTATCTGCCATAACCAATCGCTAACGTTTGGTCGTGACATATGTCTTTTCCCGAACCCCGTGGGAGGATGGCCATAAACACAAAACTAAGCAAAGATTGTTCTTGCTCCGGCTTTAACTTCTTGATATTCGGCAGCGTCGCCACAACGGACCGAATGGCTTCGCTCGCATCTTTCTTATTTTGAACTACAACTCAAAATAACGCACGAGTCGACATCAACGTCATCGTTCTCAGCCACTCCCTCTGTTCACTGATTGGTCCTACAAAAAATTGATTTCTGGAAACCGAAGTCTACAGCACAGTCCCAGACGTACTACTGAAGGAAAATGAAATTGAGCGGAAGTGCGTAGGACGGCGGAGCCAGGCTACTAGTTACCAGCTTTAGTCTTTAACCACTACACCACTGTAGCACGAACCCCACAGTTATCCAACTGATGTAGCATTCAAGAAGATGCCTTGGAAACTAGGACACTCAAAGGGTCAAAGCTGAACATCCATCTGTACCTATAAGATTCATGCCCCTTTTTAGCATTTAAAATGATTTGCAGGATAGGAAAAAAGGACAACTTTGGTTTAGCCTGTCATTTTGATTTGTGGGTCCTCTCCTTACTGATTTATGAAGGCTTTCAAAGTGGCAGGTTACATCTCCTTAGAATACAATAACGTTTTTGTGTTTGTGTGTGTGTGTGTGTGCAGGTCCAGTTTCTGATAAGCCGATGCACTTGTCCATCCCAGTTCCCCATGGTGAAGGTATCAGAGGGCAAATACAGGGTCGGGGACTCCAACACTCTCATATTTGTTCGGGTATATAAAACCTTGTTTTTTTTTTTTTTCTTTCTGGCAATTTAGCATTTTTCTAAGCACTACTCATATTACTGCATGTCTATGCTGGAAAATGTTGATCTATCGTAGTAGTCATTAAAATATGTATTTTACTGTCTCAGTAGCTTTGTTGAACATAAATGGAAAAGTATAGGGTTTTGTTGTTATGACAACATGAGACATGAACATGCTCATACATTTTTATTAAGACGTGTGTGTCTGTCTGTGTGTGTGTGTAGATTTTGAGGAATCATGTTATGGTGCGAGTGGCGGAGGATGGGACACCCTGGAGCACTATCTCGACAAACATGATCCCTGCCGCTGCACTTCTCTCAGTACGCTCACAAATACACACCTAGAACAACCAACAAAAATTAGCATCAGAAATTATATAAACAGTGAAAGGTTTGTGGTAGTTTATCATTCTCAACCCAAACATTTTTGTGTGAATTATCCATTTAAAGGGATACTCCAACGGTTTTTCATATTAAACTATGTTATTCCCTTAAAGGGGGGGGTGAAATACTCAGTTTCACTCAATCTCATGTTAATCTTGAGTACCTATAGAGTAGTATTGCATCCTTCATATCTCCAAAAAGTCTTTAGTTTTATTTATAAAAGAAAAATAGGCTGTACCGAGTCTTTCCGGAAAAACCCGAGCGGGTGGAGGCGTGCAGTGTGGGCGGGAGCGCGCAAAGCTTTTGCGTGTGTTGTAAACAGACAGACTCGTGGTTTATGAGGACATGATTTAGTTTTACAATAAACAAACTGACACCTACAGTGGCCAGCTAAACAACTGTATTTAAACACACACACACACACCATACATCGCATGCTCCATCGATACATTAACTGTACGTGATCATGTTGTTTACTTGCTGTGCTTAGCTTACACGCCGATAGTTAACAACACACAGACATTTGAAGCAGTTTTACTCACCGCCTGCGGTTCCGTGAACCTTTATCGTTGGGACTGCTCCATCTTTAAGTATTAGGCGATCTGCAAATCGTCGAACTGTGCCTTGTTTATAAAACTATTAGCAGCTACCGCCGAAATGAAGGGAACAAATTAGAACACTTGCACAACTCCGTTGCTGCTCTGGAAAAACAAAATCCATCCACAGGTCCCTTAACTCTGGGTTCTTTGGACATTTGTGCAGTGTTGTCTTGCCCTGGCAACCAAAAACACACTTTTTGGTGCCATTGTTTTGATTGCAACGCAGCAGAGCACAGCGCTCTGATGGACGCTCTCGTACGCTCTAGGCTACAGATGCGCGCGCGCCCTTCCGGGAGAAGTGCCTTAAGACCCGTATAAGGAAATTCCGCCCACTCTGACGTCACGTAGTTACGTATTCGAAAAAAACTTTCCGAAACTTGTGACAAACCGGAAGGAGTATTTTTGGAACAGAAATACTCCATCAAACTTACAACTTCATTTTTGAAACTTTGTCCATGTTTACCATGGTAATCCAACTCTTTAACAGTGTAAATAACTCACTATGCATGAAACAGCATTTCACCCCCCTTTAACTAAGACGAGTTGATACATACCTCTCTCGTCTCAGTGCGTGCACTATATCTCTCTGTATTGCCGCACTATGTTACTATGTTAGCACTTAGCTAGCACAGTGCATTAAATATGGGCCAAAAAGAGAAGCGACCAAACACTTCCTCGTTTTCCCTATTTAAACACAGTTACTCGAGTAGTGTAACTCGACCTAGGCTGGTGACACAAAATAAAACGTTGCGCTTTTCTAAGCGTTTAAAATTGATGTAAATAACAGGGGGCAATATAGTCATCAATTTTAAACGCTTAGAAAATCACAACGTTTTATTTTGTGTCACCAGCCTAGGTCGAGTTACACTACTCGAGTAACTGTGTTTAAATAGGGAAAACGAGGAAGTGTTTGGTCGCTTCTCTTTTTGGCCCATATTTAATGCACTGTGCTAGCTAAGTGCTAACATAGTTTTGCGGCAATACAGAGAGATATAGTGCACGCACTGAGACGAGAGAGGTATGTATCAACTCGTCTTAGTTAAGGGAATAACATAGTTTAATATGAAAAATCAGTGGAGTATCCCTTTAAGATTGCTTTGGCATTTATCAAGTACATTATAAGACCTTGTAGTGGGATTATGTGGGATAATATTTGTATAATCTTTACTAATATTTCATCACATCTCAACACATGTACTGTAGTATATTAAAATAACTTATTCAAAGTGCCCCTATTTTGCTATTTTAAAGACTCGGTTCGTTTCGGAAGTCTACAATAGGTTTACATGCATCCACGGTCAAAAAAACGTATTATAATTCTCTCATAATATACATTGCAGCATCACCTCTTTTTTCACAGTATCTGAAACGGTTTTATCAAGGATTCAGTCTCTCTTGACCCCTTTTTTCTGAGAGCTTCCTCTGGTCTAATTGGTCAGATGGCCCAGTTTGTTGTGATTGGTCTACTGCTTACAGTGTGTGTGAGAAACGAAACGCTATCACCATATCTGAATTTCAGTTAAACTGCTGTGGTATCATTGTAAACATGGATTTTAACCACCGACTCTTCACACCCCTTTGGAAGTGCATGTAAAGTGGATTTGCTTTCGCAGCACAGAAAACAGCGTCTTCTCAACCCAACCCAAACTCTTCCAGGCCTCAGCTACAACTCTCAAAGTAGATGTTGTTTGCAGGCTACCATAGGCTGATATCATGCAAATTTGTTACAAATGTATATTCATGCAGTAAGTAAGACTGACGACTCATTTCAGGCAGTTCAGAATTAGTTATTTCTTTTCGGAGACACTGACTCCATTTGTCGTGCACTTTGATCTTTGAAACTTTGCAGACCTTTTATATTCATAAACAGCTAAATAGCACTCTACATGAAAGGTAATATAAAAAAAAGCATAATTGGGGCACTTTAAGGAATTGGATCAGTATATCCTGGAAAACCTCTTTTATTTCTCTCTCACACATACATATCAGTCCATAAGTTGACCGCACGTCCAGCTACTCCAGTCCATGAGATCAAAGAGCGGTTGACCACACCACGACCTGATGCCCAGTGTGCTTCTCAGACCACTCTTATGCTGGGTCGAACTCAGTCCCCTCTTCAGCCAGTTGTCTGGACCCCTTCAGCCTCATACAGAGCCCAGAGAGGCCGTCCCTCTCCTCCACGCTCCTCCTGTTCCCCCGACCCTGAACATCAGCCCACCCGCCGGAGAAACAGCCCCTCTCCCAACAAGTAAGTGTCCAGTTGGTTTGCTAATAGTACCTAAATAACTTGAATAAGCTGGGATGAAATTTAAATTCACCCTATCTATTTCCTAAATGCATCTTATTGATAATATTGTGAACGTCATTTGGCATTTTAATTAAACGTGAGCAGGACTTCTCCAATCATATCGTCTGTATATTATAACCCCTTTCTTACCATCGACCGCAAGCTCGTATTCGGATCTGCCTCTATCCAATCAACAACCGATAAATAGAACCATGTCCCCGCCCTTGATTTTCTTTTCCCCGATTATCTGATTCACAAGTATGTACGTCACAATGCATAAGAAAAGATCTGTCGTTACTTCTGTTAAATCGCGATGGATTTATTCTTCTATATACAGTATACAATCACAACTTGTTGGACTGTGATTGGTCTAATTAAACATCTTTCTCTGAGGCAGCCAAAGAGCTGGCAGACAGGAAGATCCACTTAAACCCTTGGATTTTCACAGACACTTTACTTGTTGTCTGAGACCCAGACAATAACAGCACCCAGAGGTATAAACATGAGTTTGTGTGCAAGTAATCAAGAGAGACAGACTGTGATATAAAAAAACACAAAAAAACTGCGTTTGCCCTTAGAAACGAAGAAACAAACAAGCTACTTCATCATGACATCTCACTAGTAATGTCCAAAGATGTAATTACAGAGGCTATTATCTCATATTATTATTACTCTATTATAGTAGAGTTATAGTCTCTATTATACACACATTTAATGATCGCATGTTGGCTATTAAATCGTTGTAATAAAATTACTAGAATAACAAAAGGAGAAGCAATGGTAATTAACCTTCCTTCTTTTTTTCAAGAAATGAGTGCCTTGACTTTTGTGGGTTAATTACTTTTAATAACGTTTAAAGGGTTAGTTCACCCGAAAATTACCCACCCTCATGTTGTTCCAAACCTGTAAAACATTCTTTCATCTTTGGAACACAAATTAAGATATTTTTAATAAAATCGGACCCAGTTCTGTACTCTCCATTGACAGCTTCGCAACAACTACTTTGATGCTTCAAAAAGTTCATAAGAGATCGTAAAACTAATATCCATTTTTCTGCACAGACATGATGGCTTTATATGATGAACCTATTTAATTAAGGTGTTTAATCACATTTAAACATTGATCAGCGAACATAAACAGAAGTTCAACCAAACCTACTTGATGCTAGTCTCTTCGTTTTACGATCTCTTTATAGGCGTTTTAAAGCGTTAAAGTGGTAGCTGCCAATGGAGGGACTGAAATTGTTCAGATTTTAATAAAAATATCTTAATTTTGTGTTTCAAAGATGACTGAAAGTGGGAGCAACATATGAGTGAGTAAATTATGACAGAATTTCCATTTTTGGGTAAATATCTTATCTAATATGAGGGTTTTAGAAAGTTATTTTTAATCAGTATATTGCAACCATAATCACTAATGACAGACTGTATCACTGTGATTATTATCTGACATTAAATTAATCCAGATTGCATTGATTTACACGTTCATTCCAATAAATCGCCAGTGTGACTGCATAATGCAAATCACTTATGAGTTTAATAAAAAAAAACAACATTGATAGATAACTCCAAATGTTTCCTGTAATTTCTTGCAATGGTTATTGTTGAGTAAATCAGGTAAGCAAATCGCAAAAATGCAGTGACTGGTCTCTTTTTCAGAATAAAAGCAGCAAAAGAAAAAGAAAAGGCTAATGACAATAACTGAATGCCAATAACAAAAACTCATTTGCATTTACATCCTAATTAAATGTGGTCATAATCAGTCCCAGACTACCTCAAAATGTGAAACCGCAGATAAACACATGCCAATGCCTGGTGTAAATGAGGCCATAAACTGAGAGTGGGTCTGCAAATAGGTTGTTTTAATGTATGTTCATGAAGTGTCCATTTGAACAAATCCCTTCTGATATGATAAAATGGAGTTTGTATTACCATATGTTTAATCATGTATATTGGTGTCCCTAAATACATGATACTTTTAACAGCTGTTGAGGAACCACAGACTCACTGACCCTAACAAGGCTATGTGTGGGTGTTTTTCTTCTTCTTTTTAGATTAAGGGAGAGACCGAGTACTCCATCTCGAGTGTATAATTGTGCTGACAGAAAAGATAGCTTGAAAACAAACTCCTCCAGTAGGACAGGCAGAAATGCAACACGGACGTCACCAACACCTCGTCTGACAAGCAGTCTTCCTCGGGCAACCACACCACAACCTGAGATACAGCGTCCTCAAACACCTCTAGTCCTTCAGAGAAACACCAATCAGATCCAACGCCAGCAAGCGCCTGAGAAGAATCTGGGTCAAACCTGGACCAAATCGCAGTTTGTTTCCAAACTGAGACAAAATTCCACCGTTGGAGTAAAAGGACGAGAGAACGAGGACAGAGCGCACCTCGTCTCTGACATGAAAGAAAGTCCAGGAAGGATCTTCCAGAGTTTTCCTGGAAACACACATAAACCTCCGAACATCACTATTCATGAGCCAGAGGGCAATGGGGTCCCAAAAAGAGTGCACATATCATCCGCAACTTTTCTCCTTTTAAAGGTATAACAGGGGCCATCTCAGAAGCACAACACACCAGACCCAGAACACCAGCTAAGATCTCTCAAGAAGAGTCACCTGGTAAACCGAAACGTATTCTGGATGTAACTGAGAAAGGCCAACTTGAACAAGGAGCAGATGGATCAGCCAGCAAGAAGGTACAGCACTTGGCTCTACACGTGCCGAACATTGTGCCGTTTCAGAAGTCTTTAGGGGGTGAAGAGGGAGGAATTGAGACAAGTTATCTCTTCACTCCTCCTCCTCTCAGCCCTTCTCAAGAAGCCATCCTCTACAAGAGCCTAGAGGAGGAAATCTTGTGCAATCTACAGCAGCTAAGCATCGACACAGAAACCAGCTCTAGCTCTGATGAGAAGCATCACGAGACTCCTAAGAATTCAAGAGAGATTTCATCTGAGCACTGAAAGCCTCCAATAGATCAGCAAGTCTTGATCGGGCAACACCCGATATTAGTGGAAACAGGGCTTTTGATGCAGTCATGGCTGAACTCTCTGGTGGCCAAAGGAAGATGGAGAATGTGTCAGTTGAGAAGTGGATGAACACTCTTCCTAAGGGTCTCAGAGGCAACCACACTACCGCACATCGCCTTAAGGTCTCTAAACCTTGTATGACCAGTTCTTGGTCCTCATTGGGATCCAGTATGGATTCAAAGGAGACTGCTGAACTTGTTAAAGTGCACGTTGACAACTCGAATGTTGAGACCAAAATTCCTCCTGGCAAAGTATCAAATTTAGGAACTGAGCATGTAAAAAATCAGAGGAGTTGTTCAATCAAACAAAGAAGATCCTTAAGGAAGCCAGAGAGAGTGCCATCCATCTTCAAGCTGAAACTAAAACCCTGTGTGCGACCGAGACGTGACCACAGGTCCGACCGAAAGCCTTCAAAGATCCCAAAACCAGTTTTCTACAAAAGAACAGGCTGCAAAGATGCCAACTCTCAAAACCAGAGAGGAAATGATTTCCCACATGGGCCTTTCGGCACAGACAACTCTCGAGAAAACACTTGGGCTAAACCAAAATCCCAGGTCCCAATACCGAGTGCAACAAAGTGCCAAAGAGCAAACAAGGAACCGCATGGAGATCAAGACCTGGAAACCTGGGTTTGATCAACAACTCAGAAATTTCTAATTTTGGAGTTTACTGAAAATTTGACTGCCAATTCAAACAAGCCATATGTTAGTCAGGAACTATTTTACTTGCTATTCAAAAATGCTTTTTTTCCCGAAAGCCTTCAACATCCTTTACAAAAAGCACAGCACTTTCATCAGAGATTAAAGTCACCTTACCCTAAATGAGATACTTTGGTGGTTTGTTGATTGTTTATACATATATGTTTAATGTGCAGTACATGCATTTACTGTATAAAAAACTAATTGACAACTATAGTTTTAATGCCATAGCAATGCAATTGGTTCTGTCAAATATTGTACGGGATTTTTGTTGTTTTGCTTTACTCTTTAGGGTCTAACTATTGAATTTGTAATTGTTAGCTAAATGCACTAAGATGTTTAAGATGCACTAAGTTAAAGAGATAGTTCACCCAAAGATAAATTACTTTTATAATTTACTCACATTGTTCTAAACCTGTATGACTTTCTTATTTCTGCAGAACCCAAAATAAGATATTTAATCTGTTTTTGTCCATACCATGAGTCAAGTCAATGGGGTCCAAAACAACAATGGAGTTTACTGAATTCATTTATAGACAAAATAACCCCAATACTTTTTTCCAAAATATCTCCCTTTTGTATTCCACAGAAGAACTAATGTTACAGGTTTGGAGTGACATAATAATGAGTAAATTATGACAGAATTTTCATTTGTGGTTTAACTATGCTACATTCAGAGCTCTTTAACATATAACGTGAGTTTGACTTATTATTAGACTTTAGATTAAGGTTTTCAACGTAGATTATCTGAATTTATATACTTTTAAAAATGAGTCGCTTGGGCAGTCAGAGGCCTGTAGACGTGAAAGACCAGATATTATTCTTCCAGAGTACAGGTGTTCAAGTGATTAAACTTTCAACATTAACAAAAAACGATAATCTTTTGTCATCACATCTCTGACATGTTAGTCACGTCATGAATGTCTATGTACAGATTCGAATTTGTATATTTTTATATATTTTTTTAACATGCTGTAAATATGTCATGACTGTACAAGAATGTGTCCCTGTTCGCTGTTTGTTCATTTCAACTCCTCCAAGCATTCCGCTACCATTTCTTCTGCTGCCGTTTACAAGTCACCTTGTGCTTCAATGTTTTTGGCTGCAGGTTTTATAAATAACTCTTGGCATAAGTCTGGAGCTAATAATAGCTTCGTCAGAACTGCAGCCTGTCACACTACAGCAGCTGTGCTCCCTTGCAACTTTCTTCTCCTTGTTCCCTCCCTCCAAACCCCAGTCCCCTTTCATCTCCAGACTCTTGTCAGTGGAGAGTTCTTCTTTGAAGATGTCCTCTGAGGACTGTGAGAGCATGATACTGTGAGGACCTCAATTCTGGGGACTTGTGATAAAAGATTAAATTCAGCTTTTTGGAATTACACTGAATCTCATCCAATTATTGAGAATGACGTGCTTTCATTTGTCAAGTTACCTGAAATCATTCTTTGATTGTTTGAGGATTAATGAACATTAGTAAGCTTCACCAGCAGTCTTCTTCAGTGAGCCAAAACATCAAGCAATGCCTCACTGATTTCTATAGTACATGCTACGAATCGCACCTTATTACTGAGTATGTGCATTGTATAAACAGTAGGGCAGATACGCTTCTGAAGGACAGATACTGATGTATTGATTTTTGTACTCATACATCACACAAAAGAGAATGCATTTTGTCTCCCGTGTCCATTTATTAAATGTGCTCTTTACACATAGACATTTGTATTGAACATGTTTTTGATCAGACTGGGATGTGTAGAAGAAGCTGGTCTGTATATGTGCCAGAGATGTGGTTGGTTAAATTATTAAAGAAGGGAATATTTTTAGTCTTTTACTTGCCTCACACAAACATCATCCAAGCCTCTGTATGACAAAGTGGGTTCCACAATGTAAGATCATACATTTATAACACATTTACATTTAAATGATATTTTCCTCTTGCGCTTGTGACTTGATTTAATATGTCTACAGCATTTCAAAGTGGGAAAAATTCTAATACCTCGGCATACATTTTTGAGATAAGACACACAGTATCAAGACATACCTTAAAGGGATAGTTCAAGATCTCTCATTATTTACTTATCCTCATGGCTTTCAAAAGAAGAACTTAATAATTTACTAGTCACTCTTTTTCATGCAATTACAATGAATGGAGACTAAAGATTTCATGCATCATGCTGTAACCATACAACTTCTGCACCACTTGTTATTAGCTAAAATGAAAAAAAGGGAAATAACATTTCAGAACCATTTTATAATACTTTTATGGTGTTTTGCGTCCATTTTGAAGCTTGAAAGCTTCAGTAACCATTCAATATAACTGCATGGAAAAGAGCGACCACCACATTATTCAAATTTCTTTTTTGTATTCCACATATGAAACAGTCATGTTTGGCACAACACAGAGGTGAGTAAATGATGCTCTTTTTAGGTGAACTATCCCTTTAAATACACGAAAGTGTCCAAAGAACAAAGACTTTTGTATAGTTTATGTTGTGTGGAATATTATAAGTGCCAGCGTACGGCACCTGAGCTGGGAAACACTTCTGCTTGCAGGTACTGGAAGATCCTTAAGCTTAGTAGGGGTTGGGAATCGAAAATCAATCCCAATTCTAGATTCGGATAGGTCAAGAATCAGATACTTGTTAAAAATTTAAATTTTGTTTCCGCTTATCGATTCCTGTGTGCACATTTTAACATTGTTTTAAATAATTCAAGAAGATGCGAAAGAGAACTCAATGTGGCACTCGTGCGCTGTTTTCTTTGATGCGGTTATCTAGATCGCACACATACAGCCGCCTCTCATGTAGTGCGCGAATATTGTTCTCTTTTGCGTCTTGTTGCGCTTGAACGAACAAATATATACAAATTTGTCAAAATATTCTCTTAAGTTATGTCTTAAGTAGACGTAAACAGTTCAGAAAGAAAAGGGGTGTGTAACTATATTGGATTCGTGCAGCTCTTAAAGTGACAGCAGCCTAATAAACCTGCTGCAGTCTGTGTCATTAATGCTCATCTAAAACAAAAGAAAAAGAAAATCACTCGCTGATCTTGACTGAATAACTTTAACTATAACTTTAATAAGGATTAATCTATATTTATTTATAAAAAATAAAACTATGCTGTGTATTTATTTGAGCTATTGCTAATTTGCTTATTTGTTATAATTGTATAATTTAATATTTTTAGAAATGTATATTAGTTAGTTGCTCTTTAGGCTGATGATTTTTGTTTGGTATTCAGCTGAATGTTTTAGATAAGAACCGAATCGATAAGCAGAATCAGAACTGAAATCGCTAAAATTCAAACAATAGCTAACCCTACTCATAAGCATAGAGGAGCGTCCCAGAACATAAGCAAAGACAGAAAGTGTACTAATGTAACATTAAAGCTGATTTTTGTCACCTTCCACCAGCTTTTTGGCAGTTTGGATTTCTAAGATAAAAGGCAGAGATGTTGGTTGTGTTCTCTCAGTCCAAAAGGAGAGACATCAATTTGAAGGCTTAGGTAATGAAGCAACATGGACTTCATGTTTTAAGACCACATCTGTCTGTCCATAGTTAAAATCCCAAATGTTAAGTTCCTTGGCAAGAGGGTTATCACAGCTCTTCCAGCTGCCCAAACAATAATCGAGCTTCCATCGCCTGACAGATCCCATAAATCGCTTTACAACGGCCAATGCAGAAGTCCTCACATTAGGACGCATCGCTCTCTCCTGAGCGCCCGCTGGAAACGGATGGTGGCATGGACGTGTTTGCAGCGGGCACAACCCATGCTGCGGAGAGCCTCTCCGAACAACAGTAAAACGTGCCAGTTGAACTTGGCAGAGCACTCCACGTATCCACACTTCCAGCTCTTTCGGACTAAGTCAGATACGCTGTGTCGGGGGATGACGCGACCTCGCTGCAGATCACGCTTGTTGCCCACTATTAGAATGGGCGTCTCTCCAGTGCCCATGACTCTGTGGAAAGACACACAGACACAACCACTGTAAATACAGAATGCAAAAACAATTCTACACAAAAAAAGATGGGTCAAATCTTATTATATTCCACAGACAACATAGAATACTTTTTGGCTCCCTAAAAAAACTTTCAGTAAAAGTTGCGAAGAACATTTTCCTCTACAAAGAATATTTTTTTCAATGTAAAGGTTCCATGGATGGAGGTTATTTATGAAAGGTTTAATGGGGTTCGATATATAAACCTTAGATTCTTGACTAAATTGAAAAAAAAAAGCCAAAAAGGTTCTATATAAGGAGAAATGTCTTAAAGACTACATAATACTTTCATGTTTAATGAGTATTTATTTCAATTTTTCTATAAAGTATATTTACAAGCTGTTTAATTCATAACATTTGATTGAAATCAAAATTAATTAATTAAAAGTAAATCCATAAAATAAACCCTAAAAGGTTCTATAAATAATTTGACGGACAGAACCCTTTAAAGTTCTAGATCTAGAACCTTTTCTTCTAAGAGTGTATAGTGCCAACGTTTATTCTACAAAGTTTAATCATTCGAAACAGTTCTGTTACCACCGTTTTCCTTTTTTTTTGGACAAAAACATTTAGCAAAATATCTTCTTTTATGTTTCACAGAAAGAAAGTCACAGGTTTGGAATGAAATGATGGCAGAATTTCTGTGAGCAATGCCTTGAAAAGTGAATTAAACATTTGTATGTCAGGTCATCCTATTTATTCCTGCAATTGTGGTTGTTTGACTGCAAATTGTCATATAATAGTCAGTCGATGTTTACTTGTGACGTTGGGAGATTTTTTTTTTCTAGTGGAATTTATTAAGGAGTTTAAACTAGGGATGCACAACATAACAGTACCATTTTGATTATCTGTTGATATTAGTGATTTTTTTAATTTGTTTGGTATTTGAATTTATATAAGTAGAAGTTGGCCGGTAACTTGAAAATTTAGTAGCCAAATTGGCCGGTGAGTGATAATTTTATATCTAATTAGTAGCAAATACCAAAATTAATTTTTCACACTGTACATTATAATGTTAAAATGCTTAAATTTACTTGTAGCATTTTAAAATGGTTTTAGTTTAGTTTTTATTATTCCATTTTTATTTAGACAAAATAGAATTACATTTGAATTTAAGCGGTTATCTGAATTCTTTTGGAACATAATAATACACCCATGATAAACCTTGCATATATGGGAATACTTGCATACTAAATCAGAAAACATCAGATAGGTATTTAACGTAGCATATAATGAACAGAACCACCCTGCTGTGATTTTATGTCTTTGTGTCAATACAATACAGCATTTGATGAAGTGGAATGTCTTCTTCGAGAGGATCAATTTGGGCTGCAATTTCACCAGACTGATTTGAATCTCTACAAATGATCTTTCTGAAAGGTTTGGTGTTATCTGAAGCTCTCCTCGCATCTGTCTATTCTAGATGCTTCCACGATAAAGGCCTTGTTTACACCTGGTATTAAGATGTGTTTTATTCGATCGGATCACAAGTAGACACATTCCCGTTTACACCTGGTGTTTTAATCCGTCTATTTTGTCCACTTTCAACAACTACTGTCCTGATTTCTTCAAGAGGAGGGTCTGGGAGACAGAAAAATGTATGGCCTTGACTTTTTCAGATATTTGGATCTAATGGACAAAGTATGCAATTTACATATGAACATGACCGGAGACGACGGAAAAACATACGGAGAGCATCAGCTTTAGTTTCTGCTCTGACAGTCGTAAGACCAGCCGCACGCTGTGAGTGAGTGTTAGAAATCAGAAATGCTGAGAGAACATTGTGCTTGATACGTTTTTCATCTTCAACCCAAACTTGGGTCTGCAGCCGACAAAGTTTAAATCCCGTCTTTCTCGCGCGTTTCGCATAATCTTTACACATTAGGTCAGTAGGCGGTTAGTAGACGGTCTTTTGTGGCTGTTTGAACACATTCGACCACATGAGCAAATATCTACGAAAACAATCCGGTCGAATGTGTTTTCGGCTACCTCTGGAAGTGGTTAAAAGTAGACAAGCTCAAAAAGTTTCAGACCCCGTTTACACCTGTATTTAGTGTCGTCCACTTGTGATTCGATCGACTGAAATGCATCTTAATACCAGGTGTAAACAGCCAAAGTGGCATTTCATGTATCAACATATTACATACCATTCGTGTAGATGAAAGCCCTTTTTCCATCATTGTAGAAAAAAGCCTTAGTACCTATAAAATTGTCTTGTTGTTACCTTGAAGATAAAACTAAACATTAAGCTTGTTTATCACACGTCTTCTGCAGGATAGACGTTGAAAGGATTAATAACATGCCTAAACTGGGCATATTCATTCTTCCAAAATATAGTATCTATTGGTATTCTGTGATAGATTTTTTCTTAATATCACGTATTGCTTGTTTTGAAAGAAATTAAGCAAATTGTAGATAAAGTGGTCACTTTATATATGCAGATAATGATCTCACATCACAACACTGGGCTTAATGGGTTTTGAAAGATGTGAATGATATACACACACAGAAATTTAATTAATTTTAACATTTCTAATCATCACTTCTCATGGAATTCTATTAATCTTCAGCCAAGGTACAGAAATCATTTCATCACACCAGAGCATAGGAAGTATACTTAAAAAAACCTATACCTAACCCTGCAATGTTTGACATGATGAAATAATAATAATATTTTGAAATGTAACAGTTTATTGACCATCGTATGATACAAGAAAATGAAGCTAATATTTAAAGTAACACCAAGTAACTTTTCCTCTTCGATCGCCCTACTGGTTGGAAACGAAATTGTCCATTGCCGCTGTCGTAAATAATTTAGCCTACCGTCGCACGCACGCTCGCTGTTTACCCAGCACCGGCTTTAGAACGAACGACGCCACAGACAAGGTAGAGTATGTTACATGATTTCATGAAAGGATGATGTATTGCGACATCAGAAATGAAGAAAAACGAAATAATGACTATTGTAGCGCTTGACGTAAAGCAGTCGATTTGTAGTTCTTTTTGTGGTCGGGTTCCTACCCGAAACCCGAAGTTACATAGTGCCAGTAAAAGCGATACAGACCCCGTCAGGCGATGGCAGAAGTGCCTTTCACCCTGTTACGACTTGATGAACCACTGATAAGATTTTGGAAACATTATTTAAGGTAAACAATGTTACATAGTGTTGCTTTAAGGAGGAAAAAACAACTAGCAAAACAACAGTACAATCCATTGAACGCACTACTATAAGTGTTCTATCCCTCACATGCTTGTTGTTTTCATTCCTGTCAAATTAAAATAAAATGGCGCTACCCTGACTAAGGTTTATTAGTCAGAGAGAGGATTTTGGGCCTCTCGTATGTGTTGCGTGTGCAAACGGCTTTAGTGCAGCTCGCAGTGACAGGTTGTCAAGAGTCGGGCTGTTCTATCAACCTCTAGTCCTGTCTCCAACAGAGAGCACACATCCCGGAGAGCAGCTTATGTCTGCACGCTTATCTGTGTTCGAGATGACCTGTGCCTCTGACAGCTCTGAAAAAAGACAAATAGATTTCCAATTGTTTCACCTCACAGAGGCTTTCCACAGCGCTGCACCGGACTGTACTGGGAAAGAAAAGCCAAAAATAGACTTCTATACTGCGAATGGACAGATACAGTTCTGAAGTGGAGTCATTTCAAAACTTCATCATTCAGAGCTGATCTCATGTCTGATGTGTGTGTGTGTGTGTGTGTGTGCTGATAAGAAGATTGTGGCGTAAACACAATTAGCCCCAAACCTCTGTCAGTCACAGAGTTACTCTGGATCTTGAATTGACAGAAACCACCAGCATTGTCCATCAGTCATCGTGTGTGACGGCTCTGGTCTCTGATCCCTGACACAATCATTTCATTCTCAAACACAGCAGAGACCCTCCGCAAACAGAATTAGTTTATTACCGCATTCATTCATCATTCATTCACTAACTCAATCTATTCTCTGATTCATTCATTAATATTTAGGAGTTTTGACTGTCAGTCTGGATTGCTGTGCTAAATCCGACATGAGTTGTGCTTCAATCTTGGACATGATCGGACTGAAAGGCAGGGACTGTAACATTAACTACCATTGGGGACTAACATGAAAGCTTGTTTCCAAAACAAAATAAAAAATAAAGGTAATCTTTTTTTATCTCCCAGTTCTGACCTTTACTCGCAACTACACCCACATAAAAACGTAATACCTTACATTTCTGAGAAACCAAATCAGAATTGTGAGATTTAAAGTCACAATTGGAGTACGAATTGCGAATTTGCGAGATTTAAATCTCAATTGTAGGTCAGAATTGCCAGATATTGAATATACTGAGGAAATAAGCTCTGTCGAGGACAGTGATGATAGTAAAAAACATCTGCTCAAATTGAACCCTTCCAAGTACCAAAAGGTAACAAAATATTCTTTATTTCATTGTTTTGTTATTGTTAATGAAATAATGAAAGTTGTATACTATTACAGCAGTTAGAGATCCATCTGTGTTAGAGTAGTTAAAGACCCGAGTATGTAATTGATTGGCAAAACATTCATGCATTTAAAGGGATAGTTCACCCAAAAATGAAAATTATCCCATGATGTACTCACGCTGAAGCCATCCTAGGTGTATATGACATTCTTCTTTCAGACAAATACAATTGGAGTTATATTAAAGCTACACTGTGTGATTTTTACCTCCATCTAGCGGTGAAAAGGTATATGACCATCCAGTGAATATTAGTTTCTGTTCCTCTCAATTCCGATTTCGGTTTAACTCCTACGGTGGCCAATGTAGTCCAAGATTAACATGGCTTCCAGTTCGACCTCGTCCACATTCGACACGGTGACATCGAGTGTTAAAACGCGAAAGGCGAAGCTTGAAATAACGGAATATGTCCCTCTTTGGCTAATGTACTTTCAAGATGGAGGGGCAACATGGCGACCGACATTAGAACCCCTTACCCGTATGTATTTTCAATAAAATATTATACACTCACGAGAATACTTTATTACTTGAACGAAGTAAATATACATTAATGAGCACAAATATTTTTTTAAAGAACTAAGTGTTTTTAGCTAAGAATAAACTAAAAAAGTTACACAGTGTAGCTTTAAAAAATGTCCTGGCTCTTCCAAGCCTTATAATGGGAGTCAATGGGTATATTTTTTGTAGGTCCATCTAGGCCTATCCCTCCGTGATAAAAGTGCTTGAAATGGCGCATAGGTGTGTCACTGTGACTCCTGTCTTGGACTTGGATGTTACCTGTGTGGTGGAAAATTTAAACTGAATATTAAGCTAAACATGTTTTAACCATTTGACCTTATTTGACCTGCTAAATCTCTGAAACAATGTTCTAAGACATTCTGTATTTTAGGTGAATGTGTGTGTGTGTCGAACCCATGACTATGTGTAAAAATAACAAATATGGGAAATGAGACTAGACAGAGATGACTAGTTAGAACTTGTGATAAATGAAGTAATGGTTAAAACAAATTATTCTCTACCCAGTAACAGAAGAGACTGAAAATGAATAACCAATCAAATTAATGTCATTATGCCATACCTCCCTATTGTATAAAAACTGTTGTTTTCCGTGTTTTCGGTGGGATTCTCAATGGAAATTGTCTGAGATCCACCGGCCTTGTTTTTACTTGGGAGATTCTCTGAATATTGCTCGAGAACTCTCCTGGCCGTTAATTAAAAGCATTTAAGGGATAATTACTGAAGTCTGTCTGTCATTTAAGCTGCGCAGCAAAGTTAGTTAGTAGAACAAGTTATTTGAGCGAAACACTAGAGACCTTACTACCAAGTGATAGTGTGGGGCAAGTTAGAAACACTAGAGACCTTATCACCAAGTGATAGTGTTCGATAAGGGACGAGACGTCGTTCGACTCTTTGTGAGACTCTTAGGCGGGGTTAGACTGGGTCAACCAGCGCGGTCAGAGGTAACTCAACTGAGTATAATATTTTCAGGTGTCAGGGACACCAGGTTCAACCTAAGTCAGGTGCGTTAAAAGAAAATCCATCACACCTGTCATCATCCTCATCACTCACCTGTTGACACTTAGTCTCCTCATTTGTCTGTGTATATAGTCTCCCTAGTTTCAGTTCTTCGTGGTCGGTTCTACGTCTTTACTGCTTGCTATGTTTGGTACGTGTCTTGTTCATAAATAATAAATAGAGTTAGATCATTATTCGTCGTCTTCGTCTTCCTGAACATGCCTCGCGCAGCCAAAGCGTGACGGGGGGGTTAATAAAGGCCTCAAGAAGTGAAGCGATGCGGTCGTGTAAGAAAAATATCTTGCACTTAAAAATATTTAAATCTTTATCGACTAAAATAACTAGCTTCCGGCCGTACTCAAGTCGACCTACGCCAAATTATAAGACTTGGAAGAGCTAGGACATTTTTTAAAATAACTTGTTTGTATGATATTCGTCTGAAAGAATCATACACCAAGGATGGCTTCAGGGTGAGTAAATCATGGGCTAATTTACATTTTTGGGTGAACTATCCCTTTAAGGGTTAAAAATGCTGTCTATGTACTGAATGTTTTAGACAGCTACTGTAAATGGACACTATAAATAATGTTAACAGATCAACTTCATCTGAGATCAGGACAGGTGGCTATTGTTTTACCAAAGATTAATTTACTGTCTCTCTTGTTATTCGTTACTCTAACAGGCTCTGTCTTATTACAGGAACGATTGACAGCGAGCGCTCTGACTTCTGTTGGTTATTAGCAGATCAGATCAGTGAATCGAACTGGCTCATCTTCCTCCTATTGTGTGGTAGAGGCTGTGAGGCAGTGTCGGTCCAAGGTGACTTAATTGTGTTCTGCCTGGATCAATAAAACATGAATGTTTGTCACCGGAACTGCCTGTCTCAATGCACAGGCCTTGACGCAAGCGAAGCATGACAGCTGACGCCATCGATTACGCCAAATCTGCCTGTGAGTGACAGGCTCAGCGCTGACGCCCTCACTGACTGTTTAAGCCAATCGGTGACTGAGCTGAATTTAAATAATGATGGAGCATCACTGTTACTGTGTGTATTACTTTGATACACAGGGCATTTTAAATCCTTTAAATACAATATAATATTAAAAAGTCAAATTTATTTTAATCAAATTAACTTTTATGAGTATTTAGAACTTCCTTTTTCTTTTGAGTCCACAAAATTGACAAGTTTTAAGTAATCTAGATTGTTTCATTGTTTTGAGTTTTTTTTTAACTTTAGTTTTTTTTAACTTTAGTTTTGAGTTTCTTTTAATTTAGACAAACTTAAATTGAACTGAAACTGGTCTGGGATTTATATTTCCCAGTATGCTTTGGCAATGACACTTGAAAGAGAGAGTAAATGCTAAAATTGAGTGTTATATAATGTTTTTTGAGCAAGATTAATGTTAAGTGGTCAAATTAATGTTTTGCTATGATTATTTAGAAGAGTTTCTGATATGTGTGGTTTTTGGGGTGATCATGAGCTCGGTTTGAGAACCGGTGTTAAAGTGCTATATTGCCATACTCCTTCAGCAATTGCTATCCTATGCTAATGCTATCAAAGCATTGGGTTACCATTTAGCATTTACTGTATTAGCAAGTTAAAGCTAGCCAAGTTGAGATCACATGATAATTTTAAGTTAAATTAATTAGTTTACTCAAATATTTCAAGTTACCATAATGTATGAGTACAAAATAAAAATCTGCGAGTTCTGCTTTGAATTTCTTATCTTAAAAAAAATTGGATGTAACTATGTAACTACGAATTCACGGTGCAATATAAACATCGTATTATTATACAAATAATTTATACATGTTTTAATGATGTTGTGTGATATTTTTACTGAAAAAAAATGCTGATTATGAAAAATATAAACTACTTTATTAGAGTATATACTCCTATAAATACACTATTTAGTCTTGGATGGTTCAAGACACAGTGACAAATTGGTCTCACATGTCACAACATTTAATTTGCACAAAAAGTGCAAGATATCCACAGAGATTGTAGTATAATGACTATAAAACAACAAGTTATTTCATCAGAGCTAAAAAAAAAGGGTATTCATTCACACAATAACATGATAATGAATTCAAGCAGCACCTTGCCAAAAGTTTTGACATACAGTATGAATATCAAATAGTGAATGATATCAAAGAGATATAGTATGCAGCCAAAAACAGCCTCATCATCAAACCTGCTCAGGATACGAAGCAAAAGGTTTTTGAATTGGCTTTTGAAGATGACCTTTGCAATCAGCAGATGAGAAAAGAAGGCATTTCTGTTGATTTGGATCCAAATGATGAAAAAAATGACCCAGTGTGCTGGCAGCCCATGATTACAGAAGAGTGAGCGTAATTACAGAACATTGAAGAAAAGAAGGGTTGAGAAACATGCAGGAGATAAAGGAGAGCAGAAAGAACTGGGATTGGACCAAAAATAGAGAGTATTCAGGTGTAAGCATAACAGGAAGAGAGAAGGGGGCAAAGATGTAAAGGTGTGAAGGAATAAAAAGAGAATTCAGCAAATATTCCCGTCACGTACCTGGTCTCTAAGATCTGCTGCCGCATGCTTTTGACATACTCAAAGCTGTCGAAACAGCAGATGTCGTAAACCAGAACGTACACATGAGCGCTCCGAATCCCTCGACAGCAAACATCTGACCATTCCTGCGAAGACATAGAGCACATTATCTAGCAACACAAGACATTGATCATGTGAAACACAAAGTTGTACACTACATGCCTTCTGTCGTCTGATCGACAGTTCAAGCTTTTTTAGCAAGTAAAAGGCCTTTTAATTCAAATTTTTGGCCCGTAAATAGCAACTGTATCACATTGCATATTTATTTCTGCTTAGTTTGGGCCTCTGGATAAAATCGAGGTGTTTTTCCTCCTCAAGTATGAGCTCCATATTTTCACAATACTTTATGAGCCATAAAAGCCTGATGTATTAAATACGATAAATATGTTTTTCCCCACTAAACTGTTCCATTTAAATAAAATTTCTGACCTTTCATGTCAGGCTTTAAAGAGTTAATACAAGTGCTCAACAAAAATAATAACACTAAGGATAAACAAAACAACATTTTCACTCTTGAACCTTGAGATTCATATTACTCATGTTCAGATGATTCATTCAGAACCTTTCTGAAATGATTAATATGAGGTAGTTATAACTGAAGGAGATAGGAGTGTAACAGGTGATGCGGAAACGAGAGATAATGATCTCCCTATTCTTATTCTCTCCATTTGTTTGTGTATATCGGCCATGTGAAGAATGATAGAAGGCACTCTGATGCCAAATTTAGCACTTTACAAACAAATTATATTTTATTGGACGGTGCTTTTTCAGATAAAATCTAGTGGTTAGTCAGGATTTGGGAAAAATGCTCGCTTTTGCAATTGAATAAAGAAAAAGAGTTGCCTTTTACACCTGGTATTAAGATGAGTTTTGTTAGATCGGATCGCAAGTAGACGAGGGAGACACATCCTCGTTTATACCTGGTGTTATAATCTGTCTCTTTTGTCCACTTTCAACCACTTCTATCCCAATTTCTTCGAGGAATTCTCCGATTTCTACGGGGAGGTAAATGTATGGGTTTTTCAGATCTTTCGATCTAATGGACGACATAATCTCGCCCAATTAAAGGATAATTCCGGTATTTAGCACTCTGCGTCTATTTTCTAGTTTGTTTTGGATGAACTAGAGTGGTGGACAGACATTTTGACGATGGGTCCTGTCTCGACTTTTGACTCTTTTAGAATCGCCTCTGAGCGCTTCAGAGTGGCTGTCTATGGGCATGCACAAACATGTCCTTAAAACAACCCTTAACGTTCGTTTTCAAAACTGTGACACTCACCGAGTGGTTAGTGGTGTTCGTTGATGTTCCAAAACAAGTAAACTGTACGACAGAAACTGTATTTCGATACGCTACTTTTTTTGGAACATCAACGAACACCACTAACCACTCGGTGAGTTGCACAGTTTTGAAAACGAACGTTAAAGGGCCTATATGCGTTTTTCTGAAATTTAAACTCGCGACTGACACCTGTGGCCAAAAAACAGAACTGCTCTTCCTTTCTGCTCGCTCTCGCAGCCAGGGTTGCCAGGTCTGCACAATAAAACCAGCCCAATTGCTCATCAAAACTAACCCAATCACGGCCAAAAATAGTCAAATAGCGTTTCCGGGTGTTTCCCCGATAACAATCATGTTCCAGTGAGTAAAACAATCGCCTCAACCCGTGCACTACACAAACAACCCGCGGAAACAGTGCAGGCATACGGACCTGGCAACACTGCTCGCAGCGCTCGTACGTGCGTGCACACTTCACAAGTCATCTGCTGCCTGCAAGGAGGTCAACATTATGTTTACAGAGGTAAGAACAGTCAAAAACATATATTGTTTGAGATAAGTTTGCGAGTGTAGGCTACTTGCTGACTAGCGGTGGTGGCAGAGTGATCTGAAACGTTTAACATGAACGCGCTTGACGTCACATCCGCAGACAGCGCGGGAAAAATCCGACCCGACAGAAAATATGAAAAATAGGATACAGGCTTATAGGTGCACCCACTGTGAGCGGACAAGGTGTCAGTATGCTCAACAGGAGATGCTTGAGTCATAAATGGTAAAATAAAAAGGCTATTGTTACGTTTATTTTGGGGAAAAAGTTCCATATAGTCCCTTTAAGAGCTGTTTTGAGGACATGTTTGTGCATGCCCATAGACAGCCACTCTGAAGTGGTCAGAGGCGATTCTAAAAGAGTCAAAAAGTCGAGACAGGACCCATCGTCAACATTTCTGTGTCCACCACTCTAGTTCATCCAAAACAAACTAGAAAATAGACTCAAAGTGCTAAATACAGGAATTATCCTTTAACATATGAACGTGTGCACAGAGACGAAGAAAAAACATATGGAGAGGATCTCCAGGAGAGCATCGGCTTTCGTTTCTGCTCTGACAGGCACAAGACCAGCCGTATGCTCTGAGTGTGTGTTAGAAATCAGGAATGTTCAGAGAACATTGTGCTTGGTACGTTTTTCGTCTTTAAACCAAACTTGGGTTTTCAGATGACAGTTTAAATCGAATGTCAAAACGCTTTAGACCTCGTTTACACCTGTATTTAGTGTCGTCCACTTGTGATCCGATCGACAAAAACGCATCTTAACACCAGGTGTAAACAGGGCCCTAGGCAATTATAATTCAAGGTAACCTCTAGCTCTCTGACATTAAACTCCAATTGAGAATATAATTATAAATGTAAAGTTATGAAAGAATCCTCTCTTCCCATTGTCACTAATTCAAGCACTGAATCATTGTGACAGCACTGAGAAAGAACAGTGAGCTGAGACAAAAGGCCTTACTGCTCAAGTGGCTCTTTTATCCTTTCAAGCTGTCTGAAATCACAAGTGTCACACTGAAGCATGAGCTCTCAGGCTACTGGTTCATTATAAACCAATCTGCAATACTAACGCTCTTACTGTGCATAAACTCAGAGCACATATCAAAACACTGAAAACATTCGGTTTAATTGACCCTTCATAAACCTCCATCACCCTCGGAGACTGTTGCTGATCTGAATATCTCATTATTGTATCCCATGCAACTTTTATATAATGTAATTATATCAAATCAGAATAAAATTTTGCATGGATATTATATTAATGTATGAGTAAATGAAGTGTTTCATTGCAACACATGTATCTCTTCATAAAACTGAGGTTAACACTCCACATGGATTACTCTAATGATGGCTTTACTACCGTTCTGGACCTTGAAAATGGTAATTGCGTTGACTGTCAATGGAGGGACAGAAAGCGCTCAGATTTCATTAAAAAAAGATCTTCATATGCGTTTCAAAGTTGAACGAAAGTCTTACGGGTTTGGAACAACATGAGGGTGAGTAATTAATGACAGAATTTTCTTTTTTGGGTGAACCAACACTTTAAGGGCTTTATATTTTATAGAGTATTACATGTACATTATGTACTCTGATGCTGATGAGAAATGTTGATGATTGCATTATGGTCAGAGTAAAGATAAAGTCACATCTCTGTTAAACCGCCTCCTTGTCGCCATTGCCTTTAATATAGTCATTATAGACTAAACTGAACATGAATAAAGTTTTTTTTTTACGTTCCCACCAGTGTGTCAAAATCAAACCTACGCCCTTGTTTGGGTCAAATGTGCTAAACTTTGTCCAGACACAAGGTCAGGTCAGAGTCATATTTTGTGGTATGTTGGGTACCGTACCTGCAGAGAGCTGCCAGGAAAGCTGCTGATGGCTGGGTAATCTGTGATCTGAAGGTCATGCACATGACCATTGAGCACTGCGGCAGAGAGATGCACCCGTCGTGTCTTACTGGACACCGCCACCTCACTGTAGTCATTGTGAAGAAAGCGCTTCACAATGGCCGTCTTGCCCACCCCTTGAGCTCCCAGCACTGCGATCCGAAACTGAGGGGACATCCCCCTGTTTCCGCCTCGCCCCCGGTGGGCCGCCCCACCCTCCCTGCTCTCGCAAACAGCTGGCCAGTGCATTCAGAGGGGCACATGGGCAGCACATAGTCCTGACTGAAGCGCAGAAAGCAGTGGTGGCCACAGCACAGTCCCATTCATAGGCCAGCAGTAACTGCAGAAAGAGAAGTGAAACAAGAGAGAGGAAAATGACAAACAAGAGCCCAACTCAACTAAAGAGAGAATACTCATTTGATATCATTCACTTCACATAAACTAACACAAAGATACATTTAAATAACGCAATATTAATAATAATAAATTAGAAAAACCAAAACAATAATAAAAAAATTATCAATATTAAAATCGGGCACATTATTTAATTCCACATGTGCACTTGACAAACCTTTGACAATATGCCAACATTTTTTGCAGTAATCTTAGCATCTATTGTGTCTATATATCATAATCTGATAATTCCATTAAATATCACAATGCGTTTATGATATAAAGCACTTAAATGGGGTCAGGATGATTTAAATGGAACATAGATATTAATAGAAATTGCCACACATAGGCAAAAAACACGGGCAGCAGCACCTGTGTGTGTGGTGTGTGTGTGTGTGTTGTTGGGTGTTTTCTTTTATAGAGCTGCAGAGGGGACAGGATGCATGATGCTAATCCAATAGTGTACTATGAATCTTCTCAGTTTCAATCTATTAAGTGATAAGACTAATAATACGACACAATGCTTATGTAATGTATTATCTGCATCCAATAGAATAAACACACACGTGTCATTTATTTACTTGTTCATTTACTTTATATATAAGCGCAAAATTCCGTATGTCCTTCCCGTACTAAATTTATATTTAGAACGCATGGCAGTTTTATCATTCTCATAAAGCTTTTTAGATTCGAAACGCGCGACTGTCGGTGCAAGCGTATCGCGCGCACAACAGCAAGACTTACCTTATGTACAGGTGAGAAGTTGCATTCTCCGTGAGGTTCGGGCGGCTGAACACCTGCTCGATCGTTCCCGTCGCGTTCTTGCTCTCTGGTCGCATTCAGGTGCAGAAGTAACCCTCAAACTGTCCTGGAGGAATATCCTGATCTTCCCGCGTCATGTAGACCTCGCGCACTGCACGGCGCGCGCATGTTCCACCGTGTTATTAACAGACAGATAAATCAACGCTTGCGCGTAAAATCAGAGTGGTGGACCGCGTCGAGCCCTCGCGCCTCACCGGGTCAGCGTCACAGGTTAATTGAATTTAAAAAAAAAAATAAAAAAAAAAAAAAAAACCTGAGAGCTCTGCTTTGTCTATGGCAAGCCTTTTTAACATTTATTCCTTAAAATAGATTTCTGTGTTACTAATGCTTCTCTCTTTTTTATTATACTAGTGAGTTATCCATTAGTGATCTGTTTCAATTTCACCACTGTTGAATTATTCATTACAGCCTATAACATATACTAAAACCAACTAGTAGGCCTATACTAATTCAATAAATATCCAGTATTAGGTCTACTTTTGTAGTTTTTGCAAAACTCTAACATGATACATAAATACCAAGTTCTGGCTTGAAACTCTATCAGCACAGGCTGATAGGTCCTAACTCATTTGGTAGTGATCGCATTGTCAGCTACATTGATTGGTTGTTGAATCAGCGGCTAATGAGCTGCGGCTCAACATTCAAATACTCTTAAGGCCAATTTATACTTCTGCGTCGGGTGTGGCAGTAGGTACGGCGTAGCATACGCACAGACGCGTACCATACGCCGTACCCTTCGCCGTAACCTGACGCGCACCTCCTCAAAAATGTAACTACACGTCACAATGCAACGGTGGACCGCAAGATCTGTGATTGGTCGGCTTGGTAGCATCGCGTTTCCTCCTACGCATTTCCGGCATGTTCTTCTCAGAGACAGTATAAGAAATGGACAGAGCCATCTCATTGGAACTCAGTTGAGACAGTTGAAGCCCACTTTTAGCGATTTTTTAGCACTTCCGTTCCTGACGCGCAGACTCAAACCGACTCAAACTAAGCTTGATGACGTGAGCAACCTGTCTGACAGATGTATATCTTCTAGTAGCTGTGCGTGAAAATTGCCAACGTTCATTTTGCAGAGACGGGGAACTTGAGCAAAGAGTTCTTTGGTGTGAGTGAGCAGGACTAAGTATTTTTTATAGTATTTATTTTAAAATGTAACGCCAGTACGCCATATTAAGTTAATGCATTGATTGCCTGCGAGCTTCTCCTATCTTTACGGTCGCGCGACAGAGAGTCGAGTGGTTATGACGCAGTCGTTAGCCTATTTTTACAAAAACTGTTTCTACTGGGCCATAATGTAACATAGAAGGTAATGGAGCCCTTTATACATTGTCGTGTGTCTTTAGAAATAAATAATGGACAAATTGAGTCTTTAAACGCCTCAGATGTAAAGTTATTTGCTGTCAAAGTGACGCCAAAATGAATGGGAGTCAATGGGAATGCTAACGCAAGTGAAGTTCTGCTACAAGATGGGGGCACCCGCGAGGCTTCAACTTCCGGTCGATGGATTACCCCCTTGGTTCTTCTGCACCGCCCGCCATTTTTAAATTCTAAGTACAGCGAAACTGTTAAAAAAAACGAAAAATGAACTGCTTTTCCACCTCGATAAGCTCCAACTCGATCCGCTCTCTTTCAGTCGCCATGGCTTGTAGTAACCTAAACTCAAAACAGTCGCGAGAAATCTAAAAGTGGAACATTAAAACCCTCCGCCGCCAACTAGCGTTTCGGCGCTGTACTGCAGAGCAACGCAGACCTAAACGCAGAAGTATAAATGCTCACGACGGCGTCGCCTACGTGCGTAGCCTACGGCGTACACTCGACGCAGAAGTATAAATGGGCCTTTAGTGTTGTTGTTTGTGCTTTCAGAAACCCTCCACCTTCCCCAGCTCCACCTGTTTTAGGGGTTTAATCTTGTTGTGCTAAGGTGACCATCAGTCCCGCTGGTTGCGTTGTAGCGCACAGCATTTTAACCTCTTGTCCCGCACGTCGCATAGTGAGAAAATGTCCCGCATTTTCATCGGTCTGTTGGTTTTTAATTATTATTTTAAGAAAATTATGCATTCATTCTTTTGCCTTTTTAAGAAAGCATTTTATTTATTCTTTTTGCGGCGTAGTTTTCACCTATATTTAATAGCGCTTCATCAGAAGTACAAATACAACAGCCGTTTTTTAAATCCTATCCATTGGTTGAAAGGAAAGGAGTAAACATGGTCACTAGTAGGTTGTGACGGCTGTCAAATGTCAATCAAAATGTGGAGCGATGTGTTCCGTCAGAAAACAAATGGATAATTCGGTAAATCCAAATTTTACAGAATTTATCAACTTCTTGTCTGCTGTGGTTGTTTTAATTCACATTCTTTCTAAAAATATGAAAGTTTTTGGTTTAATATATTCTTAATATATGACTGTCAATTATCTAATTTCATGTTGTTTTATATTTTATTTGTTCATTAGTTTTGTTGGATTTTAGTTGAAATGTAAAAAAAAAAAGAGTTATCTGCATGATGCCTGCTGCCTTTGGCTCAGTGATGTTGAATTTAAATGACATGTAAAATAAAGACATGTCACATGTTGTTACATTGTGATGTAATGGTGTTTTCTGGAACGGACTAAAGACCAAATCATTTTTAGAATACAAATGTTTTTATTAGGTTAGATAAACATTATATAACAGTTTCAGGTTATGTTTTAGTGTTGGTAACATGTCCCACACAAACTTATAATCGTCCCACATTTGGTTAGTTTGATGGTGGTCACCCTATGTTGTGCAGCAGCCCAAGCATGTCTATCATGCTAACAGCAATGTCTGTGAATGTATTGACAGTAGCGAGTCTCAGTACTTGTTCTGAAGCAGCAGCAGCGTAGCAGATCTATTCCACCAAGACCAAATACATTAACATTGCCTTATCCATTACCATGCCAATCTCTCCAAGAGTTGTCATGACAAAACTGGTAATAATTTATATATTTCTTCCATGAGATTAGAGGTTCAGATGAACCATTTACTTATGTATTCTAAACCATTCGTTTGGTACTAGTACTTATTTCTTAAACACTAGGTGTCCCTATAATTATTAATATTTATTCCAGATCAAATTCTAAAAACATAGTCCTGTAATCATGATGGGTTTCATTTAATCAAAGAGAGAGAAAAATGAGTTGCATTCATCTGAAGATCCACACGGCTCAAACATCCTCATTACACTCCTGTGAGTAGGGTATTCCTGCACAACCGGAGGCTGCAGTTTTAGGACCGCAGTTTCAGGACCCTAGTTTTCTGTGACAGCGCCACCTAACTAGACCACCAAAAACACTAATTTAACCCCTTTCTTGGCAAAGATCACAGACGGCCCCAGATTATTGTTGTTCAACAATCATTAACGTTACTCGTTAAAACATCACACTCTTACTTATTTGATCTGGACAATCTGAGCATCATTAGAAAGATTTAAAATTCCAGCTTTGATATTTGACCACTGTTTTTAATAAAACTGGTTTGCAGTGACATTAATTTCTTAATTTATAACAGGAGTGCAAAATTATTAATCTTTAACGTTCGTTATTTTGAATAGAAATCATCACTCATAAAGCATGTCATTCACGTCTTTACCTGTTTATTTGTGTTCACACATACAATATACAGTATCCGCCAAGGCTCTTAATCCAATGGTGCACATGTTTGGAGAAATAATGATTTTCATGTTCCACTAAATTATGCGATCTGAAGCTCAAACAGCGAACACAGCGAGATGGATCTGTTTCTCCTCTTCCTGATTTGCGTCAGTTATGATATCATCTCAGCAGCGCTGTCTTATTCGCTATAGAGCTGTCAATCATCTCACGTGGTTGAACGTGACAATAATCCTGCCCCCTTCTGCATGACGCGCTGCTGTGTACAATTCCTCATTCTGACCTTCGTGATAACAAAGCTAAGACACATCTCTTCACCTGAAACAAGAAGCTAAATGCACGATTTCGAGTAACTTATATGTGGTTTGTGTGTGATTTTCGTGTGATTTTTAATATTTTCATATGAATAAAGAATGTTAACAGTATTGCTAAGCAAGGTGTAGCCATTAGCTGCATATAAAATTCTAAATATAACATATTTCAACATCTTTTTTTGACTTAAAACCATTTTAAACCGCAACCGGAATATGATACAAATACTCGATGGTGGTTTAAAGTGAGCTTTAAGTAAAAGTGTAATATCAATCTTTTAAATTGTGTCATGTAGCTTGATGCTACTTGCTCTAATCCACCTGCTGCAGGAGCTTTTATATTCCATAATCTTATTTGTAAAAAAAAAAAAATATATATATATATATATATATATATATATATATATATATATATATATATATATATAGGCTATATATATTTTTTTTTCTAAGAAGACTTAATCTTATCTTAAAGTCCCCATGAAATCAAAATTGACCATACTTACTTTGTTTGCCTAAATTGATCGTTTTGTGGTGAACAATTCATCCATGCAAGTCAATCCACACAAAAAAAATTTTTGGCTTCGTAATCTTTAATCAAATTCTGAAAATGCCCCTCCCCTCTGCCTTGGAGGACCTTGCCCGATGACGTACACTTGACGGTTTAGGTGTCTGCTTAACATCCGTAGTCACGCCCCTCCAACTCACATTAGACAGGCACACAGCGTGTGAAAGGAGAGATGGCGAGGAGGTGCATTTTTTCTAGATCCAATCAGGTGCTAGTTGGAAAAAAAAGCCACGCTCACTATTTTGCCTCATTTAGTATTCCGTTTCTCTCGGAAATACGTCACAGCACTGGAGAAAAGTCGTTTGCAACTTCCGGTTCACGGGGACTTTAATAGCCTACTATGTAGCCTACAAACTAAACCACCTGGAACCTAGAACTGCGGTCCTGAAACTGCAGCCGCCGCTATTTCATCCAGTTTGGTAGGTGGCGCTGTCACAAAAAAATAGGGTCCTGAAACTGCGGTCCTAAAACTGCAGCCTCCGGTTGTGCAGGAACATACTATTGCTCCTTGTTGATTATTTAAAATATCTGATGGATGAACTCATGCCTCGATTGGACACGTTTATTTAATAATGCACTCTCAATTGTAATATACATCCCTCATCGCTCAACATTATCACACACATTCAATACGCGTCTTACCATAAGTTAGTTTTAAAGAATAAATGTTCAAATGGCTTGCCATAGTTGTCAGCAGCATTATGTCTCCTTGCGTAAATGCGCTGCGCGTCATGAGTGGTAAATACCAGAGAGTAAATACCAGCACGCGCTTGAAGAGCATGCGTTAGGAAAACCCATTGACATGCAGCACTTAAACACATCGAATATTACCTCGAAATCAATGTATCCACAGCAACTGTCACCCCCTCTCAACGGCTTGTTTATTTGAGTGACTCAAGTGATTGCTCCTCGTCATTGCAATCTGAAAACGTACACTCTTCTTTATCAACCGACTGTTGAGTACAACGGCTGTCTCTTAGCAACCTAATCTTTTCTTCTGTTGCTAAGTAACCACGTGGTTCTTACCTGTTGGGTCCACATCATTCATACAATCCCAAATTGAGAAAAGTTGGGACATTTTGAAAATCAAGGATCTGTGATTTGTTCATTCTCTTTGACCTTTAGTTAACTGACAAAGAAAAGATTTTCGAAGTTTTCACTGACTAACTTAAGTGTATTTGGTAAATGGCCTATAAATATAATTTGAATTTATATCATTTGGATTTTGATGGCTGCAACACACTCCAATAAAGTTGGGACAGAGGCATCTTTACCACTGTCACATCACCTTCCCTTTTAATGACACTTTTTTGGGGAATTGAGGTTACTAATTATTGAATTTTTGCAAGTGTAATTTTTGCCCAATTTTGTCAGATACAAGACAGCTGCTCAACAGTCTGTGGTCGTCATTGTCTGATTCATCTATTCATGATGGATCATACATTTTCTCTGTGTTTCGGATCATCAGAGCTCGGGCTCAGAGGACTCAGTGCCATTTCTGCATTGAACAGATGTAAAGCTTTCTCCTTGCGCAACAGAGATTCAAGTTGCATTTCTTGATGCAGAGTCAGACTGTGTTAAGACACAACACTTTTCCAAATAACTCCAGAGCACATCTGGCTGTATTTAACACAGTAGCATGACAGTTTCTCATGTAATGCCATCTGAGGGCTCAAAGGTCACACACATTCAACCTGCCTTGCCCTATATGTACTGATATTTCTCTGGATTCCATAAATATTATGTGTGGTAGATGGTGAAAGACCCAAATACTTACATAATGCAATCTTGCATTGAGAAATGTGATTCTCTCATGATATCTGGTGGTGAGCCATGACCCATCTATGCTTGCAAAGACCGAGATGCTCCTTTTACTCTCAATCATGACACCTTCACCTATTGGCGCTTTTCCACTGCGTGGTACGACTCGGCTCGGTACGGCACGGTTTGCTTTAGCTCGGTTGCTTTTCCACTGCATGGTACGACTCGGCTCGGTACGGCACGGTTTGCTTTAGCTCGGTTGCTTTTCCACTGCGTGGTACGACTCGGCTCGGTACGGCACGGTTTGCTTTAGCTCGGTTGCTTTTCCACTGCATGGTACGACTCGGCTCGGTACGGCACGGTTCGCTTTAGCTCGGTTGCTTTTCCACTGCATGGTACGGCTCGGTACGGTTCGACTCGGCGTGGAACGGTTCGGCTCGCTTCGCTTTTCCACTGCGTGGTACGACTCGGCTCGGTACGGCACGGTTCGCTTTAGCTCGGTTGCTTTTCCACTGCAGTTAGTACCCCCTTCAAAGTGGGGACTGATCGTTATTTGCGTGTGCGGCTAAGAGCTGAGCTATTTCTTGGAACACATTTTCATCCCGTTTTGCCCCATCCAGCTCTCGCTGGATCCGCTCCTCGGCAACCAACGAGAGGAACGTCTGCACCTCGACCACTGACCACGAATCAGCCATTTCTTTTTTAAAGTTGATCTCTTTTTTTTTTCAAGAAAGTAAAAAACAGGTGCTACCGCGTTGTCTGTTGTCTACTGGTTATCTAGTGGGTATAGTGTCTCGTGTCGCAAATACAATGACGCTGGTAGTGACGATTCTGTCTGACCAATCAGTGATCTGCAGTGTTTTTACGTCACATTTTAGTACCGGTACGGTACGCTTGGAACCTCAACAGACCAGGTACCATTTAAAGCGAGCCGTACCGTACTGTACCATGCAGTGGAAAAGCACCACAAGTGAGCAGTACCGAACCGTACCGTACCGTACCATGCAGGTACGCTTTTCCACTGCATGGTACGGCACGGTTCGGTACGGCACGCTTTGGCGCTTTTCCACTGCATGGTACGGTATGGTACGGCTCGCTTTAAATGGCAACACCTCTGTTGAGGCGTACCGTACCGATACTAAAATGTGACGTGAAACACTGCAGATCACTGATTGGTCAGACAGAATCGTCACTACCAGCGTCATTGTATTTGCGTGCGAGACATCAAACCCGCTGGATTTAAATAGCCAGTAACAGCCACCGCTGTAGCACCTGTTTTAAAACTGCTTGCTTGAAGAAAAAATAAAGAAAAAAAACGTCCAAAAAAGAAATGGCTGAATCGTGTTCAGTGGACGAAGTGCAGACGTTCATCTCGTTGGTTGCCGAGGAGCGGGTAAACTATAACGATCAGTCTATAATCTCACCCACTTTGAAGCGTACTAACTGCAGTGGAAAAGCAAACCGAGCTAAAGCGAGCCGAGCCGAGTCGTACCACGCAGTGGAAAAGCAAAGCGAGCCGAACCGTACTGAGCCGTACCATGCAGTGGAAAAGCGCCAGAAAAGTGCCATATTACCAATTCACCCACTTATTGTGGACTGTTTCAAAAGAGTTTAACTCGGAAAAGCTTTTCACTTTTATTTTGCCTTTGTCCCAACTCTTTTGGAGTGTGTTGTCAAACTTCTTTATATTTGCAAAACACAATTAAGTCAGTCTGTGAAAACTTTAATAATCTTTTCTGTGTACTTTTGTCAGTTAAATAAAGGTTAAAGAAATTTAATTGATTTTAATGCATTTTACAAAATGTCCCAACTTTTGGGCTTGTACAGAACAGCAGCTCCGTGCTGTTTGAAGAGAGCAGGGTTATGGTTAATAATCAATCCTATTTATTCTGCTAATGACTGAGCTTATTCAGGCCATAATAGTCTCCAGGTGGCGATTACATTTAGTTATGTTTAAACAAGAACAGATTTCCAGTGGACTGAATCCACAAGACCTTAATATTGAGCAAGTGACATGGACACAATATTACCAGTTATTTTGTCTATATTTGCAAAGCTAAAGATGTCTGCATTTGGTATAACAAGAATATCTATGGCAAGAGCTCTTCTTCAGTCGCTGCAATATTTTCCTCCTCATTCTTAGTATCAGACCTGCAAACTCCTCAGAGTAAAAAAGGTGACAGTGTTACGCGCGCGGGGGGGGGGGGGGGGGGGGGGGGGGGGGGGGGTAGGTAGTTTTAAACGGTTGCTAGGGTGTGGTTACACAGTTACATGTTGTTCTGGATGAACACTATACTGTATATAATATATAATTATCATAGGATTGGCAAAGGAGAAAAAGGGCAGTAAAATATAAATGAACCATGATGAGCAATACATTTGTTACTGTATTTATTATTCTTTGTTAATGAAAATACAGCTGTTCGTTGTTTGTTCATATTACTTCACAGTGCATTAGGCTAACTAATGTTAACAAATATAACTTTTAATTGTAATAATTAAGGCTACTAGTAAATAGTGAAATTAACATTACCAAAGATTAATAAATGCTATTTATTTATAGAGATTAAGAAGTGCAGTTTATGAATAGTTAATATTAACTAGTTTGGTGTTATCGATTTGTTATACACCGATTCAGATCTCTTTTGAAGAGACAGATGTTGGACAGATCAGTTATTTTAACCATTCATAAAAGTGAATCGGTTCAAATGAGTCATTAGTTCGCGAATCGGACGTGCCATTAGCTGACACACACACAGACACGGCACGCGTTGTGTGATTATCCCAGCAGATAAGGACATCGCAAGAAATCTCTGAAAATGCTCCACGTGAAACTTTGATCTTTTACTATCGTGTCAATTCTCAATAGATTTTGATTAATATGCGCGATGGAGGGAGAGCAAGGCAGTTTGAATACAGTGAGAGAGTGCGCGCGCGACCGGCTCTCTCTCTCTCTCTCGTTCGTTCTTTCAGCGCCCTGTCACGAGCGCAGCATAACAAAGCGGTAGCTAACGTTATTTGAATCAAGCAAACAACTAGCTGTTGTTTTTGCTCCAAAAAAGCTTGATTTACCTCGAATTTCACATAAGATTCCTTCACGTTATGAGTTTCCATCAGACTCGCGTGGTAGCCACTAACCAGGGGTCTCATCCACTGGCGATTCTGACGCAAGTGCTAAGATTCCGATTGGCCAAGAGAAAAAGTACTAAGATTCCGATAGGCCCAGAGAAATGTCAATTATAAGAATTATCCAATAATATTTCGCAATTCTAGGGCAGCCTATACCCCCCCCCCCCCCCCCCCCCCCCCGAAAAAAAACTCTCCGGTTCTACGCGATTCACGTGAATGACCCATTTGACCAAGAAAACGGCGATTATCGCCGAAAAGCGACAAGTTTGCAGGTCTGTTAGTATTCTTCTGTAACAGTATGAAAAAAGACAAATACAGAGCATTTGTGTTCTGCTCTCTTGATTTATTAGACGATATATCTCATGAATAATTCACTGAAATGCACTAAGAATCATTTGTTTTTCTCCCCAAATCTTCACGTCTCTTTCCAGGTTTGTTTTCACACGTATGCTTCAAAATGTAATTGTCTCCCTTTTTTTACTTAGAATTCCTATTCACAGAGTGTTCCCTGAAATGCTTCTAAAGCAGGTAAATGCAACAATTATTGTCTGTCAAAATTGAAATATTATGTTCCAGTTAATGAACATTTTTGATTATGATGATTACAGTGATTAACACATCCAAAAGATTTCTGTGGAAATAATAAGGCTATTCGTGGTCTGTTGAGGTAATTTGTTAATGCTTTTACACTTTAAAATTTCCTTTTAATGTTCGATTGTTGATGGTCAGTAGAATCCTCCCGTTTTTGAAAATACTCGGAGCGAACCTTTTGCTAATCGTTTACGTGACAGAACGCCATTTTGGACGCAGCGAGTCACTAGTTTCCTGCTGTATAAATCAGTATTTTTAAATGAATCTTTTGAGTGAATTATTGAATGATTCACTCATAAGACTTTTTTCAAGCTACACTGTGTGATTTTTACCCCCATCTAGCGGTGAAAAGGCATATGACCATCCAGTGAATATTAGTTTCTGTTCCTCTCAATTCCGATTTCGTTTTAACTCCTACGGTGGCCAATGTAGTCCAAGATTAACATGGCTTCCAGTTCGACCTCGTCCACATTCGACACGGTGCCATCGAGTGTTAAAACGCGAAAGGCGAAGCTTGAATTAACGCGTATGTCCCTCTTTGGCTAATGTACTTTCAAGATGGAGGGGCAACATGGCGACCGACATTAGAACCCCTTACCCGTATGTATTTTCAATGGCATTATACACTCACGAGAATACTTTATTACTTGAACGAAGTAAATATACATTAATGAGCACATATTTTTGAAAGAACTAAGTGTTTTTAGCTAAGAATAAACTAATAAAGTTACACAGTGTAGCTTTAAGTAAAGTTTTCCATCACCTATATGCATAATGATGTAATTTACAGGGAAAGTCAGTAGACAATAGATCTATAAAAGCCAGTGTTTCTTCAGTTTTCTAGACTCCAAGGCTTTCAGTTATCCAAGGCAAGGAGGCTTCCCATGTACGTTCATATTTTGATTTTTCAGCTGTAATTATGATGAAAAGTTACTTCTTTAAATTACACAAACTTGCACCGTCAATAGATTAAAATAAGCACATTAATTTTGTTATTCCAGAAGTTCTAAATGCTCTTTTCAAACAATGAATATACAGTGAATTTTCCAGTTATTCATGATAACTGGATAAGGGTTTTCAAAATACACTAGTCAAAAGTTTGGAATAAGTTTTTGAAAGAAGTCTCTTATGCTCACCAAGGCTGAATTGATTCGATCATTAAAATACAGTAAAACAGGAATATTGTGAAATATTACTGTTTTAGGCCTAAGAATAACACTTTTAAACGTAGGAACCCTGGTTATTGAATAAAATAAAATAAAATGACAGTTGTTTAAGTGTTAGAAATTAAAATCGCTTGTTTTGTCTTATTTTAAATCATTTTAAACTTGCGGCCCCTTTAGCCAACCAACCCCTTTTGTTGCGAGTAGCTGCAAACAACAACAAAAAAAGCTACAAGTAATGTGCAAACATCCAGTATGACTACATAGATGGACAAACCGATCTCAACCGTTTGAACAGATAGTTAAAATTGATCTCAAGAACGCACCTTAAATCTCATGACTGATGTGTGCATGTGACATAAGAGCTATTCAGTATTCAGTTGTGGCGCTCTTGCAGACCTGAGTGATTAAGACAAGCCTGTCACCTCCAGCACAGAGCTGATCTCATTGAAAACGGCACCTATCTATCTATCCATCATCCACCCATCCATCCATCTTTCACTAGTGTTTAATATATATATATACACACACACACACACACACACATATATAGATAGATATAAACACACACACATGTAAAACAAAAATTTAAATTATTCTTAAATTATGCAGATAATATAATAATACGAGTAAAAAGGTTAACTAAGAAATTCATAATGAAAAACATAACGAGGGTGCATGTTTGGGAGGCCAACACTGCTGACTTTATTTTGAATTACAACTATCCATAAAATAAACCTGGAGAAATTCGATCAGACTTTTTGTTGAATTTGTGCATGTCAGACTTCACATTTCATTACTAGGACGCACATTGACAGTATAAATCATAATCATTAAAACTCACATTTGCACATATAAAGGTTAATGTATTAATATTTCACCTTCTTATACAAGTGTTCTACTGGCAGATGTTTATTGGACACTGCTTACATGCAGGTTCACAGGCACGTTAGCAACTATGGCAACAAAAAAGGTTCACATTTAGTCACCAGCACCACCATGAAGACTAATAAAGTTTCGGGACACACACACACTCAACTCTACTTAACGGTCCAAAACAGTGATTCATCCTTGTATCGCCGAGTCTACGTTATTTAATTATTTTTTATTGCATCCATATGTTAGTGTATTAGTTGTAAACCAAAGCTGAGCGAGGTTGTATAATAATGTTGAACAGATATTTCTAACACTCCAAAAACTACCGCACGAAACCTACTCACTTTCACAAGCACAATATATCACATATGGATGGATTCAGTCTGGGAATTAATATCAGATGACCCACTTATACAAGATTGATAGAAAACAAGTTTTGAGTTTTTGCATCACATTAAGTTGATTCATAGCAGTTTCAACGATATAAATCTCCAATTTCATTGATGGAGTGTCGACATGTTCAACAGTGGTTAAGCTGAACAAGATAGACAAAACGTTAAAAGGAATGTGACGTTTTATGTTGGTCAAAGCATGCAAGGCTAATAGATAGCTGGCAATGTTGTACAATCGCATATCAGAGAACGCATGATGTATATCAAATACTTACTATTTTAGGGGATATAGTGATTTTAAGTGGTTACCATTAAAACAGTATAGAACTTGCTTCAGTTTAAAGATTTTACCTGGATAGTTTTGCCTTCTTCGAATAAGATGACAGATACAGGGCATGAGAAGGTGAAGTACTGACAATGCATTCAAACAATTAAAAAATATATAGCTGTGCGCCAAAATTCCCTTCGACACTATCAAAACATCAAGACATTTGGCTAGAACGGAACATGTGTGATTCACGCATAGTGGGCACATTGAGGAAACTGGTACCTATAGATGGATTTAAAATAGTGGCAGAAGTCATTGGAGAGATGGATCCTCTGCCACAGAGGTGGTGGTGGCTGGTCGGGGAGGAAGGGACAAATATGTAGAGAGAAAAAAGGACGATTGAGACGTTCAGTTCTTCAGAGTGGCATCGTACATCTGGTACACATACTGAGACACTTCTGGAGCCCTGCATTTCAGAGACAGCTGAAAGAGAAAGAAAAGCTATTTAAATGTGGATTGCTCTGATAAAAGCTGTAACAACGTGCTTATTTGAGTATATAGTTATACAGAGTAAAAAACATTGGTTAATTTCATGCAAAAATTATATGGACATTTTTTATTATTAATATGAAAAATTAAAAAGACAGGCAGAAAGTGTCAATTATGGTTTGTAAATGTCTCACGATTTCCAACTGTTAATGCTCTCAGCAGCCACTCAATGTGGTCAACAAAATTGTTTATCTATTTTTAAAAAGGAGACCTATTATGCTATTTTTATTAAGTCCTATTCATTTTCCTTATCAATAAACAAGTCCTATTTATTAATGTAGACCTATTAAGAAAAAAAACAAATATTATTTTCACATATTTGACATTGATGCAACTCTATGAAGCTCCTCCTTCCGAAAAGCGGAATGTGTTCTGATTGGTCGGCTGGACCAGTGTGTTGTGATTGGTCAACTGCTTTCAGTGTGTTTTGGAAATGTCTCACCCTTTAACATAACCGCAAGTTTCAACACACCAATGCAACTCAACCAGGCCTCGTCCCCTTATTTTGCATATGCCTTGGGTGGGAATTATTGAAATGAGGAATACTGTAACATATGTTCCCTGAGGAAAACTCAAGACTACAATGTTTCAGGGAGTTCAGAAACAGTGACACTGATATAGAGAATAACTCCCTTTGGAGTGACTTTGAACGCTGTAACTTTGCAGACCGTTTTCATGCTCAAACAGCAACATTACACACTAATGGAAGTTGAAAACATAAAAAAGCATAATAGGACTCTTTATTGTAGGCTGGGTCATATTTTCTTTTACGTTGCATAATTTTATTACGAGTTTGCAACCAAATGATAGATGAATTTGCACCATAATACTGTAATGTTGAGTTTGATTGGAAACACGGCCTGTGATGGGAACATAAAAGATATTGGAAGTGTTTTCTCTTCATTTTTGCAAACACAACTATGCACAATGCATTATGATTATACAACATTTTTTTAAAAATCTTAATCATTTTTGGGTAGTAACCCACCAGACGAGAATCAACACCACACTTTGATGGGCTATTTTCTCCTTGATTTACAGGTATATGTTTAGCAATAATATTAGCTATGAATGACTGCTTTAAGAGGGTTTTCTTTTTTGCTAGAGTTACAGCTTTTCACTATAAACCTTTGAGTGAAGTTGGACAAATAAAATGCTACCCATAAAAGTGCTAGAATTAATGTTCCCTGTAAGACCATAAGGAAATCTCCACAGACTCAAAGCTAGCGATTCTTGAAGTCAAATGGAGTTAATCTGCATGTCCAATCATTTTCAGTTTGAACTGCAAGGACTGAAAACCTATTTTAAATGAATTCATAATAGCAGGAATAGTTTCTAAACATAAGGAAGCCTGTTATTTAGGCTTCCTCTGGGCCTCTAGTGATTATATATATATATATCTCACTAGAGGTATATACACCACTTGGGATGTCAAAAGTTTGGAAACATTACTATTTTTAATGTTTTTGAAAGAAGTCTCTTATGCTCATCATGCTCATTTATTTGATCAAAAATACAGAAAAAAATGTAATATTGTGAAATATTATAACAATATCATTCTAATTATGCTGATTTGATACTCCGTTATAATCAATGTTGGAAAAAAATTGTGTTGCTTCATAATTTTTGGAACCTGTGATACTTTTTTCAGGATTTATTGATAAATACTGAAGACCGGAGTAATGGCTGATGAAAATTCAGCTTTGCATCACAGAAATAAATTATATTTTAAAGTATATTAAAACAGAAAACCTTTATTTTAAATTGGAATAATATTTCAAATATATTATATTTCTTATTTTTTAACAAATAAATGCAGCCTTGACTTCTTTCAAAAATAGTAATGTTTCCAAAATTTGACCAGTACCACACACACACACACACATGCGCGCGCGCACACACACACACGCACAAACTATGCTATTGACATAATTTGAAGAATTGACATAAACTGAGAAATTAGCATAAATTACAAAATTTCCCCCATTTTCTAAAATGACAGCAGCATGAACTCCACAAAACCTGATGATCACGTTCTCCATCATGATTTGAGATAATTCAAAAAGTATATTGAGCTTCAACAGAAGCAAGAACATTTGACCTTCTGTACAAAGAGCCGAATGATCAATGTCAGTAGTTACTTATTTGAAATTAGATTTTGAATGTGAGTCTCAGACTTTCGGACTCCACTGTAAATAATAGTTTTGTTTTTTGTAATTGTATTTCAGTATACACATGATCCTCCAAGAGAGGTCTACCAACATTTAAAAATATCTATAGCATTTTTTTGATTAACACCTGTTTTTCTCCTCAGGTGGCCAAAGAACTATATTCTCCATGAGGAGCAAATTTAAGGGCACAATATAAAAAATAAATAAAACCGACAATGAATACTTTTGGCTCAGCTCTTACTATCAATTCCCACTTCCCTTTAAAATGTCACCATCTTCGGATCGACCGAAGATAAATCTGTGACTTTTTCTTCAACTGATTGCACTGAACAATTCTCGGGCCGCCAGGAACATAATCCCTCATCCAGCAGGGCTTGTATTGGTTACCTTACTTGAGGAATGTGTTTCCAGAGGTCTTGGCAGACTCTGGCACTTCATCACCGGCTGTTAGGTCAAACAGCACTGGCTCGACGGAGTCCAGTTATCATCTGTTCAGATCGGAGCCAGATGCTGCCAGAATACTGAGGCCTGAAGTCTCATTAAAAATCAATTGTCTGGGATCAGGTAGGGTTTCTGATCGCACTGATCCGTCCTGGCCTCAGGGGGCCTCAGGCAATCAAGCTCAGCAGAGGTGGCTGAACAGATGCCTTCTGAATAATAAAGAGGGCTCTATTGCTAATCAACCGATTAATCTATTTAGCAGCCTCTTAATTTGGCCACCAACTTCCCAATGGAAATTTATGGAGTCTATGGCAGCTGCTTTGCTGGCCAGTCAGTCGGGATTGGTTTTATATGTTGTTGTCCCAAGGACTGAGGTGAGAATACTTATTCCTCACTTGAAATGGAATCATACGCTGAAAATAAAACACTGAATTATTTCAACTGTTCAATCAGAGGCCATTTTTATTCTTTCCCATAAACCGCAAACTATAAGCACAGGATTGTGTGGAATCAGAGGCAGTGAACGAAGCATCTATGCTAGACGACTAATTTCATTAACGTTTAAACGGAAATTTTGCAACCATCCTACCGGAGAAAGTCTGTAGGCCTATATGCGCTAAAACAATAAGTGTTTATAAGTTTTAGCAAAATCTTTGCATGCTTTATTGTAGTGTAGGGATATGAACCTTTTCTTTACGATTCCTATCCCTACACTACACTAACCTGCAAAGACAGCATTTTTCAGGCTTCTGACGCAGCTCATCTGCTGCACACACACATTTACACATCACTTCGTGCTTAGCAGTCAGTTGTGAAGATCTGAAGAGGGATTTTCTGTCTAGCTTGTCATAAAGCCAGTTTTATCCCAGTGCTTTGTGTTTAAAGATCGAGCATTAAAACTGTAGAATGTGATGCTGTAATTTGGCTCACCCTCACTCATATGATTATAACAAACCACTGTCAAATGTGCAGCTGGAGCTTATCCATCTCCAGTGCCATGTTGTCGCCAAGCAAAGGTTCACTGCAGGTGCTCAACTTGTGTTCTGTGCCTCACTGAGCAAAAGACTATTTCAATTCACCAGGCAGAGCACTGTTGGGCCGCTACTGTTTGGCTCCACATGAATTATAAAAACTTTCAAGTTCAAACATTGAATGGATGATGAGCACTCATTGCCATACTTTAATCTCAATTTCAAAAACAAACCAGATTTGATACCCGATGAGAGGTCTGTGAAGAACTTCTGATATGAGTTATAGAATAAACAACTTTCACTTAATGTAGTTCACCAAAAAATTCTGTTAAAGTAACACCAAGTAACTTTTCCTCTTCGGTCGCCCTACTGGTTGGAAACGAAATTGTCCATTGCCGCTGTCGTAAATAATTTAGTCTACCGTCGCACGCACGCTCGCTGTTTACCCAGCACCGGCTTTAGAATGAACGATGTCCACAGACAAGGTAGAGTGTTACATGATTTCATGAAAGGATGATGTATTGCGACATCAGAAAGAAGAAAAACAAAATAATGACTTTTGTAGCGCTTGACGTAAAGCAGTCGAATTTAGTAGTTCTTTTTGTGGTCGGGTTCCTACCCGAACCCCGAAGTTACATAGTGCCAGTAAAAGCGATACAGACCCCGTCAGGCGATGGCAGAAGTGCCTTTCACCCTGTTACGACTTGATGAACCACTGATAAGATTTTGGAAACATTATTTTAAGGTAAACAATGTTACATAGTGTTGCTTTAAGATTCTAGTAGAATGTCCAAGCTGCGTTTTCCACAGAATGAGAGTGGATGGAGATCAGGGAAAGCAAAGCGCAGCTCGGACATTCTGTTAAATATCTTCTTTTGTGTTACACGAAAGAAAGGCAGGCTGAAACTACAAAAAGGTAAGTTAGGAGTAGGCAACGTTTTTTATAAACTTTTTCTCTGTTCACATCCTGACAGCAATCAATAATAGAAGTTGTCTAAATATTTAATAAAATGTACATTGTATGTTCTGTGGAAGTCCCAGGACCAAAAAATGTGTGTCTAATCATTGCATTTGGCCCAAGCGTCTGCCTGCCTGTCAACATTTGTATTTTCAAACCTCGGCGCATCACTCTGCAGCAGTCAGGTGGTACAATTAGAGTACTGTAAGTTTACATTAATATTGTAATGTTATGTGCTTTGAGACATGATGTATTTTAACACCATCTCTTGTGACACTTTGCAGACTCTGCTCTGGCTGTGCCTGTCATGTCTTTTGGAGGAGACGTGGCTTTGGAGACGCTCTGAAGGGAGGCTTTCAAAGCTAGCTTTCCCTCTCCAAAACTGCCTACCCTAGCTTTAATGATGTTTTTTTTAAAGTGTACAACACTAAAATGCCTTTTAACTCTATCCCCACCATTGACAAGTTTTTCTTAGTCTTCAATAAAAACACAATTTTCTCCGCTTCATGTTTAAAATGATTTTTAAATTAAACTTGCATTGCTTGCTTTTGATATATTGACGGTTTACATATTCATTCAACAAAATATTCTGGAGGGCATGAACTTTTAATGAATATTATCAAAAATGCAGCCGGTGGCATACAATAAAACGCTGGCGGGGAAAGAATTGAGGTGTTCATTTTTAAAAATGTATATCTCACTTCACTTTCCAGTTAGAGTTCTCATGTGATAACATCTTACATGATGAAAGTACATGAAAAACTATTATTATACTATAACTATATATACTACTATAAAACTATATAAATTCCATTCTCATCTGTAAGCAGCAGTTATAGCATTCTGCTACTGAATCTTTTGCAGCATCACATTAAAAAAAATGACATTTTATCCAAGCTAAGTGTTGGCAGCTACCAAAGTTGAATATATTATTCTGTGGCATCCAGGTGTTTTTGTCTTAAAAAGACAACAAATAATTTAAAATGGGTTGTTCTTATAGGCTGCACTCAACTAGCTTAGTCTGATTCACAAGTGAATGACTCTTGAGAACTGGTTCTTTTAACCCTTGTGCATCAATTAAAAAAAGTTACACATAGCTACATAGAGGACAAAAATGTCCACGTCAAAAAACTGTCATAAAAATTTGAATCTTTGGAGCACAGACTCAAATTTGGTATCATTTTAAAGAAGACCCTTTGCAGATTATTGCTGAAGTAAAATAAAATGTATATGTCAATCCAAAAAAATGTTATATAGGTTTAAGTTTATGAAAATTATTTATGATTATTATTTTATATAAAATATATATTTTATTAAACATGTTGAACTCCAAAACTGATATGAATTCAAAGCCATAAATCTAAACAAGTTGTGTTCCAAATTTGAGGATGATATCTCAAAAAATGAGCTTTCGGTAAGATTTTGTTTGGGCGCAGTAACAGATTTTCCCCATTGGGTGCCAGCAAAACTCCACTGGTGCTCACAGTGATTGGATTTTAGATTTGCAGTTGAGTTTTTCTCTCTCAAATATTACAAGCGCACAAACACACACACACACACACACATTTTTTTTTTATTACACACATACAAACCACACCCAGACATCCATACCAACATACCCACACAATTATCGTTGTACAATTTATCCAATTGGCTCTATAATATGCCGAAGCAGAAAATAGGAATAAAGCGAGTATTTGCTTTATAGGCCAAACCTGAAAAAATGGCACCATCTGATAAAAAAATAGTAAAAATTAAAATTTTGAAGCCTTGCCAACATAATGAAAGCCTCTTAACAAAGTTTGCATCATTTTATATTTAAATGGCACTGGGATTAAAAATGGCAGTTTTAATGGGTTTCAATGGGGCCATTTTTGGCAAAACGATGCTAAGAGGGAGTATTTTGTGTACTTAGTGCAAAATTGATTTTTTTTATGAAAATGGCGTGAAATATTAAAATTCCAATAAAAATACACACCTGTGGCAAATTGTATGCAGTTAGCATTAACACAGACAAAGTTATCAAAAAAACAAAACTGAAAAAGCCAAAAATGTCCACAAGGATGCACAAGGGTTAATGAATTGGGCAAAATCAATCAAAGGTCTTTGAATCAGATCAACAAATTGCTTGCTGTATCTGTCAAAGCTGTTAGTGAATCTGATTCACTTATAGAGTGCATGTTCTCTCAGAGACACACTTTTAAAAGAAAACAAAAGTAGAATGGTTTACTAAACTTGTTGACTTAATACAAACTCAGAGGAGATCAAACAATTCTAACCCTAACCCTCACTTGTTGAGATTCTGCTTATGTAACAGCACATATCCAAAGTCATGCATGTTGTTGTTTGTGAAGATAATTCAGGAATGTTCCCCAGGGCACTGGAGATCCATGAGCTAAAACGGGGATCAATACTCTACCTGTCGGCGACAAGCTTCGTCTGAACACTTCATGCTTCTTTTGACCTTCCTGTTCATTTAATGCATTAGGCAAGCAAGTCAAGCAGAAAGCACGGCTTTCAGGGTCATGAATTTATAATGTTTTAAAAGCCTGATCTTTAAAGCAGTGAATAACATAATTATGTGCTGAAACCTTGGAGTGGATTGGTGGACAAATGAGTGGATATAAAAATAAAGCAAGTTTTATGTAAATATAGTATTCTGTTAAAGTGAGGGATGAAGGATGTCCTTGAATATGTTCTGGACAATATCAAAAGCATTTTGTTTGTCAAGGGACAAGATTTATTTTGCTCTTTTGTATTAAATTGGCAAGCATTCGTCGAGTTGGACTTTGTTTGAATACCCAATTGTTGAATCTTCGTGCTGTGAGTGATTACCGTGTAATTGGGATTGCCAGGTTGAATGCGGAGTTCGGCGAGTATCCAGATCCCGTTGGTGAGTTTGAGCGACTGATACAGCATGTCCTGGCCTTCTACGTTCCTCTTGGCGATGGTGTAGATATTGTTGTTCTGCAGTTTGCCTGACACCGTATCTGCCAATACCAGAGACACATGGTTACCCAACAAAACATTCACAGAAGTCTCTCAACAGACTACAGTTGACTTATCAGCAGAAAAAGCTACCATCCATCCAATTTAAAAACCCCATGAACACGTCTGATGGACACTTGTATTAAATATTCCCTAAAAGTAACTACAAGTATTCCCTATTGAAACAGGAGGAGTACATAGCAATACATATATTTTTTAAATAAACTGTTTGTACCATGGATGAAATCAATAGAGACTCTTTAAAAATTTATATATTTCACATACATATGTTTCTTCACAACCAGCTTGTGGTTGGGAAAGTAATTAAGTATGAGCATAAGCACAACCAAAGGAAACAATTAACCGAAATTTGCTACGTGCTATTGCTAATTGTACACAGGTGGTTTTTGGGAAGTTGACATGAAATTTTACTGTGCTCAAAGAAAAAGGCCATACATCTTTTGTTTCTTCCACCATTTGGCTGGAAAAAAGGCTTCGTCTACAATCATAAAATTATCTGTTCAAATTAATTTTGAAAACTTGAAATAAAATAATATAAATTTGACCAATTAGAGACACACACACACACACACACACCTAATTGGGTGCTACTTGACAATTTAAGTATTACCCTAAAAATGAAAAATAAAGTTTACCTGCGATTATTTTTAATTTGTAGTGCGGTCATTTTAATTTGTAATGCTTATATGGAACTACTTCAAAATGTATATATTCAGTCCTGCAGTGTTACAGAAATTTAGAGATTTTCCGCTCAAATATTATGAAATATTACGGAATACTTCGTAGTCCAAATACTTTGCGTACAGAACATTGGTGATTAAAAGTGGTGAAAATTATGACCTATTATATCATCTAAGTAAGATATACAATATGTATAAAGCTTCAACTCTTCATATTAGTTTTTTTTTTTTAAAACAATTTTTCATTTCATCATACCGTTTACCATGATCAACTACATGGTGATAATACAGGCAAGAAGGGACCTTCTCATTCTGTAAGATATTTTTTATTGGACAAAACCTTTTATGATCAACTAAAAATAACAATAATTAAAGCAACACTATGTAACATTGTTTACCTTAAAATAATGTTTCCAAAATCTTATCAGTGGTTCAATCAAGTCGTAAGTGCCATAGCCTGACGGGTCTGACTCTGTATCGCTTTTACTGGCACTATGTAACTTCGGGGTTCGGGTAGGAACCCGACAACAAAAAGAACTACAAAATTCGACTGCTTTACGTCAAGCGCTACAATAGTCATTATTTGTTTTTCTTCGTTTCTGATGTCGCAATACATCATCCTTTCATGAAATCATGTAACATACTCTACCTTGTCTGTGGACATCGTTCATTCTAAAGCCGGTGCTGGATAAACAGCGAGCGTGCGTGCGACGGTAGGCTAAATTATTTACGACAGCGGCAATGGACAATTTCGTTTCCAACCAGTAGGGCGACCGAAGAGGAAAAGTTACTTGGTGTTACTTTAATTAAAAAAAGACAAAGTATTTTGAGCACACCAACAAATAAATAAAAGAAACAAATACTGTAAGATAACAGAGACTAACATGTTAACAAAAACCTCTTCCTAACATTAGAAACTAATCTACTGCATGCAGATTAATGTCTTAAACAGCAGATTCATTTACACATCATACTATGACCCTGAGTGATGCTGTTCTGGAATCAGACACAACTGAGCCATATCACTGCACTGTGGGAGCATTGGAGAGCGTGGAACGAGAGAGAGAGGAAATGATGAAACCCCTGGCAACAGAGATAGCTGGGATAGCAGAGACAAGGACGGGCCGCAAACAATGTCAGAGCAAAGTAAAGGGGCACAATAAAGCCTAATCGAGTGTTTTAAGAGGGAGAAAGATTTATTGGGGAAATAAAAAGCCAGAAGGGTGATGGGCAATGAAGATGAAAAACATTTATACAGAGACAGAGGGAGGTCTGAGGACAGAGTCAGTCCTCAGCGGTTATATAAGCCACAGAATCAGGTGATGACAGCTGGTGTTACCAACATGTGGAGTGTGCTGTGACTCACTCCAGTTCACACTGACTAACTGACTGCACACACTACTGCTGTCAATCCGTGAGTCTGCCTTCACAATACACAGCGGACACACAGAGTGAGCTGCTCGAGACAGGGAGGAGGGACACAGCGTAATATGCAAGGAATAATTGACGACGGCTGTCGAATTATTAGAAAAATAATGCAGCCACGACGCTTATACTACGGTTACCACATTTTAAAATGATGTATTTCAAGACGCTTGTCAGGTTTTTGTCCTTAAAACGATCTTGTGTGTAGGACTAATATCTTTCCGCAACTAATCCCAAGCCTCCGTTGCCAATTCCAAAACGTAAATTTTGGAGCTAATAACAGAGACTTGAGTCACTGATAGCAGTGTGTAGTTATTAATGCAGTTATTAGAGAGAGAGAGAGCGAGAGCTTAAGCGTGTGTGAATTAATTTACCTCAGTCTGTGCGTCTCTCAATAGTGTTTGGCACCAGCGTCTAGCGAAACTACATTTATCTGCACCTCGCTAGTAAGAACCGTCATGTAGATTTTAAGCTGTTAAACTATTAAAATCGTCAGAGCAGTTTTTATCCTATTGTTATTTGCACGGTTAGTGTCATTGTGGGTTTAAGCTGTAAAGCTGTAAAGACCTTTTAAAAAACTGAAATAATTTGGCGAAGTGATATGGAACTGTAATGCTGTCAAGGCCTGCCTGGAACTACTTTAGCCGTGCGTTTTCCTGAAAATAATGGCAGAGCTTAGAACATTCGTCATTCATTCAGAATCAAGCATTCAACAGCCGTAGTAAAATAATACTGATTTGCTCAAGAAAATGCAAAACATGCTGCCACAATGCTAGGGTGTTGTGGGTGCCTGCCATGCGGTTGCTTAAGTGTACTAGTGGGCTTCATGGAGGGGTATGGAGATATCTACATGCCAACGTCTAGCTACTGGGGTGCCTCAAGGCTCGGTGCTTGGACCACTTCTCTTCTCCATCTACATGTCATCACTAGGATCTGTCTTTCAGGCCATGTCCACACTAATACAATTTCGTTTGAAAACGTATATTTTTCTCTCCGTTTTGGCATTCCGTCCACACTGAAACGGCGTTTTAAGTCAACGAAAACGTAGCTTTTGGAAAACGCTCTCCAAAGTGGATAAATTTGAAAACACCGTTTTCACGTTGTAGTGTGGACTGTGAAGCCGGAGGTATTTGAAAACGATGACGTAAGTTTAGTCATGTGATCCATGTTGTACCAATAGATGTTCATGTTTACCGGTATTGTGCCTGTTAATTATGTGCGATTCACTTTTACAATGTTGCTAAAATATGTTACTTTCCACACTCTTCATATCACAGTAGCCTACTGCAAAGATGACAGAAAATGTACTCACATTTGCTGTCCTGCGTCAATACAGGAGAGCAGTCGCGTTTTAGACCAAACATATGGTGACTGAGTGCGACCTGGACGCATCAGTAAATGGTGAGATATTTTGCTAAATAAAATTATCATGTTAGAAGAATTGCGCGATACCTTTATTATTTATTTTTCCATCTGTATCATCTCAGTGAGCTTTTGTGAGGTTTCACGCATGCGCAGTAAGGTGAATTTCTAAGTTTCTCATCCACAATGAAACGTCTGAAAACGCCTGAAAACGCTAGTGTGGACGGAGAGCGTTTTTAAACGAAAACTCCGTTTTCAAATGTATCCGGATTAATGTAGACGTAGCCTCAGAAACATGATTTTTCCTATCACTGTTATGCCGACGACACACAACTCTACCTCTCATTCCAGCCAGATGATGCGACGGTAGCTAAACGCATCTCAGCCAGACTGACAGACATTTCCTGCTGGATGAAGGACCACCACCTTCCACTCAAACTTACAAAGACAGAACTGCTTGTGGTCTCGGCCAACCCAGCACTTCATCACAACTTCCACATTCAGCAAGGTTCGTCAACCATAGCTCTATCCAGGACACCCAGGAACCTTGGAGTTGTGATTTATGATCAGTTAAAGGTACAATATGTAGGAATTTTGCAGTAAAATATCCAAAAACCATTAGGCTAATGTTATACATTTTGTTTAGTTGAGTACTTACAATATCCCAAATGTTTCCAACTATTTGTAAATCGTGAGAAAATTGTGATTTTAAAGTGTAAATTGCAGGTAAAATTTTTCACGAAGATAATGCAATGTGCTTACTAAACATAAAGATAAGAACAGCCCACCATTGTTTTTTTTTGTTTTTTATACCAAAATGCTGACTATAATATGAAAAGTTGTCACGTTTTACAGTGGTTTTAAGCACGCCCCCTCCCTTCCACTAGGCTGGGCGTAACGTCATAAAAGGTAGTCCAAGCTTTTATTGTCTATGTTCCAAGCCTAGAGTTACGTTATATTGGAGACCTAGCTAGCAAAAATGGTTAACTATTGCGTTTGTGCGGGATGTACGAATACATCAAAAACGGGGGAGAGGCTCCACAAGTTCTCCAAGGATAAACGGCTGATTCGTGCCTGTAAGTGTTCGCATAACTTACCCGAGGTAGAGCTTAGATCGGGCCCAAACAAGCAAGACCCTAACGTTACCCGAGCCCGCTGTGTCCGAGCCCGGCCCGGCCCTGCCCGACACATTAACTGTAATTATGAGCCCGAGCACGGTTTAAACCCGACTATTTTTTAATACGTGGGTCATTATAACTGACGTGCTCAACTACTTTCTATATTACTTTCTCCCGCCCGCAACATTATGTTTTGTCCCGCTCCCGCCCGCAAAAAGACATTTTTTCTGTACCTCCAAATACTTTCAAGTTAGCCTACGTGTCTCCACCATACACATCAGCATAAATGCTCCTGATAAATTATTTGTTATAAAGCATTAACACACAAACCACTGTTCTAACATAAAAGCAAGCAGTTCCTGCATGCATGGTTTGGCATGACTGCGCGCAAAGTGCGCTCCCATAATAATCCCTAAAAAGCTGACATCAGTTCATTGCGATCTCACACATCTCTGTTATCAATGAAGCTTTCATAATATATACACTATGTTTGTTATAATTAGAGGATTTGCCAGCATACAGAATTCAGCACTGAACAAAAAGTCTGTTTTGAGCGGTGAGGGGAGTCTATCATAAATGCTTCTGATTGGCCATTATTGCGTTCAAGAAATCAACACATATGGCTGTGATTGGCTACATCGCTCATCGCTGCAGACATGTTAGAAATAGAAACTCTGCCTGTAAATCGCTTCTATTTTGTTTTAGTTGTTCTTATTGCTTTTCTGCAACAGATGAATACAAAGGTATTAGTTTTTATTCATAGATATTTCTAGTTTGTGGGAGTCCCGCGAATCGTTTTATTCTCCCTCCACCCGCACACACAGAGTGAGTGCATTACCGCCCGAGCTCCCTTTTATGACGTCATCACCCAGTTACAGGAAAAAAAACGCTACCTTTGAAGAAACCCCAATAAATGTTATTTTAACGCATTTTAAGACAGAAATTTTTAAATATATACATATTGAGCACTTTAATTTACACATTAATTGGTTGTGGTGGTTAACCTGCAATTTACACTTTAACCAAGGAAACGGGGCGTGTGAGCAGGGGTGAGGAGTCGCCAGTCAATGACGTCATATCCGCGTTACCCCCGGTTTCCGCCAGGTTTGCGCTCATACTGGCTATAGTAACCATGGCGACAGACGTGGACAACCGGGTTATGCCCGTTATGCCGAGCAGGACGCTCACGCTGTTGTTGTTTTGTTCAAACATTATGGATCATGGCAAGCAGACTTGAGACAAAAAGAGGACTAAAACTAAGATCAACATCTTTCGAGATGCCGAGAGCTCCACGTCCGCGACTAACTTCGACTTGACAAAGGAAGGTCATGAGTGATGCATGTACTTTATTAGACAGGTGAACAAATCTACATAAAACTAATCAATGTTATTTAGTTCAACATGATGAAATGTTAGAATATGATCTGTATGTTATTCAAATGTTGATCTAGCTTACTGCTAGTCTCTTACAGCCAACAAACAACCCAACTAACAACATTCAACACACTCACATCCCTTTAGTGTGATAGTGTAACTGTTAGAGCGAGTGAAACAGTGCTGCGTTACCTCAAGTTTAATTCATCTAATAAACTGACCTGTGAGTATTAATTCAGCACTTGCGTGTAGTTCGGGAGAATGAAATGTCCTTATTCCTTTATCCGCAGGACTTACGTTGCGTGTGGCGCTGGTATACGTCTAGCAATCGCGCCCTGCTTCATACCACAGTCATGTTAGATTGACGACAAGATCCATACTTACGCTTAATGCGAAATATGCATCATCAATATACGCCTTTGTTATTGTAAGAGGTTAGCGATCCCTGGTGGCGAAAATTCCTACATGTTGTACCTTTAAAGTTCGCAGACCACATTGCTAGAACTGCCCGGTCCTGCAGATTTCCCTCATGCAACATTAGGAGGATCATGCCTTTCCTATCACAGTATGCTACACAACTCCTTGTCCAAGCGCTTGTTCTATCCAGACTGGACTATTTTAATGCTCTCCTAGCAGGTCATCCAGCTTGCACTATCAAACCTCTGCAACTGATCCAGAATGCTGCAGCAAGAGTGGTCTTTAATGAGCCAAAAAGAGGAAAAACATCCAAATGCACAAGTGTACTGGTAATTGGTAATGCATGAGTTAGGTCAAAAGTAGACTCAGACGCAACACCCACGGACCGCTGACTGAACGACTGATGCATATGGCACACTTAACTGAAAACACCTTAACTGAAGTCGGCATCTGAATAGTTGAATTCTACAGGGTGCCCGAGAAACGTGTTTGAAGCATTCGTTTATCCGCCTGGAAACAAAGATGCCGTGACGCCAAACCCCCTCAAGGAAAAAGAACGCCGTTGTGTTTACAACTGTAACAATGAGTGCTTCCCAGTATCAACTAACTAAACGCTGGGTTTTTAAAAGTATGTAAAGTATGTAAAGTTGTTGGCATAGTTTTACACAACAGTCTGTTATTGTAGGGACATCGATGTTACACTTTCACGCCACTAAACATGACTCGGAACAAAACAAACTGTGAATGGTTGCTTTACATGTCAGTCAGACAGCCTCTTGGGCGGTGCTTGGTCAATGAAAGCTGTTATGGAGTCTAGACCTTCTGCCGTCAGTCTGAAGCTCTGGCTACGAGAGACTAGGTCAAAAGTAATCTAAAAGTAACAAAAAAGTAGTTCGAATATATTACCAAAAATGTGTAATGTAACGGATTACGGAACTAACGTTACTAATTTTCTCAGACACACGCACACAGTTATATACAGCTTGAAGTAACCCATGTCCTGTCCACATCAGAGATGAGATTTTATTTTTATTTTAATTATTCTTGATTCTCTGTAAATGTACAGGCAGCAATTCTGCAGCATATCAATGAGGTTTGTAAACGGTTGTAAAACATTAACGCTGAAAACTAATTAGAGATGTTTATTTTCTGCTGAATTAAGCGCTGAAATTATTCATCATTAGGAATCTGTTGATCCACGGACATGAACGCATGTCATCCTCCTGGACTCAAGAACTGTGGCTGCATTCTGATAAAGAACAAATCAACCAGTCTCAACAACAACAAAACATGAAACAGCCTCCTACTTATTCAATTCTATGGGGAAAAAATCAGTCATTTACAAATAACACCATTGCACACAGTGTGGGGAAGAGGCATTCAGATATATCTTGCCCTCGCTTGTGTGCTCCATTACGTGGACATTGTTATTCAAGTCATGGCAAGCTAGAGTCAATCAGCATCTCACAATAGCAGTCGATTATACTCTACATGCAAATAAACACGATTGAAACGGAACTGCATGGCTTCTCCAACCAAAACAAGGCATCAGATTGAAGAGGAAAAAATAAAATCAAAGCCTGGATTTGTCAAACTACTGCTGTTTTAGTGTGGCACTACATGCGTCGGTCACCCTACAGGCGCTTTATAGTCATGGATAAAATTGCATCTGTGCGCTTGCGAAAATGAGAGCAGATGAAAGCAGGGGAAGTGAGATTGTCTGACGTCTAGTAATTAAGGGACCTCTGGGCGTCTGATCAATAATTTCAGCGAGTGAAACAGGCTCTCTACGCTGGCCCCTGTGTTCGGCTGCTGCTGGATGCTCAAATTGGCTCCAGGTTGATGAATACAAATAGCAAGCTGATAAGCCTAGAAATAAACCAGCTCTGTCAGAGTCTGTGCACACAGCCAGCCACGTTCCACAGCAATTTTACATTGCCACCAGACTAAATAATGAACTATGAACAATAACGAAATGCTTTTCCCCCCTTCCATTGGCGTCAAGAGATTCTGTCTGCTTTTTTAAAGCTGAAAGCTCACACAGTACACAGTGGATGTTGTAGTAAAGCTTTGAGTATTTGTGCTGTGAAAAAAAACTGCCACATTGTAGCAGGTTGTAACAGGCTGCATCAGGAGCCAGCTTGGGTTTAGGCAGAGGCCAAAATACAAAGAGGTAAGAGCGCTCTGCCAAACAGAGCAAAGTGACCTTTGCAGCTGCCCTGCTATTTGCAAACTTTCCTCTTTGCTAAATGCCTTTGATTCAGTGACCACTGATCCATACGTTGCAAAACACCTACACACAAACCTGAGTCATGAGTAGTGCATGTTGAGGACTAGATCACCTCACCTGCGTTTAAGTGGCATTCTTTGATCTGGTACTGCAGCTCATTCTCATTTGGAATGTCCTTCCATGTGGCCAAGAACACCTGACGCTCTGTTGAGGAAAAGTTTACAGGTTATCAGATATGGGATTGGCCAATCAGTGTATATAGTATGTTCGATCCTAGCTACATCTCATCAATCTAGGGCTGTTTTCGACTAAGGATTTTCATAGTCGAATCTGATTCGTTAGATTTTGCCGTAGTCGACTGATAGTCGATCCTTTTTTTTTTTGTTTTTAGATAGCAGCTTGATTTTTTCCATTCAAACAAAAGAGCTAAAAAAAAAGTAAAAGAAAAACATGGTTTGTAACAAATACCTTTTATTCATCTAAAGCCAGATGAATAATTTTACATATTATAGGTTTCGTTGAATAAGCGCAAGAGATGGAGAGAGCGAGCGAGAGACCTTGTGTGTGTGTGCTAGCATTAATTACATGCGCGCACAGAGAGGGAGAGCGCGAGAGACCTTGCGTGTGTGTGCTAGAGAGTAGGCTACTCATTAATATGCACACGTCTCCCCAAAAATTATACTATAGGGTTTATGTCTGTGTTGACAAAAGAGTGGTAGAACTGTTTGTTTGTAAAGTTAACAAGCCTTACCCGTTTCAAATGAGCCATGTTGGTTGTCGTCGTGTGATATGAAAGAAGCTGCTGGCACAACTTGCACTTAACTTTCAAATTCTTTGGGTCATCTTTAACCTTCTCGAAATACTCCCACACTTTTGATGACTTTTTAGAAGCCATTGTGAGCCAATAAATCCGTAAATGTTAACAAATGTGGTCCAGACGTTACAGGCATGTAGTGTGCTGCTGCTGCTTGGTTGCATACCGCGCGCGGCGCGCCTATTTTGAAATAACGAACTTGAGCGCGCAAAAGACGCGATATGTGAACACACCCCCTACTATTCGACTATGAGGTTCATAGTCGAATCAGACCTCTCCGAATCGAATCGTCGAATCCTCGACTATTAGAAGTCAGCCCTACATCAATCCGCTCTTTTATTAAGCCTAAGCTCCATTAAAACCTCACGATGTGCTGTTTTTAGAGTGAGCATGTGTGCGTAGAGTGCTTGTACCCATTTTGCCGTCCTCCACGAAGAACACGTTGAGAGGGATCAGCGTGCTGAAGTAGAAGACATCAATATTGTTTTTCACGGCCACCTGCAGTGAGGAAGGTTGAGTGGTCAGACTTTTAAATACACTCCACCATATAAGGGGACTGAAACGCCTCTGCAGCCTGACTGCATTTTTGATACCAGCCTTATTTTCCAAATGGAAAAAGCTTTTAGCTGCATGGAAAATGAAAGAAAGGGAGAAGGGGAACAAGAAGAAAGGCACAAGAGCAGAAGAGAAGGCTGGTAGAAGTCAATGGTCAGACCCCGTTGATGAGCACTTTCATATTTTACACAAATGTTATTACACTCTAAACCGAGCCATGGAAATCCAATGAATAAATTATGGCACAATTGAGCCTTTCTATTTTTAGACAACCAGTGTGTCTATTGATGGCAAGAAAGTTTATTTATATTTTTGTTTATTAATAAAAGCACAATGAGCAGACTTTTTTTTCTGGATTAATTTAGGAGGAAAATGTGTTATTTTTCATGCTTTGGCCAACAACTGACAAATAGCTACCGGTAATATTAAAATGCTAGATTTTGTCCAAATAAATGAAAAATAAAAAATAGAATTAATAATTTTAAATGCTACAGGTAAATTTAGGCATCACAGCCTTATAATGTACGGTGTTAAAAAATATTACATTTAGTGTTATTAAATTACTAGCATTTTAAAGATTTTAAACATTTTAAGTTTGTGTCAGATGATGGCAAATGCAGGGCTCGCAAAATTTGAAAATCGGTGGTAGCCCTTCGGGCAGGCACTCTTCAGATTTTGGTAGCCCGAAATGAATTTTACTAGCCCAAATAAAAATACAATTTTTAATGTAGAAAATTGGTTAGGAGTCAAACATCAATCAAACACTTTTTCAAAACACAAATATCAACAATTGGAAATAAAATAATCAAATTAGAATCAATACAAATATGCATCTGGTTCTAACTGAACTGAAATTTGTGTGACCAGTGTGGATCATGAATCAGTCTGTGGCTCAGCCCCAATGAGGGTATGACTAAAAAAGTTAACACTTCAGTTTTGTGTCTAATGCTCACTATACACTAGTTTCATTAACACACAGATGGCAGGGTTTTATAATTACTGAGGTCCCGGATGTAAGGTAGCTAGTTAGGGAGGTTCGAGAAAATTAGTAATAAGTAATTTCAATCAGCATTACTGGACATGTGATTTCAGTAACAGGCGTTTGAACCCACTGTCCATTCTAATGGACAGCCACATTTGAAAAAATCCTGATTTAAAACTTGCAATTCTACAATCGATTTTTAACTTTAATTATTAAGTTCAATCCTTCTGCTTTACATACAAACCATAAAATACTGGAAAACATATAAAAATTTATAAAATAAAACCATAGAAAATGTTGCTTGCTTCTATGTTTGGAGTGAAGTGCTGCCATGCTTCTCTTCAATGTAGTGTTTTTTTTTTAAAATTACTACATGCAGAGCTTTACTGCCATTTGATTGGATGACAAACGTCCAATCTCATGGACTGCAGGCTTTAAACTAGGTGAAATGCTCCAGAAGTAAAAAAAAATTGGGGCTGACATGTGATGTCCATTGTAATGGACGCAGGGTCTGAATGGGATAATCAAAGAGGTCCTAAATTTAAGGTTGTCAGGGGGTTCAATTTTTTTATTTCTCTGATATGTGCATTAATCTTGTGCCCAACATGATGCAAACGGCTTTGTTAATGTTTCTCGTCACCTCAAAATGACAGTAAACTAATTATTAGGCTACATTACATGAATCACATTATATTAGCCTATTTTCAGTATATTAGTCTGATTATTTTTGTCATTCGATTAACATTTATGACCTAAAAAAACTGTCAAATATGGAAACATGACATCATGACTTTTGCGTAAACATACGCCACTTTCAAGTCAGGTGGCGTGTTATTTATACATATTTTGAGCTATCCGCGTGTATGCGTGTATGTCTACGCCGTTATGTCCGAGTGATCCGCGTGTATGTAACGTTACACAGTCTACACAGTCCACACCGTTAAATGTCCGAGCGAAACGAAGCAAAATGTACATCTACATCTGGGGAGCGATATTTTTCTTCCTAGGATGGTAGGGAAAGACTCCTAAATGCTATTAACCAGTGACGGGTAGGTTTAGGGACGGGGTTGGGGTAGGTCATATATATTTATATATACAGTAATGTAACGTCAAGTCAACGGCGTTCATAAACACGCTGAAAAGCGATTATGCGTGTTGATAGCACGCCAAAAATGGAAATACGAATTGGCGTGTCATACATAGATCAGTCTGAATATGAAATGTTTAGTTTAGCAACTTCTTACCTCGCACTTGACTTGACCATAAACTGAAGCGTCGAGTCGCACTGTTAAAAATCGCGCTCAGCAGCGTCTGTGAACATAAAGCCCGCCTACTTTGATTTGATTGGTCATCTCAAATATTCTGACATTGACGAGCAGTGACAGACCAATGAGAATAAGATGAACACACACACACACACACAGTCCTCTTTTTCTGACGTGCTCTCTGCTCGCGCCGCGCGCCGCTGTATATTGAAGATGAACGTGCTGAATCTGATTACAAGACAAAGCGAACGCGAATTTGTGTAGCTTACACTCAATCACACATTTTTAGGGGGGCGAGGCAGATGTTTAGGGGAATTTGATTACACTATTTCAGATAGCCCGTCGGGCCGGCCGGTTATGCATTTTGGTAGCCCGACTTGAAAACACAATAGCCCCGGGACGTCGGGCAGGCGATTTTGCGAGCCCTGAAATGTAATAAAAAAAAATAAAAAATAGAGGAAATTAGCATGCGCGGTTAAATATCGAATATTGGCCATTGCTAATAAATGTAAAAAATATCTCTAATATTGGCCAATAACCAATAAAGTACTAATAAATTGTTCATGCATACATAATATTTAATAGTAAAAAAAAAGAAACATATACATGGATGAATTGTACACAATTAGATCTATAAGATGCATTTAAAAAATAGATGAATTTTCATTTCATGGACCTATAATGCCTTCTTTCAAAGTTTTGTTTTTGGGGTCTACTAGAATAGATTTTCATGCTTGAATGTTCAACAAACATGTTATTGTTCACATTGTTGCAGCACCTCTCTTCCCAATCTGTCAGTAACACTATCTAGTTCCTGTCTCTATGAAGCCCCTCCTTCCAAAAAGCACGATGTGTTCTGATTGGTCGGCTAGACCAGTGTGTATGTGATTGGTCAACCATGTTGAGTGTATTTTGGAAATGTCACGCCCCTTTACTATAAACGCAAGTTTCAACACACTACCAGGCCTCGCCCCCATTTTTTCTGTATGGGCGGGAATCATTTAAATGAGGAATATTGTTAAATGTTTTTTCCCGGAGGAAAAATCAAACAATCAAGGTGTTTTTGCTTACTGATTTAGAGAATTACTCCGTTTGGAGTGAATTTGTACTTTGAAACTTTACAGACCTTTATCATGCTTTATAACAGCAACATTAGACACTAAAGAAAGTTGAAAATGTAAAAAAGCATAACAGAGGTCCTCTTTAAATTTTATGGAAAAGAGTGGCTGGCATTCTCTTCAAAATTTCTCTTTTTGAGTTCCACAGAAGAAAGAAACTCGCATAGATTTGGGTGAGTAAATGACAGAATGATGTAAAAAAAAAAAAAAAAACCTGTTTAATTAACATGGACATGGTCAGGTCATAGCGTCACCCAGCCACTCAAAGGGCATTCAGTTACTCTTCTGCTCATTACAAGGTTGAACTCATTAACACAAGCCATAAACACTCTACAGGCAGCTCTGCTTAATACCAAAGAGCCAGAGGCTTGACACAAGCAACAAGGAGAAAAGTCACAGAAAGGGATCCTTAAAAAGAAGATCAGATGAACCAAAGATATGGGAGGATGAGAGAAATAGAGAGGTGGACAAGTGTCAAGGAGATGGAGGAAGGAAATATGGTGGCACACCATGGTGTAAATGTTAAGGAAGGAACATAGTAAGAGCAAACTCAGCTAGTCATCCATCTCAAGATAAACCAACACTGTAGTATAACTAATGAGGCAGAAACATCTCGATATAAATCATATGAACTGATGATGATTCATAATGACATTTGTATCTGATTGATTATCAGCATTAGTAGACTAGCTGCCGTGGGCAAGTGCTCATTATCTAGAGTGTTTTAAAGGCATAAAATTGAATGTTTTGCAGCTGCTGTTCACCCAAATGATCTCAGTAACTAATGAAGCACGTGGGGACAACTGACTCAAATAATCAGAGACAAATGTGCCCGCTGTGCAGTTGAAAGCTTGGAGGTTTGGATACACAGTTATGTAATTTAAACATTAACGGCATATTTGTAATGGTTTATTTCCTGTGAGATGATTAATGCAAAGAAAGGGACCTCGGAGGGGCCCATTGGCGTGTGTGGGTGTTTATGGGGGTGTAAAAGTATGTGGCAAAGGGCAGTAATGCATCGTACCTGTAGGTTGTTTAGTGGGTCCATCTTCATCACAGGTCCGATGGTGTTGAGAGGGAGGGAGATGTCGATGCTTTGGCTGGGCATCAGTGGAGTGTGAACGGGGGAGAGTGTGTGGTGGGGATCACTCCAAAACTAAAGACAAGACAACAACAAAACAACAACGTGATTATAGTGTCTCACAGCTCTACTTAATATATCAGTTACAGGCTGTGAAGTAATGATTTACAAATACTCTAAAAATAAAACATAATATACAGTAAAATATTACTGTAATAAGTCGTTTTTAAAAGAAATTTAACTTTTTAAGTAGTTTAAAACTTGTGTACTTTTACTTGAGTACATTTTAAGCTATGCATCTGTACTTTTACTCCGCTATTTTCTCTCGGTTTGTAATTAAAAAAAATGTCATCAACGTGATTGGATGGGAAGAGAGTAATCGGGCATGTGTGTCCATGGTTTGCAGTGCAGTGTGTGAGTTCACTACTCACTGCTCCTAATGTGTGTGTGCAACTTTGATGGGTTAAATGCATAGGACAAATTCCAAGAATGAGTTACCATACTTGGCCTTCACATGTCACTCACTTTTCGAACAATGTGCATTTACGTTTAAATTTATAACATTCAGTGGACTGGAATTACAATGTAGTTCATGTTAGCTCACTATCTTAGCTTATTTCAGCGAGATTCACTGTTTGATAATATTAGTGATTCTCATTTCTTTATCTCAAAACCCTAAAACTGGCACCGTCCTGGAGAGAATTGGCTTGTTTTAATCTCTCTCTTTTTAACACATCTCTGGTGTGCGAGACTGATCTCTAATGAATTTCTTAAGGTTTTTGTATTCTTTGCACGGTACTGAACCTTGATATTTCATGTGATACAATAACTTGCTCAGTGTTTATTAAGGTCTTACAACTGATTTAATTTTTTCCCCATAGATTATTTAAATAGTGAGTGTACTGAAAACTTTTTCTTCTTTTTATCTCTGTAATAGTCTTTCTGTGTTGTTTTAATGTATTTTAAAAAGTTGGGAGTCAAAATGAAAACTGTTAAACAAAAGATAGAGAATTACAGTATGTACCCGTTTTAATTTGCACTGTACAGTATTTATTATAAGTGTAGAATCGGCAGCTCACTACTCACTGCACAAGAGTACTTTTAAATAAGCTACTCTTTTACTGTACTTTATCAAGTAGTTTTTTGGACATGTAATTTTTACTCTACTCGCACTACTTTTCTGGGAAAAAGTAATGGTAAAATTTAAGAGTTTCTCGCTATTCGGCCTGTAACATAAGAATAAAAATAAATAATCATAGTTTAAATAAATCACCATGTAAAAAATGTTTATTTAATCCTAAATAGATCTTTAAATTATCTAAAGAAAATTACCATCAGAAGTTTAGTTAGGAAATGGAAAGAATTTTTAGTTTTGTTATAATGGCGAAAACTCTAAATATACAAATTATAAAACATATTTTAAAAATGGTTAAAAAAGTAATGTTGTTAAATATTATTAAAATTTAAAATAACTGTTGCTATATTTTAATGATATTTTAATACATTTTTGTCTAATTTATTCCAGTGATGACAAAGCTGAATATTTTGCATCATTACTCCAGTCTTCAGTGTCACATGATCCTTCAGAAATCATTCTAATATGACGATTTGATGTTTAAGAAACATTTCTTATTATTAACAAGGTTGAAAACGGTTGTGATGCTTTACAATGTTGTGGAAAACATGATGCATCTTTTTCAGGATTCTTTGAAGATTATGAACTTTAAAAGCATTTATTTGAAATATAAATTTGTATATTAAATATGTTGTTAAAATATATATTTAACAATATTCATTTAAAAATCTGATAACAAAAAAAATCTATATACAAATTATATATAATAATTTAGTATATAAAATATAGCATATATTAAATGAAATGTTAAAATATAACTAAATAAAAAATATACTGTTGTTATTTATTATAAATCAATAATTACTCATAAATATAAAAGCTTAATTTTGGAGGAAAATATGCCACAATGATTCTCACAATCACAGACCTGTTCTTGTTGAACTGGATGGCAAAGTCAGTCATGTGCTGCAGGGCTTTATTGGTGAAGTTCATGTCCATGTACATGTGTCCCTGACGCCGAGAGAATGTTCCAGATATCTCCAGTCCTTTGGCCTTGACTGCTGGCAGCCATACCTTCAAAAACCACACCAATAAGCATTCAGTGTACCTCCCCCATTTTACAGTTGGTCTACTGATTAAATTAATGCTATGAGGACAACTAGTCATTCTAAACTGAAGGACGACACCTAATAGAGGAGTCTGACATCAACCCAAACTCACTCACCCAGATACTGTAGCTTACAAGAACTGAGCTGGCATCCAAAATGAAAAAAAAAAATCAGATAAAAAGAGACAAATTAACAAATGTTAGCAGCATGAGGCACCCAGGTATTTGATAACTCCACAAGGTAGGTCATAAAGTATCCTAATAAGGAGTAATTGTGCTCTGTCCTACTCCACTGACCTACTCTGGCTCTAATGGAGCTCGTATTAATGATGATTCCCGAGACTTCATTCCCCAAGGAGCTGTTCTGCTCGCGTTTATTTATGTAGCACATGAAGTGAATGCTCATGCTGGAGAATGGGAATAGACTGCACTTTTTGTCCTCGCAGGAAAAGGTCCTTCATTGTAAATTAAATGGCTGCTGAGAATATGTGAACCCAGTGGCACACAGTGCAGAAAAGACAGCAGCTTCTCCCTGAAGTTGGAGGGCAAGAGCTGGGCAATAATGCTAATCCATTACGCTGCATCAAAGCGGCTACTTCGAAGTTAATGACAGACAAGTGTGTCAGTACGTAGCTGGAAATAAGAAATGATGGGCCTCGCTGGTGGTTGGGTTCAGCTCTTTGGCGATTTCCAGTGCCTTTAGCTGGATGACGGCTCTAGTTATGGGCTACCCTTGATTTATTTTTTCGGCTACGTACTGATACACCTGCCTGTCAGTTTCTTAAAAGCTCCGCGTTTAGGACCACGGTAAGCTTTTCTTTGACTGTTAGCATTTTTGGGCTGGGTATCTTCTAACATTACACTCAGACACCATATTTCTTCATCAGTCCTGGGGGAAACACTCTTTTTAACGTATTTGGTGAATAATTGACATGTAAATGTGTAGACCTTGAATATAAAGGTGTTTTCACACTGGGCACCTTTGCTGCGGTCCGAGTGCAATTGTTCCTGGCGTCCCTCCTCCGCAGCGTTGGTTTGGCTTCAATTTAATATTATTGAAGTTAGAGCAGCACAATTAATTGTTAAAAGATCACGATTTCGATTCAAACACCTACACGATCTCATTCCTAAATGACAACAATTCGCCTGTCTATTAAATATTTTCCTTAACCACACAATATCGTAATTTTTGTCTTACAATAATTCCAATTATCACAGAAGTACTGGGATAGTGCACCGATGTCTACAGTAGTGTAATAGAGCAATATAGAGCAAATCCCCTTTTAAAAGTAACATGGCGCATCAATTAACGATTGTATCGATTACATTGTTACAACTGTTAAAGTGACTGTTAAATGTACTTGTCATTAAATAATAAAATTGAGAGATTTGTTCAAAAATGCTGATTCATCCAGTAATGAAACAAGTTAAGTATTTATGAGTGAGTCATTGAATCATTTATTCAAACCATTAAAAAAAAAAATCGAATTATTTTCATTAACATTTAATGAAATTAAGTAGACTGCATCAACTAACATTTTGTCATAAACTCTAGTGATTTACATGTTATTTTATTTAGTTGTCTATTCAGAATCGTGGGAGAATCGTGATCTTAGTTTGAAACAAAAAATCATGATTTCAATTTTTTCCAGAATTGAGCAGCTCTAATCGAAGTTTCCATCTTCCGTCATCACAAACGTGCACGCCGCACAATAGAAAACAGAACGCAGGTTAACTTAATACATTTTGTTTTTTCTTTATTTGGTGCTATTATGCGCAGCAGAGTAAACAACACTCAGGTTTACTGTATGTGTCGCATGAAGGCGGCTTTCAGCTGCTTGAGAACAGACTCTTTTGAGGAAACAGTTGATTGCCATTCATTTGCCGCCCTGATTGCACTCGTTATGAGCGATTACACTGCAGGCTCACTCTCGCTTGTATCAAAGATAAAACATCAACACTATCATCCCTTACATGTGTTTTATTGAACTAAATACATCATCATCGGCTAAAAAGCATTAGCAGGTTATTATTCTTCCAGAACAAGCGCGCACCCGAGTCCGTGTTGCTTTCACGCGAATCGTGGCACAGTTCGAGGGCAACCGAACTCAGGTAGTCTCAGGTTCGGTACCAATTCTTCATGCAAACCGTGCCCCGTTCCGAACTAAACTGCCAGTGTGAACATGCATTTTTTCAGATGTATTTCCAAAAAAACCACTGCCTTATATTCTGAACAATACGGTATTTTAAAAAGCATAATATTAATATTGTTGCCTATTATTTGGAATGAAATTTGCACTGTGAATGTGTCTGTGATGCCTAAAAAGCCATCACTAGGTTCTGAAACAGAGCTAAAGTTTGTTTGATGATTGTTACGGTAAAAATAATGTCAAGTTCTTGTTTTCTGTAGTTCAGAATTGGTGAGTCACTAATCAAGCAACATCTCTGGTCTGACTTTGATCTCGACTACACACGCTCCTCGGTATGAGGAGTTTGGTGAATTTGGAAAGGTTCTGGCTGTTTTCATTGGTTGGCTGGCTGCTTAAAGGTCAGAAACAAAGGCGAGGGGTTGTGGTTTAAAGATACGCGGCGAGTAGCACTCACAGTTTTAGGTGTCACATATCCTCCGGTAGCAGTGGACATTCCTGTGGACAACTCAAACAGGTCATTGAGCCCACTGCTGAGAGCAGCAGGTGTAGGAGACGGCGCAAACGTGTTGGGCACTGATGACGGGATAAAGTTTTGGCCCACCTGAGTGACACACACATAGGGGTCAAAGGGTTTAATCTACTTCTGCACATGTTCATGTAAACCTTTAAACAAAAGCAACAGGCTTTCAACACGTAGGTGCAGAATTAGAGAAAAATGAACTGCATTTTGATATTACGGACAAACTACATAAGAGCAGTACAAGATACAAACAAGAAATGTAGGTACAAAAAATCTCCAGGGTCATTCTGTCAACACAACAAGAGGTACCTGGCATTTATTTTTCTTTTTTTTACTCTGGTGGAAAATGCATAAATAAAGAAGAAAACCAAATTATTAAATGCCGAGTAATCCACTATTTTGTAGGAGGGGGACAAATTTCACCTGAGATTTAGAGCCAAATTACAGGGGCAAAATGACTTTAGAAAGATGGTAACATAATTATCTTATTTTTAGACAGAGATTGGTAAGTCTATTTGTAACATCAACTGACTTAAGCAATCCTTGTTGTATTATATGCCAATGGAAACAGTCCAAAAATAGGAAAAAACACTTTTCGCAGAAGTTTTTTAAAAGCATGCCTGTAACTCAAGTATTAATAATAATTAATTACATTTATATAGCGTTTTTCTCTGCACTCAAAGCGCTTTACATAGAATGGGAGGGATCTCCTCAATCACCACCAGTGTGCAGCATCCACCTGGATGATGAGACGGCAACCATATTGTGCCAGAAAGCTCACCAACTTAATGGTGGAGAGGAGACAGTGATGAAGCCAATCAGTATATGAGGATGATTAAGGAGGCCATTGGGATTTTTTGTGACCACAGAGAGTCAGGACCTCGGTTTAACGTCTCATCGTCTTCCAGCAGCAACCTGGTTTTCCTAGGAGATCTCCCATCCAGGTAATGACCAGGCTCAGCCCTGCTTAGCTTCAGTGGGCAACCAGTCTTGGGCTACAGGGTGATATGGCTGCCGGCTATTTAAGATATATTCATATTATTTTAGATTCTAAATCTTAATAAACATCTCTTTTGATATCTTCATTCTTAAAGTTCTATACGGTTCAGTCCCAGAGATATGGGAATCTAAATGTGACTCCGTGAGTTACATTTTAGACATTTTCAGTGGTCAAAAAACAAATGTGGGTTACTTTGTATACAGCTGAAACAACATAATTTTTCCTCTCTTGTGATCTGGCTTCAAATCAATGAAACTAATAATTTTAACCACCCTTTACAAAATAGTGGATTACTCAGTAAAAGTTCATCAATGGCATTTAATATTTTGGCTTTCATCACTATAAGATATTATGTTTATCTTTCTTCAGAAGAAAAAAAAAAGATTTTTTTAGCTGAGAAAAGTTTTTTTTAAAACACAGAATGACCCTTCAGTACTTCAAAGACATCTTTAGAGAAGTTACACATCTTATCAACACAAAGCAGAATGGACTTTTGTGCATGCAACAGAAAAAAACAAAGCAGGACACACAGGTAGGCATCTATTCTATAAACTATGAAGAATCAATGAAGAGTGCACAGCATGCTGAGAGTGGACAGGTGGATACGAGCGGAGAGAGAGGAGCTCACTTACTGCAGGACTGCCCCAACACCTCCTCCCAGATCTCCCCCGAGCTACAACAGAGAACAGAAGACCCATTTCCAGGCCCACAAACAACATGGGAGAGAGAGAGAGAGACAGAGAGAGATGTAAAGGATCCATTAATAACAAAGATTTCCCTGTTTACAAAGGAAGTGATGTCACAAACAATGATTAAAGCCTGAAATTTTGCACTTTTTTTCTTGCCATGGTAAAAAAAAAATCAACGTCAAAGAGTACTCATGACTGAAGCTGAGCAGAGATACATCATAAGCCGAAAGCAACAATTCAGCTTTTGTGCATCAGCAGAAGTCGTTGAATTTAAGGAAAAATAGCTTTGTGAGTGAATCATTCAAACAGTTTTGGTGATCATTGACTAGGGCTCCACAATTAAAAAAAAAGATAAAAAAAAAAAGCGATTTTTTTCTGATGCAATTTAAAAAGTGATTTTAAAGAGCTTAAGGTTTGCTGTGCTTGTTTTAAGGGCCACACAATTTGACAAAAAATTGTGTGATCATATCAATATGACTATAAAATACTACTAGAAACAATAATTATGATTATTAATATTATTTTAAATGAAAATAAACAAAATAAGAAATATTACTAGAAGTAAAATTCTTAACCTTTTTGGTAACAAGATTATAAATGCTTCTTAGTAAAAAATGTGGGGAACTTATATGCGTGTTGCATTTTCAAATGCACACTATAAGCGACACACAAATCTGTTGAATGTTTGCAGTGTGTAGTGTTTGCAAATATGAGAGACATTTCTCAATTTTTTATAATGTTCCACAGAAGAAATCATACAGGTTTGGAACAACATGAGGGTGGGTAATGATGACAATATTTGTGGGTGATCTCTTTTCCTTTTCACAAACACACAAACACATGATTATTCGACATCTCTTCCACTTCGATCAGTTTTTGGTCTAGCCAATTGCGATTGGGACAAGCGACACTACATTTTAATGGTTATACTTAGATTATATTTGTGCACCGAACATCCCAGCCCACACTTAAAAGTCATAGAACCGAAGTATATTAATCAAATATGGATGAGGGAATGATGGAAATATTAAGACAAAACCATAAAGATCCACAAGGAAAACCACAGCAAAGACTCCCACTGGAGATGCCTCATAGAAGTAATGAAAACACTTGTGTTTTTGAATGAGTTTCAAGTGCATTTAGAAAGTAAATGTTGCAAAGTCTGATTGCATAAAACTCTGTAGATTCTTTCCCCAAGCCCACATTCCTCTTACTGACCTTCCGCCATACAGTCACCTTGATTTTTATGGCGAGAAAACCAGCATGATTAAACAACATAACAGATTCATGCTCAGCAGGACACAAATCTCAAGCTGAGCCATAAAGTGCAACAACAGGCATGATTTAGGGTTTGGTAGAAACGGAAGGTTTTGCCAAATGCAACTGATTCATAATGTGATTCTAATTAGATGTACTCTGTGCCCCAGACATGCTAAACGTCAATGTTAATCTAGCTAAAGAGGGCGTTGAGACTGCGAGTTTAAAAATGCATGCCTTAGGGTGCTGAGTCTGCAGTGTTCATCTCTTTGAAACACTCTCACGACCTTGAGCAGTCAGATGGTTCTGCAGACTGTTGAATGTTTAACATTCCTCGGCTCTGAACATTGTCTCCTTGACAGAGAGATGAGGAACACACTGGTATTTTATTGGAATGACTCATTTAATGACTCAGCAGGAGCATGTTCATTGTATTGAATACAAAGCTTTGTGCCAGTGTTAAGCGTGAGTTTGCGCAAGGTGTTAAATTGTGTGGAAAGGAAAAAAAATGTTGCAGTTTGTTTGACAACCCATTCCACCTGTATACTTCAGTCCATTTTGAGTACTGGATTTTTGTTCGATTCAATGTCAACACATTTACACACGTTTTGTTTTTCCTCATTTTTATATACTTTAACTATATGGTATATTGTGTTATTTTCATTTGTTTACACACAAATTATCCATAGTTGCAGGGTTTGAAATTAACACACGTCAACCCGCCAGATGAGGGTAGAAATCAACTGTGGCCGGTAACGCTGTCAAATCACTAGCCAATTTGGTGTGTTATGTTTACTCACTTTGCTGGGGAATTCATGTAAGCCAAATCTGTGCATATTTAGCGCAAATACTCAACTCATGATTAACTACACAACTTTATATATATATATACAGTGGTTAAAGTGGGATTTGGCAGGTGGGGGAACCCTCAAATTTTGTGTAGGTGCAACAGGGAAAAATGACTCTCAGTGGGACAACATATTGAGTATCGTGGTATAACAATACTTTTGGGGACAAGACTGTCACTGTGGCACCAAGTATCACAATATTTATTTACTTGATATTTGAATGTTTTTATTTTGGTCCATTAATGATATGATGACGATACTATGTTAAAATTGCTGAACACTGGGACAAAAATTGAGCCTTGGCACTGTAGCCAATCCAAATTTGGATTTCTCTGACCTACAAATGTGCAATATAAGGCTTTTAAAGGCCCAAAAAAAAAAAAAAATTATTAATAATTTTAAATTATTTGTCAACACCGGCTCTCCTCATCTCCATCTTTCTTTTTCTCTCAGTCTCCTTATCCTGCCCAATATCTTCCCCTCCTAAAGCTGAATTTTGACTGATAGTCTTTTCATTTTCTTCTGTGTCAGTGAAGAAAGTAAACATATAGGCTCAACTGATATTTATGTTTTATGAAACATTTTCTTAGATAAGTTAATTTACTCAAGTCTACCAGGTTAGTAGGAACCTTCTACAAGCTTTGGCATTTTAAATAATACAAATTATAGGCTACGTTTAACGCAGTTGGTGTAATTGGCAGACGTTCCCTCGTCATGCGCTGTGGAAGCGCGTCAAAGCATTCTCATGTATAAACATGCAACATTAATGCAAGTAGATGATTTTGAACGAATATTTAATGTCGATATACAATGGTTACATAATGTTAAAACTAATCCTGCTATTGATATATTTGTAAGACTGCCGACCCTATAAAACAGTGGCTAGGGAAAACAAATGTCCGGCGAAATATCGAAACTAAAACTAACTTTACCGCGCTCAACCACTGTGAGTGCATTTCACGCATTTGTAATTGCGCGCCTTCAGCGGGGAGGAAGGGAGGAAGAGAGGTTGGTCGGTCCATCGGGACCAGCGAGATTCGTTGAGATTAATGAATCTATTTATTTATTAATTTATCTGAGGTGCCGGAACGTCGTTCCGGACCGTTCCGGCCCACTTTAACCCCTGCATATATATAATATATATATATATATATATATATATATATATATATATATATATATATATATATATATATATATATATATATATGCGGTGACGTAGTTAATCTGATTTATTTCCTTTATTATTTTTATTATTCATTTTTTTTTTTGGCTAGTAGAAGTTCTGATTTGCCGGTAACATAATTTAGAAGCCAAATTGGCCAGTGTGTGAAAAGTTCATTTCAAACCCAGTGTAGTTGTTATCAGTTTTGGTAATAAAATAAACATTGTCTTACTTGCAGATCATGTATTAAGTGTCTGCATAATCTTCAATATTGACTAGTACTGGCTACTTGAAAATTCATAATTCATTCAATAATGATGTCAGACAGACAGATGCCATCAAGTGAAGGAGTGAATGAGCAGTGAATCTCAATGATGATGAGTCTATCACTCGTCTAGAGACGGGATTCCAACACCTTTCCTTACACCCTGCTCAACACGACTTGAGCTAGAACAGCTCCTTCACACAGCAGGTGGCCGGTGTCTCAATCCTGGTTTGTTCAGGGCACCCGTGCAAGGCTGGTAACTTCTCCAATCTGGAGAGAAGATTGGCCTGAGTAGCAGCACATGCGCTGCCCAGATATAAACTCTTCACATGTGCCATGCTGGAGGTGCTTCCTCCTGAAGCAAGATGCCTGCTTGACAAATCCAATTATTCACGAGGAGAATGAGGAAACAGCCCTTTTGTGGCTCCAGGACAAAAGATATGGACAAATGGTTTCTGGATGTGAGGTTTCTGGCATATACCCGCAATATTTCCCACAATATTCATTAAAGGGATTGTTCACCCAAAATGAAGATTCTGTCATCATATATTCACCCTTGTGTCATTCCAGGCAGTGTAATTTTCTACAGAGGAATGCAAAAGAAGGTATTTTGCTGAACGAAGGTATAATGCTTCATTTTTGAAGCTCAACAAACCCTGTCCCCATTTACTGTCAGTGAATGGAAAAGAGCAGCTAATGCTACGTCTACATTCAACCAGATGCATTTGAAAATGGCTAGTGTTCTCTCCGTCCACACTAGTGTTTTCAAGCATTTTGCAAAAGTTTCACATCCACACCGAAACATCGGAAAACGCCAAATTAACCGTATTGTGCTTGCTATTCTTCTAGCAGGATCATTTTATTTAGCAAAATATCTCACCATTCATTCACTGATGCGTCCAGGTCGCACTCACTCAGCATTATATATTTGGTGTATAACTGCTCTCATATTTTGCTGTAGGACAGCAATTGTGAATAAATTCAGTAATTTTCACAGTAAAGCAATTGCAGTAATATGAGTCACATGACTAAAAATGCATGATCGTTTTCGAATCCCTCAGTTTACAAACTACAACGCAAAACGGCGTTTTAATGTATCCACTTGGGAGTACGTTCTACAAAAAAAAGTAAAACGGATTGGAATTGGGATGTAACAATATATTGCGCAATACATCAATGCAACAATATGTATTGTGGATAGCGACAATACACTCACCAGCCACCTTATTAGGTACACCTGTTCAACTGCTCTAATTTAATGCAAATATCTAATCAGCCAATCACACATCAGCAACTCAATGCATTAAGACATGTGGACGAGGGCAAGATGATCTTCTGATGCTCAAACTGAGCATCAGAATGGGGAAGAAATGTGATTTAAGTGACTTAAGAAAATGTAGAATGGTTATTGGTGCCAGACAGGCTATTTCAGAAATCTAATGGGATTTTCACGCACATCAATCTCTAGGGTTTACAGAGAATGGTCAGAAAAAGAGAAAATATCCAGTGAGTGGCAGTTCGGTGGGTGAAAATATCTTGTTGATGCCAGAGATGAGGAGAATGGTCAGACTGGTTCCAGCTGATAGAACAGTAACTGAAATAACCACTCGGTACAACTGCCAAAATTTCCCATTTAAATTTTTTTTTGGCTTTGTTCAAAGTATCGTGAGAGTATTATATTATGACATCGTTATCTGGTACCGAACTGAATAGTCACATGACTATTGTTACACCCCTAGTTTAAAATGTCTTGAGAGTAAGTAAATGATGACAATATTACTTCTTGGATGATCAATTCCTTAGATGTAAATGTCAGGATAGTGTGCTGGATTTTCTTTTTCCTAATTGAGTTTTGGTAATAGACTATTGTCCTATGCACCTATCAATTATCCACAGATGTGCCATGTAATTATTTATAAATTTTAAAAATATATATGGCCAATGTTTACATTTCTCAGTGTGTTCACTTTGTCCTTTTATAGAGCATGCACATCCAGATTTGTGCACACCACGACCAAACATTTGCTGTTGAGTGCAAGATTTTATGTGGGTTGATAAATGCGTATGAGACAGACAGACTTTCAGCACTGGGGTTCTGGTGCTGTGGTTGCAGTGGGTTTACAAGAGCAGGGGCTGTGGCTAGAATGATATAACACTTTTGAGCTCTGCTACAGAGTCAAAACACTTCATATACAAAATCTCTCCACTACACATCGAATACCATCATAATTTGGCTACGCTACGCACATACAAGTGCATTTAGCCCAGAACACAGCATTGTTTTGGATGTTTGGTAAGACCTGACGCAAAACATACGTCATAAAAGCAGTTTTTTTCATTTAGGTTTGCTGTTAAAAAATGACCATGTGAACGCTAAGCAAACCAGGACTAAAATGATGGTAGCACTTTATATTACAGTCCTGGACTTTTGGTTCAAACCAAAAGAACCGAACTACACGTGTGAACAAAATACATTCTTTTAGTTCATTATTTGTAATGATAAAAACTGAAATTTAAAACAAATTCAAAATGGATGCATTTTCACTAATTGTCTAATGCACAACAGGACCGTATGCCTACATAGCTTGCTTTCCATTATATGTACACTTAAAACTGCACAAATAGACGTGATCAGCCTTCAGTTTCCTACATTATATTTCATGTTTGGATTTGCAAGCAGTACTCAGCATTGTGTCAATAAAAGATGAGCGTTTGATTGGAATCACAATCCCCTTCCAGTTAAAAAGATGACCTCGCTGCTGTTTCACCCAGTGATTCTTAACTTTGCTGTTCACTGTGATCAGGCAAAGCTTGTGAGATGTGGTGGCCATGGTAACGAGTGTGGTTATTGCTCAAAAGTGAAATATACTGCTGCAATAATATCACACTGAGCAGAGTGCCCTGAAACCCCTCAACCACACCTGCACCAGTGAACGCACTGCCCAGGCTGAACACAAACCACCAGAGAACTAGTCAACTTCAATGAAAACCCAAGTCATTCTGACCAGAGCAACAGCTGCATGGGCGTCTCGGAGGACACGACTGCAAATTTGAGCTCACTGAGCTTCCAGGAATATAATTACAAAACCAATTAAAAATGGAATTACATAAAATAAAATAAATGACTAATACTTAAAACTAAAGATGCACCAGTCGACCAGCCAAAAATAGAACCAGCAGGTTTGTAGTTTTGTTTTGGCCAATCTCTATTTGGGACTTGCACACAAACTGCATTGCAATTATTTCCCAAAATGTAATTTGTGTGGAAATATTACAAAGTATGCTCGAAATATAGCGATGCTCGAAAAACAGGTAGAAAAATGTAAATATTGATATTTTGGGGTGGGGTTTATATGAATGTATCTCTGAAGGCAACTGACTGTCTTCAGAAAGGGATGCCATTTTCTTTTCTCTTATGACAGTATAAAGTAGTTTATAAGCACAGCGTTGCTTCGTTTATGGCGGTACCCGAAGAAATCACTGCTGTTACATAAGCGCCACCTACTGTCAGAGAGTGAATTTTCATTCAGTCCATCTGCTGTTTTTGTTTTGAGCAGGTGTGTTTTATGTAGGATAATTTCACAAATCTAAAGTCAGACCATTCTGTATTAGTTTTAAATCTTGAAATTATACATCTAATTCAAATAAAAAGAAAAACATCTTCCTTTGCACCATGATAAAATTCAGTGGTTGCCTCATTTCAAATGGCTATGGATATTTTTTGCGTGTTATAGAGCAAATAAACAACAAATAAATTTACTTACACAAAGAAATAAAAAAATCGGCAACCTTTATCTGTAAATTATCTTCTAGAAATGATCTATAGAAATTGGAATCGGCCATGAAAAATCATGATCGGTGCATCACTACTTAAAACATTTCTACTGATCTGTAAATAGAATTAGCAACCCCTATTCACAATTAAGTGACCATAGTTTCTGCTAAAATACCACAGTTTCAACAGAACTGGTGTTAGTACTATAAAAATCTTTAAAAATGTCATATGCATCTCCATCAAACAGCATTTCTGTCATTGTATAATTTCTTTTCATGGTGACAGAAAAACTTTTTTTTTTTCATTTTAGGTAAAAAACTAAACATCCTTAAATTTTTTTTTTTTTTTACAAAACTTAGAGAGGTTTATGCTTTAAAACACACACAAAAAAACAACCTTTGAGGTAAGAAAAATAAACGTAATTATTATCTTAAAAAATTTGGCTTGGTAAATGTTTCCAGTCCGTTTATATATTTACTGAAAAAATTCTGAATAATAAACAGATTTTTGCAGTGCACAGTTTTACTGTTGTAACAGTAACTGGAGAAACCATGGTACTCTTACGGAAAATATGGTCATCATTGTAAATTGTTGTAATCGGTGGACATTAAGATGATAAAATCAAATCCACCAACAAAACATAGAATTATAATTCAAGAACACGCACCAAACTGTCAAGACCACCTCCAAGGAGATCCACAGCGCCCATCTGCATGGAAGACACCTGGGGCACGTTGACGGGGGACCGAGGTCCAGATTAAGCAGGTCTCCCAAGAGGTCACCCTGAGATGGAATAACTTGGGGTTGATCGATGGAAGCAGCTTGGCCAGTACTGACTGGACTCTCCCCGGTGTCGATACTGCAAAAGAATGATGATACACGCTGAGATGTGTAACACTAAGTGAAACTAAGTGAACAAAAGGATGGGACCGACAAGCCCTTTTTTCATTGTTTGATGAAGAGGACAACGTAGGTACTGTGTGGCACTACTTACGATGAGTCCCCCATTGTATTACTAGACTGAGACTGATTCAGAGAAAAACAAATAACAGGGATGCCAGACCTTTTGGCCAAAGACTTACCATGACTTTGTGATTTTTAGTTGTGATTATTAGATTAAGGGCCATATTTGCTAAACAGGAAAAAAAAAGGAAGGATCGCAATCCCATAAAAGCGCAGATGGGAGTGGAAAGTTCAGCGGGTGATCTACTGACAATGCACACATTAAAGAACAAAGCTCTTTTACATTATGACCAACACAATCTACCAAGAGCAGAGCAAATTAGCGCAGGGTCACAAACCAGCAAAAAGTATCTTGGCAAATGATAAATTTAGATAGCATCTTCCTCTGGCATTCCAAATAAATGAACACATCCAAATAAATGAGTGGTAAAAATTCTCTACACTTCTACCACGCACTCTCGGTTATTTGCAGTTCCTCCTCCAACAGCAACTATCCCAGCCATGTCAAGCACTAAATGGGTTAAGACATGCTTTATTTAGGCGGTAAATAGTCTCAGACATCACGCCCACAGACCATTGGCTGAAAGTCTGATGCATGAAGTGCAGAAAATGGGAAACACTTAAGGAGTTTCAAAGTGGTCATCTGGATTTTAGCGAGACGTGTGTCGAAAACGGAGCCGTTGTGAAGCCAAACCCACTCATGGAAGAAGAAATCCGTCGAGTTTAGAACTGTGACAATGACCGCTTACCAACGCTGTATTTTCATAGCATGTGAAGTTCGTGGTACCACTGTTCCAGTAAACTTAAATCTTGAATGAATAATTTATTAGATGTACAACAGTCTGTTATCAAAGGGACACAGACTTTACGTTTTCATGCCCTTAAACATGACCCAGAACAAAACTAAGAGTGATTGGTTGCTTGACATGTCAAAGTCAGATGGCCTCTTGGGCGGCTCTTGGTCAATGAAAGCTGTGACAGAGACTAGACCTTCTGCCATCATTCTGAAGGTCTGGCTACGCAAGACTAGGCGTTAAATAATGGCGCAAATACCAGTAAACTGACTACCTCAAACGATAGTAAACCACACTGCATGATTTAAATACTCCTCCCATGAATTTAGCGTCTGAAAGGGAAACTCTGTTGGAGTGCATATGCAATAAATCCAGAGGCAAAGAAATTAAGTAAATGAAAGTGTCCACAACTTCCATCATTACATTTTCACTGCATGTCTTTAGTAAATCCCAACAGCAGTTGTTTAAAGCCAAAAGAGGGTTTGCACTGGTGCAATCTGTTATTAAATCTGGCCCAAAGACTTTTTAACCCATATTACGGAGCTCATACTTATAAAGAGCAATTTCTAGACAGCCAATGAAATATTCAAGAGTTTTAGCTAGATCTTGTTTTAGCCGTCTTAGTACCTGCCGTGCTGGATGGGCAGATGTTTACGGTGAATGCCGTGGCTTCCTTCCACAAAGGCAGTGGGGGGTTTGTGGTAGACGGAGGCCAGCGAGCCGATGTGGCAGATGAGCTCGTCCAACAGGGTGGGCTCAATCAGGTCCGTCTCCTCAGAGATCAGAGGCTTCTCAGACAGCACGACCTCTTTAGCGGTCACAGGGTCGGTGGACAGCAGACGCCAGTAGATGTAGCCACGATCACGCAAGTCAGGGTTATCAGAGTCCTGAGATGGAGAACGAGACCAGGTGGAAAGGAAAGGAAATATAACACTGATCTGAGATGTGACACTATGATGTGAAAGTTGTGATGTGTAATGCTAATGTTTGAGTAAACAGAATTAAATTGCCTGTGTATAGGTATATTAAATCTGTGCATTCAGTCTTAAACTGTTTCATTAATGTTAATCAAACAACAAAAGACAAAGAGAAAATCACTCATTGCTCTTTAGTAGATTTACTAGGATTAATCTATATTTATACAGTCAAAACTATGCAGTGTTGTTTTACATTAGATCACTTTCTGTTCATTTTTATTATTTATTTCCCAGGAATGCTGTATTTGTTAATGTCTAAGCTGTTCCTAACCACCTCTAAGAGAGGGAATGGAATATGTGGCACATGTTGCTTGCCAATAAATAAAGAGTTGTCAATTCAAGATACTTTCTCATCTCTTAATTGTTTTATACTTAAAATACATTGTTGTTAAAAATAGTGTTAATTATTTTGTTGATCTGTGATCAATAATCGCCCAAAAATCCTGGACGGAACATCCTTAATTGTAGTGTAACACTATGGCTTGTAATGCTCAAGCACATCTCACCTGAGTGGCCAGACTGAGCACTTGCTGAACCAGCTCTTGAGTCTCTGAAGGCTTCTTCAGGAACAGCTTCACTATGGCTGTCAGGAGAGTCAACTGGACCTGAAAGCAACAATGCAGTGGATACTAAATCAGCTGATGTCTCTTCTTTTAAAGAAACTATTTACTATAAAAAAATTAAATTAAATGAAACAGCAAAACAAAGCACAAAACATAACACACACAAAAAACACACACTGTGAGTTGGGGGGTGTTCCAGAAAGCAAGGTTAACTTACCGTCACATATACCTTGAACTTTCAGTTGATTTACCCAAACCTTGCTTACTCGAGGTATGCAGGTCCCAAATCCACAGGGCTGGAGTAAGTTCAGCCAAACCGGAGTATGTTTCATATCACAAGCATCAACAGAGCATTGAGCATCACGTGTTTTGTTGCTGCCCATATCAATAATGAGAGCGTTCATTTTGGAATGGAAGCGTGACGTCCGACCCTCTCATTCATTAATATGGGCATTGACAAAATATGTGCAGCTCACACTCCATTGACACCTGGTTGTTTGAATCGAGATTGTGATCTTTTAATGATTAATCGTGCAGCTCTAATATACTGTACAAACTGTATACATTTATATTATATATATTTATTTATAACATAATATTGTGCGATCGGTCACACCCACTGGACCCTTGTCAATCAGTATGCGCTGAATACCTCTGAAGTAAACTAACCCTGATATATAACCAGCTCCGGAGCAGGTAATGTTCAGAAAGTAAGTTGTTATGGCTACTTACCTATAAAGTTGAGGTTATCCGCTTACTCAGAGTAAACCTGGGTATGTCACATAACCTGCTCACTGGAATACACCCAATCTAAAACAATAACAATGTCAAACCTGAGTGCTTTCATCATGGAAGCCCTCAAGGAAACTCTCCAGGAGCTCATCAGCATTGTCGATACGCTCGGCATATTCGCCCACAATCCAGATCATGGCTGCTCGAGCGTCGGGCTCATCCAGAGAGTCCAGGTTTTCACACAGAGTGGCAATTATGCTTTCATATCTGTGCAGATAACAGAGAGGTGATTCAGCATGCGATTAATTACATGCTCTTTCGTTCTACATGTCACCCATTTATTTTTATTTTTTTTGACAAACTGATATACTCTGTCTGTTCCAAAACCTAGTGAGTTGTGTACATAGGGTCAAACGTGGGCTTCTTATGTTATCCAAATAAAGCTGAGATACATCCTTTTAGTCTAATTCTAAGGTATATATTCTTTACAGATGAGATAAGACAATCCCAGAATGCATTGTGACAAGCTCATGGAAAAAATAAAGTCAAAGTAGTGGAGGGGACAAGAAAAACTGTGATTTCATTCAGTATCAATAAAAATAGTTCAGATGAGAGTTATGAACTGACTTGTTGGGGTATTTGCGGAAGATGTCCCTGATGACCACAATGGCCTCTTGCACAACATAATTGACTTTGGTCTGGATGAGGTCCAGCAGGGTGCTAACACAACGCTCAGCTGATTGCTGCACACACAGATATAAGAGGAAACTCAGTCACAGCTATAAATGAGAAAACTCATCAAGGCACTACAGCTCTTAGAACACAATATGCAACAAAAAAATTAATAAATGTTTCTTATGCTTGATGTTAAGTAATCAAAAAGCAAGCTAAATAGCAGAGATTTATCCAGACATTTCTATAGGGACTAAGACTTACCTCCACTTTGATGGCACAACGGCCGATGGCTCTAACGGCTTTCCGAACAAAGTCTACATCCACCTCAGTTGCATACTCCTTCAGTTCAGCCAGAACCTACAGAAATCAACATCATTTTAAGTGGATTTCTATAGAAACAGACTGTGAAAGTGACAGAAAGGGGAGTCGGTAACTAATAAAAATTTGTGAAAGAGTCTAATATTAATGTCTAACAAACAGACATATTTACGGAGGAAAAAGCTAAATGACATGATACAAATAAATTAAAAATATAACAAAGATGTAATGTATTATAACGGAATGCAACGAAGCAATTGTTGTCAGATGCAGTGTAATCATTGTAATGTTTTAGTTAAACACAATGACAAACAGTCATTACACCAAAAAGAAAGTGTAAGACACCAGTTCCTTCTAAGACACACTTCAAAGCGATATGTAATTAGAGGGACAAATCGACGATGCAGCTCTACTGAAAGTTAATTTGTTATCTTTGCAAAACAAACTGTGCACAATCAATTATGAAATTAAAGCGCAAAATAAAATTGTACATATTTAGCATTTTATACTCGTACATAAAAGACTAAATCAAATAGCAGCCCATTTGCACATAATTAATATTACAGTTTTAAATAACATTCAGCTGAACATTTTTCATTTGAAGAAAAGTGCTGATACATTTTCCTGTTAATCAAATCTAAATCTCAGGGGAATGCTACCAATGTTCTAGCAACATTTTTTTTTTTTTGCTAGAATCACAGGAAATTTAGGACTGTGTGAATCTATGAAAGAGAGTGTGATCTCTACATTTACATACGTGACAGTGAAAATAATGATGCAATTAATTCAGCTTTAATTAGAGTTGCAGAATAATCTCTATTATTTGAACTTTTAAAGCCCTGGATAAGCTGACTGTCTCTGCCTGCTAATGAGAAGAACTGTCTACAAGTTGTGTACCTGACTATAACGGATAATGCTACACTGTTTTCTTGTTCAACATCCTCTTCTTAGAAACATGATGCAAGTAAAACATAATGATTCGAAAAGATAAGAGTAAAACGTCTTTTGAAATACCTGGGCAATGTTGGCATGAGAGGCCAGGCGGATCATAATGTCCAGTTTCTCCAGCTTGACGTAGATGGGGTCATTGTACTTGACGAAGAACACTTTAATCTCTTGCTTCAAGATCTCAGGCCTGCAGGTGGAGAGATCACAATCTTATTCTCAGTCAAAACATTCAGAAATGCCAAGTAAACAGACAAATGGACAATACTGCCATCTAGTGACTGCATTTAGTCATCTATGACAGAGACTTTAGCACATTAAAAACTCTTTAACTAGTTCAACAGAAAACAAAAAGGACTGAAAAATTAGGACAGTAGTCTAACCGTTTCTGCACAATAAGGTTAATGTTCCTGAGGGCCACATATTGGACCTCTGGTTCCCCAGACAACAGCGTGACAAGGGGAGGAGAGAGCTTCTTCAGAAGAGTGTTGTAGTAATCCGAGTCTTTGGGCAGGAGCTCCAGAAACTTCATCAGTACCTTCACCGCCGACAGCACCACAGCGAGTTAGCATGAGAGAGACGTGGAGTCACACGCTCCAGATACTAAAAGGGACAAGAAGAGGGAATTATGCTTAACAGTGTTTTCATCTGTACTAATCCTGGTTTTTCAATTTTGTATTTGGAATAGGTTGATTATAAAATTTGACATTAACAATTTAAAACTTCCCTGTAACATTAGTATTTTTTCTTAGGAGCAAAAAGTGTGGAGTCCATCAAGGTTCTGTCCTGAGTCCTTCTTTATTTAATCTTAATGTTACTTTCATTTGATATGATCAGAAATCACATAGTATATTTTGTTCCTCCACTGGTAATAGAACAATTGCACATTTCACAAAGCTATTTTCAGACTGGAAAGGCTTTTCTTTTGCGTTTTACAGACGTCAATGCTGTCAAAACGATCCCCGTTCACACGAATTCGCGAGAACAACTAAAACCACTGTATTTTGCATTCTAGCCCAGTAGTTTCTACACTTTGTAAAGAAACACTTTGCGCCTATAGAGTGAACAAAAAAATACTCATGCACATGATGTCACTGTTTTCATTTTTTTTTTTTACATGGAGATGATAACAGTATCATTTTCAAAAACGTGCATTCTAAAACCATTTTTCGAAAGTTTGCGTTTTCAGGCCCCCAAAACTCCGTTGTTGTGTAAATGAACGGGTAAAACAGATAAAAGGCTTTCGACAATGGTGTCGTGTAAACGCCCCCTAAATCAAACCCTGCATTAAAAAAAACTAATCTGGAAAGACCTTGATATGAATTTCTCCTGTTTAATCTTCCTATGAAAATCTTATGAAATCTATGCAGCAATTCATATTTCATAAGGACTTTGTATGTCTTGTATTGCACTATTATGCAAGCTGCTATTTAAATTACATATGAATTCTATGAATGGAATCTCTCCAGGCAAGTCTCTATTTCCTCTCAGAGGTTTATCCCCCAACAAATCTGTTTATCTCTTAATAACAGTCTGAAAAGGAAAATGAATACCATGCGAATAAAACATCACACATCATCTTAAAATTGAGGAAATGAAATCAATAGCAACATGCAGCTCACTCTAAAGCAGTGCTAATTAATTGTATTGCTGTTCTATTCTCAAACTAAAAATAAATAATAATGTTATCATATTCCTGGTGTATATAATTAATCTTCTTCAACTGACAATTGTAGAAAAAACTGAATATGTTCTAAATGTGTGCATTTTCTTATATTTATAGTAATTAGATTAAGGTAGTAAAATGCACAAGGATTACATGTGGAGTCCCATGATTCTCTGCTACATTGATAGAACAAAGAACTGTTGTATTACCTTGTATACGTGACTTGACAAAAGTAATGTGTGACTAAATAATTGACGAGACAGAGGTGCTTCACTCATGGGTCACATGATTAGCAAAGAAGTATCTTCATTTGTCCTAACGAAGTGTTAATGGCTAAGAAGTATCTTCATTTGACCGAGAGAGATAACCTTGGGGGGGGGGGGGGGGGGGGGATAGGGACTATAAAGAAGGAAGGATGCCCTCCTGTAAATTGTCACACTCTGCAGGAACTTTGTATGACTGCTGATCTTTCCTTGCAAGGGAATAAATCATTGTTAAAGACAGTTGACACAATTGTGTGTCTCTTATTCAGTAATAGAAAATTGCTTGCCATCACACAATCCAAGTACAACAATCAGTTGTTGACATTTACCAGGTAGAAAAGGCCTGCACAGGTTTTTACAGCCTCTAATCAACTTGTGTTTTTTTAAATGCAAAAAGAAAACTTGGCTGTAATGTAATTAACTGCTCCAGACCATTAAAAAAAATGATTTTAGAAGATGTGGGAAAAACTGGGGGAAAATAAAGTCTAAACATATTTGTTTACCTGGGCATTCTCCAACTAAGCACTGGGCACTGTATTATTTTTTCCTTATTTATTATTATTTTGTAATATTTATAAAAAAAACTGTATCATTTATTCAACTGTTTATGTTCACTTAAGACATAAATGACTCTGTTTACCTGCAAATACATGGTCACTTTGACACATAGGTATGTGCATTTAACCATTCAAGCCCAAATAGGCGGCAATAAGCACTTAGTTGCTAATTGCGCTTCAACGGTTTAAAATCAGCTGTTTTTAAACTGCAGTACTTAAAAACACATGCAAACATTAAGCTTTCGTGACCGCGCAGCACAGCAGCGTCACATGAGCGTAACCGGGATAGAGACGATAGTCCAAAATCAAATTTGTACCAGTTAAAGGGTACCTATCATGGAATTTTGAAAATTGCCTTTCATGTAGTGTGTAACATAGATCTAAGTGAACGAAAACATCCTGCAAAGTTTTAAATATGAAAGTTCACCGTATACAAAGTTATTATCTCTCAAAAGTAAGAGTCGACTCTGAGTCGTTGATATGAATCGATAGACGAACGATGCATTTTCTCTAACTTTCGTACGTCACTTGTACAAGTTATTTGAATAAGATACGCCCACTCATTGCATTAGGAGACACCAGGGAAAACATCATGTCGACGAGACGCTGCTGTGTTTTGAAGTGCGACGCAAAAGCAAACTTTTTTCATCTGCCCAGTGAGGAGCATTTGAAGACAGTGGCTACAGTTCATAACTATACCACAGAAGTATTATAGCCCGAACTTGTTCTGTGTTCGCGTCATTTTGAAGATGATTGCTTCACAAACCTAAATGCTATAAAGTATGAATTTGCGAGCCGGCTGATACTGAAGGAGGGAGGTTCAGTACCGAGTTTATTTGGATCAGCTTCCTTCTCCGAATCACAATCTGTAAGTAGGCTGTTGCTTTTATGTTTGTATCATGTTCTATAATTATTTTGTGTGTTGTGTACGCACAGGCACAGCGCAGCTTCTAGCAGCTAACTTAGGTCTTCAATGTCAATTGTATTGAAATATGTGAAGTGTTTGTCGTTGTTAATGGAGTTGTCACAAGGCTCTCAAGTGTCACGCATCACGCATTGAGCGTGACAGTCACTCATTTCGGTCTTTTGTCACGCTCTCCGGCCACACATTGTATTTCTCATGCTGAAAAACTATTTGTAATATATTTAATATGCTGCAGTGCCCAAAACTCACTCACTGTGGAACCGGCAGGATTCAAGCGCGTCTCCTCCAGTGTTGCCAGGTCTGTATGCCTGCACTGTTTCCGCGGGTTGTTTGTGTAGTGCACGCTGGTTGACGCGATTGTTTTATCCACTGGAACATGATTGTTATTGAGGAAACACCCGGGAACGCTATTTGAATATTTTTGGCCGTGATTGGGTTAGTTTGATGAGCAATTGGGCTGGTTTTGTTGTGCAGACCTGGCAACCCTGGTCTCCTCGGGTGTTGTTCGTCTGGTGTTGTTAGCCAATCAGAAAATAGCACTGTTGTATCTGGGTAAGATCTAGCGCAACAACCAATGACACCCCGTCGGCTGGGTGTCTAACATATCACCACAGATTAGCGTCACGCAAAGGCGGGGTTTGGAAAAATGACTCGCTAAACGATTCATATGGTAGTCGGTGAAAATAAATGCATATTATAAGACAACAAAAGTGTTTTTTGTCATTGCATGCATGTAAAACTGTTGTTGGGGACTCCCAGAACATTATTAGGAACATTTTAAATGCCATAATAGGTACCCTTTAATCGTGTCTATCGGTATATCGCCCACCCCTAATTATTATTATATTTTTCTTAAATATCATTTTTTTTATTTTACAGTGAAGTATTACAATAGTAATTTTGCATTTTGTTTTTATTTTAGTAATAACAAATATTATTATTATAATTATTATCTTATAGTCAAATTGACTGGCTATATAACCACACCATTTTGGCCAAATTTTGCAGGCCTACAAACAAGCAAAACAAGCAAATCTAAAAGAATTTAGAAACTGAATTCCCTCTCCTTAATCTCATAGACCAGTAGAGAAAAAGAAACCTATGAAGATCATTATTCTCTCACCTCTGGGCCTCACGCTCGTCTTTGGGGTTGTAGTTGGAGAGGCAGTCGAGGATGAAGATCTGGCCCCACTCAGTGCACTCGTTGAGGGCCGTCAGGAGCTTATTGATGTTCTGGGGATTCAGGTCCAGGAGGTTGCTGTTGGGGTGAGACTCGCTGATCTCAGACAGAGCAGCCACTGCATTTGCCACAACCTACGAGAAATTCAGATATTAGTAAAGTACTGTGAATGTGGAGCTATGCATTTAGTGGTGTGCAATGTATTGTCTACAATAATATCGTGATTGTTGTTTTAACAATGTGCAATCTGACATTATCGAGTATGTACCTCATTTTACAAAAACTCACCTAAAGAGTTCACGCATACACTACGGGACGTCGTGTAGTAGGTAAGATTAAGTGCGCTTTCATATTTAGAGTGCACGCTTTCACTGCGTGATTAGTCTATAATGCATTTAGAATGCACTCAATATACAGTTTTACAGTTACACTCAATATACAGTACATACAGTTTTAATTTCACATTTAAAGTGTCTTTTAAATCAGTTCAAATGATCAATATTCAATGTTTTTAAAACATTTATGAATTTGTTACTGCAGTTTAAATGCATCCATGTCTCTGAGCTGCATTAAACAGTCTGTGTAAATACATCTATATGTCACTTCAGAGTAGGGTTGCCAACTGTCCGTATTAGCCGGGAAGTCCCGTATATTGGGCCTAATTTATGTGTCCCGTACGTGACATCCCTTGTCCTGTTGAATGACTGCTACGCTGATCTAACCACTGACTGATACAACAGCAACACGACACTTGAGAATGATCACAACACCGGTCATCATCCAATCACAGCCAACACTCACGTGCACCAGACCATACAAATAAAAAACTCTAAATTGAGAATTAATCATTCTTTTGGGACGAATCTTTGTTTGATTTGCAAACAGAATCCTCTGCTGTCTGGTCGCTCCCGGTTCGATCCGGACTCGCGCTAACGGCAAATCCCTTTCACTGTCCGGGATTTGATTTCGGCAAATCAGTTTTGGCGAATTCAAACAACGTGATTATTGTTCATGAGTCCAACATCCAGCCACGCAAGAAAACATGAAATCTACCTGAGGGAATAATATCCTGATGTGATTTGCTGCTCAAGAAACATTTCTGATTATTATTATTAATGTTTAAAAAATAAAATCAGGATTCTTTGATGAATAGAAATTTCAAAGGAGATTTATCTAAAATAGAAAGCTTTTGCAACATTAAAAATGTCTTTACTGTCACTTTTGATTAATTTAATGCATCTTTGCTGAACAAATGTAGGCTATTACTCTCTTTAATTTCTTTGCATTATTTTAAATTTTTTGGGGAATTCTTACTGACCCCAAACTTTTGAACTGTAGTGTAAAATATTACAAAAGATTTCTATTTTAGATAAAAGCTATTATTTTGAACGATGGTTTGTGTGTAATGTGACATTTTTTGTATGACATTAAAATTGGTTTTAGAATTAAATTGTACATAAATAGGTTAAGAAAAACAAATGTGTTTATGTCTGAGAACCTTTAATACACATACATTGAAATGACAAACACTGTGTGATACAGCACAAATATTTTGGGTGTCCCTTTTCCTATAAAGAACCACAATTGTCCCGTATTTTCCTTTTCTTAAGTTGGCAACCCTACTTCAGATGCAGCTTTTGTGGTTTCCTCTGCAGTGTAAAGTAGTGTTGTCACGATACTAGAATTTCTAACTTCGATACGATACCTTGAAAAATATCGATATTCGATACCATTTTCGATACCACAGAGGAAAAAAACTGCCACAATATTAAGGGGGTTTTTTTTTTTTAAAGCTAAATATAACAAGTCTAGAACATGACAATGAGGTATATTTTTATTTTACATGAACAAAAATGTCCTGAGTTCTATTTGTTAATATTTTTTAAATGGACCAGAGCTAACATGATCCGTTGTATCTTTATTACCTACTGTTATCAAATTTAATTATCATTAAAATATAGCCTACTGTAACATAAAAGTACTTAACAGTATCAAATTGGATGTTCAGTTAAAGGCATTTCATTATTGAATTCAGAGATGCCATTGTCTGTTTAGTTTAATTAGTATCTGTGGAATCAAATTGATGATAATCGCTAATGAAGGCAAATTGCAGAATTAAATAATATTTTTTGAATAAAGTTAAATAGGCACAAGCTAATTTACATTTGACCACAGTTAGAATATTTACTTGTCTAAGATTCCTCAGTCAGATTATGTTAACTTTAAGAAAACGGTTGAAAAAACTAGACAGACTCATATCAACAACAATACTAAGCCATCTTGGTTAATGTTTCAGAAAAGTTAAAATGAGAAGAATTACAGTGTTTCCTTTAGGATTTTAATTAGCGTGTGAGGCATGATATAGTCAAAAAATCTTTTGGGTGCCCGCAGCACGCTCACAGTGTGAAGCGCGTGTCCGCTGCTATTCTCCGACATGCTCGCTCGCGGTGTGTAGCGCGTGTCCGCACTATTCTCCGACATGCTTGTTCGCGCCGACATGCCCGATCGCGGTGTTCTTTATCAATCAACCAAAGCCGGCCGCGGGGGCGCCACCCTCGCGAGTGCGTCACATGTGGTGTTTGTCAACGCACCTTTGGAGAGAAGTGAAAGTGACCGCTCGGCTAGTATCGATACTTCGGGAAATTAATATTGGTACCGTTCAGATATTTCAGTATCGATATTTATCGAAATATCGATATTTTTGACAACACTAGTGTAAAGATGAATTTTGTTGATAATGATTTCATTTGATTGGTAGCAGCCCTACTGTGTCTTATTATTCTAACTGAATTTATTGATTAAATACAAACGATGATGCATACATTTAAATAGGTTAAAAATGGCTTTATAAAAGTAAAAAAAATCAATTTAAACTTATTGGAAAAGATCATTTTTGTCACTGCTTTGAACTGACCACCACAGAGAATACGAAGAATATCAGCTGTTCACGGCAGTCCTAAATCTGCCAAAGGTACCGACACAATAACACACAAAGCAAAATATCGTCTAATTATCATTATCGATGAAATCCAAGTAAATATTGAGATATATTTTCTTGTCAATATCGCACACCCCTATATGCATTCTGTGAAATTAGATGAAAAGTGTCTAACCATGGGGTTGGAGTCAGCGATCAGGTCCCTGAGAGAATCCAGGAAGCCCTGGTCTTCCACCATCTGGGCATTGATGTCATGAAGTTTGGCCACACACACTGCGGCGGTCTTCCTCACATAGGGGTCTTCATCCTTCAGACACTTTCGCAGAGGCTCGCACAAGTACTCAGTGATCTTATCCACACGAATACAGCCCATTGTACGCACAGCCAGAGCTCGGATCAGTGGGTTAGGATCCTCGCAGTCCTAAAAGGGAAAGAACGACTTCAGACAATCTGGTGGAATTTCATAAACACTGATATCTGATCAGATTGATCCAAAAGTCTTACCTTTACAAAGCTGTTAACGGCCATGATGGCCATGTCAGGTTGACTCTTGGCATAGTTCATAAGGTACAGGTAAACCAGTTTCTTCAGCTCCAGGTTATCGGTCTGCATGCAGTTTACCACATCTGGAAACAAGGAACTAAAGAAGCAGTGAAAAGATATTAGCTGAATTCATAATGTGGAAAGTGAGAGTCCATCTTTATCGTGCAATGGTGATAAATGAGCCGAAGAAGCACCTGACATCCTTGCCCACTGTCATGGCTGCAATGACTTTTTTCACTGCCTCTTTCCTCTTCTCCTTCTTCTCATTGTTTAGCTCAGCCTTCAGCTCAAAGATTTCACCTGAAACAGAGAGAAACATGATTAGTGGTCATCTTATCTGAGGTTTTCAAAGGCTGATACTGATCACAACCTCTATAGAACACAACAAAAGCATTAAAGTTGCCCAGATTCCCGGATATTACCTTTCATGTAGTGTTATATAACTGTTGTGAATCTAAAAGGTCTGTAACATTTTAAATATCAAAGTGCACGAGTTCTTGTCTCCTAAAAAAAATATTCTGAACTGAGCGTAGATCGAACCTACGTAGGTTTGTAACAAATTTGCATAATGCCAGTCTATGGCATCTACTTTGACCCTCTAACACTAGTTGTTTGTGGTTCGTGTTTTGTCTACATGTGAAGAAGAGGCTCTTTTCTGTGCTACGAAAAGCAAATACACTTTACAAGCACTTCCATGATGAGGACTCGAATTGATACGTTAAAACCGATGACCCTTGTTACTGTTCGTATCACTGAAAAATACAAAAAAAATCAGATATGGTAATGGACGTTTTATTTCTGACACACGATGTAGGAGGTAGACCAATCACAACAGACTGGGCCATCCGACCAATCAGAGCAGAGTAGGCTTTCAAAAAGAAGGGCTTCAGAGAGACCGAATCCTTGATCGAACCATTTCAGACACTGTGAGAAAATAAGTGATGCTGCAATGTATATTATGAGAAAACTAAAGTGTTTTTTGACCTTGGATGCATGTAAACCTATTTTAGGAGACCTCCAAACTAAATTAGGAACCTTTAAAGTGGCACTATAACTTGACTCTTAACTGCAGTCATTGAAATGACAAACACTGTGTGATACAGCACAAATATTTTGGGTGTCACTTATTACTTGTTGAAAATTATTATTTATTTTACACTATATTTAGTCAGAATGAACTCAAAAATAATGTTTTTGAAATAGCAACATTTTCACTTTTAAATTATTTAACCATTTTATATTAATCACTAGATTGTTCTTGATACGTACAAATCAAATTGATTTTCTGTTTATCAAAATTATTTTACATTGTTACTTAATACCCCTAAAATCACCTGAAAATCATCCATACTTCATATACATTCAAATAAAATATGATCTAGAAACATTCTAGATCACATTCGTATCATACATTTCACATTGTTACCATGTGGTATCCACATACTAATCTGTATCAATGCTGCTTCTACGCAAGGTAATTCCATGGGGTATGGCGTACTTTTCGCCCCGTCAGTGCCCGTGTGCAAACTGGAAAGATCAAGGAACTGTGCGTGTGTCCTCTTCTTGTACTGTAAGTCTTTAACAGAGACGATTGCACATACACAGAGGCGTCGTGCTCCTTCAAATCGAGGGAGCACGAGCCTCTTCATAATTTTGAGCCAAATGGATTTCAAAACATTTTTTTAAATCTAACATTTGATAATTACGTTCCATGATTATTGTAGGTACAAAACAAATAGTGCCCCAAAGTCGACGCCTTTTGAAGCCAAAATATGTAATTTAGCCAAAGACTGAGTTTTTGTGTGCCGGGAAATCCGTCCAAAGTTTGAGAAATGATTGAATTGTCAACACACAACAGTTTCAGCATTTTATGAGATCTGTATTAAGCTATATATCAATTAAACTTTAGCATTATGGGGAAATGGTGCATTAGAGAGTCTGCTTCCAAATATGGTGCATTTAAAAATATTACAGAGAACAGCCTCTGATTCACAAAATGCTCAAAGATAAAGTGTAGTTTAGCCTTGACGTGTCCAATTCTGATGGGTTCAAATTCATTTGTTTCTATAAACTACAGAATACGTGGAGGACTGATTTGATCCAGGCCTTCTAATATTTTTAATGTTCTGGAAACAGCAAAAGTAGGCATCAATAATGTATGTTCTTGCGTCATAATTTAAAAGTACACAGGAATTATTACAGTGATAGTTTAAGTAAAGTTTTATTATACATCATTATTTTGGGGGTTTTCCCACGAAAAAAAAAGATCATCAAAAAGTAAATTCTGCTGTTTTCTATACATAAAATGCAGGACATTAAGGGCAATCACTGGCAGTCGAGTTCAGTTGCAATTTTGCTTGGTTCATAATAAAAAATAAATAAATTATATCAGGATTTGAATCTGGTCCTCATGCATAGTTGCATACTACAAAATTACACCACTCGACTATATCATGCCTCACAATCTTAAATTTAAAAAGCAAACTGTGAGAAAATAGTTTGGGGGTTTAAATTAATTTCATTTTAAATCACATGACCATCCCATAGCTGAAATTAACATATTTAAGCAGATTTTAAATATATACTTGCCTTTTTTGTTGGTGGTAAAATACTTGGAGTCAGTCATTCTGACAGCTTCTCAGATCTGAAGAGAAGGGAATCAATTAAACAGATAAACCTTTAAACAATGCTTAAAATCAACAATAATATCATCTCAAAATATATTTGATTGCCAACTGGCCATTTTCATTAACGGTCATGAAATTATAAAACAGGTACAAATTTAAAACATGTCTGCAATTCCCATTTTTCACAGGAAATCACCAGGAACAGTTATGTAGACCATTTGCTTCACGAACAGACAACAACACAGTAACAAGACGTTACATAATAAAACATATGTGTCTGAAATAATATTTGCAGCTGCACCTCACAACTCCAATGATTGTTAAGTTTATTAATTGGGCGTGACCCAAAATGATCCAGCTATGCTAGGCTAGTGAAAACATTAAAGCAGGATTTTATCGACTCAAATACAGACATAATTCAGACAGGACAGATAAGGCAAACAATTGATGAAAACACAAAAAATATATACGCACAAAGGGATGTGAGAATCGAAGCGATTAATATTTGGTTATTTTTGGAGCTCTTCCCGGCGGGGAGATGGAAGATGCGGTTTCAGCCACAGCTTGGTCGGACGCTGGAAGATGGAGCGCACCCGGAAAAACAAAATGAAGAGCGGAACCAACAAACTAGAAGCATGTGTGAGATCGGAGCCACACAGACGTTACACCAACCATCTCTGTTGAGATGAGAACATAAGCAGTAAAGCAGGTAAAAGGTTGAGAATGAGGACCTTTACTGTCTATGGTTGAGAATGTACCTTTTTTACAGTAGGCCTATGTGGTTGATACTAGAGTATCGTGCACCATGGATTTTATACAAGCCAGGCGAGCTTAATATTACATCAGTTCACATTCTGCAGGAGATAATATCAAATCAAATGTTATTTGTCTCACATTGCGTGGAAACCAATCAGCTTGATTCCAAAATATTTGGATCTAACTTACATGACCCCCAAATACTTTTCACGTCATTTTTTGTTACATTTTTGTTTATTTTCGTAATTTGAACACGTTTATAAGAGAACATCATAAGTTTGATTGGATTGTAAAGTATGCAAATATGCCTGTGCGTGAATCTTCTTCACTAATATAAGAAAATGTTCACATAAAACTGGATTTGTGAAAACTTTCACCAGTTTATTTAGCTCTTTCATGAGTCTTAATACATACTGTAAAATAATAGGCTTAATTTATAAAACTGACCCCCCTAGAGAAGTCAGCTATTTGGTTCAAACAGACTGTTCTTAAAGGAGTAGTTCACTTTTAAAAAAACTTTTGCTGATAATTTACTCACCCCCATGTCATCCAAGATGTCCACGTCTTTCTTTCTTCAGTCGAAAAGAAATTAAGGTTTTTGATGAAAACATTCCAGGATTTTCTCCTTATAATGGACTTCATTGGGAGCCAAGCGGTTCAAGGTCCAAATGACAGTTTCAGTGCAGCTTCAAAGGACTTTAAACGATATCAGACGATGAATAAGGGTCTTATCTAGCGAAACCATCGGTCATTTAAAAAATAAATAACAAAGTTTAAGTTTTTTAAGCACAAATGCTCGCCTTGCTCTGTTCTGTGACTCTCCTGTTCGAACTCGTTCATCAAAATTAACAAATCTTTTTTCGAGTCATGACTCGAAGGGTCCTAGATAAGACCCTTATTCATCGTCTGGTGTCGTTTAAAGCCCTTTGAAGCTGCACTGAAACTGTCTTTTGGACCTTGAACCGTTTGGTTCCCAATGAAGTCCATTATATGGAGAAAATCCTGGAATGTTTTCATCAAAAACCTTAATTTCTTTTCGACTAAAGAAAGAAAGACATGGACATCTTGGATGACATGGGTAAATTATCAGCAAAAGTTTTTTTTAAAAGTGAACTACCCCTTTAATTTGTGAAATATTTCAAAGCTCAGATGGAGGCCGACCATTAAAGGAATGTCTATATGTATGAAGACAAAAGATTGTTTTTTGGAGGCTAATTGCTAAACAGTCAGCCATCAATGCCGAATTTGTGTATGTATGGAGACAAAAGAATGTTTTTGAGACTTGCTGTCTCTTGACTGTCCATCAGAGTAGGCTATCTGTATGTATGTAGACCAAAATATTTTTTTGAGGCGGTAAATAATTAGGTTTTGTGTGATTTAGCAAATGATATCACTGAAACTTGTATTCACGGTTTGATGCCATTTATTTAATGCATTTTAATGCTATTCCATAAAAAAATGTGCATTTAACACCATGCAGTGTGTAGGTATTTAAAAAATTGACAAAATAATGTATATGAGGTACATGTAAATGAATAGCTTTATAGCTCTCAGATTTTTATGTTACAAAGTGGTGTTTTGGAACTCCATGGCAGTTTTTGGATATATCTCTAGTCCAAAAAAAAAAAAAAAAAAAAAAAAAAACTTGCAAGAACCTCAATTTTTGTTATATTTTTCTAAATTTTAAACAGAATTTCTTTGGACTTGTGGCTGTTTTCCACTATCTCTGTGTGTCTCAGGCACATTTATTATTATTTAAATAATAAATTATTTTCAGCAACAACAAAAAAACATTGTCATTCCAACATTGCTCACAGATTTTGAATCTTCAAAATTAGAGCTCAGAGTGTTTTATTCATTTTAATTACCCCACAACTGTCCAAAAACACCAAACGGTTCATGAAAGTTCAGGAATGGCATTTTCATGGTTCGAGTTCAAAGAAGGGGCGTGATTTCAGGGGCCCACCTAAAAGCCTCTTCCGTTTGAGAAGCACCTCATTCATTCAAACCCCCGATTTATGTTTATTCGAGGAAACAGCTGTCTGTGTTCCACACGCGTAAAGACTCTGCAGTGAATTTGCATGGAACTATTTTCGTCGGCAAAATAGAGAAAAAACGGACAAAGGTAAGTCACTTACTCACATCTAGTTTATTTTACGTTTGTGTATATTATAATCAATGTCACATTTGCAATCGTGGTGATCCCGAAAAACAATTTTGCTCCTGTGAAAATATTCGTGCTCACGTGATATTGCTTAATTTAGCAGATATTATTAATCTCACCCTTATAGGACTTAAGACTACAAACAGACATTTTTGCCGTAGGCTATCTTGAATTTTAGGGGGCTTTTTTGTTTTGTTTTGTTTTGTTTTTGTTGTTGTTGCCATAACCATTAATTTCCGACCTGTTTATCGTTATTGTGTAATGAAAAAGTGAGAAGAGAAATCGTGATTAGTGATTGAAGTGTCTTCAGCCGCTGTCTGTATTACTTCAGAAAACCGCATGTGGCACACTTGAGCATATAGTTTACGTCCAGACTAGAAGATGCGTATAAAACTGGAAAAAATAAGTAGGGTAGACTGGGTACAGTTGAGAGACACCTTTTGCGTTTTGATTTTTCACACAAAAATAGATACTGAAAAGAAGTGAATTTCTACATGACATTTCATTAGATTGTAGACTAAGATATTATCAATCAATAATACCCATAAGTAGTTTATATTTTCCACAATTAGCTCATAAAAATAAGGTGCTTTTTGTCTTAACTTTGTCTCAACTGTACCCATATGTGGTACAGTTGAGACAGTACCATGGTGCAGTTGAGACACCCATTTTTTAATGATGTAAAGGTAACTAAATGTTCATTGCACATATAATAAATAAAGACAAATAAAGAAAAAAACAATTGGGCAACATGTTTATTTATTCATCCATTTAAATTCTTTAATTTTATTTAAATTAGCACTGTTTAAAATATATAAAACAGGAACAATATATTTAATATATTTATTATTAATACACAGTTTAAATGTCACAAATATCAAATTCTATTTTCATTTGCGTCCTAGGCTAATTACGACGTTAAACCTGTTATCGTAACACTGAACAACTAAACAGTGTGTTTCTTAATAGAAATCTAGCGGGGGTACAGTTGATATCATACACTGTGTCTCAACCATACCCCGCTGGCCACCTCGCACATTTCTCTAGATTTTGCAATGATCTTGCATGACACAATACATGAAAAATGCCAGTTTTTAGAGCACTGAATAACGTTTGTGATGACACCAATTACGTTTAACAGTCACATAAGGATAATAAGCTATTCATTCTGGAGTGTGCATGGTGAAGTGAACGCCTTACCTTAGAAAAAAAACTTTTGCCGATATCTTCGGATCGGAGATGCGTCCATTGTTCAAATTTCCCACGACCAAAGAGGACACTAATACGCATGTGCACAGCAAAAACCACAACTTATGCTTGCTGCGCACGCAAGTTATTTAAGGTGTCTCAACTGTACCTATGTCTCAACTGTACCCAGTCTACCATACACGTAAGACCAATACAAAAATCTAGCCTTATGGGGTTTTAAATGAAAAACGCTTGGTCACGGACAATAATAATGTTTAATCGCGCTCCATGGTTTTACGTTTCTTGAGGGAAATGTTTGTATCAGATGTGAGCATCGGAGCAGGACAGCTTCTTTTAAGTCAATTTTAAGATCATTTTCTTAAAAAAAAAAAAAGCAGTTTATTTCCATTTGGACCACGGATTATCCCAACAGTTCAATCGCTGCGGTCATTAACACCTCTGCTTCTTTGTTCATGGATTATGTAAATTCGGCTTTCATCTGAAAATCAGATGGAAAAAAAATCACCCGTTACCATTTGCAACTCACGTAGTCTTCATTTGCTTCACTTTTTTAGTTGGATCATGCTTTTTGTTTATTTAGCATTAAATAAACAGTATTTCTTATTTACAGCAGTCAAAACATAAATTATGAAGTAGGCTATATGGCACCGAGAAAGGGGAAAAGAGAAAACCATAAGATGAAAAAAAATATCGCACTAGCATTTGGAAATATAAGGTTAGCCTACTAAAACTGTAAATATCAATATCAATGACATTTGTAAGGTGTCTACGCAATTAAATTGTGTCTTATTTGCAGATGATACAACTCTATTTTGTTCCAATCAAAATTTGGGACAGCTTCAGTTGAAGTACAAATGAAAACAAAAAAAAATGCAGATGTGAATTGAAATGTTTGAACTAGTAAGAACTATGAAATAGTAAGTGAAATTAAATTCTTAGGTGTCATTATTTACCACAAACTCAGTTGGAAATCCCACATAACCTACATAAAGTAAAACATTTCAAAAACTCTGGCTATCCTGTCTGAAATAAAACACATTCTTGATTTAAAGGTACCAGTCTCTAATAGTGCCACATGACATGATATTGCGTAGAGATCTGAGGAAATGCATACAATAAAACCAATTCTTATTCTGCAAAAACGTGCAATATGAACAATACGAAATAAAACAGATTATTATTACCCAGCAAACTCAAATTTAATGAATAAAATAATAAATAATACATTTCCAGACTGTGTCCAAAACCTGTTTCAGATTAAATCTTATGAGCTCAGAGGAACACTCATGTTCAGTAAAGCACAGATTAGAACCAATGTTAAACTGAGATGTCTGTCTGTTCAGGGGGTTAAATTGTGGAATAGTCTTGATGATGAACTGAAAACATGTATCCATAGGTAGCTTAAAAAAATGATATATATAAAAAATATTAAATTATACAAAGCTGAATGAATTTAGCTTTTTTTTCTTTTAGTCATTATTTATGTACGCAAGATGACTTTGGTGTTTTGTGTTGTGTGTTAAATAAATCAAATGTAAAAAGGATCGGCGCAATAAGCATAAGCTTTTCAGCTTCAGCTTTTTTTTTTTTTTAAATATTGTTTACATTGTAATTTAATTTGTGTTTCCATGTTTGTTTGTAAATTGTTTTTCTTTTTTCCCTTTTCTTTTGAAGTTGACTGAAATAAAACTTAACTAACTAACTAAATCGCCATTAAAGGGATACTCCACCCAAAAATGAAAATTCTGTCATCATTTACTCACCCTCAAGTTGTGGCAAACCTGTATGAGTTTCTTTCTTCTGCTGAACACAAAGGAAGATATTTTGAAGAACGATTGGAACCAAACAGTTGTTTGGCACCATAGTAGACAAAAAAAATACTATGAAGTCAATGGTGCCAAAGTTCCAATTGTTCTTCAAAATATCTTCCTTTGTGTTCAGCAGAAGAAAGAAACTCATACAGGTTTGCCACAACTTGAGGGTGAGTAAATGATGACAGAATTTTCATTTTTGGGTGGAGTATCCCTTTAAAGGAATAGGCCTAGTTCACCCAAAAATTACAATTCTGTCATCAATTCTATGGAAGTGTATGGGGCCCATTAATTAGTTACCAACATTATTCAAAATATCTTTTGTGTTTGGCAGAAGAAAGTTCATACAGGTTTGGAATAACTTGAGGGCAAGTAAATGATGATAGAATGTTCATTCTTGGGTAAACTATCCCTTTTAAACAGCACGACACTCCGATTTTTGTTATGTGCTCATATTTAAATAGGCTATATACACACACTCACATATATATACACACACATATATATATAACACACACACACACACACGGCTCCAGACTGCACCTAAAATTGATGTATTTTCGACCAAAAAATATTAATTTGCGAGTGATATTTTTGCTGAGATCACCACTGACATGCGTAGATAAAATGACAACAAGGATCCTGGTTCAGGAAGTGATTCCTGTTTCAAATGCTTTGACTGTGGATTGGTCACGTAGGAGACAGACCGGCTTGAGTGATTGTCTGCTAGATATGTTTTTTTACGTGTGTTGGGTGCTCCTCTCAAAAACAATGAGAGAGCACGTTCCAGTGAGAAGACATGCAATTTATGCAAAACTACTGAAGGGTTGGGGTCAGAATCCCTTGTCTCTTCAATATATATCCTTTTAACCCTTGTATGGTGTTCGGGTCTGTTGGACCCGTTTTCATTTTTTATCAAAAGAAAAATATACGATTAATTATTTTTTCAAACTCAGACTCATTGGCCTTGGCTCATTTTCTGTGAAGAATATATATCAGAACACATTTTCAATGAAAACACACTGTACACCCCCCCTACACATTTACATTACACACAGGATGTTCGTGTCCACTGGACCCGAGGCAAATAAAAGTGTGGAAACTGTAGGTCCTGTGTACCTTTACTCTGTCCTCATCGTGTGTGTGTGTGTGAGTGTGTGTGTGTGAGTGTGAGTGTGAGTGTGTGTGTGAGTGTGAGTGTGAGTGTGAGTGTGAGTGTGAGTGTGAGTGTGGTGTGTGTGTGTGTGTGTGTGTGTGTGTGTGTGTGTGTGTGTGTGTGTGTGTGTGTGTGTGTGTGTGTGTGTGTGTGTGTGTGAGTTTTGTGTTTCTGCACCTGCTGTTCTCACACAAGGTCACAAGTTACAACAATTTGTTGCAAAATTCAAGCACGGCCACCGTCTTCTCTCACATTCCCGCACATTTTACCCTTTGTCTTCTTTTCTCATACTCTATCCCAGCTGCGAATTGGGCACAGGACACAGTAAATAATAATAAATAATAAGCTTTGCCAGTGTGGTGAAAATTGAAGGTTCTGTGTACCTTCACTCTGTCCGGACCGGCTGTTATTGTGTGTGTGTGTTCTTTTATATGGTTTATGAGGACACAAGTGTGTATAATGGGTATTACACATCTGTGTCCTCATAAAACAAACGGCTTAAAAAAACATAGTACATGGTGTTTTTGTAATTCAAAAAATGCCAACGTTTTCTGTGGGTTGGGGTTAGTGTAGGGGGGTAGATTATACAGTTTGTACAGTAGAAAAACCATTACGCATATGGAGAGTCACCATAAACCACATATCTATGTGTGTGTGTGCGTGTAAGAGAGAGATTGTTATGTGTGTGTGTGCGGATTGTGAGAGAGTGTGAGTGCAAGAGTTATAATAATAATAATAATAATTCATTACATTTATATAGCGCTTTTCTGGACACTCAAAGCGCTTTACATAGAAGGGGGGGAATCTCCTCAACCACCACCAGTGTGCAGCATCCACCTGGATGATGCGACGGCAGCCATATTGCGCCAGAACACTCACCACACACCAGCTTACTGGTGGAGAGGAGACAGTGATGAAGCCAATCAGTATATAGGGATTATTAGGAGGCCATGATGGACAGAGGCCAAGGGGCAAATTTGGCCAGGATGCCGGGGTTACACCCCTACTCTTTCGAAAGACATCCTGGGATTTTTTGTGACCACAGAGAGTCAGGGCCTCGGTTTAACGTCTCATCCGAAGGACGGTGCTATTTTGACAGTATAGTGTCCCCATCACTACATTGGGGTGTTAGGACCCACACAGACCACAGGGATAGCACCCCTGCTGGCCTCACTAACACCTCTTCCAGCAGCAACCTGGTTTTCTCAGAAGGTCTCCCATCCAGGTACTAACCAGGCTCAGCCCTGCTTAGCTTCAGTGGGCAACCAGTCTTGGGCTTCCCACGAGTTCCCACATAAGGTTGCAACATTGTTGCAAAATGTAAGCACCAACACTGCTCTCACATTCCCGCACAATTTACCCTCTGTCTTGTGGGAACCAATATTTATTTTCTCTAAATTGGGGCAGGACACAATACATATAGCTTTGCCAGTGTGGTTTCTTATCACAACTGATCAAGATGGCCAAAAGATTTGCTGCTCATTCGAGGGCCTTGCAATGGGGCTGATGTGTCATCTAGACTGACATGGCTACTGTATGTGTTCAGCTTGTGTTGTGGAAACTGACCTGAATGGGTTAAATTTCGAATGAAGTTCAAATAAATAAAAGTCAATAGTTATGAAAAACCTTGCTTCATTTGTAAATTTGTTGAATTTTTCCACTCATATCTTGATTATAATTGATTTTCTTTTTTATGTCATTTTAGTAAAAAATAAACAAAAAAACGAGTAGCACTTTAATTCTTAAATGTGATCTAACAAAGGTAAAGAGAAAGTATTAACCACATATCCTGTTTATATTGCTTGTAATTGGGATGAAGTAAACATCTGTTGAGTATTTTAACATAAAATTGCTTAATTGGCTGAATAACAAAAATATGAACGCCACACAAGGGTTAAGTGCTTACATTATTCCTAAAACTTACTAAGTATATGGATGGTCACATAATCATTTCTATATTCGATGAGTGATTCAAATATATTTTAATCATGTTTGCTGTGTGTTAACCAGCTGCTTTTAGGTACATTCTCTGATGTGACCCTCAACATGTGTTGTCTATATATCTGTTAGCTGTCGAGATAAGGTTAACTTACAGGGGTCCAACTATACGTGACTTCTCCTGATTTACAGAATTGTACCTCTTTCATGTGTATTTCTCTAGGGAGCAAGGTGTATATTATCTGCAGCTCTTCCTGAGGAGTGAATGTTTTATCAGCCTGTTTTGGTCGACTGCTGATAATAATGAGCTCAGGCTTTCCTCAGCCTTGATGCTGAAACTGTTTTTCGCTAGTGCTTTGTGTGGGTTGTATGCTCTGTGCAGGTCTGTGACATGCAACCGCAAACCCCGAGACTCCTTTCTACGACCTCCAGGGTCACATTCGGATTAAATCTTGAATTCCGCTAACAGTTATCTTTATTAATGACTTACCCTCCTATCTATCGATAAGTTATGGAATTATTTAAACTTTATGTTCTCTTGGCCAATCAGAAGTAGCCAACATGTAATTTTTGCCCTTGGAATATAACTGGTGTGACATTTTGTGTAAGGTAGAGTTGGCTTTCGACCTCCTCGTGAGACTTTGACGCTCGCTCTACCAATGAAACTGCAAACTATTCTTCAGTACATTTTTATCTATTTGATTGAACCTCACGACTCTTGGTCTTCTTTCATCATATCTGTTTCTGGGTCCTTAAGCTGTTACCCCCTAAAAAGTCTGAAACGTCATTTAAATCATTTAATATTTAGGCTACGTCCACATTAATCCGGATACATTTGAAAACGGAGTTTTCGTTTAAAAACGCTCTCCGTTCACACTAGCGTTTTCAGGCGTTTTCAGTGTGGATGAGAAACTTATAAATTCACCTTACTGCGCATGCGTGAAACCTCACAAAAGCTCACTGACAGATGGAAAAATAAAGAAAGGTATCGCGCAATTCTTCTAACATGATAATTTTATTTAGCAAAATATCTCACCATTCACTGATGCGTCCAGGTCGCACTCAGTCACCATATGTTTGGTCTAAAACGCGACTGCTCTCCTGTATTGACGCAGGACAGCAAATGTGAGTACATTTTCTGTCATCTGTGCAGTACTGTGATATGAAGAGTGTGGAAAGTAACATATTTTAGCAACAGTGTGAAAGTGAATAGCACATAACAGGCACAATACCGGTAAACATCAGGTAAACATCTATTGGTACAACATGGATCACATGACTAAACTTACGTCATCGTTTTCAAATACCTCCGGCTTCGCAGTCCACACTACAACGCGAAAACGGAGTTTTCAAATTTATCCACTTTGGAGAGCGTTTTCCAAAAGCTACGTTTTCGTTGACTTAAAACGCCGTTTCAGTGTGGACGGAAGGCCAAAACGGAGAAAAAAATATACGTTTTCAAACGAAAACGTATTAGTGTGGACATGGCCTTAGGCTACGTTTACACATAGCCGGGTATTTAGAGAAACGAATATTTTCCTCCCCTTCGTTTTCAATAATAACATCGTGCACACACCCGCACAAATACGCCGCGAGCGCCATCATAACTATGCCAAACCGATGGGCGGCAGTGTAGGGAGAAGTATAAAGCCAATCAGAATCCTAAGAATCGACACGAGAGAACCTAAAACCCCGTTTCTCCCAGTTGACACTAACCTGACTCCGCCAGATGGATTTGCTCCGCATATCCATCTGGAAACCTTCCGTTGAAGTAGTTTTGGTAAGGGGTGAAAATACTGGTTAGCTGATTGGCCTATGTTGGTGATAGACGGGCCAAATCAACCAATCAGATCAACGAAGCATATGAGAGCGACGACGAAAACACAACCACAAGCCAGGCTACTCTTGCTGCTGCAGGTAAAGGCTCGTTAGCTCTGTAATTCCGTAATAACTCTGTAATTCCGATAAAACTTGCTCGATAGCCACACTGATGCTAATTTCATCCGCTGAAGCCGCCATGTTTTTAAGACTGAACTGTCGCGCTTCTCGTTGCGTCACACCTCAACCCGCCTCAAAGCCAACGCTGATTGGACGTTCGTTTGGTGAACTGCTCCCAAATTTTCTTTAACGGAAAGTATCCAGACTGATCTGCGAGTGAAACCTTGAAAGCTCGCGAGATCAGGATGGTCTCACGAGGCTAAGTTGACACGGCAACACATAACCGGCGTTTTCAGAAATCTCCACTTTGGCCGGAGTTTTTAGAAATAATCGTTTTCTGTGATAAAAACGGGGTTTTCGTGTAAACGAGAGGCCAAAACGCAGGGAAATATCTGCGTTTTCCCTTCGTGTAAACGGGGCCTTAGAAGGATAAATATTGATTAAAGGAGCATTGCGTAAATTCAGAAATTTCTAACCGTTACTGACACCAGTGGCCGTTAGAGAAACTGCAGCCAGTCTCATGCTTGTTCTCGGTGAACACGCTCGTAAGGCTTTTTTTTTATTTTTTTATTTTTATTTTTATACTTATGAGTTTCTGTGGGTGTCTGGATTGTGCTGGAGGCTGGTCGCTTCTTTCTGTCCGGAGAGTCTATTTGAAACACTACTGCTAGCGATTGCTGCTGCTTACTAACGGCTGCCGTACGGATGTAAACCCAAGTAGACGAGAACGCGCATGACTTCACATTTTGAGAATTTTCGCGCCAATTCGGACCCGACTCCTCCATACACAATTGAGCCTACAGGCTGATAGAGGCAACCGTGGTGAACAGACAAGGTGTCATTCTTTCTATTACATTATGGTTGGCTCATAAATGTACAAATGAAAACTCTATCCTAAAGATTTTTTTAAGTAAAAACCTACACGTAGCCCCTTTAATAGCTTTGAACACAAAAATCCTCCCCTTCAATTACATTTTATATATATATATATATATATATATATGTATATAACATTATTTATTTTTAATGTTATTACATTATTTCTTTGTTAGAAATTAAACTCTTTTTGTTTTTGGCAGAACTACCCCAGTGATCTTAATTCACACTTGGAAGGAGAGGAAAGTGAGAAAATGAGTGATCCAAAACCCAGGACAACGAAACATCATGATACTGAAGAAGAAAGAGGTTGGTGTCTGTTCTTGACTCCTCACTATTGATGCTGAAGACTATTATGATGCTAGCTCCAGGTGGCTAACTAGAGTCAGAAAATATGAGGGGCATAATAAATCTGAGGGTGGATAGTTCACCCCAAGAAAATATGATCATTTACTGACCCTCAGAGTAGTGATTAAGGAGTACAGAGTGTCAAAATGAAAGCACACAGATTGCTGTCACCTTTGACCTTGGGTATAATCCAGTGTTGAAAATGACCTATGACCTATAATATGTCCTTTGATTAATTTTTTAGCTTTGACATGTTATAATGTAAGCCATATGCAGGCATCATCCCCTGCCCTCCACATTCCAGCACAGGGGGATTTGCTGAGGACAGTGGAAGTGAGAAAAAGAGGTTTTCTAATAATGAAATTAAGGAAAAATTTAACAGAACACATCATGAGGATGACACACACACACACACACACACACACACACACACACACACACACACACACACACACACACACACACACACACACACACACACACACAGGTTCTATAAAAGTAACTTATCTCTATTTTAATTAAATAATTATAAATAAAATATTTAACTCTGTGAATAATAACAAATGTTACAAAAAGTGATTCACACAGTTTTAGTTATAAAAATAAGTTGGTTAAAAATTAGTAAATACATATAAATATAAAAGCACCTGAATTAGTTCTTTATGCAATGATAAATAAATAAAAAAACAATCCAAAAAGTAAATAGTTTAAGTTGTCAAAATTCATTTAAAAGCATAATCTTAAAAGTTTAAATTAGATCTTTTAAAATTAAAAGACTGTTTCAATCAAATCTTTAAAGTTTTATTAAAATTGTCGATTAGAAGACTTCTGTATGATATAAATTATTTTGCTTAAATTTAACCTAAGGAATTATTTTTACAAAACTGAATTTTCAGCATCATTACTCTAGTCTTCAGTGTCACATGATCGTTCAGAAATCATTCTAATGATTATCACTGTATACCACTGCCATGCGTAGATAAAATCTCCATATATGGACACGGACAGATGGTTAGAAGCATATCTCCATTTATTATCTGGATGGCAACAAGGATCCTGGTTCAGGAAGTGATTCCTGTTTCACCAAGGTCACAAATAAGCGTTTCTAGGCTCCAGTTTGTCTGTAAGATGGTCATTTCATCTCCCCTGGGTGCCATTTGCTCACCTCACGAAAGTCAGAACCTGTAACAAAGGAAACTGACACACACACACACACACACACACACACACACACACCCACACAACACACAACACACTCATGCTTCTTCAAGGTTAGAGTTGGTCGAGCTCTAGATCACTGAACTTTCCCAAAACATACGGATAGGATGTACGTTCAGTAAGAGGTTGGCAATATTTGTCATTATTATCTATTGAAGATGAACATAAAGTAAATGCTTTGACTGTGAATTGGTCACGTAGGAGTAAATCAGGAGTGACTTCTCCTGATTTACTGAATTGTACCTCTTTCATGTGTGTTTCTCTAGGGAGCATGTTGTATATTATCTGCAGCTCTTCCTGGGGAGTGAATCTGTTATCAGCTAATGCAGGCATCATCCCCTGCCCTCCACATTCCAGCACAAGGAGATTTGCTGAGGACAGTGGAAGTGAGAAAAAGAGAGTTTCTAATAATAAAAATTAAGGAAAATTTTAACAAAACACATCACACACACAACACGTTCCTCAGTTATATGTTCAGCATCTTTTGATCAGTTTCAGAAATCATTCTAATATGATGATTTGATTTTGAAACGTTTCTGATTATCATCAGTTTTTTGAAAATAGTTGTGCTGCTTCATATTTGTGTAGAAACCGTGATACGTTTTTATCTCAGGATTCTTCGATGAATAGAAAGTTGAAAAGAACAGCATTTATTTCAAATTTAAATCTTATCTAACTTTATAAATGTCACTTTTGAGCAAACTAATGCTGCTTTTCTGAATAAAAGAATTACCCCCAATGACCCCAAACTTTATAACAGTAATGTGTGTAAAATAAAAAAAGCTCTTCTACACTGAAACGACATTTATCAGTTATAAAACTATTTAAAAGAAGACAAAATGATGGATTTCACTTTAAAATAAGATGTTGATGAGCTGCTTGTACCAGTTCCTTTTATAGAACCCGTGTGTGTTTGTTTGTGCGTGCGTGCCTGTGTGTGTGTGTGTGTGTGTGTGTGTGTGTGTGTGTGGTGTGTGTGTGTGTGTGTGTGTGTGTGTGTGTGTGTGTGGTGAGTGAGTGATTCATCCTCATGATATGTTCTGTTTAATTTTTCCTTAATTTTATTATTAGAAACCCTATTTTTCTCAAATCCACTGTCCCCAGCAACCCCCCTGTGCTGGACTGTGGAGGGCAGGGGATGATGCCTGCATATGACACACGGACCCAACCTGATGTCAGAGGTCAAAAAATAACCCTCAGGACCTCCATTATAACATGTCAAAGATCAAATAAATCAAACGACATATTATATTCACGAGGTCAAAGACATTCCAATTAGACAAGGATACCCAATGTCTAAGGGGACAGCAAATGGCTGCTCAAGGTCACCGATCCATTGTTAATATCCGGAGCTGTCTGAAACACTGCCAGCGGGACATTAAACAGGAAGTGTTTGTCCAAGCTCACAACAGGCTTTGCGAGGGAACACGCATATATTTGCGAGGGAACGCAAAAGATAAAAAATAAATTCTCACATCCTAAATTTTTCTACCACCACGTCCTTTTAGGGGCTCCATATGTTCCAACCCTGTATGAGTTTCTTTTTTCTGTTGAGCACAAAAGAAGATATTTAGAAGAATGTTGGTAACCAGACTGTTGACGGCACCCATTGACATCCATTTTATTTTTTTCCTACTATGGAAGTCAATGGCTACCATCAACTGTTTGATAATGCAAATCATAATGCATTATTATGCAAATCTTGCTCATGGCATTAAAAATGCTCATTATCTCGCACTGCAGTTTTTGCATAACAAACCATCCAGATTTTATGTTAACATGGCAAACTTTTAAAGGGATAGTTCACCCAAAAATGATTTACTCACCCTCATGTCGTTCCAGACCCGTAAAACATTTGTTCATCATTCAAATTAAGATATTTTAATGTAATCTGAGAGCTTTCTGTCCCTCTATTGACAGCTACGCAACTAACACTTTACGCTTCAAAACGTTCAGAAAGAGATCGTAAAAGTAATCCAAAGGAATTGAGTGATTTAGTCCAAATTCTGAAGAGACATGATAGCTTTATATTCAATTTTAATTCAATTCACATTTTTTGAATAGCGCTTTGTACATATCGTTTCAAAGCTGGTTTACAGAAAATGTATTACAATTTAGAGTGATCTGTTATCAGAGGTGACCATGTGTCAGGTAATAGATTGCATATACAAATCACGAAGTTAGTTAACAATTTATACATTTAAGGCAGAAACAATGAGTTGTTAAAGGGATAGTTCACTTCTAAATGAAATTTGTCATCATATACTCACCCTCAAGTTGTTTCAAACCTGTATGAATTTCTTTCCCCTGCTGAACAAAAAGGAATACACTTAAAGTATGTCAGTAACCAAACAGTTAACTGGACTCATTGACTTCCATAGTAGGGGAAAAAAATACTATGGAAGTCAATGGGTCCAGTTAACTGTTTGGTTACTGACATACTTCAAAATATTTTCCTTTGTGTTCAGCAAAAGAAAGAAATTCATACAGGTTTGAAACAACTTGAGGGTGAGTAAATGATGACAGCATTTTCATTTTGAAGTGAACTATCCCTTTAAAGCTACACTGTGTGATTTTTACCCCATCTAGCGGTGAAAAGGCATATGACCATCCAGTGAATATTAGTTTCTGTTCTTCTCAATTCCGATTTCGTTTTAACTCCTACGGTGGCCAATGTAGTCCAAGATTAACATGGCTTCCAGTTCGACCTCGTCTACATTCGACACGGTGCCATCGAGTGTTAAAACGCGAAAGGCGAAGCTTGAATTGTCCCTCTTTGGCTAATGTACTTTAAGATGGAGGGGCAACATGGCACCGACATTAGAACCCCTTACCTGTATGTATTTTCAATGGCATATTATACACTCACGAGAAGTGTTTTTAGCTAAGGATAAACTAAAAAAGTTACACAGTGTAGCTTTAACAAAATGATTAGAATATTTAGCATAAGTGCATGTTGATTCAGAGTTTGCCTTATCTGAAGTCCTCGCTGGAGTTTGAGTCATCTCTTTACAGGTATATATGATCTGTTGATGACTTTATATGATGAACAGATTTAATTTAAGCTTTAATTCACATCTAAACATTTAACTACACATCAGTTGTAGTAAACAGAAGCTCAAGCATGTTCACTTGACGTGTGAGAACCAATGAGGTTCATTCTCGTGTTACGCTGCACATTTTAGAACCAATGAGGTTTGTTCTCACGTGTCAAGCAGGTTTGGTTGAGCTTCTGTTTATGGTCACTGATCAATGTTTAAGCCTAAATTCAATCTTTTCATCATATAAAGCGATCGTGTATCTTCAGAAAATTTGGCTAAACCACTCAATTTATATGGATTAGTTTTACGATCTATTTATGAACTTTTTGAAGCGTCAAAGTGGTAGTTGCGTATCTGTTAATGGAGGGACAGAAAGCTCTCAGATTTCATTAAAAAGATCATAATTTTTTGTTCTGAAGATGAACTAAAGGTTGGAACGACATAAGTGTGAGTAATTGATTACATAATTTTCATTTTTAGGTGAACTATCCCTTTAAAATAAAGATCTAAACTTTTGGGTCACATTTTTATTTGTTTGTTTTTGATGTATAATGTTTTTTTTTTTTTTTAGATATGATGGACGTGAACAAGAAAGGAAAAACGGAAGCCAAGAAATCGGTCAACTGCTCTCAGTGTGAAAAAAGTTTCACATGTAAAGCATACCTTAAGATTCACATGGGAGTTCATAATGGAGAGAAGCAGAAACCAAAAAAGCCCTTAGGAGGCACATGAAGAATCACACCGGAGAGAAGATTTCTGCCTGTCCCCAATGTGGGAAGAGGTTTACCTGCAAAGAAAACCTTAAGCAACACATGCAAATCCACGCTGGAGAGAAGCCACACATGTGATGAATGTGGGAAGAGTTTCACAGGCAAAGAATGCGTTAAAACACACATGAGAATCCACACTGGAGAGAAGCCGTACACATGTGATCAATGTGGGAAGAGTTTCACACAAAATGGACATCTTAAGGAACACATGAAAATCCACACTGGAGAGAAGCCACACACATGTGATCTGTGTGGGAAGAGTTTCGCACGAAAATTATCAACTTAATATACACATGATGGTTCACAGCGAAGGGAAGCCACACGCATGTGATCAGTGTTGGAAGTCTTTCTCATTAAAAACAAACCTTAAGGTACACATGAGAACCCACGATAGAAAGAAGCACACATGTGATAAATGTGGGACGAGTTTTGCACGCAAAAGAGAACTTGACAAACATGTGAGAACCCACACTGGATATAGGCCACACGCATGTGATCAATGTGAAAAGAGTTACGCACGAAAAGACCACCTTCAGAGACACATTAAAATCCACACTGGAGAGAAGCCGCACACATGCGATCAATGTGGAATGAGTTTCATACTAAAACAAGAAATTAAGAGCCACATGCTAATTCACACTGGAGAGAAACCACACTCATGTGACCAATGTGGGAAGAGTTATGCTCTCCTACAAGCTCTAAAACATCACATGACAGTCCATACTGGAGAGAGGCCACACACATGTGATCAATGTGGGAAGGGTTTTCATTCCACATCAAACCTAAAAAATCACATGAGAATCCACACTGGAGAGAAGCCGCACGCATGTGATCAGTGCGGGAAGAGTTACGCGCAACGTAGTAACCTTACGACACACATGAAAATCCACACCGGAGAGAAGCCACATGCATGTGATCAATGCTGGAAGAGTTTCACACACGCACACACTCTAAAATTACATATGCATACTCATGCTGTAGACGGGCCATTTTACTGTGATCAGTGCGATAAAAGTTTTGGTGTGGAATCAGTCCTGAGGAAACACCAGCAAATTCATTCCAATGGGAAACATTTGTGTTCTGAGTGTGGAAAGAGTTTTAGGTACATGGCCGTTTTAAGAATGCACCTGAAAAGACACAGCTCCGTAAAACCGTATACGTGTTTTGAGTGTGGGAAGATGTTTTATACAAAATCCGAACATAATCAGCACCAGTTAACTCACAAAGGTGGGAAACCTTTCAAATGTTCACACTGTGGAAAGAGATTCTCTCTGTTGAGAAGCATGAAAACGCATGAGAAGATCCACACTGGAGAGAAGTCCGATCATCAGTGAATGATCTTCTCTACGCAGTCATACAAAATAAAGAACCACGGTAAACATTTCCATAAATCTGTCCTAGCGAGCCACAACAAATGAGAGGGCAAAGAAATGTCATCTAATGTTGGAAGTTCATCTTCATGCCCAGCAGTTTCCAATGTGAGCATCGTATACCTTCAAAGATGGAGTTCCTTCCAAAAGAACAATATCTTAGAAGTTTTATTCTTAATTATCATCTTTCTTTATCATTTCTTATGACATTTTATAATTTCACTATGTTTAATCATCTCATAAATGTGTACAGAATGTTCTTGTGCTTGCATGTATAGTTCGGGAAGCTGAAGGTTACAGCTTTTAGAGACATGTATCTGACATTTATTTTTAACTTGATTGTTTTTATTGTGCTTGCCTTAAAGGGATAGTTCACCCAAAAATGAAAATTCTGTCAGTAATCACTCACCCTCATGTCGTTCCAACCCCGTAAGACTTTCGTTCATCTTCGGAACACAAATTAAGATGTTTTTGACTAAATCTGAGAGCTGAATCACTCCTCCATAGGCTTCTAAGGGATTGAAACTTGACAGCCCCGAAAAGTTATTAAATCTTAAGTTTATAAAACGACGAGAATACTATTTGCGTGCAAAAAAACACAAAAATAACGACTTTATTCAAGTATCTCTTCTCTTCCGTGTCTTTCTTCTAAGCTGTTGACGTAGTGTAACAGCGCAGCGCTTCTGTGTTATACGTCACACGTAGACTCACTATTGGCCGACGCTCGTCATGTGTGTGATGCGTGTGACGTTCAACCAGAAGCGTTGCGCATAAACACTACGTGAAATCTCCAGGCCCAAAGAGAATACTTGAATAAATTCGCTATTTTTGTTTGTTTTTTGTGCACAAAAAGTATTCTCGTAGCTTGATAAACTTAAGATTGAGCACTGTAGTCACTTGGACTCTTTTAAACGATTTCTTTAATAACTTTTCGGGGCTGTCAAGATTCAGTCCCTTAGAAGCCTATGGAGGAGTGATCCAGCTCTCAGATTTAATGAAGAATATCTTAATTTGTGTTCTGAAGATGAACGAAAGTCTTACGGGGTTGGAACGACATGAGGGTGAGTAATTACTGACAGAATTTTCATTTTTGGGTGAACTATCCCTTTTAAAACAGCTTATCTACTATTTGTGACATTACAGTAGCATCTGAATAGTTAAAGTATTACTTTTTACTTAATTATAGCTTTTGCTTCAAGTAATCATTGATTAAACTCATTATCTTTTTATCTGACTTTCATTGTCCATTTCATTGCTGCTTGCTTATTCTACTTGCAAATAAATCATTTCATAATTTTAGTCGGGGGCAGTTTAAATTGGATTTTATTCAATGTGCGGCAGATGCCCACTAACTTTTATCTCTGAAGAGCCTAAAGTCCCTCATATACACTGATCAGCAACAAAATGAAAACTTCCTGTCTAATATTATGTAGATCCCCCTCGTTCTGCCAAAACAGCTCTGATGCTCAAGGCATGGACTCCACAAAACCTCTGAACGAGTTCTGTGGTATCTCTGGCACCAACAGATCATTTAAAGGCAGGGTAGGAGATTTGTTCCAGAATTTTGTTACTGAAAGTCTCTTCACATCCTGATAGTAATCAATCACTAAGTTAAGTGGTCTAAATGGAGTGGAAATAAGTGGAACAGCATCCCCATCACTGTCAGGGAATGTTCCACATTTTCTATATTTAAAACCAAACTCAAAGTGTGGCTTATAGCAAACCAGTCTTGTGACCACTAAGTGATTTTTTTTATTCTGCATGTATTTTTCATTTTTGTCATTTTGTTTGTTGTAATCTCTGTATTTTTGTCATTTGTCTGGGGACTACGGATGTAAACTATCCCTGTGGCTATAATCCGGCATGTTTACGTCTGTTTTTGTTGTTTCAATGCAGATGTTCATTAAAGGGTACCTATTATGGCATTTAAAATGTTCCTAATATTGTTCTGGGAGTCCCCAACAACAGTTTTACATGCATGCAATGACAAAAAAACACTTTTGTTGTCTTATAATATGCATTTATTTTTACCTGATTTGCTCACCGACTCCCTAATGATTCGTTTGACGACTCATTTTTCAAACCCCGCCTTTGCGTGACGCTAATCTGCGGTGATTGGTCAGACGACCCAGTCAGTTATTGTTTGCGTTAGCCCAAAGCTTAAACATATTGATAAAGCACTGCAGTACTACAATACGCTCTATTCTTTATGACAACTCCAATCACAACGACAAACATTTCACATATTTCAAAACACACAGACCTAAGCGCTGAGCGTAACTGGCACACACACACACACACACACACACACACACACACAGCTTGGAGACCTATTAAAGCTGCGTTGAGCGTAACTGACACACACACACACACACACACACACACACACACACACACACTTATTGAGCATGCTACAACCCATAAAAGCAAAAATTATTAACAGTACTTACAGGTTGTGATTCGGAGGATGAAGCCGATCCAAAACTTGGTACTAAACGTTCCTTCAGTATCAACCGACTCGCGAATCCATGAAAGCTTTTATGTTTGTAAAGGAATCCTCATTAAAATGACGCGAACACAGCTCAAGGTGGCTTTACTTGTGTGGTATAGTTGTAAATATAAACTCTAGCCACTGATTCTTCACATGCTTGTCTCTGGGCAGTGAAAAAAAAGTTCGCTTTTGATTCGCACTTCAGAACACACGTCTCGTCGACATGCTGTTTTCAATGTTTTCTGGCGCGCGCAATGAGTGGGGCGTGTCTTATTCAAATAACTTGTACAAGTGACGTACGAAAGTTAGAGAAAATGCATCGTTCGTCTATCGATTCATATCAGCGACTCAGAGTGGACTCTTACTTTTGAAAGACAATAACTTTGTATACGTTGAACTTTCATATTTAAAACTTTGCAGGATGTTTTTGTTCACTTAGATCTATGTTACACACTACATGAAGGTAGGGTGACCAGACGTCCCGAAAAATTCGGGACAGTCCCGAAATCTGAGCTGTTGTCCCCAATCCCGAATCCGACCCTAATTGTCCCGAAAATTATACTAAAGCAAAATCTTGAGTAGCCTAGTTATTGTCTGATAAAATATTAAAAACTATCCGTGGAGGTTGAGTCGGCGCCTGCCGGCGGCTCATTTTCTGTTTCTTTTTTGAAGTTCTAGAAAGATGTAGGCGTGAATTAAGATACATTGATAAGCAAAATGTCATTCATTCGTTACGTTGACATGACTGGTGTACCGTGTACCGGAACAACAACACGCTGTTTTTTAGTAGCAGACTAAAGATTAATGACAGACTGTTGAATTTTGAAAAAAAAAAAAGGTTTGAAATTCATTATATCTTTTATTATAGGCGAATTGACCGTGAGACTCACGCAATTGACCCTTTTCACACACTCTCACGCCACACATCCATTTTCTCACGCAGTGAAAAATCGCGGACAAAGAAGACACTTACACCGACAGACAAGACAGACAGGTTACTTTTGATATGGAACAAATCCACAGCTGTCCGATTCTGTCAATATTTTTACGAGATCCACACAATTAATAACGTTTTGGCTCTTTGAAATGTGACAGGTCGCTGTAGCGCGTCAGTTCAAACGGTACATGATACAGCAGCCTACCCCCCTCCCGGTCAACAAATCTCACTCCCCATAAACAACCCCCCCCCCCCCGTCCCCCCCCGTCCCCCCCGTCCCGAATTTCAGCCAATCTCATCTGGTCACCCTACATGAAGGGCAATTTTCAAAATTCCATGATAGGTACCCTTTAATGTGCATTGTTCCTATCAAATAAAAATAAATAAAATAAATATATTTATATGTCTCGTCTGTGAAAGGCTTAGGACCATAAAATGTTTTGCCAATCCTTGCATTCAGACCGCATGCAATAATACGATGTCCTGCCTGCCTATCAATGTATGTATTTTCATATCTCTGCCATGCTACGCAGATTTAGACAGACGTCAGTCACCGAGCACCACAACCGAAACAGCAACTCCCTTTTACAGTTCATCCTCAACCAAAACAACCAGCTTATGCTGCGTTCACGCCACTACTGTAATTAGGAAGAGATGGAAAGCTGTGACTTGCTAGCCTCTCCGGAAATTACATAAGTTCTGCAAGTTGTGCGGTGTATTATTTATAATAATAATAATATATAAATCATATATAGTCTTTATATGTTATTGCATTTTGTAATATATTAGCCTATAGCCTACATAAATATTTGTAATGGAAAATATTATAAATATTCTTATAATTTATTAGAAATATTAAATATATAGTATTATTGCACTGGTTAATGTTGCAAGAACAATTTTTTTTAATATACACTGACTGCAGATTTGTTTACCAGTATGTATTTCTTCACGTTGTATCCTATGGCTTTGAGTTAATGGACCAAACATAAATATGAATATAAATTACGGTTTACAAAGAGCCCATTTAACACTACAATAAGGTTTCATTTGTTAACATTAGTTAACTAGCATGAACTAACCATGAGCAATACATTTGTTAAAGTATTTATTCATATTTTTTATGTTAGTTAATAGAAATACAGCTGTTCATTGATTGTTCATGTAACTTCACAGTGCATTAACTAATGTTAACAAATACATAATTTGATTTGAATATAAGTAAATGTTTAAATTAACATTAACAAAGATTAATGCTATAGAGGTGCAGTTCCTCTTTAGTGCATGTTAACTAATGAAACCTTATTGTAAAGTTTTGTGCATGTATAATATTTCCCAGTAATATTATTAACGGTACGATACAATGGAACTTTTATACATAAAATAATAAACATGCATCATTGTTTCAAGCATTGTTTTTGAAGTTTGTCATTACGATCTGACGTTATTCCATTTACATTTTTATTTAGAAAAGTAGTTTTCCTTAAAGGGGCAAGCATAAATAAATTTGATGGAAAAATGATTCATTGCTATTTTTGTATGTATCTATACTAAAATGACACAGTTCTTGCATTTTTTTCAAAATATGACCTTTATTTTATAAGTTACACTCTGTATCTCCCGAGATACATAAACCATTTAGGGTAACATTTTGCAATGTATTCTTTTTTTATTTATAGTTCATATGAGAACTTTTAAAACATTTAATGAACAATTAATTAGCTCATTTTTTTCATGTTATCCATACAACATTAGAAAAATTGGAAAAAACTGAACTTTTTCTCCCAAGATGCATTGCCTATGTAGGATATACATTTAACATTTCATAATTTTTTTAACAGTTCATGTGCCGATTTTTAAAACACCTTTTTCCTGTTTTGTTTTTTTAATTCTACCATCTTCCCTGTGGTGCCCCACACCAGATGTATTCTATGGGCAATGTAGGCTGAGAAAACAGTTGCGAGCATTTTGTCCAGTGAACAGGCAAAGCCTCACTTTGCACTTCTGACACATGATGGATGTCTGGCCATCCTGACACATCCAAAACCTTTATCCTATTCAATATCTAGAGAACAGGCCTCAAAACATAAGAATATCTGTGAGTGATCAGCCCTGTTAAATACCCTTAAATGGGCAATGTATCCCCCAGGATACAGACATTCAATGCCTGATAATCAAAGTTGTGAGAAGATTATTTTGAAAATATCAACAAGAACATGTAAAACTATCCTTAAAAAACTTTTTTCTAAAACAAAATCACTCTAAAATATCATAACCGTGAAAAATATAAAAATGCTTATCTCATGGCCAGTGTCTTTGTCCACGTATGCTGCCATTTTGGATTTTGATACAAATTTTTGGAATGTTAGCATAAAGTCACATGACCTGATTACATGACCCATCACCCCATCAGTGTTTCTCATCAACTGCAACCAAATAATGCCCCTCCCCCCATAGCCCCTCCCCCTACAGCCTGTTAAATGTCTGTATCCCCCAAGATACAGAAACTCTTTAAGGGTTAATAGATTTTGAGTCCTCTCCTCCAAAAGAACAGATAGTTTTATAGAATACCATTTTCTAAACCTCATCCTCCTCTCACTCCATCACAGTAGATGGCAGTATGAAGCTGTGTTGTTGGCTTAAGTCTCCAGTCAGTGAGCAAACAGAAGAATACCGACAGTAACAGGAAAACGCTTTGACAGTTGAATCGTGTATTGTTTTTCTGCACAGTAATTTGCTCCCCAAATAGTCTTGTGTGATGTAATATTACTAAAAGACTCTTAGGACTAATAATACACTTTTTAACTGTCAAAGTTCACATGCAGGTGTGATGGCCGAGCGAGGAGCGCATTTGACCACAGCGGCTCCGCTGAGGAGGACAGGCCGTCTGTGTTTGAGGTTTTAGCGCAGGACTCTCTGATGGGCGCTGTCAAACCTGCATTACTGCATGCTGTCAAGGTATGCTTGCGAATTTAAAACACCTTGCACTGCATTTGCAACCGTTTTACAAACATTGGTACCTGACATTATGATGATGGGTGTTAAGCATAAGGTCAATCTTAAGTTGCATAAACATCTATCCAAACACCCGACAGATTTTCAAGTTGTTTACATGAAGAACTTGGGCTAAATTGAATACTAGCAGTATATGGTTACTGTATACATAATATATACCTCTTGTATAGTATGTAGTATATGTTCTGGGACTTAATTCAGCCATTTGAATATCATTCAAGACCTTTATTTTCCATGATTTGCTGCATAAAGAACACTGTGCTTGTAACCTGTATCCCACAATGCAGTGCGTTCAACTTGACCTTTCATTTCCAGTGTGAAGAATGAACTAGATGTATCATACACTGTTCATTGATCGGACTACCAAGCATTTTACACAAAACGGAATTTTAAAACATAAAATAACCATTTTATTTTGTGAAATTTTGCACAGGGGTTTTTTCAATCTTTTAGATGCCACAGAGCCCCAATTATGATCTTCTCAATGCCATGGACCCCCATGATATAATTGAAAATGCATCTATAGGCATATAGTTTAATATATAGTTGTATAAAGTAAAATGTCAAGTCAAGTCAAGTCACCTTTATTTATATAGCGCTTTTTACAATACAAATTGTTTCAAAGCAGCTTTACAGAGATAACAGGAAAACAATGTTGTAATAGTATTGTTCAATTGAAAATTAAATGAAAATTAAATGTCCCCAACTAAGCAAGCCAAAAGGCGAAGGCAACAGTGGCAAGGAACCAAAACTCCATCAGGTGACAGAATGGAGAAAAAAACCTTGGGAGAACCCAGGCTCAGTCGGGGGGCCAGTCCTCCTCTGGCCAACGAATGAACAGTGTATGATTATGAGTTAGGCAGCATAATGGCAGGTGAGGTGATGAGTGGTGAGGTGTCCATGGGCCTTCACAGCCCTGATAATGCGTGTCGTTGTGTCCATGTGATGGTCCTTCATCAGATCTGGATATGCCCTGGATCCGGCGGTCTGCGGTAAACCTCGGGATAAACAGAGAGACTAATATTAGCGTAGACGCCATCCTTCTTATGATGTACAAAGTACATCAGGAATTATGGGAAGTGTTCCCGGTTCCGGCTGATCTAATCTATGCAGCCTAACATTGAATTATAGAAATCTATAATGTGTTATGTGTATGCTAAGCCAAAGAGATGTGTTTTTAGTCTAGATTTAAACTGACAGACTGTATCTGCTTCCCGGACCGTGTTAGGAAGATTGTTCCAAAGTTTTGGTGCTAAATAGGAAAAGGATCTACCGCCAGCAGTCGATTTTGATATTCTAGGTATTATCAACTGGCCAGAATTTTGAGATCGCAATAGACGTGAAGGACTATAATGCGTTAAGAGCTCGCTCAAGTACTGGGGAGCTAAACCATTTAGTGCTTTGTAAGTAATCAGCAATATTTTAAAATTTATACGATGTTTAATAGGCAGCCAATGCAGTGTTGACAGAACCGGGCTAATATGGTCATACTTCCTGGTTCTGGTAAGAACTCTAGCGGCTGCATTTTGAACTAGCTGTAGTTTGTTTAATAAGCGTGCAGGGCAACCACCCAGTAGAGCATTACAATAATCTAGCCTTGAGGTCATGAACGCATGAACTAATTGTTCCGCATTTGTCAGTGAGAGCATATGACGTAATTTAGATATATTTTTAAGATGGAAAAATGCGGTTTTACAGATACTAGACACGTGACTTTCAAATGAAAGATTGGTATCAAAGAGCACACCCAGGTTCCTAACTAACGTCGAAGACTTAACAGAGCAGCCATCAAGTGTTAGACAGTATTCTAGGTTATTAGGTGAGGAAGTTTTTTGTCCAATGATTAGAATCTCTGTTTTTTCAGAATTTAGTAATAGGAAATTACTGGTCATCCAATTTTTTATATCAGCTATGCATTCCGTTAATTTTGTGAATTGGTAAGTTTCGTTAGGTTTTGAAGAAATATACAGCTGAGTATCATCAGCATAACAGTGAAAGCTAATTCCATATTTCCTAATTATATCTCCTAATGGTAGCATGTAAAATGTATTATACATTTGTCTAAAATATGTTTTAGAAAATATTTAGTTTCAATTTATGAAACTAGATTTATTATTTATTAACTCATTTATTTATTTTAATCTAAAATTTATTGTTATTGTATTTATTAAGGTTGTTACAGTTTTCTTTAAATGTTTCCGTGCATCCCAGTTTGAAAACCCAGTCATAGGCTAGTCCTTTTTGATTCACTAAGTGTTGCAAGCATACTTTTATTGTTACATTCAAAAAAAGTATAAAACTGTACTTTACAGTATTATTAACTGTGCTGGCATTGAATGCTCCTGATGTAAAAACCCTGCCATTGTCTACAGATCCTTGCTACATCCAACCCTGCTCGCTATGGATGTCTGTGGAGGAGGTTTGATGAGATTTATGCTATCCTGGATATGTTATTGCAGCATCATTTCCTTTCCCGCACCAGCGCCTCATTCTCAGAGAACTTCTATGGCCTGAAGCGTGTAGGGGCAGACGGGACACGTGCTGCCCATCTAGGGCTCCTGCGCAGACAGCACTGGCGCTCCTTGCTCCTCCTGGCCCTCCTTCCTTACCTACACACCAAACTGGACAAAGTCCTGCTCGACAGAGAGACGAAGACGATTTCTCGATCCGCTTGCCGCAGTCCTTCATGCAGAAGTTGTACAGAGCTTTTTTAGCTGCGTACCCCTTTGTGTGCATGGCCTGGGATGGATGGGTCTTTTGCCAACAACTTTTGTATGTTTTTGGCAAAACACGGACACATTCTCCGCTTCTGTGGCTGGCAGGGGTTAAATCTCATATCTCACGGCTAATGACATCCACAGCCTGGATCTCAAGCCATCAGGCCCGGCACTCAGCCCCAGCCAAAGGTGAGTTTATTATGTGTTTATTTTGAGTTCATTTTTCTATTTTGGCTGGGTAATATTGACAATTCAACAATTCGATATAGATTAATTTGGATATATATAAGGTACAGTATAATGGCAAATTTTCTCAAGGAAAAAAATCTCTCGACTAATGCTATAAATAAACTATTCAGGAATACATAGAAAAAAAAATCCATACAGATGAAAGAATCAGCAAGATTTTTCTTATTATATTGTGACATTATTTTTCGAGGTTTACTAAAATATAAAGATGCTTAATCATAACAAAAACATCTTGATTTTCAGCTTTGTTGAGAAATGCCAGCGTCTGGCCTCTACAGCAGTCGGCGGTGTGGCTGTATCTCTTTCAACCAGCCTTTCGATGGGAGTGTTTTTCCTGCAGTTCCTGGAGTGGTGGTATTCATCCGAGAACCAGAGCACCGTTAAATCCTTGACCTCCCTTCCGACCCCTCCGCCACCTCTCCACCTTCACAGCCAGGAGACGTCACTCACACACATCAAAGTCTGCCCGCTCTGCAGGAAAGTGCGCACCAATGACACTGCCCTCGCCACTTCAGGCTATGTGTTTTGTTACAAGTGTATATATGTGTATGTTAAAGCCAACCAGAGGTGTCCCCTCACCGGCTACCCTTCAGGACTGCAGCACCTCATTAAAATATACTCACCCGATGGATAGACTCAAATACGGTTAATGTTTTTCAAGATGCCTTGATGCTAATCTGTCCGATTTTACATAATTATTGCACATTGTTAAAGTGAACGTTTTGCTAATTGTTATCCCAGGGAAGACTAAAATGTCAAATTCATTTTCACGATGTGGTTATTAAGGGTATACTAATTTTTGAAATGTGTAAATATTAAATTTGTACAGATATAATCCCTGCTGATCATCATTGAGCTCTTGTTTACTGTCACAGTGCAAAGGAAGTAATAATAGATATTTTCTTCTGTATTGTGGTCTAAACACAATGGATGTATAGGAAAAGAAAAAATAATGTAGGAGATTTGATTCAATGCATTGGTTGGTTTTTGAGATGTGGGCATTGTACTCAAGTGGAAGCAGATGAACAAACGTGAGCTAGCAGGGTGGGATGCAAGCAGACTTTTGGGCCGTTTACTAAACACCATTTTCTACTAAAAATGGCAAACGTATGCGTTTTGGCCATTCATTTACACAACAACAATACAGTTTTGCTTTGTGTAAACTACAAAAACAGGTGATGTCATGCGCATGCATATTACGTGTTCAGTCTATCGGCACGTAGTGATGCTTTACAAAGTGACATCGCCAACTACTGGCCTGGCAAGAATAATACAGCGTTTAAAGTCGTTTTCGCGAAGACAACTTCGTTGTCTGTATATGAAAAACAAAGGAAAAATGTTTTTAGTGCATTGTTGTCGTGTAAACGTACTCTAATTGATTAGAGAAGACCTGAATAGTTCACCAGAGAAAAGTTGTTTTTACTGGATGGTCCAGTTATGATTTTGATTAAATGTTATGAGGTCAAGAACAATTTTTAAAAATTAAACATGCACACTTTGCACAGACAAATTTAGTAGTCACAATAAGTCAATGAAAACTGAATTTTCATTTCATGCTGACTTTTATTTGTGTATTTTTCCATGTTTTTTATGTCATATTAATTCCTTGATTTTTAGAATAGTATTTTAAACCATTTGTTTACTGAACCCAAACAGTTTTAGAAGAGCACAGGATAATATCTGATACTGATGACAGCTGATCAAACTAATTCAGTTCATTTGATGCTAATTTTACACAGTTCCATTCAAATTGGCTTCATTAATTTTAGCAGAGGATATCATATATAGCAACAAGTTAGAGCTTATGCTGAAATATATAGCGTCTGCCATCTGTTCCAGCTTAGTGACAGCAAATATGTAATGCCTCCAGTCACAGTATTTTACAGCTGACTAAAACACAGAATAACCAACAGCATGCCAAGGGGCCCAAACTAAACTTATTTTATATAAAGTTTTAACTGGCAAACACATGAAAAAAAATCCCACTTTTGTATCCCACTGCACTATTATTCCATTATTTTTCCATGTAAACAAAGTTGCCATCATCCATGATAGTTTTCAAAAGCTGAAGTAGCTTTGCATGGTTAATTCAAGTCCGACTTTCAATAAATATGCATCTAGACCTTGCATTTTTTCTTAATTTCTACTGCCCTGCATCTCGTTTACGAATTGAGAAACCGGAATGGGAATATGTCCTCATGACCATTTTTGAATGTCTTGAGTTGCACAGCATTTTTAAAACACTGTCATGCCCAAAACTGAGGACAAACGTTCAAAAGCCTTTTTTTAAACCAGAAAAAGTCCAAGCCTGTCCAACCCATTAAACATTAAAGTAGGCTACTAGACAATCATAAAACATTTCTCCTTACAGAACATTTTTGGCATAAAGAATTCTTTAAAATTGAGCCTCAAACCCCATTGAAGAGTGCGGGACAAGCGCTCTGTGCCGATTCCATAAGAGTGATTAAACCAGAGCTTTTAAAGAACTGGTAGATTGATATTCCAGGTCTAAAAATAGGGCCAAGGGATTTTCCCAGACTCATAAGACCCTGCGTTTACCACTCCCTGAAAGACATTTTCCTCATTACAAAACGTGTGCTACCAGTTAGACAGAAAGACAAGAAAAATGTTCTAGTTTTATTGGTTCCAACCTTTGTAATGCAAACTGGGTCTCCGCTCAAACCTCCCCAAGAACGACCTACAAACATAATATGAGAACAGCTCAGAGAGAAGATTAAAGTCAATCAGATCTTGGTCAATGACGCCAAAGGGCAGCAATACCAAGTCAGACATGTTCTTTCACTCATCATCGCTGCAGGATCTTCGCTACAAGATCTTTTTCGACTAACCTGAAAAACACTTGCAACACGGACTTAGCAGCTACGCCTTGTGTCTTTTGCAGCGTCTCGCGCATGACACGTCATTCTAAAAACGCGGCACTCAAGTTAAAAGTTCAACTTTTAAACAACGCGTTATTATCATGGACTCGTTTCACTGACGTGCCTCTCGCGGTTTTATCAACAAAAACGCGTAAACATAGGCTTGTTTCTAATAAATGTGTTTCTTTATGGAAATTAGTCATAAGTCAAATAGGCTACTCGCCTGGTTGGCACTGCACATTTGAATTTGTTCTAAAGCTCAAAAGAACGTGGAAGTCTGTCTGAACCTGGTTTCCTACAGCAGCATCTTCAGCAAAACCCGCTGTTTGTCAAGTCATTGACTGATTAGGCAACAAGGTAACTGTTTTTGCCTTTCAATCTTATAAGTTGAGTGGCTATAAGGTCTTACTGCACACCTGTTCTCACTTCATCACCATTAGCCTGTGGCACAAGACAGCTTCACTTGAATTTCCAATCAAGCCCAAGGGATCACTATTAATTTAGAGAACTAATTATCACAGAGTTCAGGAGAGGTTGAATCAGGTTGTTCTCAAACAATTGGCTGCTAATTCATTTGGTTAAGACGCTTGTGACTAATCAAAAACAGCCACAATAAAATGAGTTATGCGAGCAGTGTTTTTCCAACACTTTAGCCCTTATTAAATTAATCAAATGACACATTTTTTTTAGCCTCCGGACGGAACATGTCCCGAGAATCAGGAGTTTCCATAGGTTGGATATGTGTGGAATGCATAAGAAAAGGTTCTTTATTGGTTTCAAATTTTAACATTCACAGAATCTTTCCATTGCTCAAAAGATAATGTTCTTTACACTATAAGGAAAAGTGAGAGCTGTTGCCTGAAATGTTCTTTGAGGAACCAAAAATTGTTTTTTTTTGGTTCCTGTGACACTTTTGGAGTCTTTATTTTAAAGTGTACGGTGCAGTTGTACTATTATATATAAAAATCGTATTTCTTGACAGTCCAATTAAATTATTCTGTGGTACATATTACTTTCAGTGCATTTGTCATGCCAAGAAGCTGATAACATTGCATTGTGGGAAACATTTTGCTTAAAGTAGGCTATGTTATCTGGGTGTTCATGTAGAACAATGCTATAAAAATGCACAATACACATACTTTGCAATGCAGAAACATTCTATTCCAAATACAGATATTAAATCTGCTGCTATTGGTAATAATATAATCCTTAATTATTACAATATCCTTATTTTGGATATTAATATGATTTTTTGTTGTTGTTGCTGATGCATGTTCTTTTAAATGTGTGTGCAGAAGGTTGGCTATATAAGACTTTCAGAATTTCTATGCATTATAACTAGACCCATGCTTTAATCTAATTTGAAATCAGCCAGCGCGTGCGTCACCTTTTCATGGACTGCAGCCTTGGTTCATGTGCGCCTGCCAGTCACAGCCGTGAAACCTGACCATTCACTCGTGGTTAGTGAAAGGCAGATACTAATGACCAGGATTAGTCTAATGCAGCACTACATGAATCTCACACAAACATGCCCGGGCCATATTTCAGCACAAAGTCAAAATAACAGCTATTGTATTTTACACGAAAAAGAAAAAGAAACAAATATTTGTGCCTTTTTTTTTGCATTGTGACAACATTTGTAAACCAATTAAGCACATTTCCCAATCAAGCCATATTATTATAATTTCCATTTTTCTTACTGTAATAGTGTAATTTCCCACTGAACTAGGGTAAAAAAAAAATCACTGTAATGACATTTTTAACTAAAAGGCAGAACAAATACAATAATACAATGATGCAATTTTAATAAGATATGTTTCATCCCAAATGACACACTTATGCACAACACAACCATGCAGTGTATGAATTTAAAGTAACACTATGTAGTTTTTCAACCTTCATAATATATTTCCAAGACCCTTGTGATGGTACATCGACTTAAAATAAGTTAAATGACACGTCTGCCATAGCCTGACGGGGTCTGTATCGCTTTTACTGGCACTATGTAACTTCGGGTTTCGGGGTAGGAACCCGTGCACAAAAAGTACTACAAAATTCGACTGCTTTACGTCAAGCGCTACAAAAGTCATTATTTTGTTTTTCTTCGTTTCTGATGTCGCAATACATCATCCTTTCATGAAATCATGTAACATACTCTACCTTGTCTGTGGACATCGTTCATTCTAAAGCCGGTGCTGGATAAACAGCGAGCGTGCGTGCGACGGTAGGCTAAATTATTTACGACAGCGGCAATGGACAATTTCGTTTCCAACCAGTAGGGCGACCGAAGAGGAAAAGCTACTTGGTGTTACTTTAAGGTTATTTGGTCACTCAACATCAGAGTCTGATAGCCCCTCTGCTACGTAACTAAAGCTGCGACAGTGCATGAAGTGTCCAACATTTCACACATCGTCTGCATCCGAAATCACATACTTCCCTACTATATAGTAGGCGAAAAACAGTATGTGTCAAAAGTATGTCCGAATTCACAGTACTCAAAAGAATAGGCAAAAAGCACCCGGATGACTTACTCCTTCCGGTGAGATTGTGAAGTGTGCATACGATGGACACTTTACTCTCCATGAGGCCACGGGAGAGGATTTATGAATGGCAGTAAAGCGACGCAACTGACGCTGGTAGTTCACATGATAATGAGAACATGGTGAATGTAGTACATCTAGATTACATTCATAACTCATACCATATAGAACGTTTTTATTTTAGCGTCTGTGAAGTAATTATTGCAAATAAGTAGTACCTACTCAATTCGGTTTTCCGGTTAATTGAGTGTCATCCAGGTATTTAAAGCAACACCAAGTAACTTTTCCTCTTCGGTCGCCCTACTGGTTGGAAACGAAATTGTCCATTACCGCTGTCGTAAATAATTTAGCCTACCGTCGCACGCACGCTCGCTGTTTACCCAGCACCGGCTTTAGAATGAACGATGTCCACAGACAAGGTAGAGTATGTTACATGATTTCTTGAAAGGATGATGTATTGCGACATCAAAAACGAAGAAAAACGAAATAATGACTATTGAAGCGTTTGACGTAAAGCAGTCGAATTTTGTAGTTCTTTTTGTGGTCGGGTTACTACCCGAACCCCGAAGTTACATAGTGCCAGTAAAAGCGACACAGACCCCATCAGGCGATGGCAGAAGTGCCTTTCACCCTGTTACGACTTGATGAACCACTGATAAGATTTTAGAAACATTATTTTAAGGTAAAAAATGTTACATAGTGTTGCTTTAAAGTGCTCTTTTTTAGGAATTTTCAGTGTGAACACGCCTAAATACTAAATAAAACAGCATAGAATAGTGCACAAATTGGGACTCACCTATTGTTTTTTTTATTCTAGTAATGAAATTGAGATTTTAGTGACATGTTCACAATCACCCTTTGTCTGCTGATTCAGTCATTCCTTAAAACAAAATAATAATAAAAAAAGTCACGGAGAAACAGCAGGTATTTTCTTGAATAGATCTCAGAGGCATGCCAAATTTCCATTGGACACAAAAATGACAAAGTTTTGAAGTAAACAAAATAGGCTGTTTATTTGACATAAATTAACATACAAGTACAGACAGAGTGTGAAAGGACATGCTCAACATAACATTTCGATAATAGTCCGCTACATGTTCTGGACGCAAAATACGTTTCACACTAGATATTCACTTGAGTTTCTCTACTGATAGTGTGGCACAATGCAACAAAAGTATCAAAAATGATACTAAAAATATTTTTACACACAACACCAAAGCAAAGTGCTTTTTAATAGCCCCTTCAAACAGAGTACACAATTTTGGTCAAGTTCCCTTTGAGCAACTGTGACAAGAGTAGCGCTTCACTATGCCTAATTACAGAGTCGACTCATTAAATTAAATTAAATTAATGCTTCAGGCATAAAACAAAGCAGCAAACTATAACTCTGCATTCTGAAAGAACTACAGCAGTTGAAATCAGTCTGCATACTGCAAACAAACCAGACACATCATTTCCATGGACTACACGACAAGTGCACTTTTGACAGTTTAGTTATTTAAGGCAGGCAGAAATTGGTCCGACTTCTTTTCCTCCTGGAATGTTTTCCTCAAATTGACAATATTTTGAGCCTGACGACAGGACTGCCAACTCAGTTCACATTAAACGGTTTCAGCTCGGCCTGTGATGCAAGCCCGTTTTATAACTAACTGCCCCCATTAAAAGTTATTTCTTGGAGCAAATCATCTTTAAAGTGTGATTATAGTCATCGACGGCGTAAACTCCTAGTAGCCAACATTCAGTTGGACTCGTGTGAAATATGGATAACTCCATCTTTGTGCTTGACAAGTGACAGTGCATTACATTATACATGCAAAAGCTTCAATGAAATACAAGTGCGCACTGTGCATGGCTAAAGCGTCTAGATTTCACACCCAAGCTAAAAATACTGCACTACATATAGGTCTAGTAGGAGCGATACTTCTGTAACAGCTTTAAAACTAATCATTTTTTGCCATGACAATCCTGCAGGCTAGAAAATTACAGTATTACACATCCATTATTAAACAACAGTGGTGCATCACTTTTAAAGGCATGAACATTCAGTCTTCATTTACTCACCCTCATGTCGATCCAAACCTGTAGGACTTTCTTTCCTCTGCTAAAACAGTGTGTTTTTTTGGTCCATACAGTGATCCCATGTTGTTTTTGGACCCTGTTGACTTTTACTGTATGGACAAAAACATTGAAACACTCTTCGAAATATCTTCTTTTGTGTTCTGAAGTAGAAAGAAAGTCAAACAAGAACGACCTGAGGTTGAGTAAATAATGACCGAATGTTGGTTTTTGGCTGGACATTCACTTTAAACAAGCACGTACACTGAAAACGCTGTATATTTTAGTCAAAGATACTCTGGCAGTGACTCCAAGATCCAATGGATCCCAGACCAAATCATTTGGTCTCACTATCTGTGGCACACTATCGATCCAGGATGGCATGGCAAAAGGAAGAGAAGTAGGCAAATGATATTAAAGAAAGCCACTCTGCAGCGATATTCACTTAGTGTATTTAGGCAAAAACGAAAATGGCACTTGACGTGACCTGAAGCCTAAAGAAATAGAAATAAATAGCCCTCCTGTTTGAAATAATCCTTATTATAATACCACGAGTAATCCTTTCACGAGGCAAAAAGGCATTTCCTCTAAGAATAAAATAAGCCCGAGAGACTCGAGGAGTTTTGATGTGCTTGAAAGCTTAGAGTCTCGCAATGGAACGAAAAGCATCCCTAGACCGATTGCAAGCCTCGCTCATGGCCGTCCAGCTGCACCTTGATTTTGTGCAGTTCCTCGATCTCCTGATGGTGCCGCTCTGTTTTGTGCCGCACTAGCGAACGGTAGAAGTGAATGGTGAACACCACAAAGATCAATCCAACCGGCACCATGATGATGGTGGAGGCCAAGGCCGCCTGCCAGCCACTGTGGCCGGGCTGACCCGCGGGAGAGCTGCAGTTCTGCTGCTTAAGGACCGCCTGGATCGACGCGGACTGCGCTCCAGAGTCTACCGGCAAGAACTTAATCCAGCAGAGGAGCACCACCTCTGCCAGGAACAGAATGATCCCTAGAGCGGTGGAAAAGCCCCAGGCCAGCTCAATGTAGTGGTGCATCCTCTCGTGGGGAGACTCGGAGACGGAGTTGAGATTGTGGATGTTGCTGACGGCCTCCACGTTGGGTAGGATGCAGGTGCTGATGAGGAGGGCGAATAGGTGGACGGCCACCAGCACTGTGGTACACACGCTGAAGGCAATGAGCAGGAAACGTGGGTAGTTGTACTGCATCTCCAGCTGGACCTCCACCATGGCCACCTGGTCATGACCACATTAAGAAATTATAGTGGTTGTCATAAACGATAACTGAATTAAAAGCAGCTTTTATTTGATATAAACTTATAGACATCAAAAGTAAAAATTCTGTTCTGTTTTTTTTATTATAAAAAATATTAAAATGCATATTAGAACGATTTCTGAAGGATCATGTGACACTGAAGACTGGAGTAATGATGCTGAAAATTCAGCTTTGCATCAAAGGAATAAATTACATTTTAAAATATATTCAAACAGAAAACAGTTTTACAATATTACTGTTTTTACTGTGTTTTTGATCAAATAAGTGCAGCTATGGTGAGCAGAAGATATACTTTTCAAAAACATTAATGCAAGTCAGTGTCATTTTAAATAAAAATAAATAAATAAAAAAAAGTTTATTTGCTGAATTCCCAATAAAAAAAACTACACTACCCATAATCCTGATGAAAAATCCACAAATACAGTGCAACAGTGCCCACCCTTTTTTCCAGCGACGTTGGCTTCCAGAAGTATTTTTTCCAATCATTTTTCCCATAGTGATTTTAAAAAAGTCTTTGTTAAAGCGTTTAAAGCCATGAACCAAGTCAATTCACTATGAGGTGAATCACAACATTACAAACTTTGATTTGGAGCAAAAAAGGATTTAGAAATCTGACAAAAATATGAAAAGGTACAAGACTGTGACTTTAATTAGGTAAATAACTACAATCCCATGAAGCATTGTGAACACCACGAACAAGTCTTTTTTCGAGTCATTTTGTTCATTGAATGAATGATTTGTTCATTTTGATGAACGAGTTCGAACAGGAGAATCACGAACGTACATCACAGAACAGAGCAAGGCGAGCATTTGTGGTAATAAAACTTAAACCTTTTTTATTTATTTTTGAATTGACCGATGGTTTCGCTAGATAAGACCCTTATTCATCGTCTGGTATCATTTAAAGCCCTTTGAAGCTGCACTGAAACTGTCTTTTGGACCTTGAACCGTTTGGTTCCCATTGAAGTCCATTATATGGAGAAAAATCCTGGAATGTTTTCATCAAAAACCTTAATTTCTTTTCGACTGAAGAAAGAAAGAAATGGACATCTTGGATGACATGGGGGTGAGTAAATTATCAGCAAAAGTTTTTTTTAAAAGTGAACTACTCCTTTAAAAAATGATTTTCCTATGGAGAAAATGAATGGAGTTTTTATCTGTTGCACTCTATTAGAGACACATACTGCCCACTCCCATGAATCATTGCAAACAATGCAGTCAAGTCGGTCAGATTACACTTTCTTTGTGTGTCTGAATATTTGTTTTATATCTACGTCAATAACAAAAAAAAAAAATCACATATAATGATTCTGTTTTGTCCTTAAAATAGATAGAATTATAATAATTAAACTAGCTACAGTCTTTTCTTTTCATACACTTTTACTTGCTTCAAATCAAAGTGTATAATGATGCAATTCATCTCAGAGTTAGTTGCTTTCATAACTCTTTACTGATGAATGTTTGAAATCCCTATGGAGAAAATGAATGTGAAAAATACTTCCGGTCATGTGGGTGGTCACTGTTATGATCTATTTGTGGCTAAAAGTGGTTCAAAGTTTCACAGGACAATGTTTCAGACAATCTCCAATCCATCTAATGTTTCTAAGAAATTCAACAGCACGCAAGCTTTACAATCCACAGCGAGTCTCATCGGCTGCGTCCGTAAGCTGAAAAATGCTGCCTGATCACACACGGAGTGTAATATACTGACCATGGCAAAGCCGGACAGCAGGGCTGAGGTTCGGCTGGAGGCCTTGAGCTTCGCCCTGCTGAGGTAGAGTTTTCTCCATGAGAGAGCCTGGACCGAGTGGTGGTTAGAGGTGACCAGCTCCAGATAACTGCGGCGAACCCAGTCCCTGTAGTCCATCCCACCCCCGTCCTGCAGCCGGTCTGAGCCCCCGGGAGCGGGGGAGCCCATTGGCACATTGAGCTCACTGCTCATATTAGCTGTGAATAATCGTTTAATCACAATGTCATATAGCCTATTGTATACTATGGAAGCTTGTTTCCGCCACTAAATAAATAATAATAATAGCGACTTTTTATCTCACAATTCAGACTTTTTTTCTCACAATTGCGAGTTTACATCTCGCAGTTCTGACTTTACATCTCGAGATGTAAAGTTCTGACTTTACATCTCGCAGTTCTGACTTTACATCTCGCAGTTCTGACTTTACATCTCGAGATGTAAAGTTCTGACTTTACATCTCGAGATGTAAAGTTCTGACTTTACATCTCGCAGTTCTGACTTTACATCTCGCAGTTCTGACTTTACATCTCGAGATGTAAAGTTCTGACTTTACATCTCGAGATGTAAAGTTCTGACTTTACATCTCGAGATGTAAAGTTCTGACTTTACATCTCGAGATGTAAAGTTCTGACTTTACATCTCGAGATGTAAAGTTCTGACTTTACATCTCGCAGTTCTGACTTTACATCTCGCAGTTCTGACTTTACATCTCGAGATGTAAAGTTCTGACTTTACATCTCGAGATGTAAAGTTCTGACTTTACATCTCGAGATGTAAAGTTCTGACTTTACATCTCGAGATGTAAAGTTCTGACTTTACATCTCGAGATGTAAAGTTCTGACTTTACAAACCAAAATTTAAGTTCTGTAAAGATGTAAAGACTTTACATCTCGCAGTTCTGACTTTACATCTCGCAGTTCTGACTTTACATCTCGCAGTTCTGACTTTACATCTCGCAGTTCTGACTTTGTAACACGCAATTGCGACTTTATTTCACGCAATTCTGACTTTATATCTCACAATTCTGACTTTATTTCTCAGAATTCCGAGATATAAAGTCGCAATTACCTTTTATATTTTTCATTCTGTGGCGGAAACAAGCTTCCATAGTATACAGCTTTTTTTTAAATGTAAGAGCACGTGTGGACATTTGTAACGTGAATGTGTGAGGCTTCCGTTGCCAGATGCTTCTAGTTATTTCAGCTGTGCAAAAACAGTCTGTTATTCTGCTTGATATTACAAACTGCCATTAAATTTATTTGCATAAACATAAAAACACTTTGCGAAACATTTTTACTGTTAACTGCAATTTGATTTTTCTTCTAGTTATTTACTTATAGCAGCTTATGAATTGTAAGACTCACACATTCACAGAAAATAGCTTACTTCTGCATTGGAAAAAAAGATACAAGAAAGTAAGTCTATTGAAAAAAAAAAGACTACAAGATTTAAACAAACACTTATTAAGTAACAAAAAGGTACCAGATATATGTTTACGATAGTTTGATGGTATTTTTTGCAAATTTTTTTCTATAAATCTGAAACATACCTGATTGACCTTGCCCTGCTTTAGGACTGGTTTTCATTGCACGTCTCTAGTAAAAAATAAAAATGAATATGTTACAGAATAAAACAACAAGAATTAGAAAATATTAAGTAAAAATAAATAATATAAAAACCAAAATTTAAATTTTTTGTCCCTGAAGGAAAAACTGGACTGTATTGGTCTTGAACTCTGAATTGAAATATGGTGCTGTAGTATTCACAGTACTCGTCAAATCATTATAATACAAACAAGAAAAATAAATAATTAAAAGTTAAATATGTAACAATAAAATTACATTGTAAGCCAATAAAGTTAATACCTTCTTTATAACATTACAGACTTAATACCTAATTTAAAAAAACATGCATACAAGATTTCTTAAAACGGTTTTCTCTGTAAACTACTACCAGAGGCCACCAACTCTTACTTTGTATGTAGATCTGATATCTTTTTCATTCCCTGACAGCTCACATGATTGGCTAACTCCAGAACTATATTTTCCCTATAATCCTCACTGGCATCCGCACCAGACCAACTCACACTTATTATTGCACTGCAAGCTGTTACAGTTAATCTATATCGCACCGTTTTCTACTACAGCCTGGTAAAATAAAGATATCCTTCCTGATTCACTCTATACAAGTCTAGGGCTGTAGCTAATGGAGCGGAAACAATACTAGGGAACCACAACATGTTCTATATGTTATTTTAAAAATGGTTAACCATCTGAACATAGAGGTTTGCGCTGATTCCTTTGCATTAAAAATAAGGCCGAAGCCACCTAGTGATACTCTGAATGATTTGTATCAATACAAGTATCATTAAAAATACAAAACCAAGTATGAAAGCACCATCAGAGAATAACAATATAGTTCACACAAAAATGAAAATGTTGTCATTACTTACTCACTCTCATGTTGTTCCAAACCTGTATGAGTTTCTTTCTTCGGTTGAACACAAAAGAAGATATTTTGTGGTATGTTGGTAACCAGACAGTTGATGGCACCAATTGACTTCCATACTAGGAATAAAAAAATACAATGGGTGCCATCAACTGTCTGGTTACCAACATTCTTTAAAATATCTTATTTTGTGTTCAACAGAAGTAACTCGCACAGGTTTGGAACAAGTAAATGACGAAATGTTCATTTTGGGGTGAGCTATCCCTTTAACTAATTCTACACAGGAAGCCGACACGTTTAAATGGCTTTTTGGACATGTGCAATTATAGTCTATTTCCATCATATTTAGGATCTGTTGCTCATATCAGAGCATACAGTGGAGCCACAAAACATTGCATATGCTTTCCACATACCTCGATATTCTAAAAAAGCATGTGGTTATTATTTTTAAAGATGAAAGTAGCTGCGTTGTGTTGGTTATTTAAATGAGCGCCACGTCATACGCATCCGCTTGGGACAAAAATAATGTTAGTGAACAGTCTCGGTCTAAACATAAGCGTCTACCAGAGGTTATTTTGCAAACCGGAGCTATACACAACGAACGCCAGGCCACAGATGTGTTTCTCACCGCATACATTACAACTTCCTTTCCTGTCCACTGAAGCCCACAATGAGAAAGCATCACAGATCAAACATGCACAGCTGTACAACTGAGGTCACATCCAACTCACATTTTCTGCCAGTCACTTTTGTGTTCACATCCACATGAGGGCCGATTGAAAGTGGATACTGAAGAGAAATGGACGTTGACAGCTCTAGCTGGACATGCTTTTCCGCTCAAGCGATGTCCGATTACTGGACGAATCGCTCTTTTGAGTCGGATCTTCGGTTGAACAAAATGGGTTCACGAAACGATCTGAATGCTTCATTCGCGAATCGGATTGAATCAGTCTGAGCGGTTCTCGAGTCAGCGATTCATTGAACTGAGAATCGTCTCCGCCATACATTTACATACATTTATTCATTTAGCTGACGCTTTTATCCAAACTAAGGGACTTACAATTGCTATGTCAGAGGTCGCACGCCTATTATAGGCATAATATGACTCATAATGAGCCGAATAGCAGAAATATTACAAATCAAATCTACTGGAAATATGTTTATTACTTTACTTTATGAGTTTTCTCAGCACACATAGAAAATAATTCGCTTTAATTAATAATTACATAATATTGTAATATAATAATTTATTAAAGCTGTAAAAAAAAAAAGTATTCAGCCAAGGGATGTAAATAATGTAGAGGTCTATATATTGAGGTTCTTTAACTTATGAGCTGAAGCCTGGCTGAGCAAACTGAAGAGGACACATGAAATACCAATATTTTGAAAACCTCGTAAACCAGTAAACAGCCATACAGACCTGTTTACATACGACTTTATTGTATGGAAACGTTATGACAAGCATGGGGTGCCATGCCACTACTGAATCAGTTGCTTGAATCGGTTCTTTGAAACGATATTCAAAAGAACCGGTTGGGGAGACGATTCAGACATATGTCACGTGATCTCTACTAAATTGTATATCACGTGATGTGGGTGTGCCTGTTTTATCCTTATCCCAGCTGGAAGTTTTGTTTTTACGGCGAAATAAAAAATAATAATAATAAACGTTTTTGTTTAATTGAATGCATTTTGCTAACTTCTGCCATTTTCAAACCCTCTCTCTCTTGAGCCGTGGCTTTATCTGCAAAGGCGGGATTTTTCCAAAGACGTCAAACACTGCGATGTCCCGAAGGCAAAATGAGTGACAGGCAAAAAGCGTTCTCTGATTGGTCAGCTTAGTACGGTAGGTGTTCTCAGAGAACCAACTATTTTAAAGATATAACCCATCTAAAATAGATTTTTTTTCTCTAGCTGACAGCATAGATTTTATATACTACACACTGTAGTAATTGCGCGGAATTTGACAATTATTACAAGTAATTAGAGTGAAAAATAGGCACTTTATTTTAAGGTAACCCTAATACGGTTAGGGTTTGGTTTAGTTACTTGTAATTATGCATAATTTACAATCATTAATATCGAAAGTACATGTTGTAACGTATTATTACATCACATTATATTAAAGTGTTACGGACGCCACCATTATACATCAATAAATCTCATTGCATTTTTGTAACTACATACCATTTTTCTTTTTTGGTGAATGAAGTCAGTTTATGTCAAGTTCACCTCCTGTCAAAATTCACAATACTTTTTTTTATCAGTATATATACACATAATACACATGTGAAACTTGAAAAATTAGAATATTGTGCAAAAGTTATAATTTTGATTAAAAAAATTTCAAAATCTCAGAAAATTAGAATATCATATGAAATCAATAAAAGGATTTTAAATACAGAAATGTCAGGCCTTTGAAAAGTAATATCATGCATAATTATGTATATAGTTATATATTTTAACTATATTAGTTTCACCTTTTAATTTGAATTACTGAAATACATGAACTGTTGCACACTATTTTTCGAGTTTCACCTTCTTTAAACCAACAAAGAACTGAGAACAGGAAAAAGACACAAATGTTTTCATCCATAATTTTATAATGCCCAAAAACTATGCGTATTTGGCATCTATATAATGCAAACTCAACATCAAAAGAAAAGAAAAAAACCAATAAAATGATCCCATCTAAGATATCATTCGGTGCATCATGCCACAATTTGGCCTTTTGTATAAACAAAGCAATATGTTAATATGTGCATGTTACTTTCATTCTTAATCACCCAAACCTACTGTACATTATTCATTACACTTAAACATCATAAGTATGTCCATGTTTTTAAAGTCAGAGTTAATACTTTCCAAATTGCACCAGTAGAGGGCAAACATGGGCAACAAATCTGAAGCACTTGAGAACAGATGAGCAGAATACACACAGGCACAACATTACAAGACAAAATATGTTACAGATTACTTTTACTATGTGAACTAAACCATTAGATTAGCATTTCAATTTGGGGACAATTTCGAATCCATTCTAGTAAACAAATCTCAGTCTCAAACATGTTGCAATCCTTTTAGAACATGAACTTAACAAAAACCCATCAAGAGACCACATGTGCAACTAGGTAGAGTAAAAAAAAAATTTTAAAATATGAACATCTATATAAACACTGTTTGCTGGAGAGAATGACAAGACAAAAACAAATAATTTTGCGCTACGCTAAGCCCAAGAGACTTTTTTTGCAAACCATTTTAAGCATGAAATCTACAACAAACTCTTAAGCTCAAGTGGTCAATATGAAATGTCAAAACTGAACATCAGACGGGTGTGAAGAAAGACTAACAACATTGAGTCTTTTTCATAAGGCAGTTGACCTCTAGTCAGAGTTTGTAAGATTACTAACAGCCTTGCGGAGGTTCACCGCCGGAGTGAACACTGCATCTTTAAAGAGTTCAAACTATTCACTCATGTTTCTGAAGGAAACCAGGATATGGCTGTCAGGAGAGCATCTTCTGCAAGAGTCTGAAATACACGGACTCATCCCACGTTGGACAGTAACATGCTGGATTTTAATCATGAAATCGCTTAGCAATCTTAAGGCTGAAAGTTTTTTTTTCTGTTTTTTTTTTTTTTAAATCACAGTGAACGACAAACAAAATGCAAGTGAATCCTGAGCATGAAACCCATAATCTGTTGAAAACGTGATCCAAAATGTGATGCGGTGAATGAGGACGGATAACACGAGGGAAAGGCTAACTGTTGAACGTCCTGGATACCCTTAATATCGTTAACATGGCGACTGACCACAAGCTCTATGAATAGACCATGACATCAAACTCTGAAGCTTTCTCCTTTGCCATCAATGTGCCGGAGGCGAAGGTAGACGTCTGTGCCGATGCCCTGCATCGACTGGATGGTCAAAGAACCTCCTAAGTATTCGGCGTACGCTCGGGATGTGGGCAGGCCAAAGCCAAACCTGGAGGAAAAAACAAGTGGCATTATTGAGATGTTTTTCGGTTACCTCAAATAAACCTTGAACTTAGCTTAGTTACTGAATAAACAACACTAAACAGGAAAACAAACTCTTTTAATTAGACAAGACTACCAGTTGGGCTCGGCGTTATGAGAATATAAGTCCTAACATTGATATGAAGTGCCTAATATCATTACAAACTTTGTTATATATGTATTCACACAGTCCCGGCTCCAGGACAAACTACTTGGGGGGGCTTTTACAATTCTTAGGGGGGCTTGCGTGAAGGGGGGGGGGGGGGGGGGGGGGGGGGGGGGGGATTGAGACGTGCGCGAAATGTGTTTGGAAACATTTCGCTGGGATAAGATGTGCACGAAATGTGATTGTTGTCCATCATTCTGCGCAATTGTTGAAAAAGAAAAACGTCACGTCGCAACATTTGAAATATTTGCGTTTTAAACTGTGAAGGCAAGCACTTCAAGTAATCAAATCCCATTCAATTATTCACTATAGAAAGTGAAAGTAAAAACTGACCGATGAGAGCTGAATACAACATGTTCTGATAACGTACAGTAGGTAGCCAACCAGAATGCCTATTGCCGCCGCGGCGTCTACCGCGGTGAATTCACCGCGGCAAAAAAAACCCAGTCGCATTTCTAAGTCATTCGCGAAATGACCGCCAGGTGGCACAAAGGGACATTTAGCGAAAGCAAAACGTATGTAAAAGTAGCCTACATTTTAAATAGAATATAGCAAACTTTTAGAGCAGAACATTTTATGAATCAAAATTTAAAAGAGGCCTATCTCGCAGTCAGTGAAAATAAATTAGGTGCAATCAATAATGCTAAACTATTGAGGAATGAGAAGATTAAAGAGTGCATCTGTCGTTTGTGGGCACACTGACGCGTGGACAACCGAACTTGTGGTCGAGTGGTAGAGCTGAAGGTTTAAACAGTACAAAGACACAGGTTCGAAACCCGAACAAATATGTTTTTTATATAATTACCATGCATTTCCATTTTACACCAAGGAACAAATCTCATCCAACAGATTGACTGAATTTACGTCTTCAAAAACAGTTCTGTTAAAAAAAAAAAAAAAAAACTTCACGGGGTTATATGCAGAAAGAATATTTAAAAACAAGCATTTTTAATAAGCAAGGTGCGATTTGCCGGTGGGTGATTTCCCCCCTCCACATTATAGTGAATCAATGCCCTACCCTAAATAGACCATATCAAATATATACGTTTAAACAACAAACAATAAAATCTGAACCAGCGCTTCTGCTCCTGTATTGAGAGATAACATGCAGCGCATTTCAGTTACGATCCTGGTTCCAATGGCATTAATACATTCACGGCTTTTTAAAATGTCACAAAGCGTTTTGAGGTGGTTTTGAACGAAATATTGAAGTTTATAATTAAGTATTTTGACACACCACGCCTAGTGCGTATTCTAAAATGGGGTTCTCACTCATTTGAGCGAACACACACTGGTGAAATAAACGTTTGGGCTTTTCTCAGTGAGCTTCGACATGGCCGAGTGGTAGAGCTGACGGTTCATCAATCGGAAGACCTGCGTTCAAATCCCGAACAAACATGGACTTCTGTAAATATATATATATATATTTTTTAGGCTATTAATGCAGATTTGTTTAGTTCTACAACTCTGTTACACCATATATTTTTTTGCTTATATTTATAAAATAATATTACCATGCATTTCCATTTTACACTAAGGAACAAATAGGCTATCCAACAGAACGACTTTAGATCTGTAGCTAATAATACCAATTGTTCAAAAGCAGTTTTGTATAAAAAAAAGATATATAGGCCTATATATATCTATATTTGTTTTATTCGCTATAGCCTACATAGAGTTTTTAAAAACATCGTTTTAAGGAAAGTTTTCGACAAAGGAGGCAGTGCAGCTAAAATAACTTAATAGGCTATACGTGATTTTTATGGTCATACAGATAAGAGTAGAGTAGCCTACATCGTTCAAAACTGTAAACTTTTTTTAGGCTAATGACAAGAGTTTATCTGTCGTCTCTCTCGGGTCTCCGGGAACTGCGCGTCACAAAAATAAACCGAAAGCCACTTGCCTCAGCTCAGTCACGATAGGAAATCGGATATGTCTAAAGCCTTTATACATGTCTAAATATTTAGGTTAATAAATGTTATCTGATTATGTAATCCATATGAAAACGAGAGGTACAGAGAATCTGCTCAAATATGTTTATGATGTGATTGTGAGCGCCTCGCAATGAGAAAATGACAAGGTGAAAATCTCGTTTAATTAAATGTAGAGACTAAATCTAATTAAAATGTCAATGTCAAATCATTTATTTGTCGAAGTGTTGCTATATTGTTTCATTTAAAGTTCATAATTATTATCTAAATGTTATTTAGTTTATCAGCAGTAGGCTACCACGAAGCACCGATATTTATTTGAATAATAATTTTAAAAAGAACTCATTCACAATTTGCATGCCTGGATCCAAAGATCCCTGTAGAATTTAATATTGAGTTGAGCATTTTGTTCATGACAACAAAATGAACATGCGTTTGAAGATTATATTTAGTTTTGCTTGGAAAAAGCTGGCCCAAACCAGTTTTATTTCTTAAATTATTTAAATAATGAAATATTTAGTAATAAACTTTTATGACAGAAATACCACTACATGTAGCTTAAATCATTTAATTCTTTCATTATCAACACTTTTATAGCCTAATGCTAGAGCGATTTAAGTGTGAATTGCGACTTCTCTTTATTTTAAGTCAGACTCAGACTCAGAGAGCCTGTGGGGGGTTTGGAGGGACAGACAATAGGTGTTAATGTTCCTCATTCATATGGAGAGTGTCGGATAGCCAGCCCGATGGCAAAAGCAAAATTATTTTAAGGATAGGCTACATCTCTCGATGTGTCCCCATATTTGATTAAATTATAAATATTGTAGTTTATTTATTGTAGCCTATAAAGTGTTTTCACACACAAATTTAAATTGAAGTGTTCAATCCAGTTGTTTCAACTGGTTCTGTAGAGTTTAAGAATGTTTGAGCAAGGGAGACTAAATAAACTTGCTGAGATCCAGCGCGAGAGAGGCAAAACTCATGTTTTTAATTTATGTTGCTGTGGACTATTTTCGATTTGTACCGTTTCGTTTAATTTAGCTGCAATTTCTTTGGCAAAACAAATTTAAAATGTAGCAAGAATAAGATTCTGTGTTTCTTTTTTGCATGGAAATAAAGTCTAAATGCAAATTAGGTTGCCACCTGTCCCTGTTTTACCGGGATTGTCCTTCTTTTTAATAACCTGTCCCGGGAAATTTAAGCACTCTCCCGGGACAATGAATGTCCCGGTTTTCGAAAGGCTACGTGATTATGCAAGTTCAAACCATAGACTGTAGGTTCAAACTGTGTAGCGCGCGGCCGCTTGCACGGCAGAGAGAGGGAGAGACAGAACACCGGCTAGATCCCCCCTAACTACAGATGGTATAGTTGCCGCTCAAAGTGTGGGGCGCGCCCCTCTATGGGTGGCGAATAAGCCTAGAGAAGTGACAGGTTGGGCGCGCCAACGGGAGGAACTTTTCCTTTTTATGCCTTTATATCTTTATTCGTTCATGGCGAGTCTACATCGCATCTTCATCTTTGCAGCGACGCAGAAAACACCAGTTTATTAATAAACAATTAAATGTCTCCTTGCTATTTTTTACACATTCACCTTTGCCGGCTCGTGCGCTTGAGTGCAGCTTTATAACACTCACTCATTACCCTGTATAGCCTATTTAAGTTATTACATCAATATAAAGGGGTGATTTGTCCACTGATGGCTTAAATAAACAACTAGGCTACTAGTTGACTAGAAAAAAACTAGTCGGAGACAGCATGAGCGCGCAACCCTGAGCGGAATGAGCGAGCCGAGGAATATCCAGAAATGCTCACATGCTCTGATCGGAACAAAGGAATTTTGACATAATCATTAGTTTATATCTCAAGCACTGCCCATAATTTTAATCCCATATCAAACACATTAGCCTATGTTATGTCTATTTTAATTTTTTCATTTTTTTGTCTTGCCAAATGGATTTCTCTTCTTTTCTTTTTTTAACATTTTGACACAGGAGCACTTTTATTTTCTCTATTTTTGTTTTTGTTTGTTTAGTTTGTATTTAGATACCCACTTGTTACTTCAATAAATTGGAACATTTTAAGCTTGTTGAGTATTTCATTAGCATTGTGTTGGGGCGATGGGGGCAGTGGGGCTTGAAAATTATGAGTCTATCCATCGGGTGCAGAAAAAAGATAGCATGTGTGTGCTAGTGTGCGTGTGTTTATGAAGCGAATGTAAGAAGCCCCCCCTTACAACCCCCAGCTCTACTGTAGCAATGTTGTAATATGCCATTGATTATTAAACAAAACGCTTGACTTTAAATAAATAAAGAGTTAATAAACTCGCAAATAAACAGTCACCTATTTAAGCATCAAGAACGGTTAAAGATTATTGCTGTCGGCCAACATAATGTTATGTTGAGGTTCGATCTCGGGCCTCTTGGATCTCCGTGTCGTTGCGTTAACCACAGAGCCACCGCCTGACCGTTTACGTCAACGTCTTATACTCTTCCAAAGCCTTGATGTAGCCTAATATGTTTCTATTGCAATGTTTTATATGGAAATGTTTTCATTATTTATTCAATTTAATTTAAGTATTGTGATGAATTATTTAACTACATTTCACTTAAATTCATCTGCTACCAGCTTTCAATCGCTCTGAATGAGCCGCGACGCAGCGGCAGATTACGCAATAGAGAGAATAAACGGACACATTTCAAAGTCTGTGATTGTAGCGCCTCTTAGCGGTTAAAGGCAGCAAATACACCCCGAATTTCACCGCCGCGGCAAAGCGGCGGCGTTGAAAGTATTATTCTGGTTGGTAACCTACTGTATATAGGCCTAACCTTAATTTATTTTCCTAATATTTCTCTTGTGGGTCATGGTGAAAAAAAGAGAGAATTTTTACGTGTGAAACACATTGTTTTTTAAATGAGGACTAATATAATATTTTCATCGCTCCGCGTCGGTTATGCAATGATGCGCTATGACATTATTGCGGGGCTAATTAATATTGATTTGATAATAAAAGTAACCTCATAATAATAATTGTAACAGACCTTATGTTTGATTGTGTTATGACTAGGGCCGGGACTCGATTAAAAAAATTAATCTAATTAATTAGAGGCTTTGTAATTAATTAATCGAAATTAATCGCATTTTAATCGCATAAATATTTGACCTGAGAACAGTGAGAAGTCATTTTTTTCACATGGATTTTTAGTATACCATTGAATAATGACTGAATAGGCCTACATAAGCTTAAGCAACAACATATTGTTTATTTTTGTTCAACCAAGTCCAACAGACCAGTGCAATTTTTGCCATTAAGTGTAGCAATAGCATATTGCAACACTACACTAATAGCAATAGCGAATTCCTTGTTGCAGCTTGCACACAACCATGCTCTTATCGACGCTTCCATCCGTTCGTTTTTTATAACAAAATTTCCCATCCACGGGGCCAACCAAAGCGATCGAGGCGATCTATTTTTCTTATTGCAGAACTTATACATAACTACCAACTCAGGGAAGTTACGCAAGGTGTACAAACAAACAAACAAAGGTACCTAACAGAAAATAAATATCCTGGGTTTCCATACATCAAATTATGTAATACATAAAAAAGAAAGAAAAGCATAATAATGTCAAGTCATGTCTTTGAATAAATCATCATAATGCATCAAAACATTTTCACTTTTCTTGTTATTTATTTATAAGTCTAAGGGACGAAATAAAAGAGTCAAAATCAGCCAGAAAAAGAGCAAAGCTCAAAGGAGATTTAAGCCATTTTTGCTTGTGGATGAAGAATTTTGCATACAAGATAAAGAAGTTAACAACATACTCAAGGGAAAGCAACTTTGGATTTTCATAATAAAAAATAACCTCTTTGAGAGTGAAGGTGTGAGTCACATTTGTAGGACTAAATACAAAATAACTTAATTTAGTCCGACTGAGGCGATCTATGGCCCTGTCCCAAATGGCACACTTCATGTGCACTTTCGGTCTTGTGGACTTACAATGGCTGCCGCGTGCGCGTGTCCGTTAGGTCCGTGAGACCGTAGTGTGTCCCATTTGTCATTTTTAGATCTCAGAACGGTGCTCGCGAGCGCCCCGTGTGGTCGATTTGCGCCCTTGATGCGCACTTTTGCCGAGCCCACGCTGATGCGGACTCCACAGCAGACTTCTTCCCGACAGTCAAAGCGGCATTACGTTACGAAAGTGCGGACTCAGAGGAAGACCGCTAGTGCTTAGGGTTCCATTTGGGACAGGGCATATGAAGCGCGATCCAGTCAGCTCTTCTGACGCTAGTTGGTGCTCCAGTATAATCGGTCCGCCGAAACTCATCCAGTGAGAAACGTTCCGCGGTGCAAAGTCTAAAGTCTGTAATTAATTAATCTTAATTAACGCGTTAAAGTCCCGGCCCTAGTTATGACGCATTAATTCTGGATGTGCTGGCGCTCGTTCTATGTGTGTGTGCAATGCATTTTCCCTCGGGGCTTGCCGTACATAGGCAATAAGGTCATGCATTTCGTACTTGGGGTGTCACAGTCTTCGGGTTTTCCTTTCACATGTGTGTGAGACGTTTAATAGCCTAAAGTCAAGAACAGTTCAGACGGTTCTCGTTTATTGTTATCTTATTCATAAAGTGTTTAGGCGAACCCTGCACGAACGCTCAGTCACATAATCATCATTCAGATCACCGCAAGGGGGGGCTTGAGATCATCTTAGGGGGGGCTAAGCCCGGGCCTGTATTCACAATAGTGAATGTGCACGAGTGACAATGTCGTTCTCAACAAGATGTGCTGACTGACACACCTGAACACTCTCGTGAACTCTGACGCCACGACGCTTGCGCGAGAGCTGAGATGATGACACTCACAATCATTTGATGTGGAAGGTAAGCTATTAATTTTGCAGCATTGGTACGCAATTGGAACCATTTTAAACACTACATCGAGACCCATCTGTGTCATCATCTCAGTTCTCGCGCATGCACCGTGGCGCTCTCGTGAACTCGCGTCAGAGGCCCACACAGGAGAAAAAAATAAATAGTTGAATAAAGTTATTTGTTTGTTTTTTGCACACGAAAAGTATTCTCGTCACTTGATAAACTTAAGGTTGAGCCACTATAGTCACAGAGTATTTTAACAATGTTTTTACTAACGTTTCTGGGCCGGCAGAATGAAATTACAGACATAATGAGGCAGCTCTCAGATTTTATCAAAAATATCTTAAATTGTGTTCCGAAGATGAATGAAAGTCTTACGGGGTTGAAACAACATGAGGCTGAGTAATTAGACAGAACTTTCATTTTTGGGTGAACTATCCCTTTATGTAGTACCCATGAAGTTAACTAAGTGTGACACTTTAGAAAATCGATGTTTGAAATTTGTGAATAGATGCAAATCGGTAGAAGATTGAATCGTGATTCATATAGGAATACATTTTTTCCCACACCCCTACTATATTGTGAAATATATTATCGTGAAATAAAATCTCATTTCATGTAATAAGATTCTGGTCATATCGCCCCGACCTAGCAGTTGGCATCTGTTCTTCAGAGGGCAGTGTGACACTATACTCCAAAGACTTACAGATCCAGAGAGAACTGGCTAAATCTGGATCATGTGCAGACCACATTAGCTATTACTCTGCTCTTGCAAGAATGCAAAGAATCTTGTAAAGTAAGCTGCCGCATGTGGACAAGACGTAAATATTTACATGCGAAGAGATGCAAAAGAGAAACATGATCCCAAACAGCACATCAATAATTGACCAAATCAAACAAAGCAGCTTGTTTTGGTGCAGATTTCGATCCATCTGCTCTTACCCATGCATGGGTCCGGACTGCGGGCCGCTGTTGGTTATGCTGTCGAAAAGGTTGCTCATGCGAGGGTCCTGTGTGCTCTGTTCAGCCGTGCTGAAGTGGTAATCCGTCACCTTATCCAAAATGCTGTGAGGAATGCCACCACCACGGTCGGAGATCCTGCAAAATCAGCTCAACGTCACTTTGCTTTGTTTACAGTTTCATTTGCTTGTGTAATGCATATACATAATTTGCAAAAATGGTTCCTCAAACAATTTGTATGAAAAAATATTTTATAACCAGTCTGAAAATCAGCCATCAGGAGTCAAAATAGTGGAGATGAATGGACTAATAGGGTTAACAACTTGAACATTGAAATTTGCACCCGTACCATCATTATACTTGGGATTTGTGGAGTACTGATCCAAAATGAAGGCGACTTATAATAAAAATAGCCAATTTAGTAGTAATAAATAAGCTGGACAAAATAGGTTTTCACTGCAATAGTAAATACTGTACATATTTATTTTAACATTTTGCCATTTTTGCCTTTATTGAGAGAGGAAGTAGATAGGGGTGCACGATATACTGATATTGTGATATCGATAATGAATATTGCGATATCGATATTAATTTTGATATTTTTAAACGTGTAAATTACAAAAGTTATGGGAAAATGCATTAAAATAGATTCATAACAAATAAAACAAGTTTTCTTACAACACAAAGTTTTTCAACTGACAGTCATATTGGACTGGTACAACATGAATAAATAAACAACCATGTCTACAGAACAGGACATGTTGTACTGGTTGTACAGTATAAAATAAATAAATGAAGAGCAAGTCTACAGAACAGGACATGTTAGAAACAATAAAACTAAATAAAAAAAACAAGTAAAAAGAAAATGTCATTAGAAACAGGGCCCATCAACAACCGTGTAACCTTTAGAAGGCAATTTACACTTTCCCCGGGAACTCACAGGTAGAGGTTTCGCCGTATGGGCTGTTTACACCTGGCAGCCACTTCATGCGTTCTCAGATCGGATGGCTATCTGATTGTGAAAAGAGCAGGTGTAAATGGCTTTCAAAACGCATTCGAGACGGGTTTGAATCCGATCGCTCAAACCACTTCAGGAGGTCTGGGCCGCATTCCAGACGAAACTGGACAAGTGTAAATGCATCTGGTTGTTGAAACCACATATGTAAATTTTACTCCCAAAAACGCTAAAAAATAAACGTGAGAGAGCGTGTTATAGGCTTAAGTCATGTGGATAGCCAACGTGCAAACTATCGCAAATCAAAGTGAAAGTAGTCACACGCTAAAGCCTCGTACACACCAGGACGAACATCGGCTTGCGTTATTCGTCAGCGTTTTTCAACGCGTTTTTTGTGTTCACATCCAAGCGATTTTCGCTGACGATGAGCCGAGTGAACATGCAAATTCATTCCCTGACATTAGATGGCGCTTAATGTACAGAAATACCCCGGTCCACAAAGTGCTTCTGACACTCGCTTGTCACTCAGAAGAAGAGAGCAAGTTTGTCGCGTTTGTCATATAGTTCTTTATTCTCGTTGATGTCTCTTTATAAAGACAACAACAAGACCAGCAGCTCTACATTCATCTGGCCTTGCATTTTCCTCGTCTTATTTCTTCCCGGCAAAGTGTAGACGCTGTATATCTTCTTCGCCGTTACGTATGTGTGCTCGGCAAGACCGTTTTGTGTTTGAGCGCCCTCAAGTTGTGTTTTACTGTAACTTCAGAAGCTCCAGACACGTGAGCAAAAGCGCCAATCTCATTGGTCGGATAGTTTTTGACGCAGCGCGTCAAACCAAAAAAACGAACCCGAGGCGTTTTAAAAAAAATGACGCTTTTACGCGTGGCGTTTTACGCGTCGGTGTGCACACTCACATTGGCGCCCATTGTTTAGTCACGAGGTGTTAAACGTTGGCGAATATCGCGCGCGAAATTCGTCCCGGTGTGAACTGGCCTTAACACGCAATTATGTTCATTAAAAGTAAAGAAACGATGATCGTGATCTTACCAGGGCTGTTGCCGCTTTCTCTTATGGCGGTCTTTGATTTTGAATTTTAGCAGATGATCAATAAAATGCAGCTCATAACTGTTGCTTTCGGTTACGTGAACTCCATTAAATCGGCATTTAGCACGGAAGTGAAGATCGGATTAAATCCGTTTTGCAAAAACACATTTATGCGATCAGGTGTAAATTGAAACGTTTTTATAAATCAGATAGCTATCCGATCTGAGAAAACACATGAAGTGGCCAGGTGGCCTGATGTTTATACTTATGCGCTGGTGTGTGCGTCGAGCGGCAAGTGTGTGTGTGTGTGGGGACTGTGTGGTAGAGCGAGGGAGAAGTGAGAGAGTGACGGCGATTAGCTTTGGAGCGAGTAGCGACTCTAGTCATACTGAGTCTCCCCTGTTCTTTCTGACCACTTTGGGAAATCTGTAGTATGAAACATTAACCCTCTCCTTGATTTCATGTTGTTTATGGAGAAGGAGAACCAGGAAATGAGTCGGGGGAAATGCAACGGTACCAAGCGACGAGTATTTTTCGAGAGGTGCATGTCGGACGGGTCGCATCAAACAAAATATATTTCGATATAATATAGGGCAAAGTGACATCGCGATAACGATATTGAGTCGATATATCGTGCATATATCGATTTGTAAGCATATTGCATAGTTGTGCTTACAGTCAAGTATTTTATTTGTGACAACGCAATGAAACATGCCCAATTGTGCGCGCACAATTTATGGCAAGGCTTTCAAACAAAGAAATTATGAACGCATGCAAAAACAGAAAACCAACGAAATAATAATAATGGATTATGTTGTGGTCAATGTATGCTTTTCACTGTGAGCTTTCTAAACTGTGTACACATCAAACGGCGCATGGATTTACATTGGACCAAAAACAGAGGACTTTGATTCCTCATTTCAGACGTCCATTAAATGCCACTGAAACACAGAGTCAGTGCAAAGCATTGAGGTTCATGCTTTCAATAAGACAACGAGTTTATGGTAAAATAAACATTGTCCATTGGTAAATTTGCTCAGTGTCGATAGAGGTTTTAAGCGCACTGCTGAGTGTGCACAGTGGGATAATGGACATGGTTATAAAGGCAGCACTCCACATGATGAGGTCTCTGTGCAAATATTTGATAACTAAATGCTTCACTATGGATGCTAATGTCTACACAAATTATTCAGCATTTCCAGGAAAAAGCGTTAATTCTATTCTTCTGAGTTAAAAGCAGAACAACCACACCTAAAATCCTAAGTGTTCATGTCTTAGGCTTTGTTCAGACAGCCAACAATCAAGATAGTTTCGCAACGCCTAACTCAGATCTCATTCCTTTTGAACTCCAAACAGCACAAAAACTCCTTTAAAAGCCTTTTTTTATTTGATAAGTCTGTTCTTGTGAAATCAGAATTAAATTTTATTGTATGTTACAGTGTGAATGGTCAGTTTGGAACATGTTTTCTGTTTTTCAACAACAAAAAAAAAATCGGTTTACAGACTCACCTTATGACAAAGTCAGTGTCATTGTTGGCAATTGTAACCCCCACATCAGGCACATTGTAAGGGGTGTCCAAGTGACTCTCCATGGTGGCCCTGATGATCAAAAAGAAACCTTTCATGAGTAATCTCATTTAAGCATCAGATTATAACACGAGAACAAATCAATTAACTATAAAAGCTCTCTTTTAACCCCACAATAGTTGACTGTGAAACTGCTGCTGATGTACATCTACTGAAATATAGAGTGACGGACAGACATTTTCATTGGTCAACAAGAATGATTGCATCCTCAAATAACTGAGTAATGACAACTATGATTTAAAGCCACTCTAGATGATTATGAACCCTAACAATTTTAATAGCACATTTAGTAATACTCTACTACAGACCAGATCAGGATCTAAGATTGCATTCTCAACATTTAAATAGTCTGGTTCATTGTTTGCTGTAGGCTAGTCCTGAATAGGGTTGAATATTGTTTGGGCTTTTTACGATACCAAATCGATACTTTTAAAACTGTACCGGTGCCTAAACCGATACTTCGAAAAAACGATGGTAAATTACATTAAAGCTTAACATAACAGCTTTACTATTGAAAAAAAAAAATTCTTAAAATTGACCAATTATTAAGATTTTAAAAGTATACTTGAATAGATATAAGTAAATACAAAACAAATTCACAATAAAACCTAAGCCACCAAACCCAACTATAATAAATTAACATTAAATAATGCTTACAGTAAATAACAGCAAAGTAGACTGTATTCTTGGAATGCTACAAACCAGCTTTAAACTTTAAAATTGTTTTCCAGAAATACGATCACATTTGCCTTCTCTGGCAAAATACGTCACCTCTCCTGACTTGAATTATGGTCACCTTGTGCAGAACATGCAATAAGAACATGTCACCTTAAATGCCGTGAGGCGAAACCCATCGTGGAAGAACGGCGTCATGTTTATAGCTGTGAGAATTGATCTGTCAGATTTACAACACGTCAATTCATCCACTTCTCCCGAAATAAGTGAAAGCGGCCAGTGAAATGTGAGGAATTGAGTAAATTTTAGTTACCTACATACATTTTTAATTGAAAGGATTGTTGTTGCCGCTTCCATAGACATCAGTGTGTATTTTACAAACTATAAAAGTATTGTTTTGCTATGTGTATTTAAATGTCTAAAAGCTAAAATAAACCTTATCTGGTTGAAAACACTGACTAGTTGAGATATATGACAGCACTGAGCACAATTCAGCCGTTGATGATCACGCGATCCGAACGTTCCAGTCACACCAGTAAGAACGATTGTACACGTCAAAGGGTTAACTAGAGATTACGAGCGGTGATGATGCTTGTTATGCTCGTTTCAGAGAACCAGAGGGCAAATATTTTTTAATTGACAGCTCAGGCATTAAAGTGGCACAGAAAAAAATAAGGCACCAAAATCTACATTTTAATTCGGTCCAGTTACATACCGGTTACATAGGTACTGGTTCCAGCACAGCAGCCTAACAGATCAAGTCCTCCAAGTCCAAATACATTAACATTGCCATATTCAATAACATGCTAAATCTATTTAGAGTTATGATTGAATTGAATATAACCCGATTTGTTTTCAAAGCAAAACTGTTGTGATGTTTTGAAGTTGCAAATTTTCACCAGAATCAAAAGTTTAGGTGCCACTGTCTCTACTCATTTTAAATAAAGTGACGCCCAGAAATCAAATGAATGAGGAATGGGATGTGATGAGTATCACAGTCTGTCTCGGGACGCTCTCAGTAGGTTACGAACTGTACTATTGTAAACCAACTGTGACTTGCCCTTCTGCCAGGAACATACCGTTCTCTAATGACTGTCTGATCCAAGTGTAAAGAACCATGAGAACAAGATCAGAAACATGTCTCTCAATTTGTAAAAAGAATAATAGAGAATAATGGAGGCCATTTGGTGAAGGCATAAAAGCAGAGTTACAAATATTTATTGTTAAAGAATAATATTAATAGTTTCCTTACAAAAAATTACTAGCAATGAAATTCTCATTCCATTCAAACAGTCCATTCCACACTTGATCCTATTGTGTGAGTCAAGAGTTTAGTTGCTTTACATACATGCTAGCACAAAACAAGATTAATAAACCTTTTTTTTCCCCATTAGTCTCTTGTTAGGTTTAAATCATGTGGCCACTGCAATGTTTTCTCTGTACTAAACTTCTTTTGTAAGAGTTAACATTTTGTTTTTAATTTAAAAAGTGGAGGAACGAGTCAGACTTATTTTTCGACATAAATTAGACGTGTCGTTTTTGACATCTGTGAGAACAACGTGAGGCTGCTTGGGATTTAAGGTTTCTACCTCATTTGTTCAATTATAAAACAAAAGTATAGCTGTAGAGCTCCAGACTGCTCCGCATTGATTGTCATGCAAGTATGGAGATATATATGGTAAAATATACAAGTTGGTTTCAGCAGACTGCATTATTTTGAGAGGCTTTAATTGAAGATTTTTTGGATTATCATAGAAAACCTGTATCGTAACATTGAACTTGGACTGAACTTGGCCGGCAGCCAGCGTCAGCAACACCAGTAACAACAGATGGGTGACCTTATACGAACGCTGCTAAGACTGCAAAATATCCAGAGAGGGTGTGTGTGTGTGTTAGGATAGGCCCTTTAACCGGAAATTCAGCTTTCAAGGTGTTGTTTGCACATGCAGACCTCAATACCACAAAGATAGGGTGCTGTGGTTGGAGTTTAGTGTGTTGCTATATGGTTATTACATTAGGGTATCCTGGGTAGTTGCAAGGGCACTGTTATGTGGTAATGCTATCCATGGAATACTTTCACCAGTTATTCATTATTCAGCAGGTGAAAAAATGAGCAATGATTCTTGTCTAAGCAAGCTTAAATAATACAAGTTTAAAAGGATAGAAAGGAATAGCAAAATAACCGACTAAATCAATAATTACCAATCAAGGCGCTTCAAATTTTGTTTAACACCACACTGCAAAAAATGCTTTTATTACTTAGTATTTTTGTCTCGTTTCTAGTACAAATATCTAAAAATTCTTCAATCAAGATGCATTTACTAGATGATAAAATTCCCATAAATCAAAATTAAGAGAGTTAAAAAAAGCAAAATGATCTGCCAGTGGGGTAAGAATCAAACAGAAACAAGATTATATTTATTACCCCATTGGCAGATTAATTTGCTTACTTATAATAAAAACTTATTTTGATTTCCCCAGAAAACAAGACATAAATCAAGATGCATTTACTATTTGAGTAAAATGCCATCAGATATTATAAGAATTTATTTAAAAAAAATACTAGGTAAAAAAAAAGCATTTTTTTTTGCAGTGCATATACAGTATTAATGTATTATGCAAAACCTTTCAAATAACCTTTACATTCTTCATCTTTTTTATTTATTTATTATTATAGTACAATCCTTAATTTTAAAGATTTATATGTACACAGTAGTGGCCAAAAGTGATGTCCAGTCTAAGAAAATTGACATCTTCACCCTTTATTTAAATATTATTAAACATTTGTTAAAGATTGATCAAGCAAAACTACACAATATGCTTACAAGATCTTTAAGTCACTTGCTTTGTGATAATGCAATGAAACATGCCAAATTATGAAATTTTTGTCATACAAAGAAATAACTCGTATGCAAAAACAAGAGAGAACCAAAAAAACATTAACTGATTATGTTGTGGTTAATGTATGCTGTTTCTGTGAGTATTTATTGTTGCACACTAAACTGAAACCTGTAACTTGCTTTTTTTTCTTTTTTGCCAAAAAAATTGAGATAAATCCCTTAACCAAGTTTAGTGTTTTGTTCTTCCTTCATATTATAAAACTAGGGGTGTGCAAAAAAAAAAAAATCGATTCACATTTGAATCGCGATTCAATCTTTACCGATTCAGAATCTATTCATAGAATTCCAAAAATCTATACTTTTTTTTATTTTTTTTTATGGCGTGCACTAGTGTTGTCACGGTACCAAAATGTCAGTATTCGGTACCAATACCAGTGAAAATTCACGGTTCTCGGTACCAATTTTGGTACCAAAGCTTAATTTTGATTAAATTTACATATATTAAAGTGTATATCACGGTTACAAAGATGGAAACTGTAGTATTAAAAACACTTTACAATAAGAAGATTCTATTTGATACATAACATTAGATAAAATTACTAAACAATAGTTCTATACTGTAGCAATTATTCTCCTTGGGGTTCATTTAAAAATTTACTAATACATTTTTAAAATCAAAGTTTTATCTGTTAACATTATTTAATGCACAATGAATGAAGTGAAAAAACATGAACAATCAAATATTTGTATTAAATAACATTCACAAACATTAATTAATGTTGTAAAAATGTATTGTTCACTCAATGTGTTGATGTTAGATAATGCATTAATGTTAATGAATGGTATCTTATTGTAGTGTTACCAAACTATAGGAGATAAAGCATGTTTTATTTGACTTAACTGTACTTTTATTTAATCCAAAACTGCCAAACATGTCACTCTTGCCTGTCTTCAAACCTTGAGAAGCCGGTAGCTGATTTCTTATGCAAGGGCAATTAATTCTTTGCTGATACTTCCTCGTCATCATGGAGAGCGCAATTCGCACCGCTTTTTCCTTCTCTCCACAAGCGCTCGCTCTCGCGTGTCTCCGCTATGCAACCGTGAACAGTGACGCGCCTGGAAAAACAAGCTTGCACGTCGCTTCTATTATGAGCGCGCTTGCCGCGCGCCTACATTTGAAATTTGCACGCGCAAAAAAGCGCTATGTGTACGTGTGAACGTCCCTTTATGGCAACGTGACATTAGCCGAATTCAAAATATTTCCATGTGGCTCTTTCCTCCTCTCGTGTCAACAAGTGGATTCAGAGCCACCGCATAAGCGCCGCCGGTCGCCATGTCTCAGTGTTGTTTATGAAGAGGATGCAACTGTGACAGCGCATCAAGAACCGGATTAACCCGGTACTCGGTACCTAGAAAAGCTGGTACCGTAACCGTTAATTTTTTTTAGTACCGACTTGGTACCGAAGTACCGAGTTTTTTGACAACACTAGCGTGCACGGGCGGAGTGGCAATCGGGTGAGTTGGGACTTTTCCCGGTGGTCTGGTAGTGTTTCGAGGCCACAAGGGCCGGTCTGATAAATAGTTATAGGCTACATTGCAAGTACTTGCCGCCCGCTGGTCAGACTGTGCAGCCTCTCTGCTCAACCCGTAAATAAATGCATCGATCCGTAGATTATGTTTGAGTTCTTAAATGGTCTGTAGATCTTTTGCCAAGCGTGTCAGAGGTTACGGGTTCTAAACCGCACTCGTATAGTTTTTTCTCCCTCTCACCAAAACCGAATATGTTCATCAGTGGTTACAGACAGTCAGGGACACGTTTGTGTGCATTTTATTTTGTGATTTCACCGGAGTCTCAGCAACGACGATAGATTGAAGAGCACGTCCGAGTGAAGACTGCGCGAGCCACAGAGAAAACTGTAATCATGACACTGATAGCAGCGGACACGAGCGCTCAGCTTGATTTAAAAAACAAAAACAAATTTAATAGCGAACTAAATGAATGCTCTGCTAGTTAACTGGAGATACCCGCAAATTACGCCCAGAACGACTTCACTGGATCTAAACAAATCAATCTAACCATAGATGTTACCAGTAGCGGTGGCTTTTTTAATCTATTTAAAATAAGTTTGCAAGGTTTCTATGATATTAGTATATATTTTTAGGAATTTTAGGAAGTTCAATGTGCCCAGTCGAGTTCACATTTCAACAGTCAACCTGGTAGCTGAAGTACTCCTCATACCACATTTAGCATAATTGTTTGATCTGACTACAGCACTTTAAAGCTAAATGTAAAAGCTTTTTATTTAAGTTTTATTTTCAACTTGAATTAAATGTATTTGAAAGCAGGGCAAAGCTTGGCACTTTGCACTTTTGAGTTGCAAAAGTTTTTATTTTTGTATGAAGACATAAAAGTAATATCAAACTACATTTAATTTGTTGTGTTTCTTTTCTTTTAAATTGTGTCTACTGCAATCAATCACATAGGAAAAAGTAAATTACATTTATATACTGCGAATCGTTTTTTGAATCGAAAATCGTTTTTGAATCGAAAATCGATTTTTAATCGAATCTTGAGCCTAAAAATCGGTATTGAATCGAATCGTGACATTTTCTGAATCGTGAACCCCTATTTAAAACATCTAAATATATATAAAACATTATCATATGACAGTTTAATCAAACTTCTTGGGTCATAAAAAACAAATATCCCCTCTAGACATCAATTTTGGTCCAGTCATGTCACTTCAAAATGAGTTTGACACCATAAATGATGATGAAATAAAGACAAATGTATTCTGCAAAACCATTTAAGCATCCTTAACATTCTTATAATCCTTAAATGTCATCTTAACATATAATTTTTTTTTTTTTCTCACATTTGGGAGATTTTTCTCTCACACTAATATCTGGCACTATATTGTAAAAGCATTTTTTAAAAAATATTTGAAGACATAAGCATCGTATGATAAAGACATGATCATTTAAATGAAAAAAGAGAAATCTAGCACTAAAGTGATACATTTCATAACTTCAGTGTGTTGGACAGTTGGGTCTCAATGAGCCATGCCCGCCATAACTGTGCCAGATTGAACAGCAAACGCCCAACAATCCAAACCAGAAAAAGTGCCAAATTCCAGGCTTCCTGCATAACATCCCTGAAATGACTTGTTTTTCCTGGCGTTTCACTGAAGGCTATTGTGTTCAGACAAGGTCACAATACAATAACTCCTTCGTGCACTGACGGACAGGCAAAATTGCTCACACGGAAAGTTGGGTCATAGTTAATGCAGCAACAGAATTCCCTGCATTATAGTAATAATGGTTCAATGTTGTCTATGAGTGGCTGCTCAGACCACAACAACACCACTTGCTACAGTTCTACAGAACTGCATCAACAGCAAATCTGACTGTCACACCAGGGTTAGATAATTAAGATGGCATAGTAGAACAAGAGGTGTGTCATGTGTCGTCGTCGACCTATATGTGACAGGAATGTTACCTCATGGCGTTCTTCAGCAGTTCAGGCAGGATGTAGTCCAGAGGCAGTGGAATGAAGGGAAAGCGGGCCGCCACATGGCCGTTGATGCGAACACGTGGAGAATTCCCATACTGATGCTCACAGAGGCGTCTGCAGGGAACAGAGGCATTGAGACATTTACACTACAGATTTTCTAAGAGGTTGACTATAAATAGGGCATAATTGGTCCCCTTTAACAAAGTCTTGACTTTGCCTGAATGTTCAAAATGAAATAAATAAACTACATTAACATATTTTACATTATTGCAGCACCTCTCTTCCCAGTCTGTCAGTAACGCTTTTAGTTCCTGTCTCTATGAAAAAACGCATTGTGCTCTGATTGGTCGGCTGGACCAGTGTGTTGCGATTGGTCAACCACTTCGAGTGCGTTTCAGAAATGTCACACCACTAAACGCAACCGCGAGTTTCAACATTACTAACCCGACTCAACCAGGCCTTACCCCTTTTATTTAGCATACATGCCTTGGATGGAAATTATTAAAGTGTGGAATATTGTGACACGTTCCGTTCGTTCCCGGAAGAAAACTCAACTTGCTGTTGACAGGTTTTAGATAGGAGATGAAACCTAAAAGCGTCAGCTCTAATATTTCTGACCTTGAGACTCAATCTAACACTTATTAATTCTGTACTATCATTCAATCAAACAACAAATAAAATGTCAATTAGAATGTCAGTCTTATAAAGAACTTTTTTTTTTTTCAATTTCACACATTTCATCATAAGCTTTTCGATCAAAATGTTTTTAAAATTCATTAAAAAACGAATTCAGTTGTTTTTAAACGCATTGTAAATAAATCAAACAAAATAGCATAGTTAAAACTAAGCACAGGCTAATGGTTCTGCCTCAGGTTATGCGTGTGCTGCTGTGGATATACTGAATGATTGCCTGCTATTTCATTTAAAGCCATTTTAGAAATAACACTGACACTAATTAATGAGAGCGTCTCATTTATAGCCAGTAAATGCTGGTGTCTCGGCCTGGTCTTTGATCATCCCACTGTGAAGAGGAACAGGACAGTTTTGCTGACGCAGCATCTGTTAATCACGAGCAGCCTGACCTTCACTCTTAGAAGACCAGGAGAGCGCTTTTGTTAGGACTGCAACAACTAATATGAAAGTAGATCATTATTTCAGTTCAATCCTCCCTGAAAAGGGAGATTGAATACAGGTCAGAATATGCTGCAAAAAGGACTAGACAATGTCGAAAGAGTATTTTGTATAAACAAGGAGAAACTGATCTTCGATCAGAATGAGAATATAGAGATACTCCGTCCATTTTCAGGATGAAAGATCAAGTTGATTTGTCCCATTTCGCCTACTTATACTAGGCACTAAAATGATGCAATTTAAATGATTGCGTCTTTAACGGACAGCTCTGTTGCTTATTCATGTGCATCCTATCACCGTTTAAACTGCCCCATCCTTTATCTCGAGTTCAGGGCTCCAGACTAACTTTTCCACTAGTTGCACTGGTGCTACCAACTTTCTCAGTTGGTCGCACCAGCATATGATTTGGTCGCACCTTTTTTTTGCTACATGCCATGGGATTAATCAATGCATGCTGATGAATAGTGGTTTTAATGGACCAAGGCTAGCAAAGGCTTTCTGGGTTGCAGCATAAATACTTGTAATATATTATATAAAAACACATGTAATATATGATAATTATCATTGCCAAATTTCAGGATTTTCATGGATTTTGGACAGTAGCTTTGATTTGTAATTTTAAGCATTTTACATTTGAATTATACACTCTAAAAAATGCTGGGTTGTTTCAACCCAAATAATATGGACAAACCCAAATGTTGGGTTAAAAATGTAATTAAAAAAATGACAGTTGAAAGTGAAAGTTGAAGTTGGGTTAAAATTATTATTACTTTTTTTATTATTATTATTATAATAATAATAATAATAATAATACGCTGATAAAGATTTTCGTCATCAAAGTTTATAGTTGTAACAAAAATCAGAAATCTCACACTCCTTACGTTCTGCATTTTATAATCATTTCCTTTTCCTCTGTGGAGCGATTACTCTCATCTAACCGCTGAAAGACGTAGAAAGGGGCTCGATGTTTCGTGAGACCTTTTCATTTTTATATGCCTTAAAGGGATACTCAACCGGTTTTTCATATTAAACTATGTTATTCCCTTAACTAAGACGAGTTGATACATACCTCTCTCGTCTCAGTGCGTGCACTATATCGCTCTGTATTGCCGCAAAACTATGTTAGCACTTAGCTAGCACAGTGCATTAAATATGGGCCAAAAAGAGAAGCGACCAAACACTTCCTCGTTTTCCCTATTTAAACACAGTTACTCGAGTAGTGTAACTCGACCTAGGCTGGTGACACAAAATAAAACGTTGTGATTTTCTAAGCGTTTATAATTGATGACTATATTGCCCCCTGTTATTTACATCAATTTTAAACGCTTAGAAAAGCGCAACGTTTTATTTTGTGTCACCAGCCTAGGTCGAGTTACACTACTCGAGTAACTGTGTTTAAATAGGGAAAACGAGGAAGTGTTTGGTCGCTTCTCTTTTTGGCCCATATTTAATGCACTGTGCTAGCTAAGTGCTAACATAGTTTTGCGGCAATACAGAGAGATATAGTGCACGCACTGAGACGAGAGAGGTATGTATCAACTCGTCTTAGTTAAGGGAATAACATAGTTTAATATGAAAAATCAGTGGAGTATCCCTTTAATTCCTGAATTCTTAATTGGCATGTTTCACCATCAGTGTGTGATGCGCATGAGGTATCCTTTCGTCAATAAATAAACTGCACGTGTCTTGCGGAAGAACATTGTAGCCGGAGCTACTTCTCTCCGTTAATGTCTATGGCGAGTCACGCAGGCACTGGGCAACTCCGCAACCGAGCCGAGCCCGGGATAAAATTGTCAGAATATAAACTCTTATTATAAGCGTACCTTAGTGATTCAGGATAAGTCAAAAACACAGTTTGGAAAATGGATTCATGATCTACTCGTTCATTTTGAACATAAGTTACGGACTGCAGCCGCTGCTGATACAACGGCGTTCTGTGCGTCCACTCGCACAAATGCGACCACATACAATTTTAATTCGCACATTCTCAAAAAACGGTCGCATATGCGACCAATTTGGTCGCAGTCTGGAACCCTGGAGTTAATTCTCCACATTCAGCTTCATTTCATTTTCACAGAGGGAAATGTAGTAGAACGTTGATCTGCCAGTCGTGGATCTTTCATGCAGAGACTCTCCTCATGTGTTTGCATAATGACCCATTTAAAAGTTAATGACCAAATGATTAATCATGAGTAAAAACCTATCTACTTAAACATCACACATCTGCCATGTTTTTAGTGGTTTGTAACACTTTTTATTAGTGTTTGTAGTTTCAAGTATGTTGTGGGGAAATATTAGCCATTAGAGTGTGCACAGATCTGCAATTCTAACCAGAAATAGAGGACCATTCTGGTATATGTAATACTCATTTCAACATACGATTTGGGACACACTAATTCTAATTTCAAATACTATGTAGGAGAGATAGTATGTGAATTGAGATAAAGCAATTGTTTGGAAAACAGCAGAGAAGTAAAATAAGGGTAAGCTTTAGTAACTGAACATTCCTCAAGGGCGCGAGAATGAAACCTGTGACCACATACTGTACACAGCCTGCATTGTGACCTGATTCTTCTCAACAGAGATTTATAGGAGGAAAATATGCGAGGCAGGCGTAGTTTGGTGCGGGACGGGTGGGACAAGACCCCAACAATTTACAACACATCAGTGAGAAAGTGTTATAGTTGTTTCATACAGCCATCCTCAGCCAACATTATGAAAACGCAAGTTCCGGTTTCAGTTTTACTATGAAAACTTTGAATGTCAACAATAAGTATTATTTTTGCTGGCCAAGTTTTACAATATCATACTGTCTCTACATGCACCAGAAAAACTTAATAATTTATTAAACTATGCTTTCCATAAAACAATATTGTAAATTGTTTAACTCTAATTTTCTACTTTGGAATAATAGCTTGAAATTATGCCTCTAACACTTTACTACAGTTATACATTTATAAAGAAGTCTTTACATGCACTGCAAATCATTCCTGGACTGTTGACACATTAAACTCATGTAGAATAAGTAAATACATGTTTTGCTCGTACACAGCAAATGTTGTATAGTAGCTTGACAGTGACCTTTAACACTCATCTTGGTAAATCACAAATGAGATCTTGGCTTTGACCCTTTTCTCGGGAAAACAGAGCACGCGCACACACACACAAGCTGTTGTAAATGGAGTCGACTGAACTGATAACAGAACAAAAAGCTTTTCAATAACCTCTTAAAATAGTCCTCGAGTCTTGAGCACTCACATATGTAAACAGATGGCAGGATGAAAAGCGGATGGAAAACAGAAGAACGGACGGTATACTCACCGAGCAAAGTCAACCCACTTCTCGATGATCTTTTTAGGTGACAGGCGGCGGCATATAATGCCAACAAAGTCAGCCTGAAATAGAGCAGAGAAAACAGAACATTGTCAAGACACAAAATCATATAGTAAGCATCAATAATAGGGCTTGGTGACTGTATATAAACAGCGCTACAACACAGGAAAAGCTGTTTATACTGTAAATATTTTTTTTTAAATCAGACAGAAGTAGATGGGCACATCTGTTTTAGTCAGCTTTGTTTATAATACGAGCAATTTAGACGATTTAGGGCATGTCATACACCAGTACTTCTCAAAGTCCGGACTCCGGTCCGCATCCGGACCCGGAGGGAATTCAATCCGGACCCGCCTCCATTTCGTATTTCAAGAGCACTAATTGTAAGGGATTAAAAGTGTGGATTTCCTACTTTGATAAACATGTTAAAATCATTTGTTTATTTTTTGAGATGGTCCGAAATTAAAACGAAGGCGAGATATTTAATGTTTTCCTCCGTGGTTTAGTTGCCATGACATCCACTGAGCGTATGACTTTTGACGTAATCAGGCGCAACCATAGACTGAAAAAAGGGGCGCAACGCGAGTACGCGACACTTCACCGCAGTAAGCGTTTGAATGGGTGTGGAGGATGTCATTGTCCAGGAAAAGAAAAGTTGATGAAGAAAATAGAGTTTTCAAAGATGATTGGACAGAGAGGTATGCGTTCACAGATATCCCAAGTCTCCCGGAAGTTCCAGGAGTCTCCCGCATATTGATAGCAGCTCCCTGATGCCCGCAAATTAGTTCAAATCTCCCGCAATCTAAAGCTCGCGAGCTCCAAACCGGCAGAGAGGTAGAGAGAGACCTTACGTGTGTGTGCGCAAATGTGCGTGTGTGCCTCATGGGTTGCCAACCGTTCCGTATAATACGTATTTGTTTAAGTTAAAAATAAAACATATTATGAACTAAACAAATACATGGTTCATTTTTGGCAAAATGATCATGATAGCCTTTATATATCTGAGTGGTTAAGTATTGTATATATATTGAGCCTACTTTGCTATAAAAAAAATTGTGCAACTTATGAAAATATAAAAAAAATATAATGCAACTTTGCCTAATAAGTTGCATTTATAATGTGCTATGAATTTCAGGGGTTATGTTTCAAAATTTTCTTCCGTGGGGGCATGTCACTATTCCCCCCCCAACCACCACCACCCCCGTCAACAAAAAAACGCCCCCCCACCCCCAACAGTTTCGGACCTTTGACATTGACGAAAATTCTGATTTGGACCTTTGAATATAGACTTTGAGAACCCCTGTCATACACTATGCCTGATATCAATACAGTAATTAAAGCAACACCACAACTTATATCATTAACACAGAATTCTGCCATTTTATGATGGCTTCAAACTTAAATTAGTATTATTTATTTATAACGTATAGCCGTTGACTCAAACTTAAAGGTGTGTTCTTGTCATGTTGGAATTGCCGTAATTACGAGATCACAGAGTAGACAGCTCAGAGAACAGCTCAGAGTAAAATGTCACGTCTTGTCATCTCATAATTACAACATGGCGTGAATGCAGCATAACAGCACGTGCAAAAATGTCTGAGTGTACATTTGTATATTTAGTCTGTGCATGTGGGTCATGCAAAAATATTGTTGGCCCACTTGGATGCCTGTGTAGGGCCCTATAAAATCCGCTTTATTTTTTCCCAAATTCCGTTTTTTCTGTTTTAATTTTTTGGGAATTCAATTCAGATTTTTTACCCTTTACTGTCATTTTAGATGTAAAAAGAGTGTGCTTTTAATGTTAATGATTAAAATGTACACAAATAAAATAGGAATGACCTTAAATTTATTGAGGTAACAGACATTTACTCTTTCAGCACAAATACTGCACTCTAAGTTAGGGGTGAAACTGTACACGTATTCGTATTGAAACGTTCAGTACGAGGATTTCTGTTCTGTACGCATTAAAAACTGAAAGATTTGTTGGACCATTTTTCCTGCCGACAGAAATATTATTCCAAATAACAGAAAAACAGAATTTCATTCCAAATATATAAAATTCCGCGTTAACACTAGATTCCGCATTAATTGGCCAATTCCGCGATTCCATGATCGCGGGCATTATAGGGCCCTATATGAGACACTTATGTCACTGGGTAAATGGTTGAAGACTGCATTGCTCTTACTGGTGATATACTGTTCACAGCACATTTTAATTTGTCTAATGCAACGATTTTATGATCCATGACAGATTATCGGACTTCAGCTGAACAACAGCCGAAATGCATCATTTCCTGTTATCACTGTAAGCGCTATATAAACAAAGGTGACTAGACTTAAGTGAGAAACTGAAAATGAGGTGCTATAATTATAAGCAAGAGACGTACATTCTCCTCATGCAGGGCAATGTGGTGTGTGGCCAACATGCGAATGCCCAGACGAGACGTCAACGTTGTGTCCAAGAAATTGCGAACCAGAGTCTCGTCCTGAACAAACAATGTAAAAAAATAAAAAATAAAAGGTTAGGTGAGGTTCACTGATTATTACCAATATTATTGTATTATATGGACCAGGCAGAAAGATGGAGAAGGGTATTCCTGCACAACCGGAGGCTGCAGTTTCAGGACCCCAGTTTTAGGACCGCAGTTTCAGGACCCTAGTTTTCTTTAACAGTGCCACCTACCGAACTGGATCACCAAAAACACTCACAGACGGCCCCAGATTATTGTTCAATATTCATTATTCGTTAAAACATCACACTCTTAGTTATTTGATCTAGACAAACTGAGCATCATTAGCAATATTTAAAACTCCAGGTTCGATAGACCACTGTTTATGATAAAACTGGTTTGCAGTGACATTAATTTCTTAATTTATGATAGGAGTGCAAAATTATTAATCTTTAACGTTCGTTATTTTGAATAGAAATCATCACTCATAAAGCAGTCATTCACGTTTTCTCCGGTTTATTTGTGTTCACATACATACGGTCGGCATCCGCCAGGGCTCTTAGTCCAATGGTGCACATATTTGGAGAAATAATGATTTTCATGTTCCACTAAATTATGCGATCTGAAGCTCAAACAGCGAGATCTGTCTATGGATCTATCTCTCCTCTTCCTGATTTGTGTCAGTTCTCTGCGCTCTCTTATTCGCTATAGAGCTGTCAATCATCTCACGTGGTTTAACGTGACAATAATCCCGCCCTTCTGCATGACGCGCTGCTGTGTACACTTCCTCATTCTGACCTCCGTGATAACAAAGCTAAGACACATCTCTTCACCTGAAACAAGAAGCTAATAAATGCACGATTTCGAGTATATGTGGTTTGTGTGTGATTTTTGATATTTTCATATGAATAAAGAATGTTTACAGTATTGCTAAACAAGGTGTAGCCATTAGCTGCATATAAAATGCTATATATAACATATTTCAACATCTTTTTTTTACTTAAAACTAGAGATGCACCGATTGATCGGCTGGTGACCGGAATCGGCCGATTTTCACGTGATTGGCCATGACCGGCGACCGGCCGGTCAGTCTGACATAATCCGATTTTATACCGGTCAAATGCACTCGGGCGCCGCATGATTAACATCGCGCAGCATCACACGTGCACACGGAACGCACATAACCTCGTGAATTACGGCCGTTTCACACCGCAAGCGTGAGCAGCTGTTTTTTTTTTTTTTCTTCGGCGTGCCTGTTATCAATGAGTGTATTCACATCGGGAGCGGGAGCAGCGCGTGAACGTCGAGCTGGAGAGTCGCGGCGAGCAACAGTGAAGCGCAGGTTTCGGCGCCGAGTCTATTCTGCTTGCGCTCAATTAAAGTGAAAGCACACTTATGATGGACAAAATAATTATGATTTCACCCGAAAAATGTCCAAAATGCACAGAATTTGCATGTCTGGTGTGTTTTAACAAGAACTGAAGTAGCCTAGGCTATGTCAGAAAATAAAATTAAGACTCAACAATATTTATAGAAAATGTACCTATTTAAACTTGTTTTTATCATTTCCCAATCGTTTTCCTGCACTTGCTCCACTTGTCGTGTTTAGCCTGGACATGTGTCAAATGAGAAAAGAACTGTTTGAGAAATATAACTTCCCATTGATGTACAAGTGATTGCAATAGGCCTGTCTGTGTGTGTGTGTGTGTGTGTGTGTGTGTGTGTTGAGAAATATCTTTATACTGCAAGGGTATTGTTATTTTTATATTTTATTGCCATTACCTGTTATCATACAGAAGTTTAGTTTGCTAAATATATCATTTTTTTTAGTTGGATATTGGATGTGAAAACAAAGAAATAGTTCTTCCATAACACTGCACTTTAGATGTGTGTGAATTTCCCACACCAGGAGTAATTTATATAGGCTAGTTCTATTTTATAGCTATTATCCGTTTAGAAAATGTTCTATACAACATGTTCTATTAAAGAGAAGGTAGAAAATAAATATTTGTGTGTGCTGTAAAGTGGTTTAAAAAAAGGAAATCGGAATCGGCTAAAATCGGTATCGGCAGGTCAAACTCAAGAAAAATCGGAATCGGCCTAGAAAATTGTAATCGGTGCATCTCTACTTAAAACCATTTTAAACCGCGACCAGAATATGATACAAATACTCGATGGTGGTTTAAAGTGAGCTTTAAGTAAAAGTGTAATATTAATATTTTAAATTGTGTCATGTAGCTTGATGCTACTTGCTCTAATCCACCTGCTGTAGGCCAATGCCACCTGCTGTTCTATTCCATAATCTTCTTCGTTAATATATATATATATATATATATATATATATATATATATATATATATATATATATATATATTATATATATATTTTAACAAGACTTAAGATATCATCCAGTTCGGTAGGTGGCGCTGTCACGAAAAACTAGGGTCCTGAAACTGCGGTCCTAAAACTGGGTTCCTGAAACTGCGGTCCTGAAACTGCAGCCTCCGGTTGTGCAGGAATATACTATTGGAAAGATGATGCAGTAAGATTCTTCTGCTGAGGGGGAACAAAACACTAGGGTTTTGGACATCTTACCAAAATGTGTTTACGACATTCCCTGAATCCTTCAGCTAACATGGTGACAACATCTTTGTGATCATCAAGAAGCTGTTTTACAAGTTTGCTATAGCGAGCCTCAGTCTCCAGGTCTTTAATCTGAAGATAAAAACATTGGTGGAAAGGTTAGCAAAATAACATTAATGGTATTTTTTCAAATATAATAGACAATACAATAATAGACAATAGACAATATAATAGATTCCACTTATGTGGCTTCATACCAAACTAATAAACTGATCCAGTTAAACTAGTGGAAAATGGTTACACACATTTTAATGAATTTGTTTCTCATGATCTTTTTATCTAAAATTTGTACTTAAATGCTTGAAAGCACTTCAACAAATTTCCTTACAAATTTTGTATTTTTTTAATTGAGTTTTTGAAATGGATGGTTTGGATAATGAATTGCAGAGACTAGAGAGTTCCTTCAAAATACCGTTTACAAAGACAACAACATTTTGAACTGTAGTGTTAATTTGTGTTGTCATATTTTGGATGACTTTACTATTACCCTAAACTAAGGGGGAAAAAGTGACAATAGTAACAAAAAATGTGTCCAAAATATTGACTCAATGTATAAGCCACCTAAATAACTAGTTAACAACAGTTGACTAAGCTGTGTATGAAGTTAACTTGAACTTACAGCTGGGAAGTCGCTCAGCATGTGGTAGGCCCTGATATAAAGCTCATGCTGTGGAGAGAGAGAGAATGGATGAGTACAATATATGGGTAACAAATGTGCTGTGGTGCGGTTCCTGGAGCCGGCGTTCCCAGAGGCCTGTGTGCTTCATCCTTCCCTGAACCCATTCCTGGCCCCTCACCAACCCTCCATGAGCACATGGCTTACATTCTTGGATTCGAGGAACACATTTCAATAACACGACAGGAGGAGTGATTGAAAAACACATAAACGTGCTAAAGGTTCTGAATGATCTTAATGGAGAAGTAGGGGTGTAACAATTCCCTCATGTCACGATTTGATACATATCACAATACTGAACTCACAACACGATATTATTGCGATACTCCAAGACATATGATCAAAAGCTAACAATTTTTTTTTTTACTGTTGATTAAAATGCTAAATTTTATTTTCCATTTTGGGTGTAAATGAATAGGCCTGGACTTGGTGCTGGTAACGCAATGCACGGGACAGTGGTGACACCAGAATAAAAATACTGAATCTGAAAATACAGAATTATTTCAGACGAATATGCTTGCACTCATTCATTGATTAGATACATATAAAATAATGTAGGTCACTTTTTACTGGTAACAAGACATTTGGCATTAACAGGACACACAAATATTCCCCCATTGTATTATTATACATCATATTAGTTAAATATTAGTAGTTTAAAGGGATACTCCACCCAAAAATTAAAATTCTGTCATCATTTACTCACCCTCAAGTTGTTGCAAACCTGTATGAGTTTCTTTCTTCTGCTGAACACAAAGCAAGATATTTTTGTTGTTTGATAGTTGTTTGACACAATTGACTTCCATAGTATTTTTTTGTATGGAAGTCAATGGTGCCAAACAACTATTTGGTCCCAATCGTTCTTCAAAATATTAGTAGAACACAGGTGACAGAATTTTCATTTTTGGGTGGAGTATCCCTTTAATGTAGTACTGACACTAAAACTTCCTACAATACATCCATGATACATATTGTTGCATTTTTGTATTGCGATATATTGTTACACGATATATTGTTACACACCTATGGAGTAGGCAACTGACTTTTACCAGTTTTCACTTTTAATGGTTTGTATGTCACGATTATAGACTATAAAATAATAATTTCTAAATCAGTTTGATTTTTGGTTAAAAAAAAATTTGGGTTTGGTAAGATTTTGTAATGTTTTTGAACAATGTATTTTATGCTTAAACAAATCTTTATATGCAAAATGTTTATATATTTAAAAAAAAGCAAACATAGTAATACTGTGGAATTTTAGAAAAAAATTAAATGGTTTAAATTGTAAAGTTACATTTATAAAAATGTAAAATAAATAAAAAAAATGTAAAATGTAATTTCAATTTTTTACTGGCATATAGTTTTTTAAACTAAAAAACATAAAACAATTTTTTTCTAATTTTCATTTAGTTTAACGATGTACAAGTTCAACTAATTCAAAATATTAAATAAAAAACACCAAATCAAAATATTAATAAGAACTATAACAGTATCTCAGTGATAACAAAATAACACTACTCCAGTCTTCAGTGTCACATGATTCTTCAGAAATCGTTTTTGTCTTCACTGTTTCTTTTGATCAACTGCTGAATAAAAGGATGGATTTCTTTTTTTAATATATATTACTGACCCCAAACTTTTGAATGGTAGTGTGAGCTAGTACACACTACACAGATTAATAAACTGCAGTATTTAAGTATTATGTATTTAGTATTATGCTTATTTGTTTATTTGTTCTTTTTTTTTAATTGAGTGTTTACTTGTATTTAATAATGCTTGAAATGTATATTAGTTAGGCTAGTTGTATTTTTAAACCATAGAAAAAAGTTCCTTGTGTTCTTTAGCCTGTTGATTTTTGTTCGTGATATTCAGATACAATGAAATGCTTTGCAATAAGACTTAGAATAAATGTGAATGATATCAAAGGTTTCTTTTTTTTTAACCTTCTTTGAATCCAAATTAGGAATTGATAAGCAGAATCAGAATTATTCAAATTCAAACGATACTCGACCCTAGTGAGTTGACCTCCCTCAAAGAAAACAACACAAGCTGTAGACGAGACTCTCTTTAGGCAGATGTGGGTAAAAGTTCACAGGAGGAGGACGACGACTCGCAGAAGGAAGTAAACAAGGAGGAGAAAGGGGAGGGACATGTATCCTCTTTCGGCTTATTACTTGCTGATTGTCTTTTTGTTTTGTTTGTAACTGGACTATGAAAATGAAGATGGTTCTTTTTGCCATTTATGTTTTTGTATTGAAGAGAGGAACAGCTCACATACCAGGACATAACATAACATATAGTGGTGTCCAAAAGTCCACACTGAAATCTAATCTAAACCTGAAAATATGAAAAACTTGTAGAGTTTGTGCATCTTGAGTTTTGCTGTCATTAAAGGAATAATAATAATGCAATAAATAATATTATAATTAAATTAGAAAAAAGGAAAACAGAAACATTTTCACTAGTGGTAGTGAAATAGCCAAAATGTATGAATACAATGCACAAAATAAAACATGATTTTATTCGGAGTTTGTACTATAAACAAAACATGAGAGCAGGTGTCTAACCATTCAGTCAGTAAGCCCAGTTTACAGTCAACATGAAGAACAGAACCACAGTAAAGCACATGAAGACATGAATTCAAAACACCAGTCAACCAAATTATTTAGTGAAAGAGTGTTAAAAGATACACTACCATTCAAAACATTTGGGGTCGGTAAGATTTTTTTTGAATGCTATTGAAAAAAAATATTCACTAAGGCTACATTTATTTGATCAAAACAATAAATTGTAATAATATTTCACAATAATGACAATAATTTTAATAAGTAATTTTAATACATTTTAAAATGTAATTTATTTCTGTGATATTCTTTATATTTTGGGGGAAACCGTGATAATTCTTTTTAGAGGTCGACCGATAGTGGATTTTACCGATGACGATAACTTGGTTGGCCCACTCTGGCCGATAACCGATAGTTTTTATAATGGATACTGAATGAAAAATAAACATAATACATAAAATAGTGCTGAACTTACATATATATATAAAACAGTACTGAACCATGAAATGTACTAAATATTAATATATTAACTATACCTTGATCATGTTAGTTCCTAGTGCATTAACTAAAGAGAAACAACTTTAAACTGTATGTATTAGTAAATGTTGAAATTAATCACAAAATTAATGAAATTAATCGACAAAACGATCAATCGGTCACCTGTAATTCTTTTTACCATTCAAATTTGTCAAAAGAACAGCATTTATTTGAAACAGTAAAGGCGTTTAAAATGTTGCTAAATATTTCTGTCACTTTTGATCAATTTAATGCATCCTTGCATAAAGTAATTTATTTAAAAATCTTGCTGACATCAAACTTTTGAAAGGTAGGGTAGGTTGATTTTTCTGAGGAAAGTTACATGGTCTGATGGATTTCACATGTGACCTCACCAGACTTATCAACGCACTAATCAATCCCCTGCATGCATCGATAAAGCACTTTCCATCTATCCCAAATCAATACTCTGTTTGAGGGACTCGAGCAGGCAGCAAGGCGTCACTGCAGAACACTAGGGGTTTTGATCAACACTGACATTGAATCGAACATGGTCAGTTCAGTTCTTTATCTTAATACTGTACCAAAGTTAACCGACCCCATCTCCTCATCACCTAATATGCCCTCTGAGAGTATCAAGGGTAGAGATTCTCCAACAAACCAACTTGTAAGAGAGACGGTAACCCTACCAGTCACAACAGAATTGAATGATAACAGAGAAAAACTACAGAGACGTAGGGGAACTCACCACTTGGAGAACGGTTGGGTTGCAGCCGATAATGAAGGGCAGGCTGCGGAAGCCCTTAATGCGATGTGCGATACGGACAGGCAGCTCTTTGTGCAGATACTTGGCACTGCTCTGCATTGAATCAAATGACACACAGAATGAAAAGCTGAAGCATTTTCTCCAACACTAACAAGATATTAAAAGGACTAACACTACTATGTGCATATCCTATGATATTTATATAGTACCACCACTGCATCATCTAGGAGTCTCCAGTACTCATATAGAGGATTGGTGATCTCCGATGCAATAATGATGAAATACAGATGACAAATGGCTGAAACAATTACTTTTTAGAAGACCAGCATCAATGTGGGTTGGGATAAATGTAGGACAGTGGACAGGAGTGTGTATAATTACCAGGATATGTTGTCCATCAGGAGACTTCCCTACATACAGCATTGTGGCTGGTGTCAGTCTGACAGAAGGCTGTGAAAAGAACATTGCTGTTAAAAATAGCATATACTTTAAATATAACTGTGCTTGATTTGATGATGTGTACGTGGCTACGTACTGAGAGACTGCATTTCTTTCAGCCTGTTTTGTAAAATGATCATTTGGTCTAAATCCTTTTAATTTTATAGGATATGATGACTAAGGGGCCGTTTACACGACACCGTTTTCAGCTAAAAATGGAAAACTTTGAGCGTTTTGGCCACTCATTTACATGACAACGGCATTTTGATGGCCTGAAAATGCAAATTTTTTATTGTATGTTGAATGACATATGTCTTTGAGTCAGTTTATTGTTTAAAATGGTCCTTTCGTATGCGTATCCTGGATGTTTAAAACATGTTTCATGCTCCCTCCAAACCAATTTGAGCCGATGAATCTTCACATTGTCATCCTGGAATATGACCATGATGAGTCTAGTCTTCCTCTAATGGTCGTTTAATGCGCCATGAGGGTGAATGAATGATGACAGAATCTCTATTTAGGAGTAAACTATTCAATTGTTTTTAAATTGATTAACTTGTGAATGTACATAATGAACCTAGTACAAAAAGAGCAGTGGCAGAGCACAGTAATTACATTGGGTTTTGTTGAGTCACCAAGGCAGTCCCAGTGAGATGCTCAAAGTAGGGCAGGTTTACATAAGCATACCACGACTTAGATCATGATGGACATTCAGACGCATGTTTTTAACATGCAATCAAGTGTAAGAACAAATAGAATACACTTGTTAAATGGTTGTGGGATATTTTAAGCCTTCTGCCCTTGGTGTGTGAGCCTTGTGAGCGTGTGTGTGTCGACCTCATGGCTGTTTAACTGCTGACCAGAAGCTGTTTGCCAGCAATCAAGTCAAGACAGTTATATAAACTATATAATGTTATTAATATTTAATAAGTTTTTATTATTGGACAACGGCAACGGGGGTCAAGTAAAACGTTTAAACATTGGCAGAACAAATAATGTTATTATTAATCACCATTTGCCAAAAAACAATGTGTGACACTCTGTTATTGATTTTGACTTAAATCAAATTACATTTTCTACTTAATGTAAAGTCTAGATTAAGTTTCACGCAATTATATATTTATTTAAATTCTTAACTTAAATTATTTTGGGGATATGGCATTCCTTTTTATGGTTACTGGAAGCAGTGTAACGTTAGGCTATGTGTGATAGAGATTATTAGCAGCTAAATAGCTAAATGGAATTTCTCCGGATGACTACAGCAATCTCATATGTGGTAGTAAATATTAACTATTTACCACTGAAATGAAACATTTGAGGCTATATAACGTAGTTGAGTAACGTTAGTTGAGGCTCTCGGTCAATGTAATGACATCACGAGTAACCGTCAAAAGTGGGTTCATTAGGCCATCCAAAACATGGATGGAGACCAAAGCGTATCGACCTCCATTATCGAGGGATTAAAGAGACAAGAGTTGATGCAAAAACACCGGGAAATGGTGACTGACCTTCTCGGCAGACGCGTCGATGGCAGACTGGTTATAAAAAGACGTAACGGTTTTGGACCGCTCTCGAGCCAGCTCAGAGTAACTGGACATGGACGATGTAGATCGAAATCTTTTGTCGATGCCGTGTAACGTTACTCCGGTCGACTGCGGAGCGGAGGCTTTGGCTGACGGGGATAGAAAGAGCCTGGTCACGCTGATCCTGGAGCCGCCGTGCCCAGCAGCTCCATGGCCTGGCCTGTCACGCGTCCACGCATTTTCACACTCTTAATAACCCAAATAAAACAAAAAAACAACCCCTTGTCTGTAAGTTAAAACCTTTCTACCTCGCCATCCAAAAAGCTAGTCTATTTGTGCACAAAGGCTGCATGTCTCCAGCACCATCACATCACTTGATGTGAAAATGCCGTGTCTTGAGGTGTCTATCTGAAGACACTTGTCATCAGCCAATCAGCGATCAGAGGAGGCGGGGCTTTTGGGTCATCACGACCTCAGTAGCAACGGAAAGCCAATGAGTCACGGCGCAGGAACTGCGCAGGAAGGACAATGAGACAGACACAGTGCAGCGAGCACTTCCTTGGATTACACCCAGTCTATGATTATACCACTATGATATATTCGCAGACTACTTAATCAGAATTTTATTGTGTAATTCGCTTTGAAGAGAACGACATGTATGAAGCAAGACTACTTTATATATGTATACCGGTATTTAAGTTTATTTTTAAATGACCAACATCCAATAAGCAGAGAGTAGGGTAAATTGTGTCATGTTTTCCTTAGATAGTTCACCCCCAATAAAAGCAATTTCTTCTTTTACTTACACAATTTCTACTTTTACTTACACAACTTAATTGTATTAAATGGATTGCAACGAATCCAAGATGCAATGATGCATGAGATGGAGATGCAATGAAAGTGAATAGTGACAGGCTGTCAGTCACTCTCATTCTGTTTAACATCTCCACTAAAGCAAATAAATCCTACAGAATAAACATTATGGTGATCACTTTTGGGGGCGAATCATCACTTTTAGTTGAAGCAAGAAGAAATAAGAGGTAAGTGGACAAGTAAAATCAATATTCCAAACTGAACTTAAAAAAAGATATCGATATCACAGGACCATAGAAATAGCACTTCTAAAAAAAGTGGAAAAATAACAATTTGCCTCACATAATGTTACGGGCTGAGTTGAATCAGTGAAGTAAAACCGTAGCCTACTAATGCAGAACTATTCCCATTCCAAAGTCTAATTTTGCTTTTGTTTACATTTCAGTAATCCAGTTAAAGAGATACTCCACCCAAAAACGGGATGGTGAGCTCTAGCATTAGTTGACTAGTGAGAGAGTAAATGATAAAAGAACTTCTGAGAAACCTCTGTCCAAACCAAAATATTCACCCACAGGAAAAGATAGACCTCTATATAAACTTGCAACAAATATTATATAGAAAAATGTCAGTGTCTGAACAATTTTAAATTGTAAAGTGAGTTGGAAATAAAACATTTAGCCTCTGGTTTGAGCAGGCAGATAGGCTACAGTATGTAATGATTGTACTAAGAGGGCAGAAGCACCTTCCCAAACTCAACAGCACCCCACATTTTTCTAATGTACATCTATGATGAAATATGGAAATGCAGTACAACCAATTGAAAGCTGTAAAGGCAGAAATCAGTAACTTTTACTGTTACGTGAAGTTCCAAACCAATCAATCTGCTTCAGCAAAGTGTGTATCTCTGCATCAGTTTAACAACTAGTCAGATTGTGAACATGTCTGAAGTGTGAAGCATGAATGAGTCATGTAAATAAGATAATGGTGTATGACACCAGTTTATTCATTAAAACAAAATATAAAAAGTCCTGTTTTGGCATTGTTTTCTGGCAATCTTTTCTCTGAAATCAAAGGGATCCTATTACGCTGTTTTACTTTCTTTAGTGTGTAATGGTGCTGTTTAAGCCTGCAAAGTTACAAAGCACAAAGAAGACACTCCAAAGTGAGGTATTCTCTATATCAGTGTCACTGTTTCTGAACTCCCTGAAACGCCTCCATTGTAGTCTTGAGTTTATTTTGGGAATGTACACATCTCAATATTCCTCATTTAAATAATTCCCACCCAAGGCATATGCATAATAAAGGCTGGTTGAGTTGCGTTAGTAATGTGTTGAAACTCACAGTTATGATAAGGGGCGTGACATTTCCGAAACATGCTCAAAGTGGATGAATAATCACAACACACTGGTCCAGCCGACCAATCAGAGCACACTGTGCTTTTCGGAAGGAGGGGCTTCATTGAGACAGGAACTAAACAGGGCTGCGCTTCTCAAAAGCATCGTGAGCTAAGTTGATCATAGAGACCATTGGTGCCTTACGTTGCCTTTGAGAAGCGCAGCTCAGAAAGACTGGAAAGAGAGTTGCTGTTTTTTTGAACATTCAATTATGAAAACCTGTTCTAGTAGACCCCAAAGACAAAATTAAGACTTTGAAAAATGGCATAATAGGTCCCCTTTAATATATATTTTTTGAAGACCAAAATAAGAAAAAATTATGAATGAGTTTGCAATAACAATTGCTTTCTATACCTACTAAAACTAGTAAAAGTGGAAAAGGAACAAATTACACGATGGCTAAATTAGTCTTTCTCTGTCTCTTTGAGACAATAAGTCTTAAAAACTTCATAAGTCTTAATCTTCATTTTCTTTTTAACTCCTGCTCTCCTCAAACAATCATGATCTCAATTCAAGTCGAGTTCAGAAATGCAAAGCAATAAGGAGAAATACTGCCAGCAACTGAACATCTCTTTTTTCTCAGTGATTCTCTCTCTTCCAAACCACAGCCATATTCTTGTCAGTAAGGGCAACTAAGTAATGTAGATCAGGATCCATGGCAATGCTGTTAATTGAAGGCCCCTCTAATGCACCCATTCCAGCTCGAACCGGTGACGGCCACTCCAGCACCTGAAATAACACGAGCAAAAGAGGAAAATGAGATCCCGGAGCTCTGTATATAACCATAAACAACAATCACTCCTCTAGTGTTGACATGTTGACACTTTCTTAAAGGATTTAGCGTGTCTATACTAGGGCTGTCACTTTTGTGAAAAAATCCTGTTCGATTTTTGAGACATAAGTGTTCATTGAATCGATTGTAAAATCGATTTTCCGTGTCTAAAGACGTTTCCATTTTCAACACCAAATATAGGCAAATCCACTGACAACTAACAGGCATTAGGACGAACGTGAAGAGGGTGCTTGAGACGCGCAGCGCCCACAAGTCAGCAATATTCCTGATGATTTATTGCCATGAAGTTTCGTGCACAATGACAAACAGGAGTAACATTCAGGGATTGAAATTAACACCCTCAACTCGCCAAATGCGGGTAAAAATTAACTTTGGCGGCTAACGCTGTCAAATCAAGAGGCGTGCGTCTATGTTCACTCTCTTTGCTGTGGAAGTTCGTGTAAGCCAAATCTGTGTGGATTCAGCGCAAATACAAAACTCGTGAGTCCTCCTCATAGAGATATACACATCTATGAGTCCTCGTGATATATTAAATACAGCGTATTGCGCAGAATCTGCGCATTTCTGGCTTACTTGAACACACACGTCACTAAGCAACGGCTCTGGCAACAAATAACGGCGCGCTTGTTCACTTGCCTTGAAGTAATAGCGAATATTAAAAAGCATTTGGTTAACAGAAAAGACATTATTATTTTCCAACATCCTACATGTTCTACTGATCTGTCCACCTAAAACGCATTTTTGGTAAAAAAAAAAAAATATATATATATATATATATATATATATATATATATATATATAAAGGCCGTTAAAATCGATTCCCTATTTTCGTTTCGATACTTGTTGTTGGTTGGTCCGATCGATTGTGCAATCGATTTTCGAACGTAAAGTGACAGCCCTAGTCTATACTGTAGCTAACAGAATTATATTGAGAGATTTTATACTGAGAAAACTTGACACTTGCTATTACTTACTTGATTTAACCCATACACATTTATTTTGTTGGTATAAAATAATGCATTTAGGTTGATTCAGCAATATTACATATTGTTTTGACTAAATGAATAAAACTCATTAGGACGTTATTATTTATAGTTCACCATTTTTTTCAGTGAATGAAAAATATTAAAATATTATCATTAAATCAGTTCGTATCGCTAACCCAGCAATGGTTAACTTACCTCAGTGGCTGAAATCGTTTTTCTACTCTTGAAGTTTTCCATCATGGTGTCTGTGATATGGTACATCCATAGTCTGCCTTCATCATCCCCACACACCACATAACCATAACCTACAAGAAAAAACAATCACACATCAGTTTTAAATCTCACCAGTGATTGGTACATAATTAATGAGTACTGCCCAGACAGATTCTGCATATTTATACTGCCTTTTTTTTGTCCCTATATTTGACCATATGACATTTCATACACACAACATGAATACCTGGACAGGTGCCTAGAGACAGGTAAGGGATCTCAGTGCTGGACCACTGCAGCTCTGCCAGAACAACAGCTGCCACCTCTTTCTTTCTGCCGTTCCAAGATGCCCGTGTAGCTCTCCAGCTCCACAGGTAGATAGAGCCCTGCATGTGGCTCTTGGACGCTGGGAGGAGAAATGACAACCATCATTACTGCCTTCAATATAAAGGCCGCAAAACGTTTTAAAGGAATAGTTTACCCAAAAAGTAAAAAATTGTCATTAATTACTCACTCACATGTCGTTCCAAACCTGTAAGACTTTCATTCATTTTCGGAACACAAATGAATATCTTTTTAGTGAAATCTGAGAGATTTCTGTCCCTTCAAAAAGTTCAAAAAGAAATTGTAAAACGAATCCATATGAATCGAGCGGTTTGGTCCAATTTTTCTGAAGAGACTCGATGGCTTTATATGATGAACAGATTGAATTTAGGCTTTTATTCACATTTAACAGTGAACATAAAAAGAAGCTCAATCGAACCTGCTTGACACAAACCTCATGAGAATGAACCTCATTGGTTCTTGCAGAAGCTCAAACGCACTGTGTAACACGAGAATGAATCTCATTGGTTCTCGCACGTCAAACAAACATGCTTGAGCTTCATTTATCACAACTGATGTTGAGTTGAGGAATGTGTGAATAAAAGCCTAAATTCAATCTGTTCATCATATAAAGTGATCGTGTCTCTTCAGAAAAATTAGACTAAACCACTCAATTCATATGGATTAGTTTTACGATCTTTTTATGAACTTTTTTAAGCGACTTTTTAAAGTGACTGTCAATGGAGGGACAGAAATCTTTCTGATTTCATTAAAAATATCTTCATTTGTGTTTTGAAGAACGGAAAAGAAGAACGAAAGTCTTACAAGTTTGGAACAACATGTGGATAAGTAATTGATGACTTTTTTGATGAAATAACCCTTTAAGAGTTACTTTCAAAGAGAATAAGCCTAGCATTATCAAGGCACAATTGTAAATGGAAAATGTACTGGTACAAAATGTACAGAAAAAAATGACGACCTTGAAATTATTTTTACAATGATGTTTAAAATGATATATTTAGTGAATAATAATAATAACAACAAAAACATCAATAATAACAATTATTAATCATTTAAATATATATATATATACAAGTATTAAAGTAATATTAAAAATTAATCAATAATAATCCACCTTTATATGTAAAATAAACATTAAATTTGGTCAACTAGTCCTGTACTTTTCTTATTATTTACTCACCCACTATATCATCTGAGAGGAAGCTCAGTCCGTCAATAGTCCGGTATGTGTTTTTCTTGTCGTTTTTCTTGTAAATTGGAAACACAACCTCCATCTCCTCATTTCTGAAAAAAAAAAAAGCAAAGTAAATTTCAATAAAGAAACTTTTTTTCTTTGCCGCACAGATTAATCAGCAGAGGGACGATAATATCTGAACTGATGGAAAACTCAAACCTCTTCTGTGTGTTTTTACTGAGCTGGATGTCAAAGACATATAGCCCGTCATCACAGGCCGAGAGCAGGTGTGTGTCTGGAGACGCGGGGAGCAGAGAGACATGCAGAGGAGTGGAGCACGTCTCCAGGACCAGCAGCTTACTGTGGGTAATATGAGAAATACAACAGTTATGCACAAGTGTGGTAGAGTTTAAAAATTAAACTCTTTTGAGCATAAATGCAGCACACAAATTACTGGACAATAAATAACCTGATTTTAAAGTTGTAATCACGATCCAGTCCACCAATGTCCCACAAAAAGATCTTGTTTTCATAAGTTCCAGCTGTAAATAGAAACAAAGTGATTTTTAGTTATGTTCATACAGCTCAAATAAGTTGTTATTCAGTGTATTCAATTAGTCTCATTAGGGGCTTTTGCACCAGGTATTTAGAAACTCAGTTATAAAAAATAGCCATCAGGAGTGCGTTTCCCAAAAGCATTGTAAGCCTAAGTTGATGGTAGAGACCATTGGTGGCAATGTGTATCCTATGGCCATTTTCCTGGTACATCGCACCGCCATAGGAACTCTGAAGCGCAGCATTCAATAATGTCAACAACTCCGTAGCATATATGTTGTGAAGTGCCTGGACTTCGGCGTCCCTTAAATTGCCGCCCTTCACCAGGTTCCCGACTGTAGTGGGTGTGAGAGAGAGAGAAGGGGCGCTGTAACAACCAGGACTGGTGGAGTGTGACCTTGTCACCGCCGCTGTTAAATGTAGAGTGCACCTCTCCTCGAGAGACCGCTCTCTTTTCCCCGTGCATATGCACGCTGTTGTCCTCGTAGGCTTAGGAGGGGAGTGGGGATGGACCAGTACCCCCCGAACAGGAAGCGGGCCGCCCCGCCTATCAAAAGCTGCGGTCCCAGGGAAACAGAGCCGCTAGTGCTACAAAAGCCTCAAGCGCTTTGCAATCATATCAGGGGATCTCTCCTCAACCACCAGCAGGTGTTGTTTTATTTGTGTTAATAAATGCCTCAGGCTACAGCCACTGTGTCTGTCATTTGCTCCTCCCACCATGGTAAACTGTGTTTACATGTTTTTTTTTTTAAATGGCGGGTGCTGGTTTTTCGTATGCCATGCGTCGGCCAATCAACATCACTAGCAGTTCCAATAGTGCTGGTTAGACCCTAATCTGAAGTAGGAGCTAATTTAGCTCCCCCAAAAGGCATTCCTAGAACTACAATCGTTCCCAGTTCCTGCAGTGACAGTACTTCTGCCAATAGTTATAGGAACTATGAAAACGTTTCTCCAGTGAAAGCCCCTAATGTATTAATGGTTTATTTAACTCACTGAAAAGAAAGCTAGCGTTGCGTGGACTGAAGCGCATAATGGAAATGGCACGACGACTGGCACGAAACTCTCCGAACGCCAGGTTGACTCTGGGATGGATGAGCTTTACAAGACCTCTCTTTCCCCCAGCAGCCAGGATATTACAGGGTCGGGTAGAGCCTCCTGTCCTGGACATCAGCACCGTGGACCATGCTAGTGAGAAGAACTCCTACAAGACAACAGGGAATGCAACACTGAATTTACAGGCATTGGATGCAGACAGGCTGGGTTAGATTCTGTGACATCAAACCAAAGAAAATAGAAAATTGATTTGTCAGTGGCTGTTCACAATGGAATACAGTACTGTATACACTGCACTGTAAAAAAAAGTTGGATTAACTTAAAAAAGTAAGTTACCTGGTTGCCTTAAAATTTTTAGTTAATTGAAATTAAAACTTTGAGTTTGGTTTAATAAATAGAAACTCAAAATATTATGTTATCTGAACTACATTAATTATCTAAGTTGATTTGACAAAATATAAAAAGTTGTGATAACAAATCATGAAAATAATTTTTTACAGTGTGTGTATTAAAAAAAGTATATGGGATTAGTAAACATACATTTCAGTAATAACTTAATAACTTCCAGTATGCTCTAGAGATTGACAGATAATTGGTTTTACCAAAATTTTTTCCCCGATATATTTAAGCATTTTGTCCTTTATTAGATATTGATTTGGTAATATGGGATCCATCAATAAACATTTCAAGAATTGCATGCAAAACTGCTATTTATAATATTATATAATATTAATAATTTTGTTAACATGCCATTTTTAAGACTCAAATGTAATTTATTTAATATTTTCTGTTTTGATTGTTGCTTTCCTGAAAATGTATTCCAGTGAAGTAGTTGTCAAAATATAACAAAAACATGACTTTAATTTGGCATAAAAAGTTATAAATTTTAATTATAACCAAATGTTTAAAAAATGCTTTTGTTTTTTTGTTTAAAACAAATAACTTAAAGTAATAAATGCTGAAATATACTTAAAACTACTTAAGGTTTTCAAGAATTTTATTCTTCTAATGAAGTGTTTTTTCTTATAATCTGAAGACCTTGACTTTTTTATTTTCCCCAGTTTTTATGTTTTTTAATACATTTGTGTATTCTTTATTCTTTAAAAATAACTGGGTTTTTTTTGGTTGTGATATGAAATTGAACAAGAAACAGGAAGTAAAATATTAAATAAACATTCAAATAATCAGTATTGGTTATGAAAAAAATCTCTAGTATATTCATTACAAATGGACCATCTAGTTGAGTGAATTGCATTGTGGGAAAAATATTTCTCAAAGTCTGCTGTGCTGAATACTGAACTGAACTCAGGTATTCAATGCATATGGAATATTTGCATACTGCGCACACGTACATCCTGTATAATGCAGACAGCAGAACTGAGATATGATTGTCTGAATAGCCAGTGTATTCCATGTCTCATCTATGTGATATATAAAAGCTGGTGGAAAGAGACGGACGGTATTATACAGAACTTCTTTGCACTCACCTCACCAGGAACCTTGTATTTCTTCAGCACATGTCCTGATTCACAGTCAATCACACACAAGGTTTCCCCTCCACATGTGGCAACTGTCCGAGACCCATCTCTTAAATCTAGCAGATTAAAAGCAATGGCAGACATATCAGATTAAAAAGACATACAGCACAGCTGATTTCATTTCACTGAATGAGTTGACAGCGCTCACCGCCACCACTGCATTCCTGCGGAGGCTCAAAAGCACAGGCCCAAAGCTGCGTGCTGAAGTCGTCTGGACTGTCCTGTCGACTGTGACACTGCAGGACATGGAACGGCTGCAGACTCACCGGCTCCTGGAACGGCAGGGGAGAGAGACGCACATTAACGATGCGCTAATGACCGTGTGATGAGCAATCAACAGTAAACTGAATACCTATACAGTAAAAGCAACAATAGGAAACCACAACTTAAGAGTGATTCAGTGACAATAGACATGCAAATACAATAATCTGAAATAACCAAAACCATGGTCAGAAAGCTGATCAAAGGTCAAAAACAACAAATAGGAGTGTCTGAGATAAAAGGAAGAAAAAAAAATAGTTTACAATACATGTTTTGTATTCATGTTTTTATTTGACGACTCTAAAAATGGCATGTGGTCTAAAAAAAGTAACTGAAATGCCAAATTTTCATTACACCTCAAAAACATGACTAAATATTAACTATTAAAATATAACTATTTTTCAAGGTATTTTACAAACATCATAAATGTTTCAAACGTAGCTAAGCTACGTGATTTTTTACATCTAATCCAACCTTACCTTGTCACAAAAAAGGTCAAATTATCTGCATTGTTTTTTTCTGCATGTTGGTCACACCACATGACATTTAAATTTCAACCAAATGTTCAAAAAATGCTTTTGTTTTAAAACAAATAACTTAAAGTAATAAATGAAGATGAAGGGCTTGGGCCCGAAGCGTTACATGTGTTGAGCAACTATTAAAATCGCTTAGGAGCATTTTCTGGTGTGTGGACTCATTGTTTACCTTTTTTGAACATTCAAGCATAAAAATGTAGTAGATCCCAAAAACAAAGGTCTTTGACCCACCTGAGGATCATGGCGTTTGATTCTGGTAGTTTTGCGAGGAGTGTTGGCAGTGGTCTGTTTGCTTTGTCGAGCTGTAGTCTGATCTTTAGCCGTTTTCATCGGACTCTCAGATTTCACCGGCCTCGATGTGGGCGTAGAGATGTCTGGCCTCTTAGATGCTTTTCTGGGGCTTTCAGTTTTGCTAACAACTTTCTGAGAAATATTTTCCAGGCGGCTTGATTTCCTTGGACTTCCCTCTGGAGTGTCCATGCTGGTCATTCTGGCATGCTTTCTGGGGCTGGACAATATAGGGTCAGTTTTCTGTGGTGTGCTCAGCACTCGAGTGGATTTCCGTGGACTGGCCTCAACCGGAGCTGCACTCGCCAAGCGACTTGACTTCCGTGGACTGGCCTCTGCAGACACCTCGGTGTTGTTTCGGGTTCTTTTCTGAGGACTTGTGATACTGTTACTACCAAGATCACGAGTCTTTCTCTCTGTAGGAGTCTGTGTTAAACAATGAAATATATATGTTCTTTAACTTCTATGCAATTATCACCTGGGATGGGAAAAATAATTGTATCTCTAAAAAGCCTACAGCAGTGGTTCTCAACCTTTTTTGGGCCAGCGCCTCCTATCATTATCCAGGTCCCTTAGGATATCAAGCCCTTGCATTAGCTTTACTACTAGATATATTTATGGAGATTTAACTCTGACTCAGGACTGTAACCACTGTAGGTATTAAAGGATTAGTTCACTTTAAAAAAATCTTTTGCTGATAATTTACTCACCCCTATGTCATCCAAGATGTCCATGTCTTTCTTTCTAAAGCCGAAAAGAAATTAAGGTTTATGATGAAAACATTCCAGGATTTTTCTCCATATAATGGACTTCAATGGGACCCAAACGGTTCAAGGTCCAAATGACAGTTTCAGTGCAGCTTCAAAGGGCTTTAAACGATACCAGACGATGAATAAGGGTCTCATCTAGCGAAACGATTGGTCATTTCAAAAATAAATAAAAAAGTTTAAGTTTTATAAGCAGTAATAATAATAATTTTATTATTTGTGACGTCACGTAATACGCAATTACGTTGAAAAGGTCTCACAGAACAGAGTCATCACAGAACAGAGCAAGGCGAGCATTTGAGCTTATAAAACTTAAACTTCTTTATTTATTTTTAAAATGGCCGATCGTTTTGCAAGATAAGACCCTTATTCATCGTCTGGTATCATTTAAAGCCCATTGAAGCTGCACTGAAACTGTCATTTGGACCTTAAACCGTTTGGGTCCCATTGAAGTCCATTATATGGAGAAAAATCCTGGAATGTTTTCCTGGAATGCTTAATTTCTTTTCAACTGAAGAAAGAAAGACGTGGACATCTTGGATGACACGGGGGTGAGTAAATTATCAGCAAAAGTTTTTTTAAAAGTGAACAAATCCTTTAAGGGGGAAACGTCCCCTCCAATAAATGGAAATGGACAAATTGTCTTCCCAATATATGATATTTCTTAATGCTGCTCTCTCTGTTTGTTGTTAGGATGACAGACAGTTAAAAAGTTACATTTTAGGCTGGTTTGCCTGAGCGGTTTAACAGCGCTCGTCAAAGTAAAAATGATGGCCAGTCAGATGGCCAGAAGGCAGGGCTTACTTTTCACTAAAGACGAATTTTTTTACAGTGAAAAAAATGTGTGTACTGATAAGATGGAAATGATTAATGACCCACAGTAACATACAGTAATGCACCTCTTTTTCATTGTAATTTCACCATTTTGAATTGAAAATATGCTATTATTTAAATAATGATGCCATTCAAAACTGAATGTGACCAGGTAAGAAACGTGTGTATGATTATATTTTGTCAAAAAGTTAATTAAACTGTACCATTAATATTTTTAATTTGATTTGGCTTTAAATTGAAAAAATTAGGCCATTTCTTTACCTCATTCTCCTTTGTTGGAGTAACGTCTTGGACTTTGCTTCCTTCTTCACTGCAGGTCAGTGACTTCAAATATTCCTTTGCAATCATTTCAAGCTTAAAAAGCAAAAACAAAATTAGTTAAAATGCAACCATAGAGACACAAAAATATAAAGGCTTTATTAATGCAAAAATCTGCGTCAGGAACACACAAGAGTACCGACCCTAAACTTTGTGTAATCACTCAAGGAACTGGGGCCGTATTTGATTTGGCTGTAGGCAGCATTGACAAAACTCTTCTCGACAGCAGCCAGACTCTGTGCCGTAACGGGATCAGGGAGACTGAAGCTTCGTTCCCACAAACCAATCACCTGAAGGTGGTCAAAAAACAATGAAGAAATAATATACCAGTTTCATGGGATCTTTAAAAGATCCCATGAAACTCACAACTTACAAACTTACAAACTAAAAACTTACAAACTCACTGAAATTAACAATAACAAAAACCAGACAGAAATATCACGTAGGCCCTGTTTACACCTGGTATTAAGATGCATTTTGGTCGATCAGATCACAACTCTAAATAAAGGTGTAAATGAGCTCTAAAATGTTTTGAGCTTGTCCACTTTCAACCTCTTCCAGAGGTAGTCGAAAATGCATTAGACCGGATTGCTTTCGTAGTTAAACGCTCATGTGGTCGAATGTGTTCAAACAGCCACAAAAGACCGTCTACTCTCCGCCTACTGACCTAAGTGTAAGATTATGGAAGTGCGCGAGACAGCGGGATTGAAACTTTGTCGGCTGAGACCGAGTTTGGGTTGAAGATGAAAAACGTATCAAGCACAATGTTCTCTCAGCATTTCTGATTTCTAACACACACTCACAGCGTTCGGCGTGATCTTGTGGCTGTCAGAGCAGAAACTAAAGCTGATGCTCTCTGTATGTTTTTCCTTCGTCTCCGGTCATATGTAAATAAACCCATAAACCCTCCTCTCGAAGAAATCAGGACTGAAGTGGTTGAAAGTGGACAAAATATACGGATTAAAACACCAGGTGTAAACGGGAATATGTCTTCCTCGTCTACTTATGATCTAATCGACCAAAACGCATCTTATACCAGGTGTAAACAGGGCAATGGGTGAAAATGATATTGATACGTGTAAAAGTCAGTTCTAACCCTCTTCCTGAGGATCTCGGTGCTGCCATGGCGAATATGATGGGCCGTAGAGCTGATATCCTTCCCATTGAACATCCTCAGTCTAGGTAACAGGAAGATCACTTTGTGTTCATCATTGACCTAAAAAAAAATTGAACAATTTTAGACAGCCAATCGATGTGTCAACAAACGCCACGATGATGCGCTGATTTGAAATAAATATGAGTGTTGAATTTCAAAGTGTGATTCTCACTGTGAGGTAGAGGTTGTCCTCTAGTCTAAGTTCTTCGATGTTTCTCAGGGCTTGCAGTGATGTCACATCCTCCATATCGTTGTTTGAGCAGTTCAGGACCTTCAGGCAGGGGAGACAGAGGCCTTTGGGAATCTCCTGCAACATGTTCCCAGACAAATCCAACTGCTCTAGACTACACAGCTTCGACAGCAGAGGCACAGGCAGATCCTTGCTCTTCAGACTCATGCGTGAGAGACTGAGCAGAGAATACATGCATACATCAAATCATATTTTAGAAAATTAAGTGTTTAACCTAAGGACATTCAGTGTATTATTCTTTATACATGGCGTCAAATTAAGATTATAATGTTTTTTGATAGCTCAGTATTTTCTGCTCACCAAGGCTGAATTTATTTGATCAAAAATACAGTAAAAACAGTAATATTATTACATTTTAACAAATCTGTTTTCCATTTTAATATAATTTAAAATGTCATTCATTCCTGTGATGGCAAAGTTGAATTTTCAGCATCATTACTCTACATTATAGTATAATATGCTTAATTACTACTCAGTTATTATCAATTATTATTTGTGCTCAATTACTAATGATGGCTCTTATTGATATCAATGTCGAAAAATTATTTGCTGCTTAATACTTTTGTGGAAACTCTGTTTTTTTTCCGGATTCTTTAATTAATAGAAAGTTCAAAGAACAGCATTTGAAATAGAAATCTTTTGTAACATTATAAATGGCTTTAGTGTCACTAGAATCAATTTAACACACACTTGTTGACACACATAAAATAATTCGTTTTTTTATTTTAAAAAAGAGATCTTATTTACCTAAATCTTATAAAAGGCTGTTTCCACAAAAACGGTATTCAACACTGATAATAATAATGTTTCTTGAACAGCAAATCAACATATTAGAATGATTTCTGAAAGATCATGTGACACTGAAGTCTGGAGTAATGACATTGCAGGAATAGACTTCACAATATTACTGTTTTACTGTATTTTTGCTCAAATAAATGCAGCCTTGGTGAGCATTAGACAAAAACATTGTAATTATTTTTTTTTTTTAAAATACTTTTGAACGCATCATAGTGTGCCTTGAAATCACAAATTCTTACTTGAGGGTCTTGATCTGGTCCAGTTTGTTAGTCTTTGGAGAGCTTTTCTCCAGCAGTATCTTCTCGGTTATCTTCTCCATGGCTGCACACAGTGAAAGTGTGGGTATTGTGTTTAATCAGACCTTATAAAGGTGGGCTGGAATGATTGCAGGTTTCAGACACTTTGTAAACCCCTTGCTATTGGGGATTTAGGTGTCAGAAACTTGTTTTGTTATGTAATGATAAAGGACAAGTGGTCTATTCACACCCTATGTGAGCTCGAACACAGGAGATTGCAATGAAACTTTTGTAGAGACTAGAAAACAAAATCATTTACATTCCGCAAATATGGAAAAAGCTGAGTAAACAAAGAAAAATATGTCATTGTTCTTCCCAAAAGAAATGTCAAAATTAATGAATCAAAACTTGCATTTTAAACTTACATATTGCTCAAACAAAGCAATATTGTTGGTAAAATCAGGCTTAAGGCAACTTTTAAATCATAAATACCATGCTGCATATTGTGTATCCGTTATAACCTATTTGTTAACTGATTATGACATCGACAGCATTTTTTTGTTTGTTTATTGTTGCGGTTGAGTTTTAGTTGTGATTAAATATAAAACGTTGTGTTTTTACAGACGTCAGAGTAAAAAAAAAATGTAATTGGTGTGGTCAACAGCGATGTATCACTAGCTTACCTGTAACGTACGTACCGCGGGGGCCAGAGAGTCTGTTTAAATATAAAATACACACGAGGGTCATGTGGGATTGACGTCAGATCGTTTTCGCGCGAAAATACAAATGAACTTGACCAGCTGTGAACTACAAGTTGGTTTTGCGCATCTTCCGCCATTTGAGGTGGCATTGTAGTCAGAAAACTGAACGCGTGCAGTGTTGGTGATCACGCTTTTCTTAATGTATCAATTTAAGTAAAGGGCTTACAAATATAGTGCGCTTACTAACATTTAAAGTCACAATAACTGAACATTTGTTATTATATAATGATTTATCCATGCACATCATTATTTTTTTTAATTCACGTGCCCTCACAATCATAAATCAAAATAACTTCCCCTCCTTCTTCCACCTTCATCTCTTCTCTGATGATGCGTTTACTGGCTCGAGGGCGGGACAACCTGTCAATCACATGACATCAAAGCAATAGCAAAACACAACCATCCAATCCTACATCGAAATCTTCCGTTTCATGACAACGTTTTGAATTACATTATGAAGGAAATGTTTTCATAATCATAAGTTTGAACTACACCCAAAAATATGAAAATATTTTAGTTTGCTCTAAACAGGGAATCATTAAATTAGTTAGAAATTATTGCAGCTCATAATAACCATTATTGTTTCACAAAATAACATAACAGTGAGTAAAAAGAATATGCCTTTATTTAAATTAAGAATTAAAAATAATCAGTTTACAGTTGCGTGTAAAGAAAACTGAAGATACATTGACTTATCTAAGCTTATAGAGGTGCACCCTTGAAGCTCAGTGCTATATCTAACAACTCTGACCCAGTTTCTCCTGCTCTCCTCCCGGTAGAAACTCAGCAGACAGTTCCCGGAAGGTGCTGCACACTCTGCGCCCATGAATGTCTTTTCTGTGGATGGCATGTTTCCACCGGTGACGTGCCTCTCCGTAGAGTACAACCAATGATCTGCGTGGTAAATGCACAGCCACTCTCACCTCCCCGTGCTCCACGTCTCCCCAGCCTCCATCTAAACTCATCGTGAGGACAGTGTCCGAGAGCAGGTTAACGGTGACCAGGTGCTCTCCCCACAGCCAGCTGTCATCCAAGTGAGGGTCGATAGCAGAGCCTCTCTCGGGATCATAGTCTAGGTTGCACTGCTCTACTGGTTTGAAGGAGGCCAACTGAAGTGCCTTTGACATCCTGTCCACCAGGTGGCGACTGATAGCGGGCAGGCCAGTGAAGTCTCCCACACGGACACGCCGTTTTTTGAAGTTCACCTTTGGTCCAAAGTCCTTTGGATATAAATATACTGTTATTTGGATGTTATTACAATAGTACTGTTTTACAACCTTATATTAATTTAGAAACTACATGGAATTAGTTTACATGGAAATGCCTCCGTTGTAGTCTTGAGTTTTCTTTAGGGAACGAACACATCACAATATTCCTCATGTAAATAATTCCCGCCCAAGGCATACGCAAAAAAAAAGGGGGTCGAGGCCTGGTTAAGTTGCGTTAGTAATGTCGAACTTATGGTTATGGTAAGGGGAATGATGTTTCCAAAACAAAACTCTACAGCGGTTGACCAATAACAACACACTGGTCCAGCCAACCAATCATAACATATTTTGCTTTTCAGAAGGAGGGGCTTCATAGAGACAGGATATGAATTAGAGAGTTACTGACAGAGAGGTGCTGCAACAATGTCAAATATGGGAAAAATAATGTGTTTTTGAACAATCAAGCATGAAAACCTATTCTAGTAGACCCCAAAAATTAAAAATGCATCTCGCACACCAGCACTGTTGTAATAAACTGCACAAATCCTCAAACTAGAAAAAAGAAAAGAAACGGTGACCGGTTACGATGGTTAAATTATACAATTTTCTGTGACAGAGTTATAAATGTTGTAACTTTAAATCATATATGTTCTTATATAATGTTTACTACATAAAATACATGCTGCTGTGCTGATGAATAAAAAGTGAAAGGGATTTATTTTATTAGTACACTGTCTCAGTTTTTTCCCCCTTCACCTGTTTCCGTCGGCCTGACTGAGATTCTCTCCAGACGTCTTGATCCATTCTGGCGATCAGCTCTCTCTCTTCATCTTCTGACACAAAATTCTCCCACAAAAATATTCCAGGAAACACATAGGACTGTCGAGAGCCATTCTCCTCCTCTCGGACCGCTGTCTTTGTCACGGGATCATAGGTGAAATCATACTGGATCTGCAATAGAATATTTATACACATTTATTTTTATATGTAGTGCTGTTCAAAAGTCTTGGGGCAGTAAAACAAATTCTTTTTTTTGGGCTGGGCATACTTTTATTCAGCAAGGATGCATTCAATTGATCAAAAGTGACAGTTAAGACATTTATAATGTTACAAAAGATTCATTAAATACTGTTCTTTTGATTTTCTATTAACCCCAAGTGAATAAGGTAAACAAAACAAAAAATCACAGATATCGCCAGTTAATTGATTGCACAAAAAAATTGTATTACAAGTTTTCTGAAATGTTGTTTAAATGTGCAAATAAAGCATTATCTAATTAAATATGACCTAATTTGCAAAAACTTCTTGAACAAAAATCTCTGAACATAAAATAAAGCCAGGTTCATTTTGTTGACATATTAGAGTCAAAGGTTTTTACAGAGGGGATTTTGGATTTAAGAATAAGAGTTGTATTTTGGATGTTTTCTTTCCACTCTCAAAAAAACTCTTTATGAAAAGCCAAAAAGCCCAAAATTGACAGATGCGTAAAAAAACGTGTTATAGCATGTAGTGTCTCACCTTATTAATTATGAAAAATGCATCATGGTTTTGACAAAAATATTAAACAGCACAACTGTTTTCAACATAGATATTAATAAGAAATGTTTCTCGATACAGACTGGAGTAATGATGCTGAAAAAAATATTCAAATAGAAACTAGTTGTTTTAATTAATATTTTGCAGTATTATTTACTTGATTTTTCATCCAAACAAATTCAGGCTTGGTAAGCATAAGAGATGTTTGCTCAAAATAACAAAACCTTTCCAAACTTAACTGTGAACAGTTTGAAAAGCTTAGTAGTACAATTTTGACTGTGACTGAGTGCAACTTCGGCTCGTTTGTGCGCAATATACAGATGTCCAGACAATCGCTTTTGAACGTAATGTTGTTGACTCACCAGGTCATTCTTCTGGAGTAAATGTTGTTCAGACTTCTGTGCCTCACACCTCAGACATATTCTTATTCCTTTACAACCACAGTTAACACTTGGAATATATCCGTCAGCCATCAAGCAACGTTTGTGCATCGCTTTAATGTGTCCCCTCAAAAACAACTGAAGGCCTATCAGTTCCCATCTCGAAGAGCCACATGTATCACAAACGTAACAATGCGACAATATTAAGACTCACATAAATCACAAATCAATTTCATTAAAAAAGTCAATTTATTAATAACAAAAAATAAAATACATCACAATTAAGTGGGGCGCTGAAGAGGAAATAATTTCCTTGTACATAAACTTGATGAGCAATGAAACATTTTCAAAGAAGGTTCAAGATTTTATTTATTATACCAGCAATGCTTTATTAGAAAAACAACACTGGAAGAGGAACTCCAAAGATCTTAACCTCAATGTTGTTAGAGGCTGTTAAAGATCTTTTTTTATTTATCCTGAGAGCTTGTCAGCTGTCATATTTAAATTAGGACTGTGTAACGATTAATCACGATTGATCACATCCAAAATAAAAGTTTGTTTACATAATGTATATATGCGTGTACTGTGTATAATTATTTTTTATATAAATATACACACATGCATTAATGTAATTAAGAAATATTTGCATGCATATATATTTATATCTCATTTAAATGCACATTGCATGTGTGTATTTATATATACAAAATAATTATACACAGTACACACATATATTATGTAAACACAAACTTTTTATTTTGGATGCGAGTAATCGCTTCACAGCCCTAAAAAATAAATAAATGGGAATACTAATGTAGCAATTCAGTTAGTTGAGAATAAGTAGTTGTCATCCAGTGGAGTGTGATGGTTCTTCATTCTATTCCCTCCTGTTTGTCTTTGATGGCAACCTAAAATTAAAAAAAGTCAATTAGTAAACAAGACTGATAAGCAGCAGTACTGCGAAATCAAATCACATCAGCCCTCAGTGGCCAGAGGAGAACTGGCCTCCCGACTGAACCTGGATTCTTTCCATGGTTTGTGAGGTAATGGAACCTGTGTTTTTTTTCTTTCTCCATTTCAATCACCCGATGGTGTTTAGGTTCCCTGCCACTATCACTTTCGGCTTGCTTAGTTTGGGACACTTAGGCCCCATTTACACTGCATGGTTCAAGTGACCCAAATCCCAAATCCAAATCCAAATTTTTTCCTCTCATGTGGCACAGATCCGATATGACCCATTAACGTGTAAGCAGGAAAAAAACGCATGGATTCCGATTTTCTCAGATCGGATTCAGGCCTCACTCATATGTGGTAATAAATCGGATATGAATCGCATACGTGCATTTGCGTGTGCCATGTAAGCAGACAATCGGATATTCCCCAGTAAATGAGAGTCGTACGTCATTAAAAAAGTGACGTCAACTGAGATCACACAACTTATCAGGCGCGAGGGAGTACGAGATACACACACAGTGGAGCAATAATGCGGAGGTTTCATGTCTTTTGAGTGTTTGGGGCGATGAGACAGTGCAGGCAAAAATGCGGGGTTGTTACAGAAATAAATCCGTGTTTGAACACATTTCACGAGATATAGGGAGGCACGGTTTTTAAGCGCTCGTGGCTACAGTGCCAACGTAAGATAAAAAGCTTAATGACTTTTCAAAATATTGTGGAAAGTAAAACACTGGATAATTTTATTCGCATCTGCATCCATTGTATTTCGTGCTGTTTTACTTCCTTTTCCGGCTCAGAACGTCTACATTTGGTAGTTTCAGCAGTGTATAGTGTAAATGCAAAAATCGGATACGGGTCACTTTTAAAAGATGATGTAAGCGGGACGTCAAAAAAAAAAAAATCGGGATATAGTCAGAAAATCGGATTTGGGCATCAAGACCTGCAGTGTAAATGCAGCCTAAAAGAGCCCTTATACAAAGTCTTGATTTAGTTTTTGGGGTCTACTAGAAGTCTGGGGTCTACTATCGATATCAATTCCCAGTTTGATTCCAATATGGTAAAACAAAAACAACCTCTAGTCAAACATTAATTCTGTCTTTTTGCAAAACGATCTGTTGCAGCTGAGCAACATGAACAAAAATCAGCAGTCTAAAGAACACTAACTAATAAACTAGACAACTATAAATTTCAAACTTTATAAAAGACAAGTATGCAGTAAGTAATACAATAAGAAATTAGCAAATAAAAATAGCCTACAACTGAAAGTTCAGAACTAGTTCTTGTAATAACAATAATAAGAACATAATATGTCCGTGGGGAACAGAATCGTAAACTAAAGTGCTACAAGAAAGTTTGCTTTGTTGATTGTTTGTTGCTTCGAAACTGCACTGTTATGCTGTGCGTGCGACACATACCCTGAATCGCTCCTCCAGCAGGGACAGCTCACTGATCAGATCAGTGATGGCATTAGTGAAGGCTTCCTGGGGACTGTAGTCTGGTGTCGTCTGAACACGGATCACAATCTTGTGTTCTAGAGGATGAGGAACCTTATACCCCGCAAACAGCACCTGAGGGTCCTTCAGCAGCTGCCTTATGGACACATGTCACAGGTTGATTAAACAAACCAGCTGAGTGTCCCAGTAATGACTCAAATATGTATGACTTACGAGCGGATGATGTTCCCCAGCGTGTGATCCTCTTTATTCAGTGTGAACAGACATGCATTCGGCACCTTGGTGTCCTTCACTATTGTGATCCTGGAAAAGGAGGTTGAGCAGGAATATTAGACAATTGCTTCTATATTTTTTTTTCTTAATCATTTGCAAACAGTACTGTGGCGGTGCCATGGTAAAATGATGGTAATACTTGTGATACTTTGATAAATATTATATTACTGGGTAATTACCATATACATGCACCATGGTATTCTAAAGAATATCCAAAAACTTTCACAGATACGTGTACTTAAATTTATATAGCTAAACTTACTACCTGTCGTTCAGTAAAGGCTCAGAGCCAAAAATATTTACTTTTTTAGTTTGTTAATGCGGTTATTTTAGAAAATGTCACTACGTTTAGAAGGTTTCACAAGGAATCTTATTAATGAACAGCCTTTTTCCAGTTTATATTTGATATAGATTTGCCTTGTACGTCACCCCAAAAGTGGAACATGTCTACATAAAATCGCAATATAGTTTTTTTTATAATTATTGAATATTTTACAGATGGACTTACTATCAGTTAGCCAACAAGCTAAACACTTTGCAAGCCACATCCTGTATTCCAGCTGACTGTTTGTTTCATTATAGGCAGCTGTCCATTAGTATCACTTAATAGAAAAGATTGCGTTGCACTGCACTTACTTCTTTTCTCCCTCGAATAGCAAAAAGGACTCGAAAGCTGGTGGCGCGTTCATCCTGTTTGAAACCCAGCGGCGATCCTCCTGCTAATGGACGCACACTGCACTGCGCATGCGCACTACGCCAGTTTCACACACGACCCATCTTAAGCGCAGTGTTGGGTAGAGACCGCTGGAGGGCAGTGATCCGCCGTAGATCAATTACTACGCTCAATAAGGGCTATATATATTTTTTAACACAGTATTAAAGATGTCAACTTTATTTTTATAGTACATTTCTTAAATATTTGTATTTTTAAGACTCTTTCATCGTTGTAATGGTTTGAAAATAAACCTAATGTTTTCTTTTCAATTTTGTACATGTATTTGTAGGCTACTTCCTTTGCACATGTCTTCTTTTTATATTTTCAGTATGGATTTCATGGTTGTGCAACAATCAAACAAATTTTAAATGTATGAATAATTCTTTCACAGCCTACTACAGTGATATTTATTTATTTATTTGCCATATTTGTGTAGGCCTACCATCATAATTATATGTAGGCCTATCACGTTTTGTTTTTGTTTGTTTGTTTGTTTCTTGTTTGTTCATGTTTAGTTAGTTTTCGATCTGTTCTGTTCATGTCTGTTTCTAGTTTTACTGTGTATTTAAACCCTGTGTTTGGTTCAAGTTGGCAGCGTTTTATGTGGTTGTTCTGTTCCTGATCATTGTTCCTGTTCTTAAGATTATGTTTTGTGAATATTGGAGTTTATTTTGAAATAAAGACTCCTGCACTTAGATTATGTTTCGTTTCTGCTGCAACCAACGCTGACAATGTCAATCTCGAATACATAGGCTAAATGTAAATGCAAACCTGAATATATAGCTTATAAGCCTGAATATAAAAATGTAGGCCTAAGTCTGAATATATAAATGTAAATCTGAATATGTAAATATAAGTCTGAAAATATAAATGTAAGTCTGAATAGTTATGATTATATTCAGATTTTAATGTATATATTCAGATTTACAGAAATTATTTCCTGTTTGACCCTACACACTTTCTCTATTATACTATACATAAACTAAGCAAAAAAATAATCGTCCCTTTTTCAGGATACTGTTTTAAAGATAATTTTGTAAAATAAATCCATAAGCTTTACAGATCCTTATTGGAAAATGTTTAAACAATGTTTTTCATGCTTGTTCAATGAAACATATATTTAGTTAATAGAGAAAGTGTGAATCTAAACCTTATTGTTCAGTCGTGACATGAAAGTCACTCTTGTTCCAACTTGTCCTCATGACCTACTGATCTTAATCTCGTCATATGACTCCCATGGTGAGTAACAAATAAACAGTGATTTGGTAATTCGTAAAGTGAACTTTGAAACAAGGTAACAGACAGCTCTTTTGGATTTGTGTCATTAAAGCAATAAATAGCCCTTAGTTACAACAGTTCTTCGATGTTATTAGTCATTCTTCATAGAAATGCATGAAAAGTAGTGATGCAAGTCTGGTGACAGCATCAGGAAACACTGAAGCACTGATGATCTCACTGTCTGTTTTCTTGTTTAATAAAAGCTACTCAACTGACAACACTATATCAGAGGAGACTGTGTAAATGCTGGAAGATTTAAAATCCTTCTTATTTTCGCATTTTTCTTATTAAAACGAGATGTATAATCAAGTGTTATACACTAAACAAAATATTAAACGCAACACTTTTATTTTGCCCACATTTTTCATGAGCAAAACTCAAAGATCTAAGATTTTTCTATGTACTCAAACGGCCTTTTTCTCTCAAATATTGTTCACAAAATTGTCTAATCTGTGTTAGTGAGCACTAACCTGACTCCGCCAGATGGATCTGCGAGTGAAACCTTGAAAGCTCGCGAGATCAGGATGGTCTCACGAGGCTAAGTGAGCACTTCTCCTTTGCCGAGATAATTCATCCACCTCAGAGGTATGGAGGGATTATAGGGTCAGATTGAAAACTAAAAGTCTAAAACTAAAAGTCTTAAACGAAAACCAAAAGTCTAAGTTTGAAACTAAAAGTCTAAGTCGAAAACTAAAAGTCTAAGTCGAAAACGAATTTGGTATTTAGGATAGGGCATTTCGTATTTAGGATTGGGCATTTGGTATTTAGGATTGGGCATTTGGTCATTTAGCCATTTAGGATTTAGGATTGGGCATTTAGGGATTTAGGATTGGACATTTAATCATTTAGCCATTTAGTATTGAGCATTTGAGGATTGAGGAGTGTATGCAAATAAGGAGGCGTGGCCCAAATACTGGAGGCTGGGTTTGAAATGGCTGGTGCGCAGATGCACCTTATGGACAGCAGAGGGAGCTCCAGTGCTAAGGAGCACACTGTAACCAAACACAGCGAGTGAGCAGGTCTGCAGCGAGGACTGTACTTTATTATGCTGCGTTCACACCAGACGCGAATAGAGCTGTATCGCTATTTAGAGTTCCAGTTCCAGTACCCCTATACAACGCTGTCAATAAGTTGAAGTTATCACATTATAAACAGCGCAAAGTTCAAACTGCAAAGTGTGTATAACGTTATTTGTGTACACTCGCAATAAAATACAACATTGTGCTTTTGTCACACTCTAAAATCTTGTCAAACTGTAACCTACAACTGTCACCCAACCACACACACACACACACACACACACACACAACACACACACACACTCTCTCTCTCTCTCTCTCTCTCTCTCTCTCTCTCTCTCTCTCTCCCCTCTCTCTCTCTCTCTCTCTCTCTCTCTCTCTCTCTCTCTCTCTCTCTCTCTCTCTCTCTCACACACACACACACACCTAGTTCGATCGCATTCGCACCCCCCCCCTCTCTCTCTCTCCGCGCACACACACACACACACACACACACACACTCCAGCATTGCAATCTTGACATTGCAGCGTGTTTATTATGTGTGTGTGAGAGAGTGTGTGTGTGTGTGATTTTGGTTGGGTGAGAGAGAAGGGAGGGGAGGGGAGGGGGGGGGGAGGCGCGGGCGCGATGAACTAGGTGTGTGTGGTGTGTGTGTGTGTGTGTGTGTGTGTGTGTGATTTTGGTTGGGTGACAGTTGTAGGTTACAGTTTGACAAGATTTTAGAGTGTGACAAAAGCACATGTATTTTATTGCGAGTGTACACAAATATACACACTTTGCAGTTTGAACTTTGCGCTGTTTATTATCCTGCGTTCACACCAGACGTGAATAGAGTTAAATGTATCGCTATTTAGAGTTTTATTTATTTTTATACCGTGTATTCTCCTTGTAAATTCGTGCACCGAACCGTGAAGCCCGTAGGCTACCGTTTCGGTTCAATAGGAATACATGTACCGTTCCACTACCCCTATACAACGCTGTCAATAAGTTGAAGTTATCACATTATAAAGTACAGTCCTCGCTGCAGACCTGCTCACTCGCTGTGTTTGGTTACAGTGTGCTCCTTAGCACTGGAGCTCCCTCTGCTGTCCATAAGGTGCATCTGCGCACCAGCCATTTCAAACCCAGCCTCCAGTATTTGGGCCACGCCTCCTTATTTGCATACACTCCTCAATCCTCAATCCTCAAATGCTCAATACTAAATGGCTAAATGATTAAATGCCCAATCCTAAATCCCTAAATGCCCAATCCTAAATCCTAAATGGCTAAATGACCAAATGCCCAATCCTAAATACCAAATGCCCAATCCTAAATACGAAATGCCCTATCCTAAATACCAAATTCGTTTTCGACTTAGACTTTTAGTTTTCGACTTAGACTTTTAGTTTCAAACTTAGACTTTTGGTTTTCGTTTAAGACTTTTAGTTTTAGACTTTTAGTTTAAAATCTGACCCAATAATCCCTCCATACGAGGTGTGGCATATCAAGATGCAGCATGATTATTGCACAGGTGTGTCTTAGGCTGGCCACAATAAAAAAGCCACTCTAAAATGTGCATCTTGATATGATATCATATCATTTTGTTCAATGTAAATTTCACACAGAGTTATGTGAAAAAGGAGACATCAGTCAAAAAAGGAAAAGGTGTGTGTGTGTGGTGTGTGTGTGTGTGTGTGTGTGTGTGTGTGTGTGTGTGTGTGTGTGTGTGTGTGTGTGTGTGTGTGTGTGTGTGTGTGTGTGTGTGTGTGTGTGTGTGTGTGTGTGTGTGTGTGTGTTTACATACGGGAGTAAGTCTTGTGTGGGTGAAGAAAGTCCATGAAGAAGTCACCCAGACCACGAGTCTTTCACAAGTTTCTTCAATTCTTCCACATTTTACTTCAATAATGACTCAGAGCCAAATATGTACTTTATTTATTTATTTAAAATATTGTTAATGTGGTAACATGCCATTGAAAAATGTCATTATGTTTAGCAAGGTACACAGGAATCTATTCATGAACAGGGGTATTTAAAGTTTATATTTGATATAAATTTGCCATGTATCAAAAGCTGTACTTACTTCTTTAATGTAAAAGTAATGTTTTACTTTGATAAACATCAAAAGCTGAACATGTCTGCTTAAAATTGCTATATTTATTATTATTATTATTTACGAACTATTAAAATAGTTGGAATTATAATATAGTCGTGGCTTTGATTAATATTTAATAATATTAAACTATAGTGATAACTAGTGACAAATTATGTAGATTTAGTTTTTTTATGCCAATGACCCCCAACTGATGATGATCCCCTATGAGGGACCCCTTCCAAAAAATTTAAATGCAATTTAATTTCATGAATAAAGATCCATTTATGCTGTGTCACAACAAAAGTGATATTATTAAAGTGAAAACCTGTTGTTGGCGAAGTAAGTTTATGTTGTTACAATAATTTAAAACAGTATCTTAAACCTACTGACTTTGTATTAAAATGTATCTTTTTCTTATATAAATAAATCCCAATTTATTCAATAAATATCATCAAGATTTTTTACAGTTAAATTTAACAACCATAAAACATACTACATACACACATACAATAGTATTTTTATTATTATGTATTTTTAGGGTTGTCAACATCAAATATATTATATATCATTTTAACCTGTCCATTTTTTTGTATGTTGGTAGCTGACAAATATTGTAAGTATTTTGCATGTTTAAGGATGCTACATGTGGGGAGGTTCGTGGTTACATATTTCATCATAAATCAAAATCCCCTGTGAAATCCTTTAGCTTGAGAAATGCTGACACTGTGGTAAAATAATGTGAAAATTATTTAAAACTTTTATAAATGTCAACATCAACATATGAGTCATGAAGGTTGGTTGGAGATATGTACTCAGGCTCACAAAGTCACGTACGCCAATTTGTGGAAGGAATTTCAATGGAAGATAAATGACATATTTTTCAGAACACAAGTTGTGGCTAAAATTAATCCGAATCAATCAAGTCAATGTTGGAGGTTGTGTGGAGAGACAATGGCTACTCACTCACATATTTCTTTGCCAATGCCCATTGTTAGATAACTTTTGGAAATCCTAAAATTTGGAAATCTCTAAAAAATACTGGGTTGTTTCAACCCAAATTTGGGTCTAATATGGACAAACCCCAATGTTTGGGTTAAAAATGTTTAAAAAAAAATTTACAGTTGAAAGTGAAAGTTGAAGTTGGGTTAAAATTTTTAACCCAACATTTGAGTTTGTCCATATTTGACCCAAATTTGAGTTTAAACAACCCAGCATTGTTTAGAGTGTATATTAATAAAGTATTGAAGGTTGAACTGATAAGAGACCCTCTGATAGCAATTCTATGAAACCAGTTGTGATACACAGTAGGAAAAATATGTATTTATTACAGATATTACAGCAAAGAAAACAAGTACAATAAAATGGCTGTCGCCAAACCAAGCTGAATGGCTAACAATTTTAAGAAAAATTTACACTATGAAAAAAATTACATTCATTGAGATTACAGAGGGAACTTTTTATTAAAAGATGGGCACCACCAATGACGTGATGGAGGACCGTTACACTCTAAAAAAACCCAAATGCTGGGTTGAGCATTTTGACTATTTTGCTGGGTTATTTTCTCCGTAATCAGCTGAAAATGACCCAGCATTTGGGTTTGTTGACTAATTGTTGGTTAAACATGAATGTATTTATGATTCATTTAATTTCCTGGAATAAACACGTTAATTTAATCAATAAACAGTTATTGTTATTAATATTATTATTTTTGTTATTATCTAAAATGAATAACATGTAACATGGGGTTGTTTGACCCAGCACTGATAAAAAAAAAAACAGCAAATGGGTTAATGTATAAAACCCAACCTGATAGGTCAAAATAACCCAGCATGTGTTCTGTCCAATATTTACCCAGCGCTGGGTTGCCAAATAACCCAAATTGGGTTGTTTTTAAGCCAGCATTTTTTTGAGTGTAGAACTAACTTGTACTTTATATCTGCCAGGGGAACCCATGTTTAGTTTTAAGTTGATGTTTGTTCACATTGTTTTTTTATTTTTTATTTCTTCTTCTCCTTGTACTTCTGGACATATTCTCCTGTGGACTTGACCATAGAGCTTGTGAATGACATGACCCCTTGTATATGATATTGTTTCTGAGTGGAAGTAATTGCTGGAAAAGGAGATCTGAAGAAAAACAACATATGAGTCATGTCTGTTTCCAACTATTGAATGATTATAAGGTGACTAAAGAAATCTGATTACTAAAAAAGAGGAACAAGCCATAAAAGGCCATGACCACTTGAAAGAGTTTTTGTTTTTACAATCGCTTCCTTCTCTTTTTCGGTAAACAAGGACCTCTAAAAGACACATTATGTGAACGTGAGGAACTGCTCATCGAGTATGCCGTCTTTAACTGTGAGCCAACAATCACATAAACTATGAATGACTGTAAATATTCATGCATATTTATATTTCTCTATTGTTATAACCAGTGTTGGGGTGATGCAAGTAACATGAGTTACGTAATCAGAATACTTTTTAAAAGTAACTGGTAGAGTAATGCATTACTTTTAAATTTACAACAAAATATTTCAATTACTTTTCAGATAAGTAATTCAAGTTACTTCGTTTCCTGATTTATTGACTGACACATCTTATGTCCCCATGATTGGGAGGAAGGTGCAGAGGTGTGTGCGCTGGGTCATCGAAGGATCTCGTCCCTTTGGTGTGAAAATGACTTTTCATTTGCCAAATTATTATTTTTTTATTAAAAAACAAACAAGCAAGCACAGCCCTGCTAAGGAAAGGTAACACAAATGTAGCAATGCATTAACCATTACTTTCCATAAAAAGTAACTAAGTAGCCTACAATACTTTCTTTTTTAAAGTAATGCTATATTGCAATGCATTACTTTTAAAAGTAACTTACTCTGATTTTAACTCTAACACAGTCATTCATATCTCTAACACATCTTTTAGATAATGAATGTATTTACTCTTAGTTGTATTGATTATAATTTACCATTCTCCATATAGCATCTGTCAAGAAATACCAAAACAGTAATTTAATTTGGAATTAAAATTGTTTAATCATAAAAAGCTCAAACACTCTAAAAAATGCTGGGTTGTTTTGACCCAATTTTGGGTCAAATATGGACAAACTCAAACATAGGGTAAAATATGTAATTTAAAAATGTAACCCAATTGCTGGGTTTGTCCATATTTGACCCAAAATTGGGTTAAAACAACCCAGCATTTTTTAGAGTGAACCTTGAACAATATTCTAATAGTTTGGTTTCCTTCTGTACACAGTGTACCAGCAAAATGTTCCTTTCCTGCATTTTAAAATAGCACCTAAATGATTTATTAGGTGTACATTTGTCACTCAATAAGTTGTGGGGATCTTTACTTTTCTAGTATCTTTTCTTCCTTTCTTTACTTTCATGATTAAATGTGATTTACTATTTTCCATTGCATTTATTGCATACTATTTTGTATTATAGAGTGCAGTGTACATCATATTTGCAAAATGTGTTAATTATCAAACATAACAGGCCTACACTTAAACTGTAAAATATTAAACACAAACTATTTCTGGAATTTCCTGTATTTCCTCATCAGGGTTTGTGGAATAGGAAGTGTTTGGTGCAGGTCGCCCCTCCTACGGTCATAGTCTATATAACCAGTGATCAGATCATAACAGCTCAGATCATAACCCTGTTCTGCAGGATGGCTCAATCTTATGTGCGACATGTGGAACTGTTAGGCTTTGAGAAAAGATTCTTTCCTAGCCAGCACTATGTAAGTAAACTACTCCAAAATCAGCATTTCACATGTGATATTTCACATTTTACACATTTTTGTGGTGCATTGACACTGTACGCTAGACATAATAAACAAGATATGATGATTACAGTTATCAGAGTGTTTTTTCTATAAGACAAAATAAATGTATGTTTTGTCTAAAGGTGTACATGCTCCTGGTTAAATGGAGTGATCAGTCTGAAAAGCTGGTGTACAGACGCTATCCAGAAGTCCACACATTTCATGTAAGTCTCTTTTTCAGTTTTCTACATTTCCCTATACCTAACTGATTTAATTTTCATTTCTGCAAGCATTTCCTGTATTTGTAATCACGCTCTGTCGCATTTATAGAAGTATGGGATGGTACATTAAAGGAGTAGTTCACTTTTAAAAAAACTTTTGCTGATAATTTACTCACCCCCATGTCATCCAAGATGTCCACGTCTTTCTTTCTTCAGTCGAAAAGAAATTAAGGTTTTTGATGAAAACATTCCAGGATTTTCTCCATATAATGGACTTCATTGGGAGCCAAACGGTTCAAGGTCCAAAAGACAGTTTCAGTGCAGCTTCAAAGGGCTTTAAACGATATCAGACGATGAATAAGGGTCTTATCTAGGACCCTTCGAGTCATGAATCGAACAAAGATTTGTTAATTTTGATGAACGAGTTCGAACAGGAGAGTCACAGAACAGAGCAAGGCGAGCATTTGTGCTTAAAAAACTTAAACTTTGTTATTTATTTTTTAAATGAGCGATGGTTTCGCTAGATAAGACCCTTATTCATCGTCTGATATCGTTTAAAGTCCTTTGAAGCTGCACTGAAACTGTCATTTGGACCTTGAACCGTTTGGCTCCCAATGAAGTCCATTATATGGAGAAAATCCTGGAATGTTTTCATCAAAAACCTTAATTTCTTTTCGACTGAAGAAAGAAAAACGTGGACATATTGGATGACATGGGGGTGAGTAAATTATCAGCAAAAGTTTTTTTAAAAGTGAACTACTCCTTTAACTAACAATGAGCAATAGTTACAGTATTATACAGTAATAAAAAGTATTCATTATTAGGTCCAAACAACTTTTGGTTTTAATAATGTATTAGGAAACTTTGCAATTAACAATTAGATAAACAATTTTTCATTGTTAGTTCATGTTAACTAATATTAACAATTGGAACCTTATTGTAAACTTTTCCCAAATGTTTTTTCTGCAAGATGCAACAATAAAATTGAATGCAAAAGCTTGTTTTATTAACAAAAAATTTCCTTTACAGAAAATTATAAAGGAAATGTTCCCTATTGAGGCAGGAGACATTGACGCAAAGGACAGAATCATTCCCACATTACCAGGTACATGTCTTTACTGTCACTTTTCAACGCAGTCTCATGAAAGTGCGTATCAATACCACGAATGTTATTTCTCGTGGCATTTATACACCAAAAATGGTTTTGGGGTGCATATGATACGCACTGAAAATCCCTTGGGTAGGATTAGGGGGAGGGGGGGAGGGGGGTGCGTGCGTATTACACGCCATAAAGTGCGTATCATATGCACGCGAAAACTGCGTATCATATACACGCCAAAACTGATTTTGCCGTATAAATGCCACGAGAAATAACATTCGTGGTATTCATACGCACTTTAATGTCTTTCAGAAAGAAACAATGTTGCATCATTAATGATTTACCAGGTTAACAGCAGCTACAGACTTACGGCCAGCAATAAATGTGCCATCATGGTGCGACAGTTTCATTTTTCAGAAAATACAGAAATAAGTGTTGGGTCTCAGTGTTCCTCAGAAGAGGAAACACCTGCTTCACGTCAAGCATATTTCAGTCTGTATAGAGTTCATGAAAGGTGCTCAACACGTAATGTTAAAACCTTTTCTATTTGCATGTCACACAACGATTTGCTTTCTTGTTTTTTTTTTTTTTTAGTTTGAGTTTCAGTTCTGCAAACTATTGTTTTTCATAGGGGATATTGTAACTGATGCTGATAAGCTGTACTTTCTTTGGACTTTCCAGTGTGGCAAGAAAGATACAGACGTTGTAACGTAAAAAGTGTTTTAAAAGAGTTTGTGCAACATGGTCTTACCACAGAGTTTCCTGTATTAAGAAAATACAAGTGAAACATCTGAAGATGGAACTGCTATTCAGAATGTTCTGATTCAATCTGATTTCTGATCTACAATGCCTAAATCATAATCATACACTGTTAATTAATTGAGTCGTTGGCCGGAGGACAACTGAGCCTAGTTTCTCGCAAGGTTTTTTCCCCTCCATTTCACCTGATGGAGTTTTGGTTCCTTGCCACTGTTGCCTTTGGCTTTTGACTTGCTTAGTTGGGGACACTTAATATTATTGATCTGCCTGCATTGACACCATTATTTGAAAACTGAACTGAGCTGGACTCATCACTGTTTTCTCCGAGCGGCTGTATAGCCTATAAAAGAACTAAATCAATAACCTTTTTTTTTTTTACAACGAAAACGAACCATTACTGAACTTACTTCAGCTACACTATTTTCTTCTTGATCTGCTGTTGTCACGTTTTGATGTGTTCTGTTATTGTTTTGAGATCTTGGTTTCCCCTGTCTTTGTGGTTTTTGGTTTAGTCCTGTTAAGTTTTCCCGCTCCTCGTTTGTGTTCAGTTTCATCACCTGTGTTCTGTTAATTATCCAATTATTCCTTGTATATTTAAGCCCTGTGTTTTCCCTGAGTGTTTGTCGATCGTCGTCCATGTGTGGTTGTGTTTCTGATTTCCTGGAGTTATTGTTCCTGTTTAAGTTTGGAAAGTTTTCATTTTGTTTATTAAAACATTTATATTGAAGCCTTCGTGTCCTCGTCTTCAGCACCTGCACAAACCCTGACAGAACGATCGACCCGTACAATATAAAAACGAAGATGAGCCAGAGGAGATGTCACCGGAGGAAAAAGGTGAAACCAATTAACACACCTATCCTCTTTCAAGATGAGCGCTCTCTTGAGGAGTATGCAGGGCTTTACCTGGAGCTGTATGATGACATGTCGTTGGAGGAGGAAAAATTAACACAAAGTTTCTGGGGTGGATTAAAGGACCCGTTATCCCAGATAATTCTTGTCAAGGACCTCCATCTATCCTTCCTGGAGTTCGTGGATCACACGTTGTGGGCGTGTGGATCCAGCTACCTGGTAGAGGATCTACCACTCCAACCAGCTCCAAGCCCACCAACGCCTGAGCCCATCACCTGCACGCCAACGCCTGAGCCCATCACCTGCACGCTCACACCAGAGCCCATCGTCTGCCCACCAGAGCCTGCACACCGCATCAGCCCTGCCGCCAGATCCGTCCCTGGACTTCCCGGATGATATCCGGTATGACTGATCCCCCACTGATATCGGTGCGATTGGCCAAAAAGAAGGCTCCCAAGGCTGGGGTTCACGTCAGCCACATCCAGCCAGATCCTGAGCCCGTCGCCTGCCCGCCAGAGCCTGAGCCCGTCGCCTGCCCGCCAGAGCCTGAGCCCGTCGCCTGCCCGCCAGAGCCTGAGCCCAGCCCCAAGCTCCCTGATTTGCTGGCCCCGTCCAGTTCCGAGTCCCTTGAAATGCTGGTTCCGTCCAGTTCCGAGTCCCTTGATTTGCTGAGCCCATCCAGTTCCGAATCCCCTGATGTGCTGGTCCCGTCCAGTTCCGAGTCCCATGTTGACCCAGAGCCAGAGCCCGTTGACCCAGAGCCAGAGCCCGTTGACCCAGAGCCAGAGCCAGAGCCCATTGACCCAGCACCAGACCCAGAGCCCGTTGACCCAGACCCAGAGCCCGTTGACCCAGACCCAGAGCCCGTTGACCCAGACCCAGAGCCCGTTGACCCAGCGCCCGTTGATGTCAAGTCAGTTCCCGATCATGAGCCTGTCCTCCCCAAGAAAATTTTGGGGGGGCGCCATACGCCTTCGCCGTGGCCGGCCAAAGATCCACGGAGGCCCGAAAAGATAACGCCGCCATGGCCACCTGAAGGGTCTATACCGCCATGGCCACCCGAAGGGTCTTCACCGCCGTGGCCACCTGAAGGGTCCTCACCGCCGTGGCCACCTGAAGGGTCTGCACCGCCATGGCCACCTGAAGGGTCTTCACCGCCATGGCCACCTGAAGGGTCTGCACCGCCATGGCCACCTGAAGGGTCTGCACCGCCATGGCCACCTGAAGGGTCTATACCGCCATGGCCACCTGAAGGGTCTATACCGCCGTGGCCACCTGAAGGGTCTGCACCGCCATGGCCACCTGAAGGGTCTGCACCGCCATGGCCACCTGAAGGGTCTGCACCGCCATGGCCACCTGAAGGGTCTTCACCACCACGGCCACCTGAAGGGTCTTCACCGCCGTGGCCACCTGAAGAGCCAGCACCGCCCTGGACGCCCGAGGGTCCCACAGCTCCGCCTTGGACGCCCGAGGGTCACACAGCACCGCCCTGGACGCCCGAGGGTCCCACAGCTCCGCCTTGGCCACGCCCACAGCCTGCACCGTCGTGGCCACGCCCACAGCCTGCACCGTCGTGCCCACGCCCACAGCCTGCTCCGCCCTGGAGGCTTCCTGGACCTGCACCATGCCCTCGTCAGCCTCCAGGGCGCCCACCCTCCCACCCCTTTGGATGTTATACGGCGCGAGGACGCGCCTTCGGGGAGGGGGGAGGTACTGTCACGTTTTGATGTGTTCTGTTATTGTTTTGAGATCTTGGTTTCCCCTGTCTTTGTGGTTTTTGGTTTAGTCCTGTTAAGTTTTCCCGCTCCTCGTTTGTGTTCAGTTTCATCACCTGTGTTCTGTTAATTATCCAATTATTCCTTGTATATTTAAGCCCTGTGTTTTCCCTGAGTGTTTGTCGATCGTCGTCCATGTGTGGTTGTGTTTCTGATTTCCTGGAGTTATTGTTCCTGTTTAAGTTTGGAAAGTTTTCATTTTGTTTATTAAAACATTTATATTGAAGCCTTCGTGTCCTCGTCTTCAGCACCTGCACAAACCCTGACAGCTGTAGGCCTACAGAAGAAACAAACTTTGTTGCATTATTTTCCTGTATCACTGTAAAGCTGCTTTGTAACAATCTGTATTGTAAATATAATCGATATAAATGAAGGCGACTTGACTTGATGATTTAAATCTCTCTCAGCTCCAAAATGGCTGGACAACCAGAAAACGACCGAGACGAGGCAGGCGACTCTTGCTGAATACTTTCGTTCCCTTCTCAACCTGCCAGATAAGATCTCTCGCTGTCAGCTTGTTCGTGACTTCTTCAAAATGCGACTTGAAGATGAAACTCCACCAGCACCACACCCGTAAGACTGCTCAAACTTAGAGATGTGTTATAGTGGTTAAATGATTAGTTCACTTTGAAAAAAACTTTTGCTGATAATTTACTCACTCCCATGTCATCCAAGATGTCCATGTCTTTCTTTCTTCAGTCGAAAAGAAATTAATGTTTTTGATGAAAACATTCCAGGATTTTTCTCCATTTATAATGGACTTCAACGGCAACCAAACGGTTCAAGGTCCAAATGACAGTTTCAGTGCAGGTTCAAATGGCTTTAAACGACACCAGACGATGAATACGGGTCTTATCTAGCGAAACCATCGGTCAATTCGAAAATAAATAAAAAGGTTTACGTTTTATTAGCACAAATGCTCGCCTTGCTCTGTTTTGTGATGCGCGTTCGTGACTCTCCTGTTCGAACTCGTTCATCAAAATGAACAAATCTTTTTTCGAGTCATTTAGTTCATTTCATTCGTTGAATGAACGAAATGACTCGAAAAAAGACTCGTTCAAAATGAACGAATCTTTTTTCAAGTCATTTCGTTTGTTGAATGAATGAAATGACTCGAAAAAAGTTTTGTTCATTTTGATCCTGAATCCTTTAACGTTCTAATGTTGTTAGCCATAGTGGTTGTTTGGGCAATGCTCAAATATTGCTCATGATGTTTGCTAATCATGAATTTGTACGATGTGAATCTTGCGGAAGCGTATTGCATTCACTTGAGGAAAAACAATCTACTCTGTTTTTCTGAATTAACTATTTAATTATCTCAGAATTACGAGATAATTTTTCATGAAAAAAAAAGATTTTGCTCTGTTTTTCTGAATTAACGATTTAATTATCTCAGAATTACGAGATAATTTTTCATGGAAAAAAGTTTTTGCTCTGTTTTTCTGAATTAATACGGAAGCGTATTGCATTCACTTGAGGAAAAACAATCTACTCTGTTTTTCTGAATTAACGATTTAATTATCTTTTTCATGAAAAAAAAAAGATTTTGCTCTGTTTTTCTGAATTAACGAGTTTATTATCTCAGAATTACCAGATAATTTTTCATGAAAAAAAAAAGATTTTGCTCTGTTTTTCTGAATTAACGAGTTTATTATCTCAGAATTACCAGATAATTTTTCATGGAACAAAGTTTTTGCTCTGTTTTTCTGAATTAATGACTTAATTATTTCAAAATTATGAGTAATTTATTAATTCAGAAAAACAGAGTGAAAAAATGTTTTTCAAGAAAAATGATCTCGTAATTCTGAGATAATTAACTCGTTAATTCAGAAAAACAGAGTGAAAAATTTTTTCCATGAAAAATTATCTCGTAATTCTAAGATAATTAACTCGTTAATTCAGAAAAACAGAGTCGATTTTTTTTCCCTCAAGTGAATGCAATACGCTTCCGTAGAATCTTACAACGATGTATGATTGTTTGAATAACATAATCGTCATTGCGGTGTAAGCAGATCGTACAAAAATGTACGAACAAGATCGTACGAATTCATACGAATTAGCCACCAATTTGCCAAAACGTAAAATAGTTACGGATTGCCATGAGATTGTGCTGTCCCTCCTGTGTTGTATCCTATCTGCTTTGTATGAATTAAAAGGGCCAAAAAATAAACTCACCTGCAAAAGTTGATCACCTTTTCTAACTTATACTTTAAGAATTCAGTATTTTCAGAAATATATTTCTTTCCATAGATACAAAAGAAATGAGACCTTCATTATGTCCACAAGCAGAGCACGCAGCAACACATCAGGTAAGATCTGCGTTTCTGTTTCTGATGATCTCTTTTCATTGCAAAATACCTTCCCGACAGGTTTTATATCTGCTGTTCTTTGTTCAGAAATCACAGGGCCTATTATGCTTGAGAGCTACAGAGTGATTGCAGACTACAGCAAGAGCTCAAAGTACGAGCTCACGCTAAAGATGGGAGACATGGTGGACATTGTGGAGAAAAGCCAAAATGGTGCGGGAAAAAATCAATCTATCTATCCCTCCACACACATAATACCCTTATTCTCTTTCCACATTTTATAATAATAGGGTAAATGTGATCTAATGTGTGATCTGATCTGATGTTTACAGGCTGGTGGTTTTGTCAGAGTGAGTCCAGGAGAGGTTGGGTTCCTGCTTCATATTTAGAGCCACTGGATGGAGCGGATGAATCCGAGGAACCAGAGCCTAATTATGCAGGTCAGTGTGTATTGCCATAATGCCACTGATATGAGTCCCAAAACACTATTTTAAGAGTGATTCATTGTGCTGTTTGATTAATGCTGATGATATTTACCCTCAACAGGAGAGCTCTATAAAACCATTAAAGGCTATAAAGCTGCCGAAGAGGATGAGCTGACTCTCAAGGCAGGAGAGATGATTGAGGTCATCCATAAACTTCTAGATGGGTGGTGGGTGTCAGGTATGAGTCAACTAGCTTTAACTTTGTGGTGTGTCGTAACAATCGGAATGCTTGCAGTTATGGAGCTATTATTGTGTCTTTATTGCATGCGAGAAAATAAATGATCTGAGAGGAAAAAAAAAGTTTGAGAGAAAAAGTTATCACACTGATAGCAAAAAAAGCATTTCATGAGAGAAAAAATAATATTTGAGAGAAAAATTTTTTTTGAGAGAAAGTATTTTTTCATAGAACATAAAAAACTATTTCTGAGAAAAACATCTCTCTCAAAATACTTTGAAAAAAATCTTAAATATATATTTTTTGCTATCAGTGTGAAAACATTTTCTCTAAAAAAAAAGTGTTTCTCTCAAACCGCTTTTCTTTGTTCTCAATGCAATTTTTTGCTCTCGTGTCAGGATTTTGCTTTCGCTGTGAAAATTGTGTCATGGGCGGGGCCACGTTCTTTTTTTCCTGTTGGAACGTTCCTATTGGCCATTTTTTTTGCTATCAGTGTTATAACTTTTTCTCTCAAACTTTTTTTTTTCTCTCAGATCATTTATTTTCTCGCATGTAATAAAGACACAATAATAGCTCCATAGCAGTCATGTGATGATTCATAATTGAATCGCATTCCCAAACGTCTAAAACAATGTCTCATGCAGGAAAGGAGACGATACAGGCTTCTTCCCATCCATGTTCCTGTGCAGGACGGGAGAGAGGAAAGAGGTGGATGCTGAGAAGGACGTGGTCAGTAGAGAAACACCACCACCAAGAAGGTACAGCAAAAATAAAACACCACAGAACAATAACTGAACACTTTGGCTGATCATACTTCACAAAATATCTAAATATGTAATCATTTTTTCATTTGGGCCAACAGATCTACCATACGCAATGCCCAGAGCATCCATCCTACTGGACGTCAGCGCCTCAGTCAGGACTCCTATCGGAGACAGAGCCGACGGTTCTTACAGCAGCGAGGAAGACTAAACTCCCATTCCAGGAGTGTGACACGATCTCCACTGCAGGAGAGGAAGACAGACAGACGTGTGTATTCTCCAGAAAGAAATATGTCTAGTGCATTATAGTGGGACATTGCAGACAGACTTAAATAAACAAACTAACACGCACATACACTCAAAAAAATGCTGGGTTAAAAACAACCAATTTGGGTTTTTTGGCAACCCAGTGCTGGGTAAATTTTGGACAGAACACATGCTGGGTTATTTTGACCCAACAGGTTGGGTTTTATAGCTACATTAACCCATTTGCTGTGTTGTTTTTTAATCAGTGCTGGGTCAAACAACCCCATGTTACAGGTTATTCATTTTAGATAATAATAATAAAAATACTAATAACAAAAATAATAATATTAATAACAATAATAACACTACTGTTTATTGATTTAATTAAAGTGTTTATTTCAGGAAATTAATTGAATCGTAAATTTAATCATTGGGTTTCAACAAACCAAAATGCTGGGTCATTGTCAGCTGATTACAGAGAAAATAACCCAGCAACATAGTCAAAATGCTCAACCCAGCATTTGGGTTTAAAAATAACCCAGAATTTTTTAGAGTGTATATAATTTAATATACAATCTAAAAAATGCTGGGTTGTTTCAACCCAAATTTGGGTCAAATATGGACAAACCCAGCTGTTGGGTTACATTTTTTAATGACATTTTATCCCAATGTTTGGATTTGTCCATATTTTACCCAAAATTGGGTTAAAACAACCCAACATTTTTAAAGTGTATATACACACATATTATATGAACACAAAATTTTATATTAGGTGTGATTAATCACGATTAGTCGATTTGACAGCACTAATATATATATATATATATATATATATATATATATATATATATATATATATATATATATATATATATATATATATATATATATATATATATATAATATATATATATATATATATTTTGCATTTAAAAATGAACTATAAAAGTGAATCAAATAAAAAGTAAAATTATGAATTAAAAAATTATTTAATTATTATTATAGAATATAGAATAAATATATTAGCACAATATATGATATATAAATAAATAGATCTTGAAATAGTTAGTTATAATAGTTAATAGTTAAACGGGACCATTGCAAATACATAACGTCTTTTTTTGTAATATTAATGTTGTATAATGATCGCAGCACAATATTTTATACACATTTAGTAATACTTTACAATACATTTAATCTGTTAACATCAGTTACCAATATATTTTGAATAAAAATGTTTCCAATAGCACATTAACTCATGTTAACTGATACAACTGTTAATGATCTTAAAAAATGTATCAGTAAATGTTGAGATTAACATGAATTAGAATTAATAGATGCTGTATAAGTATTATTCATTGTTAGTTTGTGATAACACTTCATGAATATTTTATGTGGCTGTAACATTAATGCATTGCCCAGCGAATATGTAGCTCTGGTTAACAAAAATCTCAGACCTGACCGGATGTTTTTTTTAAAATGCTGTATTATGTTTGTGTTTCTGTAGAGAACATCACAAAATCAGGCTCTCCTCAAGCAGAAGAACTGGACAAAAGCATCCCAGTCATTCCTCCTCGACCCAGTCCTCAGCTCATTCTGGAGCGCTGCACTGAGAACACATGCAAGAGAGTCAGCATACATGAGGCCGACTGAAATCTTTCAACAACACACGTTTACACGTGCTAATAATGTTAACAGGCATTCAGATCCTTGTATATACAAATAATATGTTCATTCCTGCCTAGCCCAGAACCTGTTATAAGCTATGTTTGTGTGTGTGTGTTTTTATAAACAATGATACATAAATAAATATTAGTTTGCAAATGAAATGTGTAGTGATATGAAGTCAAAAAGAAATTCCCTTGGTGCTGTGAGATGGTCAGATGGTGATATCATAACTGTCATGACAGGATTGGATGATTCAGTGTTGGGTAGCAACTACATGAAATCTGGATTACGTAATCAGATTCCAAAATTAGATTATATTACAATTTAAAATACTCCTAATCAGACTACAGTTATACTTTTCTATTGATTACATGATTACATGATATTCTCACAATGGAGGTATCATGGATTCTACTTCTTTGTTATCTTTACAATTTTCTTTCTATAAAAGCCTGCTTATGTACGTCCAGAAGATCTTCTGAGTTTGTGGTATTGCACAATCAGGCCAGCCACTAGTCATGTGACTGAAATCACTGAAAACTGAGACCCACAGCATCTGATCACACCATTACACAAATCACTTAAAGAAGTGTTTTCTCAACATTGCAACATAGCAACTCCTGATTTCCTTATTTACATGAAATGGAGGGATATTTATGTCAGCTGAACCCTATTTGACCTGATATATACTTGAAGTAAGCGCTTAGATTTTAAGTTAATAAATTAGATAGATCAATAATAAAATGAAGTCAATAATAATAAATAATGATTTTAACTAGCTTGTATGTACGTACGTCATGCGTCACACGTCATACGCCACTGTGCACGCGGAGACTGTCATGGCCGCCTCCGTAGAAACATGTCAGAGCAGCAAAACACACAGAGTGGAATTAATTTAAATGATATTACCGTTTATTTTTTATTTCGATGTTTACAGATGTACAGATATGCGCATGAGTAAATCATATTATGTGTCAAGAAGTATATGAAACAAATTGACAAATATATTATAGCGGATTTCCGATCTTTGAGCGGTGAGTAACTATAACGAGTTCACCTTCAAACAAAATAGAGTACAAAAATACTCTGGTGTGATATGCTAATACAGTGCTTATATATATCGTAGTAGTACCATGGTATTTACAAGGCACACACCATCATGGTACCTCCAAGAATACCATATGGTGCCATGTCCAGAAAGTCATTGTAGTATTACTTTTTGTAATGTGATTGCCATATTTATGGTATATTACATACAGCCTGTTCCAAGGTACTTCATTGAATATGGAATTGCCATGATTCATGTCCCAAAAAATGCCCACACCATTTGTTACTGTTCGATTAATTTTCCTAACATTCAGTATTAGTATTAAGTACGATCAGAATTGATATTGTATTTTATGCAGGTGACTGTCATAATGGCTTTAGTCAACATGCGCTCCTGTGGCCGTCATGGTTTTCATCTGGGTCTCCGTGCGTATGCTACACGACCCATTGGCACCCAGAGGAAGCGGGAGCAGCAAGATGACACCCCTGTGTTCCAGTATGTGGGTCAACACAGGAAGCCCCAAGAGAAGGTGTTCGTGTGGGGCTTCAGCTACACGGGAGCTTTAGGGATCCCAAGCTTTGTAGTGCCGGACAGTGGCAGGAAAAAGCCCAGGAAGTACCAACTCACACCGTACCGTCTGGATACTGAACAGAAGGTTATGTCCTACCCTAGCTTTAACAAAAATTGCCAACAATATTTGCAAAGGGTTTTCTATTTTTTATGTTCTGTTTTTTTATTTATTACATTCTCATTCATTGTAAATTCAAAGCTACATACATAGACAACAGCCATAAACATAAATCTTCCCCATCCAGACGTAACCCTGACATACAACATATGTATTCCAAACACTCTTTTAAATAAATAAATATAATAGTAATATTATTATTATTAATAGTAATACTTAACCCTCAAAGATACAACTTAATTCCATCAAGTATGGTCAGCCACATATTGACATGTTCTTCTTTTGCACCATTACATTGAGCCACTGATAGTTCCATAAATGCAATGTCCAAGAACTCCATAGACCACTGTTTTAAAGATAAAACCTGGGCATTCTTCCATCGCTTCGAGATCATCTTCTTTGTTGCTGTCCTGCAAGCCATATTCTTTTGTCTTTAACTGTAAAATGCAAGGTTGAGATATCATTCAATAACACAACTAAAGAAAATTTCTATTTAATAACCCAGACAAAGCTATGAAATAATTTTTTTATGTATTGAAAGAAGTCTCTTATGCTCACCAAAGCTGTATTTATTTGATTAAAAAAAGTATTTTTGTGAAATATTACTAATTTAACTTAGTCCACCTGTAGTCAATAATTTTATCCCTTAAAACTCATCTTTGATCACCAAAATTACGCATTTAAACGTTTTTTTCCCCTAGGAAATAAAAACTAGCCTTAAAATAGCTTGAATGTAACTCCTTGCCTCATTTAGTATGTGGTTCTATGAATATGCAAATTAGCCCCGCCTCCACTCACTCACACCAGCTCAGAGATTCACTCGTTGACGTGATTTTACTATTTTAACATATTTTAAAATGTCATTTATTCATGTGATGCAAAGCTGAATTTTCAGCATCATTACTCAGTGTCACATGATCCTTCAGAAATCATTTTAATAGGCTGATTTAGTGCTCAAGAAACATTTATTATGATCATCATCAATGTTGAAAACAGTTATGCTGCTTCAAATTTTTTTGTGGAAACAGTGATCATTTTTTTCAGGATTCTTTGATGAATGGAAAGTTTAAAAGAGCAGCATTTATTTGAAATAGAAATCTTTTGCAACATTATAAATCTCTTTACTGTCACTTTCAATCCTTTCTGAATAAAAGTATTAATTTCTTTCAAAAAACAACTCTTTTGAGTGGTAGTGTGTGTTTTTTGGTAGATTTCCTCAGCAGCCTGTGGATATGGCTTCACCTTACTGGCCTGTAATACCAGAGATCTGACCAAACTGTGGGGCATGGGCCTGAACAAAGACTCCCAGCTGGGCTTTCAACGTACTCAACATGACCGAAGTAAGAAACCCCACAATCCCATTGCATTCCTGTTAGTAATTCCCTACCCATGCAAGCAAGTTCCAGTTATACCAGAAGGAGCAGAATGCACTGTATATCACAGGGTACTTCAAAAAATACTGTAGTGCCACTGTACTTTTTATTTAGGGAAGTAGGTTTGCTACGTTAAAAAGTGTTTTTTGAGTTCTGGTCTGGCGTTTTAGGGTAGTGAAAGTGTTCATCAGCACTTCCTGGGAAGATTCATGTTCTGACTGATGTTGAGGATCCATTCTGTTCTTCTTTGATTGAACAAGTTTCCAATCTACTGGGACCATTACAACGTTCGAGAAACAACCTTTTCCTTAAGCACTTTCTTTCCTAAATCAAGTGCTTTGTCTTGTGTTTGTAGATAAAAGTTATGAGTATGTCCTGGAACCGTCTCCAGTGTCTCTCCCGCTGCTGAAGCCTCAGGAGACACGAGTGCTGCAGGTCTCATGTGGACGTGCTCATTCTCTGGTGCTCACAGACTCTGAGGGAGGTGAGCAAACGCTATCTATGTTTCCATCCAATGTTGCAAATCTAACTTGTGCGCAAACTTGAATATCGCATAAAACAATACAGTGCAGAATAAAGAACCGTTTAGTTAAAGGATTCGTTCACTTTAAAAAAAAACTTTTGCTGATAATTTACTCACCCCCATGTCATCCAAGATGTCCATGTCTTTCTTTCTTCAGTCGAAAGGAAATTAATGTTTTTGATGAAAACATTCCAGGATTTTTCTCCATATAATGGACTTCAATAGGGACCAAACGGTTCAAGGTCCAAAAGACAGTTTCAGTGCAGCTTCAAATGGCTTTAAACGATATCAGACGATGAATAAGGGTCTTATCTAGCGAAACCATCGGTCATTTCAAAAATAAATACAAAAGTTTTTATTAAAAAAAAAAGGGTACCTATTATGGATTTTTGAAAATCGCCCTTCATGTAGTGTGTAACATAGATCTAAGTGAACGAAAACATCCTGCAAAGTTTTAAATATGAAAGTTCACCGTATACAAAGTTATTGTCTCTCAAAAGTAAGAGTCGACTCTGAGTCGCTGATATGAATCGATAGACGAACGATGCTTTTTCTCTGTCTAGTTGACGTCAACTTGACAAGTTATTTGAATAAGATACGCCCACTCATTGCGCGCGACAGACACACGTGAAAACATCATGTCGACAAGACGCTGTTCTGAAGTGCAAATCAAAAGCGAACTTTTTTTTCACTGCCCAGGGACGAGCATGAGAAGAATCAGTGGATAGAGTTTATATTTACAACTATAGCCGAACCTTGAGCTGTGTTCGCGTCATTTTAATGACGATTCCTTTACAAACATAAATGCTTTCAAGTGTGGATTCGCGAGCCGGTTGATACTGAAGGAACGTTTAGTACCAAGTTTATTTGGATCAGCTTCCTCCTCCGAATCAAAACCTGTAAGTACTGTTAATAATTGTTGGTTTTATGGGTTTTGTAGCATGCTCAATAAGTGTGTGTGTCAGTTACGCTCAGCGCAGCTTATAAGGTCTCCAATGTCATTTTTTTTGTTTTGAAATATGTAAAATGTTTGTCGTTGTTATTGGAGTTGTCATAAAGAATAGAGCGTATTGTAGTACTGCAGTGCTTTATCAATATGTTTAAGCTTTGGGTTAACGCGAAAAATAACTGACTGGTCATCTGACCAATCATCGCAGATTAGCGTCACGCAAAGGAGGGGTTTGAAAAATGAGTCGTCAAATGAATCATTAGGGAATCGCTGAGCAAATCAGGTAAAAATAAATGCTTATTATAAGACAACAAAAGTGTTTTTTTGTCATTGCATGCATGTAAAACTGTTGTTGGGGACTCCCAGAACAACATTAGGAACATTTTAAATGCCATAATAGGTACCCTTTAAGTTTTATAAGCACAAATGCTCGCCTTGCTCTGTTCTCCTGTTCGAACTCGTTGATCAAAATGAACAAATCTTTTTTCGAGTCATTTCATTCATTCGACGAACGAAATTACTCGAAAAAGATTCGTTCATTTTGAACAAGTCTTTTTTTCGAGTCATTTCGTTCATTCAACGAACAAAATTAACTAAATGACTCGAAAAAAGATTCGTTCATTTTGATGAACGAGTTCGAACAGGAGAGTCACGAACGTACATCACAGAACAGAGCAAGGCGAGCATTTGTGCTAATAAAACTTAAAACTTTATTTCTTTTTGAAATAACCGATCGTTTCGCTAGATAAGACCCGTATTCATCGCCTGGTATCGTTTAAAGCCATTTGAAGCTGCACTGAAACTGTCATTTCGACCTTGAACCGTTTTGGCCACTATTGAAGTCCATTATAAGGAGAAAAATCCTGGAATGTTTTCATTAAAAACATTAATTTCTTTTCGACTGAAGAAAGAAAGACATGGACATCTTGGATGACATGGGGGTGAGTAAATTATCAGCAAAAGATTTTTTAAAAGTGAACTAATCCTTTAAGAGAACAAAATCGTCACTTCCTGAGAAGTTAGTGTATAATATCTGTAATACAAAATGACTTTTGCTCAGGCATTTCAGAATGACCAAACCAACATTTGAGATGCTGTGTGATGAAACTGATCTGCTTGGTAGCCCAGTTGTCCAATCAAAATTCAAAATCGGGGTGTTTTATTTTGCTTGTACACTCTTGGGCAAAAAAAAAAAAAAAGTCTAAACATAAAGCTTGTAATAGTCTTAACCACAAATTATTGGTCAGGAAATTTGCTAGATTAAAGCAAATGCACTACTTAAAAAGCATTTTCTGTTGCATGGTGATGATCCAGAGAGGTGTCTTCAAAAATCTGCTGAGGAATATAATAATAAATGCATCTCTAGCACAGTGAAGCATGGCATTGTGGGGAGCCTTTAGTGGTGAGCTGCTTCACTGTGAAACGTCATGTAATGCTTTGGAATATTGCAGAATGGCTTGCTTCCCACAAATGAAAAGTTGTTATCTAAAGAGGAATGATCGGGTGTTATTTTTCAGCAAGACAACCAAGAAGTGGCTTGAGAACGAGTCCATCAGGCTCATGTTTTGGCCTAGTCAGAGTCCAGATTTAAACCCTATAGTGAATATTTGATCTCACATTAAAACTCAAATGAACTGAGAGACGTTTTTCATCTACTCATGAACAGTTTGAAGCCATTAACATTGAGTGGAACAACACTGACTTTTCTTTATCTGCAGTATTTGTGCAATTCTTGCTAATTTTCTGACCAGTGATTTGTGATTAAAATGTCAGAGACCATTAAATATTTAGCCATTCTTGGCTTGGCCCGGCCCATTTTTTTTTTTGCCATGGAGTGCATGTTGAGTAATTTATTCGGTAAATGTGTTTTCATCATAGTTTATGCACGTCTTATTCTATATAAATCTCTCCTCCCATAAATTTTGCGTTGTAAGGGAAACTCCTACAAATGAATAGGCAATAATGTCAGCTGTAAAAATAACCCTGTCCACCCCTTTCAGCGCTAATTGTTCACTGCATGTCTTTAGTCAATCCTGACAGTCGGTTTTTTTTAGTGATGATGCAAGTTAGTAAATCTGGCCCGTAGTGTGAAGATTTATTATAATTTATAGAGCACTTTTTTTATTGTCCTTGGGTCTTCACTCAAGTAGTAAAGATGTAGTTACAGGTGTTCAGATTCTATATACAGTAGATGAATTATGGGAAATATTCCTGTCCAAGCGTTTAGATGCCTTAAACTGCAATGATTTCGATGTCAAATGAAATGAAATCATTGTGCTGATGTGTGATGAGTATTCATGTCTCTCGTTCTCTGTCTCTCTCATTAGTTTTCAGCATGGGTAATAATGCTTATGGGCAGTGTGGGAGGAAGATTGTGGAGGATGAAGTGTACAGGTTTGTCCTTCAGCAACATATGTCCAATATTCTGCACCAAAGGAAACTACTTCACATTATCAACAATTGCTTTCCCTGGATCCCAGTAGGCTAGAATTATCCGCTGTGCATAACTTTGATATGCTATGTTTTATGATTTGCTTAAAATGAAATGATTATTCAGTATAATGGGGAATTGGATTTATAATAATGTTCAGCAACATCAGAGGCCATATTATCAACCAAGCAGAGAACGTTATGTTCTAGTATACATGTACATACTCTTGTTTCCTTTGCTAATATCCACATATTCCTGAGCATATGCTTTTTTCCTTCTGAAAACTTGTTTAAGAATATGATTTCTGTCCTTTTCTTATATTCCCTGCAGTGGTAGTCATCTTGTTCACAAGATCGAGGGTTTTGACAGTCGAGTCACCCAGGTATGTTATGACACTTTCCTTTATTAGCATGATTTGTTGGTTGTTCATATGTGATGGTAAATACAACATGTTGTTTACAACACACACAGACACACACAGACACACACACGATTCAAAACGGTTATATGACCCTGAAAAAAAAAAAATCTTGTATTGTTCGCAGTTAAAAATGACCGCATTGGAAATGAATGGCAGATTAATTTAATCTGTGTTCATTTAATTTCAACCAGAAATGTTTGGTACTGCACACAAACAAATTCTTAATGAAAGCTCATTCTTTGAGATAGCAACTTCAAATTCGGAACACAGCTTGTTTCAATTTATGTCTTTGATTTTCTCTCAGCTTTAGATTTAGACTTTATATTTCATATAAAAATTGTAAATGGTATTTTTGTGCATTTTTCATAACAATAAATGTAAAATTGTATAACTTTTTTCAAGTTCACTTATTAAAGTAACACCAAGTAACTTTTCCTCTTCGGTTGCCCTACTGGTTGGAAACGAAATTGTCCATTGCCGCTGTCATAAATAATCTAGCCTACCGTCGCACGCACGCTCGCTGTTTACCCAGCACCGGCTTTAGAATGAACGATGTCCACAGACAAGGTAGAGTATGTTACATGATTTCATGAAAGGATGATGTATTGCGACATCAGAAACGAAGAAAAACTAAATAATGACTATTGTAGCGCTTGACGTAAAGCAGTTGAGTTTTGTAAAATGCAGTCCATTTGTAGTTCTTTTTGTGCACGGGTTCCTACCCGAAACCTGAAGTTACATAGTGCCAGTAAACGCGATACAGACCCCGTCAGGCTATGGCAGACGAGTCATTTAACTTATTTTAAGTCGATGTACCATCACAAGGGTCTTGGAAATATATTATGAAGGTTGAAAAACTACATAGTGTTACTTTAACATTTTTTCACTTTCAACTTCAAGTGTCTTCTTTAAAAAGAGACCAAACTTTAGTCTGTGCACTAAATAATTCAAAATTTATTTATTTTACAACTTTAAAATATTTAAATTGGAAATTAAATTTTCAGGTCCAAGCTCAAAAAGTGAATAGAGGATTATAACTACTGCATATATATATATTTTTTTTTGCATAAAACCCCCTTAAAAAACTCTCTCTCTCTATATATATATATATTTTTTTTTTTAATCAAACTGAAATATAGTACAAGCATTTAATTGAAATTTAAGCCATTTTTGACCGACACGCGAACAGTATCAAATGGTTAATCTACTTAATGTACCCAAATTTCTCTCACTTTTTCTTCTTTTGTTGAACATTCACCATTATAACCTTCATTTAAGCAAAATATGATCTATTATTATTTTCCTCTGAATCTGGGTTGAGATATGACCTGGACCCGTCTTTGTGAGATTCACTCTGTCCTGCTCCTCTCGTCCTGTAGGTGGCTTGTGGGCAGGATCACAGTTTGTTTCTAACAGAAACAGAAACAGTGTATGCCTGTGGGTGGGGGGCAGATGGACAAACAGGTTTGTTTCACCATCCGTCTGTCATTATCTCTGACCGTCTCTTTTATTTCAGTCCCTCTTTTTGTTGCACTCCATTATTAAACCTGCCTAAAGGTGTTTTCTAAAAAATGGATCCAGACAACACTAGGTGACTCATAGCTGAGCCTTCCCTCACAATTAATGTCTCTGGAATGTATTTTAAGGTCTGGGCCATCACAACAAGACCTCCTGTCCGGTGCCCGTCGGAGGAGATCTAGCCGGGGTCAAAGTTCAACAGGTGGCCACATATGGAGACTGTAGTTTGGCCGTGTCCACAGATGGGCATGTTTTTGGTTGGGGAAACTCTGAGTACCTGCAGCTGGCGTCTGTCACTGAGGCCACACAGGTAAAGAGGTCAACACACACACAACAACTGGCAAAAATGATGAAGTGACCATTCACTGTTATTGAATTATCCTGATATGTACATACATTTATGTGTAAAAACAACAATACCAGGCTGTGCAGCTCATTTGTAAAGCCTGATTTCCAGATTAGCTCGCCACGACTGCTGCCCCTGAGGGGCCTGGGTCGAGTCAGACAGGCGGCATGTGGAGGAACACAGGTGGCTGTACTGAACGGTAAGATTACAGTCTTATTGAGGCAAAACATCCTAGAGTTTCCTGGAACAATTCATTACACTTGCAAAAAAAGTAGTACCATTGTGTTCTCTGAAGTACAATATTAATAGTACATAAATATGGCAATTATTTAGTACCATACTTTGTAGTCATTTATATCTAGTTCAAGAAACTCTAGATCTGCAAGCTGCCTCGCTATAACCATAAGCCTCATCTGATTCTGCAGCCAATGAGATTGCTTGCTTGACATTCATAGTCTGGTTCAGTGTTTGCTGTAAGCTAGTCCTGCAGTGTGCTATCAGTGTTCCTCTGATACTCCTCCACTAAAATCTGCTACAGATTTAATAATTCCAGTGTTCTTTTTTCACAGACAAAAACAAGATGAGAACTAAATAAAAACCAGTCTTGAATGACAAAAACAGATGAAAATGTTCGTTAGGAATGATTTGGAGAGATCCAGTCAGAACTGATTCTGCGTCTTGGTAGATGCGCTAATTTGAACTGTAACGTGCTGTTCTACCTGAGGACATCACATGAGTTGGCATGTGTTTGATGCATGTCTCATAAAACAACATGTACTTTTCAAAATGTACTTAAAAATGTAAATATCTGGGAGAAAGAGAAGAGGAGACATAATAATAGATCTGAATAAGAGCGATGATGCAAAAGAGCGCTCTATTCGGTGCGGTTTTCTGTGTGCTCACACACACCCGAAGCGTGCAGCCATGCTGAATTGAGCTTCTCTTACTTTTCTTTTCTGAATGGACAAATACACACAACATAATGTCTAAATGTTGGTTTTTGGAGAGTATTCACATAAACATAGTCGGTTATATCTTTACAGAACGTAAACCGTAGAAGAATATCGGATGTGCATTTGGCGCAATTGGATCCGCACATTTGGTCTTAAAGTGACATTGTGTAATAAACCTAATGCCGTCTGTGCACTTAATATTAATCAAAGAACAAAAGAAAAAGAGAAAAGCATCACTGCTCTTTAATAGCTTTAATAAGGATTAATTATATTTGATTTATACAAATAAATGTGTCTTCTTGAAAGAATAAAGAATGATGAATGCAAGTTGTTATAAATAATGCACATTCATTGAAAAAAAAAAACCATGTTCTACTTTAGAGAAGTGGTTTTATTTAATTTTAGGATTTGTTTTTTTTAATGTCACAGCTTAATATGTGTCGCTATTGCATGTTCAAACTTTAAAATCATTCATATTAACAGGTTACTAGATGTTTTTCTCCGGGAGTATATAATGGGTTTGGAAATTTTAGAGAAATTCTAAATTAATGCATTACAATTTAACTAAACCCATTTGATTTTAGTCGACAAAATCTACTGTAGTAAATCTAAATCAACTAAAATCTTACTGTATTTCGTAGACTAAAACTAATGGCATTTTAGTCAAAAGACTGAAGGACAGGTGGAGCTGGGGAGGTGGAGGTTCTCAGTGTATAAAACTATATTATATATTGATATGAGGGTCATGACACAAGTCCATGCCAGGTTTTACCTTGTCATATACATAGGGTTTCCTCAATTGGGGTTGTTCATATTCATCAATATTTTGATTTATTCTAATATTTTATAACCAATATTCTAAAAACAATTCTCAATACTCTAAATATTTTCAAATGGATTTGACTGTCTAAAAAGTTCCCACTTCTAAATTTCTCCCGAAAAGTGTTTATGAAAGACATATCAATAAAAATATATTATTTTGAGACAAATTATACAGTATCATGAGGTAAAAAATTGCAATATCTATTTCCGTGCTTTACCAAAAACCCTACTTATAAACTACCTTAATATTTTATTTGCATATTTTAAAGACATGGTGGTTACATGGTTAATCACTTTCATAATTCAGAATGCTCAATGGGTTTTAATGTCTGAATGCATAATTGTTCAATTGTACCTGCCATACAGCTATTGTGTAAAAGTACAAATTGATGTTGCTTTGTAATTTTGGCTTATGTAATGAAATCAATTGAATCTCTCTAGAGGAAGGAGAGGTGTTTGTTTGGGGTTTTGGAATTCTGGGAAAAGGCCCAAAACTTTCAGAGTCTGCTGTCCCAGAAAGAGTGCCAGCCACATTTTTTGGGAGGTCAGAGTTCAACCCCAGTGTGAAGGTCTCGTCCATCCGCTGTGGACTCAATCACTTTGCAGCAGTCACAGGTAAAAACTTCAAGCTGAACATTATCTTTGCACTCAATAAACTCCCTCAAGATATCAAGTATTGTGTAGTTATGAGATTTTAGACATTTTAAATCTGCTCTCATTCAGGATACTAACACACGTTCTCCTGAAAACACCTGCTAATAGTGCTTGCATAACCATGTTGGTATTAAATCCAGCCTGTTTCCTGGCCAGCATCCATGTAAATAGAGGGCTGAGTTATTTGCTACATGAATATTGTTTTCAGATCGAGGTGAGCTGTTTGTTTGGGGTAAGAATGTGAGAGGATGTCTCGGCATTGGGAAATATGATGACCAGTATTTTCCATGGAGGGTAAGAAACCAACAATACAGCATTTTTTTCTTTTAACATGGAAAAGTGTGGATTTGGTTTTACAAACTAGGGCTTCCAATTATTTTTTTGACCAAATGAATCACAACATGCTACATTATTGTGGCAGGTAAAAAGATTAAATGTCCTATTTTTAATGAATTGTTATAAATGAATGTTAAATTGACAACACTATATACCCAGTAGATGTAATCCATTTTCTTTATCCTAATGTTTGTCATTTGTTTTAGGTGACGGTGCCAGGCCACGTGAAGGATGTTGCCTGTGGTGTTGACCACATGGTGGCGCTGGTCAAATCCATCATATGAGACTGTCTTTGTAGATCCAGGCAATCTTCTCAGCGACTTCAGCACGCAAGGTTTCATTATTTCTGCATAAACTTTGGACTTGTTAAGGGTCCTCGCTGAGGAGTCTTCATGTCACACTGCAGTAAGCCAAGGGTGTGTTTAAGGTAACATAGAAACAAGACACCTCCTCTGCTGTTTACAGTGTGGATTTCAAAAATAGACGTGAGTCTGACACCTAAATGGCGCAAGAGCTATTAAATCTTATGCCGGCTACTTGACATTTTGAAGGTTTCCTCAATGTTTTGGTATTTTGTCATTACCTGAGGTCAACACTGTTCAAACTAAAGCCATATTATCAGTGCGGTTTCTGTATCAGTTTTAAAACCATGTTTTTTTTTTTCAAGAAAAGCAAAGGAAACTAGTCTGAAAACTATAAGGAACAAACTGTATATTTTAAATTAAAGCACTTTTTTTGCCATGTTGGCATGAAATGGAAGTGGAGTTACTGTGAGACAGTGAAACAACATTTGAACAAAATGTGGGGCTGCACTTGCTTTTGTCCATGGATGCTATTGGTGGATCTCATCTGAGTGACGGGTATCATCAGAGAAGAGAAGTGATGTCGGTGCATGAGGGAGGGAGTTATTTTAATGATTATGAGGGCAAATGCATTTAAAAAATGATGCAAACTGATAAGTCGTTTATATAAATACTGTAATATTTCATGGTTCTTTCAAGTTCTGCGTAATAAATTTCCATTACCTTATATTGCATTTGTGATTATTAAGAGAGAAAAAAAATCCATAAAATAATCCTTTAAAAAGGTAACATTTAAACCCATTGATAAATAATGGATTCAAAAGAACGTTAATGGTCATTTTAACTTAAATTAACAATAGCTAGCTGATGAAATTTTAATTTATATTATATAATGCACTGTAGATATGTTTCCAGGCCTGGAAAAACTTTTTAAAATCCCTTTATGCAGGTTTTCCTTCACTGCGAGAACCCCGAACAATTGGTCAAAGAAAACTAAAGCAGCAATTTTTAAAGACCTCCTGTGGTCAAAAAATGTTTTTTTTTTAATATTGTTTATATGCATGCCTACGTGGTGTTTTTAATATGCTTTAAGAAGAACCATGTGCAAATTCATAAGTCAACACCATTGCTCTTCCTCTGAATCCTATCTTAAAGGGATACTTCACTTTTTTTGGAAATAGGCTCATTTTACAACTCCCCCAGAGTTAAACAGTTGAGTTTTACCGTTTTCGAATCCATTCAGCCGATTTTCTGATATTTAGAAGAATATCAGTAAGCAGACAGTTTCTGGTCTCATTGACTCCCATAGTAAATTTTTTTTTTCCTACTATGGAAGTCAATGAGACCAGAAACTGTCTGGTAATATGGCTGAATTAAACCAGCATTTCCACTTGCCGTTGAGCACTTACCATTTTGATCTGCGTAAAAATGAGGCAAGGGTATAGTGTTACATTCAAGCCGTTTTAAGGCATGATAGTTATTTTCACAGGAAAAAAAACAAAGTAATTTTGGTGATCAAAGATTAAGGTATAAAATTGACTACAGTCAATTCTTAATTTAAAAATGTGTTGGATGCCTTAAATATAAATGGCAGTCATGCTGGGTCTTAAGCCACTTCAGGTTATATTAAAATTCCTCTATCCTTCATTAATCATGTACATTTTATTTGTACCAAACTGTACTGATAGATCACAAGGTTATAGTACCATTTATAAAATGGTATACATTCTGAGGGAAAAAATAAGGGAATAGTTGAAAGTCACCCTTTTTAATGTGCAAGTATAAAGAAACAGTTTCTGACCTACACTTTGTCAAAAAATCATGAAGATAAAACACAAATAATCACTTCATGACCTTTTCTGGTGTCTGAGCTGGTTTAATCAAATTCTCCAAATCAATCATTTGTATGGGTAGTTAGAAATAGCTTCAACAAATATCATCCCACAGAAATCATTTGTAAATCACAGAAATGACAATCTCTTTTTAAACTAGACAAGAAATCTGCAATTGGCAGCACATGGTCTAGCTTCGCATGGTGTAAACCCCCACTGTACGCTTAAGAAAATGATTCAAACAGTGGAAAAAGGAGTGTAACAATTGAATAAAATCAAACCTAAATACAAACTAAGCTGAAAGAAAAAAAAAATTGTTTCACGTCTTTAATTGTCAGAGAACAAACAGGTCACCCCTTCTTAACACTGATAAATGTACGGTTTAGCAAATTTCTGCTTCATAGCTGATAGAAGAAAAACTTGTGGAAAGAGACACCCATCCATGTGTAAAGAGCAACAAGTGACCCTTCTAAAAGAGACTCCTTCAAGGGGAAGATACTCATCCCCGGTATTTCACATCAGAAGAGTAAGATCTGTAAGATAGACCTCAAATAAAGTGCAGACAAGGGGAGCTTGAAGGCCTAAACTAACGCCAGTGTCTGCGACACATGACCTTAACTAACATTCAACAAACGACAGGTTTCCCCAAACGGTTTCCTCCGAGGATGAAGAGACAGCTTTGCAAAATACTCAAAAGAGCGAGTAGTGATGAAGACTAAAGAGGCATTTTGTGCGATCGCAAGCGCGCAACGACTCCAGGGCGGAAATAAAAGTGACGTCCTCGTCAAACCAATTTTTTAAAAACAGTATACAGTAAACTGCACGATTCATGTACTTTTGTGTGTGTACAAACCTGAACAAGTGCATGTGAAAGGTTTCACCTCACCTGAATCCTTGTTTCCAATTGCTGCCAACTCGGTCGGGTGGACAGAAAACCCATTGATTGTACTTTGAAGGCAAAAACAACAACAACACAACTAATTCGTTACCCAGCCACTTGGCAGTGAAATGTGAATATAAGGATTGAGGTGAGGGGAAAGAAACAAAAGCTCTAAATAAAAACGAGAAACTTTCCGAACGAGTGTGAAAAGCCTCTTTCAAAGACTTAAAGGATTAGTTCACTTTTTTAAAAAACTTTTGCTGATAATTTACTCACCCCCATGTCATCCAAGATGTCCATGTCTTTCTTTCTTCAGTCGAAAAGAAATTAAGGTTTTTGATGAAAACATTCCAGGATTTTTCTCCATATAATGGACTTCATTGGGAGCCAAACGGTTCAAGGTCCAAAAGACAGTTTCAGTGCAGCTTCAAAGGCTTTAAACGACTCCAGACGATGAATAAGGGTCTTATCTAGCGAAACCATCGGCCATTTCGAAAATAAATAAAACAGTTTAAGTATTATTAGCACAAATGCTCGCTTGCTTGTCTGGATGCACTGTTCTCCTGTTCGAACTCGTTCATCAAAATGAAATCTTTTTTCGAGTCATTTCGTTCGTTGAATGAACAAAATGACTCCAAAAAAGGCTCGTTCAAAATGAACAAATCTTTTTTCGAGTCATTTCGTTCGTTAATTGAATAAAATGACTCGAAAAAAGATTTGTTCATTTTGATGAACGAGTTCGAACAGGAGATTCACGAACGTGCATCTCAGGACAGAGCAAGGCGAGCATTTGTGCTAATAAAACTTAAACTGTTTTATTTATTTTCGAAATGGCACATCGTTTTGCTAGATACAGTAAGACCCTTATTCATCGTCTGGTGTCGTTTAAAGTCCTTTAAAGCTGCACTGAAACTGTCTTTTGGACCTTGAACCGTTTTGGCTCCCAATGAAGTCCATTATATGGAGAAAATCCTGGAATGTTTTCATCAAAATCCTTAATTTCTTTGCGACTGAAGAAAGAAAGACATGGACATCTTGGATGACATGGGGGTGAGTAAATTATCAGCAAAAGTTTTTTAAAAAGTGAACTAATCCTTTAAAGGGATAGTTCACCCAAAAATGAAAATCAAGTCAAGTTTCAATCCCTTAGGAAGCCTATGGGGGAGTGATCCACCTCTCAGATTTAATCAAAAAAATCTTCATTTGTGTTCCGAAAATGAACGAAGGTCTTACGGGGTTGGTACAGCATGAGAGTGAGTAATTAATAGTGCTGGGCCGTTATCGGCGTTAACGTGCTGCGTTAACGTGAGACTCTTATCGGGCGATAAAAAAAATATCGCCGCTAATCTAAGTTGGGTTGGGATCATAAATAGCATTTTCGAATATCGTTATTTTCGCGCAATTCTAATGTGTAGTATGACATAATTGACGCCGCGCCTACTGTCACAGATCGCAGCAGGGTATTTTCCTGTCAGGGACACAAGGTGTACTTTTACTTTGTTATGTTGGACGACGTTCCTCTCGTTCCCTTATGTTAATGCAATACGTTGTTAAATGAGTTTATTCCAAGCGCGCTGTATCCTTTGTATGGGCATGAGCGATGCTCATTTACAAATGAATTACTCTTTTGAATCGATTCTGTTCAAAGACTTCATCAAACAAGTTGTCAGATCTGTTAAATCGGTTCGCGAATCAGTTGATCTGTTCAGTTCCTCACGCACTGAATCGTCTGAACTCTGAAGCGCTTTCAATTCACACTCGAGGAGTCGTAAGTAACAGGAAGATTTAAGAACATCAAGAGCGTTGGATGAAGTGGCCGTGGATCTACAGTTTAGTAGTCTAGTGAAAGCAAATCTGCAAATGCATCATATCTTTGCCAGCGATGAAGATCTTTATTAGTTGAACATCTTCGTAAACTGTCTGTGAATGAATGATTCCACAGGACGATACATAGTTCATTTCATTCAGGTAATACATTTTACAACCAAACAGATTATTACGCCACGATAGCACTACTAAAAAGTATGACATTATCCGGGTTTTGGACATACATTAATTTATAGGCTACAAAAAAAAAAAAAAAAAAAACGCTTCAGGGCGTCGGTGCACTGGTTAACAGGTTTAAATAAGCTACCATTGTCCACAGTTTATGAAATGAACACCCGCCATCCCGCGGTAATGTGTGTGTATTGCGCAGTGGCATAATCACACGAATAGTTTACATCGATTGAAACTAATTTGTTTAAAAAGGAGGCTATTGCAGTAACAAGGCAGGTTCACATAAAATCATTATGACATATGATGACATTATTTTTTGATCTAACGAGCATTGGCGATGCAAAAATGGACTGTCGTGCGTATTGTTTTTTTTTTGTTAAAAAAAAAAAAACGAAGAAAACATGTTACTTGTTCAATTAATAAACAGTTTGTTTGATGACAAATCGCTAAAGATGAAATTGGCCTCCCTTTCTGTGATTGCGTTTTTTTGTTTTGTTTTTTTAACGATATTCGACTTTTGCTCCTCGATTGTCGAATGGCATTTTTGGCAGAAATGCACATCCCTATGCGAGGCGAACTACTCAAAGACTTACTTTTAGTCATTATTTGGGTGGCACACATATTCTAAATGCCTTCGGGAAAATTCAAATGAGCCATTTTAATCTAGATTAATCTAGATTAATTTTAAAATTAATCTAGATTAATCTAGATTAAAAAAATTAATCTATGCCCACCTCTAGTAATTAATGACTTAATTTTTATTTTTGGGTGAACTATCCCTTTAACTTGTGACTGGACCATTTTGCAGAACGTAAAAAAAAAAAACAAGAATACCCTGAACCATCAAATTGCATCCAGAAAAACCACGTTTTAGACGAGGAGCCTGTTTATGCCCCGTGTCTTGGCACTGCAAGGAAAAACAGGAAAAGGGAGGGGGAACTAAAACTAAATCTCGAGATTCATTGGAGTACATTCTGTGTCCTCTAGGAGGAGGACCTGCCACTAATACATAATAGTTATTTTGCTATTTGAAGTCCAGGCCCTGTTGCCATGGTAAAATGACGAGGAGGAGTGGATCAGAGGAAGAGGGGTGGGGGAGAAAGAAGAGAAGAAAAACACTGGATTCACACACTATCGCAGGGTTCCCGTAGAGGTGCTGGGCAGGGATTAAGGGTTTTCTTTTTTGCAGGAAACCGACAAGAAGTGGTGATGTCGTTCAATACTGACTGCAAGAATAGAGTCCCCCCCTCAACTTATCCATTCCCCTTCAGATCCTTCTCCCATAACCACCCCCAGAAGCAGTCCTCGGGTAAGATCTTGGCACTTTTAAGAATTATAAGAAATCTAAATGTTTCACGGACATGGGACCTTCTGTCCAATCACCTCACTGTCCTGTGCTCTCATTGGTCCTCAAGGCTCCGATCACGCTCTGGATGTTCTCCTCAGGAACCTGGGGGGAGCAAGATGACTGTTGTTAAACATTACCCTCGCTTTCTGAATATTAGGAGATGGGAAAGCGTTTATATGTGAATGCTGAAACTCACCAGAGCGTGATCGAACTTGAAGGTACTGATATAATAGGCTGGAATGTCAGCGGTCGCCAGCGGTTCCGATATCTGAGCCACAATGCCACATTCATCTGATGGAAGACAAACGACTTTCATTAGAAATTCAACTTCCACATCCTTAAGTTTAAAATTATGCATTTGATCTTATTTACCGAGGTGTACTGTGCTTAGAAATCTGGTCATTTGTTCGTCAAATTTTCACAGGTGAAATAGTCGTTTTAAGGAACACGCCAACTTTTTGGGACTTTAGCTTATTCACCGTATCCCCCAGAGTTAGATAAGTCCATACATATACCCCTTCCATAACTCAGTGCTAAGCTCGGCTAGCGGTGGGTGCGTCAGACAAAGACTGGAAGTAAATGGCTTCAGCTAGCATACTGCTTCCCAATAAATGACAGAATAATGCCAACTTTTTCCTATTCATATGTTGTGATTTGTATAGTCACAGTGTGTACAAATAAGAAGGTCATATGAGACACAGGCATATTTTAACCGTATATACTGGGAACTATATTCTCAGAAGGCGAAGCACTACTTGGGCGGAGTGATTAGCGCAACACTAAGCAAATCCTCTGCTCCTCACCACGGGGCTTCTCAGGCGCTGCGAGTAAATCACTCCGCCCCAAGTAGTAGTGCTTCGCCTTCTGAGAATATAGTTCCCAGTATATATACGGTTAAAAGATGCCTGTGTCTCATATGACCTTCTTATTTGTACACACTGTGACAAATCACAACATATAGGAAAATGTTGGCATTATTCTGTCATTTATTGGGAGCAGTATGCTAGCTGAAGCCATTTACTTCCAGTCTTTGTGCTAAGCTAGGCTAGCGGTGGGCGCATCAGACAGAGTTACGGGACGCATGGAGATGAAAAGGGTATGTATGGACTTATCTAACACTGGGGGATACGCGGAATAAGCTAAAGTCCCAAAAAGTCTGCGTGTTCCTTTAAATAGGAAACCACACAAATTTCACACGATTTTGCATTGGGTTCAGCTGGCCATGCAAATTTACTGCATTGACCGACCGACGGCTGCTTGGTTTGAAAGTGACTTGTGTGTGAGCTGTGCTTCATACAATCGCTACACAATTGACAAAAGACGACAAAATGTGACAACAAAATGTATGCAGAAAGCTAGATTTACAATCAAACAAAATATGGGTGCTACCCAAGAGGCAACCTCCCTGTCTCTCTCTTGAAACCAACACGGAAGTGAATTAAATGGCAATTCATCAACTGGCCACTTGAGGCAGGCTGCAAAAGTGAGTCAAATCTGCATCCCCCCCATGTTGAAATGCCCAACTTTACAACAGAAAAAAAGCATGTTTACAGCCTGGAGCAAAAGGTGGCTTTGGTCTACAGCTAATTTTGACTGTGAGGGGGTGAATATTTTTATAACTCATCCGTTTAAATTATATTAAGCTTTAAATTTCTGCATAATTAAGGGTGTGTCCACTTTTGAGCGACCGGTGGATTCCCGCTGCTGTGGTCATTAGTCATCATTAGCCGTTTGTCTGCTGCCTGTTAGCCATCACGTTACCTCAGCTAAATGTCTGACTGTAAAAATAAAATATCCTATGCCAAGATGGCGACGGTCGGCTACGCCCACTTTAGGCTTCAAAAACATCTTCAGAAACCTACGGGTGACGTCACGGTAGCACCATAGTCTAAAAAAATATGGACGTAGTGTCCATTACAACATGATGGGGCTAAGCATTTGCTAACGTGTTCTAGGGCCCCGTTTACATCTGGTATTAAGATGGGTTTCGGTGTTTGGATCACAAGGAAGTCGAAAACGCATTAGACCGGATTGCTTTCGTAGTGTAAATGCTCATGTGGACGAATGTGTTCAAACAGCCACACGAGACCATCTACTCTCCGCCTACTGACCTAATGTGTAAAGATTATGTTAAACTTTGTTGGCTGGAGACCCAAGTTTGGGTTGAAGATGAAAAACGTAACAAACACAATGTTCTCAAAGGAGTAGTTCACTTTAAAAAAAACTTTTGCTGATAATTTACTCACCCCCATGTCATCCAAGATGTCCACGTATTTCTTTCTTCAGTCGAAAAGAAATTGAGGTTTTTGATGAAAACATTCCAGGATTTTCTCCATATAATGGACTTCATTGGGAGCCAAACGGTTCAAGGTCCAAAAGACAGTTTCAGTGCAGCTTCAAAGGGCTTTAAACGACACCAGACGATGAATAAGGGTCTTATCTAGGAGCCTTCGAGTCATGACTCGAAAAAAGATTTGTTAATTTTGATAAACGAGTTCGAACAGGAGAGTCACGAACGCTCATCACAGAACAGAGCAAGGCGAGCATTTGTGCTTAAAAAACTTAAACTTTGTTATTAATTTTTTTAATGAGCGATGGTTTCGCTAGATAAGACCCTTATTCATCGTCTGATATCGTTTAAAGTCCTTTGAAGCTGCACTGAAACTGTCTTTTGGACCTTGAACCGTTTGGCTCCCAATGAAGTCCATTATATGGAGAAAATCCTGGAATGTTTTCATCAAAAACCTTAATTTCTTTTCGACTGAAGAAAGAAAGACGTGGACATCTTGGATGACATGGGGGTGAGTAAATTATCAGCAAAAGTTTTTTTTAAAAGTGAACTAATCCTTTAACATTTCTGATTTCTAACACAAAATAAGCTCGCGCAATTTACATATGAACACGACTGGAGACGATGGAAAAACATGCGTAGAGCATCAGCTTTCGTTTCTGCTCGCACAGCGTTCGGCTTGATCTTGCAGCTAAGATCTGAAAAAACATACATCTACCTGCCTATAGACCCTCCCCTCGCAGAAATCGGGACAGGAGTGGTTAAAAGTGGACAAAAGAGACGGTGTCTTAATACCAGGTGTAAACAGGGTCCAGGTTTTTTTAGCACATTAATTAATGTTCCAAATCAAAAGAACCAACTCTCAAATTCTGGCTCCTTGATATTGCACAGGTCAAAGGATTTTCATTGTCCCAGTAACAGTAGGCCGTTTACCCAGTTTTAGCCTAAACTCACCAAACCCTAAGGGTTGTCCTCCGATGCGGACCATTTTCCAAAGCTCTCCTGATGCGCTGGTGAAGAGGACGTTGTTTGGAAACCTGACAAGAAAAGAGCAGCATCTAAAACATATATAATGATAGCAGAACAAAGATACTGTACATTTAATTAGAAATCAGAAATATAGTCATGAAGCAAGTTACATTTTAACTGCACACACAAAGACATGATTCAACAGGCTTCAGGATGAAGGTATTTTTAAACAGAATATTTAAAGAATAAATCTGATGAAACCACTGCAGACAAAGCTGGAGTCAAAAGACAAAGAAATCCACTTTACAACTCATGCAGGTCCATAAGTGTCAGTGTATAAAAAAGTGTGTTTAACAATGAACTGAAACATTTAAGTCAATATAAAATGATGTTTGCAAGCCATTTTAACATATAAACAATGATCGATGCACACAAAATATGGTATACGGTAGCTTAAACATGCTTCAACGCACAAGCAGCAATGAGGTTTGTTAACATGTTACGCAAACTATGGCTGAGCTTCTGAATGAACCAATGAGGTTTCATATAAGGTGTTATTACTTTGACACTGCAAAAGTTCATAAAGACATTGTAAAGTTTTAGTTGTGTGGTCTTTCAAATAGACTGAAAGAAATCTTTCAGGTTTCATTAAAATATCATTATTTGTGTTTTGAAGATAAACGAAAGTCTAATGGTTTCGGAATGACATGAGTGAGTAAATGATGACAATTTTAATTTTTGGGAGAACTATGCCTTTAATGTGACATTTCCTTTTGAACAAGGAAAAGAGTTTGGGAATTAATTGGATCAAGAAAAGTGGGTGTTTAATACAAAGTGTGTTACAGGTGGCTGGAGGAAATGTGTTAAAAAAAAAATTATGGAGTAGGTGAAGTCAGCCAAATGGGAATTCAAGTCAATTCAGATGTGGCACAAATTAGCAGGTTTTTAAATTTTGATGAAAGATTTCAAAAACAAACCTTTTCTCCTTTGGAATAGACCTAAGTTATGTTAGACTTTACAAAAGCACGAACTGTATTAAAGATTCAGATCACATAACCTTTAAAACGGTTTCATGGCGTTTTTGTCTACTGAAAGTTATTGTTTTTTCCATTTAGACTTTCGTCAGCTGAACAAGTGGAAAGTTTAACAACAGTCCATTGAACACACTGTATTCCATCCCTCACAGCCTTGTTTTCATTCCAGTCAATAATAAAATATGGCGCTACCCTGACAAAGGTCTATATCATTCACTGATGAATCATCCACAAGACGAGGGGTGTGTATTGAGAATGTAAATGTGTTTTCATGTTGACTTTAATAGAGAGTTAGAGGCAGAGCTGTGTGGTCTAACCTCCGGGTCGTCTGCTCATCCATAACTAGAGAGATGTAGCCCTCGATCAGGGAGAAGGAGAAGAAACGGATGTGTCCAGAATCCTCGCTCTGCCCCCCGGTCTCTTTTGCTCTGTAATAAAGCACAGCAGGGTTTCTTGTCATTACACAAGCTTCATTAGAGCTTTTGCAAGGAATAGAAAAAATGGGAGGAGTATGATAAAGGCCACTCTGATCTTATCTTCGCCTCTAAGGGTTGGCCTGATGCCACTTTCTGAGCAGTAAACAAGTTCAGCCACTATAAGAAAGGGCAAAATAGTACAAATACACACTGCTCATCTCGTCTCCAGTCTTTTCTCCCGTCGTCACGTAATGCACTCCCTACAGCGACCTGTGTGTGTTATCATCATTCTCTAATAGATCTGGCAGATGGCTCTCAGTTATGGGCATATGTGAGCCAGGAGGAGAGGGCCGACATGGAGCTCTTACCCGCCCGAGTAGAACATGACGTCCATGAGCAGCGTGGCCACCGAGGGCAGCGTGTCGGGGTCAAGGCTGGTAACGCAGAACATGTTACTGGGGCTGGAGAGTGGGTGAATGATTGGCCGAGGGACTGAGGAAAGGAAGAAGAAGAGAGTTGTTTATTTTACGATTATGTAAACATTCAGGCATTAACAACAATGCAGATCCAGGATATTTCATAAAGGGATGCATCTGTAAACCTGACAGGTTGTTTAACCCACTGGTGGTCTTTGGGCATTTTCGACCGAAAAATGTAACGTCATTAATACGGTGTACATTTTTTTGCCAAATATTTTATATTAAGATTCAGATTCAAATTATTTTATTTAATACCATGTCAGCATTCAAAGCTATTTTCATGGCAAAAATTCAATTACAAAAATACAAATATCATATAAATACAATAAAAACAAAACAAATATAAAGAAGTAGTCATATTCAACATGACATCATGACTTTTGCGTAAACATACACACCACTTTCAAGTCAAGTGGCGTGTTATCTATACGCATTTTGGCTATCGGTATCCTCGCCGAAATGTCCGAGTGATTCGCGTGATGTACACGCCGTTAAATGTCCGAGCGAAACAAAAAACCTAGATCTACATCTGGCGAGCGATATTTTTTGTCTAGATGTAGGAACCTTATAATGGATTAACCCATGACGGGTAGGTTTAGGGACGGGGTTGGGGTAGGTCATATATTTATATATACAGTAATGTAACGTTAAGTCAACGGCGTTCATAAACACGCTGAAAAGCGATTATATGCGTGTTGATAGCACCCAAAAATGGAAATACGAATTGGCGTGTTATACATACGCTATTTCATGAGATCAGTCTGTCATATTATACAATACATTTTTTAAATTAACATATGATAAAAAAAATCCAAAACCTTTTCAGGCATAATCTCATTAAATATGTCCTTGAAGTAACTTCATAAAAGAGCATTCTGCTTGCGTTAAGTCCAGGACAATCTAATAAAATATCTTTGGCAGATAAGGGAATTTTACCAAACATACATAAGTTGGGTCTTTACATTTAAGCAAAAAAGCATGGGTCAAACTTGTGTTATTAAGACTCAAAATAATTAACATAATATGTTCGTTCTTAAAATACAATGCTCAAAATAATGCCCTTTAAATGACTGCATAAACTATTTTCATGACTTCTAACAGCAGCCTGAAACATTGCTTATAGCTATTTGGCAACCAGTTAATATCACTTCCAGTCCAGATGACACCAGTCACCAGGAAAGTCATTTCAGATGCAACTTATTACATTTTAATGGAAGTTTACAAAAACAACAAAGTTCTTTCCTTTACAATAACGTGCACCAATGAATTGAACATAATGTTCCTGATTTTATTGTGCACAGTTTGTCAAACATGACAGCCACAGGCAGAAGCTGATGTCTAACCAGTACTACACCACAAACACTTTCAGCCGGTGTTTCTCTAGTGCACAGATCTGACTGCTGAATGTGATGAGTGTGAAGACCAAGTCTGTGCATCACGGTAGTAATATACGGTCTGATCGAAAGGAACAGTTCACCCAAAAAGAAAGAAGAGTATTTTCTAGAAAGAAGATATTGTGAAGAATGTTGGTAAACTAAACAGTTTTGGTGACCACTGAATTCCACCGCATGGACAACAACAGAATTAAAAAAAAATTGGTATCTTTTTTAGTATCTTTAAATGCCTCTATTATGCGATTTTAAAGGATCCTAATTTTGTTATACACAGACTAATGACTGATGGTTACCTAGTTTAGGCTTGACAAAACCATTGGTGACCCCAGTACTGTTGGCAGCAACAGTTTCTCCGTTGACGACCCTCAGCAGAGTGAATTCTGAAGACAGCGTGTGCATGACCAAGGCAGATCCCGCTCTCGAACCTATGGACAGAATCATACATCAGTATTTAGTTTTTATTTAATAAACATACTAGAAGTCAGGTTCAAGGTTAAATTAGCTCAGGCGTTCAAGGAGGGAAATAAATAATCGTAAACCATTACAAAAATGTTTGCAGACAGTGCCAAACCCTGTTAGATAATAATACACACTCATGATGTACCTGTGATATCTAAAATACAGATGACAAATACCAAGCAAGTTATCTGGAAGTGCTTTATCCTTCTACGGTAGGGAACAGAACAGAGTACAAGCACAAACCTAATCAAACTTACTTTTGTTTGCATTTGGCAGAGACGTTCAAATGTTTCAATTAATGAAAACAGCATGAAAGTTCAACACACAAACACGCACAAGCAGAAATCCTTATATTAAACAAGGCTTCTTCCATTTCCTTCAGTAACCAAAACCAGCTGACTCAAACACATCACAAATGAACATTCATTTGCATTTCAAACACCACTATCAAAACCAGAATACGTTAAAGTAAAAACAATACATAAGGATGTCTTAAGCAACCAATTAAGCTGAACTTCAGTGTTCCAGTGAGGTCCTCATGGTGCACTAAATGAGTGGCGCACAGCTTTCCAAGGGTAATTATCTATGGATATACGGTTTCCTTGGACTATTTTACAAGCTTATAAAAGCTCTAACTGTTATTACCTCATTAGAAAACTAAATATAGTTAAACAAGAGCAAACATTTTACACGGCAACAACAACAGTAGGACAGGGCAAAAACACACATTTAAATTTTGCTTGCAATTTCACAAATATTGCAATCATTTTAACGTGGCTTTAATTTGCCTATTAGGTTTAAGTTTTAATGGTATCTAGGATTTAAAATAGTAAATAGTGACGCAAAAATCTGAAAATAGTTTCAGACGCAAAAATAGTGTTAAGGCCCTTGCACACCCTGAGTCCGAAATTGTCGTATGCGTTTTTTCATATTTGTGATTCGGTGGCTCTGAATTGTCAAAAAACCATTCAAACACCATTCAAACTGCTTGCTACGGACGCGAAAAACGCAGGAAAACTAACCCGATCCGATTTTTTTTATGACGGAGGCGGTGTGCAAGCGTGATTGACAAAGTGAGGTCGTATTTATTTTTAACAATTAGTTTGCATCATCTCTCATCTGTTAAATCTTTTACCTTTTTACATGTTTTTAGTAAAAATATGGACATAAAAATTATTAAAAATCATTATTTCTGGCGTTCATTTGGTTAAAGGGTACCCATCATGGAATTTTGAAAATTACCTTTCATGTAGTGTGTAACATAGATCTAAGTGAACAAAAACATCCTGCAAAGTTTTAAATATGAAAGTTCACCGTATACAAAGTTATTGTCTCTCAAAAGTAAGAGTCGACTCTGAGTCGCTGATATGAATCGATAGACGAACGATGCATTTTCTCTAAGCTTTCGTACGTCACTTGTCCAAGTTATATGAATTCGACACGCCCACTCAGTGCGCGCGCCGAGCAGACAGAGAAACCTGACAACAACATGTCGACGAGACTCTGTTCTGAAGTGCGAATCAAAAGCAAACTTTTTTTTTCACTGCCCAGGGACAAGCATGTGAAGACTCAGTGGCTAGAGTTTATATTTACAACTATACCACACAAGTATAGCCACCTTGAGCTGTGTTCGCGTTATTTTAATGACGATCGCTTCACAAACACAAATGCTTTCACGTGTGGATTCGCGAGTCGCCTGATACTGAAGGAACGTTCAATACCAAGTTTACTTGGATCAGCTTCCTCCTCCGAATCACAACCTGTAAGTACTATTAATAATTGTTGCTTTTATGTGTGTGTGTGTGTGTGTGTGTGTGTGCGTGTGTGTGTGTGTGAGAGAGTGAGAGTTATGCTCAGCAGCTTCTAGGTCTCCAATGTCATTTTTTTTGTTTTTTGAAATATGTGAAATTATGTGAAGCGTATTGTAGTACTGCAGTGCTTTATCAATATGTTTAAGCTTACGCAAAATATAACTGACTGGGTCATCTGACCAATCACCGCCGATTAGCATCACGCAAAGGAGGGGTTTGGACAAATGAGTCGTCAAACGAATCATTAGGGAGTCGGTGAGCAAATCAGCTAAAAATAAATGCATATTATAAGACAACAAAAGTGTTTTTTGTCATTGCATGCATGTAAAACTGTTGTTGGGGACTCCCAGAACATTATTAGGAACATTTTAAATGCCATAATAGGTACCCTTTAAGAACATGCGAGAGACAGAAAGCTCTCAGATTTCATTAAAAAGATGTTCTGAAGATGAACGAATGACCTACGGGTTTGACGGTGAATCATTAATGACAGAATTAATATTTTGGGCTTCATCAAGAGCTTGAAATATAATATCTGGTATATTTTAGCCCATTAAGGTCAGTCCTTCCCAGGGATGGAAATCTTAAATCCATCAACTCCTCAACATTCTCTTTCATTATTTTGTAGTTATCCAAACAAAGCAGACATATCGGTGTGCTCAAGGCCTGATAGGCCACATACACACGGGGGATTTCTGAAAGTTTTGAGTAGGCAGGCCAAGCGTCGAGGATGAGAAGGAAATGTCCTCTCCAGTGGCCCAGCACAGGAGGCATGTCATCTCCTCTCTTTCTATAAAGCTCTGTGATTATTCCTCTGGCTGGGAGCATCTGTTGTGGAACGTGAACTTTCCGGTAAATTCCAGCAAGCGGCTGCTGATCCACAGGCTTTATCCTCTTTACATAACTACCCCCAGATTACCACCAGCTCCCACATTTCTTGTTATTTTCATAAACAGGCTCTGGTGACCGTGCCGCCACTGATAGACACAAACACACACACACAGTGGAAATGTGCTGAGATGACAGCAGCTGGCTGTGGTCAGGGTAGATGGGTTGGTTTAACGAGAAGAAAGTGATGACTAGCTTAGTATTTACTGTATGTGCAGTTCCTGTAAAAGGTTTGCTCATCCAAAAGCAATGATCTGACATTATATGCCATGTCCTTATATCAAATTACAAAGCAACAGTTTCAACTTGTGCAATGAAATGGGTAAGTTGTGAATCTGTGTTTTAACCGCAGATAAGATGACATATTCAGACTACTGATCACAGAGCTTCTTTTTATATAATCTGTCGCAATAGACTGGCTCATGTTTGTCGTGTATATACTGCAGTTCTTTTTCTTATGATAAATCATTTATGTTTTTATCCTTATACTGGTTTTAGTTCTTGATGTGCACATTTGTATCATTTCCTGAAGTTTAATGAATGAGGTTAGTCTAAGTGTAAACCCAGAATAAATCGGCGATGACTCCATGATGTACTATAATCACTTTTACACATTAGCTATGTTTCTATCCACCTATTGTTATATCGCATAAAAAATGCTTATTGAAACTGCCAAAATGCGCATACAAAACATATGCACCCAATTGAGGTGGATTGGACTAACCAACGGATCAGTTTCAACACACAGCATCTCAAATGTTTTAGTTATTTTTTAAATGCCTGAGAGCCAAAGTTTGTCATCAGAGTGATTTTGGTATAATGACCTTCCAGAAATGTCTCACATGATTGTGTACCTAAACACCAGACATCTGAACGCAAGATAACATGACAGAATTTAGTGCAGTTTGTCTTGATGCTCTGAGACGAGTCGGACAAAAAGAGCCACAGTGGCTTCCCCCGATTGCAGCAACTTTCATTTTCATTACAGATATTTTGCGCCAGTTTTCCAGGAAATTATGACTTTGTTCTCTTGAACACATGGGATGGAAACGGTGCTCTATTCGCAAATGTTTTATGCAATATATACATTTTTCGCACAAGTTAAATTCACAACATTGGATGGAAACATAGCTACTGAAATGCGTAATCTTTCTCATACACTAGAGTTAAAAAATTTGGGGTATGCAAGATTTTTAAAGTTTTTTTTATTTATTTTAATATTTTTACTTAATTTATTTGAACAAAAATACAGTAAAAATTATAAAAAAGATACTGAAATACTATCACAGTTTAAAATAACTGTTTTCAATTTCAATATATTGTTATTCCAGTCTTCAAAAGATTGGAGACACTTTCATACTGAATGTTTGTTTCTCTTGATTTTGCTATAATGCATGAAACTATTTCTGTAGATAAATATAAATGATGCTTACGTATGAATTTCCTTTTTCTCATGTGCATTTCTCTTTAAAAAATATCTAAAGTACTACCGGTATTTATTTTGTACGTCAAACATTTTGATGCGAAAATGACTGAAAAATGTATTTGTTGGAAATGCACACGACATAATTTCAGCATTTATTAATTAATAGTTAATATCTTGCACTCTATAGCCTAAGAATCTATGACACTCACCAATATAAAATCAGTCTGGTATGTGGACAGCATAAATACAGATATATTATGGTCTGCCAATGGAGCGATGACTGATTTAGCGATTTTCGTCACTCCGATTGGCTGAGAGCTGGTGGCGCTCCCGCCCCCGGACACCACATTAAGAGCCAACCACGTCGCATCGGCCACACTGAGATACTCCGACTCCGGCAGCTCTGAAACAGGCAAAAATAGAAAAACAAGTGTCAAAAAAAATAAGACTGGCACTGTCTGGCACATGATGTGACATTCTGAATATACTAGCGCTCTTTGCTCGATCTATCTAAAGGTACTATATTAGGAATGAAGTCTTTCAAGACCATATGAAATCATGACAGCTTTTTTCCCTGTGTTGATGTATTTGCTATTGAAACAGGAAGTTGGGGTGGGGCATATCGAAAAGTTTGTCCCTTTTGTAAAACAACAAATAGGCTCCAGTTACATCACTGCCCTTGACATGATTTGCTAGTTTTAGTGTTTCAGTGAGAGGGACTTTCTGATTGTACAGCAGATTGTAGTGCAACAGGAGTAATGTAGTGTTACTTGTAGACGCATGCTTTTTCTGTGAAGCTGCTTTAAAACGGTATGCATTGTGAAAAGCGTGGGGGTGTTGATGGACTCGATCTACTCAATCTGTGTTTTGATCAACGTTCTGACTCCAATCCGGATGTAGTCTTAGATTTTCTCAGCTTTTTGTTCAAAATGTAGCTTTTTTAAATGAAACTTACCCACATTCAAGTTGTGATTAAAAAAAAGAAAAGAATGCTGTTTAAAAGCAGATGATCTGTTCTTTCTTTTGACATATTACATGTTCAGATAATACAAAAAAAATGTTCTGGGGGCCATGAAAGTTGTGAAAATGATCAAAAATGCTACTTTAAAAAAAAAAGTGACGGGGAAATAGTTAAAAAGTTAATTTTGTTGACTGACAGCTAACAAACACTGACTAATAGCCACAAAACTTTCCTTAAATTGATAGCATGTGAAATACGGGGGAAGATCCGGATCCGGGTGGAAAAGCTGCCAACAAACACAAATTTCAGGGGATTTTTAAATACCTGTACCTGTTTCGCAACACAGAGCTTCTGGTATCCATTGCAACAAATGGGTTTCACCTTGGTAACCAGTGTGTAATGACATGGATTCACTCAATCAACCACAAAACCAAAGTCACTGACATCTTAACCCCTAGTAACCCATAATGGAAATGTGTGTGTTGGGTTTGGGGGGTATGGCTGATGGAGCAATATGTGGACAAACATTGGCAGGGAGTCGAGCTACAAGGAGTTATAGAGAATCTGTGATACTTTACATGACTTAATCTTGCCTCGCTGCACTAAACCCAGTGCACTCTTAGTAAAAGAGTAACCACAACACCTACCTTTAAAGCCATCTTCATCCACGATGATGGTGTAATCCTCCGGAGTTTCAGTTAAACTAAAGAACTTACATCTGTGGAGAAGCAAAGAGATGGAAATTATGAGCCAAGAAGGAGCAGAGTTAATAACATATTCCTGAGAGGCTATTATGAACATCAATGTAGTCCAACAGCCTCACACAGATCACTATCACTATAAGTCTATTGCCCAGGCTTTGGGATTTGAAGAATTAAACTTAGTCACACCATTGAATGGACATGATTAATCAACGATAGAAGCTTAAGGAGAGGTGACTTTTGAAAGCTACGTTTTAATCAAACAAAAGAATGAGACTTGCAACACTCATATCAAAGGACCAGAACATCATAGTCACTTTGGTAGCAAACAACTTTGAAACCACCAAGAACAACTTAAAAAACACACTGCTCCAAGTTCAATGTATTCATGTTGGATTCATCAAACCTTAATTAAACTTTCATGAAAATGTTAAATTGAATATTAAAGAGTAATATGTTTAACATGTGACTGTAAACATCTGAATTGTTTTTAGTAATCTTTGCAAATGTAATGAATAATTAACTGACAAAAGTAACAAATAGCCTAGTCTATTGCCAAGGCTAAAAAGTTTTAAACTTTGGCAAACTGTTTTTAATGGACATAAATAGCTATGTTTCCATCCAACTATTTTTATGTGCATTTTGGGATATCGCATCGAAAACTGCTGGATGGAAACCCAAGATGTGCATAAATTCCAAAAATGCACATCAAAAAACGTATGCACTACGTATGTACCATAAGATGGAAACACACTGACCAAATAAATTCCTTGATGCTCATAAAAACATTCATATAACTTTGCGATGAGATGTCACGGCATAACCAGCGGACCGATCTCATCGCACAGCATCGGAAATGCTGTTTTGGTCTTTCTGGAATGCGTAAGCTAAGTATGTCGTCAAAGTGGTTCAGTATAATTACCTCCCAGAACCGTCTTACACGACTGCGTTCCCAACAGATAACACATTTATTTCGTTTTGTCTGCGCGCTCTGAGACACAAATAATTTAGTAGAACGGAAAAAAAAATTAGACTCATGTCCATGTACCAGTGGCTGGATGAATGAACTGATTAGACTAGTCGTAAAAGTTAATCTACATTTTCTCTAAAACTATTCCTAACTTACATAATTCCTAAGTTACATAAAAAGGTAGATCTGTCTAATTTGAATCAAGAAACAATCGCTTTATATGATGAACAGATTTAATTTCAGCTTTTATTCACATTTAAATATTGATCAGGGAGCAAACAGAAGCTCAACCGAACCTGCTTGATGCGCGAGAACAAACCTCATTGGTTCTTGCAGAAGCTCAAACGTGATGCGCAACACGAGAATGAACCTCATTGGTTCTTGCAGAAGCTCAAACGTGATGCGCAACACGAGAAGGAACCTCATTGGTTCTCGCACGTCAACAGCTTCCCGTTTACCACAACTGATATGTGTGCGTTGATGAATGTTTATATGTGAATAAAAGCCTAAATTAAATCTTTTCTTATAAAGCGATCGTGTCTCCTCAGAAAATTGGGCTAAACTGCTCAATTCATATGGATATATTCATGTGATTCTGAACTTTTTGAAGTGTCATTTTTTAACTAATTGAAGAGCTTTTGTGACTCATGTTTACAAAGTGTATAGGCATAATGAAGTGGGTTTTGGTGACTGTAGATGTTGTCTGCACCATTTTGTGTTCTTTTTCAGTTATAATAAATACAGGTTGTTCTTAAAAAACATCTTTTAAAAAAAAAAAAAGTGTGCCGCCTTATGAAAATGCAATGCCTCCGCCATTCTATATGTTCTGGCGACAGCCCTGCTCACACAGTATAATTTATTTCACCAAAGATGACAAAATAGGAAAAATATATCTGAGCTGCATGTGCATGTGCAAGCATAACTAGTAATACATTGCTGCACAAATGTCATGTAACCGCAGCTGGCTCGTAAAGCTGCTTGTACACCCCAAACGGCTGCAGATACCAGGTATGAGTAGTCCTTATTTATGAGCCTGTCCACCCACATACTGTATCATTTGCCTCTAGGGAGAAGGAACTTGTTGACTGGAAAGCAGCATATTATCTGATACTGCTAAAGTGGTGCTGGGTGACGTTTTTTCAAGGTTTTTGCAAGCTGTTGTATATTTCTAGTGCTGTGTCACTTAACTGAATCGTTTAAAAACCCTTTTAGCCTAGAGTTGAAATGACACAGCATATAGAAGTACAGAAAGGTACTGGAGTGTGGATGTCTTCGTATATGGCATTAATGAAGTATTGTTGAATTGTTTTATTATTTCAAGCACTAATAGGAAATGCTCTGCTGGGTCACAACCAGTGTTGACCAAAGTTACTTTTAAATGTAATGCTTTACAATATAGCATTAATCCCTAAAAAATATGTAACTAATTGCATTATTTTTATTTTTTTTTCTCACATGGGCTGGGCTTGCATGTTTGTTTAATAACAAAAATGGTTTTAGCAAATGTAAATGCCCTTTCACACCAAAAGTGAAATGAATAAGATTCAGTCTAAATTAATAGCTATAGAGGGCAAAGCTCAAACAAACCTTTCAGATGTGCTGCCATTTTGTAGAAGAAGAAAGTTCAACAACTGTTGAACAACATGTTTATCTGTAGTCATTTTTGCATATTAGTATGGTTGAATTAGATCATCGAAGGTCAGCGCAAAGAAATTGGTTAACAAAGTGAGAATACATAAAGTAGGTTTGCATACTATTCTGAGTTTGCATTTGACTGTTTTTATTCATTTTTAAGGAATACTGAATTGTTTTTGTGCAAGTGAGATGAGTAAATGTATGGTTACATTTAGCCTAGAACTACAATTACCATCATGTTGTTCACACAGCGCACAACGCCTGGGGACAGGAGAGGTGTCAGTCATTAAATGGGAAAACGTTTTACTTATTTGATGTTGTTGTAATTTTATAATGTGTTACTTTACTCATTACTTGGAAAAAATTGATCTAATACTTGTAATGCGTTACCCCCAACACTGGTCATAACCAAAATGAAAAGCCATCTGAACAAATTCGCTTAAGTTATTTTTCCACATGAAAATCCAACTTTCTGGACCACTAGGAATTCAATGAGCTATGAATTTCACAGTCACAGAGTGAAGAGAGAGATACAGTGATGGATTACACTGCTTTTATTGCTCATCTCAGGACTCTCAAGTTAAAGCAATGACCATGACAGGTCTTATGCCCTATCAGAGGAACAAAACAAATTTAACAGGCTATGACTCACTCGCTCAGAAATGTGCTCCTAACAAACGGTTCCTGAGGTCTCCAAAGACACACACACACACCTGATCTGTTTTTAAATGCAAGACCAAACACTTATTGATTCCAACATTTTCTCTTAAAATTTGCCTCTTCCTTTTTTATTTCCTAACTCTATTTTTAGGCAAGAAATGCAGACTCAAAAACACAGCACAAGACTAAATTATTTCAACATTACAGACAACACAATATGCACATTTGGTTCACAACAAAATGAAAAGTCATCCCCATTCCAAACCTAGGGGCTTTTCACACAGAATGCACACACTGTAAAAAGTGAACAGTTGGATCAACCTAAAAAAATTACTTCAATTGGTAACACCTAAAAAAATTAAGTTTTCTCAACTTAAATTATCACGTTAAAAGGTGATAATTTAAGTTGAGAAAACTTATTTTTTTTAGGTGTTACCAATTGAAGTAATTTTTTTAGGTTGATCAAACTGTTCACTTTTTACAGTGCATTTTCATTCGGCTGTGATACTTTTCAATTGTTTTTCAATGTAAACGCGATAGACTGATGTCTTTAACCGTCGCTCGTGTCTCGCATCTTTTGATTGTCTCGCAAATGAAACAGAATTTTAAAAACACACCGCTTAAGTTAACTTAAAACTTTTTTTTGTTCTACTGACCTCTGCGTTTACGACAGTAAAAACGCAATCTGTGTACCCTGGCGGTAACACTTTATTTGAAGGGGTGTGCATAAGACTGACATGACACTGTCATAAACATGACATAATACCTGTCATGAACATGAAGGAGTCTTTATGAATGTTTATGACTGTTGTCATTAAGTGTCATTCGGTAAATTATGACACTTTTAATTCAAAGTTGACATTGTTTAAAATGTCTTTGTTATGACAACTTGACATTACCCAAGACAAAAATGTCTTGATTATGACAACTTGACATTAACAAAGACAGAAATGTCTTTGTTATGACAACTTGACATTAACCAAGAAATCATAACCTGTCAACCTGTCACAACTTTGGCCGTCATGACACCATTATAACTGTGTCATGAATATTACCTGTCCTCAAGTAAAGTGGAACACATTGTACTAGTTATAAAGATGTCATTAAGGGTTATTACACAGCAAAATGGTTTAAGTTTGATAATTAGACCTGTTATGACATATTTGTGACAGGTTGACAGGTTATGATTTCTTGGTTAATGTCAAGTTGTCATAACAAAGACATTTCTGTCTTTGTTAATGTCAAGTTGTCATAATCAAGACATTTTTGTCTTGGGTAATGTCAAGTTGTCATAACAAAGACATTTTTTGTCTTTTCTAATGTCAAGTTGTCATAACAAAGACATTTTTGTCTTTGTTAATGTCAAGTTGTCATAAAAAAGACATTTTAAACAATGTCAACTTTGCATTAAAAGTGTCATAATTTACCGAATGACACTTAATGACAACAGTCATAAACATTCATAAAGACTCCTTCATGTTCATGACAGGTGTTATGTCATGTTTATGACAGTGTCATGTCAGTCTTATGCACACCCCTTCAAATAAAGTGTTACCGAACTGGCCCCAAGACTTTCTTTTTTCTGAAGAACACAAGTTTCAATTGTTTTTGTTCATTCAATATGAACTTTTTTTTCCAATTTATTTTTTTGGGCGGCGTGAACAAACTATATATTTCTGAAAAATGTAGGCATGGACTTTATTTTATCCATTGGGGGTTGATTGAATTGTGATATTTTATAAACTAGAAGAGTCAACTAGACTACACTGAATTCAACAGAACCAACCGTTGAAACATTGAAAAACTGCTGAAAACCATTGTTTTTTTTAATGGTGACACTGCATTTGGTGGACTGTTGTTTCATTGTTTATTCCTCAGTAAAAAAACTGCTTCCTCGGTCTATATCTTGCTGGGCAAAATCCAGCACAACCCGAGGGCTGGCAACAATGTTTCAAACTGTAAGCAACTATTTCCAGAGCTCCCCTCATGTTGTGCGCATTCTGCATGACTCTGAGAAACTTCACAAACAGCTACTAAATAAGATGATTCAAGCTGTGACTCTGGGACAGAAAAACAAGTGTAAAGCATTAAGATGTGTGCCAAGTCAGAATCAATTTAGAGATTCAAAATAAGAAAAATAGCCATATCAAGAATGCTACTTCTACATGAAATTGCATTTGGATCCAAAAAAAGCTCTTAAAACGGATTTCATGGTCTGATGGACAAAACATACAGCACTGAATACAAAAGAAAACCCTGGAGAGACGTTGTTCAAAGCCAGATGCAAACCACAAGGAGTAATGTGCCACTGCAAACAGAACCTGAATGTGAAAAACAGCCCAGCTGCAAAGCTTTTTACTGTCATAAACCTTCAATTCACAAATTAAAAACCCTGCATTTGTAGGTAGACCTTGAATGATTTTGCTGAGACAGTATTTTTCCTTTGGATCACAGGTGATGTCATCATTATTGTTCCAGGCTCTGAGTCATGACAAAACATCTTTGAGCTCCAAAGAAAAGTTTTCTACTTGAAAATGTCAAACTACTAGCCGTCAACTGATGTTTTTTTTATACTGTCAATACCAATATATAGCAAGCTTGTAGTCTCTTGAATGCAGTGATACTTTTTCAAAACAAGTATGCCGAACATGACAGCTATTAAAGGGATGGTTCACCCACAAATAATAATGTAGGCTTTTATTCACATTCATCAACTCACACATCAGTTGTGATAAACGAAAGCTCAAGCGTGTTCGCTTGACGTGCGAGAACCAATGAGATTCATTCTGTGTTACGCAGTGCGTTTGAATTTCAGCAAGAACCAATGAGGTTTGTTCTCATGAGTCAAGCAGGTTTGGTTGAGCTTTTGTTTATGTTCGCTGATCAATGTTTAAATGTGAATAAAAGTATACATTGTGAGTCCTAAATTAAATATGTTCCATCATATAAAGCCACTGAATCTCTCCGGAAAATTCAGACTAAACTGCTCAATTCACATGGATTAGTTTTACGATCTCTTTAAAGCTGTCAATGGAGGGACAGAAAAGCTCTCCGAGTTCATCAAAAAGATCTTCATTCGTGTTCCGAAGATGAATGAACGTTTGAGGGTTTGGTACGGCATGAGTGCGAGTAATTAATGACAGAATTTTCATTTTTGGGTTAACTAACTCTTTAAGAAGCATAGAACCAATAAAGCATCTACAATCAGATCATGAAATGCCCTGAAAAAGGAGATTTCCAAACACTAGAGCAAATAAACATGCAAAATAAAAGAGGCCTGAGGGAATTAGGCCCCTGATCTAAGCCACTGACTCTTTTCAAAACCTAGACAGTAACACAGAGACATGAAAACAACATAATCTGCCTTACTTTAACTCTAGCTAAAGGCCTGAGTGTGTGTCCACAGCTCTAAATGACTGAGCAGGATGTTTCTCGCTAAGGTTCAGGCTCCGGAGCCGGACTGGAGATATGCTCACACACTCTGCTTACGCAAACACAGCAAGGGCCCATTGAAACTCTATGAATAGATGGTCTTTCACAAAGCACCTCATCATCATCTGAGAGGGCATCAGAATGAGATACAAGGCGTTGTTTATCTGTTCTGCGATACAGAACGTTACCAGCAGCAATGATTGTGTATTACTAAACACAAAATGTGGTAAAAAACAACAACACAGTAGCAAAGCAATGCACCAAATTCATGCAAATCATGTTCAGGCCACAACTTTTCCCTCCTCTTCCAGTTGTTTACAGGTTTTGAGAGTAGTTCAGGATGTATTGATGAAAACGGGTCAGTATTTGATTAAAGTACTGAAAGGACAAGCTTCCCATCAAGTCATCAGGATCCCCCCTTCAACCGTATCAAGTGATGCTGCTGAATACGTGATCGTGCATTGAGCATCACAGACGGGGAGATTTAAAGTCACATCCCCCTCCGTATATTTATACCGCTGCCCAAGAAGAAAAACAACCCCGATCACGTACACACACCCCTCTTCCGTCGAATGAACGTAAGCAACAGCACAGACAATCATAACTGCTTAACAAAACACCAATGATCGCGTACTTGATGATGTCACGCGCTTCTTAAATGCACAAAACATACATTTTGGATTAAAACCGTAAAGTGCTGGAACTGCATCTGGCTAGAGGTGCGTAGCGGTAGGCTAATGCAACGTTAATTCCGCGTCAGAATCTTCAAGAAAGAATTTAACGGACAGTGAACACAGGTTTAACACAACACAAACTTGATTCGTGAAGCTACTTACCTTGTTTTAGATGGCAGAAAAGCTAGTTTGATTAATCCGTGGGTGCAAATCTGGATTCCCTCTTTCGCTATACTTGCTACTTTTAAACTGTGCTCTAAAATGTGCAGCTCCATCTTTTGCGTCTTCTCATTTGTGGTACATCTAAAAAATATATATAAACTGCCTATTGCGTTTTGATAAAAATAAATAAATAAGTAGAGCTTATGGACAGGGCTTTAAACCTTCAAACGGAGCGGAAAGGAGGGGAGAGATAAGGAAAAGTTATCTGCCGAGGAAAAGAGAGAAAGAGAGTAAAGCGGGGTGAAATAAAAGAAAGCACAACCAGGTAAACGGGAAGGGAGAAAAAAAGAGGACTGTCGGCCCCCGTGTTTCCACTCCGACAAGGATTGGAATGGGCCAGCAGCTGGTAACAGTGAAACAAACAACCTGTCAGTCAAAAAAGTGGGCGGGACTGATTATACAGGAAGTGCATGTTGGGATATGTAGTTCAGTGCTACGAGGTTTATCGATGCACATTTTCGTTTGCTGTTATTCTTCTTTTTTTGTTTTAATAGAAAAACAATCATTTAAGTTTTTCAAACTCAAAATATTTGGCCATAGTAATGTCTTAATTTAACCGAAATGACAAAGTATGTAGCTATGTTAGGGGCAGGGCCACAGCTCACATTTACGGGGCCCAGGACAACATTTTATTGATGGGCACTTTCTTTCTTCCAATGAGGTCATACCATAGAGGAGCTTATACCCCCTTCATCACAGGGCTTGGGACAATGTTTGTTTGATATACATTTTGAAAATCTTACTCACCATTAAGAAAATGTACTTTTAGTGAGGTAAAACAAAAAAGAGTACAAAAACAACCATATCATATGCATGTAATAAACATACATAATTAGATCACGACACCCATTAATTTAGCAATTCCTAGCCAGAGTGCGTCATCTAATAAATGAAGGCAGAAGTTTAATAATTCACAAGTGCTGACTATTGGTAACCAGGGCCGGTGCTGCAGAGCGTCATAAAACAAGCATTCTTTGTGTGCAGCTGTGATAAGATCCCTGGGACACTCTGATCTCTCACAGGGACAGGCATTGTTCAGTTCAAAGGACAGAACTCCTCTTCAGATGCTGTTTCTTTCAGCATTATCACTCAAAACACAGAGCTTACAGTAAGCTTCACTTCACACAGGCGATGGATGGTTTTGTATTTAATATCAGGTATGTTTACACTTAAATTAAAAACCACGGTTTTAACAGAGTCTTTCAAGGACCAACATGCTTTCTTGTTCCAGTTAAAGTCATAATACACTAAAAATACTAAATTCATATTTTAAATGGAGAATCTTTAGCTTTACAATCTAGAAATTGTTTGGCCAGCAGTGCAAATGTTTACTTGTTGAAAAATTCTCTTCTGTAAACTTAAATAGATTGACCAATTGCTTAAAACAAAAAAAGTTGAGTACCTTCACATCAGATTACATCTCTCATCAGTTGTGCAAAAGCTTGTATTTTGTTTCTTTAATAATCCACAAAAAGGCTTCATAAAACCTTAAGTGCAAGGGGAAATTAACTCAAGATTAAAACAAAATGCTAAATTGCCATTGCTCAGGCCAAGCAACAGTGTAGACTATATCACTCCTGACTAAACACCTTAAGAAATGCTCAGCTGAAAACTAACATTCCCCAAAGATCAGCAACAGAACATTCAAGCTCACAAATAAAGGCTTACACTCAAAGGCAGCTTGTCAAAGCAGAAGTGGAGCACTAAAAGCTGCGTTCTGCAGAGAGAATCTTTTAATCTGAGCCTCATGACCCACATGAAGCCCCGAGAACCAACCTCTTAACTGCATGACACTGGCTGCATGGGGCTTTCCAATATAAAGGGTCGTGGCATGGATTTCTATTTAATTTTAATGTTCCCTGAGGTTTACTCGTTAAAGTTCTCCACAAAAACCAAACGTATATGCAGAAAAACTATTTTCAACCCTCATTTTGGCCCCTCTGATTGTTTAAGGGGCGGATCCTTTAAGGCTGTCAGTTATGTCCACTGTTATGCATGGCCAACATCATTGATTAGGAAAATATCAACACTGAGTGTTAGAAATCCATGTAAAAATTACAAGGCATTATGAAATCGGCAATGTAGCCGTCAGATCCTGTACAGTTGGTTACTTTATCTTGCAACAAACATTTGTGAACTTCCACATTTAAACAATTTGCAGTCAAATGCATTAAACCGAATACAATATCCAAACAAGTCAAATACCGGTAAATGCTGTGTACGAGGATGACGCATACAGGATGTTTTAATGCTACAAAAGGCCTGTTATGCATTCTAAAGTAATCATTTAACTGCTAAATTACATGCCCAGAGAAAATATTTGCAAGAGAATTGGGAATTCAACCTTTGTCATCAAAAACACTTTGAAGAAACAACATGCACACATAGATTTTAAACTTCATTTATTGAAACCTGCATTACCACAAAACAGCAAAGCAGAGGAAGGTTTAGTTTTCCACGCAGTTTGATCTCATCAGCACCAACTGTTGAAGACAAAGGGCAATTACATTTAGAATCAAAGTGCTAATACAATATGCCACTGACATGGCTTTAAGTAAATCAGGTGTTGCCCTAAAGACCACAGGCATTTTATTTAGCAAAAAACCCTGAAAAACATCTCATAGGGCACTGATGTGGGATCACTGCGTTAAGGGTCGCCAGTGAGGAGAAGTGGCTGACCCTCTTTGAAAGTGATCCAAAGATGTGAAGTGGCTCCTACCTCTCAAGTCTGGCTGGGAAACCCTTCACTCCAAATCCAAACCTGATATAGAAGAAACAAATTTAACAAACCTGTGCAACCACACATTTAGAGTTTAAGTGCATTTTAGGAAATGTTCCTAATAAATCTGATTAGTGACTCATTAGGATGGGTTTTAATTTTTGGTCACGTCCACAGCAAGTCAGGAACCACATATCCTAAAAGCCTTGGTAATATGACCAAATACATCGTGTTCATGCAACTGGAAATGTTCAAGCACAAAAGACCGAAGCCTTACTTTTTATTTTACAGCACTGCGTGTAAGAACGACGCCCTGCCAGCAATTATTCTTCAATCTCACCATATGGGACCTGTGGGCACAACACAAACAAGACAGGATTATCAAGACACGCTGAGCTACTGAAACAATGTCACAAGGCTTCTGAAAAGGCCAGGTCGCAGTAGGCGGATGTCCTCCCCAGAGCGCATCTTGGATGAGTGTTTGGGTGGGGCATATGGGAGAATTGACAGCACGCCACGGACTAATTCCACACTGTACTAGACAAATAAAATAATTTAAATTCCCATAACACATAGCAGAGTAACCTTTTCTCGTCTGAAATGGTTCCATAAGTGATACTCTAAAACAGTTCTTTCTGTGAACCTACTCCGCTCGTCAGATGCCAGTCGGTTCTGATTGGTCTAGAGTTTACAGCGTGTCAGAAATGAAACGCCATTACCATATCTGAATTTCAGCTCCGGAAGCATCCTCAGCACTAGACAGTGATCTGACGATACTTCCCGACAATTACAAGTAACGATGGCATCCGTTTTCCATATCAATTTCAGCACGAGTCTTCCTTTTTGCGGTGCATACAAAGTGAATTTGCAATGCTAAAAAGGGTTCTCAACACAAATCAAACTCTTCCAATCTCCACTACAGGTTTTAAAAACAAGTAATAGTTTATTTTGGAGACAAATACAAAAGTAACTTTCTGTTTTGATTAATAGTTTGGTAACAATAGAAAATGGTAATTGATATAAGTAGAATTGTCAAAATGTGCAGCCTTGCTTTTTTTTTTAAACAATCTGTTACTTTGTCACGCAGCCCTACTTCAATCATAAACAAATGGAAAATTTGGATTGAATGTCACAGGTCCCGCTGAGCTCATCTTCACTAGACCTACTGCAAGAAAATGATTGGAAGCCAAGTTAGGAACAATACTCTATACTAACCAGTTTTCAAATTAGCAATGAAAACAGTAGGTGTTATTGCAAAGTTGGCCAATATAGAAAGTCACTGGGTATTCAATGCAGTCTACATGCTATATATACTACTCTGAACACTGTCCTATATGGTGTTAACTGACATTTGGAAAATTACTTTCATAATGAGGTCTTGTCTCGACCACTGCCAGGACCAAACAACAAACACATAAGGTCCATTAAGCGCAGGTGTCGAGGTTCTCTAGCACTGGCATTTGAACATTCCAGTCAGACATACAACTGGATGCAGATACCAACAGTGCAGGCTAGTGTGGTTCGTAATAACCCAATTGAACATTACATACCTCTAATCACCACAGGCCGGTGCGCCTCCTAGGGGACATCCTTCAGATCACACCTACAGAGCAGAAATGAACAGATGAGATGTTGCCCTTCACTGTCTGACAAACAAGGAACATCCTTCAAGCTAATTTAATGTACTGCAGTGTTTCCCACAAAGCTAATGGTATTAGCAACATGGGGTAAAGCGATACTACAGACTTTATCTCTGAGGTATTTCCAACGACTAAGCTCTACTGAGAGGGGCCAGTCGGGATAGACCTCATTTAAACAGCTTTCCAAAATCCATTACAGATACATTGAAAAATACTAAGCCTTAGCCGCAATTATCTGACACGTTATTTAATTCGCATAGTTATAGATAATCATTTATTTATCAGCATAGCAACAAACAATAGGAATATATTTAAGTTATATTTAAACAAGTAATAGTGCAACATGTATCACTTTACTTTTGAATAAAGTGGTACAAAGAGCATTTTTTGATAAATTCCAGATTAAGTACATTGGTCTAAGCTGAAATGATAAACAAATTATGTATACATATAAATCATAGAAACTAGACATTTTTAAGCACTACAGTACAAGGAATTTTGATGATTCAGAATGGCACACACTTTTCATGGTTTATAAGAGCAAGTTGAACATTTAAGGCAATCATCATTACAAAACTTCTGATTAAAATATAAATCAATAATAATCCCAATTAAACATTACCTATACTGACTCCGTTACTGTCCACAGGAGGACCGTTTAAGGCGTCTATCCAAAACCTTACAAAAACACAATCAGTATTTTGAAATATGCGAAACATAAAACCAGGCAAAAAAAATTCCCAAATCTAAAACATGTCTCTTCTCAAAAGTAACACTGTTATTTGGTGAGCACAACAGCGGGTTGCAAGAGAAGGGAATTGTAATCTTTGCACTGCACTAGTTCCTAAGCCCACTATCATGACTAGACTGTGACTAGTACTGTGCACTTTATTTTAAAGCAAAGCAACCCAAACCACTCACCATACTGCATATGTCGGGTACAATAGGCTTCAAACCACATGGAGAGTTAACAACGACCTGGAGGGGGAAGGGGGAAAAAATAAGTTAGTCTTCATACACTCAATTTACAGCCGTGATATTTGTGATATCCCAGGCCTCATTGTCATCATTGCAACGGTTCAACAGTGATGAAAGCAAACCTGGTGTTTTTCTAGCCACGCAGATCGAGGAATTTGCCATATTTGAGAAACTCCACTTGTGATGTTCTGCTTGGCAACCTACGAGATCTGCTCAATTATTACAAACGTGTTCCCCACAAGGACCAAATCACCCACAATAGATAGTCGGAGTAAATACTTTAACTCACGGTGTTGATTTATTGAGGGTGATTTTGCACAGGAATCTACAGGAGGACTATTCAACCACGTGGTGCAGTATGCGATACGCTAAACCATAAAAAAACTCCACGCTATAAACGTATTCAAAAGGTAACACATATTACACCGTCACTTCACAATAGAAAACAACCTTGATGAGTGAAACTATGAGGTAAGAACAAATTACCTAGCTGAAGTCAGACACGCTCTCAAGCCAGCTGAATCAGAGGAGGAAGGAAGGAAGAGGAAGAAGAACGTCATTTTTATACTGCACTGCAGCAAAGCAGACTGCAGTGTCTAACTTTACGACATTTTACGGCTCTGCGTTTCTGTAGCAACCGCAACGTTTAGCATATTATTATTAAAACCTGTGATTAAAACCGACAAACGTATTTAGAAATATACTATAAAAATGCGTATTTGTGAAAAAAAACTGTTTAAATAAAAAATATTTACATGGTATCGAGCAAAAATTGAGTTAGAGAGATTTAATTTAGATATTGATTTTTCTTCAACAGAAAAAGGCCATCTTTTTTAATTCAAGGTGAATAATTTTGATATCTGTATGTATTATTCCTATTAAAATAATTATATTATTGTTATTTACTTTTTATTTTGGTAAAAATCCACATACACAAAAGAAATACTAACATATAAATATTGTATACGGTTTGTTGTAATAAAAAGCAAGTAAAACCTATTCAGATCTTATGATTCAGAAAGATCGATCGAACAGGGCTTCCGTATTTGAAACAAGAGCATTTTCCCATTATTTTTATAATAATGGAACAGATATAGAGCTCTATGCCACCTAGATATCATCCACACCTAAACATTAAAATAGTAGCAAAGCAACAACGGCACTATATTATTATTATTATTATTATTATAATTTTGGAAAAGCAAAACATCTCTCAAATACGAGACACGTCACGTGACTTCACGCACTAATTTTACCGCCATTATATTCACGCGAGTTATATCGAAGTAAGTTACTCCTGACCGCTCCTGCTGACCAATAAACCTGTGAGATTGGCATATTTTTATTTATTATGGGGGTTCGTTTTTCAAGAAAAAAAATCCCTTTTGAAGTTGATAGTAGATATAGGTCTGCTATAGCAACTTCTCTACAACTCGGCTGGCTTGGGACGCAAAACGGCAGGACGGTTAGTGTTAAAACGAAAGTAGCTAATTGGGCGAACAAAAGAGCTAGCTAGTATGCTGAATTTAATAATTAAGTAAATAATTATAAAATAATATATAATAAATTAATAATTAAGTTGCTAGCAATGCATGGTGACATTTAGCCGTTTGTAAAATAAAAGCTTGGCTGCGTCATCAAATAACTGGTCACAATTCTCAGATTGCGTTCTTTTAACTAGGAGATGAAATCGTGCCAGCTTGCTCTTTCCCCGAATCTGTTGAACTCCTCAGCTGTAGAAGAGGATTATCTCGGCCTGGAGGAACAACTTCGAGAGGTAACTGTTACTGTGGAAAATATCAACAGTTGTTATCATGTCCAGTCTGGTGTCAAAAGGTATAGCCTACTCTTTTTTTTATATTACGTTAGCTATTTTCTTGTTAAGTTTCTCTGTATGTCACTTCACTTCATTGATTGTTAGTTCCGTTTTAAACCAGGTCAGATGTTCCCATCCCAAATGAAGCTGTGATAAGGTGATAACCTACCCTGGAAATCCAGAGTTCTCGCGAGAGCACAATCTGAATTTGCCTTAAAGGGTACCTATTATGACATTTAAAATGTTCCTAATAATGTTCTGGGAGTCCCTAACAACAGTTTTGCATGCATGCAATGACAAAAAAACACTTTGCATTTATGCAAAAATGCATTTATTTTTACCTGATTTGCTCACCGACTCCCTAATGATTCGTTTGACGACTCATTTGTCCAAACCCCTCCTTTGCGTGACGCTAATCGGCGGTGATTGGTCAGATGACCCAGTCAGTTATATTTTGCGTTAGCCCAAAGCTTAAACATATTGATAAAGCACTGCAGTACTACAATACACTTCACATAATTTCACATATTTCAAAAAACAAAAAAAATGACATCGGAGACCTAGAAGCTGCTGAGCCTAACTCTCACTCTCTCACACACACACGCACACACACACACACACACACACACACACACACACACACACACACACACACACACACACACACACACACACACACACACACACACACACACACACACACACACACATAAAAGCAACAATTATTAATAGTACTTACAGGTTGTGATTCGGAGGAGGAAGCTGATCCAAATAAACTTGGTATTGAACGTTCCTTCAGTATCAGCCGACTCGCGAATACACCATAATCCACACAGCATTTGTGTTTGTGAAGCGATGGTCATTAAAATAACGCGAACACAGCTCAAGGTGGCTTTACTTGTGTGGTATAGTTGTAAATATAAACTCTAGCCACTGAGTCTTCACATGCTTGTCCCTGGGCAGTGAAAAAAAAGTTTGCTTTTGATTCGCACTTCAGAACAGAGTCTCGTCGACATGTTGTTGTCAGGTTTCTCTGTCTGCTCGGCGCGCGCACTGAGTGGGCGTGTCGAATTCAAATAACTTGTACAAGTGACGTACGAAAGTGCATCGTTCGTCTATCGATTCATATCAGCGACTCAGGGTCGACTCTTACTTTTGAGAGACAATAACTTTGTATACGGTGAACTTTCATATTTAAAACTTTGCAGGATGTTTTTTTTCACTTAGATCTATGTTACACACTACATGAAAGGTAATTTTCAAAATTCCATGATAGGTACCCTTTAATCTTTCGGATTTGAGTCTGGATTTCCAGGATAGTGATAATCACCTGCATCTTCTCCATTCTGCAGTCTGGTCGGCACTATTCAATATTATCACTACAAATAAGACCAAATATACATCTCTTTTTATATACTTATTCATATCAGCAGTATAGAGTGAGATTGCAGAGTGTCTTCAAGGTGAGAAATTAACAGGTATGGCCTAGTTAGTTTAGGTCTAATCTGCATAATAAGAATGTCAGTTTCAAAATTTGGAATACTATTTGAATAAAGGGTGAATCATTTTTGCTGTGATTATTATGCTTCTAGCATGTTATATGTTATACAGTTCTTCTAATCCTAATTGATGGAGTGTGAAGCTTTTCATGTATTAAACAACCATGTAGGAAGACGCATCATGGCCATATTCCAGGAGGACAACGTCAATATTCATCAGGCTCAAATTGTGAAAGAATGGTTTGGAGGGAGCATGAAGAAACATTTTCACACATGAATTGGCTTCTCTGAGTCCAGACCTTAAATTCATTGAAAGTCTTTGGGATGTGCTGGAGGAGACTTTACAGAGTGCTGGACTCTTGCATTGTCAATACAAGATCTCGACAAAAAACAAATATGTTGGAAATATATGTTGTGATGTTATTTACATCAAGAGGTGCATCGATATTTGGTCAAGAATGATCTTGTATTGACAAAGTTAAAGGACTTTAATTCCAAACAGCTACTTTTTTTGAAAACATGAAAACAACCATTTGTGAAAACTGAATAGAGATTGCCATACTGTCAAAGGATTTGTGAGTAATATTAGAGAACAGAAGAACCCGGTCAGATAAAGGCTTATTAAAGGAGGTTATCACTGTCAAACAAATTAATTGCACAAAGAGGGCCGCTATAAAAAGCCACTGTTGAGCAGCAAACAGGTATTTGAAGCTGCTTTTGTCTCTCTTCACGCAGGCTGCATTTCAGCCACCTCTAACCAAAGCTCACGGAGAGAAGCGTTTACAGTGGGTGTAGAAATACACGGAGACTCATTTTTAAATAGTTGTACACCTACCCTAAATGTGTATTGTTGCACTTATCTTATAGGGTGCTGATGTCTCATGTGGTGACGAGCGGCGCCGGACACCGTTACATGTGGCAGCAGGAGAGGGCTATGAAGGCACTGTTCGCTTCTTGCTGCAGCAGGGAGCAGACGTGAATGCCGCTGACCGTGAAGGAACAACTCCACTTCGAGATGCCATATACGCCAAGTACTCGTCACATTTGTGTGCTTTTTACTGGATATATACATTGCAACCCAGGGTCAAAAATGATCTTTTCCATTCAGGAGCAATATTTGCCCCCCCCCCCCCCCCCCCCGGAATTGATTTACAGGGGTGTTTTTACCTCAATTTTTATAATTACCTTCTGTGTTGTCTTTTATGTCAGACATTTAAGTTTAGCCAATTACTTCAATCACTCAGAACACTATAACAACAACATTTTATCAACATCAACAGAAGCCATCTTTACTCTGAAAAGGTGGAACAGAAGCTGCATATGACATGGCATGTTTATAATGCTGCTCATGTATTTACACTACAATTGCCTAATATACATTTTAAATTGAACAGGAACTAATTACATGGTTGGGCTTCAATTTTATGATAAAATCATATTTATTATTTACCCTTTTTGGTAACACTTTATTTGAAGGGGTGTGCATAAGACTGACATGGCACTGTCATTAACATGACATAACACCTGTGATAAACATGAAGGAGTCTTTATGAATGTTTATGACTGTTGTCATTAAGTGTCATTCGGTAAATTATGACACTTTTAATGCAAAGTTGACATTGTTTAAAATGTCTTTGTTATGGCAACTTGACATTAACAAAGATAGAAATGTCTTTATGACAACTTGACATTAACAAAGATAGAAATGTCTTTATGACAACTTGACATTAACCAAGAAATCATAACCTGTCAACCTGTCACAAATATGTCATAACAGGTCTAATTATCAAACTTAAAGTAGTTATTTAGCTTTGCGTTGACATTACATTACCCTGTCATATGTGGTTGGTTTTGACTTTGGCCGTCATGACACCATTATAACTGTGTTTACTTGTCCTCAAGTAAAGTGGAACACATTGTACTAGTTATAAAGATGTCATTAAGGGTTATTACACTGTCAAATGCTTTAACAACAGTGTCATTAATATTTCGGTAACGCTTCCTTTTATAGTTACCTATGTAAATACTATGTACTTATTTTAGTAACTACAATTACTGGGTAATAACTAGTACTAACTCTGAACCTACCCCTAAACCTACCCCTGTTCCATGTACTTACCTTATATTAGCCAGTACTTTCTAGGTAAGTACACTGTAAGTACTGTACTGTAAAAGGAAGCGTTACCAATATTTCCCCTTACCTCAAGTAAAGTGGAACACGTTAGACTAGTTATAATTTAATTTAGTCTTATGCACACCCCTTCAAATAAAGTGTTACCTGATATTTTTCTTTTGATATTGTAATAATCAGGGCTGCACTTACCTTTTTTGGTCTGGTTCTCATGTGAGCAACTGGAGATTCTGCTTGGTCCTCACACTTTACGCGGCACACTTATCCTTCAAGCTGTCATCATCTCTTTCCTCCTGACTGCTTCTGCTCCCCTCACTTTTGTCTTTTCTCTTTAACATGGTAGATGATGATGATAATGTTTTTTTTATTGTATTAACATTAATGGCACAGAAAACCGCAGGAATATTAGGTTGCTGTCACTTTAACAGCGCATGCACAGACCGAACATACTGACACACATCCGGTTTCTTTTTCACTTATGAGACATAACCAAGAGAATACTTGCCGAGACGGGTATTTTGACAATTTGTGTGTGTGTGTCGGTTGAAGCGCAAGTAAATGCGAAAGAGGAATCCATTTCTTCAGCTGTGCGCACAGATAACAGCGCACGAGCGTTCTTCTTCTGCGTTTAAAATCATTTGAATGTGTAAATTGGCAAGAAAAAACATGTCCAAATAATACACTTTCACTCTATGATGGTTAAACTTAGCAGTTAATCCTCGAATCACATGTGTGCCAAACTGTGAAGCCTGGTACGTACAGATCATGGATCAACTGCGATCCCTTGCACCGTTAATAATTTATAAACACGCTGGTACTCAAAAGCGCTTCCCTCTATGTTTTCTGCTGCGCATTGTTTATTTTGACCATGCATGCCATGTGCACCAGTTATGTGCACCCCTGGGAATGATTATTAATATGGACTAATAGAACACATTAAAATGTTATTGTGTTCGGGGAAATGGCACGTCACATTCTGGCTACACAGACAAAAATGTTTATTGCAAATTAGTTTATTGCTTTTTATGCGTTCGAAAATCAAGGCTTCATATTGGTTATTTTAGTAGCTTGAAATACAAAATTTTATTCAAACTGGGTCTGGGAATAAATTATATACAGAAAGAGAGCAAAAAACACAGAAGCAGTCCATGTCTTCAGTCTAGCGTGCGTTTAGGCACTCTCTCAAAAACTCTCGTTACAAAAAGTGAAGCTGTCTACACTACAAAATGAATCTCTTACTTGCATAGTATCTGATCTTGGTTGTTTAAAGGGATAGTTCACTTTGAAATTAATTTTTGATATGTTTTAGCTTACCTCAAGGGCATCCAAGATGTAGGTGTCTTTGTGGCCGCAGTATTTTCAATTTTGATATTTTTAGGTCAACCCGTTCTTGTCTGTCAGTCATATAATGCAGGCAATAGGGAACCACCTTAAAAAGCATACACAGAGAAGTCCAAATTAAACATGATTTAATGACTCGTAAACGTAAGTACACATTGATGACCTAAGACACGAAACGAGTGGTTTTTGTGAGAAAACGAACAGTATTTATATAGTTTTTACCTCTTGTAAACACAGCCACGTCCAAGTGATCTGAGATCGCGAGCGCTTCGTTTCTTTCCGGAAAGCACCGGAAGTGAAACCTTGCGCGTGTACGTCACTCATTGTTTACACAGAACAGAGATTGTAGGTAAGACTGCTAATTAAAAGGGTACTAATTTGCGCTTATCCGGGATGTTTAAACCGTCGTAAATGAAAACAATTACAAAAAAATAAAAAAATAAAACAATTGTATGAGTGACGTACACGCGCGAGGTTTCACTTCCGGTGCTTTCCGGAAAAGACCGAAGCGCTCGCGATCTCAGATCACTTGGACGTGGCTGTTTTACAAGAGGTAAAAACTATATAAATACTGTTCGTTTTCTCACAAAAACCACTCGTTTCGTGTCTTAGGTCAACAATGTGTACTTACGTTTACGAGTCATTAAATCATGTTTGATTTGGACTTCTCTGTGTATGCTTTTTAAGGTGGTTCCCTATTGCCTGCATTATATGACTGACAGACAAGAACGGGTTGACCTAAAAATATCAAAATTGAAAATACTGCGGCCACAAAGACACCTACATCTTGGATGCCCTTGAGGTAAGCTAAAACATATCAAAAATTAATTCCAAAGTGAACTATCCCTTTAAGATGAGAGAATACCTCCTGTATGATCAAAACGGCCTTTTCAGCTGTGACCATCTAAACTCCTCTGATTGGTCATTGCATTTATAAGCTGTACAGAAACATGTTTTTTTTTTATGTATAATGGTTTAAATCTCAATGTGGCAAAAAAACAAACCAAACTGATGCTACGTGTGCAGATCTAAATGTTATGCTGCAGTTGACACTTTTTATTCATCATCAAATTTCACTTTAATACTGACAGACAATAGATTTTTTAATTGTGACATTTTTGCCCCAAGTCCCCATGAAGTACCCTGTTGCATATCCACATTAACTGATTCAACTTTTAAATCAATAGGAGTCTGGTGGTGGTGAAGTTATTAGTTTCAGCAGGAGCATATTTGGACAAATCCTCAGAGGAACTTGGGGCTGAGATGTGCCAGTAAGTGGGATTTATGTTTTTATACTAAGGTACATTTAAGGTAAGGGTTCACTCTAAGCAAGGAGAGTCTGCTTTTAGCTACTATGCCAGCCGCAGCTGGAACCAGCTTCCAGAAGAGATCAGATGTGCTCCTACAGTAGTCACATTCAAATCCAGACTCAAAACACTTCTGTTTAGCTATGCTTTTACTGAATGAGCACTGTGCCACTGTTCGTCCGACTGTTTTTACTGTACTTTATTTTATTTTTTATTCTAAACTGTTTTAATTATTCTTATTTGTTTTGATTATTTTATTTTCTCCTATGTAAAGCACTTTGAATTACCATTGTGTATGAAATGTGCTATATAAATAAACTTGCCTTGCCTTGCCTACATTTTACAAAAGAAAGCACTTGATATAAGGTATCAGTCTGACGTGGCGAATATGTTATAGCTTAACTATATAACAATAATTGTAGTCTTTATGGATTTGGATTGTGCTTGAATGTGGATTGTGCTTTTCAGTCTTGCATCTCTTGGAGACACAGAACAGATGGAGGTGTTGAAGGAGACTGGAGTCAGTTTGAATGTTTCTGATGTTCACGGTCGAACTCCCTTACATGTGGTGAGGCTTTCTCAGAAATGTTAAGTAAATTTTGTTCCTATAAAGAGCATTTAAGCTCGGCTCATCTTCCTTCATTTGCTTTAATAGGCGGTGTGCACAGATCAACCTGAAATGGTGAAGTTCTGTATCAGCAATGGATCCGATCTCGAGGTATGGACACAAAAGATTTAAAAGCAATTGTTTATCTGCCAAGAGTTTGGACACACATCATTTTTTATTATTATTACTATGTGAGTTGGGTATATTCGGTTGTTAAGTCTGACGTCACGCGTGACGTTTAGCCTCTTCCGGGCCCAAGCGCTCCGCTCGTCTTTCAGATCCTAGACTACATAAAACCTTTTCTTAAAGGGCTTTTTTCGCTTCAGTGCCAGTGGGTGTTACTTGGGATTAATGGATAGCACCCACTGGCGCCAAAGTTTCTTCATTCGTTTAAGATTTGTAACTTACCTAATCAACTGCCGCCATTTTCTCTTATCTTTCTCGTCACAGGGAAAGCGGTAGATGACAGTTAAATGTCACTTGTTTTTTTTAACTCCGATCTATTTAAACAACACGGGAACACGTTAAAACTCCGGCGAAAGCGGTAGGTAGGTAGAGAGGACCCGGCCTTTGGACCCGGAAACAGTATTATCGGAGAGCGCTTACGTCACGACTTAACAACCGGATAGTACCTATACTAAGTAGGGATGCATGATATAGCCACCATATCAGTACCGGTGGATATATGTTCATTTTTAATGTTATCGAGCCAAAACAAAATTTGGCAGATATATTAAAGTCGGTAAATAATGGATGCATGCTGGGATGCTTTTCCATTAGTCTTGAGGCAGTTCCCATATATGCTAGGCACTTTTGACTACTTTCACTCTGTATGAAATTGAAATTTTATTTTGTTGGGAAAGTCATACTGTAAGTAGGTACAATTTATTTAGTCTCCAAACATTAAAAGCCTTTCGATATAAAGTTTTTTTAGCTAATGAGAAATGTGCCAGATGTGTCCAAACTTTTCACTCTTGGTACTGTAAGGATATAAAGCATCACTCTGGGTGTGTTCACACTTGTAGTTCAGTTCACTTGGTTTGTTAGCCTACAAATGATGGTATTTTGACCAGCTGAGAACTCGACGAGCTTATAAAATGTGTAAAGGAGTCAAAACTGGGTCAGGAATCCCTCTGTCACACACTCAAATGAAGATCTGCTGCGAGGAGACGTGATTCTGATTCCTGTACCGAACTGTGATGGGCAAAATCGAGACTATGATGAGAAAAAACAGGTATGCTTGAGCAGAGCGAGATCTCGGTCCGCTTGTTTGGTGCGCACCAGGGTTCGTTTTAATCTAACTAAAAATGCCAACTGTGAACACACCCTCTATCTCTTTGTATTTGAATGATTAAAAATGACACTACTTCAATCTTCTCTGAAATAACAGCAAAGAGACAGGTTGAACAACAGGCCTGTAGAGGATGCTCAGAGACTAGGCTTACAACACTTGGTGAAGCGGTTGAGTCTTCAGGCCCAGCGGCTCAACCAGGCCACAGAACAGTGAGGAACAGCAGCTGTCTGTACTTGTCGAGGGTTCAAAGGTTAAAGTTTATTGCCATGGGCTCTTTCAGATCATTAATTCTGATTTTTAAAAGCATTGTTTCATAAGGATGGAAAAAAAGGTAATGTGAACTTTTTGTTTTAGGTGTTTTTAGAACAACTAAAATTGGTTAATGAAACAATAAAGCATTCCTGACATTATTAATTTTGTTTAATCATTTGTATTCAATATTCTGTTTTTTAAAACAGTTCCAAGAGCACTGTTTATTTCCAGTTTGATATTAATCTCCAAGACAAAAAGAGTTGAACTCATTTTCAGATGTTTATTTGATATGGGTTTCCAGTTCTGAACATGTAAATAGCAAATATCATTTGCCATAGTAAAAAACACAGATATAAGATATAATACTTTAAAGTTGGACAAAAAATGAAAGTAAAATACAGATTCTGGTGTCTGACGGCACTTGATAATGACATTATACTGAAACTCTTGATGCTTTCAGGTGGTTCGTCATATTTTGCGACTAAAGATCATATAAATATGGTTTAAATAAACATTCAAAGAATGCATGAGCAATGTAAGTTGTACAGTGAGTGCGGGAGAAAACAGCCAATCGGTTTCTTTTGTTAGTTTGAACGTTTAGCACTACCAGATGCCAGAATCTGAAGTTATACGGGTATCCTCCACCTCCGCCATCACGGCACGATCACACAGTGTAAGTGTGTCTTTAAGAGGCATATTCCAAGAGACAAGGTTTTAACAGTGTAACACAGACAAGAATATAACTTATGCCATGTGCGTCATATTATTTCCATATTAAAAGCTGATATCAATCTAGGAATCTTTGTAAAGTGAGCGGTGCAAAAACACACGATTACAAAAGAAAAGGCACGATAATTCGGCCATTCGGTGCAAGGTGAACCAGGAGGAAAAATATATTGACTTCATCAGAGAACCACTAGAATATGCAAACAATTGCCTGAGAGTTAAAAATGATCAAAACAAGACAAGATTTATTTTTTGTAACATGCAGTCACATGTCCAGTCAATGGAGCAACCTGACGGGCAATGCGATAGCGTTCAAAAGTACAAAAACGGTCTGAAAAGGAAGGCTGACATTCTTGTAGCATCCGAGAGCAGGAACTGTCTTTTTACAGAGAAGAACAGCAGTATCAAACATTAAGCAAAGTTATTTTAATGACAGCCCAAGAACATTGCATGCATTTTTATGCCATAGAGTTTTTGTACAAAAGCAAAAAGATTACAAAAATGTCACAGGAGTGGCTTGCACAATGAGAGCGATAAGGTTGCTCAGTTGGTGAACACATACCGTAGGCTGTGTATACAGGAGTTTCAATGTGTTTCAACTAATGGCCAACAGCTGAAGTCTATGGAAGCTTGTTTCTGCCGCTGAATACAAAATAAAAAAGGTAATTGGGATTTAATTTCACAATTCAGACCTTTTTTTTTTTTTTCAGAAATTCAATTGCGTGAAATAAAAGTTGGAATTGTGAGATAAAAAGTCCCAATTACTTTTAATTTTTTTTTATTCTGTGGCGGAAACAAACTTCTATAGAAGTCTGATCTCCAATGTAGAGTTAAAAAATAAATCTAACAAAACAAACAAACCATTTTGTCAAACATACAGTAATATAATATCTACAAAACCCACCAACGGCATGCCAAATATAATACAGAAAGGTTAAAATAATACATTGGTTATATTTTAATATCACAAAATAACACAACTTGATGAAATGCACAAAATTAAAAGAAACGTATTAAATGACTTTAAAACGGCATTTAAAAAAATATATTAAGTCATCTTTAAAATGCTCAAAGGAAGAATAAGATAAACATGCTATTAATAATTCTCAAAACAATAGTAACTTGTAAAAGTTTGTCAAGTCCACTTTAGAATAAAAGATGTTATGTATGGATTGGGCTTGGGCACAGTGTTTCATCTGAAAATCAATAACTAATGTTCAAGCAAGAGTTGTATAAGTTTTCCATAATCCATGGTCTTGAATTCTAGTATAGTGCCGTTGTGTTTCCTCTGTGTAAACAGGCCTCTGATTTCTCTAGGAAAAAGCCTGAAACTCTGCGGTGTGATTTAACGTCCATTTGCAGTAGACTCACTAGGAGGTCATTCAATTTAATAAAAAAAAGAAGAAAATATTTTAATTTAAAAGAAAACTTTTTTAAATTGTATGCATTTTTTAACCTCCACTGACAAATCCTCTCAATCATCAGTTTTACAGTGTATGCCCTGGCCTCAGAAAGGTTTTAGACTGTATTCTAGATGTAAACAATCTTGTTTTGAAAAGTGTATTTTCAGAGCCCATTTGCTGCCATGATGCATACGCGTAATAATACATTTACTGAGAGTTAACATCTGTAAACAGCATTCTTGAATACACATAAAACCTAGCCAAGAAAATGGAGAAAGAGAGCAGTAGAGTGTGGTTAAGTATTTGAAGACAGTAACGGGTCTCTCGTCGGCTGTGGGAACAATATCTCCATTTTCAATGAGGTTGTACAAACACAGGTTGATTAAAGACCCTTATATAAGCCCAAAAGCCACATCAAGCCACACAATCAGACTGCAAGCTCAACACCAGGACAAGTACAAGAGATGGAGCTGTGTGTTAGTTGGGATCAGATACTGGCACCCATCTCTAAATCAGTGTTGATCTATCCATCACAGGCTGCTGGGCTTCATGTAGGAACGGGACGGGACGGGGCGGGAGCCTTTCAGTCATTGTACCCTGAACCAGGGAGTTCATTGGTTAACGTGTGCCAGCGCTCGATTTTCTTGTCCTTGTTTTTCAGACAGTCAAACCAGTGTTTTAGCCTCTCGCCGTTGGCATTTATACCTAAAGAGACTCCACCTGGAGAAAAGGTGGAAAAGCTCATTAAAACAGCCAAAAACAACCAAAGGTCAGAAGTTCCCTCAACTATAAGGATAACCTACTGGAGAAAGTTTAGGCCAGTTGACACACTTAGCAGTATGGCCGAATGGGAAGTGAGCCTCCCTATGCCCTACTCACTCATGAATGGGGACTTTAGATGGAGCAGCGCACTTGTGTGTTTAATGTAGCCGTTTTTAACACACTTTGTGAAGGAAGCAATTTAAGACAACAATTTCCTCATTACCTTAACCTGAAATATTATCATGAAAACATAGCGTGGTGTCAGTAAGACCATTAGCTGTTCTAACAACATGAATTTTATATTTTAGTTAATGTACAGTTCTTGTCTTGTTTTGGGGTCTAATGGTTAGAGAATCAGACTGGTAACCCGAAGGTTGCAGGTTCGATTCTCAATACCTGCAGGTGCTCTTGAGCAAGGCTCTTAACCCTCCATCACACCGCGGTGAACGACTGCCTGCCCACTGCTCCTGGTGTGTGTGTGTTCACTAACTTCAATGGGATAAATGCAGAGGACAAATTCCAAGTATGGGGTACCATATTGGCCTTCCGCTGTCACACTTTTCATTTCTATAATTGTTGCAAATATACAGTTTTAAAATATGCTATGTATGTTTGCATACGTTCCCTCTCTGCTCTCAACTTTGCCGTCTCTTGTTTGGACCCAGCAGGCAGTTGCATTTACGCAACACATCTACTGTTAAACACCTTTCTTATCTATGAAACTTATTTAAAGGGATAGTTCACCCAAAAATGAAAATTAAGTCATTATTACTCACCCTCATGTCGTTCCAACCCCGTAAGACCTTCGTTCATCTTCGGAACACAAATGAAGATGTTTTTGATTAAATCTGAGAGCTGGGTCACTCCTCCATAGGCTTCCTAAGGGATTGAAACTTGACGGCCCAGAAAGTCATTGAAGAAAATGTTTAAATATTTCATGTGCCTACAGTGGCTCCACTAAAAGTTTATCAAGCGGCGAGAATACTTTTTGTGCGAAAAACAAAACAAAAATAAGACGCGCTCAGTAAATAGTAGTAGAAGAAGAACGTCCTCATCTCAGTTCTCGCGCATGCGTCGTGGAAAAACTCTCGTCTAGCCCCACAAGGAAGTAATGGAATAGTCGAATAAAGTCGTTATTTTTGTTGTTGTTTTTTCCGCACAAACAGTATTCTCGTCGCTTGATAAACTTATAGTGGAGCCACTGTAGGCACATGAAATATTTAAACATTTTCTTCAATGACTTTCTGGGCCGTCAAGTTTCAATCCCTTAGGAAGCCTATGGAGGAGTGATCCACCTCTCAGATTTAATCAAAAATATCTTCATTTGAGTTCCGAAGATGAACGAAGGTCTTACGGGGTTGGTACAGCATGAGGGTGAGTAATTAATGGCTTAATTTTCATTTTTGGGTGAACTATCCCTTTAAACTTACTTTGGATGCATGACAAAAATGTGTGTAATTGAATTATCCTGTTTATTAGTTAACTCGAACTCTGCCGCCATAAAATGAATCGCAAAGACTCGCCACCCTGATTCACATGACCATGAGCGATAAAATTACTTCTTTGAAGTTACCGTCGCATGTTCGCTTCACTAACAGACTTGTGGAAGCGCCCTTCGTGAAGGGATTCGGTCAATCACTTTAATTCGGGACGCCCCTACAAATGGCGTCCCCTTCCTGAAGTGCCCTTCAAGGGTGCAGAATTCACCTATTTGATCATACACACTTCTGCTTGCTAATTCATGTCAGGTGGATAAAATTAACTGGCTGGCTGACACAGATGAAGCTTTGTTGAAATTGCAAGAATGGCTTGTGATCAGTATGAATGGGTTGAAAATGTTTTTCCTTGTATGTCAACATTTATTAGCGGTAATTTTTAGCAAAATAATTTATTGCCACTTGAACTTTACTGTATAACTATAGTGTAAATTTGTGTATAATATATATTTTTTAACATTTTTTACGGTAATAAAACATAAATGTAAAAATTAATACATTTACAATAAGACATTTCATATTAGAAATATAAATTTAAGTACATCTAAATTGGGGCAGAGCAAGTAGAAACTCCTGGCCTGACCAGATAAGCAGAAAGAAAATCTTTACTGAGCCCTGGGACTATATAACCTTTGGCAGTAACATACAATTCACCACAAACCGTGAAAACAAATAATACAAATATAGCATTCAATTAATATAATAAAAATGAAAGTTTAAGTTTAACAAGACTTGTACAGTAAATAGGTCCTACCAATGAAATCGTTGGATTTGCCGATGTCATAGTCCCAAACGGTCACCTCCAGGGTCTTTTTACTGAGGTCAGCGTACTTGATCTCGTAGAAAAACTCCTATCATAGAAGAATGGAATTAGCGGTTATAAACACAACTGTGCGTTAGACAATCAGGCATTGCTCAGGTGAATCTTACTTCATTGAATTCAGGGTTGAGGGTCTTCTTTTTGACTGTTGTCTTGTGCTTTGATTTTTTGTTCTCATCTGGCTTGAGATACCTGAAATACATTGGTGATATTGAATGAAAGAATCGTTTAGTGTGATCATGTCTCACTTTGGGTTAAGTTGTCTTTCTACTAATTTGGCACAGGCTTACTCTTGATGCACAGGCAGAAAAACTAGCACACATTTGAAACATGTCTTATGCATCAAGTCAATATGACCACGAGAGGGCATTGCAGCTCTTGTATATAACATTTGGAGAGCTGAAAGAAAAAGCCATGAAAGGATACACAAGGTTCATCACAGGATATTTCCACCATTTGCTCAAGGAGCTTTCTTAAATAAATGAAAGATTCACTTGACAAAAACCTGACTTCGAGGTCATTAAATGTCTCTTTCTGGCTCTATCCCTGCGAGTCTTCATAATGAGGGTCCCTTGCTCTTTACCAAAGACCACCAGATAAGCAGACAGCCAATAGACCGATTAAAGAAGATCCAGGCCGTGAACTGCCTCATAATCACAGCCTGTGTCTTATATTGTACAAGCAATAATAGAAATTCCCTCTCATTTATTTGATCATCTAGGGGATCTGTTAAATATGAGTAAAAAACGGAAAAAAAGTGATAACAGTGATGTCCGTAGACATTTAAGGTAAAAGTGAATCTTGTGAAAGGCTCGCTTTCCCTCTTATTGTTAGAGTTTTCCTGGAGCTCCTGACATTTGCTCCTGTTACGCTGTCTCTATAGTCAACAATAAGTGAATCCGCAGTTCTCTTTCTCTATATAAAAATGAACACGCCTACTTTTCAATAAAAAGAAACTCGTTTCCTTCCTAAAAAGGTGGACGTCATCAACTACTATCAATCTGGAAAAACTGCTTTGTGCATAGACGGGAAAAACAGGAACGACACAATGATTCGAAAATAGCAGACGGAGACGAAATGACACAAATACACAAGATTTGCAGGAGCAGAAACAACAAATGAATCATTTCATATTCAAAGCTTTTGTAGAGACAGAATCAAGCTGGTGAAATTGACCAATGGTTGCACATGTAAGAAACAAAACCATAGTGCCCGACCGCTATAATCCTCAATGAATGGTTTGATTCAGGAAGTGAGAGAGTTGAGAGCTCAAATCCCTTCTGTGTGCTGAAGCGGAGATCATTGCTTCATTTAAACCAACACATCCCAGTCCTCAAATACAGAGAGATTTGCATTTCTCCATATCAAAGACTCATTCTCAGCTCATGACTGCACTGGTATATCACCCGTTGACATAAATGCTTGTGTTTGGCATGGATGAATAGACGTGCCAAAGGTTTACTTAAAAAATACCTATACATTGTCGGTAATCATTTAGCAAACACTGTTATCCACAGCACCTTAATGCTAAATTGATTTTTGGCGTTAAGTGCCTTGTTCAAAAGCTCACTCGTGTGGGATTACACATCAGCACCTTAAAGTCAACATCATCAAAATTTACCCCTTTTTTTAGTGTATTTTATTGTTCTTTTTTTGCATGATTAATCTGTGCAAAGGTTTAATGTTTTACTATTTTTTAACTTCCCGATTTGTTTAAGGGGTCCTATTATGCTTTTTTTCTTTAGTGTGTAATGATGCTGTTTGAGCATGAAAACTGTCTGCAAAGTTACAAAACACAAAGTCAATATCAGTAAACACTGTTTCTGAAATCCCTGAAACTCATCAAATTGTAGTCTTGAGTTTTCTTCCGGGAAAGAAACCACGCACCCGGTGACGTATGATGAATGAATGAATGAATGAATGAGGTATTTATATAGCGCTTTTTTATGTACTACTGTACATATCGGGTCTCTCCTCAACCACTCAACGGCATCCACAGTACAGCGGCGCCAGTGCGCTCACCACACACACCAGCTATAGGTGGAGAGGAGAGAGAGTGATAGAGTCAGTTCAGTGGATGGGGGTTATTACGAGGCCATGATTGGCAAGGGCCAATGGAGGGAGTTTGGCCAGGACACCGGGGTTACACACCTACTCTTTAGAAGAAGTGCCATGTATTTTTACAGAAGGACGGGTCAACAACCGATGGATAGAACCAACTTTTATCACGACTTTAAGCCTGGAGAACCCACGGGGTCAAATTTGGCCCCTGTTAATTGCTGCTACCCAAAATAATAATAAATTAAAGCTGCTAGCAGCATTTATCGGTGTTCAAGCAATTAAGGTTGTTAAGGCAGTTAAGCTCAAAAGCATCAAAAGGCATTAAGTTTTATTTGGTAAGCATTTATCCACTGACATCATAGATGAAATAGACGATTTACAACTAATACAGGCAATTTACCATAGGAAATACATGCTTTTTAAGCTTTTTACAGGTATAGCGCCACCTATGGTCCAATGTCCATAAAACTATGCATGCTTGTTAATGATGTTATGTCACATATGGTCACCAATTTTTGTAAAGTTCTGAGTATTTATTTATGATTTATAGGCTTTTCGGTGGTGTAAAAAGCTTGATTCTAAAAAAAGCTTGATTCACCTTTTGTCCAATCTCCATGAAACTCTGCATGCTCCTTCAGCATGGTATGACACATATGCTCATCAATTTTGGTGAAGTTCTGACTTTTTTTGTAGGATTTATAGGCTTTTGACCGTATTTGGTCACGGACCATTTCCTAAATGACCATGTTATGGCCAACCAAATGCAGATTTCAACATTTTTTCGATAATTATTGATATTCAGACTCCAGAGAACATTTCTGCACTGGTCTGGTTCCGATTGGGAAAAAACCCAGGGACTAGTTCGCAAAAGTAGGTTTTGAACAAAATTGGCTATAACAAATTTTTTTTGCTCCAAATCGAAATCCGAGATATACATCTTGTTCGTCTTGAGCCAGGGGTCACAGTGGTGTAAAAAGCTTGATTCTAAGTCAAACGGTATAGGAGTTATGAGCGATTTAGTACTTTTGGTTGCTGTAGCGCCACCTATGGGCCAAACGGGTCATACTCTGATAGGTTGTCCCCATATTTGAGGCCTACCATCTGGGCGAGTTTCAAGTCTCTAGGCCTTACGGTTTGGGCTGCACGATGCGTTTTAGGTTTTTTTTTTTTTTCAAATAGCAAATACAATAGGTTTTCAGCACTAAAGTGCTTGAACACCTAAAAATAAAAAATAATAATTTAACTTCAGAGCGCCACTTCTGGCCACTGCATAGAGACACCTAGTGGATGAATATTGAACTCACAAGTTTTTGTTGAGCTGTACAAACAAAATCGTCTTCTCAGCAAACCTGCAGTTGGTAAAATTTTATTTTTTTTGTTAATCTATTTAGTATTAGCTTGCAGAATGCCTATAAGTATGTTTTATTTTTTTTTGGATAAATTAGCGACTCTGAGCTAGTTCAAAAAACAATGGGCCAAAAATGACCCTCTGGGTGTATGGGTTAAACAAATGTCGGGTCAAAAATGACCCTTTGGTTCTTTGAGTGACTTTGATGGAAAATGGTGACAGTCCTGTATTTGACTAAAGCCTTGAAATAATTTCATTTGTATAATATATTTTACTAAGTTACCTCAGTAGTACAGGGCCAGAGACTAATACAGTAGTATATCTTTTCAGGGAGTATGGCCACTCCGGCACTGTGAAAAATGTGCAATTCCTCTCTGCATCAACAAAAAAATAAATTGTTTCAAAGACTACCACAATTTCTAGTGTGAGTTCCTCTCCCTAGCAGAACAGATTTTTGGATAAGCAAAGACCCATGGTGTTAGTTTTTTCAGGTAGTGATTTTGGCCTTGTGTTCTTGTTTCCATTGGCCAAAGTGTTTGTACAGTTGAAATCCAGTTCTAACATGCAACAAATAAAGCAACAGAAAAAAAAACATTGTTTAATGTAGCTGTGTGGTTGACTGATTATTTTCCTAAATTTAACAAAAAGAATTTGTTATTGTGATTTTTAAAAATAATACACCTAAAGCCCGATGGGTCAAATTTGGCCCTAATCCTAAATTAGGGAATAAAGGGTTCAAATTGAAAAAGTGGATATTTTGGTGTTCAGTGAACTTATAGCAGTAATTTAATGCATTGTTCATAATTTTCCAAAGAAGAAAAGGGTTCTTGGGTTCTCCAGGGTTAAACTGTGACAGACCTTTCCAAAAGGTAAGGAAGACGAAGGGTCAAACTCGTAATAATCATCAGGGTCCTGTGGTATATCTAGGTCAGGAAAATCTCTTGCACATTATTTGTAATTTTTAGAAAAACGTTTTGACTTCAATGCATGAAAACGTCGTGTCTAATTGTTATACCACAGATTTGAGTCGACTAGATTTCCTTTGATATCTGTGATTTACATACTCTTATATGCACGGATCTTCTATTCCACAAAACATACGTTTTCACTAAATCAATGTGGATTCCGATTATTGTAGTACCTCTGCACATGAACAGTTGTGTTGTGCTTTTGGTGCAGAAAAAAACATGTTTTACAAATGAGATTTCAACATACAGAACAGTGAAAAGACAGATGATAGAGAGAGTTATGAATTACGTTTTAACGTAGGGGTCAGAGAAGCCGTTGGCATCCATGGCAGCGAGATGGGCACAGCGGATGATGCCAACCACTAAGCCAGACTTCTGAGAGCTGTACTTCAGCGAGATCATGATGCGCCCTCGCTCCTCCAGAGACTTGTCATCCGTCTTGTCAATCTGTGTAAACACACAAATAGAAAACAGTCAGTCCAGCTTCTAAGAACTATACAAAAAGATGGATGTAGACTACATAATACAAAGAAATATATTTTAAGTATTAAAGGGGGGGGGGGGGGTGAAATACTCAGTTTCACTCAATCCCATGTTAATCTTGAGTACCTATAGAGTAGTATTGCATCCTTCATATCTCCAAAAAGTCTTTAGTTTTATTATATTTATAAAAGAAAAATAGGCTGTACCGAGTCTTTCCGGAAAAAGCCGAGCGGGTGGAGGCGTGCCGTGTGGGCGGGAGCGCGCGAAGCTTTTGCGTGTGTTGTAAACAGACAGACTCGTGGTTTATGAGGACATGATTTAGTTTTTACAATAAACAAACTGACACCTACAGTGGCCAGCTAAACAACTGTATTTAAACACACAAACACACACCATACATCGCATGCTCCATCGATACATTAACTGTACGTGATCATGTTGTTTACTTGCTGTGCTTACACGCCGATAGTTAACAACACACAGACATTTGAAGCAGTTTTACTCACCGCCTGCAGTTCCGTGAACCTTTATCGTTGGGACTGCTCCATCTTTAAGTATTAGGCGATCTGCAAATCGTCGAACTGTGCCTTGTTTATAAAACTATTAGCAGCTACCGCCGAAATGAAGGGAACAAACAAGAACACTTGCGCAACTCCGTTGCTGCTCTGGAAAAACAAAATCCATCCACAGGTCCCTTAACTCTGGGTTCTTTGGACATTTGTGCAGTGTTGTCTTGCCCTGGCAACCAAAAACACACTTTTTGGTGCCATTGTTTTGATTGCAACGCAGCAGAGCACAGCGCTCTGATGGACGCTCTCGTACGCTCTAGGCTACAGATGCGCGCGCGCCCTTCCGGGAGAAGTGCCTTAAGACCCGTATAAGGAAATTCCGCCCACTCTGACGTCACGTAGTTACGTATTAAAAAAAAACTTTCCGAAACTTGTGACAAACCGGAAGGAGTATTTTTGGAACAGAAATACTCCATCAAACTTACAACTTCATTTTTGAAACTTTGTCCATGTTTACCATGGTAATCCAACTCTTTAACAGTGTAAAAAACTCACTATGCATGAAACAGCATTTCACCCCCCTTTAACTTAAAGGTATATTCCACCGTTTTTTCATATTAGACAATGTTATTCTCTTATCTAAGATGATTTGATACATGCCTCTCTCGTCTCAGTGCGTGCACTTAATCGCTCTGTCGGGCGGAGAACTTTGAGAGCAGTTAGTTTAGCCCCATTCATTGTATATGGGCCAAACAGAGATGAAGTTAGAAGCGACCAAACAAATCCACGTTTTCTCTATTTAAATATAGTTACACGAGTAGTTACACGACCAAGTATGGTGACTCTAAATAAAATGTGGCGCTTTTTATAAGCGGGTAAAATGGATAACTATAATGTATGGCGGGATAGCACTTATTGGGAGCACTTCGACTCGGCGCTGTAATATCTTCACTCGTGAAAAGTCCTCTCCCCCCTCTCCCTCTCCCTGTCATTTCCGTCAATAGAACCAACGTGACTTTTACCTGTGCTACTAGCAAACTGCAAGAGATCATTTACAATGGCTGACTATGTAGATAATTATGACTTGTTTGTAGCAGACCCAGAGCCATATCTGTTTGAACCCGAGTACACAGAGGAGGAACTTATGGAAGCTTGTTTCCGCCACAGAATGAAAAATAAAAAAGGTAATTGCGACTTTTTATCTCACAATTCTGACTTTTTTTCGCACAATTGCGAGATATAAAGTCGCAATGCGTGTTATAAAGTCAGAATTGCGTGATATAAAGTCACAATTGCGTGATATAAAGTCAGAATTGTGAGATATAAAGTCGCAATTGCGTGTTATAAAGTCAGAATTGTGAGAAACTATTCTGAGAGGAAAAAAAGTCCGTCTTTTTTCCCCCATATAATTGGACTTTATAACTCGCAATTGCGAGTTTATATCTCACAATTCTGACTATATCTCGCAATTCTGACTTTATCTCTCGCAATTCTGACTTTATCTCTCGCAATTCTGACTTTATAACACGCAATTGCGACTTTATATCTGCGACAATTACCTTTTTTATTTTTCATTCTGTGGCGGAAACAAGCTTCCATAAGTTCCTCCTCTGTGTACTCGGGTTCAAACAGATATGGCTCTGGGTCTGCTACAAACAAGTCATAATTATCTACATAGTCCGCCATTGTAAATGATCTCTTGCAGTTTGCTAGTAGCACAGGTAAAAGTCACGTTGGTTCTATTGACGGAAATGACAGGGAGAGGGAGAGGGGGAGAGGACTTTTCACGAGTGAAGATATTACAGCGCCGAGTCGAAGTGCTCCCAATAAGTGCTATCCCGCCATACATTATAGTTATCCATTTTACCCGCTTATAAAAAGCGCCACATTTTATTTAGAGTCACCATACTTGGTCGTGTAACTACTCGTGTAACTATATTTAAATAGAGAAAACGTGGATTTGTTTGGTCGCTTCTAACTTCATCTCTTGTTGGCCCATATACAATGAATGGGGCTAAACTAACTGCTCTCAAAGTTCTCCGCCCGACAGAGCGATTAAGTGCACGCACTGAGACGAGAGAGGCATGTATCAAATCATCTTAGATAAGAGAATAACATTGTCTAATATAAAAAAACGGTGGAGTATCCCTTTAAACATGAAACCTAGCATTCATTTGTTGCAATTGTATGAATCTGATTGGTTTAAGCCGGGCTCAGACTACAGTCTACAGAGTTTCAGCCCAATTTATGCCTGATTTGCCCAGAGAAAAGAAATCGAGGGAATTGGTCGGTTCTGATGTTCGGCACAGATTATCTAGTAATGTGAGGCGTTTACAGATCAAATCTTGAAACCCCCGATTTGCTCACGGACACATCGGGGCCGTCCTGACAATATCACATGTTTGATATTTAGAGTTGATGGAAGTGACCGTGAAACAAGCAGCTGTACGGGTCTGGTGCACAACGCAGATGGAGGAACGGCTGCTCGAATTTTGGGATCAACAGGACTGCCTTTATAATGTCTCCTCATATAATGTCTCCAGCAAGTTTCTGCAACACAGTATGTATTTTGTATTCATCCACCCGTCTGTGAGATCACATGAGGTGCTATATCTGGCATTATAATCTTAAGAATATCTTCTAGTACGACAATTTTCAAATCTTGTAGTGTGTGCAGGTTTGACATTTGAAAGAAGAAAATCTGTGAAGACTCTCCTTACGATGCAACCAGATTTCACAATTAAGATTTAAAAACTCCTGTAGTCTGAGCCCGGCTTTAATTATCAACTCATAAATAGACAGAACATTCTATTAAAACACAAGTGTTGTGTCCCAGTAGATAATTTAGTCATTCGCTCAATTATTTTCATGCACCACTCTCTTCTTTCCAATGTTTCCTTGTCTAGACATTTTATGACAGAGCAGAATCAGAGCCGGGATCCTCGCAACTGTTGAATGTGAGGTAAACACACTCTCTCTCTCTCTCTCTCTCTCTCTCTCTCTCTCTCTCTCTCTCTCTCAGAACAACTTTGTGGACCCACCAAAGCCATCAAGCATGAAGTTAATTAGCTGTGGAGGAGGCGTCTCTGCTCTTCCCCCACACACTGCTGTCTCATTTCCGTCCCCACTGGAGATCACAGACTCACACACACACACATACTCTCATACACATTACATAGTCTCTTCAGACAACAAACATGGTTTGTACTGTTTCCAGCTGGTGGAGTCACTCTCAGGTCTGGAAGAGCAGATCCTAACAGTCTTTGTGTCTAAGGGTGTATTCACAATCGTCTTGTTTGGTTCGATTGAGACACAAATTTCAAATTTCTGTCCAATGAGTGGATGGATGACCTTAGCACATGTGTGGTTTTGTTTACAAATTTTGGTTCACTTGCAAAAAGGGCAGTGTGAAAGCGAACCACAAAAAAATCAAACATTGTATTTGGTCCGGTGAACTAGCGGACTTTCCTGGTGTGAATACACCCTAACTTTTTTCCCCACCTCTACCTCTACTGCAGGCAGCGGTCTGTGTGCGGATCTTACAGGGCAACTTTTCAAAAACTTGGAAATACTCACATTTTCAGAGTTTGGGGTACATTTAATTCTGGAAAGACTGATTAGCACAATCGGGGGTGTTTGCATTATCAACTTTACTGGTCACAGAGGCTAGCTGAAAACTAACTTGCAAAAAATTAACTGATTAAAAAAAATACTGATTCATTTATTCAACCGATTAGTTAAAAAACAGTAATTCAGGAACAAAACACCACTACATTGTGTTGCTTGGATACGTGTTTTAGTCAATTCTGCTTTGATTTTGTTTGGAACTATTTTCATAAGTGGCAATATTGTATCTAAAATATGAACTGTTATATAAAAGCAACATCACATTGTGGACTCAGCCAAATTCAGAACAGCATTCTTGCTCATCTGATATTGCTCAAGTAGAGGATATATGTACGATAAGTAGAGGACAATGCAAATCCAGCTGGTTGTTATCATAAACAAATTGTAAACCACAGCAGGATGATTGGAAGAAGCCATTATTGGGGAATAACAGACCTTGGAATGTTGCGAATGACCAATCAGAATCAAGCATTTCAGAGAGCTGTGTAATACATAGCAATAAAAGCAAAAAATTCTATCAATTCAACTTCAGCTACTGAAAACGTCTAGGTTTATATGACCTCTGCCTTTCAAGCAAAGGATACTCTGATAAAAGATACTAGATAAGATCATCCCCCACCCAATACCTGCTCATCCTGTCAACCCATGGAGCCCTTTGAGATGGTAAAATGGTAAATGGACTGCATTTATATAGCGCTTTCACAGACCCAATGGCCACCAAAGCGCTTTACATATTGCCTCTCATTCACCCATTCATACACCGACGGCGGTGTCAGCCATACAAGGCGCCATCCAGCTCGTCGGGAGCAGCTGGGGTTAGCTTATGGACACCTCGACACTTGGTCAAGGGGAACCGGGGGTTGAACCACCAACCTTTCGGTTTGTAGACAACCCACATGAACCACCTAGCCACTGCCGCCCCACTGAGATGCCTTAAAACCTACACCCACCACCCTCAAATGAAGAGGACATGTCTACAATGAAGTGTATCGAATTGCTTTCCTCACGTTTCCGTTCCGTCTCCTGCCAGAACATATAAAGCAGTGTTTGTGCTGATCCTAGCAGAGCTGTGCACCTTAAGGCACGGTGAGGACGAAAGACTTCCTGCTGAGCTGGGTTTAGTTTGTGACTGGAGTGCATTTCAGATATAAGGTATAACCCAGGTATACGAACAGCCGTGTGCCTTATGGGTCTGTGTCCCTCATACATGGTTGTCAGTGAAACAAAAATGTATTCCCTCGTGGATGTGGCAGGTTTTGAATCGAGGTGCTTTTAGTCAGACGATACAATGTGTGTATGGTTGTTAGTTTTCCTCCGACAGTGAGCAGCCTATATCACATTGTGCTGGTGTTTGTAAGCCTGTCATGTTTGTCACAGATGGTTGATGGATGTGAGGATGTTGCTTCAATGGTAATTGATTTCTAATTAGTATGTTGATTCTAATGAGAGTCACTTTGAACGTCCTAATCAATTTGGTCTCTGAATCTCTTTATGTAGCTTTCAAACTTCCCTCAATTTCTCCATCACTCACAGACAACCACACTGATGATTAGCACAACTGAGCTCCTTCCGACTTCACACTGATTCGTTGAACAGTAAAAGTCTGTTACTCACAGGAAGCTGTTTCTCCAAACAGTTGCTGAAGCTCTTGGTCTGGTTGGGTTTGAGTTTCTTCAGGGGGATTCGTGTTTCGCCGATGAATTCGTTGTGGCGGAATTTGTCCTCGTCACACACTGAAATCCTAGACGAAAATAAAAGATTGACAGTTTCAGATCTGGATTGTAGACTTGCCATGAACTACACTGCTAGTTAGAAGATTTGTTAGAACTCTTTCTTGCCAAGGTTGCCAGTCATTTTTGATCATTTTCACAACATTTTCATGGCCCCAGAATATTTTTCTCATTCTGTATGAATATGTAATGTCAATATATCAAAAGAAATAATAGACACTCTGCTTTAAAAAAACAACAATATTTTATTCTAGCTTCCTTCATTCTTTTTTTTTATCAACACTTGATAAATATTCAGTATTTATTTCTGTTTAGAACTGGTTTGGCCCACGTCTAAACCAAAATAATCTACTCAGTTCAGTCAAAGAGATATTTGAAAGGAGTACGTCCACATATCCAGTCAAGTGCTGAAGGTGGGCATTGCAAACTGATTCCCCACCACCTGCGTTTCATTACATTTTGATAAACAATTTATCTCAGTCAAATACATAGTGTGACCAGAACCATTTATTCAGTATATCACATATATTCCAAATTCATAGCAGAAGCTCCATGCGAGGATTTCGTGCTCTCTCTTCAATATAGATGTTCATTTGCATTGAGCTTGCTCACTGTGAAATGAGTTTTCTGTGCTATTTGCAGTATCGGCAAGAACCACTTGATATGTGGGGGTAGGAACAAACGCACAGCTTCTTTTAGTTTTGTACAGGTCAATAATAACATTTGACTGGATACAGATGAGTAATTCACACATGAAAAAGGAACGTTCTGCTGATGTCTCTCATTGACTGCAAGAACAGATGGACAGAATAACAACAAATCCATGTGTTTAAGATGGTGATGAATTGGTCAACAGCAGAAAGAGACGATTGTCAACAGCCGGTATTGGAGACGTTACCGCAGTTCTTCTGGATTTAGACCGTCTCAGTTTCTTCATGTAATCACAGACGGACTTGATAATGGTGAGATCACCGTGTGGATCATACCGGCTGTTGTCAGTCTCCTTGTGCATATAAAAATCTCAATGGATTCCTACTGAAACACAACAGCAAAATATATTAATAACTGGCTAAAGGGACTTTTGAACAGTACTGTACGTCACTCTCCCATGCGTGTTTCATATCCGTAAATAGAGAAAAGTTGCTCTAGCTGGTTTGACGTGTGAACGGTGTGGTAGGAGCATAGGTTGGTGGTCACATGAGCGAGAACGGTTGACATGGAGCCGTTAAATCTGTAACTCTGGCAAAGTCTGCTGGCAAAAAGAGAACGCGACAGCTCGTAATAAAACAAGAATCAACATTGGCTTGGTTTTTCGGAGATGGTGAGAACTAAGGGATTTGAAATGTTGTAAAAGCGACGTGGAGATGGCGTTTTTATTACTCAACAGGAAAGTAAGGTATTTTATTGAACAGATAAATTGCCATATGTAGCTCTCTAACAGAGTTGTGCTGGAATTTATTTTCAAGGAAGTATCGTGTCTATTAATGGGTAAAGCTACAGCAACGTCTTCAGCTAGTCAGCTTGAGATCCTTTCCATCTAAACTGGTTATATCTCTCAAGCCTATAGTGAATGTTTTATAAGCAGTAGGATAATCTCTCTCTCTCTTTTTAGTTATGAGTAAGAACTATATTCATCCGCACAGTCATGCAGAGCTAAAGCACCACCAAAACAATGCATGCAGTTTGTTTTTTTAACCACTAAAGGGCCTAAAAGTTACATAGTGTACCTATAAAATGAGATATTTTTGCAGAATATCCAAACTTACATACAATAAATCATGTCAAGCTTAAAAATGGATACCAAACACACCATAAAAGTACCTTAAAAGTAAATATGAATATTGGTCTTCTGATTTCTTCTATCATTTGAGGGACAGACCAAAATGCAAGTCATTTACTGAAAATACTGTCTTCGGTCTAAGCTCTCAAATCTCATTGAAGCTTTTGCACATTCAAAGCTGGCACGTCATGATAAGCATGAAAAGCAATTCAGTTTATGCACTGTTTATTCTCTTATGGCTATGTGCCATCTAATAAGTTCTCCAATATGATTTGAAGAAAGGCTTTACTTTTTGAAAAACAGGCAGGTTCTACCCAGTCCATTTTGTCTCTCACAGCAGCAGTAGGCTACTGATCCAGACAATAAAATCCAGATATATTTTCACTCTAGACACGTTTACTTGTTTCAGTTTCACGGACTGGCGTAATCCTCATGCTTTGCACCTCATAACATGACTCATTCCTTCAACTCCCTCACTAAGAAATATCATAAAACCCCACGAGTTAGAAACCGACGCACAAGCATACGAGGTACTTCAGGTGAATAGTAACTATTACAGAGTAGTCTGTAATAGTTTATGATTTAAAACAATTTTCATACATGATGCATTTGTAGAAAATAGCCCCATCAGTTCATCCAGCAATAAAATGCATCAAAAAGACTAATGCAGAAAGGGTGATTCTAGGATTTCAGCCTGAACGGTGGTGTATTTGGTTGCATTTTATTTTATTATCAGATGAGAAAAGAGCGAGCATCTGAGGACTGCTCTGAGCTGGACATGGCCACCCAATAATGGAAGGATAATAATTACTGACCCACACTTGAACGTTTTTAACAACTCAAAGTGAAATAACCTCGTAATCTGAAAGATTTTTAGGGGGGGCTGAGATGAAACACTGAAGCTTTAACAATGCCAAAGGTCTAGCAATGAGGACATATACATAATCCTTCCCAATCCACATTATTTTCATTTGTTATCTCTCCACTGCATCAAAATTGAATTCCTGAATGCTTCTATTCTCCTCTGGAAGTTAGATGTGTTGTTGTGACACCATTGCTAAAGCGTTCAGCCTGACTCAGTAGTTCAGCTCTCCAAAGACTTCCGTCATGTTTCAGGTAAACTGGCAATCACGCTTTCTTTCCCCTGTTGATAAAGGTCTTGAATGAGGCACTGGGCAGCTGGAGGAGCACTCAGGCATGTCCAAAAGGTCTGCTTAATAAAGACACTTTACCCTGTTATGTTACATGTGGATAGGATTGTTTCCCAGACGGCATTGCTCTTTATGCTGTTTCTAGAACGGTTTTGTTTTGATTATGCCTGACTATGGTAGTGTGTATGTTTAATGCCAGCTGTCCTCTTAGATAAATGTGCTGGGAGTTCAGGGATTGTTGTTCAATGCAATCACAGTACATTGTGTTTTTCTGTGCTGGATATATTTGTGCATGGCCTTGCTTTTGCAAAGACATTTCTGAATAATGTGGGGTAGAAAAGTCCAAATTAGTCAGATGTAAAAGCAATGGTGCTTACTAAAATATATTCTAAAAATAAATAAATATATAATTACTGCAATTAATCTTGTTTTTTTTGGGTGAGTTTCAGTTTGGTTTCCTATGTTAGTTTTCTGTTTCTATGGTTTCACATTGATTTGATTGTCCACACCTGTTGTTAGTTTCATTGTTTCATTCACCTGTGTATTTATAGCCTTGGTTTTGCTTCAGTTTCTGTCCGTTCTCGTCACGATTCAATTCTGTTCACTGTGTTTTTAATTTCACTGTTTTTTTTTGGCAGTTTGCTCAGTTTCTTTTGTGTTTAAATTGGACTGATGAAAGTAAATCCAGCCTTTTATTAAGGTTTTGTTCTCAACCAACACTGACACACTGTGTCTGTTCAAAGTTTCAAAGTGTCTGTTCAAATACTGTTCAAAGTTTTTTGGGTTAAGGCTTTTTTGTTGTTGTAATTAATATCTTTATTCAGCAAGAAAGCTTTAAATTAATCAAAAGTGACAGTAAAGACATTTACAATGTAACAAAATATTTCTATTTCATATAAATGTTTTTTCTTTTAAACTTCCTATTCAATGAATCCTGAATTTTTGTATCACTGTTTTCACAAAAATATCAAGCAGCAAAATATTTTAAATTTTTTTAACATTGATAATAAGAAGAAATGTTTCTTGAGAGAACCCAATCAGCATATTTATTCAAACATTCAAAATCTGCATACTAGATTGATAAATTGATGTGTTAAAATTGGTGGAACACATTATATGAGTTCACACTTTCATTCATGAAATAATTACACAATTCTAGTGAGTTAAATAATTCAAATTCCTACTGTAAATATTAGTGGGAAGTTCATGAAGATGGCCAAATTATAATGACATCCAAAAAATGTAATAGAAATTTAGATCAAGCTTATTTTGAGCTAAAAGAACGCTGAGAGGAAAATAAATAATCGTGATTTGAGATTGCAAGAGGACAAGGTTCCTTCTGTTAAAAATATTTTCTAATGGCTTCCTATTGAATTTCTCTTTGTTTTAATGTACAAAGATAAATCCTCTTCATAAAACAAGACGAATAAGAGGTGAAGCACTTCTAGCTGTATTTAATTGTCTGTAAACATTCCGGCAAATGCGTTTGCAAATAGTATTCTTGTATTCTTAAAGCGCAAGTGTTAATGGCTTTCTCTGGTATAAAGACATGAGAGTAGTGCCATTTGTGAGGGTAATTTGGCTTTGAATAGAGCTGTCACTGTCTGAGATGATGTTGGCAATGGAGTATGCCTTTTCAGATAAATCACATGCTTTCATAGCCACAGGAGGAGTTCGCCATAGCCCGCCACTAAAACACTACTTTGATGTTCATCAGCGGCACATGAAGATCGCCGGCAAATGAGGTTTGGTGAATAATGGGAAAGCCCGAATGCTAGAGTGAGATAACACCATTGTGTGAAAGTGTGAAAGACTGAAGCCTGACATCATGTACATGTTTGACTTACACTCTATGGGAGAAGCTGGTGGGTCTCTTTATGAAGCTATCCATAAAGTTTTCCCTGCTCTATGATATTCTACATACATCTGCATATATTACATTTACTGCTCCTATATTTTAATTTTCCTATATAACTTGACTCCCCATATCCTCCAAAACAAAGAGTTTTAAAGTTTGATGTCAAGGATCCCTAAATGAAATCATTGCTTTGTGAGTCACTGCCTTCTAAATTGTAAAAGCAGTTATATACTGTGTCATTTATACTGTGTGAGTTTAATATTAGTCTGATATATGACATGTATTTTTAAATTAAATAGTTGGCTTTGATATTGTCACTGTAAACCAGTGATTCTCAAAGTGTGGGAGCACAGGAGCACAAAGTGCTGATTTTTTTGGAGATCAGAAAAAAAGAAAAGAAAAAAGCTGTTGCAACGGCGTTTAAGTGCGCACTGCCTTTATAAAGCAGCACTGAACACACATCCACTGAATAGTTCTTCTTCAGACCTATTTAAGTCTCACATAAAAGTTCCTCGCCATAGAAAAGCAGCTCTTCATCGAACGGCATCATTCAACATCATGCTATTGTGAATGCGCTGCTTCGTTACGGCGCTCCAGCAAGAAAACGTACAAGAATCTGAGCTTGTGAGGCGACCGCCAACAGAGCTCACTGCAGACACTGAGTATATATTGCCAGAGGCAATTTATATAAGAGACATGCCACTCAATCCTCAATCGAACTATATAGGGAAAACCCGTAACGCCAAAGATGGCGGTTATGTTCATTTAGATAGGAGCCTGGTCTTGTTAGTCCCAAATAGCTGCCCGGAGGCGTTGCCAAGATGGCGGCCGAGTGGCATGACTTGCCTAAAAGGATTTTGATATTGTTCATACAAAGCATCACTGAAATATTTGCATGTTTTTGTTAATTTAAATTAAAAGTTAAGTTCTGATCTATTAATAAACCCTATTTTAACGATCTGAAACACAAGTGTCAAGCGCAAAGCGCAAGTAACTTTGTGGGCGGATCCTGGCGCTGTTGTTATTTTCCCGGCGGGATAAATGCCTCTTGCGCGTGGTGCAAATCTAAAAGGGGTTGGTCTGAAGTAGCTTCATTATTCATAGGTGTGGTTTGGGCGTAAAGTGAAATAAACCAATCAGAGCGTCATCCAACATACCCTTTAAGAGCAGGAGCGCATGTTGCATGGCGGATTGTTATTATTATGGCGGATTTACCAGGCGCGCTTCAGAATCGGTTCACAGCCGAGGAGATCGATGTTCTCGTCAGGGCCGTAAAAGAAAGAGAATTGACAGTGGGGATGGGACAAACCCACCCAAATCAATAGAAAAAAATATGAGAAAGCTCAACTTAACTGGTAAAAGTCCACTTTGTGCGGGTGCAAAATAGGAACGATACATGCGTCGGTGTACAAAGTCAATTGCGCCGGGTGCAAGATAGGGCCCATTGTCTCTTACTGTTATATTTTTTAATGTTTCAATGACATTAAAATGTGAAACTATTGCATTGCAGGTGTTTTTTCTTGCACTTTTTTTCCAATTAAAAAAAATCTTATTTTTATTTTTAGTGAAATTATTTTGTAGTCGTGTGTTGAGGTATGTGTAGAATGTGGATGCGCCAGAATTTTTTTTTTAAAAGGGGGTGTGACCAAAAAAGTTTGAGAACTACTGCTGTAAACTAAACTATTAAATTATTATCTGGAAAGTATTTACTTTGCCTTAAGGTACATTTTTATTACAAATGTCAGGTTCTATGTCAGAGCGCCGGCTCAGTATTGGCTCTCACGTGAACAGCATCAGAGACTGACAAGGAAGGGAAGAAATTGTTGAATAAAGTCGTTATTTTTGGGGGGGGGGGGGGGGTTTATGCACAAAAGTATTCTCGTCGCTTCACAACATTAAGGTTGAACCACTGTCGTCACATGGACTATTTTAGCGATGTCTTTACTACCTTTCTGGGCCTTGGAAGTGGAAATATTGTTTCAGTCTATGGGGCGGTCAGAAAGCTCTCGGATTTCATCAAAAATATCTTAAATTGTGTTCCGAAGAGGAACGAAGGTCTTAAGTGTTTGGAATGACATGAGGGCGAGTAATTAATGACGGAATTAAACATTTTGGGTGAACTAACCCTTTAACTATGTGAAGGCACAGATTTGTATAATTTCTGTTGCATAATCCAAACTTTTTAAACATTGTATTATGCAAAATAATAAAATAAGATAATTAAATGTTTGCCAAAACAAATTAACAGGAAGTTTATCCTTTGCATGTGTTTTTAGGGCTTGTCAATTTAAATATTCAAGCACAAGAAGATGCAAAATAAGTAAATTTTAGTATTAGTGCACACTAAGTGTGTGCACTAACTAAGTTTAGTGCACACACATCCAAAGCAAGCGCCCAGAAAGTCAAATACAGCGTGAATACGGAATTCTCAGTTTAGTTGAGTTCTCTTTCGCTGAGTCTTGTGCTTGAATGACTTGAATTCACACAAAATGATATCCAAATGGTCATTTTTGCGAGTATCCTAGTAAACAGTCAGTTACGGATTAAGTGAACGTAAACGGTTGAGAAATAAAACATGTGTGTACCAGTGTATTGGATCCGTGCAGCTCTTAAAGTGACAGCAGCCTAAGATTCCTGCTTAGCAGCTGTTTGTTTTAATGTTAATCAAACAACAATAGACTGCTTGACAGAATAACTTTTGTAACTTTAATAAGGAATAAAATATATTACATTTAAACAGCAGTGTTATCTTACATTTGATTACTTCATTCAATTTCTGTAATTGAGAACTACTGTTAGGCCTACCTGAAAAGCACTGTTTATTTCATATCTTTGTTCTGTTGTATTTATGTTGGCCCGTTGAATATTAAATGGATCCAATCTTCAATGAAGACGATACAGCAGTAAACTAGCTAGTATACTTTGACGCATGCATTTTTGAACTTTGCTAATTTAAAACATGATCGAAACAGTAATCCATTTTAATGACTATAAAGTTTTATCGATATTGGCCAGTAGCTGTGTTAAAATGGTTAAGGACCAAAAAAGTTTATTCGATTTTTTTTGTTGTTGAAAAAACTATTTTTATTTAGTAAAAAAGATTATTCGAGTATGTTTATGATTTCAGACTTTCTATTTCTATTTCAAAATGTCATGTTTAATTCAATGTGTTAATTGCCATTCCTTTGAAAATAATTGAAACCATTTTCACAAATAATTACAGTGTTAAACCTCGCTGGAGCACACTCTTTCTCTTTATGCCCATCTCTTTTCATTTGTGCCCTCCATTCAGAATGATTGAGAGCAGACAAGTTTGAGTCAGACATAAGACAACAATTTTATCACTGGGATGTAGGCACAGACCGTCAGGGCTTTACTAGATAGGCTTTATTGAGGAAATTTAAGGCGCTATAAAGTGTCAGAACGCTGCTTGAGGAAAAAATGAAAACGTAGTTTTTATAAACACTACAGGTGAGACGCTGAATATGCCAGTGCTTGGAGTTTATTTACGTGAAGGACAAGAGAGATCCCTAAAGGAACTGCCTATGAGGGAGACTTTCGGTTCCCATGGAAACTGGCTAAGACAGCCTTAAAGAAAAGCAATGGTGAATCATCAGGTGGTTACTCCCCGATCCACATGTCTGCAGACGCACACGTCTGTACTTCAACTCCTTTAAGGATTTTAGTCAACTTGTCAATATGTCCAGATCATATCAACAACAGACTCCACCCAAAGGAGCTAATTCTCGAAAAACATTAAGCCTTTCTTAAACCCTCATCCCAGGCCTAAGTTAAACCTTTGTAAACTGTAAATCACCCAGTGTCACCTCCCTCTAGCTGTGTTGAATGAACCTGTTCCTGCACCACTTAAGAACAGAAATGTGACCTTTGAAGCGCAGACTCTCTGCCTCATTAATTCACTCTGAGTCCAGACAAATCTGGGAGCCACCAAACACAGAGCTGCAATCTCAGCGGGAAAAGCCAGCAACTCGCACAATAACTGCCTGCTCTCGCTAACTCTGGCCTGTCTAGACGACTCCATCATGGACTTCTAGCATCTTGCAGCCTCAGATTTTGCTCAGGAAAGAGAGACTGCAGGTCACATATTCTTAACTATTATCTATCATCCATCGTTTGGTATAAACCTACAGAGTTTAAGTGTCAATTGTAATAGTTCTATTAAAACAAATGCATTGAAAAAGAATAGTTCATATTAAATACAACTCAATAATATAACCAATTTATCCAAAATATTAAATCTACCAATATTTCAAAGTAATCAAATGCTTTAAAGGGATAGTTCACCCAAAAATGAAAATTAAGTCATTAATTACTCACCCTCATGCTGTACCAACCCCTTAAGACCTTCGTTCATCTTCGGAACACAAATTAAGATATTTTTGATTAAATCTGAGAGCTGGATCACTCCTCCATGGCTTCCTAAGGGATTGAAACCTGACAGCCCCGAAAAGTCATTAAAGACATCGTTAAAATAGTCTACAGTGGCTCAATCTTAAGTTTATCAAGCGACGAGAATATTTTTTGCGCGCAAAAAAAACCCTTAAAATAACGACTTTATTCAAGTATCTCTTCTCTTCCGTGTCTTTCTCCTAAGCTGTAGACGTAGTGTAACAGCGCAGCGCTTCTGTGTTATACGTCACACGTGGGACTCACTATTGGCCGACGCTGGTCATGTGTGTGATGCGTGTGACGTTCAACCAGAAGCGTTGCGCAATAACAATACGTGAAATCTCCAGGCCCAAAGAGAATACTTGAATAAAGTCGCTATTTTAGTTTGTTTTTTTTGCGCTCAAAAAGTATTCTCGTAGCTCGATAAACTTAAGATCTAGCCACTGTAGGCACATTAAATATTTAAACATTTTCTTCAATGACTTTCTGGACCGTCAAGTTTCAATCCCTTAGGAAGCCTATGGAGGAGTGATCCACCTCTCAGATTTAATCAAAAATATCTTCATTTGTGTTCCGAAGATGAACGAAGGTCTTACGGGGTTTGTACAGCATGAGGGTGAGTAATTAATGACATAATTTTCATTTTTGGGTGAACTAACCCTTTAATACTTAAAGACATGGCAGGCAATTTGTTCCAGAAACATTTATTTTGTTACTCGGGTTGAAAGTCTCTTTTCACATCCTGATAACAATCACCAAGTTTAGTGGTCTAAATGTATTTATATCTATATTTCTTGTCTGTGGAAGGCTTAGGACCATAACATGTTTGTCCAATCATTGCATTCAGTCCGAATGGAATGATACCTGTCAACTTATGTATTTGCATACCTCTGTGCACCTGCTCACGCAGATATCACACGTCATCAATGTTTCATTCAATTACTCAATACAAAATAAAAAAATCACAATAAATCCTATTAACTGACTAAATTTAGAGGATTACAATTATCCCCATCAGTATTCTATACTATTATTCATGGGCTTATAAAGTGAGATAAAAATACTCAAACGTGCTGTGTAACACGAGAATGAACCTCATTGGTTCTCACGCGTCAAGTTTACCACAACTGATGTGTGAGTTGATCAATGTTTATATGTGAATAAAAGCCTAAATTCAATCTGTTCATCATATAAAGCGATCGTGTCTCTTTAGAAAATTTAGACTAAATCACACAATTCATGTGGATAAGTTTTACGATATCTTTATGAATTTATGAAGTGTCAAAATTGTAGTTGTGTAGACTGTCAATGAAGTGAAAGAAAACTCACAGACTTCATGAAAAATATCGGTAACGCTTTATTTTACCCCTTTATTACCTTATACCTACACGGAGGTACACTATATTTACAGAAACGTACACCGTAATTTCAATTTACTTATGAAGTGATTTACAGGTTGTATATCTGCTTGTTACCCCTTTATTACCCAAAACTTAACATATTGTTCCCTTATACCAACACGGAAGTACGCTATAATTACAGAAACGTACACCGTAATTTCGGTTTACTTACGCAGTTGTTTGCGGGTCGTAAAATAAAGTGTTACCAAATTTGTGGAACGACTTGAGGGTGAGTAATAATGACAGATTTTTCATTTTTGAGTGCCTTTAATAGTGTCTTATATTTTAGTCATATGATAGTCAAATGAAAATGTATGAGATCCAATAAACTGGTATTAAGCTATCTGGTCACAGTATTGGGACATTAGATAATATTTCCCCTCATTCCAGAGGACATTTCTATATACTGGTGCATATGAGACAGAGACTGATGGTAGGTATAAAAATCCTCAGAATAATGACTTTCTTTGCAAGCAGTTTTCTATTGGAAACCTAATCCATATTAAGTAAGAGTTAATCAACAAACCAAATTAAAATCAGATTCCCATTTAATGCTTTGTCAGCCCATATAAATGGTTAACACTGAAAAAGACCAAAAATTGCTCTGTCGGTAATCAATGGCTATTTTCTGTACAAGTTTCCAACAGCAAGTGCAGCATTTAAGTGAATGTGTGCAGAATATTAGCTAAATTAATTACATAACATTGTTTTTAGTTTACTGACATATATTTCATTAACCATGATAAGATTGAATCAAAATGTTCATTTAATGTGACTGTACTTTTGACCTCATTATCTGACACATTAAACCCTTTTCTCACATTTGCAACATTTAACTAGAAAGACAATGCAAAGTGGGTTATCTACTCAGGCAACTTGGTTAATCTGCTTTTAATGGATTTGAGGGATATTGTGAGTGTAACGCAGCTGTTATGTAATGATACACACAAGTGGAAACTAATGTTCTTTGTGGTGTAATCTTTACTGCCACTTTGTCTGTGCTATTATCCTAATGCAACATTTCAATCACCGCACAGGGTTTCAATGCAAACTAAACAATCAAGCTCGGTGAAAAACAACCCATTTTGCCACAGTCATGTTTGCGAGGCATTAAATGTCACTCAGAAAGGGCCAATGACATCTCAGCTGGGGTGAAATCACCAGGCAACATCGTGTATGAAGGGGGAGGCCAAAATAACGAACATGACGTGAAAAATTTTCAAATGTTTGCAAAGGTGAGTCATGATAGGTTGATTAGCAGTTAGCACCGGGTCGGAAGACCTCTAGCAATTGTCACTTTGAATTAAGACGCAACACAACAATGTGACGTCTAAAGAGTCAGGTTACAAAAACTATAAAAACAAATTATGTAAAATGTCTTACACAGACTTCAAAGTTACATCACTGCATTTGCATCATGGCATTTGTTTATAACAGTGGTAACATGGAGGAAAACGGCAAGATCCAAGGAATAAAAAAAAAATCTTGTGCTTTTGAATGATGGTCTTCATTTTTATGGAATGCCATTGTCAAAGACACACTTTGAAGCTGAACACAAACATATATGGTTGGAAGCCATTAAACAGACATGCTGAACTGTTGAAACCTGTGATGATTAGCCTACATTTAAAGCATGAATTTGATGTAAACAACAGATCTACACAATATTTACATATCCAGTTCATAGAGGGCATATTGTATTAGCCCTGCAGTTACATCATAACAAAATATTTAAACCTATTGTAAGGGATAATCTGAGTGTGTGCAAAGTTGTATTATGTTTCAATTCTGTCCCTCAGTTTTCTCTCATTTGTCTGTTTCAGTTAGCCTTCTAGGTTACAAATTGTTTGATTAAGTTGTCACACGTTTCTTTGATTGGTTTGTTCGGTCTCTTTAAGCCCAGTGTTTCTTTCAGTTCATTGTCAGTTCTACTTCGCATTTTAAATTGGTTGTTCCTGTTGTTATTAAAATGAAGACTGCTGCATTTAGATCCCTTTCTCATTATTGCAACCAATTTGTGACACCTATAAATTTTAAATCTGTTACATGTTACAATTCAGACTTTATAACTCGCACCTGGAGTTTAAATCACAATTCTGAGAAAAAAGTCAGAATTGCAAGATATAAACTCTCAATTCTGAGAAAAGAGTCAGAATATTAAGTTTATGTCTTGCAATTCTATTTTTTCTTCACAGAATTGTGAGAAATATCCTTGGAATTGCGAGAAAAAAGCATAAAAAATGGTCTGTTAACTATTAACAACTATTTTGGGTTGTAAAATTAGCGTTTCATGCATTCAAAACCATTTTCTTTTTTCCTGGCAACATTTTGTTGGAATTTCATTTCATATTAACTGAAGTTGTTCACCCCACATTCTATTAAACAACAAAATGTCGTAAGTTTCACCACTTGTTTTCCAAGGCCAATGCGCATCATTCACCCTACTTTTTACATCCAAAAACATATGTAGAGAAAACCAATGGATGCTTTCTATGCCCTGTTTCTGTTGACAAAGAAAATCTAATGGCATGAGCATTGAGCAGCCAGCTAATTTGAGTGATTAGATCCAGATAATTGCTCTGCAGGGTCACATAACATCCAAGAAATATGATGCAATTTTACAGGATAAAAGCAAACACTGTTTCCTCAATATACTGCCATATTCCTGAGTGCTGATACACTGACGCAGGAACAGAGAGGTTTCAGAAACCAGATCTAAACATGATGTAAGCTTTCAGTTTGAGGACAGTGTGAGAAGTAAATTTCGACCTCCTTCACTGGTCCTCAACTGGAGATTTTTAATTTTGATGAATGCCATAACACCCCACTACACTATAGCAGCGATCCATTGAAGGCAAATGGTTGCTCTGCTTGTAATTAGGTCTCAGGCTCAGCACTACATGAGGCCTGGAGTGGACCTGCCCCACCCAATTACAACTGGATCATGGGAAGCATGAAACCATGGACACTTAATTAAAAAACATAATTTTTCTTTCTTTTTTCTTATTAAAATAGGACCTAAGGTCAGTCACCACTGACATTTTTGAAAAGCCCTCATTGATTTGCTTCGTGTGCCACTTTCTCTGATATCCTTTTCTTTTTATCCCATCTATACGTCATGGGAATGAACCTAATGTTTTTTCTCTCTCAATATGTAGCAAATATGTAGGTTACACTTTATTTCGATGGTCCACTTTAGACATTCTACTAGCTATATGTAACTTTACAACTACATGTCAGCTAACTCTCAGAGTGTTAATAGACATTCTTGAAAAGTTACTTCTAGTCAGCAAAATGTCTGTTGGTGGAGCATCAAAATAAAGTGTTAGCAGATATTAAACAGACAGTATACTAATGGCACTTTTCCATTACCAGTACCAGCTCGACTCGACTCGCTTTTCGGTCCGTTTTCCATTACAGATAGTACCTCCGCAATAGTACCAGGTCGTCATAGCGACGCCACAGGAAACTGCCGTGACAATCTTCTACGCGACACACACCCGCTACACCCCCCCCCTCCCCACACATAGGACAATGGAGGAAATCGAGTGTATGCTGTTTTAATAGTAGTAATGGGTATATCACACAATCTCTGGCCAAACTATTTAAAAATGGCGGGGTTATTCAGGATACTCCGTCTGGCGCGTGCAATGATGACCCATGACGATTCTCTCTGACCAATCAGCAATCTGCATTGTTTCACGTCACATTTTAGTATCGCCTCAGCTCGCTTAGAACCTCGCCGGAGGTGATACGAAAAAAAGTACCCGAAAGCAGGTACAGGTACAACTTTTACACAGTGGAAAACCAAACAAAGGCGAGTCGAGTCGAGTCGAGCCGGTACTGTGTAGTGGAAAAGCGCCATGATACTCCAAACTGGAGTTGACATAGGAAGTTGACATGTAGTTGCAAAGTTACTTATACATAGTTCCCACAGGCCAATTCATGTCACGTGACTTTCCCGGAGACGCCATCTTTGAGGGCATAAGCTGCGGTGTTTACACAGTTTTACAAGCAAATTTCGAATATTTCTTTCTGTTTATAAAGTTACGAAAATCATGAAGAGACAAAGTGACAGAGATTATAAAGAGACACTATTAACAAAGAACGAGAGAGGTACAATGGGAAAATTTCAGTCATAAATGGTGTGGATCCGTATGCGCTAATGAAGCACTGAGCACTGATTATGCAGCTTTGCCTCATACAGTATTATCGTGTGTAACGTTAGCATTATCTGGTATTTTTTACACATGTGAGCAATTCCGAGCCTGGAAATCACTGGAGGTGTACAATCAGTTTGTCGAGGGTTGGGTTGGTGACGTTTGCTCAAGTGCAATCAATGGAAAAGTAGTCATCATAGCGAATGTATGTAGCATGATGCTAGACCATCTGTCTATTAAAAAACCATAGCCTGCTCAATTTAATTCCTATGTTCCCCTTAAAACAGTCATCGGTGCTTTCTGTAATATGCATGTACTTATTTGAACAGTGTAGAATAGGGTTGGAACGGTACATGTATTCATATTGAACCGAAACTGTACGGGCGTCACGGTTCAGTGCATGAATATACGCGGTATAAAAGTAAATAAAACTCCCGTGCAAATGAATTAATGTAATGCGGAACTACTTTATACGCGGGTTCTTATAGGGACATAATCTGAGATTGCAATGCTGGAATGTGTGTGAGTCTGAGTGAGAAAGAGAGGCGCGGGTGGGATCAAATAGTGGAAACAATGTTGTTTTTAATACCTGGTCATTATGTTCATACAGGACACCATTCAAACTGCAAAGTGTTAACTTTTTTATCACCTCCGTCGTTGTTCTGACAAAAGCTTAGTCTTCTCACATTCATGAAGTCTAAAAACGGGTATACTGTAAAATCCAAATTTAACTGAACCTCCGGCACGATTTGAACATCCATTGACCCAGCAGGAGATGACCATTTTCACTTTTTATCACGAAATTAACTCGTTTCAGCTTCTTCTTCTAATATTCTGCCTTTACAGTCTATGTATTCTGTCCACAACATGCCCACAGAAATGGCGCCGGGTCGGCAAATGCCCGTATGTTGTGACGTCATGTAGGAACTATGTATAGTTAGTAGAATGTCTAAAGTGGACAATTGAAATAACGTGTTACCCAAATCTGTCTTTTTAGGTACTAAACCCTCCGCTAAACTCTACTAAGTCTCTTCTTTATGATTTTGTCATTTCCAGTGGCAACTTAACACAAATAAGTTAAGCGTTCAGACACAAATGTGTAGGCCTTGACGTATCAAATTCACATAGTAATGAAGGTATAGATTGTGATTGGGTACCTGAGTGTTTTGCGAACCATATCTTCATCTGTTATTCCATAATACGTCAGGGTCTCACTCCAGACAGGGTTGAGAGTGTTGCGTAGGGTCTTGGTGCGGAGCTTGTTGGCCTAGAAGAAATGATAGATTTGCTTGCAGATTAGTGGTTGTGTTCACTGGTACTCTTTAGTCTTTATTCTTAGCACAAGCTAAGAATATACCAGACCTTCCATTTCACCATGTCAGGCAAATCAGGGGTTTAGACGCTGTATTTAAACATGTGGCAAGTTTTTGTAACAACGTTGCAAAATGGCAAATCAATTAATGGAAAATAAATCAGCTTCTATAATATTTAGTTTGACTTTCCAAGTATTTTAAGAAAGGAGTGTCAAGCACTATGTTGTACCCTGTTCATGGACAATTGGAAAGTTCCTCATGGTGATGAAAGCAGGTGTGATTAACGCCCGAGTCTTTGTTTCATCTAGCACATCTGTGAGGTGTTTCCTAATCCTAATGGGATAACTCTGATATCCTATCTCATTCGATTACTCTGTAACCCTGTGAAGGAGAGTTCAGCTCTACTGTAGGACATATGATCCATACAGAAGGAGGATGACTTAGAGGAGTCTCATGTTGTCAGTAGTTAAGTGGATTGTTGGCAAGATGAGCAAGGATGGTCCAGGTCAAAATCAGATCATAATGAGAGGCATGATGATAATTTGTAGCACACAGAGTTTGGTCAGTGACAAGGAAAAACTTAATTTAGATCTTAAGGTAGTATTTGTTTCTTAAAGTAAGTTTATGAAAAAAAATGAAATGGTTAAGTACACATAGGTCACTATTTTAACGATCTAAGCATATGGTCTAAAGCGCATGGAAAAATTGTTGCCGCGCCTGGCGCATGGTTTAAAAGGGTTGTCCCTATTCTCTTAATGAGTAATGGGTGAGTTTTGGGCGTAACGTGCAATAAAACAATCAGAGTCTCATCTCCCATTCCCTTTAAAAGCAAGTTGCGCTCGCGCCATGGCGGATTCGCCATTTACATAGCTGAATTTGCAAACGGAAAAACTAAACACTTCTGCTCCTGCGCAAGGTTAAAGATTGCAAGCAGACCATCTACGGGACAAAGTGTACGCACGTTGTGGACCCACCTATAGGCGCACATTACTAACGGGCTCTTTAAATAACAAAAAAAAATTTTCAGTTCTATTTCAGTTCCCTCAAAATAGAAACGTGCCAACACACCTCGTTTTCAGACCAGCGCACAAATGGGCGCAAATGCACGTGCCATTTAAACAACGTGCCGCAGGACATGAAAATGATAACTGCATCGGGTTGTAACTAGAAAAAAACACTTGCTTCACACCTGGCGCTGCATTGCGCCGGGTGTATGATAGGGCTCATTAAAGGGGCTATGTGTAGGTTTTTACTTAAAACTCGCTAGCAATAGTGTTTTTAAATGGACTCTGCGGACGGAAAGAAGCGACCAGCCTCCAGCACAATCCAGACACCCACGGACGCAAGCCGAGGGTGCGCACCGAGAACGAGCATGAGACTGTCTGCAGTTTCTCTAACAGCCACTGATGTCAGTAACGGTTAGAAATTTAAGAACTTTCGCAATGCTCCTTTAAGTTAAACACCTCAGACTCAAGGGACTGAAGTAACTTCAGTTGTTCGCATTCTGCCCATAATTTTTGTCATCAGAAGGCCTATTTTTGTCCGCGCGGATGGTGCAAGGTGAATGTTGAGACAGAAATGGCAAAACGCCCAGTTGTGGTGTACTTTGCGGTAGTCGCAGAAGAGTGCAGACAGAGCGATATGCAACAAAACAAAGCAGCATATCCTTCTCTATTGTTTTTGATTTGTTTTCCTTATTATAAACTTTGCATGCAATGGCAGATCCGCTACTTTTCTTCTATCCTTCCGAGCGAATGTCCTGTAAATGGTCGGATGTCTGGTAGAATATAAAATCCATCTAAATGTTTAGAAATTTCCATTGTAAACAAACAGACACCTCCAGCAATTTACCTTACATCTGATGTAATTTTAAATGCAATTTTAACTATATGGATGTAGAACAGTGATAGACAGTACCTTTTTTTAACAGGTTTAACAGACTGTATTGACGATCAGAATCTTGATTAATAAGAAATCAATGATCAACATATTGCCATAAAGTTGTGGTTTTCAACTTTTTTTTCTTTACATTTTAATTAACTATTAATTAATTATTATTATTTTATTGATAATAATATACATTTAACTTTTATAAGTAATATTAATCTGAATAATTTTAAGCAATCCAGTGATCCCCGTGAAGTTTGCCCCCTGGTTGAGAACCACTGCCTTAAAACATTTGAAAAAATATAACTACAAGCCTCTTTGGAATGTGTAAACCAATGCAATTACAAAAAAAAAAAAAAAAAAAAAAAAAAAACAACAAAAAAAAACCACATACCTTACTAGCTCCAGGCAGCAGGTGCAGCTTAACATAGGGATCTGACAAACCATTGTGATCCATTGGTTTGAGTCCCTGAAAGACAGAGAGAGAGAGAGAGAAAAAAGTGTGACATATGAAAAACAACCACTTTTAGACATCCTGTGAAGTCAACAGCATAAAGCACCATGTCAGCCTGATAGATTCCACAGGTTTGTAGATATCCAATTCATGTCAAACTCTTGCTTTTTCTAACAAGACGTAGCGTTTCAAATCCGGTCAAATTAGCTAATTAGAAATGCTGGAGGTGATGTCGTGCCCTGACAGCAGAGCACTCTCCTGCAGCTCTTAGCTTTCTATTAACATGCATTTTAGAAATGGCAAAAAGCTCAAGCACTTTGTGTGGAAAGGGCATAAAAAGCCCAATCACCGCAGTAATATCCGACGTGCAATCATCCAAAATTAGATTTGAGCAATTGTGTTGGTGCCAATAATAATTAAGGATGCTGTATTTTTACATAAAGTAATGCTTTCTGAAATTTTGCTTATAATCAGCTCTCATAAGATTCTGATGTTTTTTGAGCTATTTAAACAGCCTTGGGGTCTCTGAGAAACTTGAGGGTTATGAATTAACTACAAGCCGCAAAGGATTTAGAGTAAATATCAATACAAAGCTAGACAACACTATCTGCTGTCAGAGTGTATGTGAGGCAAACATTGATCTCATTGAAAAGCTCTGCACACCTGACACCCATCATCTTCCTCTGCTATACTGCTTAATTACCATCTCTGTAGTGGGATTCAGTGAGGTAGCATTGGCTGTGTAGTTCTTCAGGCCCATCAATATCACAGAGGGTATTACTGAATAATGCCATATAAATTATTTTTTTTTCATCACATTCACAGTCGGATAAAAGCACTGCGGTCTCCCGGAAACCTTGAGGGGAATGTTGCTGATTAAGGGAGCATGTTCCACACAAAGTCTGGATTTACCTTTGTGGTCCAAATGATGGTTTTTTATTTTAGCTGTCTGCATAATGCAACTTTGTAGCATAATTTAAGAAAAAAGGTTTATCATCTTCTGTAAACAATAGCCAAGTTGACTAATAAAATCAAGTTTATTCACACAGAGAGCTACTGTTGAAAGAGCTTCAGGTCTTTCCAGAGACGTCTGGCATAAAATCATATTTCTTAGTGAGAGAAAAAAATCAAAAGGACAAACATTTTCCATTTTTATAATAAATATCTAAATACAGTATATCAAAATTTGGTTACAATTTATTTTAAAGTGTCCTTTACAGTGTAATTATACATTTAAGTATTAAGTTATATTTATTAACAACATATACTTACTATAGGGTTAGGAACAGGTTTTGGGGTTTCACTTTATTTTACAGAATGTGCACATGTGTACTTACCTAAGAAAGTACTGGGTAATGTAAGGTAAGTATAGTATATGTACATGAAGAACAGGACTGTAAAATAAAGTGCAGTTTTGGTTTATGGTTAGTACTTCAGTAAGTACAAGTGACAAGGACACTAACAAGAATGTGTTTCCCAAACTTTTTATCTCATAATTTCTGTTTCTGTTTAACAAAAAAGGTATTTTTTTTTTAAAAGTGATCTTGCAGCAGTTCTCAGCTGGTTTTCTCATTGACACTGTGGTTCTGTGTAAAGATGACCTGGAATTCACTTACAGATACATGTATTAAAAAATATCTTTCGCCAGCATTTACTCATATTTTTTTCCAAGTGTGTGCATTGAACATATCATGGAAACCAAGAGCTGTTGCTCATGAAATGGTTCAGAACTTCTGGCTATTCCAGACAGTGTTTAGAAAGACCACAGAACAACAAGAAATGGCTTAAAATTGGTCTAATCTTATAAGTAAACATGTTAAAACCAATTACAGCCTTGAGTCTGTGCGTGTTTGGTTCTCTATCAGCTTTGCACATCTGGCTACTACAATTTTTCCTCATTCATTCTCCCATTTTGCAGAGATGGACATCATGAGAGAACAGCAAGTCCACCTCTAAATTCTTGGATTGAGTTGTGGACTCTGAAACAGCCAATCCAGGTGTTTTTCTTCTTCAGTCATTCCTGTATATCTGGGTCTTGCAGACTTCATCACGTTTTCCTTTAGGATTTGCATTTTTTACCCTCTTCCCGCACAAGCCTGCCAGGCATTCCCACAGCATGATGCTGCCACCACCGTGCTTCACCATGGGGATGGAGCCGCGTTCTGATGTGCAAAGTTCGGCTTATGCCAAATATGCCGTTTATTCTAATGACCAAACATCTCCATTTTGGTCTCATCAGACCACAGAAGCATCTTCCAGACGGCTTCAGAGTCTCCCACATGCTGTGCCAAGATATCATGACATTTTTGTTTAATAGTGAATTTCTCTTTGACAGTCTCCCATTAAGAGCAACAGTTTAATGTGCAATCTCTACAACCTCAGCCACTGAAGCTTTTAATTAAATGCTGTTCTTTTGAACTTTCTATTCATCAAAGAATCCTGATGTATCACGGTTTCCACAAAAATATTAACCAGTACAATTGTTTTCAACATTGATAATAATGTTTCTTGAGCAGCAAATCAGCATATTAGAATGATTTCTAAAGGATCATGTGACACTGAAGACTGTAATGTGTAATTACTAATGAATGGGTAATGATGCTGAAAATCACAGGAATAAATTACATTACAATTTTGAATGGTAGTGCACATTATCTCTTACTTAAAGGTGGGGTATGTGATTTGGAAAACAACGGCAGATTTTGAAAATACACAATTCAAATGGTCCTACCTTATTTTCTCTAACGCTTGCCCTGACTGGGTCACGCGCGCTGGGGGGAGGAGGGTATGGTACGACCGTTTGATTGACGAACTTAATGTCCAATGATTCTAGGTGGTCTTGGAAATGATTGGCTGGAGTTTTTCGAGTCCTGCCCGTTCCACAGATGATTAAATTGCTTAATTTTCATTTCAGTGCTTTTGACTCAGTGGCTGTAAGTGGGTTAGGAATAGGATTTCAAGTTATTTTGAAAAATGGACAAAAAAGAGAATCACATACCCCACCTTTTAATTCAGATCGCATTGCAGAGCTGAACTGAAATAGTGTTTCTGTTGATAAGAGGTATAAAAGCTAAATTAAGTCAAAAACAACAAAATATAAAAAGGCCTCTGTGGCGAGCAGGACGAGGCTGAGGGACGTGAGAGAACGGCGCGAGGCCGGTGACGTGAGTGGTAATGAACGTCGCCTGTGAGACGATGTTGAAGATCGAGAGAGGAATAGGCCTGATTTTATGTTGTGTTTGTTTTGTTTTTCTTTTAAACTAAGTGCAATGTAGTGTTGTAAAAAAAAAAAGAAGATTTTTCGATGCATATCGAAACTGAAATATCTGAAACGCTTCCAATACTCATTTTCCACAGAATAGTTACACGATACCAGCTGCGCTTTCTTGCTCTCTCATTTCTCCAACAGCGAGTTGACACACAAACCTGCCTCCCCTTACTCATGTGCTCCGGATGAATATTGTTTGTTGTTGCAGGGCTTGAAGTTCGGTGTAGGATTGCACAATGCGCATAATTTGACTCATTCCCACAGATTTTGTGCTCGTACCCAAAGTGTGCACACATAAAGCCACCTCTCAGTACTAAATTGAGTTATTTTCTTCTGCTTATTGCACTTAAACAGTCGAATACACACAAAATAATGTTAAAATGCCAGTCTTGGGAAGTAGTCTTGGCAAACACAGTCAGTTATATTCTAAGTGAACAGCTGAGAAAGAAAACGCATGTGTAACAGTATAATGGATCTGTGTGTCAGGTCTTAAAGTGACAGTAGCCTAATATACCATGCTGCCAAATTTTAGGGCTAATATTTAAAATATCTATATGGCTTTTACCATGGTATCGACATCAAAATTGTGGCCAGTGAAAATGCTGAGTGGCTAGTCATTTTGGAAAACCACTAGCCACAGTGGCTGGTGGGCATAAAAGTTAATGTCAAGCCCTGGTCAGAAGGCCTATTGAATTTTAGCATTTACAAACTGATTTTAATATAGATTCAGCATATTTCGCAAGTATGTATCCATGCTTCAGTGATGCATTTCTTTTCCCAGCAGGCTTTCTCTCAGGTAGGATTCCTGGAGGGTCCTCCAGACACCGCTGTGTGCAGTCATGTGTGTGATGAGCAGATATCAGAGAGCCAGAGAAAGGGCCGGCCTCTCCAGCCTAACATACAAGGGCTGTCAGAACCACAATCCTAATTAGTTATTTTCTGCTTCTGTGAGCTATAAAGTGTAAACTTGTCAAAGAGGCTTGCAGGGGCTTTACACCTCTCTCTCCACTTTTGTTTAGCTTGTGGGTACGTGGAGGAAAGCGCATAAAGGCATAAATAATCATTGTTGCATTTTACACAACAACAACGCCTGAGAAATAAAACAAATGAACATGAGGGGGTGTGAGAAAACTCTCTGCATGGGCAAAGGAACATGGCAGGAGGGTTGATGGGCAAAAAAAAGGTGCCTAGTCTAGTCACGCAAAATCTTATGTTGGACTGTGATAGCATAAGTAGCATTTTGTTTCCAGAGGTTTTAGAAAAACGTCTTTACATATAGTTTAGTAAAATGCACCTGAAGCGTGACCAAACCAACTGTCTTTCATTAAAGAAACAAATTCGAAAATTAGTCATTATTAAAGGGTACCTATCATGGAATTTTGAAAATTACCTTTCATGTAGTGTGTAACATAGATCTAAGTGAACGAAAACATCCTGCAAAGTTTTAAATATGAAAGTTCACCGTATACAAAGTTATTGTCTCTCAAAAGTAAGAGTCGACTCTGAGTCGCTGATATGAATCGATAGACGAACGATGCACTTTCGTACGTCACTTGTACAAGTTATTTGAATTCGACACGCCCACTCAGTGCGCGCGCCGAGCAGACAGAGAAACCTGACAACATCATGTCGACGAGACTCTGTTCTAAAGTGCATCAAAAAGCAAACTTTTTTTTTCACTGCCCAGGGACAAGCATGTGAAGACTCAGTGGCTAGAGTTTATATTTACAACTATACCACACAAGTATAGCCACCTTGAGCTGTGTTCGGGTTATTTTAATGACGATCGCTTCACAAACACAAATGCTTTGAAGTGTGGATTCGAAGTCACCTGATACTGAAGGAACGTTCAATACCAAGTTTATTTGGATCAGCTTCCTCCTCCGAATCACAACCTGTAAGTACTATTAATAATTGTTGCTTTTATGTGTGTGTGTGTGTGTGTGTGTGTGTGTGCGTGCGTGCGTGTGTGTGTGTGAGAGAGTGAGAGTTACGCTCAGCAGCTTCTAGGTCTCCAATGTCATTTTTTTTGTTTTTTGAAATATGTGAAATTATGTGAAGCGTATTGTAGTACTGCAGTGCTTTATCAATAAGTTTAAGCTTTGGGCTAACGCAAAATATAACTGACTGGGTCATCTGACCAATCACCGCCGATTAGCGTCACGCAAAGGAGGGGTTTGGACAAATGAGTCGTCAAACTAATAATTAGGGAGTCGGTGAGCAAATCAGGTAAAAATAAATGCATATTATAAGACAACAAAAGTGTTTTTTGTCATTGCATGCATGTAAAACTGTTGTTGGGGACTCCCAGAACAATATTAGGAACATTTTAAATGCCATAATAGGTACCCATTAACACTTATTAAAGAGACTCTCACACCAAAGTACTGCATGGCATTGGTTAAGCAAGAAGTTGACATGTCAGCCCACTAAAACAATCAGCAGTTCCAACATTCAAATATGCATACTTCCCTGAAACACAGTATGCAAACTGTTAAAAAGTAAAATGAGAAGTATAGTACCTTAAGGGTATATATTACTACTCTAAGGAACTAATGTGCATATTTTAGGGGTATATTGTCTCTTTAAGGGTACTGCCCTAGTGACAAGCAATTGTGCCTATCAAGGTAAAAAAAAAAATATTACTCAATAGTGTAATATTTCCAGGAATGTATTCATCTCACACACGTATATACCAACAGAACACAAGTAAGATCTTCTCTCATCTAATTCAATACATAGATAACAATGTGCATAGCCTGGCAAAGATACAGCCTCTATATTACTACTCTAAGGAACTAATGAGCATATTTTAGGAGTAGATTGTCTCTTTAAGGGTACTTCCCCAGTGACAAGCTATTGTGCCTATCAAGATAAAAAGAAAAATATTACAAAATAGTGTAATATGTCCAGGAATATATTCATCATACACATGTGCATACCAACAGAACACAAGTAAGATTTTCTCTCATCTAATTCAATACATAGGAAACAATGTGCATAGCCTGTCAAAGACACAGCCTGTGTTTACACGGACTAGGACGTCAACTAGCATAAAACTGGTTAAGGAGAAGTGTTTTTATCATTGAAAAAAAAAACAACAAAAAATGACACTTCAGCTTTTCAAAAATGTAAATATCACTTGTGTATTTCTCTTATTCAATATCAGTCATTCAGCTCTTCTAAGTTATTCCCTCCTGCTAGTGGCCCATCACAGAACGACCCGTGTGCATCGGTCTCATCAGAGCTACAAAGCAGTTTTCAAAGATCCACATGTCCGCTCGGCTCTATGTGATTGTGTTTGTGAGTATGTTTGTGTGTGCATGCGTGCAGAGACTGCAGATGGTCGTTCTCTTTGAAGGTACTGCAGCTGAAACAGCCTCAGAGGTCCACTCAACTATAGAAGAGGACTGACGCAACCCGTAACCAAAATAAGGGCAAGCACAAAACTGAACCTCGCTTTCACCGTACGTATGTGTTTTCCATCTCCCAACTGCCATGAATCCAGTTCCAATACACCTAAAATGGTTCGATTAGGCAAACCCTTGGAGTATATATATCCTTTTGATGGCAAGAACGACTCGGTTACATATGTAACCCTCGTTCCCTGAAGGAGGGAACGGAGACGTAGTCGACATGTCGACTGATTGGGATCACGCCAGGGAGCCTGTCCTCTTTGAGTACTGTTAAAACGAGCCAATGTACATTGGTGTGCGTGAAATGCATCACAGACCGGGTATAAATACGGAAGTGGATGCACGCACTAGTTGGTTTTTGCTGAGCAGCAGAGTGTAACTCGCAGTCAGTGGTGGTCAAGCAATAGCGGTCTTCTAATCCCCCGCATTATTTGAGGCGGAAATGGGAAAGGGATTAGGCCAGGGAAGTCACTGCTGTTCCACAAGACCACTGGGAAAGCGTTATCTTTTCATTGGAAAGGAATACGCTGCGGAAACCACATCCTGCCCAAAGAGAGGAAACATGTGGAGAATACACATATGGACTGGGCGGATGACCGGGCAGTACAACATATGGAATGTTACAGGGGTGGCTCCAGCCTATGACTGGGAGAATCAACTGGACAGTGACTGGAGAGCAGGTTCTGCCGATGGAAGACCCGTGGAAGAATACACATATGGGATCGCCGTAGGGATCACAACATATGGACCCAGCCTAACACAGGTTCCACCAGTGCAAATGAGTGAAAGGCCTGGAGGAACTCGACAGGGTTCGGCTAATAAGGGGAACTCAATGGAGCAAGAATTGCGGACGTATCTAGTCCATAGGAGGGAAATGGTGCGGCAAGCCGACACTTTGAACCAGGCTTACAGTGAAACTGACTTCATGTGAAGGGAGCCCACGGGAAGCAGCGGTTCGACACATAGGCTAGTTCTCTAGGGAACATGATAGGTGTCGCCCAGCCCCCAACTCTATTTATTAGAGTGTCTCGCTGAACAGATGTGTCAACGCCTAGGAGGGAGCAATCCACTCACTTGGTAGGAGCTCACCACCCAGGTGGGCATATGCACCTTGGGAAATCACCAAGATGAAGGCAACCACATGTAGTGGGCCAACCCCTGCTTGCAAACAGCCTTCGCTTCTGCTGGTCTCCGTAACAGACAAGAGCTGGTCTGAGGTCTAGGCTTTGCATTCTGAGCACGTATAATAGCAATGGAGTGGACAGACAAAGAAAAGCCAGGGCTGGGTCTGGCTCCTCCGGGGCAGCGCTTGCAGGCTCACCACCTGGTCCCGTAGGAGAGGTAGGAACTTTGGGCACATATCCAGGCCAGGGTCTCAAATATCTTTAGGGTTTGCCGGCCCGAATTCCAGGCAATATTCGTTAACTGAAAAAATGCATGCAAGTCCCTACCCGCTAGATAGAGACCAAGCATTCAGGTGAACTGTTTCTCTAAAAACAGGATTTTTAACTCACTGCCTGCAGGGCTCAAGGGAGGTCTCTGCAGTGCGGAAGCACCAGAGATAAGTCCCAAGAGGGTTCAGAGGGGGCACAAGTCAGATTCAGTTTCTCCTTGCTCCCCTCACCTGACGATCAAGTTGTGCTTCCCACGGAACTGTATCCACTGCATCCTGATGTGGGTCAAAACAGAGGCAACAACATTTTGAGGTGGAGGAGACAGCCCTCACTCCAACTCATTAGCAGAAAAGAAAGCACTGAAGTGATCAAACACCTTCGGGATCTCGTCACGGAGAGAAGACTCAATTCTACGAATAGGTTTCACCCCTAAGGGGGAGCAAGCATCATTTGAGAGGGTGCTCTCAAAGGAGTGATGGTCTCCACGGCATAAAAATACTTGCGGTAGTAACCAGAACCTCTGCATCTCGTTCTTCTTAGAACCAGACCTGGAAGTCTCCAAGGTCTCTCATCTCCAGAGCCCAGCTCTTCTGATGCTGCGATGGATATCCTGTCCTCTGGAGGGGCCCCGAATGAAACGGCTGGTCAGTCCACCACAGAGGGACCAGCACGCTCATCGGGGAACTCCACTGGCTGCGGTGTGAAAGAGGAGTGAGGGATCCACGGGGCTTTGCCGGGCGGATTACCCTTCACTGGAATCCTCAGGTCACCCAGCCCAGATGGCACTCCAGGCTTCTTCTGGGAAGGTAACCCAGAAGAAACACCAGACCGGGGCATGGGGATGCGTGCTTTAAGCCCAGACAAGTGATACAACTCTTGTGACCGTCAGAGGGGGACAGAGGCCAACCGCACCCAGAAACGCACGGATGGAATGGCATCTTGAAAAAGATGCAAACTCACCCATGTTACCTTTCTAGAAATGGGACCATTCACCAATGCCGGAGCACACAGGGAATTACCGCGGCAACACTCAATCAGCGAACTGAAATAGTGAAGCACTCACTTTTCCGCCCTCAACCAGCCGTCAACACACACAAACACAGAAATCTGCTTGCTGTAAAAACAGCAGTTGAACACCGATACACTCGCTCGTTGTATAACAGCACTCTTCAGAGACATCAGAACGATCGGCTCCGAAGAGAAAGACAACTAGTGCGTGCATCCACTTCCGTATTTATACCCGCGCCGCGGGGGCGGAGTGTGTGATGCATTTCAGCACGCCAATGTGCATTGGCTTGTTTTAACAGTACTCGAAGATGACAGGCTCCCTGGCGTGATCCCAATCAGTCGACTTGTCGACTGCGTAGAACGTGAGTGACTGAAAGGGAACTGAGTTATCTTCACTTAGTGTTGCACCAGGCACTTGGTGTAATTCAGGATTTGTCTTGCGTTTCAGGGATGCGTGACATATGGGTATGTATGGTAAACAGTAGCCAGTCTGCTCGGAGTAGATCAATAAAGAAAAACAGACGTGTGATTTAATACTGTGCAATGTCCCATTCTCATACGATATTGAAGGATACGTTAAACACAGAGAAACTAAACTCTTCATCAAAGGTCTGTCTGGTACCTGCAAGCCAATTGGAGGAGGGCAAGTGGGCGTAACCTTAATGTGTTTTGTAATGCCCCAGCTGACCTCGACTATTCAGGATAGGCATAAAACAGAGAGGCGGAGGTCTCCTGAGAACCAAGCCAACAATAAATGTGTTATGGGGCATCCGATTGCAGTGTTGCCAGTGAATGGATGGTTGATCATAATTATGGGGAAGCAGGAGAAATGACCAGTGTGAAAGGAGATGGGCGGCATGCATCAGCGAGTGCCTGTGAAAGCCGCGTGCGCACCCACTCATTCAAACCGCTCTACTTACTGCTGCCATGCTGCCAAGGATGGCATTTCCCTTCCCATCTCACAATCAACGGCTAACTATTCAGAAATGTTTCATCTGCTAAATTATATCTCTTTATTCTTCCGCATAAACATCCTGTTGGAGAAGGTCTGCACTTAAAAATGAAAGGGATGAGATTCTGTAAAAGGGAAGGGCTAGTCGAAATCAAGTGCGTTTCACAAGAGCAGATGGAGGTTCCAGCACAGATGACTCTCAATGGGTGAGAGCTGTACGGGCTCCAAATGCCATTGAGCTACCTAGTACATAGCCATAATGCACAACGGAAAAACATTAGTACAGGCTGGAGGTGGGCTTGATAAACACAGGGAGGGAGGAAGTGAGAGAAAAAAATGCAAGAGTAACATCTTAATAAGTAGGACCCAGGGGTTGTTTAACACTTTCTCCTATAACGGTTTATTGTGGAGAGACTAAATAGCTATTTGTAGGTTGACTTTTTTCCAAAGAGTGTACATACGGCCTTTTTCAGAACATTTCTATGTTTGTTTGAGTGGTGCAACATGTCAACTTCTGGCTCAAACACAAGATTATTTTTGTACTTGATAGCACCTATGCAACGTTTGGGATTTGGACACGCAAATTGTTGAGAAAAGGTGATCCTCAGAAAGTAAGGACTGGCCAAAATGTCCTCACTTTACTCTCTTTGTCTTCACTCCAATGGTCTAAAACTCAAACTGGTCCTCACAAAGATAGTTAGTTGTACAAGTACACACACACGTTGTGTTTTCATATTTTATGGGGACTTCCATAGACAATGATTTTTAAACTGTAATAACTGTATTTTCTATCCCCTTACACTAACCCTATCCCTAAACCTACCCATCACAGAAAACGTTATGCAGTTTTACATTTTTAAAAAACAACACTTAGTATAATTTATAAGCTGTTTTCTTCATGGGGATCAAAAAATGCCCCCCCCCCCCCACCCCACCCACCCACACAAAATGGAGGATTTCAGCTATTGCCATCTTTCTGGGGACATTTTGTCCCCATAATGTAGAGTTTACCAGACCACACACACACTTGTTTCACTATATTATAAGGACATTGCATAGACTTCCATTGATTTTATATCAGGTTAATGATATTATATATTCCTTAACCCAATCCCTACCCCAAAACATCACAGAAACATGCAAAACATGCTTTGGCCGATTTAGAAGCATTTTTTTTTAAATGAGTAAAGACCAGTATAATGTCCTAACGAGTCGGTTGTCATAATATTTCACCATATAAGTGAGGACATTTGGCCCTCACAAGTATAGCCAAACACACACGCACACAACCCCCCCCCCCCCCCCCACACACACACACACACACACACACACACACACACACACACACCACACACACACACACACACACACACACACACACACACACACACACACACACTCTCTCTTTCTACCGGATTTATGGTAGTGCACACAGGCACTATATACAGACGGCTGCTTTGCTCCATGTCAGACACAAAGATAAATTAATACCCACATGGGAGTGAAAGCGCCCATTGCATTCATCTCATTCTAAAGCCTTGAATATATGTATGGGGGCGAGCCATGGCCACAGACATCTCTGGTCTCCTAAACTTAAGACCACATGCATATAAACAACCACCTACTCGCAAGAGAACAAATGAGAGCGATGCAGCCTCTTTGCGCTTCACAGTGAAAAATTACCTTTACATGGTAAAGAACTAGAAACGAAACCTGTGATAAATGTATCATTCATCATAAATACTTAATAAACAGCCATTATTTAACATTATGCTTACATCTGCTCATGGGTAAGCACTTTGTCTTAATGGAAGATAATCTGTCTTGTCAGTGGAACAATGAGTGAGCCAACAAAAAGGAAAACTGCCAACAGTAAAGGGACAAAATGATGCCAAATGAGTCACAGGAAGTCTTATATCTCATAGGACAGATATAAACATGACACACAAGGAAATACACACAAAGGACAGTCTTTACAATTAGAATTTACCAGTGTACATTTTTTCTGCTATGTAAAGATCAATGAAACTTAAAGATGTAATTATGGCTCTAATACAGTAATCTTTTTTTGCACACTTCAGAGAATCCACTACAGCTGGTAAGTTGTTGTCAGTGTTACTGGAGTGAATCAATGGAGGTTCAACAGGAGAGGCAGGAAATTTGCTTGGGAAGTGGAGAAGTAGTCAATAAAGAGAAATAAAACTTACCTTTTTGTATCTGGGTACAGGGAGCTACACTCCATCACAACAATTTACAGCATGCAGCCAAGCCATGCAGAGAGGGAAAAGTGTGCATGCAAGATAGAAAAGGTGGAAGAAAGAGCATAAAAACAGAGCATAAGTTTGGAAAACAGACAATACAAAGAACATGATGTAAAAGATAAACAGCATGTGGAAATAAAAGAGAGGAAAGAGAAAGCACCCAGGAGGTTTGACCCAGGTTTTTTTTAATTTTTATTATTACGTGGAGATGTGCCCACTGATTTGTCTAAATGTAGATATTTTTTATTTATTTTAATCTGTGTGACTCAATCTGATAGTCAGTACAACCCTACATTTAGCTGTCATGAAGTGATGGAGTGTTCAGAGGTGTTTCACAGCAAACAAAACAAAAATGTAAATGCTGTTAGATCAACCCCCAATTTTATCTTCAGAGGATGTCAGAGCAGCATCTTTGTTCTAAATAAATTCTCAGTTAGAAAGTTGTACTTAGCACCCATAATTTACACGAGAACACGTCACATTATTTAAAACAGGAAAATCAACTGTGAAGAGAGAAAAGTTGGAGGTGGAATACGTCAGTCAAATAAAACTTATTGTAACACTTTTGAATGTGTACTGACTAGCACGTCAGAGCGCGACACCACGGGCCAAACAAATAATGAGAATTAATATCATTTCATTAAAAAGTAGCATGTTAATTTGCTGCCTGGGGGTTCAATTAAGTATCCATTTATCTAGTTTAATGCTTCATTTCTGTTTAAGGAGCAAACTCTTGACAAATGCACCCAAAGAACCGAGGCATGAAAACACTTCTTGTTAAAGATGCCTGCATGTTTGGTGAACAGATTCCTGTTAAATATAGTGGCTAAATAATAACAAAATCACTGATAAATGTAACATTGACTGTTTTATCTGACTTTTAAAGGTGGGGTATGTGATTCTCTTTTTTGTCCATTTGTTTCAAAATAACTTGAAATCCTATTCCTAACCCACTTACAGTCACTGAGTCAAAGCACTGAAATGAAAATTAAGCAATTTAATCATCTGTGGAACGGGCAGGACTCGAAAAACTCCAGCCAATCATTTCCAAGACCACCTAGAATCATTGGACAGTAAGTTCGTCAATCAAACGGTCGTACCATACCCTCCTCCCCCCAGCGTGCGTGACCCAGTCAGGGCCAGTGTTGGAGGAAAGAAGGTAGGACCTTTATTGTGTATTTTCAAAATCTGCCGGTCGTTTTCCAAATCACATACCCCACCTTTAAGCAGTATATCGATACCATTTTTATTCTACTTTAATGAAAAACTTTGCTTGAAAAGTGTGCTTTCTTTAAAATAAATGTCATTTGGTTTGACATTTTATCTAATGCAATGACATTCATACATATGATATCCATTTATTTAACAAGTGTGCCTTGGAATAGGAAAAGTTCACCCAAAATTTTTATATCTGCAATCATTTATTTATCCTCATGTCATGTCATTCCGAACCTGCATGACTCTTTTTTTCTTCAGAACTCATAAATAGATATTTTGAAGAATGCTGGTAACCAAACAGTTTCGGTTCCCATTGTCTCCCATTATATTTCATTAACGGATGTCAGTGAAAATCGAAACTGTTTGGTTACAAACATTCTTCAAAATATCTATTTTTTAGTTCTGCAGAAAAAAAAAGTCATGTAGGTTTGTAACCAAACACCTATTGACTTGCATTGTATTTTTGTCCATATAATAAAGTCAATGGTAACCAAAACTGTTACCAACATTCTTCAAAATATATAAAGAAAGTCATACAGGTTAGTGAGGGTGATTAAATGATGACAGAATAAACATTTTTGGGTGGACTATCCTTTTAATGAGACATCTTTTAAATTTGTTTAAAAAAAAAAAAACACAACCACAAATCACAGGGTCAAAATGTATGTGTGCAGAGGTTGGTGACCTCCTCTCGTTCCAGTGATGATGTGACAGTCCCCGCTTACATCATAGAGCGAACACTCCTGGTGAGCCCTGACCCCTGTACATTCAGAGCTAATAAGGATGACCCTTTCGGAGCTGTCAGTTTCACCGAGAGAAAGAGCAGATCACAGACAGGTTACTTTAATTGAGTTGATGGAGGGGGGAGCATTGGGCTGGCGCCGACAGAACCCTGGGAAAGTGGCGATGGGTGAAGCGTGCCGTTGAATTGGGGTCAACCAAAAGAAGGGAGGTTTTCTTTAATGGAGGCTGTGGTTTGAAAAGGCTGCAGTGAACGTTAAGGTCGGAGCAGATGTGTCCTTGTGTGAAACGCAGTATGGGCAATATGTGCACTGAAATGGATCTTGGAAGGCACCTTTGTGAGGGGTGAATGAATGAATGGTTACATTTCTCTTTCTCATCACGTTTGTCTGTTCAGAAGGACGAATAGCCTGGAACTTATTATTCTGATAAATGACTTTGGTGGCGACTTGTAGATGATATATATTTCAGTTCATAACATTTCCAGGTTCTCAAATCTGATTGGCTGAGCGGCATTCCAAGGGTGATGATACACAGTCCAACAACACTGTTAATATTCAATCCACTTGTCTTATTCACAGCAGTCCAGATCAAAGTATGTGAGTGGTGTCCAATGCAAGTGGAGTGGGTGCTGCTTATAATCGTGCTTATTAGACGTATCATGATTCATGAGCTTAGTAACATGCACAGACACAAAACTCTGTAGAGTGAAACTCCAATTTATTTCCTCTATAGCGGAATTGGTTTTCATGATAACTTATAAACCCCTTAAAGAAAGACGTGCTGTGGCCTACTAAGTTGCTAATTGATGGTATATGGTTTTGTTGAAGCCATCAGCCCAATTTATTTTATGTTTAATAGCAGTATTCCATGTGAAAACGATATTACCCATGATTCTGCAAAGTAATCTCTACCAATCAAAGAATTGCGTTAACAAAATGTCTCCCTACGTTCTCAAACTACTTAAAGGGTACCTATTATGGATTTTTGAAAATTGCCCTTCATGTAGTGTGTAACATAGATCTAAGTGAACAAAACATCCTGCAAAGTTTTAAACATGAAAGTTCACCGTATACAAAGTTATTGTCTCTCAAAAGTAAGAGTCGACTCGAGTCGCTGATAGAATCGTGACGAACGATCTTTCTTTGTCTATTGACGTCAACTTGACAAGTTATTTGAATAAGAACGCCCATCATTGCGTTCGAGACCAGTGTTGCAGGTCCGTATATGCCTGCACTGTTTCCGCGGGTTGTTTGTGTAGTGCACGGGTTGACGCGATTGTTTTACCCACTGGAACATGATTGTTGTTGGGGAAACACCTGGGAATGCTATCGACTATTTTTGGCCGTGATTGGGTTAGTTTTGATGAGCAATTGGGCTGGTTTTGTTGTGCAGACCTGGCAACCCTGTCGGAGACGCCAGGGAAAACATCATGTCGAGACGCTGTTTTGAAGTGCGACGCAAAAGCAAACTTTTTTCATCTGCCCAGTGAGAAGCATTTGAAGACTAACATTAAGTGGCTACAGTTCATATATACAACTATACCACAGAAGTATAGCCTTGTTCTGTGTTCGCGTCATTTTGAAGATGATTGCTTCACAAACCTAAATGCTATAAAGTATGGATTCGCGAGCCGTCTGATACTGAAGGAAGGTTTAGTACCGAGTTTATTTGGATCAGCTTCCTTCTCCGAATCACAAACTGTAAGTATTATTAATTTGTTGCTTTTATGTTTTATGTATCATGCTCAATAAGTGTGTGTTGTGTACACACAGCGCATAGGTCGTCAGTTGAAATATGTGAAGTGTTTGTCGTTGTTAATGGAGTTGTCATAAAGAATATAGCTATAACGTTACCTCTTAGTACTGCATTATCAATATGTTTATGCGTTGGGCTAACGCAAACAAAGACTGAATGTGCTTTAACCACTAAACTTTGGGCTATAACATATCACCACAGATTAGCGTCACGCAAGGGCGGGGTTTGGAAAAATGACTCGCTAAACGATTCATATGGGAGTCGGTGAGCAAATCAAGTAAAAATAAATGCATATTATAAGACAACAAAAGTGTTATTTTGTCATGGCATGCTCGTAAAACTGTTGTTGGGGACTCCCAGAACAATATTAGGAACATTTTAAATGCCATAATAGGTACCCTTTAAATATTTGTATATATTTGCATATTTTGCAATCAACTTATTTTGTCAAAAATATTGTTTCTATATAATAAACATCTTCAAATCAATAGTTTTATATTTCTTCAATTTAAATTCAATTGTCATTTTCAATATTTAGGATTGTAGGACACTTAAAACAAAGTAGGAACATATGGCACAACAAAGTCATTTTATTTAGAGGCTGTAAAAAATGTGCGCAGGAGTAATCTCCATATAAATACCAGCAGGAAAATTCCTCGTAAGGCAAATGTTTTTTTTGTGATGGTTCTGCTCTGATTACAAATACCCCATTATCTGTATTTCTGGATGTGTAAAGCCCTGTAATCCCCTGTGCGTTGTGACGGTGCATGTCTCTGGATCGGCGCTTATCGTGGAATACCAACACATTCACCCCGACTCATATCCAACCACCTGCAACACTCATTCCAGAAAACATTACTTTTTATATTGATCTTCTGGTGATATTAGATACGGTCAGGTCATTCTAACCATGTTTGCCACACATGCTACTAACAGTTTGATCCTTTCAAGAACAGCCAATAGGAGCCAGATTTAAAAGACTGCAGAATCCAGCACTGTCCGTGGTCCTGAGCTTTAGTCTGACTTTGCCATATGAATTAAGTGACCTGAAAGCTTGATCATGGGTCGGAAACTATATTGTTTTCAGTAGAGCCCAATTCTAATGCCAATCAAAACACTGTTGCTCACTTACTATAAAGTAGTATGTTTTTTAAGGTGAAGAGATGACTGTGGTAATCATTCAGCACACTGAAACACCTTTCAAAAGTTTAGAGTAAGTAATATTGATTAATATTTTTTGTTAGTCTCTTATGCTCACCAAGGCTGAATTTATTTGATCAAAACATTTAATAAAAGTGAAAAATTATTACAATTTAAAATAGCTGTTTTCTATTTAAAAATATTTTAAAATGTAATTTATTCCTGCAATGCAAAGCTGAATTTTCAGCATCATTACTCATTGTCACATGATCCTTCAGAAATCATTCTAATATGCTGATTTCCAGCTCAAGAAATATTTATTATTATTATAAATGTTGAAAACAATCGTGCTGCTTCATATCTTTATATAATAGATTTTTTAAAGATTCTTTGATAAATAGGAAGTTAAAAAGAATTTATTTGATTTTTTTTATATGTTTTTATTGTCACTTTTGATCAATTGAATACATCCTTGCTGAATAAACGTGTCAAAAAATGTGTACAGTATATCAGTATTAAATCTGGTCAGTCATACTAACTGTGTAACACACTGACCACACATGCCATAACATGGATTGATTCTTTTAACATGGTAGACCTTACAAAGGTAAAAAATGGAAAACATTAGTTTAGCTAAATAAACGTCACGAATTCTAGAATAGCCATTAGCCATATAATTATTAGAAAATGTGTGCAAAAACAGGACATTTATGTGTGGCAAAATGGTGCTGTCCGTGGTCCTGAACCAGTTTAATATGCTAGTCCAAGCTATTTTTTCCAAAACCAAATGAATTCAGTGAAATGAAAGGTGATGTGCAGGGCACAATAGCTCTCTCTTACCTAGTGTTTCCCTGATCTGTTTATGTAATGGCCATGGCTCTGGTAATTCCTAAAATCCTCTCTTTAGACTGCACAAAATGTCAGTGTTGTGATTGAGGCTTGTCAGACCGAGGCGACGGAACAGGCCCTGAATCAGGTTCTTCAGAGAACAGCGCTTCAGAAGAGCCAGCTGACAGCGGGAGGGTGATTGACGGCAGAGCTTAAGTGTCTACGCTAGCTTCTGTTTCCATAAAGAACAGCATGGAATCAGTCAGGGAACTGTGTTCTCAGCTAGATTTACAAAAACAAAATCATTTATCTTTATCGCAGTGTCTTGAGTTACATTTCTAAATGCTAATTTGTTCATAATGGGTTGAAACTATGTCAGTATCTATATGTCGATCAAATTTGATTCCGAGTTCGAAAAAACATTCAACCCAAATTCAAGAAAAGCACAAATGACAAAGCAAGTTGTACAGAACCAAACTTGTGATTATTACAATAAACTCTGGTTCACCTTACTTTAAATATTATACAGGCCACCATCTTTTTATAATTTTTTTTGTGTGCTTAGGGCAAAGTAAGCATGAAGATATCTAAATCTGAGAACATAAAGCTGAAAATACAGACGAGCTCAAAGACATCTTGTTTACTAGGTGCATCAAAAGATTATCTTTCAAAGATTTGACAGCACAAACCTTGCAATGCTGGCTAGATCTTCCTTTCAAACTCTAACTGAAGTAGCCTGGTGTCTTAAAAACATCTCCTTTGCATCATGACATTTGTAAATTGCATAAAGCCAGTCAAGTAGACCGGAATTGTCAATCTGATTGGACTAGGAATTTCAGCCAGCACTGCTGTATATTGGCAGCTTTGTGCAATATGCATGAGACGTCTGTGAATGGACTGTGGGCGGTCTGTGGGTGTGCCGTCTGTGGCTGAGGCGAGTGTAAAGCTAAACACACACGACAGCGATTAAATCGGCAGTTAGCCAAGTTGCTGTACTTTTGGTCGCTACTGCTGGTTGCAGACTTTGTCATGTAGCCAATGGTTACAAACGCTCGTCTTGCTAACTCTATTTTCACACACTGTAAGCACTGTTTTAACACTTGATTTACTAAAGGTTTATCATAAAAAAAGATTTTGTTTACCACAGCTAGTATAAGAGTTATGTTATTTGCATCAAACAAATAGTGCTGAGTTTTGTAAATAAGTCGTAGTTTATAATGAGCCCATTATACATAAACGAGGTGTTTTTGTGCTGAAGAGAATAATATTGCCTTAAATTCACGGTACATCGATATTTGAGCACATTCAGCCTAGTGATGATTTTGCTAATGAATAAGATGCAAATGTTTGTGCTGTAATAGAGTGCTGGAGGGATGATGTATTTGTGTAGGCCAAATCCCAGAAATGATAATTTTAGCATTTCTGCTTCCATTGTTCGTACGTCAAAGGATTTTTGGTTAAATGCCTGAAATAAGGGCTGTGGTGAACACAAGCTCAAGATATTTTTACGTTTTATTCTAAAACAAAAAAATACAGCAGTAATACCCTGTTGTGATTTTTTAAAGCAGCACCGGGTAACTTTTTAACCTTCATAATATATTTCCAAGTCTCTTGTGATGGTGCATCTACTTACAATAGGTTGAATGACACGTCTGCCATAGCCTGACGGGGTCTGTAGCGTTTTTAATCGTACTTTTAAACTTCGGGTTTCGGGTAGTAACCGGCGAACAAAGAGAACTACAAAATTTGACTGCTTTACGGCATATACGTCACTTCCACCACCACCCCCACTTCCTTAAAATCGGACGTGCGAGCCAAATGTTATAGTCATGGCCGAAGCAGCACAGAAAAACAAGAAAGCAAAGGTTTTATTGGAGCAAAGCAAAAAGAGAAAGTGATCGCGTTAAAGGCAGAACAAGGATCAACATTGGGCCAGCGTTTTCTCGCTGGCGTGAGCTGAAGGAGGAGGAAGGGTGCCTGACCGATGCGGACTTGGCTGTCATGCTTACTAGTAAGTATATTGCTTGCATACTAGCTAGGGTGACCTGACCAGACGTCCCGTTTTTCCCGGGACAGTCCCGTATTTCAACTCTAATTTTAGTGTCCCGACTTATTAAATTGAATACGCGCAGAACAGAGAGAGAGAGCGAGAGACCTAGCGTGTGTGTGCTAGAGTACGCATTAATTACAAGCGCGCAAGACAGAGAGAAGGAGAGCGCGAGAGACCTTGCGTGTGTGTGCTAGAGTAGCCTACGCATTAATACACACCACGTGCATTATTGATATAATAATATAGCTTGATATTATAATATTGACGATATATGGTTATTATCTACCACTCAAACATTGCATTGAAGTATAGATTCAGTAAAACGGTAACCAATAGGCTAGACTAGCCTACTATATTGACGCTGACTTGTAAACGTGAGCATCGCGATCATTTGTCGGTAGAAAAAAATAACAAAAACATGAAATTATATTCATATGACATGCTGAAATATATGCCACTGTACCTGGGATGAAGACATTTCACACGCGACGCAAGCTAGCAGAACATCTGCATGTGACCTACTCCTACAGTGTTCACGGCTATCATGGTTGTCAACAAATGCATGTGCTACATTGGGTGACGGTTTACGACAGTAAGTAGAGGACAATACTGTTTCCCAACTGTAGGGGGGGACCCCGAGAGCAAAAGTAAAATTTTACCTGTTGTTACTTTAAAGGCTTTTATGTCTTGAAAAATGTATTTGCTAACAAGTGGCTAAATGGGACCACAGAGGTTGTTGGGAATATCAAATTCCCAAAATCAAACAGGAAAACTCATCTACTCAACTAGTCGCTTTCACAGCCTCACTGTTTATAATTGTGCTCTGGCAAACTATTCTAGACTTTCAGGGAAACTGTTCGAAAAAACTGAACGAGTTGTCCAAAACTTATGAAGTTTGAAAATTAAAATGAAGCTTTTTACTCCTGGCGATTGTATTTAGGCTTCTAAATTCATAAAAGTTGTTTTCATTTGTGAAATGTGAAGATCATCATGACGAACAATATGTGTAAGAATCATAAACATTTGTTGGTAATAATCCAAAAGCCAACGGAAAGATCCAGGGTGATGCTTCAGACTGATGACAGAAGGTCTGGACTCCATAGCAAATTTCACTGGCATTCACCGCCCAAGAGCGATCTGACTGACATGTACAGCAACCAATCACAGTTTGTTTTGTTTAACGTCATGTTTAGGGGCGGGGGAATGTAAAGTCAATGTCCCTACAATAACAGACCATCGTGCAAGTTCCCAAAATTGAAAAAATAATTGGATCACTAGGGAATCCTTCCCAGTGCTGGCAAAGGGTCAGGCAGGCTCGGACAATCTTCCCATATCCAGAGGCTGAGACTATAGGGTGATGCTAATTTGCAGGTTGGTCTACAAAAATACATCATCACTGCAGGGCTCTATCTGGTTGTTAAGTCGTGACGTAACCACTCTCCGATAAAACTGTTTACGGGTCCAAAGGCCGGGTCCTCTCTACCTATTTACCGCGTTCACCCGAGTTTTAATGTGTTCCCGTGTGGTTTAAATAGATCAGAGTTAAAAAAAAACAAGTGACATTCAACTGTCATTCTACCACTTTCCCTGTGACGAGAAAGATAAGAGAAAATGGCTGCAGTTGATAAGGTAAGTTACAAATCTTAAACGAATGAAGAAACTTTGGCGCCAGTGGGTGCTATCCCTTAATCCATAGTAACACCCACTGGCACTGAAGCGAAAAAAGCCCTTTAAGAAAAGGGTTTATGTAGTCTAGGATCTGGAGTGGATGAGTGGAGCGCTTGGGCCCGGAAGAGGCTAAACGTCACGCGTGACGTCAGACTTAACAACCGAATACTGCTTGCAGAAGTGGAGCAACTGGTTGGTGAATTCAACCCAGACAGAGAGCAGATACTGGGACATATGACCTTCAATTGTTTGATTAGCATAACCAGTCTACTGGCTTCACTCACTAAAAGAATTTAAAGGGCTCTGTAAGATGTGTGTTGAATGACATTGAAGGTAGTTTCTAAGCTTTTCTTTATTACGTGGAATGGGATGGTGCATGCTGTGCCTCTTAATAGAGGTTTAAGAGAGATCAATAGCAACACATTAAAGTACTGTTCTCTGCTCGTGCCTATATGACCAGCGATCAATCATGCTCTTGAGTGTGTGGATTTTCCTATAGATATAATGTATAACTGGGCATAGCCCACTATTTGATTAGACTCTAAATTATTCAACATGGACACCAGAAAGCAGAGGTCGAGCAATTCTTACAAAGTCAAACAACATCCTCTCTTCAGAGGAAAAACGAATTCCACCGACACTCATCATTACCTTCTGCTTAGTGTTTGTCCACTTATTCATTGAAGAGTTTTGGATGACTGACTACTTCATAATTCAACAGCAAGGCTTATCTGCATAATGTTGATAAGGGGCCATACAATATAGGACAACCGTAATAAAATATTAACAGCCTGTAGTCTAATGGAAGTTGTTGCTGGTGCTGTACGAGTGCTTGGTTTATTCTAGAAGCTCCGCTCTTTTCCTCCACATTCAGAGATGAGCCAACAGAAAGCAGATCAAAGAAGCGAGAGTCACAGTGACTGCTACTGAAAGCTCGTCTTTGATCCCGTGAAACTCTTTGTGACTCTTTACACCTGTAAGCCGCATCTTCAACTATGGGCACTTTTGCCCCTTTAGACTTTGAGGAAAAAAAACCCTCTTTAAACACTTTTCCCACTTTCACTGCTTTAATGTGTCCCCTAACAATGACCAGCGGTGGACAAACATGAAGCATCACTGGAGAAGTGTCTTTTTTTTTATTTATATCATGAACATTTAATCCAGTGTCATTCACATCACATCTCAAATGAAATGATTGACTAAATTCATAGCTAGCATTTTAGGTATCCCAAATATAAACAATTAAATAATATTTTTAAGCTTTTATGCACAAAACGAGACAAGATGAGAGCGCAGAACGTTTCATTAATTTATGTGAACTTCTTTTGAAAAAACGAAAGCTGTCAATTCTAAAATCAAATCAACATCAAGTACAAAATTAGCTTTGAATAATGCACGAGATATCATAACACCGTAAACACTAGAATACCTTTTAAATAATTCATTTATCCTCTACCACATTTTAAGTGTGTGTGTGTGTGTGTGTGTGTGTGGGGGGGGGGGGGCTTCTTGGTCATGCATGAGGATTTTAAGTTAAGGCCGTGCCATGTAAACTTGTAAATCCGAGTGGAAACACTGTTCTACTTCAGCTCTTAGGGAATTGGGAAATGATTCAGTATAAAGTGCCCTAAGGAGACTGGTGTTACTGATGGGAATTGCACATTCTCAGTTATCAGAGAACACTAAATGGACTCATTTGCCTTATAGGTTCGTCCCACTTGTGCAGTTACGAGAAAGAACTGAGAATAACTTCAACAACACTTGAGCTAATGCACAAGGCACAGTAGATTGATGGTTGGGATGCTTTTCCTAAGAGGATAATCACATTCTATGTTTTATATACTGCAAAACAAAGAGGCAGAGCCATTTTTGTTCAATAAAGATGGCATCTCAGTCGCACAATAGCATTATCAAAGAGCACAGCAAACAAACAGCAGTGCTGACCGGTATCTAACCCCAGTGCATAGCTCACTTGAAGCCACCTGTTATTTTTCAATTACCAGGTGGCGGGTACATTTTGCTTTGATGTGGCCACGATCCAAAAATGCCGTCTTCCCGGATGTACAATGGATGTGTTGTACGTTCAGCGCTACAATAAAGTAGCAGTGTTTTTCTTTCTTTTTTTGTTTGTTCCAAGGAAGGAACAAAAAGCAATCGCCCTGAGCATAATTTGCAAACAATGAATGTTGGCACAGTAACTATAAATACAAGGTTGTTCGTTTTATTCTGTAATTTCCCTGTTATTTCCCCAAGGGTTTCAGAAAAACAGTTGATACAGCAACAATGCCAATATTACAAATTAATTTGATGTCTACACCTGTGTACTCATTTCACACAGTGTTGAAATAACAGGAAATGACACCTATTGCATCAATAACTGGATTTCTTTCTGTATGTTCAAAAGTCACTGCAACGATACATGGGGTTTGTAGATGGTAGAGAGAGTATAAAGGGCACTATCTGTCACTTTGAGTGATTTATGGCCCTTGATTGACCACGCCCTTTTTCCCACGCTAAGCCCCGCCCCTTTTTCCCACGCTAAGCCCCGCCCCTTTTTCCCACGCTTAGCTCCGCCCCCTTTTCCCACGCTTAGTCCCGTCCCCCTCCCACCCACTTCCGGAGAGATCATATGACCGTGGGAATTCCCACGGTACGGAAACCCTCCCATTCGAACCGGTTCCGGAACCCCACCCATTCGAACCGGTTCCGGTCTGGGCACGTGTTGTACACCTGTTACGAGCACCTGTCTTGATCAATGTAAAAAATGTTCAAAATAATGGAAAAACATTCAAAACAATACATTTTCAATCCTTTTAAGAAGGATAGCAGAAAACAGAGATAGGTTTAGTGTTTTTTATATTAACATGTAGTGATTTAAAACCATTAAATCCATTTATATCATTAAAACATAGTAATGTTCCATTTTACATAAAACATCTGCTTTAAAAAAGTGTTTTCAATCACAATAATAACTAAAACAGCGTGTATTAAAATTATATCAAGTAAATAGTTATGTTTTCTTAAAACATCTAACATCGCTTGTATTAAAATTACATCAAACAAATAGGTCTAATATGTCTTCAGTGTTCACACACACTTGTAAGTTGTTTAAACTGCATTTCTTAAAGTTATCAAAGTGTTTTAGTTCTTAAAACATCTAACATCGATTGTATTAAAACTATTTCTATCATACATTTACAACTATTTTCTATCATACATTTCACCTGTTACGTGTATCTGACTTGATCAATGTAAAAAATGTTCAAAATGATGGAAAAACATTCAAAACAATACATTTTCAATCCTTTTAAGAAGGATGTCAGAAAACAGAGATAGGTTTAGTGTTTTTTATATTAACATGTAGTGATTTAAAACCATTAAATCCATTTATATCATTAAAACATAGTAATGTTCCATTTTACATAAAACATTTGTTTTAATAAAAGTGTTTTCAATCACAATAATAACTAAAACAGCGTGTATTAAAATTATATCAGGTAAATAGTTATGTTTTCTTAAAACATCTAACATCGCTTGTATTAAAATTACATCAAACAAATAGATCTAATATGTCTTCAGTGTTCACACACACTTGTAAGTTGTTTAAACTGCATTTCTTAAAGTTATCAAAGTGTTTTAGCTCTTAAAACATCTAACATCGGTTGTATTAAAACTATTTCTATCAAACATTTACAACTATTTTCTATCATACATTTAAAAAAGTTGTGTTTTTCACAATAACACAGTGTTTAAAACTATTAAAATAACTTATATCATTAAGATACTATTGTCTTTAGTGTTCATACACGACGCTAATATTAAAATTATATCAAGTAAATAGTTGTTTTCTTAAAACGTCTAAAACCACGTGTATTAAAATTATATTATGCAAATACATCTAAAACAATAGTTCTATTTTTATCACACATTTAAAAAAGGTGTACTTTTCACATAACACTCAGTGATTAAAAACCATTAAGTCGTTTTTATATCATTAAAACACAGTGTAGACCTTTACCTTTACACATTATTTAGTAAAATGTTCCATTTTACATAAACCATATGTTTTAAAAAAAGTGTTTGCAATCACAATAATAACTAAAACAGCGGGTGTTTAAATTATATCATGTAAATAGTTTTTTACTTAAAACATCTAAAGACGGTTGTATTAAAATTACATCAAACAATAGTTCTATCTACATTTAAAGAAGGTGTGTTTTTCACAATAACGCACGGTGCTTAAAACTATTAAAACAATTTATATCATTAAGATACTATTGTCTTTAGTGTTCATACACATGAAAAAGTTTAAAAGTGTTTTCTTAAAGTTATCAAAATGCGTTAGCATTAAAAACATCTAAAACCGTCTGTATTAAAATTTTCTATCATACATTTAAAAAAAGTTGTGTTTTTCACAATAACGCACAGTGCTTAAAACTATTAAAACAACTTATATCATTAAGATACTATTGTCTTTAGTGTTCATACACTGTGCTAATATTAAAATTATATCAAGTAAATAGTTGTTTTCTTAAAACGTCTAAAACCATGTGTATTAAAATTATATTATGCATATACATCTAATTACTATATTCGAAGCTGCACTTTCCACAATTACACATCGTTTAAAAATATTAAAATGTTGTATAAAGTTAAAATACACATATCTTTAGTGTTTCATACACTTGTAAAATGTTAAAACATTAATGAAAAAGTTTAAATTGTATTTTCTTAACGTTATCGAAATTTTCTAGCATTAAAACATCTAAAACAATGTGTAATGCAATTTTATATCAAACAATAGATCTATTTTCTATCATACGTTTTCTAAAATTAAAACTTTATGTTAAAAATCACAGTATCAAAAACACATGCATATTAAAAAACTGACTTACGTTTTTTACATCCACGCTTTGTTGTTGAAAGAAGAACAAAAGTAATCCTGTTTAAAGATTTAATCCACCAGCAAAGATACATCCAGCACCAGAGGGATTGTCCAAAGGTATTAATCCATCTCCAAAGGTATATCAAACTCCAAAACTTTAGAGATTTTAATTCACAAAGTTGTGTAAATGTAATTCCCCGGGAGCTCCGCGAAACACGTCTACACTCTTACATCCCAAAAGTTAGACTGACATCCGCGAGGTCTACAAAGCAGCCTGACATAGACTCCACCCCTAGACCCTCCCACAACAGGTGCTGAGGCGAGTTCCCACGCGCACACACGCTCTCTTCCCACGCGCACACACGCACACACATACGTCACACAAGCACTCCCACATAATGAAAGAAGAGACGCCCCGTGCTCCGTTTGAAAAGCCGCAAACTCGACGTAGGCCTACATTCTCTTGGAATTTAGGCTACGCTACTACAGAGTCAGACCCAAAGACTCGCGGGAGATGCCTTTATGAAGCTATGATGGATTTAACTTTAGCTCCGCGAAAATTACAAGGATCATGATTCACAAAATGAACCGGCGGAACATGCGGAATATATTTTTCACTTGTCTGGAGGACGTGCGTGTAGGCGTACATGTGATTTTGACATGGATTTACGTGATGGCAGATTGATCAATGTGGATATAACGATAGAAGGTTTACATGGAATACAACAGAGCACCTTCGATTTGGTTTTCACAGAGCGAGATATTGGATTTTATTTTTTACCACATTATGGATTGGTATGAAAAGACTGAGGAGACGGATTAACAAATGAGGAATATACAGACTGCTCGTGGACCACGTTAATAAATACCCACGTATTAGGTTATAAGGTATATGTATAAATGTAATTAATGTAATAAATAATAAATATAACCTACTTCCTTTGCATATCCTTTGCATCCATCCTTTTTTGTTGGACATCCTGTATCCATTTAAATACACTGAAGCAGAGAAGTTAAATGTGAACCGGAGTTTTTACACGGTCCTTCGAACAGGATAAACATGACATGCACGACATAACACTGTACATATAACACGGGTAGATCACGTAACGATCAACGTGCAAACATAATTAACATTGTAAACATTAGATGGAATGCCTCATTATCTAAATTCTCTCTTATGAACGTATTATACAATAAAATATGCACATGTGTTTACAATTAGTTGCACGCACACACATATTCCTTAGTTAACAACACTTGATTTGAACTATTATTTACATTGAACAAGCGAAGTTCGCACTCACACACAAACACACTCCTACAATGTATTGTCTGTGGTAAGATCAGGGACTTGTTTTTAATTAAAGAAAGTTTCGTTTTTCACATATATTTGAAAAGTTCACCAACACATTTAAAAGTTTTAAAAAAGTTGTATAAAGTTATGGTTGGTATTCGTACATTTTACTACATTATCAGAACATGTTAGAGAAAGTTGTTACTTCTTTTTAATTCTGTATTTTTACAGACCTAAAACCATGATGCTTCAAAGTATGGAATATAAGTTTTTGAACATTTATAAGATTTTGAACATTTATAAATTTGTGTATTGCAAAAGCAGAAGTCTATTTTTTATTCTGTATTTTACAGACCTAAAACCATGATTAGAAGTAGTCAAAGACAAACGATTTTGAACATTTATAAATTTGTGTGTTGCAAAAGCAGAAGTCTATTTTCTTTAAATAAAGATTTAACGTTTTAATTTCTTTAAATCAGTCTGATGACACACATTATTTCTGTGATTAATTGATTAGTAATGTTGCGAGAGGGGTTTCCTCACACGAGTAAAAGCACTTTAGATGTGTTTGTGACAAACACTATATCTTGTTTTAATTTTAACTAAATACATTTGAATGCTCTAAAGGTTTATACCTGAAGTTTAACATATTAATACATGGTAAAAGTTTTTCTTTTACTTCCTATCTACTTTCTAAATGCTTGTTACAACTCTTATTGCGAACAATCCACCCATGCATATGTTTTGATCTTGTAATGTTTAATCAAAATGTTGTAATTGGAGTGAAAATCACTAAGTCACTAAACAATAGTTACACCCTCTGTTTACGACGTCATGACGGATACGCCCCCTCCATCATCTTGCTCAGATAGCAGATGACACCGTTCACGGGTTGTTTCTCGGATTGTACAAGTTTGACATGATGTACCTGTACCATATTATTGTAATGCAAACACATTTGAAAATACAAACTCTTATACGCCTTTAAGTACTATAAGTGTTATGTGAAAAGTAAGACTTTTTAAAATGTAAATAGACCTATAGTTTGATGTAATTTTAAAACAAACGGTTTTAGATGTTTTAAGAAAACATAACTATTGACTTGATATAATTTGAATACACGCTGTTTTAATATTAACACATTTTTATAACTTTAAGAAAACACAATTTTAACTTTCTCATTGATGTTTTAAGTGTAATAACGCTAAAGATATGTGTATTTTAACTTTATACATCTTTAAACACTAGGTAATTGTGAAAAAAGTACATCTTCAAATATAGTAATTAGCTATATTTGTATGATATCATTTTAAAAACATATTGTTTTAGATGTTTTTAATGCTAAAACATTTTGATAAATTTAAGAAAACACAATTTAAAACTTATTTATTTAATTATTTAATTATTTTTTTAATTTCATTAATTATTTATTTTTATGTCTAAACGTTTTTAACATTTACAAGTGTATGGTGACCGCCAAAAACACACTTTTATACAGTACATAGTTTTAAACATGATTTTTAACACAATGTAGTTTTAATATCTACATAGTTTAATATGTTTTAATTTAAAAAATGTGTAATAACACTAAATATACTAAAACTACTACTTTTGTTCAAATATATGTTGGAAAATAGATCTATTGCTTAATATAAAATTTGAATACAACCTGTTTTAGATGCTTTATTAAGAAACAACAATCTTGTAACTGTGATATACACTTTAATATATGTAAATTTAATCAAATTAAGCTTGGTACCGAAATGGTACAGAGAACGTGAATTTTACTGTATTGTACCGAATACTGAATTTTGGTACCGTGACAACACTAATGTAAATTACAGTCACATGCATCAGAAGTAACTGTAAGTCCAGCATGTCACCAGAGAGATATTATGGTGAGAGATATTTAGGTATGATAGTATGGTTTAGATTATTTATTTTGACATCTAAATATAAGCAATGTACCTATTGTATATAGGCCTAACCCCGCACGTCAGCTTTAAAACAGTAATCTACATTCTGAATAAACCATTGTTACGTCTGTAACATACATATTCTTTGAGTTTGGGGAACACTGTTTCCAATCACAGTTAAACAAAAACAAATAAACATACAGCAAGAAACACTGAGATAACACAAAACAGATCTAAGAACTCAATATGTTACATTGTCATTCTACAAATAATGTATTTACTGTTTTCAGTTACACCCCTCCCCCTCACAATGGTTCATTCCACCTGCACTGTCCGAGCTACGATCGTTTAGTGTACCGTCTCTCGCTTATTGCACTTGCAATGCAGTGTAGACAGTGTGACACACGCAGGCATGTCACATAAAGTCAGTGCATCAAAAACGGAAAGAAAAGAAGGAAAAGAGAAGACAGAGAACGCCAAAGTCGACAGTATGTGTCACAGTTTTTCAAAAAGAAAGGTAGCTTGCCTGTATTCCAAAACTTTCAGAGTTACTTATTTTTGTTGCTACATGACCCGCTTTTATCTAGCTAGCTTAGTAAAATAATTACTGAATTATGATTTACATCCAACAATAACAACATCTCTATTGTCTTGGGGGTTATCATGTCTCGTAGACGATAGGTGTGTTCGACATTGACTGCGGCTGGATGTAAGCGATCGGCGAGAGTAGCCGTGTGCAGGCGGGGAGGAGCTGCAAACGGAGACGTGAAGTCGGACACTTTCTGGTTCCCGTAGTGACAGCTCACGTGGTGTTTGTATAGCCTACTTTACCACAGCTGAAGTGAAATAAATGCAATATTTACAAAATACACAAATGTTTCAGAGACATTTTCATTCAATACTTTATGTACTGCTTCATACAGCGTCTGTTTGAAAAAGAATAAAGTTCAACATAAGTCTACAGCTACTATCAATGAAGTGTAATCAACGTTTTTTAATCAGTTTTATTTTGATAAACATAACACAATACATCTCGACTACATGAAAAGAGTGTTTACTGTTATAAAAAACTGATTTGTGAGCTTTAGTGGAACTAAATGTGTGAGAATAAACACGAAACGCACGTGATCGTCGTCATGCAGTGAGTCCAGCGAATCGTGGAACAGCTGTGTCGTCATCAGAGCTCCTGCAGCCGCTCTTCAGAAGCTGCGCTGGCTGAGTCCTCCGGCTACTCTCGAATCGCTCTCGCGCTACTTTGATGGCATTACGTCACAGTCACGTGGCGTCGGCGCTGTATCAAGTCGGACAGAATTTCTAACCGGCATGCACTGCTTCAAGTCAGCCGCCGATCGGTTTGCGCAGAGCTGCATGAAGTCGAACAAGTCTACAGATTCAGCGGGCTGTGGCTGCACACACACACCTCCTCCTCCCCCACGTCCCCCCCGTCCTCGTCTCAGCCAAACAAAGTGAGCCTGAGCGCGAAACTTCACGAAGATTGAAGCCTCTAAACACATCTTATCTACTGTGTTCACCACATGATGATAACTTTACAAAACTAAAAGTTATCTACACGCTTCAAAAATTACAAAATCAGTTTGCCGTGTATGTGTCCCGTGTTCTGTGAAGTCACAGTGCTGCTGCTATCGATGTTGTCAAACTTGACGTTCTTAATGTAAATAAAATGCCCCTGAAAAAATTATATCAAATTGAATAAAACATGTGTCTATAGTAACCATTTGCTATAAGGAGTTTACAAAATAGATATTTTAATATTTTATAATAGGCCAATAAAAATAATATGGTTATTATTACGTGTGTTTGACTTATACAGATGCAGAGTCAGCAATTGAGATAATAAATGTTCTCCCTTTTATGTAAACAAGTAGCCTACATATTTCTACATTTTTCTCTTGTTTGTTTGTACACATCTTTAGACAATTTATTTATGCAATGTGCTAAGTACCCATTTTAAAAGTTATACAGGGCATATTGATACTCAGTACATGGCCAACATAAAATTATTTTTTTAAGCAAAACAAAATAAAATTATTTAAAACAATTATATTGAGAGATAACACAAAATATTATTCATATAACATTGATAAACGTTATTATACATAACTTATAATATTCATACATTGAAATGTTAAACAATAAGTAAAAGTAAAACAATAGTAATGACATTAAAGTTTGTCTAACCAGAAAATAAAATTTTTGCAGGCTGTGTTGTCTTCCTCTAGGATGTAGCTGAGTAGAGTTTCAACGATTTCGCAGACGCCACAGAATTTCTCATAATTTGAATCATATTGATCACAGTCAAACACCATAGGCTTGTTCGTAGCATCTTCGGAACTCAAAGGAGAGTTATGCTCCATCATGCTTTTAGTCCAAAGTTTTTAGATTTTTAGAACTCAACTTCATGGATGGTGTAAACTTTGTCTCCTATCCGATGTTGAAAGATTCGGATAGTTCCTGGAATGTCATGTGATTGAGTCGTTGCAGCACGATCATCCAAGTCTTGTGCATTAACATTCTGAAGTTGTGGGTTATGGGTCAGATCCTCCATAGTGATGTCAGTCGAAGAAGCACAATGCGTGTCATGCTCAGGTATATAAGAATGTTGAAGCGTTCTTTGGTTGTCCATGTAACAATCAGACAATGTTCCTTCAACCTTTGATCGCTGAGATGTTGTAGTAGTATACATGTCTATGCTGGAACTCGTACTGTCCTGTTAGGTCAGCTCTGTCAGGAGGTCACCAGCTCTGTGTCTCTCTGTGAGATTATCAGCTTGGGTATATAACCCCACTGGAGGGGGCGTATCCGTCATGACGTCGTAAACAGAGGGTGTAACTATTGTTTAGTGACTTAGTGATTTTCACTCCAATTACAACATTTTGATTAAACATTACAAGATCAAAACATATGCATGGGTGGATTGTTCGCAATAAGAGTTGTAACAAGCATTTAGATAGGAAGTAAAAGAAAAACTTTTACCATGTATTAATATGTTAAACTTCAGGTATAAACCTTTAGAGCATTCAAATGTATTTAGTTAAAATTAAAACAAGATATAACACATAAAACACATCATTACCGAATTCATTGTTTAATAACTTCAATAGTTATTAAGCACCAGCTGATTAAAGTTTTTTTCTTCAAACAATGTGACAGAAGTAATTTTATGATAAATCATCGTACACGGCTGCGATGTGTTTTGTTGCATGCACAGAATTTGAGGGTCACTTATAGATTTCAATTTAAGACATGTTTCACGATCCTTGTAAATGTTTTCTTTAGGTGTACATTAGGTGATGAGGGGAATTCCGGCGATAGCTGTGAGAGAGACGTACGCAAGACATTTCTACGGCTGATGACATTCTAAGAAAGCATAGTTGTTTGGTTTGGGGCATAGGTTTGTTTTTCAAAGGAAAATAGACACGCTGCAATAGATTGAGAATGGTTATGTTAAATGGAAAGAATTAAAACTAATTATCCCACCTTTCACTTAAAAATAAGTATCATTTAGAATTCATTATCTTAACTGTTGTTTAGTGACACACACACACACACACACAAAATAACGGTGTATCTATGATTGTGCTGTGAAGTGCTCATCTTTAAGTGTAATAGTTAGACGGGTTTGAAGTGTAATTGTTTTTTAGGTAACAGAAAAACAGTGATACTCATCTTTCATATCGATGTTTCGTAGAGATAGGAGAAATATGTTGTAAAAGAAATATGCTGTAAAAGAAATGTAGAAGTCGTGTAGAAGGTCGGTCATTTAATTCTCTTTATGCTATATTTGTAAGTGTTTTTCCCCATAGATTCCTATATGAACATATTTGTCCATTCTCGGAGACTATAGTTTTGCACACTGTGCAAAATAAAAAGAAACAAGATGTAAAAATCGTAATAGCAAGTTGACCTCTAGAGTTTACTTTTGTGCAAACATAATCTTTGAATTTTATCCATATCCTTTACAAGGACAGGTAACATTAACCCTCAAATGTGTTTGCATTACAATAATATGGTACAGGTACATCATGTCAAACTTGTACAATCCGAGAAACAAGCCGTGAACGGTGTCATCTGCTATCTGAGCAAGATGATGGAGGGGGCGTATCCGTCATGACGTCGTAAACAGAGGGTGTAACTATTGTTTAGTGACTTAGTGATTTTCACTCCAATTACAACATTTTGATTAAACATTACAAGATCAAAACATATGCATGGGGGGATTGTTCGCAATAAGAGTTGTAACAAGCATTTAGGAAGTAGATAGGAAGTAAAAGAAAAACTTTTACCATGTATTAATATGTTAAACTTCAGGTATAAACCTTTAGAGCATTCAAATGTATTTAGTTAAAATTAAAACAAGATATAGTGTTTGTCACAAACACATCTAAAGTGCTTTTACTCGTGTGAGGAAACCCCTCTCGCAACATTACTAATCAATTAATCACAGAAATAATGTGTGTCATCAGACTGATTTAAAGAAATTAAAACGTTAAATCTTTATTTAAAGAAAATAGACTTCTGCTTTTGCAATACACAAATTTATAAATGTTCAAAATCTTATAAATGTTCAAAAACTTATATTCCATACTTTGAAGCATCATGGTTTTAGGTCTGTAAAAATACAGAATTAAAAAGAAGTAACAACTTTCTCTAACATGTTCTGATAATGTAGTAAAATGTACGAATACCAACCATAACTTTATACAACTTTTTTAAAACTTTTAAATGTGTTGGTGAACTTTTCAAATATATGTGAAAAACGAAACTTTCTTTAATTAAAAACAAGTCCCTGATCTTACCACAGACAATACATTGTAGGAGTGTGTTTGTGTGTGAGTGCGAACTTCGCTTGTTCAATGTAAATAATAGTTCAAATCAAGTGTTGTTAACTAAGGAATATGTGTGTGCGTGCAACTAATTGTAAACACATGTGCATATTTTATTGTATAATACGTTCATAAGAGAGAATTTAGATAATGAGGCATTCCATCTAATGTTTACAATCTTAATTATGTTTGCACGTTGATCGTTACGTGATCTACCCGTGTTATATGTACAGTGTTATGTCGTGCATGTCATGTTTATCCTGTTCGAAGGACCGTGTAAAAACTCCGGTTCACATTTAACTTCTCTGCTTCAGTGTATTTAAATGGATACAGGATGTCCAACAAAAAAGGATGGATGCAAAGGATATGCAAAGGAAGTAGGTTATATTTATTATTTATTACATTAATTACATTTATACATATACCTTATAACCTAATACGTGGGTATTTATTAACGTGGTCCACGAGCAGTCTGTATATTCCTCATTTGTTAATCCGTCTCCTCAGTCTTTTCATACCAATCCATAATGTGGTAAAAAATAAAATCCAATATCTCGCTCTGTGAAAACCAAATCGAAGGTGCTCTGTTGTATTCCATGTAAACCTTCTATCGTTATATCCACATTGATCAATCTGCCATCACGTAAATCCATGTCAAAATCACATGTACGCCTACACGCACGTCCTCCAGACAAGTGAAAAATATATTCCGCATGTTCCGCCGGTTCATTTTGTGAATCATGATCCTTGTAATTTTCGCGGAGCTAAAGTTAAATCCATCATAGCTTCATAAAGGCATCTCCCGCGAGTCTTTGGGTCTGACTCTGTAGTAGCGTAGCCTAAATTCCAAGAGAATGTAGGCCTACGTCGAGTTTGCGGCTTTTCAAACGGAGCACGGGGCGTCTCTTCTTTCATTATGTGGGAGTGCTTGTGTGACGTATGTGTGTGCGTGTGTGCGCGTGGGAAGAGAGCGTGTGTGCGCGTGGGAACTTGCCTCAGCACCTGTTGTGGGAGGGTCTAGGGGTGGAGTCTATGTCAGGCTGCTTTGTAGACCTCACGGATGTCAGTCTAACTTTTGGGATGTAAGAGTGTAGACGTGTTTCGCGGAGCTCCTGGGGAATTACATTTACACAGCTTTTGGAATTAAAATCTCTAAAGTTTTGGAGTTTGATATACCTTTGGAGATGGATTAATACCTTTGGACAATCCCGCTGGTGCTGGTTGTATCTTTGCTGGTGGATTAAATCTTTAAACAGGATTACTTTTGTTCTTCTTTCAACAACAAAGTGTGGATGTAAAAAAACGTAAGTCAGTTTTTTAATATGCATGTGTTTTTGATACTGTGATTTTTAACATAAAGTTTTAATATGCTTTAATATTGTTTGATGTTTTAATTTTAGAAAACGTATGATAGAAAATAGATCTATTGTTTGATATAAAATTGCATTACACACTGTTTTAGATGTTTTAATGCTAGAAAATTTCGATAACATTAAGAAAATACAATTTAAACTTTTTCATTAATGTTTTAACATTTTACAAGTGTATGAAACACTAAAGATATGTGTATTTTAACTTTATACAACATTTTAATATTTTTAAACGATGTGTAATTGTGGAAAGTGCAACTTCAAATATAGTAATTAGATGTATTTGCATAATATAATTTTAATACACATGGTTTTAGACGTTTTAAGAAAACAACTATTTACTTGATATAATTTTAATATTAGCACAGTGTATGAACACTAAAGACAATAGTATCTTAATGATATAAGTTGTTTTAATAGTTTTAAGCACCGTGCGTTATTGTGAAAAACACACCTTCTTTAAATGTAGATAGAACTATTGTTTGATGTAATTTTAATACAACCGTCTTTAGATGTTTTAAGTAAAAAACTATTTACATGATATAATTTAAACACCCGCTGTTTTAGTTATTATTGTGATTGCAAACACTTTTTTAAAACATATGGTTTATGTAAAATGGAACATTTTACTAAATAATGTGTAAAGGTAAAGGTCTACACTGTGTTTTAATGATATAAAAATGACTTAATGGTTTTTAATCACTGAGTGTTATGTGAAAAGTACACCTTTTTTAAATGCGTGATAAAAATAGAACTATTGTTTTAGATGTATTTGCATAATATAATTTTAATACACGTGGTTTTAGACGTTTTAAGAAAACAACTATTTACTTGATATAATTTTAATATTAGCGCCGTGTATGAACACTAAAGACAATAGTATCTTAATGATATAAGTTATTTTAATAGTTTTAAACACTGTGTTATTGTGAAAAAACACAACTTTTTTAAATGTATGATAGAAAATAGTTGTAAATGTTTGATAGAAATAGTTTTAATACAACCGATGTTAGATGTTTTAAGAGCTAAAACACTTTGATAACTTTAAGAAATGCAGTTTAAACAACTTACAAGTGTGTGTGAACACTGAAGACATATTAGATCTATTTGTTTGATGTAATTTTAATACAAGCGATGTTAGATGTTTTAAGAAAACATAACTATTTACTTGATATAATTTTAATACACGCTGTTTTAGTTATTATTGTGATTGAAAACACTTTTTTAAAACAGATGTTTTATGTAAAATGGAACATTACTATGTTTTAATGATATAAATGGATTTAATGGTTTTAAATCACTACATGTTAATATAAAAAACACTAAACCTATCTCTGTTTTCTGCCATCCTTCTTAAAAGGATTGAAAATGTATTGTTTTGAATGTTTTTCCATCATTTTGAACTTTTTTACATTGATCAAGTCAGATACCCGTAACAGGTGTACAGCAGGTGTTCCGTCCGGACCGGGTCCGATGGGATGGGTTTCGATGTCGGTTCGAATGGGAGGGGGTTCCGTACCGTGGGAATTCCCACGGTCACATGATCTCTCCGGAAGTGGGTGGGAGGGGGCGGGACTAAGCGTGGGAAAAGGGGGCTAGGGCTAAGCGTGGGAAAAGGGGGCTGGGACTAAGCGTGGGAAAAGGGGGCGGAGCTAAGCGTGGGAAAAAGGGGCGGGGCTAAGCGTGGGAAAAAGAGGCGTGGTCAATCAAAGGGCAATAAATCACTCAAAGTGACAGATAGTGCCCTTTATACTCTCTCTGATGGTTGCAAGAGCATTGCTATGCAGTTGCTAAGGGGCACAGAGTGTTTTTTTTATCATGTCACTATGTGGTCACTAGGGTGTTCAGGGTGGTTGCTAGGCTATAACCCACTGCACTTAAACAAAAGAGCTTAGTCTCTATGACATTCTGGCTTCTCTAGATATGACTCAAGTTTCTTCATCAATGCAAGTCTGTGGGGTTGTTTTTCCCTATGAGACCTGTATTTATATGAATATGAAAAAAAAAAGCAAGATTCTGATATTACTTCAAAAAATAATAGCACACAAACCACATGGTTTTTGGTATACCATTATGCAGCAAAAGCAATGCAGGACAGGACAAGTGTATGCTAAAATCTAATACTTACACTACAGTTCAAAAGTTTGCAGTAATATTGTGAAATATAATTACAAAATAACTTTTAAAAATGTAAGTTATTCCTAGATGTCATTTTCAGCATCTTTATTCCAGTCTTCAGTGTCACATGATCCTTCAGAAAACATTCTAATATGCTGATTTGCTGCTCAAGAAACACTTCTGATTATTATCAATGTTGAGAACAGTTGTGCTGCTTAATTGTATCTGGAAAACGTGATACATTTGAACAGAAAGCTGAAAAGAACAGCATTTATTTGAAATATTTATTTATTTATTTGAAAATAGTAATGTCTTTACTGTCAGTTCTGATCCATTTAATGCATCTTTGCTGAATAAAAGTATTAATTTTTCAAAAAAACCCAACTTTTGAATGCTAAATGTAATTGCCAATTATCCTGTAAACACAGTAAATGAGCATAATGAAATAATGTAAATGATGTGTTTTTATATCTAGAGGCTAAACGAATGGAAATGAGTGTAGAGAACTGTAGGCGTCCTGTTCCTACAAAATATCACAATACCATATACAGTTGGCAATGCTTTAGTGCCTCTTCACTTTGGCTCCATAATAGCTGATTTGAATAGCAGTGTTAATCTGAGGTGTAAAATGAGGAGAGGAAGACAATGAGGCTTGTGTTTCTCCAGAGGATATCTGTGCTTGCCAGCAATGACTGCTGCCCTTTCTATTTACCTTTATGAAGGGCTTCACCACAGATCCAACAGCCGACAAAACAGTCTTATGATTAGCCTTTCTCTTTAAGGAGGACGAGAATTTAACGCTTCTGGCTCTGACTCCAATTTGACTTATTGACTGTGGTTCTGTAAAGGGTTAGTTCACTCAAAAATGAAAATTATCCCATAATTTACTCACCCTCAAGCCATCCTTGGTGTATATGACTTTCTTCTTTCAGCCAAACACAATGAGATGTGGCTCTTCCATGCTTTATAATGGGAGTGAATGGAGTTTTTGAAGTCCAAAAACACGCATCCATCCATCATAAAAGCAATCCATATGGCTCGGGTTTATAAAGTGGGTTAATAAAGACCTTCTCGAAGCGAAGCGATGCGTATTTGTACGAAAAATATTTATAACTTTATAAACTATAATCACTGGCTTACTGTAACGTACGCGAGTTCAGGCGGAAGAGCGACCTCTGACCTGACAAAGAAATATAATAATTAAAATGTAAAATAACACTATAGTGTTCACTGTATACATTAAATATAGATTGCTCTTTGATAAAGCTGTGTTTTGTTTGATTAACATTAATGACACAGAAAGCAGCAGGTACATTTGTCTACAGTCACAGAGACCTAATGCACGGCTCCAATATAATGATACACATCTGATTACATACGTAACTGACTTTGTTTACAGGACGTGAATACTAACCAAGTCGGGCATTTGACAATTTTGTGTGTATGTGTTCGTTCAAGTGCAAGAAGATGCGAAAGAGGAATCAAATCAAATCAAATCTTTGCGTTCTATCTGAAACACACCACTCTTGTGTGGGCGTTTCGGGTGTTTGGAGATGTGAACAGTGGTGCGCGAGTACCGAATTGAGTTCTCCGAGTTGTGCTGAACAGGTTTAAAACCATTTGAATGTGTAAATTGGTAAGACAAAACAAAAAATTATAAACTTTCACTCAAACTTTGCAATTAAAGTAACACCAAGTATTTTTTGCTCTTCGGTCGCCCTACTGGTTGGAAACGAAATTGTCCATTGCCGCTGTCGTAAATAATTTAGCCTATCGTCGCACGCACGCTCGCTGTTTATCCAGCACCGGCTTTAGAATGAACGATGTCCACAGACAAGGTAGAGTATGTTACATGATTTCATGAAAGGATGATGTATTGCGACATCAGAAACGAAGAAAAACGAAATAATGACTATTGTAGCGCTTGACGTAAAGCAGTCGAATTTTGTAGTTCTTTTTGTGCACAGGTTCCTACCCGAACCCCGAAGTTACATAGTGCCAGTAAAAGCGATACAGACCCCATCAGGCTATGGCAGACGTGTCATTTAACTTATTTTAAGTCGATGTACCATCACAAGGGTCTTGGAAATATATTATGAAGATTGAAAAACTACTTAGTGTTACTTTAAATCCACAAATCACATGCGTGTCAAACTGTGTGGCCTGGTCCATTCAGATCCCAGATCAACTACGATCTGTTACACCACTAATAACTGCACTGGTTTCAAATTAAGTTGTGCACAAATCTCTGCTCTGTGCCTTTCAGGGTTTCCAAACGAAAAAGTCCAAGCAAGGTTGATTGTTTGAGCGTTTTTTCATAGTTGAAAGTGTAGCGAAGAAGTAGAACAGGAAAAGAAAAGGATGTGCAGGCAGGTGTTTGCTTTACACAGTGATTAGATGTCAGCAAGGGTGACATTTGAGTGCTTAGTGTTAGACAGAATGAGAGAAGTGCAGGAAAGTTGCCCAGAGACCCATGTCTCATCCCACAGGTATGAGCACACTTCTGAGAGAGTCCTCCGCTAGAAAGAGGAAGTGCATTTTGTAACTGCACAGACACAGACAAGATTTTGGTGGAAATCCTTCCCTCTTTCACTGCTGCTAGTGATTACACTGGCTGACAAGAGCAATTATAGTACAATCTGTTGATTACCTCGCTGTGAGAAATGCTCATTTCTTTGGAATAACATGCACTGATAAATCGACTTTACGAAAGCCCTGTATAATTAGGCTGGTTTAGGGTCAAACCCTGCAGACACACTTTTAGCTATGTATGGATGCACAGCGCAGCCCTTCAGTTAGGTAACTGACAGATGTTCAATAGGTTAAATAAATGTAACCTTTCATTGCACAAAACTGTCGTAATTTTCTCCAAAAAGAGGGAATATGCATTATAATGGGATCTTCTCAGAAGTCTAACATCCCTTAAAGCACTCTTCAAACGTTACCTTACTAATCTACCAGACTGTCTTAACCCATCATTATTTAAAACCCGAGTTATTATCATTAAATAAAATGGTAACACTTTACAATATGGTTCATTAGTTAAACATTAGTTAACCTTAGCTGTCACCGTCCCACAGGTGGGACGCTTGCCATTATATATTTAAAACAATAATATCTTAGTAAAAATCAAAAGTAATATTGACAAACTATATATCATTTGAAAGCTTACAATCTCTAGTTTTCTTATTTGGTGGCTGTTTTCTAAAATAAATTAGAGAGGAGCAGTAATTTATCAATTTGCAACAAGAATATTTCATATTCATTAGGAGTGTTTATGCCTTTATTTTAAAATAGCAATAAACATGAAAAATCATGAAAGATTGGTAGAAACCTCAGTTTGTTTTCATGCCAAGAGTTCAAAAGATAACACCAATTCAATTTTATGAGAAAAAAGGTCTGAAAATGTTTTAAATATAAAAAAATATTATGGATTCTCGATTTGTGATGCGGCTGTGAGTTATGTGTTCTTTTTATGCATTTATTAGAGGTCAAATCAAATACTGCCAAACCAATACTACTTCTAAATAGGATGTCTACTTCATAAATAGTATGCAAATTATGGAAATCATGGTTCAGATCACTCAAAACATATATGAAAATGGAGGCGCCCTTATCTGGGCAGTAATGGAGTCTGGTGTTCACCTAGTGCAAAAGTTTGGTACTCCGTCCAAATAAAATCTTACTGAAAGCTCATTTTTTGAGATATCAACCTAAAATTTGGAACACAACTTGTTCAGATTTTTGGCTTTCATTTTCTTGCAGTTTTAGAGTAAAACATATTTTGTAATATATATATTTTATATAAAATATAAATAATTATATTTTTACATTGCGCATATTCATAAACTCAAACTTATATAACTTTTTTGTCTGTTTCACTCCCATAATTTCTACACTTCTACAATAATCTGGCAAATGTCTTCTTTAAAACAAGACCAACCATAGGTCTATAATCCAAATCATTCTTGAATTACAACCATTTAAGTTTGGATAGTGATTTTTATGTCGAAAAAAGGGGGGGTGACAGTCAAAGGGTTAATGTAACTACCTTAGTTAACATGAACAACACTTCAGCATTTATTAATCTTAGTTAATATTAATTTTAACATTAACTAATACTTTATTACAAATCGAAGGTTGTATTTGTCAACATTAATTAATGAACTGTGAACTAACATGAACAAACAATGAACAGCTGTATTTATATTAACTAACATTAACAAAGATTAATAAATACTGTAACAAATGTATTGCTCATTGTTACTTCTTGTTAGTTAATACATTAACTAATGAACCTAAATCTTATTTCACATAAAAAGGAGTGCCACTCCTCTAAGCTAAGAACAGGAATCTGAGGGTACAATTTGCACAAGCTCGCCAAAATTGGACAATAGAAGATTGCGGAAACTTTGCCTGGTCTGATGAGTCTCGATTTCTGCTGCGACATTCAGATGGAATTTGTCAGGTCAGAATTTGGCTTAAACAACAGGCTGCTGCTGGTGGTGGTGGTGTTATAATGTGTGGTATATTTTCTTGGCACACTTTGGGCCCCTTAGTACGAATTGATAATCAATTAAACACCAGTGTCTACCTGAGTATTGGTGCTGACCATGTCCATCCCTTTATGACCACAGTGATCCTATCTTCTGATGACTATGGGTCTCATTCATGAAACACGAGAAGAACGAATTTGTGTGTAAATCGTGTGTAAAGTGCTTCTGGCGTAAATTTTCGGATTCATTAAAATGTTCGTATTTTCCAAATGTTAGTTGGTACGCAAGAAATCTACACCTGCTCCCAACCACGCGTAAATAGTGCGCTTAAAGGAGAACTCCGGCGCAAAATGAAATTTGGTCTAATTACACTTTGTTACCTAGTCAACTGTTATCTGAGATTTGTTTTCATGATTATCGAATGTAAATACTTTTATCTCAGTTTACAGTTTAGCCTATAACACTAGTATAACGCTAGTATATAGGGCATAGAGTAATGACAAATAAAAATCGCTAGTTAATACCACTAACAAGGCTCAAAATAGCCCAACACTAACACGGTAGCATAATCAGGGTCCCTACATACAAACCGAAGCATTGAGAACGTTGTAAGTGTACAAACAGTTTAATAAGAAGATATTTTATACATACAGTCAGCTTCGCGAAAACAGATAGGAGCCATCTTTGGAAAACAGTCTCGAGCAATCGAACCACGAACGCCGAGCCAAGTGCGCTGATGAGATGTGAACGAGCCAGTTGTTGTGATAAGGTGGCTCGGCGTTCGTGGTTCGATTGCTCGAGACTGTTTTCCAAAGATGGCTCCTGTCTGTTTTCGCGAAGCTGACTGTATGTATAAAATATCTTCTTATTAAACTGTTTGTACACTTACAACGTTCTCAATGCTTCGGTTTGTATGTAGGGACCCTGATTATGCTACCGTGTTAGTGTTGGGCTATTTTGAGCCTTGTTAGTGGTATTAACTAGCGATTTTTATTTGTCATTACTCTATGCCCTATATACTAGCGTTATACTAGTGTTATAGGCTAAACTGTAAACTGAGATAAAAGTATTTACATTCGATGATCATGAAAACAAATCTCAGATAACAGTTGACTAGGTAACAAAGTGTAATTAGACCAAATTTCATTTTGCGCCGGAGTTCTCCTTTAACATCCGAACGTTTTGCTCATTAATAAGGCTGCATTTTAATTCACCTTAATCAGGTATATATTTACACAGCATTTTTAAAACATATTATATATAGTAATTATTAAATACGTTTTTTCTTTTTACTTTTATTATGAGAGCCAGTAGTAGTATCTGTGGTGGTGGTCCTCCTCTAGTTTGAATACAATTTTTCCGAAGTGAACTAATTCGTTTTTTTGCTGTCAAGCTTCATGTCGAACCATTTTCTTCTCACTTCTGGGACTGTTCGATTAACAGATGAAACTCCATTAACTGCATCTGTAATATGCTGCCAAGCTTCCTTTTTTAAGACCTGATACGCCACTACGCTTGAAAATAAAATGTGGCGTTTTGAATGAACTTCTGATAATAAAACTTCAATTTCTGCATCTGAGAATTTTTTCTTTTTCATTCGCATTCATGTCATAATATGATGCCCATATATAGTTGTCAGTCGGATTTAATGGGCGGGATTTATGGTAATTGAGAATGAACGTGCACGCGCGTCCCATTTACGACTGGTTTGAATTCATTAACACACACACACGTTTCACTATCACATCTGACGTTTAAGAAGTATTTGTGAATCAGGAGAAGAGTTTTCGGAAAGATCTCTTTACGCGCAAATCACTCACATATTTACTCGTATATTTACGAATGTTTCATGAATGAGACCCAATGAGTTCACTATACTCAAATGGCATCTACAGTCAGATCTCAATCCAATAGAACAACTTCAGGATGAGAGATTCACATCACGGATGTGCAGCCGACAAATCTGCAGCAACTGTGTGATGCTATCATGTCAATATGGACCAAAATCTCTGAGGAATTTTTCCAGCACCTTGATGAATTCATGCCACAAAAAATGAATGGCTCGTCTCCACTGAGTGGTACAGTACGATTCGGGATGTTAAACCCTGATCTGGCTTGTGTTTCCACCGCCAACATTACTCTTAATAGATGTGGTGTATGGCGGAAAGTAGCAATCGACGTCATTCTCTCACAAAGAAAAAAGCAACACAGTAAATAACAATGGAGGAACTATCTTGCTCTTGCTTCTCAGTATGTGTCTGTTCGTAACAAGACAAAAAAAAAACATTGTGTTGCAATAGTATTGTTTTTCAACTGTATATATCTCCCTCGTGTTGTCATTCCACTAGCACACACAAGTGACGATTCTCTATCAACCAATCAACACTCTGCATTGAGTCTAGCTCCACCCTTTACGTACCAAACTACTGTGCTAGATTCCCCAACTGAAGGGTCCCAAAAGAGTGGTACGGTTCGGTATTTTGGTACCACTCACAACTTCAGACAATCGAAACGGAAATAATTGTGTATTGTACTGTACCGTACGGCTCAGTGGAAACGAGCCATTAGGCAGTTCTGAAGGCAAAAGGGGGTCCAACACGGTACTAACAAGGTGTAGCTAATAAAGTTGCCGGTGGGAGTATGTACTGGCTATAGTTTTCTATGCTGTAGGTTAATAATCAACAGAGGGCATCAATATCCAATATTAAGTAAAAAAAAAAAAAAAAAAGAGAAGAAATCACAGGAGTCCTTGTCTCTTGTAGCAGAAACATTTGAGAAAATACAGCAAAAAATAAATAAATAAGAAGGAAACACTTTCATTGCAGTCTTTTGCACTTGAGGCCACAAAGGTACAGAGGTACCGTGTGAGAAACAGCATTAAAAACGGGAAAAAGGAGAGATAGTGAAAGAGAGATTGCTTCTAGCATATTGCTGGAGGGACAAAGCCGGTCTGAATACTAAGCAAAACAGACAGCAGCAGATGCTAGCAGCAGTCTGTTGTCAGGGGAAATGCCTCCCACACGACAACAGAGAAAAGAGCACAGGCAAACGCAGGCCAGAGGAATCCCCTTAGAGCACATCATACCCTATTACAAAGAGGACTGGGCAAAATCGCTCACTTTATAGAACTTTATAGACCACATAAAAGGCGGGCTAGAAGGAGGCATGAGTTTTATGAAGTAGCCCACGAGCCTCAAAATACTTGGATATTTGATTTGTCTCACATGCTTATTCCCTAGGCGGGTTCTTGCTTCTTACCTTGGCTTTGTTGATAGTGCAGTGCAGAGCGTTGTTCTCCTGATCATACAGAAGGCTGAAGTCCAGAGTGCCGAGCGTAGCTGCGAGGAAACAGACAAAAACATCAACAAAACAGTTCATCTACAGGGCACACCACAGCACATACTGTGTGCAATAGCTGTTCAAACCATATTTTGCTCCTCCAGAGATCATCTGATGTCAACTGTACACAAAAAGCTTTCTCAATCTGGCAAGCTTTAATCAGGGGTGCACATGTTTTTACAAGGTACCAAACTGCTACAATGATTCTTCTGCACTTCTGATCTGAAGAGTTTTGTTTGAGGTACTTATTACTAATTTATTAGTAATTTAACTAGATACCAACGACCAGGGGCCTCATTTATAAACGTTGCGTGCGCACAAAAGGCGGCGTACGCCGCTCTCTACGCAATAATTGGTATTTATAAAAAGCAAACTTGACGGGAAAATGTGCAGTCCTTCACGCACGCTCTGACCCAGGCGTACGCACAAAAACGGGTGAAATGAGAAATGGCGACACCATCGGCAGATGGAAGAAACACGTGAAAGTGTGTGAAAGTGTAGACCGTTGTGTTAAAGAAATGGCAATACTGCCTCTCATAAATAAAATGAAGACTTCACAAAGCAAGTATTAGCCTACAATTAACAGCCTACTACACGAACATCCGTTTGATCGATCTGCAGTGTAAAACAAACAAAATCAAACGAAGATTACAACAGAAATGCAAATTAACACATATTTGCAAAAAGAAAAGTGAAATATGTAGGCCTATCTGTAGCTTGTCAGATGCAATCAAATGGATGGAAATAAAATGCCATTAGGCCTAATGCCATTTTTTGCATCGACTTTGATGTCCGACCATTTCTGTTTTATTTCGGCCACGGTCCGAGGTTGTGAGGCTGCAGCATTAACGGCGTCTGCAACCTTTTGCCACTCAAGTGCCTTATTGGCATTAGTAATGCCCACACTGTGCCCTCCAAACAACATTTTCTCCTCTTTTCCACCTCGCCAACGATAATTTCTACTTGACATTCAGTGAAGTTAAGTTTCTTGGTTTTTCCTCTCTGTATTTGCCATGATTTCGCAATCGATGAATATTAAATTGTGGGCATTTCACGGACTATTTATGGACAACTATGGGCGTTTCACGGACTATTTATGGGCAGCTATGGGCGTGACATGAAGCTGCAAAAGCTGCGCAACATTTAGAATTGATTGTGATTTATTAAGGGAAAGCTGCGTAGGATGTGCGTGTGCACGGTTTTATAAATCCGAATATTTCTGTACGTACGCACGTCCTATGTTTCATCCGTACGCCACTTCTGACGCAAATCCTACGCAAAGTTTTATAAATGAGGCCCCAGAACTGTACATTTCACTTTGAGTTACACTACAGTTGAAAGGTTTGGGGTCAGTAAGATTAAAAATTGATCAAAAGTGACAGTAAAGACATTTATAAAAAATAAAAAAAAATCTAAAATAAATTACATTCTATTTATCTTTCTATTCATCAAATAATCCTGAAAAAGTGTTTCATGGTTTCCACAAAAACATTAAGCTGCACAACGGTTTTAAGCATTAATATTAATAAGAAATGTTTCTTGAGCAGCAAATCAGCATATTAAATCATGTGACACTGAAGACTGGAGTAATGATGCTGAAAATTCAACAACAACAACAAAAAAAACTCTGTCGTTTTTAATCAAATAAATGCCACCATAGTAAGCACAAGTTAAAGTAACACCAAGTAACTTTTCCTCTTCGGTCGCCCTACTGGTTGGAATCGAAATTGTCCATTACCGCTGTCGTAAATAATTTAGCCTACCGTCGCACGCACGCTCGCTGTTTACCCAGCACCGGCTTTAGAATGAACGATGTCCACAGACAAGGTAGAGTATGTTACATGATTTCATGAAAGGATGATGTATTGCGACATCAGAAACGAAGAAAAACAAAATAATGACTATTGTAGCGCTTGACGTAAAGCAGTCGAATTTTGTAGTTCTTTTTGTGGTCGAGTTACTACCCGAACCCCGAAGTTCAGTAGTGCCAGTAAAAGCGATACAGACCCCGTCAGGCTATAGCAGAAGTGCCTTTCACCCTGTTACAACTTGATGAACCACTGATAAGATTTTGGAAACATTATTTTAAGGTAAACAATGTTACATAGTGTTGCTTTAAGCACAAGAGACTTACCCCCCCAAACACATAAAAAGCCTCAAGCTTTGAACGATAATGTGTCTGTGAAATTGGTTTGGTTGAAAATAAACATTTTCCACTAATTTCAGTGTCAGAACAACAGTTCACATAGACTGCTGCAACATTATTTGAATTAACTTTAATGCTCACCAGTATATGGTTATGCCAATGATTTCAAATTTATCTAGCCCTAAAACAATACAAACTGTCAATTTTGAAAGACATTCTGATGATATTTTCCTATTTAAGTGACTATTCTTCACCAGAAAAGTAGATTTGATTGCAACAGTCAAACATCCTGTTATTTAAATCTAAAAAGGCTGTGATTTCCTGAAATTGAGTGAGATACAAAGAAAAAAGATGAGAGAAATTTTCCTTTTCTCTTTTGAATTTTTGGACCTTTCCTATTCCCAGTAAGTGTAAAGTCAATACTCCAGTAGGGTCACGGCTCTGAAAGTGAACCTCCCTGCGGATTCTGCCTTGTATGAATGCGGTCATGAGAATCTGAGTCACATCTCATATGGACTCCTAGCAGGTGGCCTTCAGCTCCATTCTGCAGAGAGCATCTTGAGTTCAAGGGCATTAGACTAGGGATGTCACCATCATGGTTTTTGTGCCCCGATCCGAGTAATTGAGCAGAATAATTGCAACAACAAAAACAAAAAGTCGAGATAAGGTTAGAAAGCATAAAGCACGTGGTGTCAGAAGTCTGAAACAAGAGGCAAACCATAGCGCAACAGCGTCTCAGATAGTCTGACGGCAGATAAAAATAATTACTTTCGAGTGATTCGTTACAAAAGTGCGCATCAAATATGCTAAACACGGAAACCTGTTGAGTATGTGACGCACTAGAACCGACCTCATTCATGTACTCACATTTGAGCTTCTCATTCCTTTTAATGGCAGATGACAAACACATGTGAAGGTTCAAACCTCCACTGCCTGCGTGACAGCTGATGTAAAATAAAGGACTGGGCCGATACCGATCAGTTAGAAAAATGCTTAATCAGCCCCAATATTGATCTTTGACATTCCTACATTAGACATACTGGAGTAATCAACTAACCTCAGTTATATCCTCAGCAAAATATAAGAAGAATAACTGAGGGGGGGAAAAAAACTTCTGTGGTTTTAATTTGAATCTAACATGTTTAAAATAACAGATTGAGATCACTATAACTGAATCACTAAGCTACTTGTGGTAGATTTTTCCCTTACGCACCTGATTTAAGTTTACCTGAGGCGTTTCCAGTCGACACTTAAAAGTGGTGAAAATCAAGTTTTTAATGTTGTCTATGTGGTGATCAACACCATTGCTCAGTATTTTCTCCTTAAAACTGCAGTGAACCAAAGACAATCTCAAAAACACGGTTTGAAATCGCTGGTGTTTCTGACGTCACAAACTACCTTGTAACCAATCACGTCAACCTGTGATCATCAACGAGTGGATCACTGCAGTGAGTGAGTGGAGGCGGGGCTAATTTGCATATTCATAGAACGATGTAAAAAAAAAATTACAACCGTTTTTATAGAATAGGAGCACGGCAAATGTGACATGATTCATTACATAATTTTTCTACAATATGATTGGTTCTTCATAAGTCAGCAAACCCTTCTGTTACTAGGTAAAAGCAAATCTGGATTTCTTGATATCTTCATTCTGTTATTCAAAGTCATGAGTTTTATATGAAGAGTTTATGTGCAAAAACCCATAAACGACATTTAAAAATAAAATGAACTGACTCCCGTGCATTATTCTCCACATATAGCACGTTCTGCACGCCCTAAACACGTTTTGTCACAAAAGCCGGTATTGCCCACTGTAAAGGCATCGCGAGTTTACGTTTTACGGCAGAAACCAACAAGCACCTCTGTTGTTTGTGAACAACCGTTTTAGCAAATCAGCGCACAGTATTCAGGTCAGGAGACAAGACTGCTTCCACAAGGAGTTTCGTCAAAGCTGACTAAAAGTGATCGAGGATGAATAATTTCGACGAACTTGATGAACCCATGATATCATCTTCGGGCCGTAAAAGAAAAATGAAAACCTGAAACTTCTTCATGGAACCTTGCTAAAGCAGCACATTACAGTGGGGAGGGAATCGCGTGTTATCAAAAACAACAAAGTATGTCAGGCGTCTACATTGTCAGCTGAAGAGATTACAAAGATTAACCGAGTGTTTTATTATATATCAAAGCAATTACTCTGAAACATGAAATGTGGAGTAATCTGCTTTTGCTTTTAATATATATATATTTAAAAAAACAGGTAACGCTTCCTTTTACAGTCCAGTTACCCATGTAAATACTATGTACTTATTTTAGTAACTACAATTACTGGGTAATAACTAGTACTAACCCTGAACCTACCCCTAAACCTACCCCTGTTCCATGTACTTACCTTATATTAGCCAGTACTTTCTAGGTACACTGTAAGTACTGTACTGTAAAAGGAAGCGTTACCAAAAAACATACTTTCAATTAACTAATTTTGTAAGTTACCTGTATTTTTGAGTTATTATTACTTAAAGTAAATTACATAAGGAGAAGGTCAATTTTAACATTGAGCTAATTTTTTTTATAAATTTGGAGTGCTGTCAGTACAGAGAACAACGGCAAAAATCGGTTTTGCCTACACGGTGTTATCCTCTTTTTAAAATTTGCACCCCTGATTGTCGAGTTTGCACGCGTGATCATTGGTAACTAGATAACTAATGATCTCGCTAGCAAACTGGACAATTGACTACTGTGGACTTTGACCGAAAACAGGAAGAAAACACAGGTATGTGAGCTGGCTGAATAAACATCATTTTTATTCATATCTTTCACATCTACTGCAGTCAGATTCACCGTGTTCACTCTTAATAAAACCACTCAAATGGCTGTGCACTTAAAATGGCACATCAAGGATGTTAAGAGGCTAAAAGCAGGTTTAAAACTTGCCCCGTTTAAGTCAAGAGGGTGCAAATTTTAAAAAGAGGATAACTACGATTTTTGTCGTTGTTCTCTGTACTGACAGTGCTCCAAATTTACAAAAAAATTAGCTCAATGTTAAAATTGACCCGAGTTCTCCTTTAAAGGGGTAATGAACTGAGAAATCAAATTTTCCTTGAGCTTTTGACATCTAAGAGGTCATCATATTATAAGAATATCCTGTAAGTTTCAGAACTGAAAACGTCCTTGTTAGTTCAATAAATGCTTTTATTGACACCAGGCTCAGCAAACGACTCGTTTTTCAAAGTGGGGAACTATGACGTCAAAGAGGATAAAACACCACCCCCGCAGAAGAAGATCAACGCCTGCATCAACACGGCCGGTTTAGCCCCGCCCACCGGTTCGTGCATTACACGCATAGCTAAATAACATAGGCCTACCTTGTGATGACAAACCGGATCAAGCTACCGAGCAATAAACATGCCGTTTACAAAATATTGTGCAGTGCCTGGTTGTGGAAGAAGACAGTCGCTGCATAAGCTTCCTCTGGATTCCAATAGGAGTGCTTAAACTTTTATTTTTAATGACGTTCAAGCTGATGTGGGTCCGTTTGTTCGCTTCATTTCACTGAGGATTGTTTTGTAAACAAGACACAGATAAAAAACGGTGCTGTGCCTTCTATATTGGATCCGACAGGAATGGTGCAACACACTTGTTATGCGAGTAATTAAAAAAAAATAAAAATTAATAATCTGATAGGCTAGTAATGCATTGTTACAGATCGTTTGATATCTAATAATTATGTGTACGTGTGTATCAGTCTAATCGTTACTGACGAGTGAGTTGAAACTCATAATAATATGCAAAACTGTTATCCACTCACAGAAGTGGGCGTTTACTTCCAAGTCTTCAATGTGAGACGCCCATAAAAACCGAGCGTTTTTGAGCTAGGCTCAAAACTAGGGTAGAAAATAGCCTATTACTTATTCATTTGGATGTTTTTGAATGTAAACACCAAGCGAACGTTATAAGTTGACCTCAGTCAACAATATAACATTTTTTTAAAAAGCCAGTTCATGACCCCTTTAATAAAAAACAATCCAACAGCAGTTTGATTGATAATATCTGGAATGCACACTGACAAAAAAAGTTATCTGTTTTTGCTAATTAACTCTTTATATATTTAGACATCTGTCTACACTGTAAAAAACTTAACTCATTATTTTGAGTTATCTTTTTGCATGTTTTTTTTTTTAGTTTAACTTATTTCGATAAGTTGAGGACAAGAAAAACTTAAAATTTCTTGTTGTCTGGACAATCTAGTTATCTCTACACAAAAAAATAAGTTGAAATAACTACATTTCTAAAATATTTTTTACAGTGTAGTTTTATTTCCCCTTTTGTTGTTTTCAGATATGATTCAGACACACACTGACTTTGGCCCAAGGTTTTGGGAACTTTTAGGTTTCAAAAGCAAATAATTGTTAACCCTGCAAGAAAAAGAAATGTTAATTATGATTCAAATGAAAAAACTACTACACTACTGCACCCCGCAACAGCTGTTACTGCAGTGAGCCATGATGTAGGAATGCTTTTGTTGGACCTTAATGCCATACGTTATCCTCCCGTTTGTGTGGGTCTTATATGATGAGAGGAATCAGTGGGATTAAACCAGGCGTGTGTTTAAATACTTAAACTGGTACCAGCAATGCGTGACTTCAATCTCTAATGCAGAGAGCACTGCCATCAGTGAGGGGCTTTTCTCTTCAGCAATTACAATGAATTGTATTATCTTACAGTATTTTACCCATGAAGGCTATGAATAGATTATCGGTGTGAATGATGGACAGAACAAACATACTGGTTCAAAATTCATACAACAGCAAAATAGTCTGTCAAACGTGTTTGAAGTGCTAAATATGATTTTTGCCATAGATAGATTGATAATGAGAGTGACAAGGGAATTCACTGAAAAAAGTGGGTTGAATTTACATGATTTAATTGTACATCAGTTCCAAATGAATCAATAAAGTAACAATTATAATTTGTTCACTTAACTTCAACACACATATACAAATGCACACACACACACACACACACACACACACACACACACACACACACACACACACACACAACACACACACACACACAACACACACACACACACACACACACACACACATATATATATTTATTATATACAGATTTTGTAACAATATTTGAGAGAAATAGGCCTTTTGTGTACATAGAAAAAATCTTAGATCTTTGAGTGCAGCTCATGAAAAATGGGGGCAAAAACAAGTGTTGCGTTTATAATTTTGTTCAGCGTGTATATTTATATGTAGTCCTCAGTGTTTATTGACAGTTTAAAAGACACAGATAAATATTGAATATTGAACAGGTCACATATACATTTTAAATAAATTTTTCCTCAGGTTAAAGAAAACTGTTCTTGGAACGCGTTTAAAGAGGAATCCAGTTTTAAGAGAAAGGGAAGCTAATGTGCATTCTAAAAATCATAATTTGTATTGTATGTGCATTGATCTGAGTTTATATGTGAGCAAAAGAAAATAGGATTGAGAGAGCGAGACCAAACTCTGGTTTAGTGGTTTGGGTGGAGTGAACCCAACTGGAAAGATTTTGACTGAATAGCTTAAATAAGGATGAAAGAAGCCCCAAACAGTTTACAATAATAATAATAAAATCCTCACAATACATAATCTTTATATTTACTATTACTGTCTGTTTCCATGGTTACAGCACGGCTGTCACAGGGATTGACTGCTTTTTCCTGTGTGCATACAGATAATATTCGATTCGCTCCTGTTGGCTTTTGTATGTACGAAACAATTTGAGTCACTGGTAAGTACAGACTGCCTGAATGTAAATATAGAAGAATACAAAGAGAAAGTAAGAAAAATGTGTGGTAGGTAGAATGTAAAATAGAAGGGTAGCAGGATTATCCATCTATTAGCATTAACTTCAGGCCATGCTGCTATATGTTCACATCAGCTGAAGAGCAGCATTACACAAGCTCTCTCAACCTGTAATCATACACACACCCATCACTTAGTTTCCCACTCTGGACCACTTTACACTTCAACAATGTCCACCTGAAGTGCATTTTCCATCGGCAAATTTCGATTGAGAGGGAAGGCCAACCAGCAAAAACACGCCTTGACAACCCTCAGCATTTCTGGCCTAAAAGGTTTCATATGATCTACATGAACCAGAATGACTTCATAGCAAGGATGATTTCCCTGAAGGATGAAACACAACCTAACAAATGAGATGTCTAACATTGAGATTGCTTTGATCTCAACAAAGTTATTCTAAATTTTTGTCCTCAACACAGAAAATTGAAGTAATGAGCTTGCCGGTGAACAGTCTTCTGGGATTATGTTTCCCTGTGGTTGGCTGCCAGTTTCCCAGCTTTTCAGGACAGACTGCATTATGGCCTCTGCCAGTATAGCGGAAGGAAACAAACAGCGCTGGAATTAGCGAGGAGCAAAATCATATCCACTCTATCCTTGCCGGTTCTGTTATTTTGGGCTGGTCACATGACCATAGACTGGGCTTGTCTTCACTGCTGCAGTTTAAACTCTGAATTGGATGTCGTGTGGTTATTAAAGGTGGGGTAAGTGATTTTCTTTTTTGACCATTTTTTTCAAAATCACTTGAAATCCTATTCCTAACCCACTTACTGGCTGTAAATTAGAAGCACTGAAAATTAAGCAATTTAATCATCTGTGGAACGGGCAGGACTCGAAAAACTCCAGCCAATCATTTTCAAGACCGTCTAGAATCATTGGACAGAAAATGTGTCACTCAAACGGTCTTACCATACCCCCCTCACCCCACACCCCCCCCGCGCGCGGTTCCCGTTCGTGCGCATACTCAAAGCTCGTGACCCAGTCACAGGAAGTGCAAGTCGCCCCGGTACAGAGACGAGAGAGAGAGAGAGAGAGAGAGAGAGAGAGAGAGAGAGAGAGAGAGAGAGAGAGAGAGAGAGAGAGAGAGGAGAGAGAGAGCGCATCTGAGTTTTCGCTCATGCTTGATTGCGCGTCCATGTTTTTCGAATGGGTGGAGTCAGGGCCAGCGTTGGAGAAGAGAAGGTAGGACCTTATGAGTTGTGTATTTTCAAAATCTGCCGGCCGTTTTTCAAATCACATACCCCACCTTTAAGGGGAGGTATCACTGAGTATATAAAGGTGGACTTAGGAGTCATTATAATTTAATCCTCTATTCATATTGAATAAACAATCAACTACCTGCCAACTTTTGAGTTCAGATTTGCGTGAGACTTCGAGGGGGGGGGGGGGGGGGCAATTGGTATTACGCAAGGTCTCTCTCTCTCTCTCTGCCGTTTGCGCGCCCTACGTGGTTTGAAGCACAGTCTCTAGCTGCGTCCCAATGTGCGCTCCGCGGATTAAGCTCCGCGAACGGCGACGGACTTTGGACTTGAGCTCCGCGAACAGCAACGGACTTTGGAGGATTTTGGACTTGAGCTCCGCGAACGGTGACGGACTTTGGACTTGAGCTCCGCGAACGGCGACGGACTTTGGACTTGAGCTCCGCGAACGGCGACGGACTTTGGACTTGAGCTCCGCGAACGGCGACGGACTTTGGACTTGAGCTCCGCGAACGGCAGACGGACTTTGGACTTGAGCTCCGACCGACGAACGGAACGGACCTTGGACTTGAGCTGCCGAGTAGCCTCGGGCACCTGGGGTACTCGGTACCCTTTATCCCCCGGTACCACGCCCCTGCATGGCATCCTTTGGCGTCAATATGAGACGCAGAACCCAAGGCGTCATACAGGTGACGCTCGTTTAAATCCAAAGCACATGGCATCCTTTAGCGTATGAGAAGCAGATCCCAAGGCGTCATAACTGTAACCCTGCTCCAGACCTAAACCTGTTACGTGTTATATTGACGCTAAAGGATGCCATGTGCGTAAGATTTCGACGAAATATGATGAGATAAGGATGAGAATGCGTTGGATAAACTCATCTTTCAGGCATTTGACCGACCGGTTTGACTCTTCAGCGTGAGAAATCGGGGGTGTGGCGTGTGCGCGTGTGAAACCATTCAAATGCGGGTGTCTCACGGCCAATGCGTGAGAGTTGGCAGCTATGAATCTATCTAATCCATATCTATCTAATCCAAAAGTGTGTGGGCGGAGTCTCTCTGCAAGACCACAACGGAATGGATGAATAAATCGAAGATAAAAACGTACCTCTTTTCACAGGCTTACAACTGTCCTTCATTTTTAATGTTGAATTTTTCTGATTGGTGTTTTGAAACTCCCTTTATCATCTGTCTGTCATGTTTTTTTTAGATATTAATCCTGTTGTACAGCACAATGGCCAACTACTGTTGCCATATAAATACAAGTTGATTGATTGATGTACAGGTACTTTTCTTTACTAATAGTAATATAATTCTGGGTAACTTTATGGCTTATCTGGAGTGTGTTGCCTGTGATTGCTTAGTTTTGATATATGAGTGACATGCCATTCCATTAATGGTCTTTTGCTTACTCTGAGGAACTCATTTGTCTTCTCATCTTCTGCAAAACCCCCACACATAGACCTCACATTGCCACTCATTTATGACCAGACTCTCTGCCACCTCTCATTACATCCACCCCAATTACGGCCAGTAGAAATATTAGATTTGATGGGATCTGGTCTCTTCCATTGTATCTGAGGAGATGCCAACATTGTCAGCACACAGTATATGTTAATGTAAGCCTGAGAGTCCCTGGTAGAGAACGGCTGGGCCTGAGTATTGCTGGTATTTGCAGTCTCATGAACAACAGTCCACATGGGCACATAGCACATTTTATCATAAAACAAACCAGAAAGCCATCAGAGTTCAAGGCTCAGGGATTGTTTGGATTTTACAGGAAGATAAAATACAAGCTGACATGAAGGGGATGCAGTCCACGGAAAAATCCTGGAGTTCAGATTACAAATATACCAACATCATACTGACTATTTGCTCTCTTTATGCTGTACACAAATATACAGCTAAATATGAGAGAATCTTTCATTTAATAGTGGTTTGTAATTACATACTGGAAGTGTGTGATGGTTCCTGCTATCTATTTCTTTCTAATGGAAAATGTGTGACAAGTTTATTTCATTTAGACATATTCCATAAAAAAAAATCGTCTTGACCTTTACTGCAAATGATAAGCCAAACAATACAAAACGCATCCACACAGAAAGAAAGATCAATCATTATCCTGTGTTTGAAATGAATTTCTGCAGTTTTTTCATTATCGCTCGTTCACCAGGGTATTCTTACAAGCCTATAAAATTTCCCTTGTCTTCTCAAATTGATTCATTTCACTTTCACGCAATTCAGAGAGGAGATTCATGTTGATGAGATTTAAAATACGCAACTGCCGGCAATCATTGCAAGTTCATCTTTAAAGATTCCTTTAATTTGTGTGGTCAACCCAAATAACAGCATAACAGCACGGGGAATTACATAAGTAATAACAGTACACTTCACTTGTACACTCTCTGAAGAAGATATGGGTGAATGGTGTTTGCTGCAAAACTGAAAGGGTTCTGGGTGGGTGCTATGTAGTTGCTAGGGTGTTCCTCACACATTCCTCAAATCTGCACAATTTAAGGTCTCATTCATGTTCATAGCACAAACGATGTGGGACAAGTTTGATAATTAAGGTTATACAATGCCAGGCCAAAAAAAAAGAGTCGCTGTTTGGATTTAAATAGGCAAATGCTTAAGAGTCTATGATTGGATCATTATTGCAGTGATTATGATGTTTCTAGCATGTTACATGTTTGGCAACAGTTCTTCTAACCCTAACTGATGGAGTGTGTAGCTTTTAATTTCTTAAACAACCAAGAAGACCATATTCGAGGATGACAATTTCAATATTCATCAGGCTCAAACTGTGAAAGAATGGTTTGGAGGGAGCATGAAGAATCATTTTCACACATGAATTGGCTCCTCTGAGTCCAGACCATAAATTCATTGAAAGTCTTTGGGATGTGCTGGAGGAGACTTTACAGAGTGCTGGACTCTTGCATTGTCAATATAAGATCTTGACCAAAAGTTGATGCACCTCTTGATGGAAATAGCATCAAATCATTCATTTCCATCGAGAGGTGAATACATTTTTGTCCGGGTTGTTATCGGTTGTTTAACAATAATAATAGTGATGCGGAATGATAAGGAGTGACAACCGCTTTTAAATATGGGAACGAATCCCCCAAATTATCGCTCTGGCTGTGTATTCGAACACGACTCACTCCTGAAATTGCGATGATTGACAGCATGTTATTCATAGCAAAGTTCTGGCATCTTGCGTAAATTGGTATCCATATTTTTGATAAAAGTAATGTTACAGTGACCAAAGACTCATTGTGTTCTGCAATTAATTAAACCACCATTTACAGAGGCATCATGTTTTGTTTCTGTTTGTAAGGCTGCTTCACAGAGCGCGCTCTCTAATGTTGCCATGTCCACTTATTATAAGCGTTTTTGGGCTTGTTGTTTGGGTTTGGTTCATTAGGGAAGTTTATAGGAATATAAAGTGGGCAGATATCACAATATTTTGGTCTTGTTTACAACAAAGCATTTGGATTTATCTTGGTTTTAGTATGGCCTTGTTCTTGTTCACAGTTTTTCCAACAAGGTCTGTCAACACGAATGAGTCAAAGCTCGTACTACTTTCCCTGTGATTTTCTTGCACCGCACATACAGAAGAGAAACACATCTCCGATGCACATTTAAATACGTCTTTAACAACTAGAGGTTTGGTCCGTACACACTGCGTATAATTATTTTTAAATACGATTGTCACTACCTGCTTTGTTTGGGAGGTAATTTGGTTGTCACTCTCATAAATTACTGAGCTCTGTGTGTATGGAACGGTATTAAGTACTAAAAGATGACCTGACAACTGAATTTAACTGCAGTGTCTATGTGGCCTATGACGACTTCTGCTTCTGAGAATGCCGGAAATGTGAAAAAAGCACACTGAACATAATCAAACAACAACAACACAACAATGGTTAAAAGTAACAACTCTGTCCAATTCAGTGGAAAGATTCTTAGATCAATTAAAACATTAAAACCATTCATCTAAATCCCTATTCGGATGGGTTTAGTTTAACATGGATAGGTGTTCAGGTGACACGGACAATGTCAGTAAAAAGTATAGCGACTTTTACCTTCTGTAATAAGGTCCCAAAAAATAACCTTGGGTAATACTAATCCTGTGCGAATAGACTCACTGTAAATATGTATGTAAATATTTTAAGTTTTCCATGTTTTTTTTAAGCATGGAGGCACTTCAGCATTCAGTTGCGTTCTAGACGGTGGGACAAGTCTGTGGCAAAACTCAAGTGTTTTCCGAACACTTGAACAAAGAAGGTTGAAAGCACTTTTTTAAAGTAACACCAGGTAACTTTTGCTCTCGGGGGCCCCCTACAGTTGGGAAACAGTATTGTCCTCTACTACTGTCGTAAACTCTGTTATCCTACATGCACGTGCATTTGTTGACAACCATGATAGCCCTGAACACTGTAGGAGGAGGTCACATGCAGGTGTTCTGCTTGCGTCGCGTGTGAAATGTCTTCATCCCAGGTATAGTGGCATATATTTCAGCATGTCATATGAATATAATTTCATGTTTTTTTTTTTTTCCTAAAGACAAATGATCGCGATGATCACGTTTACAAGCCAGCGTCATTATAGTAGCCTAGTCTATTGGTTACCGTTTTACTGAATCTATATGATACTTCAATGCAATGTTTGAGTGGTAGATAGGCTAATAACCATATATCGTCAATATTATAATATCAAGCTACCATAAATGAATCTGCAAATTTTACAAATCGATTTGCATTATAGCTTGAGGCAAGACAAATAATCATTACCTGATTCATGAAGATAAACGGAGGATAAGATAGCTTCCGTAACATAGTCAGGCAGACGGGGTGTCATTGGTTGTTGCGTTAAATGTTACCCAGATACAATAGTGCTCTTTACTGATTGGCTAACAACACCAGACGAACAACACCAGAGGAGACGCGCTTGATTCCTGCCGGTTCCACAGTGAGAGCGGCGCGGCCAGAGTTTTGGGCGCTGCGGCATATTAAATATATTACAAATAGTTTTTCAGCGTGAGAAATACAATGTGTGGCGAGAGAGCGTGACACAAGACCGAAATGAGTGACTGTCACGCTCAATGCGTAACACTTGAGAGCCCTGCGATTTTAAGGAAGTGGGGGTGGTAGTGGAAGTGACGTATATGCCGTAAAGCAGTCGAATTTTGTATTCTCTTGTTCGCCGGTTACTACCCGAAACCCGAAGTTTAAAAGTACGATTAAAAACGCTACAGACCCCGTCAGGCTATGGCAGACGTGTCATTCAACCTACTGTAAGTCGATGTACCATCACAAGAGACTTGGAAATATATTATGAAGGTTGAAAAGTTACCTAGTGCTGCTTTAAGCTTTAGGTAAGTGCCTATTACCAATAGGCATTCAATTAATTGAATTAATTGAATTAAGAATTCTTAATTCAATTAAGAATTCAATTAATTTGAACAACAAATCGTTCGATCAGACCTAACTACACAGATTATATGTGTTTGCGTATGTGGTGATGGCGAAATCGAGTTACCCCTCCCACTTCTGCAAGTTTTACTGAGAATTCTTTTCCCGTGCGAATTGTCCAGAAATATAACAGACGTCCTGTGGTAAAATTACATTACTCCATCTACCCTGGCAAAACGAATCCCGTCCGAATAGGGCTTAAGAATGCACATTGAGCATAAAAAGAAACAAACAAACAAAAACAAAACAACAATGAATAAAACAAATCTCACATATTGGGTATTTTTTTAAATATAACGTTAATGCAATTATGAAGATATATATTAGAGGAGAGAGAGAGAGAGAGAGAGAGGAGGAGAGAGAGAGAGAGAGAGAGAGTTTGATTTGCGGCAGGGTCCCACTGTGAGTTCAGTCAGGCATCCATTAGTCTTGCTCTCTCTATCAACACCCTGAGAGACAAAGGTCTGCTCAAAGGCTCGAACGATTTTCTTATTGATGGCGAGGGCAGCGCAGGAGATGAACAGGCAAATAACTGAATTAAACTGTGAGATTGTCTTTTATGATATATGTGGGTATTCGAGAATGTATGAAGAAACATGTATAGCTCATGAACACAAAACAACTACTCTACAGAAAGCAAGCTAGCCATATGGACACAGAAAGGAAGCACCCAATCCTTGCCACAATACCATCTCTTATCTCTTGGACGTGCTAGCGATCAGTGTCCTTGTCATGTAATTGCCAGACAAGAATGGATGGGCTGACATGCACTTTGATGAAAGGTTAGATATGTGCTCGGGCTGTAAGATAGGCCGGACACAGCTATGGTGTGACTGATCAGAGCAGAAACAAAGGAAGTTTCAGCCTTAGACGACACGTCTACGGATCACCCAATGACCGTCTGATGCCTTCTGCACACAAAACTGCCCGAGCTACAAGACGAATAAGACGGTTGAATCTGGTTAGATGGCTTTCTAGGAATCTGACTTCACCTGGATATGAACCTGTGTTTACAAAGTAGTGGGTTGATATATTGTGTGTGCTTTTGAGGAAGAACATCTCCACTCATTTCTTTTGTTTGATTTGTTTTCTGACACTGCCAAAACGTTTAAAAAAATTCATATAACAACAAAAACCTTTTTTCCCATGTTGGTCTATTATTGCAGTATCAACTACTTAAAATATCTCTTAGGAGAAACAGCCTGTAAAAACAAAAAGACTTAAGTCTCTGAGTTTTTGCAGAACTATGCCCCCTCTGGCGACAAGCGAAACTGCAACCAGAGGTGTGCACGCTCATGGACCACACGCACACGCACGCTTGCACGAGCTGTTAATAACCAAAGGAGCATCAGCCGCACAAATCTTTTGTTTACAGTCATAATGTCTTCAGAGGTAATAAAGTTATAAATCTGCAAGTCATTTTAAATATATGAAAGGAAAGGCATTTGAGTAAATTACACACTTATGTGTGAGGGGAAAACGGGGGTAGTAGAAAACTTCGGTTTTTGTTTCCATCCATCTCCATGTTGAACTGTTTTATGTGTTTACTGTATCCACTTATGATTGTATTATTATGGAAACACGTTCATGAACAATATAAGTTATTACTTTGTAAATAATAATCATACCATACTTCGTTGGTCAACGAAGTACACTCAAATGTCTCAAGGTAATAAACAATCAAATGGCACTATGAGACATTTGAGTGTATTTCGTTTATCAGCATTTTATATCACACTCAAGAATCTTGACTGTTTTACTCGAATAGCGAATCACTAAACTACATGTAGTGCTGATTTATTTAGTAATAGTAATATTAGTAATATTTTTTAACAATGTCAAAGTTATACTGTCACTTTCAATCTATTTAAATGTTAAATAAAAGTATAAAACCCAAACCACCAAAACAGTCTTACTGACCCTGAACTTAGTGTGTGTGTATGTGTGCAGAGGGTTTTTAATAGAATGGGATGTCACCTGTCACCATGTGTCTGTATGTAACTCAGGCAATGATAGAAGGCATGACAAATCACACTAGACATACAGTACAGAACATAGCAGTGTTGATGACAAAGCTGCAGGTAATGTTTGTTTATGCTGTGCTGTCTGATATGACAGCCGTCTTGGATTTGGACGGACACCTAGTGGTGTGAATTTAGCATCATAACATCATAGAAAAGCAAAAGATTTAGTCGCCATGGAATCAAAATAGACAATTATTATTACTGACTATATCTGACTATTGCGGTATTTATTATTATAATATATCTGTGGACATCATTTTTTTTTTATTAACGTGCCCTCATAGTCTTTTATAAAATATCCCCCCCCCCCCCCCCTCCCTCTTGCAGCTTTATCTCTTCTCTGATGATGCGTTTACTGGCACGAGGGCGGGACAACCTGTCACTCACATGAGTTTGACCAATAACAAGCCACACAACCATCCAATTAAACAATCAATTACCCATAGACAAAATGAAATCCTGCCCCACGTTTGAGCTTGTTTGGGAAGCCGTTACACTCGGATAAAAACCTCACAAATGAGAAAAGACTATTTTATTGTTTTATTTAGACTTTTAAAAAAGACTGCTTTTATTAGGCAACTGATCTGAGTCCTCATCTCATGTGAGTGTATGACACCAACACATTAATGTATGTTTATTACTAATGCATGCAATCATTAATGATTACTCCAAAAGTACTATTTATTTCTTTGTAAATGTGTTAAACCTTCATGAAGAAGGGGAAATTACAGATGCACTATTAAATAAAAAAGGGGATGAATAGGAATAGACGAGAGGCAGAACATGCAATATCAAAAAAACAAAGAAACAACAAAGAAACAAACTGTGGACTTCCTTTCTTGAGAAAACCTGAAATTGAAAATGCCTGGTGCTCTAAAATATACAGAGGAATCATTTATAATGGCTTCTGTGTGGCATCTTGTTTATTGTATTGTTTTGTTGATGGGCTACATGTGAAGAGCTCTAAGAAATGTCCAGGTTCTTCATTTTAGACAGAAACTGTGGGAGTGAAAGTGCAATTTGGTTATCTAGACTGCTCATAGAGAGAAAATGAGAATTAGTATTAAAATGAGTTTCTATTAGTTGCTGCTAAAATGTTAAATGAATATTTTATTGCTATATGTATGTGAATTACTGATACATCCCACCTGAATGAATAGAAGTTCATGCTGATATAATGGGACACACAAAACCTAGACACCCATCTGCCTTTGCCTAGGGATGAAAAAATGCTAATTTTCTACAGCAAGGTTTGTATTTGAGTGAATGAGAGATGGTCAAAGAACGGCAGACACATCCCAGCCCTTCTTCTGTTGTCTGAAGCATGTCTGCAGTCTTCTGTCCTCCATCGAGGAATTGATGCGTCCCCACGGCCTGCACTGCTGATAGAGGTCTAATACTAAACGTCTCGGGAAGGGCAGACCAATGAATCAAAGAATGACACAAGACCGTCTGCCAAGAATAAAGAGAGAGTGGGATCCCATAGGAAAGAAAAATGACTATATATTTCAATTGTTTTTCCGAAGCAGAAATGAGACAAAAGAGCAAATGAGACATTTTGCTTAAGCCAAAGTATGTCTTCCAGAGTTTTAGAAGAAATTTCAAAGTCATAAACCGTACTCAGATTGGCAAACGTAACATCTGCATTTCAATATGAACATTTCTCGTAAACCTTTTCCATGAGCAAATGATCTGGGCTATGCAGCTAACCTGGATTTGCTTTTGTGATGGTACTAGCATAAAACCTTTGGAAACTAATTAGACACTTATCAAACCAGATTTCCACAAACAGTATATAGAAGTTATATTTGTGAAATAATCAGTAATTATTGTTAAATTTACATAAATATTAATAATTACAATAATTAATAAATATTTATAATTACAGTCACACATCTTTCAATTTTTTTTCTGTTTTCTGCGCAACCATTTGAGGGCTTATTCTGTTGTGCAGTTGTTTAAAAAAAAAAATCCTCCACCCACGTGTCTATTATTTGTTGTCTCAATCATTTCAAATCAAGGCTCAATGGAAAAACTAAAGTTTTTGCAAAACTTTAAAAACGTACACATACAATTTACTTGAGTTTCTGGCTAAAATGTGAACACTAGTGGCAGTGAAACCAACAACTTTTATTCCTTTTCACAATTTATGATTATCGAATTATTGAGACTTATTTTGTTCCTTGCACAATACTACGCTATGACTTCAAAACACATTTTCCATGATTCATCATCATTATTATTTTTTTGCTGTTTTTGCCTCCATTTAGATAGTCTAGTTATGAGGACAGGAAGTAAAGTGGGAGAGAGAGCGGGATGGGATCGGGAAAGGATGATGGGATGGGGTCGGAAAGGATGATGGATGGATCAGGAAAGGATGATGGGATGGGAAAGGATGATGGATGGGATGGAAATGATGATGGGATGGGATTGGGAAATGATAATGGGATGGGATCAGGAAAAGATGATGGGATGGGAAAGGGATGATGGGATGGGATCGGGGAAAGATGATGGGATGGGATCGGGAAAGGATGATGGGATGGGATCGGGTAAGGATTATGGGATGGGATCGGGAAATGATAATGGGATGGGATCAGGAAGGATGATGGGATGGGAAAGGATGATGGGATGGGATCGGGAAAGGATGATGGATGGGATCGGGAAAGGATGATGGGATGGGATCGGGAAATGATAATGGATGGGATCAGGAAAGGATGATGGGATGGGATCGGGAAATGATAATGGATGGGATCAGGAAAGGATGATGGGATGGGATCGGGAAAGGATGATGGGATGGGATCGGGAAAGGATGATGGGATGGGATCGGGAAAGGATGATGGGATGGGATCGGGAAAGGATGATGGGATGGGATCGGGAAAGGATGATGGGATGGGATCGGGAAAGGATGATGGGATGGGATCAGGAAAGGATGATGGGATGGGAAAGGGTGATGGGATGGGGTGATGGGATAGGATGGGATTGGGAAATGATGATGAGATGGGATTGGGAAATGATGATGGGATGGGATCGGGAAAGGATGATGGGATGGGATCGGGAAAGGATGATAGGATGGGATTGGGAAAGGATGATGGGATGGGATCAGGAAAGGATGATGGGATTGGGAAAGGATGATGGGATGGGATTGGGAAAGGATGATGGGATGGGATCGGGAAAGGATGATGGGATGGGATCGGGAAAGGATGATGGGATGGGATCGGGAAAGGATGATGAGATGGGATCGGGAAAGGATCGGATGGGATTGGGAAAGGATGATGGGATGGGATCGGGAAAGGATGATGGGATGGGATCGGGAAAGGATGATGGGATGGGATCGGGAAAGGATGATGGGATGGGATCGGGAAAGGATGATGGGATGGGATCGGGAAAGGATGATGGGATGGGATCGGGAAAGGATGACGAGCTGGGACTAAACTTGGATCGCCTGCTACATGTCCAACAATTCACCATTATTTGTAAACCAAAAACATTTGAATGTTTGCATCACATAAGCAGTTGGTAGCTCATATGCAGCATTGCAGAGTGTTTAGGTATGAGTTCTGTGAAACGAGGGTTACAACAACTGATAAAGAGATTAAAGACTTGTAGAAATATGCTAAAATGGCACGAATTCTTCAACAAATGTGTTATCATTTCACGTTTGCTTTTGTTAACACTATTGGTTGGGTTAAGGGTAGGAGGTAAGTTATTGTCAAATGCAATAAAGCCATTTAAACCTTTTAGCGGCACTCACTGAACATTTCACTTTGAAAGTGTTTTGAATTGTGCAAGAACAACATGCAATATCATTTTTCTAAAATGTCGCACTTTATTTTTGCAATGAGCCTGGGTTGTTCACTTCAGGTAACTTCGACTGGTATGAAAAACAAAAACTGTGGTTGGTCCCTTTACATGTTGGTCAGATGGACTCTTTCTGTCCAAGTGGCATTTCTTAATCCGACTAAGCTGTGAAGTGGACAAGTCAAGACATACTATGAGATATTATGAGATACTAAATATTATGAGATACTAAGAGATATTATGGCTGTGGAAGGAGTTGAATAGATTGACATAAATGCTGTGTACACTATAACAGCATCTGTGCATTTTCTCTTCACTAAGCCTGGCAATTTAGATAGTCTCCATTATAAACCATGACATTTGTCTTGCTAGCAATCTCTTCTATAGCACTCCAGAAATGTAGCTTAGCAACACCTTATCAAATAAGCTGTGTCCGTTTCATAATCCCCAAATATATATTACAAGATTCATCAAAACTGAAAAACAAACCGAACCATTTTAAAGACTCTTGGCAAATAAAAATACACAGAAATCAAGATTCGTCAGAAATAGCAAGTAACATTTGATTGTGTTTAAAAGTGCGTGTGAAATAACAGCAGCCCCTCCACTTCCTCAGCAAACATCTATCTATCTGAGGAAAGTGCACCTGTAGAGTGCTTGTCAAAATAACCTTGAATCATAAAAGGCTGCCAATCTCTCAAATTACAGCAGAAAATAAAGAGGCCATTTCCAAAGCTATGGCTCTGTGGTTTCAGACCAGGAGTGTTTGTGTCTCTGTCAGGAAAACAGAGAAAGTTTGAGAGAGAGAGTGTGTGTGTGTGTGTGTGTGTTGTGTGTGTGTGTGTGTGTGTGTGTGTGTGTGTGTGTGTGTGTGTGTGTGTGTGTGTGTGTGTGTGAGTGAGTGAGTGAGTGAGTGAGTGAGTGAGTGAGTAGGTGAGTGAGAGAGGAGAGAGAGAGAGAGAGAGAGAGAGGAGAGAGAGAGAGAGAGAGATTGTGATTGTTAAAGAGGATATATATATATATATATATATATATATATATATATATATATATACTGTATATATATATATATATATATATATATATATATATATATAATATATATATATATAATTATATATATTATAGACCTGGGGCCGTATTCACAAAGAATTTTAAGGCTAAAAGTAGCTCCTAACTGGCGAATTTAGGAGCAACTCCTAAAAATAATGGGCGTGTCACTCCTAACTTTACGACTCCTAATTTTTTTCACTAAGAGTAATTCACGAAGCATTTTAGCCCTAAAAGTAGCACCTAAGTCTGGGACATCTTGAAAGAAGTCGAGAGGACTCCTAACTCACTAAGACCTATTCACAAAAGATTGTAGCGCACACCACCACCTCTCGCAGTCGTCCGCGGTCCACGACACAAGCGTGAATGCTGCATTGATCTGCAAACAAATCCTCTTCCATGTGTTTTGCTTGATATCCCAGTGCCGAATTTCCCATTTATCATTTTTTTTTCAGCACCAACTCCAGTAGCAGTAATGGTGTGTTCAACTTCACACCGAACGCGAATTTAATTAGGTTATTTGCGCGAGTAGATTACATACAAAGTCAATGCAAAGACGCGAATAGACGCATCATTCGCGCCGGGCGTTGCGAATGACGCGAATTGGGCGACGCGTTTGCCGCGAATATCTTCCGCGCAAGTTGAAAAATTTGAACTCGAGCGAATATTCAAGCGCCTAACTAGACGCCATAGACGCGTATTTGATGCTCTATTCGCGTTCGGTGTGAACACACCATAACTGATCCTGCGTTATGGGCTTTCTTTTCCGTTTTGGCGAGTTCATAATCCACCGGCATTCAACTATTACATTACTTCAATAGGAGCAACATTTCCTTGCTTTAAGTAGTCTATTTAGGCTAATAGGATGTCAATTAATGTGTCAATGCAAAGTGTTAATGCAAGTGTCGTTTTTCATTATTAGGCAAGTGGCGGTTTCCATATAGGCTAACTTGATTTAATTTAATTTAATTCACGACTTTTTTTCTCTCTCTCTGCCTTTTTAGAATTACACTTCACTGGGGCCTGCTAAAACATGATATGCATTTCGATGACATTAGGCTACTATTATTATTTTGCGTAGGACATAGACATATTTAGATGTCATAATTCCATGATTTGTTGCGTCTGTGTTATGTTCCGCATGGTGGCCCTGTCATCTAACAACCAATCACCGTGATCATTGCGAGGAAGCTCGTGCATGAGAATTGACGTCATCCATAGCAACGAAGACTCACTCTTAGTTTAGGAGTTGTCATTTTTCTTTACTAAGAGTAGGTCTGAAAGGCGTTGTGAATAACTTTTAAGAGAAAACTCCTAGCTAAAATATTTTAGTGCGATTTAGGAGTACTCCTAGTGGTAAGATAAAATTCTTTGTGAATACGGCCCCTGTTTTCCAGTTTTTAGTAGAAATGTGGCTGATATACTATTTGCCACTAACTGGGAAAATTAAATTATGATATACAGCGATCAGGCATAACATTATGACCACTGACAGGTGAAGTGAATAACACTGGTGCCGTGATGAAGAGATGATCAGTGGTCATAATGTTATGCCTGATCATGTATATCATAATTTAATTCATCAGACCAGGGCCCTCATTTACAGTATAACCGTTGCGTACGCACAAAACAGGCCCTGAAAGAAGCGTACGCCAGTTCTGATGCATAAGTTGTGATTTATAAAAACAAACATGACGGGAAAATTGGCGCACCAGCAAGCAAACTCTGACCCATGTGTACGAATGCTTTGGAGACGGAGCAGTTTGGCGACACCGATGGTGAGCTGGAGTTAAATGTCTTTTTGGTCACTTTTACACACTTGTAAAAAAGTTACGGACAGCAGCTTTAACCTATTACTTCTGATTTAAACATTTAGATTAAATATGCCATTCTCATTAATGGACTTAAACACTTAAATTACATGAACTCATTAGTTCAAGTTACAATTTTTTTCTATTCAATAAATATAAATATTTCTAGTGGATTTCATTTCATTTCATTTCATTTCATTTTCATTTATTGTCATTGTACTTACATACAATGAAATTTTTAGTACTTTCCATCGTACACAGTAGAGAGTAGTTAATTTTAAATTCGTATTGCAAGTTGCCCATTATTAAATAAGGTACTTAGTGCTATTTCACTTATTGTTTAACATGTCAAGAATGTCTTGTGGTAATAATTGAGGATGTAGTTTCAGTTCATGATTCATTATCCTGATGGCATTGGGATAAAAAACTGTTCATGAGTCTGGTTGTGCGTGTTTTGATCGATCTAAAGCGTTTCCCAGAAGGCAACAGTTCAAAGAGCTGATGGGCTGGGTGATTCGGGTCCGTCACGATGCTGAGTGTTTTCTCCAGGCAGCGTGAGTTAAAAGTATCATCTAGAGCAGGTAGCTGTTGGTTTGTGATGTTCTGCGCGGTTTTTATAACTCTCTGCAAGGCCTTTTTATCATCAGCCGAGCAGCCTCCATACCACACCAGCATATTATATGTGAGGATGCTTTCGATAGAACAGCGGTAGAATGACACCAGAAGCCGCCCTGACAGATTTATTTTCCTAAGCATTCTGAGAAAGTACATCCGCTGTTGCGCCTTCTTCACTGATGCTGTGATGTTTGATGTCCATGAGAGGTCCTCAGAAATGTGTGTGCCCAGAAATTTAAAACTTGATACTCTTTCCACTATCTCCCCATTGATGTGCAGAGGTGTGTGAGCAATCTGTTTCTTCCAGAAATCAATGATGAGTTCCTTCGTTTTCTTGATGTTTAGGGTAAGATTATTCTCCGTGCACCACGTCGTCAGCCTCTGTACCTCCTCTCTGTAAGCATACTCATCTCCTCTGGTGATCAGCCCCAGCACAGTCGTGTCATCCGCAAACTTAATTATGATGTTGTTGTCATTAGATGGTACGCAATCATAAGTATACAAGGAATAAAGAAATGGACTCAGCACACAGCCTTGTGGGGCTCCCGTGCTGGTTAGCGTAGTTGTGGAATGATGTGAGCCCATCCTCACTGACTGTGGCCTCTTTGTTAGGAAGTCTTTGATCCACAGGCAGATGTTGTGCTGTATGCCTAGGTCAGACATCTTGTAGAACAGTCTGTTTGGTAAGATGGTATTAAAAGCAGAACTGTAGTCGATGAACAGAAACCGTACATACGTCCCTTGATGTTCCAGGTGGCGCAGTGCAGTGTGGAGTACAGTGTTTGATGGCATCATCTGTCGACCTGTTGGCCCTGTATGCGAACTGGTGAGGGTCCATGGTGGGTGGCATAGCAGACTTGATGTGATATAAGACCAGCCTCTCCATGCATTTCATAATTATAGATGTTAGTGCGATGGGCCTATAGTCATTGAGTGATGTTATGGCAGCCTGCTTTGGCACCGGCACAATTGTAGACGTCTTCAGGCAGGTTGGAACAGTGCACTGCAGCAGAGACAAATTGAAGATGTTTGTGAGTACCCCACCCAACTCAGCTGCACAGTCTCTGAGTGCGCGCCCTTGAATGCCGTCTGGTCCAGATGATTTCCATGCTTTGATTTTACGGAGAGTTCGTATCACCTCATCAGGTTGAAGAACGAGCACCTGGCTATTTGTGTCTGGAACATGGTTGATGGTAATCTCAGAACTTTCCACCTCAAAGCGGCTGAAGAACCGGTTGAGCTGTTCTGCCATTGAAGCACTGCTATTAGACAGGCAAGTGGAGTTAGTCTGCCCGGTGATTTGCCGAATCCCCTGCCAAGCCCGGCGGGGGTCGGAGTTGCAGAAGTGATTCTCAATCCTCTGCTTATACGCGGCTTTAGCATCCCTGATGCCCTTCCTCAAATTCGTCCTGGCTGCACTGTAAAGCTGCCTGTCACCGGACCGAAAAGCAAAATTTCGGGCCTGAAGCAGATGTTTTACATTGTTGGTCATCCATGGCTTGTTGTTAGGAAACATACAGACCCGTTTCGTAGTAGTGACATTTTCAATGCAGCATTTTATATAAAATAGCACAGAGGATGTATAGATGTCGATCTTATTGTCCACAAAAATTGTCCAGTCCGTGCGTCTGAAGCAGTCCTGCAGCTGCTCAGACGCTCCTTCCGGCCATATTTGTATTATTCTGGCAGTAGGTTTGATACGGTTGGTGACTGGTCTATATGCTGGAGTCAAAAACAATGAAATATGATCAGACAGTCCTAGGTGGGGAAGAGGTAACGCCTTATATCCATGCTTGATGTTACTATAAACATGATCGAGTATGTTTTTCCCTCTCGTGGGGCACTTTACGTGCTGGTAGAATTTTGGGAGAACAGTTTTTAGGTTGGCTCTGTTGAAATCACCTGCTATGACAAAAACTCCTTCTGGATAAGCCCGCTGTTGTTTACTAATGGCAGTTAGCAAGTAGGCCAAAGCTGATTTGATATTGGCATCCGGAGGTACATAAGCAGCAGTGATAACAACAACTGTAAATTTCCGCGGTAGGTAGAAGGGGCGACATTTTACTGTTAGATACTCCAAGTCCGGGGAGCAGTAGGTGTCAGTTATTACAGCGTTTGTACACCAATTGTCGTTGGTGTAAACACAAAGCCCCCCTCCTCTGTTCTTACCGGAATCCGCGGTCCTATCGGCTCGGTGCGCTACACGGCCTGCTAGTTGAATAGCCTCCGCTGGGACCGCTGGCTTGAGCCAAGTCTCCGTAATTACCATGGCACAGCAGTCCTGGATGGTTTTCTGCGTGGATGTAATGAGTTCCAGCTCCTCGATTTTATTAGTAAGGGATCTTGCGTTTGTGACGAAGAGGCTCGGCAGTGGAGGCTTGTGTGGGTCTCTGCCTAGCCTAGCTCGTATCCCGGCTCTGCAGCCCCGCTTCTGTCTCCTTTCACAGCGCCGCCTCCGTCGCTTCTCGGCTGGGAGAGTAATCCATGGAGACCCCGGTGGTCTGACGAGCTCAGACGGTATGTTGTGTCTAGGATCTTCCTGGTTAAAAGTACAGCCCCCAGGCATCAAACCGATGACGAGAAGTTCGTGCCGGCTGTATTTTATGTATACTTGTGCATACGTGTTTCTTAAAAAGAAATAAACTATTAGAAAAACTACTCAAAACATGTCAATACGTGGAGAGCTGAGCCGCTGCGTGTGCACGCGCCGCCATCACCGCCATACTAGAGCCCAGGCCAGCTTCTTCCATTGCTCCGTGGTGCAGTTCTGATGCTCACATGCCCACGGTTGGGCTATGCAGACCCATACACAACACACTGCGATACACTGTGTATTCTCACACCTTTATATCAGAACCAGCATTAACTTCTTGAGCAATTTGAGTTACACTAGCTCATCTGTTGGATCGGACCACACGCTCCCCACGTGCACCAATGAGCCATGACCCCGTAAGAGCTGCAGTTTTGAAGATGCTCTGACCCAGTCATCTAGTCAGAACAATTTGGCCCTTGTCAAACTCACTCAAATCCTTACGCTTGACCATTTTTTCTGCTTCTAACACATCAACTTTTAGGAAAAATGTTCACTTGTTGCCTTGATGGGTCAGGGCTGTTTTGGCAGCAAAAGGGAGACCAACACAATATTAGCAAGGTGGTCAATGTTATGCCTGATCTGTGTATACTGATGGTTGAATTAAATCCACTCGTTTCAAGTTTTCATTTAGAGAACATTTGATTTATATTTTTGTAATGTGCATTTACAAAGGAAGAAATATGATTTAGGGGTCGTTCATAAGGATGCGTTTACACTATACTTTTAATTGTCGGTGTATGTACGTACTATTCAACAAACTAATGTCTTTGACTATCATGCCGTGTCTCACTGTAACATTCATAACATTGTAACATTAGAAATTAGGGGTCTGACTCTGAGGCAAGTTTTTCAATTTCATTCCATTACTTTCAGTTTATCAGTTTAAATGAACACAAAAATGCTTTTGTGTGAGTGTGTCCTTTCTAATCAAAGTATCCAGAAAAAAGTATCATGGTTTCCACAAAAATATTAAGCAGCAAAAACCTTTATCAAAATTGATAATAAGAAGAATTTTTTTCGAGCACCAAATCATTATATTAGAATAATTTATGAAGGATCATGTGACACTAAATGTAACATTTCATTTTAGAATAGAATCATTTATGAAGGATCATGTGACACCAAATTTGACACATTTAATTTTATATTTAACTATATTATTACAACATTATTTTCCTGTTATCTCTGTAAAGCTGTTTTGAAACAACATACATTGTAAAAAGAGCTATATAAATAAAGCCCACTTGACGTGACTAAAGACTGGAGTAGTGATGCTGAAAATTCAGGTTGTCATCACAGGAAGAAATAACAATTTACAATATATGAATATTTAAACCCGACTGAGCCTGGGTTCTCTTTTTTTTTCTCCATTAGGTCACTTGATGGAGTTTTAGGACACCAGTAGGTCACCTGATGGAGTTTTAGGACACCAGTAGGTCACCTGATGGAGTTTTAGGACACCAGTAGGTCACCTGATGGAGTTTTAGGACACCATTAGGTCACCTGATGGAGTTTTAGGACACCAGTAGGTCACCTGATGGAGTTTTAGGACACCATAAGGTCACCTGATGGAGTTTTAGGACACCAGTAGGTCACCTGATGGAGTTTTAGGACACCAGTAGGTCACCTGATGGAGTTTTAGGACACCAGTAGGTCACTTGATGGAGTTTTAGGACACCAGTAGGTCACTTGATGGAGTTTTAGGACACCAGTAGGACACCTGATGGAGTTTTAGGACACCAGTAGGTCACCTGATGGAGTTTTAGGACACCAGTAGGTCACCTGATGGAGTTTTAGGACACCAGTAGGTCACTTGATGGAGTTTTAGGACACCAGTAGGTCACTTGATGGAGTTTTAGGACACCAGTAGGTCACTTGATGGAGTTTTAGGACACCAGTAGGACACCTGATGGAGTTTTAGGACACCAGTAGGTCACCTGATGGAGTTTTAGGACACCAGTAGGTCACTTGATGGAGTTTTAGGACACCAGTAGGTCACTTGATGGAGTTTTAGGACACCAGTAGGTCACTTGATGGAGTTTTAGGACACCAGTAGGTCACCTGATGGAGTTTTAGGACACCAGTAGGTCACCTGATGGAGTTTTTAGGACACCAGTAGGTCACCTGATGGAGTTTTAGGACACCAGTAGGTCACCTGATGGAGTTTTAGGACACCAGTAGGTCACCTGATGGAGTTTTAGGACACCAGTAGGTCACTTGATGGAGTTTTAGGACACCAGTAGGTCACCTGATGGAGTTTTAGGACACCAGTAGGTCACCTGATGGAGTTTTAGGACACCAGTAGGTCACCTGATGGAGTTTTAGGACACCAGTAGGTCACTTGATGGAGTTTAAGGATACCAGTAGGTCACCTGATGGAGTTTTAGGACACCAGTAGGTCACTTGATGGAGTTTTAGGACACCAGAGTCACTGATGGAGTTTTAGAAACCAGAGTCACTTGATGGAGTTTTAGGACACCAGTAGGTCACCTGATGGAGTTTTAGGACACCAGTAGGTCACCTGATGGAGTTTTAGGAAACCAGTAGGTCACCTGATGGAGTTTTAGGATACCAGTAGGTCACCTGATGGAGTTTTAGGACACCAGTAGGTCACCTGATGGAGTTTTTCGGTTCCTTGCCACTGTTGCCTTTGGCTTGCTCAGTTGGGGATATTCAAATTAATTAACCAATCATTAATACCATTGATCAGCCCTACCTAACGTGGATGTTTTTTCCACTAAGAAACAAACTGTTATGTTATTTTGATTGATACTGTGAAGCTGCTTTGATACAATCTATATTGTGAAAAGCGCTATATAAATGTACTTGACTTGACTTGAATATGAAAAACAGTTAATGTAAATTGTAATAATATTTCACAATATTACTTTTTTTTACTGTATTTTTGATCATATAAATGCAGACTTGGTGAGCAGAAGAGACTTTATCTAAAAACATTAAAAAGTCTTACTGACCCCAAACTTTTGAACGGTAGTAATTATTATGATGATATTTTATAAATATCTGTAATTTGTAAATTCGCTATCCCGCCAGCTGAAAAGCTTGAAATGATCTAACGTTATCAGCCCAGAATTTCATATTGATTTATGCATATTTTTCATTCTGGTTTATACTGTAGTAAATTGAGGATGTGGTAAAGAGGACCTGCTTCTTGATTAGCATGAGAAAGAAACGTTTCTGCTGAGAATGTGAGAATCTGACAGAGGGCAGTCACACAGGCTGGTATCTGTATCACTCCTCTGAGGGAGAGCAGCGGCACATGCTGTCACACACGGCCATCACACTGACAGATCTTCAGCAAAACAATCAACAGAGGAGCGCACACGCACGCACACACGACACACGTCACGTACATACACGCGCACACTTATAATTAGGGCTAATTAGAGTTCAGAAGTGATTATAAGGAGGTTCTTTTGGTTAATACGTGATTATTTACGTTCATTGGCTAAAGCAGTTAATCAGAAGCACATTAATGAACCCGAGAGCAAATGAGCCTCAATATAGTGAGGTTTCTAAAGACACTATACCAAAAAAAAAAAAAACATGCAATTTCTATTCATTCAATTTTCACGTTTTCTTTGGAACACATTTTTTTATTTCCTCCTAATTTGTAGCGACTTTTCTGATTCAGTTCTTTGTAACAGTGTGAATTACGTTTTTTATTTCTAAAAAACAGAATGGTATCAAACTATTTAAGTTTTCAAAAAAGTAAAATATCCATTTTTAAACATTGTCAAAAGAAGAGAGGTGGACAATACAATACAAAACAATATTTCTATGCAATTACAATATTCTATCACTCCCCCCAAAAGGAACCTAATTGCATTACTTAAATATGCAATCCAATAAATGCAAATCTTAACTTAATAAATAGATTATATAAGATCATTTTTTTAAAATGTATTTATCAAACCATAAATAAATATTTGAAAAATGCACTTGCACTGCATCTTACTGCTAGATATTTTTGTTGTTAAAACTGTAATGCTTTATTTTACAAGTGGCATAGTGTATCTGAGCATATAGACCCTTGTCAGCATTAACACCACATACAGTAGTGACAGATTCACTTCTAACATTCCAGTTTCTCTTTTCAGGTTGCATTGTGCTTTTTCCACTTGAAGCAACAGAAAAGAGGATAAGTGGAGGGTCAAAATGCTTCGGTGCACGATGACACTCACCTTATTCAAAACCTGCTTCTACTTGTACACCTTATATAAAATCAAATCTAATCAGTAGTACCAGAGGATCGCATTACACTTCTAAAACAAGACAAATGAGATTTCACTTACATTTAGTCGCTCTACAAAAAACGTAGCACAAAATCCAGGCGGAATCAACAAGGTATATGAATAATGTATGACCATTTTTAGCCATCAAAGCAATATTCACAGGCTTGTCACGTCTCACTGTAGAATGATGTCATGTTACAGCATGGTATGCAGACTTCTTGATTTTCTAATAAAAAAGCCCACAGGTGGCCATGTGTCTCATCAGAACAGACCACAGGCTCAGATTAAACACTATAAATTAATCTTTATCGAGTTTCACATTAGGTCCATATAAGAATCCTGCCTGTTACTCTGGTTATTGACTTCCCAACAAATAGATCCACTCATCTCCTTAAATATGATAACAGAGCCAAAAATAGAGATGCCTGCAGTACATAACAAACTACTTTCTATCTTTAACAGTGATTTGCCAAGCTGAAATGTATCGCTCAATGGAGAGGCTACAGTACATATGGATAAAATCAAGCATCAGATTGTTATCCAATATGTGGAATCAACAAACACCTGGCAGGACTATTTGGCTCATGACTGTGTTACCTCATTGATAAGCAACTCTGAAGATCTGGCTCAGAGATTTTACAGCTTCAGTCACGCATTACGAGAAAAAAAAAGGATATTGACGCTCTCGGGTGGAAACCTTGCATCTCCACATTTCTTTACCCATCATCTATCTTTGGGTTTAGCATATATTTAACCAATGAAAAGTATTAAAAAGAGGTTGTGACTAAACATTGTAACTCCATTAGATCCTCAAACTGTCAGTCAAACTTCGTAACTCAGTCCTGCCTCTATCTTGAATGAAGTGCCGCACGCAGATTGCACCATCTGTGCTTGTTTGCCATGCAAGGGGAGATAAAAAAAAATCTGGTTGTTTAAATAATTACAGCCTTTCCTTAACTAAAAAAACTATACATTTAAAGGCTAATATTTTATCTATTTAAGGAGTGTAGAAAAGCATCTGAGTTTAACGTTTAGTCATAGGGCCAATCTTAAATAGCCTGTGCACTGCACTTTATTTTTTATAACCCAAGATTTTGGCTAAATGACAGAAAAAACTGCCTTCAGCGGGACGTGCCTTTGAGCCTGGAGTCGCTGGCCTCGCCGCCTTCAGCCGCCGTACCTGCTGCGCTTTCCGGCGTACATATCCTTTCCTCTGCCTTAGAGTGTGTGTGTTTGCTATATTTGCATTTTTCTCCCACTACCTCTAAAAGAGCTGCGTCTTTTTAAAGATGCCTTCCTGTGGCTCTTGCCGAGCCCCACTCAGCGATGAGGACCGCCACGTCATCTGCGTGTCCTGCCTGGGTGAGGATCACGCGGCCATCGCGCTCGCTGACGGCGGATGCCATCATTGTGAGCGGCTGCCTATGGTGACTCTGCGGACTCGCCTGGCGTCGTTCTCCGAGCTCGCATTCCAGCCCACCGTGATGCCGCGCCGCAAGAAGCGCCGCGCCCAGCGCGCTCCCGAGCTATCTTCTGCCCGCCAAAGCTCGCCGGTTCGCCCGCCAGCTTCGCCGGCTTCGCTCGAGTCGCTCCAAACGGACAACGGCCGCCGTCTGCCGCCGCGTCCGCACTTGAGCTCGACGAACCTACCGGAGCCGGCATTGAAACTGAGCCGATGCGTCCGCTCTCTCAAGCCATGGATTACATCGGCCTCGACTGAAAGGCTCCCGCGCAACTAACGCGCAACAGGCTGGACGGACGCTTTCTCGGGAAAGACGAAGCTCCGTCACAGTCGAGACCCTTCCTCCCTGAAAGGTGAGAAACATTTGTGGCTAACGCTATCCGAGATGACGGAAGCTGAGCGCTCCGTGTTCCTCGACACTCTCGCTCTGCTGGACGCCGCCCCCCTCAGCGCGGGCCCCGGCCGAGGATTGAGATAAAGCCCGAGGTCTCAAGGCCTTCCTAGTCTCTCTAGGAAAGCGACGGTGTTCAGTTCCCGCTGAGGCCAGATTTCCACCAAAACTTCTCGCTCGTTCAGTTCCAAGCAATGTGACTGTTCCAGTGTATTTCGCAGTGAGCACGCTGGTTCCACAGCCCGCTTGCCTGCGCACAAAGGCCGTCGTTTCGGCTAACCAACAGCGCCGCCAGGCCCGAGATCAAACACCATGCTCTCGCTCTGCTGGACGCCGCCCCCTCAGCGCGGGCCCCGGCCGAGGATTGAGGTAAAGCCCGCTGCGGCCGGATTTCCACCAAAACTTCTCGCTCGTTCAGTTCCATGCGTTGTGACTGTCCTAGTGTATTTCGCAGCCGGTGAAGCAGCCGGTGTCTCAGCCCGCTTGCCTGCGCACAAAAGCCGTTTCTATGGCTTAATATAAATCCAATCCAATAAAGTGTGCATTTTCTGGTGTTCCGGCCATGGCCGATGGTGTTACGAGTGTTGTAAGAATGCCCACTCCCACACCCAGACACAGCCCGCCACGGTGCAGGGCTAGCACAAATAAAACCGACTCAGGTCGGTTGTGCAGAAAATGTAGTGAACGCGCCCATACAATGCCCGCTTACACTACACGATGCGTGTCCCTTGGTTTCTGTAAAAACGAAACTAACACACATTCAGTCGGCGCGAGCCGACAGTGTTCTCAGTGCAGTAAATGTGCTTGCTGTCCCGCGCCCGCATTTCCTCACTGACACGCCGAATCCCACGGGATTCACCTCCACTCGCTTTCTCTGCACAACCCGTCACAGAGAAGCTGAGCGCGGGCAGGCTGCCCGCTGTGATTAGCGCGCACCCCGCCTCGCACGCTGTATACACAGCGTTGATTCAGTCGGCTCGGCGCGAGCCGAGTGTTCTCAGTGCAGAAAATGTGCCCGCTGTCTCGCGCCCGCATTTCTCACAGACACGCCGAATCTCACGGGATTCGCCCCCGCTCGTTTTCTCTGCACAACCCGTCACAGAGAAGCTGAGCGCGGCCAGGCTGCCAGCTGTGATCAGCGTGCACCTCGCACGCTGTAAACAACAGTGATTCAGTCGCGCGAGCTGACAGTATTCTCAGTGTAGTAAATGTGCCCGCATTTAGTAAATGTGCCCACATTCTCTCACACACGCCGAATCCCACGGGATTCGCCCCGCTCGCTTTCTCTGCGCGTCCCGCCATAGAGAAGCTGAGCGCGGCCAGGCTGCCCGCTGTGATCAGCGCGCCCCCCCCCTCGAACGCTGTAAACACGGTGTTGTGTTCCCAGTACACAGGGGCTCTCGAGCGGCCGTCTTGCCGCGGCCAGAGCCCAGATTTCATTCTACCCCTAGCTATTCACGCAGATGCGTGGCCAAGGCTTCCCGGGTATCAGAATGGGTGTTGAACACTATAACGAGAGGCTATTCGCTACAGTTCGCTCGACGCCCCCGCCGTTATACGGCGCGCGTCGAAACTACTGTGAAAAGTGAAGTGTTTCATCTTTTTCGAGACGAGATAGCGAAACTACTGAGAAAAGGGGCTATAGAACCTCTATCTCAGGGCGAAGGGGGCTTATACAGCAGATATTTTCTGGTACCGAAAAAGATGGAGGGCTCAGACCCATTCTAGATCTGCGACTGCTGAACAGAACGCTTGTGAAGCGCCAGTTCAAAATGCTTACGACCAGGAAAATCCTCGCGCAAGTGCGCCAAGGAGACTGGTTCATGTCAATAGATCTGAAAGACGCCTATTTCCAAATATAAATGGCGTCCCATCACAGGCGATTCTTGAGATTCGCCTTCGAGGGCCAGGCATATCAATACACAGTCCTGCCGTTTGGCCTGTCCCTAGCACCCCGTACGTTCACGAAGTGCATGGACGCGGCACTCGCCCCCCTGAGACTTCGGGGCATGCGAGTTTTGAACTACTTGGACGATTGGCTGATTCTAGCTCGTTCACGAACAGAGCTCATAGAACACAGGGCCGCATTACTCGAGCACCTCGAGGAGCTGGGCCTTACAGTCAATTGGGCGAAAAGCTCACTGCTCCCCAGTCGGAAAATTTCCTTTCTGGGAACAGTGTTGGACTCGCTATCCATGACGGCACGCCTGTTACCGAAGCACGGATTAAATATTCAGCACGTCGCGAAATCCTTCCGCCACGGCTCTATAGTCCCGCTCAGAAGGTTTCAGAAAATGCTGGGTCTGATGGCCTCAGCAGCCTCCGTACTCCAGTTGGGCCTGCTCCGCATGCGCCCACTGCAGCTATGGCTAAAAGCACGAGTTCCCCAGGGCGTGGACCGCGGGTCTATTTCGCCTCAGGGTCGACCTTCAGTGCGTTTCAGCTCTGAAACCGTGGAAAGTGACCGACTGGTATCAGTCAGGTGTGAGTCTGGGGATCGCCTCGGGTGTGAAGGTGGTGTCTACGGACGCCTCCACATCGGGGTGGGGAGCGCTGCTCGAGGGCAGACCGCTAGCTGGCCTGTGGTCAGTACGGGAGAAGCTCCTTCACATAAACTGCTTGGAATTAATAGCAGTCGACAGAGCGCTACGGCGCTTCTGTCCCCAGATAAAAGGCCACCACGTCTTGGTCTGATCAGACAACATGTCAGTGGTGGCGTACATAAATCGCCAGGGCGGCGTCAGGTCCCGAAACCTTTACAGGCTGAAGGAACGCCTCCTGGTCTGGGCTCAGCACAACCTGCTCTCGCTGAGAGCGGCGCATGTGCCTGGTCACCTAAATGTGGGGCCAGACAGGCTGTCCAGAAACAACGTCCCAGCAGGAGAATGGTCGCTGTACCCGCAGACGATCCAGCTGCTGTGGGAAACGTTTGGCAAAGCGCAGGTGGACCTGTTCGCATCCCAAGAAAACGCTCATTGCCCGAGATTCTTCTCGAAAAGCCGGGACGCGCTGGCCCATGTTTGGCCCCGCCGCCCCCCATATGCTTTTCCCCTGTCTCACTCCTGCCTCAGGTGTTGGAGCGAATCAGGAGGGAGGGATGCCCAGTGCTACTCATAGCTCCGCTCTGGACAAACCAGTCTTGGTTCCCTGTCCTGATGCAGCTGACCAGCGCTGCCCCATGGCCTTTACCGTTGAGGAGAGACCTCCTCTCTCAGGCGGAAGGCTCGATTTGGCATCCTCGCCCGGATTTGTGGTCCCTGCACGCATGGGCCATCAACGGGTACCCGCTGACCTCCCAGAGGGAGTGTTAAACACGATCGCGCAGGCTAGAGCCCCGTCTACCAGACGGCTCTACTCCTCGAAATGGTCTGTGTTCTCTGCTTGGTGTCAAGCGCAGGGCTTTTTCACCTGTAGACTGCGGGGTTACGGAAGTGCTTTCCTTCCTTCAGGAGCTACTGGATAAGGGCAGGACCCCATCCACGCTCAAAGTATACGTGGCGGCCATAGCAACGTTTGCAAAACCGGTGTCTGGCCAGTCACTGGGAAAGAACGACTTAGTCGTGCGTTTCCTTAGAGGAACTCGGAGGCTAAACCCTCCCAGGCCCCCTTCAGTCCCGACATGGGACCTTTCCACGGTCTTGGAGACCATGAAAGGTGCCCCATTCGAGCCAATCCAGTCGTCAGACATGAAACACTTGTCTTTCAAGACAGCGTTTCTTACGGCTCTTGCTTCAGTGAAGCGCGTAGGGGACTTACAAGCGCTTTCAGTAAGCGTGTCATGCATGGAGTTTGGGCCTAATGACTCAAAGGTCATACTCAAACCTAAGCACGGCTACGTGCCGAAATCCCTCAACACACCGTTCAGGGCCCAGGTGATTTCCCTGTCTCCCCTTCCGGTTCTCAATGAGGAGGACGACGCGACTCTTCTTTGCCCAGTCAGGGCATTAAGAGCTTATGTGTCCCGCTCGTCTGGGTTCAGACAGACCGAGCAGCTTTTCGTTTCGTATAGCGGGCGTTCCAAGGGGTTTGCCGCTTCGAAACAGAGCCTATCCAGATGGATAGTCGATGCCATAGCGCTGGCTTACACTTCCAAGGTTTTGCAGTGCCCCTTGGGTGTCAGAGCGCACTCCACGAGAGGCGTGGCCTCGTCGTGGGCATGGTCTAGCGGGGTCACCCTGCAAGATATCTGTACGGCCGCGGGCTGGGCCTCGCCGTCTACATTTATAAAATACTATAACCTGGAGGTGCCTGCCTTACAAGCTAAGCTTTTGGCTATCTACACTTCAGTGCTATCTGCCCGCTGTGCGGCTCGGATGCTGAGTGTTTGGCATGCGCATCGTTCAGACCGATGCAGCAGCTCCATGAGTACTGGCACAAGTAGGGCCACCCAGTTTAGGCTGAAAGCTTTCACCCTGGCTGCGTGGTTTAATGGTCATATGGTTAGCCCCTGTGGGTCTATCTATAAGGAGAAATGCTTCCAGCCTCTCCTTTTTTTACTCTCTGTGAGTGTATGGTGATTATGCACTACATGAGCCCTGGGCCTTTGCCCCTGGGACTTTGGTGTTGGATCCCTATCCGCACGGCGTGTTACACTGTGTTCCCCATAGCGTAAGCTATTACGCAGTACGAGAGATACTCTCGTAAGAGAACGTACTCGGTTACTAACGTAAACTCGGTTCTCTCTAGAGAGGGAACGAGTACTGCGTATCTTGCCGTGCTTGGAATACGCTCTGGTTCGCTTCGGCGATGAAAAATCAGTGTATGGCAGCTTATCGAGTTTGTTTATAGGGCGAGACCACGCCCTTTCTGGCGGGACGTGACGATATGGGCGCGAAGTGCCCCCATTCGTCATGACGTCACGCAGAGCCTCTCTCGATAGGCTGCTGCTTTTGCAGCAAGACAGCCAATAGGCGCGCAAGCTGTCTCACCTATGTCTGCTTGCTGCTGCAAAGCGTTTTACATTGATTAAAAATTAAGGATAATTTTTTGGCTTCAATATCTCGATGAAAAGAGTTTTCCCCGTAGCGTAAGCTATTACGCAGTACTCGTTCCCTCTCTAGAGAGAACCGAGGTTACGTTAGTAACAGAGTACGTTTTTTTAGAATACAAACACTCAGATTTACCATCTACAAATCCCTCAAATGTGGTCAAGCATAGTTCAAATGATTTCAGAAGAGAGATTTTGAGTCTTTTCACTTCTTACAGCCAGAAGCTTCTTTCATCACACATTTTAGGCATGACAGAAGTGACATACAGAATGCTACACTTGAAGCGTATAACATTTAAAGAGCCTTACATTATGGGAGGTTGAAAAAAAAAAACATTTAAAACAGCCCAGGCTGTCTAGAGAAGCGCTGGTTGAAGACTAACATATGACACATTACACAATGCTCTAATCCCACAGAGCCACAGGCACGGAGGGTATTATATAAAAGGGTGTGTATAGCCATTAGAGAGTCTTTCTGCATGTTGCAGAGAGGATGACGAGAGCAGAGCAGAGGTCTCTCACTCTGTCTTTTCATTTTTAATCTTTGACTCTGTTTTGAACCAAATGCAATGGCCATAACCTCAAGAATAAATCCTGTGTATCCTCATCTGACCTTCAAATCATGCTGATTTATAAACTCACAGGTCTATGAAACACCATAAAAGAACATCCGAATGTGGAAATGAACCAATCCAGAAAGGAAAATGTAATTATTGGCATAAAGTGTGAATAAAAAGTGTGGAAGAACAGCAGGGTTTGCCCAAGGCTGGCACTTGTTAATAGTATCACTGAATTAAAGACTCTAATGAATGGTTTATAACATTTCTTAACGGAAACGGAAAAAAAAACCTTAACGGTTCTTAACATTTTGGATTGTCCAACACAATATTTGAAGGCCGCCCCACAGAACCTGGGAGTATCGATCTATTATTTTAACCACAATTCAGTTTGTGATTCTAGACGTTTCAATAACTATGTTCTTCAGTAAAAAACAATAGTTATTGAGGGAAAATAAAAAGAAATATGATTTCAGTTTTTCTTCAGATATTTCAGATTTAAAAATTATGATATTAGAATAGAACTATGTTCTTTAGGTAGCAATGTTCGGTAACATTTTAGTTTAGGGTCCAATTCTCACTATTAAACTAGACATTGGCTGTTTATTACCTATAAAACACATATTAATCCCTTATTCTTCATGATCATATTCTACATCCCTTAACCCTACCAATACCTAAACTTAACAACTACATTACCTAAACTTAACAACTACATTACTAACTATTCGTAAGCAGTAATTAGGAGTTTATTGAGGCAAAAGACATAGTTAATAGCTAGTAATAGTGAGAATTAGACCCTAAACTAAAGTGTGACCCAATGTTCCTTTGAGACAACACTAGTGTCTATCTTAACATCCTGAACTGTAAAATGACCATAAGAACTGTACAGTTAACTATTTCCCTACCATTGATGGAATTTTCCCTGTTATATGGTAGGGGGCGCTATTACGCATCTTCTGAAAGAGTACTGGACCTCCTCCTCAAAACACAAGTGAAGAAGCAGCAGAAACAAGCAATATCATATGAAAGCGGATGCATTATGTAAAATAACGCGATCATCAAAACGAAACGGCATATAAATCAAAACGTCTAACGTTACAGAATGAAATGTCGAATGTTATAGGACTGTGCAAGCTTTGGGGTTGTTGGACTCAATCTAGTCCATCTATGTTTTGATCATTGTTGTGAATCTGATCTAGATGTAGTCTTTGATAAAAATGCTATTTTTTTTAAATGAAACTTACCCACATTCAAGTGTTGATAAAAAAAAGAATGAATTAAGCTAGAATAAAATAAAATATTTTATTTTGTTTAAAAGCAGAGCGTCTGTTCTTTCTTTTGATACATTGCATGTTCAGATATTCCTACAACAAAATATTCTGGGAGCCATGAAAATTTGTGAAAATTAGCACAAAAGCTGGTGCTGGCTGGCAAAAAAAAAAAATGCTGGTGAGGAAAGAGTTAAAAGTTTTGACAAAAAAGTTTTATAAAATGAGGAAACCTCACATTTGAGTCTGATAAATGATTATACATATTAGATATGATTGGTCGGCCAAATAAAAACACCTCAGATTTTCAATGTCAGAACAACAAAGTTGAAGGATTGCAGGTATGATTTTATTAAATTATAAACATAACAAGTAACATTTCTTAAAGTTCAAGATTTAGAAGATCTGAGGTGAAGATTTGAAAATAAATCCATCCACCTTAAGTACGGATTAGCTGAAAACATTTCTTGAAAGAAAAGCTCAAGTCAACTCAATACCTAAGGCACGTATAGAGCCGGTTCTTAGCACTTCCTCAAAGGGGGCGTATGAGGATTTCACCAAATAAAACATTCTCCCTGATAACAGTGATCTGTGGGGTAGGACTCGATAAAGGACCCTCATGTTCATCCAACATCTCATCCTCGTGAATGATATTCAGCCAGTCAGACTCTTAATCGCTGGATCACACACACCGCAGAGAGAGGATTTCCACTTAGCTGAGGGACTGGGAGTGAAGTGTCCATGTGCTGCTGGGACTGCAAGAGTTCACGGTACACCATTAGTGTCCGGCTAAAGCTTCAGTGGTTTGGCTGAAGCGGAGAGGATTAGTAAGGGAAGCTCTAGTAGATCATGAAGCTGTAATAGCCCTGCTGGGGACTGTTAGACTTCATACTGAATGCGATTTAAGCAATTTACTAAAAGCTATTAGATTCAGCTGAATGGCAGAACAACAAGATGAGTGGGATATGTCTTTAAAACAACAGACCTATTAATAAGCAGTCAGATTAAATTTGACCAGTTCGTTTTTACAATTCTGTGTCAATGAAAACAGTTCCAAAATAATCGAAAGCATAAAGCTTTGTGTCGCCCGGCACACTATACCGTTCAAAAGTTTGGGATCGTTAAGATTTTTCATTTTTTATAGATGTCTCTTCTGCTCACCAAAGCTGCATTTATTTGATCAATAATACAGCAATATTGTGAATTTCATTTTTGATTATATTTTAAAATGTAATTTATTCTCATGTGATGCAAAGCTGACTCTAGTCTTCAGTGTCACATGATCCTTCAGAAATCATTCTAATGTGCCGATTTGATGGAAAATAAACATTTTTGATTATTATCAATGTTGGAAACAGTTGTACTGCTTATTATTTTTGTGGAAACTTGATTATTTTTTTTTAGGATTCTTTAATGAATAAAAAATTAACAGAAAGAACAGCATCAATACGAAATATAAATCTTTTGTAACATTTTAAATAGATTTACTGTCACTTATGTTGATAGAAACATGATATAAGCCACAATATAAAAACGAAAATAATATAAACCACACTCACCGGTATTCATGTTAACTTAAGAAACCCCCAAAAGAACAAAAATATTAAACTTGGGTCCCGGTCTGTTTTATTGAATTTGAAAAATTATGGAATAACTCATGATTTACTGACCTGATGTGATTATTTGTGGTTTATCCAACTGAAATTGGATTGATTTTCAGTTAAAGTTCTAAACGTCCAAATCGCTTTCAGAATAGGACTGAAGATGAGTTACAAATCATCTTTTATTTAGATTTTTCATGCGCTTGAATTTACTAACAGGTTATTACAGGTAATGTTAAGTAGTTAGTGTTTGATTAGGTATGTGAAGTTGCCACAGAAAAGTCGAGCTTACCACTTAACCGTAATACTAAAACGGAATAAAATTCGATCCTGTTTTTTGTTATACATTCATTGGCAAATAGCTGAAATTTTTGTTGATTACAAAAGGAAATCTGAAACTGGGACGATTTACATGTGGAATAAGAATTATTCATCCTCCATTGTAAATTCCTCTTGAAAATGTGTTTCTGTAATGAAGATGAATAGAGTATCATATTCTTTTTCTTTCCCACCTACCATAATGAGTCCCATAAAAAAAAACTCTGTTGATGCTTATTTTCAGTAAGGTGACACGGTTTTAGTAATTTTGTTTTAGTAGCAAAAAAACGGCAAAACCTGCCCACGTTTTGTTTAATTCTCCCTTCCAAGCTTTCTTGAATGATTTCGAGGACTCACCTCATGCCCTTGTGGCGCACTACAAATTATCTGCTGCCATAGAAACAAAGGCGAAAACCTCAGTCTCGCTTCAGGAATTCCTGTTTTAGGTTATGTAAAGAGTGTGAAAATTTCAGTTATAGCAACTGGCACAAAGCCTGGATTAGCCTACACTAAACCAGACTGTATATATAGGGGTCTCGGTTAACTTTATGTCTTGAGTCGGAATATATATCCAAGTAGTTTGTGAAATGAATGCATTCTCTTCTTCCTATAGTGACAAAAAAAAGTTCTTTCAAACTTTCTATTCATCAAGGAGTCCTGAATAAACTTGAACACGGTTTCCACAGAAATATTAAGTAGCGCTGTTTTCAACACTGATAATAATAATAAATGTTTCTTGAGCAGCAAATCAGCATAGAATGATTTCTGAAGGATCATGTGACACTGAAGACTGGAGTAATGATGCTGAAAATTCAGCATTAGGACAAGGTGCAAGGCATAGGTATTGATCATTTCCCCAAAAAATGCTGGAGGAATAACACATACATTTTACACTGCCAACTAATTTTAGTCTGTACAACAGTTTAAAGGCACATTGTAAATTGGTATTTCTAACCTAGACAAACTCTTTACATTGTCCTACAGTATATCTTTGCCACCACTGTGTTTTATCCCGTAAGCGTTTAGTACTCGCAGTTGTAGGTGTGTGGGTCAGGGGGTGTGTGGGGGCTGGATATCACACAGCCGTCTGGGCAGACCAAGTTAATCCTGTCTTAACGTGGGAATAGAGAAAAATGAATAGATCTGGTGGAGATCCCAGCATTAAAGAAAACCTTAAAAATAATGTTTTCACCCAATGTGCTAAAAGAAAAAAAGAAAGAGTATTTTAGAAATGCTAAACGTGACCTGTGGTACAAGACTGGAAAAAAAAAAAACAAGGCTTTAAAGCAGCATTCTCATTGACATCAACAAACAAAGGCTGAACACTTCTAGGTAAAAGCTATAATACAGCTATATTTCTACTTTGTGTTTCCCCTCTATTGTTAAAAAAAGCTGAAACCCATGTACCATATGGCATTTTTCCATTCTTCACTCTTGTCTGTCAACAACTGCATCTGTCAATCTGTCAGCGAGCTCTCTGAACACACAGAGATGTGACATAAACAACACTCAAACAGAACAACAAGACACAACTCCATCAATGCTAGCCACAGAAAGGACTTCACTCTGGTCTATTCACAATCCACAAAGAGGGAAGGGAAATGAAAAGATAAGAAAAAAGGAATGGAAGAGGAGGAATGTAAAGAAAACAATTAACGAAAGAGAATAAACAAGAAATGTATATAGAAAGTAATTGAAAAAGTAAACAAAGAAACAGAAAATGAAAGAAGAGAACAGAAAATGAAATAAGGGAGTGGAAAGTAGAAAGAAAATGAAGAGCAAAGAAAAGAAAGGAAAAGAAAATAAACACTTAAGGAAATGAAAGGAAAGGAACAGGCAAAGGAAAGGAAAGTGTAAAGGAAATGAACAGCAAAAAACAAAAGAAAAGTAAAATTCAAGGAAAGGAAAGGACAGGCAAAGGAAAGGAAAGTTAGAGGATATGAGTAAGAAAACTAAGAACAAAAGAGAAAAGAAAGCAAAATACAATTATCCATTTGTTTCCCACAGCCAGTAGTGTTTAGTGTATATATATATATCTCCAGAGTTGATATAAACATGGCATGTTTTTTTAATAGCCAAGCCTCATCTAGAAAACCCCAAGGGCAAAAACCCCGGAAAAAATACAGTCCATTCCTCTCGTTATCTGTTATCTCACGACAGCTTGCAGATAGGCTCTTTAATAGGATTCGACAGAAGGTTGTAGCCTGCTTTCAGGAAATCCTCCCCCTGCTTATACCTGAGCGTGCCTTCGCTTTATGTGTCAGAGGGACTGACTGTACAATCCATGCTGCAATAACAAGTATCTGACCATATATGATCATAGTGGAGATCAATCTGATCAAATGCCACGAAAAAGGCATGATTAAAGAACAAGATTCAACTTTAACAGTTTCTATTTGAATCCTGCTGTTAGTACTGTACTTTGTTTCTACTGGTCAAGAGCACGTAGTTTAGACATAAGTAGGATATTTTAAAAAGGTTCTCCCAATTAGAGAAAAGCATCAATCTTTATCATGTATTTATTAAATCAGGATTGCTCCATGACAAGAATAATATTCTGAGGAAAAAAATAAATCAACCATAATCTTTTCCATGTCTCTGATGCACTATGGGACGTCATTAATGAACTTGTGATCAGATGTGATTTGATTGGACTAAGTCGGGGGGCTGCTCAGTTGGTGTTGCACTTTTCTGTATCAATTAACATCCAAGTCAACAAAAAACAGATCAGATGATAATGCTACACTTGGTGTCTGGTCTTCATCATGCAAATTTACCAATATGGCAATGTGTGTGTTAGTGGAGTCAATGAATGAAAGAAATGTTCAATTAAATGTTTAAATTTGAAAGAAATTAATACTTCTATTCAGCAAGGACGGATTAAATTGATGAAAAGTGACAAATAATTTATAATGTAAAAAAAAAAAAAAGAGTATTACTTCAAATAAATGCATTTGACTTTTGACTAAAAGCAAATCAATGTTTTCAACTGAAAATACAATGTTTTTGAGCACCAAATCAACACACAGAATTATTTCGGAAGGATCATGTGACACTGAAGAGTGGAGTAATTCAGCTTTGCCATCACAGGAATAAATTACATTTTCAAAAACTTTAAAATTATTACAGACCCGAATTTTTGAACAGTAGTGTACATTCACTGATTTCTACTGCTAGATGGATGCTAGGAAGCTTTGGGTGGTTGTTAAGGGGTTGCTAAGTGTTGCTCATTTCCTCTTACTTCCTAATCTGTAGATCAACTGAGTTCCTGAAAGAATTGAGAAGCAGTGTCACAGAGGATTGAAATGATGACAAAATGCAAAGTTTTCTTTCTTTGTCATGTACTAGGAGAAGCGTGAAAACAAAAAAAGACATGATGTTCCAGTGTCCTCATTGTGCTTGAGGGTGTCCTCCCTGATCCTTACGGATACCTTGTTCACATGGGAAAGTGATATCTCAGGAGTTATGGCTATTAATATACTATTAGGGACTAGCAGGGCCGTCGCTTGAGGGGAGAGCGGTGGTGACGATTCTCGGGGCGATTTCAACCCAGGAGAGAACATAGCAACAACTGTGGGCTCTCCTGCCCACTAGTACTCTTGAAGTTGACCTCCCATCTTAAGAAGTCATCAAACTGATTTGGAAATCAAATCTACGGCACAGAATTGAGTCTTCAAAAAATCAAAACCTTGGGAATATTCCAGTGCTTTCTGTCCAAATAAAGCCAGGCTTTCTAGAGTCTAAAGGACACCCAAGGAGATTTTATGCAAGTTAATTTTGTGTCTTGTCAACTAATCCTTTAAAAGCTCATCCACCAGGGATAAACCAAAAGAAGACCCCCCCATAAACTCCAGTTCTGTTATGTAATTCAACGAATATCTGGTGAACAACTCTTTCAGATCACTTTCAGTTTGATTGACCAAAGCCTAGAAAACAATTAACCTTTAGTGCAACTTCCCAGTAATGGCTTGTCTTAATTGCAGGGATAATATGTCATGACTCAACCAGGTATATTTAATGATGCTTAAACCACTAATCCTCCTGAACAAAAATATGCGGTTGCATGTGACATTCAGGACTGAAACATAATCGCTTATGTAACTGTAAGACAGTTGTTTTTTTGACAAACAAACAGTCGCCTATAATCTTTCTGTGCTTCTCAAACGATCTCGGTTTCAGATTCAAATAGAGTATTACAGTAGGGTTATGCATGAATGAGAAGTTCACTTAAAATAAAAATACTGTTATCATTTACTTACCCTCAAGTGGCTCTAAACCCATATAACTTTCGTTGAGACGCAAGGTTAAAGCTCATTCGTTCTTGCAGAAACTCTTGCGTAACATGCAAGAACAAAACTCATTGGTTCTCACAGATCAAGCAAGTGCAGTTAGCTTCAAGTTTGCCATAAATGATGTGCTCTATGTATGTTGATCACTGTTTATTAAAGTCTTAAATAAGACTCAGAAGACTGAGTGTCTCAGAAGACTCGCATTAAACCGCTCGACTATTTGAAAAACAGCAGGCGAAAAGTAGAAAATCTTCCGCTGAGATTCTGAGGCGGGCATTCGATGGACACTTTACTATCCCATGAGGCCACGGGATTTAGGAATGGTGGTGAAGCGGCATTGAAGTGATTTGTAAATGGCATTGAAGCGACCAACTGATGCTGGTTGGTCATGTGACAATAACATTTAATTCAAACTATCCATATTCATACTACATATATATAGAACGTACTTTGCAATGTGAGTGGTACCTACTCAGACAGTTTGCGATTTGTTTGTGGGTTTTTTTCTCTCCAAAGGAGGTACAGAAATCTCTCAGGTTTCATGTATATCTTCCTTTGTGTTTTAAAGATTAATGGAAGTCTTATGTGTTTGGATCTATATGAGGATGAGTAATTGATGACAGAAGTTTGTTTGAGCAACCTAACATGGCTCAACCAATGGTGTGAGTTCGGAGGCGGGACTATCTGTTTGTCCACCAATTCTTATTAAAACAAATGATCACCTGGTCACTTCAAAAGGCTGTCAATGTGAACACCACTGAAGAGTATTCTTGTAGTACACCGTCAGGAATGTTTCAAGCAGCAGTGCACAAAAACCACCAGAGTATACATAAACCAAAGGACCCGCTTCCCCGGTACAGGGCAAACAGGTACTCATGGGTAAAATGAGGATTGCATCAGTCAAAGTGGCTTGTTTTCCCCAAAGCATCAGTGTTTAGTTAATTCAAGTCAACAGGTCAGCGAGGCTTTCAGCACGAGTAACAAACAGGTGGTATTTCGTTAAGGGCTTTGAAGCCTACTGGGAATTCATCATTGAATTTTTAATTCTATTTAGCTTAGATAATATTTACTGGTGAAACAACCGGTTGCATGTTTGCAACTGAAAAAAGTGCTCAGCTAAAATTCAAGTCCAATTTTGTGTGGATCCAGCTCTTAATTAAGCTCCAAAACAGAAGACTGCTCCGTTTGCAATCTGTCCTGTAGTACTCAACTCGCTTTGTCGGCAGAGCTGAAGAGACGCCACGGCCAAATGTTTGTGGAAGTTCCTTGTAATCCATCTGTTGCATTAGCAAAGCCTCAATTTTGATCCCTCAGAGATAATTTTCTTCCTCTAAGTTACTCTGCTAAAATCCCAGTGAGACATTCGAACCATTAAATGCTCTGGCAAATTAGTGTAATTGGCTTATTTGTATTTCATGAGTCACATAACAAACAGCCAGGTAAGAATTTAATTTGTCTCTCTGTTGTGCAACTAATATGTGCATTGTGATTCAGACAACAGACGAGAATGAGAGAACAGGAAGAGGGTTATGATTTAGTGAGGCACACTGATGAATCACAGCACAATAGCTCTGCGCTAATCTATCATCATAAAACACGGGCGCATCAGACCGCGATCCTCTGCTTTAACGGTCGCACCCGCAGATACAGCATCTACATGCATTACATTCCTCGTGAAAGGTGAAGGACTGTTTTTTTATCGGCAGGTACATTTCATCAACCTGTGACAGATTGTTGCATATGAGTGACTGATATTGATTACTGTGGTCGACAGCAAAGCATGCAATTATACTACGACAGAGATGCACTTCAGATCATCTTTGGACGGTTAACATTCTACAGATTGCTCGCTATTACACATTAATCTGCTTTTTGATGTCCTAATTTGTCTAGTTTAAAGGCATAGTTCAGCCAAAAAATTTAAATTCTGCCATCATCCTACTCAGCCTCATGTTGTTTCCAACCTGTATACATTTATTTATCTGTGGAACACAAAAGAATATATTTTGAAACATGTCTCAGTGTTTTTTGTTTTTGCCATACAGTGAAAATCAATGGGAACCAATGTTGTTTTGGACCCCATTGACTTGGAATATCTTCTTTTGTGTTCCACGTAAGAAATAAAGTCATACAGTTTGCAATGACACATGGCTGTATTTTCATTTTGGAGAAATCTATTATTTAAGCCCTGTTCCAAAACCTAGTAAGCTCCCTATATAGGGCGCAGAACTGAAATGACTGGTTTTGCTCCTCAACAAATTTGATTCTGTTTTAAGGATATTGTTTTCCTGAACAAAATACTGATTTAGGAAATGATTTTCACTGTGCAGCTCACTCTTGGTCTTGCATGCAGGTCAAAGGTTAACATCTGTCAGCAACAGAGCAGTGCATGCTATGCCAGAGCCATTCAGGATTAGATCCAGACCCCATCGTTGCAGCTATAAAGTGTTTCCATCAGCACACATGCTCGGGCACACACGTTAAGCTCGACACTGTATGGATTAACCCCATCTAAGGCAGAGCATGATAATGATAAAATGCCCACATCAGACCACAGGGCTCTATCTAATCTAGTCTACAGGCTGCCATGATTGAAAACCAGACAGCAAACGGAGAGGCAGGCAGAGGTCCATAATAGGATTTACATCTGGGACAGGCAAGAGCTCTACAGATATAGATATACAACAGGAACTGATGACTCGCACCTGATGCCCACAATAATCGCTTTAAAGATGTGTCGGTCTAAGGAACGAACACAAAAAAATCAGATGGCATAGTGTGCGGATCACAAAGAGGCTCGATGTAACACACATTCACCTTCTAAACATTGTCTGCCTGAACCTAAAGAATCACAAGTGCTAAATAAACCCCTGCCATTTCCCAGCATTCAATCAGAGCTGCCAAAGTGGAGCTCCATTCATCCGGGTGGACGAAAACAAACAGACAGAGGAATCTGAGGCAACAGTTGTCATTCTAGAGTGGCACAAAGAAAAGGAGTAAGAAACATCTACTCACTGGAGTCGTCCGAATCGTAGCCTTCCACGTCGGGCTCTTCCTCCTTCTTGCTGGCCACGAGTGCGGTGGCGCCGAAGGCTTGGTCCAGGTCTTCTTCATCCCTGTTGGGGTCAGGGGCCGGGCCCTCGGTCTTCTGGCTGGTGGAGCTGCTCCGCAGGGAGCCGGCGCGGCTGAGGGCCGGAGGAGCTGTGGGGGGGAGACCCCGTGGGTAACGGGGGAAATAGTCAGATATCTGCTTGATGGGCTGAATGGGACCTGGACATACATCAATGGCCATATGCTCCTGGATGCTGATGGTCGTCTTCTCGCCTTTGCGTTGTGTCATTCATGCAGCCCTTTTGAGGATGTGCCACCACCCCTGAACCCGGCTAAGGGGTGGCGGGTGGTAGCGGTAAAAAAAATAAAAATAAAAAAAAAAATAAAGAAAATGAAAATTAAAAAAAACAACCTTCAAAAGTAGAATCTTCTTTTCTCTGGTAATCTGTTAGTGTCCCTGACGCGTGACTTGTTGCGTGTCTTGGTGTGTAAGTGCATGTGTGTGAGTTTGCGATGGCAGCGGTGGGCTACATGAGAGGCTCCAGCACACTGTGGTCATGCCGTCTGCCTGTGAGCTGCGCTCAGACCACTACAGCACGCTAAGACTGTTACCGGGATGAATGCATGTGGGGGAGAGAGAGAGAGAGAGAGAGAGAGAGAGAGAGAGAGAGAGAGAGGGAGAGAGGGAGGAGGAGGGGGCAGGATTATACAGAGGGATGGAGGGATTGGCTGATGTCATTGCTAAGCAACATGACGGTAAACAGGAACCAGGCGCACGGCTACTTAATTATGCTATTAGTCCATCTGTGAGAGAGAGAGAGAGAGAGAGAGAGAGAGAGAGAGAGAGAGAGAGAGAGAGAGAGAGAGAGAGGCTGGGTTATCTCTCTCTTCCTCATCTCCCTTCAGTCTAGCATCTGACTGAACTGCCAACGCATGTGTTGAACTCCAGCACAATTACCAGCAACAGGTGCTAAATGCCTAAAGTCAGACGTGCCAGGCTATACATCAGTCAGGCTATTCAAATAATACAATGGGGTAAAGGAAAATGGTAGATGATCCAGTATTCGTAATGTGCTGACATTGTAATGCCTGTATGCATGAATATTAAATAAATATTAAAAACCCAAAATGAAAATTGTCTTCATTTACTCTCCTTCATGTCATGACTTCAGCAGAACATAAAATATATTTTTGTTTTTATACATACAATGACTGTAAATGGATCCTAAACTACACTGGGCACCACCAATTTTCAATGAATGGACCAAAAAAAATATTATTATCATTATTTTCAAATTATTTTGTGTTCCACAGAAGAAAGTCAGACACAGGTTTAGAATGACATTAGGGTGAGTAAATGACAGTGTTATTTTAGTATGATTGAGACACTATTAGATTTGATTCATATTTTTGATCAGTTTTTAGTTTAATTTAAGTAATCTCGCTGTATCATTTTTATTTCAGTGTGTGACTTTAGCAATTTTTTTGTAATCAAGTACATTTTAGTAAACTAATTTAAGTTAAAAATCAAATCTTTGGAAAGTAGCTGAAATAAAATAACTTTTTTTTATATTTTCTTTCAGCTAACATTTATTTCATTTTTTGATTTCAGTTTATAATAAGTATTGATCATTTTCCATGCATAATTTGCTGAGAACCTAACATTGAGCATCATGTTGCTAACTGGCTTGAATCTTGTATCTAATACAATGGCTCTCAGGCATTTTTAAGAGTGGCTTGAGTGTCTTTGGGGTCACTGTATTCATAACGCTTATCTACATGAACTTCTCTTAAACTGATTTCTGTGTCATGACAAATAACAATGGTAGAGACATTTACTGGGAAAATTGCATCAGCGCTCCGTTGCTTTATGAAAACTAGCAGGGGGCTATTCAACCTGTCCCCCGCTTTACAGCTCTGATAAATTACAGGCAAAAGCCATTCTCGCATTTTACAATAGCAAAGATTTATAGCAAAAACAGTGAGTAATCTTGATGTACTCTCTTAAAGGACCCAGACAAGATGACAATGCGGCGATCTCAACTGACGGTGTCGCTTTTAACAAGGAAAGAGGAATGAAGATATTAATGAATGATGGCGAGGGATATACGTAGGGCATAGTATGATGTTATTCAATCATGATTTTAAATGGTTGTTCAAAATTTAGATTCAAATGTTTGCCATTTCCCACATGGTATCATTAGGAGACAAAACCTGGCAATTCATTTACTCTGGTAATTAAGGAGTCGCCCCCATGCTCAGTGTAAATCTTCAGCGGGAAACACTTAGTGAGAGAGAAAGCTCATTATTTTCCGTCTATTTCCGTAATTCCTTCTGGAGATCCTTTCTTTTGTGCTTCCGGAAGAGTCATGGTTAAAAAAAAAAAATGAAGAAAAAGTTTGATTACCTCCAAAGAGTGCTTCACAAGAAAAGTAGCACAGCTGCTACCATTTGTCATGCTGATAATGTGCAGGTTATTAATTTATTGATTCTAATGTCTGGCACAGAAAAGTAGCCGTGAACCAAGTGAAGGCTAGAAAAATAGTACACACTAAATGTAGGCAAGGAGCCAAGGCTTCTGTAATCCTAGTTATTTTCCTGTGGAACAATCTACCCAAATGTTATTGAACAAGCATTTTATTATGCAAATTTGCTGATATAAAGTCAGCCAGCAAATTGTGTTTAAATTATTTTAATGATGTAAAATGTGATTTGTTTCCATGGTCATATATTAAAAATCTCATTTGTGCTTGACAGAATTCTCTGCTGCTACTGAAATTTATTTTGCACTTTCCAGAAAATATAATTCAAACACAGACTGTACAGGAGAGACACAGCATAAAGTGTCGCTATTATGCTTTTTCGGATATTACCTTTCATGTAGTGTTTATTATAGCTGTTTGTAGATGCGAAAGTATGCAAGTTTATTTGCATGCTTTATTGTTTATTGTTATTGTCTCCCAAAAAAAGAACTGATTCTAAACTGCCTGAGACGAGTCAACAGTAAAGGCCATTGCACACTGAGTCCGAAATTTTCGTATGCGTTTTTTCGTATTCGTGATTCGGATGGCTCTGAACACCAATCAAACTGCTTGCTACAGATGCGAAAAATGGCGAAAATCGAACCCGATCCGATTTTTTTTATGACGGACGAAAGTTTCGGAGGCAGTGTAGGCAAGCGTGACTTGACATAATGAGGTCAAATTTTTAACGAGCGAAAATTTCGGATGCGAATTTCGGACTCACTGTGCAATGGCCTTAAGTCTTACTACCTGCACCAACGTTTGTGACAAATTTGCATAAATATGAGAGCTATGATCTTCATTGGCTGCCTGCAAACAATGTCTACTTTGACCCTGAAAGGCTGTAATTGTAGCTGAGGCCAAGAAGATATTTATGTTGGTTTGGTTTGCGTTGTCAACATGTCAAGAAGATGCGTTTTCTACACTGTGAAATCAGAGCGACTTTACACGCACTTCTAAAGTATAAGGATTATGGGTGTGACGGTACACAAAACTGACGGTTCGGTACATACCTCGGTTTTGATATGACGGTTTGGTTCGATACAGCAGGATGGGGGGAGAAAACTAAACATAAAATTGCTTTTTTTTTTATTAAACAGTGATTTACTGAACAAATTGTGTCTCTGTCTTTAAATTAATTCAGTTAAGGATCATTTCTTAAGGATATTTTTTTTTAAATCTCTGTTAATGCTGTAAACTATATATGGAGCCCTTACTTGCACATTACTATAATACTAAAGGTTAACAACAGAGCCCAAATTATTAGCCTAAGATATAATAATCAACACTCAAATAACAAATTGTATGGAAACATGTAGACTGCACATAAAGCAGTTTGTGCATTAACTTCTAAATCTAATTATATGCGTTTACTCCAATTTGATGTTAACATATAATAAATTTACACAGTCTCTGTCATTTTCATGAAAGATATTTTAAACATACATTAAATAAATCAAGACATCACTAATAGGTTAAGTATAATATAATGAATATATAGGCTAATATAGTGCATATGAATAGCGAACTAACATATGGATTGAGTGATTACATGAGATATAATACGTTTCAGTAAGTTGTACTGTATCTTTCAACATACCGTCAGATGTTCATTCATGTTTATTAGGAAGAGATGATCGCGTTCACTTGCGCTGCTGCTTACACTGAGATCCTATATAGTGATATGTCACGCCACATTAAAGAGCATCAAAACGTCATTTATTGTTTGTCATTTTTCTAAATTTTGTCCATTTTATCACAATTTATTCACTTTGTTCTTATCTTTGTTCTTGAAAGTAACAAAACGCGGAGCTTATTATGATTATCAGTGGTTAAGCTATATTAGTCTTGTACACAAAACACATAAAAATTTGCAGGACGAATACATGTATCGTTATTCCCTAATAACTAATCAATCAATTGTCAAGGAAGGAAAAATGAGTTTATTGAATAAGGTAAAGTGAGGTCAACCTCAACAATGGGCAAGGGGCTGAACGGGGCAGCAGGGGGTGGAGCTACGTACCGTAGGTGGTGTATCGCTGTTTTTATTTTTGGTTTGAATATCGTTGCACCCTTAATGAGGTATCAGGCTCGAATTTGAGATAGTAAATTCGCCGCCATCATTACTGTTCGTATTACTGCCTGTGCTATAAGTGCTGAGGAAGCCTCCGGAACTGAACTTTAGATATGGTAATAGCGTTTTGTTTCCGACACATGCTGTAAGCATTAAATCAATCACAACAGACAGGGCCTGAGTAGGTTCTCAGAAAGGAGGGGTTTAGAAAGACTGGATCCTTGATAAAACCGTTTCAGACACTATGAGAAAAAAAGTGATGCTGCAATGCGAAAAGTTTGAGAAATTATGAGAAAAGGTTTTTTTTTGTTGTTTTTTTTTTACACCTTGGATGCATTTAAACCTTATTGTAGGAAACATCCAAAACCAAAATAAGAACCTTTTAAAATAGCATAATTGGGGAACTTTAAATATTTCATATATGGAATTCCAAATATGAAAAATTAATATATATATATATATATATATATATATATATATATATATATATATATATATATATATATATATATATATATATATATTATATATATATAACCATCAAACAGACTGGTCTGTCTTTAAAGGAGTAGTTCACTTTTAAAAAAACTTTTGCTGATAATTTACTCACCCCCATGTCATCCAAGATGTCCACGTCTTTCTTTCTTAAGTCGAAAAGAAATTAAGGTTTTTGATGAAAACATTCCAGGATTTTCTTCATATAATGGACTTCATTGGGAGCCAAACGGTTCAAGGTCCAAAAGACAGTTTCAGTGCAGCTTCAAAGGACTTTAAACGATATCAGACGATGAATAAGGGTCTTATCTAGCGAAACCATCGCTCATTTAAAAAATAAAGAACAAAGTTTAATTTTTTTAAGCACAAATGCTCCCCTTTCTCTGTTCTGTGATGAGCGTTCGTGACTGTCCTGTTCGAACTCGTTCATCAAAATTAACAAATCTTTTTTCGATTCATGACTCGAAGGGTCCTAGATAAGACCCTTATTCATCGTCTGGAGTCGTTTAAAGCCCTTTGAAGCTGCAGTGAAACTGTCTTTTGGACCTTGAACCGTTTGGCTCCCAATGAAGTCCATTATATGGAGAAAATCCTGGAATGTTTTCATCAAAAACCTTAATTTCTTTTAGACTGAAGAAAGAAAGACGTGGACATCTTGGATGAAATGGGGGTGAGTAAATTATCAGCAAAAGTTTTTCAAAAAAGTGAACTACTCCTTTAAGCAGTATTTATTTCGGCAAGTAATGGACACTTCAATTTTTTTTAAATGCGATATGACGTGGGTCGCTGTAATGTAAAATCTGGGATAAATAGCAGTGCATTTTACATTCTCTTTCTCACTTTCCATTTGCAATTCATAACTTGGCCTGTCTATAATGGATATTTAAGGGCATGGTTCTTAATCCAATTTTGCATCTGTAATCAGAGGATAAAGTGGGTTAGTGTATATTGACTGCTCCGGACCTTGGCCGAGATTAAATGTCATTCCTATGAGGCTCCAGTGCGCTGAGGGAACCTTTGGAGACAGCTACAGACCAAAGTTCATAGGTAGTGACATTTCTATAAGAAAGTAAAAGCCACTTTTGTTCTGACTTGTTTCTCAAACAATCATAATAGGCTGGTGAAACTAAAATGTATACAGCTTTTATTATTATTATTATTATTATTATTATAATCTTCAAATCCCTGGCAGCTCATAGTGGTGGTGAGATATTATATTTATAAATTCATGAGTGGATGCTAAACCTTTGACATTCACTCCCTATAGTTTCTGTAAATTATTAAGGGAACAGCTCAGCAATGATGCCGTCATTTAAACATGTATCTGAGCACTAAGATACATATTCATAGAGGGCAGAATATGCTATTTAATATGAGGTTGTGCTGCTCACAGAAGAGCTCTTGGATTCGCTCTTAACTCTATCATCTATCTGTCTGTCTGCCTGTCTAATCTTATTAAAATCACAAACTCACTAAGTAACATTTGCAGAGGACAAAATACAGTTTTAAACCACCATGAATTGTGATTCAAATATAAAAAAAATGCATCTAGAGTAATATTAATAAATATTCTTCTTCTATAATTTAAGGTGCATTCAAGAAATTAGGAATGGTCCCTACCATGCTGTGAATCTGAAATATATTCATAAATAAGCTGTTAATGAATGAACCAGCCAACAGGGGCTTGTTTAGGAGATGCCCTTTAAAGGAGCAGTTAATGGGAAAACATCATCTTTTGAATAGTGCTTGCGCCTGCTGAGAGGATAAATTACACTCGTACTACAATCTTCAGTGGAGCAACCAATTTAACCCAGTAGCACAAGATAAAATTAAACTTGCCATGGTAAAAGACTAGCGTTTAACCTGACCCTTAAAAATTATGTTAGCTGGTGCAACTTATCTAATTTAGGTCATGCAACATAAAATATGACTAGTTAATTTTCATGTTCCGACAGGAAGAACATTCGCATGTTGCCTGGCCAAAACAAACAAATAAAAATATCAGCAATGTATCAGTTCTCTTTTGCTACACTGCAGTCGGTTCACAATTGGAATTAGAATAATATATGCAAAACAATGCACATATATGAACCATTATTCCATATTCTTCAACTCTCACTGGCAAAGAGCTCTCTTCTGTGCACACGAGAACGCAACAGGCTCCATATCTGTGAATAGATATTTATGACTGTAGCATGTGGCACATTAGGGTTTTACACTGTAATAGCCTGAAGCGCTGGATGCAGGGAGGAGAACAGATGTCAAATGGAGCTTGATAGATGAATGCAGATCCTACGAGACACGCAATGATCCCAAACAAGACTCAGTAGAACAAAGGATGAGAGATATACGCATTATAATCTCTACTGTGGTTGAGAAGTGCTTAGAAAAACTCACATTAGCTGGGTTATCTCGGACTCCCCAGACACACATGCATAAACAGGTGCATAAGTGGTGATGGCTGTTTATTTAGGATACTCACACACACACACTGTTAGTCAGGAATTACTGATGAGGGCTTCACTTCCAAATGAATTGTTCCCCCTAATGGGCACTGCCTGCAATTGGTTCCTTGAATTCCTAACCGTTACGTGACAAGTGATCCAAACGGGTAATACAACCTGCTCTAAGTGGACTATTAACACTGGTGCTCGAGGGCTTCTGCTCTCGACTGCAGTTACTTAACCTAAACCGTTCAGCAACACATACCAAACTGACTGATGGAAGCACAGTAATTTGGCTGATAAGCAGTGATGAAATGGTGCACGGAGAGGAAGTGGCCAACCTCACTTAGAGGTTCTGCATTAAGACCAAGCCCAGAATATCAACAGCACAACAGCTCCACACAGGCACCGGACACGTACCCACCGCGGCTGGGCAAAGCTCGGATGTAAAGGCATAGTTCACCTAACATGAGAATTTATTGACCCTCATGTCGTTCCTGCATGGCCTTTTTGGTAACACTTTACTTAAAGCCTTCATATACAATGCATTATAAAAGTATTTAATTGTGCCTTGTAATGCATTGTATGATCTCAATTAATTATAACCACAGTTATAATACATTATAATACTTTAATATCATATAATCATTTAACACACCTTTAGAAAGTATAATGCATTAAAACATGACAAACAACCAATTTCATATTTAACAAAGGAATTTTATAATACATTTTATCTTTGGTAACATTTATATTTTTGTAAATGACATAGTGCATCATAACATACATTATGAATACATTGATAGTGCATTATAAATAAAGGCTTTATTTAAAGTGTTACTGACTTTTTTTACTTCAGCGAAACATAAAAGATGATGTTTTGAAGAATGGTGGTATCAAAACAGTTTTGGTTACCTTTGGCTTCCACTACATGGACAAAAAAAAAGGGGTAAATATGTAAATGATGACAGAACTGTCATTTTTGGGGGAACCTTTCCTTGAAGAATAGGCTCTCTTTATGTTTTATTCATGGGATGTTGAATTTACTGAATTGAAGAGTCGTTTAACTAAAATCTTTAATACCATCACAGTCATCAAAAGAGATTACTTTAGCCATACAGCCTCCCTATATACATATCAATGATATAGTTCACACTAAAAATTTATTCTGTCATCATTTACTCATCCTCAAGTTGTTCCAAACCTGCGTGACATTCTTTTTTCTGTGGAACGTAAAAGTAGATATTTTTAGAAATGTCTCTCTATTGTTTGTGTGTGAGTGTGTGTGTGTGTGTGGAGTGTGTGTGTGTGTGTGTGTGTGTGTGTGTGTGTGTGTGTGTGTGTGTGTGTGTGTGTGTGTGTGTGTGTGTGTGTGTGTGTGTGTGTGTGTGTGTTGGCCATACAAACGAAGTTAGTGTTCACCAAAACTGCTTGGTTACCAGCATTCTTAAAATTATCTTCACTGAGTTCATCAGAAGAACGTACATCATGCATTTCATGCAGATTTTTTAAAAAGTGAGACCATTGTATCTTAACTTAAGATTTTAAAGAAATAAGATTACTGCTGGATAAGCAGTCTTAAGCAGTTTCTATTAGCAGCTCTGTCATTTTTTGTTCAGAACTTTGTCACCAGGAACCTGCACAAAATGTAAATAAGGGGATTACAGGAACTGACCTACAATCTAATGACCAGATGTTAACAGGTCACTTTTCATATCCACCTAAGCTACAACCCCCTAAGACGCATTTATTACAAGCAATCAATAATGCAGACAACCTCAATCCCCATAAGGCCTATGTTATGTGGAGCTTCATACATCACTGACATTATCACTGATTTTAGTTGAATGCATTGCTTATTGCTTTTTGATTGCTTTATTCTAGTCTTGTCACTCAATGAGAGATGCTTTTTGAATGAGCATTAAAATATGTGTAAAAAATAAACAAATCATAGATTTTAAATGCCATGTCTGTAAGATATGTAATCTCTATTTACATTATGTAGAATGAACTGGAAAAAAAGTTTAATAACTGTGAATGATTATGTGAAATATGTAGGATTGAAAAGGGAGCCTATGGTAAAGCAATTTATTATATGTTAAAGGGTTAGTTCACCCAAAAAATGAAAATAAGTCATTAATTACTCACCCTCATGCTGTACCAACCCCGTAAGACCTTCGTTCATCTTCGGAACTCAAAATAAGATATTTTTGATTAAATCTGAGAGCTGGGTCACTCCTCCATCGGCTTCCTAAGGAATTGAAACTTGACGGCCCAGAAAGTCATTGAAGAAAATGTTTAAATATTTCATGTGCCTACAGTGGCTCCACTATAAGTTTATCAAGCGACGAGAATACTTTTTGTGCAGAAAAAAAAACAAAAATAACGACTTTATTCGACTATTCCATTGCTTCCTTGTGGGCCTGAGACGAGAGTTCAAGAGATTTCCACGACGCATGCGTGAGAACTGACGTTCTTCTTCTACTACACAGCGCACGTCTTACAAGCAGAGGAAGACGCGCACTGTACATAGTAGTAGAAGAAGAACGTCAGTTCTCGCGCATGCGTTGTGGAAATCTCTTGAACTCTCAGTGTTTCTAAATCCTGTAGATATGTAGCTTATCATGTCAATTACACCTGTGGCGCCTGGAGTCAATGTATTGACTGAGCCTGGGAATGTCTATAGAGCTCCGGGTCTGAATCAGCATGTCTTCAGTGCAATAACAGCAAATCCAAGCAAAGAAAAAGAAAAAAAAATTCTGCAGTAAATTTGAGTGGTTCTTCCCTGTGTAAACCTCAGAGTAGCAATGCTATTGTGATATGGGTGGTTTCAGGTGTGTTGCTGGTGTTCTGCGTGTTTGCTTACTGATTCAAGTCAAACAATCCCAACCCAAAGTCACTGGTATTCTAGACTCGAAATATGTCTCGGGTCTCTTCTTTAATGCAAATGTATGGAACTTGGAATTATCGTTTTTATTGTCTGTAAATTTGATCACTTATAAAAAGTAATAACACAACTCTCCAATTTAAGCGATCACTCATGTTGCTGACCAACATGAGTTACATGGCCAAAGTTTTATACGTATGAGCAATAGTACACTGGAAAAACTCCTTTTCTCGAGAATATTGAAGCCTTTATTTTTACACAGTGCAGCTGCACAGCCAGCACAGCACAGAGCTGTTTAGCCCGCTGAATGGCTGGGTTGCGGGAACTGCAACTCGGCGCTGCTCTCCTGATTCGCCGTTTCCCTGGGGCCATCCGGCGAACACTATATCCTTTACCAGCTTCAAGTGCTCGCTATAGCAGCACTTTTAAATAGCAAATTTCAAACGAGTGAAGTTGTTACAAATGCAGCCCCTCTGCATGCCTCAGACATACACATTGAGTGAGTGTGCTTTATGCCTGGGAGACGGACACACTGAAGCTGCACTCACACAAGGCGGCTGCTCTCACTATGGGAGTATGCCACTTTCCTCTCTGCACTTGCGAAATCCTTCGCCTGTCCTGTCCACCAAGACGGACCAGCACCCCTCCCTCGAAGCAGACGGCTTCGTCTCATTCGGTGGATTGAAAGAGGAGCATGATGACAGCCAGTCTTTGGCCGCCATCAGAGAGCGAGGAATGGCCGGGCTCTGTCACAGACCCCACCCCACCCCCCCCCCCCCCGTCTCAGTCAAGCGGCAGCGGTGTCAGGGCTAGTTTGGAAGCCGAACTCCTCAGCGTCCTCACCAAAGCCGTCGTGGACCTCGGCCTCGAGTGGTCTTCCCCCGAAGAGCCCACCAGAAGCCGCCTTGGTGAATGGTTTCTGCCGGGGCTCCAGCAGGCCCCTCAACACCATCCAGCCCCGTTCTTTCCAGAGGTGCACGACAAGCTAACAAAGTCATGGCTTGCCCCATACTCTGCACACCTGTGCTCATCAACTTCATCCACGCTGGCCACCCTCAACGGCGCTGAAGAGAGAGGGTACGAGAAACTGCCCCCTCTGGAGGAAGCGGTGGGCACGCACCTATGCCCGCCCACTGCCGTTGGATCGAGAGCTAAGGGGGTTCACCCAACAAAGCCCTGCAGGACCAGCTCAGCTCTTGCTGGTCGGGCCTATACCTCCGCCGGCCAAGCTGCTTCGGCCTTGCACACCATGGCAGTCCTCCAGGTGTTCCAAGCTAAACTCCTCCGCTTCATGAACAAGTCTGAACCAGACCCTGCAGTCTTCAGGGACCTGCGCAGCGCAACCAATCTAGCCCTGCGTGCTACTAAAACCATTGCCCAGGCGATCGGAAGAAGCATGGCCAGATTAGTCGTGCTAGAGTGCCATCTTTGGCTCAACTTGACGGAAATCAAAGATGCAGACAAGGCTGCCTTCCTGGACTCGCAGATCTTGGTCACTTTGGCCCTGCGGTAAAGGGATTCTCTGAGCGCTTTAGAGGCTCAAAAGTCATGCAGCACTTCCTGCTGAAGCGATCAAGCTCAGCGTTGGGTAGCCCTAAAAAAGCGTCGACCCCACAGCCAGCTAAACCAGCGGCGCCAGCGTCTCAGCCCCGCCCAGCAGCTGAAACTCATCTGCGCTCACAGTCTGCCAAGCGCTTCCCATTCCAAAAGCGTCAGGGCCCTCGCCCAAAGATTGCGTTGGACCCTGAGCCTTGGAAGCCTTCCTATACCCCTTTTCCACCAAGGCAGAGCTGGTGCTGGTTCGGAGCCAGAGCCTAGTTTCAATTCGGTTCTTTGTTTTTCCACACGCAAAGCACCAGCTCCGAACCAGGAAAAGTGGTTCTTAAGTAGAACCAAATCATTGCTGGTCTAGAACGGAGCCAAGTAAGAACCGATTGCGTCAGGGGCTGGGGGCGGGGTTACCGTGACCAACAAGAAACTTGTGACCGCCATTTTTAAATAGCAGCTAGTCGAGCTAATAGCAGCTTGATTATTATATCCGTCTATTTAAGTTATAGCGAGCTGCACAAACGCGTTGGATTCCGATGTATTTTTGCAAACCCATGAGCATCCATAGTAACGCAACGTCCGTTATTGTTGATGGCTTGTTCGAGATGCATCGGAGCGGCGCGGACCGATCGGAGCTGCGGGAGTGTTTGGAGATCATACGACTCCTTGTGCTTTTGGATCGCTTTCGCAGTGCTTTGATGTCATGCGGCGATCGATCTGCGTGAAGCCGATGCATCTCGAACAAGCCTAGCGTGTTTGTGTTTGGCGCTACCGCACTAGCGTTGCTGGGCAACATGAGACGTATGCAGTGACGTAAGATCTGGCTCTGTTGTGGCTCTCTAGCCGGTGGAAAGGCAAACCGGTTCTTAGTAAGCTTGTCAGTCGAACCAACTCCGAACCACCTCTGGCTCTGGCTCTGAACCAGCACCCGGTTCTTGTTGGTGGAAAAGGGGTACTAGTCAAAAGACAGGAGGGAAATGGAGGGTGCCAAGTCCCGTCGCGGCCGAACCACTCCAGAAGATAGCTTGTGCGCTTCTCCCAGCCCCCTCTTCAGTTCAGGCGGCTGGAGATGTTAAAAATGTAGCCAATGGGCCTGTTACAATTCACACACTCAAGCACACAAATGCTGTTATAACAGCGACCCAAATAAAGCAGAAAGAGAGCACTTTTTCCCACCCAAACAATAAGGGTGACCGGGTCCCCATTACATGGTGGCCTGTCCCCAAATGCCATTCAGCCCCTAGCCACTCGGGCAAAGGCCTGGGAAGCCATCATGTCAAAATGGGTACTAAACATAATAAAACCAGGTTACTCACTGCAGTTTGCTCGCAGGCCGCCATGCTTTAATGCTGTGGTTGAAGCTTAGGTGAGAAGCAACGTAGCTCACGTCCTCACCACCGAAGTGCTAAGTCTAATAGTAAAAGGGGCTGATGAGACAGTTCCCGCCCCATTACGCGAGTCAGGGTTTTACAGCTGTTACTGCCTCATCCCGAAAAAGGATGGTGGCCTCAGGCCTATCCTAGATCTCAGACACCTGAACAAGTCCCTCATGAGACGGCCATTCAGAATGTTAACGACCAAAAAAATCCTCGCGCAAGTTGTCCAGGGGATTGAATTTTCTCAGTGGATCTAAAAGACACTTTCACATCCAAATAGCTCCCCATAACAGGCCATTCTTGAGATTTGCCTTTGAGGGGCAGGCTTATCATTTCCCAGTTCTGCCATTTGGGTTGTCCCTTGAGTTTACTAAATGAGGCAAGGGTGTAGAGTTACATTCAAGCTATTTTAAGGCTTTTAAATATGTAATTTTGGTGATCAAAGGTGAGTTTAAAGGGATAAAATGATTGACTACATCTATATGAATAGATGATTCCCTATTCATAATGTCTAGTCACGTGAAAAATATATATCTGCATTACAGGCCTGTTAATTCTCCACCTCAAAATATGAACAATGAACAATATGAAGAATAAATTGCATTTTATTTCAGATTTTCTATGTTTCTATGTAAAAATGCATAACAATAAACTGTGCTTTATAATGATTTTCTATGGAAAAATGCTAACAAAAAAAAAAACTGTTGCGTTCATATTCTGGGTTCATCTGCTTGTCTTACAAAGTGTGTAACAAATGGACATGATCAAAATGCTCTAGGCATCATAAAATCCTTCCCCCTTTCCCTTTGTTCAAAAGGCCCAAAATAGTCGCTAAACAACATTTTTTTAAAGACCGTTATCACCTCAGCTCTCCTGAATGACCTTAGAAGAGATTGTGTCTGGAACCCTCCTCAAGCTTCAAAGGCCGCACAGGAGACCAGACTGCACAGGCCATTTGGCCAGAGACTAGAGACAAACTTTCAATACACACAGTAAAAAGGACATGGGTACAAATGAACTGACTCCATTTTATGCCGCTCACAAATCAAGCCACTTAAACGTTTCCCTTTTTTTTTGTGTACATGCTATTACCCTGGTAGAACTGTATAAAAAAGGAGAAAAGTGGTTCTTTCTTTGCCAGGAAGATAATTTGTTACCTAGATTTGATAACTATTATGCTGTCTGTTCGGTGTATATGATTGGAACTGATTAAATAATTGCAATATTAATTCTGCTACAATCAAATCTAAAAGTAATCCAATATGTAATAATGATAACTTGTTAAATGAATATACACTTTCCTTTTGATCTAATTTGCTACATCAATAAGGCATATACGGAATTTAGTCTTTTAATATCACAGTCTTTTTTTTTTTTTTTTTTTTACTACATTAGTACTTTGCAGTACAAACCTGATAAAAATGTCTAGCGGGCAATGGAGGAAAGCACTGTTTTGCCCTCCAGGTGGGCATTCCTATAAGGGTGTGATGCCATGTGAAAACTGAAAATCTACAAATGCACTGCATTTCTACTACTGCAAGTCTAATTATTTGAATATCACAGTAATACTTGATTCTCTTATCAGTATTCAGTTTAATTCCCCACAGGTTCAACAAGAATCAACTGGACCATGACAACCATACCACTGGATTCAAAACTGACTCCAAAACAGAAGAAGAAAATGTGTTATTTGACAGATTTGACAGTTATTTGGGAATGTCTGACCCACAGTGCTTCAATGTTCTTGCTTTACATGCTTCAAGTGTTTGAGACTAATTCTCTTCAGGAATTAAGGCTGGGAGTCACACTCATGTCAGGACAGAAGAAATAAAAATGTGTCATGACATCTTCCAAGGTACAGTTATCTTCCAAATGCCACAGCAGCATGCTGAAACTTTCGATACATTATATGCAACATATTTGTGCAATCATAGAAAATGGCCTATGATTACTTTCCCCTTTACGTCTAAACTAATAGAAATAAAATCTGTTTTCAAAGCATTTCACTGTTTTAAAGCATTGCTTTCAAATGATATTAAATGTTTAAATAAGAGCTACTGGTCCTGAGTTTTCTAAAGGCAAAAAAAAAAAAAAAAAAGACCGATTATATAACCATTCTGGAAAGGAGAAACTGTGTTTTCTGTTGTATTTTTGAAGGTGTTTGTTATATGACTTCTCAGTCTGTTATAAATGTCAGAAAATGAAAAATTGAACCTCACATTTCTAAAATACAATCACATAATAGTGGCACTCTGTCATTTTGATATACTTCAAAGCTGTCATCTAGAAACCCCATAGTTCCTTCAAATGCACTGAAAGTTCTGGAGAAACAATCTTAGTAATAGTAGTAGCAACATCTAGTAGCTTTTTAATGCCATGTCATCATCTGAGGTTATTTTCATGGCAAAAACTGAGTTAACAAATAGATAAATACAATAAAAATAAAAAACAAATAAAAGGAAAACCAAAACAGCAAGAAATATTATACAAGATGATTTACATTAATATATGACAAAAATTCTAAAATCTTTTCTGGTAAAATTTCACTAAATAAGTCCTTAAAGGGTAACTAAACCCTAAACCAACTTTTTTTTTAGTTAATGATCTGTAAGAACACAACTAATAAAGCCCCTTTTATTACTACTGTTCATTGATTCGAGTAACTTTTTTGACATTTGTGTATAAAGTGTTTTTAATTCTACAATATATGGTGTAAAAACGTCTGAGTCCTGCCCTCTTCAGGTTGAACAGTGGCTACTGAAGTTGAATTTTCCTATTGGATGTTTGCGGTGGTTCATGACGTAAGCAGGTTACAGCTCACAATCCGTCACTGCGGGTCTCAGGCTGCACGTGATGTCATGACATTACATATTAGAACTGACGTTCCACCAATCCACTGACGTGCCAGCGGTTTAAAAGGCCCATTGACAAGGAGTGAGGAAGATCTCAGCCAACACCCATGCCTTGAGCTGTCTATCGAAAACAGGATCACGTTAATGTTAATGTTTATACTAATGCTGTTATACTAATTACTGTTGATAGAAAGCACTGTTTCAGAGCTAGATCACTAGAAACTCGTATTAAATGCATTGTGTGCGTGTGACAGATGACTGGTAGCCTGGCATGCCAGACCTACATCAAGATGTTAGGTCTGGGAACTCTCCATTGACATACCTCAATCCGAGGGGCGGGATAAACGGTTGTCTTTCAAAATCCCTCTGCATGCAATAGGACCGCGCTAACCAACCAGAGCAACGAACGGCTGTGGCTGAGTGAGTCCCATGCGTTTTTCCACCAGCGGAGCTAATTGATATATTAAACTTTTGCCGTATCCGGTCGTCAAAACTCCGAACACATCTTCCTTTTCTAAGAATGACTTAAGTGGCGTTCTCTTAACTCCAAGTCCTCCAGAGTCGCGGCCAAAGCCGATTCGAAAGACCGCTGCATCTTCATTGTTTTCAAGTAGCAGGGAAATCACCAATGGAAATCACGCGGAACGTCATGAACTGTGCCGTCATTGTGTTAAGCCCGCCCGCCGACTCTATACACGATGTGATTGGCCTGACCCGAAATTGGTTTTTTCCAACTAAAAAGTCTATTGAGAGTTGCTAGACCACACTGGCAGCGAAATGATTTTCGCGGCCGCTAGGGTGCGTCTAGATTTCTAGGCTAGATGACTGGATTAAACGCAGTTAATCTAATTCAAACGCAGTGTGTTGTAGCCTATGCGGTAGCCCAACCATAAAGCAGTTAGATTTATTTCCGTTTGTGTTTCCTGAGTTTGTCTTCTACTGATTGTTGGCCTCTATAAATAGGATTCCACCTTTAAAGACCACGGAAGATCAGCGTAGTTTAAAGCTGCAGTCCGTAGTCTTTCCTCTGTCGCCATCTCTGTTCGAAATCTGCAATTGCAGTTATTTGTGGAATTATCAACTTTACGTTGGCTGTGCCTCGACACGGCACTGCGAGGATGAATCCAATGTTCTCTTACGAGAGTATCTCTCGTACTGCGTAATATCTTACGCTATGGGGAAAACTCTTTTCCACGAGATATTGAAGCCAAAAATTATCCTTAATTTTTTATTAATGTAAAACGCTTTGCGGCAGCAAGCAGACATAGGCGAGACAGCTCGCGCGCCTATTGGCTGCCCTGCGGCAACAGCAGCAGCCTATCGAGAGTGGCTCTGCGTGACGTCACGACGAATGGGGGCCTTTCGCGCCCATATAGTCACGTCCCGCCAGAAAGGGCGTGGTCTCGCCCTATAACCAGGCTCGATAGCTGCTCTTACGTTGATTTTCATCTCTTCAGCGAAGCCTCACGCATCGCTGGATCCAGAGTGAGAAGCCGCGCCGTCGACCTGTAGCCTTCAGCGGGACGTGCCATTGAGCCTGGAGTCGCTGGCCTCGCCGCCTTCAGCCGCCGTACCTGCTGTGCTTTCCGGCGTTATATACTTTCCTCTGCATAGAGTGTGTGTGTGTGCTTGCATATCTGCTTTTTTCCCACCCCCTCTAAAAGAGCGGCGTCTTTTTAAAGATGCCTTCCTGCGGTTCTTGCCGAGCCCCACTCAGCGACGAGGACCGACATGTCATCTGCGTGTCCTGCCTGGGTGAGGATCACGCGGACATCGCGCTCGCTGACGGCGGATGCCATCATTGTGAACGCTTGCCTATGGTGACTCTGCGGACTCGCCTAGCTTCGTTCTCCGAGCCCGCATCCCAGCCCGCCGTGATGCCGCGCCGCAAGAAGCGCCGCAAGAAGCGCCGCGCCCAGCGCGCGCCCGAGCTATTTCCAGCCCGCCAAAGCTCGCCGGTTCGCCCGCCAGCTTCGCCGGCTTCGCTCGAGTCGCTCCCAGACGGACAGCGGCCGCCGTCCGCCGCCGCGTCCGCACTTGAGCTTGACGAACTTACCGGAGACGGCATTGAAACTGAGCCGATGCGTCCGCTCTCTCAAGCCGTGGATTACATCGGCCTCGACTGAAAGGCGCTCGCGCAACTAACGCGCAATAGGCTGGACGGACGCTTTCTCGGGAAAGACGAAGCTCCGTCACAGTCGAGACCCGCGCCTTTCCCCCCTGAATGGTGAGAGACATTTGTGGTTAACGCTATCCGAGATGACGGAAGCCGAGCGCTCCGTGTTCCTCGACGTTCTCGCTCTGCTGGACGCCGCCCCCCTCAGCGCGGGCCCCGGCCGAGGATTGAGATAAAGCCCGAGGTCTCAAGGCCTTCCTAGTCTCTCTAGGAAAGCGACGGTGTTCAGTTCCCGCTGCGGCCGGATTTACACCAAAACTTCTCGCTCGTTCAGTTCCAAGCAATGTGACTGTTCCAGTGTATTTCGCAGTGAGCAAGCTGGTTCCACAGCCCGCTTGCCTGCGCACAAAGGCCGTCGTTTCGGCTAACTAGCAGCGCCGCCAGGCCCGAGATCAAACACCGCGCTCTCGCTCTGCTGGACGCCGCCCCCCTCAGCGCGGGCCCCGGCCGAGGATTGAGGTAAAGCCCGAGGTCTCAAGGCCTTCCTAGTCTCTCTAGGAAAGTGACGGTGTTCAGATCCCGCTGCGGCCGGATTTCCACCAAAACTTCTCGCTCGTTCAGTTCCATGCGTTGTGACTGTCCCAGTGTATTTCGCAGTGAAGCAGCCGGTGTCTCAGCCCGCTTGCCTGCGCACAAAAGCCGTTTCTATGGCTACCCAGATAAATCCAATAAAGAGTGCATTTTCTGGTGTTCCGGCCACGGCCGATGGTGTTATGAGTGTTGTAAGAATGCCCACGTCCCAGTGCCCATTCCCACACCCAGACACAGCCCGCCACGGTGCAGGGCTAGCACAAATAAAACCAACTCATGTTGGTTGTGCAGAAAATGTAGTGAACGCGCCCATACATGCCCGCTTACACTACACTATGCGTGTCCCTTGGTTTCTGTAAAAACGAAACTAACACACATTTAGTCGGCGCGAGCCGACAGTGTTCTCAGTGCAGTAAATGTGCCCGCTGTCCCGCATTTCCTCACTGACACGCCGAATCCCACGGGATTCACCCCCGCTCGCTTTCTATGCACAACCCGTCACAGAGAAGCTGAGCGCGGCCAGGCTGCCCGCTGTGATTAGCGCGCACCTCGCACGCTGTGAACACAGCGTTGATTCAGTCGGCGCGAGCCGAGTGTTCTCCGTGCAGAAAATGTGCCCGCTGTCTCGCGCCCGCATTTCTCACAGACACTCCGAATCTCACGGGATTCGCCCCCGCTCGTTTTCTCTGCACAACCCGTCACAGAGAAGCTGAGCGCGGCCAGGCTGCCAGCTGTGATCAGCGCGCGCCTCGCACGCTGTAAACACAGCAGTGATTTAGTCGGCGCGAGCTGACAGTATTCTCAGTGTAGTAAATGTGCCCGCATTTAGTAAATGTGCCCACATTCCCTCACACGCGCCGAATCCCACAGGATTCGCCCCGCTCGCTTTCTCTGCGCGTCCCGCCATAGAGAAGCTGAGCGCGGCCAGGCTGCCCGCTGTGATCAGCGCGGCCCCCGCCTCGAACGCTGTAAACACGGTGTTGTGTTCCCAGTACACAGGGGCTCTCGAGCCGCCGTCCTGCCGCGGCCAGAGCCCAGATTTCATTCTACCCCTAGCTATTCACGCAGATGCGTGGTCAAGGCTTCCCGGGGTATCAGAATGGGTGTTGAACACTATAACGAGAGGCTGTTCGCTACAGTTCGCTCGACGCCCCCGCCGTTATACGGCGCGAGTCGAAACTACGGTGTAAAGCGAAGTGTTCCATCTACTTCGAGCCGAGATAGCGAAACTACTGAGAAAAGGGGCTATAGAACCTCTATCTCAGGGCGAAGGGGGCTTATACAGCAGATATTTTCTGGTACCGAAAAAAGATGGTGGGCTCAGACCCATTCTAGATCTGCAACTGCTGAACAGAACGCTCGTGAAGCGCCAGTTCAGAATGCTTACGACCAGGAAATCCTCGCGCAAGTGCGCCAAGGAGACTGGTTCATGTCAATAGATCTGAAAGACGCCTATTTTCAAATACAAATAGCGTCCCATCACAGGCGATTCTTGAGATTCGCCTTCGAGGGCCAGGCATATCAATACACAGTCCTGCCGTTCGGCCTGTCCATAGCACCCCGTACGTTCACGTAGTGCATGGACGCGGCCCTCGCCCCCCTGAGACTTTGGGGCATGCGAGTTTTGAACTACTTGGACGATTGGCTGATTCTAGCTCGTTCACGAACGGAGCTCATAGAACACAGGGCCGCATTACTCGAGCACCTCGAGGAGCTGGGCCTTACAGTCAATTGGGCGAAAAGCTCACTGCTCCCCAGTCGGAGAATTTCCTTTCTGGGAACAGTGTTAGACTCGCTATCCATGACAGCACGCCTGTCACCGGAGCGCGGATTGAATATTCAGCACGTCGCGAGATCCTTCCGCCACGGCTCTATAGTCCCGCTCAGAAGGTTTCAGAAAATGCTGGGTCTGATGGCCACAGCAGCCACGTACTCCAGTTGGGCCTGCTCCGCATGCGCCCACTGCAGCTATGGCTAAAAGCACGAGTTCCCCCCAGGGCGTGGACCGCAGGTCTATTTCGCCTCAGGGTCGACCTTCAGTGCATTTCGGCTCTGAAACCATGGAAAGCAACCGACTGGTATCAGTCAGGTGTGAGTCTGGGGATCCCCTCGAGTGTGAAGGTGGTGTCTACGGACACCTCCACTTCGGGGTGGGGAGCGCTGCTCGAGGGCAGACCGCTAGCTGGCCTATGGTCAGCGCGGGAGAAGCTCCTTCACATAAACTGCTTGGAATTAATAGCAGTCGACAAAGCGCTAAGGCGCTTCTGTCCCCAGATAATAGGCCACCACGTATTGGTCCGGTCGGACAACATGTCAGTGGTGGCGTACATAAATCGCCAGGGCGGCGTCAGGTCCCGAAACCTTTACAGGCTGACGGAACGCCTCCTGGTCTGGGCTCAGCACAACCTGCTCTCGCTGAGAGCGGCGCATGTGCCTGGTCACCTAAATGTGGGGCCAGACAGGCTGTCCAGAAATAACGTCCCAGCAGGAGAATGGTCTCTCTGCACACGCAGACGATCCAGCTGCTGTGGGAAACGTTTGGCAAAGCGCAGGTGGACCTGTTCGCGTCCCAAGAAAACGCTCACTGCCCGAGATTCTTCTCGAAAAGCCGGGACGCGCTGGCCCATGTTCGGCCCCGCCGCCCCCTATATGCTTTTCCCCTGTCTCACTCCTGCCTCAGGTGTTGGAGCGAATCAGGAGGGAGGGATGCCCAGTGCTACTCATAGCTCCGCTCTGGACAAACCAGTCGTGGTTCCCTGTCCTGATGCAGCTGACCAGCGCTGCCCCATGGCCTTTACCGTTGAGGAGAGACCTCCTCTCTCAGGCGGAAGGCTCGATTTGGCATCCTCGCCCGGATTTGTGGTCCCTGCACGCATGGGCCATCAACGGGTACCCGCTGACCTCCCAGAGGGAGTGTTAAACACGATCGCGCAGGCTAGAGCCCCGTCTACCAGACGGCTCTACTCCTCGAAGTGGTCTGTGTTCTCTGCTTGGTGTCAAGCGCAGGGCTTTTCACCTGTAGACTGCGGGGTTACGGAAGTGCTTTCCTTCCTTCAGGAGCTACTGGATAAGGGCAGGTCCCCTTCCACGCTCAAAGTATACGTGGCGGCCATAGCAACGTTTGCAAAACCGGTGTCTGGCCAGTCACTAGGAAAGAGCGACTTAGTCGTGCGTTTCCTTAGAGGAGCTCGGAGGCTAAACCCTCCCAGGCCCCCTTCAGTCCCGACATGGGACCTTTCCACGGTCTTGGAGGCCATGAAAGGTGCCCCATTCGAGCCAATCCAGTCGTCAGACATGAAACACTTGTCTTTCAAGACAGCGTTTCTTATGGCTCTCGCTTCAGTGAAGCGCGTAGGGGACTTGCAAGCGCTCTCAGTAAGCGCGTCATGCATGGAGTTTGGACCTAATGACTCAAAGGTCATACTCAAACCGAAGCACGGCTATGTGCCGAAATCCCTCAACACACCGTTCAGGGCCCAGGTGATTTCCCTGTCTGCCCTTCCGGTTCTCAATGAGGAGAAGGACGCGAGTCTCCTTTGCCCTGTCAGGGCACTAAGGGCTTATGTGTCCCGCTCGTCTGGTTTCAGACAGACTGAGCAGCTTTTCGTTTCGTTTGGCGGCCGTGCTAAGGGACTTGCCGCTTCGAAACAGAGCCTATCCAGATGGATAGTCGGTGCCATAGCGCTGGCTTACACTTCTAAGGGCCTACTGTGCCCTTTGGGTGTTAGAGCGCACTCCACAAGAGGCATGGCCTCCTCGTGGGCATGGTCTAGCGGGGTTACCCTGCAAGATATTTGTATGGCCGCGGGCTGGGCCTCGCCGTCTACATTTATAAAATACTATAACTTGGAGGTTCCCGCCTTACAAGCTAAGCTTTTGGCGGTATAAAATTCAGTGCTATCTGCCCGCTGTGCGGCTCGGATACTGAGTTTGACCTGCGTATTGCTCACTGACCGGTACAGCAGCTCATTAAAATGTTGACACACTTGTGGCCACCCAGTTCAGGCTGAATGTTCACCCTGACGGTATGGTCTATTTGTCACATGATTAGCTCCTTTCGGATGCTATTTACAGGGAATGATGCTTCTAGCCTCTCTTCCCTCACTCTCTGTGAGTTTATGGTGATTATGCACTATATGCGCCCCGGGCTTCGGCCCCTGGGACTTTGGTGTTGGATCCCTACCAGCACGGCGTGTTGCATTGTGTTCCCCATAGCGTAAGATATTACGCAGTACGAGAGATACTCTCGTAAGAGAACGTACTCGGTTACTAACGTAACCTCGGTTCTCTCTAGAGAGGGAACGAGTACTGCGTATCTTGCCGTGCTTGGAATACGCTCTGGTTCGCTTCGGCGATGAAAACCAACGTAAGAGCAGCTATCGAGCCTGGTTATAGGGCGAGACCACGCCCTTTCTGGCGGGACGTGACTATATGGGCGCGAAAGGCCCCCATTCGTCGTGACGTCACGCAGAGCCACTCTCGATAGGCTGCTGCTGTTGCCGCAGGGCAGCCAATAGGCGCGCGAGCTGTCTCGCCTATGTCTGCTTGCTGCCGCAAAGCGTTTTACATTAATAAAAAATTAAGGATAATTTTTGGCTTCAATATCTCGTGGAAAAGAGTTTTCCCCATAGCGTAAGATATTACGCAGTACTCGTTCCCTCTCTAGAGAGAACCGAGGTTACGTTAGTAACCGAGTACGTTTTGAGGAGAATGTACCGCGCCGGTGTGTCATTCAGAATCACAGATTCTACTTTTTGGAAGTATGACCAACATAATAATTTTCACCGGAAAATGTCATATGATCAAGCAAGTAACTGTATAAGGGGAAAAAAGCATTGTAGTAAATCGAACTGATTAAATCTAACAATCACTTATCATATGTCAAACTGTGCAAATTATACTTTGTTCTCAAATTGTTAATGTTAATAACATCAGCATTGTGTAACTACATTTAATGCCCTTCAGATATTATCCTTGTTTTCGCCCGGTTGCAGTCTTATTTTTTGTAGCCATTCCGAAGTCCAAAGTTTGCAAAAAAAAAGAAAAAAAGATAAGTTTAATTATTTCAAGTGCTGTGATAAAAGGCTATAAATCTCCACCTCCAACATCCTCACACGCAATATAGCCTACTAGCCGAGACTCTTCTTTATGTGTACAGATGTGACGTAATGACTCAATAAGTCTACTAGCCGAGACTCTTCTTTATGTGTACAGATGTGACGTAATGACTCAATATAGTCTACTAGCCGAGACTCTTCTTTATGTGTACAGATGTGACGTAATGACTCAATATAGTCTACTAGCCGAGACTCTTCTTTATGTGTACAGATGTGACGTAATGACTCAATATAGTCTACTAGCCGAGACTCTTCTTTATGTGTACAGATGTGACGTAATGACTCAATATAGCCTACTAGCCGAGACTCTTCTTTATGTGTACAGATGTGACGTAATGACTCAATATAGTCTACTAGCCGAGACTCTTCTTTATGTGTACAGATGTGACGTAATGACTCAATATAGTCTACTAGCCGAGACTCTTCTTTATGTGTACAGATGTGACGTAATGACTCAATATAGTCTACTAGCCGAGACTCTTCTTTATGTGTACAGATGTGACGTAATGACTCAATATAGTCTACTAGCCGAGACTCTTCTTTATGTGTACAGATGTGACGTAATGACTCAATATAGTCTACTAGCCGAGACTCTTCTTTATGTGTACAGATGTGACGTAATGACTCAATATAGTCTACTAGCCGAGACTCTTCTTTATGTGTACAGATGTGACGTAATGACTCAATATAGTCTACTAGCCGAGACTCTTCTTTATGTGTACAGATGTGACGTAATGACTCAATATAGCCTACTAGCCGAGACTCTTCTTTATGTGTACAGATGTGACGTAATGACTCAATATAGCCTACTAGCCGAGACTCCTCCTTTATGTGTACGGATGTGACGTAATGATGCAAAGACATGCTCGAATTTCCTGCGGAAATCCACCAGTACCACTGGAATTAAAAACATTATTACACGCTTACCGTTTTGAATCGAGCCAAGGCAAGCAGATAGTTTTGAACATTAGCTGGCTATGTACTTGCTCAAAAAAATGTTTGGGATAAACCCCAAAAAGTTACGGACTGCAGCTTTAAACTCATCAGTATATTTTTGTCCATCATTCGGATTAATAGTGGATAAAAGCAGATGACAAATAAGTTATAACTGTAATTAAACTAAACCTCTTCTATTTCTATTATCTGACTCTGTGAGCATTATTGTCCGACTCGAAATGAACACCAATACTGAGAGTTTCTGTTTTGATATTATCATTCCGTGAGATGAGATTGTCCACTCAGCGCGAGCTTGTGAGGCTCCGCCCTCTGGGCCGGCAACAGCAGCTCATTTGCATTTAAAGGCATACACACTAAAATGGTACATTTTACTCAGCCCCAAAAAGTGACAATTTAAACATGCTGTAAAAAAGTATCTGTTGGGTATTTTGAGCTAAAACTTCACATACACACTCTGGGGACATCAGACACTTATTTTACATCTTGTGAAAAGGGGCATAATAGGTGCCCTTTAATATTTAATACACTGAATCTAAACTATAAGCTAGTGTTGAAAAGTTTGGGGTCAGTAAGATTTTATTTTAAAGAAATTAATAGTTTTATTCACCAAGGATGCATTGAATTGATTCAAAGCAACAGTAAAGACATTTATAATGTTACTTTTTGTGTGTTTGTGCCAATCTGCAATCAGCAAGGAAATGCAGAGGGATTGGAGACGTTAATTATCCTTGAGTTAATACATTATGCAGGGAAATATTTCTGCATCAGTTTAGCTTTAGTCTTTAGTCTAGACCTGCAGGATTGGGTGAAGACTCTGTGAGTCTGCCTTTACAGGAACAATGATTTCACAGTCATAAATCATCGCACAACTCAGTGATGTTCGGTAAGTCACAATGTTCAGTATAATAACTAACAGAAATATTCAGCAAAATAATTTTCATTGCTCTCTTCTCCCCATTCACTGTTCATTTTGTACTGCACTTCAGAGCTAAAACAAAGAAATGAAAAAGAAACCTACAAGATCAAAGATTTTGCAGAACCCAGCTGAAAGTTTAATGCTATTGATCAAGGCTTTAGATTTTTGGGTTGATATAGAATAATAATAAAAAATGACCTTATTGCAAGGCTGAAAACTTCAATAGTGTGTGTCAAGTCAGAGTTTCTTTGGTGGGATATTTCTGATGCGAGTCTAAAAAGCCAATAATGACTCAGAAGAGTGCTGCATATCTGACAGGCGTTGATGAGGATAATATGATTTCTATGAGTTGTCAAAAAGCTTTTTGCTTCCAGCTGATGAATTAGAGTTGTTTTGTTTTATTCATTTATCTATTTTACAAATCTATAAGAATGAAGTGAGGATTGGCTGATTATCAAGATAACCAGCAGTGCAGTCTGGGAAACAGTCAGCTCATGGGCAGCCCACAGATGTCACACTGGAGGGGAATTACAAAGTCAATGTAATTTCACAGCATTGAATCAGACTAAACCGAGTCAAGGATTGTAAGGTGTTAGTGAACCAGAGGATGATTACCCTTTGCAGGTTCAGGATTGTCTCATCAAGAGCAACAGTATATGCAAATGTGCACACGGTGCGTGGCAGACTGTCAAAAGAAAGCAACATTTGTTTTCGAGAAACGCACCTCTTCCAGAACAACACTTCCGTAGATAACAGAAATTTGGAGAGAGGTGCAACTCTGAATATATGGAAACGTAGCAAAGTTTACGGAACATTTTAAAATGGGAATAAGTGCAGAACTGAATTATTCAATTTGTTCACAGGCCTGAACGACGTGATGTTTATCCACAGCAGCCTGACAGTAAAACATCATCCTGCAGTCTGGTGAATTCATTACGTACTCCACATTATATTTTTTTTACTAATTCATACATATGAGAATCTGAGATACTATAACACCGTGGTTAAGACAGTGAGAATTTAAAAAGTTGTATTGCATATGATGAAATGAAACTAGGGTGAATACATGCTTTTGATATTCGGCTCCCTCTGGCTCGGATCCTTCCTGCCTGTTTTATCTTCTGCCAGGCAAATATTGTACTGTAGGTCTTGAATGGATTAGAAAAGTAAAAACACAACAAAGCAATAGTAATATTAATGCTGAGCTAAGCAAGAGGAACTAAAAAGCTGAGCTGTTATTTTTTTATTTGTCTCTGACGTAGATATAAGGTGTTTATGTCAGGAGCCTGTATTGACTAAAGTCTTGTTCCATTAAGGTTTATTGAGGAGCTGTGAACATACAGCAACCCAAACATCGATCTTACGGTGACATCTGGCCCCAAACATCTGCAAAGCAACTAGGGGCCAAAATGAATTTAAAGGGTACCTATCATGGAATTTTGAAAATTACCTTTCATGTAGTGTGTAACATAGATCTAAGTGAACAAAAACATCCTGCAAAGTTTTAAATATGAAAGTTCACCGTATACAAAGTTATTATCTCTCAAAAGTAAGAGTCGACTCTGAGTCGTTGATATGAATCGATTGACGAACGATGCATTTTCTCTAACTTTCGTACGTCACTTGTCCAAGTTATTTGAATAAGATACGCCCACTCATTGCATTAGGAGACACCAGGGAAAACATCATGTCGACGAGACGCTGCTGTGTTTTGAAGTGCGACGCAAAAGCAAACTTTTTTCATCTGCCCAGTGAGGAGCATTTGAAGACCGTGGCTACAGTTCATAACTATACCACAGAAGTATTATAGCCCGAACTTGTTCTGTGTTCGCGTCATTTTGAAGATGATTGCTTCACAAACCTAAATGCTATAAGTATGGATTTGCGAGCCGGCTGATACTGAAGGAGGGAGGTTCAGTACCGAGTTTATTTGGATCAGCTTCCTTCTCCGAATCACAATCTGTAAGTAGGCTGTTGCTTTTATGTTTGTATCATGTTCTATAATTATTTTGTGTGTTGTGTACGCACAGGCACAGCGCAGCTTCTAGCAGCTAACTTAGGTCTTCAATGTCAATTGTATTGAAATATGTGAAGTGTTTGTCGTTGTTAATGGAGTTGTCACAGGGCTCTCAAGTGTCACGCATCACGCATTGAGCGTGACAGTCACTCATTTCGGTCTTTTGTCACGCTCTCCGGCCACACATTGTATTTCTCATGCTGAAAAACTATTTGTAATATATTTAATATGCCGCAGTGCCCAAAACTCACTCACTGTGGAACCGGTTTTGTTGTGCAGACCTGGCAACCCTGGTCTCCTCTGGTGTTGTTCGTCTGGTGTTGTTAGCCAATCAGAAAATAGCACTGTTGTATCTGGGTAAGATCTAGCGCAACAACCAATGACACCCCGTCGGCTGGGTGTCTAACATATCACCACAGATTAGCGTCACGCAAAGGCGGGGTTTGGAAAAATGACTCGCTAAACGATTCATATGGGAGTCGGTGAGCAAATCAGGTAAAAATAAATGCATATTATAAGACAACAAAAGTGTTTTTTGTCATTGCATGCTTGTAAAACTGTTGTTGGGGACTCCCAGAACAATATTAGGAACATTTTAAATGCCATAATAGGTACCCTTTAATGAATTAATAAAATAAAAGAAAATAAAAACGAGGTGAAATCACAAAATTGGGGGTGGGAATATACTGGAAATTAAAAAAAGAAGGTTATTCTAGCAGAAACAACAGCATTGCTATATCTAATCCATTTATATATGTAATGTTAGTATATGCAAATTTTACACAAGATTCAACTACATAAGATTAAAATGACTTGAGTTGAAATGACTTGAACAGCTAATTTGTTTGTTAAAAGTTAATTCAAGCTCAGCTGCTCCCTTAAATTAAGTACAGTGTACACACACTGTAAGTTATTGGGGTTATTGATTTCTTTGATTTGGCATCTCTCGTGCTCGCCTTCCCACCTTGGGGTTTTTGTTTGTTTAAATGTTTATGTTTGTTGTTGTCATTCATTGTTTGTACATATTGTAAATATTATTTTCTTCAATCATTTATTATGGCCTTGAGGATTAATAAATCCCTTTGAGCTGAATTTGAAGAGTACGGTTTTCTTTTCTTGCTCTGTCCTGCACTTTGAGGTACACACACACCATTTTTAAAAGTGTTATTCCCTTATTCTCTAGACAACATTAAAAGGGACGTAACACACACACACACACGCACACACGCACACACGCATACGTAATGGTAGTAAAACAGTGAAAGTGAATATTTTTATTTAAAGTATTTGTTTTCTTTTTCCATATATTTTAAAACGTAATTTACCGATTGGTAATTGTAATTGCATTACTCAGAAATAATTAAAATATGCGAATTTGCTCATGAGACATTTCTTATTATTTTCATTATTGTCAAACAGTTTAAACTTTTGTGGAAACTGTGATAATTGTGCATAGGAAAGCAAAAATAGCCAGATTCATTTGAAATGTCTTTACTGTCATGTGCACAGTATGTAACTTGAAAAGCTGCATTAATGTTTGGGTGGTCAAAACTAATGTAATGCAAAGCAATCACCAGCTATGTTTCCATCCAGATTTTTTTTTATCCGATGAGAAAAACATGCCCATAAGCCATGATGGAAACACATTTACCAAATAAATTCCTGACTTTGCACGATGGGACGGCATAACTGAACTAACCAGCAGACCGTTCTCGTTGCCCAGCATCTGAAATGCTGTTTTGGTCTTTCTGAAATGCCTGAGCAAAGTCTGTCGTCAAAGTGGTTTGGTATAATTACCTCCCAGAACCGTCTTACAAACAGCAGGCATCCGCCTCCGAACACAAGAGAACATGGCGAGTTTATTGGGTTTCATCTGCTCTCTCTGAGGTACAAGTCAATTATTATATATGAAAAAAGTCCCACAGTGCCTCTCCTACTGCAGAAACTTACATTTGTCTTAGAAGTGATGATTTTGTTCACTTGCTGGATGGAAACGGTGATTTCTTCATTGAATTAACACTTTTGATGGAAACATAGCTACAGAGACCTGTTTTTCAATCCTACATTTTATTAAGGTTATATTTGTAGGTTTTTTGGGGTGCAGTTAATTGCATGCCTTTAGTGACTTTACAGATTTATCACCGACTGCTGTCATTGAAGACACTGTTAGTTCATCAACCCATCTCCACATCTTTGTGCTGTGACTAATGCATGGTCACGTCTGCATTTCGCCTCTGCCAGCTCATAAACAAGACGACTCGGGGGAAATTACTTTGTCAGTGTCAGGTGTCAGTTTCAGACTGCTTATCCGTTTTCTTATTTCTATAATATTTTTTATTACATCATATGACACATGACAATTTATTCTTCAGCTGCATGTCGAATATTGGGTGATTCATGTCAGATTCAGAAATCAGAATCATGAAAAAAGTGATCCTAAGTTTTACCATAGCATCTGCCTAGTAATACATGAATATACTTTAACTTTCAGAATAGCTGTCATTACAGTATGTGTAATTTTCAATAAACATCATGTAATGAGAGATCAGCGTGAGAGTGAAGACACAATGATCTAGTTTATTAATGAAGCCAGTAGAAGGATGCCTTTAAATTTATATTTTGATAGTAGACATTATACTAAGTAACTTTGCAACTTCAAGTCAACTAGTCATTGGAGTATTAGTAGACTGTCTGTTTAATATCTGCTAACATTGTATATTTCATTTAAACAGTGAAGACTAAACAGTGCTATTTTTAAAAATTACTGTTAGACTTGCCTGAAAAACATTTGTGCTACTGCTTGTATATTTGATTATTTGTTCTTATTTGATCACTTACAGTTTACATCTCTTAACAAAATTTGAAATTTAGTTAGGTTTGTAGTTTTTGGTGTCACAACCTTATTTATTAAGATTAAAAAAAATAAAATTTTGGCAGGGCAAGTAAAAAATTCGAACCAATCCTTAGTGTGAATGTGGTTTGTAAATCACACTATGTAAAAAAAAAACTGCATCACTGCTTAATGTAAAGTTTTATCAAGAATAACAGTGTGTTATACTCCTCGAGCCATAATTGATCCATTCTGAGCATTTACAAAGAGTCACGTTTCGGTTTAAAACAGATTACTGCTCCAGGTTAGGAGAGAAAGATGATTTGTGTTGCTTCACCCTGCAGATACAATACTAGAGCTTCAGCTGAGCAATGGACTGTGTCTCCTTTATTTCATCTGACTTCGCTTGATCGAAATACAGCACTGGAAGCACATACGCTCTCGGAGACGTTGGGGAAAGCTTTAGCTGCATCTGAACAAAAAAAAGCGTTGTGACGTAAGGAAAACACACAGCACGCGGGGCAACAGCTGTCTAACATCTTCCTTCCTTACACAACATGCAATCAATACATCCTCTTATTCACCAAATGCTTGGACGTATGCTGTCAGATCTCACAGGAAAGGGAATATGTATCTATGTTGGCGTATGGGCAGAGAGATTCAATGCTGCGTGGAGAACTGAGCTCACACTGCAGCCCAATCGATGGCACTGAACTTTCAAAGAGAGTGACTCACTGATCCTCCACTAGCTCTGATACAAAAGCAAAGACGTGCAAGATTTATATATAGCCATCTATGTTAAAACGAAAGCTCTGACATCTGCAAAATAGCCCTGGACTCAGTGTTCAGAGCTGGTTTCAGTACAACAGTCATCCATCCTTAGATTCACATTGTCAGATGTCATTTTGAACATTTTGACATGAAAAGAGCGCACGGTCAATGTGCCACTACACAAAGTCAATTCCATGAACGTGTTAATAGATGAATGAATCAGCACATGAATTATGAGAACCCTTTTTCCATCATCGCCAAACCCACCTGAAGCCACAACATTTGTAAGAGCTCTTTCAGCTCTGTTAGAGTTTTTTTTGTTGTTGAAAATTTCAATAGCCTAAATGTTTTATTCATGAAAATAAAATTTCTAACAAATTAGTTAGGTTAATTTTTAATTCATATTTATTAATTTATAAACATCAATTTCATGGTTTTGAAAGAAGTCTCTTATGCTCACAATTAGGTATTGGCTCAAAAATATAGTAAAAACAGTAATACTGTGAAATATTACTACAATTGTGAAAAGTATTACAATTTGAAATGACTGCTTTCTTTTTAAATATATTTTAAAATGCATTTTTTTTCCTGTAATAGTAAAGCTGAATTTTTTTGCATCATTACGCCAGTATTCAGTGTTACAATATTCTTCAGAAATCATAATAATATGCTGATTTGGTGCTCAAGAAACATTAATTATTACTATCAATTTTGAAAACGGCGTTTACATTTTTGTGTAAATCATGATACAATTTTTTCAGGATTGTTTAAAGAATAGAAAGTTCAAAAGAACATTTCAAAAGAATAAATATCTTTATTTTCTCCTTTGGTCTATTTAATGCATCCATGCTAATAACAAAGTATACATTTCTTGAAAAAAAAACAACCTCAAAACCCAAACCTTTTGAACGGCACTAAACATCTGTACAAACTATCGTTAGTTATTTCATGATACCCAATGCATTAACTAATTATGTTTTCGATCCAAGTTGTACAATATTATGATTTCACCACAAATGCATTGTTTTCATCTTTGTAGTTTCCGTCAACAACAATATCCTTTTCCAGACCTCTGAGTGTTGATCAACAGGAACATCCGTGATGCCGCACTGTGTACTTCTGCTCTATAAGACTGACGCACCACACAAACAAGACCTCTGAAGTGTCTCTCTCAATGATGGATCAGCCTGGGGGACCTCAGGGTACGGACAAACATAACAGCAGGACAACATCCTGACGTTCACACACTACCTGTCTGTGGAGCTGACAGTGAGGGGAGCTAAGGGAAGTGTTGAACCATGGACACTTGTCTCCGATCAGAAGAGTGGCTTCTCACGCAGCGGGAAGGGAAGGTGTGCACTGACAGGCCAATGCCTCTGAACAGTCCCCTGAAGCCTAGATGGGACGGATTCCTGCAGAGTTTTTGAGACGCTGCATGGGATTATTTTCTACTGGGGTGACTAATGAGACGTAACGAGAGTACGTTCTGTTCGGTTTGCTGCTGATGGTATCACGGCAAACTGTTCAATGCAAGGCCTAATTTCACAGTCCGCTTCAAAGCAAATGGAACATCTTGACATTTTCAAAGCATGTCAATCAAATGTATCCACCGTATTCCTGACGAGCTTACTGCGTTTTGAATTATGGGCGGCACTTCCGGTTTGGGGAACTTCCATTCAAAAAGACTGAAACGAATAATTTCAAATCATTAGATTGCCTTACAAATAAAGCTGACCTGTCAGTTTGACTGAATGAGCTGTGAGTTTTCCTTCATGATTTATTTTCAGACATCATGAGAATAACGTAACACTTGGTATTTTTAACATGACGTTATAACAAGAACATCTATGGCAAGAGCTCGTTTCAGTCGCTGCTTGCGTTTCCTCGTGATAATTTTCTTTTTTCCCTTTTCATTTTGCTGTAATTGTATGAAAAAACTACAACATATAGCCTAGGTACTGCACATTTGTGGTCTGTTCTCCTGATTTAGTTTACGATATATCCCATTAATAATTCACTGGAATGCACGAAGAATCTCTCATTTTTCTCCTCAATCCTAACGTCTCTTCTTTCCAGGTTTGTTTTCACAATTTATTTTCTGTCAAAATTACGGAAATAACTTTGAAATAGTATCACGCAATGCAAACGCAATTATTAAGGCAACGTGTGTTACATAATATGTATTACTGATATTTAACCCGTCTGTTATTACCGTGGAAAGAATCTCGCTTTTGGGGTTATTTAAGGTCTCTTGTTGAAAGTAAGGTCTCTTGTTGATGCTTTTACACTTTTAAATGTGCTTTTAATGCTCGATGGTTGAAGGGTGAGTACAATAATACCATCTCATTGTACTCTGCGTACAGAAAAAAAACATTTAAAAAAGAAAAACGTATAATTGCGTTCATAAAGCGAGCCTTTCACTGATTGTTTACAGCTTACCGGAAGTTTCACCCATAAATCGCGCAAAGCGTCATGGGGCGTAGGAATAAGGTGGATATATACACACACATGTAGTCATTAAAAAAAACATTTTCATATTGGCTCAGTTATAGCTCTTCAACATCTGTAATCCTCTATAGAGCATGACACAGCAATATTCAGACATTTCCATAATGCACCACAACAGCAAAGATAATGCTTCGGTTGAATTTTATTCCAAATGAAATTTTGCACTAACAGAGCAATTCAAAATCGGAAACCTTTTATCTCCAAAAACGCTACTTTTACAGGGAATTAATTATTTTATTTATTTATTTATTTTTAAATAAACTGCTTTGTCAATGTTGATATTGTGGATTTATATATGGACAGACACTTGCATGTGCCATTATATTATTAAGATTTTACCAACATCAAGTTCAAAGATGTTACAAGGTTTCTGACCAGCGAATTTCTGCGTGTTTTGTCTAATTATATATACAAGTTAGGGGTGCGCGATATATCGGCCACCATATCGGAATCGGTCGATACATTTTAATTTTTAATGTTATCATTATCGGCCAATAAAACAATTTGGCAGATATAAGTCGATAAATAATGGATTATATCCTTCAGCTGAAACACTTCAAATGCGCACTGTTCGCCATGATGGTTTTGAATTGCTTGAAATTTGGTTGGAATAACTTCAAAAAAGGAAAATACAGTCAAGTGCAACATGCACAGCACAAATCTGTCATATACGCAACATTAAATTATAATGAGAACATTATAATTGTGTGCTTGGTACATGGCTTTTAATGGTGAGACTTTTGTTTCTTTAATCAGGCTCAAAAAAATGATTTAAAAATTTGGATTTATCGGCCAATATATCGGTTATCGGTATCGGCCAAAATCTTCATATCGGTGGATCCCTAATACAAGTTATTATAAATCTGAGATTAACAAGTCTAGAGTCCTTTTATTTGCATAGAAGAAGCGCCTTAATCCCTTCCTATATGAAAGTGCGAAGCATGCCAAACATGAAGCCAATAAAGTGAATCAGTCCCAGTCTGTAACTGACAGTCGGTAGAAGCCTGAGGTCAGTCGGCTGATGGCGAGGTAGAGAGAAAGAGAAAGCAGCAGAGAAGCATCAACACTTCATCACATGTTGCTGGCTGTGCAGCCCATTATAATGGTGGCACTGTGAAAAGGTCACTCTGATCGTTCGGATCCCCATCCTCATTCCCCCACAATCTCTTGCTCTCTATCAATTTCTCACTATGAGGATCATTTGCATGCCAAAGGATACAAAAACCTCTTCCTTTCCCAGCCGATCGTTATGAAAGCCCTAATCACAGGCTTGCAGATGCTCTACTCACTTAATACGTCTCCATATCGACCTGGAGGAAAGCACAGGCGTGAGGGTGAGATAATCCTCTTTATGTACGTGTAGTCTGAAGGGGTCTGGTGAAAGAGTTCAATGCCCAACACAGCATCAGAGAGCAAGAATGATCAGAGAGGCCTTATACCAGTGGATTTCAAAGTCTGTGAGTTTACGTGAGAAGTGTACAGTAAGTTTCTTGTTCTTATATGCCGTTAAATTCACTGTTTTTGCATTAATAATCAATGTGCAAGATTTGAATGGTAGAGGAGAAGATGCCTTAAATTACTTTTTTTAAATTATAAATTTATGTTTTGTTTTGTACATGTATCCCACACATATGTGATATTTTTATTTTATAAAGAAAAATCTGTCTAAAGGAACAGAATTTACAGCAACTTAAGTTTTCACTGAAGAGTATGACTCAGAAAGACAGAAAGACAGAAAACAGAAAGATTAAAACAGAAAGAACATGCACAAACATTGTTTTCGTCCAAAAAAGCTGCTTTTGTTATTCAACAAAGGGTGCCAAACCTTAACAAAAAGTTACTTTTTTCCTATAGTAAAAAAAACAAACAAACATAACTCAAAAAACAATGAAAATCATACCGAGATTTACTCACCATCAAGCCATCCAAGGTGTATATGACTATCTTCTTTCAGAATAACACAATCAGAGTTATATTGAAAAAAAATCCTGGCTCTTCTAATCTTTGTAATGGTAGTGAATGGGGGCCAAGATTTTGAAGCCCAAAAAAATGCATCCATCCATTATAAAAAATAATCCATACGGCTCCAGGGGGTTAGGACTTCTGAAGTGAAGCGATAGGTCTTTGTAAGAATAATATCCATATAGCTATAATAACTAGCTTCAAAATATAGGTCCCCTTTAAGTCGGCAATTTTTTTTAAAAACAATACAGAAAAAAAAAAAAAACCCAAAACAAAACTTGTTTCAAAAGAGGATGTGACTAAAAAACAAGAACCACTGACATATTCCAAATAACCATTGACTTCTCTCACTTTTAGATAATGCCACCTTCAAACTCTAATCTGTAAAATGTAAAGGTGACAACATTCACTTTGATGAGCTGGATAAGTATGATGGACACGTTTGTTTGTTCCAGGCCGAGGCTTAAAGGGAGGGAGGAGGTTAGATGAGGACTCTTCGCCGTTACAGCAGAAGACTCAGTTTGATCCATCAATACATGCAGACGATTCTCTTACACCTGCTCCTCCTCTATCTCTATCCGAGTGTCTCTCTCGCTCCAGGTCTTGAAGGATTAATCACTAGCCAAAAAACCCAGTTAGCCTAATTCCATAAAATACAAGCAATTAGGCATGTGGTGTCACTGTGATGAATTCACCATTTATTTCCTGCTCTCCTTGCAGCAGTTTAAGGTTCATAGACACACAGTTTAGATTAATTTTGGATTAATCTGTAAAGTGAATAAATAATTTTCATTCACTTCCATTTTCATGCAGAGAGTCTTTTTCATATTTTCTAATCAAATGCAGTCCTCTGAAGCCTTGTGACGCATGTAACTGTATTAAGTTGGTTTTTCTTGACTTTCTTGCCTGAATGAGTCAGCATTTCGAGTCTTAATGGGACATGCCATTCATGAACAAATCTGCTGACCAACAAGACTGAATGAAAGGGGACATGTTGTGTGCATCTCAATAAGCTTCTTAGCTTCTGTGGTCGTGAACCAGTATATCGTGTACACAAATTCGGGCACTTGTAAGGACAGTAAGGAGCCTGGCTCACTACATATTGGGACACTAACGTCCTCATTGTAGAATATCACTACTGGTATTTATGAACAACAGCAGGCTTTTTATCTTTCTGACATTATTTTAAAATTTGTTTTAAATTACATTATGATAAAGACTTTGCTTGTAAAATATACATGCAACATTTCAGCCGTAAATAAACGATAAATGTTAGCTATAGATTATGTTCATTACCAATCTAGTGTGTCATTATGTATCGTGAGTTGGCTCACATGATTCGTGTTTCAAGCTTCAGAACTTCAGTTATGGGAACATCGATGCTCCCTGGTTTTCACAGTGCATTATGGGACTTTTTAGGGAGCGAACACTGGCATGATTTTGTGATTGAGACAGCCCGTCTCAAAAATGGCCGACTCGAGGATCAGTGACCTGACTACTGAATTAGGGATCTGATGGAGACGCTCACGAGACGCACCAGTTCAGCATTTAAATCAATCAAAATGAACAAGATGAAGGAAAAAGATAGTTGCTGCTTCCAAAATGAGAATACTTCCCAACTATATAGTGTGCAAAAAACAGTACGCCAAAAGAGTTGTATGTCTGAATACATGCATTTCAAAAACAGTAGGCGAAATGTACCCGAATGACCTACTACTACACCGAGATTCTGAAGTGAACTAACCCTTTAAAGATAAAACTTGATATGTACATATAACCCAGTGCATATAATTTATAATCAATCAGCAATGCTCAGTACTTGGGTTTATGGCATTCCTTTCTGTATGTTTTGCAGTAAGCTGGCATGGCCTGCACATGGTGCGTAATGATGGCTGATGTGTGAGGGGAATGTGTGCACTATTGTTCTGCTTTGGAGGTGAAGAGTGAATGTGGCTTTATCCAGAGCAGATTCCTGAGGCACACATCTGTGTGGCTGTCCTGCTGTTACCATAGTGACACACAAAACGCTGGTCCCTCAGTCAGCGTGCATCATTCTCCTCTCTCTGGGAGAGATATGCAGCCATCGAAGGGATTAGTTTTATCAGAGCATCCATAAAATGTGCTTTATCTAATCTCTCGACACCACTGCCGCACAAAAAAGGTACGAACACGGGCAAATAAAGCCAACTCACAAAATGGCCGCTAGCTAAAATTCCAGCGTGACTCTCCAGCCGCTGCAATGGACAACCTTCAATAAAAGGAAGTTACCTTTGTAATCGAATGTTTTTATGATTAAAACACTCTTTCAAAAGTGAAAGGGCAAAGTGTTCTCAGAAAGAGTCGATGTAGCCTTTGAGTCTGTATTACAAACTGATGAGCTGCGCAAAGGGCACGCTACAAACAGACTGACACGGCTTCAGTGACTTGGCAGACAGCCTGTTTTGGGGCATTGGATTGTATTTGTGTATCCCGTTTTTAGAGTTTTAAAAGGAATGAATGTCTTTTTACTTACTAGACTTAAGTAAAAGCTGATTACACTGTAAATATACCTCTTTATGAGCTGAAATAAAGTGTGGGATAGCATTACTGAGAGGAACACTACAGCGTAAAGTGCTTGCCAAACTTTCAGCCAACAGTGAATTTACTGTTTAAGTCTTCGTACTTCTACGTACTTCAGATACGTTGGTGGACACAATGCAGTCTTTTTTGTCAAGACTAGGCTAGTCTGGCCAAGTTGCTTCTAGCCAATAAGCTGACACGTGAAGTAACCGATCAGTTTTACTTCCGGTTCAGGGGTTTAAATAGTTGATTCCACAATGGGCCAGTTGTTCAAAGGTAAGCTGATCGGATTTTGGTTATCGGATTGGATCAAATCTTGAAAATGGGTTGTTCAAAAGGGAAAGAAGGAATCTGAAATCAGATTAGATCAGGGAATCCAATCCTAGTTTTAATCTGGATCAAACCTTCAGTTTGTGTTGTTCAAAACTTGTCAGAGGGATTTAGATAATTTTGATCCAAAAAAACAGGATTATCCTGATCCCAACAGGGGGTAGGATTTCAAGGTGGATTTCAGGAAGAAAATGTAGTAAAACTTTAAAATTGGTCAAATAATACATTTGTATAATTTAGTAGTGTATATACTTTTATTTATATTTTGCACTTGACTTGTGTAACCGTTGTTTGTAACAGTGATAAAGTAGACATAGGCTAACAATTAAGCTATTCAGTATAGTAAAGTAAAAATAAAATAAAAATGATCTTGTCCCCATGAAATAATCCCCCAAACAGATTTCAATAACAAACAAAAATAATATATTCATTTTTCGGTCATTCATCACCGTATATTAACGTTTTCAAAATGTCCACAATGTATTTGTTGTTTATTTTGTTGTGGTTCAGATGGGTCATAAAATAAATTATGATTAGAAGTGGATGTTTATGTTATTTTTGTGTTTTGTCTCAAAATAAGAAACACAGTGACCCATGTTGGCTCTTCTACCTGTTCTTTACATAGCTGGTAGCCCACATTGTGATATGTTGTCCCATTTAGAGCACTGGTAATCTGGATTTGGTAATCTTGAAAACTGTGCATCTGGATCAGGGTGATCCAGTCCAATGTTGCTTTGAAAAACCGGCATAAAAGTAAGACGGATTACCTGATCCTGGATAGGAAAAAATGGGATTTTCATATCCGGATCATTTTGATCCAGATTAAATGTTTTGAACAACTGGCCCACAATGATTAGAAAATCATATAATTCAGTTTAAATCGGCTATATAGATAACACTGATGAAATTATCAAAAATGTGTTTAGATGTTATGTTTCTGTCCATCGAAAAGCATCCATTCAGCAAGAAACGATAACCATAAAGATAATTATAATGATAACTACTGTATATTAGCATCTACAACGATTGGCAATAACGTTCTGTGGCCGGATTCACAATGTTTTTTTTTTAAAAGTGCAGATGCTTCTTAAGATAAACTGTAAGACGTTCGTAAGAACATTTTTAAGGGCAATTCTTGAATCTCTAATATATTTTTAACAATCTGATTTTTTCTTAATTAGAAAATGGCACACTTTGATGTTATCTATGGAAGCTTGTTTTCAACAGATAAAAAAAAATTAATTGCGAGTTTACACAATGTTTATAATTACCACATAATTCAGACTTTTTCTCTAGCAATTGCGAATTTACAGTTGTAATCAAAATTATTCAACCCTCATTGCAAATTAAGCTTATTGGCAACATTTACAGAATTTCAACTGTTCGCAGTGAACAAATCAAACAAAAGTCACTGAAATTTAAAATGTATGAATAGTAATTGAAAAAGTGGTTTCCCTAAATTTAACTGAAAATACAACTTTTAAAGGGGTCATCGGATGCCCATTTTCCACAAGTTGGTATGATTCTTTAGGGTCTTCGTGTAAAGTTTGTAACATTCTTTGGTTTAAATTCCTCAATGGTTGTGTAAAACAACACCCATTTTACCTCCTCAAAAACAGCTGTGTTCACAGTGACCTGTTTTGGTGCATGTTTCTTTAAATGATAATGAGCAACTGCTCACCCCACTCCTCTCTTCCATGGGGGGTGTCGACAAGACACGTAAAGTGCTGCCACGGCAACCTGCTTGGCAGAAAGTACACAAATGGCTGAGGGCGGAAATATGCTAATACGGGACAGTCCGTCAGCGGTCGTGGGCGGAGCATGAGCAATATGACATCATATTGCTCAGAAAATCCAAACGGCTTGATTATTGAGATTAAGGCTTTTTGAGGATAAAAAAAAGGAGTGAATGGATTTTTTTTCATTTTATGGTGGTTGTGTCCACACCAAGCGGCAACATTCTAATCTGATAAATGAAGCCTACGCGGAAGTGTGAAAAACTGCAATACATGTAAAATCCGCTAGGGGCAGGTCCCAAAAGGGAGCAAATGTCCATAGACCCCATGTTAAAATGTCCGATTTCACAGCATAAATTCATGTTTTTACAGGTTGGTCCCATGGACTTTTATTGTATTTCTCGATAGGTTCCGAGTGCCTGACAACTGTGAGGGGGGTGAATTATTTTCTAACTCGTTAGTTTAGATCGTATTTAGATATAAAATGTATGACAAATAAGGGCGTGGTTAACTTTGATTGACAGCTGATAATAGGCTGCGCCGAGTGGAATTCCTGAAATTTGACGTCTCGGCCATGATCTGACACAACGCATCATACCACCTCTGTATTCTTTCTGAACATTTGTATTGAAATATCGTACATAAAATGGGTTGCTCTGATTAACTGCACTAACCGACACTGTAGGAGGACTTCGCTCCATTTTTTCCGGTAAGTGACATTCCACTACTATTTCACGTAGTTAGCAGTATTTAGCATCTATTTTTCTGGGCAGTGGCACTGCAACAGTTAGCATTAAATCGCCTCAGAGAGAGGCGCGATCAAACTGTGTGTGTGAGAGAGAGACGCAGACGCGATCGAACTGTGTGTGTGTGACGCGGGCGCGATCGAACAGTGGAAACAAAAACATACTCCGCCATTTTGTTCATACAGGACATCATTCAATCTGTAAAGTGTTTACTTATATTTGTGTGTACACTCGCAATAGTAACGTTACAGATAGCTGAGGCTGCTTGACTGAACAGGCGCGTCCACCGGCCGGCTCAGTCTCATATATGGATTGGCCAGAAGGTGGGCGGGGTTAGGCTTTCCCAAGATTTTCAAAGATGGCGCCGCCAATACCCCCCATAAACGGCTTCAAAACCGTTATTCAGAAAGTCTATGGGTGACGTCACAGACGCTTTGTCCATATTTTTTACAGTCTATGGTCCACACACTGCAAAGACATTTATATGCATATAAAAGTGGATTGTGCATCCGATGACCCCTTTTAATGACCCCTTTCTGCAGTCTCAAAATTATTCACCCCCTTCATGGCAAGTATCTTAAGTACCATTTTGCTGTTAAGATGAAGTGCCTTTGGGTAATATCTGGCCTTCGATCGAGGCGTTTTAGGCATGTCTGGAACAGTGTATCTAACTATGATAGATAAAATAAATATTTTTGTTGGAGACTATGAGCTTTGTGACTTTGCAGATCGTATACATGCACTAACAGATACGTTACACACTAAAGGAAAAGGAATACATTAAAAAGCACCGCTTTAAACATTTCACCTTTGGGGATGTACAGTGCACACAGCAGTTCTGTTGTCTGTCGCTTTATATGGTCAAGCTTTTTAAAGTTAGGAGGATTCTGATTCTGACTATATAGCTATCCACTATAGCTGTGGATTGAACTTCCTTATAGTATTATATAATTAGAACAATTATTAAAACTAGTTACACTTACTGTATCGTTATAGTTGTCGTCCTTAAACTCATGAAACAAAGTGGAAGTGCCTCACACAAACTTTTAAAGATTTGATGCGACTAACATGAAAAAACTTTTCCCCCATATGTTATGTAAAACCAGTTTAATTGGAATTGCTGATTCTAAGCTAGTTCCATTTTGTACAATATCCATCAGGCAGCCAGAACGGTCTGTGGGCGGTCTGTGGGACACAATAAGGCAAACCGGTCCTTAAGGGGGGAAAATTTCTATTATTTATGTCATTTGTACTATTTATTATATTCTGTGTAGAAGTAGAAAAGAAGCGCACCATTAATGAGAGGCCTAGTCATTAGATGTTTGAGGATATTTTAGGTGTCGGACTCCACACAATCCCATTAGCTTTGCTGAAACACGACAATATAAAACAGAACAGAACAAAATCAAATGTATTTTTAGTGTAGCAAACCTTTTCATTATGAATAATACACATGTATGATGAGCCACAACAAACAGCCCTTAAAAATGATTAGCATGCTAATTTTACCAAATGCAGGTTTATATAAAGCGGTTACAATACAGTATGTAAAAAACCTCCTTTTCACCGGATTTGGCAGAGCATGTTTAGCTCTGCTTATGCTTTACGTGATGACTCGTACATACAATACTCCTACTGATAAATGTTCCTATCATTGAGATACATTATCTCTGCTTGGTACCTTCCACTTAATGAGTAGCCATAAAATCTTAACATCTGAGAGAAAGTTGGACGAGTGCAGATTAAGTGTGTGAGTCATCTATAGGGATGCATTTCCTGGCTGTAGGATCCTGACAGATGCATTCAAAGACCATGAAGCTAGATGCTTTTCCTAAAGGGAGTGTGTCATTGGCTTTTCAGCTAAATGTTAACCAAGTGTCATCTCACAAGAAAATGTAATATACAAATATTATATTCGCTTAGTGCTCTCTCTACTTTGGATTTAGTAGTCCAAAGTTTATGGACTACTACAGGCCCAAGGCATTCCTGAAAAAAAAAAACCCGTTTATAATCCTACTGTGCTACGGTAGCATTGCCACCTACTAAGGTAATCTGAAATGGCTTTGCTATTAAAAAATAAAACCACCCAGAGGGGCTTGAAGATTTTCACAGTACTTGAAATGTAGTCAGCTGATGTTCTTTTTAAAGGCCTCACATTATAATTTATCAGTTAAGTTTTTCTCCCTGAGGTCCACTTATAATTTCAAATCAAGGTTTTTATATCAGAAACATTCCCATTTTCAGCCCAGTCTCATGAAAAGTGCCTGTGGCGACATTTCTGCAAAATATTACCTTAATGCTCGTTTCATGGCACTTTCAATGTGAAATGTCCAGTTAGTAGCCCTAAAAACAAGATTTTAAAAAATATAAATTTTTATTATGTTGGTTGTAGTACGTATCACGGCAGTTCAGAAATGAAATGTCCAGTGAGCGGCGCTATTATTAACGCTTTATTGCCGGGGTGTCCAATCCTGCTCCTGGAGGGCCAACCTCCTGCAGAATTGAGCTCATAACACACTTGCCTGGAAGTTTCTAGTGAGAGTGAAGAATTGATAAGCTGGTTTTAGGCTTGGAGTTAAACTCTGCAGGACAATGGCCCTCCAGGAGCAGGTTCGGACGGCCCTGCTCTAGTGTGTTTGAAAATAAAGTACATCCACAAAACCCAACCGAAAGGGTTAACAGAAGAAATGAGAGATAAAAATGCGTTTGCTGAAGCAACCATGCCATTTCATCTTGCTTATCTTAATTCATGCCGAGACTCTGTATTTATTGCTGTAGGTCTATTTGAACTAACAATGCATTAAATCAAACTCACCTACTGGGAAAAAAAGGAAAAACTACTCTAAGATGCTTGCTTGTGTCCCTGAAAGGAAACAATAAGTAAATTGTTGGTTAATATTTCAGCACTGTTTACTTGATTTAACCCTTTATGGTATGGAGTTGCCATATGACAACAATTCATTTCAACTTATTTCCTTGTTATTCATAAAATAAATTTTTTTGAGTGACACCCAGCCGACGAGGTGTCATTGGTTGTTGCGTTAAATCTTACCTAGATACAATAGTGCTATTTTCTGATTGGCTAACACCACCAGACGAACAACACCAGAGGAGACGCGCTTGATTCCTGCCGGTTCCACAGTGAGAGCAGCATATTAAATATATGACAAATAGTTTTTCAGCGTGAGAAATATAATGTGTGGCGGGAGAGCGTGACAAAAGACCGAAATGAGTGACTGTCACACTCAATGCGTAACACTTGAGAGCCCTGTGGCTTTGCTATGTGGGGATAAATGTGCTGGTTACGTTCGTGAGACAGCTGATTAGTACTCATGTCATTGACCGTAAAACAGTTACGGGAATCACCAACCCGTCGATCACGGTCGACAAGTCGATCTTGGAAGCATTTTAAGTCGATCGCGAAGAGTTCATCAGAAATCAGAGAAATAAAATCAGAGAAAAAAAGCCTATTGTGTGTAATAAATGGTGTCTAGGGGATGCGGAGGCGCGCGCGCTGTTACAATCACGTCATTTTTGCCGCGCGCACCTTTGGGCTCATGCGGACGCGTCGAGTTTAAACAAGGCTTTGCGCTATAACCAGCTCAGCCACAGTAACAGCTCATATTAGCCAGCTAAACTTTTACTACCCTGTTAGAAAAAATATATAGTTGCATAGTTTCATGTGGTTCTTCTCCCTCGCTGTATTATGGGTTTGCTATGTGGGGAGAAATGTGCTGGTTACGTTCGTGAGACAATCAGCTGATTACTATTATTATATTATGTATTAAGACCCTTGATCCTTACCTGACTATGGCTTTGTAAACTTTATCCATGATGTGGTTTATAATGGACTGTGGTACAGAAACTTGGCTTACTCTGGCTATTCTCTGCTGTCTCAGACGACGATGTTTGTCCCGTTTTAGCCACCGTAGCTTCTTCGAAAGGGAGGGGTGAGCAGTGGGCTGAGCCCTTAGTGCAAACTCGCAACCGAACCGCTAGATGCCGCTAAAAATCACACACTGCACCTTTAATGTAGCCAATTATGTGCTGTTCAAATGACATTGGAAAGCAAAACCATGTACAAAACGAAGTGTAGAATTCATTAACTTGTGCTGAATTATTTACTAGATTTACAAGTTGTACAACTTTCCTCTGAAATGCAAAGAGCAAAGTTCATGGCAGCATTTCAAGCTTTAGAAGCTCCTGGAGCTGATGTGATTGAAACTGCTGCTCTTTGATTTCACATGAAGTTCATATATCACCCTTCATGTTCCTAAAGGAGTGATGAAGGAGATTCAAATGTGAAGAGTGTAATGTCACTGGTATAAAGTGACAGAGGTGAATTTCTATACAGTAACAAGACAGCACATACCTCAGGAGTCAAAGGACAAGGCCGGGCAATGAAACCGTCACAGACCTTTGTCTTTGGACGCCTCTCACTGCATCAGAACAAATAAAGCCAGCCAGCCAGCCAACCCACGCAGAGTCGCGCCGTCTCTAAACAATCTCTGCTTCGAACTGAATGAGCGCTGAAAGAATTGCTGTCTCTTTTCAAAAGATGCTGATTTCATAGATTCATTACATGATTGGCTTTCTGTGGGGGCTGTTTTTCTGCGCTTGATTGAAAAACCATTCACCTGCCACAATGGACAACATCTCTTCATTATTTCTCAGTACCGCACTGACAACCTTGGGAATTGTATGAGTGAAAAACAGCCTTCTAAGCAACAGACTTCTGGTAAAATTGGCCCGAGTTTATGGATGTGACAAAATGGACGTGACTCAAAAAAAAAGTGTAATATTAAGTTACACAGTTGCACTTGAAGCCTAATTTAATAAGTGTGTTCCATATACTTCCCTAAGTTTTTTCAATACTTCTCGCTTTGTGGGAGTGATGGTAAAATTGACATCAATCTCTCTCTATTTTTTTCCTTTTTGAAAGTTGTGAAAACACTGTTGAGTTTTTCTTTTGCTATTTGAGCAAATGGGAACACAAAATATTTATTTAATGTAGTCTCTCTTTCACCACTATAGAAGTTTGCCCAACTATGACGACTTCTGAGAAACACGGAAATGTGGAAAGTGTCAATACCTTTGTGTTGCTGGACACCCCCACGTCACTTCAGCAATAGTCACTGTAAGGTCATGTTGTTCCCCAATTGAGATTCATTAAAAAATCCAAACAGATGAAAACGTTTCAGTTTTTACAGAATGTGAATCAGCTTCACATACACGTGTCAAAAATTACAGGTTAGAAAAAAAATAGAAAGATGAATGTGGATATAACAGTTTTATGAGTCATTGCTGTTGCTACATTGCACGGATGCTATAATGGACAGTGATGTGTGTGTGTAATGGTGTGTGACACTTTACAGTACACTTACAGTACAGTGTGACACATTAAAATGTTTTTATTTTTAAGCAGACGCAATGAATTCATTTATTAGAGATCCAAAACGGATTTTTCTCGGCTGAAGCAGTGTTGTTATTGTTAACTAAATGTAAAACTATTAAAAATCGTTTTTGGTAATTCAAATAAAGTTGAAATAAAACAAAATGTAAATGTTAGATGAAACTGTTTAACTTAAAATAAACTAAAAATGAAAAATAAAATAAAAGCTAATTAAAAATACTAGGCAAGTCACCTTTAACTTATTTAACACTGTATACAATACAGAGTTTCAAAAGCAGCTTTACAAGGAAAAACAGTAAAAGAACGATTCAATGATGCTAACATAAGTAAATATTGCTTAATATTAACCCCCGGTTTCACAGACATGGTCTAAGTCCCTGACTAAAAATGCATGTTTGAGCTGTCTTAACTGAAAGCAACTTCTCGACATATCTTAAAACATGTCAGTGCCATTGTTTTGTCTCAAGTTGCACACCAGTAATGTTTTTTAAGGCATGTTTATGAAAGCTACTTTCCAGTTCCTTTCTGGCCAAATGGCCTTTAATTCCAGGCTGTATCACAAATCAGATTGAGGATTGGTATCATTCGAAATATTCATCCTTCTGCTTGAAGATTACCTGATAAATACTACTATAGTATATAAGTAATACTAACATTGTGCTGCCCAAATGGCAACCCTACCGACACTGCAATTTACACAGAACACATTTTTGCTTTTAAAACTTCTAACAACATCACGTTATTCAAAGTTTCTAGAACACTGTATTATACGAGAGACATGGCAAAAGACATGTCAGTCTAGCACATTTACATAGAAAACAATGGAAAAGTGGCGCAATGGAATGAAAAAAAAAAAACGTGTTCTGTGTGAACCTGCCCATAGAGGCACATAATAAAGGTAAAATATCACAAAAATCACAGCAGTATCTATTGTGACAAAAAGTAAAAAGCTCCAGAGGAGCGTGTAAACACGGTAAATTATCACAGCGAGCCAATGTTTTCATTTCAGTCGCATTTCGGGGTCAAAGTGAGAGGCGAGTCTGAAGTGGGGCGGCCTGATGAGAGAGATCGGGTGAACTGATTAGCTCGAGCGCTCTGTTTCCCAACCCTCCATCACAGGCAAATCAGTGTGACTGAGCTCTCCGTCCAAAAACCTGACGGCCTGAACACTTCGGTTAATTCTGATCCGAGCGCTGCTGGCAGGGCTGAGAGGGGACAGCAGGAGTGGCCGGTTACCGGAGCAATGGGCCCGATCTGGAGTGGCTTTCTCATGAATTGTACCTTTGAGGACATCACAGCAAGCAAAGTGTGTAGAAACAGAAGGGAGAAAGTGGAGAGGTGATTACAGACGGCCTTTGTCTTTTAATTAATTTAAATATCCGTGTTATTTACTTTATCGGCTAGTGGCTACTTGGAGGACCATCTGTGACCCTCCATCCCCTGTAATGAGATATCGTTTCCTTTTACCGGCAAGGAGGAAAATTATTACTCAGACTAATTACTCTAGCAATTGGGTCAGCCAATTGTTACTTTTATTGAAGATGGGTTTTAAAAAAATATCTGGGGTATTTTTGCAACGCTGGATTTTAAAGCTCAGAATCTGTCACGGGGAGCAACATCCCCCCCCCCCCCTCCCATCCCCCAATAAGTCAATAACTCCTGGGGCCCATTATAAAAAGTAAAAGAACAGGTGACAGGAATTCAGAACAGCTATTGACTAAAGGTCAGCACAGTCAGCAGGAACAACATTCGACAGACCGATTTCATGAAACATCATGAATTCAGACAAACTAACAACTCTTTCAAATACACACTAATTTTACTCTCTCACTGCAGAACTTCATTTTGATAAATTATTGTTCGTCTTTGGAATAATGTCCACTGATGAATTGTTAAAGGTCCCCTGACATGGGGTTATTTTATTATTTTATAATGTTTCCTGGGTTGCCCTTATAATGTTAGTATGTTTTTTAGATCAAAAATAGTCATAATTTAGAAATAAAGGCATTTTACCTAGCCTGATTTTAACCTCTGATTTTAACACTCTGTTTGCTGTGGGATTCAGTGTAACCGCCCACTCCTGTGATTGGCTGACATGCGTGCATATGAAATAGCTACATATTACATGTGAAAGTCTCTTGAATACCTTTACTACTGCTATTATACGTTTTTACTATTACAGCTTTTGAGATTAACGAATCGTGAGAAGTTTTTAAAGTATTTAGATCTATTTCCATCACATAAAATGTTGCTGTGATGAGCATTGAGCAGATGACAGTGTGTTGATCGCGAGACAACGCAGTTTCTGCACTCTCTCTAATGCTTTCACCAATGCAAACGCGATGATGTACATACAGTAAGAGCTTTGTTGTGCAGTGTAACGTCATTGATTTCATAACGAGTTGTCGAGATAAACTCGCGCTGTGTGAAAAATTGTTCTTTGATCGATTTCTGTATATAATTTGTTCACAATTTAAATGAAGATTATTTTCATCCTACTAAAAGAAACGATGTGAAGGTGATATTTTAGTCACTGGCTTGACTTACTGATGCATTAACAGTATTGAACGATTTTGAGAGAAAGATTACCTGTCTGAACTTGAACTTGAATTGGTAGCTCGATCGATTTATTTTCAGATGTTCATCGAGGTATTGGCCCAAGTTGAGGAAACAGTCGTCGGTGAAATGTTTGGACCATCCAAAACTTTGGGAAGTTGTGTCGCCGCATTTCCAGAGAAAATAAAATTAACCCATTGTTTCTTCAGAGGCTCGGATGAAGGAACTAAAATATACTTTTGTACATACGAACACTGATCAACTGCCATGCTTCGCTCGTTTGCAAGCCATTATATCTCTCTATTCAACTTTTGTGCTTCGATCGGTCACACGCCATGATATCTCTCGAGGATAAACTAAAATCGCACGCGCGCGTTCATACTTCCTAGCTCGTTTTCTCATGGGCGGGTCAAGTTCTCTGGACGGGCAAAGCAGAGAAGGGGGATGTAACCTTTCCCCCGTATGACGTCATACGGGGAGATTCAAGATCTGAGATCTCATTTTCTCACAGGCAGAGAAAGATAGCCAAAACTCGGTTTACACCGACTGAAATTTCTAGACACGAGGGGACTAAATACAGGCTAGGGGAACTAATATTAATGTTAAAAAACCTCAGAAAGTGAAAATTTCATGTCAGGGGACCTTTAAATTTCCCCCATTATGCTATATTAAAAGGGACCTAATTTTGTTTTGAAGGTCTCCTACAGTGGAATTACATGCATCCAAGGTCAAAAAACGACATTCTCATAACATACATTGCAGCATCATCTCTTTTCTGTCTGAATGGTTCGATAACGGATTTGTTCTCATTAAAACCCTCCTTTCTGAGACGAGAGGCTACTCTGCTCTGATTGGTTAGATGGCTCAGTCTGTTTGTGAGTGAAAAGTCATGTTCACTGAAAGGTTCTTTGAAGGACCAAAAAATGGTTCTTTATGGCATTGTTGAAAAAAAAAAACCTTTTGAAACCTTTATTTTTGAGAGCGTAGAGGATAGTGAACGATTCAGACACTGTCAATGTGCTTTCAAATAGGCAGAATAAAGTCTGATTTTGTGTCAGTGTTACGTGAACCACTGCAGTGCACACATTGTGTGTTCTGGTCTACAGACATGACAGCATAGAGCAGATTTTATGAGCAAGTCAGCACAAACCACAAAACATATCCGATCCATTAAATTCTCCACCAAATGTATTTTAAAGTGCTATGGAGGAGATCAAACAGAGCAAATGATTAAACAGCCTCATCTTTATAAACCGCACTGACACAAGCTGTCAAATGCGGCTTTGACGTAAACAAAACATTATTGGCTTTTTAAAAAAGGGGATGATGCTGAGTAATGCAATGAAATTTCAAAGGCGCTTCCGTGGGTCTAAGGACAGGAACACTCAGGGTACGATATTGTATTCATGTTACACAGTAGAGAATCAAATCACAGCTCAAAACAACAATCTCACATCAGAGACATCTTTTCGAAAACTAAGGCTTCTTTTCCTCTGACTATTCCCTAATTCCTTGTCATAAAGAAAGAACTAACAGAAGTGTTCATCAAACAGCTAATCTGATTGTTTCCTAAAGCTCAGAAGTTTGGAAAGCTTTAATCTCCTCAACAAGGTCTCAGGCAGGATTTACTGGCTCCTGGAAGCACCCCACCTGGCCCTGTGATGTTGTTTGATTCCTGGGTTCAACAACCCGGGCAAGAACACTTAAGCCAGACTCACTCATGGGACACACTGCAAACATACCTGGGCATCTGAGGAAGATCTGAGGCTCTTCATAGGCAATGTAATACGATATTCTTCTTCTTCTTCTTCTGTTAATTTTTTGGCAGTTTACAGTCAAAGTGTATTACCGCCATCTACTGGGCTGAGATGCAATCAATGAATGTCATTCACACAAAAAAAAAAAAAAAAAAAAAAAAAAAAATTCAAATCCTATTTGCTAGTTTTGTTTCTTTAATAAATGTTATCATAGCATTAGTGATGTAATACGATATTAAACAACAGGAAGACATTTAACATGAAAGACCGATTGTAACACAGACATGACAGTCATTTCAATCAATCAATCAATCAATCCAACAGCTGCTCCCTAGTTTGGAAAGCATGTGATTTGCGGCTTAATTGCAAAGTTTAACAGTAATAGAGTGAAAGTTTATCATTTGCATGTGTTTTTCAGTCCTGTCAGTTTAAAGCACAAGGCGACTGGAACTCGTGTGCTGTTTTCTACACACACAGAGCACGCAGACAGCACGTGAACACTGAATTCAGTTCTGTCTTTTCTTTTGAACAGACACATACACGCAAAATTAAGTCAAAATGCCCATCTCGCAAACACAGTCGGTTCTGTTTTGCAAACAGAGAAAGAAAACATATGCGTATCATTATATTGGATCCGTGCATTCGTTTTAAAGTGACAGCAGCCTAATATACCCACAGCTTTTTGTCTCACCGATGTTAATCAAACAACAAAAGAGAAAATCACTTTTGTAGCTTTTTTAAAGGTAAATTGTATTAATTATACTAATTACATTTAATTTATGCAATGTTATTTTACATTTGATTATTCAACATACCCGAATACAGTTAGATTATCTATGCTTTGTTTATTTTCTATGCAGATTCACTTCCTACAAAATCACCCTAATCTTCCAAGAATGATTAATTCTTTACAAATAGAGCTATTCATATCATGTAGTGAAATTGTTTTAATTTCGCAATATATAATCGCAGAAAAACAAAATAGCGCAATGTCAGTTTTTTCCAATATCGTGCAGCCCTTCAGCAGGGAGTAAAATATGTACAAAGAAAGCGACAAATAAACATGCATGCATGAGGAAAAGTGCGGGACGTGCTCGCGCTGAGGGGCTCAGACCTGAATCATGTGCATCAGACAGCATGCGATCGCAACTTCAGTTCTCTTTCACGGATTATTGTGCTTGAATAGTCGAAAATGTCAAAATGCACGTCCTAATTATAAAATTACATTTAAAAAATATTACATTGCTCGTATCATGAAATAAGATTTTGCTCATCCCACCACTATGCCTTACAATTTAGAATTTTAAAAAGTTAGTGAATGTTAAAATTATTGATAATAATGTGATCTTATAAGGTAGTTCACACTGGCATAAAATAATATAGAGGAATTGTCAAAAAGCCGGGCAGGAACATGACCAGCATGAATATTTTGTTTTTTTAAATTAATTTATAAAACAATGAATTGTGTTTTAATTGTTTTGCCATGGTATCGATTCAGTATCGTTAGTGAGGTATTTAGGTATCGTATCGAAGTCATAATTTTGGTATGGTGACAACACTAGCACACCTAGTATAGACTGAACACGTAATACACATGACGTCATCCTGTTTACAAATTAAAGTTGTTGTATATATTGTTTATATTTACTTTATATTAGCAATTTGTCACCCTCACCTTTAGATACTAGGGTATCAGAATCAGCAACTGAAAAGTCCATACTGGCCGACTGATCCCTTTCCCTGTCTTCTTTCTACTTCCAACAGTGACAAAAAACAAGATAAAATCATGGAGATTCATGGAAATTGCTAAACTCCACTTCCTTTCGCATACAGCTAACACAAACACATGTCCACGCCACACTTGTTTTGTGACGCCACTCCGCCTCCTAAAACTCAGGCCTGTGGCTTACAGCAGCAGCTGAACTTTGCTCACAACACCTCCTGCAGTGGTCACAGGTCACTATGACTCATCTGCGGTGACTCTGCGGGTCACAGTAGGGTCCCGTCTGTCCTGGAGGCCTGCCGCCAGTTATCACTTTTCATCAGTGAGGCACAGGTCCTCGGGTACACGCCTGCACATGGTCCACAAGCACTGCTGAGAGATCCTCTCACGGCTTCAGTCCTGCTGTTGCCCCCACCGCTATGCCATTAACAAATGACTCATCAAACTGAGTGAGAAAAACAGCCTGTTTTACAAACACAGCAGAGATAAAGTTTCAACAATCGAATCTACGGTAAAAGGACTTCATTTGAATCACAGCCATGTGACCCTTGTTTAAATAAGAAATAATAAACGACGGGTCGTTGAATTATTAGAAAAAATAATGCACACCTGAGATGGTAATGATGCCACACCCACGAAGCTAAGCGGATGTGCCTTATAGAAGTTTTATTTTTCAATAATTCAACAGCCCGCAGTCAATTATTCCACTTAAACTATGGCTACCACACAGAGATTAAAGCAACACTTTGTAAAATTTTTTACCTTAAAATAATGTTTCCAAAATCTTATCAGTGGTTCATCAAGTCGTAACAGGGTGAAAGGCACTTCTGCTATAGCCTGACGGGGTCTGTGTCGCTTTTACTGGCACTACTGAACTTCGGGGTTCGGGTAGGAACTCGACCACAAAAAGAACTACAAAATTCGACTGCTTTACGTCAAGCACTACAATAGTCATTATTTCGTTTTTCTTCGTTTCTGATGTCACAATACATCATCCTTTCATGAAATCATGTAACATACTCTACCTTGTCTGTGGACATCGTTCATTCTAAAGCCGGTGCTGGGTAAACAGCGAGCGTGCGTGCGACGGTAGGCTAAATTATTTACGACAGCGGCAATGGACGATTTCAGTTCCAACCAGTAGGGCGACCGAAGAGGAAAAGTTACTTGGTGTTGCGTTATTTCGACATAATAAGATAAGTTTATCTTAACGAGACAATAAGATAAGTTTTCTTTTTCTTTTTTTTTTACCATGCGATTCAGGGCTTCCGTATAATAACACAAAACATGGATACAATTTTTGTCATTTTTAACCTATTATTTGATTTGCTTGGTCGGTGTCGTTGTGGGTTTAGGTTATTTTGCTGTTGTAGTAACTTTTAAAATAACTAAAAATCATTTGGCAAGGTGATATGCAACTGTAATGCGATCAAGACCTGCCTGGAACTACTTAAGCCGTGCGTTTCATGAAAATATTGCACACCTTAGAATGTTCGTCAATTACCATCCGACAACTACCATATTGTTTAGCAAATGTTATACTACGGGCAGTTGAATACTTGAATCTGAATGGTTGATGAATGTTCTAAGCCAAGGTGTGCAATTATTTTCTTGTAAACATACTTTATCAGGCGATTTCTTTTTATAACCCATTAAACATGAAAGTATTATGCAATCATGTGCATGTGAAAATGTAGCATGTGCCAACCATCTTCCAAATTTGAAATGGCAGTTGGCCCCGTAGTAGAACATTTGCTAAACAATATGGTAATTGTTGTACAGGGAAATTTATTCAATTTCAGGAACATGGTGTTTTGGCTAATTACATGTAAACTGCAGTTAATCTTTATTATTTAATACATTTAATATAGTATTATTTAATACATAATAAAAATAAAAACAACAACAACAGCAGCAACAGCAACATTAATTTAAAAGGCAACAGTAAAATCAGTAACTACAATACTAATATTCATGGCTGACTTTATTTTGGCGCAGCTACTCTTTTGTTTGACAATGCATTTATTAACAACTGCCATTACAAATTTGGAAGATGGTTGGCACATGGTACATTTTCACATGCACATGATTGTATAATACTCCCATGTTTAATGGGTTATTTAATTTTTTTTTCGAGTGATAAAAGTATGTTTACAAGCTCTTTAATTCATAACATTTAAAGGTATTGTAGGTAGGATTTTTATAAAAAACTTTTTTCCAAATTTGTTTAAACTTTCTATATATATTAGGGCCGGGACTTTAACGCGTTAATTAAGATTAATTAATTACAGACTTTAACGCGTTAATTAACACAAAAAATTATTTTAATCGCACTTATTTTTGCACCGCGGAACGTTTCTCACTGGATGATTTTTGGCGGACCGATTATACTGGAGCACCAACTAGCGTTCGTTCATGATCTGATGAAGAAGCTGACGGGATCGCGCTTCATAGACATGTTCATAGATCGCCTAGATAGCTTTGGTTGGCCCCGTTACCGGCCCCGGAGAAGACGAATCTCCCCTGTGTCTCCCAACCACGGTTAGGAGACAGAAGCAGGAAAGGTTAACACAAATTGCACTGGTCTGCTGGACTTGGTTGAACAAAAATAAACAATATGTTGTTGCTTAAGGTTATGTATTCAGTCATTATTTATATTCATTATTAGTCAGTATACTAAAAATCCATGTGAAAAAAATTACTTCTCACTGTTCTCAGGTCAAATATTTATGCGATTGTAACACTGTTAAAGTTGTCAATAGAACACACAAGGGTTCTATTTCTCTGAATGTACAAAACTAGGTTCGACTCTAGGAGGATAGAAATAATTTTAGGCCAAATAGTGTAAATCAGCTAACAACCAGCACATTTATTGTACATGAAACTCAACGAATGCTTCAATTGCAAAATATATACTGAGGTCTCTGAAATGGAGGAAGAAAAAACCCTTTTCAGATTTAGTTCAGATTGTGCACAAAAGATCCAAGAATTAAAGACAAAAAAAAATATGAAAATAAAGAAAAAAAATAAAATGTCCAAAAGTCCTCCTGGTTCCTTTGAAAGATGATGTGTGTGTAAAGTTAATTGTTTATGTAAGGCCTTTTCCTACTACCCGGGTAGTGTATGTGTATCAAGCAACAGCTTAGCTGTAATTCAAATGAATCCCGCGATGCAAACAGGTGAAAACTGGTCCGGGTTGAACGTCAGTAGAGCGCAGTAGGCCCTTCAGCAAATCACGGTCTGGCTCGCCATAGTTCAGTCAATCTTTTCACAGAATGGAATCGGCAGCAAAAAAACAATCAGAGTTCACAGACGTTTCTCAACATCAAAGGGAATTCCTTTTTGAACAACTTCATAAATCTTAGGAAAAGTTTAAACTCTTTTCATTTAGAAAATCACGCATTTGTATGCACTTTAAAAGCAGCGCTTGATCACCTCGTGCGCGTCAGCTATATCAGTCTTCTTCTCTCAATATTTTCTTCTCAGTCCACAAGTTCATATAGCGGCCCCTACAGGGAAACTACGGTACTGCATATAATTAACAAAAATGTAGAACATTGTTAAACTCTAGGGGTTACATCCTCCCCTCCTGAACCTGCATGCGTCTCTGCATGTAGTGCATTTATAAGAGTTCAGATGTATCAGGCGCTAGTGCTCTAACTTGAGGGAAAGTATCAGCTTCAAAAGCTCGTGTCAAAGCTTGGTTTAGACCTTCAAATAGGGAATGCATAACTAATACTAAAGGATTTCCTAATGACTTATAGTTTAGTCTATCAGGTTGTCCCCTATATCGTGTAGAACGTCTGAGCTCTGGCATCTCTTGAACAGGTACATCATCTTCTAGATGACAATCCCCACTCACAGTTTCACTGTTGTTGTGTTTATCTTCTCTTGTTTCATTCTCCCTTTGCTCAACAGGTTCAGCGTCATTAACAAGCAACTCCTGATTTGACTCATCACTGCCATCCATGGACTTTGAATCCAGTTCCTTGACAGGTGAGTTATGCATCTCTTCCAGGGACTGCCCAGGTAAGATGTCCTCTGTCAGGGTTTCTCCAGGTAAGATATCCTCTGTCAGGGTTTCTCCAGGTAAGAGCACATCCTCCTTACTACCTGAAGGTTCAAACGGCCTTGCATTAGGATCCAATGTGGTTTCACTGGCATTCTCATTCATGGCTTTGTTGTAAGGCACTTCTCGAATAATGGTTATGGTAGGATATGATGTGTCTTGTGTGGTTTGAGGGAAATAATAATCCACCTCTGCATCATGGTCCGGGACAGGTTCTTGAATAACATCTGGATAACAGAATTCATTCACTAACAAGGTTTCCCTAGGACAAGAGATATTTTCCTTTCTCTTCTCTTTGTCACTTTCGTCAGTGGAATTGGTGGAAGTCAAGAATCCACAGGGCAAAAGCAAATCTCGATGAAGTGTTTTTTCTGGGCCGTTTGTCGTGAGAGGCTTCACCACATAAACAGGAGATTCATTTATCTGTTTGACCACTTGATAGATTGTGTTGCTCCATCGATCCGCTAGCTTATGTTTACCTCTTATTCCCACATTCTTGACAAGGACACGGTCCCCAACATGCAACGTAGACTCTCTCACCCTCAGATCGTACCTTTGTTTGTTACGAAGAGCTGTCTTCTCACTGTGTTCAACAGCAATCTTGTAACTCTCTTGCAAACTCTCTTGCAGCCTTTTGACATACTCTGTGTGGGTGACTTTCTTCCCCCCTTCTGGTTTGATACCAAAAGCCACGTCTATTGGAAGACTTGCCTGTCTCCCAAACATTAACTGATACGGAGAAAACCCAGTTGTATCATTTTTGGTACAATTATAGGCATGTACCAGCGGTTGAACATGGTCCCGCCATCTCACTTTGTCTTCTTCTTGGAGGGTTCCAAGCATTTGAAGGAGCGTGCGGTTAAAACGTTCTACGGGATTCCCACGCGGGTGGTAAGGAGTTTTAGCAACTGTTTTAGCACAAAGTTTTAGCAACTGTTTTTGCTCTCTGATCAGCCGTAGGAACCGCCACTGCGTATTTAGTAAAATGGTCCGTGATGACTAGGATGTTCTTCGTACCACGGCCATCCGGTTCAAGAGAGAGATAGTCCATACAGACAAGTTCCAGAGGCCTGCTGGTTTCTATATTAACTAAGGGGAATGCTCTTTCGGCTTTGGCCTTTCTCCTGATGCACCTTTCACAAGTGTTTACTTTATGTTCAACATCTGAGTACATCCTTGGCCAGTAAAAGCGTGTGCGGACCAGGTCTAATGTCCGTTCTCCTCCCATATGACCTACTGAGTCATGCAAGGCTTCTAGCGCAATCTCTCTGAACTTCTGAGGAAGAACAAGCTGATACGATGAAATCCCTTGGTTCATCCGTCTTCTGTATAGTACTCCATCTATGAATACGAATTGCTCCATCACCCTGAGCATCAGCTGAACTTCTCGAGATTCATGACGTCTGACACGATAAGAGAGCCGCTTACCGGTATGCAAGAGTTCACTCACTCTACTTATTGTGGGGTCCTTTGACTGTTCTGCAACCCACTCTTGTGATGACATTCTGGGGAGAGTGCTTGACCCAGGGAGTAGATCGGCCTGCAAGAACTCTGCTGGAATGGCATCAGCGTTCATGGCCAAAGATTCCAAGGCAGCAGGTAAAGAATTTTCTTTTTCTGCCTCCTCCAGCTCATGGAACTGGTGCTTCTGGCATATGGCTTTCACTGCCTCGTTAGGGAATGAGGTTCCAGTTCCTTCTTTCATGAACTGAGAAATGAATTTATAAATCCGGTCATCCTCAGTCTTGGAACTGAAATCCACGTCTGGTTGAGGGTGCGGTCGCCGGGACAGACCATCGGCATCCTGATTTTTCCTACCGGCTCGGTACTGAAGACTGAAATTGAAATTTGATAAGGATGCAAGCCAACGGTGTCCAGCAGCATCGAGCTTGGCTGATGTCAATATATACGTCAGCGGGTTATTGTCTGTCATGACAACGAACTCTGCTCCATATAGATAATCATAGAATTTATCTGTTATCGCCCACTTCAAGGCTAAAAATTCCAGCTTGTGCGTGGGGTAACGTCTCTCACAATTCGATAACCCTCTGCTGGCAAATGCAATAACCCTGAGATGGCCTTCTTGCTCTTGGTACAAGGCAGCACCCAGGCCATGCAGGCTGGCATCTGTGTGAAGAATATATGACAACTTCGGGTTTGCAAACCCCAACACTGGGGCAGTGGTGAGCTTGTCAATCAATGTCTGAAAGGAAACATCACACTCAGATGTCCATCTACTGCCAAAAGGCTTCCTGAAATCAGCATTGGAGAGAGGTTTGGACTCCTTTTTCTTTCGGGGTGGACAGTAACCAGCTGTCAGTGCATTTAAAGGCTTCGCGATCGTGGAGTAGTCCCTAACAAACCTTCTATAATATCCAGTGAAGCCCAAGAAGGATTTCAGCTCACTGATATTAGTGGGTTTCGGCCAGGTGGTTAGTGCTGAGATTTTATCGGGGTCAGTCTCCACACCGCTTTCGGAAACAATGTGTCCAAGGTACTTTACTGACTTCATGAAGAAACGACATTTGTCTGGGGACAGCTTTAGACCAAACTCTTTTAGTTTGTTTAAGACCTTCATAAGGCGCTCCTCGTGTTCCTCTAGACTACTTGAAAAGACTATTAAATCATCAAGAAAAACAAGGACTTCTTTCAGATGCAGGCTGCCCACACATTTCTCCATAACACGCTGAAAGGTGCTAGGTGCATTTGTCACTCCCTGTGGCATCCTGTTGAACTCCCAGAATCCCATGGGTGTCACAAACGCGGTCTTATATTTGTCCTCCTCTTCAACTTCAACTTGATAGTACCCTGATTTCAAGTCCATAACAGAAAACCATTTAGATCCTGTTAAGGCAGAGAATGTCTCTTCAATGTTTGGCAGTGCATAGGCGTCTTTTATTGTTTGATTGTTCAACTTCCTGTAATCTATGCAAAGCCGGATAGAACCATTTTTCTTCTTCACGACCACTATGGGAGAAGCGAAAGGACTTTCGGACTCCCGGATGATGTTAGCTTCCTTGAGTTCCTGAAGGTGAAGTCTGACAGCCTCATAATCAGAAGGGTGGATGGGCCTTACCCTTTGTTTAAAAGGTGTTGGGTCAGAGAGGCGAATTCTGTGCTTAACTGCCATGGTGTGTCCATAATCAAGATCATTCAAAGCAAAAACCTCAGGAATGGAATTGAGCTTTTCCGCAATTCGGTTTCTCCATTCTTCAGAGAGAGGTGAGTCGGTGAAATCAAAAGTGATCTTATCATGGCTGGCAGAACACATTGTATTGCAGCTAACCACAGCGGAGGGAGGTAGGAATTTTGTCTCTTTCTCTTCAACAGAGATATCCTTCAGTGAAGACAGAGCAGATGGAACATAAAGCTCGGCTAAGCAACATTTCCTTGGAAGGGTGATTTCGTGAGAAGTTTCATTGTGAAGGAGAATAGGAACATTGAATGATGTTCTTCTGGGACTTGTGAGGATATAACTGCAAAGAAGCAACCCACCAGGAAGACTGGAGTGAGTGCATGGCTCTACCACAAGGGGAGAATTTCTGGCTGTAGACACGCCTCTAACATATCCATCCAGGACTATCTTTTGACCTGCAGGTATTCTGATGTTCTGTTTCCCTTTCAACTTGACATGACCCACTTTACCATTTCGTTGCTCAATGGTATATCTTTGCAGAAGGCTCTGGACTAAAGGAGAGTATGGACAAACACCTGTTAAGAACAGCATGGCCATTACTGCTTGTGACACAGGACTTGAACAAGGTGTCTAGGGTGTTAGTGCCAATAAGTACTGGGATTTCAAGATTGAATTTGTAGTCTGGAATCACAAGTGCTAACGTGGTGACAGTTTCAGCTTTTCCAGTGATATCTTCAGGAAAATGCATGCTCACTTCAATGTAGCCCAGATAGGGCACAGTCTGCCCTCCGGCTCCTTCGACCTCAATGAGATTGTTCATGGAGAGGATCGGATGGGATGACAAGTGAGTATCATAGAAAGACTTGGACACAGTTGTCACCTGTGACCCTGAATCGAGAAGGGAGATACAGGGCTTCCCTTCAATGACAATTTCAGCAGTGCATCTGGGACCTATAATGCTGGGATTTAACTCACTGACATTTTCTGAAAGACTAGAATGGGCTTGACTCTCTTTTCTTCCCTCGTTTAATCCATTGGGACGAATATTTCTGCAAAGGGCCCCAGTATGTCCCATTACTGAAACCCGACCCGGTTTAACGGCATCCCGTTTCTCTTTGTCCAGTCATCCTGTTTGGCTTTAAGCTCTTTGTATTTCTGGTCTACTAGGGCTTTGTTAATGGAGCCTTCACATAGTCTGGCTACATGGCCATCTTCTCCACATCTAAAGCAGAACCATGGTTTTGGAGGTTTACTGGTTACTTGTTGCACATTTATCTCTCCTTTAGCTGGCATGACTTTTGGGCTTTCCATGAACTTTGGCTCACGTTCTTCCTTCTTTTTAGACTTTTTAGAGGATTTTAACTGCATTTGCAGATCGGCCACTTGCTTTCTCAAGGCCTCCGTCTCTGACAGGCAAGCTTGCAACATACCAGGTGTCGCCATAAGTGGAAACATCAGTAGCAAACTGTGTGTGACTCATAACCTTATGCTTTGAACCACCTATGTGTCGCTGCATTCTATCAAGTTTTGCAGCTCTTCTGTCCTCTTCAGTTCTGAGCATTAGCAGTAGCTCTGCAAAGTCAGGTGGTGTCCTCGTTTTAGACTCAAGCTGAAGGGTAAGTATCAGGGAATGATCCCAGCACCCCCGCTGAAACTGTTTCAGTAAGTGGCGATTTGCGGAGGACTGCTTTACTCCGTCCCGCCTGACAGCAGTGCTAAGGATGGTCTGCAGTCTCTGCAAGTAGTCAGAAGCTTTTTCACCTGTGTCCTGATGAGTGTTCAGAAACCTGGCAAAGATCTCATCGCCATCCTCCACCAGCCCATAAGCAGAGTCAAGAAGTTTCACATAATCCTGTGGAGGGGCAGTGGAACCAAGTTGCTTGACCACATCGGAGGCTGGTGGTAAGAGACTTTCAAGGATCCGTCTCCGCTGAACATCTGGTGGGAGAGAATCTTGAAGCAAAAGGTCAACATGGAGACACCATGTGTCAAAGTCAGCTTCACCTGGGGGTTTTGGAACTCTGCCAGAGAAGGAACGCAGCCATTTTGAATGTGAGTTCAGTGCAGAAGCATCATTTTTAATGACATGTTCGACAACTATGCGTTGCACCTCATGTGGGTTTAAATCATCAGGATCAAGTACATTCAATGCTGACTTTGGAGTCTTTTTCCTCACTACTGGATCTGAATTTCTGTCTGAATTAGGGGTGATAGACATCATTTTTGATCTTTTAGACTTTAATTTCTTTTTGTGTCTTTGCAAGATGGAGGTGCTGTGGTCAGAAGATGTTTCACCTGAATCATCATCATCACTACTGGCATCGCTTACGTTCAGGGAAGCCTGTTCCACTTGAACATGGGACTGTTTAGTGAGTGGGGCTAACACTTTGACACTATCTACATGCCAGGTAACTGTGGGGTTTTGCACATTTTTGATCTCTAGTGGGAAATCAGGCTCCATGAGTGCAACCGGAGTGTGTGTGTCAAACTCTACTATTACAGTGGATGGCCCTGGCTGTACAGTACTGGGGGCTACTCTCACTACTCTCACCACAACTCCATATTTTCTAAGGGTTTCAGCGATTTCATCGTCAGCATCTGTATCGGTAACACCTAACACACACACAGCACATTTTGCTTTGACATTGTAGCATCTCTCAATATCTGAAACACTCATTTTGCTTAATTACTGTTCAAAACTTTGCATAAAATAATACAAAAATATCACAGTTCAATCAAATAACTTGTGCTTAGGCTGTAATTATCCTCCTGGCTGGGCTCGCCACAAAATACTCTGTAACACTGTTAAAGTTGTCAATAGAACACACAAGGGTTCTATTTCTCTGAATGTACAAAACTAGGTTCGACTCTAGGAGGATAGAAATAATTTTAGGCCAAATAGTGTAAATCAGCTAACAACCAGCACATTTATTGTACATGAAACTCAACGAATGCTTCAATTGCAAAATATATACTGAGGTCTCTGAAATGGAGGAAGAAAAAACCCTTTTCAGATTTAGTTCAGATTGTGCACAAAAGATCCAAGAATTAAAGACAAAAAAAAATATGAAAATAAAGAAAAAAAATAAAATGTCCAAAAGTCCTCCTGGTTCCTTTGAAAGATGATGTGTGTGTAAAGTTAATTGTTTATGTAAGGCCTTTTCCTACTACCCGGGTAGTGTATGTGTATCAAGCAACAGCTTAGCTGTAATTCAAATGAATCCCGCGATGCAAACAGGTGAAAACTGGTCCGGGTTGAACGTCAGTAGAGCGCAGTAGGCCCTTCAGCAAATCACGGTCTGGCTCGCCATAGTTCAGTCAATCTTTTCACAGAATGGAATCGGCAGCAAAAAAACAATCAGAGTTCACAGACGTTTCTCAACATCAAAGGGAATTCCTTTTTGAACAACTTCATAAATCTTAGGAAAAGTTTAAACTCTTTTCATTTAGAAAATCACGCATTTGTATGCACTTTAAAAGCAGCGCTTGATCACCTCGTGCGCGTCAGCTATATCAGTCTTCTTCTCTCAATATTTTCTTCTCAGTCCACAAGTTCATATAGCGGCCCCTACAGGGAAACTACGGTACTGCATATAATTAACAAAAATGTAGAACATTGTTAAACTCTAGGGGTTACACGATTAATTTCGATTAATTAATTACAAAGCCTCTAATTAATTAGATTAATTTTTTTAATCGAGTCCCGGCCCTAATATACACTCACCGGCCACTTTATTAGGTACACCTGTCCAACTGCTCCTTAACACTTAATTTCTAAGCAGCCAATCATATGGCTGCAACTCAGTGCATTTACGCATGTAGACATGGTCAAGACAATCTCCTGCAGTTCAAACCGAGCATCAGTATGGGGAAGAAAGGTGATTTGAGTGACTTTGAACGTGGCATGATTGTTGGTGCCAGAAGGGCTGGTCTGAGTATTTCAAAAACTGCTAATCTACTGGGATTTTCACGCACAACCATCTCTAGGGTTTACAGAGAATGGTCCGAAAAAGAAAAAACATCCAGTGAGCGGCAGTTCTGTGGGCGGAAATGCCTTGTTGATGCCAGAGGTCAGAGGAGAATGGCCAGACTGGTTCGAGCTGATAGAAGGGCAACAGTGACTCAAATAACCACCCGTTACAACCAAGGTGGGCAGAAGAGCATCTCTGAACGCACAGTACGTCGAACTTTGAGGCAGATGGGCTACAGCAGCAGAAGACCACACCGGGTGCCACTGCTTTCAGCTAAGAACAGGAAACTGAGGCTACAATTTGCACAAGCTCATCGAAATTGGACAATAGAAGATTGGAAAAACGTTGCCTGGTCTGATGAGTCTCGATTTCTGCTGCGACATTCGGATGGTAGGGTCAGAATTTGGCGTCTACAACATGAAAGCATGGATCCATCCTGCCTTGTATCAACGGTTCAGGCTGGTGGTGGTGGTGTCATGGTGTGGGGAATATTTTCTTGGCACTCTTTGGGCCCCTTGGTACCAATTGAGCATCGTTGCAACGCCACAGCCTACCTGAGTATTGTTGCTGACCATGTCCATCCCTTTATGACCACAATGTACCCAACTTCTGATGGCTTCTTTCAGCAGGATAATGCGCCATGTCATAAAGCTGGAATCATCTCAGACTGGTTTCTTGAACATGACAATGAGTTCGCTGTACTCAAATGGCCTCCACAGTCACCAGATCTCAATCCAATAGAGCATCTTTGGGATGTGGTGGAACGGGAGATTCGCATCATGGATGTGCAGCCGACAAATCTGCGGCAACTGTGTGATGCCATCATGTCAATATGGACCAAACTCCCTGAGGAATGCTTCCAGCACCTTGTTGAATCTATGCCACGAAGAATTGAGGCAGTTCTGAAGGCAAAAGGGGGTCCAACCCGTTACTAGCATGGGGTACCTAATAAAGTGGCCGGTGAGTGTATATCAATGCATAATTAAAATGTAAGTACTCTGATAAAAAGAGTATAAAAATAGACCGTTTAATCTGCACTAAACACAGCTCATTATTTCCATTCGGGACGAAACAACGGTTGGCTTAGGTGACTGTCACTCTCTCGCAACCATGGCAACCACCCTTTTGCCACACAGGACCTGCCCACCTGCGCGTACCCGTTTGATTTGAGTAATTCAAGAGCACGGGCGTCAGTTTGGTTTGAAATGTGGTGGGGACAGAGATGCATTCGGAAGTGCATTTTCAAAAGTGCTGGGTACAAACCATAGTCTTTAAAAAATAGGTACAAACTTGTCAAACTGTGCAGCCTCTCTCTCTCTTCATCAATGGTCTAGTGGCAGAACTTTTACCAAGCGTGTCAGAGGTTACGGGTTCTAGTTTTTTTCTCTCTCATCAAAACCGAATATGTTCATCATTGGTTGCAGTCTATATCAAGCAGGAACACGTTTGTGGGCATTTTATTTTGTGATTTCACCGGAATAAATAGAGAGTCTCCACACCTGCGATAGATTGAGGAGCGCGAGTGAAGACTGCGCACGCCACAGAGAACAGTCCTCATGTGTAGTCCTCATCAGAGTCAACAATGCTTTCATCATGGAAACTCTTACATGCAGAACACCATATATGTTATGAATCTTACACGAAATTCATCTTCATCACAGTGTAAATGATAGCAATGGAAAAACGTGTATCATGCAACCTGTTTTTAGCTTTGCCTTATAGATAACTAGCTCGTTAGCGAATCAATAAATATATATTTAAAACTTTACCAATATCAATATGCTAGCTTGATAGTGAGTACTAAAATACATCTTATTTGTTTATCTTCATAATGATAAACTTACATTTTTTTATTACATGTGATTCTGACATGATGTCACTACATGCACTCCGCTCGTCTCGGGTAAATAATGCATCTTCAGCTCAGCGGTCGGAGTCGCGCGTTCATGTGTTTTGGGGGCGTGGCTTTGGAAGGAGCCCAGAAGGGAGGGGGTGGAGTGAATGGAAATAATGAGCTGTCTTTAAAACAGTCGTGAGAGGTCTACAGACACTCGATTTTTATACTTTCTTTTTCAGAGTACTTACATTTTAATTATGCATTGATATATACAGAAAGTTTGAACAAATTTGGAAAGTTTTTTATAAAAATCCTACCTACAAAACCTTTAATAAAAAATCTAAATACAGAAAATGTCAATCTCATGATGGGATTTATACTGACAGTGGTTAAACTGACATTGTTACTATTCCCCCAAAAAATCTCCCTATAGAGTATATCCTTAGTAAGAAACACCCAACTGATCCAAGTGATTTGTGTTGCATGGTCTTAGAAACGAGTCATCCATCATTTAATTCTATATTGACTACAGTCATTTGAATGTCTGGCATTTCTGTGCTCTCTTGTCTTGAATCATGCCTGACCTCAAGCAAAAAGCTCGTTATGTGTTGGATTCTTTTTTTTTTCTTTTCTTTTTCTTTTGAAGTTTTAAGTCAAAAGTGATTTTTCTGACCAAGTTTGATATGACTTTATATGTGAGGTATTATATTATAGAGGTATAGAAGCTTGGATTGTTCTATTTATGAGGCGCATGCCAGAAATCTTTAAGGTTCAATATGGAGCCTTTCCTTCTAAGGCTGTGTGTCCACCAAAGCTTTTTTAGCCAAATGAAAACGCCAGGCGCTCATCTGACAATGCCTTTCTACTGGCAAATGAGAGCGCAGCAGGGGTTTTTTTTCCAGTTGAGACGCTCTAGTTGCTATGGTGCTTTCGATTGTTACTAGTATCTGATTTTGCAAAACAGTTTTGTTTCTGAATATAAAAATGTTGAAACAATGTAAAGTATTTGCTCTGGCTCTTGTTTAAATGATTTGGTTCCATTATTGTGTTTGTTGTTTTTGTCTGTTGCCATTGTACAAGCAGTTGTGGCGGTTGGTCAGTGTGGTATTTGTCCCCCCCCTCTACTGTGATTGGACGGCTGAGTAAAAAGCATTGAGCATAAGCATAACAGCAATGAGCATTGAGTTTTACACAAAGTTGAACATTCTTCGACTCTCTCGCTCTCTTTCTTAGCCTTTCTTCGACTCTCTGCGACCGGAAAAAAAAGCTGAGTACTCAGCATGAAATAGATGTTCAATGGCTGTCATTAAAAAAAAAAAAAAAAAAAAAAAAAAATATGCTAGCCTCAGAAAAAAATTCTTTGTCGGACACCCGGCCTAAGAGTGAGTTTGAATTGAACCCACAATATTGCTGTAATGACAGCTAGCACAGTACTGTGGTACAAGCTTTTGTTCATATCCAAACCCACTGGTCAAATCAAAGATCTGTTCTGTCTCTGTGGGTCACAAGCCACTGGAAATGTGATTGATGTCTCTGGCGTGGCTGAACACGTCCAAGACCAAATGAGATTAATTCTGCTGTTTGTGTCATAATGTCCCATTCATTAAATGCAGTTAATCACAGACAGGACCTGAGGGAAGCCTCCATTACAGGTCTCCAAGCAACTAGCCCCAAATAAATCACACAGAGTCATATCAAACGTGGTCAGAAAAATCACATCTGACAAAAACATTACAAAAGAAGGGGCGATATTATCACTGTTCGCACATAATGAGCTCTTTGCTCGAGGTCAGGCACGATTCAAGACACAAGAGATACCAGAGCAATGCCAGACATTCAAATGATTGTAGTCAATCTGAAATAAATGATGGTCATTTGGGTCAGTTATTTCTAGGGAAATATTCCATAGGGAAGGTTTTTTTGGGTTGTTTGTCAGACAGGGTGAATTTTAACAATGTCAGTTTAACCACTGACAGTAGAAATCAGGTGCAATGTTTGATGAGGAAAATGTATACGTGGTACATATGTAGGGCTGTACAGTGCCACATACATGTCATATCATATGTACTATAAAGAAACAGGGCAGATCGCCTGTGAATGCTGTGAGTTTGAGTCAAAAGCAACGTGCCAAACTCACTTACTAACGTCAGAGTTGAGTGTTTTAAATAACTTGCTTTAGGGATCTGCCGTGGCTTATCATAGAACGAGGGACAAATATTATTTTATAGTATTTTATACAGACATAAAGGCTACTGTATGCTGATTAGCTAAATAATAGCTATTAAAAATACTTTATTGTTACGAAAATACCCAAGATGTCAAGAAGAACACATATAAAAAAATAGATTGTCACAATCGTCAGGCTCACAAGTTTTATGAGCTTCTATGAGTCTCACTTTTGGACTTTCTGCGCGAGGGCGCCCTCCGGCTATGAGTATGAATGAAACAAACATTACATTGCATTTTTATACTCACTCATTAATTGAAGTAAACGTATACTCACTCACTAACTGAAGTAAACGTATGCAAATCCACACGTTTTTCTCCAGTGTAGAGAAGTGTACATGAGTTTTTTTTTCTCTCTAAGTGGATGCATAAGATTTGCTGATAAAAATTAAGAAATTACCGTCCCAGATTTTTTGCCCTGTATGGAACATTAAAGTCACTTGTCAGTCACTTGCCCGTTTAAGTGATGCACTACTTGTTTGTTTTCAGAGACGTAACGGATATTTTATTCTTGTCTTACAAATGTGTAGCCTGTGCTACAAAATGTTCCCCCTCTGTAGCACATACATACGGTTAACATACTGCCCTCACATGTGACATGCTGTTTTTTCAATTATGTTAATTTTTTCCTCAGAGAGCAACAACCTTGAGACGGTTAGAGATTAAACAAACACTCTCTGTTATTAGAGAACCCTCACAAGGTGAAAACACAACACGCACGTACACATGCAATCCTAAATCTCTTTTGTGTTGTTGACAGCTGTACTGATGAAAGGAGTACTGGGAGCGTTCATCAGTCATCCACTGTCCAAGACGACAGATTTCCTCAAGATGTCAATATCCCCAGCTACTGACAACAGCAACCATCCGTCATAGTGAGCATTTATCCACTCCTGCTGTAAAACACACCTAAAGCTATTAAAGCCATGAAAACAAGGATGAGAACAACATCAACGTCACTGTTTATTCAGTAGCATTCTGAGGTACTACAGATACACAGATAGCTGGCTGAATCATTTCTGAGTAAGACCATTTCACATTTCCGGATTCTATCTCAAAGGTAATAAATTAGGACTTATACAAGCAGACACTCATTGCATTTGCATTTTTATGCTAATGTACCAGTATGCTGAATGATTTTCTGGTGACTTAATGACGCAAGTAAGAAAAAAATGAGAGATTGACTGAAATAATGTGTGAATGAATGACTACATTTACACTACCGTTTAAAAAATGTTTTGGGATAATATCACTTTTATTCAGCAAGGATGCATTAAAATGATCAAAAGTAACAGTGAACACATTTATGTTACAAAAGATTTCTAATTCAAATAAATGCTGTTCTTTTGAACTTTCTATTAATCAAAGAACCCCTTTGATGAAGAAAATGCATCTGGGTTTCCACAACAACAACAACAAAATTTGTGTTTTCAACATTGATAATAAGAAATATTTATTGAGCAGCAAATCAGCATATTAGAATGATTTCTGAAGGATCACTGAAGACCGGAGTAATGATGCTGAAAATTCAGCTTTGCATTACAGGAAAAAATTACATTTTAAAATATATTCATATAGAAAAAAGTTATTTTGAATTGTAATATTTCACAATAATAAAATATCACTGTTTTCACTGTACATTTGATCAAACAAATGCAGCCTTGGTGAGCATAAAATACTTAAAAAAAAAAAAAAAAAAGTTGTAAAAATTCTTACCAACCCCAAATTTGTGAGTTGTAGTGTACAGTGTATTCTTTCTAATTTGGTTATACTTTGAATAAGTAATTGCCTTGCTTTAAAATCCACTGTAACTTTTATTTTATCTGTGTATAAGACTAAAACCTCTTGCAATATGTGAAAAACACATTTTTTGGAGCAAGGAGGAAAGGAAATTATTCACAACCCTTAAAAGAAACATAAATCAATATACATACGGGCGAAACCACGGCAACACTGTCACAGTTAAAATGGTTCCTGGCCTACATTTTCCAATTCATCCTTCAGCCTCTTGTCTGCTGCTGTTGAGGACATAATAGTCAGAGGGGTCATAATAGACCGACAACTGGGAATAGAAAGTGCATGACTTAGTTTATGCAAAATATGATTACCGTGTATACAGGAATATTCAAATAGCTGTGCACTCTATGAAGCAAGTGGACCTCTAACTGGAATGAAGATTTGATGAAAAAAGGAAATTGTACAACAATGTGCACTTCAACATGGTCAATGAATGAATCTTACATTGATTATGAAAATCAACCACTGATTAGGTTAATGAGTTGAATAAAATATAGATGGGCAGCAATAAGGAAACGGTAAAGACCCAATGACCTTACCAACTCTACATTATTAACATTCATTATCATAGACTGAGATGTTTTGTTAAGTAAAGGAAGCAACATGAGAAGAAAGCTTAGATTACACCAGGTATTAAGATGTGTTGGTAACACTTTATAATAACTGCACACTATTAATCATTAGTTAAGCATTAGTAAACAATTAATTAATGATTTATAAAGCACTCATAAACATTAATAAGCAGTTTATAAATACAGCTATAAATTATTTATTCTTGATTTATAAGCATATCTATAATGCATTTCATTTTTTTATTTTCAAACTTTATTAATGATTATTTATCATATCTAAAATAAGCATTACATTATTTACAAAGCAGTTATTTAAGAGTTGTCAGTGATTCGTAAGATCACGTAGAAAGTGTGAGTAAAACTATTTAAATGTACATTCATACATATTATTCAGACATAGTAATAGTTACTTAGTGTGTTAATAGATGCTTTATTAACATGCATTTCTACTGTAATTCAGGGTTAATTCTAGTAGTTATAAAGCATTTAGTAGTGGTCGGTTCACTTTTTTTGTGAGCTCATCTAAAGTGAGGACTATTTATGCTTTTGGTTGATTGGATTACACCTGGTGTTTTAATCGGTCTCTTTTGTTCTCTTTGACCACTTCTGTCCTGCTTTATTCTAGGAGAGGGTCTATGGGTGAGTCTTTTTATGGACTTTTTTCAGATCTGTGCATTCCAACATTGTGCTTGGTACGTTTTTCATTTTCAACACAAACTTGGGTCTTCAGCCCGACAGAGTTTAAATCCCGTCTGGCTCGCTTCCCATAATCTTTAGGTCAGTAGGCGGAGAGTAGACGGTCTTTTGTGGCTGTTGGAACGCATTCGATCACATGAGCGTTTACACTTCGAAAGCAAACCGGTCGAATGCGTTTTTGACTACCTCTGAAAGTGGTCGAAAGTGGACAAGCTCAAAACATTTTAGCCCTGTTTACACCTGTATTAGATGCTGCTTTACTGGGACTTTACTTCTCCCTGTCCCTAAAGGTAAAACATTTTATTCTAACTATTAAATACCCGTTATTTCCTTTTTTCGAATATTTTCTTAATTCTTATTTAAAATAAATGCCTCTCCAAGCTGATACGCGATGGAAAAAGAGAGAAAAAGTAGTTCAGAAAAAAGCTGATTCGAAGTCGGATCGGTCATGTCAAAAGCTAACACCACCCGCCTTACTCTCCACGCAACTGATCCTGTTCTCAGCGGATTTTCTTCTGTAATTTTGTCTGGCCCAATCAGACAATGGTGGGTGGAGTTCGTGTAAATAGCCTCTGCCAACAAGACGGCTATTTGCACTTGATGTAAACTTGGTGTATGTCAGAAAGGCAAAGATGGCAATTACATACCGAGATCATCTTCAGTTATCTATAGTCATTTTCTCTGACAGGACTACTGAGAGCACTCCAAAACATCTTGCTGTTATGGTAATGTGTGATGGTAAATGTAACTATGCAATATGTAATATTGACAGCTAGCGGTTTAACTGGGTACTGCAGTCCAAATTCAAACTCGACACTCGACACTCACACAGGTTGCCAGATTGAGGACATGCAAAAGAAACAAGTGCAACTGACAAATGACAGAAACAAACCTCACAGTAAGTTGAAGCAACAAACCTCACAGTAAAGTTGAAGCAACGAGCCTCACAGTATAAGTTGAAGCGACGAGCCTTACAGTACAAGTTGAAGCAACAAACCTCACAGTATAAGTTGAAGCGACGAGCCTTACAGTACAAGTTGAATGTTTTTATTGCTGATTGTGGCGAGCAGGACATGGCCTAGGGACGTGAGAGAACGGCGCGAGGCCGGTGCGTGATTGATAATGAGCGACACCTGCGAGACGCACCGGTCTCGTATCTCTCACGGAGGAGCAGAGGCATAAAGGAGGAGCGACGACAGTGAAGTACGAGAGAGGAGCAGGCCTGATCCTGTTTTGTTTTGTTCGTTTTATTGTGTGCCGCAGTGAGGGGCTGCTGGCTTTTACTTTCATTTTTTTATTTGTTTTATTTTGTCATTAAATTGTTGAATGTTCGCCGTTTCCTGCCGCCTCCTTCCCATAACATCTGAACCCCGTTACACTGATGCTTTTTAAGTCGGGTAGAATTTGCAATCTCTGACCCAGTTTGTTTGCTGGCTTCCATTGCTGTGTTTTCCGCAAACTGGCTACCCGGTAGGTCAAAAAACGATTGGGTAAGATGGAAGTGGGCGGGATCAAACAGAACAAAACTAAAAATCTGACACGGAACGCACATTTAAAAGTAGAATAACTGCAGAATAAGCTGTAGCATTGTTTTTCAGAGAAATGAGTATTTGAACTTTTGTCAAAAGTGACCCAATTTAACTGAATCCACCCAATTAAATTAAATGAATTAAAACTCCTTAAAATATCAACTGTGTGTAAAGCGTGCCAGATGCTTTCAGGGTAAAATGTCACTTGGCTTATCTAATAATACTGATAGTGAACTTTACCTCCAAATGCAGAACATACTATCACTACAAGAATTATTCAGATATTCACTACATTAAAATATTCCACAGACATTCAATATTAAGCACCACAGCCATTTTCAAACATTAAGTTTGGAACAATAAGAAATGTTTCTTGAGCAGCAAATCAGCATTTTAGAATGATTTCTGAAGGATCATGTGACACTGAAGATTAGAGTAATGGCTGATGAAAATTCAGCTTTGCCATCACAGGAATAATTTCAATTTTTTAAATATATTAAAATAGTAGGGCTGTGTATTGGCAAGAATCTGGCGATACGATACGTATCACGATATTTGGGTCACGATTCAATATATTGCAATATATTTCGATACTGTGCATAAGGCGATATATTGCGATTTTTTTTTTTTTTTTTAAGTAGGACTATAATTTTAGAAAAAGTATTTATTTTTTTTTAAAAAAGACATGATGTGCATAAAAGTCAAATAAGTTTACTTTAGGTAAACAATTCAGTACACAGAAAATCAAACTGCCAGTTTGGGGTTGTGGTTCACAGGTTCTTAGTGAGCAAATTTGTATATGCTCAAGTAGGCCATGATAAAAGAAAATACATACCCCCTGTCACAATACATAACACATTATGTGTGATGCTATTCATTATTATAATTGTGTCAATAAAAAAATGCTTGCACTTTTCCTAGTACACAGGGTAGGCTACGTCCAACACGTTTTGTGTTGCAAAAACACGAACACGATTCCTAAAGGAAACATTGAGGAACAAATGTAGCTAAATAGTCAGTTAAAGAAAATACATAGCCCCTGACTGTCTGTGACATCTAGGCTAATACATAACACATAAGGTGCAATCTGAGGTGCAATATGTTATTAAAAAAATGCTTGCACTATTATTAATACACAGGGTACATCCAACACAACATACCGTAAAACTTCAAATAATAGCCGAGTCCCAAATAGACGCATGTCTCTTTTACACGCCTGGTGTGGCAACAGGTTTGGGTAAATAAAGGCCGGGTCTGTTTAGTAGTTTCGGGTTGTATTTAATTTTTCTAAAACCCGTCAGATCGTCCGCTTTTTGGCACCGCCAAAGCAAATTTGTGTCCCGCCAAAGCCTTTTTTGATCGGTGAGTGATGTAGAATGACTGCTGCGCAAACGAGCAGAGAGAGAGGGAGAGAGAGCCCCGGCCGCGCGCACTCGCACGTCTTCAAACAACACGCGCGCTGTCTTGCTAATGATTTCTATGGTCTTGCTCTCTCTCCCTCGCGCATATATTAATCAAAATAGGATGACATGACACTAGTGGTGCATCTCAGCATAGCCATCTAGTGGTAGGGATTTAAACACAACATAAACGGGAACCACGGTCCCATGAAAACTTTTGCTTGTAAAAAAAAAAAAAAAAAAAAAAAAAAAAAAAGATATTGCGTTTTTGAAAATCGATACAGTATTGCAAAATAAAATATCGCGATACTCAAGTGTATCAATTTTTTCTTACACCCCTATAAAATAGATAAGTTATTTTAAATTGCAATATTTCACAATAATACTGTTTTTACTGTACTTTAATCAAATAAATGCAGCTTTGGTCAGCAAAAGAAAAACAGTTAAAGAAATATTACCAACCTCAAACTTTTGAACAGTAGTGTATATTCATATTTGTATTTAAAATTAATATCAATAGAGTATTCCAAAGGATTTAACTTCATCCTTTTCATGGCACAGCTTACCACTAACGTGGCAGCAGGACTGAATTGAATTCAAATCTCTTCAAATCTGTGCATGTAAACTTCAGGTGAGGATTATCTCGAATAAAAATGTAATTTAATCAAAATAAAAAACAACCCAGCTGTCCCTGAACGAAATCCCTGAGCGTTACACACATTATCAGAAGAGGTGTATCCGACTGGGTACCAGTGAATCATAGGCCACATAATTGTTACGGACAATGGATGTCAAATAAACAGCCTTACATCTGCTTTCTTCAGTTCATGAATAACATAACCTCTCATGACAAAGTGTTAGGTGTACGAGCAATGTAAAGCGCAAGCATTTAAATCCCAGGAGAGACCCTCACAGCAAATGGATACATCTATACATCAATACATTCCCCACTGCTGATGTCTAACTTTAAGATTCACAACTTATGCAATAAATGTCATGCACATCCAAGTGATTTAATATTTATAGGCCTTGCAAATAAATGTATGACATTTTAAATAAGACCTACTGAACATAAGATGATACTCCTGCTCCATGTTGATGAAATATTTGCAGATGAACCTCGTCTCTCATAAAAGATGGCGAAGATATGCACTCCACACTGACCTTGCAACTGCCTTTATTTTTAGCTACAGAAATGTGAAGATGCAATCAAAATAAGTCAGAGTTCCTGAACGGCACCCGACGCTCTCTCTCGTAAAGATTAATTAGTGTAGATGGATGTGTTACCAGCTACCTGGTTGGTTAAAAGAATAAAAATGCTTTTAACAAAAGCTCCACCAGCTGCACCTTTTATGATGCAATAACAGAACAATTATGAACACCTGCAAAGCTGGTCAGAGAAGTTTAATAGACAGAATTGATAGATTGTCTTTTCAGGTTTATTGTTTGGGTGTTTTAACCAATGTTTATTCTTCGTGAGTTATTCTTACCTCGAGTATCATAAACAGAGTCTACTACAATTAATCCCCTCCAGCAACTTCACCAGATAAACAAACATTATTTGTTTTTTCTCTATAACATGATTTATGATTAGAAAAGAAGCCTGGTGTGTAGCTCATGTTTTCCAGCATGTAGCACGGCATCACTTACATGCGGATGACCCGACTTTGGATCCAGGTCATTTGATGAATATCAAATATCAAATCTCCCCACTGTTTTCTGACGGTTCACCACTCTACTGTCTGAATGAAGGCAAAAAGAGCCCTTTCCAAATTAATAATAATAACTTTTATTTTTTTAACAAACTAATGTTGATTATTTAACTACTTACATCACACATTTTTGATTAATCACATTAATAATGAACTAAAATATAAAATTGTGTATTCATACATAACATAAATGTACACATCGAATCCTTGAAAATCTATATAAAGGATGATTTAGAAACATACTTATTATTATTGAATATTTAAATAGATTTTTTTCTAATGATAAGATTAGAATGATAATTATAGCACTTTGAAGTATATTCGAAAGCATAATTAATATTAAATATGCCTAAACTGCAAATATATATACATACACACACACAGTATATAGCATGATCTGTCCATTCCTACTGATTTCATGAGCCTTTCACAGTTTCACTCTACCATGCGTTCTTACACCTGTGTGACTTAATCTCTGATACAAAATCACATTACTGATCGACCAAGCAGCCAGATGGAGACTGAAATATGGTCTAATATTAAAAAATAATATTATCCATACCGTTGCAACCTACACCAAAACATGATTAGATTCTCACAGTTTCCCCCATGCCAATAACAAATATGAAGCGGTGTCACTTCATTTGCTTCTGCACCAGCTAAATGACTGGTCTGGGTCTCTCCCATCACAATAATGCAGTGGGATCAAAGGATCCTCAAGCAGCCCCTCATCAGCAGAGAGAGCGACACATAAAAAGCTGTGGGTCGGGGGTTAAGCATCCCGTCTCTCGTTAGCATTTTATCCAGGCTGATCATCGACAAGCCACTTCCCCTGATGAGATTTAATTGAAGAACATCGAGGTTCAAATTCTTGGCTGTGAATGTTTTTCCATTTAAAAACCAGCATGATAAAAATGCATTTACTGGGTACTATGTGGACTAAAGTCGATATATTGAAATGTCTGAACCCTGGGAGATGACAGTAATCTTCCTCAGATTTGGTGTATTAAAAGGGTGATATCATGAGAAAAATCAAACGTTCCCTGATCTCTTTAGACAAAAGTGTATATATGTACAATAAAAAAAAAACATGCTGTAACTTTCAGATCTCTTTGAATATAATGTACATATTGCTCATGTAAACTGGTATTTTCATCGGATTGAACATTTTAGAGTGAGGAAAGTGGGGTAAGTTGTGTCGCCCCCACATAAACATTTAGAAAGGGCTCATTATATACAACTATCTGTGAAAAGCATTTAACATAAAACAGTGTTTTTGTCAACATAGTTTTTCTTTTACAAGGCACTAAAATGAATTCTGTCAAAGCAAATTTACTCAAGTCAATATGCTAAACAAGGAGCACATCACTGATGCATGTAAAGTCTGAGCAGAAGATTTCACTGCATTAAGTAATGCAGTGGTTATTATTTATTATTCATGTTGGTTGCCATGCTAATGGTCAAACAATTCACGCATATGCATATTATTGATCTTGAGTATCTTACATAACTATCAACATGACATGAGTAATAGCATGTGGTTGTAAATTACCAATAAAAACAAATAACTAGATCTGAAGTAACTGTGACAGGTGCTTGCAATGGAGGGACTCAGTGGTACAATGTCACAATTTTCACCATTTACTATGTATGGCAAATGGGCCTCAAATGCTGCCCCAAGTCAAACCAGTGTTGAGACATGGCCGAGATATGGCTGGGTCGTGTAAATATATGGTTGCTAGGGTGTGACTAGTTAGAAGTGTGATCTTTAATAGCTGCTGGTTAGCCCGAATCATAGGAGCCCAACTCCTTGTCTTTGTGATGTTCTGATCCTGAGGCCTGCATTTGATCCCTTTTCAATTTAAGGTTGTTCGGGTGCTCTAAAAAAAAGAAAGTGAAGAGGATGAGTAGTAAGGGATAAGGAGATAAAATAGGAGAATAAAGAGGAGAAAAGAAAAAGGAAGAGGGGAATGAGAAGATGATGATTTGAAGGAGAAGAATGAAGAAGATGAGGAGGAAGAGGAGAAGTAGTAGTAGAGGAGGAGGAAAAGAATGAAGGAGAAGAGGAGAAAAAGGAGGAGGATGATGAGAAGGTAAAGAAGAAGAATGAAAAAAGGAGAAGAATGAGGTGGAGGAGAAGAAAGAAGAATGAAGAGGAGGAGGAGGAGAAGGCAGGAGAAGAATAATAAGAAGGAAAAGAAGAATGAGAAAGAAGAGAAGGAGAAGAAGAGGAAGAGAAGGAGTATGTGAGGAAAAAGAAGAAGAATTAAGAAGTGAAAGGAGGATGATAAGAAGGAAGAGAAGGAGAAAGGGAAGAAGAGGAGAAAGAAGAATGAACAGGGGAGAAGTAGGAGAAAAAGGAGGAGGAGAAGAAGAATGATGATGATGATGATTTTAGCATGGATTGTTTTATGAATCCATCACAAATGTAAAGCTTTCTCTGTAAAGAAGCTGATATTGAAGTATGATGCAGTTAAAAACGACTGTATACTGGGCACAACAGAAAACCTGCAGTGATAGATCCTCATCTCATGGATGAAGGAACAACAGCACAAACACACCGTTCAATTCTAAGGGCCAGAGAGACGGTGGAAAATGGTCATGAAAAGAAAAACAAAATATGTCAAGTTGGATAACATTTGGCATAAAAATATCAACATTATAAGTGGACTTTAGGTATGGATGGATAAAAACAATAACCACTTTAAAGTCAGAAAACATGTTAATGGATTAGTTAAATGTACGGTACAAACTAATTTAAAGCAAATATTTGAATTGCATTACAGTAGACGTGCTAATGCACCACAGAGGCCTACATTAATGTAAAACAGTGTCTGACGGGGCGAGTCTGAAGGTATTTCAGGTGACGGCTCTGTCAGAGCTCAGCCGGATTTAATGAGCGTTTAGGTTCAGCCTGTTGCTTATAGCAGGTTCGAGCTACTCTTCCTCTCTCCCGCTGAGGATGAAGACGACACCGGATCCTCCTCATCCAGCACGCACAGCCCGTCTGCGGCTAATCACAAGCGACTGGAGTCATTAATTATGAAACTTCCCCTTTCCCTTTCTCCCTTAACAAAATGACAGTAGTTTCCCACTGATCAGATGCTTTACGGTTATATTAGCTGCCTGTCTAGTTATCTCCCTGTTGTGTTCTTGTACTCTGAATGGATTGTGGGCGTTGTTGCGGGATTGTTAGCGGGGTCCTGATGAGGCAGCGTGGCAGAGCGAGCCTGTCATGGCTTTGAAAGGAGGGAATGATTTAATTGATCCAATTTTTAATGCATGAATCATGCGGATGAGTCTCACACAGCGGGCAGTCTTTCTGAAACGCCTGCTTTTGCAGGAGAATCATTCATCTTGCTTAGTGTCATGAAGACCCTCATTTCAGCATAGGTCAGTTCATATCAAAGTTTTGAAAAATGCGAAACAAGTCGGTTTCAGAGTGGAGGGAGGAGTGATGGGTAGGGTAAGAACAATTATAAACCATATTAGCATGGCTCATGAATATTAATCAGAGGTCATAATGTTTGCCCAGTTGTCAGGGGGTTTATTTACTTTTTCTCTTTTTTAAACTAAAGTGATACACAGATCTGTTCAGCAAAGCAATCACAGATATGTTTCATCGTAAATAAAATACGACTATTGACCAATCAGCATCAAGGACTGGAATTATCCATTTTATAAATGATACTATAATAAATTAATTTTAATTCATCTTATAAGATCACAATACATTGCAAATAAACGTATCTATAATTTAAGGCACAAATACATGCTGAGCTGTTTATATTATATTGTATGTATTCTGATATGTATTGTATTACAAATACACACATTTTTTATCTGTAACTTAATGCACAAATATTCTGAGCTATTTGCATTTGTAAAAAAATATATGTTCAATTTTTTTTTCTTTTGCATTTTTAAGTAGTTCAATTTGTTAACACGCTCAGAGTAAGGATGGATGAATGGGAGTTTAATTCCAAGACAATCAGTGTCTTAACACGTCTCAAACGATCCTCAGTCATAATCTCTATAAGTCAAGAAACGTAATTTGTTACACAAATATTTGAAAGGCTTTTGTCACTGTTGCTCTATCAGCATCAAGAAAGCCATGCAACATCTTGTGTTTTTCATGAAGACGCAACATGAAGATGCATACCACAACCGATGTTTCAAGGAATAGCATAGCTGATGTTCGACTAGCACTATACTGGATGAAAACATCACTTCCTGATCCAACATCACATCAATGCTGATTTAAAATGCAGGAAAGAAAAACAGGTAAAAAAAAAATTCTGCCTTTAAAATCACATGCCAAAATTTGCCAAGATAACCTCAGACCTTGTGTTGGTATCAGAAATGGTGAAGAGAAAATATTACACAAGTGTTAGTTCCAGCTCACATTCCCTGTTCCAGACACGATGACAGTTTGATGCTTTGGCTTCTTTTGGAACCATTTTCATTGCTCTCCTTTCACAGAAACACAATATAACTGGCCATTTTTTGTCTTAAACATAAGTTATTCAAAATGAACCTCTTGTTTATTGCACATTTAACAAGGTTAAATTGTTTTTGTTTTTAAATATTAACTAAGTGAGCATTACATGATGGAAAAGATACTCTAAAAACAGTGAAAATGTGGATGCACAATAAAACATCCAGTATCGGCCATTAACAATGAATTTTTTACTATAGATTTTTACTAGAGTTATAAATTTAATAACTCTTAATATCCACAGACTGATACACAAGTAAAACATGTTGTGCACCTCTAGTTACTGTTACCAAAAGTAGTGAACTAACATTAAAGTTACAAGGACAATTTTTTTTAAATGCACTATTAAACAATATAACTTAATTTAATCAGAGACATATTTCTACCACAAAAACAACAAGTGCAAAAACAATTATTGCATAGGTTTATCTCAATTATTACTGAGAGCATTTAAGGTAGAGTTGGCAATGTTTTTCATAAACACTTTTTGTTATACTGGTTGAAACGCTCTTCACATCTTGATAGAAATCAATAATAGAAGTGGTCTAAATATAAAGAAAATGTACATATATTTTCTGTAGAAGTTTAAGGACCAAACATTTCTTCTAATGATTCTTCTAATCATTCCAAATACAATGATTGGATGTCCTACCCGCCTGTCTGTCAACATATGTATTTCCATACCTCCACGCACCATGCTTGCGCAGACACAGGGTTGCCAACTCTCACGCATCTGGCGTGACACTCACGCATTCAGCCTCAATCTCACGCTCTCACGCTCACCAAAGAATTCTCACGCTAAATTGAACATTCTTCAGTGCTGTGCGCTGCCTATGACTTTGAACGTGAGTTGAGAGCGTAGCCTACATTTGGACTACGTGCCTGTCTTTTTAGCAAAAAGATACTATTCACTGAATATCTACAGTGACGTAGGGCGAGGGCGTGAGGTGCTTGAAATCAGCTTTTGACGCGTTCGACTCGAGTTCGAATCCGCCTTTTGCCAAACTCTCTCTTCTCACTTTTCCCAAAACCGAAACCGTGATATGGCTTTGTGCCTTTATAAAACAGCACACGACTGTAATTAAGTAGCCTATATAGGCATTCTGTTTGTGCTGCGTGATTTAAAGAAAAGTGCGCACTTTGCTCACGCGATCAGCATGGTAATCAGGTGTTTTCTCCAAAATAAAAGCTTTATTTCTTGCAAGTGAAGAAATTAGGACAAAAGTATTGTAATTTTCCTATACAATAGTATAAGTAAAATATACTTTTGAAATATTCATTTTCATTTATACAGTACATTTATAGGCTATATGGATTTTACGTAATAGGAATAATTATATAAATCATTATTACATATTACATTATTATAATAATCGTTTGGCATCCTAAAACAGACTGAGACTCTATATCATAACTAAAAAGATATTTGATCCCTCTTTAATGTCCAGGTACAAGTCAATGCTTTTCCTTTGTTCAATGTCACAGTTCATGGGGCTGAAGCAGGTTAAAGCTCTTAAATTTGAGCTCTCAAAGTGCACCAGATTGATGCATTTAACCTTAAAATGTACAAAATTTTCCTGCGGGGGAGCATGCCCCCGAACCCCCCTACAGGGAAGTCCACACAATAGTTTTAAAAAATCCTATGGGAAAGAACAATAATTTATGAACTTTACTGCAAAAACATTTTATTTTTTTAAAAATCAGTAAAACTGTTAGCCTAATGGCAAATTAAAATTGGACAAACCATACATTTGGCCTTAACCCCCCTAAGCTGCCCTTTACAGTTCCTCCTGAACCAAAACAATGAGCTTATGCTGTGTACATGCCATGTATTAATTATCGGATGAAGGGTCAGTAGGAAGGGTGGGATCTATGCTTTCAAAGCTAGCTTGCTATTGCTAGCCTCCCAGAAATTGCCTACCCTACCTTTAAACATTAGAATGAATCAACTACGCCCATCTGTATCTAGCGAAAATACTCACTGAGAACATTAAAGGTCAACCATTATATCCATAAGCTCCAACTAATGTATGAACACAGTGAGGCAGAAATTCACTTCTTACTGGCAAGCTGGGCTCAAACAGCCACTAGCCAGAAAAAGAATGCATGGGAGTCAAGTGAGTTAGAAACTGAAGAGAAAAATCAATCAAGGTTTGACAACATGGAACAAAAAAGTATAATTTTCATAAAACTCTGAGTGCAACGTTTAGCCATGCAGAAATTAATGTTTTCCTTTCACCACAAATTCCACTGATCATTCATAATTTTTTTAGAGCCACTGCCAATAAGCATAGTTTGGTCTTTTGTGCATCTACATCGAAATAATAGAGAGCGATGACTCTCAATTGAGCCAAGGATGATGAACCCAGATGAACGCAAGCAGCTAAGTGGGAAGGAAAATGAAAAGAATCAAATGCAGAAATGTCAAGGTAGATTAAATGAAGTGACATGATGAGTAGGCGGTGAAGAATGGCTTTGGGTGTCAGAGCAGATGAAGAGTTATTGAGGCCTTTTTAAACTAAGATCAACTCAATGCCACAGTTACAGTATATGTGCTGCTTTGAATGGCTACATCCACACAAATCAGGGTTTGAGACTGACAAGCTTATTTACTCCTGAATTGCCATTATACAGGAGCAGATCAGTAAGTCATGGCAACATATGTTTTATATTACTTTAACTTATGAAAATAAGCAATTACAACTTTTTTTTACATGTTATACAAGATTCGGCTTAAAGGGTACCTATTAAGGCATTTAAAATGTTCTTAATAATGTTCTGGGAGTCCCCAACAACAGTTTTACATGCATGCAATGACAAAAAACACTTTTGTTGTCTTATAATATGCATTTATTTTTACCTGATTTGCTCACCGACTCCCTAATGATTCGTTTGACGACTCATTTGTCCAAACCCCTCCTTTGCGTGACGCTAATCGGCGGTGATTGGTCAGATGACCCAGTCAGTTATATTTTGCGTTAGCCCAAAGCTTAAACATATTGATAAAGCACTGCAGTACTACAATACGCTTCACATAATTTCACATATTTCAAAAAACAAAAAAAATGACATTGGAGACCTAGAAGCTGCTGAGCGTAACTCTCACTCTCTCACACACACACGCACGCACGCATGCCACACACACACACACACACACACACACATAAAAGCAACAATTATTATAATAGTACTTACAGGTTGTGATTCAGAGGAGGAAGCTGATCCAAATAAACTTGGTATTGAACGTTCCTTCAGTATCAGGCGACTCGCGAATCCACACGTGAAAGCATTTGTGTTTGTGAAGCGATCGTCATTAAAATAACGCGAACACAGCTCAAGGTGGCTATACTTGTGTGGTATAGTTGTAAATATAAACTCTAGCCACTGAGTCTTCACATGCTTGTCCCTGGGCAGTGAAAAAAAAAGTTTGCTTTTGATTCGCACTTCAGAACAGAGTCTCGTCGACATGTTGTTGTCAGGTTTCTCTGTCTGCTCGGCGCGCGCACTGAGTGGGCGTGTCGAATTCAAATAACTTGGACAAGTGACGTACGAAAGTTAGAGAAAATGCATCGTTCGTCTATCGATTCATATCAGCGACTCAGGGTCGACTCTTACTTTTGAGAGACAATAACTTTCTATACGGTGAACTTTCATATTTAAAACTTTGCAGGATGTTTTTGTTCACTTAGATCTATGTTACACACTACATGAAAGGTAATTTTCAAAATTCCATGATAGGTACCCTTTAAAACAGTCAAGTCTCCGTTTAATATAATTTAAAGGAGTAGTTCACTTTTAAAAAAACTTTTGCTGATAATTTACTCACCCCATGTCATCCAAGATATCCATGTCATTGTTTCTTCAGTTGAAAAGAAATTAAGGTTTTTGATCAAAACATTCCAGGATTTTTCTCCATATAATGGACTTCAATGGGAACCAAACGGTTCAAGGTCCAAAAGACAGTTTCATTGCAAACTGTTCAAAGGGCTTTAAACGATTTCAGACGATGAATAAGGGTCTTATCAAGCGAAACGATCGGTCATTTCAAAAATAAATAAAGTTTAAGTTTTATAAGCTGAAATGGTCGCCTTGGCACAGCCCTTGTGACGGTATTGCCAGTAGCATATAGGATTAGCTCCTTAGCCTGAGCAAACTTGATCACGTCGCGCTACGTGGGCGTGGTTTCAGCAACCAGGCACCTCAGCTTCACCCAAGTCCCGCCTCTTTGCCCATTTTCAGTTATCCGGTAGTGACGTGCTGCCAAGATGGCGACGGCCGGCTTTGCCCACTTTTGGCTTCAAAAATGTTCTTCAGAAACCTACGGGTGACGTGACGGACATTACATCCATTTTTTTTTTACAGTCTGGTAATCTGTGACAAAGATTGGTCTTTCACTCGGTATGTATTTTTAATAATATTAAAGTAGTGTAATATTTATACCAATTCCATTTTGTTGCGAGTGCAGTGCGCTTGCAAAAAGACAACTGAAAATATTTATTTTTTAATTCAATATATTTTAAAATGTAATTTCTTCTGTAGAACATGTGAATAAATATGTCAGTGTTTTTTGTCCATACAATGGACTTCACTGGTCACCAGAAATGTTTGGTCACCAACATTCATCAAAATATCTTCTTTTGTGTTCTCTTCACTCTGCAAAAATGATTTTTCGAAGTTGTAAATAAAACAGATTATTACAACAACAACAAAAATCCTATTTCAGTCTTCTACATCAAAATGTTATATTTAATCCAATATGTTTTTTCATCCAAGGTCAGGCCTGTGTCTTTAGTTTGAACCTTTTTATTTTAGTTGTTCACTTTCAAAAAACACTTTCAACATTGATAATAAGAAATGTTCTTGAGCGATAAACCAGCATATTAGAATGATTTCTAAAGTATCATGTCACTGAAGAGAAGATTGGAGTAATGATGCTGAAAATGGAGCTTTGCCATCACAGGAATAAATTACATTTTAAAATATATTGAATTAACTGTAATTTCAGTTGTAATGATATTTCATAATATTACTATTTTACTGTATTGTTGATATAATAAATGCATTCTTAATGAGCATACGAGACTTTCAAAAACTATTCTCTTGATTGGTGACACATTAACTCCCATAATAAATGTGTTTCCAACATTGTTGATGCGTTCTTTAAACAGCCTCAGTATTTTAAGATGCATGATAAATCTGAAATGTCAAATGATTTACACTGGCTCATAATTGGATGGCCAATTCCTCTGTTCTCCTCTGACATGTAAAAGCTCTCTGTAAACAAGCACCAGCAACACACTGTAATAGAGGCAGTGAGATGACAGAAATGACCCGTGTCCCCTCCTCTCTCCATTTTCTCCAGCTCTCCGCCAATGTGCCGTGTGTCCAGTCTATTTCCCTCCTGGCTGATTTTGTTTCGTTTCGCTTACCTTCATAAACATCATTGTGTGTTTAAAACGGTGGGAAATTCAAGAAAGAGAGACATGTTATTAAGAGGTTTACTGAGAATATAGTTTCAGTCTTTCGGGGTTCTTGCGAGTAGGCAATTTACATCTCTCTCAGAATAGCTGCGATGTAATTATCTGCTGATGTAATTGTCACAACATGCACATTTTTATAAGCGCTATGGCTAGATGGCCCGCTGAACAATAAATATTTGTTTTCAACATTTCAGCATCTCAGATATTGTGTTTTAAATGCTAGTTAAATACAACATTCATACACACCGTTTTTAAGTGGGTGTATGATGATACAGCATGTTTTTTTGAATATTATGGGTAAAGTAGTTCATTCTTCTACACCAGCATATTTTAGTGTAAAATATGGATTGAACAGGAAAAGGTCACCACTGAAATGACACCACATAATTTTCACCTCATCAAGTTATAATAATAGGAATTTTATATTTTTCAGGTTCAAAGATACTCCTCCATAATTGTCGACCAGGGTTCTAAATTAACTTTTTTGATCACCAGCCAATGTGGCTGGTAACTTTCTAAAGTTACCAGCCAATCAGAATTTCCACTAGCCACATTTTTTTCCGGTGAAAAAAAGAGAAATTATGAGTGCCACTGAATGCATTTGATCATTTTATTAACATTGTTGGCATGGAAAACACATATAAAATACAATACAACACAGAAAGTGCAAACATTTCATTTCAAGTTTGGGATCTATCTATCTATCTATCTATCTATCTATCTATCTATCTATCTATTAGGGATGTGCACGAATATTCAAATTTTCGATCTGTAATTATTATTCAAAAAAATAAAATACTATTCGAATTTTATATTTTTTTTCACAGTTATAATTAAGTGCACTTGGTGGAGCTGTGTTTAACAAGTGGCTTAGATGAAAATGATAGCCTATTAAAAAATGGAATTACTTTTAATCAATTATTAATTAAACTGAGTTATCATAATATCACCACCACAATGAGAAATCCCATGAAATCCAAAGAAACAGCAGTCGATTGATTAAGCAGCTATCCATCACTGCATTAACGACTGCAGGTGAGCAGCTGTACCCCGATGGAATCGTGATACGAGATGATACCTTCTGGTAGCAAAATGATTTTGAGGGAGACAGAAACGCAAAGTGCTGTCACTTTGCACACAAACACACCGCGCGTCTGCAACGTCTGTCAGCGCAGTGCGTTTTCTCACTCGAGCATGATATATTTTTTTCTCAACTTGAACGTGAAACAATATAAACACGATAATCATATACTGACTCGAGTATGTACGTTCTGTACGATAATTGCGCGTCTGCTTTTTTTTGTTGCGTTTTTTCCCCGTCCACGCTGCTTGAGCTTAAATGCTTTTGTTTATATTTTTTGTTTACACATATTGTTTAATGTTTTCAACTAAAAGAAAACCTTAAGATATATAGTAAGCTTGTTGTGTATATTGCCTAATGTATAAGCTTGTTCAGAAATAATGACAAAAACCTTAAACTTAAAAAAAATAACGTATCCTATCTCTTGTTAAACAACATTTAAATTTAAACCCAGAAGTCTGTCCCACTCCCAACCACTGCCGCATTTAGTTTAATCTTAACTTTTTACTTTACTTAACTTGGTCCCTCCTCTTTCAGTCTATGCTCCCTGCTCTGGCTCCGTTCGTTCTTCGTCTTCCTTGTGTTTTCTGGTGGATGCTCCGTTCGTTTCCATGATCATTTTTCGCGCTGGTTTCACTGCAAACTGCGCGCAGCCAATGGGCGTATGAAACGTCATCACGTAGCATTACGGCACAGTGTTCATGGGAAATGTAGGAAGTACTGCCAGGGGGATAAATGACCGAGAACAGAACCTTATGCATCACCGGCCAAACTGGCTAGTAAGTTTTTATTAACACCCGCCAAAACGAATTTTTACCCGCATTTGGCGGGTTGGCGGGTGTTAATTTAGAACCCTGTTGTCGACATATAAATGGCGAAAAAGGAGCACATATGAACCTGAATCTAAATTACCAAAAGTACAACTTTGTTGCCCCATAGGATCTTACAGTGTCACATTGTGAGAGTAGCATTTTATTGTTCTTCATGCGGTGATTAATGTTTCTCTGAAAGTTTTGCCGTTTTAAAGGATAAAATTGTGTGAGAAATGTCGCAATAACTTTTTTATTTTATTCAACAAACTTCTATGTTTTTCCTAATTTTTAAGAGTGATGAAGTGTTTAGTATGTATTTACATTTGAAATTTAGCAAAATTTTACTATTAAACTTATTATAATTTAAGAATCGGGGGCTAAGAGCATAGAGAGAAAAGTAATAAATACTGTTCGGTTCACACACTGTTAGTCATAAATAAGATTGACACCACATTCAATAAGTGAACTGACACCCTTAACTTAAAGGAGTAGTTCACTTTTCAAAAACTTTTTACTGCACAGGGCCTCGGGCTAAAGTTACAGCTGACTTGATGTAAAGTCTATAGTTAAAGTTCATATTTTTGCCCTTCAAAATAGTTAAAGGGATAGTTCACTTTGAAATAAATTTTTGGTATGTTTTAGGTTCAAGAGGTTCAAGTAAATGCGCTTGAAATCCACGCTCATTCAAGAATGTGCATTTATTGCATGGACGGAGAAAGCACTGACACCTGCAGGATTTCATCTCATGGTACACGCAAAATGTTTTTTTTTAATTTAACACTGTCAATCCGTGAGAGCATCGGTACCACAGGTCGAGTGTAGCCTCTATATCTATAGACGTTTTTAAATCTGAAAACTCCAAAAAGCAACAAAATTGTCAGACATCCATGAGTGCATGTTCACAGAGAAAAACAAGTGAAAAACCGTGCTGGTTGTTCTCTCGATACTCGACAATGACGGAATCCAACGGCATGGGCGAAGGTATAATGCGTGTATTAAATTCTATGAAATGATCCCGAGAAAAGCACAAACATGGCAGAGATGCCAAGTTCAGCGGCTGGAATTAGCTGAGGTGACGCCAACAAACAGAGACGAAGCTTGCCGCTTGTAGAATACGCTTCTTTGTCACTGAATTCACGCCCCTCTATCCTTTAACTTACGTTCAAGATCTGTTGTGAATTATTCATTGTTGCTTTCAGTATCATGATGGTCACGATGATATTCAAAGTCACATTAGGTGCATTTAAAGGTGGGGTATGTGATTCTCTTTTTTGTCAGAATAACTTGAAATCCTATTCCTAACCCACTTACAGCCACTGAGTTAGAAGCACTGAAATGAAAATTAAGCAATTTAATCATCTGTGGAACAGGCAGGACTCGAAAAACTCCAGCCAATCATTTCCAAGACCACCTAGAATCATTGGACAGTAAGTTCGTCAATCAAACGGTCGCACCACACTCCCCTCCCCCCAGCGCGCGTGACCCCCGTCGTGCGCATACTCAAAGCTCGAGACGCATGCGCATTTCATCAGTAAAGCCAGTTCCATGATTAGTAGTAAATCGTCATTACAATCTCTCGCGCATCTGAGTTCTCGCTCGTCCATGTTCTTCGAATGGGTGGAGTCAGGACCAGCGTCGGAGAAAAGAAGGTAGGACCATTTGAATTGTGTATTTTCAAAATCTGCCGGTCGTTTTCCAAATCACATACCCCACCTTTAACCTTCAATAAAGGACACAAACGATACCTGGTTATCATTATTACCTTGTATGTTGTTCCAGCGACAACACAGCAGAAAAATAGAAAATGTTTCCAAAACAGATTCGGATTGCATTACCATCGCAGTTGTTGGGTTAAAAATTCAGATTGACGTTCTCTATATTTGTATAATTTTTCTTTATTCATTTCTATGGATGTAAAAAAGCAGGTTGTGATGTTTTTCTTATATGTCATGCACATATTGTCTTTTAAAAATCTGTTCAATAAAAAAAAAAAAAAAAAATTCAGATTGACAAAGAAAGAAACTGTCGCGTCAGGTTAGGAGGACACGGTGTTAGCCTGAACAACATGTGAAATTCATGTTTTGAAGGCTGCACAAGGATGAGAATAAAAACAACTAGATCAGTTGACTCAAGAGGAAGAGAGAAAGCTTGAAGCAAAAGAAAATTTTAAAGTCTACTTTTGCTAAAGGCTCTGACTGAGAGAACCCAAAATTGGTAAGGGAATTATACAGGCCCACCACAATCAGTGTGCCAGATTTGACAACTTTCCTTCAAACGGTTCTGAGGACTGCCATAGACTCCCAGCCAGAAGCAGAAAAGAATGGCAAAAAAAGAAAACAGCAGGGATGCGCAACTTTAGTGCTTGGCCCATGACTATGACGGTAAAAGGCTTTAATTTGGTTCCCTTTATGTTGTGAAATGACATTTGAAAGTTTTATCTTTAACACAGAGGGCAGGAAGAAAGACTGCCTCATGCTATGCTTGCAGAACCCTGTGAAGAGGCAACGCAGGGGAGAGTTCTTATCTCTGAAAGTGAGCGGGACAAATTGGAGAGCGCTCGAGCAAGTCGCGCAATATCATTACAATAATGAGGGCTATTTGTTTTTGTTCTCTTTTTTTAACTAGTAAAAGTGGGAAATTAGTTTCCTTTAGGCAGATAACAGAGATACAGAGGTGGACAATGAAAGCAGCTGATGATGACAGACACATGAAAAAGATGTTTGTTCTATGACAAAATGAGACTTCAGATAAACACACAGGACACAGATCAAACCTGAAAAACACAAGGGTCATACTATGGGCAAATAAGAGTGACAGAGGATTCCTAAAAAAAAACATTAAGCTGCCATCTGTTAAAAACTGACGCCCCCGATACCGGGGCAACGACCGACACCACCCCATGAAACAAATTCATAATCAAATTACTAAGCAACCACTGAATGTAATAACACAAAATAGGTATAATTTTAAAGATTAGAATCTCAGCTTTTTAATGAATCTAACCACTTCGATCAATTCTGAAGGAGAGCTGACTAGTCCCTCTATATCCAAGGGGGCGGCCCGGGGGAGGCCCGCGCACCTAGCTGCGATAAAAATAATAATAATATTTTTTCAAAAATATTACCTTGATCAACTTAAAATAGGTGTCGTTTTAAAGCTTAGAATCTGATATTTACAATGAATGTAGCCAATTTGATAAACTCCTAAGTAGTGCTGAGTTATTTGCTGATAAATAGAATAATTATTTTCATCTATCAAATTTTTTTCATCTTTTTTTGTACTATCTACTGCAATGTGTCAAAAACATCATAAAGCTCATGAAACATTCACAGATCGTTGAAAATGGCACATCATTTTTTAAAGCATATTATTACAATTAAAATGAGCCCAAAATGAACATAATCTATTGCGTTTATGACAAGATATTCTCCATGGAGAAACCATTTCAAAAATGCCCATCAAGAACTGAACAAACAGGCTACATTGGTTTCAAATGCTGTAACTTTTGAGTCCTTTATCCAATCACCACTATATTTGATCCAGATGCAGCTCACATGTAGAGGGACTTCACCAAAAAAGAGCTACCGTATTTCCTTCCAGAGTTATTACATGTCAAACAAGAAAGATATGCAAAATAATATAGATATTTTTGTCTTTTATCAGCAGTTTCTCAGCAGGAGAATGTCCAAATGTAATGTAATTTATTTTTAAAAAAATTGAAAAGTGTTCTATCAAACGATACCTACCTTTTGACTCTCCTTGTTATAGTTTTTGAGTTATGAGTCTTTACTTTTATGTGCGTCTCTCAGACAAAACAACTCTAAAAATGGCTTCAGGGTTCAAGTAGTTAAACCAAAACACTGGTAAAACATCACACTCAGTTTATGTGGACTGAGTAAATCAATAAATAAGACCACATGTATGGGGGTAGAATTGTTGGCATTTTTCCAAATAAATAGATTGAGATTCACAAAAAAAAAATTTCACTTCCTGTGCATTTGTAAATCGCTGCACACATTTGTGAATCTCTTCTTGTGCATATGCAAATCCCCTCTCACATCTGTGGATTTTGAAACACTTCTAAACATGCATTGCTTGCGCGACATACAGAAAAATACACAAATAGGTGGACTCCACCCAACGTTTACTCAAGCCATTCTGATAACGGCCACATTGAGCTGACCAATCGTAGCACGTTCTCGCTACAACCAATCACGTTTTGTTTTTTTTTCAATCAGGGCGGCCTTGCCCTGAAATAACTATGCTCATTAATCTGCATTGGCTCAAATAGTAAGTGTAAGGCTAATGCCCATAAAATTGCTACAGTAAAAGATGTTTAAAATTTGGATTTTGTTAGAATTAGACCATTAGACTGTGTATCAAGCCTAGACACGTTTTTATGAGCCTTTGAAAATGCCAGAGTAACAGCACTTACATCTTTGTTATGGGAACAATGCGTTATGGAAGCGTCACGTTACTCAAGATAGAACAGAAAAACATCAATAAGTTGCTGACTAATGAATAACTGGATTCAACCTCATGTTTGTGTAATATAGGTAATATTACTGTCACAGCAGCCAACAGCTTTTCCCACTTCTTCAGTTAAGGCTTACTGATGAATATGCAGCAGGTCCGTGGATCTAATGATCTTTAGAGCATTATATTTTAAACATTAAATACATGTATTACGATTCCCTTTGGTTGTAGAGAATATACAGGTGGGTTATTTTTAAACATGTTACACTTGCATTCCAAGAGATATCATGCATGAAAGTGCATGCCCAGAATCAGACAAGTGAAATGCATTTATTTATCCGTTAAAACACTTGATCACACAAATCATTTTTCATATGAATCAGACTTAATAGTTTTTGATGGTAAAAGTTACTTGCATCCAAAATAAATGCAAAGATGTTTTTGTCAGGAATGCATTATCCACTACACGCTGATGCTGAGGCTCGTACTGTTTTATCACTGATGATCATTTGGGCTCATATTTGGTATTCTACATAATATTGATGTCCTATAGCTATTTGCTATTGGGCTTTAAAAGACAAAATCATCCGTTTTGCCATTTCTTACGTCGTGTCTACCCCGTGCGAGGCTGTGACTGGACAAAGCGAATGTGCAAATAATTTGTCCTCCGTGTAATTGCGTGTAGTATAACAGCCTACTTCAGAAGTAGAACGGGCATCCGTTTACGGTCAGTGAATATGCGTGTCGTGCCGCGTCCAGTGTAGAGAGTATCACGAATTATGAATTTTCAAAAAGCCAGCACTAGTCAATAAGGAAGATTATGCAAACACTTCATATATCTGCAGGTAAGAAAACAGACGTCATGGGCAAAATGTGTTAAAGTAACACCAAGTAACTTTTTCTCTTCGGTCGCCCTACTGGTTGGAAACGAAATTGTCCATTGCCGCTGTCGTAAATAATTTAGCCTACCGTCGCACGCACGCTCGCTGTTTACCCAGCACCGGCTTTAGAATGAACGATGTCCACAGACAAGGTAGAGTATGTTACATGATTTCATGAAAGGATGATGTATTGCGACATCAGAAACTAAGAAAAACGATATAATGACTATTGTAGCGCTTGATGTAAAGCAGTCGAATTTTGTAGTTCTTTTTGTGGTCGGGTTCCTACCCGAACTCCCGAAGTTACATAGTGCCAGTAAAAGTGATACAGAGTCAGACCCCTTCAGGCTATGGCAGAAGTGCATTTCACCCTGTTACGACTTGATGAACCACTGACAAGATTTTGAAAACATTATTTTAAGGTAAACAATGTTACATAGTGTTGCTCTAACATCGCTAACATGTTAGTTTTACATTATCTGAACTTGCTACGGCGGCAGCAATAATGGGGTACTATTTGCTTTTGACGCGCTGTTGCGCCGTTTGCCGGTGTAGAGAGGGTGTTACTGATCATGATGCTCGGGATCTGTGATGATCATAATTTGTGTGTAATCCTGAGTTTATCCGTAGTGAAACATAAAGAAGTGTTGAACTCCAACAATCGTTTGGAAACAGGGTGTTTTAACCACACAAACAGCTCAATTTGAATGAAGTGCAAAATGAATCAGTTCCTGCCCAGAGTGTAAAGCCCAACCGTGATTGGTTGTAGCGAGAACATGCTATGATTGGGTCAGCTCAATGTGGCCATTATCTGATTGGAGTTTTTGGACCAATCACAGAAGACTAAGGGCGACTCTCTGGAGGAAAGAAAAAAACAGCAAGAGCGAGAACGGAAAAACGTACTCGGTTACTAACGAGCTCCTCGTAGGAAACGCACGACTAAGTCGTTTTTCCCCAGTGACTGGCCAGACACCGGTTTAGCAAACGTTGCTATGGCCGCCACATAAACTTTGAGCGTGGATGGGGTCCTACCCTTATCCATCAGCTCCTGAAGGAAGGCAAGCACTTCCTTAACCCCGCAGTCCACAGTTGAAAAGCCACGGGCTCGACACCAAGTAGAGAACACCGACCATTTCGAGACATAGAGCCGTCTGGTAGACGGAGCTCTAGCCTGCGCGATCGTGTTTAGCACTCCTTCCGGGAGGCTAGCGGGTACCCGTTGATGGCCCATGCGTGCAGGGACCACAGATCCGGGCGAGGATGCCAAATCGAGCCCTCCGCCTGAGAGAGGAGATCTTTCCTCAATGGTACAGGCCACGGGGCAGTGCTGGCCAGCCGCATCAGGACCGGAAACCAAGCCTGGTTCGTCCAGAGCGGAGCTACAAGCAGCACTGGGCATCCATTTTCCCTGATCCGCTCCAACACCTGAGGCAGGAGCGAGACGGGGGGAAAAGCATACAGGGGACCGCTGGGCCAAGCATGGGCCAGCGCGTCCCTGCTTTTCGAGAAGAATACTGGGCAGTGAGCGTTCTCGCGGGACGCGAACAGGTCCACCTGCGCTCTGCCAAACGTTTCCCACAGCAGCTGGACCGTCTGCGGATGCAGCGACCATTCTCCTGTCGGGACGTTGTCTCTGGACAGCTTGTCTGGACCCGCATTCAGGTGCCCAGGCACGTGCGCCGCTTTCAGAGAAAGGAGGTTGCGCTGGGCCCAGACCAAGAGGGGTTCCGTCAGCCTGCAAAGGCGTGTGGACCCGACGCCGCCCTGGCGATTTATGTACGCCACCACTGACGTGTTGTCCGACCGGACCAAGACGTGGTGGCCCTTTATCAGGGGACGGAAGCGCCGTAGCGCTTTGTCGACTGCTATCATTTCCAAGCAGTTTATGTGAAGGAGCTTCTCCCGCTCTGACCATAGGCCAGCCAGCGGTCTGCCCTCGAGCAGCGCTCCCCACCCCGTGGTGGAGGCATCCGTAGACACCACTTTCACCCTTGAGGCAGTCCCCAGACTCACACCAGACTGATACCAGCTGGTTACTTTCCAGGGTTCCAGAGCCGAAACGCACCATTGGTCGACCCTGAGGCGACACCGGCCCGTGGTCCATGCCCGGGGCGGGACCAGTGCTTTCAGCCACCTCTGCAGTGGGCGCATGCGAAGCAGGCCCAGCTGGAGTACAGAGGATGCTGAGGCCATCAGGCCCAGCATTTTCTGAAACCGTCTGAGCGGGACTATAGAGCCGTGGCGGAAGGATTCCGCGACGCGCTGAATACTTAGTACGCGCTCCGGTGACAGGCGTGCCGTCATGGATAGCGAGTCTAACACTGTTCCCAGGAAAGAAATTCTCTGGCTGGGACACAGCGAGCTCTTTTCCCAGTTGACTGTCAGGCCCAGTTTCTCGAGGTGCTCGAGCAGTGTGGCCCTGTGTTCTATGAGCTCTGACCGTGATCGAGCTAGAATCAGCCAATCGTCCAAGTAGTTCATAACTCGCATGCCCTGAAGTCTCAGGGGTGCGAGAGCCGCGTCCATGCACTTCGTAAATGTACGGGGTGCTAAGGACAGGCCGAACGGCAGGTCTGTGTATTGATATGCCTGGCCCTCGAACGCGAATCTCAAGAATCGCCTGTGATGGGACGCTATTTGTATTTGGAAATAGGCGTCTTTCAGATCTATTGACATAAACCAGTCCCCTTGGCGCACTTGCGCGAGGATTCCCCTGGTCGTAAGCATCCTTAACTGGCGCTTCACAAGCGCTTTGTTCAGCTGTCTCAGATCTAGAATGGGTCTGAAGCCCCCATCTTTTTCGGTACCAGAAAATATCTGCTGTATAAGCCCCCTTCGCTCTGAGCCTGAGAAAGGGGCTCTATGGCCCCCTTGCTCAGCAGTTTCGCTATCTCGGCTCGAAGTAGATGAGATACTTCGTTTCTCACCGTAGTCTCGACGCGCGCCGTATAACGGCGGGGACGTCGTGCGAATTGTAGCGAGTAGCCTCTCTTTATAGTGTTCAGCACCCAGTCTGATACCCCGGGTAGCTTTGACCACGCTTCTGCGTGAATAGCTAGAGGTAGAATGCAGACCGGGCTCTGGCCGTGACCAGGCAACGACTCGAGAGCCCCGGTACCCTGGGAACACAACGCCGTGTTTACAGCGTTCGAGGCGGGGGGCGCGCTGAACACAGCGGGCAGCCTGGCCGCGCTCAAATTCTCTATGGAGGGACGCACAGCGAGAGTGAGCGGGGCGAATCCCGTGGGATTCGGCGTGCTTGCGGGGGGATGTGGGCGCAAACTTACGGGCACATCTACTGCACTGTACACGCTTTCGGTCGGAGCCGATAGACTGTGTGTTGGTTTCGTTTTTACAGAAACCAAGGGACACGCGGCATGTAGCGTGAGCGGCCATTGTATGGGCGCATTCACTACATTGTCTGCACAATCGACCTGAGTCAGATTTATGTGTGCTAGCCTCGCACCGTGGCGGGCTGTGTCTGGGTGTGGGAATGGGCACTGGGGCGTGGGCATTCTTACAACACTCATAACACCATCGGCTGTGGCCGGTATACCAGAAAATACACTCTTTATTGGATTTATCTGGGTAGCCATAAAAACGGCTTTTGTGTGCAGGCAAGCGGGCTGAGACACCGGCTGCTTCACTGCTAAATACACTGGCACAGTCACATCGCGAGGAACTGAACGAGCGAATCGTTTCGGTGGGGAACCGGCCGCAGCGGGATCCGAACACCGTCGCTTTCCTAGAGTGGCTAGGAAAGCTTCGAGGCCTCGGGCTTGAGCTCAATCTTCGGCCGGGGCCCGCGCTGAGCGGGGCGGCGTCCAGCAGAGCGAGAGCGCGGTCTCTGATCCCGGGCCTGGCGGCGCTGTGTAGCGGCGGCTGCGGGCGATGCAGGCCGAGGCTGCGAGCTGCGAGCAGACGGCTGCTTAGAGCGACCTGCAGCGGAGCTCGAGCGCTTCGGGAGGAAGTGCTTCATGGCCTGCGAAGTCTTCTGCACCTCAGAATATCTGTCCGCGAAATCTTTGACGGCAGATCCGAAGAGGCCCGCAGGGGAAATGGGCGCGTCGAGGAATACAGAGCGCTCAGGTTCCGTCATCTCAGACAGCGTCAACCACAGATGTCTCTCAGCAACGGTGAGAGAGGCCATATTCCGCCCCATGGCCTGAGCAGCGGCTTTAGCGGCGCGTAGAGCAAGGTCCGTAGCGCCTCGTAAATCCGCCACACTGACAGCACCCGGCCCTTCCTCGTCCAATTTAAGGAGAAGGTCAGCCTGGTAAATCTGCAAGACCGCCATAGTATGCAGCGCTGAGACCGCCTGTCCAGCGGCTGTGTAAGCACGCCCGTGCAGCGATGACGTCACCCGGCAGGCTTTAGAAGGAAGCGTCGTCTGCGCGCGCCGTCCCGCAGAGGGCGGGCAGAGATGCGACGCGACCGCCGCCTCCACAGGAGGAATGGAGAGATATCCTCTATCTCCCGCGCCGACGACAGAGGAAAAAGCCGCAGAGGTGGAAGTGCGCAGCCTGGCGGAGAAAGGGGCGGTCCATGACTTGGCGACTTCGTCGTGGAGCTCAGGGAGGAAGGGGGCGGCCCTAGACCTAGACGGGGCTTCGTCCTTCTTGAGAAAGCGCCCGTCGAGTCTGTTGCGCGGCGGCAAAGTAGGCGCCTCCCACTCGAGGCCGATGCACTCCACGGCCTGGGTGAGCAGACGCATCAGCTCAGCCTCAATGCCGGGTCTCTTCCCAGAGGGTTGGCTAGATACGTCAGCGGGGGGGAGGTCCACAGAGCTCGCCCAATCCTCGCTATCAGAAGCCACAAGAGAGCATACCTCAGCAGGTTCGTCCAACTCGGGAGCGGAAGCGGCGGCAGACGGCGGGCGCTGTCCGTCCGGGAGCGACTCAAGTGAAGCCGGCGAAGCAGGCGGGCGAACCGGCGAGCTTTGGCGGGCTGGAGAAGGCTCGGGAGCGCGCTGGGCGCGACGCTTCTTGCGGCGCGGCACAGAAGGCTGGGACGCGGGCTCAGAGAACGACGCCAGGCGAGTCCTCAGAGTCACCATGGGCAGAAGTTCGCAGTGCGGACATCCACCATCCGCGAGCGCGATAGCCGCGTGCTCATGACCCAGGCAGGACACACAGATGACGTGACGGTCCTCATCACTGAGTTGGGCGCGGCACGAGCCACAGAAAGGCATCTTTAAAAAGACGCAGCTCTTTTAGAACAGAGAAATGGGTGTTGCGTCACGTAAGGAAACACACACACACTTAGCAGAGTAAAAGGATATAGTACGCCGGAAAGCGCAGCAGGTATGGCGGTTGAAGGCGGCTGGGCCAGCGACTTCAGAAGATGGCACGTCCCGCTGATAAGGCTACAAGTCAACGGCGCGGCTTCTCACTCTGGATCCAGCGATGCGTGAGCTTCGCGTGAAGAGTAGAAAAATCAGAGGAAATACAGCTATCGAGGGGGTATTTATAGGGCGAGACCACGCCTCTACTGGCGGGACATGACGAAATGGGCGCGAAGCGTCCCCATTCGTCATTACGTCACGCAGTGCCTCACTCGATAGGCTGCAGCTTTTACAGCAAGGCAGCCAATGGGCGCGCGAGCTGTCTCGCCCTTGTCTGCTTGCTGCTGCAAAGCGTTTTGCATATTTAAAATTAAGGATAATTTTTGGCTTCAATATCTCGAGGAAAAGAGTTTTCCCCATAGCGTAAGATATTACGCAGTACGAGAGATACTCTCGTAAGAGAACCACTCAGACATCAAAAGTACGTATTAACTAAGAAGTGTATATTTTTCATATCCCTTTTAGAATTTTTTACTCTTAGTAACTCTTAAAATTAAATGAAACCCCCCCCCCAGAAACAACAGTACGTGCCTCGTTCACTTGTAAAATCAAATGAAAAATAAACAGTGTTCAAATGCAATGTCTCAGTTCAATTGCAATACCTCAGTTCAGATGCAGGAGAACTTTTTTTTTTTTTAAATGATGAAGAGGGGTCACACGGAAAAAATGGAATAGTGCCCTTAGTCCATGAAAAATTCAGTATCTCAATCCAGCACGTCCGGGAGAAGAAAAAAAATGATTCGGTCCAGTCCAAGCAACGTGCACACAGCAACAGGCAAGGACAATTCCTCAACGACAATCTCAGCCGCAGGATCAACGGCAGAAGGAACATTTACACACATATGCACAGAAAGAAAAGGGAAGAAAAAAAAAACCCGACCAAGGACAATATAATCCAAATAATGAAACGACTCTACTAAACGCACATTGATTAGGCCTTATTTCTTCAATAAATCGTTGCTGCTTCTCTTCACGCAAATCTCTCTTTTCTTCAACTCAAGCGTCGGACATTTAAAATCTTGTGTTCAACACAATCTATTTTTAAGGTTTCAACTCTAAATTTAAATGATTGTTATCTCTTATGAGAGTTCTGTACAGCAAACACTCGCTTTCTCACAACTTCTCTCTGATGATCTCTAGGGGTGGAGAGAAGCCAAAAAAACTCCAGGATAACATCAGGGCTTCTGAACACTGCACAGGATTGGCAGCTGAAAGTGGACTTGGGCAGACAGCTTAAGTTCCCCCAGCATGTCGTCGAGACCACTCTGAGACCTGACATTAGGCGCGTTTCCATTCCAAAACTTCTGCAATCTGTCCTAAATGTCGACAAAAAATGATTGCGAAATGACCGATGTTGTGCGACTAAAACTTAATTTTTTCCTCTCACGAGAAGTCATTCCAAAAATCATGGCAACTGACATTGGTAGGTTTATGTATATCCCAGCCACTGCACTGGCCATTATTATTAATGGAAGGAGACGTATTCGTGTTATCCAATCATTAATGTCAAGGAAAGACTCTTATACTTGAGAGCGGCACATATGAGGTATTTCTGGGTGTTTCTCATATATCTCATACTGTATCTGCTTCGAGGTCTTGATTGTGGCATTTCTTTGAGGTTTAGAATCCAGCATTCCAGTAATTATTTTGTCTTTTATGAATTTAATAAAGAACTCTCATATTTTGTCCAAACATACCGCGTCTTCAATGTCAGGTGACCTGTAAATGCGCAAAAACTGTTTCCATTACAGTTTTGCGAAATATCAATTTTCGAATTGCCTGAAAAACCACCTAATGCGAGCGTAAAAACTGTTTTACGATAAATGGGAGTTTTGGCGAAATTGACGTGTGTTACAGTAGGCGTATTTTCAATTTGCAATTTCAATTTGCGCAATTTGAGGGGTAATGGAAACATGGATACTGTCTTGGTATATGAGGCAACAAAGAACCTGGTCATGTTGGAGCTCACTGTGCCACGGGAAGACCGAATGGAGGAAGCCTTTGAGAGGAAGAGGGAGAAATATGATGGACTCGTCAGCGACTGCCACAACCAAGGCTGGAAGGCAAGGTGTTTGGGAAGTCCCTCTACGGGACTACACTACACTCTACATCACAGGTGAGAGAAGGAGAAGGGCTATTGGCAATAGCACAGAGGGTGCAGAAGGCTTCGAGGTGGCTCTGGATCAAAAGTGCGGATCCGTGGTTAAATGCTGCTAGGACACAAGCTGAGGCCTGATCAACCTCAGCTGGGTCGCCTGAAAAAGGGTGTCTGATGTTTCGAAACACCCAATGAGATCAGGAACATCACTGATTATGTGCCATAGCTTAGCATCAGAAGATGTATCATTTCTACTGTACAGCAAACACCCACTTTCTCACAACTTCTCTCCAACAATCTCTAGGGGCAGGACTGATCTCTAGCCTTAACCAATCAGCGATCTCATTACTAGTTTCCACTTGCATAAACATCAATTGTTTAAAATAATTATCGGTAACCCTTTATTTGAAGGGGTGTGCATAAGACTGACATGACACTGTCATAAACATGACATAACACCTGTCATGAACATGAAGGAGTCTTTATGAATGTTTATGACTGTTGTCATTAAGTGTCATTCGGTAAATTATGACACTTTTAATGCAAAGTTGACATTGTTTAAAATGTCTTTGTTATGACAACTTGACATTACCCAAGACAAAAATGTCTTGATTATGACAACTTGACATTAAGAAAGACAGAAATGTCTTTATGATGACAACTTGACATTAACCAAGAAATCATAACCTGTCAACCTGTCACAAATATGTCATAACAGGTCTAATTATCAAACTTAAACCATTTCGCTGTGTAATAACCCTTAATGACATCTTTATAACTAGTACAATGTGTTCCACTTTACTTGAGGACAAGTAATATTCATGACACAGTTATAATGGTGTCATGACGGCCAAAGTTGTGACAGGTTGACAGGTTATGATATCTTGGTTAATGTCAAGTTGTCATAAAGACATTTCTGTCTTTGTTAATGTCAAGTTGTCATAATCAAGACATTTTAAACAATGTCAACTTTGCATTAAAAGTGTCATAATTTACCGAATGACACTTAATGACAACAGTCATAAACATTCATAAAGACTCCTTCATGTTTATGACAGGTTTTATGTCATGTTTATGACAGTGTCATGTCAGTCTTATGCACACCCCTTCAAATAAAGTGTTACCTAATTATCTTATTATTATAATTAAATTGAGTAATATAGATACAATTCTTTTAATATATAAAGCAGTTTTATTTCTGAAGTTTCTATTTGAAGTATTTAGTGACCTGGGTTACACTTGAGTAAACGGTGGGTGGAGTCCACTTATTTGTGGATCTGTCTGTATGTAGACGCTAGAAGTGTTTCAAAATCCACAGATGCGCGAGGGGATTTACAAATGCACAAGAAGAGATTCACAAATGTATGCAGAGATTTACAAATGCACAGGAAGCGATTCACAAATAAATGCCAGACAGAGTTGTGTTTCTATTCACATTTTTAATATTTAATTTTATTTGCAAATCTCTTTACATTTATTTGTGGATCGTAATCTATTATTTGTGAATTTGATAATTTTGTGTGAATCTCTTAACATTTGTTTGTGAATCTCTTAACTCATTAACTATTTGGAATAATGCAACAATTCTATCCCCATACACATGACATTGCTTACATTTTCATTTATTCAATACCGGTACATTGTCTAATGCGATGATGCTTTTCCCTATCAATATAAATGTACAATGTTATCATGTTTAAATCCATAAATCAATCCCCAGGATTCCACAGATTTTGTAAGCAAAGAAACAGTCTGGGCCTGCTACTGAGTCACGGCTACATAACAATGACACTTTTCAGGGCATTCATGTCCCATGGTAAATTCAGGAGCATGAGCAACACATATACAAGGAAATCGTTACATTATCTAAAGTAAATTGTTTGCCTATGCAAAACTCAAAGTCATAATGTTAGCGTGCTTTGGGAGTTGCTATGCGGTTTCTGAAGTGTTCGCAGTGGGTTTTTAGTACATTGCTATGTGGTTGCTAAGCTTTTCTGGGTAGTTGCTTACTAGCATAAGACACCAAGAGCCCACACAAAGGTCCCTAGATATGGCTCAGACAAAATGCTTGGAAGTATTTAGTTGTTAAAACTTTTTTATGACAGAAATATTACTACATGTAGCTTAAATGATTTAATTACTTCATTATCAACACTTTAATAATGCTAATGTCTTTTTTTCTAATGTCTTTTTTGGGCGTGCAGGACAATAGCCTATAGTTGTTAAGGTCCCGTCTTTCATATGAAGTGTCAGATAGCCAGCCCAATGATACAGAACAGACAAAGGCAAAATTATTTTCAGCATAAATCTCTCCAAATAGGCCCTATCTTAATTAAATTATAAATATTGTAGCTAATGAATTTAAAGTGAAGTGTTCAATCCAGTTGTTTCAAGTTTTAGAATGTTTGAGCAGTGTGTGATTATCAATAATCTGGCCTTATCTAAACATGAACTGTTGACGAAATGCGTTCCTTCCAACTAAACGAATGCGAGTGATACAGAGCTTTTAATTCGAGATCAACCTCGTTTAATTGTAAGGTGAATTCAAAAAGGCATTATTTTTCTTTGAAGTAACAAAAGGAGTTGTTTTTTGTAATTGGTGTGGATGTCACGCAGTGAAATATATAGTATTATCAGGTGTATGATGCGTTTCTACCCTGAAACATTTCATTTCAATAGAGGCGTGTGCAGTGAGGGAGACAAAAGAAACTTGCTAAATAGAGATCCAGTGCGTCTGCGAGAGGGAGGCAAAGAAAAACGCCCGATATTCATTTATTTTGCTTTGTAGGCTAATATTTTCATTTTGTACTGTTTTAATTGTACACAACAAAGCTGCAATTTCTTTGTCAATACAAATTTAATTTAAAATGTTGCAAGAATAAGATTCTGTATTTCTAATTTTGCATTGCAAAGTGAAACGCTAAACTCGACTTGTTTTAAATAAATAAACTGTCCCAACTCTTCATTTAAACCTTAAAATTTGCAATGGGGTTTTAAACTGAATTAATTTTAGTGTTTTTTACATTTTCATTTTTATATTGAAAGCAATACTATTTAGTTAGTCTGTCATTTTGTGTAGCCAAGTCAACAAAATCAGTATTTTTTTCTGATTTGTTCAATGTATGGATCTGTTTTGAAAATGTTCTTTTGTTGCTATGGTCAAGTATAACTGTCAATCGTCTCAATTTCATGAATGATTCACAAAACAATAATTTAGCAGATTGAAGAGGAGTTTCATCATCTTCATTTTCTGGTGCGATGGGCTGATAATCTGCCTTCAACAGCACCTTCGGGTTTAGTCGTCTGTGCAACGCAACAGAGGCTCTACTGAATGTAGCAAATTTATGTTGTAAATGTAATACCCCATTAATTAAACAAAAAGCTTGACTTTAATAATCTGTTACCAATTTAAGCATCAAGAATGGCCAACATCGGTTAACAGCATGTAGGCTACAATGTTATCATCTAAACGCCTATTAATAAAAATGACAGACAATGAATAGGCTAAAAAGCTTCGAAAAGTGTTTTGAATTGATAAATGAACATTTCAGAAGTTTGACAAATAGCATATTAAACTATAAACAACAAAATTATAAAGATGGTAGAGCTGAGATTCGAATTCAGAACGCTTGAAGCACCGCGAAGCACACGTTGACCACACAGATATCGACTGAACGCTGTTTTATGAGCTTAACGCTTACGCAAGTGACATTTTTTATTGCAATTTTTATGTTGAAATGTTTTCATTATTTATTAAAGAATGAATGAATGAAAGAATGAATGAATGAGGCATTTATATAGCGCTTTCATATGTACTTCTGTACACCCAAAGCGCTTTACAATCATATCAGGGGTTCTCTCCTCAACCAGCACCAGTGTGCAGCATCCACTTGGATGATGCGACGGCAGCCACAGTACAACAGCGCCAGTGCGCTCACCACACACCAGCTATAGGTGGAGAGGAGAGAGAGTGATAGAGCCAATTCAGTGGATAGGGATTATTAGGAGGCCATGATTGGCAGGGGCCAATGGGTGGAATGTGGCCAGGACACCGGGGTTACACCCCTACTCTTTACGAGAAGTGCCATGGGATTTTTAATGACCACAGAGAGTCATTTATTAAAGAATGAAAAGAGTTATTTATTAAAGAAAATCATAACAACCTACTGTAAGCCTATTTATTTCTTATTTAATCCTAAAACACAAATGCTGCAGACTAACATCAGTTACCAAGTCCTGACAATGTTTTAATTTTACGATCATTTAGTTTAATTTATTTCACTGTTAAGTTTCAGTTCATAAATCTAGGCCTACTAACAAATTAAAATAACATGAAGTATAAGACACATAACCTTTACATGCATTGCCTTTCTAGCAATAGAAAAACTGGACACACAATGTTAACGTTTAACCTACTTTGCTTAAATTTGATGCAATAATAGAAGCCTACATTAGTTTCAGTTCTAAATTTGTACTGTAATTTCAGTATTGGGATTATGAATTCGTTTAACTACAATGTTTCACTTCAATTTATCTGCTGGCCAGTTCTCAACGAGCAGATTATGCAATAGAGAGAATAAACTGACACTTTTCAAAGTCTGTGATAGTAGCGCTTCTTAGCGGTAAAAGGCAGCAAATACACCCCCACAATTTTACCACCATGGGAACGGCGACGGTAAAAGTATTATTCTGGTCGAGTACCAACTTGTATGTACCTAACATATTTGGGGACAAATCTGTATCTAGAAAAACCTTGTTTTGGAGGCTTCCCTGGTTGTACAAAATGGTATAAAAATAAGGCAAAAAGGTGTTTTTTATTATAAAAATTCAGAAAAATGTTCACTGTGTGAGTTTGGACACTCCTGAACCATTGCACATTAAGAGCCATTACAAGTCAGTTAGCCTGATGAACGTGTCAAGGCAGCTGGTACACCGCATGACTGTATTGCAAGGTGAGCCAGCGGCAATAACAAGGTTTTGTGCTAAACACGGAAACCGAAGCTTTCAGTGTTGCTGCTATAGCTTCAAATAAAAAAAAAATAAAAAAGACAGGTGTGCAATTGATTTGGTGAAAAGCAGAGAAGAGCACAGCCATTCCTTTCAACAAAACCAACTAGAGAGTGTATTTGTGTGTGTGTCAGTGTATTTGCACGCTGTAGGGTTGCAGCCACCGGCCTATAATAATATTCAAAATCTGTCCGACTCGCCAACATTTTTTTAAACATGTTTAACAATCATCAGGAGGTGCTCGTAACGTACTCAGCTAGGCTCCTCTCACACAATGCAAGCTGCGACCATACAAGCAAAAACAAGCTACATTTCCAGAGAAAAAACAAAACACCTGCAAACTCATATAACAGCAAAAATCACAACCTGGTAAAGGTTTCGCAACCTGGTACCTCGGCTTTAGGGCTTGGATATACTGTAGTATTTATTACTAGTTATATATAAAAAAGTAGAAGTCTATGGAATGTCCCCATTTAGATAGCCGTGTGTGTGTGTCTGTGTCTGTGTCTGTGTCTGTGTCTGTGTGTCTGTGTGTCTGTGTGTCTGTCTGTGTGTGTGTGTGTGTGTGGCCACTCACTTAGTAAGGGTCGACTATGGTCCATAACGTCTTCCTCCAGACCCGGGTTGAAACTGCAGCTGCTTCGATCGCTTACCAAGCTGGAAGGGCTTTCCATGTGAAAGCTGGTTAGAGTTTGACTGGTGTTACTGGACAGCAGGGGTGTTTGCACTTGGCCTCCACTCGATTCTGAGTGAAAAGACTTTCACAATTAAAAAACATTCTTCTAACTTCAAAATCAAAAGAAAATTCTAAATTCAAATTCAAAGTTTAAGCTGGAGAGGGGAGTGTTTTAGGGAAATGTATATGAAAAGAGTCATCTTTTTACGGTCCATTTTTGTGACATTAGTAGCACACTAATTTCACAAAGAAGTTAAGGCAAGCTTTTGTTCAACTTAGTGTTTTTTTATTAAAAAAAATAATAATAATGTGCATCAAGCTGGAAAACAAAACTGAGCTTTGGGAGGAATTTGTGTTTTCTGTGAAATATGGTAGATCTAAAAGATGGAGTTGTATAAGTTCGTATGGGAGGGAGGGTGGGTGGGTGGGAGTGTTTGTGTGTATTTCTAGGAGGTTTGTATTACCGGAATCTCTTCTTTGATCGGTCTCGAATATGAAGGTCTTCCTGTCACTGCCGCATTCACTGAGCTCGGCATCACTGCCATCGCTTTCACTTACGTAAACTTTAGAGAGTGAAAGAGACAGAAAGACAAAATGTGAGAAGGTTAATACAAGCGAAAAAAAAAAGATTGAATATGGGTAACTATTGACTTCCAAAGTATTTCACAGTATTAATCATTAAAATTAATTAATTATTAAAAATAACAGTGAAAATAGTGTTATTTTGGGTTAAGGTTACAGAAATAAACAATACTAACATGATCTGTTAATGAAACATATGGACACTGATTCTGATTAATAGAATTAACACGTAAATCCTCCCTATCAAACACACGACTTACTAGTTATGTCATTTATAGGTATTTTTGGCAATTTGGTAAAAAGTGTCAACGTTACATGCTCTTGATTTAAGTTATTCTGTGATACACAGTGTGCACTTGTATATTAGCATACACGAGCAAGAGCTGAGAGCACAGTATACTAAATATACTAAGCGAATATTGAATCAGGACAAAGCATTTTTCTCCAGTGACCGACCGACCAGTTTAGAAACGCTGTTCTACAGCAGTGACATCAAGCACATGAACGCATTCATTCTGAAACAATCTGTAAAACGGCTCACGGCAGCGTGAGAAGGTAAATTGGAAAATAAAAAGTAGAACAGTGGCATGGGTACAGAGAGACAAAAAAAATGAGTGTGCGTCTACAGTGATATCATTCACTTTTTCATTCCACTGTTTCTCCTTTCATTTTCTGAGCAGAGGCGGGTAAGGATACCCTGAGGAACTTCTGAGTGGCTTCAAGTGGACATGGACCTTGAGACTGTCTTTCCAAAGCCTTCATCATCCCAGCAGCAGAACAAGCTTGCCCCCGATCAGCGGCTTGAGCCCAAGCTGAAAATTAATATTTTTATCGGAGAGAGAAAAGGCAAGCTTCGGATCAGCACCGTTCTGCCTTCCAATTTGCTGCACCCCATCTGCCATGGTTTCAATCACAGAAAGGAGGATGGAGGTGCAGTGTTGTGGTGTGTGTGAGCAAGTCAGAGAGAGAGAGAGAGAGAGAGAGAGAGAGAGAGAGAGAGAGAGAGAGAGAGAGAGAGAGAGAGAGAGAGAGAGAGAGAGAGAGAGAGAGAGAGACAGAGAGAGACCCATCTCCAGTCATTTACTCTCTTTCTCTCATTCTCTATTCCACCCGTCTGATACCACCCACCTCTCCAATCTGGTATAATGAATACGGCTATGAAGCAGCAAATTCTGTCGTCATGCTGAATAATTGTTACACACACAGATTTGTTTGCCCTGATCTACTGTTTAAACCATCAAAATGTGTGTTTGTACAAGCATTTTTTGTTTACCAACAAAAAAAAATGTGTGCGAGTCATGGGCTAAATATATTTTACAAAAGTATTTCTGAGACAAATCTAAAAAAAGAGATTAAAAAGTCTATATGACATCATGTGTAAAGCTTCAGTTGATGCTAAAGTCAAAACTGACCTGGAACACAATAAGGTGTAACAATGTCAAATGTTTGCATGTCTAAGATACTGTACTCTACTGTCTAAAATAAAATACTCTAAAAGTCAAGTTTCATTCTTGTACTTAAAACTATAGCTCTGTTCAAATTCGCCCCTATACCTCGATTCACTATACCATTTATTCCCTACATCACCCCACTAATAGAGTTCAGTTTGTGCTTGCGGTTTAAAAATAGGGTACAACGGGGGCAGAGCTAAAAGCACACCTTAGGGAAAATCAGTTTTTTTCTATGTATGATTCCAGAAAATATATACCGTATGTATACACATTGAACATTGATAGATTAACAAATTTTGTGGGAAAATAAATCATTAAAGAGGGTTTGCTTAAACATCTTATGAGATGGAGTGGTGGACAGTACATTTACTTGAGAAAACTTGAGTATCTGTACTTTACTTGAGTATTATTTTTTCTGGAAACTTTTTACTTTAACTTCACTACATTTAAAATACAAATATCATACTTTTTCCTCCACTACAATTCTGTCAAGGTCCTTGAGTAAAAACGTACTCGGTTACTAACGTTACCTCGGTTCTCTCTAGAGGGAACGAGTACTGCGTAATACCTTACGCTATGGGGAAAACCTCTTTTCCACGAGATATTGAAGCCAAAAATTATCCTTAATTTTTAATCAATGTAAAACGCTTTGCAGCAGCAAGCAGACATAGGCGAGACAGCTCGCGCGCCTATTGGCTGCCCTGCGGCAAAAGCAGCAGCCTATCGAGAGAGGCTCTGCGTGACGTCATGACCAATGGGGGCACTTCACGCCCATTTCGTCACGTCCCGCCAGAAAGAGCGTGGTCTCGCCCTATAAATAAGCTCGATAGGCTGATACAAAATTTTCATCGCCGAAGCGGACCAGAGCGCATGATTATGACGATGATTACTATTCATTGACGTTATGATTACAAATGCCTTTATCTGAATTTATTTTTATCCGCCGGGATGATAGAATTCACTTCCTTACGTGAGGACGTAAAAGAACTGGTCAACCGATTTTTTGAACCGGTTCATTGAAACGAACTGTCCGAAAGAACCGAGTCACGGAAAAGAACCGGACTTCCCATCATTAGAAACAGCTTCACGAACAAGGGGGTAAAAAAAGTAAAGCGGGACTTGATTTTGCCCATCAGGAATTGATTGGATGGTTGTGGTTTGCTATTGGTGGATCTCATGTGAGTGACAGGTTGTCCCGCCCTCACACCAGTAAACATCAGAGAAGAGAAGTGATGTTGCCGCAAGAGGGAGAGGAAGTTATTTTAATTAAATAATATGAGGGCACATTAATAATACAAAAAAAAAATGATGTGCACAGATAAATCATTTATATATATAAAAAACATGCAATATTCCATACAAAATTAGAATTGTCCATTTTGCTTTCATGGTGACTTTAAAGGCCCCACGAAATCCAAATGTAAGTTTTTTAGCTCTTAGGATGAATATGTTAGCCTTAATATTATAAATAAGCTGGTGTGCTCCAAAACAATGACAAAATTCACATTTAGGAGATATTAGCATTCAAAACTTAGTCTCTCACTTCTGCTAAAATGGATCACAGATTTTTATGACGTCACCACGGACTTCAGCTTCTCATCACATCTTCTGTCCAATCAAATGCTCTCTAGAATCTGAAGCGTCCCGCCCCTTATGCTATAAACACCACCTGGCCAAAGCGACCGTGGCTGTACCTGACTGTACGTTCGGTAGTACACGCATGTTCAGTGTCAGCTGCTCACGCTCATCAGTTAACTGTCAGAATTACTGGAGCAACATATATTCCGGGAAATTGTTTATTTCGAGTCGGAATGACTGTCAGGCACGTCCAAAAGCGAGTAACTTTAGAAAACGAACGATTCAGTTCGATTTGGTGAACTGGTTCAAACATTTCGTAATAAAATAGCCGGTTCAAAAGACATCACTACCGTTGTCACGTCACGGAGTAATATTGGTTGGAGATGTGTGTTCGGTTGCTCAAACGATCAAGTTTTATTCCATTTGCAGAATGAAATGGCTAGAATTTATTCACACCTTTAACGTTATTGAATCCAACATATCACGAGCGCTTGGATTCGTTTCCATGGTGCTGTCAAGTAGACCTGCAGTCTATGAGGTATACTGAATGCTATTGGCTATTTGAAAAGGCGGTGGAGCCATTCAATATGTCCCGCCTTAGCTTACCGTTTTAGTAAAAATTACGTCAACGCATCATACATAGCCGCATATTTTCAAGGTGCTTCAGTGGGCCTTTAAGCTACCTGCATATGGTGTTTTTAATCAGTCTGTCTGAAAACAAAATTGTGTTTAGAAGATATCGGGTTGGCACCTGAGGATATCACTTTACATGTCAGCCAATCTGTCATCCTGCTTCCAGAATAAACTGCAATATATGGACTAAACCTTGAGGTCCATTCAAAAGTCTGGCAACACAAGATGTGAATAACAGTAAGTGGTTTAGTGGATCACACCCTGGCGGGCTAAATCCTTCTGATGAATCAAGTATATTATATCATAATATATTATTGCATAACAAGACCTTTAAACTGACCACTGGTCCGCCCAGGACCTTTCATTGACCAAGGACCGCCCAGAGTCTGACTGACTGACATGTAAAGCAACCAATCACAGTTCATTTTGTTGTATGTAATGTAGATGTCCCTTGAATAAATGACTATGCAAAACTCTTGGACATATTCTATAGTCAATGCCGCGAATTTGACAAACTTTTGAAAATCCAGTCTTTAGTTGATCTTAATAAGTGCTCATTGTCTCAGTTGTAAACATGACAGCTTTCTTCTTTCATAAGGGGGTTTGGCGTCACGGAGGCATTGTTTCCAGGTGGACCGTTAAAGAACATCGTCATGACGTCTGAGGCTGAGACTAACCATCACATAGTTGCTAACATTACATAACATCCACTAGAGTTTCTTGGTCATTATTCAACAAACAAAAAAAACACCACCGAACTATTTTGCTAACTGAAATCTGTGAAAATGTTAAAAATGACTTAGATATTTCATCTGAACCAAAAAAATTAAATAAAGCATAGTATTATTTCTCTACCTAGACATCATGTGTAACTAAGACACCTACAGGCAATTGTCATTTCCCTCAGCCTGTTATTTACAGTTGCCTCCTGATATTCAGAAACGTTCAGTCACATTACTAGTAATGACAGCTGAGGCCAGACAACAGAATGAAGAAAAACTAACCTCTGATAGGGGCCAGAGTACTTCAGCTGACAGTACTTCAGCAGCCAACTAAAATGTCACTAGACTTAGTTAAAGGTCTCTGCAAATATGAAGTGATTGTTTATTTTCAGTCAAACCAGAGACAGGCATCCACAGGTCTTCAGTCATGAACCAGATGTGTGAAGCAGATACAATCAATATGAAATTAATCTCGGTATGTATCCTAACCCCTGTCTTTCTGTAACAATAATGAATGGTTTACAGACACCATTTGATTAGGGATATATGGAAGCTTGTTCCCGCCACAGAATAATACATCTTAAAAGATAATTGTGACTTTTTCTCTCACAATTTTGAGTTTACATCTCGCAATTCTGACTTTATTTCTCAGAATTGCAAGATATAAAGGCAAAATTGTGTGATATAAAGTCGCAATTGTGTGTTAAAAAGTCAGAATTATGAGATATAAATTCGCAATTGTGAGAAATAAATGATAAATTCAGACTTTTTTCCTCAGAATTGCAAGTTTAAATCTCACAATTCTGACTTTAAATATAATTGCGATTTTATATCACGCAATTCTGACTTGATATCTCCCAATTGATGTTATAAAGTACACACTCTGTTTTCTCGGGATTATACCATTAAACATATTGAATTATCCTTACCGTATCATACAAATATTTTATTCTAAAGAGATCTACTAACCTTAACACATGATCTAAAGGGGTCCTTTCTGTAATATAAATTTCTGTTTTATGGCATCGTCAAATGACAACAAATTGGCTTCTTGCATATTAGTTACATGAACGTACATTGGATCATATGCGCCGTGCATGTAAATCATACAAGTGTCCTCACAACACTGCAAAGCTTGCAGAGATTTACAACAACCAGTGACCTTTGTGGAGACAACAGAAATGATTGCATAGTGCTGTAAATGAAAAGCCTGTTTTTAAGCCAACAATGCAACCACACTTCCCTTTGGAGACTTTAGGTGTGTCCCAATCTGTGTACTTATGCACTATTCCATGCCGTTTTGTAGTATAAATAGTGTGAGTAGTGTATTCACACAAAAACTACACATAAAAAGAGTACACTTTAAATACCTGGATAATGCACTACCAAAAACAAATGAAGTGTGGAATGTTGGACACTTCACACACTCAACTGTTTTATTTATGTAGCAGAGGATATCAGTCTCCGATGTTGAATGACAAAATAACCTTTTTAAATAATAAAATGATACACTACACTATTGTGCGCATAGTGATTTTCTAGACATCATCAACACTGGTCACATAATGTCTGTTGTCAGCTCTATCAATAAGCTAGAATATATACCAAAAGCTTTTGTTCCACAGTGACGTGGTGTATTTACTACATACACACCTTGGTACAAGCTACTCACAGAAACAATGACCAGTTCCGAGGTTAACCTGCTTGAGGCAAAGGTATAAACAGTCATGATGACCTTCTGAACTGACAGTGTATAAATGTTCTTAAAGCCAAACAATGCATCAATAACAGCTGAATAATCTGAAGTTTTGAAATGTTTTTTTCCCATGTAAGGTTAAACACTCTCACCCCCACATGCCCTCAGGTTAAGGTTTCAGTATACTGTAAACCACTCTACATGCTCAGTACTTGGCAAAAAGTGTGTAGGTGCAATGCATATTCTATTAAAAAAAAAAACGTACTGACCCCACACTTTTAAACGGTAGTATTAGTAACTTTTTGGACGGCACTGCCACAGTAGCTGTTGAGCCATTTGTCTGAGAGTGTATAGTCTATTGTTTTAACACATGCCGTGCACCTCCAAACAGGATATAAAAAGGCACTACAGATACACATAAATGTCACAGTGCTGATAAATGAGGAAGCAGAAAACAAGAGGCTTCTTGTGCACTGATTTAGGGGAATCATTTACTTCTCCGATTTGGTATGATTCAATTAAATTCTAGGATTAATATGTGCTTAAATGAAAAACATTGTGCTACTATACTGTATAACTAAAGTATTTACAGCCTTTAACACTCCACCACAAGACACTGGACCAAATATATGTTTACAAGCAATAATCCTTTTGCTATGATGAGTTTTTAATCAGTAAATTAAATAATAAATTCTTACCTCCCCAAAGGCCTTACTCAATAATACCCAGCATGCAAAAGCATTCTAGTATCATCTGAAGAACGTTTGTAATAATGACTCCTTTTTAGGTCTTTTATTTCTAAAAAGCAGAAAAATAATCTACCTCATATCTTACTTGAGCCATCTTTTCACTAACAGGTGTTACCTCCTAATGAAGAAAACAAAATTTGGAAATGGGTAACGTTGGTCGACAAATCAATTAATGTGGTTCACTGAGGTAGTTTATCTAGATTTTGTGTTGTTGTATTGACATTTTTATTAATGATGATTTAATTATTGTGTGAAACACTCCCTGAATAATGCATCCAATCAGGTTCAGCTAAACCTGAAACCAGGGAAATTAAACAGGACCTCCTATTTAGGCAACCATCTGACATGCTTTTTAAAAAAATATTTAGGCGTTTTATTTTTGCATGCCTACAAAACATTCAAGCAAAACATTCACATGAGCTAAATATATATTTACTCTATTTAGAATTCTGTGTCACCAACATATACTGTACGTCATTAGAAACACACTTATGGGAAACTCTCAGAGCACATCAATACGTCACAAAATGTGTGTCTTCTCAGACAAAATGGGATTCACCGCTGTCCACTGCCACAGACTCCCTTGTGATCAGTAATTCTAAATAAGAGGTCATTACCCATCCGATGGGCGCATTATCATCCCAAATCTGTTATGGCTGCCAATAGCTGGATTTTCATGAAATTCCAATGAGTAGTATTGTACAAATTTACATACGTTTAGCCTGATTAACCCACCAAAATTAATTCATGAGTATATATAAATGATTCTGGCAGGCAGAGTCCAGAGAAGCATCAATGGTGATGAAGATAAGTTGTGCTTATGGTAGATAACATGCAATGTAAGGTGCTTCTATTGCCAGAGTAGTTATTGGAAAATTATTTGTCAAGTAACCTTTATGTGTATAGTGCTTTATATCATACAGATTGCTTCAAAGCAGCTTTAATAAACAGGAAAATAACAACAAATAATCCAAAATTTGTACTAAGGTTGTGTTTACACTAGTAGTTTGGTTCGCTTGGTTTGGACTAAAATAAAAAAGAAATAGGGCTGGGGGCCGTTTGCATAAGCTGTTAAGACTAGTCATACTTTTTTGTTTGTTTAATTACCTTTTTAAGTCAGTTGCATACAAATGTAGAATGGTCTAATTTGATACGGAAAAGTAAGATGGATAACCTCTAACTAACTGCTAGCTGGTCGTAGTTCTTAAGACACATTCTTAACATAATGGCTATGTTTCTGCAACTGGCCCCTGTGGTCTTCACATTGGCATTTTTAACACTGAACCTAAAGGCACAGGGATTTGTTCAAATCTGATTGGTCGGCTTTTATGGCGTAACTTTTGAGACAAAACTTACCGAACATCCAAAACAATGCTTGTATGTGCGTTGCCTACATATGATGGTATTTTGGCCAGCTGAGAACTCGTGAAGAGCTTAAAAAATGAGTCAAAACTGGGTCAGTAATCTGCGGCAAGGAGACGTGGTTCTGATTCCTGTACCGAACTGTGATGGGCAAAATCGAGACTATGATGAGAAAAAAAGTCATGCTTGAGCATTCTGTCCTTTTTAAGTTTGCATCTTGTGACATCATGTCCTGTTTTTGGTTTGTTTGGAAGTGAATCGAGACTCCTCTTTTCAGCGATCTCGGTCCGCTTGTTTGTTGGCACCAGGGTTCAGATGGCAGCATTTACTTCTTCAAAAGATCCGCACCAACAGAGCAATCACTCCAGGGTTCATTTTAATCCAACCAAACATGCCAAGTGTGAACACACCCTAAAATGACTTTTTGAGTCCTGTAAAACAACTTTACCAAGCAGAAGTTTAATTTCTGAAATCACTGTTTAAATCTAAAAGCAGCTGAGCAGAATGTTTAGATAATCATCATTCTCCTTTCTGTCGTGTACCCCAGAGCATCTGGGACGGGAAGAGCTTCATGTGCATGTCCAATCACAGCAGAGTGAATGAAACTGCACCTAGTCTAAACATCAGCGGAACAGAGATATTCAGTCGAAAGTCTATCTATATGGCTCCGTTATATTTGTTGAGGTGTGATAATTCTGACCAGTCAACATTCAAAGATGTTCCAGATTAAGGCGAGACACTACAGGTGAATAGGGTATTTTTTTTAAATAATAGATATCATCATGAAACTTTCTCAGTTGATTACTTATGCAAGTATATTAAAAAAATGTATTACAAGTTTTTGAAATTTGTATGTTTAATTATGCAAATTAGGCATTATCTCGTTAAATATGCACAATTTTGCATATATTTTCGGTAGATAGATCTGACCATATGATAAAGCCAGGTGCAAAATTATTTTTTCATTTTGTTCACACACAAGATGAAAAAAGAATTTCAGAGGGATTTCAGGATATATGCTTTCATTACCTAGGAAATCAAAATATACTGTCCATAGCCTTAAAAAATCAATTCTCGCCATATTTTTATTATTAAAAAGTCACATAAATCAGGCCAGAAATGATTTATAAACAAATCCCTCTGAAAATATCTTCAGAATACTGCTAAGTGTATAACTGGAAAGTTTGGTGTACATAGGTGCTACACAGGCTGAGAAGTTTCTACTGGAGAATGACAAAATACTCATTTTGAGAAAACAGCATTTAAAGATTTGTAATGTAAAAATGAATACTTTTTTTAGTGGAAACAACTATTTACAGACACAATATCTTATCAAATCATCAGCACCAACAATACAAACCAACTAAATCACATTACAACTTATAACACAGCATTTATGGCCTTCAAATGAACAGAAAAAGAGTCAAAAACACACATCTAAATGTCAGAGCGCGTCACGTGATGCATCTGAACCAATCACGTTGTCAGAAATTGACACCAGCCAATGAGATTTCGGTTTTAGAGTTAAATGCCCATTTTACTTTTACGATTGGTTGCTGATAAAAAGGAAATGACCATATTTGGATCCGACAGCGTTGAACAGGAGAAAGAGAGCTTTCCAACGGTGTGTGTGATGACAGGGTGCAGATAGCGATCGCAGAGCAGCATGTTGATATATAACGACAACTTTTTGTTGAATTTAGGAGAAATCTACAGACGCAAATGGACAAAGTGTTGTAAAATAAACACCTAAATGTGTATTTTGGAATTTTTTTCACCTCAAGTCTGAAAGAAGACATGTTATTGAAGACAAATAGCCCAAAATCTCAAAATTGACCAGTGAAAAAAAAACGATGTTTTTGCCTGCCGTGTCTCGCCTTAAATACAAGATAAGCTTTATTGACAGCATCTGCAGCTAGGCAGATCCGCAGAAGGTTTAATTGCAGAAATCTGAAGCTTGCTTTTTGTTAAAGCACTTCTTAATTTCAATCCAATGTTTTCCCTTGCACTTACTTACCAAACTGGGGGATGAGTGAGAATAATATTGAGGGAATTTAATATACAGTAAGCCAGAGATTACAACTTTTTTAATAAATTCTTCTCTGTCTCTGCAATGTTTTGTAATACTCTCTGAAAACAAGTTTTTCAACTACTGGCTTCAAAATACCAGAGCAAAAATGCTCTGTTTGATTAGATCAATACAGATTTAGTATTATTATATCAACATTATTGCGGTGCGCAGTGCGCTTGTTCACAATAAGCCTTAGAAACCTTTACTCTCAGCTTGCTGAGTAACTACACAAAAGACGTATAAAATGCCCTGAAATAATTGCTCAAATTCAGGTTTTGTTTTTGTCTTTTCTTTAGTCCACAAAGAATGTTTTACTATAGATTATAAATATAGTTAACATCTATGTGCTGCTGCAGATTTAACCCTTCTCATCTGTGGATCTTCTGCAGATCAATTGTATCTACACACAGAGTAATTGACGGCACAAGCCTAAGAGTGGCAATATAGCATTTTATATGGACATTTTCAAATCATATCTGTGGAAGATGTTTTAGATTGAAAACCTAAGAAAAAAGGATAAATTCTCAAGAATGTGCTGGTCACTCTTTTCCATGCAAATACATTCAACAGGGACCAAATCCTTCACATAAAAAAAGATGCAAAAGCACCATAAAATGGTCCATATGACTCAAACTATTATACAATTTTCTGATCCATATGACTGTTTGTGTGACAAAATTGTAATAATTATTCATAGAAGATATTCCCCTCTAATTATATGTTGTAGCATCTAAGTCAGTAAATTGAATTCGAGAACTGAATGGTTCAGATTAGTGAATGAATCCTTCTTACCAGTTTGTGCACTGGATCAGCAGAATCATTGAAAAAAAAAACAGACTCAAAAGAATGATTTGGCAGATGTAAAGATTGCCAGAATAATAACTTACATTTTACACAAAGCGTTATGACATTAGAAAACTGGAATCCACTACATGACTTTGAAAATCTGAACATTTTAAAACACTAGGCATCATCCACAGACAAAAATATGGATCATATCATACACTAATTGACTGAGGACCACACATCGCAAGACTGTAAAACTGCTACTGCCCTTAATCTGCAGACCGGCTCTGACTTTCTGAGGGATGTAGAGTACTCCAGCATTTAGAATAAAGTGCATGATTCTTACAGACCACTTTTGGTGCTTTTGCGACCTTTTTGAAGCTTAAAAACTCTAATCCTAGTTCAATGTAATTACCATAAAGAGAAAGGCCAGCACTGAATCGAGCATGTAAAGCAGTCTTCAAAATTCTCCTTTAGGCCGTGTGGTTTTCAGTCAGCTGAAAACGGCAGGCGCTCTTCTGAAAACACCTGCGGGCGGTTGAGAACTTCAGCAGCACAGCGGTATTTTGTTGTTGTTGTTTTTTTCCCCAGTTTGGTATATGATACAGAATATCCACACGAGTCTTACTAGTATCTGATTTCACAAATTTTGTGTTTGTTTCTGAATATAAAACTGCTGGCAATATATGAAGTAATTGCTCTGGTCCTCGTTTTAAATGATTTTGTTGTCATCTGTTATACAAGCAGATTGTGATGGTTGGTCAGTGTGGTATTTGTCCTGTCCCCCCTCTACTGTGGATGGCTGATCAAACTACAGTGAAATAGATGAGCGCTGCATTTTACTTAGTCTAATTTGGCGGCAAAAAATTGGCAGCAGTTCAAACTAATATCACGTAAATTCGATGATTGGTTGATATACCAAGGGAGGCTAGCCTCCTCTGCCATGTTACTTTTCTCAACACTCCTAATCCCTGAAAGCTACACAATCAATGGTGATTGGCTCTTTTTTTTTTTTTTTTACCAACGGAGACAAAAGTCTCTGGCTATGGATTTGCCTCCCCCTCTCTTTCTCTATCTCCTCAGACTTGCGTTTCGCAGATTCGCCACATTCGGGGAAGAGGCGCGCGGTGGTTACACTTAAAATGAATAACCATCTCCCATTTTCACCTCAAAATGTTGGGTAGGCTGCCTCCCCTGGCGAGCCGCCACTGAACTCAAAAACCCTATATAGCCAAATATGGCTCTTGAGAAGAATAAAAATCTTTGTTGACCCTAAAAACTGCCAAAACCTCTGAAGAACCCTTATAAGAGTGTATGTTATCGAAAGGGTCAAGAAGGGGAAGTTAATCAACTTGCACTTTTATCATGCTTCATTCAGCAACAGCCTCGATATACTCATGCATAATGGCAGCAGATGGTATGGAGGTATTACTCTATGTTAGTCTCATCAAAAGCCTTTCAGACCTCATTTATTCAATTATCCTTTAAGAATGCAGTCAGAAAAGGTGTCCACCCCTACGACACTAATGCACCTCATACACCTCTCACTCTCATGCATGTGTGGATGGTACCAAGCCACATTTGTTACTCTAAGGCTGGTTTAACAAAAAAGGAAAAGAAAAATTACAGTCTAGGAACATATGAACAGATGTGCTCCTGCCAATGTAAACCATTCCATCGATACATCTTTGTAAAGCTATAAAGAAGCCCCATATGTGGAATTGATGAACGTTCCTGAACATCTTATTTGCATGCCAGAGATAATCAAATGCATGAGAAAGCGTGTGACTGTAAACTCTGATGGGCCACAAGCTTTATTATACGTAATAAAATGGTGATATATTGGTCCTCTGTGTGTCTTTACTGTGAGACACAGCACTTGAGGGCCGTCGGTTCCTATGCTGTAGAACTGCCTAATTCTTCTGATAAGTAAGCTTATCACACACTGCAGATGGGTCCATTTAATTCATGCCATGGGGAGTTTATTTTTACATATATTTCACTTTTCATCCTCTCTTAAATGCATTTCTGCAAGGTTAAGCAGAACTGTGCCTGGAAGCTATAAAGCATTTCCGCCTGAAATGGATGTGAGAGTGAATGTTTATTTGGAGAAGGGTTAAATGGGTTCACCTTAAGATTGGTGGAGCTCATTAATAGCACCACTGGTAGAGAATGGGATGTCCCATCTAAAGTGCAGAAATGACTAAGGGGTTGTATTAATAAGCCAACTGACCTTTAGCTCTATAGCCTCACCAGTATATTTGGATACCTGCTACAATTACCTAATTACAGACAAAATCCAGTCAAGTGTGGGTACATACTAGCAAAGTAGATCTAATGTTTTACTATTTTAAACCCAACAAACTTCTTTTTTTGTGAATTGGTTTGGTTGAAAAGTATGGTTGTTCTACCTTTGTTATCTAATGCAATGGCTTTTATTTTTGTGTCCAAATGTTCCGAGTTCAATACTTCTATCGCATTGGTCCAAATATAAGACGTTGTTTTTATCTTGGAAATACATCTAAAAAAATGGGGTTGTCTTATATTTAGGGGCTAGACTTCTAAATGTCAATAATACACTCGCAACAATAGGGAGCGCCAAATACGTGTAAAACAAGTGATTCCCCAGGACTGATAAACGCAGCAGAGTCAAACAACTCTCATTAAGCAGCCAAGAAATATGGTGTATCTGAGTGTAATGTTAGAAGATGGCGAGCTCAAAAAGGCCATCTTAAAAATGCTAAGTCAAAGAAAACCTTATCACGTTCCTAAAAGTGTCGAAGAAACTGACAGGCAAGTGTGGCAGTACGTAGCCAGATTTTTTTTAGGGGTTTCCCATAACCAGTGCTGTCATCCAGCTGAAGGCACTGGAAATCACCAAAAAGATGAACTTACCCACCATTTCTTATTTCGGCCATGTACGTCAATATCTTTAAGTGGCCGCTTTGAATGATGAATGATGCGGTGTAATAGATTAGCGCTTGCCCTCCAACTACAGGGAGAAACTGCTGTCTTTTAGCGCTATGTGATCGGCCAAAAGAAAAAACATTCATATCTCCTGAATCAGAGATAGGTAATGCAGAATAAACACCTGTGTTTTTTGACATGCCAGCATCCGTCACTGTACATAATAAAAGTGAGAAATCAGTCATAGTGAAATCCACTAAATGAGAACTTCAGCTTATTTTTATGTAGTGTTTTATGGTTTAGTGTTTATGGTAGTGTTTTATGGTTTAGTGTTTGGTGTAAACGTGTTTATTTCTGAATGTGATTGTTGGTACATTTTACCAGTATTACCATTCTTTAAATACAACAATTTAAATTTAAATATGCAATATAAAAAGTATTTTCAAAAAGTATTTTCTTTAAAAGACAAGATTTGGTCCTCAAAAAGTCTTTTTTTAAAACGGGGATAATCTTATATTCAGGGTCGTCTTATATTTGGAACGATACGGTAAGCTAAATGACAATTTATTTATTTTTTTAAAACAATGAGGCACTAATATTCAAAGTAAATGGGGCCAATTGTTGGAGGATTTAAAGCAGACATGTAAAGCTTTGTAATGTTAAAAAAGGACTTCCATTAATTCTTCTGTGCGTTGTATATTATTTCATAATTTGTATGGTTATTTTAAGCGTTTCATTTTCATGGCAATGAAATTGGACATAATTTGGATACAACTAACACAGAAACGGTACGAGATTTCCTCACACTAAAATCATGTTATTGTTTCATTATTCATCATCATTGCCTACATCTTGTGGCTATACTATTGAAATAGTGAGTATACTGTACACCTCCACTCGAAGTAACCTGACTGTTTGACTTTTTTTAAACTGGAAATACATTTTTGAAATAATCAAAGTTTGACAAAAATGCTGTTGGATGAGTTTAACTTGTATTGGACACAGTATATTCCTTTAAGTCCATTGTTTTTTGTTTTTTAAATCAATATTTTGTTTTGATCTTTGCTTTTAATTTTAGGGAAAGTGAAGACCAGACAAAGTAATAGGAGAAGGAGGGGGAATGGGATATGACCGAGATTTCATATTCAGATTTGATCCTGTTAATCCTTGAGCACAACAGTCTTTTTTATGGCCTGAGTAAAAGAATTTCAGTCATTAAAGATCTGTGCATTCCATTTAGCATAGCATAGAAAAGAATAATTAGCATCCAACCTTTGCTTTGAGCCCATGTGTAGTTGATTGGTGCACTCCTGGCCACTGGCAGCTGCTCTCCTCTTTCTATTACTGACTTCCTGTTATCTAGAATTGAATCCTTAATGGGACGAATATGCTTCGGCAGGGCTTTGTAGAACCAGGCTCCAGAACGTTTCCACACCTTTGAAGAGCAGGGAAAGGAAAACAAATTAAGCACAGCTCATTGTGGAGTGATTTAGAGAAGGTACTCAAAGAACAAAGTAACTTCATGTGGCCGAAGAAATGAAGAGAATCGAGCACTGCTTTTAAACTTTATCTTACCTTTATACCAAAATTGTACAGCTGTCTGTCCAGCAAGCCAGAATGATCTCAAAATGTTTTTAATGTTAAAATACTGTTCTGCTATATATTATATTATGTTATATTATATATTATAAGGGAGGCACCAAAATTAAAATTCTGAGCTGAAGCTAAAAAAAGCTGGATGCACTTGTCCAAAAATCGAAACTGCTTCTTAAAAATTATTTATTTCCTATTTTAAATTAGCTCTTTTTTTGTATAATTGTATTAATATTAGACTTTTTAAATGAAATTCAATAATTGTAAATGATACTGAATTTAAAAATACAAGCCAATAATGTAAAATAAACACACTTTTATTGAGAGTAACACTAAAATTGGACAGAAAATATATGAATATTAAATATCAATACAGTATTATTCTTTATTCAGTTCTATGTAACAGAATCAGATTTAACATGTTTATTTTTTGACTAATTACCCAAATAATATAGTGTCATATCGCACGGCTACGAGTGTGATATTGCGTTTATACAACAGTCCAACGGCACAAGTGAGTAATTGTATAAGAAACAACAGTGTCTTTAAAAAAACTTTTGTGGAGAAATACTTCCTTCACTTCAGTGAAGCTTACTGTATTATGTAGAGTAGAGAGATATCAACTAAAGGCATTTCACACCAAGAACGATAACTATAAAAGTCTCCACATCAGCGGACAATATCGTTCGGTTTATTCTAAGAGTGTGCTTGTCTGTCACTTTAAATGCTCGAGCTTGTTAGAGCAGGATGGATTCTGATTGGCTGTCAATATTTCAACCGTTCATCAGTGGGATAAAATCGTTCTGAAAGTGATTCCAGTGACATTGTTTCTCTGTGCCGTTATCGTTATAACTGTGGTGTGGACTCTGCTATTGTTTACAACATTTTTAGAACTATATCTTTATTTATCTATAGTTATCATCCTTTTTGTGAACAGGCCTTATGCGAGTGTACCACATATGTCATTTTTTATTTATATAAAATAATGTTGAAACAAATATTTAAATAAACAATATCAGCCATTATAAAAGTATTAGTTTATACAATAGGAAATCAACATAAGCAAACAGTTCAGTCAAAAGTACAAAACCAGAAATTATGAATCCTCGCCCTTAGCCAAATCGACTTGCTCAGTAACAAGTAATAGATTAATAATAGACCATAGAATGCCCATTTGATATACACAAAATGAATTATACCTCATGTTTCAACACTTTCTACATAAGAGCCAGAAGCAAATTACAGAAGGACTGGCCGAGATAAAGCTGTTCTCGGAGGGGACATGAACTCTGAACTGTTGTTTTGTTTTGTTATGTTATACACTCTAAAAAATGTTGGGTTGTTTTAACCCAATTTTGGGTCAAATATGGACAAACTCAAACATTGGGTTCAAAATGTAATTTAAAAAATGTAAGCCAATGGCTGGGTTTGTCCATATTTGACCCAAATTTGGGTTAAAACAACCCAGCATTTTTTAGAGTATATATTATGTTGTGTGTTATGATACAGAGCCTCCCAACTCGCACACCTGGGCCAGTCTGATCACCTGTCACTATCCCTGATTCCAGCGTATCGCCCCGTTATTAAAAAGCAGAAACCTACAGTCAGAACCTACTACTCTGAACAAACAAACTGAACCTTGTTTTTTAATCAGGATGTGAAGGAATATGGTTTTACTGTTCCCTGTTACATTAGGACCTGTGATGAAAACATTACTATAACACACACATCAGGATTCACCCTAACAGGAAACCTTGGATGACTGCAGAGGTCCATGCCCTTCTGAGGGAGCACAACACAGCCTTTAAATCCGGGGACAGAGCATTATATAGCACAGCTAGGAATAACTTGTAAAAGGGCATCAAGCAGGAAAAAGCTGTGTACAAGGAAAAGATCGTGGGCCACTTCACCAACAAAGATCCAACACGGGTGTGGCAAGGAATACAGCAAATCATCAATTACAGGGGCAGCCGTGAACCACCTACAAACATCAATGCCTCCTTGGTAGAAGAGCTGAACCATTTCTACGCCCACTTTGAAACAACTGGACCAGATAACGGAGCAGCTCCTCCCCTGGCTGATAAGACCTCACTCTTATGGTAACAGCAGAGAAAGTGAGACGTACCTTTAGGTCTGTGAACACTAGGAAGCCAGAGGGACCTGATGCGATTCCAGGAAGAGTGCTCAATACGCCCATCAGCTCGCAGATGTCTTTGCAGACATCTTTAATATGTCTCTGGCCATAGCAACTGTACCGACCTGCTTCAAAACAGCAACCATCATTCCAGTGCCCAACCAAAGCCACATCAGCACTCTGAACGACCAGCGACCTGTGGCGCTCACCCCCATTGTTGCCAAGTGCTTTGAGAGGCTGGTGATAAAGCATGTTAAATCTGTCCTCCCCCTCAACCTGGACCAGCATCAGTTTGCCTATAGGGAAAACAGGTCCACAGAGGATGCTATCGTTACAGCCCTCCATAAAACGCTAACACCTTGACAAGGGGAAGACATATGTGAGACTGCTCTTCATAGACTACAGCTCAGCGTTTAACACCATCATTCCTAACCAGCTGGTTACCAAACTCCTTGACTTGGGCCTCAGCAGCAGCAGCATGTGTATGTGGATCAATGCTTTCCTGACAGTGAGAATGGGCCCACAGCAATCCTCGAGCCTGTCCCTCAGCACTGGAGATAATAGTTGACTTCAGAAGGTGTATGAGGACCCTCGACCCCTCATGAATGGTGAGGAAGTGGAAAAGGTCTCCTGTTTTAAATTGTTGGGGATCATGATCTCAGAGGAAGTAAAATGGGAGATAAACACAACCGCATGGTCAAAAGGGCGCAACAGCGGCCCTACTTTTTACGAATACTCAAAAGGAGCAACCTGTCTGCTGAGGTGCTTAAGATCTTCTATCACTGTTCCATCGAGAGTGTTATAACATACTGTATGACTGGATGGTATGCCAACTGCACAGGGAAGGACAGGAAATCCCTCAATCGAATTATAAGATCTGCTGAAAAAATCATTGGACTTCCCCTGCACCCACTGGACGACATCTTTAAGATCTGCTGCCTCTATTCTGCAGGATGAGAAACACCCCTAAAATCATCTCTTCTCCCTGCTTCTATCTGTAAGAGTAAGAGCACGCACCTCCAGGCTGCAGAACAGTTTTATCCCCAGGGCCATCACACAACTGAACAATCATGCCCCCCCACCCCCCAGTCAGCACAGTTGCACTTTCTAGATAGGGACTCTATGCAATGGGACTTCAGTGAAATGTTGGATGCTCTGATAATGTTTTTTTTTTTATTTTCTTATTTTCTTTATTATGTGAGTGTGTATATTAAGTAAGTATTGTTTTAGACGCTGCACAAGCTAATTTCGTTTTATGGTTCTACTGCACAATGACAATTAAAGTCTATTCTAAATAATATTAAAATAAGATTGCTTGATACTAAAGGCTATACTAAATACAAAAAAAACTGCTAAAGGCACCATTTCATTTGTACCTGTTCTATTGTTTTTCTTCTACTGCAATTTTTCTTTGTTCTTTATTTTATTACGGACACTGTTTTGAATAATTACTTGAAAAACTTTAAGCTACGTTCAGTTATATATATATATATATATATATATATATATATGACAAATATGTGAAGGCTACACAGCATTGTTTTAATGGCGCTGCAACATGAATTGTGACATGTATTCATTTCTGTGGTATTAAATACAGGCAATGCTAACAACTACTGGAATTTTGGTCGGTCACAACACCACCAACTAGAACAGTGGCCGACGGTGGCTGAGTGGAGTGGGTGGAGTATATTTGAAATATATTTCACTATCTTTGTTATATGGCATTTCCATTTGGTACTTTAATGAATGTCTACTCAATTCCCCTTATTCACCGCACCTCCATCTTGAAAACCAAAACGAGGCTGGGGGGTACACTCTACCGGAAGTGCAGTGACAGAGCGCGGCGGCGGCTAGATATCTGTGTACCTGTGTGGACAACAAACCTCTCATCTCTTCCGGAAATAACAGTGGAGTATGTTGAAAAATGGGCAAATAACGACTGCGAGATTCCCCGGGCTGTTTTGCTGAAAAGACACGGCTAGTCACGGCAGGACATTAGCTGATTAGGCTAGTCTAAAGAGCTACAACTTGCTTAACGTTACCAAGCAAGCTCGGGCTAGAGGGTTACGAACAGGCGAAATAATTAACTCACTTTCATGTTTGAATGCCGTTTGTGATCCGATGTGCATTCTGATCACCGTATAAGGTAACGTTAGAATATTTATAACGTTAGCAACTATACACGATGCAAAAGACTTTGCACGCTAACCATTACCATAGTAAACAGTAAAGGCTTGAAGATTACGCATAGTAAAAAAACATGGTGAACGATTGAAAAGAATCAGACCAATAATAAAGGCTATCACAATCCTGTTTTTATTTAATCTGTTTGTAGCCTACGTCTCGTCTCTTTATAGCGGAGTATCATCATAAAATAAGCAACTTTTTTTTTTCCGGGAGCTTCTGTTTCTCTGACTGAAAATATCTGTAACGTTAGCCTAAGTTACTGGGAGTCGAGAAAGTGCTAAAGCTCATCAGGTTTTATTTTTGGTGGCATATATTTGTAGAAATTATCATTCTTTCTAAATGTGATGCATGTCTTGTAACGTTAACTACAAAATAAACAGAAACAGACGCGACTGAAGAAGTGTGTCCTCTTTCTTTTGTGAAACCTAACGGTAGCCTAATTTATTTCTGACTAATGTGCAATTTTAGACATACATTAATTCATGATCAATGTCACTTTTTATTGTAAACCTGCTGTAGTAAAACATCGATGCTTGGGTGTGTGAGTGAGTGAGTGTGTGTGTGATATTCAAGTAAACAACAAAAATGCCAGCAAACGGTCACTTTTCAGTCGTTTCCAGTGATTTCTTTTTGATTAGTTTTCTGATTAAACGTCCGTTTGTTGGTAAAATGATGGCTTAGTGTGACGTTGTTCCATATAGGCATGTTACGGGCGTTTAGATAACGTTATGACTGTAGCCTACAGAGGCCCACCGTTACTTCCGTACCCCACAGCCTCGTTTTGGTTTAAGCTGGTGACGTATGTGAATAAGGCGAATATGGATGAAAAGTGGTTATGCACATTCATGTTCATTTCAAACCACAGAACCCAACAGACAAGTAACTGCAGGGCCATCATTTTCAAGGCAGTGGGACTTAATCAGTTTACACACACACCTAAAATTCAAACAGTCCTTTCAAATATGACCCCTCAGAAACAAACACCACAATGCTCTAGAGGTGTTCTGAGCACATACAGTCTATAGTGCAAGTCTCTCTCACAGTGATATAACAGACATAGACTGATGTGCGGCAGGCCAGGCCCTGTTGTAGCCAGGAAGACGATTAAGAAGGGATGGACAGCAGACTCTGAAATGTCAGGACTGACAGCAGCTGCTGGAGTCTTGGCAAACACCATCGCCCAGCTGTACAACTCCATTTAAACCACCACTGACCAGACAAAATAATGTAAATCTAGCTTGCAGGGTCAATCAATCATCTAAGGATATATATAGTCTTGCTTGTTTTGCATTGGTCTTCACTTATGGCAGCTTTTGGTGTGTGTAACAATCATGGAAAGGAAATAAATGTTAAATATTCTTTGAGCATAGATAAAAGTTTTGTGTTTAGTGCAGAAGCCAAAGGCATGCAGGAAGCAAACGTTTTGTATTCCCCAGGGTACCAATTTGTGCTAGCCAGCAAGAGGAAAAAAGAACAATTTGAAACTACTGCAATCAGTTCATTCACAGTGAAAAAAAAAAGCTTACAATGGTGTGAATAGTCATTTTCACAAAACTGAGTTTTATCAGAGGGAGATAACATGTAATTTAGAAAACGATCCACTTTGAATGGCACAAAATGCCTGGAATGTCTGTTTTTGCCCCTTTATGAGCCTCCTAGTTTTTATAGTAGTCTACATAAGCCTAATCACGTTGCTATGCTATCAGTGTGTCGGCTGGTTCTGGGTGAAAAAATATACAGTACAGTCAACATTTGAAGTGTATCAAAACCTTTCATCAAAGTTATACATGAATTTGTAAATGCACCAGACTTCACATTTGCCAGACTTTAATAAGACAGATTTTACCTTCCAAATGACTATAAAAAAGGATCTACCAGAGGAGTCAAGTGCAGCCTTATGTGCAGAGGCAACTGGGTCACTCCACAATCACAGTGCCATTTGTGTCTGTCATGTGGGGGACAAATATTTTTTATATAAATTAACAAATGGATAAACTTTATTTTTCATGACGTTCCACTCCAGCTAATGAGGTAAAACATTGTCCGTCTGTTCGCTTCATTTCACTGAGGATTGTTTTGTAAACAAGACTGGATTTGCAGACCAATTAAGAGTAAAGAACGGTGCTGTGCCGTCTATTTTGGATCTGACAGGAATTATGCAACACCTGGACTCTGGGTCGAATGTATGGGCGAATCATTCCGGTTGCCATTTTACAACATTGGACGTTTTCAAAACAATTTCCCCCAAGTGCATCGACGGGTGAGTTGAAACTCATTATAATATGCAAAACGGTTCTCTTACGAGAGTATCTCTCGTACTGCGTAATATCTTACGCTATGGGGAAAACTCTTTTCCACGAGATATTGAAGCCAAAAATTATCCTTAATTTTTTACTAATGTAAAACGCTTTGCAGCAGCAAGCAGACCTAGGCGAGACAGCTCGCGCGCCTATAGGCTGCTCTGCGGCAATAGCAGCAGCCTATCGAGAGAGGCTCTGTGTGACGTCACGACGAATGGGGGCCCTTCGCGCCCATATCGTCACGTCCCGCCAGAAAGGGCGTGGTCTCGCCCTATATCTAGGCTCGATAGCTGCTCTTACGTCGATTTTCATCTCTTCAGCGAAGCCTCACGCATCGCTGGATCCAGAGTGAGAAGCCGCGCCGTCGACCTGTAGCCTTCAGCGGGACGTGCCATTGAGTCTGGAGTCGCTGGCCTCGCCGCCTTCAGCCGCCGTACCTGCTGTGCTTTCCGGCGTTATATCCTTTCCTCTGCATAGAGTGTGTGTGTGTGTTGCATATCTGCTATTTTCCCACCCCCTCTAAAAGAGCGGCGTCTTTTTAAAGATGCCTTCCTGCGGTTCTTGCCGAGCCCCACTCAGCGACGAGGACCGACATGTCATCTGCGTGTCCTGCCTGGGTGAGGATCACGCGGCCATCGCGCTCGCTGACGGCGGATGCCATCACTGCGAACGTTTGCCTATGGTGACTCTGCGGACTCGCCTGGCTTCGTTCTCCGAGCCCGTATCCCAGCCTGCCGTGACGCCGCGTCGCAAGAAGCGCAGCGCCCAGCGCGCTCCCGAGCTATCTCCAGCCCGCCAAAGCTCGCCGGTTCGCCCGCCAGCTTCGCCGGCTTCGCTCGAGTCGCTCACCGACGGACAGCGGCCGCCGTCCGCCGCCGCGTCCGCCATCGAGTTGGACGACAACACCGAGGCGTGTTCTCTCTTGGCTTCGGATAGCGAGGATTGGGCGAGCTCTGTGGACCTCCCCTCCGCTAACGCTCCCCGCCAACCCTCTGGGAAGAGAGCCGGCATTGAGTCTGAGCTGATGCGTCTGCTCACCAAGGCCGTAGAAAGCATCGGCCTCGATTGGGAGGCACCCACGCTGCCGCCGCGCAACAGATTAGACGGGCGCTTTCTCGGCAAAGACGAGGCTCCGTCAAAATCTAGGCCCGCGCCCTTCCTCCCGGAACTTCACGAGGAGGTTGCAAAGTCGTGGAAGGCCCCCTTTTCCGCCAGGATGCGTACCTCTACCTCCGCGGCATTCTCCGCTGTCGACGGTGCGGGAAGTAGAGGCTACCTCGCCATTCCTCCGGTGGAGACGGCTGTCGCGTCGCATCTCTGCCCGCCCTCTGCGGGACGGCGGGTTCAGACGACGCTCCCGTCCAAAGCCTGCCGAGTGACATCATCGCTGCACGGACGCGCTTACACCGCCGCCGGGCAAGCAGTCTCAGCGCTGCACACGATGTCTATTCTGCAGATCTACCAGGCAGACCTCCTTCTCAAGCTGGACGAGGAGGGACCCGGTGCTATCTGTGTGGCGGACCTGAGGAGCGCTACGGACCTCGCTCTACGCGCTTCTAAAGCCGCTGCGCAAGCCATGGGGCGGAACATGGCCTCTCTCGCCGTCGCCGAGAGACACTTATGGTTGACGCTGTCCGAGATGACGGAAGCCGAGCGCTCTGTGTTCCTCGACGCGCCCATTTCCCCGGAGGGCCTGTTCGGAACGGCCGTCAAGGACTTCGCGGACAGGTTTGTTGAGGTGCAGAAGACTTCTCAGGCTATGAAGCACTTCCTGCCGAAGCGCTCGAGCTCCGCTACAGGCCGCACCAAGCCGCCTGCTCGCAGCTCTCAGCCCCAGCCTGCACCGCCCTCCGCCGCCGCCGCCTCACAGCGCCGCCAGGCCCGGGATCAGAGACCGCGGTCTCGCTCCGCCGGACGCCGCCCCCCTCACCGCGGGCCCCGGCCGAGGATTGAGATCAAGCCCGAGGCCCCAAAGTCTTCCTAGCCGCTCTAGGAAAACGACGGTGTTCAGATCCCGCTGCGGCCGGATTTCCACCAAAACTTCTCGCTCGTTCAGCCCCATGCGTTGTGACTGTACCAGTGTATTTTGCAGTGAAGCAGCCGGTGTCTCAGCCCGCTTGCCTGCACACAAAAGCTGTTTTTACGGCTACCCAGATAAATCCAATAAAGAGTGTATTTTCTGGTGTTCCGGCCTCGGCCGATGGTGTTATGAGTGTTGTAAGAATGCCCACGCCCCAGTGCCCATTCCCACACCCAGACACAGCCCGCCACGGTGCAGGGCTCGCACAAATAAAATCGACTCCGGTCGATTGTGCAAACACTGTAGTGAACGCGCCCATATCCCCATGCCCGCTTGCACTACACGCTGCGTGTCCCTCGGTTTCTGTAAAAACGAAACCAACACACATTCAGTCGGCCCTAAACGACAGTGTTTTCAGTGTAGCAAATGTGCCCGTGGTCCCGCGCCCACATTTCCTCACAGACACGCCGAATCCCACGGGATTCGCCCCGCTCTCTCTCTCGGCGCTACCCGCCTCAGAGGAGATGAGCGCGGCCAGGCTGCCCGCTGTGATCACCGCGCCCCCCGCCTCGAACGCCGTAAACACGGCGCTGTGTTCCCAGCACACGCGGGCTCTTGTGCCGCCGCTTTCCCGCGGCCAGAGCCCAGATTTCATTCTGCCCCTAGCTATTCACGCGGATGCGTGGTCAAGGCTTCCCGGGGTATCAGAGTGGGTGATGAACACTATAAAGAGAGGCTATTCGCTACAATTCGCTCGACGCCCTCGCCGCTACGCGGCGCGCGTCGAAACTACGGTGAAAAGCGAAGTATCTCATCTACTTCGAGCCGAGATAGCGAAACTACTGAGAAAGGGGGCTATAGAACCTTTATCTCAGGCTCAGAGCGAAGGGGGCTTATACAGCAGATATTTTCTGGTACCGAAGAAAGATGGTGGGCTCAGACCCATTCTAGATCTGAGGCTGCTGAACAGAGCGCTCGTGAAACGCCAGTTCACGATGCTTACGACCAGGAAAATCCTCGCGCAAGTGCGCCAAGGAGACTGGTTCATGTCAATAGATCTGAAAGACGCGTATTTCCAAATACAAATAGCGTCCCATCACAGGCGATTCTTGAGATTCGCCTTCGAGGGCCAGGCATATCAATACACAGTCCTGCCATTCGGCCTGTCCCTAGCACCCCGTACGTTCACGAAGTGCATGGACGCGGCCCTCGCTCCCCTGAGACTTCGGGGCATGCGAGTTTTGAATTACTTGGACGATTGGCTGATTCTAGCTCGTTCACGAACGGAGCTCTTAGAACACAGGGCCGCATTACTCGAGCACCTCGAGGAGCTGGGCCTTACAGTCAATTGGGCGAAAAGCTCACTGCTCCCCAGTCGGAGGATTTCCTTTCTGGGAACAGTGTTAGACTCGCTATCCATGACGGCACGCCTGTCACCAGAGCGCGGATTGAATATCCAGCACGTCGCGAAATCCTTCCGCCACGGCTCTATAGTCCCGCTCAGAAGGTTTCAGAAAATGCTGGGTCTCATGGCCTCAGCAGCCTCTGTACTCCAGTTGGGCCTGCTCCGCATGCGCCCACTGCAGCTATGGCTAAAAGCACGAGTTCCCCCCAGGGCATGGACCGCAGGTCTGTTTCGCCTCAGGGTCGACCATCAGTGCATTTCGGCTCTGAAACCATGGAAAGCGACCGACTGGTATCAGTCGGGCGTGAGTCTGGGGATCCCCTCAAGTGTGAAGGTGGTGTCTACGGACGCCTCCACTTCGGGGTGGGGAGCGCTGCTCGAGGGCAGACCGCTGGCTGGCCTGTGGTCAGTGCGGGAGAAGCTCCTACACATAAACTGCTTGGAATTGATAGCAGTCGACAAAGCGCTAAGGCGCTTCTGTCCCCAGATAACAGGCCACCACGTATTGGTCCGGTCGGACAACATGTCAGTGGTGGCATACATAAATCGCCAGGGCGGCGTCAGGTCCCGAAACCTTTACAGGCTGACGGAACGCCTCCTGGTCTGGGCTCAGCACAACCTGCTCTCGCTGAGAGCGGCGCATGTGCCTGGTCACCTAAATGTGGGACCAGACAGGCTGTCCAGAAACAACGTTCCAGCAGGAGAATGGTCTCTGCACCCGCAGACGATCCAGCTGCTGTGGGAAACGTTTGGCAGAGCGCAGGTGGACCTGTTCGCGTCCCAAGAAAACGCTCACTGCCCGAGATTCTTCTCGAAAAGCCGGGACGCGCTGGCCCATGTCTGGCCCCGCCGCCCCCTTTATGCTTTTCCCCCTGTCTCACTCCTGCCTCAGGTGTTGGAGCGAATCAGGAGGGAGGGATGCCCAGTGCTACTCATAGCTCCGCTCTGGACAAACCAGTCGTGGTTCCCTGTCCTGATGCAGCTGACCAGCGCTGCTCCATGGCCGTTACCGCTGAGGAGAGACCTCCTCTCTCAGGCGGAAGGCTCGATTTGGCATCCTCGCCCGGATCTGTGGTCCCTGCACGCATGGGCCATCAACGGGTACCCGCTGACCTCCCAGAGGGAGTGCTAAACACGATCGCGCAGGCTAGAGCCCCGTCTACCAGACGGCTCTACTCCTCGAAGTGGTCTGTGTTCTCTGCTTGGTGTCAAGCGCAGGGCTTTTCACCTGTAGACTGCGGGGTTACGGAAGTGCTTTCCTTCCTTCAGGAGCTACTGGATAAGGGCAGGTCCCCCTCCACGCTCAAAGTATACGTGGCGGCCATAGCAACGTTTGCAAAACCGGTGTCTGGCCAGTCACTAGGAAAGAGCGACTTAGTCGTGCGTTTCCTTAGAGGAGCTCGGAGGCTAAACCCTCCCAGGCCCCCTTCAGTCCCGACATGGGACCTTTCCACGGTCTTGGAGGCCATGAAAGGCGCCCCATTCGAGCCAATCCAGTCGTCAGACATGAAACACTTGTCTTTCAAGACAGCGTTTCTTATGGCTCTCGCTTCAGTGAAGCGCGTAGGGGACTTGCAAGCGCTCTCAGTAAGCGCGTCATGCATGGAGTTTGGACCTAACGACTCTAAGGTCATACTCAAACCAAAGCACGGTTACGTGCCGAAATCCCTCAACACACCGTTCAGGGCCCAGGTGATTTCCCTGTCTGCCCTTCCGGTTCTCAATGAGGAGAAGGACGCGAGTCTCCTTTGCCCTGTCAGGGCACTAAGGGCTTATGTGTCCCGCTCGTCTGGTTTCAGACAGACTGAGCAGCTTTTTGTTTCGTTTGGCGGCCGTACTAAGGGACTTGCCGCGTCGAAACAGAGCTTATCCAGATGGATAGTTGGTGCCATAGCGCTGGCTTACACTTCTAAGGGCCTACAGTGCCCTTTGGGTGTTAGAGCGCACTCCACGAGAGGCATGGCCTCCTCGTGGGCATGGTCTAGCGGGGTTACCCTGCAAGATATTTGTATGGCCGCGGGCTGGGCCTCGCCGTCTACATTTATAAAATACTATAATCTGGAGGTCCCCGCCTTACAAGCTAAGCTTTTGGCGGTATAGAATTCAGTGCTATCTGCCCGCTGTGCGGCTCGGATACTGAGTTTGGCCTGCGTATCGCTCACTGACCGGTACAGCAGCTCATTTAAAAAATTGACACACTTGTGGCCACCCAGTTCAGGCTGAATGTTCACCCTGACGGTTTGGTTATTGTCATATGATTGGCCCCTTTCGGAGGCTATTTACAGGGAATGATGCTTCTAGCCTCTCTTCCCTCACTCTCTGTGAGTTTATGGTGATTATGCACTATATGCGCCCCGGGCTTCGGCCCCTGGGTCTTTGGTGTTGGATCCCTGCCAGCACGGCGTGTTGCATTGTGTTCCCCATAGCGTAAGATATTACGCAGTACGAGAGATACTCTCGTAAGAGAACGTACTCGGTTACTAACGTAACCTCGGTTCTCTCTAGAGAGGGAACGAGTACTGCGTATCTTGCCGTGCTTGGAATACGCTCTGGTTCGCTTCGGCGATGAAAACCGACGTAAGAGCAGCTATCGAGCCTAGATATAGGGCGAGACCACGCCCTTTCTGGCGGGACGTGACGATATGGGCGCGAAGGGCCCCCATTCGTCGTGACGTCACGCAGAGCCTCTCTCGATAGGCTGCTGCTATTGCCGCAGGAGCACCTATAGGCGCGCGAGCTGTCTCGCCTAGGTCTGCTTGCTGCTGCAAAGCGTTTTACATTAGTAAAAAATTAAGGATAATTTTTGGCTTCAATATCTCGTGGAAAAGAGTTTTCCCCATAGCGTAAGATATTACGCAGTACTCGTTCCCTCTCTAGAGAGAACCGAGGTTACGTTAGTAACCGAGTACGTTATCCACTCATACGCAGTGGGCGTTTACTTCCAAGTCTTCAGTGCGAGACGCCCATAAAAACCGAGCGTTTTTCAGCTAGGCTCAAAACTAGGTTAGAAAATAGCCTATTACTTATTAATGTTTTTGAATGCAAAAACCAAGCGAACGTCATAAGTTTACCTCAGACAACAATATAATAAGATTTAAAAAGCCAGTTCATGATCCCTTTAAGAAGTAAATATTTTTGAGACTGTTAGGTGTCGCTAGAGGCCCCGAAATGACACACTTTAGTTTAGGGATGCAAAGATAACAGGGGGCGATACACATACTTTCATTTTTGATATTCACCGATACCTGTATTTTTACATCATTTGTAATTTATAAATATATTAGGCAGAGAAACCAAAATAATATGAATCATGTTCGTTGATTTGTTTAGCAAATATATATTTCCTTATTTTCATGCTTAAATGTGGCTGTTAAAAAGCTTCCGTTACTTTCACTGTTCATTCTATTGCATCATATTTTATCTTTCATTAATAGCATAGTGCATATTTAGAGCTGATTCAGCAGGGCTCAATGCTAAGGATTTTTTTTTCTACTGGCCTGGTTGGGTCAGTGGTTCAAATATTTAGATACCATTGAAATATCATAATTCTCTATTATAAATTTGATCCTACAGCAAAAACTATTAGCCTAATTTATGTAAATTTAAAACGTTATTAAAGACAAGTACACAGTACACAACAAATAATCCAATTAAAAATAGCACAAATAAATACAATAGAACAAAGATACAAATTAAAGGTGACCTATAATTCATAATTGAATTTACCTTGGTATAGTCAAATAACAGGAGTTCAGTGCATGGACATGACATAGAGTGAATCTCAAACTGGACTGTTTTCGCGTTCTCATTTAATTCACGTTTATGAAAAACACCCCTGAAAAACGGTCGGATCTCCACACAATACCGACTGTGACGCAACAGTCGGGGATCACGCCTCCAAAGATTTGCATAGCCCAGCCCTCAATGACAAGCACTGCTCAGCTGAACCATCGGAACAAACGAGGATCAGAGAAAAAAAAGGCAGATCATGGAAATAAATGTTATGTTCCAGGCTGTGCAGGGGATGTGAGGACTTTTCATTCCCTTCCCACAGAAAAGAAATGTCAACAGGCGTGGTTGATGTTTATCTATAATCGGATACCGCAACAGTTTAATTCGAAGTTGTTAGTTTGCTCTGCCCATTTCACCACGGACTTATTTTCGAACCTGGGTCAATATCAAGCTTCTCTCAGCGTCTCAAACTGAAGAAGGGGGTAATTCCAACTATATTCCCGCAACCGGTAAGTAGTGATTTTATTAACGATAATTTACACTGTGTTAGATCCAGCGCAAGATCATAGTACATTTATAGCAAACTCCAAGTAACGAGCATACATAACTAACGTCAAATAGGCTAATTCTCAGTGAATAAACTATACAGAAAGCAGTCAAAGAACAATCCACACAGCGCGAGTTTATCTCTCGCCAAACTCGTTATGAAATCAATGACGCTGTTACACTGCACAACGAAGCTCTTTTTACTGTATGTACATCGTTTGCATTGATGAAAGCATGAGAGAGAGAAACTGCGTTGTCTCGCGATCAACAAACTGTCATCTGCTTTTGCTCAATGCTCATCACAGCAACATTTTATGTGATGGGAATAGATCTAAATACTTTAAAAACATCTCATGATTCGTTAATCTCGATAGCTGTAATAGTTAAAACGTATTTAACAGCTGTAGTGAAAGTATTCGAGAGTTTCACATGTCTCATTTCATATGCAAGCAGGTCAGCCAATCACAGCAGTGGTCGGTTCTCACAGCAGACACGCCCCTTCAAACAGAGTGTTCAAATCAGAGACTAAAATCAGGCTAGGAAAAATGCCTTTTATTTCTAAATTATGACTATTTTTGATCTAAAAAACATACTAACATTATAAGGGCAACCCAGGAAACATTATAAAATAATAAAGAAAAACATTATAGGGCACCTTTAAATAAACAGTGCTTTTCAGGTAGTTCTTACAGTAGTTTTCAGGTACATAATTTGAATAAAGTAATTAAAAGCAAAATAACTGCATAGTCTTCACTGTATAAATGAAATGTAGATGAATCTTTATTAAAGTTACAAAAGTAATTCAGTCAAGAGCAGTGGGTGATTTCTTTGCCCTTTGTTGTTTGATTAATTTTAAAAAACACAGCAGCAGTTTTATTAAGCTGCTGTCCCTTTCAGACCGAATGCACAGTTCAAATATACTGTTACACATGCGTTTTATTTCTCGTCTGTTTACGCTCACTTTAGACCAACTGTGTTTACTAGGATACTCGCAAAGACGGGCATGTTGAGAACTTTGTGTGAATTCGACAGGAGTTTGCTGACGGATGTTTGCACACAGTAAACTTCTTGTCCTGTAATAATGCAGGGAAGCACTCGTTATACATAAATCATGTAACAGTGCAAGTTTTCACTTACATATCCGATTTAGTTTTACGCTCTGCAAGCTCGTGTATCTGTGCCAGTAGGCTATATAGGCGTACATTTTTAATTTGTTTAACATTCTTTAATTTGATAGATTTACTTCATATACATCCTTCTCTGATATATCCATTCTGCTCTCCGTTTGCTCTGTTGTCTATTTCTTTGCCACAAGCACCGTACTGTACCTGTAAGCGCTGTATGGGTTTGGTTGTTGTACAAGAGCGTTTTACTATGAGTACACAAGCGCGGTATTGTGAATCCCTACTCCAGATTTAAATAAAGGCTCAAGTCTTATGAATGACGACGAAGCATTCAATAAAAATAAAATAAAGCACCACCTGTATCTAATCCATCTCTGTCACCTAAACCATCACATTAAAACAAATCATTGGGTGAACTGCAGGTCTAATTCCCTGAATTGGGGGGGGGGGGGGAGCAGTGAATAAGGGGGCTTTCACACTGGGCTCGTTTGTTGCGGTCCAAGCCGCGGCGCGATTGTTCCCGGCGCCCCCCGCAGCACCGGTCTGGTTTCACAATCAACTTGATTCTATCGAACCCTGGTGCAAACGCGTGCATCTTACGTTTTCGCAAACTTGCACGAGGCATGACAGAAAACGTACTCGGTTACTAACGTAACCTCGGTTCTCTCTAGAGAGGGAACGAGTACTGCGTAATATCTTACGCTATGGGGAAAACTCTTTTCCACGAGATATTGAAGCCAAAAATTATCCTTAATTTTTTATTAATGTAAAACGCTTTGCAGCAGCAAGCAGACATAGGCGAGACAGCTCGCGCGCCTATTGGCTGCCCTGCGGCAATAGCAGCAGCCTATCGAGAGAGGCTCTGCGTGACGTCACGACGAATGGGGGCCTTTCGCGCCCATATCATCACGTCCCGCCAGAAAGGGCGTGGTCTCGCCCCATATCTAGGCTCGATAGCTGCTCTTACGTTGGTTTTCATCGCCGAAGCGAACCAGAGCGTATTCCAAGCACGGCAAGATACGCAGTACTCGTTCCCTCTCTAGAGAGAACCGAGGTTACGTTAGTAACCGAGTACGTTCTCTTACGAGAGTATCTCTCGTACTGCGTAATATCTTACGCTATGGGGAACACAATGCAACACGCCGTGCTGGTAGGGATCCAACACCAAAGTCCCAGGGGCCGAAGCCCGGGGCGCATATAGTGCATAATCACCATAAACTCACAGAGAGTGAGGAAGAGAGGCTAGAAGCATCATTCCCTGTAAATAGCATCCGAAGGAGCTGATCATGTGACAAATAGACCATACCGTCAGGGTGAACATTCAGCCTGAACTGGGTGGCCACAAGTGTGTCGACATTTTAATGAGCTGCTGTACCGGTCAGTGAGCAATACGCAGGTCAAACTCAGTATCTGAGCCGCACAGCGGGCAGATAGCACTGAACTTTATACCGCCAAAAGCTTAGCTTGCAAGGCGGGAACCTCCAGGTTATAATATTTTATAAATGTAGACGGCGAGGCCCAGCCCGCGGCCATACAATATCTTGCAGGGTAACCCCGCTAGACCATGCCCACGAGGAGGCCATGCCTCTTGTGGAGTGCGCTCCAACACCCAAAGGGCACTGTAGGCCCTTAGAAGTGTAAGCCAGCGCTATGGCACCAACTATCCATCTGGATAGGCTCTGTTTCGAAGCGGCAAGTCCCTTAGCACGGCCGCCAAACGAAACGAAAAGCTGCTCAGTCTGTCTGAAACCAGACGAGCGGGACACATAAGCCCTTAGTGCCCTAACAGGGCAAAGGAGACTCGCGTCCTTCTCCTCATTGAGAACCGGAAGGGCAGACAGGGAAATCACCTGGGCCCTGAACGGTGTGTTGAGGGATTTTGGCACGTAGCCGTGCTTCGGTTTGAGTATGACCTTAGAGTCATTAGGTCCAAACTCCATGCATGACGCGCTCACTGAGAGCACTTGCAAGTCCCTTACGCGCTTCACTGAAGCGAGAGCCATAAGAAACGCTGTCTTGAAGACAAGTGTTTCATGTCTGACGACTGGATTGGCTCGAATGGGGCACCTTTCATGGCCTCCAGGACCGTGGAAAGGTCCCATGCCGGGACTGAAGGGGGCCTGGGAGGGTTTAGCCTCCAAGCTCCTCTAAGGAAACGCACGACTAAGTTGTTCTTTCCTAGTGACTGGCCAGACACCGGTTTTACAAACGTTGCTATGGCCGCCACGTATACTTTGAGCGTGGAAGGGGTCCTGCCCTTATCCAGTAGCTCCTGAAGGAAGGAAAGCACTTCCGTAACCCCGCAGTCTACAGGTGAAAAGCTCTGCGCTTGACACCAAGCAGAGAACACAGACCACTTCGAGGTGTAGAGCCGTCTGGTAGACGGGGCTCTAGCCTGCGCGATCGTGTTTAACACTCCCTCTGGGAGGTCAGCGGGTACCCGTTGATGGCCCCTGCGTGCAGGGACCACAAATCCGGGCGAGGATGCCAAATCGAGCCTCCCGCCTGAGAGAGGAGGTCTCTCCTCAACGGTAAAGGCCATGGGGCAGCGCTGGTCAGCTGCATCAGGACAGGGAACCACGACTGGTTTGTCCAGAGCGGAGCTATGAGTAGCACTGGGCATCCCTCCCTCCTGATTCGCTCCAACACCTGAGGCAGGAGTGAGACAGGGGGAAAAGCATATAGGGGGCGGCGGGGCCAAACATGGGCCAGCGCGTCCCGGCTTTTCGAGAAGAATCTCGGGCAGTGAGCGTTTTCTTGGGACGCGAACAGGTCCACCTGCGCTTTGCCAAACGTTTCCCACAGCAGCTGGATCGTCTGCGGGTGCAGAGACCATTCTCCTGCTGGGACGTTGTTTCTGGACAGCCTGTCTGGCCCCACATTTAGGTGACCAGGCACATGCGCCGCTCTCAGCGAGAGCAGGTTGTGCTGAGCCCAGACCAGGAGGCGTTCCGTCAGCCTGTAAAGGTTTCGGGACCTGACGCCGCCCTGGTGATTTATGTACGCCACCACTGACATGTTGTCCGACCGGACCAGTACGTGGTGGCTTTTTATCTGGGGACAGAAGCGCCGTAGCGCTTTGTCGACTGCTATTAATTCCAAGCAGTTTGTGTGAAGGAGCTTCTCCCGTACTGACCATAGGCCAGCCAGCGGTCTGCCCTCGAGCAGCGCTCCCTGCCCCGAAGTGGAGGCGTCCGTAGACACCACCTTCACACTCGAGGGGATCCCCCAGACTCACACCTGACTGATACCAGTCGGTTGCTTTCCATGGTTTCAGAGCCGAAATGCACTGAAGGTCGACCCTGAGGCGAAATAGACCTGCGGTCCACGCCCTGGGGGGAACTCGTGCTTTTAGCCATAGCTGCAGTGGGCGCATGCGGAGCAGGCCCAACTGGAGTACGGAGGCTGCTGAGGCCATCAGACCCAGCATTTTCTGAAACCTTCTGAGCGGGACTATAGAGCCGTGGCGGAAGGATCTCGCGACGTGCTGAATATTCAATCCGCGCTCCGGTGACAGGCGTGCTGTCATGGATAGCGAGTCTGACACTGTTCCCATAAAGGAAATTCTCCGACTGGGGAGCAGTGAGCTTTTCGCCCAACTGACTGTAAGGCCCAGCTCCTCGAGGTGCTCGAGTAATGTGACCCTGTGTTCTATGAGCTCCGTTCGTGAACGAGCTAGAATCAGCCAATCGTCCAAGTAGTTCAAAACTCGCATGCCCCGAAGTCTCAGGGGGGGGCGAGGGCCGCGTCCATGCACTTCGTGAACGTACGGGGTGCTAGGGACAGGCTGAACGGCAGGACTGTGTATTGATATGCCTGGCCCTCGAAGGCGAATCTCAAGAATCGCCTGTGATGGGACGCTATTTGTATTTGAAAATAGGCGTCTTTCAGATCTATTGACATGAACCAGTCTCCTTGGCGCACTCGCGCGAGGATTTTCCTGGTCGTAAGTATTCTGAACTGGCGCTTCACAAGCGTTCTGTTCAGCAGTCGCAGATCTAGAATGGGTCTGAGCCCACCATCTTTTTTCGGTACCAGAAAATATCTGCTGTATAAGCCCCCTTCGCCCTGAGATAGAGGTTCTATAGCCCCTTTTCTCAGTAGTTTCGCTATCTCGGCTCGAAGTAGATGAAACACTTCGCTTTACACCGTAGTTTCGACTCGCGCCGTATAACGGCGGGGGCGTCGAGCGAACTGTAGCGAACAGCCTCTCGTTATAGTGTTCAACACCCATTCTGATACCCCGGGAAGCCTTGACCACGCATCTGCGTGAATAGCTAGGGGTAGAATGAAATCTGGGCTCTGGCCGCGGCAGGACGGCGGCTCGAGAGCCCCTGTGTACTGGGAACACAACACCGTGTTTACAGCGTTCGAGGCGGGGGGCGCGCTGATCACAGCGGGCAGCCTGGCCGCGCTCAGCTTCTCTATGGCGGGACGCGCAGAGAAAGCGAGCGGGGCGAATCCCGTGGGATTCGGCGCGTGTGAGGGAATGTGGGCACATTACTAAATGCGGGCACATTTACTACACTGAGAATACTGTCAGCTCGCGCCGACTAAATCACTGCTGTGTTTACAGCGTGCGAGGCGCGCGCTGATCACAGCTGGCAGCCTGGCCGCGCTCAGCTTCTCTGTGACGGGTTGTGCAGAGAAAACGAGCGGGGGCGAATCCCGTGAGATTCGGAGTGTCTGTGAGAAATGCGGGCGCGAGACAGCGGGCACATTTTCTGCACGGAGAACACTCGGCTCGCGCCGACTGAATCAACGCTGTTCACAGCGTGCGAGGTGCGCGCTAATCACAGCGGGCAGCCTGGCCGCGCTCAGCTTCTCTGTGACGGGTTGTGCATAGAAAGCGAGCGGGGTGAATCCCGTGGGATTCGGCGTGTCAGTGAGGAAATGCGGGACAGCGGGCACATTTACTGCACTGAGAACACTGTCGGCTCGCGCCGACTAAATGTGTGTTAGTTTCGTTTTTACAGAAACCAAGGGACACGCATCGTGTAGTGTAAGCGGGCATTGTATGGGCGCGTTCACTACATTTTCTGCACAACCAACATGAGTTGGTCTTATTTGTGCTAGCCCTGCACCGTGGCGGGCTGTGTCTGGGTGTGGGAATGGGCACTGGGACGTGGGCATTCTTACAACACTCGTAACACCATCGGCCGTGGCCGGAACACCAGAAAATGCACTCTTTATTGGATTTATCTGGGTAGCCATAGAAACGGCTTTTGTGCGCAGGCAAGCGGGCTGAGACACCGGCTGCTTCACTGCGAAATACACTGGGACAGTCACAACGCATGGAACTGAACGAGCGAGAAGTTTTGGTGGAAATCCGGCCGCAGCGGGATCTGAACACCGTCACTTTCCTAGAGAGACTAGGAAGGCCTTGAGACCTCGGGCTTTACCTCAATCCTCGGCCGGGGCCCGCGCTGAGGGGGGCGGCGTCCAGCAGAGCGAGAGCGCGGTGTTTGATCTCGGGCCTGGCGGCGCTGCTAGTTAGCCGAAACGACGGCCTTTGTGCGCAGGCAAGCGGGCTGTGGAACCAGCTTGCTCACTGCGAAATACACTGGAACAGTCACATTGCTTGGAACTGAACGAGCGAGAAGTTTTGGTGGAAATCCGGCCGCAGCGGGAACTGAACACCGTCGCTTTCCTAGAGAGACTAGGAAGGCCTTGAGACCTCGGGCTTTATCTCAATCCTCGGCCGGGGCCCGCGCTGAGGGGGGCGGCGTCCAGCAGAGCGAGAACGTCGAGGAACACGGAGCGCTCAGCTTCCGTCATCTCGGATAGCGTTAGCCACAAATGTTTCTCACCATTCAGGGGGGAAAGGCGCGGGTCTCGACTGTGACGGAGCTTCGTCTTTCCCGAGAAAGCGTCCGTCCAGCCTATTGCGCGTTAGTTGCGCGAGCGCCTTTCAGTCGAGGCCGATGTAATCCACGGCTTGAGAGAGCGGACGCATCGGCTCAGTTTCAATGCCGTCTCCGGTAAGTTCGTCGAGCTCAAGTGCGGACGCGGCGGCAGACGGCGGCCACTGTCCGTCCGTGAGCGACTCGAGCGAAGCCGGCGAAGCTGGCGGGCGAACCGGCGAGCTTTGGCGGGCTGGAAATAGCTCGGGCGCGCGCTGGGCGCGGCGCTTCTTGCGGCGCGGCGTCACGGCAGGCTGGGATGCGGGCTCGGATAACGAAGCTAGGCGAGTCCGCAGAGTCACCATAGGCAAACGTTCGCAATGATGGCATCCGCCGTCAGCGAGCGCGATGGCCGCGTGATCCTCACCCAGGCAGGACACGCAGATGACATGGCGGTCCTCATCGCTGAGTGGGGCTCGGCAAGAACCACAGGAAGGCATCTTTAAAAAGACGCCGCTCTTTTAGAGGGGTGGGAAAAAAAGGCAGATAATGCAATCACACACACACACACTCTAAGCAGAGGAAAGGATATGTACGCCGGAAAGCGCAGCAGGTACGGCGGCTGAAGGCGGCGAGGCCAGCGACTCCAGGCTCGATGGCACGTCCCGCTGAAGGCTACAGGTCGACGGCGCGGCTTCTCACTCTGGATCCAGCGATGCGTGAGGCTTCGCTGAAGAGATGAAAATCAACGTAAGAGCAGCTATCGAGCCTAGATATGGGGCGAGACCACGCCCTTTCTGGCGGGACGTGATGATATGGGCGCGAAAGGCCCCCATTCGTCGTGACGTCACGCAGAGCCTCTCTCGATAGGCTGCTGCTATTGCCGCAGGGCAGCCAATAGGCGCGCGAGCTGTCTCGCCTATGTCTGCTTGCTGCTGCAAAGCGTTTTACATTAATAAAAAATTAAGGATAATTTTTGGCTTCAATATCTCGTGGAAAAGAGTTTTCCCCATAGCGTAAGATATTACGCAGTACGAGAGATACTCTCGTAAGAGAACAGAACGGTCAATTGTGTTTTTTATTAATTCAATGCTATTATAGTCAGATGAGTGAACAAAAGTTACTGTGTGTTTGTGTGTGTGTGTGTGTGTGTGTGTGTGTGTGTGTGTGTGTGTGTGTGTGTGTGTGTGTGTGTGTGTGTGTGTGTGTGTGTGTGTGTGTGTGTGTGTGGTATAAGGTGGCTTTCTGCTGCTTGCAAACTGACTCTTGAGACGACAGTGGATTTCCATAATTTGTTGCCCTGATTACACACACTATGCGCGAATACATTGCAGGCTCACTCTCGCTAGTATATCCAAGGTAAATCATCAACACTATCATCCCTTACATGTTTTATTTAAAGGTTCTCTAAGCGATCCTGGGTGACATCACTTCTTGTTGACGTTCGAACTATTGTCAAACAAAACGGAGGCTAGCTAGACCCTCCCTCCTCCTCATCCGCGCACTAACCCCTCAAACCCACCCCCAAACACTTCTTGTCGGTTATTGGCTGGAACAGTTTGTTATGTTTCGTAGAGCGGGTCGCTAGAGTTTGTTTTTGTAGCCGTTTGTGGAGCCTGGGGTGTCCGCAGAGACCGCATTTTTTTACAGTGTGTTCAGGGGACAGGCAGCTAGCGGATAGTGAGGAGATGTTTGCTGTATGTGACAAAGAATGTGTTGGCCTTAAAAACGCGTGACATCGCTTAGAGCACCTTTAACTAAATGCATCATAATCAGCTAAAACGCATGCGGGAGTTACTTTACTTCCTGAACAAGTGCGCACCATAGTCCGTGTTGCTTTCACATTCAACCGAACTCAGACCACCTCCTCAGGTAGTCTCGGGTTCGGTACCCCAGTGCGCACCCGGGTACGCATGACAGAGTTCACATTAGCGTTTTTTCATGCGAAACTAAACCAAACTAAACTGCCAGTGCGAAAGCACCAAGCATTTGGGAAATTTGTAGGTGTAATTTCAAAGATCCGTGAGGAGTATTAGAAGATGAAATACAGAAGTAACCATGTCTCAGTGTACATAAATATCTAGAGACTCATTATCTCCAGGCATATACCGCAGGGAATGAATCTCTCTTTAAGAAACATACACAAAGCATACCATCATACCTTGTTCACCTAATGTATACACACACACACACACACACACACACACACGCTTAAAGATAATTTGTCAAATTTTTTCATTGGAACTTCTGTTGTATTTCTATTCCCTATTTTCTCTACCACTTCATTATAATAAACTCTTTTACCAGATTCATTTAGTGATCATTCTATGATCTACTGTGTCTGGAAAATAACTTTACCTCGACTACCTCCAAAATTAATTAGGGTCAGACAATCAAAAAATATTAATTCTGAACACTTTATCCAAGACATGACTAACATTAATTGGGATAGATTTCATTTAATCCCATTTGTTGAAGATGCTTGGAACTTTTTTCATTTAGAAGTTACCAAAGTTATTGACAAACATGCACCCTGGAAAATAATTAAAGTGAAGGGAAGACATTTGCCTTGGATAAATGCTGATTTAATAAATCTTTTCAAAGATAGAGATAGAGCCTGGAGAAAATACCATTCAACAAAGGATTCTACAGAATGGGATACTTATAAAAAGTTGAGGAATGTATGCACAACAAAAACGCGAAATGCAAAAGCAAACTATTTTAAGGACTGCCTAGCGACAGACTATAACAATCCCAAAGTATTTTGGAACAGAATTAATAACTTAACTAATTTCTCATCAAAAAAACAATCTAATTTCATTCGAATAAATAATGAAATTATGAATGATTCCTTCGAAATTGCTGATGCATTTAATCAATTTTTCACCAAAGGGAGTTCTATATCAACTGATTTCTCTAAATTTAACTATAAATTTAATACTTCTAATCTTATTTGTGAAAATTCCTTCTCCTTTGAATTTATCAGTCCAATAGAAGTTCAGCAAGTCATTGACAGTCTAGATTCAGATAGCAGTGCAGGGCCAGATGGGTTGGAAATCAAGTTCCTGAAAATGGCCTCACATGTCCTGGCTTATCATTTGTCTGCTTTATTTAATTTATCATTGACAACATGTACTACCCCATTATCCTGGAAACGTACTAGAGTTACTCCATTGTATAAAAACGGTGATCAACATGACATTAATAATTACAGACCAATCTCAATAATTAATAGTGTGGTGAAAATATTTGAAAAAATTATTTTCTTTCAATTATCGAAATATTTGAAAAAAATATTTTCTTTCAATTATCGAAATATTTGAATGACTCCAATATTATTTCTCCTTTTCAGTCCGGCTTCCGACCAATTTTCTCTACAACAAGTGCTCTTCTAAAAATTACTAATGATATTACAGCTTCTTTTGACTCTAATAAATTAACTGGTGCCTTATTTATTGATTTAACCAAAGCTTTTGATTTAGTAGACCATTATCTTCTTTTAGATAAACTGTATGATATTGGCCTTTCAAGATCTTCTTTACTTTGGTTTAATTCATACTTACATCATATACAACAATGTGTTTTGTATCAGGGAAGTTGTTCGGACTTTAAAACTATTGACAAAGGAGTACCTCAGGGCTCATCTCTTGGACCGCTATTGTTTTCTGTTTTCATAAATAACCTTCCACAAGTTTGTTCTAATTGTCAAATTCAGATATACGCAGATGACACTGTTATTTACTTTTCTAGCTCGGACATTTCTTATTTTCAGAAATCAATCCAGTCTGATTTTGACGTAGTTCAAAATTGTTTTAGTTATAACAAACTTTTGCTAAATAAAAAGAAGTCTTATTCTATGTTGTTTAATACAAAACAAATCTTACCACCAACTGACTATTTAATTAATTTTATAGATGGAACCCCAGTGCTAAAAGTTGATGAATTTAAATATCTAGGTCTTCTGCTCGATTCACAACTGTCATTTAGATCACATATTGATTCAGTTATCAAGAAAATATCATATCGACTTAAAATACTTTATCTCTCTATAAATTGCATTACTCGTCCGGTTAGAAAAAGAATTATTACTCAGTTAATACTACCAATCCTTGACTATACCAATATAATTTACCAAAACACCTCCGATACAAATCTTCGTCCTCTTAATGTTGTTTATAATAATTTATGTAGATTTGTACTGAGGTGTCCATACAAAACCCACCATTGCCAAATGTATGAATTCTAAATTGGCTATCTTTAAATTCAAGAAGGCATTATCACTGGTTTCAGTTTATTTTCAAATGTCATTACTTCAATTATCCTATGTATCTAAAACAATATCTAATTCCATTTCGCTCTTCATATAACTTAAGGCATACTGATCAACTATTTTTTCACGTTCCTAAAATTAATAAAGAAGTAGGTCGTCGGGCATCCTTCAGATTGGAACAGTTTACCAAGGGTAATAAGATCCACTACTTTGTTTAAGTTTTTTAAGTTATTACTAAATGATCATTTGCAGAACACAAGTTCCTGCTTTTGAGGGTAACTATTTTCAATTATTACGTGAACTTCATTATTTTCATAATGCATGTTATGTGTGATAACTGTATATTTGTAGTATCAATGTACTTAGAAGGCTTGTTATGGAGAGCTAAATGTTTGTAAATGTTGGTAAGAATGATTGTGTAGTCTTATGTGATATAATGCAACCTGCTGTTTGTACTCATGTTTGTTTTAGGACCCCCTCGAAAACGAGATGTTACATCTCAAGGGCTATCCTTCAAATAAATTTCAAATTTTACAGTTTGGAATGGAGCATAAACCAAATTGAATCAATCACATCCACACCTCCATTTAATAAAAAAAACATATAGGCCTGATTTCACAGACAAGGTTTAGATTAAGCCTGGATTATACCTAGTTAAATTAGGACTTTTAAGAAGCTTTTATAAACATGCCTTTAAAAAAACATTACTGGTGTGCATCTTGAGATAAAACAATGGCATTGACATTTTAAGATATGTCACTGCAAGTTGCTTTCAGTTAAAACAGCTCAAACATACACTATGGGGATACAGTCTGTAAACCAATGACTCCCAAATTGTGGTTAGGTTTAATTTGGGATATACAGCATGAGAAAAAAAACCTGTAGCTAACCACCTAATCATGACTAGTTAGGATAGAAATAGACTTATCCATTTAAAGAGGTGAAGAAAACACTTTCTATATCTTTTATGTTGGACACATGTATGTATTTCAGATGAGGATCAATTACAAATAAGTGTCCAAGATGGGGGATAAGAGGGGGGATCAGAAAAAAAAAATCTTTCAACACGCATATATTTGTATTCATATTGGATTAAAAATGATTTTGACAATAACTTGTCCTTTTCACCTAAACAAACCTTGTCATATTTAAATACCAATTAATCTGCTTTAAAGTGCCTTGATACAAAGTCATTAAGGTCTGCAGTATATATATATATATATATATAACATAACTATAAATAATTAAAATATTAGAAATTATATATTATATATATATATATTAGTGCTGTCAAACGATTAAAATATTTAATCGTGATTAATCGCATTAATGTCATAGTTAACTCGCGATTAATCGCATTTAATCGCACATTTTCATCTATTCTAAATGTCTCTTGATTTCTTTTTGTCCCATTATTTTTTTCTCATTTTAATGCTCTTATCAACATGCTAAAGTGGATCAGCTTGCTTTGTGCAAATGTTTTTATTGAAAACAATATTGGCTGTGTTCAAATTCACACAGTGTGTGTGTGTGTGTGTGTGTGTGTGTGTGTGTGTGTGTGTGTGTGTGTGTGTGTGTGTGTGTGTGGCCATCATCAAGCGGTATTTCAGACTGGACGTGCTGCGATGATGATAGCTCAGTTCACAACGACAAAACACACAGATCACGTTGGTCTTGTCAATGGAACCATTTGGCAACTTTTTAAAAGTAAACCTTCCATTCAGAATTGTATTGGCATCCATTTCGGCGTCTCGCGCTCGTCATCCACTCAAAAGGTTAACTATTTGGCCGGCTCGCAAGCCCAAACGAGTGTGTGCGTCGTGCCTGTTGTTTTGTTTACGGTCTAGATCCGCTTGCGCTTTGGTCGACGAAGCACTCGCGCGGCGCAAGCCATTGAAATGAATAGGTTTCATAGCGCAGCGCGCGCATGCCGCGTCCTGTTGCAAAAGCATGTGAAAGAAAACTACAAAGTTTGCTATGTCAAAAAGACCGTTAATCGCGCGATAAAGAAATTGACGCCGTTAAAATGGGTTTGCGTTAACGCCGTTAATAACGCGTTTAACTGACAGCCCTAATATATATATATATATATTATAAATATAGACAAAATATAATTGACGTATGAAATATCAAGCTTACAGTACTACCTTTGGCAGACCTTTAAACTATGCTTGCTATTCAAAAGACTGTTGCAGACCTCGGATTTGACAAGACAAATTGCGTTGTGACAGGAAACACATGCATGGCTTTTATAGGATATATATGAAATGGTTTTGGTCACATGGCTATGCAATGTCCATGGCTATAAGAGGAAAACGAATTGCCCTTGTCATAAAGCCCAATAAATTATGGCACAGAGCTGGATTAGATCTACTTCCATTGGCTAGAATGAGGAATGGGGTGTAGCCAGTAATATTAACTCAGACTGTAGCTCTGCTCTTGCATTCTGTCCCACAGCATCAGAGCTTAGGGGTGTTAAACGACTGAACCTCTCAAGATGCACCTGATAAACATACCATTGCCTTTAGCAATTATAGCAAACATCAAATTTGGCAAATTTGGGATATGATGAATGAAAGGCAAATCGCACTGAACAATTTCCTCTTGGCATTTTAATTAGTCTTGTGATAGCATCGCTAATTTGAATAGGGAGGCAGTGTCTCGTGAAATTAGTTTTTGTAGCGGGTGGGTGTGCAACCACTGGTGACCAAAAGCCCCAGCTTGAGCTCTGCGACCCAGGACAAATCAGCCAGAACTTCATTAAGCCACCCAGGACCAGAGAGTGTCATTGGACAATGGCTTGTGATGCAGAGATTTGGTGGTTGTGAATGTCAGTCAAAGCTGGGCCCGGTGTATGAGACCCCAAAACATTATTTCATGTCATTCCAAACCTGCAAGATTTTTTTTCCTTCCAGTAGAACAAGAAAGGTACATTTTTTTAAGGACATCCTGTTTGGAGACTGTGACTTTAAAGGAACAGTTCACCCAAAAGTAAAAACTCAGTCATCATTTATTCACCCCCATGTCATTCCAAACCCATAAGGCTTTCATTTATCTTCAAAATACAATTGAAGATTTTAATGAATCCCAAGAGATTTCTGTTCCTCCATTGAAAATCCATTCCACCAAAACTTAAGCTTCAAAAATACATAAAGTCAATTTAAAAGTAATCCATATGAATAAAGCTGAAGGACATAATCATTTTATGATGAAGAGATTTAATTTAGGGTTTTATTCACATCAAATGTGGTCAACGGAAGCTCAGGCGTACTTGTTTGATGGGCAAAAAAAAGCTTCAGCTGATTCTTGCTGAAACATGCTTGCATGACATGAGAAAGAATGCTTCACAATATTACCATTTTAATATATTTTAAAATGTATTTTTTTCATTTGATGCAAATCTGAATTTTCAGTATCATTACACGCTTCACATGATCCATCAAAAATCATTCTATGCTCATTTGGTGCTCAAGAAACATTATCAATGTTGAAAACAGTTGTGCTACTTATTGTGGAGGAAATAGTGATTCATTTTTTCAGGATTCGAGTAAAACGTTCAAAAGTAAAGCATTGATTTGAAATAGAAATCTTTGTAACACAATAAAGGTTTTAATGACACATTTAATCAATTTAATGCCTCCTTGATTCTAGAAAAATATTAATTTCTTTAAAGAAATTAAATTAAATTAGATATTCATACTTTGTACAGTCCAGATTTTCAATAAATATCATCCACATTTTATCATGTTCCTCAAACTCAAGCACGAAGACTTGGCATAAAGGATGATACTTGTGATCCTTTTATGATTTTATTTTTTGTCAGCAAAAACCTCTTCCATTTACATTATGGAAAAGAGTGGTCAGGACAGTCTTCTGAAACGCACCATTTTGTGTTACACATACTGTAAGAACGAAAGTCACATAGGTTTGGAATGACATGAGGGTGAGTAAATATGAACAGAATTTTCAATTTTCGCCAAAAGACATACGTTTTAAAGCTCAAAGCACCAGCACTTTCCCCATTTTCCCTCTAACAGAGATTCCGTATCCTACAGGAATAAACCAGTTATGTGCCCAAGCTTTATATCATGAAACAGCATGAAAGGGAGTGTATTATAAAAAAAAAAGAAGTGTGACACTGTTTATGCCTCAGGCCCAGCTCTTCTGTGTCCACATCATAAGTTGTAAGAGCTCATAAAGCATTCTGCGGCGACCACCGCTTGACTGACAGCTGCATCCTCAAGCCTTTCCGCAGTTCAGAGTTTCAACAAGAATATAGTTAACAAGGAGTTTCCAAAAGGTCCAAACAACAGTTCAGTTCTCTAAAAATAGCCACTCATTATAATCGCTAAAATGGGTTATTGACGTACATTCTTCAGCAGTGTAATTTGGAGTAATGAATCATTTAATAGTTAATTACAATGACTTTTGTTTAATGAATTACAACTTTCATTATTCACATTCAGTGTGATTTCTGAAACAAGTTGATTATAAACAAACAGAACGCCCCAAAACATCCCATTCTGAAATAAAATTAAGAAGTATCTGAATCATTGTGTATTAGTCATGAGCATGGCATTATTGGGTTATTTCCGTAATAGCAGGTTCAGATCATGAATGAGGGCAATTAATGAATTAATGATTTGTAAGACTTCATTACAACACAGCAAGACAGAGTAATTCTGCTACCTGTCAAATGGCGACAATAGGTACGATTACAGACACAGTGGCACAATGCTGGTCTATATATTTTCAATACAAAATGCTTTGAGATTACCATATTTCTGCGCTTGACTAGTTTATTCAAACTTCACAGCGTTGATGTAAAAAAAGAAGAAAATTATTCGGACACATACTGTATGGAACATTTATATATTTATTTATACGTTTATAATTTTTTTAGGAACTGCAGCGCAACATTAGGCTATATCTAAAAATAAAGTTTTTTTTTAAAGATGTTCTACTAACAGCTGTTGCAACTCACAATATTTACCTCATGATTTTATCATCATAATTTGTTTTCTACAGTCAAAGGTTTTGGATCGCTAAGATTTTTAATGCTTTTACAGTTCAACAGTTCTGCCCTGCCTTTATGTGTAATATTTTCATTAGCAAAACTGAGTAAAAGCAGACAATATTGTGTCTTAAATATATACATTATTAACTTATTTATTGAACTGTTGTATAAAATCTATATTACATTTGCACTCGTGCTATTCGGGACACAAACCTCACTCGTGTGATATTGCGCTCGTTACTCTTGTGATATTGCTTAACTACTCTATCATGATATAAATGAGAAAAAAAACGATATATAAAATATGCTAGCTTGCCCTGCATTCGATGCTGTATTGACAGATGTCCTCACCCAGGGCTTTCACATTTTTTTGTACAATCCAATACTTCTACAGAGACTGTTAAAATAAGTGAACTCTGACAAATCTGCTCAGCACTTCAACTGTCAGCCCCTCTTTCTCTGGCACTGACTAATCAAATGAACTAAACTGTTTTTGTCACTGGCATGAAGGATCCAGCCTCTGGGCAGTCTTTGTTCCCTGGAGAACGGAGTAGATCAATCCAATCCCACACTCAGTATAGATTTAGACGGCAGGACATTTCAGGGCCTATCCTATCCGTTACCTAACAAGCCTATTCATTTGCATGAGCACTTTCTGCATTTGGCACTGGCAGCATTATGACTCTAACCGAAGTGATATTTCTCATCATATTGGACTACTTGCCAAGCAGAATTATTGGCTTTGGATCATATTGGTTGCAATTTGTTCTCCATTTCAGCACAGATATTATGGCAAGTTTAGAGCAGACATTGTGGCTGATATAGGACCGCACTAATCTCTGCAAAGCAAATCCTTCTGGATTAAAATAAAAAAGTGGAGTATTTAGAGTGGAACAGGGCTGAATTTATATCTGAAGGCATGGCAAAGAGATGGAGGAAATTGTCAAGTTTCTATAATGATAGAAATGTAGAAATGTTTCAGCAAACTTATTCAACACTTTCCCATGACACACTGGCTCTGTGAATCTGTGATAAGTGATGTAGCACAGTTATCTTTTGTGCTTAGAAGTACATTACAGTATCTAGATTCATCAGATAATATTTTGCACTGCTTTAGTATCTTAACGTCCATCCAGTTAATTAAAGGGATAGTTCACCCAAAAATAAAAATTCTGTCATTTACTCACCCTTAAGTTATTCCATAAGATCAATGGGTTTATCAACTGTTTGGTTACCCATATTTTTCAAAATATCTTATTTTGGGTTCAGCAGAAAAAATCAATTAATAAAGGTTTGGAACTTATGTACATAAGTAAATGATGACATTATTTTCATTTTTGGATGAACTATCCCTTTAAGAATTTATCAAAGGAATACAAATACGTAGTTGAAATAAAATTTCTTAAAGGATCACTCAAATACATCAACTCAGTCGCTTGCCATTTCAAACCTATATGACTTATTCAATATTTTGTCAATGATATGACTTGAGGAAACTATATCATAGAGAGACGGCCTGCGGACCATTAGTAAAATGTCATGTGGTGTAACTCCCCAAAAATCTAATATTTGTGAGAAATCATTAAAAAGTGTTTAAAAAGGTAAAAAAATTTAAATGTATGAAACTTTTTTAAAATAATGATTAAGGCTTGTAGTGTTATTTTATTAATCACATACTTTAAGTTTTAATGTTTTTTATTCGTTTTTATTTTTATATTTACTGTTTAAATTTGAATTTCAGTTAAAGTTTTAGTAGTTTTATTTATTTTTTCAATTTCTCTTGTAGTTTTTATTAATTTGTATTTGTTTTAATTCGTTATTTTAGTACATACAGTTAAACTAAATGAGACATGTAGCCTTGGCAACTAGCTGAAATAAAATAAAATATAAAACATTTAAACTTTAGTTAACATCTATTTCATTTAAAGCAACAAAAGATTTTTTTATGGTTTAGTTTGTTAACCATCGAGGTGTAAAGAATGGAGGGAGCATAAATAATCATTTTCACACATGAATTGGCTTCATGCCCTTAAATTCATTGAAAGTCTTTGGGATGTGCTGGAAGAGACTTTACAGAGTGCTGGACTCTTGCATTGTCAATACAAGATCTCGACAAAAAACTGATGCACTTCTTGATGGAAATAAACGCTGTGATGTTATTTCCATGAAGAGGAGCCGGATTAATCTTGACATTGTCATCCTGGAATATGGTCATAATGCGTCTTCCATGTTTTTTTAAGAAATGAAAAGCTACACACTAAATTAGGAGGTTAGAAGAACTGTTGCCAATAACATTGCTAATAACATGCTAGAAACAATTATCATTGCGATAATGATCCAACCATTGAATCTTAAGCATGTTGCCTATTTAAATCCAAACAGTGACTTTTTTTGCCAGGCAGTGCATTGCACAATATTACTGGTTTTGATCAAATAAATACAGCTATGGTGAACATAAGATACTTCTTTCATATTTGTAAAAAAAAAAAAAAAAAAAAAAAAAGACAGACCCAAACCTTTTGAATAATGTTGCAAGATATTTGAATGTCTCCTACTTTATCAAGTAATAGATACATGTATAAATAATTTAGGATAATAGAATCAATAAAAGAAAACAATAAAAATACTCAGGGGATGCTGTTAGCATATATGCATGAACTTATGACCGTATTTTTTTTATGTGGATTGCTTTTTAAACAGCTGTAAATGTTTGAAATAAACATTTTGAATCTTGGAGCATGCTGTGAATCTCTCTCCTGTGCCGGTAAGCTATTTCTTGTTGATGAAAACGCTTCTCAAACAGAGCTGACTTGTAGTTCAGCCTCCTGGGACAGTATCAGCGGGGCTCGAGCCATCTGTGTTTATTGTGGCTTTGTGTTTAACCTGAGAGGGCAAGGGCTGCACCAGTGTAACACTGACGCTCTCTGATAAACCACAGGTCCTGGGAAGAGAGCAAAAAGTAATCTGATATTGCAGGCTGAACGGATGGATGCAGAATTGATTGCTCTGCGGGCCTTGTGTTTTCCAGAGGAGACGAAAGACTAAACTAGAATTTAATCCCTATAAAAAAGCAGCTAATGTCCATCCACGTTTTTGTTTTAATGCATTTTGTGTTTTTATTAGCATAAAAACAGCAAGTTCTGACAAAATAAATGTGTATTACAGGTTAGTGAGTCTTAAAATGAGCCAATAGATTACTTCTAGTAGTCTCTGCCTATTATTTAGAAACTATGTTAACATCAACAAAATTACAACGCTAACAACCTTTGAAATTTAGTGTCTATACACAAGCGTATAAGACATGGGCAGCCATAGTGATTAACAGTGTCAAGTATTCACCTCATCCCTGAATTAACATCTGTACTACACAGTGATGCCTGCCCTGTACACAAGTATAAATATGGTTTGGCAACACCAATATTTCAATGAACTCTGTGAACTTTCTGCTTCATGACCAGGCAAAAAAAAAAAAACTATGCTGATATTCAATTTCTTGCTGATACAAATAAGCATTTTCATGTTCTCACTACAAACTAAAATCAATCATGCATCAACATTATAATGTACAAGATGAAAAAAGAATGGTACCAATATATTGTGAATCCCTAACACAGTGTCTATATTTATTTATTCGTGATTATATGTTTAAAACAATAGTGTATATGATAAAATAAACTAATTGTTCAATTCTGGTAGCATTATTATAAGATTAATCAAGTATACTACCATTCAAAAGTTATAGCTCAGTAATGTTTTTTTCAAAAGGCATATTTCTATTCAGCAAAGATGCATAAATTGATCATAAGTAACGGTAAAGACATTTACACTGAATTTATTTGAAATAAAAAATGTGTAAGTTTTAAAAAAAAACTCAGAAAAAACTCCACTGTTTTAACAAAATATTAAGCAGCACAACCATTTTCAAGTAAAAAATGTTTTTGAGCAGCAAATCAGCATATTAGAATTAGTTCTGAAGGATCATGTGACACTGAAGATGTAATAAGTAATGATACTGAAAATTCAGCTTTGTATCAGAAATCAATTACAGTTTGGAATATTTTCAGATAGAAAACAGTCATTTTAAATTGTAATAATCTTTCAAAATATTACCGTTTTTACTGCATTTATGATCAAATAAATGCAGCCTACACTCAAAAAAATGATGTGTTGGCTTTACTTAACTTTTTTTTGTAAACAGGCACCACCGGTTCCACATAACTATGTTTCGTTAAACAAACATAATGTTCATGTAACTTCAACATCATAGAATTTGGTCATTTTAAGCGACCCAATTAAACTCTGAGTTAATGAGTTAATTAAGTGAATAATTGAGTGATGATTGGGCATTATTGAAGACACCTGATGTTAACTAGCAGAATCTCTGAAGGAGAAAACCAGAATTTTTATGTCACCATTATGGAGGTAAGTATTTGTTTTAGTTGGGCTCTTGACCAATAACTTATTACTATAGAATTTTTTTGGTTATAACAGCCAGATGGACAATAAACAAAGGTCATCTGATGGTGTTGGTTGAGTTTTAACATAATCATTATTTCACAATCATTTGACCTGAGTCACTGAACTTATATTAAACCAAATTTCTGAGTTAAATTCACCTTACGTACAATAGCAGCACTGTCATTATAGAGCATACTATTTTTAGACTCAATGAAATTCAAATAATCAAATCAATAAATAAAAAAGAAACTTTCTAAAAAAATATTTTAGGTAGGCACACACAGACATGAGGAATCATCCTGTGAATCTCAACAATGGTGACAATTATAAAGCATGTTGCAGTGCATTTTGGGTGCCACCAATCAAAACTCATTCATGGCTCTCATCATGCATTGCTGCATGAATAAATAATGAGCTTATGATCTGTTTGTCACCATTGCTGAGATTCATATGTTGATTCCTGATGTCTGTGTGTGCCTACTCAAAATATTTTTTTAAGAAATTTATTTTTTATTTCTTGATTTGGTCATTTGAATTTCATTGAAAAGGCTAAAAATAGCATGCTCTACAATGACAGTGCTGCTATTATCCATAACGTAAACTTAACTCATAAATTGGGTTCAATATGAGTTCAGTGATTGAGGTCAAATGATTGTGAGATACTGATTACATTAAAACATAACCAACACCATCAGTTTTCCTTAGTTCATTGTTCATCCGGCTGTTATAACTCATGTACAACAACCAAACAAATTCTAAAGTTAATAAGTTAATGGTCAAGAGCCCAACTAAAACAAATACTTATCTCCATAATGGTGACTTAAAAATTCTGGTTGTCTCCTTCAGAGATTCTGCTAGTTAACATCAGGTGTCTTCAATAATGCTCAATCATCACTCAATTATTCACTTAATTAACTCATTAACTCAGAGTTTAACTGGGTCGCTTAAAATGACCAAATTCTATGATGTTGAAGTTACATGAACATATTATGTTTGTTTAACGAAACATAGTTATGTGGAACCGGTGGTGCCTGTTTACAAATAAAAGTTAAGTAAAGCCAACACATCATTTTTTTGAGTGTAGGAGAGACTTTTCAAAAACCCTTTTTCAAAAACTCTTACCAAGCCCACACTTTTAAACAGTAGTGTATGTTCAACCTGAATCAGGATCCCGCCAATCCCACTACACTCCCGCCAATCCCACTACACTCCCAACACACATTCAGAAACTTCCCCTATCCGTGATGTGTAACAGAAGGCTTTTCAGAGTTCCACGAACCAAAGTGAAACCCTGAGGCTAATAAGTGATCTCCCATCACTGTCCAACTCTTTCTTTCCCCATCGTTCTCTGCTCAAATACAGAGGGGTGATGGAGCGTCTGACAACACATATCTGTGGCTAACTGCGCTGTGATTAGCGCTGAAGGTTAGTGTGTTTAAGCGGGATGTGACAGGAGATGGGGTCACTGAAGCTGAGCTCTGTGCTGGAGGGCACTGTGTTACTTCTGACTGTGACATGGGTAATGAGAGTTCTTTTTGAGATACAGTAAATGCTTAATTTCTAACTGAATCTTTTCTCAGCATTGCTGAGTGGTTGCACTTGAATATGGGAACAAACTAAATTATAACATTTCAAATTTAAAGGGATAGTTCACCTAAAAATAATTTACTCCCTCTCATTCCAAATCTGAATTACTTTCTCCTGCTGAACACAAAAGATGATATTTTAAAGGATGTTGGTAACCGTTTTGAAAACACAATAGCCCTATTCAGATGAGACTAGTTTAACATGGAGAGATGGGGTAATGTAATTTTACCACAGGAATACCATCTATAATAACAATAATGGCCAATTCGCACAGGATAAGATATCTCAGTAAAACTAAAAGAAGTGGGAGGGGTAACTCGATTTGCGCACCACCGTCACCACCCTGTCAACATGTGCGTATTAGGTTGCTTCCTGATATCATGTGCGCACATATATATAACCTATATTTGTATATATAAAACAGTTAGGTCCGGTCGGATGTCTTAAATAAATTCAGATTGTATTATGTTTGTAATAGGCACATATCTTGTTGCCTCTAAAAAGTGCTTTCGACCTTCTTTTTGATCTGAATAGTATGTGGAAGACACTTGAGTTTTTGCACAGACTTGTCCCACCGTCTAGAATGCTTTAAGCGCCTACATACTTGAAAAAACCCAGAAAACTACTTTTAAACCGGAAAAGACGGAATAATTATGTACATATTTACAGCGGGTATTATTACCTAAGGTATTTTTTCCAGGCCTTTTTACTCAAGGTAAAAGTCACCGTAATCTTTACTGACATTGTCCATAATGATTACTGAGATGGCACATTCAGACGAGATTAAAATCCCTGAGCAGCTCCGATTATTATTACTTTACCCCACCTCTCCATGTTAAACTAGTCCCGTCCAAATAGGGCTTAAGACACTACCCAAATGGACCCCATTGATGTTGACAATTTTTTTTTCTCAAAATACAATGTGTTCCGAAAAAGATAAAAAAGTCAGGTGCATTCTTTGAAAAATTCACGTGTGTGTGTGTGTTTGCGTGCGTGCGTGCCATGGCAAAACACAAAACAAAACAAAAAACATCGGAATAAAGTGTAACCCAAAAAATGACATGCATGTTTGGCATACAACACAAGGGTGAGGGAGGATATAATTAAATTATGTAAAATATTCCTTTAATTCCTTCCTTTATCCTGTACATTATTTCTTCAATATTTTTAAGCTTTATAAACAGAAGATCTTGCTAAAACAGGCCTTATATTGAATGAAACTATTGAATATGTGACTGCGCAGCGGGAAAGAAACAAATCCTATCAAACCCCAACAAACATTTTATTACTTCTTAAATGGGTCTTTCTTTGACCTTTTCAGAATCTAATGGAAACATGCATGGGGAGCATCAGATCAGTAGGCCTTCTAACAAACGAAACACAGCATGTAACTTTCTTATTCTGTTCTTATTTGCAGTAGAAAATATTATGACGATAATTTGCATGGTGTCCATGCAAAAATGGTTTCAAGGACACTACTACATTTATACTGAGGTGTTCTGGGTGATTTGTTCATGTTGATATGTGGTTGCCAGGGTGTTCTGGGTCATTGCTTGGGCTTTGCATGGCTGCTTACTGGTCCAATCCCAAGTCTCTCAATTATGATCTCCAGATAATGCTCACTCAATTTAAAGTCTATGAGATTTTTTAGTTGTCTAGTTGGGAAAGTAAGTGTCAAGTTAGTTTATTTATAGACATGAAAGTATAACACCACCATAGTTGATCCAAAGTGCATTACAATACAATAAAAAATAAATCAAAATTTAAGAGAAAACCTGCAAATATACACATACATACACTCTTCTCAACAAGCAACAGGATTTCAAATGTCATGCATGTCCATAGCACTAATGGAATGAGCGACGAATTTCTAGCAACCGGAATTATTTTGGACCACAATGTTTTGGAGGGCCGAAATCACTCACTGAACCCGTGACTTTCTTTGCACTTTTCCTAATGCACTTGAACGCCACCACAATGTCGTAAATACCAGTGGGGAGCTCAGGATTTTCTTTAAGCCCCGATCTGTACGAGTTGGGGGCGTGTCAGTGAGAAACATGGCGGAATCAATGGATGCAACATCTGTAGTTGATATCACAATACTTACAGCCAGGTATTTAGCAGTGAAATTGTAAGGCTTTTTAATTTATAACAAAGTAAGCTCTATGCACAAAATATTATATATAATGAAACAGTTTACATTGGCTTTAAAGTTAATTAAAAACATAAAAAAAAAAAAAATGCCTGATGTGCATTCTTTGTTCTTCATTTTTTATAAGCAGAGTTAACAAACCTTGCTGTATTTTCGTGTTATTCATTGAAAGAAAGTAAACCGCCATCTTGCTCCGACGAAACTGACTTGAACGCACCTCACGTCGTAAACACGACTTCCCACCTCGTACGTACAAACTTCCCAGGAGGACTTGAACGCACCATAACATGCGCACGCAATGTAGATAAGCTACAACAAATAAAAAAAAACATGTCACCTGTGTGGACATGATGCTATGAAGTACTGGCTTGATAATATTAATTTCATGATTTTAAAATGTGCCTATTATGCCATTTTAAAGGCTCCTATTTTTGTTTTAGATCAAAACGTCCATTACCATATCTGAATTTCAGCTTCTTAAGCATCCTCAGCACTTGTACACACAGTGATACGAACAGTAACGATTGTAAATTTTGATTAGAAACAGTCTCAGCTTTCAAACGGTCAGTCCTATCACAAAATTCAAACAATAAATTCCCTTTTGACACTTTTTAATGTGACATGACACTGTAGCCGCCTCAGTTCAAGCGTGAACTGATCATCTCTTACACTTTACAACTAGTAAAAGCACAAAATAAACATGAAAGAATATCAGAAGATATATTTTTAAGAAAAAGTGCGAAATGTATGTCTCATGCAAGCAGCGTTACAGAAAGTGCATGAGTCCACATTGCAATTTAGAGTGATCTGTTATCAGAGGTAACTGTCTAAGTTATGCATTTCAGAAATTTACAAATACAAAGTCACATTTAGCTAAAAATTTATTAAATTACTTTGTTTAAATTAAGGCAGAGACAATGAGCTAATTGAAGTAATGAATACTTGTTTGTTAACAAATAATTATGACAATCAGTGTTTCAACCATGGATAGAACACTTGAGAGGAGAATGTGCAAAACATATGCACTATATTACACATTAATTATATTTTACTTAACTTGTTAGTGATGTCTTTATTATTTTAAAGAATGTTTGAAAAAATCTTTTACAAAAACAAGTGATTACACAGCCACCAATTAAATGTTGTATTTCATCAACAAATTAGAGTTGAAACATCATATCAATAAGTTTATATATAAACTGCCTTATGAGAAATGTAAATGTTTGTAAAGATCTATTTTTTTGTTGATTAAATAACCTTAAATTATTACAATTTATTATCAGCTAAACAAAAACGTTTTTGTCTACAGTCAATGCCAATGGAGTCCAGGGATGTTTTAGATCCCACTGACTTTAACTGTATGGACAAAAACAGTTGAAACATTTGTTCTGGATATGTTTTTAGGTGAAATATAACATGCACCATCACTACTAAAAATACTAACAGTCAGAATTTCTAAACTAAAGTGTGAAATGTAAGTGAAGCCTGAGCTGACATGGAACAGGAAGATATCATGTCATCCAGATAAAAAAAAAAGAAAAGAAAAAAAGTCAAGATTGTTTCAGTTGCAAACCTAGAGCACTCATCTAACAAGAACAGCAGAGACAGAAGTGTCAAAACTGTCTCCAAATCCAGTAAGAAACCATCTTTTTGACAACAAGCCTCTATTATCTGCCTAACCTGTGATAAGACAGTTTGCCAGCAGCTGTCTTGCTCATCGAGCCTCGGTCACATTTTGCAGCTCTGAGTTGAAAATGAAGCCTATTTTATTCACAGCGGTGCAGTTTTGTTGAACTAAAGATTAACTGCACATTATGTTTTTATGTAGCCTCGTGAGACCATCCTGATCTCGCGAGCTTTCAAGGTTTCACTCGCAGATCAGTCTGGATACTTTCCGTTAAAGAAAATTTGGGAGCAGTTCACCAAACGAACGTCCAATCAGAGTTGGCTTTGAGGCGGGTTGAGGTGTGACGCAACGAGAAGCGCGACAGTTCAGTCTTAAGAACATGGCGGCTTCAGCGGATGAAACTAGCATCAGTGTGGCTATCGAGCAAGTTTTATCGGAATTACAGACTTATTACGGAATTACAGAGCTAACGAGCCTTTACCTGCAGCAGCAAGAGTAGCCTGGCTTGTGGTTGTGTTTTCGTCGTCGCTCTCATATGCTTCGTTGATCTGATTGGTTGATTTGGCCCGTCTATCACCAACATAGGCCAATCAGCTAACCAGTATTTTCGCCCCTTACCAAAACTACTTCAACGGAAGGTTTCCAGATGGATATGCGGAGCAAATCCATCTGGCGGAGTCAGGTTAGTTTTTATGGACCCGTATGAAGGAAAAACTTTGTGGAAATAATTTAATATTTGTCTCACTTTCCTTCAAAGCATCTGACAGAGGAAACGTCCATACAATTTCATTGTGGTTCTATTCTTGGAGCACAATTTAAACCTGAATCAGCTATTTGTATTTATTGATTTTTAAATGTACGCGACATGATCACGCTGAATGTTTTAGGCTGCATTACAGTCTGCCTGTGGTTTTGAACTGTCTGAGGTTGGAAGGCTAATGATTCCTCTTTCATCTCCTCCTTTCATGATGACCCTGAACCTCACACACACACACACAGACACACACACACACACACACACACACACACACACACACACACACACACACACCAATTTAATTTCTCCACAAGCTTGAAGGAGCCTTCTAAGAGATGAGATTTTTCTTATTAATGTCCAATAGTACATCATCAGTCTGACCACAAACAATACGGCCTGATTCACCTTACTGTGACTACTCATTACTTATCTCATTATTGGTGTCATACCTTTCAGCAGCAGAACAGCAAAAGTGAAAATGATGGTTGACAAAGGTATGTAGTGGGACAAAAATGGTAAAAATAGGCCTAAAAAAAGTACATATAATGAAGCCAAACTGATGCAAAATGTATAAGTGTAGGTTATTCTGGAAAATAACTATGTACTCAGTAAGAAACCATTTGAATGAAATGTCAGTGGATTTGAATTTGATTAGTTCTCTTACGAGAGGTTCTCTCGTATTGCGTAAGCTAGCTTACGCTACGGGAAAGATTCCATCTTTCTGAGAAATTGAAGCCAAAAAATTATCCTATAATTTTGTATCCATTGTCAACGCAGTTCAGCTGCAGCAGACCATGAGAGGGCTAGCTAGCCGCTCATTGGTTCGCTCACGGAGAACTGCTTAAGCCTATGAGGGAGCGCGAGTGAACCCGCGACCAATGAGAGTCTGACTCGCTCTCAATACGTCACCGCCCGCCGAAACGGGTGTGGACGAGGCTATAAATATCCCGAAATAGGCTGAATAATCTGATTTTTTCATCCTTCAGCGACGCACCTGCATCTGCTGATCCTGAGAGAGAAGCCGCCGTCGTCGAAAAGGCACCTTCTAGCGAGCGTTTGGGAGACTGAGGAAGCCGGCCGTCTTCGCCACCTTCAGCCGTCCTGTGAGCTAGCGCCATCCGACGGATTGTATCCTTTTTACAAAATGCTTCCTATATATTGTTGTATCTAAAAGAGCGAGCGTCTTTTTCAAGATGTCTCGTAAATTTTCTGGCGGCTCTTGCCGCGCTCCCCTCGAGGCTGGGGACCGCCACCTCTTCTGCGCTCTCTGCCTCGGATTGGAGCACGCCGAGCTCGCCCCCGCTGTGGCGGCTGCGAGCTCTGGGAAACTATGCCATTGTTGACCCCGCGGGCTCGACTTCGGCCACTAAGATGCTTCCGTGCCGTCTCTGGCTTCGCCGCGGAGAAAGAAACGCCGCTCTCAGAGGCCGCCGGACCCCCAGCCGGAAGCGTTCATCCCGCCGGAGCCTCTCGCTCCCGCTCTCCATCTCCGCCGCTTCCGGACATACAGCTGCCGCCGAGTGGCCGCTCTGTTGCCTCTGTTGACGCCGCGGACACCAAGGAGACATGTTCGCTTCTCGCTTCAGACGGTGAGGATTGGTCCGATTCTCACGCCTCCTCGGCCCGAGAATCAACCGGGACCCGCGCAGCTACTTCCACCAGCGCTCGACTCCCGCCGCTAAACGGGCTGCGCCCTTTCTGCCTGATCTGCACGCAGAACTCACGAAGTCCTGGAACGCCCCGCTCTCTGCTAGAACTCGCTCTGACTCTTCCACCCCGCGTCGCGTTGTGGACGGAGCCGCAGAGAAGGGCTTTATCTCCATTTTCCCTGTAGAGGACCTGGTCGCTGCACGTCTATGCCGCCCTCCGCGAGATGGCGCTCATCACCTGTGCTACCCGCTAAAGCCTGCAGTCCGACTTCAAGCTTTCAGCCGCCGGCCAAGCAGCTTCTGCCCCATGTCTACTACAGAGTGAGGTACTTCGTGAATGGGACGAGAGCGGGGGAAAAATCCCCCTTCAGTCGCGGATTGAGGATTCCCGCGAATTTTGTTCTGCCTCGTCGCGCTAGCTCCTCTGCAGGCCGCTCACGTGACCAGCCTCCTGCACGAGCCCCACCCTAGCGCCTAGCTAAACACAGTCAGACTTCTCAGCGACACCAGGGCGGCCGCTCTCGCTCTGACAGCCGCCACAGACCGCCGCCTCCCCGGGGGCCTCGGCAGAGGATCGCGCTGAAAACTGATTACTCGAAGTCTGCCTAGCGTGGTTGAGAAAAAGACGGCGCTCCTCCCGCCGCGGCCGGATCGCCGTCAAAGTTTCGCCCTCTGTTAGTCCCCGCTCACGCGGCTACTACAGCAGTGTACCCCGCCATTACCAAGCCGGTATCCCTTCCCGCTTGCATGAGCACAAACGCCGTGTTTACGGCGTCCCAGAGAAATCTCAAAAAGAGCGTAAAAGCCTCTTGTGTAGAAAATGTGCCCACAACACTGTGTTCACTCATACAAAAAACGCCGTGTTTACGGCGTCCCAGAGAAATCTCAAAAAGAGCGTAAAAGCCTCTTGTGTAGAAAATGTGCCCACAACACTGTGTTCACTCATACACAAAGACACTCCTATTCCCGTGTCTCACACAGGGTCCACTCTCATAAAGCGGTCCCAACCCGCTCGAGTTTCAGAGTACATAAGCGCGCCCACGAGCCCGTGCGCGCGTCCCACCTCTGTTACACGGTCCATAAACTTGTGTAGAGAATGTGCCCACAACACTGTGTTCACTCATACACAAAGACACTCCAGTTCCCCTGTCTCACACAGAGTCCACTCTCATAAAGCGGGCCAAGCCCGCTCGAGTCTCAGAGTGTATAAGCGCGCCCACAAGCCCGTGTGCGCGTCTTACCTCTGTTCACTCTGTTACAGGGCCCATAAACTCCTCTCCGAGTGTACGTCCCGCTGTTGTAAACACTATCAGCGCGCTCACGCAGCCCGCGAAGTGCAGCGACGGGGACCATGTAGCCATTCACCCCCTAGCGTCACGCTTCAAAGCGTGGGAAGCAGTGGGTGTTAAACACAATAAAGCTAGGCTATCGCTTACAGTTTTGCCGCCGCCCTCCTCGCTTCCGAGCGCGGCTAGAAACTACTGTGAACCCAGAAGCAGTGACGCGCTGCTCCGTCCAGAGATAGCAATTCTATTGTGCAAAAAGGCTATAGAGAGGGTGCCTCTGGCTATGAGCGAGTCGGGGTTTTACGGCCGTTATTTTCTTGTCCCCAAGAAAGACGGCGGTCTCAGATCAATATTAGACCTCAGATCGCTGAACAAAGTTCTCATGAAGAGACCGTTCAGAATGCTCACTATCAGAAAACTCCTCGCGCATGTGCGCCAGGAGGACTGGTTCATATCACTAGATCTGAAAGATGCATACTTTCAGATCCAGATAAATCCCCTTCACAGGCCATTCTTACGTTTCGCCTCGAAGGCCAGGTTTATCAATACACCGTCCTACCGTTCGGCCTATCCCTAGCACCCCGTACGTTCACGAAGTGCATGGATACGGCGCTCGCCCCCCTGCGGAGTCAGGGGCTGCGAATACTGAACTACTTGGACGACTGGCTGATTTTGGCACAATCTCAGAGAGAGTTACTGTCTCATCGTACAGTTCTCCTCGACCATCTGAAAGTTTTGGGCCTCTCTGTCAACGGGACAAAGAGCGTACTACAACCCAGTCAGACTATCTCCTTCTTGGGTATAGAGCTGGACTCGGTCACGATGACGGCGCGTCTGTCAACGCAGCGCGCACACCGTGTGCAGCGTCTCGCCGCATCTTTTCAGATGAACAGACTCACGCCTTTGAAAACATTTCAGAGAGCGTTGGGCTGTATGGCCTCAGCCTCCGCGGTGCTCCAGCTGGGGTTACTGCGCATGCGCCCGCTTCTGCTTTGGTTGAGGAGCCGTGTGTCTCACCGAGCGTGGACCACGGGCCACCAGCTGATAAAAGTAACGCAGACCTGTATCACAGCTCTGCAGCCATGGTCAGTGGCAGAATGGTTTCAGCGGGGCGTTTCCATGGGGACAGTTTCACGCCGAAAAGTCATCTCGACAGACGCCTCCAACACGGGTTGGGGAGCGGTCTGCGAGGGCTCACCGGCCTTCGGCCCCTGGTCAGCTCAAGAGAGCCTCCTACACATAAACTGTTTGGAGAGGTTGGCGGTCGAGAACGCGCTCATGCGCTTTCTCCCGCGCATTCAGGGCCACCACGTGCTGATCCGTTCGGACAATATAGCCGTGGTCTCTTATATAAACCGTCAGGGCGGAGTCAGATCCAGGAATCTTTTCCAGCTGACAGAACGCATCTTAGTTTGGTCTCAGTGTCACCTGCTCTCGCTCAGGGCGACGCACGTGCCGGGACATCTGAACGACGGTCCAGACAGCCTGTCCAGGAACCCCACTACCCCCGGGGAGTGGTCCCTGCATCCTCTTACAGTTCAGAAACTGTGGCGTTTATTCGGCAGAGCAGAGGTGGACGTCTTCGCCTCGGCGGAGAACACCCACTGCCCAATATTTTTCTCAAGAAGCGAGGACGCGCTAGCCCAAACCTGGCCCAGCCGCCCGCTTTATGCTTTCCCTCCGGTCTCTCTGCTACCACAGGTGCTTCAGAGAATCAGAGAAGCGCAGCACTCGGTGCTCCTCATAGCCCCGCGCTGGGAGGGTCAGACTTGGTTTCCGGAGCTCACGCAGCTGTCACAGACAGTGCCGTGGCCCATTCCAGTCAGAGCAGATCTCCTCTCCCAAGCTCGCGGCACGATCTGGCATCCCCACCCAGAGCGCTGGGCGCTACACGCGTGGGTGCTCAACAACTACCCGTTGCTTTGCCAGAGGGAGTGTTAAACACGATCATGCAGGCTAGAGCGGCTTCTACCAGAAGGCTCTATGCGTCAAAATGGTCTGTGTTCTCAGAGTGGTGCACCGAAAAGGGTCTGGACCCACGGTTATGCGAGGTTCCCTCCTTGCTAAATTTTCTCCAGGAGATGCTGGACAAGGGCAGATCCCCGTCCACTCTTAAGGTGTATGTGGCAGCCGTCGCGGCGTTTGCTGAACCCCGGCGCGGCCAGTCACTGGGCAAAGATGGGTTGGTAGTCCGCTTCCTCAGGGGAGCTAGAAGGATGAACCCCCCTTCGGTGCCGATTTGGGACCTTTCCATAGTTCTTGATGCTATGAAAGCTCCCCCATTCGAACCGTTAAACACCGTGGACCTAAAGTACCTGTCGCTAAGGACCGTTTTTCTACTCGCGCTCGCGTCAGTAAAACGGGTGGGAGACCTACACGCGCTGTCCACCAGCGCGTCCTGTCTTGAGTTTGGACCTAATGACTCCTTAGTCGTTCTCAAACCTAGGCATGGCTATATGTCCCCAAAGCGATCGGCACCCCGTTCAGGGCACAAGTTATATCCCTATCGGCTCTGCCTGCATCCGATAGCGAATCTGATACTAATCTCCTATGTCCGGTCAGGGCCCCGAGATTATACGTTACTCGCACTGCTCCGGTCAGACGATCCGAGCAGTTTTTTGTTTCGTTCAGTGGGCGCTCCAAGGGGTTGGCCGCTTCGAAACAGTCCATCCAGATGGATTGTTGATGCCATTGCAGCAGCATACGCATCTAAAGACCTGCCATGCCCTCTGGGCATCAGGGCTCATTCCACTAGAGGCATGGCCTCATCGTGGCCATGGTCCAGCGGAATTTCCATTCACGACATTTGCGTGGCAGCGGGATGGGCTTCCCCCTCCACCTTTGTCAGATTTTACAATCTGGAAGTACCCGTCTTGCAGGCTAAACTACTAGCAGTCTAGTATGTTTCAGCTCTTCTGGTTGAGCTGCACTATAGGGGGTTAATTACACAGACCGAGTTCGTTCTGTTCCCTCTCTATAATGTGCTTATGTACTACACAGTCACCGGCCCGCTCCGCTGGCCTTTTGTCACATGTACATATATTCATTCCCACTTAAAGAGTTCCCCGGGGTCCCCCCTGGGTCTAATAGTGGATGCTTAGCACGCACGGCGTTGACCAGGGGTTCCCGTAGCGTAAGCTAGCTTACGCAATACGAGAGAACCTCTCGTAAGAGAACGAATCGGTTACCTAACGTAACCTCGGTTCTCTCTAGATGAGGGAACGAGTATTGCGTTCCTGGCCGTGCTTGTGCTACTGGCGATTTTCGCTTCAGTATATGAAAAAACCAGATTATTCAGCCTATTTCGGGATATTTATAGCCTCGTCCACACCCGTTTCGGCGGGCGGTGACGTATTGAGAGCGAGTCAGACTCTCATTGGTCGCGGGTTCACTCGCGCTCCCTCATAGGCTTAAGCAGTTCTCCGTGAGCGAACCAATGAGCGGCTAGCTAGCCCTCTCATGGTCTGCTGCAGCTGAACTGCGTTGACAATGGATACAAAATTATAGGATAATTTTTTGGCTTCAATTTCTCAGAAAGATGGAATCTTTCCCGTAGCGTAAGCTAGCTTACGCAATACTCGTTCCCTCATCTAGAGAGAACCGAGGTTGCGTTAGGTAACCGATTCGTTTTTCCTCATAACAACAACCTGGTGCACTCCTAGAAAAAAAGGAGGTTCAATGGTGTTCTATATAGAACCCTAGGGTCATTGACTCCATTTTAAAGAACTCTATATTCCAAAAATGTAAAATGTCTTAAAAGAATGCAAATACGTTTACAAAGTTTAAATTAATACAATTTTATCAATAAAAAAAAAGAAGAAGAAAGAATTAAACTAAATGTTAAAACTAAATCCACAAAATCATCCCATTATGGGAACCGTTAGTGGTTCAACGGATAACACAACTCACGGTTCGGATGATATTATGGTTGGGGTAATTTAGCTTTCCATTTATTACTAAAAGAGGAGGTATAATGCCCATTTTTACAATATGTAAAATAAGTCTCTGTTGTCCCCAGAGTGTATTTGAAGTTTAAGCTCCAAAATACCCCAAAGATAACTTTGTACAGCATGATAAAGTGTCCCTTTAAATGCAAATGAGCTGATGCTACCGGCTTTGTGTGTGTGTGTGTGTGTGTGTGTGTGTGTGTGTGTGTGTGTGTGTGTGTGTGTGTGTGTGTGTGTGTGTGATAGATAAACATGACAGACAACATCTGGTATTTATAGATTGATGTCACTTTAAGACCCCATGCACGCACAGATCCAATAAAATGATACACAAATGATGTCTTTCTCAACTCATTCACTAAATGGCATAATATTGTATAACAATAACAAAGGTGAAGATTGACGATTAGATAGAACCGTACTAAAAGTAAATTTGAACAAACCCACAGTATTTGCAAGTAGTGGCTAAATATCTTTGTGCAACACGTACTGTATTTAGTTTCAATGCCATAGTCTTGGTAACCAGACATGATAAAAAGCATAACTGTGATAAAAACCTGTGCACCTACCACCTAGTCTCCAGAGTTGCAGTGCAAACAGGAATTCCCTTTGTACTTTGAGATTTTCACAAGTGCTTCCCAGTTTCGTCTGCAATATGCTTTAGATGGTCAGAACGTGGGCGGTCTGTCTGAGACTGTATTGGTTATTAGTATAAAATTTAAATGTCTTGGAATGTTTTATAATCTATTATTGGTATTCCTCATCCAAGTTCTAACATCTGAACAACTAGTTCTTCTAAAGAAAAAAGGGGGTCATTTAGGGTGTACTCACACTAGCCGTTTGAACCGTGCCCGAGTGCGTTTGCGCGGTTCGTTTGACTAGTGTGAGTGCTCCGAACCGTGCCCGGGCGCGGCTCGATTAGCCGGCCCTGGCCCGCTTGGAAGAGGTGGGCCAGAGCACGGTTCAGTTGGACTCGGGCGCGGTTCGCATGCAGTGTGAGCGCTAACCGTGCTGGAGCACGGAACAGCATTGTGTTCAGAGCAGCCCGTTCTCATCCCAAGGCGTCATACAGGTGACACGCTCTAAAGCCGATGCACATGGCATCCTTTAGCATCAATATGAGACGCAGATCCCAAGGCGTCATAACCTAACGCTACCCCAGACCTAAACCTACCCATAACAGTGCGTTATATTGACGCTAAAGGGTGCCATGTGCGTAAGATTTCGACGAAATGTCATATATATAACGCCAAAGGATGAAAATGCGTTGGTTCAGAGAGCGCCGCTCTTCTTGTTTATCCCGAAACCGTCGCACCATAATGACGTAAGCGTGCTCCGGCACGAATGCTGAAACCCTATGTGAGTGCAGGCCAGAGGGGAGTGGGGAGGGGGGACAATCGTACTCGGGCCCGGTTCATGGCAACCGTGCCTAGTGTGAGTACACCCTTAGCGTGAAGTGAAAACATTTGTAGTACTGTACCTCTCTCTGTTCACTGCAGATCTTGCAAAGCCACTGAGCCCTTTTTTGACTGCCTGGTGTCTCGATGCCGCATTTGGTGCACACCTTCTGCAACACAAACATGCATAGGTATAGAACAGGTCAAAAAACACAACCTGATAACTATTGTAAAATAAGATTACATTATTTTAAGAAATGCTGCTGCTTTTTTTAATGGGAAAAATGGCTACCGTCACTAGTAGAAAGGGGCACAAGTTAACGGACTGTGTTTGGAGGGAAGTGAAAAGGTTATTGTTAGCGATGTCTGAGTGCAGTGAAGCTCCGGCCTCAATGATTATAGAGAAGAGTTGGCACTGCTTTTGGTACCAGCGCAGTGCTAGTTTTAGACTGCTTTTATTAACCTTTGTTTGAAACAAGGTCTTAGACACGTTATTTGCACATTCCAATTTTAAATGCCCATCTTGCACTGTGTCCCACCCCGGTGTAATTCTCCTAATGACTAATTGGGTACCTATAACAATATATGAAAATACTTTTTTCCTTTCTTATTTTTTTAGAGAGAGAGAACAATGGTGGATGAAGAACACAAATCATGTGCTGGAGCAAAAGTACAGATACCCTAACATACTACTCCAGAAAAAGTATCAAGTACTACGTTTCAATTTTACTCGAGCAAAAGTACTTCTTTATAATCAGTACTTTTGGGTATATTAATAATCGTTTATTTGTCTTGCAATTTTATATACACCATCCTACTGCTCAAAATACGTATGGGGGGAGGAGGGGGTTATAATGTAGTAGTAGACAGACAGATTGAGTTCAGTCTCACATCATAATGAATTATTAAGAATTAAGTAGCCAGCACTAGTCAATGAGGAAGATTATGCAGACACATAATATGTATTGATCTGCCTGTAAGAAAATGTTTTTTATTACCAAAACTTGTCACACTGATAATTCAAATGTGCTCCGAGTAGCATAAACCTGTATAAATCTCTTTCTTCTGTTGAACACAAGATATTTTGAAGAATATCAGTAACCAAACAGTTGACGGACTGCATTTTTTACTACTATGGAAGTCAATGGGGTCCTGTTTGGTTAACAACATTCTTCAAAATATCTTCTTTTGTGTTCGGCTGAAGAAAAAAATTCATACAGGTTTGAAACAACTTGAGGGTAAGTAAATGACAGAAAACTATTCTTTTAACATTTCAGTGAATTAACTCATCTCTAGGGATGGGTATCGTAACAAAATTTTCGATACTGATACCTTGACTTCGATACCAATTTTATGAATCCGTTTTAATAATATTACATAATCTAAAAAACAAAATTGTTGACTTTACACACATTTTGAGTCTGTAAAAAAGCATCAATGCTAAAGTTTTCAATGTTTCCTAATCATTTAACAACATGTATTCTTTACTTCAATGAGCTCATTGTTTCTGCCTTAACTTAATGCATTAGAAATGAAACTGAATGAAAATGCATTACACACAGTCACCGCTGAAAACAGATCACTCTAAATTGTAATTTAGACACATGCCTTTTCTGTAAAGCTGCTTTGAAACGATATGTATTGTGAAAAATGCTATACAAATAAATGTGAATTGAATTAAATATAGGCTACGGATAAACTTTCTACTCTCAAGTGTAGCCTATTCTGTGCGCTTTTAAGTGCCTTATCAGATTGATCATGTTGCCGGTCTTGGCAGCAATTATCTTGTGGAAAATATTGCATTGTGCGCTTCTGGCATCGAGTCTGGTACATAGGTAGGTACACTTTTGATCTTTTCCACATATTTTCTATCTAGTTGGTTGGGGCAAACACACACACACACACTTGTTTCACTAACGTTGATGAGATTAACCCCTTAAGTATCGAAATTTGGTACCGAAAAACAAGACATGTTTAAATACTCTGTAGTATCGAGGCAATTCAGTCGGTACCTAAAAAGTATCAAACTCTATACCCAGCTCTACTCATCTCGTCTAATCATTTGAATCATGGAGTTGCCGACTCGAGAACAGATGCATTCAGTTGAGTCCAATTCATGAATTAATTGTTCAGTGCGAATTGCAAACTGATTTAACAGGGTAATTGAAAAAAACAAATCAGACAGCGCTCGGGTCTCGAAGCGGGTGACTATTTCTTCAGTTATAATGAGGAAAGGCATGATTTTATGAAATATAGTGGAGTAGAAATTGCAATATTTAGCTTTGGAATGTAGTGATGTAAAAGTAAAAGTTTTCGTTTAGCAGACACTTATCCAAAGCGACTTAAAAATTAGGAATACAGCAAGCGATTCATTGTGAAGAGGCAAATATACCCAAGAAGTGCTCAAAGTACAAAGTTTCAGATATTTTTCCGAGTAGCATAAGCTAGAATAGGGAGGGCATAAAGGAAAGTAAAAGCATAGTATTTTTTTCTGATGAGGTTAAGAGCTCACAGAAGAGATGAGTTTTCAGCTGTCTTTTGAGTATCTTCAGGGATTCAGCATTCCGGATGAAGGGCGGGTGAAATAATTCCACCAGCAAGGAACACCGAACGAAAACGTTCTGGAGAGATTCAGATTTTGTGCCTCTATGTGATGGTACCACAAGCCGCCGCTCATTGACCAATCGTAGGCTTCTGGTAGGGATGTAGACTCGTAAGAGTGAGTGGAAGTAGGAGGGCGCTGAGCCTGTGGTAGATCTGTAAGCAAGCGTCAATGCCTTTAACTTGATGCGAGCAGTGAATGGTAGCCAGTGCAGAGAGATAAAGAGAGGTGTGACGTGGGCCCTATAGGGCTCGTTGAAGACAAGACGTTCTGCAGCGTTCTGAATCATTTGTAGAGGTCCAGCCAGAAGAGCATTGCAGTAATCAAGCCAAGCAATGACCAGGGCCTGGATGAGAAGTTGTGCTGCATGCTTAGTTAGGAAAGGCCTGATCTTCATGATGGTGTGTAGTGCAAACCTGCACAGTCCTCAAATTCCTCCAGATAAAGTAGATACTTGAAAAATGGACATAAGTACAGTAACTTACAATCCACCACTGTTAGAGAATACACAGTATCTTAATTATTACTCTACTATCAGTCTTTTAGCTAAATAGTTTTTTAAACTTAAAACTAGAAAAAGCTATTTGCAAACATAAGAAAAAAACAATTATCTGAAAACAAAAAGTCTTATCTTCCACAATTTTACTTTACAAGTAAATGCATTAAAGAAATGAACAAATATGCTCTATATACATTCAAGTATTTTTCAGGTTGATTTTAAGATCTTATTATTGCTATATTAAGCATTTGGCACCTAAGTATTTACAGAACTTAAGACCTCATGAAAAAGTCCGATGTCTTATTCTTGTTATAAATTGTTGGCCGTTTCAAGCTCCAGATATAAAACAAATGGAAGAACTTTTGCAGTGAAGGCTCCAATGCTGTGGAACAGTCTGCCCATGAATATTAGATTCGCTAAATCTGTGTCCATTTTGAATATAATTTATCTGTAGACTTGATTAATTACTTTGTTAATAAATCTTATTGTGTTTTTGGATCTTACACGTTATGGAGTATTTTGTGTTTATTGTTTTATTAATTTTCCTGATATTGTATATTTTGTAATGCTCTTCATGTCTTTATTTCTATATTTCTTTTAAATTACCATCTGTAAAGCACTGTATGCTATGTATCTTTATTTTATTAGTTTAAGTACTGAGTAATATTAATTAACTACATGTACATATAGGGTTAGGATTGAGGTTTGATTTTGTACATATTTATAAATATTTACATTATAAATATGTGCTTAAAACAACATACAGGAAAATGTTATATTGTGCACCACTGTTAATTAACAGTTGTTTTAAAGATTACACTTGATTTGCCAAGTTTACCTGCAAGATAATTGGAAATTAAGTGTTTAATATGTGGAAGTAAAAACATGTCAACCCTGCAATCGTGCTGATTGTGAGAATCCCCCTCCACGCTAAAATTAAATTACAGTGGGAGATATTACTGTACACTCTGACGGCTTGGTTTTTAAGAATCAATTTGAAGTTGAGGGCTGTTATACGCCATAGTAATAAGAAGAAAGAAAGAACCTTTAATCAGGCTTTCTGTAATAGAAGACAAACACTAGATTGAAGTGCAAGTAATTTAGTTTCAGCAGAACTTCTATATACTAAAATTGCTTTGAGATCGAGTGAGCGATGGAGGAACAGAGAGAAAAAAATCTGTTCAATTTCCATTAAATACTTCTAAAGATTCCTCTGTGAGCGGGAGTCATCTTTAAAGCTGATGTAAGCGGTTTAATACCACGCATAAAATGTCCCTACTGCCTGACAGATATCACTGAAATGGGTGTCTTTAGAAATCGCACTTCACTCTGTGACAGCTCCAGGCTCTGTAAATGAAAAAAAAAAAAATTATAATTACTGCAGCCTGCATGTCTTAGCCAATCAGAAAGCTTGGAGGCGGCCTTCTGCCAACCTCAGCCAATGGAGTGAGTGTGGGGTGGGACTTTATTTATTGAAGCTGAACAATAGTATAAATGGAAAGTGTATGGGAAAAAATAAACCTGCTCTGAAACAGTAATAATTCACCATGAAATCAAAATGATCAAAAATCAGTCTGATAATATCTTATGTGAATTATCAGCTTTAAGTAATTATCAGCTTTAAGTAATTAAAGGTGGGGTATGTGATTCTCTTTTTTGTCCATTTTTTCAAAATAACTTGAAATCCTATTCCTAACCCACTTACAGCCACTGAGTTAGAAGCACTGAAATGAAAATTAAGCAATTTAATCATCTGTGGAACGGGCAGGACTCGAAAAACTCCAGCCAATCATTTCCAAGACCACCTAGAATCATTGGACAGTAAGTTCGTCAATCAAACGGTTGTACCATACCCCCCTCCCCCCAGCGCGCGTGACCCAGTCAGGGCCAGCGTTGGAGGAAAGAAGGTAGGACCATTTGAATTGTGTATTTTCAAAATCTGCCGGTCATTTTTCAAATCACATACCCCACCTTTAAGCAATTTCTTAGTTTTATATAATGACCGTGCTCTAGGTATGTTTTCCTTGAAGATTTCAACAATGTAGACTACAATACAACCAATCAGTATATGACATCAAAGTACCACAAGAGAGATAGTATGAAAAATTTTAATCTCACATCACACTAATGACCAAAATTATCACGTCATCTTTATTATCAGTTATCAGCAGGATTCTGTTCTGCGGCATTACCTTCCTTATAATGACCGATCAATAGCAACTACGGCATCCATAGATGCTTTCTGATTGACAGGGTCCCTACGCAGTGCTCACGGGATATCTGTTGAAGTGGACTTCGCTGACACTACTCTGTCATTTGGAACTGCTTACACAGTCACAAAGAAAGGCAACGACGGGGTCGCACAGATTATGATAGAACATATTGTAATTTACTTATCTTTCAAATTTAAATCATATAATATACATATACAGTATCATATTTAAATGTTATTTTCAATGTTATGACCAAAACATTATTTGTTCATTCTTCAAAGATTACCCCCATTCATAAAACTAAAAGTTTCAAGATGTAGGAAAACTCACTTTAAAAACAGCCAATGATCAGGCTCGTTTATACCCTGTCAATCAAAAGGGTGCAAAAAAAATGTGTCAGACTGCAACTCATATGCTTAAACAAAATCTCGTGTTGAATTTAGGGCAATTTATAATGACAATAGCGCATTAGAAGTTAAAAAATAGCTACATAAAAGTAGGCTATTTGAGCCTTGAATCACACAGTTCAGTTCCACGGTTTTTCCCTACACCAAACATTTTTTAATTGTGCGCCTCCCATCTATTAATTGCAAAGAGTTTTGTGCTTAGTTACTTCTGCTAAGAAACAAAGTCTCATCTTTCAAATTATGTTCATTATCACGAAATTCAAACAATAAATGGCTCTTAAATGTGATGTGACAGATCGCTGTAGTGCCTCAGGTCAAACGAGCATGGAGCACGAGTCTTTTCTTCTACTTTAATACAAGTTATATTTCGAAAAACATGCATGAATATCCATATGTCTCATGTAATCACTCAATCTAAGTTTCAACTGCAGAAAGATATCAATAAACGGGTGTCAAGCAGATAACAGAATGTTCAGCTTGTGAACAATGTCACTTAACATTACATTAATCTCAGGAAAGTCATCCGATGTTCAGTTTGTTAGTAATAAATAAAGACACTAAAGGAGTTTATTTACTTTTAATTATACATGTTTGAATAAATTTGCCATGAAGTCAAGTGATTATGAAAATGTGCAATAAACATTTCCATGTTTTTTCTGCTATTATTATATCTGAAAATAACTACCAGTTGAATGTAATACCTTTGTTTTGAATTGTAACCTCTAATATTATAGTGTAGCAAATGCGAGGGTTAGTTTGCAGCATTATTTGGGAGAGATTTTTTTCCCTTGAAGATATTCAAACTATCGGTATCGGCAGATATTCTGAATCATTGGCTATTGGTAGAGAAATTTAGTATCGGTGCATCTCTAATTGGAATTTATTTTTTATTACTTGGGCTACCTGACCCGCAGATTATTTGCTGTGTCTACGGATATAACCGCGATCAGCATATTACTACTGTACTGAGCACATTATTTTTTCAAATTCACGTACCTCCTAATCTTTAATCAAAATAACTTCGCCTCCCTCTTGCAGTGATATCTCTTCTCTGATGCGTTTACTGGCGCGAGGGCGGGACAACCTGTCACTCACATGAGATCGACCAATGGCAAACCATCTGATCAATTCTGATTGGACAAAATCAACTCCCTGCCAACATTTTTTTCTTGTTCAAGAAGCAGTTTCACTCATATATACAGTTGCACCTCATTGCAGTACACGAGATCCGGGGGGCAGAGTCGGATCCAGATTAAGGGGTGGGGTTGGGTAGGTTTAGGGGTGGGTTTAGGGATAAGGGGTGGAGCTGGGTAGGTTTAGGGGTGGGTTTAGGGATAAGGGGTGGAGCTGGGTAGGTTTAGGTATGTAAGGTGGGAGGAGTCGGATCTAGATGACCCATGCTTTGACCCATGCTTTGGGTCAAGTGTGTGCGCGCACAGAAATATGAGACATTATACACAATATGAGACATGATTCAGCGGATGCCAACTCGTGTCCGGCTAGGTAGATCAGCACGTTACAGTACAAATGTAAAAATACCAGTTCGGGGTTCCTCTTTCGGCTGAGACCGTCGGTGGTAAAGATGGCGGCGCAAAGCTACAGTGATATCATGTGACTCGAATGAATACAAGACTACAACAACTGTTTCATGCCAACTTTAAGAAGCTGATAGGCTGATGATTTTTTTTCAATGGTAGCTAACCAATAAAATGGCTGATATTACAATCCAAAATCATTTTATTGAAAATAATTTGATTTTTCTTTTATGAGAGAATTTAGGCATCACAACATAATACTGTACAGTATAAAAATGGATATTCATTTTGAGATTGCAAAGATTGCACTAAACAGTGCTAGTAATTAAATGATTAGTGTTCCTAGATTAAAGGTAAGCGAGTGACAGCAATGGTAATCTAAATGTAAAAATAGATCAATTGACCATGCATGCACAATTAAATATTCAATATCAATCAATACCTAAATGGGTAACACTTTATTTGAAGGGGTGTGCATAAGACTGACATGACACTGTCATAAACATGACATAACACCTGTCATAAACATGAAGGAGTCTTTATGAATGTTATGACTGTTGTCATTAAGTGTCATTCGTAAATTATGACACTTTCAATGCAAAGTTGACATTGTTTAAAATGTCTTGTTATGACAACTGACATTACCCAAGACAAAAAATGTCTTTTTATGACAACTTGACATTAACAAAGACAGAAATGTCTTGATTATGACAACTTGACATTACCCAAGACAAAAATGTCTTGATTATGACAACTTGACATAACAAAGACAGAAATGTCTCTGTTATGACAACTGACATTAACCGAGAAATCATAACCTGTCAACCTGTCACAACTTTGGCCGTCATGACACCATTATAACTGTGTCATGAATATTTTACGTGTCCTCAAGTAAAGTGGAACACATTGTACTAGTTATAAAGATGTCATTAAGGGTTATTACACTGCAAAATGCTTGAAGTTTGATAATTAGACCTGTTATGACATATTTGTGACAGGTTGACAGGTTATGATTTCTTGGTTAATATCAAGTTGTCATAACAAAGACATTTCTGTCTTTGTTAATGTCAAGTTGTCATAATCAAGACATTTTTGTCTTGGGTAATGTCAAGTTGTCATAAAGACATTTTTGTCTGTTAATGTCAAGTTGTCATAACAAAGACATTTTAAACAATGTCAACTTTGCATTAAAAGTGTCATAATTTACCGAATGACACTTAATGACAACAGTCATAAACATTCATAAAGACTCCTTCATGTTCATGACAGGTGTTATGTCATGTTTATGACAGTGTCATGTCAGTCTTATGCACACCCCTTCAAATAAAGTGTTACCCATAAATGAAAAAAAATTCTCTGATATGAGCTGAAAACTGTGCATCTCATACTCACTCATGGTTTGTTTCTCACCACAAGTTTTATATTTCAGCATGTAACTCAACAATGTGTACTTCAGAGATGAATGATACTTCAAAACATGCAGCTCTTAGTGGAATGATACTTTTTAAAGCAAAAAAGTTATGATTTTCACCTGGCGGATGACAAAACTGCTGATAATCAGCCTAGCAACCATCCAAATCAGAAGATCACTCTGCCACTGTGATGACCATAGAAGGCTTTAATGCTGTAAATGTTCACTACAAATCTAATTTCAGCAATAACCCAGCATCAGATTCATATGGTATATCATCAACACAATCTATTACACAGATTGTAATATAATGACTGAACACAGAGGCATGATCTGATAACAATCTAATAGCAATAATGATCAATTCATTAATTTCCCCTCCACTGTGATTCCAGTGAGGTTTAGAAACAGCAGCTGTTGAGAATGATCTCGGGTCATGAGAGAGCAGGAGTGATGTGAGCTCAGGCTCCCTGTAACAGATGCTCTCTCCTCACTGGCACAGACCTGCTGTCAAGGACCTCATTCAGTCTTTAGCACTCCTTAGTCCTGTGTCAAGTCACAGTGTGCGTGTCTGTCTCGAAGTAAACTACAAACTGTAATCCCAAAGTTCAGTGGAAAGTATCTGTCTGATGCCAAAATGTGCAATGACAGTAAACTATTGGTTATTAGTTACACAATGCCCTCTTGTGGCTTGATGGCTTTTCTAAATTGAAGAAGTTCAAATGCTGCACAGAAATCTTAAGGTATGTTGCATTTTAAAAGAATAAATATGTTTAAAGGAGGAATATTGTACAGATAAACCCATTTGACTAATAAAAATAACATGGTTCATCCTGGTCTGCCCTAAGCACAGATCTTAATCTAATCAGAGATCAAAAACTACAATACTAAACCCATATTAAACTCCTGAGGGAACACATGATGCATGCTCTTCAGGTTTTTTTACTGCAGTATATATTTAATGCAGTAATTAATGGGGTTATTATTTAATATTTACATGAATTAGAAGTAGATTTCAGACATCTTCACTTTTATTATAACAATAGGTTAACTGAGTGAAATCATTTGACTTGATTTCACAGAGTTACTATTATGACATATCATACAATAATATTAACTTTCAGATTAACCTCTTTTACTGGGATTCTGCTTTGTTTGTCATTGGTTATTCAATTATTGTCAACTAAATTGTCAAAATAAAATTACATAAATTTAAAATATATATATAATATTTTACATTTTTTGCTATAACAACTAAATTAGCAAATGTTTCTATAATAGCACATCATAATAGCTCATCATCCTGCACATGCTAAACTTTTATTTAATATGTTAGTTTAAAAGTAAATCCACATTTGTTCTCAAGGGGGCATCTTCCCCTACAGTATACACATGTACTGTGCACAGAATGCTAATTTCCTGTATGCATAGATTACTTTCAGACCCTCCTTGAATAATACAGCTCTCTGCTGACACTATGTGGTGTCTCAGAATCACTGCATGAGCCCAAAGATAGTTACTGCAAATGACTAAGCAGCGAGTGTGAAAGGTAGAGAATATGTTTAGAACGTTTAGACCAGTTTGTACCATGCAGCAGACCAAACAGAGGACGGACGAAGAGCCCAGCAGACCAAACACCTCTCCACACAGCAGGCAGCGCGAAAGACCGTTTCCCACTGCAGACCTCCTCATGTTCTCCAGGCGCTCCACTAGACCCCTGAAACACACACACACACACACATGCATCTTTATTTAAAAGAACATAACTGACATATCTTTACATATCAACTTAAGGTGTACACCTGCTGTCACTGTTAAATCTTTTGGTATTTTAAGACTGATATCCTAATTATTTGGAGTCCCATAGACCCCCTATGCTGTTTTTTAATATGTATAAATTACCTTATTTAATAGTGAAAAAGATGCACACACAATGCACCACAAAAAGTCACACTTTAGATTAGGGTCAATTCTCACTATTAACTAACTAGTAACTATGACTATTCCCTCAAACTCCTAATTACTGCTTATTAGTATTTGGTAAGGTAGTTGTTAAGTGTAGGCAATGAGTTGGATTAAGGAATGTAGAATATGATCATGCAGAATAAGGCATCAATATGTGCTTTAGAAGTACTAATAAACAGCCAATATCCTATTAATGCTAGTTAATAGTGAGAATTGGACCTTGAACTGGGCAGTTTTCAACATTGATAATATGATGTGTTTCTTGAGCAGCCTTAACACTGTTACGCTAATGACATTTATTATTTTAGCACACCTCTCACCACAATGTTTCTTCAACTATTAAAGCAACACTATGTAACATTGTTTACCTTAAAATAATGTTTCCAAAATCTTCTCAGTGGTTCACCAAGTCGTAAAAGGGTGACTAGCCATAGCCCGACGGGGTCTCTATCGCTTTTACTGGCACTATGTAACTTCGGGTTTCGGGTAGGAACCCGACCACAAAAATAACTACAAAATTCGACTGCTTTACGTCAAGAACTACAATAGTCATTATTTAGTTTTTCTTCGTTTCTGATGTTGCAACACATCATCCTTTCATGAAATCATGTAACATACTCTACCTTGTCTGTGGACATCGTTCATTCTAAAGCCGGTGCTGGGTAAACAGCGAGCGTGCGTGCGACGGTAGGCTAAATTATTTACGACAGCGGCAATGGACAATTTCGTTTCCAACCAGTAGGGCGACCGAAGAGGAAAATTTACTTGGTGTTACTTTAACAACTTGCATCAATAAACTCAAGCTTTGACTGGAGGCAAACCATTTTAAATTTAACTCTGGTAATACGAATTGGCTCTAAATCCGTTGTCTCTAAACTATCTGGAGTGCGTTTCCCAAAAGCATCATTAGCTTACTATGGTTGCAAGTTCCGTCGTTATCAGCATAGTTCAATGAGTCCATGTTTCCCGAAAACATAGTTACAACGAACATTTGCAAACAGCATCGCAAATTTGCGTGGTTGGAACGAAAGCTCTCGATCTGTGATTAGAAGCATAGTTGCTTGTTTGCATGACATGTAGACTCAATAAATCCTTATTTCATGACATTCAAAATCTGTAAATACATACAAATGTCATTTACGGCTTTTAGTTTGTCAAGAGATTTTTTGAAGACTGCGCATGTGAGTAGTACATACTCTAGAGCATAAGAACGAGCCTATGATTGAATCTGGAAATAAAGCAAAAAATAACTGAGAAATAGTCCTCAAATAGTCGGTTGATTTCTTCAACAATGCATCGTACTATGGCAGTTAAGCAGCGAGTTACATTGTTGTACGGGAAACGCACCCCAGGTCCATTGATTTGGGTGGTGACTTTATAATGCCCTCTACCACAGTTCGAAGTCTTGGTGTTCTGCTTCGACTTAATCACTTAATGGTGAAGTGGCAAAGATAGATTTTTTTCAACCAACGTAATCTTTCTCATCTTCGCTTCTCTCTTAGTCCGCACAGCAGGATGCTGAAACTGTTATACATGCCTGTCGTCACATCTCACCTTGATTACCGTTACGGTTTCCTTGCGTATAAACTTCAAGGTCCTAATTTCCTAAAACTCCTAAGTTTAGTCTGGTCACTACCGGGTGCCAGGTCGTTTAGTGTTGTGGCTTCTAGGTTTTTTTTTCTCTGAATATTATTCTTCAGCTTTCGTTCTGTATATTGTATCTGGTTATGGATATGTTATTTGTTTGTATTCCTCTATTTGTTCGCATTCCTAAGGTCCTGTTTGTATCCCTAACCTAACTTTGTAAGTGACCTCTGTATTTTACTCTATAGCACTTGGTATGTTTATTGCGTTTTGTTATGGACTGCCAAAAATATTTTGCAATCACAAGAAAAAATTACATTTTAGAATGTAATAATATAGAACATTTATTTTAAATTGCAAAACTAGTTCACAATTGTACTGTTTTAAGTGACGTCTTTCAAAAACATTAATAAACCTCACAGACTCCAAACTTTTGAATAAGAAAAAAGAAAGTATTATACTGTATATATCTTAGGCCCTGTGAGACCTCAAACAGAAGTCATGTTTTTTGATGAGGCATTTTAAACAAACTTTTTGAAATATGAAGCATAAATCTTGTTTATAATCAATTAGGGAAAGTCATTAAGCCATCCTGACAATATAAATGTTTGTTTTTTGAGCTATTAAAATTGAAATCCCTTGAATTCAGAATTATCATCAAACATCAGACTCAAAGTGTTTATCTGACTGGACATTGTGTGACAAGGCATGAAAAAGCACAAATGTGATGCAGAGAGATAAGTCTCACCCAATCCGCTGTTGCTCAATGAGCTCGAGCTGCTCAGCGCGGTGGATGACACTCATGATGAGATCCAGCTCGGTTTTCTGAATTGTCTGAGCTTTCCTCTGTCTCTCTGACTGAAATGTATGGAAGGACCAACCTGTATGTAACCTGGGTGGAATCCAGTCACATACAAAAAAAAAAATCACATCAGAATCAGATCAGAAAGAAATGAATTGTTTATATCCGCAAACATGTCACATTGAAAAGACTTATCTATTTCAACACACATTACATTGGGTGGTTTGTCAAATGGCATGCTGAAATGCAATTTGCGAAAACAGAATAAAAATGAAAAAAAAAAACACCTTACTTTGCTCTAAGCATTAGTTGTCGGTCATTGGGACAGACCCACTGCTCATTCTCACTGCCAAACATTGTGTCTGTCATGTTTCACTGTAGAGCTGTAATAGAGCAGAATGACAAGTCGAAAATCAAAAAATAATCACGTATTTTATAGAGTAATAGAATCAGAATCAGAAAGAGCTTTATTGCCAAGTGTGCTTGCACACACAAGGAATTTTCTTTGGTACTGAAGCTTCCAGTGCACATATACATATACAAATACAACAAGAAACAGTAATACAAATTCTAAAAATAAAATGATAAAAAATATGAAGATACTAGGGCTGGGAAAAAATTTATCGCGATTAATCGCATCCAAAATAAAAGTTTTGTTTACATAAAATATGTGTGTGTAGTGTGTATAATTATTTTGTATATATAAATAGACACACATGCATGTATATATTTAAGAAAAATTTGTTATAAAAAATATTAAAATATAAAAAATATGTATATTTATATATAATATAAATGTATAAATATATATACAGTATATACATGCAAATATTTCTTAAATATATACATGCATATGTGTGTATTTATATATACAAAATAATTATACACACTACACACACATATTTTATGTAAACAAAACTTTTATTTTGGATGCGATTAATCGCGATTAACTTTTTCCCAGCCCTAGAAAATACTATAAAATATAAGGCCACAGTTGGGTTTAGTTAGAATAAACATTTACGGATTATGAACATATTTACAGTATTTTGAATAGTATGAAATAAATAAAAATAAAAATCACCTGAGATATTGCACTTACAAGTTAACTGTTCAGAAGGGAAATAAGTTTGAGAATGTAATTGTCAGGATATATATAATATATATATATATATATAATATATATATATATATATATATATAATATATATAATAACAACGTCACAGCCGTTCATTGGCTTTGATAGGTATAGTCTGTTTGTTGTGATAGAGCTTACATTCAATTATGTAAACAGTGTAGGGACACGGCTCAATTATTGGATTATTCGTCTCACAACACCTGCCAAATGAGTTTCAGAGACCAAACGCGAAGACATATTGTGCTGTCTAACATAAAAGTCACTTAAATGGAATAATATGTGTACTGCATACATTTAATAAATAATTGATGAATTACATGCAAGTTAATAGTTGTGTAACAGAAACAATCCCCACAATAAAAATGACATTGAAATTTTTTATAAATTGACAAAATGTATTATATAAATTATTATTATTAATAAGAGGCCTTAAATCACAGGCAAATGATGGGCACATAATTTACTGTTGACACTGCATTCATAAACTTTATCACCACTCATGTACTGTAACTGTATTATGCAAAAATTTAAGTTAAAGCATTTACCTAACATTCTCTCATTTCCTTCCTTTCTAACACACACAGAGAGAGATATAATCTACCCCTTTGGTTAACCAGGGCAAGTCTGTTTACTTTTCCATGAGGAAAACTGCACTTTATTTGGCTCTGCTGCACAGGCCTCGGGCACAGATGACAACAGCTCCAAAAAAACTACTTTTGTTACACTAGCACACTTCACAGTATAGCATTTCCTCTCAAACCAACACCTGTAATTCCAGAGAGAGAAAACTTGAAAGCTGCAAACCCTGGTATTTCCTTGAAGGAGTAGAGATATCAAACATTCCCTTTTCCTATTACAACCTCCAAGTTACACGTTGTAGAAAATCGCTGACTGATATCCAGTAGCATATCAAAGAAAAAACACACACCTCTAAACTATTACATTAACTACAGGTCTCTGACTCCAGGCAAGGCGCCTTTTTTGAGGACGTCAACATTCAGGCATCTATTCAAGTCCAATCCACTTAAATGCTGATAGAAAGCAGGCACAGACAGTCAAGAAAGAGTGTTTACCTTACAAGAGGACAGGCAAAGTGGTGTTACTGCGGGCTTTGTCTCAGCATAAGAAAGTGAGAGTAGAGGAAACAAGGCAGTGGAGGAAGAGGAGGAGGAAACTCCTGATTACACTGATCTCAGATCAGGTTCGCTGCCTCTCTTGCAGTGGGTCAGGTCACATGACCAGAGCACATTTCATCCAAAACATCCTGCTCCTCCACTGATTACAGTGATTGGATAAAGAAACAAAAGAGTGACGGTGATGAAGCCGAACGGAGACAGGCCACCAAGGTGCTAGAGGCTAAAGGCTTTACTATTGACCTGGCCTTTAAAAATCCGTCAATATAAATCACAGTAATCTCATTGGCTTGGTCTGCTGTGCTGAGGTACTAAATCGTTTAGAATAGCAAATTAAAGGACGACTACGTTGTAAAACTTCTTGTGGAAAACAAAGTATCAGTGGTGGTCATGCAATTAAGTCGCATGGTAGATCAATAGTTACAAAGACCTCATACAAACCTTATGAAAGTGTCTGATGCCTTCAAGCTGAGTTAAGGCTGCTCTGACTGTGCCTGCTCAAAATTCTGTGTAAAGACGTATAAAAGCCAGGCTAAATTATGCCTACTCAGACCCACCTATGTAGCCACAAAGTACAGTATTCATTTGTAATTGCTGTGTAAACCCATTTATGCTACCTCAGATCAACATTTTAACTGTCTGATACCAAACTTACATTGCAAAGGTGCATAAAAGCACTTCTGAAGTGGCATTTAGGTGCCTGTTTAATGCTGCTCAGAGGTGGCATGAATGCATTTATACAGCGATTACAGCTGTATGCTTTAAGACTAGAGACTGATCTGGGTCACCTGGACTATTTTAATAATGTCGGCAGAATGGAATTACATAGAAGCCTTTGAAGGAGTGAGCCAGCTCTCAGATTTCATCAAAAATATCTTAAAGTGTGTTCAGAAGATGAATGAAAGTCTTACGGGGTTGGAACTACATGAGGGTGAGTAATTACAGAATTTTCATTTTTGGGTGAACTAACCCTTTAAGGCTGCTCTGTGCCTGCTCAGAATTCTGTGTAAAGACCTCAATGCAGCATAAAAAGCCTAAGTTAAATGCATGCTCTGACCCACCTGTGCTGCTTTTAGCAAATTTACACTGCAAATGTGGCACAGAAGCGCTTCTGAAGAGGTAAATCTTTACTCAAGACTCAAAGGTGGCATAAATGCATTTACACAGCATTTTTAACTGCATATTGTTATAGAAGGGGCTTAGGTGGGTCGGAGAGCATAATATAGTCTGGCTTTTATGCTGAAGCTTGAGCAGGCACTGAGCACCCTTAACTCTTTGTATAACAATATGGAGGTAAATTAGCTGTGTAAATGCATTTAGTCCACCTCTGAGTGTGTAAAGATACATAATTGCCACTTCAGAAGAGCTTCTGTGACACATTTGCAGTGTAAGTTCAGTTCAGGAATTCAGTCAATAAAAAAATAAGTTTATAAAACTCTATTTGCACACTTAGCCACTCTTGTTAATGAATGAATGTCATTGCCTGCCCCCCCCCCCCCCACCCCCAAAAAAAAGTGTAATTTACTTAAGAAAAATAGCACAAAGATTTTTTTTCAAACTAAACACTCACAAAAGAAGTTTGTTGGGCTTTAAATTATAAAACAACAAGCACATAAAAGTATTGCATTATTTTCTAGTGACCATGTTCACGGTTATTGTGATGAACTAGGGCTAGGCTATAGCTTCTTAATTATGATTTCTCTGCTAGCACACGTGTAAACACTAAAATCACCTAGAGAGCAGATGTTTATGAAGCGTCTCAGAAAAGAAAGTGAATTTTGGAAAGAAAGAAAAAACTCTAGCATCATTTGTTTGGTCTCATATCTAATGCAATCCTGAAAATCTTCTTTAAAATCTCTGCAAAACCGTGAATTTGACAATGTCACATTGATTTTGTTAAAAGCAAATGTTTTATTCCCAAAAAAAAAAAAACATAATAGCAACCAGATGGTCTAAAAACACAGCGAGTGAAAGCCTTACCTTTGAGACGTGATGTTTATATTAAAAACAACATGTAGAAGTTACTTCTGTTCTTCACAAATCCTGTTCAGCGGTCGGACACAAACCCATAGGCAGGGTCCAAGTTGTGCGAAGCCAAAAAGGTAGCAGGTGTCAGAAAATCCAGTGGATACTAGTGTGAAGAAGTGTTTATTGCGCGAGTGCTTTGAGGTTTGTTGGCCGCTGTGAACTAGAGGCACATAGTTCAGTTTATCTTCAACTCTGTAAAAAATGTGTGAGGGGAAAATCTGAGGTCACACCTTCAATTACTAACACAGGCACAGCAGATGTTCGAGACTGACCACGTGCTCGCTCACGGGCAAACGCGCGCACATATAAGCGGCGCGTGCGAGTTTCCAAGGGGAAAGAAAGAGGAAGTATGGTGAACTGTTGTCTTTTTTTTCTTTGTTCAAATTAAACAAAAATATTTTTTGTTTGATTGTCCTTATCAATAAAACCACGGACAACAGCCTACTTCAAAAGTCAAAGTGATAGAACGCCTGTGACAATAAATATACATACTTAACCATTCATTTAAATTAACTTTCTAAATCCCAATGCAGCCATTTATTAATGGGAATGTCCAAAATCATGGACATTTTTTTTCTGGGCATCTGTGAATTGTTGGCCTGTGTGTCTCTCCTGGGTATCTTAGCAACAGGAGCTTGTGGGATAAAGCACAGACAACACACAGGATGAGGAAAAAACACACTTGGGCTATGCCACCAATAAAATGGTTATGTTGAATATAATATAACGTGTATTGTAAATTTTGAACACAAGTAGCCCTATACATTGTAATATATAAAAGTAAATTAACATAATGGTTGTTGAAAGGTCTATATATCAGTCTCTCAGGAATGTTTGAAAATGTCAACTGATATTTCCTTCTGACACACTACAGCAAAAGATATAAATAACTTGCTTAACCATTGTTTGGTAAAAATACTAATGTGCCTAAGACTTTTGCACAATACTGTATATTTCTGTAAAATAAACTATACTGTTTATAATCACATCTTAATAAGATGTCAACATTGAAACTGCTTTAAACTTTTTATTTTTACATATTTTTATATATTTGAGTAAGCTGAAACCCAATACTTGCATTTAAAAGTGTAATCCGGAAATTTCTCAAAAACAAATCCTGTCGTCACTGGCGCGCAATGAATTCTGGGGTAGGCAAGGCCACAAAGGATCCATCTGTTGTATCCTTTACTGAAGGACAATGAATTGGGACAGCCTTCGCCACGCCACTCTGACGCAATCGGCCTTCGAAGGATGCAGCCTCTGAATTGGGATGCCAGTAGAGTTCAATGAAGGGACATGGTGAAGAAAAAAATGTGCAAAATTACTGTACGTCACAACGCTTTTGCGTTCTCTGCGTTGCATTCCCTCGCAAAACCTTTGTTTCGCAGATAATCAATAGTCCATTTTATTAATGAATGATTTTTAAAACTCAAACGTGTGTCTTGTTGCATATTCAACTGTAATAAAGGAGAAAATAAATGCTTAAAAAGTCTCTCGTTCCTCAGGTAAACCGGCTGCCATCAAATCTGTTATTGACAGAAAACACAATTATACGTCCATGGCCTTCAACAGAACTGAGTGCATCCACACAAAACCAACCACTTCAGTTTATAACAGGCTTCTAGCAAACCGAGAATCCCTTGCTTTTTATTTTCCACTAATGGATGTTACATAATACATTACCCGTGATCTTGTAAGATGGAAGTCAAATAACACATTAGATCAAGAGTATCATGAAGCAAGTAAAAAAAAAAATTGAACCATGAAATTGGTCTTTAATAAGACAAAACACCAAAAACAAGACCGTGTTATCTCAGATTTTATTCAGCAAAGCATGTGCCTACAATATCTTACAAACAGAGCAAAAACAGAGGGATTGTCCTCGTACAAACAGGTCAGCAGAACATTTACAATCATGCATCATGACGAGTCGAAGGGCTCGCAACGCCTCTCTCGCCAACACCAGGGAACTGGCTAAGTGTGCGACGCGAGTTCAGACAAGGAGAGGACCTTCTACCACTTACAAACACAATTCACTCAAAGGAAGGACGAGGGGAAAGATCAATATGATCTGAGCATCCGTGGAATTCGTTGTCCTTTTCCATTGTCCTCCAGCTGCACTGAAAGGCCAACTTTAATGACCGCAGAAATGATGCTTTAGCTGCATTCAGATTTTGAAATTGCACAAAAAATGAAACTAGACATGAGAAAATGTCTCCAGAGCTGAAGAAAAAAAGATTTCAAAGCAGGTTTATAGCTCGTTTTCACCACATAATAAGAAAATAGACTTTTTAAAAAAAATCATAATTGCAAGTTGAAGACGTGAAGGATACACTTGATGCATCCTTCAAAATAAGCCAAATGAAGGACATCCGATGGGGCCTTCGATGGAGTTTAATGACGTGACATCTAAGATATGCAGCCTTACTTTGACCCAGCCATTCCGATTGAGAAGCGCCCTACAACTTAAAATGGTGAGATATAAACTCGAAATTGTGAGAGAAAAAAAAAAGAGTCAGAATTACGTGATGCAAACTAGTAATTACGAGTTTATAATTTGCAATTGCAAGATATAAATTCACAACTGTAAGAAAAAATCAGAATTGTGATATATAAATCCACAATTGTGAGGAAAAGTCCGAAATATAAAAAGTCACCATCACACACTTGAATCGGAATTAGTTTATACCTTAAAATTCTGAGATATAAACTTGCAGTTGTAGAGAAAAGTCAGAATTGAGAGATGCAAACTTACAATTGTGAGGGGGAAAAAAAGTCTAAATTGTGAGATAAACTCGCAAATGTGAGGGAAAAAAAAAGTCAGCATTGTGATATAAACTTGCAATTGTGAAAAATAAGTCAGCATCTCACAACTGAATCACAATTACGAGTTTATAACTTGGAATTGCACAATATAGTAACAACAACTAAAAAAGGTCAGAATTTTGAGATGCAAACTAATAATTACGAGTTTATAACTTGTAAACTGGGAGTAAAAAGTCAGAATTGTGAGATGTAACTAGTAATTAGAGTTTATAACTTGCAATTTACTTGCAAACTGTGAGATCACAAGTGTGAGATATAAACTCGCAAATGTGAGAAAAAGTCAGAATTGCGAGATGCAAATGAGTAATTATGAGTTTATAATTCTCGTATGTAATCAACAGAAAAAGCACAGCTCAATCCCACATTTTTTCACAGCAGTTTTGACTCGGACATGAAATGGGGAGGAAGTCAGTGAGAGCAGATTTATTTATTTCAACTCAAAATGTACACAGCAGGTTCAACTGAAGGAGGAAAACTGCATTAAACAGAAGACATGATGAACATGACTGACCCAGTGCAAAGGCACATTAGTGTTTGGATGCCTGTTTATTATGGGCTGTAATATTGGGAGAAAGAAGGTGAGTGCTGATGAACCGTGACTGGTGCAGCTGTAACCAAGCAAGGCATGATGGGAAAATGGGGTCGTCGATAAAGAGCAGTGAATCATACAAAGATGCAATGCTAAACCAAACAGGAGCATGAACTACACAGAATGGTGTGATATGATCACACGTGCATGATACGAGGGTGGAAATGAAAACCTAAATGACAGTAAGAATAATGAAACGGGAGGTTTGGAAGGCAAAGATTAAAACAAAAGGCATTAAACGAAAGAATAAAATGGCAGGAACCAATGGATGGTTGAGAAACAATGATTACAAAAAATAAGATATCTACAATAACGATTTACATTTTTAAATGTTAAATGTACAAGAGATTGCTGCTGCATCACTGCTGTTAATTCGCTGATTTTACAAATACATTCATTTGAAATGTCCAGAAACAGATGTGGACCTAAATGAGACGTGAAGGCTAAGGCCATGAGTCGTAGCGTTAATTCAGATTTAAACACAAATCCATCGCTTTTTATTTCAACTCTCGAACACAGTAACATTCTGAGTAAGATGCTGTTTTGGCATGTTTTATACCCATCTTTTAGCATTTAAGAGGAATTTAAATCGAGCACTGCGTCCACATCCACTCAGGCATCTCTTTTAGACACGCTCGCAGTAAAACCAGCGTGGGGTTCGGATGATAAAAGAAGCATGTCATACAAATGCCAGCTGTCATCACTAGAGGAACTCGTTTCAAAGATCATGATACGTGGCAGAGATCCACGCAATCTGCCCGTCCTCAAAGAGGAATCAAGAAATGCCACTGCAGAATCACCAATGGACACATATGAAAGGGTCGGTTAAGACAAAGACACAAGAGGAATGACAAGGCGAAGGTCACCTCCAGAGAAATCAAATGTCACAGGAAGTAGATAAACATTTGTGATCTGATCAAGAACACAAAGAGCAAGCATGAGAATGGATCAAATTTAATGGAGGCGATATTCCTCATCTCTAGTCAAACACTTTCCTCTGTTGGATATACTGAACATTTACAGGATGGCACAGGGTGCAGGGGAAGCTCAGGCAGACTGCTTCTGTACTGAATTTAAGAGTCCTAGAATTATTTACACAGTAGATACAGGCACTTAAAAGTCTTTGGTTGGAGTGACCCAACATTGCAGAAAAATGCATTCACAGAGCTTTTTTTTTTTTTGCACCCTTCTCCTGGGTTCAGTAGGCAACATGTAGTTTTCTCACTTCCCTTTGCGATATGCTTAGGTTCAGATGTTCACCTTCGACCCGGTTTATCCCGCCGACAAGGCCACCTGTGAGAAAAACAGGCACTTAGAGCACGTTTGCTGTGAGCTGGATGACGACATCCATGTAACAGGAACAGCAACTACCGGCTCAGTTACGATTTGACAAGCAGACTCATCACACAGATCATCTTATACACCAGGCCGTACCTTTTCTGGACAAAAATCTGGGTTGTTCTGTCGAACTTTGCCAGGCCTGCCCTTGATGACTGCATAGCAGAACATTGTGATGACCATCACAAACAGGAAGTAGCTGGTGTGCATGAGGTGCAGGTTAATGAGAGAACGATCGTCCTGTCGGGAAAGAGAATGCAATTTGCATCTGTAAATACACGCTTTTACATAAACTAACAGTTTAGTCCATATTCTGTATAATAATTCGGAGATAAAAAGTAAAATCTTGATGATGTTGTATGTTACAGGGACTGATAAATGCAAATCCCACTTTTCTAATAAAAAAATAAAATAAAAATACTTAGGTTTTATACATATTATGGTGTGTTATTTTTGAGTTTTTCTGAAATTAGATCCTCTTTCTAAAAAATAAATATTGCAATATATCATATCAAAACCCATATATCATGATGCAAATCACATCTCCAGATTCTTGGCGTTACACAGCCATAGTAAATAACAGATTCACTGTGCAGGATAAACAGATTTTTTGATTATAACAAAAGAGTTTTCACTTGTGCTGCTGCTAAACTGAAGTGATATCAGCCTCATTGATTAATTCTGTGTAACCCATTCATAATTAGACAGGACACGCTACAAATTGTGACAACTGTATTAAAATGCAGGACTGAATCTGAAATTGTAATGTTTGACATTGTAATAACCATATTAACAAACAGGACAAAAACAAATTTCATGTCAAAATAGATCTGTGCATTAAGTGTTGCAGTGTGAATGCAACAGACCTGCCACTTATTCTGATAACTGTAATGCGTTTCTTTGTTCCTCATTTTATAACAAACTTTTCATTAGGGATGGATGTGCGCATTGTCTAATTTGACAGTCGTTTAAACAGAATTTTTGTAGCCGACAAGTCTAAAAGACTTGTGTATATGCATTTGAGCAGTTCAATGAATCAAACAGTCAAATCCCATAATAAATGCTGCTAAATGTCGCACACTTGGCGAATAAAGCACATTCTGATTCTGAAGCCCAGTTATTCTCCGGAGTTGAAGTGAATAGCTTCGGCTATCACACCTACGTGCATGAATATGGTAATGCATTTCTCTAGTGGAATTATGCCAGTTTGAAATGGCACAGCATACATAAAACTTTATAGCATAATCCCTAATATATATATATATATATATTATATATATATATATACACGTATATTAGGGCTGTCAAATGATTAATCGTGATTAATCACATCCAAAATAAAAGTTTTTTTACATAATATATGTGGGTGCACTGTGTATAATTATTTTATATATATATATATAAATACACACAAATGCTTGTATATATTTAAGAAATATTTTCATGTATATACTGTATATAGATTTATATATAATTTATATTATATATAAATATAAATATTTTATATATAAATAATATTTTTCTTAAATATACATGCATGTGTGTGTATTTATATATATACAAAATAATTATACACAGTGCACCCACATATATTATGTAAAAAAAACTTTTATTTTGGATGTGATTAATCACGATTAATCATTTGACAGCCCTAATATATATATATATATATATATATATATATATATATATATATATATATATATATATATATATATATATATATATATATTAGTGGTGTACTTTCACAAAGCACGTATTCACACAACGTTCCCATCAAACACTCACATCTGGAACGATGACAGTGAGCTTGGGATTCAGTGTGTGATACACCTTCCCAATGGCACCTTTGTAACACCAGAACGGGTTGTACTCCTGTGTGTATTTTGTGTCCGAGTCTCGTGCTGTGGTGAAAATCTTGTACCAGGATGTGGCATTGCTGTAGGTCTCTGGGACACAGTGAGGCGGCTGCCTGCAGAGGATTGCAAAACAAGGCATGAATTACTCATCCTAGGTGAAGGAATCTCAAGTCAGTTTTCTTTAAAAACAAGCTTCAGTTATGTAACACTAATGTGAACTATGCTGCCCCTCTGTGCATGTTCTTTATGTTTTGCTTTGGCAGTCTGGGTCAGTTAAACACTTATTTCTGAGTTGTTAGTTACTCAACACACAAACAAATTTACAGAGAAAATCCACAGTTGAAAGCCTACAGCAATATTTGAGAGCACATCTTGAAGATACAAAACACATAGTATGGGTGAGTGGGGTAAGATGTGTCAGTGGGTAAGTTGTACCACCCATTATCTAACAAACCTTGCATATACGTTTGAATTTAAAAAGAGTCTATAATACCAGAGTCATTATATTAACAAAAACAATTCAAAAAACATTTTCTGTCTATCTGTCTAATCTGAATGGCAAATTCAGAACGATACAATTCGAGAGGATTCACAATGAAATTCGATGGTATTTGATTAAAGATTTGATTCTGCATTTTTTTACATGCTTTCCCTAATGTGTCTGAGGGTACGTTTGCACAACAACAATGTACTAAAAACTTTAAAGTTTTTATAAAATAAAATAGTATTATAAAAGGTTGTAAACTGTTTTATTAAATTTAAATTGTGAATTTTTAACTTCTATATTTTCAGTTGATATACAGTAAAATGTGCAAGTAAAAAGCACAACTTTAGGGCCCTATAATTTGCGGACGGAATCGCGGAATTGGCCAATTAACGTGGAATTTCGCAGAATTTTACATATTTGGAATGAAATCTGTTTTTTGTGTGGGAGAAGAACGTATGTCTGGGGAAAATGCAGACGGAGAAGCAAATCTGGGCGACACAATTAACCCCTCCCGTCATTTCAGCTCATGACGGCATCAAAACAATAGCCGCGTTTCCACTGAAAGCATGCCGAACCGGCTCTCCACGGCTCTGCTTTCGTCGGCGAAAAAGTTAAGAAACTCGTCGCACGCCACACACACACACACACACACACACACCCCTCCGTGACGTCTGTCTATGAGGTGCCGGACCGAGTGTGTCCGAGTCGAGTGTGCGCGAGAGAGACCGAGAGGTGTCCGAGAGAGCTCTCGACAGTGCGCACGAGAGAGACCAGTGTGTCCGAGAGAGCGCGCGAGAGAGACCGAGTGTGTCCGAGAGAGCGCTCGACAGTGCGCGAGAGAGAGACCGAGTGTGTCCGAGAGAGCGCTCGACAGTGCGCGAGAGAGAGACCAGTGTCCGAGAGAGCGTGCGAGAGAGACCGAGTGTGTCCGAGAGAGCGCTCGACAGTGCGGAGAGAGAGCCAGTGTCCGAGAGAGCGTGCGAGAGAGACCGAGTGTGTCCGAGAGAGCGCTCGACAGTGCGCGAGAGAGAGACCAGTGTGTCCGAGAGAGCGCGCGAGAGAGACCGAGTGTGTCCGAGAGAGACAGAAGCTGCGTCCCAATGTGCATACTATGCCCTAAATAGTATTGACAATTACTAATGTCACATACTATTTAGGATGGATAGTATGCACATTAGGACGCAGCTAGAGTGTGACTTTTATTTTAACTTATATAAACTAATATAATTTATTTTACAGGACAGTTTAAAGCTCATAACCATATTTTGTTGTTACTTGAAGTACATAGAGTGCAGTGTTATGTTGCATCATGCAGTATTTGTCATTTTAAGAGTAAATGCCTATTTTATTTGTGTACATTTTAATCATTAACATTAAAAGCACACTCTTTTTACAACTAAAATAACAGTAAAGGGTAAAAAAAAAACTGAATTCACAAAAATTAAAACGGAAAAAACGAAATTTGCAAAAATTAAAACGGAAAAAACGGAATTTGGGAAAAAATAAAACGGAATTTGGGAAAAAAACGGATTTTATAGGCCCCTACAACTTACCCCACATTTCCCTTACATGAGTGACCTGTAGTGTGATTTGGCACATACACTTTCTATAGGCACTTACACTGTGACTGGGAAGACATTACTGGCTGCTGTGATGGTCATACAGGTGCTGAAGACCATCTGCTCACAGCGACCATGCAGAACACACTCATCTGAGTTCCAGGCTGCCGGCAGAGTGAAAGTGATGTTCATCTCTTCATGGGCCTCTCTGCCTTTAATGACACAAACACACCCACACAGAGTCAGCATGTTCTGTAAAACAAAGGGAGCTTAGATGTGCCTGCAAGTGATATCTAGAAGGTATTCAGTTCCGGCCTCTCTAGCACGGCTATCCCTTTGTGCACAATGGACCATTGTTTTAACTGGACTGTTCAGTCACAACACCAGGGGAAAAAATAAACACACAGCAATGACTCTCCACCCTGATCTATTTGAATAAAATAGGCAGTCACGGAGGCTGGATTCTGTTCTTTCAAAACAATTTTTTAAAAAAATCTTACAGACCACAAATTTTTGAATGGCAGTATATGTAAAATAGTACACCAAAGATGCCCAGATGGTATATTATTTTGAGTTTCAGCATTTTCATCAATGAACGGTTTTTCAGCTAATACTTCCCACAAGCCAGCGTACAACAGAAGTTTGCATTGGTTCTCATATGCGTTTCTCTTATAGAGGGAGCAGGAAAGATATATTAATAATAAATATATATTATACATAAAAATCACAAGATAAGCCACAAACACATGTGTAAAAAACACTTAACTAAAAGTTAAGTAATAACAAATGTAACTAGATGGATGCTAGCATTCAAATGTAGAAAACAGTACACATCAACATGTTCTCTGGGTCAAAACACATAATGCATACTTTGCATAGCCTGCCATTTTTTCTTTAAGATGCACATACACATCCAGACCAGTCTCTTTAAGCACTATTTTAACTAAAGAAGCAAAATATATTATTGTCAAATGTCCTCTGATTCGAGCATGTTATTAAAATAAGCTTGTTTCAATGGTCTTTCTTTCCCCACTAAAAGGTGATAAAAGCTATATTTGCATGCCTAGAAAATCGATGTACTGACTCAAACATACAGTACTTTCCTATCCTATCAAGGAAGTGCAAACTGAGTGCATAACAGAAATATGCAAGTTGTGAAAAACGATAAAAAACAGCTGATAAAATCAATGATCACACGGAAGCATGTTATCAGATGGCACATGTCCAGGTTAAATCCAAAACTGAGACATACCAGCAAGGCCAACTTGCTGCCCAAGCGCACTGGCATAAAGGTGGGTAATATTGCGCGAGTAGCCGCCGAATGGCCTCAGTGGATCCAGGGTCAATGTGATGGCCACTGAGATGTTGATCAGACCGGGTCCTCCAGCAGGGCTGGCGACTGCGTGCTGGATCGCGCCTGGCTACTGGTCACCGTGCTCTCTGGTGTAATGGACTCATTCAAGCTGTGCTTGAGGGTCTCGTTCTCTGAGATGCAAAAGTCAAGCTCGTTGAATCGGAGAAGGAAGGTGTTCCAATCCTGGGGAGAAAAAGAAATTAGTCACAAAAAAGTAAATTCAAAGTATATCGCCAGCATTTCCTAAACAATATTTATGCAGTTTCATACCTGTATGTCTATTACAGTGTTGTTTTATTAACTACAACTATTCAAAATTACTTTAGTAATTGAAATAAAGCTGGCATTAAAAAAAGTATTAGATGAAAAAGTTTATTTGGCATCTAAATGAAATAACTAAGTTGAAGTAAAAAAAATCTAAAATTACAACAATTTAAAATAAATTAAAGCTTTATATAAATATTTTTTTAAACAGCTAAATTGCATTACTAAAACAACATAAAACTAAAATGAAAACAGAAAATATAAAAAGCTAATTCAAAATACACACACAATATATATATATATATATATATATTTTATATATATATATATATATATATATATATATATATATATATATATATATATATATATATATATATATATATATATATATAATATATAAATATATATAACGCATATTATATTATATACTATTATATAAATCGTATATAAATAATACTAAAATAACACTGGTCTACTTATTAACTATGTTGTTCCCAAGTATTTTCAATGGGTCATGTCTCACACATTTGAGGCAAACCAAGTTATTTTCTACCTCGGTCATTTCAGGTGATTTGATCTCCTTGATCTTAAAGAAGTATCCTATAGTGAGGAAAGCGATAGCCACAGCACTGACGCTGACCATAAAAATGACCAGCGGTGGACGGTTACTTATGTAGGTCTTCAGATTCTCCAGTGGATTCAACAACAACACCTGCAACAAGAAAAAAGTCCCACAAGCTTTAGGGAAACTCTGACCTACATAACATGGCAAAGAATTCCAATTCATTTTTGTAAGAACTGGTTTGTGTTCTCAATCCTACCTGTAAGGCAAAAAGTTAGCCAAGTCAATATTTGTCTCTAGCTCATTTCATTGTTTTCTCCACTTGACAAAAGTTGAACTGAAGTTTCACAACTTGCTTTATAGTCATTTAGACACACGTGCATTCCTAAACACCAGTCAATGGCAGATATTGGTTCAAAGTCTTGCATTATTAATATCAAAGAGGGTTAATAATGGTTACAAAAATCAAATATTATTGCAGCTTAAAAATTATTAGAGTTAAGCTTTGTAGATTAAATTGTGTGGAAAACAAACAAGATGTCCTGTCAAATGGTTTTAGAAAGCAAGCAGAAACTCCACACCCCACACACTAACAAACTCAAACAAACAACGGCTGAATGAGCTGACAAAAATAATAAAGAGGCAATACTCTCAGTGAATACTCTTAGCACTACTGTGTGGACAAAAGCGTTTAAAAATCCTGTTTTACAACCAGTCAAAATAAATCTTGTAAATGAAGACACTGAGCCACTATCAAGAAACCTGTTTTTTGGTTTGTGTATTATAATATGTGACATGTAACACTGCCAAAGCATGTTTCCACCCTTGTATTTTGAATATGAAAATAAACTCATCAACAACATCCTATAATTTTTTCTTTTAAATGTCAGACTGAAATTATTTTTGTGATGTTCAGCTAAGTTAAATGGTTGTTGAACATGCATTCTTCATCACATAATCATCAATATTTAATTCAGTGAGTTACGTGTGAATGTGTGATGATCATCTTTGGAAAAAATAAATACATTTAATCCCATTTTGTGAAAATGTGTCAATAATGATCAATAATGGCATAAATATAAATCACAACTGATATAACTTTAAATTTATCTATCACACTGCACAGTAAAAATCAAGGCACATGTTTATATCTAATCTAAAAGCTCATCTGAGTATTCAATGCATATAGAGAACAGGTTCCTCAAATCCAGTCCTGCAGTTTTTATATTTATTTTAATTTCGTTTCATCCCTAGTTCAACCCTAATCAAACACACCTGAACAAGCAAGTCAAGGTCTTGAGAGTTCCTACAAAATTGCAGGTAAGGGAGTTCAATCACGGTTTGATCTAAACTTTTTTTTGAGGAGCTAAACTCCATTGATGTAGAATGTTAGCATTCTGTCCTGTGCAGTTTATACACTAAAAGGCCAATTCACACTGATCAAGATGGACAATTACAGTATCCTACTTATCAGACATTCCACGACCCAACGAAAGCCAACTGAACATGTTCAATCAGAGAAAACAAGAGGCGACCAATGGCAACAGACCCCGACAGGTGTAACACGCTCAGCATGTGACCCGGAAACCGACCAAAGAAAGCCACCTTGAAGAACATCTCAATTCTCTAATTGCTCCACGAGGAGGCGAGGAACGAGGAGTGAGGAAGAGGAGTGAGGAAGCTTCCAGAGGAGTTATGAGCGAGGATACAAAAAGGTGTATTCTTTGCGCAAGTCTTTCTTGAGAAACCTGACGCACGTATCTATTCTCCTCCGCTTTCACATCTGTCACAATTATTTTAATTTAAGCTTTTCCTTTGCCGTTTAAATAAACCATACATCTTAAATATTTCAACATAGCATCTTGCGTTATTATTATTTATTAATAATTTCTTAAATTAAACAAAACTTAACATATGGGCAGATCCCTTGAGCGCAGCTGATGACGCCGTGAAGTGACGCTCGAGTGATCGAGAATATTCCAATATACAAATAAGCTTTCCTTTGATTCTCAATTTCTTTCCCCGCATCCTACGGGGTTTGGAGCTGAGACGCGAGGAAAGGAAACAAATTAGAAATGAAAAGCACCCACTGATCCAATAAAACCGTTGGTCGGACTCGGCAAATGTCAGTGCAGTGTGAATTGGCCTATAGAATTTGCTTTTGTAGGGGTTGGCTCTGAAAGTATTTTCTTTTTTAAAAAGTCTTAATTTAATAGTTATAATCCATGAATCAAACTAGCCATCTTGAAGGTGAATCACATCAGAACTTGACTTTTAAAATCTGGCAAAAACACAAAGGTACAAGACTTTTAGGGCTGTGCAATTAATTGAATTTCAACTTCGATTTTGGCTCCCAACGATCACCAAAATAGTACAATCGAGTAAAAACGATTATTTTGCCATGTTCTGTTTTGCAAGAACACTCTTATTTTGTCTTGTGTTCTGAATGACACACGCACATCCGCTGAACACTCACGTGGTTTGTGAAATTGCATCTTGGAGAATGTTTTAAAATGATTGATTTGATTTTAAAATCTGTGTGGATTAATTTAGGATACTCATAATAAAATCTACATGCTAAAGTGAATCAATGTTTGCGAGGGAATTTCTCGCATTATAAGTGGTAGACCTGTGGGAATTACTTATTGAAGTATTATCTGTTATATTATTTATTTTAATAGTTAAAGTACAATAAATGTTAAACTTTTGATTTTTTAAGAATTGTTGAAATAAATATTTTTAATAAATGCAACACGTTCCCAAAGTCATGTGAAATAATCGTGTTACATACTGTAATCGTGATTTCAATACTGACCAAAATAATCGTGATTATGATCATTTTTTCAATAAGTGCTTTAATGAGGGAAATAACTTCTATAATGAAGCAATGCAAATGGCAATCAAATTTAAACCGATGGAGAAATATAAACTATTGTATTGATTTAAAAATGTATACAGAAACAATATATTTTATGTGTATTGCAAATATGCATTTATGTATGTAGTTTGAGAGCATAGGGAAACTGACTCTACGTTCACAGTGCTTCATGGGAAATTGCTAAAATGTTCTTTTTTTACGACGTGCTTGACCCAATTCTCTGATTGGTGGAGATTCACTGCAGAATCATGGGTAATGTCGTTATTCACTAGGGATTCCGCTGTTTAACATGATTATTTAAAAAAAACATATTGAAATAATTCAGGCTGTCATGACGTCTAAAACAGAAGCATTTAATATTGATTAACTGACTCCTAACGGTAGCTAACATTAACGTTCGCCCAGCAACAGTTATCAATACCGCAACCAGCTGATAACAGCAGCTGTCAACAGTCGTACTACTTGCTAGGCGTGGGCGGGTCGATCCTGAAGTATCGATACTTCCGATACTGACGTGGAATCAAAAAAGATCGATCCAAATGTGTGGGTGGGTTTTTACCAGTAATTTGCTTTGATCACAGGAATAAATTACAGTTTACTATGACATAGAAAACAGATAGCCTATTTTAAATTGTAATAATATTAGTTTTTACTGTATTTTTGATCAAATAAATTCAGAAGAGAATAAAAATCTTACAGACCCCAAACTTTTGAACAGTAGGATAGTGTGCAATAGTGCATTTACTATAATTAGGGTAGTTTGGTAAAAGTCACTGACTAATTATACAGGTGAGTTAAGAGCACAATTCACAAAATATTTAGTGGTCATGAACATATTCAGATTTAGCTTATTAATGATGCATTCACCTCATAAATCATAACACTCTGCTCTAACATAGGAAAGTGCATGCAAGTTCAAGTGCATGCTTTTAAAATAAAAAAGTATTGGTATCGGCTATACTGGCCCTGTATTTACTTAATATCGGAATGATACCAAATTTTGCAGTATCGCCCACCCCTACTTGCGACGCTATGTTGTGTATATATGTTGTGTATATATGTTGTTGTTATACCAACAAAAGATGTCCTTGGCTGCTATTTGGAACCAAACGCTGCCAACTTATTTAAAAAAAAAGCCCCTGGTCCCTTGTAAACTTTTTTTTGTAAAAAAAAAAAAAAAAAAGATTGCAAGTGATTGCAAGTTTCTACAATTAATAGCTGACTCAATTAAATTGGTACTGTCATCATGCCTGGCTCATATTGAAAACAAACAATATGTTGTAGTAGCCAGACTTCGTCATACTCATATTCTAGCCAGAATGGGAGTCTGATACTGTAATACTGATACTTAAATATTGATCACACATTATGTTTATTATTTTTAATTGACATATAGATATGGTCAACTTCTGAATTGCATATGTGTGCCATCTCCATCTCTAAAACTCAATGAAAAGTCAATAAACAGTCTGTGTAAACTTTTACAAGAATTTCATAAATTGCATTTCTGATCTCTGACCAGAAATGATCTCAAGAATTGGCAACAGACTCATGAGGGAAGTTTTTACTTTTCTTTCAAATTTACTAGTTATAATTACAAATATTAACTACATTTTTTCAATATATTTATATCATACACGTAGTAGATAAACCACTAATCAACCGAAATTCGTTTAGAATATATCGAAATAAGAATAGCTGATTCCTACCTGGCTTTCCAGACAGCACAGAGGGATCTACCTGACAGAAACACAGTGTTATGCATGTTCACTTCCCTTGGCTTGTATCATATTTGCTCTTATTAGACTGCTGCAGCTGATGGCCTGAATCTCTCGACCTCTTTAGTCGTAGTCTGCAGCACATATCGAGCTGTCAAAATCTACACGACGGCTGAGTGTCAAATCCCAGTGATATACAGTATTTCTAGGGTCTGTGACGCACGTAAATGCAGAATAGACAATCAACTCGCTAGGTTTTAATACACAGCCGACATATAGCAGCTGTTTGTGTTAGCTACGAGCTTCGATCTGTATCTTTGCTATTATCACCAATCAGCTCAACCCAGTGATTTGCAAATGAAGCAGCTACGTGGCTAACTAGTTATACAACCATTCCCAACCACACAAATACAACATGTTAAGCAATTGACTTAAAAAAGAGCTGGAAATATCAAACTCACCATTTTGCCTCAGCGAGTGCGCAAGACAGCTGAGGCGGCTAACGCTAACAAACTCGAGCCTTAACGGGCCTATGCGACAAACGCACAGCTGACAGCGGTATTGGAGTACACTACACTCCTTCCCATTATTTGCAGGTGCACTATATTCTCAAACCAGTGATTTATATGGCCTTGGCGACTACAACGAGCTGCTGGTTAAAGGAAACTGACTGGAAATGTCTTCTGTGTTTAGAGAGAGACCAGCAGCAGCACAACCAATCACGTTACTTTCGCTTCTCTACGCACGCACCGATCACGCACGGCGGGGCTTAGCACAGTGCAAAGCATGTCATTGGCTTATGTAAACGTACCGAGGCTGTGATTGGTCGGTGCTCCTGTCAATCACGCTGAACGCTGACTGGTGTTGAAATGTGGCGGGCGGCAATGTAAAATCATGATGAGGATTACTCTCAAGATGTAAAGATACTCAGAGGAACTATAATGTGAAGAACATAGCAGCTAAGTGTGTATGTGTGTGGTAATGGGCTTTCTAGCCATCTGGTGAGATCAACTATTTTGTTATTAAGATGCTTAACGTAGCGTTGTTATTACGTTAACGTTACCTCTTTTTAATAACGTTGTTGTCGATTGTGTTCTCAACCTCTGTCCAGGGAGTCATGGTGATCTTGAGAGAAGGAATCTGCCCTGGAATAAACGAGGACTTCGTGAAGGCTTTACAATCAGAGCACATCAGAACAGGTGTTGACTTTGAGTATCACACACTGATACATGTAGTTTCAAATGCATCCTTATGGCACTAACAAGAAATACTATTGTACTACAATGGCTTTATGGGGTTAAACCTAAACCAACTACCACAGGAATATCACAGTAAAAATTAATTTCCACTTGTCCCTTTTGTGTCCCCCGATTGTGTTGGGCCCTTTTTTATTGTGTTGAAAATATAAATCTGCACATTGTATAATTAGTAGATATTTTTTTTATTTTATCTACTTTAATTATTTTCCCTTATGAAACAAAATATATTTTTCAAATGAGAATGAAAAAATAAAATCAAAACCAATTTAAAATATGAATAAAACCATATTAGTATCTCAATGATGCTAAAATAACACTACTTCGTATGGAAAAGAGCTGCGTTCCTTGTGTTCACAAAAAAAATGGCAGGGCAGCATATGAGTTTGGAATGACATAAATAAATAATAAGAGGACTATTCATTGAACTATTGTTGCTGCTCAATCACTACAGTTGTCCCTATGGGGATAAAAAAAAACTGTCTGTGGTCTTGAATTAATAAATAATACATCTGTGTTTAATTCTTTCAGTTGAGGACTTTGTCTCGTGTAACCCAGAAGAACTTGCACAAAAGTGTTCATTGTCTTACAAGGTATGTGGAATTACTATTTGTTTGTTTTGTGTGTAACGCCTATTCAGGCCTCACCTTTATTTACCATTATCTATCACAAAGTATAACTAAACTAAACTAAGCCAAGTTAACTAACTAAATACTGTCCTATCTTCCAGGCTCTAGTAGCTGTTCGGCGTGTGCTCTTGGCTCAGTGCACTGCTTTTCCCGTCTCTGGAGCTGATCTCTATGAAGAGCTCTTGAGCTCCACAGCTATTCTGTCCACCGGCAGTCCCAGGTCCCATATATATAATTTATATATGTGGAGGATTCGTAATATAATATAATAAATAGTTTGTATATACGCTACAGTTTAAAAGTTTGGGGTCAAAAAAGAAATGAATACTTTTATTCAGCAATGACACATTATATTGATCAAAAGTGACATTTAAAATGTTTCATATGAAATTTCATGCTGTTTAATTTCTATTAATGCTGTTGCAGTTTCCACAAAATTATTAAGCAGCACAACTGTTTTCAACACTGATAATAATAAGAAATATTTATTAAGCATCATATCAGCATATTATAATGATTTCTGAAGGATCATGTGACACTAAAGATTGGAGTAATGATGCTCATAGTTCAGTTCACAGGAATAAATTACATCTTAAAATATGCAGTTTACTTTAAACTGTTATTTTAAAAACAGTTATTTTAAATTGTAACAATATTTCATAATCGTGTTGGGGAAAGTTACTTTTAAAAGTAATGCATTACAACATTGCGTTACTCCCTAAAAAGTAACCAATTGTGCTACTTAGTTACTTTTTATGGAAAGTAATGAGATACTTTTGAGTTAATGAGTTAATGCGTTATTTTTCCTCACCTGAGCTCAGCGGCTTACCTTTTTTATTTTTTAATAACAAAACAGTTTTGGCAAATATAAACGCCCTTTCACACCAAAAAGGAAATGAATAAGCCTAAGGCTGAAGGAAATGCAAATTCACGGCTGTACAGTTAGAGGTCACAGCTCAAATAAACCTTTCAGCTGTGCTGCCATTTTACAGGGAAACACAATGTGATCTTTATCTGAAGTCATTTTTGCTTTAATAGTATGGTTGAATAGATCAGCAAAGACCTTGGTTAATAAAGTGAAATTCAATACATATAGTATATTCGTATTATATAACATATAATATTTTTGTGCAAGTGAGATGAGTAAATGCATGCTCACATTTAGTCTAGAACTACAATAACCATCATATTATTCACACAGCGCACAAGACCTGGGGACAGGAGAGGTGTCAGTCATTAAAAGGAAAAACAAAGTAACTTGTTTGAAAAAGTACTCAAATATATTGCTGTAATTTTAAAAGTAATGTGATACTTGGGGAAAAAGTAATCTGATTACGTAACTCAAGTTACTTGTAATGTGTTACCTCCAACATTGTTCATAATATTACTGATTTTCCTAGTTTTTGATCCAATAAATGCAGTCTTGGTGAGCATGAGGCTTCTTAATAACCCTACCCCAATTTTATTAATGGTAGTGTATGTAATTTGTATTATTTTGTATTAAATCTCTGCTGTCTTCTCTTCAGTTTGGATAAGCTGTTAGATTCTGGGCTGTACACAGGGGAAATAACTGAGCTAATAGGAAGTCCAGGGAGCGGGAAAACACAGGTGACCTTATGTTCTGGAAACTCTTCTCAGTTGCTTGGTCCTGCTCTACAATGTCAAAGTCCACATGGCTTTTATTACCTACTAGGTTTGGGTGGGCAAATAAGTGGGTGTTCAACGATGCTCTGTGTGTCTCTCAATCACTTTGTAGGTGTGTTTTAGTGTTGCGGTTAATATGTCCCACCAGCTGAAGCAGACTGTGATTTACATTGACACAAGGGGTGGTGTGTGTGCCAACCGACTGCTTCAGATGCTACAAACCAGGACCCCTAATATGGAGGAGCAGGTGATCAAAGTCTAATTTATTAGTAGTGCTTGCTATCACTCACTGGGCAAGTATCACTATGTTGTATGTTCAATATTCCGGATCAATAGCATTTGTGTCAATGTTAAATTTCCTTTTATTAAAAAAAAGCAACAGTCTGGGTTACAGCGAGACGCTTACCATGAAAATGAATGGGGCTAAACCGTAAATCTTTAGCCACATAATGTTAATATGATTTTAGTGTGAAAAAAATCACTTTGTAACCATTTCTGTCTGATTTTTAATTTTATGTACAATTTTTCAACACCATAAACCCTAAAACAACTGTAAAATTGATTTAAACAACATAATACAGAAGTTAACAATGGAAGTGCTTTTAGAAAATTAAGGATTCACATATTAATTCTCCAAAATGAACTTACATTTGACCAATGTACTTTTATTGTAATTGCCTCACTGTAACTTTGTTACTTTTTTCAATAGTATGTTCGTCAAATTTTTTTTTTTTTTTGTGGAAATCAACATTTATCCCACAAATGCCGTCAAGCTTATTTTGTACTGAACCAGAATATGAATCTAAACTTTACCGTCTCTTATCGTAACTTTGTGCCACATATATTGCTTTTCCTTTTCAATACATAGATGGAGGCACTTAAAAAAATCAAGGTGTTCAGAGTATTTGACGTCTTCTCTTTGCTCGCATGTCTTCAGAATCTAAGATCGAATGGCCTTCAGAAGGTAGGTTCTGTTCTGTGTGAAAGCCCATTGATAGAAGTGGTTGTTTGTAGTAACTCTTGAATGTGCCCAGGCGTCTGTTGGCGGTGGTTCAGTCAAAGCGCTGATGGTGGATTCAGTCTCTGCTGTGCTCTCATCCATGCTCGGAGGGAAACAAAATGAGGGTATTTGTTTACAGTATTGCACAATACTTTATCATAATATTATTGTGCATCAGAAGTCAGTTCTGCTACTTTCCATCAGGTATGTCCCTGCTGATGCAAGTTGCTGGGGAGATAAAGATGATCGCCAAAGACTTCAACATTGCTGTGCTGGTATATAATTTTCTATTTCCTGTTTATATATTTATATATATAAATTATAATAATATTAATTATTTTTCTTGAATGAGAATTTTTTTTTAAATTCGGCATTAATTCAATTCATCCTATCTGTTTTGTAAATGCATGTTATAGATCTTATTGTGAATGAATCATACATGTGTATATTTAAAGTTTTTTTTTTTGTCGTAAAATGTCATAACTTGATCTTCCGGTAAAAACGGCAAGATCTCCAATGATTTAGTCCACTTTTCTTAGTCCCCATCCTGTTTTTTTTCAATAATCCGTTTGACTCGGATGTACGTCACAATATGGGAAAAAGATCTGTCACGACTTTAAAAATTCTGAGCCAGTGTTTAGAAATGTCTGGAAAAGTCAAGGAAATCCATCCCACTGTTACTAGTTTGACCAATTATCAAAATGTCCTTTGTAGTAACTACTGATATGGTGAAATCTTGCATTGAAGGTGACAAACCATGTGACCAAAGATGGAAATGGGCATTTGAAGGCTGGACTAGGCCAGTCGTGGAGCCATGTGCCACGCACACGTGTACTCCTGCAGAGAGTGGAGAACGCAGAGACTCCCTCCTTACGAACTGCAACTCTGACCAAATCATCACGACAGGTGCTTTTAGGATAACCCTGCTCCTCAAGGGCTACCATCCTGTAAGTTTTGCTCCAACCCTAATCCAACACACCTGAACCAGCTATTCAGTAGGGGTGTAATGTTCTTTGTTATTTTGTAAAAATTGAACCGTACCGTTCTCCACTTGCACCGCGGTTCATCTTAAATCTGATGCCACATCTATAATATGGTTTGTTGAAAATAACACATTAAACAGACAAACGTAGTTTGCCTAATATGTTTCGTTCGATGGATGAACATTTTGGGTTCCCAATACATTACAACAGTAATGATAAAAAGTGGACAAAACAGTCGCTCTTTGCAAACTGTGCCATATGCTCTAATATAACCAGTCATTTACGCCGTCATCACCCGAGTGTTGATGGCGCAGTTGAGATCTGAACAGTACACGTTGCTATCCGCTTAAACTAATTAAGTCTTGCCAATTTAAACATTCATGAATCCGAACCATGAGTAATTTGTACAGATAAGACTTCTACTAGGTAAGTGTGTTGGAGCAGGGTTGGAACTGAAGTCTACAGGTAGGGAGCCATTCTTAAATCTAGACCAATAAAATACTGACACAACACAACATTGCTACAATTTACTGTTTGTTTGCTTTTTTAAATCTTTAGGCTTGTCACCTGGTAGAGGAGTTTGATCTTTGTCACTGGTCTGAAGAGAGGAGCAAGAGGAAACTAGAAAGCAGTAAACCTTGACAGAAGTTCCACTCACTGTTTTCATAGACAATACAAATGGCCGTCCTTTTGATTTCAAAGAATAAGAGGAATATTTAGAGTCAGTGTAGATATGGATATTATTTCTATAGGACTTTTTTTCATTTGACAAGGAACATTTGTGTGTTTTTGTACTTTTCTTTTATGCGTTTACTGAGGTCACAAAGGCCTTGAATTCTTTTTTATTTAAAATCTTTTACATAATGTTGCCACCTTAATATTTTCTAAATGATTAATGGTGCAATGAGTAACTTAAATATGTTTTCCTCAGTACCAACTATATAAATAAATAACTTTCAATTCATTATTTTTTGCATTATGCCATCTCGCCTCTGTGTCAGTATAAATCCACAAATTACTGAGTGCACCTTACTGATTAGACGAGAAAAAAATAAATTCAGAAAATTGTTTCGTGCTTTACAGACACTCACACAATTACTCATAACTGCAGTTCCATATCACGTGATAGACTCGATTCAAGCATAAATCAGCAGCTTTGTGCATAAAAAGCTTGTTTTAATTAGAATGATTGGAGCATTTGAAATTACACGTAACTACCATTACTAAGCTAGAGGGCTCTAGCCCAATTTACTCTACACAATTATCCATTCCACAATCATGCCTCATGGCTGTTACTATTGTATTAATCGCTCGTCCTTTGCCCAAGAGCATTCTTCAAACAAACAAACAAACATCCTTTTCAAAACATATAAATGACACAGTATAATGAAGTCATCAAAATCAAATTACACTTATTGACCTCCTTGAAGATAATGCTTAAGAAATGAGTGTCAGCATTAGTCAATGACACCAAAATAAAGTTTAAAAATCATAAATATGAGAATCCCTAGTGAGAAATGTCTCACTTTCAAAACCAACATAGGCTAGGAAACTTTAAAGTTTTTTAGTACAACATGTCTAATACCACAATGTGGTAAAGCTAACAAAAAAATATTTGGAGACATGGTTTAGAAAAAGTTCATTCAACTTGGTCTGCCATGATTGACAGCATTATTGCTGCAGGTCTGGTGAAACAGGCATTTATTCCAATGACATTGCTTGTTAGAGAACAGCAAACCTGAGGTTTGTGCTAGTGTCCTTTGAGCAGTCTCTTTATTTCGTTCAGCAGGGGGGAACCACCCTCCTCTTTCGGATGCATTCCCAGATCCAGTTGGAGGTGACCCTCTGGGCTGAACTGTCGTCCTCTGGCTCTTCCAGTGTATGTGTGGCAGAACCGGAGTCATACTGGGCACCAGATCTCCATCGTACGCTAGGAAGTAACGTTGAAGCTTCTCAAAGTCCTGTACTGACTCTGGGAGGTAGAGCTTTACGCCTGTGAAAATGTCCAGTAGTGTCTGCAGGAAGATGAAAACGTGTTCACATTGCTTACACATATCGAGGGAATCAATCAACTTACAAATGGCTGAGTTAAGCTTAGTTCGGAGGAAATATTTTAACAGCAAAATTCAGCTTCAAATGGTCAGTTTACTGAAAAATGAAAATGTACTCACCCTCAAGTCATTCCAAACCTATATGACACTCTTCCAGAACACTAATGGAGTTACTTTGAAAAATGTCCATGCAATGAAAGTCAATCAGGGGTCCAATGTGGTTTTGGACCCGAGTGACTTCCATTGCAAGGACAAAAATTCAAAACAGCATTCATTCTTTTTCAAATGACCTGCACTAACAGCAATCTCACCAGTTTGTTTTAATTGAACCAAACTAGCCAAAGTGTGAACAAACCTTAAGTATAAAGTTCCAAAGCCAGCACAAGAGGTAAAACAAACCTTTTGATTCTTTGGGTCGGTTGTTTGAATCGACTTTAATTTGCTTTGTCCATTGCTGTGAGCAGGTTCTTTTTTTATCTGAAAGAAGGCAATATCACAGATGAGCCAAAAACAGATACGAACATGACATTCACTAAAATTCAGAGAACACACTTTACCATTTAAAAGTTTAGGGTCAATAAGATTTTTTTAATAAATGAATACTATTCAGCACGTTTGCATTCAATTGATGTCAGTAAAGACTTTTACAATGTTCTGTACAATGTTATTCTATTCATTAAAAAATCCTGTAACAATTTATCCAGCACAAATGTTCTCAACAATAATAAAAAATGTTTCTTGAGCATCAAATCAGCATATTAGAATGATTTCTGAAGGATCATGTGACTGAAAACTGGAGTAATGATGTTAAAAAATTCAGCTTTGCCATCACAGAAGTAAATTACATTTTAAAAGAAAAGTTATAGTAAATTATAATTTTTCACAATATTACAGTTTTTTCTGTATTTTTGTTCAAATAAATGCAGACGTGAGCATTAGAGGCTTTTTTACCGACGGTAGTGTGCGCATGTATAACAAACCTTCTTGGCATCTTGTTTCTCTGTGGGTAGTTTCCTCTTAACTGCGGGAGAGGATGATTCTGTTTTCACTGCCTTTGCTTTGGGGGTATGACCGTTTTCTGAACAGTTGAAACAATTGCAGAACATAAGAGCTTTTTTAATGGTACTTATATGATGCAGATGACACACTCGACGGCTATAGACCAAACAGGATCTGTTCATGGCAAACGCTTACTGGGCTTGTTAGCTGTGGAAGCTCCATGAGATGTCGAGGGAGAGCTTCCTCCACTCTCGCCTCCTGAGGAGCTCTTGTCATTTTTGCTAGTTTTGGATGGACCAGCTGTCACCTCAAAATCACAGTTCTCCTTCGAGATTCGATACAGCTCCTGCAAAAAAAAAAAAAAAAAAGTTGGCATGAAATGGAAGTTGAGACGGTCTTTTCTTCTATATTGTGACATATACCCGAGTGAAATGGCTTCTTGAACAAGACAAACAAATGTTGGAGTTGATTATATAAGTTGATTGTTGATTATATAAATCGGGAATTGATTGGATAGTTGTGGTTTGAGTGACAGGTTGTCCTGCCCTTGCTCCAGTGAACACGTCATCAGAGAAAAGATGTTGCATGTAGGAGGGGAAGTTATTTTGATTATAAAGTTAATAAATACTGCAGAATTCCATTAAAAAAAAAAATTGTCATATTGTCAGTGTTGATATGGTAAATTTGATTAAAAAAAACTGATTTACAAAACAACCTGATATTTTGCATAAAAAAAATACCATATTTTTAACATTTATTTTAAGTTGTGATTAAACAGAAGTAGCATCGGCGAAAAAATGTAGGGCGGGGACTCAAAACTGAATGCGTGATGGCAGCCGATTGTGGAGGGGCGGGGTTTAAGCAAACGAAATGTTTGGACAAGTCTGACACGCGCCACTTGAGAAAAATCTGTTGGTTCACTAGATGATCAAATTATGACATTGATTAAACATTCTGAGGTCAAAAAAAAAAAAAAAAAGAATGCTACAAGGATGAGTCATTCACATTAAGATCATGCATTTACAAAATGTATCAGGCCAATTTTCGTTTCATGCTGATTTTAAGAGAACATGCCAGGAAAAGCTTGAAATTATTCACACGTCATATCTTTTGAGACGCTTGATGGCACATTCTGCAGTTCTTAATTGCATCTCTATGCAAAATGCTTACAGATATGCAAATTTCATTTTACAATCAGGGGTACCTTAAGCTGCTGGAGGTTAGTGGCTGTCTTCCAGTCCTTGTCGTCACGCATTCGAGTGCATCGTGGGAAGCGGATGGATATGCCATCTGCGGTGTGCATTTCTGACTTGGAAAACTCTGCTCCTGTTATTTCCCACACTGGCGCTTTCTGTAAGCATGAACAAACAGGATATATTCACACACAATACAAACTTCTACAGGTTCAGTAAAAACATCTTAAACATTTGAGTGTTGTATGGTCTATTTAACACATTCATCTGAGTTAAAGAGATAAGAAGCCAAAAAAGTTCCTTCATTGCTGTTTTTTCCCAATCATATACTCACTGTAACCAGGCTTGTCTAGTTTTAACTTGTAGATAAAATAATATTCTTTATTTCTAACCATTGCACACTGACTGCATTACTATTGCACAGGTAAAATAGTCATAAGCATAATTTAATTATAACTTAATAGTAACTTATTTATAATTTTCGCTATTACTCTATTGTATTGTATTGTATTTATTGTATTTTATTGTATTTTTTATTTTTATTTCAATTGAGCACAGAAGTACAGTGCGTCACAAAAACATTTCACTGCTCATCTTGTATGAGTATGTGACAAATAAAAACCTTTGAATCTTGAATCTTTAACAGTCTCATCAAGCTCATTTCACATTACAAGCACATTAACATTAAGCATCTCTTCAGTTGTATTTGGAAGAGGATTGGCTGTCTTACTTCTGGATCACGGATAATGAAATCTGGGTAATAGTTTTTGACAATCTTCAACCATCCTGGGATTTTGCTTGGATCCTAATGGCGAGATAAATAGGAAACATACATTATGCAACTTTCATAAATCTGATATGGCAATGTATCCAGAATAAAATCTGAGTAAATCATGAGATTTACCTTGCCTATTTTGATAACGTCCAACTCCTTCTGCAGTCTGGCTAACGTGGCGTCGTCATAGCCTCCTGAACACTTGGTCACGGTGCACCACTTTCTGGATTCTGGGTCATAGCAGCCCATGAGGAAACTGGACATAATTCCACCTGTGTGGCAGACAGAAACATAATATTTCAAAATTGTGCTCTGAAGTACAATTACTGTTTGAAACCATTTAGATTGGACTGCTGATATGGACCATTTGAGCCTTTGCCGTAGAAAGCTCCAAGCACCACAAGGTCAGCGGTGTCTGCCATTGCTCCTTCATTCAGATAGTCTTTCTTCACCTTCAACCAGTGACGCTTTCCTGGTTCATAAAGCCCCTGAAACAGCAATAAAGCCCATATGTAGCATGAAGTGATCTAGCAAACACAAATATATTAATTTGTTACATTTATATAGCACTTTTCTGGGTACTCAAAGCGCTATACATATATGGAAGGGGGAAATCTCCTCAACCACCACCAATGTGCAGCATCCACCTGGACGATAGCAGCCATATTGCGCCAGAACGCCCACTAGCTTATTGATGAAGAGGATACAGAGTGATGAAGCTAATCAGTATACGGGGATGATTAGGAGGTCATGATGGACAGAGGCCAATGGACAAAATTGGTCCAGGATGCCGGGGTTAAACCCCTACTCTTTTTCGGAGGACATCCTGGGATTTTGAATAACCAGAAAATCGGGACCTCGGTTTAACTTCCCATCCGAAGGACGGTGCTTTTTGACAGTATAGTGTTCGGGAGTTAGGACCCACACAGACCTGAGAGCAATAAGCTGTCAGAATCCTTGGGTTTTGGGCATTACGATCATGGGCTCATCATACTATATACTAAGCACTCAACATTAACGCTTGTCCGGGAAGGGGCAAGTGAAAGAGACTTAACTTAAGTAGCCCGATTAACTTAATTTACAAAAATAAAACATGTGAATCATCAAAACACGAGAATTACTTTGATTTGATAACATTCTTGAATGAATCAGCCATTTGAACAAATGGCTCAATGACTCAATCATTAAGATGGTCACTTGGCGGGCACCACCTATTGGTGGTTTAATTTCATGTATAAAGTATCATTCCCCCCATTGTTTAAAACAATCCCATATGTTAAAGCATAACCCTTTTAAAACAAAAAAAAGAACTCGGGGTAAATATCACAAATATGCAGATTTAAATGTCAAAGCTGATAGAATACTGATAAGAATAAATTATATTTACACCAAAAAAAAAAACCAATTTTTTTCCGGACAAGCAACTTTTATTACTCTGACAAGTGAATAACCGACTTACTTGTCTGAAGGACAAGCACATGACAAGGCTTAATGTCGAGCCCTGATACTATTTTTGCAATATGTATACTGTATGCAAACTTTTCGTGAGAATGGAACAGACGGTAGCTGATTTGTCTTGGTGAGTAAAGGCGTTCAAACGTACAACATGAAGGTTATAGCAAACCATTTCAAGTGCTTTAAGAGGTAGCATACTGTGCAGTTTGCAGTACACTAGTATTATATTCGAAACATAGCCAGGCTGTACCTTGAGATCCTTCAGAACCAATCCCTCCAGTCCCTCTCTGATGACACGCGTGATCATTTCTGCCAGGTCAGCAGCTCTCTGTTGGAACACAATGTCATTAGCCATAATAAAATCATCCACCCTGAAGTCTTACTATAACATCAACCGTTAATTAACTTGACCTACCTACATATTTGTAAACATTCTAGAATATTGAGTTCATGCAAAATGGGTATAGAAAGAAAAACATACAATAACACTGCAGAACTGACCGTGACATGTTTCATTTCTGAGAACAGAATCCTGTTAGGAACTTCCACCATATTGTCATGGAGAAACTTTCTTCTTTCACAGAGAGGTCTGGAAAACATCGCCACATCAACATCTTTCACGTCTTAATTCACCTTTAATATAAATGTTTCATTGTCCTATAAAACCTGAAATAACTTTCAGATAAATGATAAATGTATTCCTTAAGGTTAACTCACTTGTCCATGAGACTGACACCATTAAAATAAATGCAGTCGAACACAAACAGACCCACTTGAGCATCCTGGAAAGCTGCTTTCTGGAAACACACAAAAACAAAACAATGCTCTTAGTTCAGATGACTTCATAAATGTTTAAATGTTGTTGTTCAAGGAATTAATACTTTTATTCGGCAAGGATTTCTCAAATGTGACTGCAAAGATATTATTTTTGTTACGAAAGATTTCTGTTTCATACAAATGCTGTTCTTTTGAACACTACACACACATGCATACATAACTTTTTGTATCAGTTACACAAAAAATATTAAGCAGCACAACGGTTTTCATCATTGATAATAATAAATGTTTTTTGAGCAGCAAATCAGCATTTTAGAATGATTTCTGAAGAGTCATGTGACACTGAAGACTGGAGTAATGATGCTGAAAATTCAGCTTTACCATCACAGGAATAAATTACATTTTAAAAAAGAAATATATTAAAATGTAATCATTTCCCAATATTTTGGATCAAATAAATGCAGCCTTGGAGAGCATAAAAGCGAAACTTTCGCATGGTAGTGTATTTGAAACATTCTTTTCTGCTACAGACTGAGAGATTTCGGCAATCCTATAAGATCATTACAAATCACACTGTACGACATGGATCTAATAAACTTGGGTACGACATTATCACTTTGGAAATTGTGGTTATGTGCGCTGAAAAAAAAAAAAAACTAAACTAAAGAGGAGAATCAAGACGTGATCATAGTAAGGGAAAAGAGGCAGACTTGGCATGGCAATTCTGCAAATAAATGTTGCCCAAAATCGTACAATGGCCAATAGGGAACACTAAAACAGCATTGCTCTCTGGTTTACCTTGTGTACTCCAAGAGTCCCAAACGGCAGGGGTTTGCTAGACTGTGTATCAATAAGAAGAACTTCAGCATCAAGGATCATGCTATGGCCACCAGGAAATGCCTGCGGTATGAACTGTTTAAAATGAGCAACCTGCAGGAGAAAAATCAAACTCTTAAAATAAATCTATGATTTTAAACACGCACACGTCTTTATATTATATATTATAGCTAATAGTTGCTGGGGGTCCTGACCTTGTGTGGAAGTACTGGTTTGAGACTTCGACTGAAGTAACTAAAGTGATCGCCATTCTTATGGACCTGCACACGCTCGCCATCATACTTGATCTCAGAGTACATCCCATTAGGACACTTCTTCATGGCATACTCAATGGACTTGCATGCCTCTGCCTACACGAATAAAAACAAGCAGTAGATACCATTAAGAAAATCTTAGAAAATTAGGCATAATCTTTTATTACAATTTCTTAAATATATCAGCTTTACTGCTAATTAATAACCTATAACCTACAGACTAGTCCAAATTATTTAGTTTTTTAGACATTATGAAAACTTAATATTGATACTTAATATCGAATGTAATCTGTAGATGACGAACATGGAATTTAAGTGATAGTTCACCCAAAATGCTTGTGTTGTTCCAAACTTGTATGACTTTCTTCTGTGGAACTTAGAAGATATTCTGACAAATGTCTCAATTTTGTTTGTTCCCAAATTTTTTTGGGTCATACATGATTAGAACAACATACAGAGTAAATTATGACAGAAATGTTTAGGGCTGCCCCCGACTAAAGATTTTTCTAGTCAACTAGTAGTCGTTTATTTAAGCCATTAGTCGACTGATCGCATGCTTGTGTTAATTTAATTACTTAAATATATACGGAGGAGAATACTATATGTAGGTAAAATATATAGCCTATTAAACTCAAGCGCATACATAAAGCACCGGCAAAAGCAGCCTAATTATGAATGTCAGGAAAAAAAGAGACAATTACTTATTAATAAACTAGTGTTTTCTGAGTCAGTATACTGATATACAGTATCATGTGTGACGTGCTCCACTTCACGGAGACGTCAGAAAGCAATGTTTTGTTAGCCATAGAAATGTTCTTGTTTTGTGAACTATGGTTTAAGAGCAATAGAGACTCAGACCAGCATTGGCTGTACGGGGGTCATCAGAGACGCCTCCACACTAAGGATCTTTCGGGGTCCTGTTCCATTAGAGGCGTCCTGCTGGTTCCGTAGCACCCTGTCGATTACGTCACCAAGGTTACGCGAGGCTTTGAAGGCATCATATGCGTTAGGGTCCACAGCATCCAAACTGATGAGAGAAAAGTTACACTGAGCGAGACAGAACAAACACGATTCCCTTTAGGTACAATTTGCCAGCAACACTTACACGTGCTTAGCCCCTGAGTTAATTTTCAGATCATGTTTGACCAAACGAATGTAACACTTCAGATCATTTCCGGTACATCTGGGAATCAAGAAACAATTAAAGTTAGCATCCTCAAAATTCAATCAAATGTAAAACGTATTGTTGTTTTTAACCCTCTGGTACTGTTGAGGTGTCGGTCAAAAATGACTGCATTTTTTTTTTCTTCAATGAAATGATTGTACTATATTTTATTTCGATAAAGTATTTTTATTAGTATTTTTAGGGGATTTTATGGTACTAAATTAATTTATGCAGTAGTTATAATCAATTTATTATTTTTAAGCATGGACCTGAAAATTATGAATGCTTGTAAATCATGAATGCTTTTGAACACAAACTTAAGTTAGGTCTCGTTTTAAAGATGACAATTGGCAGATTATTGCTGAAGTGAAAAGTAAAAAATAAAATGTAACTTGAAAAAAGTTAATATATTATGAAAAATGCACAAAAATAAAATATTCAAATTTTATATGAAATACGTATTTTCCAAAACACATTTTACTAAATCTAAACAAGCCGTGTTCCAAATTTGAAGTTGATATCTGAAAAAATTTACAAGAATTTGTCTGCGCGCAGTACCAAACATTTACAATAGATGAAATTATGTAATGTTCATACATCAAGTGCCAAAACCTTTACCAAGTTTTGTACCATTCTGATGAAGTAAAGAAAAAACTTTTTTTTCACAGCACGTTATATAATCAAAGATTAAATTATTTCTGACTTTTTAGCAATGTCCTGCAGCTCTGTCTGCTGCTCATCCTCCTTTGTGAGTTGGGCCAGACGGCTCAGTGAAGCATCCACCTCCTGGATGGTCAAAAGACTCTTGGCTGCAGGAGGGAAAGACTTGCTGTCCTCGAAAAACATCCGCACTGTCTCTGAAACATCTCCCTATATGAAAACGATTAAGATCAATGAAGGAAAGGCTCAAATATTTATCTTCTTGGAATACTTTTGTGAAAGAAATATAAATACAAACCTGTTCCAAGTCTTGCACCATCTCATCCTGACTGCAATTCAATATGCGGCTGAAAAGTTTGACAATTTGTTTGTCGTTGAGGTTGTACACATTTTTAACCACTCCTGGGAGGAGAAGCTTCAGCGTCAGGTACAAATCTCCTCTGAATTTGTCTGTGAAGATGTGGGAGGGAGATTAACAGAGATCACTTTGAGACTGCTTGTGTTAATGATGGCCCAGATTATTCATGCTCACCTCCACCAGAGCCTTTTTTTAAGAAGTCTCTGATGATCTCGGTTTTGGCGTTGTAGCCCGACTTCTCTGCGACTAAGGCACAGAGTTTGCGGAACTCCCGCAGTAAGTTGTCTTTATGGTTGGGGTCACACAGTTGAGCTGATAAAGCACTGCCCTGAGTGGGTTTGGCTGGAGACGGCCCAGGACTGGAGGAAGAGGAACCGGCCTTGGTAGCTGTGGACACAAGAGTGTTAACCCTTGTATTAAAATGGCAGAGCATGAAATGATAGATCGCTTTATACATCTAGATCAGTGGCAACTAAAAATGGTCAAGAGATTTATTTACCAGCTGGCAAGCCACTTTATAAAATAAATAGTATGATAACATGACCCTCGTCCATTAAAGCCGGGAGTCAGACTACAGGAGTTTATAGATCTCAACTGACTGTGAAATCTGGCTGCATCACGCACATAAAGGCTGGAATACACTACATGACTTTTTCTCCGATTTTTAAAAGTTGTGTAGTGTATTCCCGCCTTTGAGAATCTTTACAGATTTTCTTCTCTCATTAGCTGTTGTGGAAGTACTGATCAAATCCTAAATATCAAACGGCCCCGATGTGTCCTCGGGCAGATCTGGAGGTTTAAGATTTGATCTGTAAACGCCTCACATTACCAGATAATCTGGGCCAAACATAAGAACCAACAGACGCCCTGGATGCCATTTTTTCTCCAAATGTCAGGAGGGGTAAATCGGCATAAACCTCCTGTAGTCTGAACCCGGGTTAACTTTCTATATACAGTTTTACTGCCAGTAAGAAATATTTATGGCTGGTAAAATCTCAATCCATTTGTGTGGCAAAAAAGTAAGTTTGGATTCTGTATATTATGATTAAATCTCTACAACAATCAAGTTACATTACAATTTAAAAGTTGGGCATCAGTAAGATAATTTTTGGGTGAGCAAGGATGCATTAAATTAATCAAAAGAGACAGTAAAGACTTTTACATTGTTACAATAGATTTCTATTTAAAATAAACTTTCTATTCATCACAGAACCCTGAAAAAAAATATGGTTTTCACAAAAATATTAAGCAGCACAACTGTGTTTAACATTGATAAATGTTTCTTTACACCAAATTGGCATAATTAGAATGACTTCAGAAGGATCATGTGACATTGAAAATGGAGTAATGGTGCTAAAAAATTCAGCTTTGTCATCACAGAAATAAATTATATTTTAAAATAGAAAACACAATAGTAATATTTTACAATATTTCTGTTTTTACTGTATTTGATTAAATAAAAGCAGCCATGTTACGCATAAGAGACTTCTGTTAAAAATTATTAAATAAACTGACCCCATATATTTGAACTGTAATGTATCTTAAGATACAAAAAAGTTACAAACAAAAAAAGCAGCAAGAGAAAAAACCCATGCCCTCTTGGTGTTGTACCTGTAAAGCCAGAAAACTTGCGAGGAGCGTTGACTGTTGGATCAGCTAGCGGTGCTGACAGCTGCCCACTGTTGTTTAACTTTGCTTGCACTTTCTTCTTTGGGCTTGCATTGGTTTTGGCTGCCAGTTCTATTAAAGAGAAGAGAGACTGTTCAGCATATGTCAGGTCTTCAATGACATCTGATGCAAACTAAACAAGGAGAGCAAAACAAGGGGAACAGTGGCCGAATACCTGAAACATGTTTATTGATCAGTTCTTTATCCTCATCCTGAAGTTCCTCCCATCCCTCCAGCTCTGTGATGTCCTCGATTTTCTTTGTGGTGGCGCGTGCTCTCTCCAGCTTCTCAAAGATGCACTTTGCATGGTACCACTCCTTCATTTCCCCTGCAGACTCACTGAACGGGTTCGGCACGATCTTACCAATCCGGACCAGCCCCTTCATGATCTTGTCTTTGCATTTCTTGCACCCAGCCGTGCCACGTTTGGCGTATTCCACGCAGTATCTCTGCTCTGCCATGCCTGGTTGTTCACGTAGCCACTTAGGCCAAGAAACACGGAAATATGAGCCGGAGCTGAGAGTGAACTGTCGAATTTGTGGCACACAGAAAAAGACGCCACTGGGGGTAGATGCAAAGCCCCACGGAAATGTGAGAGCTCTTGAGCACTGGAGATATTGACAATTTAGTGTTGCTCTGAATAATGTTTCCCTAGAAAGTATTGGCAAATATGATCTGCTTAGTGTCCTCACTATCCCACCAAACCAAAAACTGGGCATAAAGTTCAAAAATAGAGAGTTTTCATCTTACACAGCCGAGGCAATTTCTGGAAGAAGAAAAGAAAAGCGAATGATCATGATTAAACAGTATTCAAGGGAATTTTTAAAAAATATTAACTGGGGTTGTGTGTAAAAAAATGTTTTATTATTAAAACTCCCAAATTTGTCATAGACATTGATTAAAAAAGCAACTCACAAATTTGTTCTGTTTAGGTGTCACATTGTAAATAAAATTGCACTTGAAACTTAAGGGTTACGTTGGGAAACAGTTGTAGAGGACGAATAATAATAATTTAAAACAAATATATACACGGTGAAAAAATGCTAAATAAGATAACGTTATATACATTCAAATAAATACTTTGTAAGTTATTTAAGCAAGAGTTCCCAATACTGTCAATATACTGCTTCATTTTACTCAAAGATACAGTTGTATTATCTACTAATGAGTTTACATTTGCGAAATGAATCAATTATAATAACACCTAACGTTACAATCTATCACAATGCGTTGCAGAGGTAATATATAAGCAACTTTATAATAAATAAAACAAAATACTAAAAATGCAATTTTCAATCAGCATATGCCAAAATTGCCGTTTAATATTGATATAATAGTCATTCAGAAGTATGTTTTTGATGGTTCTGTTTACGTGTCGCTTTGTTGATCAACGTGGAATTAGCTCACATGCTAATCTTAGCTGAAATATGCACCAGTGAGTAGCAATATAAACAGCTAACGTGAGAGATTTTACAGCAACACGTCTCAACTTCATTTTACCTCAGTTTTTTGCGCAAGTCGATCCCCAGCTCCTCATGTAGCGGGTTTCGTTTAAAAAACAACGTAATGTGTTAGCATATGAACATGATTTCTGTATTGTGTGCGGTCCCCTTTAAATCACACACGCTCTTCCTCTTTGTTTGCAAGTGTTTCCTGTGCAGTGCGCATGTGTACCAAAAATACCGTTGATGTTTTATTTTAAAGTTATTTATTTTTGCAAACATTTATCGCTGGTTTTAAGACATAAATACAAGGTAACGTTAAATTTAGACTTTGAATTTATTTCAAAATGTTTGAACTCCTTGCGTTAACGAGAATTTCACATTTTGTTCTAAAACACATTAAAACCTCAAACAACACTCTGTTGTCAATAACAATAATAATAAACTTAAGTAAAAAAAAAAAGCAAGTTGCTAAATAAGTGGTTGTCTGTTTCGTCAAGTAAATTCAAGGCAGGTTAGTGGGGTTGTTGTGGTCCTTATCATCAAATACTTTAGATATACTTTAAGATATAGGCTATTGTTAGATTAGATTATTAGATATATGAAAGATTCCCTCCTAAATAAAACAGCCAATTGTCAAAGTCTTCCTGTCACTGCGCAAACACAACTCTGTTTGCTGTAATTACACAATATAAACTAAGCACTAAATACAGTGTTCTCTACTGTGTATGGATGGATATAATCTAAAGTCTTTAATGTTATAAGGTTATTTTGTCATCCATTATCGGAGTCTGATAACCGATGAAGTCTAACATTTCACCCTTCATTATCTCGGTTAATTAGTCACCAATCAAAATTGACCATTCTTATTTTATATAGAATAATGCAGCATTAATAATAAATGATTTATCTGTGCATATCATTGTTTTTGTTTTTTTATTCATGCTCCCCATATTTCAAAATATCTTCCCCTCCCTCTTGCAGCGACATCTCTTCTCTGATGACGTGTTTACTTGCACGAGGGCGGGATCAACCTGTCACTCACATGACATCACAGCAATAGCAAATCACAACCATCCAATCAATTCCCCACGGGAAAAAATCAAGTTGGCCTACCTCCCTAATTTTTCTTGCTCAATTAAATTCATTTAAATTCACATTAGCACTTTTCACAATACATATTGTTCAAGCAGCTTTACAGAAAATGAATGTAACTACATGATAATTAAGAGTAGCCTAGGCCTAATCTGTTCTCAGAGGTGACTGTGGCAAAGCAATTTATGCAAATCAAAGCATTTATGACAGAAGGCTTCAGTTCTAAGACAATTAGGCTAATGCAGCTAATATTTATTTAGGTAGCCTACAATGACACAATGAAACAAAAAGCATATTAAAGAAATTATTATATGTTGTGACCATGATTACAACATATGGAAAAGTTGGCAGTTTTGTATACAGTTGGGATCATCTGAAGTCTGAGCAGGCTGGCATCATCTCTTCACAGGTGTTGGGTCATCTGAAATCTTCAGAGGCTTGATCCAAACGGGAGCTGGTCGTGTAATCTGGAATGGGCAAATCTATAGCATAATTAGCGTAGTTGTTGTTTATAACATTTCAAGCAAATAAATAAATCATGTGCATTTTCTTCTGATATAACTGGAGTACAAGCTTATGAGATGCATTATGTGAATGCTTGGCTAAAGAGATTAATCTTTAACCCTTAAAGACCTAGACCATTTTTGGAGCACATGACTCGCCTGCTCTTTTCTTTGTTTTTCTAACCCATAGCAGTCAGCATCAAGTACCATATATCATTTTAAACAGGAGAAATTGATGTTTCAATCTAGCTCATTTAAATTACCAATTTTACATTTATTTTGTCTTAGAATGGATCAATTTACCAGATTTAAGAAAAACGTTAGCAGATTTTTTTTTTTTTTTTTTTACTCAGCTCAAACAAATCCTCCTGAAGTTTGGATTTTTTCCTTTAGAAAGTTGTACTTGGATATTCTAGATTTCCAGATGAAATTTTTACTACATGTAACAATCCCTAAGCAAGTTATAGCCATTTATTATAACATTATTATGGGTGATTTTCAGTGAAAATCTGGTGTTATTTAAAATGTAGATGTGTCCAAAAAAGTTCAGGAAGAAAAATAAATAGAAACATTGTAATAGAGCACTGAAGCAAATGTGACTTTATATATATTTATGTTTCAACCGATCTGGGCTTGGGGTTGGGACTAAGCATCAACAAACTGCTCGTTTGGCTCAGAGGAACAAATCACATGGGTTTTTTTGACGAATCAATGCTGATCAAAACTTGATGACGCAATCACATTCACTACGGAGCATCTGAAGCCAAAATAAAGCCGCGAATCTCCTCTTTATGGGACATTTTAAAGCATACAAATTGGATTAGTGGTTCAAAAGTTATTAAACATACCGGGAGAGTAAACCTGAGCCCCAAACTTTATCATAAAGGCTATTCCAGAGTTTAGGAGCCACATGTGAAAACACTCTCCCTCTTTTATGGACCAGCAGTTTTGTGACCTTAAAGAACGTGATGGATTGAGATTTTTTTTGTGTGTGTGCTTTTGTTTTGTTTTGCATAATAAAATAAAACCTGTATATGCCTTTATTTTGCCAAATAATTTGATCAGATAAATACCTTAACCAAGTTTAGTGTTTTATTCTTCCTTCATATTTAAAATGTATTAAAAATGTAATTTTCCTCTAATTTTGATGGTTTAATTAAACTTTTAGGGTCATTAAAAACAAACTTCACTTTTTGCCACTACTCTACTTTGGCATTAGCAACTGAGAGATTGAATGCCTTTAAATAACAATTTCAATGTTTTACCAAACGCACAATCACAGAAGCTATTATTTCCTTTTGTGGATTGAAGAAAGTAGACATATCAAGTTCTTCGGCAGACTAGTATGGAGCTATTTTTGTGTCTTTATTACATGCGAGAATATAAATGATCTGAGAGAAAAAAAAAAGTTTGAGAGAAAAAGTTATTACACTGATAGCAAAAAAGCATTTCATGAGAGAAAAAAGAATATTTGAGAGAAAAAGTTTTCATATCAATAGCAAAAAATAATATTTGTAGCTCCATAACTAGCACATCTTCATCATACCAAAAGATGGCAGTAATTCCACCACAATCTATTTACATTTACACACAATCCATTTATGTACTTGAGATATTTACCTCTATTATTTTGCAGAATCTGAATGAGACTGCAATTTATTACACCAAAATAACAAGTTGGGAAACGTTCAATGCAATCTGCAAGACAATTATAAGTTTATTATGGCATATAACAAAACTATTCCAACAAAATCTAATTTTAGTTCATCAGTAAATGAGCAGCATTAATGCCCCCCCCCCCCCCCCCCATTTTAATAAGGCATTTTTTACTAAACATAAATATAAATGCACTGTTGATTCACCACACCACATCTTAATGTGCCTGATCTTGCTGAGCAGGGCTAGATGTGCTCTTTTAATATACCATTACAGAGATCAATGTATAGCGCACGTACATTATGAAATCAACAAAGAGATCATTTCACGCAGGGTATCATGGGAATGTAGCATCCTTAAATATGAGTTCATATCCATTTAGACAATGTCACATTAATTAATTTCATCAACGGTTACACTAGCAAGAGGAGTGTGTCGAATAACATCAGCACTGGCTAAACACCCTCTTCTTATTTTCTTCAGACAACTCCACTTTAATCATAATTGCTCCCTCAAGGGAATTTCCCATGTGAAAATAAATGAAGAAAAACCAAGGTTAATTCACTAAGGAATTATATGGCTTCTTCTGTAGCCAAGCTGATGTCTATATCATTTTCTTGTTTCCTCAAAAAAGCAACACTCAGCGGATCCTCTCTATGAGTGTGAATTCTTTATACAAAAAAAGATGAGAAGGTAATAAAAAATGAGGAAAGAAAGTTTCAAAAGGGAAATATTGCTCGGGTTTTAAGCAGTCTCGGTCCTTGCGTGCTGGGATGAGGTGAGATGTCTGCAGTACTTTTCTACAACTCAATTAGAGAGTAAAACATGGCTCCCAAAGGACAGACTGAGGGGAAACTAATTGAATGATTCATCAGTCAGTGACGGCTTGTTCACAATTAAAAACAAATTAAATGTCAATGAAGCGGAAGGATTAAAGAAAGAAACCGGCCTTATGTAGACCAAAAATGAGGGAGCACACACATTTTTTTCATTGCTCATTCAAAGACTAACATAGCCAGATCATGGTCTTGAGAGGCCCCTGAAATATGTTTTTATCTTGTGTGCCTGTTTTATCCTTGCAGTGCTCAGGTGTTCTGATGAATGTCCCGAAGGGCCCCTGACATTCCGCGGCCCATAATTCAGTCACGAACGTGAAAACAGACTGCTAAAACTGAAGTGCAAACTGAATGTAATGTTTTTGGACACTAAATTGCATGTTAATTAGCCTGGTAATACCAGACTCTGCTACTTCACTTTGCTTCGTACACAGAGTCTGGAATGGCATAATAGAGAAGTGTTTTCTCTCTCGCTAGGGGTCGCTTGTCTGAAGTTTAAAATCATTGGTTACCCGTAAGCCAATCAGATAAGTTTATTTGTGACGTATGTTATACGCCGACACAGTCAGCCAACATCATGCATCGAACTGAAATCTATGATTGAACTGTAAACCTGCTGTAAACACTTGATGATGCGAGCGAAATACACTTTTCTTGTTCTGGCTTCAGTTTGAAAAAACCCGGGAATGTTCTCCACAACAAAGCGAATTGTATCCCGTGTCTCGTTTCCCATTTCCGCGGTCGTTTCGGTTTTCGATTTCTCTAACCTACAATGTAAAACTCGGCGCTTAGCGTCTACGTCACGGCTCTCAGCCCGCCCTCTGTTCGTTGATTGGCCGGCTGTTTTCAGGCCGGAGGAAAACTGAAAGATAGGCTGCTATCTCAGACTGACTACAGGAGCGAAATGAAATTAGCAAAAGTAGGAAGTCTGACGTAGTCAGGCTGAATGTTAATTGCAATTAATAGAAAATGTATCATAGATCAAATGTATATTAAAGTAACACCAAGTAACTTTTCCTCTTCGGTCGCCCTACTGGTTGGAAACGAAGTTGTCCATTGCTGCTGTCGTAAATAATCTAGCCTACCGTCGCACGCACGCTCGCTGTTTATCCAGCACCGGCTTTAGAATGAACGATGTCCACAGACAAGGTAGAGTACATGATTTCATGAAAGGATGATGTATTGCGACATCAGAAATGAAGAAAAACAAAATAATGACTATTAGGGCTGTTTTCAACTAAGGATTTTCATAGTCGAATCTGATTCGTTAGATTTTGCCGTAGTCGACTGATAGTCGATCCTTTTTTTTCACCAGACGTCCCGTTTTTCTCAGGACAGTCCCGTATTTCAACTCTAATTTTAGTGTCCCGACTTATGAAAAAATCATGATTTGTCCCGTATTTCATCGCTAACATATACGTAATTTTACATATTATAGGTTTCGTTGAATAAGCGCAAGACAGAGAGGGAGGGAGAGAGCGAGCGAGAGACCTTGTGTGTGTGTGTGCTAGCATTAATTACACGCGCGCACAGAGAGGGAGAGCGTGAGAGACCTTGTGTGTGTGTGCTAGAGTAGGCTACTCATTAATACGCACGCGTCTCCCCAAAAATTTTACTAATATAGGGTTTATGTCTGTATTGACAAAAGAGTGGTAGAACTGTTTGTTTGTAAAGTTAACAAGCCTTACCCGTTTCAAATGAGCCATGTTGGTTGTCGTCGTGTGATGTGAAAGAAGCTGCTGGCACAACTTGCACTTAACTTTCTGTGGGTCATCTTTAACCTTCTCGAAATACTCCCATACTTTTGATGATTTTTTAGAAGCCATTGTGAGCCAATAAATCCGTAAATGCTAACAAATGTGGACGTGGTCCAGACGTTACAGGCATGTAGTGTGCTGCTGCTCATTGGTTGCATACGGCGCGCGGCGCGCCTATTTTGAAATAACGAACTTGAGCGCGCAAAAGACGCAATATGTGAACAGACCCCCTACTATTCGACTATGAGGTTCATAGTCGAATCAGACCTCTCCGAATCGAATCGTCGAATCCTCGACTATTAGAAGTCAGCCCTAATGACTATTGTAGCGCTTGACGTAAAGCAGTCGAATTTTGTAGTTCTTTTTGTGCACGGGTTCCTACCCGAACCCCGAAGTTACATAGTGCCAGTAAAAGCGATAGAGACCCCGTCAGGCTATGGCAGAAGTGCCTTTCACCCTGTTACAACTTGATGAACCACTGATAAGATTTTGGAAACATTATTTTAAGGTAAACAATGTTACATAGTGTTGCTTTAAATACAATAAGTGTTCAAAATACTCTCAAAATACTACTCAACTTTTCAGTGCGTGATAACTCTGAAAGGCACTGTATAGAATTAGCCTTTGTTTTTCATTGCACATTTCAGAGACTGCTACATACACATATAAACAACATAATCTTATTCCATTTCAACTGTATTAGGAAATATGTCAATTTTTTAGACCACAAATTAAAGATCACAAACATCAAAGTTCCATTTTACGTTCATAAAAAGACAAGAAGCTATTCAAAGTTAAAGAAGACAGCATTGTAAAAAGTGATCAGTTGACTTTACTTAAAAAAATTGAGGAAACCCGTTGCCTTAAAATTAAGCAAAAAAAAAAAGTAATGTGAACTTGAAAATTCCAAGTTACTCTGGCAAATAAAAGTTAATGAAACAAAAGAAAATGTGTTGTGACAACTTTTTATTTTATGTTAAACTAACTTAATGTAATTAAATTTCAGTTACTTAAAAAATGTCAATCTACTTAACTTAAAACATGTTTTTCTGAGTTATGTCTACTTACTTTGTAAGTAATTTTATACTTAAATATACAAAATTTTATACTTAAATTTATACAACATTGTGTATTCTGTACTTCCATAAACTGCACACAAAAAAACTCTTCTCTGAGAACAGATACAATTTAAATGGTCAATCTGTACATTTTTCAATGTCAATATATTCAGAAAAGCAAAAATATTATTTGAAATTTTATGACACCAGACGATGAATAAGGGTCTTATCTAGCGAAACCAACGGTCATTTCAAAAATAAATAAAAAGGTTTACGTTTTATTACGTTAAATCTTTTTTCGAGTCATTTAGTTCATTTTGTTCATTCAACGAACGAAATGACTCGGAAAAAGATTTGTTCATTTTGATGAACGAGTTCGAACAGGAGAGTCACGAACGCGCATCACAGAACAGAGCAAGGCGAGCATTTGTGCTAATAAAACGTAAACCTTTTTATTTATTTTTGAAATGACCGATGGTTTCGCTAGATAAGACCCTTATTCATTGTCTGGTATCGTTTAAAGCCCTTTGAAGCTGCACTGAAACTGTCATTTGGACCTTAAACCGTTTGGTTGCCGTTGAAGTCCATTACATGGAGAAAAATCCTGGAATGTTTTCATCAAAAACATTAATTTCTTTTCGACTGAAAAAAGAAAGACGTGGACATCTTGGATGACATGGGGGTGAGTAAATTATTAGTAAAAGTTTTTTTAAAAGTGAACTAATCCTTTAAAGGGATACTCCACTTTTTTTGGAAATAGGCTCATTTTACAACTCCCCCAGAGTTAAACAGTTTTAACCGTTTTTGAATCCATTCCGCCGATTTTCTGATATTTAGAAGAATATCAGTAACCAGACAGTTTCTGGTCTCATTGACTCCCATAGTATATTTTTTTTCCTACTATGGAAGTCAATGAGACCAGAAACTGTCTGCTTACTTATATTCTTCTAAATATCAGAAAATCGGCGGAATGGATTCAAAAACGGTAAAACTCAACTGTTTAACTCTGGGGGAGTTGTAAAATTAGCCTATTTCCAAAAAAGTGGAGTATCCCTTTAAGTGTGTTACATTAATGAAAGGTCACTTTAAGCACACTTAAGTGGCCTTTTATTTCATTAATATGATTTTTTTTAAACCTACTTTTACGATTTGAAGTACACTACAGGTGCACATTCACATCCCAACACAATAGATTAGGGGCCCCTGACAGTTTGAGGCCCTTTGTTCCGGCCCATAATCCAGCCCTGAATGTTAAAACAGATGCGTGATTATTTATTTACATTGCATTGGCTTTGAAAGGAGACAGCATGTCAGACCGAAATCCCAAATCACTTCCTTGTGATATGATCTGCTCTGAAGTGTGCTGTAAATTATATTCATAAAACAAATAAGGGAGTAAGTGCAGACCTGCTCGCTTTGAATGATACATTAGACATGCGGACCTCCTTCAGTCTCTCCCCAGACTAATGAAAATGTGCATTGTAACATTATTATTTCCATTGATTTCTGTCCAACCCAATGTCAGGACATTTAATCTTTTATTTATTGCTTTCTCTCGCCACCACACCCATCGCCAGGCTCATTTTTCTATTCAGCGTAAATCAATATCGGTCTTGAGAGTTTTCACTCAGTGCTTTTTTCTTGACTCATGTCCCCTTCCCCTCCTTCAACATCTGTTGCCTTCTTTTCTTTCTCCCTTTTTCACTGTCTGTGTTTGATTTCCAATTAAGCTGTCTCCAGACATGACTCCTGCATGACCTTTAGCAGGATGTAGTGCTGAGAGACACGGGCTGAAGCACAATAAACATCTCTGTTCAGAAAGGTTGTGATGGATGTTGTTTTTAAGCAGCATGCATGCAACTGCATTTCAATGTAATGCAAGGTTCAGAACACGGCTGAATGAAAGGTATTTGGCACATTTCTCAATCAGCTCTCCCTACAATGCGGACTTTCTTTGCATCAGTGATAGTTTGACGAGGTGCACAATCTTTAGTCAAAATGATCCATACACTCGAAAAACATGCTGGGTTGTTTTAACCCAACTTTGGGTCAAATATGGACAAACCCAAACGTTGGTGTTAAAAAAGTAATTAAAAAATGTAACCCAACAGCTGGGTTTGTCCATATTTGACCCAAAGTTGGGTTAAAACAACCCAGCATTAACTAAAAAAAAATCAAATACAAGAAAGGGAGCATTTTCAATATTAATATTTGCTTATGCAATTTTTTTTCTTCAAAATATGCTCCATGTTGGCTCCACTTTCAACAGGATTCAGAAAAAACAGATTGACATACAGTACATTTAAGGCATTAGCAGATGATCTTATCCAGAGCGACTTACAAAGATATATGGGAGCATTGTAATCAAGCATTGTAATTTTGACTCACAGTAGAAAATAATTTTTCGACCTTGTAAATAAAACAAAAATAATTTTTAAAAAGAATTTATTTCAAAATTTGTTCTGTGTTACGTGCCATGTAATTGTTTGCTAAATTTACAAGCAAGTTCTGAGTGAAAACGGTTTCTACACCATTTTTTTCCCAGTTCACTTAATAACATATTACTTGCAATTATATGAAAATGAATTATAGTTTAAATTTATGTTAAAGGAAGGGTAGGTAATTTTCAGAAACTCTAGCAAAAGCAAGCTTTGAAAGCATAAGATCCCTCCCTCTCTTCAGAGCCCCGTCTTCTTCAAAACACATGAACAGCAGAGTCAGCAAAGCATCACGAACGAGAGACGATATTAAATTACCTCATGTCCCAAAGCACACATTACAAAAATAATGAACGTAAACAACTTAAAGAGCACTGAACTGTACCACCTGACTGATTGATATGTGAGAATATTTGATTCATTAATCATCTGCATATTGTGTAATTAATCTGATTACATTTTTAATCGATTAAAAGTCTTAGTAACTATTGCATCTTGCATACCACAAATGTTATACTGATCCTTTAACCCCACATTACTGTCTGCAGCCTCTCAGAAACACTTGTGACATCTAGCAGCTTTGAGAGCAATCATATGAGATAGTCCTCATCAGTGACAGCCCTTCTATCTAACAACCACTCTTCACTTTTGTTCCCAGGGACACGGGGAACTAATGAATATCATCACACTCCAAACTAGAAGAATGAAGTTCAATCTATAGATAATGATGGTGACTTCTCAAGCTGCTTGTGGAGCTCTATGGCCCTGTTTACACCTGGTATTAAGATGCATTTTGGTCGATCGGCTAAATACAGGTGTAAACGAGGTCTAAACATTTTGAGTTTGTCCACTTTTGACCACTTCCCGAGGTAGTCGAAAATGCATTAGACCGGATTGTTCTCACAGAGTTAAATGCTCATGTGGTCGAATGTGTTTAAACAGCCACAAAAGACCGCCTCTGACCTAATGTGTAAAGATTAACGGAAGCACGCGAGCCAGACGGGACCAGAGTTTGGGTTGAAGATGAAAACACTCACAGCGTTCAGCGTGATCTTGCGGCTGTCAGAGCAGAAACAAAAGCTGATCTCCATATGTTTTTCCGTTGTCTCTGGTCATATTGTTGATTGCTCAAGCTTATTTTCGTCCATTAGATCTGAAAGATCTGAAAAAACCTATACATTTACCTGCCCATTGACCCTTCCCTTTGAAGAAATCAGGACAGAAGTAGTTTAAAGTGACAAAAAAAACGGATTTAAACACCGGGTGTAAACGGGAATGTACTTGTGATCCGAACGACCATAACGCCTGAAAGACTTTCTGTGACTCACGGCTTATTTCAACCTCATCATCCTCCCAGGAAAAGTGGATCAAAATCCATCATCACCCCTTTATTGTGTTTCCGATTTAAACTGTACACGCAACTCATCCTGCACTGTTTGTACTACAGACATGAACGCCTCAAATCCTACAGCTTTGTGAGGAGGAGGTGTGCTTTTCTAAGCAACTGGTGGATTTTCATCTTCCTGGTGATAAAATGGTCAAAATATCCTATAGACTTACATTGAGCCATTTCAAAGAAGCTCTTTTGAAGTGAGGCAGTCAGCAACCACAGAACAACCACTGTGACAGGGAGTTTAGCAGACACAGCATTTTACAAACACCTGACATCTTGATCTGAATCTGAGGCCATTCTCTCACCGCTTAGATTTTGTCTAATACTATAATGATCAGTCTATAATCCAACCCACTTTGAAGAGTTACTAAACTGCAGTAGAAAAGCAAACCGAGCCAAAGTAAAGCGAACCGAGCCGAGTCGTACCACGCAGTGGAAAAGCACCATAATATAGTTCATTTGAAGAAGTGAACGAAAACGAGTGATTGAATTTGCCGGAGGGCTGTATGATATTTATACATGATATTACAATGTACCCACATTGGATCAGCAGTTTGGAAAATGGACGGATGGACGATTCAGCTGCGGGGGAATTCATTAGGCAAGACCCTCACAGTGCATTATGGGTATTCTATAGTATCTGATGTACACTTGTTATTGAGGATGGATTCGGACAACACTACATATGGCTGTCTCCTCAAAATGTAATCAAGGGTAAAGGGGTAATTTCGGACACAGCACAAAACTAAACTGAGCCGGGAAACAGGAACTAAAAGAAACAGCACAGAATGTCAAATAAAAGTCAAGAAAAAATAACATAACCGTGACAGTTAATAATACAAAGTAAATAAAAATATCCTTTAAAATAAAACATTGAAATGTATTAAAAATGACTTCACTGAAAAGCAAATTTAAATTAAAAAATATATTAAATAGAATAAAAGGTCCCACTTTATATTAAGTGTCTTTACCTACTTTAACATTAGTTAATTAATTACTCATTTGTGTATCACTCACTCATACATGTTTTTACTTTATATTTATTTTAAAAAATATTGTATAATTAGACTGTTGAACATAACCCCACCCTTAAATCTAACCATACCCCCAAACCTGCCCCTAACATTACCTGTGTCCCACCTCAGTAGCAGCAAAGTATTTTACAACATGATTACAATAAGTACATTACACCTAACAATTATTCTAAACACATATAACGACACCAATTCTGAAGTAAAAATATCATAATAAAACAATATTATTGTTAATATATCATTTTGGTAAATTGTTTTCTAAATGTCTGATTTTTGATGGCTTTTCTAAAACATTGTGAGTTCCGCACTGTGGGTTGAACAGCAAGATGTCATGACAGACGTCAGAAGAATCAACATTTCCAGTTATCCTCTTCTTCCACACTCTCAGTGAAAGTCCTCGACATCCTGCTGAGGATTACACCATCACTATAGCAACCAAAGTAGATACAATAGATATTGACTGAACTGTCTGTACAAATGGTTTGATTTCATCACTTTCTAAAATTACAGTCAGTCCTAAATATTGGATTTGATAAGTTAATCAGATTTATATGCAGTGTAAACAAAACCTTAAGTGCTGTTCACCCAGGACCTGTCTTTATATACACATGCGCCAGATGGTCTTCTTTGACTATATGTCACATCTCTCCATTTTAACACCATTGCGTTTTTAAGATGCATTGTCAAAGGCTATGGCGCTTGGAGTACCCAGAAAAAGCGCTATATAAATGTAACAAATTATTACTATTATATAGAGTGGTACAGGTATGACGTCAGAACCCCGAAGTCTAATTCCCTGCTGGTTCCTTTGAGATTTTCCTAGGTTTTATAAAGGCTTTTTAAAAATTTATTTATGAGTAAAATAAAACGTGTGGTAAACATTACTATACTTTTTGTTTTGTCCTACAACGTAAATTACACACACCCATATTAAAAAAAATGCAAATTTTGAAGAAGTTATATGTTCATTTTTGCTAACACGTTTTTAATAAGTAGGCTACATAAGACAGCTTGGGGTGTTATTTCACCCAAAAAATTCTTTCATTAATTACTCACCCTCTTTCGTTCCAAACCCATAAGACTTTCATTTGGAAGACAAATGAAGATCTTTTTAATAAAATCTGCTATCTATATTGACAAATACACAACTATTTTGACGCTTCAAAAAGCTTATAAAGAGATCGAAAAACTAATCCATATGAAATGAGTGGTTTTGTCCATATTTTCTGAAGAGACACGATCGCTTTATATGATTAACAGATTGAATTCACATATAAGGGTCATTGACAAATAAAGCTTCAAAAAAGGTGTTTTTTTTATAAATCAAAACTGATGTGATGCATATTTTTGAGTCATGTACAATGTGTTTAAAACAGTTGTTAAATTATATTTTGCAATGTGTTTAGTCATTTTTTGACTGTTGTTATGTCAGGTTACAACCAAATTGTATGTATATACTGTTGTACCACCTGAAAGTGTACCAACCCATATATAGTATCAGTACTTGAAATTAGCAGTTGTTACCAGTATTTAAGAGATCTACAAACCTTTTCACTTTGCCACAAGGATCAATTGGCCTCTTCTGGATGATGCATTATCATTTACTATTATTACCTTGTCAATTCATAATAAAAGAGCCTTGTTTGACATTTGAAAATATATAAATTGCTGGACGAAAATGTTTCAATTATCTCTTTAAAACTAATATATATATATATATATATATATATATATATATATATATATATATATATATATATAATGTGTTTATATGAAAGGTTTCAAACCTAAAATGATGCTATAGTATTTAGATTATTTTTTATTTTTCATTAAGACACCATTTTAAATAGTGTTATGATGATGCAAGGAGATGAACCCAAATGTACCCAGATGAACCCAGACAGTGTACAATGAACACGAGGATTATTGGAACAAAAACAGGAAAACAAAACCCACAAGGGGCAAAACAGAGATGGAACAAGGGATCTTAGGCTGACAAGACTAAACTATGACTGAACAAGTAACAAACAATACTTCTAATAACTACTCACAATGACAAGAATTTCCACAAGGTACTCACAAGTAAGATTAGCAATGAACCGACACAAGACAGCAAACACAAGGGGATTAAGTAGGGAGACTAATGATAACATAACAGGTGACACAGGTAAAGCAATAATGACAAAACGAGGATAACAAGGGGGCAAGCACATGGCCCAAACACAAGGCCATGTGCTTGCACACAAAACACGGGTCTGTCATGAACCTGCCTCAAGACTAAAGAAAATCAAGGACAAAGGGCAGAATCATGACAAATAGATTTCTTCAAAATTCTGTTCAATTGTTCGGACAGTTGGACCACCTGACATTTTGGGGGGTTTAAGATAACAAAACAAAGTAAAATGTATTATTTAAATGCACTAAAAATGAATTCAAACTAAATAGGTTAATAGAATATAGTGATATGAATATCAAACTATTTTAAAAGGAAATAATGCACTTGGACACAAAAATGTGCACATCATGTCATTGACCCATAAACATTGATCAGCAAACATTAAAGGTGCTCTAAGTGATGTTGACCGTTTTTTAGGACAATTTTTTTTTTTGTCACATACAGCAAACATCTCCTCACTATCCGCTAGCTGCCTGTCCTCTGAACACACTGTAAAGAGACGCGGTCTCTGCAGACACCCAAGGCTCCAAAAACGGCAACAAAAACAAACTGGGCTAACCCGCACCACGAAACATAACAAACTGTTCCAGCCAATAACCGACAAGAAGCATTTGGGGGTGGGGTTTGGGGAGTTAGTGAGCGGATGAGGAGGAGGGAGGGTTTAACAATTCTTTAAACGTCAACTAGACGTGACGTCACCCGACATCGCTTAGAGCACTTTTAACAGAAGCTCAACCAAACTTGACACGCGAGAGCAAACCTCATTGGTTCTTACAGAAGTATACTCAACATACATTATACGTTAAACCTACAGTATTAATAATAACAACAACTCTGCATCAGTGTTAGGTACTATATTTACTGTTCCTTGCTATCATACTTCATCTAAGCTTTGTTTTACAGATGCTGATTACAAGCACAGTTGCCCCAGCAGGAGGGTTCTAATCTTGTAAATAAAATATTTAAATCGCTAAAGTATTTAATGATCTGTTTATGGTGCTGCACAGTTTGTCCTTAGTTCACACATGTCATTTTTGCATCCCCCCTGCAGAAGCAGCAGTCCTCCAGGTCAGGGGCGGGAATCATTTCACAGAAAGCACTCATGGGCAATCGCCAGGCCCACTCAACGGTGACGGCTGATTTACCTGCTAAACTTACTGCACCATGATGGAAAGCAAAGGTGGCGCTGGATGGAGAAAAACAATAAAATGGAGAGAGATAAATGAGAATGTGCAGAGGCGAGAAAGACTGTAGAGTGGCGTGTTAATGACTGGAGATGAAAATAAGATTAGCAGGCGCGTGGCCTATCTGTGTGTGTGTGTGTGTGTGTGAGAGAGAGAGAGAGAGAGGAGAGAGAAGAGAGAGAGAGAGAGAGAGAGAGAGAGAGAGAGAGAGAGAGAGAGAGAGAGAGAAACGTGGGTGAAATTGAGCAGGTCGGGCGGCCGCTAAAGAGAGGCAAAATAGTGAGAATGTGGAAAGAAGATTGTGTGATAGCGACGACACATGATACGCAGATAGGCTGAGATTACTGAAAAGGCAATGTAGAAAAACAGAAGCAGGTAATGAGAAAAGGACAGATAAGAATGGGTATCGCTGAGAGAGAGAATACTCTTGTTAAGCCGTTCCTGGATGAGACGGCTTCGTGCAGAGAAGCACCACCGAGAGCACAAAAACACTTGATTATTGCTCAAATTGTGAGTGGTGCTGTGTCAGCTTAGAGAAGAAAGAGAAGAAAAGCCAGCTCTCTTGATACAGGGCAGAGAATGGGCAGCTCTAGAATTGGACGCTGAGAAAAAGCACTTGATTGGCACATAGAGAGATTGCCTTTTTTTGTAGGCCTACTAGTCTCCGTGCATTTGTTCTCGCCTCCTTTAGCCTTTTGAATGTTGCCTGCGGTCCTTGATGTAAATATATTCATCTGATGTCTCCTCCTGATTTTTTCACGAAACATTATTTTTTCATTATGGTAATATGACAAAAGGCTGCCACAAACTCTGTTGCATGCTGAGCTGGGTCAGTTTCTGTTAATACCACAAGAGAGCACTCAATTCCTGCGGAATAAACACACCAGACCTTATATTCAGAGAACCGACGAGGATTGAAACAGCAAAACAGATACACAACATGCATCACATTTTTTATAAACTAAACCTAGAAACTATTTTGGATATTGAAACATTTCATACAACAAGAAATATTTAAAGGTCAAACAAACACATGTGTGATATTAAGAATGTAAACTCATTTGTGCACACGGTTACATTTTCTTGCCTTCACTGAAGCACAAGATTCCCTTTTTAGATCATTAATTTATGAAATATGCCTGTAATAGCATTGTATCTCAAAGATGTTTGCTGTTCAATTATGTCCAAGTTGAATAATATCAATGTTGTTTTAAAGGCTACTGGTTTTATTTTTTATTGCTCCTAATTTGTTGTAGCTACTAGGAAGACCTGGATTTCATTTCAAGTCAAGTCAAGTCTCTCTCTCTCTCTCTCTCTCTCTCTCTCTCTCTCTCTCTCTCTCTTCTCTCTCTCTCTCTCTCTCTCTCTCTCTCTCTCTCTCTCTCTCTCTCTCTCTCGCGCGCGCGCGCACGCACACGCACGCACACACACACACACACACACACACACACACACACACACACACACACACACACACACACACACACACACACACACACACACACACACACACACACACACACACACACACACACACACACACACACACACACACACACACACACACACACACACACATGCCAACCATGGCCACTAACATTAAGTATGAAATATAATGCTTATAAAATAATCATCAGTTAAATAATACAATAAAAAAATACAGAGAAGACAACAACAACAAACTCTTATGGAGGAAATACATTTTATGTATATAAATGTATACATGCAGAAAAAATACCAGAATTTCATTTTTTTTTTTGTAAGACAGAATTAGGAATTTTTACTTTGTGGTTCAGGGGCTCTATCAGATCATAAGAAAATGCATTATATTAGAAAAATGCAAATTTGAAGTAGGGCGATATCACAGGAACATTCAAGCCAATGTAATCTGAAAAATACATTGAAAGGAGTGCAATATAACACTGAGAGCTGCTATCACATCATTACTTCAGTCGTTATTGTCTTTTTTCCCTAGTTCGGTACATACCGACACGCCTCTTCACCCCTATATTCCGCACCCCGCCGTCCCATTACTGTCATGTGACACTCAGTAACTCTTGTCCCATCCCTAGGATTTGACAGCAATCTTGTCAGAGTGCACTCAGCAGCAGAGTGAAAGCCCTTCTGTATCTCGCAACCTCATTCACTCGGGGACCATTCCTGGGGATGTTCACTCAGCCCGTGGACAGTGTAATCAGGACAGATTTTACATGCTGTGATGGAGGGCCCGAAAATACGCAAAACAACTGCTGTGTGGCTGAAAGGAGACGTAGCTTGGGTATGCACAAAAAGATTTAGTGAGCAGCTTAGCCTAGGGTGACCATATTTTAGTTTTCAGAAAACAGGACGGGGGGCGTGGTTGATGGGCGGGGCGTGATTTTGGGGGAGGCGTGGTTAAGGGGTGGGGGCGTGGTTTGGGGGAGAATGCATCAAAAAATACTTGACAAATGCATTCACAACCTTGCAACTATGTTATTGTACTTTAATACATAAAGTAATACATCCTTTCCATTCAATGTTTGGCCCGCAACAATAGAATACTATTTTAAAAAAAGTTTAGCTTTTAACACCTTTTACATGACACTATTTATTTTCATGGCCATAGCATAGGTTAAAAATCTACTACTAAAATAAAATAAAAAATCTACTACATTATTTCAGTAAAAAAAACCAATTTGAATTCTCCTGATGTTCTCTTAGCCCAGGGGTGGGGAACGTTGGTCCTGGAGAGCCATAGCCCTGCAGAGTTTAGTTCCAACCCTAATCAAACACACCTGAACCAGCTAATCAATGTCTTTAGGATCATTAAGGCTACAATCAGGTGAGTTTTTTTTCAGGGTTGGAGCTAAACTCTGCAGGGCTGTGGCTCTCCAGGACCGACGTTCCCTACCCCTGTCTTAGCCTATACGTTCTTTATGTAGGCTTCTAGATCGCTAGCACCTTAACACTGACACGTGCCAACTTTGCAGTTCATGCATTCTGCTTTTCACGGATCCTGACCGAAACGAAAACGCAGGAATTTTCTCTGTAAATCGTCTGTGAATTAACATTTGGGCTTTTTTTTCTTTTTTTTTTACGCTGTTAGCTACTTACATCTTAGCTCGCACTTGACCGTAAAGTAAACTGAAGCGTCTGAACTTGAAGCGTCACGCTGCTATAATTCTGTGAACGTGTAAAGTCCGCCTACTTTGATTTGATTGGTCATTTCAAATATTCTGAGATTGACAAGCAGTGACAGACCAATGAGGCTGCGATGAACAAAAACAGAAGAAAATAGAGTAGGAGCTGCGTTCATTATACCAGAAGTGAATGTTATGATAAATAAGAGAGTAAATGATAAAATGTCAGTGTATACAGGAGAAATGCTGGCCATTCTCTTAGCTCTTGAGTGGGTTGAAAATAGTAGGTCAAGGGAAGTGTTAATAGGGTCAGATTCTAGTAGCGCGTTAACCAGTATTAAGAACATGAAATCAGAAGCAAGACAGGATATTTTGTTGGAAATAGCCCAAGCTGTGTATAGAATTAATAGAGTTGGAGTAGTAGTTAAATTCATCTGGATTCCAGCCCATATAGGAGTAGAAGGAAATGAATTAGCAGATAAATATGCCAAAAATGCAACCAAAAAAACAGAGATAGATATGGTAATAAGTTATAGTAAGGCGGAAGTAAAAAGCATAATCAAAGAAGGAATGAGAAAGAAGTGGCAAGAGGAGTGGAATAAAGAAACAAAAGCAAGAATGTATTATAGTATTCAGAAGAGGGTAGGAGGTATGAGAGAAAATAATAGGAATAAAAGGGAAGAGGACATTATTTCAAGAATGAGATTCGGGCATACTGGTTTGAATAGTACGCTTAAATTAATAGGGAAACATGAAACTGGGATGTGTGAGGTCTGTAATATTAACGAAACAGTAGAACATGTTATTATAAATTGTCATAAGTATAAGGAGGAAAGGATGAGGCTGAAAAACTGGTTTAGAAAGGAAAAAATTAGATTTGAAATGAAGGAACTGTTACAAATGAATTCAGGACATGTAGGGTATAGAGCGATATTTGTGTTTTTGAGTAAAACAGGGCTTAGTAGAAGGATATGAGTTTAGTAAGCTTAGAAAACTGTATTTAATAATAATGATAATGTATAAAGGTTAATAATGTTATTAGATATTTATGGAGTTATTTATTGGTTTTATTATGGATGTATGTAGTTATTTATATATTTATTTTAAGGGAAGTGAGGAAAGGCTATTGTGATCCACACTCCATATCAGAAGGTGGCGGTAATGCACACTTAAAAGTTGTTTGCCAACCGCCATTAAAAGACATAAGAAGAAGAAGAAGAAGAGGCTGCGATGAACACACACACACACACACACACACACACACACACACACACACAGGCCTCTGTATTCTCATGATTCTGAGTCTGACGTGCTCTGTGCTTGACGCTGCGGATTGAGGAACGCGCTGATTATAACAAGAGGGGGTGAAGCCAAAGTCATGTTTTGTGTGCAAAGGCAAGCGTGTATTTAAAGTACACGCTTAATGGCCCAATGAAATATAATGAAAACCAGGACATTTTCATCACTTTTTAAAAAACAGACAGGACGGCCAGGACAGGACGTGAAAACAGGACATGTCCTGGGAAAACAGGACGTTTGGTCACCCTAGCTTAGCCAGCACACCTGAAGAATCATGCAACACTTGGAAAATGGCTCGCTTTGAGTTACATTTGCGTATTAGCATTCATTGTACAATTGCTGGCCATAACACACTGTCAATTTTTTTTTTGAGTAAATGTCAGTTATGGTTTGCAGAACTTAAAACTATGTTGGTAATATAAGGGTTTATAACCTAAATATACAAAAAAACCTGTATTATTCATTAAAGCTACACTGTGTGATTTTTACCCCCATCTAGCTGTGAAAAGGTATATGACCATCCAGTGAATATTATTTTCTGTTCCTTTCAATTCCGATTTCGGTTTAACTCCTACGGTGGCCAATGTAGTCCAAGATTAACATGGCTTCAAGTTCGACCTCGTCCATGAGTGTTCCTTCAAGTGTTACGTGAAAGGCGAAGCTGTATGTCCCTCTTTGGCTAATGTACTTTCAAGATGGAGGGGCAACATGGCGACCGACATTAGAACCCCTTACCCGTATGTATTTTCAATGGCATATTATACACTCACGAGAATACTTTATTACTTGAACGAAGTAAATATACATTAATGAGCACATATATTTTTGAAAGTACTAAGTGTTTTTAGCTAAGAATAAACTAAAAAAGTTACACAGTGTAGCTTTAACTGACAAGTTAATAATACAAACCAGGTGACATGAAACAAATGCTTATACAATACTATACAGTAATGTCAATGTTTCATGCAAAGAAAAGGAATTAATTTAAACTATAGTCTCACATAGCAATATCTAGAGGCTTTGTTCGAAACCACATACTCACTGAGTGGTAATGGTACATGAAGTATGAATGCGATCCGGACATCATCCGCCATGTTGACGTTATCACAAGCGCAACAACTTAAAAGATATAAGCGACAGCTTTAATGAATCAATCTAAAAATATCTTGATATTGATGAAACTTGCCCTTTTTGTTGTCTTGTTGAAGAAACAAGTGCCCATTTATGTTGTGATTGTAGTATAACCAATGCATTTTGGGTTGATTTAAAGGGATAGTTCATAAATGAAAATTAGCCCATGATTTACTCAACCTGAAGCCATCCTGTGTATATGACATTCTTCTTTCAGATGAATACAATCAGAGTTATATAAAAAATGTCCTTGCTCTTCCAAGCCCTATAATGGGAGTCAAAGGGTATTTTTTTTGGAAGTCCATCAAGCGCATCCACCCATGATTAAATCGAAACCTTATCGACTAAAATAACTAACTTCCGGCAGACGGCCGTACGCAGGTAAACTAACGACAAAAGAGTAACCCTTGACGATGTATATGACGTAGAATGTAGGAGTAGCGTAAGCTTTTGATTACGCTTTAAACAAACATGGCTGGGCATCCGCTTTCATCATTACGTTGTGCGTAGTTCAAGGGTTAATCTTTTGCCGTAAGTCGACTTGATAGTTATTTTAGTCTATAAAGTTTGAAATATAGATATTTTTCTTACACGACGTATCGCTTCACTTTAGAAGACCTTTATTAACCCCCCTGCGCCGTTTCCAGCACTTTTATCATGGATGGCTGCTCTTTGATGGACTTCCAAAAAAATATACCCATTGACTCCCATTATAAGGCTTGGAAGAGCCAGGACATTTTTAATATAACTCTGATTGTATTAGTCTGAAAGAATAAAGTCATATACACTTAGGATGGCTTCAGGGTGAGTAAATCATGGGCTAATTTTCATTTTTGAGTGAACTATCCCTTTAAGTTCTTATATTTTTAACCCTTCTAATGTGACACAGATTTATCCTTAAAGACATTCTGTTTTATTACGAAAACCAAAATTGTTATCTCTTGAATATGTTGTCAATTTCTTTATTTTATTTGCAAAAATTTCAACCCGATCTCACGACCAATTCGTACGAATTTGTACGAGTGGCTAATTCGTAACAATTCATACGACCTGACTCGTACGAATTTGTACGAATTTGTAGGATTTTTGCTAAATCGTACATATTTTACGAATTCCAAATTCGTATGAATTCATACGAATGACCTACCCCTGACCCCGCCCCTAAACCTACCCATCACGTGGGTTTAGACAAATCGTATGAATCCGTACGAGTGAGGTCGTATGAATTCGTACGAATTAGCCACCTTTTAATCACTCGTACAAATTCGTACGAATTGGTCGTGAGATAGCGTTGAAAATTTCCATCCACAAGCAAGTGCCTTAAAGCTCCTTTATGGATTCCTCTTTTTCTTGTTGTAGTATCTAACACTTTTGTTTAATCCCTCAGGCTTATAAATAACAGAAAATCATTTTTTAATGCATTATGATGAATTATTCAAAGATATTTAACCTTGACATTGTGCTTTTTTCAATCTCAAACATGATGTACTTAAAACTGATATATATTTATGTTTTCTGATTGTTTTTTCATTATGATTGTTCATTGTTAAAGATACAACCATGGTATATTTCCCTGATCTTCTATGTAATTATATGTTCTGCAATAAAAAAAGAGCTATGAGCGACAGATGCACTAACACCTCAGAACATCAATAACTCGATAACCTAGAACGGTTTTCCTTAGCGTTTGCAATGTTTGTAATGTCTGCACAAAGGAGACCTTTTTTGATTATGCTTTTAAAGCTTCTGAAAGTCGGGCTCCATTATCCTATCCTATTGTTTATCCTAAAAAAGGCATATCTAGAATCATTACACCTTCAACAGTTCAACAAATATGATTTTTACACAAGGAACCGTGTTTACTCAAATTTGAAAACATCTCCGCGATATTGATAATAACGTATCCTTTTCCGGGGCCTCCTGGGAAGGCTGGGATAGAAAAGTATCCAACGATAAGTGCTTCAGAATCTGGGTGAAAGCAGTAGGCCATCTGGGGATTTATCGCCTACTGTTTTATGAAAACTGAGGTTTCAGACATACTACTCTTTTCACTTACTGTTTTCTCCAACTATATAAGTAGGCGGATGCAACATTAGTATAAGCACATCCTTAATGGCCACTCGCTAATAACAAGGGTTTATGAATTCTATTAAAATTGTAATCAAAATGATTCAACCCCATTGCAAATCATGTTTATTAGCAAAATTTACAGACAGTCAGCTGTTTGCAATGAACAAATCAAATCAAAAGTAATTGAAATAGCTCAATACAACAAAAGTTTCAAGTGTTTGCAACTGAAAATGCAATCAAGGGCTTCATTAGTTGCATCAAGTGTGCTTGAGCTAGAACACATTAAATATCTAAACTGACTAGGTTTGTTGAGTGTCTCATTTGACTGCATTTTAAAAATATGGCTAAGAATGGTCTAAAAAGTTTAGAGAATATATCATCGCCCTTCACAAACAAGGGACAGGATACAAAAGAGGCACTAAATATTCCTAGAAACACTGTTGGAAGGTTAGTTCGCAAGTTTAAAGTTAAAGTGGTTACACTACCTGGACGGCTGCAACCAGATTTCTGAGAAGGCAGGTTCAGAAAAACCCTCGAGTGATTGCAAAAGACCTGCAGCAAGACAACAAGCACTGGCAACAGGCACTGAGGTTTCAGCTTTCACAGTAAAGGTCCTTGCACACCGAGTCAGAAATTTTCATCTGAAATTTGGACGTACACCACTACTGACCCAAAAGTCGGCTCCAATTTGCTTAAAATCCAATAAATAAGCTATAGAAGTTGGGATTCTGTTCTGTGAAACAAAACTGGAACTTTTTGGCCCAGCAATGGACCATCTATGGATCAGCTGTATGTCTGGAGGGAGAAGAATGAAGCATTTGCTTCATGGGAGCTTTGGGAATGGCTTTTCACTGTAAATTATGACATTACTTAATATTTTAATTTTATTTGAATTACTTAGTATTCTTAATTCCATAAACTGTTAATTGAACAGTTATTAATTTATTAAAACTAAATCCATAAAATGATCCCATGATGGGGTACCTGACAGACTCTTTAGGGTTCTATATAGAACCTTTTCTTCTAAGAGTGACAGCATTATTACTGTATTTTAAGTATTTTTTTAAAAAATTTTTTACAGTGCACGTAACCTCTCTGTATAAATGCTGTATAAGGAACTCTTCTGATCTGAGATTGGCTCGTGAGATTGTGAGCACCAGACATAAACAGATTGAATGACGGGGGTGAGCTGCCATTATGTGTGATGTGAAGTCAGCCACAGCCCATCAGCTTCAATGCCACACGAGCAGATAAGTCAGTCCCTGAGGGCACACATTATGCATCTATCAAATCCAGCATGAACATAGGGGAGTGCTCCACATTGAAAGTCAATGCCATCAGCTCTCAAATGAAGCATGGTGTTGAAGTTTTTTTTTTTTGTTGCACATTATTCTATTAAACAGGCACAGTCTTTGGGAAGACTAACCGCCACGGTGAATATCCGACTGTAAGGGCATTTTCTGCCACACTTAGAGTGTAATACTCCCCACGTTTCCTCACAGCTGGATACAACATTCTTTTGGTGGAAAAAAGGCGACCCAAACAACAAAAATCACACCTCTCAGTGCCAGGCTTTTTATTTCTTTCTGAAAATCACAGTGATACGACCCCCAAGAGAGAAACCATTTCCTGTACTTGGCAAAAAAAAAAAAAAATTGTATGTTAAGATTCATTCACCCAATAAATTGGTTTCCGACGTGGAATCGTTTGATTATGTGCTGGACGTGACTTGTGTGTGTGCTTTTTACATTTGTGCCAAGAGTTTTTCTATATGACAGTACCGAGTGAATGTTGTCCCGAGTGATTGTGTTTTAATCCCTGTTGTTCTGCCCCTCAGAACCACTGAATCCCATCTGATGCGTAATCTTGTTCTGCTGTTAATCCTAATCTCTACGGTATCAAAAAACCAAACAAACACACAGTAGTGTTGTGCTTTCTTCATTTGTCAGTTGTTGTATAAAATGAGATGAAGAGCAGATCTTGGCTGCCTGTACTCTGACACATCTTTTATCGGGAACCTGCTGCGCTGTCTTGCATACTGCGCACATCTCACTTAATACCTTGTTCAGCAGGCTTGGAGACCAATTATACAATCCAACTTATCTTCTAAAGGCTTTTGAGAACATTATTATTTATTATTCTCTGTTGTGTTTGATACAGAGAAAATTGGGATTAACTTTGGATTTATTAAAGATTACATTTTCAGTGCTGTGAGCAAGCATTGCTATTTTTATGGTCTTTTGTGCTTCAGTAACAAAACACTGATTATATATTCAATACTATTCATTGTTGTTATTAGTGGAAACATTTTTTTTATCAACTGGAAATTAAAATAACTATTAGACGACAATTTTAAACGTGGTCCCATTTCATCCCAAGAAGTCATATATTGACGTCTTGGGACGTCTTTTGACCATACGTCAATATCCGCCTTTTTAGGGTACCCTTAAACGTCGGTTATATGACGATCCTGGGACGTCATACAACTGACGCTTTACCTTTAACGTCAGTTAGGTGACGGGGTAGGTTTAGGGGTAGGTTTAGGTCTGGGGTAGAGTTAGGATCCGATAACGTCATCTAACCGACGTTTAAGGGTACCCGAAAAAGGCGGATATTGACGTATGGTCAAAAGACGTCCCAAGACGTCAATATATGACTTCTTGGGATGAGACTGTGTTACAGCTTAGAAAAAAGGGTTCATTGGGGTTCTATATAGAACCATAGAGTTCTTTACTCAACTCCAAAGAACCTTTTATGCTAAAAAGGTTCTATAATGACAAGAAAGAACCCTTTTGGCACAAAGGTTCTTTAGGCTATTATTCATATCACATTATTCTGCAACATTTTGTAGTTGTAATTAAATTATTGTTTGTTAAACTGTTGTAACTTAATATCACATTTTAATTATGCTGATTTTTGGAGGAGAAAAACTGAAATGGCACTCTTCATGTGATATTCATTAACTACATAAAATGATATAAATATATACATTTTCTAACCCCCATATCTTAAATTTTGTGATCATTCACATGCATCCATAAATGCATTTGAATACACTGAATAATGCAGTGATAGAATGCACTCAAAATGCACACTCGCACTAGCTAGACTTCATCATGCAACTTTACATTAGCCTAGATGCGTGTACTGTGTAGGCACGATTTGTTTAGTTTTTGAAATATGCTTGATAATGTTAAAGCGCACATCGTTAAAACAAAAAATACAATATTATTGCAGACGATTTAGCTATCGCACACCCCTATATTGACCTTATCGTCATCATCATTATCATTATAACACGAAATTACTCAGTACAAAAACAAACATAAGGGCTCATTCTAAGCCATTATAGCTGAATATGCTTTAGTCTTGTCTTAGCCTTGTTTGCTTGTTTAAAAAATTAGCATTATGGATTTAAATTTTGTATCTGTTGAACAGCAAACATAATCAAAAAGAAGTAATAAACTCATTATTTTCATTAATTTTACAAAGTAAACAATGTGTTTGCATTTGCGCGAGCATATTCACGCAGCGCTGTCTCACGACTCGAGTGCAGTGCACGTTTTTGAATTCCAACGGTCGAGAAGAGACTGATCCCCGTCTACTGATTTAAATTGATTTTTGTGGTAAGTCGATTTTTTTGAAGTAATTTACTTGTTATAAGCTTTAATTAAACCCATTGGTAATGAAGTTGTCAATGTTTCTACAGCGGATTTACACTAAAACACGAAAGAGCCTGAACCGCGACAGTGTCACAAGTTGCCTTACATCGGTAAGTTTTGTTGTGCTTGTTGCAAACTGTTACATTTTCTGTTTTCTGATCCTAAGCTTAGTTTTTAACTGCAGATAGTGCTCTAAGCTAGCCTAGAAATCTAGACTCACCCTAGCGGCAGCAAAAATTATTATGCAGCAAAGTGTGGTCTAGCAACTCTCCGTTGGCATTCGAGCTGGAAAAACCAAACTCTGGTCAGGCCAATCAGATTGTGTATAGAGTTGATGGGCTGGCTTAACATAATGACGGCAGCATTGTGACGGTTCCCATAGGGGATTCCCCTCTGCTCGAAAACAAAGAAGATGCTGCTGGTGAACAGCGGTCTTTCGAATCGGCTTTGGCCGCGACATTTAAGTCATTCCTAAAAAAGGAAGATGTGTTCGGAGTTTTGACTCCGTATTAATTAATTCACGTGGTATGGTATTTATGGTAAATACCAAAAGCCGACGTGGAAAATGCACATGATATGAACACCCTGAACACCATGGGGGCATGTGGTATTTTCCACTGGGCAACTCGTAGAATATTTTGATGCACGAGTTGCCGAGATGAGATAACCTTTGACCTTTTCAAAATGACGGAGAGCAACGCGAGAGTCGTGAATGGTAAAAATACGTACTATTCATGATCTAAAAAATATACAGCATATTATTTACCGTTTGAGTTTTGATAAATCCTCTTCTTGCTGTAGCAGATGACTTAAGCAACCTAAAATAGTTTTAGCAAAATAACAGGTCTGGATCTCCATCTTTTTACCACATTACGACAGCAAAAGCACTTGAACGCAACACACTGGTAAATACCAGTTCACAAGTGGAAAATATCATATTTTCCACTGCATGTGAACGCACCATTAGTGGTTCAGGAAGCCTGATTTTGCCATCACTAATTGGTGCAACCTAAACGGAAACATACTTGGCCAGCGCAGTCTCATCCCAGGAAGTCATATAACTGACGTCTTGGGACGTCTTTTGACCATACGTCAATATCCGCCTTTTTAGGGTACCCTTAAACGTCGGTTAGATGACGTTATCGGATCCTAACTCTACCCCAGACCTACTCCTAAACCTACCCTGTCACCTAACTGACGTTAAAGGTAAAGCGTCAGTTGTATGACGTCCCAGGATCGTAATCTAACCGACGTTTAAGGGTACCCTAAAAAGGCGGATATTGACGTATGGTCAAAAGACGTCCCAACACGTCAGTTATATGACTTCTTGGGATGAGACTGTGTTAACTTGGCTAGCCACCTAAACCGGCTTCATGGTATAGGCCCCAGGAACAAGGCAAACATGAGGGCTTAAATACAGGCTAAATGGCAAGGCAAAGGCCAACACAATCAAGACAATCAACCAATGACAACACAGAACACATGGCAGGATCACATGAGGGCCAGGGAATCACATGACTGACATGAAACATGGACCAAAACAAGATGTGACAGTTATTAAAATCAAAGGTTGTATTGGTTAACATTAGCTAATGCACTGTGAACTAACATGAACAAACAATGACCAGCTGTATTTTTATTAACTAACATTAACAAAGATTAATAAATATTGTAACAAATGTATTGCTCATAATGTTAGTAAATACATTAACTAATGAACATTATTGTAAAGTGTTACCAAATATTGCATTTTTTCACTTCAGCTGTGGTAAAGTATGCAAACACCACGTGAAACGGTCACTACGGGAATCCAGAAAGTGTCCGACTCACGTCTCCGTTTTGCAGCTCTCCCCGTCGTGAATCGCGGTTACATCCAGCCCGCCGCACAGCCGCATGTACGAAACACATCTAGTTTCATTTCACATGTAAAAAGTATACAACATGGCATGAGATTCATACATGGCACATGGCTCTGTATTTAAGGATATTTAGGAGTCTGGAGTCTTCATCTCACATGCGCATTATTCAAAAACTTTTTTTCACTGTATTTATACATAAAAACTTTTTAATGAGGATAAAATGACTGACGGCACCTTTAAAATATTCCTTTGTTAAAACCAAAGCTGCGCCTTTGAATTTGAATGGTTTGCACCTTGTTCCCAGCTGTTCTTTAAATGTTAATAACCCTCAGTTCACGATAAATAACTTCTGGCTATGACTATTTCAGTTGTAAAACAAAAACAAATCTTTTTTCCTCCTCCTGTGAGAGCCAGTGCCCTCTATAGTCACAGAAAGCATGTGTAATAAAAGAGCCATGTCCTCACTCATTCTCTCTCATTTCACAGTGCTGTTGTGTTTAATGTGAGGGTCTGGAACATCAAATAGCACTCCACCCCTCCTCTGCTCTTTCTGTAAGGGCTCCAGGGTTCATTAGGTGGCAAATCGTCCTTTCAATAATCAGCCAGTGTAGCTCACTCTCCCATTTTGATAACCTTCATCTCATTAAATTCATGGTATGCTTATTTGAGTTCTATACAGAAAAAAAGATGTAAGTGAAAGAAATAGTGAGTAGTAATTAAAGAGCTGACAGGGATCCTGCTTGGATGAGTGGGTCCACTAGCACTCCTGCCACTTTTGAAGCCTCCCACTTCGCCATCCAAATCAAACTGTCTCAGACCCCTTTCTGCTCCAACCGCTAGAGACACTCAAACAACAGGACTTTCATTTTTTTTGCCTTGTGCTGTTGTTTAGTACAGAGACAGTAGAAAAAAGATTGGATTTTTGGAGGAATGAAATCTGCACATGACACAGACCAGATTCAATTTCCCACTTGAACACCGCTCCAACATGTGATGATCTACCAAATTTTCTTAACAGTCCATATCACATGTATAGCAATATTTATCAACCTCACATTATTAAATAAGAGCATATTTCTGTCTTTACTGTGATTATATAGAGTGCTGCAGGGATGATGTATTTTTGCATTCAGCATGTATTTTGGTTCCATCGTCCTGAAGTCAATGGTTTTTTTAATTGGTTTTTGGTTAAATGCAATGGAAAAACCCTTTTGGCATTTTGTCGAGGAAATCAGGGTAATGCTAGTCTCAGCTTCAGACGTCACAACCACGGACAGTTGCCTGAACGTCTGATGCATAAGGCACACAAAATGGGAAACACTTCAGGAGTTTGAAGTCATCATCCGATTGGTTGAATTCTACAGGATGACGTTAAAGTCACATTCTTTAATTGCACACCTGGAAACAAAGCCATTGTGACGTCTTTAAAGAACTTTTAGATGATTTGAAATTCTCAGAACAAAGTTTACACACGTTTCCAACTGGTCTTTTTGGAGACTGATGTGTCATTGTTGCAGTAAATTTTCACAAGGTTCTTGAATAAATGCACGCTGGTCTATTATTGTAGGGACATCAACTTTACATTTTCACACCCCTAAACATGACGTTGAACAAAACGAACCGTAATTGGTTGCTTTACATATCAGTCAAATGGCCTTTTGTGTGGTCCACGTTCAATGAACGCTGCTTATCTGTAGTCTGAAGGTACGCGAGACGAGGGTGATGCTAACTTTCGGGTAGGCCTACAAAAATACGTCATCACTGCAGCACTCTATTCAGAACTATTGAAATTCAATTCAGTTGGAAATCATGAAAGCTCTCATTCTATCTGAATGTGTGAAAGTACAAATATTTAATATTCACATGAAGTCCACTCCAAACGACCATTTCCAACTAAACAAATTTAAATGTTTTATGCATTTTGGCCATTCATTTACACGACAACAGCGTTTTGGGGGCCTGCAAATGTAAACTTTAGAAAACGGGATTCAAAGTTTTAAAAAAAACTATACCGTCTCTGTGTAAACTACAAAAACTCAAATTTGTGAAAATGACGGAGTCATGCGCATGTGTATTAAGTGTTCAGTCTATACACCTGTTCTCTTACGAGAGTATCTCTCGTACTGCGTAATATCTTACGCTATGGGGAAAACTCTTTTCCACGAGATATTGAAGCCAAAAATTATCCTTAATTTTTTACTAATGTAAAACGCTTTGCAGCAGCAAGCAGACCTAGGCGAGACAGCTCGCGCGCCTATTGGCTGCTCTGCGGCAATAGCAGCAGCCTATCGAGAGAGGCTCTGCGTGACGTCACGACGAATGGGGGCCCTTCGCGCCCATATCGTCACGTCCCGCCAGAAAGGGCGTGGTCTCGCCCTATATCTAGGCTCGATAGCTGCTCTTACGTCGGTTTTCATCTCTTCAGCGAAGCCTCACGCATCGCTGGATCCAGAGTGAGAAGCCGCGCCGTCGACCTGTAGCCTTCAGCGGGACGTGCCATTGAGTCTGGAGTCGCTGGCCTCGCCGCCTTCAGCCGCCATACCTGCTGTGCTTTCCGGCGTTATATCCTTTCCTCTGCATAGAGTGTGTGTGTGTGTTGCATATCTGCTTTTTTCCCACCCCCTCTAAAAGAGCGGCGTCTTTTTAAAGATGCCTTCCTGCGGTTCTTGCCGAGCCCCACTCAGCGACGAGGACCGACATGTCATCTGCGTGTCCTGCCTGGGTGAGGATCACGCGGCCATCGCGCTCGCTGACGGCGGATGCCATCACTGCGAACGTTTGCCTATGGTGACTCTGCGGACTCGCCTGGCTTCGTTCTCCGAGCCCGTATCCCAGCCTGCCGTGACGCCGCGTCGCAAGAAGCGCCGCGCCCAGCGCGCTCCCGAGCTATCTCCAGCCCGCCAAAGCTCGCCGGTTCGTCCGCCAGCTTCGCCGGCTTCGCTCGAGTCGCTCACCGACGGACAGCGGCCGCCGTCCGCCGCCGCGTCCGCCATCGAGTTGGACGACAACACCGAGGCGTGTTCTCTCTTGGCTTCGGATAGCGAGGATTGGGCGAGCTCTGTGGACCTCCCCTCCGCTAACGCTCCCCGCCAACCCTCTGGGAAGAGAGCCGGCATTGAGTCTGAGCTGATGCGTCTGCTCACCAAGGCCGTAGAAAGCATCGGCCTCGATTGGGAGGCACCCACGCTGCCGCCGCGCAACAGATTAGACGGGCGCTTTCTCGGCAAAGACGAGGCTCCGTCAAAATCTAGGCCCGCGCCCTTCCTCCCGGAACTTCACGAGGAGGTTGCAAAGTCGTGGAAGGCCCCCTTTTCCGCCAGGATGTGTACCTCTACCTCCGCGGCATTCTCCGCTGTCGACGGTGCGGGAAGTAGAGGCTACCTCGCCATTCCTCCGGTGGAGACGGCTGTCGCGTCGCATCTCTGCCCGCCCTCTGCGGGACGGCGGGTTCAGACGACGCTCCCGTCCAAAGCCTGCCGAGTGACATCATCGCTGCACGGACGTGCTTACACCGCCGCCGGGCAAGCAGTCTCAGCGCTGCACACGATGTCTATTCTGCAGATCTACCAGGCAGACCTCCTCCTCAAGCTGGACGAGGAGGGACCCGGTGCTATCTGTGTGGCGGACCTGAGGAGCGCTACGGACCTCGCTCTACGCGCTTCTAAAGCCGCTGCGCAAGCCATGGGGCGGAACATGGCCTCTCTCGCCGTCGCCGAGAGACACTTATGGTTGACGCTGTCCGAGATGACGGAAGCCGAGCGCTCTGTGTTCCTCGACGCGCCCATTTCCCCGGAGGGCCTGTTCGGAACGGCCGTCAAGGACTTCGCGGACAGGTTTGTTGAGGTGCAGAAGACTTCTCAGGCTATGAAGCACTTCCTGCCGAAGCGCTTGAGCTCCGCTACAGGCCGCACCAAGCCGCCTGCTCGCAGCTCTCAGCCCCAGCCTGCACCGCCCTCCGCCGCCGCCGCCTCACAGCGCCGCCAGGCCCGGGATCAGAGACCGCGGTCTCGCTCCGCCGGACGCCGCCCCCCTCACCGCGGGCCCCGGCCGAGGATTGAGATCAAGCCCAAGGCCCCAAAGTCTTCCTAGCCGCTCTAGGAAAACGACGGTGTTCAGATCCCGCTGCGGCCGGATTTCCACCAAAACTTCTCGCTCGTTCAGCCCCATGCGTTGTGACTGTACCAGTGTATTTTGCAGTGAAGCAGCCGGTGTCTCAGCCCGCTTGCCTGCACACAAAAGCTGTTTTTACGGCTACCCAGATAAATCCAATAAAGAGTGTATTTTCTGGTGTTCCGGCCTCGGCCGATGGTGTTATGAGTGTTGTAAGAATGCCCACGCCCCAGTGCCCATTCCCACACCCAGACACAGCCCGCCACGGTGCAGGGCTCGCACAAATAAAATCGACTCCGGTCGATTGTGCAAACACTGTAGTGAACGCGCCCATATCCCCATGCCCGCTTACACTACACGCTGCGTGTCCCTCGGTTTCTGTAAAAACGAAACCAACACACATTCAGTCGGCCCTAAACGACAGTGTTTTCAGTGTAGCAAATGTGCCCGTGGTCCCGCGCCCACATTTCCTCACAGACACGCCGAATCCCACGGGATTCGCCCCGCTCTCTCTCTCGGCACTACCCGCCTCAGAGGAGATGAGCGCGGCCAGGCTGCCCGCTGTGATCAGCGCGCCCCCCGCCTCGAACGCCGTAAACACGGCGCTGTGTTCCCAGCACACGCGGGCTCTTGTGCCGCCGCTTTCCCGCGGCCAGAGCCCAGATTTCATTCTGCCCCTAGCTATTCACGCGGATGCGTGGTCAAGGCTTCCCGGGGTATCAGAGTGGGTGATGAACACTATAAAGAGAGGCTATTCGCTACAATTCGCTCGACGCCCTCGCCGCTACGCGGCGCGCGTCGAAACTACGGTGAAAAGCGAAGTATCTCATCTACTTCGAGCCGAGATAGCGAAACTACTGAGAAAGGGGGCTATAGAACCTTTATCTCAGGCTCAGAGCGAAGGGGGCTTATACAGCAGATATTTTCTGGTACCGAAGAAAGATGGTGGGCTCAGACCCATTCTAGATCTGAGGCTGCTGAACAGAGCGCTCGTGAAACGCCAGTTCAGGATGCTTACGACCAGGAAAATCCTCGCGCAAGTGCGCCAAGGAGACTGGTTCATGTCAATAGATCTGAAAGACGCGTATTTCCAAATACAAATAGCGTCCCATCACAGGCGATTCTTGAGATTCGCCTTCGAGGGCCAGGCATATCAATACACAGTCCTGCCATTCGGCCTGTCCCTAGCACCCCGTACGTTCACGAAGTGCATGGACGAGGCCCTCGCTCCCCTGAGACTTCGGGGCATGCGAGTTTTGAACTACTTGGACGATTGGCTGATTCTAGCTCGTTCACGAACGGAGCTCTTAGAACACAGGGCCGCATTACTCGAGCACCTCGAGGAGCTGGGCCTTACAGTCAATTGGGCGAAAAGCTCACTGCTCCCCAGTCGGAGGATTTCCTTTCTGGGAACAGTGTTAGACTCGCTATCCATGACGGCACGCCTGTCACCAGAGCGCGGATTGAATATCCAGCACGTCGCGAAATCCTTCCGCCACGGCTCTATAGTCCTGCTCAGAAGGTTTCAGAAAATGCTGGGTCTCATGGCCTCAGCAGCCTCTGTACTCCAGTTGGGCCTGCTCCGCATGCGCCCACTGCAGCTATGGCTAAAAGCACGAGTTCCCCCCAGGGCATGGACCGCAGGTCTGTTTCGCCTCAGGGTCGACCATCAGTGCATTTCGGCTCTGAAACCATGGAAAGCGACCGACTGGTATCAGTCGGGCGTGAGTCTGGGGATCCCCTCAAGTGTGAAGGTGGTGTCTACGGACGCCTCCACTTCGGGGTGGGGAGCGCTGCTCGAGGGCAGACCGCTGGCTGGCCTGTGGTCAGTGCGGGAGAAGCTCCTACACATAAACTGCTTGGAATTGATAGCAGTCGACAAAGCGCTAAGGCGCTTCTGTCCCCAGATAACAGGCCACCACGTATTGGTCCGGTCGGACAACATGTCAGTGGTGGCATACATAAATTGCCAGGGCGGCGTCAGGTCCCGAAACCTTTACAGGCTGACGGAACGCCTCCTGGTCTGGGCTCAGCACAACCTGCTCTCGCTGAGAGCGGCGCATGTGCCTGGTCACCTGAATGTGGGACCAGACAGGCTGTCCAGAAACAACGTTCCAGCAGGAGAATGGTCTCTGCACCCGCAGACGATCCAGCTGCTGTGGGAAACGTTTGGCAGAGCGCAGGTGGACCTGTTCGCGTCCCAAGAAAACGCTCACTGCCCGAGATTCTTCTCGAAAAGCCGGGACGCGCTGGCCCATGTTTGGCCCCGCCGCCCCCTTTATGCTTTTCCCCCTGTCTCACTCCTGCCTCAGGTGTTGGAGCGAATCAGGAGGGAGGGATGCCCAGTGCTACTCATAGCTCCGCTCTGGACAAACCAGTCGTGGTTCCCTGTCCTGATGCAGCTGACCAGCGCTGCTCCATGGCCGTTACCGCTGAGGAGAGACCTCCTCTCTCAGGCGGAAGGCTCGATTTGGCATCCTCGCCCGGATCTGTGGTCCCTGCACGCATGGGCCATCAACGGGTACCCGCTGACCTCCCAGAGGGAGTGCTAAACACGATCGCGCAGGCTAGAGCCCCGTCTACCAGACGGCTCTACTCCTCAAAGTGGTCTGTGTTCTCTGCTTGGTGTCAAGCGCAGGGCTTTTCACCTGTAGACTGCGGGGTTACGGAAGTGCTTTCCTTCCTTCAGGAGCTACTGGATAAGGGCAGGTCCCCCTCCACGCTCAAAGTATACGTGGCGGCCATAGCAACGTTTGCAAAACCGGTGTCTGGCCAGTCACTAGGAAAGAGCGACTTAGTCGTGCGTTTCCTTAGAGGAGCTCGGAGGCTAAACCCTCCCAGGCCCCCTTCAGTCCCGACATGGGACCTTTCCACGGTCTTGGAGGCCATGAAAGGCGCCCCATTCGAGCCAATCCAGTCGTCAGACATGAAACACTTGTCTTTCAAGACAGCGTTTCTTATGGCTCTCGCTTCAGTGAAGCGCGTAGGGGACTTGCAAGCGCTCTCAGTAAGCGCGTCATGCATGGAGTTTGGACCTAACGACTCTAAGGTCATACTCAAACCAAAGCACGGTTACGTGCCGAAATCCCTCAACACACCGTTCAGGGCCCAGGTGATTTCCCTGTCTGCCCTTCCGGTTCTCAATGAGGAGAAGGACGCGAGTCTCCTTTGCCCTGTCAGGGCACTAAGGGCTTATGTGTCCCGCTCGTCTGGTTTCAGACAGACTGAGCAGCTTTTTGTTTCGTTTGGCGGCCGTACTAAGGGACTTGCCGCGTCGAAACAGAGCTTATCCAGATGGATAGTTGGTGCCATAGCGCTGGCTTACACTTCTAAGGGCCTTCAGTGCCCTTTGGGTGTTAGAGCGCACTCCACGAGAGGCATGGCCTCCTCGTGGGCATGGTCTAGCGGGGTTACCCTGCAAGATATTTGTATGGCCGCGGGCTGGGCCTCGCCGTCTACATTTATAAAATACTATAATCTGGAGGTCCCCGCCTTACAAGCTAAGCTTTTGGCGGTATAGAATTCAGTGCTATCTGCCCGCTGTGCGGCTCGGATACTGAGTTTGGCCTGCGTATCGCTCACTGACCGGTACAGCAGCTCATTTAAAAATTGACACACTTGTGGCCACCCAGTTCAGGCTGAATGTTCACCCTGACGGTTTGGTTATTGTCATATGATTGGCCCCTTTCGGAGGCTATTTACAGGGAATGATGCTTCTAGCCTCTCTTCCCTCACTCTCTGTGAGTTTATGGTGATTATGCACTATATGCGCCCCGGGCTTCGGCCCCTGGGTCTTTGGTGTTGGATCCCTACCAGCACGGCGTGTTGCATTGTGTTCCCCATAGCGTAAGATATTACGCAGTACGAGAGATACTCTCGTAAGAGAACGTACTCGGTTACTAACGTAACCTCGGTTCTCTCTAGAGAGGGAACGAGTACTGCGTATCTTGCCGTGCTTGGAATACGCTCTGGTTCGCTTCGGCGATGAAAACCGACGTAAGAGCAGCTATCGAGCCTAGATATAGGGCGAGACCACGCCCTTTCTGGCGGGACGTGACGATATGGGCGCGAAGGGCCCCCATTCGTCGTGACGTCACGCAGAGCCTCTCTCGATAGGCTGCTGCTATTGCCGCAGAGCAGCCAATAGGCGCGCGAGCTGTCTCGCCTAGGTCTGCTTGCTGCTGCAAAGCGTTTTACATTAGTAAAAAATTAAGGATAATTTTTGGCTTCAATATCTCGTGGAAAAGAGTTTTCCCCATAGCGTAAGATATTACGCAGTACTCGTTCCCTCTCTAGAGAGAACCGAGGTTACGTTAGTAACCGAGTACGTTTTCTGGCTTCCGGTGTCATTCGCTTCCCGTTATTTTTAGCTGTACAAACTGCTTGATATTGCAACCTGTTTTTTATTTACCATATTATTTTTTAATAATGTATTTTCTTAATAATAAACATGCGAATTTGTAGTGCAAAAAGTTTGACAGTTTACTGCACTTTTATATTCTTCTCGTTATTTTCCTATAGCGGGTAATAAATCGAAAGTGTCGCACCTTCACAGAAAACACCTTACTTCCACGTTGAAAGCTAAAGTGGATATGTGAGTAGTTTCTTTACAAAGTAACATCGCCAACTACTGGCCTGGCAGCATAACACAGCATATGAGTAATTTTCGCAGATCAGTGTGAACGGGGAACAACGTTGTCGTCTGCACTCGAAAAACGCAAAGAAAAAATCATTGTTGTGTAACGTCCCCTTAATAAAACTCTCAACACTCCATTAGATCAACCAACGGATGCACACTGTCTAAATGATCACTTCACATTGCAGTGTGCTTTAGTTATTTGCTTCCACCTTCACACGACGCTCCACGTCTCATTTTCTCGATGAAATTAATCCAAGTTGGACACAAATATTAAACAAAGAGTACTATTTTAGGCAGAGTATTATTGAATGGACCATTGTTGTAGGGCTCTTTTATCTTCTCCCTTGATGTGCTTGCACTACACAGATCCGTAATACAAACTGTGAACTGGAATTGTTATGAAGGTTAATTATCCAGGCTCTATTGTTGGGCTATTTACACTAGTGCAATGTCAATGGCACCGTTATGACAGGGATAATGTTATATATCCACTCACAATCTGGATGATGTGCTCTCAACTCCACCATTAGAGAGAAAACTCTTACTAACATCATGATTATTTACTATATGTGTAGTGATTACATTGCAATGGTCAGGCTTCAAGGAAATAAGTAAATAATTTGCCAGGTTTACAGGGCATTGCTATGATTGCTAGGGTGTCTGGGTGTTTTTAGGTGGTTTCGAAAGTGTTCTAAGTTGTCGCTAAGTCGCTCTCATCCAAAGTCTCATCGTTAGAAAAGTGGAGATGTTTTTTTCAGTGTCTATGGGATTTCTTTTACCCAGCAGCATTATCTTCCACTAGATGAAAATAATGAATCTGATCACTTGATAAAACACCTCTGTAGAGCACAAACAGTGCAGGATGAGATATAGCGAAGACTAATATTTAGGGTTTGGAACAAATCCATAACTCTGAGCAAAAGTAATAGCAAACACCACTACAAGTTAGTTATGAATGTCCTTGCTCTCCAGTTTTCTTGTATTGTGAAAAGTCAGTCACATAATCCGATATTACATGATCTAAACAAGTGCAGTTTATTTCAGTAGTGTCTGTACATGAATACAGGCCCAAGGCAGCCTTAAAGCAACCCGAATCCTCTGAATGCAACATTTCTTGACTTAAATGAACAGATCTAAGTATGACAAAGTTACAGTGGTGTATATATTTAATATCGCCACATCAACTGTCTCTTGAAAAGACTCTCATACAGTACAATCCAAAATGACAGCTGCCTTACTGAGAGAATTCACTCTCATATAAAAAAACAAGCACTGCCGTCTAAACGAAACAAAACTCGTAGCGTCTCCATATTCATCATAGCTCTGTGTGTGAGCTTACAGCTGGCACTGGCAGGAGAGATGGGTCTCATCTCGCTGGCAGTGGAATAGGCAGCCACATTGTTCATCATCTGTCTGTGTCAGGTGGTAACATAGCAGGAGACTGGTGACTGTTCAGGTATTAGGAGGAAGGTCCACGGGACAGTCTTGTTAAATGGCAGTGCTAATTACACCCAACCTTTTTGCACCTGATCTGGATCAATGTCTACTGCTGAGAACTTAAAATATTCACAATTTGACTGGAAAAGGCACGAGTCATGTGTCTTTGGACAAAAATGGGTTTTAACCTTTTGTATCCCAAAGCCCTTTGAAAGCTCTCTTTTGTCCAAGACAATATTTGAGGGCCCTTCTATCTATGCCCTCTATCTATTCCATCTATGCCCTCTATCTATTATATCTATGCCCTTCTATCTATGCCCTCTATCTATTCTATCCATGCCCTTCTATCTATGTCCTCTATCTATTCTATCCATGCCCTTCTATCTATGTCCTCTATCTATTCTATCCATGCCCTTCTATCTATGCCCTCTATCTATTCTATCCATGGCCTTCTATCTATGTCCTCTATCTATTCTATCTATGTCCTTCTATCGCTGCCTTCTATCTATGCCCTTCTATCTATTCCTTCTATCTATTATATCTATGCCCTTCTATCTATTCCTTCTATCTATTATATCTATGCCCTTCTATCTATGTCCTCTATCTATTCTATCTATGTCCTTCTATTGCTGCCTTCTATCTATTATATCTATGCCCTTCTATCTATTCCTTCTATCTATTATATCTATGCCCTTCTATCTATGTCCTCTATCTATTCTATCTATGCCTTCTATCCATTCTATCTATGCCCTTCTATCTATTCCTTCTATCTATTATATCTATGCCCTTCTATCTATGCCCTCTATCTATTCTATCTATGCCCTTCTATATATTATATCTATGCCCTTCTATGCCTTCTATCTATTCTATCTATGCCCTTCTATCTATGCCTTCTATCTATTATATCTATGCCCTTCTATATATACCCTCTATCTATTCTATGTAAAGACTTTAGGCGGGTCTAATCCCTGGGGAATTTGCATATCATAATTAATAATTGGTAATTAATAATTATTCATACATGTTTGGATTAGATCAGTCTTACATGTTAATAAATCTCCCTCTAAAGGAGAATGTCATTTTACCTGGATGTATACATGCAATCCTTTCATTTTAACAAGTTGATTGCAGTTAATTACACAGATCACGTCTTACAAAGCAGGCAAAATTAATTTAGCTCAATTGTCCGAATAATATTGAGGGGTTTTTCCCAATATCATCTTACTTTATAGGATTGCAGGAAACGCAATTCTCTGGCCAGAAGAATTGGGTTTTCTGCCCTATAAACAAATATGTAAAGCTATCTTTAAGTTATAAAGTTCGTAGCAAGATCTTTTGGCACTTCAGAGACTCGAAATTGAGCAAAGAGAAAGTCCATCAGTCAAGTGAATATAATGATTTAATAAAGGCATGTCTACTTATATATATATTTACTACGTTACAGGAATACATGTATGTACAAACATTAACACGAACGAAACACATTAAGACATTGATGAACGAGAAATGCGTAAAGTTTGGGCAATGGATGACTTACACGCGTTAGCGAGTAAGAGAGAGAGAGAGAGAGGGAGAGAGAGAGTGAGAGAGAGAGAACATTGGCATACTTCCTCCTAAGACATTCACCTTTCTGATTACAACACGAAACATCATCTTAATGCTCCTTAGAAGCGTTATAAAGAGATACTTGCACAAGTTATGGGTCTCGCTGTGTTGTCGCATTCCTGAAGGCCTGTCCCGGCCGCGTGCGTGAGCGGAGTCCTTTGTGTGTGTAAGCGTCACGTGTTGTCTCTGGGCGCTCGGGTTGCACGGCGGTTTAAAGTCTTTGAGTAGCATTACCAATGAAAGTAGCTCGGCTACGTTTGTTTCACTCCGTGGAAGTAAACAGAGTCGACTATGGAAAACAAAACTTTGCCTTACAAAGGAAAGATATAAAGATCGGATCGGGTCTCCGAAGGAGACCACGGGATCGGGTTACATGATGAAGCAGTAACGACGGGCGAAGCAAGAGAGTGGGCTGAGCTGCGCTCCTACATTTATCACATCGGCGAAGTCCAGCCTCTTCCCATTGACTCGGCCAATCAAGAGGCTGAAACTCACAGGCGGGATTTCTGGTTTTATTACCCTTTGTCTTGTCGAGATCGACTTTGCATGTTTTATGACGGTCCCGTAAAATGCGTTCAATTTTACTCCAGAGATGATAAAACATCGTAACACACATCCTATGGTTTGTACACATACAGATATGGTTTGGTCAGATCAAGAGGATTCTAAAGATATGAAGAACAACATAAGTTGGATAATACTGTAAAGTTATACATTAAAAGGCATACTTTCCAAGCATTTGTAGTTATTTTAGGACTACGGTACGGTCGCAGATAACCATGGAATCTGGGTAACAGACACACATATAAGCATATCAAAATATATCTCAATAAAGTCTTTATATGATGACGTTAAAGGTTTGTGTATGTGTGTGTGTGTTACATTCAGGCTTTCTGGGCCTGAAGGCTTTGGGACTTTAGCAAGGAGGTATTTAATTATCCAGAATATATTTAATTATTCAGATTCACCCTAAATACGCTACATCTATCTATGTCCTTCTATCTATACCCTCTATCTATTATATCTATGCCCTTCTATCTATGCCTTCTATCTATTCTATGTCCTTCTATCTATGCCCTCTATCTATTATATCTATGCCCTTCTATCTATGCCTTCTATCTATTCTATCTATGTCCTTCTATCTATACCCTCTATCTATTCTATCAATGCCCTTCTATATATGCCCTTCTATCTATTATGTCTATGCCCTTCTATCTATGCCTTCTATCTATTATGTCTATGTCCTTCTATATATGCCTTCTATCTATTCTATATATGCCTTCTATCTATTCATTCTATCTATTATATCTATGCCCTTCTATCTATTCCTTCTATCTATTATATCTATGCCCTTCTACTATGCCCTTCTATCTATTATATCTATGCCCTTCTACTATGCCCTTCTATCTATTATATCTATGTCCCTTCTACTATGCCCTTCTATCTATTATATCTATGCCCATCTATCTATGCCTTCTATATATCTATGCCCTTCTATCTATGTCCTCTATCTATTCTATCTAACCCTTCTATCTATACCCTCTATATATTCTATCTATGCCCTTCTATGCCTTCTATCTATTCTATCTATGCTATCCTATCAATGCCTTCTATCTATGCCCTCTATCTATTCTATCTATGCCCATCTATGCCTTCTATCTATTATATCTATGCCCTTCTATCTATGCCTTCTATATATCTATGCCCTTCTATCTATGTCCTCTATCTATTCTATCTATGCCCTTCTTTCTATACCCTCTACCTATTCTATCTATGCCCTTCTATGCCCTTCTATCTATTATGTCTATGTCCTTCTATATATGCCTTCTATCTATTCCTTCTATCTATTATATCTATGCCCTTCTATCTATTCCTTCTATCTATTATATCTATGCCCTTCTATCTATGTCCTCTATCTATTCTATCTATGCCTTCTATCCATTCTATCTATGCCCTTCTATCTATTCCTTCTATCTATTATATCTATATGCCCTTCTATTTATATCTATGCCCTCTATCTATTCTATCTATGCCCTTCTATCATATTATATCTATGCCCTTCTATCTATGCCTTCTATCCTTCTATCTATTCTATCTATGCCCTTCTATCTATGCCTCTCTATCTATTACTATCTATGCCCTTCTAATATATACCCTCTATCTATTCTATCTATGCCCTTCTATATATACCCTCATATCTATCTTCTATCTATGTCCTTCTATCTATCCTTCTATCTATTATATCTATGTCCTTCTATCTATCCCTTCTATCTATTATATCTATGCCCTTCTATCTATTCCCTTCTATCTATTCATATCTATGCCCTTCTATCTATACCCTCTATCTATTATCTATGTCTATCTATGCCCTTCTATCTATTTATATCTATGCCTTCTATCTATGCCTTCTATCTATTCTATCTATGCCCTTCTATCTATGCCTTCTATCTATTATATCTATGCCCTTCTATCATATACCCTCTCTATCTATTCTATCTATGCCTTCTATCTATATTATATCTATCTACTTCTATCTATGTCCTTCTATCTATAGCCCTCTATCTATTATATCTATGCCCTTCTATCTATGCCCTTCTATATCTATGCCTCTTCTATATATATCTATCCTTCTATCTATGTCCTTTCTATCTATACCCTCTATCTATTCTATCTATGCCTTCTATCTATACCTTCTATCTATTATATTATGCCCTTCTATCTATGTATGCCTCTATCTATTATATCTATGCCCTTCTATCTATGTCCTCTATCTATTCTATCTATGCCCTTCTATTCTATACCCTCTATCTATTCTATCTATGCCTCTTCTATCTATTATTCTATGCCCTTCTATCTATGCCTTCTATATATTATGCCCTTCTATCTATTTATCTATGCCTTTCTATCTATGCCCTTCTATCTTATACTTATGCCTATTCTATCTATTCCTTCTATCTATTATTCTATGCCTCTATATCCTTCTATCTATTCCTTCTATCTATTATATCTATGCCCTTCTATCTATCCTTCTATCTATTCTATCTATGCCCTTCTATCTATGCCCTTCTATCTATCCTTCTATCTTTCTATCTATGCCTTCTATCTATTCTATCTATGCCTTCTATACTATTCCTTCTTCTATCTATATATCTATGCCCTTCTATCTATTCCTTCTATCTATTATATCTATGCCCTTCTATCTATTATGTCTATGTCCTTCTATATATGCCTTCTATCTATTCTATATATGCCCTTCTATCTATGTCCTCTATCTATTCTATCTATGCCTTCTATCTATTCTATCTATGCCCTTTTATCTATGCCCTCTATCTATTCTATATATGCCCTTCTATCTATGCCTCTATCTATTCTATCTATGCCCTTCTATATATGCTTCTATCTATTATGTCTATGTCCTTCTATATATGCTTTCTATCTATTCTATATATGTCCTTCTATCTATGCCCTCTATCTATTCTATCTATGCCCTTCTATCTATGCCCTCTATCTATTATATCTATGCCCTTCTATCTATACCTTCTATCTATTATGTCTATGTCCTTCTATATATGCTTTCTATCTATTCTATTATGCCCTTCTATCTATGCCTTCTATATATATGCCCTTCTATCTATCTCTTCTATCTATTATACTGTATCTATGTCCTTCTATCTATGCCTTCTATCTATTCTATCTATGCCCTTCTATCTATGCCTTCTATATATGCCCTTCTATCTATTCCTTCTATCTATTATACTGTATCTATGTCCTTCTATCTATGCCTTCTATCTATTCTATCTATGCCCTTCTATCTATGCCTTCTATATATGCCCTTCTATCTATTCCTTCTATCTATTATACTGTATCTATGTCCTTCTATCTATGCCTTCTATATATCTATGCCTTTCTATCTATGCCTTCCTATCTATGTTTTGTACATATTGTTTAATTTGTGTATTGGATATCTTTCTTTTTTTATTTAATAAATGTTTATGCTGCAATTGGATCCGCTACTCTTCTTCTTCATCATAATGCAACAAATGTCCTCACCCTTGTTTCCAACTTCTAGTTGTATCATCAAAACTCCTCCTTGTTGTGTTATTATTAGAAAATATATGAAAAAACTGAACGTGCATCTGTATTCTGTATCCAGTGTAGACAACGCCAGTAGCGATTATAATGGGTTTATAATAACCCATTATAATACTTTTGAGGCGTCGCTCACATCCATTGAAGGCAAATGTCAGCCGTTAAGTGACTACCAGTGGGCGGGGCTATGGAGCGATGATGTATAACTATTTGTCAATGTCTTGTTTTGAAGGCAGGCATATGCAAATCTATTTGCCCATGTGACGCCACAGGTCACCCAATATCAAAACAAACTGTTTTTTGGGCTTGACTAAATAAACGCTTTGTTTATAACGAGGAGCACATTTTAAGCTACGTGACTTGCAGGATGTTTTAATGGTACAAAGACCTCTTTTATATCAAAAGATCAAAGCAAATTTGATTTCTCATGTTAAAATATGAGCACATCACACTCACTGATCAGGTAGAGTTTCGGCACACTTTGTGAATGTACGAGAAATACAAATCTGGTTATGCACTTGAGTAGTAGTTATTCTTGTTAATGGGAATACTAAATCCTAATAGCCTCACTGTTTGCTCCATATGGTAGCAGCCAAAACAAGAGAGAAATCTAGTCTTGAAGATTTGTTTTGTTTGGTAAACATGTGGCCCCTTTGGGCCGACTGAAAGGGAGTGTGATCCACTGTGTGTGTTATTATCCACATCTCCATGCATGCCTCTGCCATCTGCTCCTACTCTGGTTGGTTCCTGCTGTTTTATTCTGTTCTCTGTGTTTAACAGAGAAAATATTAGCTTAAGTTGAAGAAAGACAGGACCCTCTGGAAGACCTGAGCGTGTGCACCCTCATTATTCAAAACAAAAGGAAACAAATGGTGGAGAAGTGAGACTATCCATGGCATGGTGAAATCTATTGAGCCTTTTAAGTAGAAATCTTTGATTAAGTTTCCCTCATTGTACTTTTTTATCATTTTAGCTAAATTATTTGGTAGTCACAGGTGGGGGTGGGGGGTTGTGTGCCAGATTCTTTAAGCCCGGGACACACCAAGGCAACGGTTTCTGAGCGTCAGTCGGCTTAATTTTTTCTGCGTGTTCTGCACCGTTGGCTCTAGTCGGACACCGTCGTGTTTTTCGTGCCGATTTAGCATTTTGAATTCAATTTTTACGAGAGGCGACAACAAAGTCCACTTTCATCACCGCTAGTTCTTTGACATCAGCTTGTGTCCCGGGCTTTAAAGGTTTAAACGGACAGTTTGAAAGTTTGAGAACCACTAGTGTAAAGGAATATGTTTAGACAATTAATTGTGATATATTAACATCAAACAAAGACTATATAAAACGGCAGTTTCTGAAATTACCCCCTATATGGTTTTCAATCCTGATCCTGGGAACCCACTGCTATGCACATTTTGTATGCCTCTATTATCTGACACACTCTCAGTTTATAAAGCCCGTAAAACCAACACAGGCAAATTGGAAAAATGTGCCTCTACCTACGTTTGTGCAAATCTCCAAAAACGTACGAATACATACACATCATTGCAGTTTTCAGTAGAAATGAACACCAGAGGCAGTAAAACAACAACAACTTTTATTTTACATTTTTTTACATTGAATCAACTTCAAGTTCAATCAACTTTTACATTTTTTTATTACGGGGAAGATTATCGATTAATGAAGACTTATTTTTGTCTAGTTCCTTGCACTATTCTATGTTATGACCTCAAAACACTTTTACCAGTGCATGATTTATAAACTAATACATTTTGACGTTTGCGTTTTTGCTTTTCTAGTAAACTTGCACAGTAGCTCACCTGGTACAGTACTTCACTTGTGATGTGGAGAGCTTGGGTAAGAGTCCCTTGAAACACGAATCACAATAAAAAAAAACTCAAAGACTTGCAGAAGAAGCAATAATGGCATGGTTGCTTATTGCTTTAGTAAATGTATTTTTATGTCACATTTGATAGAACTGCTGCACCAAAACCAACATAATAAAAAGTAATAAAATAGCCAGATTCACATCATTTATTTCGGATAAAACTGAACACGATTTTAGTGTCACTCACTGGACATTTCTCTTTGAAAGTGTCGCCAAACGTAAAGGACGCAAGTTTTTTCATGAGCCTGGGTTGAAATATACATTTATTGAGAATAAACCTCACAGTGCATCATAACCGTAATTACATTTCTCGTAAATGTAAAATTACAAGAAATAAAGTTATAAAATTATGAATGTTCTAAGACATTTTTTTAGAAATTAAGACTTTATATGCCACAACCTGATCTTTCCCCCCTTATTTGAAACTTTACTGCATCTCACAATCACATTTTGAGGAGGAAATGAGCTTCTATATCTGGGGCATTCTAAAACTAATATATCACTGAATGGGGAATGGGCTGTTCATTCTAAAGAATTAAATCAACAAATCATAGGGAACACCTTTCATTCAAACTATGAATTTCAAAAAGAGAAGAAAAAAAAACCAAACATACATTGCATGTAAATATTTATACTTACATTAATCCAAATCCCAGTAAATGTGTATAAGTCCTGTGATTTCTGACCTTTCCCAGCGGCTGTGCCTCAGCGGTTTGAACAAAGAATAGATTTAGCCCCAGAATCACCATTCCGTGAAGACAAACACCAGGCAGGTCATTCGACCCAAATGCATTTCTACAAGTTTGTTTTCCTAGCCACTGACAAAATGCTTTATTTCCTCAACCCCAAAGGACATTCCTGTGTGGTTCTCAAAGCATAAACTGTGGCTGGATATTGTGAGGTGATGATAATAGTCCAGTGTAAATCTGCATTTCAGATGTCATTGCTCTTTTGAGAGTTGCAGATAAGGATCTATCTCCTGCCATGTGCGAAGGAGTGGCAGTTTAAGTCTTTGGAGACCAGTCCCCTATCATTTAATTGCATCTAGTTCAGTGTTTGCGTGGTATGCTTTATCTTCCCACTGGAGCCTGTTCTTTTTGTTCTCATTTCCTCCGTGTGTTAAAGGGAGGGATGCAACTTTTTAATATCATATAGATCAGTGAGATCTTTGTAAAGAAAATAATCTAAAGGGAGACTACAGAAAAAGTAGATACCCAATATTAAATGTGAAGAATAACATCCATCCATCCATCCATCCATCCATCCATCCATCCATCCATCCATCCATCCATCCATCCATCCATCCATCCATCCATCCATCCATCCATCCATATGTTTCAGCAGAAATTGAGACTCATTAAGGCACGTTTTTCCAGTCTTCTATTGTCAAAATTGGTGAGTCTGTGTGAATTGTAGCCTCAGTTTCCTCTTCTTATCTGACAGGACTGGCACCGGTGTGTTCTTCTGCTGCTGTAGCCCATCTGCTTCAAGGTTTGATGTGTTGTGCGTTCAGAGATGCTCTTTTGTATGTTTTTGAGTGGTTATTTCAGTTACTATTGCCTTTCTATTAGTTTAAACCAGTCTGGCCATTCTCCTCTGAACTCTGGCATCAACAAGGCTTTTTCGCCCACAGAACTGCCGCTCACTGGATATTTTCTCTTTTTCGAACCATTCTCTGCAAGCTCTAGAGATGGTTGTGCCTGACAAAACTTATTAGATCAGCAGTTTCTGAAATACTCCACCAACAACATGCAACATTCTTAAATCACCTTTCTTATATATTCAAACTCAAACTGAGCATCAGAAGATCATCTTTACCACGTCTACATGTCTTAATGGATCCATCCATCCATTCCATCCATCCATCCATCCATCCATCCATCCATCCATCCATCCATCCATCCATCCATCCATCCATCCAATCATCCATCCATCCATCCATCCATCCATCCATCCAAGCAGATATATTTCAAAATGTATAATTGAATAATCAAGTTATGACGCTTGATCTCTGTCTGTTTATTTACCCGTATCTCTCTTAAGATTTTTATGGCTGGCCTACAATTGTGAGAGCTGCAGAGTTCTCATTTTTCCCTTATAAAAATGTATCTTCTTCTTTATCTCTCTTTATCATTCTCTACCATTCTTCAGTTCCCTCTATTCTCTTGCTCTCATTTTCTTATTGTGATGAAGAGACCACATGGGGTAAAATATGCCCCCTCTGAAGTTTGACCATGAATTTCATTTCCAGTCATTCTGAACAACAGATTGTGTGAGAACTTTGAGACAGCAGGAAGTCAGGACATGGGTTTGATGAATAGGGACATTTGGAAAATATGTGCATCACTTAAGAATGGCACAATAGGATGAGGTGAAAAAGTTTGACGTTTGAAAGTTTCTTCAGCATTAATTTTGACCTTTAAAAATCCACAAAGTATAAGTAGGAGAGCCCTGAGAAATTTCTTCACTGATTCAATTTTTCTGAGATAAATTCAGGCTGAATGGTGCACGTAATATAAATGTGGAGGTCTGAAAACATTTCATCCAGGTGTTATCTCATCGTTGATATATCTAGATGAGGGATTGGAGACTTTACGATCAGCAGATTTATCTCCTAACTCACTGATTTACGTTATTCCACAAGCAGATGGGGTGGGGATGGGACAAAAGAATCAATAGCCTTCTTTTCCTATCAGTCTCTATTGATTCAGAGTGCAGGTTGAATCTTGGCCACACTGCTTCACTGATCACTGCTGCCCCTCCAAGCATGCAAGCAGGAAATCGGCCTTCTACTCAGGGAGATGCACGAGACACAGATGGGTACTTATCAAGAGTCAGGGGTCGGTACAAAGTCACTACTTGATTACGAAGCTTGAAGAGCATGTAAAGAGTGATAATTGGAATTGGTTGTGGAAGATCATGCTGTCTAAGACTCTGATACATTCTAATAAGCGATGTGCGGATCTATGCTCGGACTGAAATTACTTAGAGAAATATTGTAAATAGTTTTGATAGTCTCAACAAGACAAACATTTTATGACAAAACATTGTTAAAAATGTTTAATTAAGTAAATACAAGTCACCTTATAGCCATATGCACACATTTTAATACATGTTCTTTATTTTCTATGCACAGTTGTGTAGATTATTTTTCAATTTTACATATTAAATTATTTAGTTTAAGTTTATTGCAATATTTTAGTGTCATGTGTTACTCTGATGGTTTATTAAAAGGCACTTTTGATGAACTTGAAGTCATCATGTGACCATTACTGTGGCCATTACTGAACAGCCTGTATTAAAGTGTATAGCTGTAAGCCCTATATTATTATTGTTAGTTTACTTTATTATTAATCTTCCCAAATGGGAGTCAATGAAAATTGGCACACTTGTAGTGATGGTAATGAATTGTAATCTGACCAGCTTTGGGGTCTCTAGACCAATTCTTTAGCGCCACCACCAATTTACCACCTCTCCTCATGCTGATCACATTCAGTATCTTACATTAAGACTAAAGACATTATTATTTTTGTGTAAATTAAAATTAATTTACTGTGTAAATTAAATATACATTTATTAAAAGTTACAAAAGATATTTAAGTTATAAAAGTGATTCAATCAAGAGCAGTATTAATAATGATAGCAGGTAAATTTGGATGCTGTCTCTTTAAAATGGACTGCAGATCCAATATACTTGAGTGTTTTTTCTCAACTGTTTCTCAACAGACAGCACTGAGAAACTCCCATAGAGCATGTGCATATACTGAAATGAGTTGTTTTTCGCTGCATACTGCGCTTCAATGGTTTAAAATCACCTGTTTTTAAAGTAACACTAAGTAGTTTTTAAACCTTCATAATATATTTCCAAGACCCTTGTGATGGTACATCGACTTAAAATAAGTTAAATGACTCGTCTGCCATAGCCTGACGGGGTCTGTATCGCTTTTACTGGCACTATGAAACTTCGGGTTTCGGGTAGAAAAAAAGAACCCGACCACAAAAAAGAACTACAAAATTCGACTGCTTTACGTCAAGCGCTACATAGTCATTATTTCGTTTTTCTTCGTTTCTGATGTCGCAATACATCATCCTTTCATGAAATCATGTAACATACTCTACCTTGTCTGTGGAAATCGTTCATTCTAAAGCCGGTGCTGGATAAACAGCGAGCGTGCGTGCGTCGGTAAGCTAAATTATTTACGACAGCGGCAATGGACAATTTAGTTTCCAACCAGTAGGGCGACCGAAGAGGAAAATTTACTTGGTGTTACTTTAAACCGCAGTGCTTAAAAACACATGCAGACAGCAATGTCACATGAATGTAACCGCGAAAGAGACGATAGTTCAAAATCTCTACTGGTTGACAAATTTCTACCAGTTATTCGTGTCTATAGGTATATCGTCCACCCCTGGTGCCACCTACAGGTCATGAGATATGAAAAACTTTTGAAAACATTGTCCAAATTTTCTTTTCTCTGAATCAGTTATGTTCCTTGCTTTATGCCAATCCCGACGATATCTTATGTGTCATTTTCCAGAATTTTTTTTTTCAGTTTTATTTTCGCTACTCTTCCTACAAATTTTGTCAAACTTTTCAGGTCGTGGGTTCGAATCCTGTGTGGAACATGCCCAGACCTCAAGAGATAGTACTTTGGCCAGAAATTGTTCAAATGTTGCTTCTGTTCCAGACGTCCAGAATGATCTAATTTGAACTTATTAAATACAAAATGTTGTGCATTTATATACATGATCTTCAGACATTGTAGAGCATTTGACTGTTCAGTGTGATGCGCTTTGATGTACTTGCTGTGATTGTTATGCTTGCTGTCATGCTGTATTTACTGTGCTGGCTGTACTTGCTGTGCTTACAATACATGCAGTTGCAGTGATTGCAGTGGTTGCAGTGGTTGCTGTGTTTGCGGTGCCTTCGGGGCTAGGCCCCGCATTGCTGCTTGCAGCTATATGTATGGCCGTTACTGAAATTTTAAGGGAAAAAAATTAGATTTTCATAAGGCAGACTGATATGTTAACATTTTCAGTTAAAGAAATATACATGTATCAACCATATACAGGCAGCACAACGACGTGAAATTCATTTTGTCAGCATATTTTTTAAATGGTAAATTTCTGGCAACCAAAACTCTAAATTTCACAGGACAGTTTTAAAGCACTATAGGGAGGATGACTGCAAAGAAATAATGGCAGAAGTGTGATTTTTGGATTAGCTATTCTTTTAAAAGCTGAGAGGGTATGCGCATGTGTAAATGTTCTCTTGGTCAAAATCTGGCAAAAAAAAAAAATCCGCAAAAAACTTCCAGAATTAATTCATAGAGAAGTCTTCACCCTATAGATTTATCCTCCAATATTAGCCAGAGCATTGTCCGACTTTCACAATTATTTGTCCTCAAAGTTTATTTAATTGAGCATTTTAAATGAAGAGCAATTGATCCAGGAGTGCTAACTCTATGGCTCTATGCTCTCTGCGGGCTGGTGGTTCGGTGGAGTGTTTTGCTAATTTTGTTATCACTTTCCCTTTCCCTTGCTCATGTTTTCCCTTTGCCACATTAGAGAGGAAGATCATTTAGTTATTCACAATGGGATTTCCAGTAGCTCTCCAGTCTAGTGATGTACATCTCAAGCTGCAGACACAAGTTTGGTGAGATTTATTCAACTGTTTAGTCTTTTATTTAAAGGAATACTTCACCAAAAATCAAAATGAAATCACAGTAAAACAAGTATAGTCATTTTTCTTTATTTAATTAATCCTTCAAGAGTATTTGTTCGTATTTAAACTGGTAGAGCTTGCTTTACTATCAATGCATTTGTGCTGTCATGATATGTCATGATAAATATCGCCATATTTATAGATATTTTGAAAGAAAAATTATTTCATATAATCTTTGAAGTGTCCCTATTATGCCATTTTAAAGGTTCCTGATTTTGTTTTGGAGGTCTCCTAAAAGGTTTACATGCATCCAAGAAAAAAAAAACCCCCTTGAATTTTCTCATAATGTACATTGCAGCAACATTTCTTTTCTCATAGTGTCTGAAATGGTTCGGTAACGGATTCAGTCTCTTTCCGAGAGGCTACTCTGCTCTGATTGGTCAGATGGCTCAGTCTATTGTGATTGGTCTACTGCTTACAGTAAACTGGAAACTAAATGCCCCTTTCCATATCTAAATTTCAGCTCCGGAGGCTTCCTCAACACTTGTATGCACAGTGATATGAACAGTAACGATGGTGTGAGTCCTCATCTTTTGGAAGTGCATGCAAACTGCGTGCAAACTTTCGCAGCGCAGAAAAAAGTGTCTTCTTGACATGTCGACAACATTTACCAAACTCTTCCAGTCTCAGCTACAAATACATGTTTGAGGTTCAAAGTAGACGTTGTTTGTGGGCAGCCAATTCAACACCCCTACAATGTATGGTCAATTTGCATATCACAATTATGTCTTTTGGAAGAAAATTGAGGGGTAATTGGGGGTTGTGAACAAGCTAAAGGAAGTTTGGATTAATTAAACTCAGAAAAAGATGTTGACAATAATCATGTAAATGCACACTATTGACCAAATATTAATATATTAAATAGGAGAACCCTAAGAACCCTTAGAACCCTTGCCTCTATTTGGAGTTTACATAAAAAACAGCATGTTGTGTCAATTAGGTACTTTTATTTTTTATTGACATGGCAGATTGTAGCAAAAATAACAGTGCTCTAACAACAGTTGTTAGCTGAACACGATTTAGATGTAATGAAGATCAAATTCCAGTGAAATATCTTCACAATCCCTTGTGATGTCTTTACGTCCTTCATTATGTGTGTATTCTGAGTGGCAGTTTCTCTCTGCAGATTATAAGGTTATGGTATGCGACAGCATCTGAAATAACAATTGAGTTTACAGTTACAATGTGTCTCCATTTGTTCATGAAGGTCAGAATTAGCATAAATGGACAGAATGAGCCCTTTACCATGTTAAAAGGAAAAAGTGATATACAGTCATGGTATAGCTTTAATGTTTTTTTGTGACTGGGTATGTTTAGGCATAAAGTCATATAAAAAATAATCAACCAATATGGATTATAAATTACATATCTCTGTTACTTTGTAAGAAGAGAAGATGAGTATCCTTAACTGAACAGTGCACTTACATGTTCTGTGAAATTAAAAAGAGAAAAATACATGTTTGTTAGAAAATGATTGTAACAATTTTTAAAGTTATAACTTATAGACATTTTAAGAAATGAATCATTTACCTGTTGAGAGTATTTTGACAGTAACTGTAGTTGTATCTGAGCTCCAGAAAAACAGTAATGAGTAGGAGGCTTTGACATTTACAGATTTGAAAAACAAAAAGGCGGGAATAAAGAACCCTAAACTCAATTTCAGCATATAAAGGGTTCTTCAGGATGATACGGCACTAAATAGAACTGTTACCTCGTGTAAAGAACCATATTTTTTTAGAGTTATACAATAAAATGTGTCTTTTTCACTCTGCACTATTCCGTTTTTTATAGAAAATTAAGTCGATTGTGTGTGACAGAAGAATCTGCATGCACCAGATAACAATACAAACGTCATTGTGGTATAGGAATCTTTGCGAGATCTGAGAAATCAGGAGAAAACAAAAAACATAAAACACAGCCCTTCCTCGGCTTTGACCTGGGATGCTGCCGCTTAGTTGCTTATTATACATGTGTGCCTAAAGCACAATCATCCCTTGATGTTGAAAGCTCTCTGAAGCACATAAAGGAAACAATGTTCATACCAAAACATTGGACCAGGAAATTGGGCTCCTGGTAAAATGCATCCTTTTTGAATGACCTAGAACCAACGTCAAGTCCCAGCCTTGAGCACTGTAAAAGACACGGTGAGATAGAGATTCAAATGTGGTCTGGTCCGCCCCATGAGGGATGTGAGATCCGGCTGGGGAGCTCTGGGATTCAGAGGTCAGGTGCTTTTTCAAATGAAGTGACCGTGTAGCCTTGCTGGAGAATGCAAGCTTCACTGTTTGGATGTGGATTCAGCATAGAAACTCCGGACAAACTGAACAATGTTTAGCGATGGAGATAATTACGAGGGCCCGCCAATGATGAAATCCTCAGGGAACAGAGCAATAAATCTTTTTATAGCTGAGCTGGTTACTTATGTGTGAATGGACGAACTCTTGAAAAGGACAGAGAGTGAATACTGGGCCACAAAGCTTTACATACAACTTTTCATTATAGGAAGTGACCTCAAGGCTGTTCCAGAGTTGGTGTGGTTTGAGTTTACATGAAAAAAAAAGATCATACACTTCATTTTTTAATATATTTTTGCTGAAGATTCATTTGGATCGAACAGATACTGCGTTACAGAAACTAAACAACTGTCTTGAAATATCAGCACAGCAAGGCTTTCTTTAACACATATTATGTTGATGTTATGTCTCCTTATGGGACAGGAGTAAAAATCAAGGACATCTCAGAACAACCTTCTTAATTAAAGGAAGTCCTCTGGGTGAAAAATTATTATCTAAGGAAAAAACTTCCTGTTTAATAATAGGTTCAGCACATCCTATTAAAGTTTTGACACATCTACTCATTTATTATTGCTTAATTTCCATAAGTCATCAATGAAATGGGAGTGTTGGAATTATGTAGAGACCAAGTCAACAAACCAACCAATTAACTAAATTTTAGCATTGTACAGGAAATCAAATATTGGCACAATTTATGGCCAATTTTCGAAGCATTTTTTGAAGCATTGAAGGCTTTTAACTCTTTCCTCGCCAGCATTTTATTTTTAAGTTGACAGCCAGCACCAGCATTTTTTATCTGATTTACAAAAGATAAAACAGAGCCTCTGCTTTATATATATACATGTACCTCTTCGTGGGTTCTACTATTTCTCTCACTGATATTAGGCAGTTTTGGTCTATACACTGCTGAATGTTTGACGATCACAATAGCTTGTTTTTGGATCCAGAGATGCAGTGCGATTACAAAAGAATCCGTAACAGCGTCCCCCATACTGTTTAACAGTGAAACACGGATCACCGGAAAATCTCTTCAATGGCAGGGAAAGAGTTAAGATCATGATAAACACAGGTAACACTTTATAATAACTGTATGCTGTTAATCATTAGTTAAGCATTAGTAAACAGTTAATTCGTAATTTATAAAGCATTAATAGACATTAATAAGCAGTTTATAAATACAGCTATAAATGCTTTATTCTTGATTTAAAACCATATCTATAATGTGTTTAATATTTGTATTTTCATACTTTATTAATGATCAATTTATCATTTCTAAATGAAGAATTGCATTATTTATAAACCAGTTATTTAAGAGTTGTCAGTGGTTCATAAGATAACTTAGAAAGTGTAAGAAAATGATTAATAAACTATTTAAATGTCTTTCATACATACATCTTATTATTCAGACATATTAAAGTTACTTAGTGATCAATTTATCATTTCTAAATGAAGAATTGCATTATTTATAAACCAGTTATTTAAGAGTTGTCAGTGGTTCATAAGATAACTTAGAAAGTGTAAGAAAATGATTAATAAACTATTTAAATGTCTTTCATACATACATCTTATTATTCAGACATATTAAAGTTACTTAGTGTGTTAATAAATGCTGTATTAACATGTATTTCTACTGTAATTCAGGTAGTTATAAAGCATTTATAGTGGTCAGTTAACTATGTTTGTGAGCTCATCAAAAGTGAGGACTATTTATGCCTTGGAAAGCATTTATAAAGGAGATTTAAAGGCTGTTAAATATTTCTATGTTCAGTATCAATGTGTTGTGTTTCTTTCATTTTTAGTTTAGAAGATAACCGAGCCTTTAAATCTCCTTTATAAATGCTTTACAAGTCATGAATAGTCCTCACTTTAGATGAGCTCACAAAAATAGTTAACTGACCACTACTAAATGCTACCTGAATTTACTCAGTTTTTAGCTGTATTTATACACTGCTTATTAATGTCTATTAATGCTTTATAAATGATGAATTAACTGTTTACTCATGCTTAACTACTGATTAATAGGGTGCGGTTATTATAAAGTGTTACCCAACCACAAATTCAGTCAAAACTGTCTATACATATAACTATATGCAACATATAATGTACACAATATCTAACTGTAATGTATGTGTAACTAAATAAAAGGCAGATAAATAAACTATAAAGATAATAAATAAATATAGCCTAAGTTAAAACAGAAGTACGAATTTAGCTTATTTTAATCAAATACAAATATTGAATTATTCATTTATTCATTAGCCATATATCACCTCAGGTTATCCATGTTTATTTAAATTAGCCATGCACCTTTTCAAAGTTGTTTTGTGTTTTATAATACGTTCCTTAAAGCAAATATGCAAAAATATACATATTTACAACGGCAACGAACCAACTGCTGTTCTTTTTGCCAGATCCTGCTAACACAGGTGTGTTTAGCACATGCCACCCAGATGGCAGCACACTGCAGGTCATTCATGAGAGAGCGACCCATTTATCATACACACACATGCTAACCAACCCCCACTCCACTCCACTCATGTGGGTTCAGTTTATCAGAATAATACACTTAACCATCATATGCACAATTATGAAACCAGTATATTTTGATGTTTGAATAAACACACGATTCACCTGAATATGTAAATTTAAACCCAGTGGGAGAGGGAATCTGGTGCCAGATGTGCAAAACTGAAAACAGCTTGGCCCATCTTGCCAAACTGGAGGTGTGGGCTTTGAGAAGGTAAGACATAGAAGGGCTGTCGATCATTTCAGATTTAATCAAGTTAATTACTTAAATAGATCACAAATAATAATGTAAATCAGTATTTTTAGATAAATGCCCCCGATTAAGATGATTATTGCAACAGAAAAGTAAAATACTTTAGTCTATGTTACACTAAAGCAACTTGTTTCTAACAATGGGATTTGATTTATTTTCTTTTATATAATTGTACTAAATATAGATGTAAGAACAGATCATTTTCATCAAGACCCTGTGATGCTGTGGAAGCTTAGAGAAACAGGATTGAGAGACTCAACAATTTTCAGTGTGTTACTGATAGTCACAGTAAAGTAATTAGAAGTAATTAGAAAACAGACAGGTTTAGAAACGAGCCTAGATAAATATTTTTAATTGTATCTGGTTGTTTTAAAGACATTTGCTTATTGTTTCACTTTCACAGTAATATTCTTGCTTAAAGGGATAGTTCACTTTGAAATTAATTTTTGATATGTTTAAGCTTACCTCAAGGGCAAGGTGTCTTTGGAGCTTACCTCCAAGATGTAGGTGTCTTTGTTTCCACAGTATTTTCAATTTTGATATTTTTAGGTCAAACCGTTCTTGTCCGTCAGTCATATAATGCAGGTCTATGGGGTCCACCTCAAAGAGCATGCACAGAGAAGTCCAAATTAAACATGATTTAATGACTCGTAAATATAAAATTGATGGCCTAAGACACGAAACAAGTGGTTTGTGTGAGAAAACGAACAGTATTTATATCGTTTTTACCTCTTGTAAACACAGCCACGTCCAAGACATCTGGAGGTCGCGAGCGCTTCGGTCTTTTCCGGAAAGCACCGGAAGTGAAACCTCGCGCGTGTACGTCACTCATTGTTTACACAGAACAGAGATTGTAGGTAAGACGGCTAATTAAAAGGGTACTAATTTGCGCTTATCCAGGATGTTTAAACTGTCGTAAAAGAAAACAATTACAAAAAAATAAAAAAATAAAACAATTGTATGAGTGACGTACACGCGCAAGGTTTCACTTCTGGTGCTTTCCGAACGAAGCGCTCGCGACCTCAGATGTCTTGGATGTGGCTGTGTTTACAAGAGGTAAAAACGATATAAATACTGTTCGTTTTCTCACACAAACCACTCGTTTCGTGTCTTAGGCCATCAATGTGTTCTTATATTTATGAGTCATTAAATCATGTTTAATTTGGACTTCTCTGTGTATGCTCTAAGGTGGACCCCGTAGGACTGCATTATATGACTGACAGGCAAGAACGATTTGACCTAAAAATATCAAAATTGAAAATACTGTGGACACAAAGACACCTACATCTTGGATGCCCTTGAGGTAAGCTAAAACATATCAAAAATTAATTTCAAAGTGAACTATCCCTTTAAATTTCAATAAATGTGTTTTGAACACATCGTTCATTCTGACATTAGACAAGAGTTTGGCCTTGATATTTATACCAAAACAGTCCCAGAAAATTGTTGACAGCATTTATTGTTTTTCCACATTAGTCCACTTATAATGTTAGTAAAGTTTTTTGGCCATACTTTATATTATCTGTCTTTAACTACTATGTACTTACATAAAAAAATATTAAGTACAATGTACTTATTGTGTTCATATTGCAAAACACTTTATTTTACAGTGTCATTGTTACATGTTACATGCAGTTACTAAAATTATACTATAAATAACTATAAATTATGCATATTTACATTAAACCAAAACCTAATCCTGACCCTATCATAAGTACATGTAACTACTTCAAGTCCCCCTGTAGTCAATAATTTTATTCCTTAAAAGTCATCTTTGACCATCAAAATGACCTGTGAAAAAAAAATCTTCATGTCTTAAAATAGCTTAAATGTAACTCTACACCCTTTAAATGTACGCAATTTTTTCATATCAACAAAAAAAATATACCGGCATAACCTGGTTAAATCTGTTTCCTTTAGAATAATTCACGAGATGGAACTTCAATATTTCTTGTCTATCAAGTTCATGACCTCCCCAGTGGAAGCTTATACAGTTTAAGAGGATCTCATGCAGGGATTGTTATTATTATCACGCGCACCTGTGTTTGCGGATGAATTTAACATATGGTCGGTCGCCTTTGTGACTATATGAATGTTCCCATACCAATCACTTTGACAGATCAGCCAAGCAGACAGGCCCGTGATGATGACAATACCTCTGAGAATGCCACATGCACCGCTTACCTGCTCGCTGAGATGTTTACTTGAGAAAAACTTGTCAGAAACACTTAATGTTTCAAAGTTACTGGAGAGACAGTCAAGGAAAGTTTCATTCAGGTATGTGAGGGGAAGAGGAGGAGAATTTCAATCATGCTTTCACAGTATGAAACATATGGGTTATCGTAATTTGCTGAGATCCCATAACAACAGCAGACGTGAGGACTGCTGAGTTTTGCTATAATTTCTGAATCTGATTAGGTCTTTAGTAAAGTGCCGTTGTTTGGATGCGAGTTAATGCTCTTAAGAACAATTATTTTAACCATCTGGTGGCTTTCTGGTGGTTGGCTTGTGCGAGTATTCCTCTTGCCAGTCATAGTGAGTTAGTCCATTTGCAATATGGTTATCACATAAAAAGCTTATGCATAAGGCTCAGCAACCACTAAAATAGTATTAAAGTAGACAAAGGATGAAGCTCATGAAATTGTTTGATTGTCAACCTCAAGTTGTTGCTGTGTTCAGGATGGAAGAACTGACCATTCGAGCAGACCATCTATGACAGGAGATCAATGGCAAATAAACCAATTCATGTAACTTGATAAAACAGGACTAAGAAGTCATCTGCAAATTGTTTTCTTCAAAATGTTTTGCTGTGATTCCATAACCTCTGTTCTCTGAAATGGCTTTGAGAATTGAGGATTGTAACCTTAATAGTATTGGCTTGTGCACCACAAGAAAGTCATCAATCATTAAACCATTGCTTATTCATGCATTTTTAGCACAAAACAAAACCCTTGGTATTTTTTTAAACTAGTCAAGTACTTTATATTTATAGTTTGTTGCTGTACACAACTCAATATAGAGATAAACTCCCATCACATTCATATATTCAGCCAGTAAATGCATGAAGTAGCAGGTGCTAAAAACCATAGCTTGCTTATTTTCGGTCTGTATAGTTCACAGAAGGCTTGAGTGATGAGTTTAATTCCCATCAGTGCACACTGGTGCTCAGCGAGTTGAAATTATTTGCTTGAGTGGTCTTATCATTATTTACCTCTAAGGAGTTGATCTCCGGTTGTCGGTATCTTTTGCTCTCTTCAGACTGGTACTTTTCCATTCTGTTCCTAGAGAGCCACATACCATTTCCAGTCCTGCTTTTACACACATGCCTGTAATTTTCAAGTAGACTTTGATTAGATGGTTTAGGTTTGTTTGATTAGGATTGGAGATTTAGGGTACGTTTAAGTTTTTCCTTTGAGTTTTCCGCTTACAGACGACACCATTGTCAAAACAGGGCTCTCAAGTTTTGAAGACAGGCAAGTGTGACAACCCCCCGCCAGGGAGTCAAAGGGGGTTGGACGGGTCGTGGGAATTGGGGTGTTTCATGACAATATGTCAGTCATCGTGTGATTATAAATATGACTAGGCCTAGACTACTTGCTTGTGAACAGGCAGTAAAACTGTTGGCTAAGTTACAGACACTCATGAAAAACTGATGCTAATTATCTGGCAAACATTCTCTAACAGCAGTCAAGTTGTCATTGTTTGTTTCAAAGAAGTTGTGAATTTGTTGTAACATTAAAACAGGAGATCATGACTCACTCTGTGCTCAAAGTGATGCTTGGAGCTCCAGTGGTTTGCTCTGTGGGTGAACTAAACTTTCGGAAGATGTTGTAGCAGAATCACGTGAATTGGTTTTATTGCGTTAAATCTTACCCAGATACAATTTCCTATTTTCTGATTGGCTATTGTTGTGTAGCCCCTTTCTTTTTTTTTTTTGATTGGCTGATAAGTGGCGGGCTCCACTAAGAACTCCAGGGGAGACACGCTTGATTCCTGCCGGTTCCAAAGTGAGAGCGGCACGCCCAGAGAAATTTTGGGGTGCTGCGGCATATTAAATATATTATAAATAGTTTTTTCCGCGTGAGAAATACAATGTGTGGCGGGAGTGTGTGACAAAAGACCGAAATGCATGACACTTGAGAGCCCTGTCAAAAGGATCCCCATTCATACGGATCCACGAAAACGACTAAAATCGCTGTATTCTGCAGCCAGGCCATTAGATGGTGATGAAACAATATAGAATGAACACGTAATACGCATGTGCATGACATCATCGTCTTCAGAAATTAGTGTTTTTGTTGTTGTTGCAATTTGAAACCCGTTTTCAAAATTTTGCGTTTTCAGGTCTACCTAAATGTAATGTATTTTACATGCATTTTAAGATCTTCTACTTAGTACTACTTCTAATATATATATAAGTGATTTTTTATGAGTGTGAATAACCCAGGAATTGTGATGGCACAAATACACATGATTCGTTCAGGGAATAATCTCTCAGATATCTTTCTGGCAGAAGATTGATCAAACCACTACAGAAGGCCATAATGATCCATGGATATCCAGTGGCAATGAATGTCACTGCATCAAAGCATATATTGTTAGGGACAAAATGGTGGCTTGAAGAACCATTATTTTGATCTGCCTGCTCCTGTGCTCGCCTGATTGTCATCTCAATATTCCATTGGAAGGGTGCCAAATATTTTTTTTATATCTTAGAACGAATAGTTCTGGGCTCTAATCCAGGTCTGGTGAAACTGTTAAAATAGTGCATTAGATTATTGGAACCAAGTTGGAAGAAGGAAAAACTCAAATACAATAGTTTAGTTTAATATAATAATATATATATATATATATATATATATATATATATATATATATATATATATATATATATATATATATATATATATATAATATATATATCTCATGCAAATCATGCTGGCAACTACACTTTCAGTTACGTAAACATAAATAAATCATTTTTAAATACTTGATTGGTTCACATTCGTCCTACATAATTTAATGTAGTAGATTTTCAATTTTAGAGATATATTTTGATTCAAAGCAAATCAATCAAATGTAGAAGAGAATCAAAATTTTGTTGTGTAAATCACAAATAATCTGACAATCTGAGTTTTCCCATTTCTTTAGTGAAAGTTTTGGTCTGCCCACTGGGCCTTTTCCTCCACTCCTGCAAATTCTAGTTTCTTTCTCTAAGAAAAAGGCACCAGGAGAAGGCACAAGGGTGATGCTTGTTGGCAACTAACCATTATGCTACACAGGCCTAGAATTTGTGGACTCAAGTGCAGACCCATCCAGTCTGATGCATTTTGCACACTACAATGACAAGAACTGGCCAGAAATACGTGTTGAATTTGACCCCTTGCAGACAGAGGCCCTCTCCCCAATGGAAACTCAGGAGCTGATTGAGAAAGTTGTCAAACTCAATGCCAACCCTTGACCCTCGTCATTCCACAACTTACGGATAAAGCTCAGACAAGTTGAGGTTGAGAAAATACAGGAATGACTTCCACATTAATAACCCAAAAGTCTGTAGATATTGGTGCCATTGTGCCAGATGGATGCTGGCACTGCCTGTGCAAGTCTAGTGTCCCCATGCACACACACCATGTGATGTCTTCCTCTGACTGGTGCCAAACAAGGAAGGATGGGTTCCACTGAGGCACACAAAACAAAGAACAGCCCCTGAAAAAAAAAGTGTATCAAGGACCATTGAGTACCCTCTCTTCTCGGCTGCACTGTCTGAAAAGAATGATACAAAAGCTGTCAATGGGGCAATACCCTTTCAAAAGGTTACCAGAACCTTAAAACCCTCATCCTTCCTTTGGGTCATTTTGACCCCCTTAGGAAAATAAGCTAGCTAAAAATGCTAAAACTTTACCAATTTTTTTAAATGTTATGTCTACATGTGTATCTGAATGCATACTGAAGAAAATGATTTTAGGACCCAGCGGAACAGCTCATTTGCTCCAAATAGTGCTATCAGGCCATCTAGTGGCAAGAGTCATGAAAGATCATGTTATATATATTTTTTTACAAAGTGCGAGGAAAGAATGCACATTAAATGTACATATTAGTACCTAAAATGTTCGTAGTATAAAAAAGGGGTACTACCCCAGTGACAGCTTCTGTAACTTTTTCCCCTGAGAGTGTAGTTGAATAGACAAGGTACTCAATGGCCCTTTATACACACTTGCGCCTTCACCCTTTTCTTGGACTGTTCCTTGTTTTTCCTCAGGGGAGCCTGAGGTGTATTGGAGTGTTTTGAATCTGTCCCAACCCTCTATCCTCTCTAGCTTGGCACCAGTTAGGGCAGACTGAGAGTTTACTTGATGTGTATACATTGTACACTAGACGTGTGCTGGCAGTTCAAGTATCCATCTCAGCCAGGTGCCTTGGAAAGCAGCTATAGTGCACCCCTCCACTTTGAGTGGGACTGGCCTGGGTTTGACCAGCTGTTGGACTTGGGCAGGAAGGCACGTAGTGTGGAAGAGGACACCACATGGCAGCCTGTTCCTCTTACTCTACTGTGTGGTGAGTCATCAAGTTGGAGAACAGGGAAGACCATCTGCTGCACATCTGGAAGGTCCTTGAAGGAACTGGACTGACCTGAGAAAATTCCACCTGAGATTAATGGAGGTGCAGTAACTGGGTCTTTGAATTGGTCCTGAATTAATCATACCCCCTGAGAAAACAGGAAGCAACAATGACAAAGTTCGCAGTGATGCAATCATAAACTTTGGAACATACAAGTCTTAGGCTGGCTGATGGCGATTGATTCCTAAGTTCTGCTGGGAAATTGTGACAAAAAGGTTGACATCTTTTAAAAATATTTTTCAAAGACTATTGGGGCCATATTTTAATTGGTTACCACTGTTGGGTGGCAGTCAATACTTGTGGTAGCATCAATTTCGAATTTACCCACTCCAATACATCATTAAAAACCAACGCTATCTCACAACCAATTCATTCGAATTCGTATGCGTGAGTAAAAGGTGGCTAATTTGTACGAATTCGTACAAACTCACTCATGCAAATTTGTACGATTTGTCTAAACCCCAGTGTTGGGTAGGTTTAGGGGCGGGGTCAGGGGTAGTTCATTCGTACAAATTCATATTCAATTCAATTGGTTAACTCGTAAAATATGTACGATTTAGCAAAAATCGGTTTGGCTCATTGGCTCTTGATCAGAATACGTTGAGATTTTACATGAAGGATACTACATTAGGTGCGGTCACATTTACCTTTAGATTGAATTTCTGGGGTGAAATACAGCCATCTAAATGGGAATCCACTCAACCAGGATTTTCTTTTGCGTGAGGGACACGTAAGACAAAAAATAAAATAAAATAAAAACCAGTTCACATGTGGATTTCACATGGGTTTGTGGAACTTCGAATGCCGGATTTTGCACCTTTTACCAATATAAACCTGCTTGGTTTGGAAGTGACCTAATTTTGTCAAAAAAATTGTACAAAAGACAGTGGGCTCTATCTTGCACCCGGCGCAAATGACTTTGTACACCAACGCATGTATCATTCCTATTTTGCACCCCCGCAAAGCGGGCTTTTCCCTCCACAGACGCACGTCGGTAAACTAGGAAATGAACTTGCGCTCCCTGGGCGGGTCAGCGCAAAAAGGAGGCGTGTTTTGGCGCAAACATTCCCTAGTGCTATTTTGCATTTCCAGAAAACAATTCCGCCACTGACCAAAAAAAACCTGGTCTAAAGTCAGTGGCGCGTTGCTCGTTGTTCATAATGCTATTTTAAGCGCGCATGCTTGGCCATAATGTAGCGGGTGCACAATGCGCATACACTTTGATTCTCTCATCAACACAGATGCAGCAGTTTTTATTTTTGCAAATCATACATTATAACAAAGAAATATATTACCACACGAGGGAAATCATTGTGGTGTCCATGAAGATGTAAAAAAATAGGCATAAATCTAGCTTACACATTTACCAAAAGTTTTCATGCAAATTGTGGTAATAATGGATCAGACCTGTTTGCCCAATAGTGGCAAGACACATATGTATATAAGGGCATCTGACAAATTAGTTTGTCCGTCAAGAACTAGGAAAAAAAAATCTGAAGACTGCGAAATCAGCTTTATCATGTAAGTACATTAAAAACCTTACTCTTTAACTTACCAGTTACTGTCAGGGATCAATCAGGTTCATTCACACCCACTGCACAAAGATCACAATCACCTGAATATTAACCACCTGCACTTGTCATCTAATCCAGCATCACTGAGCACTACAAAAGAGCACACTTCTCATCCAGTCTCCGTCGAACCTTGAACTAGGAACCGACCAGCTAACTTTCTCTCTGTGATTCCCAGATTCTAATACTCATCTGTTCCAGTGTGACTCCACAGAATTCCAGCGAAAAGGACTTACCTACTGCTTCTCTTCCAAGACCCCACGCTTCCTCCTGGATTCTCCCCGATTCTCCTGTGATCCTTCACTGTGTTTCCCGGTTTGCACATCCTTTTTACATCCAAGCATATCTCTGCAAGATATCATCGCACTATCATTCCTCTGCAAATTATATCCCGCATCTGTCCGTTTCATCTGATGCTCACCTGCCATTCTACTATTAAAGCTTTCTGAATCCAACTAACCTTGTTGTCCTCGTGTATATCCTGACAGTTACGTTGAGCTTTCACATATTTTTTTCTATTGATTTGGGTGGGTTTGTCCCATCCCCAATGTCAATTCTCTTTCTTTTACGGCCCTGACGAGAACATCGATCTCCTTTAGTAGTCCCAGTAGTGTCATCTAGTTGTTTACAGTGGAAGTTCTCACCAAATTAACACAACAAACAAACAAACAAAAATAATCAATCAAACCATTTTGAACTGAAGGCTAAAAAAACAACAACAACAAAAGTATGAGTTTGTAAAGGATTATGCAGAATTGTTTGTCTGGTGCCTGAACAAAATCTGCAAATATCAGTATTCTGAAACCACAGATCTAGGGTTACCTAATTGACTAAGTTTTGGGGCAAAATTTTACAAGTCCTCTATAAAATATTCAGTCTTGGTTTGCAGACACATCTAAATTATTTATGGCTGCAAAATGAAAAAATTCTGAGAAATTCTACAGGCCAGCTGCACAGGCTTTGGGCATTTTATTTTCCACTTATCTAAAAGCATGGGCTTAATTATTAATGGCCCAAATTGTCATCCTGGCTTTGTCTGATCACGTGAAGGGCAACAAAGTCACACTGGTGGTAGCTGAAGGTGATTTTACTTATATTTGTTCAATATGACTGTGAGGCTTTAGAGCAGATATGACCGTTGTTTCTGGGACATATAGTTGAAGGTACACAAGGGTACAAATATTAATAATATGGATGGCCTGAATTAGCCCTAATATTTCAGCAAATATATATTTTTTAATATAGCAGCAGGGACCTATGATTTGAAACATTCCTTTCTTTCTCAATAATCACTACTCTTTGTCATACTCTCCCTAAAGAAACACAACCACAGAGAATCCCCATTAAGAAAACCTGTTCAGCCAATATAATTATTTTATATTCTTTGAACATGCCAACATTGTCCAACAATGGCAGATGACATTTAAATGTATATTTTATCTTTACTACATAGAGGCTGTCAGTGACATTTGGCAATTTATTTATTTATTTAATGGCTTCCGAGCCAATAGAGGGAGTGTATCAAAGCTGCATGCTGTTCCCTTTCAATCCCCACTGCGGGAATATGACCATCTTGGTGTTGCGATCAAGACTCATTTGTTCGCGTTCACTTTTTCTTTTGGGCCAACTTCCCAGAAGAAGGCTGGAGTGCCGTGTGAATATGTAATTGTAGTTGGTTATGCCACTAATGTGCAGTACAAGAACATAGGACTGTTCATCCTTTCTCTGCCAGAAACAGCTTAAGTAGCTCCTCCCCCCCTCACTACCCTTGACGGCGGAGAGGCAAAGGGTTATGAGGCTCTCCCTCCAGTGGAGCGGTTTGTTGCGATGCAACTGTGTCCGGCGACCGCTACCTCGTCGAAGGGGAATCCTCGTCTCCCCTCTAAGGCCTGTAAGTTCTCGTCCATCCTTATGGGGAAGGCTTACAAAGCCTGTGGGCATGCCGCTTCCTCTCTACATGCCATGGCACTGCTTCAGGTCCACCAGGCCCAGGCACTCATGAACATGCACGAGGGTAGTCCAGACCGTGAGCTCATGGGTGAGTTCCGCACTGCAACCAACCTCGCCCTCCGGGGCACGAAGGTTGCAGCTCACGTGATCAGTCTGGCGATGTCCACCTTAGTGGTCCAGGAGCGCCATCTCTGGCTCAACCTGGCAGATATGAGCGATGCGGGCAAAGTTCGGTTCCTGGACTCCCCCATATCACAGGTTGGGTTGTTCAGTGACGCGGTAGAGAACTTTGCCCAAAAGTCGCTGCCACCCAGAAGCAGATGGAGGCCATCCGGCACATCCCGCTCAAGGCGCTTCCAAGCCAGGTGGCAAGCGTCAGCATAAGAGTTCCTGAGCGGGCCACTCAGGGATGGAGGAAGGAGCTCTTTGAGATGGTCACATATCCACTCCCTCCCCGTTCTTTTTTGTGTGTGTGTCTGTTCCTCCGCTGGCTTCACTTTTTTGGGAGCCAGGGGAGGAACAGTACCCACATTTTCAAAAAAAGAGCAATTTCCTGGCTCCCAAGAGGGCCAGACTGGTGTTGTGCAACCCTGTAAAGCCTTGCACCCCTCAGCCCCCTCTTGTATCGCCCCTGCTGTCACGTGGAGACAGGTAAGTGTTGCATCGTACACTCAGACCCCGCTTCGGGCGGCCTTCGGGCCTTCCGAGCTGGGTCCCTGTCCTCTAACTCGCTGCTCCACCCCGGGTACATCTGTGGTGCCCCTGGTCCCCCTGGCCCGGTTCGTAGAGGCTTAAAATGCTCCCAACCGTTCCAGCTGGCTCCTCCATACCAGCAGACTCGGATTACAATTCAGTTCGGCCGGCGTCCGCCCAAGTCAGTGCTATTCGCTTCACTTCGATGTTGAGCGAATGTGCCCCTGGCAGGCACACGGACATCGCACTCCTACTGGCGAAGGATGCGATTGAGCTGGTCCCTCCAGCTGATATGAAGAACGAGATACTTCTCTAGCCTGTACTTTATTGTACCCAAGAAAGTTGGTGTGTTATGGCCAATCTTGGACCTGCGAGTCTTGAATCGGGCCCTTTTTAAAGCTTCCATTCAGGTTGCTATCGCAGAGACGCATTTTCGAATGCTCCGTCCCCAAGATTGATCTGCAGCGTTAGGCCTGAAGGACGCGTACTTCAGATCTCTATACTTCCGCAACGCAGGCCATACCTGTGTTTTTTGCGTTCAAGGGTTCGAAGTCAGTACAAAGTCCTACCCTTCAAGTGCTCCACAGCCAGTTGGGTCTTCAGGCCAACTGGGAAAAGAGTAAACCGCAATAGCACGGCTTCCTCCATATAAAGACCGCTTCAGCACTGTCTTCATGGCCTGAGTCCCGAGGTGCCCGTGGCAGAGCGGCACGCTCCGTCTGACAATCACCTGGCCTCCTCACCAAGGAACGTGAGCGACTGAAAGGGAACGGGAGGGAAGGAGGCAACAGAGACTTAGTCCCGTCGCCACTATTGCTGGACCACCGCTGACTCCAAGCTCCGCTCGGCTCCTCGTTGAAAAACAACTGGTTCGTTCATCCACTTCCGTATTTATACCCGCGCTTTAGGGCGGAGCGTGTGATGCAATTCTCGCATGGCAATGTGCATTGGCTCATTTTAACAATACTCGAAGATGACCGGCTCACTAAGCGTGATCCCAATCAGTCGACAGTCTCCGTTCCCTCCTTCAGGGAACAAGGGTTGCATACGTAACCGAGGCATTTTTTTCATTAGGGGGGATTTCAGTCCATAATCTTTATGTCTTAACTGAACAGTCCTATGTTCTTGTACTGCACATTAGTGGCATAACCAACTACAATTGCATATTTAGCAGATGGTTTTATCTAAAGCAACTACATTGTATTAATGCATTCATGGCACAGTATGCATTTGATCAATTCATACAATCCCTGGGAATCAAATCCATGACCTTGCTAAAGCTATGCTTTTCTGTTAGAGGTCCAAGAATGCTTGAACTACACTTGTCCTTGTGGGTTAATACAAAAATATTCTGCTCATATATTGCATGTGGTATGGCTGCTAAGCGCTGTCAGCTTTGCTGTAAAAATGCAGTGTTTATTAATACAACTATACAAAGCTTTTATAATTAAGAATAAGGTGAACGGTCAGTGACTTTATTGTGCTGAGAAAGTAGAACCTCTGACATTATTAGATACATTTTTTGTTTGTTTGTTTTGGATAGGGATGAAATATGTTATTATGAGTAGGAACAGAGGCACATTTGCCCTATTAATGTGTCATATTTCTGTGATATTTCATTCATATATAATGAATGGATTCAGTCAGATGGTAAATGACAAAGTCCAGCCCACTTACGCATCTCTACCCTGAACAGATGGAGCCTATAAAGACATGCCGAATTATCTATGTGTGTGCGCTTGCCATGAAAAATTATGTTTACTTTTGGTTGTTTGTTGCTGATCACAAAAAGCTCTAGTCCTGTCTTTGACTTCTGTTTTGTTTTCATGCTCAGAAATATTACCCTGCATGTCAGCATTTAATAAGTGATATCTCTGCTGCAAAATTTACATAAATGCAATGGATACAGTTTTATTGAAGTAGAAAATAAGATGCACATTATTCATGACTCTGGTGTTTTCTGTGTGCCAACAAGGGGGAGTAAATCTGAAATAAACATTTTCCATATATAAAACATGCCTCTTATGTTATTGGTGAACAACTTTTTGTTTTAACATGCAAGTACTCTCGACAAGCAATTCCAGCCCACTGTTTGAAAAAAAGAAAGAATTTGAAGGAAATCAGTTTAACCTAACATGCCACGGTTTATTTGAACTTTTACATTATTTGTTGGGAAAAAGTTCTTTACGGTTCTCCTTTTTATTATTTAGCATCTCACCGGTGGATCTGCCACAAAGTACAGGTGCAGCAGGATTTTGTCAGGCAGAATAATGCTTTAAGCAAATGACTTTGAAACTCACAAGGAGAATCTACTTTACAGTCTGCAAAAGTGCACAGCAGCAGCTCTGATGTCTCAATCAGGTTTTATATCAAAGTAGCACAAGAATGTGTTGCATAATTGTAGTTGTCATTGTGCCACACTCAAAGACTTTTTACATGAAGAGTTTAGAATGTATGTGGGATTTAATTTCATACATGATGTTTTACAGAATAGCACATCTGTCAGCAAAGGCAATTATTTAAGGGATAGTTCACTCATTGAAGATTCTGTGATAATTTGCACCCTCATGTCTTTCCAAACCCATCTGGCTTTCTATCATATGTAGAACACAGGTGAACATTGGCTACTCAATATAAAGTCATTTTGGGCACAATAAAGTACTGTATTTGAGTTGTTCACTATATTCCAAGTACTCCAAAGCTATTGTCGTCAGTTATGAACCTGGGTGTGCTCTTTGATACCAATCTTTCATTTGAAAGCCACATTTCTAGCATCTGTAAATCTGCATTCTTCCATCTTAAAATATATATCTAAATTACGACATATGCTTTCAATGAAAAATGTGGGTGGTGTAATGTCTTATGGGTGGTTGCCCTGCACGCATAATAAACTAACTACAGCTGGTCCGAAGCATGACCATATCAGCCCGTTTCTGACACTGCATTGGCTCCCTATTAAACATTGTATACATTTTAAAATATTGCTGATTATTTACAAAGCACTAAATGGTTTAGCTCCCCAGTACTTGAGCGAGTTTAATGCATTATAGTTCTTCACGTCTATTGTGATCTCAAAATTCTGGCCAGTTGATGACCTAGAATATGAAAATCGACTGCTGGCGGTATCCTTTTCCTAATTAGCACCTAAACTCCGGAACAGTCTCCCTAACATTGTCCGAGAAGCAGACACACTCTGTCAGTTTAAATCTAGACTAAAACACATCTCTTTAACCTGGCATACACATAGAAAATTATACATTTTTATTCAAATCAGTTAAATGATTATTAGGCTGCATAAATTAGATCAGCCGGCTCATCGATTACTCATCGTCATCGTGATGACTCCGATCTTCAACCAGATGGAACTAGGTCCCAAGGAACATGGAACATGAATTCACTGTCTCTCTCTCGTCTAGCGTGTGTGAGTTGTGTGTGTGTGTGTGTGTGTGTGTGTGTGTGTGTGTGTGTGTGTGTGTGTGTGTGTGTGTGTGTGTGTGTGTGTGTGTGTGTGTGTGTGTATCTGTTCTTCCGGTCATGCGTATGTGGGGTAACTCAGCCCTGTTTTATCATATTAGAAACATTTGAGTGTGTTGAAAGTTGTTATAATTTGCATTCGCTCGGCGGCTACTAGAGACACTTGTTCCACACTGTTGTTGGTCACTGATCATTGGTGATCTGCAGGGCCAGGTGGCTTCAATCTGTTTGTCCCTTTATATGTTCAGTAACTGGTGTCTCATGTTGTCAGATCATTGTTCTTCCCGGTGTGTACCTGAGCTGTGCATCCTCCTGTGGATTACCCTTGTTCGTCGTCATGTTTTCTTTGAGTTCCCTCGGACTTCCACGGATTCACCGGGCACCTCACTGGAGATTCTTCACTGGACTGGGAGCATTTCACTGGTTGTCCATCGAGGTCCCTGCGTCACCCACCATCTGCGCTGGAGTCCGTCCGACCCACCATCTCTGTACCAGCTGTGTTGTTCCCCTGTGTTGTGTGCCTGACCGTGATATATATACTTACCACCTCTAATAAAGCGTTTTGCTATTGCATCCTTCTCCAGTCTCTGTCACAATTACGCCGCAGAATACTTCCGCTTCTTCTGGTCATGCATATGTGGGGTAACTCAGCCCTGTTTTGTCATATTAGGAACATTTGAGTGTGTTAAAAGTTGTTTTAATGTGCATTCGCTCGGCGGCTACTAGAGACACTTGTTGCACACTGCAGTGAGCTAGATCGATATTAGACATGGTAAATATGGTACTCATGGTAAATCAAGTAAACGAGGTTTAAACAAAGAGACTTCTTTATTATTACTTTATTATTAGATTACTGTGTTGAGCTATATAACAATGATTATTTTTCTATCGATGAATGTATACAAACATGTCTAATAAAACACATAACATATTAAAGCGTCTTTGGTTTTTCCATGGTTTCTACAAAAAAAAAAACGGAAATCACGGGTATGATGTTATTAGGCGACACATGGACACGGTCTGTGTCCTGGTTAAAACTGCTTATTTCTCTGGATTTAAACATTTTTAGAAACATTTGGGATAATGTAAGTACACAACAAAATATCTAACATTGTTCTAGTGGTTCTTGGATATTTTGATACAAAAAATCTTACATAGTCCATGGAACCATAGAGGCCAATAAAGAACATTTATTTTTAAGAGTGTGTTGTAAAATACAATATAATGGCACAAATGACAGATTGCATCATAAATTGCTGGCCTTCTCTTATGAGCATAATAAACAGGATTTCGTTTTCATCGTCAAACCGCAGAGTCATTTTGAAAGGCCAGATAAAAGTCATCCTGAAGTTTCTCATAAATTTATTTTTTAACATGACTCCCTCCCTACAAAGCTTGAATATTCAACAGTGTTTACAACTGGTGGGGAAAAAAACATATCTAATAGATGCTGCCTGCTGGATAGATTTCAGAGCTCTGTTCTCAGAGGACACCTTGTTGTTTTTCACATTGTCTGATTTTCACATCTATAGGGACGAACATCTTGAAGAGTATTTCCTCTAGAGGAACACACAAATGAGAGGAGATGGTAGATGACAGTGCAGACAGGAATTCAAGGGAAAGTTTCCCTCTGTTTGCACAGAGAGAGCCTTTGCTACACACTTGACTGAATCGCCAAACAAGAACAAAGGAGAAGGAAGCCACAAGTGAAAGATGACGAATATCCTCTCCCTCTTCCATTCTCCCCAAAGGTAAATATTTGTTAACCATGGCAGGTTTTATATAGATCATGTCTAGACCTATTAATTAGTGTGGAATTTCAGCTAACATTGTGAAGCTTTTTATATACTTGGTGTGCTCCTCTAGGCTGTAATTAGGATTTGTTGGAATTAATTCGCATTATCTGGTTTATCATTGTGAAAAGAGTTGTACTGTATTGTATTGAATGTGCACTACAGTATATATAACTATATATATATATTTAAAGAAAAACTACTTGCAGATAATGTAATGTTATTGAAATAAAAGGTCACTTAAAGAGAGTACACTTTAATTAACTTTTAATAAGTGCACTTTGTGACAATGTCAAATTAAAGGAAAGGGAGGCAATTTTCGGAGAGGCTAGTAATTGCGAGCTAGCTTTGAAAGCATAAGATCCCAGCCTCCCTTCAGAGCGTCTAAAAAGCCACGCCTCCTTCAAAACACATGAACACACACAGCTAGAGCAGAGTCTGCAAAGTGTCATGAGAGACGGCGTTAAACTACCTCAAATAATGAACATAATCAACTTAAAGAGCTTTGACCTGTACCAACTGACTGCTGCAGATTCATTTTTGCATTGATAGTCTTGCCATTGTTGCATAAATTTGAGTCACGAACAGCTCCGAGTGTAACGTCACAGGTTTCCATCTCTTTCAAGTCACAGTAGTTATGGCGTGAACGCAGCAAGACTTTCGACCTTAACTGCTTGACGCGTGAGAACAAACCTCATTGGTTCTTATGGAAGCTCAAACGTGCTGCATAACACACGACAATGAACCTTATCGGTTCTTGTTGAAGCTCAAAAGTTCCTCATTGGTTCTCGTATACGCCAAGCAAACATGCCTGAGCTTCCGTTTACCACAACTTGTCATTTGTCTCTCTCTCTCTCTCTCTCTCTCTCTCTCTCTCTCTCTCTCTCTCTCTCTCTCTCTCTCTCTCTCTCTCTCTCCTCTCTCTCTCTCTCTCTCTCTCTCCTCTCTCTCTCTCTCTCTCTCTCTCTCTCTCTCTCTCTCTCCTCTCTCCTCTTCTCTCTCTCTCTCTCTCTCTCTCTCTCTCTCTCTCTCTCTCTCCTCTCTCTCTCTGGTAACACCTTTTCTCACTTTAGTCTCATTACTTTCTCTCTATTTCTAGCGTTTGTTCCCCTTGTTTTTTGACAGATAATTACGTGTGTACGTGAGTCAGGCCTGTGTTTTCTTCATGAAGATTTACCTTGTGTTATCTTGTCTAGTCTAGAGGAGTTGTGTGCTTTCTCTGCCCTGTCACCCTGCTGCTTGTGACCTTCTACCAGTCTACTCTCTGCGACTCTGTGTTACTGCCCTACGTGAATTACCAGCTCTGCAAACTATCACTAAGGAGTCTTCTGTTTCTGCTGACCTACTGTAAAGTACACTGACTTTGAGTTTATTCCAGTTCTGTGTCGTTGCACGACAGACTGCCTATGTTAATTCTTCATTAAAGACTATTGCAAGAACTTGCCTTTGCACTTGGATTCTCTGTTTCTTCTGACACAACTTATGTGTGAATTAATGAAAGTTTATATGCGAGTGTGTGCAGTTTATATTATAGTGTGCAGGGTTTGAAATTAACACACGCCAAATGCAGTTCAACTGTTCAAAATCAACTGTGGTAGGGAAACACTGTCAAATCACTAGCCGATTTGGTGTGTTACTTATGTTTACTTGCTTTGCTGGGGAAGTTCGTGTAAGCCAAATCTGCACAAATTTAGGGCAAATACTCAACTTGTGAGTCATCATGATTTATTAAATACGCAGAATCTGCGAACACACACGTCACTACGCAACAAATAACGGCGCCCTTGTTCGTTTGCATTGAAGCAATAGCGAAGATTTAAAAGCATTTGGTTAACAGAAAAGACATAGTTATTTTCCAACATCCTACATTTTTTGATGTTCTTTGTACTTTGATTGATCTGTCCACCTAAAATAATTTTTTGGTGATGAGGATGAAAGAGGAAGGGAGGAGATGGCTGGATGACAGGATTTAGTTTGAATAAGAAATGAATGTATGAAATACATATTTTATGATATATTATAAATATATTTTATTATTATTATTATTTTTGGCTAGTAGAAGATCGGAATGGCTGGTAACTTAAACATTTAGTAGCCAAATTGGCCACTGAGTGAAAAAGTTTGTGTATACATTTATTTAATTGTAAATAATATGCAATTAAATGTCTGAAAACATTACATTCAGTAAAGAATATTCTTTTAAGTAAATTATTTCTGCAATAAGTGCTATTTTTAAAGTATGCTAAAGTGTATGTCTTCACATGGGTTTATTTTTTTTTTTTTTTACAAAAATATCCTATAAATGTAGTCAATATTTCTTCATATATAACTAGGTATAAGTAGGTTTTAAAGTTGTTTAATTATTGTCATGCAGATTTTTTGTTCAGTCTACATTATTACTGACAACACTTTTGTTAATGAACATTTGCTTCAGTCATTTCGTTCAACTAGATTAACACTGTCTTCTACAAAATAAGGACAAGTGACGAAACACTGCATTTGAAGTAAATTACATTGAAGTAAAACCTTCAATAATTTAACAAACACAAATTGTGTACTGTATATTGCATATGATATGGACATTTCCCTAACCCTGGTTTCTTAAACCTCTAACCCTAGCAGTCAATCCATTTTCAGTCGTTTCCAGTCAACTTCAGTTATATAAGTACAAAAATGTTGTCCTACTTTGGCTGATCAATAGCTATGACATTTGTTTATGCTGCAATAACTGCCATGATATTAGAAGAAAGTTACAATCCTGTGGAAGACAAACCAAGAGTGAAGGAACAATATGGTCAAGATCTCTTGTCTAAATTCAAACTGCCCGTTGATTAAAATACCAGCAGAACATCAGTTGTGATATCACATTAATTAAAATGCAAATAGCCAGCTAAAACTTTAAAGGAATGAAGCAAAAGCAATTACTGTCACGACTTTCACATGGCCCCAAAAATGCAGATTACTGCTCTTGTGTCCTCTCATGCACACAGCAATCAATTCATATATAGTTCATTTCAAATACATTCTGCTTCTCTAGCTATTGTAATCACAGAGAGGTCCTGTTTGTTACCGATTGCAATAATTAAACTGGTTTGGAGATACATTCACAGATGCACTTTATTTATTCACTAAAAATTGTATTGTAACTTTTTCATTAATGACTATAAAGTGGCAAACATGGAGATGAAAGAAAACTTGCCTATTAGGGCTCAAAAGTAGCACTGGGCTTAGTTCAATAATATTTCAGACTTTTAAAATATTTTTTAGAGGGCCCTTGCATGTAGGCATTTGAAGAAGGGGCTTTTAAATAACTGCATATTACTTTGAAGTGCATGATTAATGCTACAAACATGTGAAGCAAGCCAAAGCTCAGCGCCATGCACCCTTTGGCGTTGGTGTTGTACGGTTATAAAACTATTGATGTCCAGCAGAAGGAAACAAAACAAAACAAACTGGGTTTAGTGTTAGTTTATCTCAGTTTAACAAACAAGAACATACATTGTACATAAGCAATAGTTTTTACAAATCGTATTACTTTACAAATGATGCGCTATGATAAATAGTCATAACATTGCATTGTGCAAGGAACCGCGGAAAAATAAGGGCTCTATTTTAAGGATCTAAGCACATGGTCTAAAGCGCACGGCGCAAGTGCACTTAGTGCTTGTGGCCGAATCCACTTTTGCTAGTTTAACAACGGGATAAATGGTCGGCGCGCACGGCGCATGTTCTAAAAGGGTTGTCTCTATTCTCTTAATGAGTAATGTGTGTGTTTTGGGCGTAACATGCAACAAACCATTCAGAGTCTCATCTCCCATTCCCTTTAAAAGCCAGTTGCGCTCACGTCATGGTGGATTCGCTATTTACATGACGGAATTTGCAAGCAGAAAAACTGAATGCTTCTCCAGAGAGGAAACACTCGCAGATCGCTCGTGCGCGAGGTTAAAGCACGCTAGCAGACTATCTACGTGACAAGCGTAAATGAGAACTGAGAACTGAAAATGAGAACTGTGCATGTGCGTGTCAGTTAGTTTTGACAAGTGAGGAGATAACCGCTCTGCCGACTCTCTTTGTATTCTATCTTTTATTTCCTTTTATATTGTGACTAGAGTTGGATGTTTCTTTGTATACTTTTTCTCAAGAAATTTTATTAAACGCGGGAAAAATACGCCACCTCTCGTCTCTCGTGCATCTTTTCCTCCGACACCTTTGTTTTTCTCTGGGCAACATCTCAACTTTGCGTTACACTGCGCGTCCCTGGTGTGTGTAATAAGTGTTACCCCCCTATAGGCTCATATTAATGCGCCCTTTAAATATAATTTTTTTTTAGACCATTGACTTTAGACCAGTTTTTTTTGGTCAATGGCGCAGTATTTTTCAGTTGCCTCAAATTTGCGCACAAATAGGGACAAGTGCATTTGCTATTTAAAGGGTACCTATTATGGCATTTAAAATGTTCCTAATATTGTTCTGGGAGTCCCCAACAACAGTTTTACAAGCATGAAATTACAAAAAACACTTTTGTTGTCTTATAGTATGCATTTATTTTTACCTGATTTGCTCACCAACTCCCATATGAATCGTTTAGCGAGTCATTTTTCCAAACCCCGCCTTTGCGTGACGCTAATCTGTGGTGATATGTTAGCGACCATAGCCCAAAGGAGTGACACCGAGCCGACGGGGTGTCATTGGTTGTTGCGTTAAATCTTACACAGATACAATAGTGCTATTTTCTGATTGGCTAACAACACCAGACGAACAACACCAGAGGAGACGCGCTTGATTCCTGCCGGTTCCACAGTGAGAGCGGCGCGGCCAGAGTTTTGGGCGCTTCGGCATATTAAATATATTACAAATAGTTTTTCAACGTGAGAAATACAATGTGTGGCGGGAGAGCGTGACAAAAGACCGAAATGAGTGACTGTCACGCTCAATGCGTGACACTTGAGAGCCCTGCACTTCACATATTTCAATACAATTGACATTGAAGACCTAGAAGCTGCGCTGTGCGTACACAACACACAAAATAATTATTGAGCATGATACATAAAACATAAAAGCAACAATTAATATTAATAATACTTACAGGTTGTGATTCGGAGAAGGAAGCTGATCCAAATAAACTCGGTATTGAACCTAGTATCAGCCGGCTCGCAAATCCATACTTTATAGCATTTAGGTTTGTGAAGCAATCATCTTCAAAATGACACGAACACAGAACAAGGTTCGGCTATACTTCTGTGGTATAGTTGTATATATGAACTGTAGCCACTTAGTCTTCAAATGCTCCTCACTGGCAGATGATAAAAGTTTGCTTTTGCGTCGCACTTCAAAACACAGCTTCTCGTCGACATGATGTTAGTTTTCCCTGGCGTCTCCGAACGCAATAAGTGGGCGTATCTTATTCAAATAACTTGTACAGGTGACGTCCTAAATTTAGAGAAAATGCATCGTTCATCTATCGATTCATATCAGCGACTCAGAGTCGACTCTTACTTTTGAGAGACAATAACTTTGTATACGGTGAACTTTCATATTTAAAACTTTGCAGGATGTTTTCGTTCACTTAGATCTATGTTACACACTACATGAAGGGCAATTTTCAAAAATTCATAATAGGTACCCTTTAAACAATGTGGCACAGGACATGAACATGATAACTGCACAAGGCAAAAAACACTTGCGTCGCACCTGGCGCTGCATTGAGCCGACTGTATGATAGGGCCCCACGTCTTAATTAATTGAAATTCTTCTCCTGTAATCCCAATTTGTGCAAGAAAGGAATACAAGTTGTAATTTTACTGCCACTAGTGTTCATTTCAGCTGGAAACTACTCTGAATTGTTAGGTGCTAAAATGTAGGTAGAGGCATGTTTTTCTAATGAGCATATTAAATAAGCAAATATAATTGTGTTGTGATGCCAATTCAGTTTTTAAGTCTACAGTGAACTTTTGGACACAAACCCCGCAGCAACTTTCAACCTGCCGATAGACACCTCAGCAACTGTTACGGCCTGTTAGATTGGAGGAAACCCTGAAGCCAAATTCAAACATGTCAGTGTTTCAAAGGAGCATATTGATCTCTACGAAATATTTTCCTCACTGTTTTCATTTGTTCCAGCAATTGTTTACGATGGAGCAGTGTTCGTCTGTTGGCAGGTCTGCTACGATCGGAAAACAAGCTGGAGTCTGTGACAGCTTGTGAGATGTGCATTGGATCCACTGGAAGATAGTTGACCTTTTACTTTTGCCAAGGACTTGGTGGTGAAAACCATCCCTGAGAGTGAACCGAAAACACAGACAGCCTTTATATGACAGCAGCCTTGGTAAGAATTTCATTTTCTGTCTGATGCTTTGTTCTTTTCAAGGTGTATGTGATTGAGACTTCTGCTTAAGATTCAGAATATGTCATCCCTGTCTTTACAGGTCCATGTGCTATTAGGGCTGATCGTCAGAAGTTTTATTGAAAGAAACAACATTGTACCAAGGAATTCAACTACAGTATGCTCATTATTATCTGTTTTAACCCAAATTTGGGTCAAATATGGACAAACCCAGCCATTGGGTTACATTTTTTTAATTACATTTTTAACTCAATGTTTGAGTTTGTCCACATTTGACTCAAAGCTGGGTTAAACAACCCAGCATTTTTTAGAGTGTGTGCACTTATGCACTACGTACTCAATCTTGTAGTGTATGAATTTTAATACGATTATTTTTGCATTCAACATTGGAGTCTGACAGCCACTCCCCCTCCGATACATAATTAAAGCTGTGACAATTGAGTGCATGAAATGTACAACATTTTTTTTGGTTAATTGAATCATATTCAAAGTATTCTTTGTCTATTTGGACTTTTCACTGCTCACACTATTTATACAACAAAACGTCATAACTAGTGCACAAGTACGTGAATTGAGACACACTTATAGAATATAATTCTGGCCCTCGTCAAGTAACAATATTTAGATGACATTACTGTGACATCACACAACATGCAACCGTGTTTAGTTTCTTTAGGAAAGCAGCTTGTAGTGATGCATATGAGCAGCACTACGAGTCTAATAATCTTAAGCATTATATAATGTAATAAGGTTCGGTCATTTTAACCAATGTTACTAAAAAGTGCTTTATAGTTAAAAAAATATTGAGTCGAGAGCTGTGGGAATGGAGCAAGTGCTAATGAGCAAATATGTAGGTTCTTCTTGACATATTAACAAAACCCTTCTTAATTTGACGTAACAAGATGCTGAATTTCAACCCGATCTCATAAGAAAACAACTATTTTTTATGAGGTGACGATTTTGTTCTATGTGATTAATTCGAAAATGTATGAAACTCCACCCCTAAACCTGACCGTCAGTGGGGCCTAAGCAGAGCGTTCCAAAATTATGAATGGGATCATACAAATTCATACTGATTGACCACCAATTTGCCAAATCTAAAGTAATTTAATGTAGTTACAAATTGCCATGGGATTGTGTTTTTGAATTCATATCCTCACATGTAAAATGCCATTCCAAAGCCTGAGAAATGGTACATAAATGTAAATATAAAAGTATATAAATGTAAAAATGTTTGTCCACTAGACAAACACACAAAGCACAAATACACAAGTAATAATATTTAATATTGATAAACAAATGGTTTATATGTACAATTTACTACATTAAATATAACTGCAAAGATTTTATCAGTATTGATTGTATTTTATTTGCTCATCCTTCCACAAAAAGCCAATTCCCACCAGCAGACAGTAAATCTTTAGGACTTGTAGTGCCTATGAGAAATACAAATCTACCAACACACACACACTTGGCCAACAATTGCTTCTTATTAGAGCCAAAGAGATCACAATGATTGCCATGTGCGATTTATCATAATTTCTGTAAAATACTGAGTTTGTCCTTATCCACCTGATTGCCTCAATGGAAGCCCAAATCTCCTTCAATCTTTTGAAAACACCATGTTTCAACCCCACACACTTTATGGTTATTTTCAGCTCAATTTGACTGCAGCAAAAATGTAAAACAGACCTTTTCCAAGTTGCCTGAATAATACTAATAATAATGAATTTTACAATACATATTGTTTCAAGAGCTTTACAGAAATTCATAATGTTAATAATTATATCTTTAATATTTTCGTGCCTTAAAGTCATATTTAGCAGATTAAAGCTTGGCGATGATGGTTTACATTTGCGACACTAATGTAAGTTTACATTAGTTGAGATTTGCCATATAGTAGCCTATATATCGTTTCACATGTGTGTACATAATACTTACCGGTATACATGTCCAGCTTTATATAAAGTGAAATAGTTTACATTTTGGAATGATATAAACAACTGAGCAGTTGAGAATCAGTCATATGGCTTTAGAAGACTTGGAATATATTGCACACGTCTTATGCGCCCCTTTCTTCATCCTTTTATGGTGTTTTTCTATGTTTTGAAGCTGAAAAGCTTTACTTTCTAAAGTGGAGAGAAATGACTTCTGCTGGTTAGTTTTAGTTTAGGCAACAGTTTCCTTCACATTGTCCTCAGCATTGTCATGAGCTGCAAGAAAACCTTTCATTTGCATTTGAACTGGACAAAGCATGAGGAAGACTGAAGATCTGAGGCCGTCTCAGTCCGCTGAGCTTTGGACAAACGGATGTTTTGAAATGAGAAGTATACTGCTGTGAATGCAAGAACAAAAGCAATGAAATATTCAGATGAGGGCTAAGCAAGAGTTCACTCATGAGGAGAAACAAAACAGCACCGCAGAGCTTTTAAACCCACGTCAGGGGAGTGTCTATTCATACTCAATTTCAAAAGAGAAGGATGCATATTATGTGAACGACAAAAAGATCCACAACTGAGGAGTTTTAATGTCTGTGGCATCTTAGATGAAAGATATATAATGGTATTTATCGAGTGAGTTTCAACACGTTTGAATAAACGCCAGAATTGTAGAGTAACTGTCCATGGTGCTGAATTTACCATTTACCATTTCCATATTTACCATGAAGATAGTTGCATTTAAAACAGTAGCTTTGAACTGCACTCGTTAGACCGTAAGTAATGTCTAGAAAGAAAAAAAGAAAGACAATAAATCTACTGGAAATATTTATCTTCTCTGCTCAAGATATTTTTTTTAGCTCTGCGGTCTGCGGAGGATTTTTTTAAAGTTAGCTCTTTTATTTCCAATTGTTTAAAAATGTAATGAATATCCTACTACGGAGAAACATCAATATGGTAATAACTAAAGACTACCTACCTACCTACTACCTACCTACTACTACTACCTACTACCTACCTACCTACCTACCTACCTACCTACCTACCTACTACCTACCTACCACCTACCTACCTACCTACCTACCTACACCTACCAACAACCACAAAACCAACCAACAACCAACCAACCAACCAAACCAACCAACCAACCAACCAACAACCAACCAACCAACCAACCAACCAACCAACCAACCAACCAACCAAACCAACCAACCAACCAACCAACCAACCAACAACCAACCAACCAACCAACCAACCAACCAACCAAAACCAACCAACCAACAACCAACCAACCAACCAACCAACCAACCAACCAACCAACCAACCAACCAACCAACCAACCAACCAACCAACCAACAACCAACCAACCAACCAAACCAACAACCAACCAACCAACCAACCAAACCAACCAACCAACCAACCAACCAACCAAACCAACCAACCAAAACCAACCAACAAAACCAACCAACCAACCAACCAACCAACAACCAAACCAACCAACCAACCAACCAACCAACCAACCAACCAACCAACCAACCAACCAACCAACCAACAACCAACCAACCAACCAACCAACCAACCAACCAACCAACCAACCAACCAACCAAACCAACCAACCAACCAACCAACCAACAACCAACCAACCAACCAACAACCAACCAACCAACCAACCAACAACCAACCAACCAACCAACCAACCAAATAAATCATTGGTATATTAATTATAAAAGAATTAGGAAAATGTTTAAAATAGTTTTAGTTGGGGTATAGGATGTTTCCCATTTAGACAAAAAGAAAGAAAGAAAGTTAAAGGTACACCAGTGGTAAAATAAAACTGCATGCATTTTGCAGAAGAACGTTGTTTTGGTGGTGCTTTGGCTCTGCATGACTGTACAGATGAATTTGGTTCTTTCTCATAACTAAAAAAAAGAGAGAGATTATCCTACTGCTCATAAAACGTGCACTAAAGGCTTAAGAGATATAACCAGTTTAGATGGAAAGGATCTCAAGCTGACTAGCTGAAGACGTTGCTGTAGCTTTAACTTCCTTGAAAATAAAATCCAGCGCAGCACTACAACAACCATAATGAAAATGACTCACAATAGATCATAGTTTACAATGAACTCTGTTAGAGAGATAAATATGGCAATTTATCTTTTCAATAAAAGACCTTACTCACCTGTTGAGTAATAAAATCACCATCTCCATGTCACTTTTACAACATTTAAAAAACCTCAATTCTCTCCATCTCCGAAAAGCCAAGGCAATGTTGATTCTTGTTTTATTACGAGTTGTCGCATTCTCTTTTTGCCAGCGGATGATTCTCCGGAAGTTCAAGATTTAGCAGCTCCACGTCAACCTTTATTGCCCGTTGTGACCACTACTAGCCTATGCCCCTCCCACACCGTTCACACGTCAAACCAGCTGGAGCAACTTTTCTCTATTTACGGATTTGACGATTAACACACGGGCAAGTGACGCATTTACATAATTCCCACGAAAACCATCCAGCTAGGTCTAAAATATAAACACTTATAATAGCCTTGCCATAGTGATTCAGAGTAAAACAAAAATTGCCTTTGAAAAAGGATTGATGAATATAAAATTTTTGTGAATTTTGAACAAAAAACATTATATAGTGTACCTTTAATATAGCCTATATTTTGGTTTCAGGAAGCTCACATCTGTGACAGTGATTATTAGGGCATGTCATCGTCCACTCACCGTTCATCTTTGATGTCAGTCTGAATTATATCAAAGGTTTAAAAATCTGCTTCACAGTCCACCGCACCCTGCACTATTTCACACACACACTATACTACGCCACCTGAAGAGAGCGGGTTGAAAGGGAGCTGCTTATTTGTTTCTTTTCTTGATTGATAGTTTTTCGGCTGAAAAGTTTTTCAGGATAGTTTTGAAAAGTGTTTGCTCTGACTTTGCATTTAGGGGATAGGCAAACATAAAAGAAAGACAAAATCATTTATGTCTGCAGTGAAATGTGTGTTTTTTTTCATATTGTTATGGCCTTTTTCCTTTTATTTCGATAGGACAGCACAAAGGTAAACAGGAAACATTATGAGAGGAGAGAGGGGAACAATTCGAGATTTTTAAGCAGAGCTACATGACAATGTAAGATTTTCACGTAGAGCTACAAAGGATAAGGAAGAAAGGGACATTTCAAGTTCATAAGCCATCATGTGTCTCTGCATATATCAGAGAGAGAGAGAGAGAGAGAGAGAGAGAGAGAGAGAGAGAGAGAGAGAGAGAGAGAGAGAGAGAGAGAGAGAGAGAGAGAGAGAGGAGAGAGAACAGCACTCCTCATGTGACTATTACTTCCAGATAATGGTGTAGTTACAGCGTCTACCAGAAGAGGCTAACTAGATAATATAAACACTGATTTCTTCGATAACTTGTATAAATGATGACTAATTTTATCAACAAGATCTTCATCAAACTATTGCACCACCATTGCTGTCATAGCAACAGGTCCGTAAGCTCACACCTGCTCGATAGCAGGCTTATTTCATGTAAACAGGATTAGGTGATACTTAAAGTCAGTCCCGGCCACTGCTACTTTCCTACAAGGGTACCTTATTGAACCAGGGACAATAATAATTTAAAAATAACAATTTAAAAATAATATTACAATGTTGTGTAGTCCATTATAATATAGACACAGCCAGTTTCACTCATTGAGAGATTTTTTCGTGAGAGAATAATTACCTAGTAATTTTATTGGACATGGTGCAGTGCATGAATTTGAAGGGTGACAGCTATTATGGAAGCGGCTTGATGCAGAGCGGGAGATGCAGGAAACTTAGTAAAACAATGCTGTCTGCTGCACTATTCGAAAAATGTTCTTGACCCTTAAGAAACTGTTGTCACGTAACAAATATGCTTCACAGATAAAATTAAACGAATTGCTGATTACAACATTGAAATGAAAATGTAAATCTGGTACAAATACAACGCATTCTCACCCCAAGGCGTCATCTAACTGACAATTTTGACCATGCTTCAATATTCGACGCTAAAGGTACCCTTTAGCGTCAGTTAGTTGACGCGATCCCAGGGCGTCATCTAACTGACGCTAAGGGTAACGCGTCAGTTAGATGACGCGGGTAGGGTTTAGGTCTGGGTAGAAGGGCGTCATCTAACTGACGCTAAGGGTAACGCGTCAGTTAGATGACGCCCTGGGATCGCGTCAACTAACTCTTTAGCGTCGAATATTGAAGCATGGTCAAACTGATTCCCAAGGCGTCAGTTAGATGACGCCTTGGGGTGAGAATGGGCTGTACAAATAGCAGAAATCGAGGACTAATGGAAATAATTGGGAATCATGTAACAAACTGTACACATTTCGTTGATCTATTATAACTTTTATGTAGTTTTGGTCGCTTGGGAGTTTCCTTAGGTCCAGAAATTCAAGTTTTTCGTCAAGTGTGTGATGTTCTTTTTTTAATATGATGTCATTACGTGCTGTCTTGACACCAGCCAATCGCTGCTTTGCTAATCATGGTATCGAGTATTGATATACCTGCCCTTTCCAGCGAACACAAGAACGCGCAAACATTTCGCAGATGGATTAATAGTAATTTCAACAGGATTTCTTTGTAATAGTGGAAATTTTAGATATTGCAGTATATATTATAAATTATTTATCCATGATAATCATTATTTTTTATCATTCATATGACTTGGTAATCTAAAATCAAAATGATTACCTTCCCTTCCTTTCCCTTATAGTGTCCTTGTAACCGGTCCTACTCAACCTAATCCAAGCGGGATTCGAACTGGCGTCTCCAGCATGGTAGAGGGCGAGCTAACAATAACGCTTAAGACCACAGTCTCTAGCATGCCTCTTGAGGCCATGAGAGTGAGGTTTACACAGCTGTTTCTAGCTGTTACACTCATCCCCCTAAACCTCACTCCCATCCGGGTCACGGCACCAAATGTAACCGGTCTACTTGACCCGCTCCGAGCAGGATTTGAACCAGCGTTTAATGGCGTAGGCCGCTAAAGAGCGCAGTCTCTAATGTCACAGGTTTACGCAGCTCTTACTTGCTTGCCTCTGAGAATGCAAAAAAACATAAAATCCACAACTGCCTTCTCAGTAGCTTAAGAGCTAGAAAACACACACACACACACACACACACACACACACACACACACACACACACACACACACACACACACACACACACACACACACACACACACACACACACACACACACACACACACACACACACACACACACACACACAACACACACACACACACACACACACACACACACACACACACACACACAAAAATGTGTGTAAAAACATCTCAGCATAAATAAGTTTTGAAGAAATTCAGGCTAGCAAACTCATCCTTGCGAAACAGCCTCAATCTTCTGCTTTTTAGAGCATCTAGGCTATTTTGTCCACCAATTAGTGTCAGCAGCCCAACCCTTTACCAAGTGGACTGTGGAAATATACCTTGGAAAAAGAAACACAGACAAAAATAAATGTCCTTTCTATCAGCGGCAATAAGCTTTCAGAGCCTAAGGGTTTCAGACAGAGAACGCTGAGGTCTATGTATATACATACGTAGGGATTAATGATTGATATAGAACAGATTCCTCTCAGTGAACCGCAAAGAGATGGCCAGACACTCAGGGCCTTTTAATAGGTGTCATGCATGACTGGGTCCCTCTTACTCACACCAAAACTAATGTAGCACGACTAAAGGTATGGACACTACTCCCAGTGTGCTTGTCTGTTCTTGTGATGTGTATTGGTCAGATTTAAGGTCTTATTTTATCACAGTTGCGCAGCTAATGAAGCCATCATAAAGACGGAACTGGCTGCAGAGAGTTATCGCAATGACATTGGCTGAAATGAAATGAAAGTTTCAGATAAATTTAAACTCGAGTAGATGAGTTTGTAAAGTTAAACATGTTCACTTACGCTCAGAATCAACTTCTATATTCATACTGTGTGAGTTTAAAAAGCTCCAAACCTTGGGGTGCTTTTAGTTGTAGATTCTGCACACCTCCAGCAAATGGAAAACAGTTTCCAAAAGAATATACTTTCAAATAATTCACCGTAACGAAATGCCTGAGCAGGCTGTTTACTGCCGATCTCTGGTACTCAGTAAAGGTAAAGCTCTGAGTGAGTTCATGACTTGGGTAATATAATCTGAAAGTGATAATTTGCTATTTAATGCGTGTGAACTTATTGTTCAGTTGGAGATTCAGAGAGCTGCACTGATGGTTGGCTTTTCGAGTTTTGTGGACTGTGATAGCAAAACAAAATCTTGGTGAAACAGACTTCAGTGTAGGGTTTTAGGGATAGTTCACCAGAAAAAAAACTATTTGTCTGTCATTACAGCTTATATGTCTGTCTAAAAAAAGACATTTGTGAAAATATATTTTATGTTCCACAGAAGAATGTCAGGTTTGGAATTTGAGTAAATGTTGACAGAATATAAAATTTCAGGTGAACTATCCCTGATTTAATCACGTATGCATGTGCAATTGTTATTTTCTATTGTAATTAATGTTTTAGATAAAACAAAAACAATATAATTATAAAAAACACTTCGAAAAATGTGTGTGTGTGCACATATAGTTGTAGAACACACACGAATACGATTATGAAAATCCTGAGGAGACTTGTGACAATAGTATATTGCTATATTTTTTTTCAATAACTGTATAACTATAAAATTGATGTATTATGTAATTAAATGTACAAATATACATATGTGGGCATATTAATATAACCTGACAATATGGTAATCAAATGTATAGATTAATAAATCCAGCCTCACCATCCATAGACTGTAGCTTTTGGCATTAGAGAAGATGCTGATTCATTCTTTCTTTTTGGCGGTCACCATGTTTTGTTGTTTTGTGTTTTATGACTGGTGATTAAGTCAGAAAGTAATTGATGAAAAAAAGATGATTGCTTTTCATATTCCAAAATAGAAGGGATGTGTTTCTCTGATGTGTATATTACTCATATAATCTACTGTGATGCTATGAACATTTCAGAGCGGTGCGCAGTTCTTGATTTTAATTTCACAAGGCTCAAAATTAAGCCTCCTTATGTGCTTGACAGTCAGTCAGTAAATCAGTCATTCACTTGTCCAAGTAAAAAAAAATATTTTTCCAAAAAGAAAGAAAGAAAAATGTTTAATATATAATTTGTAATTTATTCTGAAGCAACATCCTCATCGGTATTCTATCAACTCTTACTCACTTAAATCAGCATATTTGTGATATCTGCCGCCTTAAATTGATTTCCAGGGCATTGATTTACCTTTATAAAGGGCAAGGGCATGGCTGTATTTACACTACAAATTTACCACTGCAAAAACTAAACTCCAATATTTTGTCTAAAATGTCACTTAATATTAACTACTTGTTTATTGACCTGTTGTATAAAATCAATGTCACATTTGCAATTGTGCTGATATTCGGGAAAACTGTGTGATATTGCTCAAAGTTGGCATGAAACTGAAGTTGTGATAGTCTTTTCTTCCATATTGTTATGTATAGCCTATCTGAGAGAAACGGCTCCTCGAACAACAAAAAAAAAAAGGCAGGACTTGATTTTGTCCATTTGGAATTGATTGGGTGGTTGGATCGTTGGCTTTTGCTATTGCTGTGACCTCATGTGAGTGACAGGTTTTGCCACCCTCATTGGATATTTGTGTATTTTTTACAGCAGTATGTTTCTCTGTGTGTGCTGTTGTGCTCATTTGTATAGATTTTTCTTCCCCAGAGACAGGCTGAGCGAGCCTCAACTGGCGCGACCTTGTTAATGTCAATACATTATCAATTGTCAGTCACTATTTACACTGAATGTAATAGCCTGAAAAGATTCACCCACATTTTTTTCGATTGCCGAAGTTTTGGTGCTAGTTTTTTTATTATTATTACTGACATTTTAATAATATTACTTGTTCGGTCAGGCAAGTCAAATTCTCTTTCACTTTCCCCAGACAAGCATTAATGTTGAGCACTGATTCCTAATTTGATTCCGGTTTGCTTTCAGTCCTGTTCAACATTTGAACATGGCATGCCTCACATTTTTGTTCCATTTCTGGAGTTTTCCTGTCTTGTAGGCACAGATGAGTCATCTCTAATTGGTGGAACAATACAGCTGGCTCAGCAGTACAACAGAAATGAAGCGCATCCATTTCAGTCAGCATCAGCCTCTATAAATGTGAACTGAGTGGAGAAGGTGCCAAGCATGTTTAGCCAATAAATTAAAGAGCGTCTACTCATCTCTCACCATCCAGGGCCAGCCATTAATCAGATTCTGACAAATGACCACAGCTCTCCTGCTATTTTCTAAAATCCCACTATTTATTAAAATAATTCATAAATGCAAGCTTAATTAGACAGACGAGCTGCCAACAGAGCCACTTGTGACTACATAACCAATGCCATCAGTTAAATCTCACAATTATAATATAGAGTTAAGAATTCCAGTAAGAATATCTTATAGTTGTATTGGTCACATTTTAGTTTAGGGTCTAATTCACACTATTAAATAACTATAAACTACATCTTTTGCCTCAATAAAATCCTAATTACTGATTGTTAGTTGTTAAGTTTAGGTATTGTGTGGGATTAAGGGATTGCATGAATAAGGCATTAATATGTGCTTTATAAGTACTAATAAACAGCTAATTTCCTATAATATGCATGCTAATAACTAGTGAGAATTGGACCCTAAACTAAAGTTTCATCGTTGTATATGGCCGTGCAGTGTTATCAAGCTAATTTTGAGGATATTAACAGCTTAACTGTAGAATAATGAGGTTTCATGATGGTTAGGGGGATGTTGCCTTAAAAGGCAGCTGCCTATGAAGGCAGCTCCCAAACTTCTGAAATAAAGCTATAATCTCATTCAGTGGTAGTTCCTAGCCAAATGTTTATTAACAGGCCACTCTTTTAAGCCAATCAGGTAGTATTAATCAATTGTGGACAGCACTAAAGAAACCACTAAAGAAGAGGAATGATTTGCTATCACTCTGGATGAATCAGTTCCTCTACTATTTAGCTACTTTGCTTCCTATAGCACTCTGTTGTCAGGCATTAGTTATAATGTTGAAGTACCCTTATTATGCTTTTTTTTTTTTTTTTTTTAGATATTGTCACAATTAACTCTGTGTATATAAGCCTGGTTCACTCTGTCATTCACTGTGAGGTTTTGTTAGTGGTTTACACCGCATCTCCCTGGTTTCATTGTCTCTTGGTTCTTGGAATTTTGCCTGTTTCTTGGATTGCCTTTGACCCCTGCCTGTTTGTTTGTTAGTTTGTTTGTTTGTTCAGACTGCCTTCCTGTGCTTGACCCTTTTCCTGTGTTTAGATTACAATTCTGGATTGCCACCTCCACACCTCTGTCTCCGGACGAGACTGCCGCCTCTACGCCTGTGTCTTCGGACAAGATGGCCGCCACTACGCCAGTGTCTTCGGATGAGACGTCCACCTCTACGCCTGTTTCTTTGGACAAGACGGCCGCCTCTATGCCTTTGTCTTCGGACTAGATGGCCGCCTCTACGCCGGTGTCTTTGGACAAGATGGCTGCCTCTGCGCCTGCACAGCCTTCTCTGCCCTGGCCGGCTGCTCTACCTCCGTCTCCAGACCCTCTTCCGTTCCACTGCCCTGGCCCTCCTATAACGACCCCTGGTCCGCCTCCACTCCGCCTCCCTCCTGGATTTCTCTGATCAGGTTAGGAGCATCTGGAAGCCACTCCTTAGGAGGGGGTATGTCACAATTAACAGCTGGAGTGCCCTTGATAGCCACCAGAGGGCACTCCACCCCGGACTCTCCCTGGTTTCATTGTCTCTTGGTTCTTGGATTTTTGCCTGTTTCTTGGGTTCCCTTTTTGCCCCCTTTTGCCCCCTGCCTGTTTGTTTGTTTGTTTGTTTGTTTGTTTGTTTGGACTGCCTTCCTGTGCTTGACCCTTTGCCTGTGTTTAGATTACGATTCTGGATTACTCAAATAAAGCTGCATTTGGATCTCAACCTTTGTGTCTTGGAGCAGTTTGTAACAGATATTACCTTTGTAATGTGTTTTATATATACATGTATTACCCATGTAATGTGTAATATAGCTGTTTGTTGATGTGAAAGGTCTGCAAAGTTGCAAAGTTTCAAAGTGCACAATAAATGGAGTTTAGAAAGCAAGAAGTGATTTCTGAACTGCCTGAAATGAGACCTCAGTAACTCGAGTCTTAGTTTTTGCTCAAATTTGTGTAGGTTTGTAACAAATTTGCATTATGCCAGCCTATGGTCTTCACAATCTAGATTGACCCTCAAACACTGTTGTGTAGCTGAAGCCTGAAAGAGCTTCGTTTGCGTTAATGTTGAAAAGACGCCGTTTTCTGTGCTGGAAAAGCAAATTCACTTTGAATGCACTTCCAAAAGACGAGGACTCAAGTTGATATAATAAAACTGAGGCCATCATTACTGTTCATATCACTGCAAGTGCTGAGGAAGCCTCCGGAGATGAATTCAGATATTGTAATGGCCGTTTAATTTCTGACATAAGCTGTAATACATCAACTATGCTCTGTTATTGGAATGAAACAAAAATCATTCCAGAAATACTCTACAGGTCTAGCAAAAATGAACTATTTCTGCAGCTCATCGAGGCCCCCTTCTGGTTTGGAGCCCTGCAGATGCCCGGCAGGCCGAGATGGTCCTCACTGCAGAACATGAAATCCACGGTGAGGAGTCGGATCAAGATCCGACTCCTCCCACCTTACATATCTAAACCTACCCAGCTCCACCCCTTATCCCTAAACCCACCCCTAAACCTACCCAGCTCCACCCCTTATCCCTAAACCCACCCCTAAACCTACCCAGCTCCACCCCTTATCCCTAAACCCACCCCTAAACCTACCCAGCTCCACCCCTTATCCCTAAACCCACCCCTAAACCTACCCAGCTCCACCCCTTATCCCTAAACCCACCCCTAAACCTACCCAACCCCCCCCTTTAATCTGGATCCGACTCCGCCCCCCGGATCTCGTGTACTGCAATGAGGTGCTACTGGGCAGGCCTGTGCATTAATCCATCTTTGTCTCTAGTGTCCAACACTCACAGATAAGTCTCCACTACTCTTAATGAAATGACGGAAACACTGTGGTTGGCACAGAATGAAGATAAAGCATCGACCATCATAGCCCATATGCTGAGTGCTCAGTTGAAACAATACTCATTGTCACATTTCTTCATATAGACCCTTGTTATGCTCAAAGTATTGACCCACAGAGAAAGGTCATCCACGCACTATTTCTGCTGGAGAATTGCTTGGGTAGGTTTAATAAATGACTCTCAGTCATGGACGGAGCTTGTGAGGAGGCTGTGGTGTGTGTGTATATTGTCTTTTAATTTAACCCTAAAAAGCCTGATAATAGTATATATATATTTTTTTTAATGGAACCATTTCTTGGAACTTTAGAGAAAAAAAAGAATAGTTATAAAAAATGGTTGCATATGTGTTTTTATTGAGTATAATAACTGATGCATCAGGCTTTTATGGCTCATATATTATGATATAAGTATGGAGCTCATACTCGAGAGGATAAAAACCAACACCTCACTTTTATTCAGAGGCCCAAACTGAGCAAAAATATACAATTTGGTGCAGTTGCTGATATTTATATGACCAAAAAGTAAGATGGAATTCTGATAGCTTGTAATGTAAATCAATGAGATCTTTTATAAAAATATAACAGACTTGCTTAAAATGCATAAGCCTAAATATCAGTCGTCATTCCATATCTCACAAAAATGTCTTAAGATAATGCTTAGTTTTATGATGAAAGCGTTGTAGTTTTTATTGTGGGGGCAAAACATACACTTACCGGCCACTTTATTAGGAACACCTTGCTAGTTCCAGGTTGGACCGACTTCTGCCTTTAGAACTGCCTTAATTCTTCATGGCATAGATTCAACAAGATGTTGGAAAAATTCCTCAGAGATGTTGGTCGATATTGACATGATAGCATCGCTCAGTTGCTGTAGATTTGTCAGCTGCACATCCATGATGCAAATCTCTGTTTCATCGCATCCAAAAGGTGCTCTAGTCTATTGGATTGAGATCTTGTGACTGTGGAGGCCATTTGAGTATAGTGAACTCATTGTCATGTTCAAGAAAGCAGTTTGAGATTATTTGAGCTTTGTGGCATGACGCGCTCTCCTGCTCGAAGTAGCCATCAGTAGATGGTACACTATTTTCCTAAAGTGATGGACATGGTCAGAAACAATACTCAGGTAGAGTAGACTAAGTGGTACTAAAGGGCCCTAAATGTGCTGAGAAAATATACCCACACCATTACACCACCAGCAGCCTGACCCGTTGATACAAGGCAGGATGGATCCATACTTTCATGGTGTTTGTTCTGACCCAACTGAAGTTTTGCTGTCGCAAAATTCTATTGTCCAACTTTGCTGAAACTGAGTGAATTGTAGCCTCAGTTTCTTGTTCTTATCTGACAAGACTGGCACCGGTGTGTTCTTCTGCTGCTGTAGCATTTGCCCCAAGGTTTGCCGTCTTGTGCGTTCAGAGAAGCTATGGTTGTAATGAGTTGTTATTTGAGTTACTGTTGTTTTTCTATCAGCTTGAAGCAGTCTGGCTATTCTCCTCTGATCTCTGGCAAAGCATTTTTCACCCAAAGAACTGCACTCACTGGATATTTTCTCTTTTTCAGACCATTCCCTTGACATGGTTGTGTGTGAAAATCCCAGTAAATCAGCAGTTTTTTCCCCCATAAGATTTAATATAATACTTAGAATAAACATACGAAACAGCGTGCTAAGAAGAACGATACCGGAAACTGAAGAGTGCACAAGTAGGGACTTAAATACATGGTGATGAGGACAAAATAATGAACAGCTGTGATGATTAGTGTTAGTGTCCATGGTAAGTGATGAGTGGCGGCAAATGAGAACAAGGAACATGTGTGACGAATGAAAGAAAACTGAGAGTCCATCAAAACAAAACCTAACAGAACATAACAGTGATAATTACAGCTCTATTTAAAAAAAAAAAAATGGTACTTGACAGTTTGTACCAAAAGCCCAAATTAATAACATATGTGGCCATAAACAAAATTTATATAAATGTGAACCTTTATTACAACGAAAATGACCAGGTTGTCAATGACCCAGTTTTAGAACAAGATATTACTTGAGAGACTATATGAAGTGTGAATGTCTAAAATATTATTAAAATGGTGACTAACTAAATGGCGACTGCATGGCTCGGTCTGGCCCCACTAGCTCAAATGTCAACTTACGCCCATGCTCGCAATCATTTTAAAGTGATTTGTCAACTCCATCTTTGAGGAGGACAAATAGCCATATTAATCACATGTTTCATATATGTCTCAATTACTTCACATTCAGTATGATGACATTTCTCAGTCCTTCATCTCTTTGCATTCATACTTGTACTGTACCTGCTAATAATAACATTTCCTGCTTTAAAGGTTCTGCAGAGAGTAAAATAGCTTGTTTCCAAAGTAATCCTTCCTGATTTTATATATTTATATATTTGTACAAGAGAATGGTATAAGCACATATATAATTAAATAAAGACTGGTAAAGATTTTTTTTTTTACATATCACAAATTCTTTGAGGTTATAAAATTAATAGCCAAGCTTTTACATTTACTGACTGTGTTACAGCCAAGCATGCATTTTATAATTATTAATAAACGTACCTGAGCTATCAGTGATGCCTTCAGATGTTTCTGTGATCCAAAATAAGGGCAATTATGTTGTCTAGCTTTTTGCTCTGTCATCCTGTAATTTTGTTTTTCTCTTTGAAATTCTGTGGAGAAAAGCTTTCTGTTCATTTCTGTTGCCCCTTTTATTTGAATCAACAGCACTTTTAATCAAAACACAAACACCTCAGTCTGCATTCACACTATAGTCGCTTTAATCTATGAAAACCACCACCAAAGCCCTTTGATAACACATTCAAGGATAGGCAGGTGCACTTTTTTAACAAAATAGTGTTATTAGTTTAAGTTCTTACCTGTATCCGTGATCTCTCCTGTTTACATGGTTTGTGCAGCTGAAACACATTTTTGACATTGTATCTACTCATCTGTCTTGTTAACAGCAAAAACATGATAGTCAAGTCACCTTTTTTTATATAGCGCTTTTCACACTACAGATTGTTTCAAAGCAGCTTTACAGAGACAACAGGAACATAATGTTGTAATAATATTGTAAAATATAAAATTAAATGTCCCCAACTAAGCAAGCCAAAAGCCAATGGCGACAAAAGCAAAGAAAGGCGAAGAAAGGCGAACAGTGGCCAGGAACCAAAACCCATCAGGTGACAAAATGGAGAAAAGAATTTGGGAGAAACCAGGCTCAGGCGGGGGACCAGTCCTCATTTGGCCAACGAACGAACAGTGTATGATTATGATTATAAGCATATAGATCAGAAGTCAGATTGGATAGGGACATTATATTATGCAGTTCATCAAGTTGAAGATCAGAGTCATGCGCGTATAGAGACGAGTTTGTTGAGGATCAGTGCCGATGGCTGTTGTGTCCATGAGGTCTTCACAGGGGAGAGTCTAGTTGACACAAGCTCTGCTGACACTTCAGGAATGCGTTGTGGTCGTGTCCAGGCGCAAGTCAAGCATCTGATCTGGATACGGCCCGGGTCCGGCTAATTACAGTTAACCTCAGAAATAAACAGAAAGACTAAATTTAGAGTAGATGCCATTCTTTTTATGATGTACCGAGTACATCAGGTGTTTTTAAGTGTGCCCGGTTCCGGCTGACCTAATTTAATAATTTAACTGATTTGAATAATAGGAATGTATAGTGTTCTAGTGTATGCCAGGTTGAAGAGATGTGTTTTTAATCTAGATTTAACTGAGAGAGTGTGTCTGCTTCCCGGACAATGTTAGGAAGTCTGTTCCAAAGTTTTGATGCTAAATAGGAAACGGATCTACCGCCAGCAATCGATTTAGATATTCTAGGTATTATCAACTGGCTAGAATTTTGAGATCGCAGTAGACGTGAAGGACTATAATGCGTTAAGAACTCGCTAAAGTACTGGGGAGCTAAACCAGATGTTCTAATAATCTAATGTTTTAACTCCAGTCCAAACTCCACTCCTCCATGATTTTTAGACTTTTTCCCCCCCCATCGGGATTGCATGTGCATTTAATGACATTGTCTGGAACTGTGATCAGATTCCTTAATTTTCACTTGCTCTTTACTCACACAGTAATCTTTGAGACATTCACTGCAATGTGTTGTGAAAAGTGAATGACTGAGAAATGTGACAATGTGTAAAAATTATATTCTATGTCGTGAGAAAGTTTCCTGGTATTGTGTGCTGACTTAAATCAGCCAATATAGATACAGTAGATATTGACTACACTGTCCTAACTGCACTGTAAAAAATATTTTAGCAATTTAGTTATTTCAACTTATTTTTTTAACTAGATTGTCCAGACAACAAGAAATTTTAAGTTTTCTTGTCCTCAACTTATCGAAATAAGTTAGTTAAACTAAAAAAAACCCATGCAAAAAGATAACTCAAAATAATGAGTTAACTTTTTTTACAGTGTGGTTCGGATTTCATCATTTGTAAAGTAACAGTGCAGACAGACAGTCCTAAAGATTGGATTTGAAAACCTATTCGCGGAATTCGTGTGCAGTGTGAACAAAAACCACACACCGCTTCAACTGCAGTCAATATTAGAGTGTGTGGGGCTGCAGTTCCTATAATTACAACCATAGCTCTGAGCTGTGGGACAGAGAAAGAAACGTTTTTTTCAAGAAATATTCCAGATTTTTTACTATTTAATGTCTGTGCAGTAGTTGTGAATTGGTTTTGAGCACCACATGAGACTGGTATGATGCAGCAGTCTTGTCTGCTCAGCTGCTACAGGCCTTCGTTGTAAATTAGTACTCTGAAGGCACATATATAATATATATTGTGGCAGGAAGAGCAAACGACAGACACAGTGGGAGTGGTGTTAGGCCTCAAAGAGGCATTTATTCAATTAAATAAACATAAGATGTCCAAAACAGGGGGAAAAAAAGTGTGGAAAAAAAGGGGATCTGGTGTCCTCATTGTATCAGGTAATTGTGAAGGACGGGTAGTAGGCTAAAGAGATGGGATGGGTCCAGGTAAGGGACGGGGTGGCGCTGATTATCAGGGAGAGGCAGTCGATCTGTCACAATATATATATATATCAATATATATATATATATATATATATATATATATATATATATATATATATATATATATATATATATATATATATATATATATATATATATATATATATAATTTTTTTCATATATAAAATGTAGGCTACAGACTCAGCTGTTTCCAATGACTTAAATAGCTCAAGACAACAAATGTTTCAAGTGGTTTCCCCAAATTCAACAGAAAATGCAACTTTTAATGACTTCTGCAGTATCAAAATTATTCAACCCCTTCATGATAAGCATCTTTAGTACTTAGTAGAACACCTGTTTGCTGTTATGACCTGCTGCATACAAGATGTATAACTAGACACCAGCTTCTGGCAGCTTTTCTGAGGAATCTAAACCAATTCCTCATGAGCAATCAGTTCAGTAATATTCTTGGGATTGCGTGCTGCAACCGCCTTCCACAAATCCCACCAGAGATTTTGTGTGGGGTTCAAGTCAGGTGATTTTAATGGCCACTGTAGAATCTTCCAGGACTTCTTCTCCAACCAAGCCTTGGTGGAATTTGAGGTATGCTTGGGATCATTGTCCTGTTTGAACGTCCAATGAAACTTCCTAAGCTTCAGCTTTCTCACTGATGGCCTGACGTTTTCTCCTAGGATTTCCTGATACTTCAATGAATCCATGTTGCCTTCCACACTGCAGGTTTTCAGTGCCAGAGGATGCAAAGCAGCCCCAGAGCATCACAGAGTTCTTTTCAGCATATGCTTCATTCTTCTTCCTACAGACATACCGCTGATCCATAGGGCCGAACAGTTCCAGTTTTTTTTTCAATGCTCCACAGAACAGAATCCCCAAACTTCTGTGGCTTATTTATATGCTTTTTGGTCAGTAGTGGTTTACATCTTGGAGTTCTGGCATGTGTTTAGTACGTGTCTTACTGTAAAAGCTGAAACTTCAGTGCCTGTTGCCACCAAGTCTTGCTGCAGGTCTTTTGCAGTCACTCTAGGGTTTTCTGAACCTTCCTTCTCAGAAATCTGGTTGTAGCCGTTGATAACTGCCTTTTCTGCCCCATCCAAGATAGCTCAAGCACACCTGGCTGGTCTGTGTGTGCAATTCCACAAACCTGGATGACCTTCTGAATGTATAAACAGAAGGCTTTTTTAAATAATTTTTTTTATTAGAAAGGAAAATTTAAAAGATATAAATGAAGTAGTCGGGAGAATAAATTAATTCGGAATAATTTACTGCCAAAGTGAGAATAACATGTGCAACTCCACATTTGACCTTTGTGCATGTAAGTTGCAAAACATTTAAAGAGATGGTATTTATATTGAAAATTTTTAGAACACGTAAATTCAATTCTGTAAAAGAGCCTTTGAAAGCTACCCCGGGGGCTGTACCAAAGCTCTGATAGAAAAATATTACATTAATGTTAACGAGTTATACTTAGACTTTTTATCATAATTGAAAAACTAAACTTTATGTGACACCCTGTATGTATTGTCACAGGAATAATTATATTTTTCTGCATGTATTTTATTTTATTGTGTTTATGATATCGTTTCAATTACTGTTATTATGTTGAATTTGTGATGAGTGATACCCACAGTGGACAGTAGGTGGAGACAATGTGCTGATCGGGGACTATGTGAGTAACTGAGTTGCGGAGAAGAAGCCGCCATTACAGAGCAACTCAGACTACTGATAACAGCACAACTTTGTCTGTCTCATTGTTTTACGAAACAGGTGGGTGAAATCAATCACCATGGACATAAAAACATGAAACAATATGTTGATTACATGTGTACACGGTTGTAAGAGGGTTATATACATTTCCTGAGTAGTGTTAAGATGTTTAATGGAGACGGTGTTGTGTTCATAGAAATTACGTTTCATTTGCGTATGTGCCGCGTTAGGCCTGGTATTAATATTATACAATCTGAATGGTTAGAGGCTCCAGCACACTGAAAACCCAAAGTAATGTGATGTTTAATTTGTTTATAGCTTTCTAGTTATGTTTATAGCATAAAAGTGATGTATTAAGCAATTGAAATGGGTTATAAGATTGAAGTGTATATGTAGATACATCATACATATGTAATGTTAATTGTTGAATATTATATATAATCTTTCCATACTATATTATATAGGTTATTGTTGAAATGTGGATGTTTTAATAATCTTTGAATATACGCTGTACTGTATATAATAATTCAGTTTAAATGGTTATTGCGTAACCACTGGTTCGCTCAACTATTCAGTAATATAGTATTTATTAGGATACATTTGCACAGACAACAGAGACTGTATGGTGATGTATGTTTTAAGGAAAAAGAGTATTGAGTTATCAGAAAAATAATACTAAAGCATAAGAAGAAAGACATACAAGAGTGATGCAACACATGGTTATTGGTGTTTTGTTTGAGTGAGTCACATGTAAGGTGACACAAGATATTGTGATTTGATTATATAAAATATATATATATGCATAATCTTTGATTTATTGTAATAAAGCCATTACAGAGCAACTCAGACTACTGATAACAGCACAACTTTGTCTGTCTCATTGTTTTACGAAACAGAATTCATTTACTGCAGCACCGCCAGTCGGACGGCGGGCGTGTTACAGATTTTGGGGGCTCGTCCGGGATCTAGCGCCACCTGCTGGTATGCGGATCCAATTCAAATGAACCACAGAAGGGCTGAGTGACGGGTGATCAACTGAGGACCACAAAGGGCAGCTCAACGGCGGCAGGAGAACCAAAGCACGGTAGTGAAAGGCTTTCCTGGCTGGGGAGGAGTAGTGCAGTGTGGTACAAGTCAAGTGTGAACCCATCAGCAGCTGGATCGTCGAGAAGATGACTTCGAGCGAGAGAAAAGCAACAGTCTGGGAAATCAAGAAAAGACTTCATCAACTCACCCATGATGAACTAATCGGCCTGATGGATTGTCTGGAGCCAACTGCAGCACCAGGAAAGCACAGGTTGGATATAACTGATGAGGAATGTTGCTTTGAGTATATTGTTGAGTACATGAACAGTGATTGTCTGCTGGAATTAGAAGATGGAGGGTTGTCTCAATTGTTACTGTTAAAAGACAATGTTGATGTGATAATCCAGAAACAGAATGTAAAAACGGTTTTGCATGACACTGTCCCACTTACACCACCACAACAACTTACACACACCACTGACACGCAGGCACAGCCGATGGAGTATAACCGATTGGTAGACTGCTATGAAGAGTTAGGGCGAAAATTAGCACAGTACAAGATTGAAGCTAATCCGAGTAAAGAAGAATCTCCCAAAAGTAGCGGTAGCTTACCTATTAATGTAGCTGGTGAGCCCACTAGTGGAAAAAGAGAAAGTATGATCTCCCTCCGTGACCTTCAGCTACTGCCATTTCAGCACAGAGAGTTCAAAGTTCAAGGGGGGCAGATTGGTGACAGTACTTCTGATATAAGCTACACAAGTGTAACCAAGCAAATAGATGAGGGACTTTCAGCTAACCACAGTGAAAATGACATCATCAGAGGGGTCTTGAGAGTCATTAAGCCAGGAAACTTTAAGGACATGTTAGTAAACAAGGAGGGACTAACAATCCTAGAGTTAAAGAGTTTCCTTCAGTCGCATCTGAATGAGAGAAGTAGCTCTGAGCTCTTTCAGGAGTTAATGTGCGGGAAGCAGAATGACAATGAAACTCCTCAACAATTCCTGTATAGATTGATCGGACTGAAACAGAAACTAATTTTTCTGTCCAAACAAGCTGTCTCAGACCTGGAGTATGATGAACAAACAATACAAAATGTGTTTCTGAGGACGATTTATCAGGGCATGGGTGCAAAGTACAACCAATTACGCACTGAATTGAAACCTCTGCTTACGAATCGCCTGGTGACAGATGAGGCACTCCTGCGCCAAGTAACCCAGATAGCAAGTGACGAAAGTGAAAGACAACGTCGGTTGGGACAAGCTGCACGGCAGAGAGTGTCGAATGCCCTTAGCGCCCAGTGGGAGTCAAGCCGAGGTAAAGACGCAGAGTGCAGTAGACAAAACGACCAAACTGAGACGATTCGTCGGTTGAGTGCACAAATTGAAGCTCTTACAAAGACCGTTGAATCACTTGCAAAGGCAAGAACGACAGAAGGTCAGTGCAAAGTCATCGACTCCCAGCTGCAGCGAAGGCAACGTCGACGAATGTGTCCCAAATGTAGTAGCAAGGATGCTACCTCTTGCAGTCATTGCTTTGTGTGTGGTGAGGAAGGACATCGTGCGGTGGGCTGTCTAAGAAGGGAAAGGGGTCGGGAAACGACCAGCGGCCACTGATGAGGGGCGAACAGTGACCGAGCAACCACAGCCCCAACCTAAGGAGAAAGAAGCCCGGCTGGGAAGGACACCTGATTCGCCAAATCAAAGACAAAGTTCCTGTGACCGAGTAGCCCAGCTCATTGGAAAGAAAGCCACCCTCAAGTGCCACATTCATGGGTTTGCAGTAACTGCTCTACTGGACACAGGAGCGCAAGTTAGTATAATCGACTGCAACTGGAAGAGTAAATACGTACCAGATCAAGCTCTGCGACCACTGTCAGAAATAGTCAATGGGGGCGACTTCAGTGTCTCAGCTGTTAATGGAGAACCATTGCCATTCGAGGGATGGGTAGAATTGACAGTGAACCTGCCCGGGAATGATGATCCAAGTTTGGCTATTCAAGTGCCTTTTCTCGTGGGGAAGATGCCATTAGAACGGCCATTGCTGGGTTTTAATGTGGTCGAGGAGATAATAAGAGGAAAGAAGAACACAGAGCAGGGTCTATGTGCTTTTGCAGAACTCCTAAAGATGGCCCTGGACATCAAAGGCGAACAAGCCAACGCGATAGTGAGCTTCATTCAGGAACAACCCAATGTGAACCCCGGGGCTATTGTCACAGTCGGCCCTAGAGATGTGGTCGTACCACCCGGTCAGGTGACCCATATTAAGTGTGAAGTTTCAGTTAGCTTGGAATGCTCTGAGCCAGTAGTACTGTTCGAGTCCAGTGAGGAGAGTACATTGTTAACTGAACTAGACGTTGGAGAAGGTCTGATGGAATTAGAGGGGACAGACAGGCGGCCCTTTGTTAGGATTCCCCTGGGAAACCCTACTGCTTGCGAAGTCACTATCAGACGGCATACACCCCTAGGAAGTATTCAGCCAATATCAAGCATCATTGAAACGGAGCAGCAAGAGTTGGTGAACAGAGGTGACTTACCAGTGAGTCATGGAGAAGAAGCAGGTTCCCAAGAACATGAGGAGGTCCACAGGGCAGACAGCTTGTGGCATCCACCGGTTGATGTACGCCATCTTGAAGAAGAACAGCAGAAAGTAGTTCAAAGACATGCTTTACCAAGAATCCAACGTGTTTGCTCGCGGAGATGATGATATTGGGTGCATCCCTAGCTTACAGATGACGATTAACCTGAAGGACGACATCCCTGTTCAACGATCTTATGCCTCCATCCCTAAACCCCTATATAAGGAGGTGAAGGAATACGTTCAGGACTTACTAGCTCGAGGTTGGGTGGTCAAGTCGAAGTCTCCATATGCAGCCCCGGTGGTGTGCGTTCGGAAGAAAGACGGCACGCTGAGACTGTGTATAGACTACAGGTTGTTAAACCAGAAGACAGTCCCAGACCGACATCCACTTCCCCGGATCCAGGACCTCATTGACACCCTGGGAGGCTACCGATGGTTTTCAATTCTGGATCAGGGAAAGGCCTACCATCAGGGATTCATGGCGGAGGGATATCGGCACCTTACGGCATTCACAACCCCTTGGGGGCTATATGAGTGGGTGCGCATACCCTTCGGATTGGCTAATGCACCAGCGGCATTCCAGAGGAGTATGGAGGGGATGCTGAACTCGCTAGAGACGAATTATGTATCCCGTATCTCGACGACATCCTTTGCTATGGTAAGACGTTCAGTGACCATGTTGAGGGGGTCAGGAGAGTTCTCAGGGTACTGCGGCATCATGGAGTAAAGTTGAGGCCGGCAAAATGCGAGCTCTTCAAGAGAGAAGTCAGGTATGTGGGGAGACTAGTTTCGGAGGATGGTGTCCGCATCGACCCAAAAGACCTAGAAGCTGTCCTCTCCCTGAAAGACCAGAAGCCCACTACTGTCGGGGAGTTGCGGCGATTGTTGGGGTTCCTCAGTTACTACCGCACCTTCATCCAGGACTTTTCGCGGATCGCTAAGCCACTGTACGAACTCCTCCAGTCTCGGGGATCAGTAACCTCTGGAGAGCAGAATAAGTCTGGTAAAACCGAGAAAAGAGGGAACCAGTTACCATCCCGTGCGAAAGTAGAGTGGTTGAGTGTGCACCAAGGTGTGCTGGAGAGACTCATTGGGGCTCTAACAACCCCCCCTGTACTTGCTTACCCGATCTTTGAACTCCCGTTTGTGCTCCATACAGACGCGTCCGAACAGGGGCTCGGGGCTGTGCTGTACCAGCAGCAAGAGGGCAGACTCAGAGTTATTGGCTATGGCTCCAGAACGCTGACTCCTGCAGAGAGAGGTTATAGACTCCACTCTGGAAAGCTTGAGTTCCTGGCACTTAAATGGGCTATCTGTGAGAAGTTCCGCGATTATTTGTTCTATGCGCCACACTTTACAGTTTTCACAGACAACAACCCGTTGACGTATGTCCTCAGAACGGCCAAGCTCAACGCTGTTGGACATAGGTGGGTGGGAGAATTGGCAGACTTCAGATTTGACATTCGCTACAGACCAGGCAAAATGAATGCGGACGCGGACATGCTCTCTCGTTGTCCTCTCGATATCAATGAGTTTATGACCGACTGTACCGAAGTTCTCACAGAGGAGGTGGTCCGGGCTACATGGGAAGGAAGTCGGGCTGACCAAGAGAATGAAGTTGCCTGGGTTGCGGCTCTTAATGCACGTCAAGAGAATGCAGAGTGCCAGTTTGGAGAGAGTCTCACTACACTTGACCGCTCCGAGTTGAAAGCTGCCCAGAGGGAAGATCCTGTTGTTGGTAAGGTGATAGAGTTAAAGGAGAGTGGTGGAGAACTGACATCTGAAATGACGAAAATTGCTAAAGGAGGCCTAAAGAGACTGTTGTATGAGTGGAGAAAACTGGATCTTGAAGAGGACCTGCTGTATCGCAAGACCAATCACAGATCTCAACTTGTTCTTCCAGCTAAGTTTAAGCAATTGGCCTTGAAACAGTTGCACAACGACATGGGTCATGTAGGGACGGAACGAGTTCTAGACTTGGCAAGGAGTAGATTCTATTGGCCTTTTATGAAAAAGGAGATTGAGCACTATGTCACCCAGCAGTGCCGATGTGTGAAGCAGAAGAAACCCGTGGTGAAGATCAGAGCACCTATGGGAAGTCTTACCTCAAGTTGTCCACTGGATTTGGTGTCCATCGATTATCTGCACCTGGAGCGGAGTCGGGGCGGATATGAATATATTCTGGTGGTGGTGGACCATTTCACCAGATTTGCCCAGGCGTACCCGACGAGAGACAAGTCTGGAAGGACGGCGGCTGAGAGGATATTTAATGACTATATCCCAAGATTTGGCTATCCTTGCCGGCTTCATCACGACCAAGGCCGCGAATTCGAGAACCATCTCTTCGCGACTTTACAGCGGTTAACAGGTGTCAGTAACTCAAGAACAACACCTTATCACCCCCAAGCAAACCCAGCGGAACGTTTCAATCGTACTCTGCTACAAATGTTGAGGACGCTGGAAGAGAAGGAAAAGGATAGATGGAAAGACCACCTCCCGAAGGTAGTGCACGCTTATAATTGCACTAAGCATGAAGCGACGGGGTTCTCTCCATTCTTCCTCCTGTATGGACGTCACCCTCGCTTGCCCGTTGACTTGTTGTTTGGTCTAAGATCGGAGGATGACCAATACTCACCTCGAGATTATGCAGAGAAGTGGGCACAACGGATGGCTGATGCATATAAACTAGCCTCGGACAACAGTAAACAAGCGAGCGCACGGAACAAGAAATACTATGACCAGCACCTTCGGGGTGTTGTGCTGCAACCAGGAGATCGAGTTCTGGTTCGTAACCTAAGTGAAAGGGGTGGACCTGGAAAGTTAAGATCATACTGGGAGAGAACAGTGCACGTGGTCAAAGAAAGAATAGGGGACGGACCGGTCTATCAAGTGTACCCGGAGTCCAGTGGAGGCCAAAATCCAGCCATGATACGTACCTTGCATCGGAACCTGCTTCACCTGGTTAATGACCTGCCTGTAGACCCGCCACCTCCGGGAGCTGATGAGTCATGTAGACCTAAGGGAAGGAAACCAAGATTGTTAAAATCAGCAAGAGAGCCTGAGGAAGCAAATTCGAGTGATTCATGTTCGGATGACAGTGACGCTCCGAGAGCTTACTACTGGTTGCGCTCCTCTGAACAGCAGAGATCTAAGCAGAGAAGGACTATACCTGACACTTACGAAAGAGAAGATTGGAGACGGAGAAATAGCGATGATGGATCTGCGAGGCATGGAGAGATTACTCTAGGAGTAGAGGAAGAATACTTACCTGAGCCAGTGTCAACTCACTCATTGACTGACTTACCTGCTGCACCAGAATCTGAGAGGATGAATGATGAACTGGGAGAGATGGTACCTGTGGAGGAAGAAAGACAAATGATTAGTCCAATGGGAAAAGTTGCAGGAGATGGATTTGTGAGAAGATCAAGCAGAGAAAGAAAACCCACACGGGTCTTCACTTACCCCTCATTGGGTCAGCCCAAGTATGAACTGCCTACTGAGATGGGGGCTGCTCAATTTATGCAGACACAGCAGTTACCATATTACTCTGGGGTACAGGGGCCAGTATGTGTGACTTGTGCTCACGTCCCACCTACATTTCCTTATCAGATAGGGCCTTATCCTACCTTATCACCTTATGCTGCCTTTAGTGGATACTAGAGAATTAGTGCCTACAAGAACACAGGGTTAAGATTCACAAACACATCAATGTGAACAACTAACACGCGTATATTACACATGACAGTAATCTTGAAATTGGTTACAATGTGAGGAGAATGTTTGTGTTATTGAGTAAACTGTTTATAAGAGTTAAAGGGTCAGTGTTGTTTGGAGCCATTTCTTTTGTCGGGGAGAGTGTGACACCCTGTATGTATTGTCACAGGAATAATTATATTTTTCTGCATGTATTTTATTTTATTGTGTTTATGATATCGTTTCAATTACTGTTATTATGTTGAATTTGTGATGAGTGATACCCACAGTGGACAGTAGGTGGAGACAATGTGCTGATCGGGGACTATGTGAGTAACTGAGTTGCGGAGAAGAAGCCGCCATTACAGAGCAACTCAGACTACTGATAACAGCACAACTTTGTCTGTCTCATTGTTTTACGAAACAGGTGGGTGAAATCAATCACCATGGACATAAAAACATGAAACAATATGTTGATTACATGTGTACACGGTTGTAAGAGGGTTATATACATTTCCTGAGTAGTGTTAAGATGTTTAATGGAGACGGTGTTGTGTTCATAGAAATTACGTTTCATTTGCGTATGTGCCGCGTTAGGCCTGGTATTAATATTATACAATCTGAATGGTTAGAGGCTCCAGCACACTGAAAACCCAAAGTAATGTGATGTTTAATTTGTTTATAGCTTTCTAGTTATGTTTATAGCATAAAAGTGATGTATTAAGCAATTGAAATGGGTTATAAGATTGAAGTGTATATGTAGATACATCATACATATGTAATGTTAATTGTTGAATATTATATATAATCTTTCCATACTATATTATATAGGTTATTGTTGAAATGTGGATGTTTTAATAATCTTTGAATATACGCTGTACTGTATATAATAATTCAGTTTAAATGGTTATTGCGTAACCACTGGTTCGCTCAACTATTCAGTAATATAGTATTTATTAGGATACATTTGCACAGACAACAGAGACTGTATGGTGATGTATGTTTTAAGGAAAAAGAGTATTGAGTTATCAGAAAAATAATACTAAAGCATAAGAAGAAAGACATACAAGAGTGATGCAACACATGGTTATTGGTGTTTTGTTTGAGTGAGTCACATGTAAGGTGACACAAGATATTGTGATTTGATTATATAAAATATATATATATGCATAATCTTTGATTTATTGTAATAAAGCCATTACAGAGCAACTCAGACTACTGATAACAGCACAACTTTGTCTGTCTCATTGTTTTACGAAACAGAATTCATTTACTGCAGCACCGCCAGTCGGACGGCGGGCGTGTTACATTTACACAGTCATGTTGAATCATTATTCAGAGGTCTAAAATCATAATGATATATATACAGGAGCCCAGACCTAAAACAAGACCATTACTTTACAGGTTTAGCTCGTTTCCCTTTAATTTTTCATTTTAATCAATCTCTTCAATAAAAGCTTTCAATTAGGATGCATTCCAAATGCACTCCATAAAATGCTGGCAAGTCTGTGATGTGCGATAACTCCCAACCTTTTAATTATGAGTGGCTTCAAGCGGTGACATTCCTGACAACTCCCAGCTGATGAAATGTCTGGAAACATTGCATGGTTATATTACAGGCTACTTTGCCAGCTGATGCGTGTTCCCACAATACACATACCTGGGGAGTGATATTACACTTCTCTTTTTCAGTTTAATAATATCAATCTTCTGTTACAGCCACCTTTGTGCCACTGTTCTCTGAATGAAGACCTTGGCTTTGTTCTGCCTTCACTTTACTGTTGGTACCTATTAGCCTGATGTGATTGTTTTTTTTTAACTCAGGAAGATTTACTGATTTCCCCCTCTAGTCAAATAGATCTGCACTGTGATTTAGAGCATTTCTCCCTGATGACAGATGTTATACCCACCCAACCTTCCAGAGAATTGTTTCCAGAGAGTTTAAAGAGGACCTATTATGCTTTGTTGCATTTGAGCACGAAAAAGGTCTGCAAAGTACAAAGTCATTTCAAAGGGAGTTATTCTCTATATCAGTGCACGCCATTTCTGAACTCCCCGAGTCACCTCCATTGTAGTCTTGAGTTTTCTTCCGGGATTCAAATAGGTCACAATATTCCTCATTTAAATACTGTTTTAAATTTTAAATACAATTTTAAAAAAGTGGTCGAGGTCGTGTTGAGTTGCGTGGTTATCTTAAAGGTTCTCTAAGCGATCCTGGATGACATCACTTCTTGTTGACGTTCGAACTATTGTCAAACAAAACGGAGGCTAGCTAGACCCTCCCTCCTCCTCATCCGTGCACTAACCCCTCAAACCCACCCCCAAACACTTCTTGTCGGTTATTGGCTGGAACAGTTTGTTATGTTTCGTAGAGCGGGTCGCTAGAGTTTGTTTTTGTAGCCGTTTGTGGAGCCTGGGGTGTCCGTAGAGACCGCGGTTTTTTACAGTGTGTTCAGGGGACAGGCAGCCAGCGGATAGTGAGGAGATGTTTGCTGTATGTGACAAAAAATGTTTTGGCCTTAAAAACGCGTGACATCGCTTAGAGCACCTTTAAGAGGCGTGACATTTCCGAAACATGCTCAAAGAAGTTGACCAATCACACTGATCCAGCCGACCAATCAGAGGACACTGTGCTTTTCTGAAGGAGGGGCTTGATAGTAATAGGAACTGAACAGAGTGTTACTGCCAGACTGGGAAGAGAGGTGCTGCAACAATGGAAAAAGGGTGTAAAAAGGTGGGGTTTTTTATATTCAAGCATTAAAACCTATTCTAGTAGACCCCAAAAACAAAATCAAGATTTGTAAAGTAAGGTGCAAAATAGGTGTAAGTCTACTGTTGTTTTATGTACAGCAACAGAAATAGTTTTCTTTTCTCATATTTCGGCACAATATAACAAGACCTGTAAGTGAAGAAGTCTTTGCATCAGTTGAAAACCCACATTATTTCCCTTGGGAGGTCTAAGCACAGAGTGTACATCCTCAAAGGCAGTCACAGATGCCATGAAGGCGGTTGTTATTCTCATTTTACCTACTACTAACCTCTAGAGTGTTTATGTGTGAGTCTGGTATTGCAAAAGCAATTATGGAAATAAAAGTAATGACGTGAAGCAATGAACGTGAAGCACTATAGCCATTATAAAGCTTTTGGATATGTATTATAACCCATTTACATGTTGAAATCCCATTAGAAAAGTATGTTGATTAAAATATTGCATTTCATTGTAAGTTTATGAAGTATAAGTTAAGTTAAACCCTTGAGAAAAAAATTGTGCTTGATTGTATTGAATGTTCAGTTGTAGTGTACTTCACATTTTAAAATTATACTTTAAAAATTGTATTTGCAGATAATATATTAATAAAATGAAAGGCCACTTAAGTGTACACAAAGAAAGCACTCTTTCATGACAATTTCTTAAAGTACACCCCAAATGTGCACTTTGTAATAATGTCAAAGAAAAGTCTTACTTTAAAAAACATTAAAAATCATGTTTTTTTTAATGCTTTGTCATGTTTCAATAAGTATTTTGATGTGTGGGCTTACATACTAAGACATGTAAAGGAATTGATAATACTTTTAACTGTAATGTGTTATTTGATATTAGACTTAAAGTCAGTGCTATATATTTTAAATGTACTAAATTGCTACATCACTACATACGTGTAAATATATTTAAATATATGACATACAAGTCTCCACAGAAATGGCTTTAAAGTATGTTTTAGTCCAGGGGTCTCCAACCTTTTTTCATTTGAGAGCTACTTTTTAAAAACGAAAGTGGCCGAGAGCTACTCATGTAATACAATACTTAAATCTCTTAAATAATGTCTCATAACTCTCATATTGGCAACTACCGGTAAAAGAGTTTTTGTACGCCTGTATGTCACCCTTAAATGTCGAGAGAAGAACTGATTTTTTTTTATAGAAAATTGTACTTTGCATAATATACTGTAAAAACACACAATTATAGTTGATTTTATAGTGCATCATAACTAGAACTGAAATGGCATGAAAATTTAATTTCATGATTATATATCATAATGATCACGGTTATCTCAGAATCCTGTTCAAAAGTAATAATACTACACAATAAAATCAATTCACCAAGTTTTATGTCGAAAACCAGCAAATAAAATTAGCATCAATATGCACTTTGTTTACATAAACATTAAAATAATAACATTAAAAATGATGGCCAGATTTTAAAGCAGTGTCTTGCAACATGCAATACTAACATGTACAAGTTCAAATAAAGTTGACAAAAAAGGTTTTATAAAAAGATAAACCTCATATATTTCAGCCTTTAAATCATTTTTATAAAAGAATGAGTCAAAGATAAATTACTGACATTTACATTAATGCACATTAGCTTATCTTTTATCATTAATAGTTAGGGTTGCCACCTGTTGTCCTTCTTTTTAATAACCTGTCCCGGGAAATTTATGCACTCTCCCGGGACACTGAATGTCCCGGTTTTCGAAAGCTACGTGAATATGTATGTTCAAACCGTGTTGCGCGCCGCGCGCACGGCAAATGAAAGACCTTGCGTGTGTGTGCTAGTGTGCGTGTGTGTCTCAAGAAGCGCGAGCCCCTAAAAGACTTGCATGCGCATATAAGAAGCGTTGAGATTTAATCTCGCTGCTCCTAGAAAAAATGAGCGCGTCGGTTCAATTTTGAATGCGCTTGCCGCGCGCCTACATTTGAAATAACGAACTTGAGCACGCAAAAGATGCGATATGTCAACGGCCCCTTGGCGAGCTACCAACAATCAGGCCACGAGCTACCGGTAGCTCGCGAGCAACGTGTTGGAGACCCCTGTTTTAGTCCATAAATGCCTGCCAAAACATTTGGCAGTACACTTTAACCTTATTTCAAAGACAATAGAAGTAATTATGAAATAACATATATACATGTACAAATATATCTAAACACTGTAATTCTTTTTGTAATTTTAACTGTAAAAAACTGTAAAAGAGCAACGGAAAAGATATGTTAATTGTTTAACAGTATGTACCCTTACTATATACAGTAAAAACTGTAATAGCTCTCACGGGACATTTCATGTGATTTTTACAGTAAAATACTGTTAAAATTACAGATTTTGGAAGTACACTGTAAAAAAATCTTACCGTTGCATTTACCGTACCTTACCGTAAAAAATACAGTAGCAATTTTTATGTTTTACGGCAGTGATCTAAAGATTACGGTAAAAAACTGGCAACCAAGCTAACGTTTTTTTACCGTAAATTTTACAGGTTTTTTTACATTGTGTTTTTTTTTGCCCGTAAATTTAAGTCCCGTAAAACAACACAATTTTGCCACCATATTTTTTACGGTAAAATACTGGCAACCACAGCTGCCGTTTTTTTACCGTAAATTCCAGCCAGTGTAGCCTATTGCATTTAATATACATGTGCACTATAATAAATTGTTTGCACTTATATTCTTTTAATGTACATTATTTATGTTATACTTGTTTTAAAAGTACACTAAAGTTCACTTATAAAGAATTACATTATTTTTTTGTCTGACATTTTCCATGTAATCTCAAGATTTGTGTAACGTGTAATGGCTATGATGAAGTTTACGAATTGATGACCCAAGCAAATAGAAATGACCTTATGAACCTTGTGAAAAAGAATCAGACTAAAGCATACTTTTAAAAAGAGTACTTATTACGGAAATACTATTTTTTCTAAAGAATAAACTTAAGTGCAAACTGAATGTACTGTTTTAGGACATTTAATTGCATAGTATATGTAATTAAATAAAAATATAATATAGTTTAAATTGACATTTAATGCAGTTAATTGACCTCAGTTCATCCAAAAAAAATAAAATAATATTCTGTCATCATTTACTCACCCTCAAGTTGTTCCAAACCTGTATGGATTTTTTTCGACACACTTATATGTCATTTCATAATTATTTATATTATGAAAGATTGACAAAAGACTAGTAAAACATTATTATTTCCCATGCTCTTTAAAGTAAACCATTTGACATTATTACCAAGTGAACTTTTTAAGTGTACTTAAGTGTGTAAAGAAACAGTCATGAAAGTGCACTCTGCCTATATGCCTTTTTTTATTTCGTTAATGTTATATGTTTCTAGTATCAACACAACTTGCTTTGTGTGCTGATGTTACTAATGCCATTATAAAATAAAATAGCAGGAACAGCTTGAAAAGGAACTTTTTTTCTCATTTCCATTTCTTTTCACTGTGGATTATTATTAATAAACAACAACAGTCTTTATAAATTAACAGCTGTCTAGACAGCTCAAGTAGGTTCAGACATCTATTGTTTGGATAGCGCATTAAAATACAAACACATTGTCAAGTAAAAGACATAACACCGAGTTTATGCATTGTATTTTCTTTAGTACTTACATATAAGGAGGGAAATACAACAGTTGTTTTTTAGGGAGGATACAGGATGTTGTAACAGTGCTCTGTACATTAAGGGTGTGACAGCACATGGCTGACAGTACCGTGCTTCAGCAGGTCATAGAGTACAGCTCAAATCTACACCACAACACAGCATGTGGTCAAGGCAAAGGCCTAGTAGCAGCTCCTCTTGAAAAAGAAAAATGAAAGCACAGATATTGCAACTGCTGATTCATATACATACATACGTACATCAGTTGAAAGTAGAAAACAATATGAAACCAAAAATGTCCTGATGGTGATGTTACACTAAAAAAAAATTATTTTAGAAAACGGAAAAGTCTATGAGCTGCTACCAGAGACTTGCTAGTAGTCGTATCGAGTCTCGTGTACCCCATCAGAAGACCTTAATAATACATTGGAAATTATGTTCATTTTGATCGCCAAGGTACAGTTGAAAAGTTTACATTCAGTTCTGAGCCTCCATATCTGTAAAGTGTTGGCCAAACTAAACATTTGACCAACACTCAAGCTGTCAATCAAAACCTAATACCTTGACGTGTTACATCATCAATTAACGTTTCATCACACATCATATGATTGAGGGTTTATTTATTCCTTTTTTAGTTTTTTTTTAAAAAGGGTGAAGGGGGAAACAAATCATAGGAGAAAGGTGGAGAGGTGTAAGTATTAAATTCACTGTGACTCTTAACTGGAGTGCAAAGGGCCCCTGTTTAAATTAGGGGGGATCTATTTAAAAAGATAATAATAATATAATAAAATTACTATAAAACAAAGAAAGCAAATATAGGTGTTCCCTCCGTTTACAGGAAAATGATTAATAAGACTATTAAAACAAGTCAAAGGTAAATCCTGCATGTTACAAATAAGCACAGTGGGAAATAAGCATTTAATACAGTTTGTGAATTTAGACATCCTGAAGAAACTGAGGGTTGGGGGGGATATGACGACTGTAACCCTGAAACTAACCTGTGATAGGTCAGCAGCAATACAGATACAACTTTGTGCCCCACCACAAAAAAGCTTCCAGACCCGTTACCAGCTTAACCCTTTCTAAACTAGTAAATGTTTAAATTTTTGGGCTTGATAACTGTGCTACCGCATTTTGTGGTGTTTTCTTTAACAAATCTAGCATGTCTCAAAGTAAAAAAACAACAACAAAAAAACACAACAACAACAACAACTTAAATCTCAAAACCTGCAATTTACACTGTAGCAGATGTTACAACTAGTTTGAGATTTCTTTGTATCTTAAGAAAGTAACAGTGGTGCTATAATAATATTTAGGGCAGATTTACCTAACCACAATAATCAACCCCTCCAGTGTGTTTGCATAGCATTTTATCCTTAACTCTATTTCCACCTGGATGGGAATTCACGGTGAGTTCAGTAAAGAGAGAGAAAAGGAGAAACGAGAGCCTCACTGAAATTCAAGTATCTGGCTGTCGAGTTCCTATATGGCATCTGCCTCCCTTATTTCTCAGGCTAACTGAGTAATCAAGAGTTAAGCGTCAGCAGTCGTTATGTACTGAACATGGTATGTACATAGGAGGGAGGGTCTGGCACATGCATGTAATGCATGGTAACATGATATGTCCTCTATTATCATTTATGCATGATTAGATAATTCTCACAATACAAACATATACAAAGTAAAAAAGAAACAAAATTGCGCTAATTGTGCCTCCAAGTCTCCATTCATGCAGAGGAATGTTGGAGAAGATACCTAACTCCACAATGTACAAGCTCTCGTCTTCCCCATGCCGACACATTTCATTGAGATACAGACATCTGTAGAGTTGCCCCTTGCTTTGGCCCTTAAGGCTGATTTATACTTCTGCGTCGGACCTACACCGGAGCCTCTACACTGTAGGCTACACGTTGGTTTTCATTTATACTTCTACGTCGTTGTCTGCGTTGACGCGCAATTACACATGGAGAGGGAGCATGTGAAACCCGAGGGAGCAGACCAAATACAGAGTTATGAGTTCAAGCAGACCAATTACAGCGCTTGCGGTCCGCGTAGAATTGACACTTTGTTACATTTTTGGAGAGGTGCATGTCAGGGTACGCCGAAGGGTACGCGTGCTACACACGGCCTACGTCGTAGCTACGGCGTGAGTTCAACGCAGAAGTATAAATTAGATTTTACCAATATGAACAAAAGTGGTGTCAGCACAGAGAGAGGTTGTGACTATTGAGATTCATTTAATAAGGCATTTGACTTAACCAAGACAGTGAGAGAAGCAGAGGTGGGATCCAGATTGAGAATGAGTATGAAATACCAAAGACAGACAAATAACTGATTCAACAACCAAGGCATGTGTTGAACTGAGATAACGCTGAAAAGAGGGGCAGGGGGATAAAACCATTCCACCTTTCCAACACTGACAGAAAAGAATCCATGGCACGTTCTCACGAACATCCCTGACAGTTTCTGTGGCTAAGTGTCAGGTTTATCAACAACGGCATGAAAATGATCCATCTCAAACACGAATCTGGGACAAAAGTAGATCTGCACATCAAAGGCCTCTTTGTAGGAGAAGAATCTGTTGGATTTAAAAAAAAAGAGAGAGAAGAAAAATGGACACAGTGCCAAGACTCCAGGCATTCCTCTGAGAAAGATCCCATCCACAGCAGGGTGACCCACACATGATTGAGTACTTCAGGGATCCATTTTGATATTAGTGTTCACAACTAAAAAAACTCTATGTTTCCCATAAAGATTGTACACTCACCCTTCTACTGAGCAGCAATCACACACACCGCTAAAGCCATTTTAGCTAGAATCCCTTAGACTTGTCTTTGGCTTCCCTGGCAGCGTCATGAATATTTTTTTTTTAGGTTGTACAAGTGTCAATGTGTAAGGGAAACAGCACTGTGCAGAAAACCCCAACAAAACTGGACATTAGGCCTTGGTTGTTTTTTTTTCTTCGTGAAAGGTACCTCCTCTAGAGTGAAAAATAAAGAGAGAGAAAATAGAAAGGAACGTCTTTAGAAAGCATATAACCCGATCAGGCTATTTCCTTTATCCTGCGCATGTAGTCGTGCAGTTCCTCTGGGTCCTGAAAGCCCATGTCTTGACAAACCCACTGAATGTCCTCTTCATTGGCAATGGGGATGGAGTTGTAGGGTAAATCCTCTGTGGGAAGGGTAAAGGTGGTGAACTTGACACGCTTGCGTTTGGAGGTTGGGAGCTGGCATCTTCTCCGTGGTCTTTGGTGGAACCGCCGGAGCTGCCGTCTCCTCGGCCGTGGACTTGGCTCTGTACCTGGTCTGTGAACTGCCACTGCTGTGGTGGTCCCCGTGACAACATGTCTGCACCCCCTCCAAGGTGTTGCTGGGGCTCTCCACCGTCTGAGGCGAGAGGTCGTTCTGGGTGCGCAGGGGTTCCCCGTTACCCAAGAACACCCAGTGATGGGAATGGTCCATGTTGGCTTGGCCTTCAGGAGGGATGCGCTTATGGCGATACTTCAACACAAACACAATGCAGTTTATAAGAAAGACCAGTATGGCGAGACAAAACACGCCGAGGAGAGCATACATGCCGATCTCTAGGTCAGTCATGCTACGGGGATTGTGCACAAACTCGTCATCCTCCTCATCTTCTTCAGTCGGTTCCTCAGAATTGCTTATTGTAGGGAAGTTGGTGTAATCAATGGGCACGCTTGCAGGTTGCTCATTAGATGGCTCATAACCTCCACCACCTACGTTGGGATCGATAGCAGGCTTTCTCGTGTTGGAAGCCATTCTAGTGTCTATTTCAGTCTCTGTATCCACTTCCTCCTCAGAGTCTTCATCTGGCCCAAAGCGGACTTTGACGAACACAGGAGATGAAGCAATGACACTCTTGCGTTTTGTCTTCTGGCAGGTTTCACTGATGGTCATCTCCACGTGCACTACCTCTCCTGTGCCCTCGCTCTCAGCAACGATGACTGGCCACCGCCCCTGGGGTTGTTGAGCCACCGAAACCACCTTATCGTCTGCTGTGGAGGCATTGAGGTTGTAGTCTTTAGGGTCGTACATACTCAGGGGGGCGGCGGTATTGTCACTGTAGTAAACCCAGATGGACAAACTGGCCTCCTACAAACACAAAACGAAAGAAATTGTGAGCATAAATTCAACCAGTAAACAACAGTTAACAGTTTTTGAATTCTTACTCTGTTGTCTGTGATGCACTCTAAAGGGGGGCCCACACTGAATGAGTGTTGGAGATTCATATTTTGTAAATAAAGTGGTAAATTATGTTTTTTTGTGTGTGCAAACAAAGCACATTTCATAAAACTGAGGTTTAACCACTAGAAAACATAGATCTTTTATGATGTCTTTCCTACTGTTCTGGGGCTTGAAAGGGTTGCGTAGGCTGTCAAGGGAGGGACAGAAAGTTATCAGATTTCATTAAAAAGATCTTCATTTGTGTTCCGAAGATCAATGAAAGTCTTACGGGTTTGGAACGACATGAGGGTGAGTAATTAATGACAGAATTAAATGTTTGGGTGAACTAACCCTTTAAGGCAATGACACAGCTAGCATTAACACAACATTGTACAATTTTTTTTAATGCAAAGAGATTATCCGTATTGGAAGTGTTTCTTTTAACTCTTTCTCTGCCAGCACAAGCATTTAACATTTTCACAGAACTTTCATGGCCCCCAGAATATCTGAACATGCAATGTATCAAAAGAAATAACGGACCCTCTGCTTTTAAACAACAATAATCCTGCTTTATTCTAGCTTAATGCATTCTCAACATTTTGAGCAAAAAGCTGCATTTTTTTTGTGTCAAAGACTTCATCTGGATGGTATTCAGAATGATGATCAAAACATAGATGGACTAGATTAAGTCCATCAACACCCCCAAAGCCTCACCATCCTATAGGTCATCCTGGGTCGACATTTCATTCGGTAATGTTAAGCAGTTTTGATTTATATGTTGTTTAATGTTGATAATCGTGTTATTTTACAAATGCATCTGTTTACATATGCTATCGCTTGTTTCTGCTTCTTCTTCACCTGTGTTTTGATGGGATATTATGGACTCTTTTAGAAGATGTGTAATAGCGCCCCCCTACCATATATAAAATAGTTAAATGTTAATTATCCTAAGTTTACTGGTCCATAAAAGACAACTGTCCTGAGCAAGCAAAATGCAGCTAACATTAGAGGTGCTTGCCTGCTTTAGCCGTAAGAAACAGACTGAGCGGAAGCAGCACTGGCGCGACGCTTGTGTTCTTGTCACCTCATAACAAGCCTAAGCTTGACAGTTGTTTTCCTGCTCCTGCTCTCTGCTAAAGGAACAGCACAACACCTTACACCTGTTGGCAGGCAGACAAAATAAAACCACTCTGCCAGAGTGCTTTTAGTCAGAAATGAAGTGTTGCTTTGCTTTTATATTCAGGAAGAGAAGTATTTATCTGCCTCAGCAACGGCCTGTTGTGAGGCTGTAAAAAAATATCTTCTGTCGCGTCACTAACTTCAAGGTTGTTCTGACATTCGAGCTCAGGCTCTGTCAACACTGCTTGTCAAGATGAAGTGAGTCTTTGATATGCATGATCTGAATAATACATTGAAGATGACATGATGTCCTCGTAGACCTTTTGAGATCACTCTAGCCACTAAATAAAATTACATCAATCACACATGGTCCTTGATTCTTCTACAAGCTTCAGTTTTTGGGACATGACACTGTACATTTTACATAGATAAGTAACTTTATTTCTAACTGCTAAAAGTTTTTGAGCTCTCTCTTGAAAGTAAGTTTGAATTCACTGTAAGTAACAAACTATAAACGTAAAATGTTCTAACATCCAAGACACTTGGAACTTTAAAACGGAATAATCGCTTACACCAGCATTCAGCAAAATCAATTATTTAAGGCTGCCAGTAAGACAAAAGAAAGGTGCATCTAAAGTATACAAGAAAATCAGTAACACTTTACACAACAAGCTTCAATTTGTTAACATTAGTTACTTTAGTTTATTGCCATCCAAATTCAAAATGTTTTTCTCCCACTACCCGCGTAAAAATTCCAGAGCGAAAAAACTACTTTTTTTTCACAAACACCAAGCTCGTGTGGTAATATAAAAGCTGTCTGAATCAACATCACTGAGTTTACAAGAAAAGATCAATTAAAAATTTACTCTTTAAATCCTTTGGACGACTGCTGAATACGGAACGATAACGATTGCGCTTCGCTGTAATTTGGATGCATTTTAAAGATCTAGCCTACACTTTTATCACTGAAGTATTGAAGTATTTACAAGAACAATATTTCATCACCACTCAAAAGATAAAGAGAAGAAAAGCACGCAAACATCTGAAATGGGCAGCACTTTTTAGTTAATGATCTGTAAGACTGCTGCTTTATTAGTGCTGTTCATTGATTCGAGTAAATGTTTTGACATTTGGGTATAAGTGTTAATTCTACAATATATGGTGTAAAAACGTCTGAGTGCTGCCCTCTTCAGGTTGAATGGTGGCTACTGCAGTTGGATTTTCCTATTGAAACTTATTTCCCCGCGTGACGTAAGCAGGCATCAGCTCACCACGCCCTTGGCATAGGCTCAGCCCCTGGTATAAAAATATCTGGTTTCATCAAAACCACTGTAGCGAGTCAGGAAGGGGAATTGCGAGTATTGAAAACGATAAGGGTAGCGTATATTAGCATCTAGTTAGCATAGCATTTATATAGTTATTTAGATTATGTCGTGTTGCCTAGGTAGTTAATTAGCATATTGTTAGTGTAGTATTTTTAGAAGCATAGTTAGTTAGTAGCATAGTATTGCTTTATCTGTATTTAGTACAGTGGTTAGGATGGAACATAGGTGTAGTGTTGCTGGTTGCAACAGCACTGCTGGACTGCATTTCTTTCATGCAGACTTATTAGGTGCCAGTGGTTGTATGAACTTGGCCTGGAAGACCCTGAGTTCCCCCCTAGAGCTGGAGTGTGCAACCTGTATTTTAAGTGGGATTGCTACTCCAACGCAATGGATGTGGAAATGGGCTTCTCAAAACAGCTCGCGCTGAAAAGCGACGCATACCAAACGCTGGGCGTCTTGATGTGAGAGAGCATATATTTTTAATCACAATTTATGTTCCTTCCTATTAGGCTAAAGTTTTTTGCTGGGTTTTGCTGGATTTTTCACATAGCAGCAAAATAGACTTAAAAATACTCCGTAATTTATGGTCATACAGACTTAAGAAATATGAAAAAATAAACTGTAAAATGTCTAATTTAAAAACGTCTTTTTTATGTGTCCACTTACAATCAAAATAAAACATTGTGGTTTTGTAAAATAAAGAAAATAAACAGTATGCTTTCTGCCTCTCCGTGAACTTTTTTTCTGGAGCACGTCTCTAAACTTAAACAAAACTCAGCGAATACTAGTCACACAGGCATAAGCAATATATCTTTATAAACATTTAAGTCTCTGCTATTAAATTATCTGATTCAAAACGAAAACAAATATTCTCTGTTTATGTAATCTGTATGAAAAGATAGAGACGTCAGTCGTTCTCATGGCAACTCAGTATCTGCTAATGTGAACAAATATGCCTACAGAGAGTGTGCGCTATTGAAACGCGAGTCTCTGGAGCAAACTCAAGACTTAAACTTCAACGTGAACATACACATGGACATAAACTTCCCAACAGTGGTTACAGGTAACAATACTTGACAAGGACACGTGGCAAACATGAGTGCATAAATACACACAAGACTAATGTCAAGACAAGGGACACCTGTGAACAATAAAACAATGAACCAATTAGAAGAACATGACACAAAAGACAAGGGAACACATGGCAGGGTCAGATGACAATAACAGGGAACCACATGACAGACATGAAACAGGAAAATGAAACAAAACCAAAACGTGACAATAAATCGCCATCAAACTGCACAAGTTTTATCACTGAGGTGCCATGCAAGTTTATTTTTATGGACGTCCACGTGAGAAACATATACCGTCCGAATAGGGCCAATGATACGTTATGACATTTCAAGTTTGTAGAAATGAATAATAGTTAATGTATCAGCAAACATGAAGTAAAAGCACATAAAAGTATATTTACTAATTAACTCCAAGACTAGGTTAAAAATCTAGGTTAAAGTTATTTTATAAATTTTAATTCATGTTCGTTCACACATTAATGGTAATTTATTCTAAACTTAAAACTTAATGCATATATAGAAATTATAATTATCTTTTAATCAATTATTGAATAATATTAATGCATTTTAACAAAGACTAATATATGCTGTAAAGAATTATTGTCCAATGTTCATGATGCCTAATGCATCAACTAATCCCAACAAATTGAACCTCATTGTAAAAGTGTTACCAGAAAATCAAACAATAAAAAACTGAAGGCAGAAACGATTGCGAAACTGCTGTTATTTTGCGACTGCAGAGGTGAAGTAGGCAAGTGCACTGAAATGATGGACTGGTAGGAGTGGAGGAGGAGGAGGGTCATCAGTGATGTTTATTGCACAGTCTCCACAAGCACTTAGGCTGATACATTACGCTAATTAAAACCAAAGGTGGCGAAGCACAGAGCGGGGGAGAACCGCTGGATTTTAATGCGTGAACTGAAAGCAGCCACCCTCGTCTGATGTTGGTCACAGGCTAAGTACAGAGCAGGAAAAAAAGGCCCTGCGCTCTCGCTGCAGGGCTCCGTGACCTGCCCAAGACATTGTATAAATTAGCCCGGCAGCATCCGAGGTCTTCACTTGAAAATACGAGTGAATGTGCTCCAATTAATGCTTTGAGAAAGATTATACAGCAAATGCATGGAGCTCCCCTGATGACACTCGAGAACACCAGAGAACAGAGGTGGCGGTGGCTTCTTAATAAGCAATATGCTTGCTCATTTGGTGTGCTGATATTAAAGGAGATTTGAATATGTCTGAATGCCAAACTAGCCTTTATTAAAGGGGTCATATAATGGTACATGCACTTTTACAATTTGATTGTACTGAAATGTGTGTTGGCAGTGCCTGTACACAACCATCATATAATGATAAAAATCCATCCAGTGGTTTTGTTTTAATCTCCTTATATGTTTTCCCCTGCCTCAAATCAAGCCGTTCGAGCCTGTGACGTCACAAGCTCGCATGCCCCTCCCACGATGGTTGATTGACAGCAGCGTTTCAACACAGACCCGCCCTCGCTCGTGAGTGAGATGTCAATCATAGTTAGTCATTGTTGATATACTGGAGCAGAATGGCGCCTAAGCGATTGTGGTGTTCTGTTCTTGGGTGTAATAAGGAACACAGCAGTCATTTTAATGTTCCTAAATCCGAACCGCTGAAGAGGCAGTGGCTGAGTTTTGTTTATGAAGGGAATATTCTCGACGAGCAACGTCAATGCGCTCATGTTTGCGCAAATCATTTCTCACCAGACTGCTTTTTAAACGAGGCGATGGTCAATATAAATCAGGTTTTGCTAAGAAGCTGCTACTGAAAAAGGAATCAGTACCAACTATTCGTGTTCCTGCACATCCAGAAGAACTGAAGTGAGTGTAACGTTTTATTAACCTTTATATATTAATCTTTGCAAATCCCTTGCACGCTTCATGGTGATTGTGGCTAATGTTTACACTCAGGGTGCATTAAGGCATGTATTCTATGTAACATACGACGTTCTCAATATAATTCATAATCCCACGTTTATAATGAAAAACGCGTTATAGTTATTGTGTTATTAAAAACTGTGTACGCAGGTGTTGCAGTTAACGTAACAGGAATATTACCCGGAATATCAATGCAGTTACAATACTATAGATGTACTTAAAAGTTTTATTAAAACATAAAACATTTTCGTACTGCACTAAACATAAACATACAACAAATTCTTAGGTATCCTTCAACTACTGCTAGAATCATTACTGACATGACCTCAAGTCAGTTTCAGTCACGATAGTTGCACCTAACACTGAGGCCACGTCCACACGAAGCCGGTGCGTTCCCTATCCGATCTTTTTTTTTCCCTCGTTCTAAAAAAAATTCCGTAAACACGGGGTCGTCTCAAGAAATATCTGCGTCAGGGGCGGATCTACGGGGTGGCAAAGGGTGGCAGCTGCCACCCCTGGGATACAGTCTTGCCACCCCTGTTGCCACCCCATTTATGAATCAGATAATATTTTTTAAGTATATTTTATGTTCATAGCCTACACGTTAAGGCCAAGGTGACCCGCACCAAACTCCTCTCAAACAGAAATCGCCGATTTAGAATCCCCTCCCCCTCACAATGGTTTCACCCATCACCAGCACGAGACGCGACCCCGCGAAATTTCACCAGTCAGGCAGTGCATCTGTCTTCAGTACGCAGTTTCTCGGAGTCGGAGAAGAGAGGCTGTGACTGAGTTATCAGTAAGTTTTTTAGGCTACGTTCACACTGCAGGCTGAAACGACCCAATTCCGATTTTTTTGCCCCTATGCGACCTGTATCCGATCTTTTCATGACAGTATGAACGACACAGATCCGATCTTTTCAAATGCGACCCAGGCCACTTGGGTATGTGGTCCAAATCCGATACGTATCCGATCTTTTGAAATGCGACCTCAATCTGAACGGCCAGGTCGCATGTATCCGACCCGCACGCCGTTGATATGCGACAAACGTCATAATTCTGCGTTGAAGTAGGCAGGAATGAGAAGATAAACAAGTTAGCTATCGTAGGATAGCACGCACCTGTAGCTAGCCAATACACTCCAACGTGTTGCACTGTTATGGTCCGCCGCAGACGTGTCTCTTCCCGTGAGTTAATCGAAGGCGCTCAAACGCTCTCCTCCTTCTTAATTTTCTTCTTAAAACGAAAAGATTGTAATTGTGCTGGCTCTGTTGGGAAAATAACTTTAATATTGCTAAACGAGCTCCACTGTTGACATTCATGTTTACTTCCGCAAACAGCAAGTGACGTCGTTGACCGTTGAGTACTCTTCTGCGCATGCGGGTCACTTCTGGGTCATTTCACGTTCACACAGGAGATCACTAAAGGTCGCATTTAATTGGAAATGTGAACGGCCTTGCAAAAAAATCGGATTTTTTCAAAAAATCGGAATTGAGCATTAAGCCCTGCAGTGTGAACGTAGCCTTAGATGCAAGTTTGTTTGACACCAAGTCGAATAGCAGACAGTTAACCCTGCAACAACCACAGTGTTAAGTTACGTTATTTACATCCGCAATACTTTGTCTCATTGAGCGTTTACTATGCATAACTATGATTAACTTTGGATATATAATAACAATGAGCAGTTCTGGACTGACCATCGGGCATACCGGGCATTTTCCCGGTGGGCCGACGTGCTTTTTGGGCCAATACATCTCATACCTTTAAACTTTTTATTTTTTGAACGGCCCATAGCAGAACTAGGCTACTTTCAGAACACAGGCTATAAGGAACCCATTACCCAGTTACGCATTATTTCCACAGTTGCATATTGGACGATTATGCATTTTACTAGAATTGTAGAGTAGCCTATGAGACTAAATAAACGCTCAATGCAGTTTCCATCTAAATAAAAGAAAATGTGTTTATCTCTTTCAAATATAGAAATTAGTTCTAACTTCTAACCTAATTATGAAAGTTTCTTTTATTTTTCAGTGCATGTGTTTTACAATATAATGGCTGTTATTAAAAAGTATTATTAGTCATGTGATTAATATTATAACTATGATTAATTATGTAGTAGTGTGATGTAGACAGACACTATATCACACAACTAAAAGAGTTTTGAGTTTTTCTTTGTTCAATTTGCACACTGAGTATGGGTTGGAGCTCTTAATTTTGAACTCTCAAACTGCACCAGATTGATGAATTTAACATTAAAAAGCAAAAAAAATCTTACGGGGGAGCATGCCCCCGAACCCCCCTAGAGGGACAAAGGTACACTCAACACAAATTGACCAAAATTCTTGTGAGAAATACTGCTAGAAAAAGTGAAGGAGCAGCACCCCCCCCCCCCCCCCCCCCCAATCCATCAGTGGTTTTGTTTTAATTCCTTATATGTTTTCCCCTGCCTCAAATCAACGCCGTTCGAGCCTGTGACGTCACAAGCTCGAGCCCTACCACCGATTGTTGATTGACAGCAGCGTTTCAACCCAGACCCGGCCCTCACTCGTGAGTGAGGATGTCATTCATAGTTGTCATTGTTGAGAGCACTGGCGCAGAGCAGGAAAAAAAGGCCCCGCGCTCTCGGGCAGGGCTCCGTGACCTGCCCAAGACATTGTATAAATTAGCCCGGCAGCATCCGAGGTCTTCACTTGAAAATACGAGTGAATGTGCTCCAATTAATGCTTTGAGAAAGATTATACAGCAAATGCATGGAGCTCCCCTGATGACACTCGAGAACACCAGAGAACAGAGGTGGCGGTGGCTTCTTAATAAGCAATATGCTTGCTCATTTGGTGTGCTGATATTAAAGGAGATTTGAATATGTCTGAATGCCAAACTAGCCTTTATTAAAGGGGTCATATAATGGTACATGCACTTTTACAATTTGATTGTACTGAAATGTGTGTTGGCAGTGCCTGTACACAACCATCATATAATGATAAAAATCCATCCAGTGGTTTTGTTTTAATCTCCTTATATGTTTTCCCCTGCCTCAAATCAAGCCGTTCGAGCCTGTGACGTCACAAGCTCGCATGCCCTCCCACGATGGTTGATTGACAGCAGCGTTTCAACACAGACCCGCCCTCGCTCGTGAGTGAGATGTCAATCATAGTTAGTCATTGTTGATATACTGGAGCAGAATGGCGCCTAAGCGATTGTGGTGTTCTGTTCTTGGGTGTAATAAGGAACACAGCAGTCATTTTAATGTTCCTAAATCCGAACCGCTGAAGAGGCAGTGGCTGAGTTTTGTTTATGAAGGGAATATTCTCGACGAGCAACGTCAATGCGCTCATGTTTGCGCAAATCATTTCTCACCAGACTGCTTTTTAAACGAGGCGATGGTCAATATAAATCAGGTTTTGCTAAGAAGCTGCTACTGAAAAAGGAATCAGTACCAACTATTCGTGTTCCTGCACATCCAGAAGAACTGAAGTGAGTGTAACGTTTTATTAACCTTTATATATTAATCTTTGCAAATCCCTTGCACGCTTCATGGTGATTGTGGCTAATGTTTACACTCAGGGTGCATTAAGGCATGTATTCTATGTAACATACGACGTTCTCAATATAATTCATAATCCCACGTTTATAATGAAAAACGCGTTATAGTTATTGTGTTATTAAAAACTGTGTACGCAGGTGTTGCAGTTAACGTAACAGGAATATTACCCGGAATATCAATGCAGTTACAATACTATAGATGTACTTAAAAGTTTTATTAAAACATAAAACATTTTCGTACTGCACTAAACATAAACATACAACAAATTCTTAGGTATCCTTCAACTACTGCTAGAATCATTACTGACATGACCTCAAGTCAGTTTCAGTCACGATAGTTGCACCTAACACTGAGGCCACGTCCACACGAAGCCGGTGCGTTCCCTATCCGATCTTTTTTTTTCCCTCGTTCTAAAAAAAATTCCGTAAACACGGGGTCGTCTCAAGAAATATCTGCGTCAGGGGCGGATCTACGGGGTGGCAAAGGGTGGCAGCTGCCACCCCTGGGATACAGTCTTGCCACCCCTGTTGCCACCCCATTTATGAATCAGATAATATTTTTTAAGTATATTTTATGTTCATAGCCTACACGTTAAGGCCAAGGTGACCCGCACCAAACTCCTCTCAAACAGAAATCGCCGATTTAGAATCCCCTCCCCCTCACAATGGTTTCACCCATCACCAGCACGAGACGCGACCCCGCGAAATTTCACCAGTCAGGCAGTGCATCTGTCTTCAGTACGCAGTTTCTCGGAGTCGGAGAAGAGAGGCTGTGACTGAGTTATCAGTAAGTTTTTTAGGCTACGTTCACACTGCAGGCTGAAACGACCCAATTCCGATTTTTTTGCCCCTATGCGACCTGTATCCGATCTTTTCATGACAGTATGAACGACACAGATCCGATCTTTTCAAATGCGACCAGGCCACTTGGGTATGTGGTCCAAATCCGATACGTATCCGATCTTTTGAAATGCGACCTCAATCTGAACGGCCAGGTCGCATGTATCCGACCCGCACGCCGTTGATATGCGACAAACGTCATAATTCTGCGTTGAAGTAGGCAGGAATGAGAAGATAAACAAGTTAGCTATCGTAGGATAGCACGCACCTGTAGCTAGCCAATACACTCCAACGTGTTGCACTGTTATGGTCCGCCGCAGACGTGTCTCTTCCCGTGAGTTAATCGAAGGCGCTCAAACGCTCTCCTCCTTCTTAATTTTCTTCTTAAAACGAAAAGATTGTAATTGTGCTGGCTCTGTTGGGAAAATAACTTTAATATTGCTAAACGAGCTCCACTGTTGACATTCATGTTTACTTCCGCAAACAGCAAGTGACGTCGTTGACCGTTGAGTACTCTTCTGCGCATGCGGGTCACTTCTGGGTCATTTCACGTTCACACAGGAGATCACTAAAGGTCGCATTTAATTGGAAATGTGAACGGCCTTGCAAAAAAATCGGATTTTTTCAAAAAATCGGAATTGAGCATTAAGCCCTGCAGTGTGAACGTAGCCTTAGATGCAAGTTTGTTTGACACCAAGTCGAATAGCAGACAGTTAACCCTGCAACAACCACAGTGTTAAGTTACGTTATTTACATCCGCAATACTTTGTCTCATTGAGCGTTTACTATGCATAACTATGATTAACTTTGGATATATAATAACAATGAGCAGTTCTGGACTGACCATCGGGCATACCGGGCATTTTCCCGGTGGGCCGACGTGCTTTTTGGGCCAATACATCTCATACCTTTAAACTTTTTATTTTTTGAACGGCCCATAGCAGAACTAGGCTACTTTCAGAACACAGGCTATAAGGAACCCATTACCCAGTTACGCATTATTTCCACAGTTGCATATTGGACGATTATGCATTTTACTAGAATTGTAGAGTAGCCTATGAGACTAAATAAACGCTCAATGCAGTTTCCATCTAAATAAAAGAAAATGTGTTTATCTCTTTCAAATATAGAAATTAGTTCTAACTTCTAACCTAATTATGAAAGTTTCTTTTATTTTTCAGTGCATGTGTTTTACAATATAATGGCTGTTATTAAAAAGTATTATTAGTCATGTGATTAATATTATAACTATGATTAATTATGTAGTAGTGTGATGTAGACAGACACTATATCACACAACTAAAAGAGTTTTGAGTTTTTCTTTGTTCAATTTGCACACTGAGTATGGGTTGGAGCTCTTAATTTTGAACTCTCAAACTGCACCAGATTGATGAATTTAACATTAAAAAGCAAAAAAAATCTTACGGGGGAGCATGCCCCCGAACCCCCCTAGAGGGACAAAGGTACACTCAACACAAATTGACCAAAATTCTTGTGAGAAATACTGCTAGAAAAAGTGAAGGAGCAGCACCCCCCCCCCCCCCCCCCCCCCAATTATGGTGAGGTGATTCGCACTTATGGCCCCCCTCCGAAAACTCATGCCACCCCCTTGCCACCCCAGGAAAAAATCTCTAGATCCGCCACTGATCTGCGTCCACACGAAACCACTGAAACCGACTGAAAACGGTGTAGTATATATGCCAGACCAGTACGAGGGGCTGTAATTCTGACACAGATACACTAAAAACAGAGAAGAAGACTTGCGCATAAACCTTGCATAATATACAGTAATATTAGGCACAGTAGCTTCTTTTCTTTTTTACCAAGAACTTTATTGAACAATATGAAAAACTATAAATGGTACAAAATAGGGATGAGTCATCCCTATTTTGTACCATTTATAGGATGAGTCACGATGGTCGATTAGTTTGCAGACGCATAAAGCTTGCCACAAAAAAACGGCAAATAGCCTAATTATTATGAATGTGTCAAATAGCCTATAGCAAGGAGACATTTGAATTGTTTATTAATAAACTAGTGTTTTGTGTGACGATGCTGACTCGCCACCTTCGCAGTGTTTTGAAGGTGCCTATAGAGAGAAATGCACACTTCATACGGATTATTAGAGTTGTCTGTTACTTTTCTTTTTGAATTGTTTTGTTTAAAAGTAGACATTAAAAGCTTAGATATAGGTATTTCTGAGTTTCTGTTCATTTATGAGACAAGCTCCAGTTCTCGTGCGTTGCAATATTGCGTCGGCGCCTCATGTCCTGATTATATAGGCTATTGTCTGCTATCCATGCAATTCGTTAATAAAACATTGATTAAAATTAAGATACAATTTTTACAAAACGAAATTCACTTTAAAGAAAGGCAAAACAAAACTTAATGAAGACAAAACAAAACTTAATGAAGTGGTCAAAATGATGTGTCTCGATTGCGCATCTTACTCACGCTGTTCACTTATAGGGCCTAATCAACATATATGAAATGGAAAAAAATAACATTATTTAATCATAAATATGAAACTAACTTTTCTTTAATGGCTACAACATTTAGGCCTACAGTACAGAGAAATGTGGAGCGAACGCCTTGTCACCGGTGAGCATGAAGGGGCAGAGGTGCGTTTTTTGAATAATAATCAAATTCAATAAAATAATTAAAATAAATACACAAATAAATAAATAAAAGAGGCTCGAGTAGCTTCTGAAGCATGAACTCAAGCAAGTAGTCGCAGTTTTGCTGGTAGGCCTATGGCTACTGATTTAGCGTGTCTGACTAGTCGACACGTGGGGTGATGACATCATCGTTTCACAAAATATACGGATAGGCCGTCCACACGAAACTGCAAGGTCGTCGTTTTCAGATTTATCCACTTTGGGACCCGGTTTCAAAAAATAGCGGTTTCACTCTCCGAAAACGCCGGATCCGTGTGGACGAAACGCCAATACGATAAAAAATGTATACGTATACAGTGAAACGCGTCTTCGTGTGGACGGGCCCTGAGATAACGTCACGCATCACTGACAAGCACATTTACAACAACAAAAAGTTTTTCAACATAAATCTGTCAACGAACTAACCTATAACTTACATTAGTAACGTTAAACACATAGCGTTTGTATCTCACAACTCTAACGTTACCCTGCCATTACATACAAAAATAGATCAAAGTGATCTATTGAAATGAATGTTAACCAACCATTCAGAAACGTCCTGTTCGAGCCTTAATTGTCGAACTTCTTCGGGGCCGTCATCTTTTTTCGGGTCCGATTCCGGTTCAAACTGATACGGTTGCACAGATGTGTCCTCAGAGAGAATCCCGCTGCTATAATAAACCCTCATAATAACTCCACGTGCGTTGTGTCAATGCGCCCACAGAACAGAGGGGCGGAGTCAGCGAAGCTCATTATCATTTAAAGGAACATGCACTTAAACGGCGTGCTGAAAACAGAGCTGTTTTTGAGCAGGTAAAATTAGTGTTTTCTTAAAATACTAATGAGAATTTTTAATAAAAGTATATTACAAAGTTTTCATTTAGACCCTAAAGATTCATATAAACTTGTACAAAAATGGCATTATATGACCCATTTAAAGTAGTGAGGGCCGTGCTGAGGCTAATTTGCCAATGGTGTATAACCTTCATGGAGACTCGATTCATCAATATGAGGCTAAAACCAGCCAGTGTTAACTCTTGAGGAGCAGAATCATCCTGAGCAACAAGGAGGAATTTCACAGAAATGTCACTTGCATAATTAGTTGCAGGAGGCCAAAGGTTGAGCTTTTCCATGGACTCAGCTGCAGAGGGGTATATGATGACAAATGAAACTATCATATTTAGACGATAGGCTATATGCACGCATAAGTTCTGCATTTGACGCAAGGATGCTCTTCCGTTTCCGGTTGGGGAGATTAAAGCGGAGGAAAACCGAGGAAAACGGGATTATGGCAGAGTCTTCAAAATGTACTGTCCTCCCGTCTTTGAAACGAAACTTTCATATGTTTAGATGTAATTTTATATATAGTTATGTTTATTTAATATAATTTTAAAAAGAAGCATAAACACAACGAGGGGTGTCTGTTTTGTCTGTTTTTGTGACTAACGTTTCTTTAGTATAACCATGGAGTATAAAAATCTATATAAATTCTTGGTATTGCATTGGACTCTACGATCGGCGGAAGTTATCGAGCATCCTTAACCCTTCACCGGAAATACCGCCGTGCATAGAGCCCATTGCCGAAGATACAAGTTTGTATTTTGTGTATAAATGAACTAAGATTCTTCAGTGTGTTTCTTGCCCCTAAACAAGTGTGATCATTTTAGTTACACAATATATGACTTGACACTGCACCTTCATTCAGGGCCTAAGAATGTAAATTATAAGACCTGTTATAATTCACATATATTCACATACAGTAGATGATACCATGACAATTCAACTAAATTGCACTTCGGATGGTTTTACATGGTCTCTAGCTGGTTTAGTCTACTCATAAGATGGTCTATGCTGGTTTATGCGTTGACTAGCTGAAAATGGGGGACAGAATGAGTTGGTAGACCATCTTGAACAAGTTTATTAGAACTTGGAACAGTATTGTTTTAGTATGATTGATAAACTATTATAGTTTTTTTTAATATATATTTAGAATTAGATTTTCTGTTTATATTTAGTTTTCTCTTTAAATATACTTAATGTTTTAGCAATTTTGTTGTGCATTTTTGTCCTTAAATCAGTATTTATACATTTTCATTTATTAGTTTTAGAAAATGAGAAATGTAGCTTTGGCAACTAGCTTAACCCTTATGTTGTGTTCGGGTCTATTTGACCTGGAGAGGATTTTCTTTTTCTTGAAAGTTGATGTTATCGCATTGGACTACAACGTACTGACTTTGCTCACACAGGGTGTAACTACTTGAAATGACCAGCCTACAAAACAAATAGCTTATAAATCTCTTATTATGCTATATTCTCATCAAAGATTTCTACAATCAATCAATCCTAACTGAAAGAAAACACGTTGACAAAAAGATTGAATCCAATATTTGGTAATAATATAGCATAACAATGGATTTATAAACTTTTTTTTTATAGGCCGGTCGTTTTTGGCCAGGAACACCACAAGTGTGACTTTGTTCCATTTTTTACAAAATAAAAGTATTTTGAAACAAACTTGGTTAAACATTAAAGCACACTAGTGTGATAAACAGTGTAAATATGTTTGTTGAATAATGACAGCTTAAGTTCAGATCAATGAGGCCGATGATCAATCAGTTCCAAAAATAAATGCAAATCCTGTCTTTATTGAAATAAAACAAGTTGACCAAAAGATTGAATCCAAAATTTGGAGATAATATAGCATAGTGAGTGATTTACAGGCAATTTTTAACACCAAAGGTGTAACATGGTTTTCAACACAACGTTTTCATAAGCCTAAGCCTATTTAAGTTGATGTTTATGTTATTTCAAGTATTTTAGTAAATGATACCTTGCCATGGACCAGCAACAAATCAAATATACTGCACATTCAACAAAAATCTGAATTTTGTTTAAAACGTGACAACATACTGTCAAGACAGCCAGATGAAGTGTCATTTATTCTAGAAGGTGTGAAAAACAATGAAGGGATCAACTATACCTGCTTGAGAGTGGAGAGTGTCTGCAGGCCAGTTGCCTTGGCAACCATGGTATGGCTGTTGCCAGGGCTCGGTTGAAGATTAAGTGCCAGTCCCGAGATGGCATGAACACGAAGCTCCGCAATGGACACTTTCTCGTCTACCACAAAGAACTGCGTTTCACCCAGTACCGCCTCCACTGCCAGTGGGGATTCAACCTGAAATCAACAAAACAAGATGAGCTTTCACACTCCGAAAGACAATGGAGGAGTAAAGACAGTCTAAATGGAAGAAAGAATGGGGAGGAGTGAAATTACAATGCCTGTCAAATAGAAACATTTAGTGAGTAATCCCACATATTCAAGATGCAGCCCACTGAGTAAAGGCAGCATGGGAAAATGCTTCTTTTCTCCAGAGGACGGCCAGCACTCGGCCTCCACATAAATCCTGACACTTCAAACCCATTATGTCACCGTTTCTTCACCTCCTACCAGCGTTAAAGGTCACCGGGGACTTACCGAGTGAAAAGTCAAGTGGGACGGCACAACTAGGAGGGTCAGAGAATCTCATTTTTTTATCCTGTGTCTTTGCTGAACCACGAGACCCTGGGAATCCCAAGAGCCACACAGCGCCATGTTAGATAAAATGAGCCTATGAGCCATAATTCAGAAAGATTAACTTAAACTCACATTTTGCAAGACAAGAACAAGGCTGTCTATGTGGAGCGTTTTTGCCTCGAGAAAGACACAATAAGAGGGAGAAGTACATAGAGATTGGATGAATTTGAAAAGAAACTGAATTGTTGCCAGCAGCCTACACTTCAGTCTCTCAATGACAAACAGAATTATGACTAGTAAAGAGCACTAAAAGATGTTGACAGAAATCGAAGATGTTTTTGCTTTCCTTTTACACCATGTGCAAATGTCAGTGAGCTCATTATCTTATATTTTCAATTACAGCTATACTGAATAAAGAAAAATAATATAACCTTCTTATTATTGTCTTAATCACAGCTGAGTCAGAGCTGGTTACACTTATCCACACACGAGGGAGCAAAGCGAATTTTGCTCTTGATAATTTAGCTCAATAAAGTCCATAATGACTGGTAATGGTGTTCAAAAATCTCCAACCTCTACAGCAAACATTTTCATTTCCAACCTGCTATTACTTCCCTCTTCAAAATTACCCATCTCCAGCTAAAAGCCCTCAACGCTGACGAGGTTTATGAACTAGCCATACTGCTGATTATACTTGGTCTGTGAAGTGGCAATGCTCAACCATCTTTTGGCATAGAAAAGCCATTTTTTGCCTCATTTCTCGCTGAAGAACATGATGCTGTCTTGGTGTGCGTAAGCTCAACCCAGGCTTTTCCAGATCCAGCCTAGACTTGCGACCCATATGTCCCAGATGCACACTGTTTGTGTCCCAATGCACTAATGTTTTGGAGAAGGCTGTTACAGTTCATTGACCATCCAGTCCTATACAATCCTCACTCCCTTCCTCTGGTTGGAAAAGAGATGTAGACCTTGGGGGGGAAAGCAGATGAATGTATAATTGAACTAAACTGTTTTGTTCCTGCATTTTTATATTTCCCGAGTTCAAGGCTGGCTTCAAAGATGCAGCGCATTTGAAGGAGAGAAAAGGAATGGCATAGAAACAAGGGGAACTAAAAACAATTTCTTGCCAGAATGGCTAGTTTGTTTGGGATCCAGGAGGTTGCAATTAGTTTTATTATACTTGCTGATATACCTTCTTTTGATGTTTGCATTATAACCAGAGCTTTGCATGCATGAATAGAGTGTGCTCAAAGGCTAAAAAGGGACTGCATATTCCCCCAAAACCTAATTACTGTACTTGGTAGACCTGGCGAGCCAATTAAGTCATAGGGAATACAAGGAATCAGGCTCAGAGGGTAAGTATTGTACACTTAATGCTACTGTAGATTGAGTCACAAGGCCATTACAGCTCAGTCGATTCTGAGAAGGGGTCAGCAATACCTTCTGCTGTTCATAAGATTAACAAAACAATGTGTCAAGAGAGACGTTCAAAGCTTAACGGCGGAGCGTCTTTGTGTTCAGGCCAAAGTGACGGGTGGAGGATGAGCGCTCTGGCAGAGAAAGATCAAAGACCCACCAAATAAGCTAAAAAAACCCCTAGTGTGGTCGACTAATAAACAACATTATTCATACCTTTCCCTTGTTTCTTTTTCTTTCGTATTTGGAAGGGTGAAATGATGCTTCTGTGCTTAGACTCGTTTATTTTCAGCTTTGCATTCCATTCAGCAAAAACATTCGAAATCTGCATTGGCCATAAATTATTAATGGCCTTTGCAGTTTTCCCTAGTTAAATTAGCAAACTTTTTCTTTTATGCTCAAATTTGTTTATGGGCAAAAACAGACAGTTTTTTTTAAGCCAAACAACAGAAAGCACCGTGGAGAGGTGTGATGAAGCTGTCATGAACAATCAAATCTCTCTCTGTTTGGACACAATGAACTGATTGTGTGCTGATTCAATGGAGAGAAAAGTCCACTTTCAAGAATGATTCCCCCAATTTAACACTATTGAAGTTTTTATAAAGCACTGATAATTCTCTTCCCAAACATGCCAGTTTCTGAATAGCCTACTGGGACTAAATATGCATATGAATAGCTTTCTAACGGGGCATTAAAAGACAAAGACAGCAGCAGAGCTAACTTAGATAAATTAAATATGAGAATTTGAAATATTGATTTAGGACCCCTATTGATTTTATCAATAAACTACATTTATATTCTTAGCAATCTGTCTGTTTAAAAACTCGTAGATAATTATCAGGTTGACTTTGGACTATGAGCAATTGTTGTAACAAAAGAAAAGAGAATGGATGCGAAAAAGAAACGAATCTAAACTAAACTAAACAATTTCTCATAATTCCAAGTACAAACTTTACTTTCACTTTCTTCCCTGATGTTATGTTTTAACATGTTATAACACTGACAGGGTGGCCTATTTTATTTTATTTTTTACTTTGCTCTGATTTTATTATACTAGCTGATAAAATAAAAAAGTAAAAATAAAATAAATTAGACCACCATACCAGTGTCTAAAACATAACATCAGGAAAGAGATTGAAAAATTGTCCCTTAGACACTTTTCATCATGTCTTGACAGGTATAAAAACAATGAGTAAGGACCAGTGTCCAATAATGTTGGATGAAGAGAATGTAATAAAGCTAAACTAAATTTCTGCATTGTAATATGGTATTGAGAGCTCCATTCACCTCTTCCCCCATTATTCCATCAATCCTAAATTTAAAAGGTCCATTCATATTTGTATTCTACCTTCAGAGTGGATGATCCAAGCTCATTGGCCACAAGCACAGTCCTGTCCACCAGCTCAGCCACCCTGGCGTCCACCACCTTCAGAGAGTCTTGCACCAGCTCAGTCACATCCACTTGCCAGTCAGGACCCAGCATAGTGATCATCTGGTTTGTGCCTTCAGTAGAAGTAGTGTGGAACTGGGTCAGAACCTTAACCTGGGCCCTCTGGTACTGAAGCGTACATCCACGGCTCACTTTACGGTCATCATCGTCATCGTCATCGCTGTCTCTGGCCGTTCTGAGGAGATGAGTGAGAGGTCACTGTGAGTTAGATAGGACATTCACACCAGAATATATGTACCATTCATATGTATGTTAGTGTGACTTTTCGTCTCTAACTGTCTGTCTGTATCCATCCATCCATCCATCCATCCATCCATCCATCCATCCATCCATCCATCCATCCATCCATCCATCCATCCATCCATCCATCCATCCATCCATCCATCCATCCATCCATCCATCCATCCATCCATTCCATCCATCCATCCATCCATCCATCCAATATACAGTAGTCAACATTTGAAGTGGATCAAGATCTTTCATCAAAGTTATACACGAATTTTGAAGAGTTCCTATCTTAGGACAACTTTGATTATACATATACATACATGATATACATACATACACACTATACTATATAATATATACATACACACTATACTATATAATATATACATATACTGCATATATATATATCTCCAGTCCAATATATTAAAGGGATGTGTTGGTGTACATTTTCTATAGAGCTATAGCAACAGTTATTCATACAATGATCTGCAAATGATGCACAAAGCATATATAAGACATGCATTCAGACTCATTGCACAGATGAGCCACTTTCTATATGGTGAATGTTACTGAAGTGTACCCGCTTCTAAAACTGTGATGAATAAATTGTGTTCAGCACAGATTTTTTGGCATGCCCCAATTAATTCACATTTCTTAAGTGCATTGGGTGTTAAAATAGCTAATGTGTGCATATAAACAATGCACTATCATGATACCCCTCCAAAATGTTTGTTAGAACTGCATAACAGTATGAAAAAGTGCATCATCTGGAGACCTGTTTCAAAGAGTTTTCACATCAGTGACTCTTACATGCCTCACACATACCATCACATTCAATCTATCTAATCTGCTCCCTTGGCAGCGTGTCACCATGTGAAGAAAGCGAGAGGAAGCAGGGTAAGGGCTGGGTGGATCTTGAGAGATTCACCCATTCTACACACATAACTAAATAATCAGATAACTGGAGACGTGGAGACAGCTGTCTGAAAACACACGTGACTGACAACACATACCCATCGATAAGCCTAAACTGAACTGAATGTAAAACATTGCGTTATCATGTAAGGAGACAGTTACTTCTCAGCAACAAAGAGAGATTAAGTGTGTACTCACACTAGCCAGTTTGAACCGTGCCCGAGTGCGTTTGACCACCAAAGCGCGGTTCGTTTGACTAGTGTGAGTGCTCCGAACCGTGCCCGGGCGCAGCTCGATTAGCCGGCCCTGGCCCGCTTGGAAGAGGTGGGCCAGAGCACGGTTCAGTTGGACTCGGGCGCGGTTCGCATGCAGTGTGAGCGCTAACCGTGCTGGAGCACGGAACAGGACGCGTGACTCCATTGTGTTCAGAGAGCGCCGCTCTTCTTGTTTATCCCGAAACCGTCGCACCATAACGACGTAAGCGTGCTCCGGCTCGAATGCTGAAACCCTAGGTGAGTGCAGGCCAGAGGGGGAGTGGGGAGGGGGGACAATCGTACTCGGGCCCGGTTCATGGCAACCGTGCCTAGTGTGAGTACACCCTAACAGGCACACAAACACAGAAGACTTATAATAGTGGAAAGCAGTTGTCGATCAGCACTTTGCTGTCTTCTGAGTTAAACACACTGAAAAACAAGAGGCTCTTGGATCAGTTGAAGAACCTGGCAGAGAAGCTCTCTGTGTTCTTGAGGACAGTTGTGCTCTCTCGCAGGTTAATGCGAGTTTGAGACCAGAAGAACACACCTCAAGAGCGAAGCCTTGTTTGAACTCATTAGGCTGTTAAGAGAGCTGGAGATTTCATGCACGGAAACTTGCTCATCCAATAAAAATGAGTGTCAGGTTTTGCAGACACATCACTGTTTCACCAGTTTAGTGAGCTACATCAATCAATTGGTGTGGAAGGCCAATGCGAGAAACCTGCCCACTGACACGTCTTAACATTGAGCAATGTAGTGGAATGAAACGGACAGAGCAGAGGAGGGAGAAACTGAAAGAAGGGAAGAGGGAAAGAAAATAAGGCATCCAAATCCAGATAATTGTTTAATAAAAATCAAGTGTCAGGTTAGATCAGATTAACATAAAGAAATGTATTATGTTGCAAAATATTTCTATTTCAAATAAATGCATGATAATAAGACATTTTGTTTCTTTAGGATCTAAATGATCATGTGACACTGAATACATTACATGTAATATTCAATGACAAAATATATTAAAACACAAATGGTAACCAAGTATATATACTGTCAGACTCCTACAAAAATCTCACTGGGTTATTACAATTAATGTCAAATGAATGTTTGGAAATGCAAACTGAGATTTCCTACTGACACACTACAGCAAAATATATAAATAACTGGCTATATAAGTAACTATAGAAATCACACACGCACACATGCACACATGCACACACGCACGCACACGCACACACACACACACATTCAAATCCAATCAACAACATTGTTTGATAAGCGATTTTATGCAGAAATACATAAATGAAGTTGGACTTGTCAACGTGAATCTTATTAGGGTCTCTTAAAAACAACTGATTTTTCAGGTTAAAACAACAGACTATGTTCTGCTATTAGTGTCATCCACACAAATTCATAAGCTTGCAGAGATTACACGCATTATTTATTTTTTAAATTTCTTTTAAAATGATTCTATTTAAAAGGAACTGAAAAAAATCATGAGATTAATCAGTATTAGCTGGTGCCATGGCTGGGTTTTACGCGCCGTAGCTCAGCGCTGTGACAAGATGTCAAGAATATCAGCAGAGACAAAATGTTACGTTTTGTCATCTTCTCTTTCCTTCCATGGTGACAGCTACACTCGTATGTCTTTTGGTGCCATGCTGACTTTTAAGTCATTACTATAGTAACCATATATATGCAATAGATCAGATCTCTTCACTTGCAAAATGACAGTGCAGGCGCCGGGATAAAGATTGCATCTGAAAAACAAATCAGATTTCGAGCCGATCACACAGAGATTGTATGTGTGAACAAAGCCTTAGAGATCTTAAGTCCTGGGAGGAAGCTAAATCAAAGGCACTCAAATTGAGGTCAAATGCAAATGTAATGATACGCTTGTATTGTGTGTGAATTGTCTGTATGAAACTTATAGACTTTGCTTACATTGGCTTGATAATAGTGAACCACAATACACTATCTATGATGTTTTTAAATGTTCCAATGTTATTTAAGATATGAAAGCTAAATCTCTACAGCTGAATTTGTAGTAGATGACTTATCTCTACCTTTGCATGGTACATGCGTTATACCGCCAGCCCTACATGAAGGCTAAATGTAGATTGACGATTTGCACCCAAACAGGATTAGCATAACCAAATCAGATCATATTTCCATTTTAATGGCCCATTTGAATGAATTTAATTAGAGATTTACATCACAAAAGAAAGACCTCTGTAAGGGAGCAATAATGATACCAGTGAGTTACCAGAATGTTTTCCATCATGATTAATTCTGGAGAGGTTCCTCATGAAAAATGCCTGTGCTGATATTCTGCAGTGCACTGTACGACAACAACGCAGCTTCAATTTGTCAAAATCACAGTAAATGGGCTGTATGAAGAATGACATTCGGGTCTCATGCGGCATCAGCTCCTCGGTCTCATTGTAACTAACACAGCCCTTAGTGACCTAGCATTAAAGCTTTTAACAACTACACTAATTAAAATATTACACCGCTTTATCACCCTCACATCGCCTACAAGTATTACGTTTAAATAAACAAGCAGCAAAATAAAAGAAACCATGCATTGAAGGTGCAACTGGGGAAATTAATATGCATTTATAAAACGGTTAGTTCCAGTACTTGATTCTGATTGGTCAATAGCTGTTTTTTATTCACGATAAAACACGACTATGACCGTTTCACCCCACGGTTCTATGTATCACTACACAACACTCCTAGTAACCACTCTTAGCAACGTAAACACATGTTATGAAGCTTATAGAGTAACGTTAGAGTATTGTGAGAGATCGAGTTAGTGTACCTGCATTTACAATAGATATTGCAATTTCCTTCAGGTCAGTCCTATATTCGTAATAATAAAAAATCCATCTGAATGCGGATATCTTGTCCTTTTAACAGTGCCCTGACACGCTAGCCATTTGTCAGTTGCGTCTTCTTTTTCCGTGTTCACAAGTTTCAGTCCTTTCAATATAAAAATGTCTTCTATAGTGTACTGACTGACTCACTCATAAAGACAGCCTTTGCTTCAATCTAATGGCGAAATAATGTATGTAACTTCTGTTGCTGTTTACGGTCAGGGACTATTTTTTCCAGCGGAAGGAAGGCTTTTAGTGATTTTACAAAGTTGCATTGATACATATTTTTTGGATTGTGTGGTAACTGTTTTATAAAAGCAATAAGGTACTCGAGGCTAGTGCTGTATCGTGAATAAGACCTGCTGAAGAGGTTGCAGCCTAACAACGCCCTTCAGCCGTGACTTGTTCACGATAGTCTCATATACCGTATTGCTTACAAACAGCATTAAGAGTGCAAGAATATTTGAGAGCACAGATATGGTGGTGTCTTACCTGCGGTCGGGTAAGATTGGCACCCTCCAGCCCTTGATGAAGCTCAGTCTGTTGTCTGAGAGCTCCACTTTAAGGGGCAGTTTGGGCACCCAGACAGTGAGCTCAAGAGGGGCACTCAGGTGTTCATAGCTGAAAATCACCCGAGCGTTCATGGAGCCACGCGTCTCTTTTCCATTCACAAACACATAGTCACAGTTCATGGACACCTGTTGAGGAGAGCAAAGAGAGGATTGATTGCTTTCACTGCATCCTCTGGAGAGTCTGCACAAAACAAAAGCTCTTCACAGGCTACTGCAAGGATGTGGGTTTGTAATAGGTCTGTGAATTAAAAAACTTATTTGAATAAGTCAAAATGAATCCCATATCAATATTTGCTATGAAATCCCCTCAAAATGATGCCGACTCAACAGCAGACTACCTGAAAGTCTTCACAGGAATGCTTCACGCTCAGATGGGGACCGAAAGGGTCTTTTTTTAGCATCTCACATCATGAGCAACATGCTTTTAAGAAGCTGTGTCGAGTTTAAAACAGACCACTGCATTATGCTACGTTCAGCTGTTTTTGAACCAAGAATGCATCCTATGTGAACAGCACCCCACTATTCTGTAAGTATGGTTTGCCATGCCAAGTAGCCTGCAATTTTGTATGGATAAGGTGTTAAATGCATGATTTTTGTTTTACCACATGCATCACATTATCTTTTTTTATATATTAATTGGGTAACACTATTTTGATGGTCCCCTTTGAACATTCTGGTGACTATAAGTAACTTTGCAACTACATGTCAACTAACTCTCATTAGAGTATTAGTAGACTGTCTGCTTAATATCTGATAACTCTTTATTTTGATGGTCCTCCAACAGACAGTCTACTGACTATAAGTAACTATGCAACTACATGTCAACTTATTCTAACCCTAACCCTACCAGTCTACTAATACTCTACTAACACTCTCATGAGAATTAGTAGACATGTAGGTGCAACATTACTTATAGTCAACAGAATGTGTTAAAGGAACCATCCAAATAAAGTGAAACCAATAATTGTACTAAATAACACATTAAATTAAATGACAGACGTGGTTTCAAATTAATGCTCTTTTAAATCAATTAGCACCAGGGTTAAAGTGTCACTCTGAGTCACTTTGAAAAGCATCAAGTAACCATGAAAATAATCCATTCAAAAGTATTTTTAAATTGCAAAAGAGGTCTTTTTACTTGAAACATGTTTCCTAAAATAACACCCCATAGGAACTGGGTCTGACAGCTTTTTTCCTGAGGCTTTTTTTTTTCTCTCGAAGCAGCAGTTGTTATTTACTGCATTCTGCCTTTTTTCTGAGCACACAAACAGACACATCAATGAACACACTACACACACATTTTTAAATCTCCAAGTTGTGAAAATTCCATTAACGCACCCAAAGGGTTACCAAAGAAAACTAAAAGAATAGTTCATCCTCCGTTATTCCTTCTGGTCTGCCAACACATTTCATATGTACAGTCAGCAGTCTTTAATAATAAATTATTTACTGTAATAGATAGCTGAAGCTTTGCTTTGGGGTCCCATCGATGATTTATCTAGGGGTCTAAGGCAGCTGACACTGTAATCAGAACCTAATCTCCCTCAAATGGAGGTCGGGAGCTGCAGTCCATCCAAGACTGAAGATTCATCATAGTGGGGGATATCTGTGTAATAAAATATGTAGGACTGCTAGACAGCTCCCTCTCTTATCCATACCATCAATACAGGGAATTGATCAGAGGAGATGGCTCTCTCCCCAGTAGCCTTTAGGAGAATCTGCAGAGAAACTCTGCTTGCCCACTTCATTTCTTTTTTAAAGGGACTGTTATTCAGTGAGAAAAACTACTGAAAAAAAAAAAAACCCTGACATATGGTGGAAAGAGTAGAGAGAATAACAGCACAGGAGGTACAGAGAGCGCTTTTCATGTGCAAATGAAACATTTCCTTGCTTGGCCTAAATCTAGATGAGAGAAACCTCACTAGTAAAGTTTTGATAGTCCGAGTAAAAAAAGTCTTACTTTTAAGACCCCTTATTTTAATTAGTTTTATTAGAGTTGATGATATTTTCTCCTATTCCATCTTAATAAGTACAGTAGTACAGATGCATAGGTCAGTCGTGAAACTCTTCCAAGTAGCTTTATATTCTTTCAAGCCAGCTGCACAGCCAATCAATTTCTTTTTCTTATCTACACAACCTTATTTGTTCCCATCCCAAACTGCTCCAACTCATTACAGTGTGCTAGATCATTTTGTTTAGCCTTCCTCCTCCCCAGCACCACCTGTCTAGATCTGCTATAGCAGGGGTCGGCAAGTAACTTTGGCCGCGGGCCAATATTTTTTTTAGCCAGTAGATGGTGTGCTACACGGAGTAGGCCTATGGATACAAATTAAATACTCTGAATGAACTCCGTCTCACCTCGAGATTGTTCAAGTAGTATAATTGCGTAGTGCTTCTGGCTGAACGTCACACGCATTACACACATGACCAGCGTCGGCCAATAGTGAGCTTATGTGTGACGTACAACACAGAAGCACTACGCAATTACACTACTTGAACTATCTCGAGGCCCAAAGAGAAGGAAATGAATACTTGAATAAAGTCGTTATTTTTGTTTTTTTTTGCGGTCATAAAGTATTCTCGTCACTCGATAAACTTAAGATTGAGCCACTGTAGCCACTTAGACTATTTTAACAATTTCTTTAATAACTTTTCGGGGCTGGCAAGTTTCAATCCCTTAGAAGCCTATGGAGGAGTGATCAAGCTCTCAGATTTAATCAAAAATATTAATGTGTTCCGAAGATGAAAGAAAGTCTTATGGGGTTGGAACAACATGAGGGTGAGTAATTACTGACAGAATTTTCTTTTTGGGATGAACTATCCCTTTAAGTCAGAAAACACTATGTGGGAAGTATCACAAATTGCTCTGTTTGCATCCCAATCAGCGGACTACACAATGTTAGCTCAACCAATGGCAAATGTTTCAGAGCTGTACCATGTGTTCTGTTGATCAATGGTATATAGGGAGAGTGTTCAGGAAAGTCATTATTTCTGAAATGCCATTTGGCACTGCTAGAGAAAATTACACACATCACACCTTCAAACAGCTTAGATATTCCTCAACATATTTCCTTGTAAGAGAAAATACATGTGAATGACATGAGGGTGACAAACTGATGACAGAATTTTCATTTGTGGTTGAACTTTTGTTTAACAGTAATATTAACACTAGTAAAAATAGTCACTAATGTATTGTTACTATCAATAGCTTGGGTGGGTGGCACACAACCAAAGCAGCAGTAGTTCTGCAGTGTTGCTCATGTCCTGTCTGGTTCCCACTGCACTCTACAGTCTCGTGAATGTGTTCCTGCTGTGCCACTTCTGTTGATGTGAGCTCAGTCTTGACCTACTTGCTCCTGGGGCTTCTAATAAACTTGGATGGATAATTTTTAAGTCAAAAGCAGTTAAGGACTGTGGGCGTCACTAGCCAGCAGGGCCGGCTGAAAGTACTTTTTACGTGCCAGCCAGCAGTCAGAGTGCCACGGAGTCACTAATCTGCCCTGGCACCTTGCGTGGTTCTAGAGGAGTGGCAAGGGCGAGGTCAGGATAGTGCCACCCATCGAGAGGCCTCCAGCTCCACACACCCGCCAGCTGTGTTTAATCCAACAAACACCTCCTGTAACCCTCCACCATCCAGGCTGCCGTCACACAGTTAAGCAGATGCACTTTTATCTGTGTTGATGGTATCATGCGAAGGCCGACTATACATGGTTAAAGACGAACTTACTGCTTACAGCTTGAAGCAGAAACTGATGATTTGATTTAATATGACAGGTAGCTTCTACAAAAGCAGAATGGGTCTGCATTTAAAAATACTGGTATAAAATAGAGAGTTCCAGTCCTGAATGCTGATTGGTCAATGCAGAGTTCCAGCTCTGCTAGATTTATGCAATAACATTCCAGAGGCCAAGCTATATTGTGAATATAGTCACTATATAATATATATATATTATAATATATATATATATATTATATATATATATATATATATATATATATATATATATATATATATATATATAGGGATGATTAGGAGATCCATTATAAAAATGATAAATAAATCCATTATATTGGACATTATAATCTATTATATTGGATCTTTAATATTGGATTTTTTTTAGCTGTCAACACTCATTTAAAGTAAAACAAAATAATAATAAAAAATAGTAATAGTTTAAGAACACTGTTAAATGTAATCTCGCAAATCTCAAAAATTCACTTAGATATCACTTACGTAGCAATTCAATTACTGTGTTAGTTTATTTTAGCCAAAATAGTATTATATTTTATTGTAGCTAAATATCAGTTATCATATATAAAATAAAATTATTACTATTATCGGCTTATCTGTATCAGCCAGAATTTTTAAATGTTATTATATACACAGTAAATACAGTAAAAGTGCCATCCTTCCACCATGTATATTTCTGTACATAAGATATGATAAACATGACTCAAAGTGGTTACTATTTTGCATATTTCGTAGTACAACTGGAATTCTGTATTGACCAATCAGTACCTTTCCATTTCATAATATTTATGCTATGCAATTAACCTGGGCTATGAGAACGTATTTTAACATTTAAAATAACAAAATGCATAATCTTTAAAGGCCGAAGATAATCACATGACATTTGCTATTATTATACATTATACATATTATTCAGTCATTGCACCGGAATCAAGGTGCGTGACTCATCTATACGTGGTGATTCATGTCTAAATGTGCGTGTTTGCTGTGTTGGGAATGTGTGCAGTGAGATTCCGGATAAGCAGCAGAATGGAATGGGAACGTGTGTTCTCAGATGGCCTGTGTGACTAGCTGAGCTTTGAGAGGACAGATCAGCTGGGAGAGACTTCACAGATTCCTGCTCCCAAACACAAAGACAAACCATTCAACACTCCGATATAACACACAGAGCAATGTAGATGTTCATTAAACACACAAACAAAAACACCAACAAATAACTATACCATCCAAATGTGTGCACAAATTTCAAAAGATACTGGCCTTATTTTATTAAGAGTGTTTTATTACCAGCCTGTATACAGAACCTGCGGCAAACATTAAAAGTCATTTCCATGCATGCAGCATAAAATGTCATTCTCACAGCTCTACATGTAACCATCTGTTCTGGTGTCCCTGTGCAGAAGTAAAAGCTTTGGCTCTAGGCAAATAAGCTGTGTTACAATAGATACTCGTGACTACCTTTTGAATGAGATAAGCAAAAAAGATGTTAGTGGGCCCTGTAACCTTTGCCTTGTGTATTACGCTTTTTTCGCCACTGCACAGAGCATTTTATTGAACTGTCAGGACTCATGTTGTCTCAGCTTGAAGGGCTCATCTTGAATTAGCCTCCAAAGTTCAATAGCCCGGGCGGCCAAGCAAACCCACTCAATAACACCAGAGCTAATGCTCTGCCCAGGCACTGCGGCACACAAGGCTATTCTGAATCTTAAAACAGATAAACAACGGATGCCCTCATGGCCCCTCTCGGATGACTTATGGATCTCAATCTTAGCGGACAGATGACACTCCGAGGCATATTATTATTTCGCCACATTTTTGATACGGTTTATAGTCGAATTGGATTTCTCCTTTCAGATTTTGTCGTGCTATGGAACAGATGGTAAATATTGTTGAAATGATTGTTTCCTTCAGCAAAGGACACTGCAAAATGTTTTCGTCCTGTATTTACAAGCCCTCAGGTGGAACCAACTGCCCCCTTGTGCAAATAAAGAGAAATAAATGTATTCATTGACTCAAATACACAACCTTAGCGGTTGAATTGAGACGGAACTTAGTCCAAGAACCAGATTATGAGGATATAAAGCAGTAGTTTTCAAACTTTTTTGACCCTAAGGCCTCCTACTGTAGGTTACTGTAACCTAATGGATAATGTTATCTTTGGTAATTTAAAATGTTTTCTTTCTTTTTTTATCACTCTAAGGGCCAGATTTATTTTTGATGTTAAAACAATCCTGTCAGTATCATCTGTTTAGTAAATCTGGCACTAAAAGTCATACAAAAAGAATCTCCATAATGTTGTCCGTATTGTTATTTGAACATGTGAACAACCCCCTCTTTAAAAACCTAATAAAACTGGAAGGTTTGATATGTAAGTGCTACTTGCTCAGTGCATGCGAAAGAACAGTCTTTTGAGAAAAGACTGTAAAGATATGTACTGTGATTGAAATCTACAGATGCAAATAGATAAAGTGGGACACAACAAAAACTCAAATGTGTATTGTATTGTAGTCTTTCCAGAAGTCTGATCAAGATAAGTTTTGGATACAAAATAGCCTAAAAGCTCAAAATTAACCAGTGGCTGAAAAAAGGATTGGTTTGCCTGCAGTGTCTTGCCTTAGTAAAATAGCTTTGGCGCACTGCTTTCTAGGAGACCATTCATTTAAAAGCATTAAACACAGGTCAAGTGTGTGATGTCTGCAGCTGTTCAGTGGGAGATGTCGTTCTGTAGAGCGCTGAACACTTTTGATGTACTGTCTAAGACTGAAAAGGCATCGATCCCTCTAGGGGATCACAAAAGCAGTGGCCACAGGAGCATATATAAACTCAGCTTAAATGAGGTTTTGATGGTCATTTTATGGTCTCTTAAGCTGTCCACAATTGATTATAAGAATAGTAGATGACATCCTAGTTCACAAAACCTCTCAACGTGGGCGTGACGTACCTTGACGATGTCCTCGTTGAATGACTTGCACTGCACAAAGGATGACACATCAGTGACTGCTCCGTTTATCTCAATGGAAACCACCTTGACAGGGATGGCCACAGTTCGGCCAGTAAGAACTGCCGTGTTGATAATCTCAGTGTCCTGAATATGGAAGAAAGAGAGAATAAAACGAGAGCATGAGTCAGGAGGTTAGCAGAAGTTCACTGCTCCAAAAATCTGAAAGTCCGAAAGCCCCGGAGTCAGTGCTACACTGCTTAGGAAAGTATAAAACACTATCTATTTTCAATCCAAAAGCCATGAGCTTCCCTCTTTCAAAGGAAAATGTCCCATCAGTAAAATTTCCAGCCGACTGGTTTTGAAACTCGAGACACCTGAAATCAGAAGAGCTCACATGCCAGGAATGCGTCGCCACAGATTTAGGCAACTTATTTAAAATATGTGTATTTTTGATAATTGAATAGCATGGTTATTGTAGAATAATTGGTAACACTATTTTTCTTAATAAACTTTCTGGATTGTTCTTATAAACTGTTACTGCGTATAGATAGTAAGTAAGGTAGTTGCTGTAGTGGTTATGTTTAGATATGGAGTAGGGTTAAAGGATAATTCCGGTATTTAGCACTTTGAGTCTATTTTCTAGTTTGTTTTGGATGAACTAGAGTGGTGGACACAGAAATTTTGACGATGGGTCCTGTCTCCACTTTTTGACTCTTTTAGAATCGCCTCTGACCGAGAGTGGCTGTCTATGGGCATGCACAAACATGTCCTTAAAACAACCCTTAACGTTCGTTTTCAAAACTGTGCAACTCACCGAGTGGTTAGTGGTGTTCGTTGATGATTAAAAACAAGTAGCGTAGCGTTTTATTTGGCATTTTGTAAAATCGCATTGATTTCTGTTGGAGGACTCATTGCTCGTTGATATTACTGCGCTACCGGAGATATATCGAGCGTTTATACGCGGTTGTGAGGTATCTGAAAAAATTGTTCCACTATAGCAAATAACACGGATTGAAATCATACATTGCACCGATATATTCGTTTTTAATCATCAACGAACACCACTAACCACTCGGTGAGTTGCACAGTTTTGAAAATGAACGTTAAGGGTTGTTTTAAGGACATGTTTGTGCATGCCATAGACAGCCACTCTGAAGCGGTCAGAGGCGATTCTAAAAGAGTCAAAAAGTCGAGACAGGACCCATCGTCAAAATTTCTGTGTCCACCATCTAGTTCATCCAAAACAAACTAGACAATAGACTCAAAGTGCTAAATACCGGAATTCTCCTTTAAGGGGTGTAGAATATGGTCATGGAGAATAATGCATTAATATGCACTTTATAAAGTACTTATAAACAACCTATATGGTAGTAATTTGCATGCTAAAAAGCAACTAGGTAATAGTGAATAGTGTTCCCTAATCTAAATTGTTAACAAGTAATTCAATATTGTATAATACATGTCTACAATGCAGTCACCCACTACATCATAAAAACACTCTCAAGAAGAAAAAAAACACACACACATAATACCTTAATGCACCACAAACGGATGTCAACGCTTGCTACATGAATCACAACAAGAGTTACAATCAACCATCTTTGGAAAAGAGAAACAAATTCATCCTGACATCCCAAGACAACTCAAGTTAATACTCGTAACATCACCATCAACAATAACAATGTAGATAAAACTGGCATACAGTCAAACAATGCAATCTTATTCATTATTCATGCCCCAGTGTATGCTGGGAAGCAGGGCCGGAGTAGGGCCAATTTCAGCCCGGGAGTTTAATGCCGCGTTCCATGGCTCTCTCTCACTGAAAAAGAAATAGACACTTGCGCTTTCCGAGTCCTGTGTAAAACTGCCTTTATTTCTAAGTGGCACTGCTGGTCCAATTTATGAGCCGCCCATCGGGAATTCTCCTGATGGCCACTCCGGGCCTGCTGGGAAGAGTGCAAATGGGGATAAACCACAAAACAAAACCAGTACAGGCCAATTCAACTCAAAAAGGCATTAATCTAACTCACATTATGTGCTTAGTTTGTCTGATTTAAGAAGTTTTTTTATTTTTTTTATCATAACTGAAATGCTGCATTGGGATACATTTCTTGTTTTTATGAAAGTTCTGTAAGTTTAACAATCAATAATAAGTAAATATTTTTCAGCATTATTTTCTGGAACTCATATAACTTTCACAGATCCTCTGCTTTAAATTGAAATCGAAATTTGGTTGTATTCTGGTTATGTGTCATGTAAATGTATTGACCATACTATCAAAACCTGATTAAGCTAATATTCTGTTTTTCTGAAATATGCTTTTATTAATTTGTACAGAATTTTGTCATATAAACAGCTTATTAAAGGAATAGTTCAACTTAAAATGAAAACTAAGTCATCATTTCCTCATCCTGGTGTCGTTTTAATGCTGTATGCCCTTCTTTGTTTTATGAACCACAAAAGGAGAATTTTTGGTAAAAATAAAAAAAAGGCTCAATATAACGGCAGAGAATGACCTCAGAACACTTGGAATACAGAACGTGTCCCATGGGATCATTCGGTTTACTTTTGTGTCTTTTTTAAAAAGCTTGATACTGGTCATTATTTACTGCCATTATATTGAAGAGCATGAGCAGGACATTTTTTTTAATTTTATTTTTTTATTCTCCTTTCGTGGGCCATAAAAGATAGAAGGGCATACTATATTAGAACAAAAACAGGGTGATTATAATTATTATTTAATTTTCATTTTAGGGTGAATTATCCCTTCAACCAGGCATAGTCGTGGTTTCGCTTTTTAAAAATATGAAGTGAACATAACTCAATATACAGACAGGTGAAAGTGGCGTAACAGTGTTATGACCTACATTTTCAAGTTAATTGTATCTTGTTTGCTGTGTCAAGGACATGAATGAGAATTAATGAGCTGAATTACTAAAATAAATTAAAATAAATGGCAAGGGCATCTTCAGTAATTTCCACAAGAGATAAAGCAATATTTTGATTACATAATATTCCACTAGATGTGAACCATTTAAAGATATTTTCTGAAATCAAGGCTAAACCAGAATATGAATTTACATCTTAAATGGTTCATAAAACAGTAAAAGAGAAGAATACATCCTGTATGAAGCTTGAAGAAAAGGATGTACATGTTCAACAGTGTCATTTGACAAACTCAAATGAGATTGAGGTTCTCATTCACTTCGTACAAACCTCTCGGGCTACGGCAGTAACAGCACTCCACGGTAATGGATTAACTTTTTCAAATACTCTTGTTCATGAGCTTCCCAATTTAAAAGTTTTCCTGTTAGATGGACACATGCAAATAAATCTATGCTTTCAATTACATCTCAAAAGCTGAAGCCAATTAAAGAGACATGCTCGCAATGGCTTCCCCCCAAAAAAAAAAAAAATCAATTCATTATTTTGGATAGAATTGCTGCAGGGATGTTGCACAACTAACTGTAAATTATTTCCCTTGTGGCCCACAGGAATAAAGCAAAGATTATGCAGCTCTCTCTCCCTCAAGCTTCAATCAAAACAGCACATTCGAGGAGAAACTTTCCACTGAGCCCCTTTGCTTTAAAAAGGCATTTAATATAGTAGAAATAAAAGCATGCTAGCATGAATAAAAAATCTGCAGTCTTATTTGAACTGGTTTATAATCACATCACTTGAATGTTTTTATTTCCAGAGTGCCCTTTCTGGTCGCCAGGGTTGAGAATAATGTATTCCACGTAAAATGACTCGACTCTTCATTTGGAAAAACGTCTTTTCTTTTCGCTTTGCTATGCTAAACTGTTTTTAAGGTGCGACACCAGTCATTGATAGTAAAAATGCAGAACATATATGAGGTTCCAGGTGAAGTGTCATATGTGGAATAGACACTAAGATTTCTATTTGGTGTGAATTTGTGTGTTAGCATGTGATGGACTGGTCAACAATCCTGGGGTGCGTTTCCCAAAAGCATAGTTGCTAACCTGTTAGCAACTTAGTTGGTTGGCATTGGGAAATTGCATTGCAACCAACAAAGTTGTTAACTTAGTTAGCAACTATGCTTTTGGGAAACGCACCCCAGGGGTGGAGTAAAAACTTCTGCTAATTCATTGTTTTGAAATCAAATTAAAGTCAAATTGTTACTGTAAACACCGAACATTTTGAGGACTACTTCGATATTTTCGTTTGTTTGCAGATTTAGTTGCGGGGTGCTAGAGCACATTTGCACATGCGCACTCTTCGAAAATGGCACTTAATTTTTTTAATAGACTACTAAAGATGTAGAATGAAATATATAGATTGTACACCACTATATATTCCACTAACTATAACTTATTAATGTCAACTAACATGCTAGTGTTAGAGTATCAGTGGGCTTTGTGCTAAATATCTGCTAGCACTTTATTTTGATGCTCCCCCTAAAAGACATTCTACTGACTTTGCAAGTAGCCTACATTTCAACCAACCCGAATCATAACTTAACAGTCTTCTAATACTCTAATGAGAGTTAGTTGACATGTAGTTGCAAAGTTATTTATAGTAAGTATAATGTCTAAATTGGACTATAGAAATAAAGTAACAATCACAGTGGAATGGCACCATATGATTTATCACTTATCACATTATTGCATCACAAGTCATGCTGTAGGCTGATTCATTTCATAAAAAAAAAACTTTATTCACATTTTAAGCATGAGAAAAGTCACCAGATGAAATGGGTCGTAAATGTTCGACTTGCAAATAACGTCTGAATTAGGTTCTCTTTAATATCTCCCCACTGAGAAAATGAGTTATTAGCTGAGAATTACCCTGATAGCTTTAGCTGAAACTGCATAATCATAATTTTCATTCAAAGTGCATTACTGGCCTGCCTGCCTTGTTTAAATGGAAGTCTTGGGTACTTGCACTAAGAAATAAAATTCATTATAGGGCCTTGCAATGGATTTTCATCCTGCATATACCAGCTCAATTCTTTTCCTGACATCTCATTTTTATGCAAGGTAAATTTTAAAGGTCAACAACATCCACCCATTGAATTTATTTAATTCATCCGATTCATGTTCAGGAAAAGCCTTTTGTGCTGGTGTTGCTTACCGCTGTCATTTCCTCCACTCCCAGCAAAAAGCTGAACAGATGGTCATGGACACACACAGGGACTCTCAGCAAAGGAAGCTGATCCAAATCCAACTTTATTTCCGGCAAATAATAACTAAGCACAGAAAAGACTACAGGAATAACAACATTAAGATTTAACTCAGAATTTATTGAGTCTCTCATTCCTTGCAAAAAGCTGTGGTACCACGCTGACTCAGATGATAATACCATGGACTTTGTACTTTGATTCAATGAATGCTGTAGTATTACCATAAAATATTATGATAAAAACTGATTAGTCTTAGAAAGAAAAAAACCTACATTTTTTGTGACTCAATTTTAAAGATCCCATCATGCGAAAAGGAAATTTTGCATACAATTTTTAGGTTATTTCAAATTGTTCTAGTGATAAAGTATGTTTACAAGCTGCTTAATGTATAATAAAAATGAAAGCAAAATTTATGAATTAAAACAAAATTCATAAAATGATCCCATGTTGATCTCTTAAAATGTTCTACATATCAAGTGCCTGACGTAACCCTTTAAAGCAACACTATGTAACATTGTTTACCTTAAAATAATGTTTCCAAAATCTACCAGTGGTTCATCAAGTCGTAACAGGGTAAAAGGCACTTCTGCCATAGCCTGACGGGTCTGACTCTGTATCGCTTTTACTGGCACTATGTAACTTCGGGGTTCGGGTAGGAACCCGACCACAAAAAGAACTACAAAATTCGACTGCTTTACGTCAAGCGCTACAATAGTCATTATCGTTTTTCTTCGTTTCTGATGTCGCAATACATCATCCTTTCATGAAATCATGTAACATACTCTACCTTCACTGTAAAAAATATTTTAGCAATTTAGTTATTTCAACTTATTTTTTTAACTAGATTGTCCAGACAACAAGAAATTTTAAGTTTTCTTGTCCTCAACTTATCGAAATAAGTTAGTTAAACTAAAAAAAACCCATGCAAAAAGATAACTCAAAATAATGAGTTAACTTTTTTTACAGTGTTGTCTGTGGACATCGTTCATTCTAAAGCCGGTGCTGGATAAACAGCGAGCGTGCGTGCGACGCTAGGCTAAATTATTTACAACAGCGACAATGGGCAATTTCGTTTCCAACCAGTAGGGCGACCGCAGAGGAAAAGTTACTTGGTGTTACTTTAAGGTTATATATAGACCATACAGTATTCCTTTAATTTTTACTATGATATACAGTCATACTAAAATGTATACCTTGCTATCCTAACTTACATAAATGAATTATACTGTCCTGCACTCACTATGAAAAAAATATAACAAATTATATATGGTGTCAGAATAATTTCTGGTTTGACTGTATACCACTACTTTGATTATTGTTTAATATATTGATTCTCATGGTAATGCCATGGTAAGAATACAATGATAAATGTCCAAAAAACCTAATAACATAGTTTTTGATCATTTTTTAATGCTAGTAATATAGCGCTCTGCTCTAACACAAAGACAGGTCAACGCTGCCCCAGCCCATAACTTCACTCTGAATGATTTTAAAGTGACAGCGATGTGTGAGCGTGCTGGGGAATGCAAATAAGAGTATCATTCTCATGGCGGGCAGTATTTACAGTGACAGACAGCGAGAGCCGAGTGGTCTCACATGACGGGTGAAACAGCCAGCTCAGATGGATACAGACAGCTTTAGCTGTAAATAACAGCAAGGGAGCTTTTTGCAAGCCATTAAACACTTCACACACAGTCAGAGCAAGGTAAACCTGAGCCTCTTATCCACACAAAAGGATACCAAAGATACAGGCTATTTGATATAAAACTCTGCCGAGGTGACATACTGCCCTTATGGTGAGATTCTTCTAAGCTATTTACAGTTTTGTGCACTGTACTACGAATAACCTGCTTGGTGTAGAGCAAAATATGCTTTATGGGTTTTAACAAGGATGTATGTTGCTGTGGATGTGTTGCTTGCAATAAAATATGAGCATTTTACAGTCAACATGAAATAGATTTCCTAACCAATTTGACTTCCATGACATAAAACAAGATATTCTGACTGATATTTCTGACTGAAACAGGATTTTTAACCTTCAAAGTAAGGCAAGACTAGATTCTTTCCATCAGAGACTTAACATTGTAGAAAGGGGCTGTTCCATACCAGAACGTGAGTTTAACCCTGAAAAGCCACATGTATCAAACTTTTCATTTCTTTTCATGACGGTCTGAGGTAATGTCATTTATTTTCCACTATTACAAAGCTAAATTAAAAGGTTATTCAATTGATTATTCAATAAGTAAAAACTGTTTCAAATATTGTAAAGGTGATTATTTGTGATGTGTCAAATATATACAGTATATATATATATATATATATATATATATATATATATATATATATATATATATATATATATATATATATATATGTCTGTGTGTGTGTGTGTGTGTGTGTGTGTGTGTGTGTGTGCGTGTGTGACTTCTTTAACCCGGTATGCTGAGTGGTGTGTCATGTATCATGTGTCATGTGGTGTGTCATTCATTTTTGTGTCATCAAGTAAATCAAATTTTAAGTATTCTTTAAAAACATTCTTTAACAGTTTTTGTAAAAAAAAAAAAAAAAAAAAAAATCACTCTATGGGGAAAATTACTATGAAACTATTACTATGAAAATTGTTGCAGTTATGACTTTTTTTCTAATTTAATTTAGTCTATTTAGTTTTGTATCAAATACAATGTGATTTTCTTGACTGAGATCCGGCAGAAACAGCTGATTTTTCCGCTTGGAAGAGCGATCACCGGACAGCTTTCCCTGTGCATGAAATCCCCCATATGCCAGCAAACCAATTACAGCAAAAAATTGCAAATAAATAAATAAATGACAGAACGATAATTTTATAATGTAAGATTTATGGTATAAACAAGGGAATTTGTTCATTTGGAAATTAGTGATTTACTAATTAGTGAGTCCACAAATGGCTTATATATATATATAATTTGTCAGACTTTACAGGATTAAAAAAGTAAGAAAGTTTTTTTTTTTAAAGGGTCAAGTTAGTGTTAAAGTCTTAATATATTCCTCAGGTTTAGAGCCTGAGGGGAAAAAATAAGGTCATGATGACCTCACGTCCAGAATCTACCCTCTTTCATATACCAGGACTATTCCCTGGTCTCAAAGTGTTTGCATGATACAAGTCCCAATTGGAAGGCCGTGTCATATTTTATTTATGATGTACTATTGAAGCAGGAGCAGCAGTGAAGCCCATGTAGCCAACACATCATCTGTCCCCCGCGTGCTTATCGAGGACTGCCTTCACATGCCAAAACCCAGCAATTTCAAGGGAACACGCAGAGCTGATCCTGTGTGAGTCTCTCACTGGCCAAGCTTGAAAGAGCAGTTCATGGTAATGGAGGTTGAGAGACTGGCTTTGTGAGGTAAGAGGGCTAATTGTGGCCAGACTGAGCTTGTTGGGAAAAATGGCTGAGGTTACACATAAGTCATACCTTTTTATTTGTAGGGCTAAATGTCTGAGGCCACCTCTCAAAATGACTCTATGAAGAACAGAATTGTCCAGAATGTGTTCTTCATTTGCAGATATCATATGTTTACATGTACTCATTTTCTTCAAGCGATATGAATTCAATTCCAATTTCAGATTCTAAAAAAGTTCAGTTTATGAATCCCTAACTTTACAATCCGATTCATTTATTTGTTTACATATGCATTACATGTATTCCGAATAAAATTTCCCCACTGTGCGATAATGCTACCCCAAACATAATATCCATTTCTACCTTGATGACGCATCTAAAAAAAAGCATACAGTGTCACAAGATTTTTTTTTGGCAGATCAGTTTGTAAGACGTAAAACATAAATATATACGCACGTTCGCAATATGTAAAACATGTGTTAACATACATATCACTGCACTGCGTATGTGCGCAAGGTATATTTGAATATGATACAAACATTTTCTGCATTAGAAAATATTCGTATACACATACTAACATTTCGTTTTTTTAGTTTTTTAAAAAATCTTAAAAACCTTTTTTTTTGTTTATTTTCACGTTGAAATAATGCAATGTACTGTAATTAATATAATGTAAAAATATCATAGAATATAATATAATATAATAGTCACTAGGGATGTAAATTTATATAAAGTCCCACCAACGATCGTTTTTTAAAGTAACAATTAATTTTTAGTTTTTGTTTATTGTTTTATTTTTATAAAGCTTGGCTTTACAGTGTAGGGAAATTGACCATCACCTAACAAGTGCTTTTACATTTTCTGACATATTTGAAGTTTTCTATTTTAATAGCAAGAAAAAATGTACTGCTTACATGAAAATGAGATTTTTTTAAATAGTACAAAACAGATCGTCTATTGTTGAAAAGGTCTCATCTAGCAGAATACAACAAGCATACTTGTTTCGGTTAGAGACCAAAATATACCAAGTATTTACATAAAAAAATGCAGCCGAAGAAGTATACACAAGAAGTTACAGAAGTTAACACGTGATGTTTTTGCACCACATTTGGTTTGTAACTTGGCAAAACATTAGTAAACCATAGTAGATCGAATATCTTTATTAAGAGCAAGTGGTCTCGAACAAGCCCAAACACAACATTAGACAATGTGTAGATCACAGAGCAACATGACATGCTGCTTGGCTAAAGCTATAGGACAGGGGTTCTCAACTCCAGTCCTCGCGACCCACTGCTCTGCATATTGTGTATGTCTCCCTTATTTAACACACCTGATTCAGATCCTCAGCTCGTAAGGATAGACTCTATCCTAACGGGAGTCTATCCTAACGAGCTGAGGATCTGAATCAGGTGTGTTAAATAAGGGAGACATACACAAATTGCAGAGCAGTGGGTCGCGAGGACTGGAGTTGAGAACCCCTGCTATAGGACTTCAGGGATCCGATCGCGTCGCAATCATGATGCAGTGTTTGACGATGTGTAGAGACCCATTAGACGCTGTTTTAAAGCAGTAACACGCTTGGATTGGTTCGATTTCTCAGATTGACAGGTCTTTACCACGCATCATAGAATAACATCTGCTGAAACATCGCTGGAAGATCATCACTCATCAACCAGGATCTTGTTACTTGTCTATTCAATGCACTTTTATCGTGGCATTTACACAAGTAGTTCAATGAAATCACTTGTTTGGAGGGTTTTTTGGACTCTTGGTTAATTATCTTTCAAAATAAATGGCTAGATAAAACTATGGCGTCTAACGGTGACCTTGCTTAATAGACCATTGATAAGTTTTACTCGATTATATCCTTATCGATTGTCGATTAATCATTAGCATCCGTAATTGCCCTCATCTGGTCTGGGTTTGTCCTTTGTTTCATTTGGACTTTGAGTTAGGCCCTGTCCCAAATGGCACACTTCATGTGCACTTTCGGTCTTGTGGACTTACAATGGCTGCCGCGTGCGCGTGTCCGTTAGGTCCGTGAGACCGTAGTGTGTCCCATTTGTCATTTTTAGATCTCAGAAGGGTGCTCGCGAGCGCCCCGTGGGGTCGATTTGCGCCCTTGATGCGCACTTTTGCCGAGCCCGCGCTGATGCGGACTCCACAGCAGACTTCTTCCCGACAGTCAAAGCGGCATTACGTTACGAAAGTGCTGACTCAGAGGAAGACCGCTAGTGCTTAGGGTTCCATTTGGGACAGGGCAACAGTTTTGCACTGTTCTCAGTTCAGTTTCCTGCACGTGTTTTCCTTGTTCTTGCTCATCTGTTGCCATGGTTTGTGATTTGCCCTCATGTGTCTCACCTGTGTCTTGTTAATTGCCTCGTTTAGTCGTTAATAGGTGTTGTTCTGTTTCTTGAGTTTTTGTTTCCAGATAACCCGAAGAAGTGTAATTTTTATAGCAACCGTTGCTGGCAATAATATAATATAAATATCTAATTTATGAAATTTTTATTTTATATATTTGATTTTCAGTGTGGTCTCAGACTTTGGATAGCAGTGTATATATACACCCTCTCTCTCATACTCTGCTTTGTATCCAGGGATTTATCCATGTGATAATTCAGAAATTCAAAGGAAATGCATGTGTGCTGCCTATATGTGTGTATCTGCATGTAGGATACTCATTAGATGCTCTGAATTTGAGGTGTATGAGGCTCTGTGGGTGTATGAAGTGGGATTTGCTCGCCTAAATCAGTGCAGGATTCATTTCGTGCGCTTGGCATGCAACATATAGGTTCTGCCATTGTTGTGTCTATAAACACCTCTTATATGAGCCTCTCTGATTGCTTCCTACTTCCAAATCCCCCAATGAGGGTGAACAGACCTCTTGAGTATTTAGAATATTTAAAAAGAAGCTCTTTTCATGCATAAAGCCCACATAAACACATGGCACATTGTGTATGCCTACATAGACAACTGCCCTCTCTGGTAGTGTCCTAACTGGTATAGACCCTAGTAATTACTGATTTGGAATAGTTTACATAGCCTAAAAACCTACACAAAAAGGCCTGACTTACTGGTAGATTACTGTTAAGAAATCATGTGTGAACAAGACCTTTTCAAAAATGCCAGTAAATCAGTTCTGGCAATTTCCCGGTATGAGAGCATCACCAGTAAATTACCGGTATGATGCCATCTATGATCAAACAACAGGATTACCGGTATAAGGATGTATGAGGTCAGAACACACTGATTTAAAAAGTCTGCTTTGGGCCAATCATAAAGCTCTGTCAGAGCTGTTTACGGAAAGTTACACAGCTTTTAATAGAGTGGTTCAGGATTACATACACTGCCTGACCAATAGAATTAAATAGGCAAATGCTTGAGAGTCAATGATTGGGTCATTATTGTAGTGAATATTATGTTTCTAGCATGTTATGTGTTTGGTAACAGTTCTTCTAACCATAATTGATGGAGTGTGTAGCTTTTCATTTCTTAAACAACCATGTAGGAGAGTTGTTTTCAAACTTTTTAGAGAGCGACCCCTTTTTACATTTTTTTATTGACGAGACTCATACAGTAGTATACAACCATTCCTTAAAGATGCAATCAATCAGGCCACAATATAAGCAAGGCGGTGCCGAGTGTATGTGTGTGATGGCGGTGGAGCGAACGAGTGTGTGTGTGATGCTGCCGATGGAGTGAATGAGTGTGTGTAATGCCGGTGGAGCCTGCTTATTCTGCATAATCTGGTCCTAAGCCGGTTCGCAGGACGAGAGGGCAGCACGCATGTCCGGAGAAGCATTCAGTTTGTTTTGTCTTCATTTTGGTTAATACTGAGAATCCAGTTTCACACATGTACTGGTGAAGGGTAGTAGCAATGAAATGCTTGCTTTGCTCAGCATGGGATACTCGGTGAAGAGACAAATCCAGAACGAAGACAATTTTTCTGTTTTGTGAGGAGTTTTCAAAGTGCTGTCACTGGTTAGTTGCAGCATTTCTGATTCTTCTTCAGGAGTTAAATTCAGTTCAGCAATTGAATCTGGAGTTTCAAAGTCAAAGGGATTTTTCACCACACCGCTTGTCTTTTAATTAATTGAACTTCTCCAGGGGAAAGTAGCGAGAAAATTTCCCCATCAGTGCATCCAGATCGTCTTCTTCAATGCGTTTCATCATTGTCAGGAACATATAGTAGCTCAAAGTTTTGAGTCGTAGCTGCCACAGTTCGAGTGATTTCTGGAAAGCCTGAATTTGTTCGCAATGTCTGAACATGTTTTCCTCCCAACCTTGTAGTTTTGGATTCAGTTCGTTTAGAACAGAAAATATGTCAGCAAGATAAGACAGAGTAAAAGCCAATTCTCATCACTGAATGAGCTTGCGAGAGGTGACAGTTTCTCAGTAAGAAAAGCATGTATTTCATCCCTCAATTTGTACACTCGGCTGAGCACCCTGCCCTTCGACAGCCATCTCACGTCTGTACCACGTCTGTACAGAAATACCTCGGAAAGTCGGCTATTAAGAGAACTGCCTTTAATGTAGTTCACAACTTAGTGATAGTGTCTCTCATTACTATTTCAAGCTCAGGTGGGATTCCTTTTGATGCCAACGCTTCACGATGAATAAAACAATGATGGCAAACAATGTCCTGTCCTGCTGCATCCTTAATCCTTCTGACAACTCCACTAATTTTGCCAGTGAGGTTGGCCGCCCCGTTGCTGGTGATACCTATGTAATTGGCCCAATCCAGACCGCATTTTGTTATGAAAGCATTTAATTGTTAAAAAATATGTGCTCCTGACGTAGCCTGGGAAAACCCAGACAACTTCCGGAAAATGTAGATTTGCTCTGCAAGTAAGTCTGGCAAAGAGCTCATTCAAGCCCATTTCTAATCCGTCGAAATCGAGGCACCAATCAGAAACGTTGGGGCGGGCTTTACACGATGAAGACAGCGCAGCGACGGTGAAGCAAATTTTGTGCAATACAAAGATGGATGTCCCCAGTGGAACATCACTCGTTCGAATCAGCTATCTGTTTTAAGCGATTTGAACGTTTCCTTTTTGTTAAAACCCAAGCAAAGAACAACACTCGAAGATGTTTCTCCGTCGCTCTGAAACATACGTCATCTCCTTCATCGCTCTGATTGGTTTTGCGCCCAGAGGCATTTGAGTGACATCTGTTGGTGACGCCCCTTTGGAAATTATTTGTCTATGAAGCTTCACCAGACCATAACTCAGTTACTACTGAGAATGGTCTGGTTTTAACCAGGCTACTCCTGACGTGCTAGAAGGCAATGTTAGGCAGCACAGAAGATCTTCAAGAAATTCACCTTGCCAAATGTACCGAACATAAACCAGTAACGTAGCGCTTGATGCAACGGCAGTGCTCTCTGCTGAATAGCTAAATCCCTCGCTGACTTCAGTCTCGCTATGAGCTGTTCTTCTAAATTCTGGGCAATATCCACAATTCGATGTGACACTGTATTGTCACTAAGAGGAATTAGTTTTATCTTTACAGATGCCTTTTCATCCAGAACTTTATTAACTATGTCTAGTGCAGCAGGCAATTTTAATCTCTCTGCAATTGTGTATGGCGCTTTTTCTTTGGCAACACGATATGAAACTTTATAAGATGCCAAGTGCAATTTTTGATTGTGTGTCACACTTCTGTTGAGTAAATGAGCTGATGACTGAATTTCTTGAGTTTTCCTCTGAAAAAAAGAGAATGGTTTGTCTGCCAGATCTGCATGGCGTGTACTTAAATGTCTTTCCAACTTCGGTGGTTTCAAACTTTGTTTGCCAACTTTTCACCGCATATTACGCACATTGGTATTGCAGCACGGACTGCGTCGGAACAGTTGACAAACCCAAACTTAAAAAAATCATCTTTATATGGCCTTACTCTGGATTTCTGCTTTTTCTTTACTGGGCAAGTACTGCTACTCTGTTCACATGCATCGCCTTGGTTCTCTTCCCTGCTGGCAGGGTTTAATGGCTGACTGCGTTTTCTGCTGCTTCATTAAAGGGATCTTGGTCTCTGGCCCTATTTTTCTTGTGAAAAAAATCATAAATGGTGCTTTTTGACTTTGGCCTGCTTAAAATAAATTCAATACGGGCTACTAATGTCACACTACTGAAGATTTTGCATCATCTCAGAGGGAAAAAGAAAATGGCTGCATCAACAACACTGCGCTTAAAGGGTACCTATCATGGAATTTTGAAAATTACCTTTCATGTAGTGTGTAACATAGATCTAAGTGAACAAAAACATCCTGCAAAGTTTTAAATATGAAAGTTCACCGTATACAAAGTTATTGTCTCTCAAAAGTAAGAGTCGACTCTGAGTCGCTGATATGAATCGATAGACAAACGATGCATTTTCTCTAACTTTCGTACGTCACTTGTACAAGTTATTTGAATTCGACACGCCCACTCAGTGCGCGCGCCGAGCAGACAGAGAAACCTGACAACAACATGTCGACGAGACTCTGTTCTGAAGTGCGAATCAAAAGCAAACTTTTTTTTTTCACTGCCCAGGGACAAGCATGTGAAGAATCAGTGGCTAGAGTTTACATTTACAACTATACCACACAAGTATAGCCACCTTGAGCTGTGTTCGCGTTATTTTAATGACGATCGCTTCACAAACACAAATGCTTTCAAGTGTGGATTCGTGAGTCGGCTGATATAGGAAGGTTCAATACCAAGTTTATTTGGATCAGCTTCCTCCTCCGAATCACAACCTGTAAGTACTATTAATAATTGTTGCTTTTATGTGTGTGTGTGTGTGTGTGCGTGCGTGCGTGTGTGTGTGTGTGTGTGAGAGAGTGAGAGTTGCTCAGCAGCTTCTAGGTCTCCAATGTCATTTTTTGAAATATGTGAAATTATGTGAAGCGTATTGTAGTACTGCAGTGCTTTATCAATATGTTTAAGCTTTGGGCTAACGCAAAATATAACTGACTGCGTCATCTGACCAATCACCGCCGATTAGCGTCACGCAAAGGAGGGGTTTGGACAAATGAGTCGTCAAACGAATCATTAGGGAGTCGGTGAGCAAATCAGGTAAAAATAAATGCATATTATAAGACAACAAAAGTGTTTTTTGTCATTGCATGCATGTAAAACTGTTGTTGGGGACTCCCAGAACATTATTAGGAACATTTTAAATGCCATAATAGGTACCCTTTAAGTTTAAATTTTAAAAATTTTTTTTTACAAACTGTACAAACTGATTGATTGCATGTACGTGGGTCAGGTGACATATGTGGAGTATTTATTTTAATTAAATTAATTAAATTATTTTTTAGTGTACTTCTATTCAAAGTTATTTTTATTAATATTAGTATTATTAGATAACAGAATTAATTATTTGAGCCACATTTTTAAAAAGAAATCACTGGCGACCCATTTTTTAATTCTCGCGACCCAGGGTTTAAAAACTGCTGAGGAAGACACATCATAGCCATTTTCAAGGATGAAAATCTGGCTCAAATTGTGAAAGAATGGTTTGGAGGGAGCATGATGAATCATTTTCACACATGAATTGGCACCTCTGAGTCCAGACTTTTCGTAACTTTTTGGGGTTAAAATTATCCAAAATAAATTGTTGAGCAAGTACATAACCAGCAGTGTTCAAAACTATCTGCTTGCCTTAGCTCGATTCAAAACGGTAAGCTTGTGATAACATTTTTAATTCCAGTGTTATTGGTGGATTTTTTGTTTAATTGATTAGAGTTTAAACACTATGTTTAAACCCTCAGTTGTCTTCTGTTCTTTGTCTTGTGCTGAAGTTTCATGCTGGTGTTTCTGTGTATTAGTTCCTGGTGTTTATTAAATGTTATGTCATTGTTCATCTGGTACAGGTGGGAATTTTTTTAAAATATTTTTTATATTTTAGAATTTTAAACTGGAATGGTACAAAACTTTTCTCGAAATTCACTTTTTTTTAAACTTTTCACTTCAGCAATAAAATGTGACCAAGTGTCATCTTTAAAAAGAGATCAATCTTAAGTCTCGGAAATGTCATTTCCAGGTACATGCTCAAAAAGCTAATAAATGAATGTGATGTTTTCATAAGCAATTTTTTTTTAAAATTCTTTTCAGAATTCAATGAATTACAAATATAATTTAAAAAAAATTCTCTGTAAAGAATAAATGCGGTGCTGCATTAGAATTTGGACAAAATACGGTATATTATGAAGCAGTGTAATTAAATTGCCCACCTGTTGGAACAGCCTGCATGTGAGGAGCCCACCTATGATGTCTTAAAATGCTGCCTACGAAAGGGAAGCAGCTAACTAGGTTTTGAAACAGAGCTTATATCTGTTCTTGGATTCTTTGTGTGTGAGCATGAAGGGAGGTAGTGAAAAATTGAAGCCTTGGCTCCTGCACTGCTGCAGTTTTTAGTATTTCCCTCATGACTGTCTTGTTTTGTATTCACTTCTTGTTATTTGAACCGCTATATTCTGCCGGCACAGGGCTTTTGAAACACACCGATAGGTTTCAGGGGAGATGGGGGATACTGACAGGTCAAAGCAGCTTCTCTGCATGAAGCAAAGAGTCTTTTCTGCTGCACCTGGTTCCCGTGTACTGAATCATGCTAGAGTTTAAACATACACAAATATATTAGGGAGACGGGTGGCTTCAACCAACCACAGATACATTTTAATGGGCGAAAAATGGAGTTTCATACTGTACTTCTGGAGTGAGCATGGGAAATCAACACTGGCCCTTTACATATTACAGTAAAAGTGTGAATGAGGTCTTTTCTGACATATCTTATAATATGAGATAATGTGAACACCCTTATGAAAAATAAGTATCACTTAGGAATTAAGGACTTAAGTACATCCTTCCTCGAAAGTTCATAATTATGTTTCTTGTCTTTTATAAACATAGTTAATTTATATGAATGTACTTATTAATTTATATTAATGTACGTACAAGGAATTATGGTAAACGTCTCAGGTTACTATTGTAACCATAGTTCCCTGAGAAACAGGGAACGAGACGATGCGTCAAACGACACGGTGGGAACGCCTCTTGCGTGATTGCGTCTGAAGCATCTATGCCAACTAGTCCAATGGAATGAGAGAATGAGCGTCACGGGCGGGTGACGTCATGAACCAGGAAAGGATAAGAGCACTTCCGCTGCTCGCCGGCATTTAGCTTCGACAGTGCCGAAGCAAGCCGATCGCAGGGACGCAGGAAGTATGGCAGGGGGACGCATCGTCTCGTTCCCTGTTTCTCAGGGAACTATGGTTACAATAGTAACCTGAGACGTTCCCTTTATCGAAAAAGGGAACTTCGAGATGCGTCAAACGACACGGTGGGAACGAGAATACCCAACCCGCCATAATTACAAGTAACTGAGTGTCAGTCTTTCTTTCTTGTTGATCTAAGCACTCAGCACCTGAGAACCTGGGGCAGCATCCAGGTCCAGACTGTAAAATCTCACGAATGTGAGCGGAGAGGACCAGCCCGCCGCATCACAAACATCTTGAAGAGATACCCCCTGCAATATGGCTTTAGAAGCCGCCATACTCCTGGTCGAGTGGGCTCGGACCACCAAAGGACAAGGCTGGCCCGAGTACTCGTATGCTAGTGAAATAGCCTCGACTATCCACTTACTGACTGTCTGTTTTGAAGCAGGAAGACCTTTTTTAGGTGATCCAAAGCAAATCAGTAATTGGTCGGATTTTCTGAATGAGGAAGTCCGATGTACACATGTGTCCAATGCTCGCACTGGACACAACAGGTGCAGTCTTTCCTGGTCCGCAGTTGCAAATGGAGGAGGACAGAAAGCCTGCAGCACAATAGGCCTCGGAGTCAAGGTTGGAACCTTAGGGACGTATCCCTGTTTTGGATATAGGAACGCCTTGACCATCCCCGGTGCAAATTCAAGGCAGGTGGGGGAGACCGAAAGAGCCTGAAGGTCGCCAACTCTCTTTAGGGACGAAATAGCTAGCAGAAAGATAGTCTTGAGAGTCAGGAACTTTTCTGAGACCGAATCTAAGGGCTCGAATGGGGCCCTAGACAGGCCTTCTAGAACTATAGTCAAGTCCCAAGCTGGCACCTTAGTGCGGATTGCAGGCCTCAGCCTCAGGGTGCCACGAAGGAAACGTGTAATCAGGGGTCTCGACCCAAAGATATACCTCCCACCATAGTATGGTAAGCCGCAATGGCTGCCACGTAAACTTTTAGTGTGGAAGGACAAAGACCTGACACAAAGCGCTCCTGCAGGAACTCGAGTACTGTGTTGACAGAACAGTTAACTGGATCCCACTGGTGTCGGTGACACCATAAGGAGAAAACTCTCCATTTAAGCGCATACAGTTTCCTCGTAGCTGGAGCTCTGGAGCTTAAGATGGTCTCAGCAGCCTCAGCTGAAAGACCACTATCTATAAGTTGGGCCCCCTCAGAGGCCAAACCCAAAGATTCCATATCTCTGGCCGAGGGTGAAATATTGTGCCCCCGGCCTGAGACAGAAGGTCCCTCCTCAAAGGGATCTCCAATGGAGGCCCGTCTAGAAGAAGGATCAGGTCCGCAAACCAGATCCGACTTGGCCAGCGTGGTGCTACTAGCAATAGGCTTATTCCATACCGACGGACCCTCTCCAGAACTCCTGGGAGCAGAGCAACAGGGGGAAAGGCGTACAGACGTAGCCTCGGCCACGTCTGCACCATGGCATCCAGCCCCAGGGGGGCTGGGTGCGTCAGAGAATACCAGAGCGGACAGTGCGTCGTGTTCTGAGACGCGAACAGATCCACCTCTGCCTGACCATATGCCTCCCAGATTTTCTCCACCGCCTCGGGGTGGAGTCTCCAATCCCCTGGCCTCAGCTCCTGCCTCGACAGGATGTCTGCTCCTATATTCTGGTCCCCAGGAATATACACTGCCCTCAGGGAGAGTACCTTCCCCAGAGACCACAGGAGGATCTGGTGCGCCAGTTTGCAAAGCGGACGCGAGCGCAGACCCCCCTGGCGGTTCAGATAAGAGACCACTGATGTGTTGTCTGTTCGAACGAGCACATGATGGCCTCTTAGGTCCGGAAGGAAATGTCTCAACGCATTGAAGACGGCCATCATCTCCAGGCAATTTATGTGCCATGAAAGATGATGGCTTTTCCACAGACCCTGAACCGAGCGGCCTTCCATTACCGCTCCCCAGCCGGTGAGGGAAGCATCTGTCGAGATCACAACTCGATGGCAAAGAGCTCCCAACACCGGACCCTGGGTTAAGAACCAGTGTTTACTACATATAACTAAGTCACGAAAGCATCGCCGCGTGACCTTGATATGCAAGTGGGTTTCCCCTCGGGAGAACCCTCTGGTCCTGAGCCAGCACTGTAAAGGTCTCATATACAGCATGCCAAAAGGAATTCCGTTGGACACTGCTGCCAGTAGACCCAACAGTCTCTCGAACTGTTTACAATGCGTGACTGGTTTTGGGTTAAGAACCAGTGTTTACTACATATAACTAAGGCACGAAAGCATCGCCGCGTGACCTTGATATGCAAAGTGGGTTTCCCCTCGGGGAGAACCCTCTGGTCCTGAGCCAGCGCTGTAAAGGTCTCATGTACAGCATGCCAAAAGGAATTCCGTTGGACGCTGCTGCAACAAGACCCGACAGTCTCTTGAACTGTTTTACAGTGCGTGACTGGCCTAGCCTCAGCTCTTCTGTGGCTGTTAGGATACTAAATCCCGTACCACACCAAGGAAAGTGGTTCTCAATACTGGAGAAAGCACACTCTTCTTGGTATTGAGCCTCAACCCCAACATCTGCATATGAGCGAGAACGACACCTCGGTGCCGAACCGCCAACTGCTCTGATTCCGCTAGAATCAGCCAGTCGTCGATATAATTCAGAATGCGAACGGGTGACAAAGCTAGGCCGAAAGGAAGAACCCGATATTGGTATTCTTTGCCCCTGAAAGAAAACCATAGGAACTTCCTGTGCTGAGGGAGGATGGAGATATGGAAGTATGCATCCTTTAGATCTATCGTGACAAACCAGTCCTCGGATCTGATTTGGGTCACGATCTGTTTGAGGGTCAGCTATCTTGAACTTTAGTTTCCGAACTGACCGAATTAACAGGCGAAGATCTAAAAAGGAACGCAACCCTCCATCCTTTTTTGGAACAATAAAATAATGGATGTAAAAACCCGACTCTCTGACGGGTGAGTACACCTGTTCTATAGCTTCTTTTGCTAACAGGGCCTTTACTTCTTGTTCCATTACCAGAGCCTGCTCGGGATGCACCACTGTGGGCAGCACCCCGCTGTAATGAGGAGGACGAGAGCCAAACTGGATTCTGTATCCTCTCTCTACAATCTGCAGGACCCAATGAGAAATATTCGGCAGAAGCTTCCACGCTGCCAAAAAATTTACTAAGGGAACCAGCCTCTCGAGGCTGGCCTCTGGTGTTACTGAGAGAGCCAAATCTGGAGCCTGAAACATAATGGCAGGAACTACCTGACCTGACTACTCAAAAGCCCCCCTCAGAGGGCGCGAAACCAATGCTGTGCCGCAGCATAGCATCAGCGACTCGCTGGAGACCGCTGCGCCCTGAAGCACCGGAGGTGGCAGGGTTGGCAGGAGGGTCTCGTGAGGACCCCGAAATGGAACGGGCACCGTGTAATGAGGTGTACACCACTCCACTTCGGTCGGGGCTGTCCTCACTTTCTGTGCACATAATATGATGAACTAGACGGCTGGAGCTGCTCACGCCCAGCAGCCCCAGGGGGCTGGACACAGCGAGGGAGAAACCTTATTATATATATTTTTTATATATATATATATATATATATATAATGCATCACCTAACAACGAACGCATGGAATGCGTCGCCGAAGAGACGCGAAGGCTCAAATTTCACTATATCCAGAACCCCAGCAGATCGGCCTGATAAGCCTGGAGCATTATACTATAGTTTTCTATAAACATTCTCCAGCTGACCTGCTGCCGTATAGGCTAAGCTTTACCCATAAAACCAAAGTAGCTATAATTAAACCTACGCGCTGCCTCGGCAAACGCGAGATCCCAGCCACAGAACCTTATTTTGCAAAGTACACTCGAAATCTAAGCGGTGCCTCGGCAAACGCGAGATCCGAGCTAGATTCTGATTACAACATTGAACCTACGCGCTGCCTCGGCAAACGCGAGATTCTTTAGTGATAGGTTTATTGAGCAAAGCAGAGGCTTTAAATGACGATGCTGGACCAGGTGAAAACAGCATTTTTCTATTTTTTTTTTTTTTTTTCCAGCCTGGGGCATTATCATAACCGTAATCTTTCAACCCTTGAATAAATCTTTAACACGAGGGCTGAAAGTAGTAATAAAATACGGTTTATCCCACAATTTAAATATTCAGTGTGTAAATCAGGGAAAAAGGAAGCCTCGTGGTGGAGATAATGTGATAGATGTAGGAAACGCTCGATATTTTTAGTTTTTAGGAGCGTCCCTAATCTCAGCTGGCCATTAAATATTTAATTTATTAACAGCACGGGACAAAACCTCCACCAGTTCATCATATACTGGGGAAATAGATGGCGAATCTAATTCAACAGTGTGTGTGCTTGCTTTCACTTTCAATATTCTAAAACATTTAACCTCCTCGGAGGAGAATATGAAGGAAAAAGGGCTCTCTCTCCCCGAGCGGAAGAAACCGCAGAGCGTGCTTCCGACACCGGGGAGATAGAGCTGGATCTTCCGGGTAAGGAAGGAAAAAAGGCCCACGGACCCGTTTCAAACCCCTCCAAAAGATCCATCTGCGATCCCCAGGAATGCATTCCCCACGCTGCCTCGGCAAACGCGGGTCCTGGGAATCGCAAGCCTGTCACTATCATACAGAGTGACAGGCGAGAGCAGAGCATACTATTTCACAGAGTTGGAACTCAGCCCCCACCTTTTTTTCTTTCAAGGGCTGAGAAGTATGCTCTACCCCAAACAAATTAAACAAAACTCGTGTGTGTCCCCACCCGTTTAAATAAACGCGGGCAGGGAGAAACACACTGTTTGTAATTTGTTTCGCCATAACGTTTCCATACAATATTGCAACAGACAACAATAAATAGACAGAGACAGTTTTGACACAGATCGCTTGCTGAGGCACAGAAGCTAAATGCCGGCGAGCAGCGGAAGTGCTCTTATCCTTTCCTGGTTCATGACGTCACCCGCCCGTGACGCTCATTCTCTCATTCCATTGGACTAGTTGGCATAGATGCTTCAGACGCAATCACGCAAGAGGCGTTCCCACCGTGTCGTTTGACGCATCTCGAAGTTCCCTTTTTCGATAAAGGGAACTAAAATGTGTCATGTATTTAAATATTTTTTAATTACGTATTTGTAATGAAGTTTCAATTTAGTACATTTCAAATATATTAACTTTTAATGTAATATATAACAGTTAAAATCAACAGGTACATTTAGTACTTTAGTATGTTAGTCAACACATCAAAATAAGTCTTCTTTAAAGCATGACAAAATATTATTTAAAAAAAAAACAATTTTTTAAAATGTACTTTAAAGTACTAATTAACATTAATGTATTAACTAACATTTGTTACAGTATTTTTTAACGTTAGTTAATAAAAATACAGCTGTTCATTGTTTGTTCATGTTAGTTCACAGCGCATTAACTTATGTTAACAAATACAACCTTTAATTTTAATAACGTATTAGTAAATGTTAATTAATATTAACTAAGATGAATAAATGCTGAAGAAGTTTTGTTCATTCTTAGTTCATGTTAACTAATGTAGTTAACTAATGAACCTTATTGCAAAGTATTACCAATGTGTCTATTTAAATAGAAGTGCTGTAGACGTTCTCATTTAAATTCTTTATATTAATAACTGATTTTTAGTCTTATATGGGCCTAAATTAAATCTGATTACTTTTATTTTGGAGCTGAAAGTATGTCACTCTCATTGCTAGTTGAAAGTTTAATCATAAAAGGGAAAATTATGAATAAACAAACATGAAAGGGTTATGTGCGAGATATTTTGTGATTGACAGGTATTCCAATTCTGGGTGGCCACAGATGTCATGCCTGACGATAAAGTATAAACCTATCAAAGTCGGCCTACGCTGAGCTCTAAGGTTGTTGTGTTATGGAATATGCTTCTGTAGAACCCAAACTTCAACGTGATTTCCATATCATTTTTTTTAAATTAAAAAGAGATTGCAGATTTTCAGATGAAACAGTTGTGAATGCAGCAAGCAGAATTGTCATGCATTTTTCAGGCTGATATTTTCTTGCCTGATTTTTTACAACTTTCCTTTTTTCAACTTTTTAACTTTTTTTTTGTGTGCCTCCAATCCAATTGTGTGGTTTCTGACTTAAAGTCTTCATTGTAAAGCTTTTTGAAATGCCTATGAAGAAAATGGATGGGGAAAATATTTCCCGAACCAAGGCTGCTGAAAAAGTGGGCGGTAACTGGTGTGATCTATTGTATTACTGATATGACAAGTTAAATTACATTTAAAATGGACTGAAGCGCAATCTCATTTCACATACTTTATGACCCCAGGAGGCAGACAGGAAAAACTTCTTACCATTGAAAGTGGAATGATGGCTTGGATGTCCTTCTGCACAACCGTCAGCTCTGTGACCACCTTCTCTGCATCCGAGACTGGATTCTGGCCCCGGTAATCAATATTCCAGTTGATTCTTCTGGTGACTGATTGGCTGGTGAAGTTCTCCATCTCAAAGTCTAGCTGCATAATTTCAATGTTGGCAGCCATGTCCCTGAAGAGATACAAGATGATCATGTGACAGAGAGCAGCACACTTAAATAATCAATAATAAAGAAAGGAAAGAAAAAAAAAAGAAGAAAAAATACTGGCTATCCACCAAACGTAGCCATTACGATAATTTAGAAGAGTCTAATTAGGGTCAGGTATGTATTTAAAGCTTAAATGGTTTAATATGCTGGCCATGAACAAAAACAGATGTTCTGTCATGTATTACTGTAGGTATTATATATTGAAACATCCAGGAAATGAATCAATCAGAGAGCCGGCAAAGGCCCATCTGTTATTTAGGACTGGATTACAGGAGCTAAAAATGGATTTACCCATTTTAAATTTAAGGAGAGAATTGCAAACACTCAAGTATCAGCACTGGGACCGTTCACCATTTGTATCACCACGCTTGTCTTTGTGCGTTCTCAGGCAGCATTTCTCCAGCGATTCACAATTTATTTATTCAGTCCCTCTTTTTAGTAAATAGTGGCTACATTGAATTAATTTGTTCCCTTGTTTTGATTTAATCAAAACAAGTGAACGAATTACAGTACAATGTGGTTACGATTTAGTAAATCGAGGGAACAATTTATTATAACATGCACGCAAATTACTTAAAAGTATGAAACAAATTGTTGTAAAGGTGAAATCCTTCACTTCTGCATTTCTGTGCCCAACAAAGGGGTCTGCCATTTTATAGCCAAACAGAATATCCCTCAGAAAACATAAGCTGAGCCAATATTGGAGTATGGGGCCATTCAAAGCACTGCTTTTTATACTTTTCAAGAAAATCAACCTATCAATGGCTTTTTTAAAAAAAGTTACTTAGTTGTCTTACTTTTTGCCTTTGTTAGCCTTGGCTTGCTTAGTTGGGAACATTAAATTTAATATTCAACAATGTTATTGATCTGCCTGCATTGACACCATTATATGAGAACTGAACTATGATGGACAAGTATGAGATCCCGGTTTTCTCCAGAGCGGCTATATATATATATATATAATATAAATTAACTAAATTAATAACTTTTTTACAACAAAAATGAAACATCACTGAACTTACTTAAGTTGGACTGTGATGCTATTTTCTTCTCGCAACAAACTGTGTTGCATTATTTTCCTGATATCTCTGTAAAGCTGCTTTGAAACAATCTGTATTGTAAAAAGCGCTATATAAATAAAGGCGTCTTGGCTTGACTTGATTTGTCTGCAAATTAAGCTGAGATAGGGAAAAGTATTGTAACATTGAAAAAAATTGCCCTTCAAATACACATTAACAAAACAATAAAAGCAAAAATGCTGCACATTGACATAACAATAATCTTTGATGTGAAGTGCATTGGTAAAATGAACACAGATGTAGTCATAAAAACAGCTGAGCACAGTTCAGCAACATACTGGAATTAAATTGGCGACACGGGGAAGAACGGCAACAGTGCCCAGCAAATAGTTTCTTCAGAGCCTCTGCAGGAAAGCTCCATAATGGATAGTGACAGGCTAAATAAGTTCTGTCTGCTGATTTCATGCACACTCATCAAGGATTATTTCCTTTATCTGAGACTCCTGTTCTACAGGTAGATGTGCTGATAGCAGCTGACAACCACGCTGAGAGAGGCGGCCAAAAAATAAATTCCCTCGCTGGGAGTAGGTGCGTCTGTGGAAAAATGCTGCAGGGTTATCAAAATGTTATTTGTGGGGGGTAATTAATGTGTCAGAGCTGCAAAACCAACAACTTCTTCTAGTGCGCAATAAGAAAAAGCACATTAAATTAAACCTAAATCATTTTTTACAGGCTTAGTGTACTTAAGTCGCACTTCAGATGTAGGAATGTCATTGAATTGGATACCAAAATATCAAAAAAAGGACATCTTGAAACAAATGATGCAAGATCTTTTCTAAGAAGTAACTTCACTTTTAACCAACAGGTCCCAAGGCAATTTAAAGTGAAATTTAGTGAAATTTAAGTAAATGCATGAAGTCAGTTCCGTACTGTTTCAAAAAAGAAAGACATTTCTTTTTCTTTTTTAAAGAAATTAATATTTTTATTCAGCAAGGATACATTAAATTGACCAAAAATATTACCATTTAAAAAATGCAGCCTTGGTGAGCATGACAGACTTTTTTTTAAATGCATTAAAAAACTGAATCTGAAACTGCATTAAGACAATCATACATTTTCTAAAAATTTGAAAAATATATTTTTTTGTCATTTCAAACCTAACTTGCAGTTGAAATGCATGCTCCTTCTATATTTATTTTTTTAGTTGTCACAGTTATGTTCAGTTTGTCTTACGTTTACAAGACAACGATATGCTTAAAACTGCGTACAGAGGACACCATTGTCAAAACAATCCCCATTCACATAGATCCGCGAAAACGATCTGCCATCAGACAGTATTTATTTTTAAGTGCCTACATTAGTGTATATAAGCTGTATGGATTTTGTATGGATATGGACAATGCATTTTTACATCCCTTTTGCATGATGTATTAAAAACCCAATTGTTTAGTAGTCCAGCATACACTACACTACTCTAGTACACTACAGTGGCCAAATGTTATGGTATACAAAACCCCTTTGTTATGCCTGCTACAGACTGTGCGATTTCGGAAATCCAATTAGATCATTACAAATTACACTGTACGGCATGGATCTAATAAACTTTGGGTACGACATTTATGTAGACTGTACGATGATGACATCTATTAAATCGTATATTACGGGATTTACGTATATAAAACAGGAGAATATGGATGCGGTCATGGGAAAGGATCGAAGGGAAAAGAGGCCAGCTTGGCATGCCAATTTTGCGAATGGATCTTGAGGTAAGTAGTTGTATGTTTTAGCGCCATGTCGCATTGCTCAATACGCCAATTAATGTTGCATTTTTACTGGCTATAGTCAGAAGACGTATTCTGACAGTATCAGATAATTATCGCAGGCCATCTTTGTTCGCAAAACCGTGACAACGGCGACGTAAGACCACCGTTTATGAGCCAGGACTACAAAAAAATCGCCACGTTTACTCAAATTTCGTCTGGGAAAGCCCAAAATCGTACAATGTGTACCCGGCATTAGGAGCTACTGTTTTGTCACTAATTGTTGTTTGTCTAATTTGAAATTGATGTGGCCAATAAAGACCATTAAGTGTGACTTCCCTACTAAAAGTTTAATCACTTTTCCTTTTGTTTGAAAGGAAATATTTTAAGGCAAACGGGGAATCGATCTCTATCAAACGCGTTTGCTCTCTTGATGTCCATTCATTGGACACTGCATTAACCAAGTTAATATTGCCTTAATTATTTAGCCATTGCTGAGAATTGATTCTCCCGCACAACAGGAGAGGAGGCCAGGGAAGAGTTTTGCTAACAATCCGTCATGAAGCACTGCCAGCTTTCAGAACGCCCTGCTTTTAGACTCATTTTAGGCTTGCTTAACTCTGAGTGCAGAAACATAAGGAGAGAAAGAATTGGCATGAGTGTGCAGCAACTGAATCTCTAATTGAAAATACACTAATGGAATGATGAAGCTTGTCTTATATTGACAAATAATGCTGGCAATGCCTTCAAGCCCAGCCCCAAACCACATTCGCAATGTTTGCTTCCAGCAGTCGAGTCACTCATTAAAACCGCTAGAAAAGATAGATGGTGAAAGAATATGGGCGGCGTATGCAAAGACATTTGCAAGTATAAGAAGAGAGCTGAAGTCTGTGGACAGAACGAGCCGTGCTAACAGAAAATCTATACGAGGAAACGCCATCGACTTGCTAAAAATTATTAATCTTCCCAGACAACAAGCTCATGCAGGCATTACTTTGTTACGATGCAAAAAAAAAAAAAAACGCCCCCAGCCACATCTAGACATATATTCTCCAAAACAAAGAGTTGAGTTCAACTGTGAAATAGTCGCAAAACAAGCGGTAACTTCTGTTAGTTGTGGTGAAAAGTGCAAAGCTGTTTAAACCTGCATTAAAAATAACAAGCGACACCTTTTTACAGTCTGGTGTCACATTGGCGCTTGACAACATGTCAGAGACTGTTGCAATGTGCTGCACATAAATAAACGATGATACATTTTTTATGACAAAACTTTCAGACTTTGTCATTTAAATTCCATGTAAAAGTAATTTTTTTTTTTGCGAGTGTCAGACAGTCTTACAAATTGGTTGAAAAGTGAGAGTGCAAAAATAGTAATAGTAATAAATCATGTAAAAAATTGGCAAACACACGGATCAAAATATCAGTATAATTGTCACAATCACGTTAGTTTGGACTCGTTATGTTTTATCATCATTGTTGTCACGGACACTAATTGTGTTAAGCTGTCCACTCATCAATCACCATCAATATCACCTGTATATGTTCATATATCACCTGTTCAGTTCTGTTTCAGTTCGGTGTCTGGTGATGTCTATTGTGGAAGTGTTTTATGTTGCTCTGTTCCTGATTGAATTACCCTTTGGATTTATTAAATATTACATTTTTGCATTCATCTTCTTCTTTGTGTGTTTATACAACCACCCCATGTGACAATAATAGTAAAATGCAACGCAGTTATATTTAAGATATAAATATGATATAAAGGATTCATAAATATTTCTACATTTTAAAGCTGTGGATATGTAAATGTATGTATATTTTACATGTTGTCAATATGTCCATATTGTATGTTTCAATGAACATCCAAATATAAACAACAGTTCAAAAGTTTGGGGTTAGAAATAATTTTTTTCCTCAGCAAGGATGCATTAAACCAGGAGTCAAACAATTCCAAAAAACAACAACAACAAGAAGTCGCTCAACTGAGTTCAACACTGTTAATATAATAAATGTTTCTTGAGCACCAAATCAGCATATTAAAATGATTTCTGTGGCAATCAAGACTGGAGAAATGATGCTGAAAATTCAGTTTGTATCACAGGAATAAATTACATTTTAAAATATAACCGATTATAAACTGTTATTTTAAACTGCAATTATATAATCACAATGTTAATGTTTTTACTTTATTTTTGATCATTAAATGCAGCCAAGGTAAGCATAAAATACTTTTAAAAAATATAAAAAAAATCTTTTGATAAATAGTGTACAACAAACCACCATATTTTTGTGTCCTAAGAGCTGATTCATATGGAATTTAGTGTTAGCAGGCCAACTATAATTGTAACAATCCACATATCACTGTTAAACCATTAGAATTGAATTTCATATTCTGTTATTGAGCTTAAATAAGTATGGCTTGAAATAGCTTTAGTATGCTGAATCACATTGCTTTTTCAAAGTTTAAAGGCTATGGATACTGGATCAAGTGACAGACATTTTGTATTTACCATATGAGATTTTGGTCGTACGCAGAATGATCATTACGGAAATAAAAAAAAAAAACAGATGCATTAGTAAAAACAATATGCCTGGTAAAACCTGGAAAACCATATCTCTACCGTAGTATTGTATTGTATCGTATGGTCTTTGCCTAAAAAGTGGGCTTAAATGACAATCAATGGTCTTCATTTTGTACCTAGAGCCTTAAACTCTAAACGGATGAAACAAAAATACAGTTTTCCCAGTAGCAGAGTTACTTAGGTGAGTGACATTGTCTCTTCACATGTCAGACAGATTATTCATTTTCTTGCCAGGGTCCACTTAATACAGTGGGGAAAAGAAGGATAGAGGCTAAGAGGCTTAGAAACATGAACCAAATGGCATGATGTAGAATTCAGATGACCTCTTTGGTAATCTCTGTGTCGACACTCAATCACCAGGTCTTGATCTCCCTGACAAAAGGTAATTCACACCTGACTCTACTGGCTAGATGAATCACCCAATGATCCCGAAGATGATAAGAACCTTCTAGAGTTTTATGGATTTCTAGAAATCTGGACTGAAAATTCTGCTATTTCTAGTTGGAGTGTATACAAAATCAGAATTATAATCTGAAAACAATCAGGATGCTAAAAAGCATCTAAGAAGTAAACACAATCCTACTGGATAAATTGAAATTACATCCAGGATTACTTCATTTGATTCATTTAAGACTCATTCCAAATGATGGTATATGTCATATGGAGCTGCTTCTGTCGTGAAGCCCTGCAATAATAATTTAGTATGAATGAATACACAGGACGTATTCATTAATATGACTACAAACGTTTCATTAAGTATAAGCCTCTCCAATTAAACAGTAACATCCTTAAACAAAGGTCTTAACTGAACAGGCGGCGTTCTGTTTTAGTTGAATGTTATTTGGATTAACTAGCAGATGTTTGAGTGGGTGTAAGTGATGATTCAAACATGAAAGTTTAGGTTCTCTTTTTTTTTGCTGATTTGAAAGCACCAATTGCTATTCACTACGCACGGCTTAGTTTCCCACTGGAGAAGCTGTTCCTAGATCAGTGTACAAATGCGGGAAGCTGACTTACCCAGTAACTCCTTTGATCTTGCTGGCTTCCACGGTTGCAATCGAGTGTTTGGCTCCGGACTGCACATCCCATTCAACCCTCCACTGGTTACTCTTCGACTTGGTGCTGAGGAGGTTCACCCCTTTCTTTGCTTTCACCCTGTGAATAGAACACAGCAGTTTTAAAGAAATATACAGTGTATGGCGGGAGTCCAACCAGACTGTTTTGGATTTAAGCTTTCAGCTGCAAAAAGGCGCTAGACACCTTGGGTTACCCATTAAATTCTATGTTTTAGCCGTCCAATATCTTAAATATCATATAAAGAGTTGTAATGCTTTGACATTTATCACTGGACGAATGCTCAGTACAGAAATGTGTTTTGTTGTTAATTTAAAGGAACAACTGTTAATGTGTTTTTCATGAATTTTCATGGCCAAACTTAATGTTTGGGTGGAAAACAAAAACAAAACACAACACAACACAACACAACACAAGTGAACAACTGTTGATGTGTCTATTCACATAGACATGAACATTAGTATGCTGTCATCATGACAAATTTTATTGATTTATTTCTTTATGGAGAGTAAAACTTTGCCTGTCTTTTATTTAGCCTATCTGATGTTTTTTTTCCACACTAGTCTGAAAAGACAAATCACATGCAAAAATCAGACCAAAATGCCCAAACTTCGCGGTGGTGTGAACAGGCCTAAAGGGTTTAATTTTGCAACTCAAATAAGCAAAACATGCACAAAAAAAAAAAAAAAAAAAAAAAAAAAATTCAACGAAATTGAATCAAATTAAAACAAAATAAAACAATAACAACAAAAAAAACAAAAACAAGATAAAATAAGAAAATTAGATAATACATTTTAACATTAAAGTAAAACAGTAAAACAAAATAAAGATAACCCATGTTCAGTACTTGCAGGAATAATTACGGTTATATAAATCCACTCCTTCAGAAGCTCATTTGTACAAAGATTGTCAATCTGTGCTGCAAACCAAATCCTATTTCCACATGACTTCTGCTTCTTCATTATGACCTCTGAGACCTTACATCTAAAAAGCATCTTCTGTGCATCAATTTATGCGCACTAAAGCAAATACTCATCATATGCATTTCTCCTCTGTCTATTAAAATTCAAAAACATCAGTCTTTTCTCTGATCCACAACCAGATTCCGAGGATAAAATCCCTGTGGAACACACCCCCACTCTTTCAGCGAAGCCATAACTTCAAACAGTGTTTCCAGCAGTGTTGTGTTTCAATAGAAGTTGCTGCGGTTCATATATGTGCTGCTTATCACCTTGAATAGGTGCAGTGACACAAGACTTGGTAAATGATGTATGCTTTATAGCCTCTGGATTACAGAACACTCTCTGTGAGTTCCTGCTATCTGATATCTACCTAAACAGCAGTGAAAATCAACCGCTTTAAGCTTTGCCCACACACCAGAGACATTCAGCTGCAGTGCCGCAACACCGCTGGACACATGCGAGACGCGAGACGACGAATGAAAAAGAGTGAGATAGAAAAAAGAGAGAGAATTTAGAATCCAATGAAATTTCAAAATAGGGAGATTATGATTTCATCCGTTTTATATTAAACAGCTAAAAAGTTCACATCATGATGTTTCTCACATATTATTAATCCTGGTGATGAAATAATCTGATTTGATGAGCCAAATGTGAAGCACACACACACACACACACACACACACACACACACACACACACACACACACACACACACACACACACACACACACACACACACACACACACACACACACACACACACACACACACACACACACACACACACACACACACACACACACACACACACACACACACACACACAACGTCTGGTTCGCTATGTTTGTGAGGACTCTCCATAGGCGTAATGACTTTTATTCTGGACAAACTGTATATTCTATCCCCCTACACTGCCTATCCCTAAACCTACCCATCACAGGAGACATTCTGCATTTTTACATTTTTAAAAAAACATAGTTTTTTATGTTTTTTAAGCTATTTGAAATATGAGGACTCATGCAATGTCCTCATATATCACGTGTAAGTTGTAATACCAGTGTAATATGCATGTCATTTTATACATTTGTGTCCTCATATATCACAAAATCAAGAGCGCACACACACACACACACACACACACCACACACACACACACACACACACACACACACACACACACACACACACACACACACACACACACACACACACACACACACACACACACACACACACCAAATTAATTATATATTAATGCCTATATTATTTATCTTATTAATTGATACACTGTAAAACATTGTTTGTAAAAGTTGTAAATACAACTAAGATTATTGGAGTACATTTGACAAGAAAACGCAATTTCAGTGTTTCTACTTTATCATTTCATGTTTAATTCATTGTGTTGCTGTTTCTTTGTAATTACTGTGTAATTATTTATTTACTAACACATTCTGAGTGAAAATAGTTTCAAAGCAAATCCTACACCATTTTTTCAGTGTATTAATGAGTTGCTACAAACAATTAGAATGTTAAACAGTCTACAGCTAAAAAAATTATATAGTTGATAAGGCTTATTTACTACTTGGCAGATTCATTGTTTACCGTGATTACATTAATATCTATATCTGCACATGCAATACATCAAAAGAAAGAACAAAGCCTCTGTGTTAAAGAACAACAACACAACTTTACTCTAGCTTCATGCATTCTTTTTTATCAACACTCGAATGTGGGTAAGTTTCATTAAAAAGCAACATTTTGAACAAAAAGCTGAGAAAATCACACTTTTGTCAAGGACTCGGAGAAGTCCGGATTGGATTCAGAACAATAATCAACACATACAGTAGATGAAGTGGATCGAGTCTCCCAGACCTTCACAGTCCTATAGCTTCTCCTGGGTTGACATTTCATTCGGTAACATTAAGCAGTTTTGATTTATATGCTGTTATAATGTTTGATGATCATGTTATTTTACATTGGATCAATGTAACTTACTCCGGATCAATACACAGGTGAAAAATAAGCAAAAATAAGCAATACAAGAATTGCTTTTATTGCTTTATTGCTTATTTTTGCTCATTTTTCACCTGTGTTTTGATCCGGAGAAGATGCGCAATACCTCCCCCAATTTATAACAGTGAAAACATGGATTCATGGAAATTTCCGTCAATGGCGGGGAAGCGTTGAGTCATAAATGATGTAAAATTCAGTCAATGGAGCATAAAGAGTTAATTATTTATTGAACACTAGTGTGTTTTATATCAAGAGGCTGTGTTGCAGTGCCTGAAACTACCTTTACTGTGATAAAATCGCTGTAACGCATGGCTGTAACGTATAGATTATTGCTTTCATTTAAAGTCCCCCGTGGTGAAAATCAAGTTTTTAATGTTGTTTATATGTCTATTTGGTGTTTTTAAAATGCTTTAAGACAAACCATGTGCAAATTCATAAGTCAACACCATTCCTGTGTATTTTCTCTTTAAAACTGCAATGAACCAAAGACTTGTTTGAAATCGCTGCTGTTTCTCACATCACAAACTACCTTGTAACCAATCACGTCAACCTGTGATCATCAACAAGTGGATTTCTGAGCTGCTGTGAGTGAGTGAAGACGGGGCTAATTTGCATATTCATAGAACCGCGTATAATAAAAGAGGCAAAGGTTACATTCAAGCTATTTTAAGGGGATAAAACGTTTAATTAGCCTATGTAAATTTGGTTTTAAGGGATACAATTATTGACTACAGGGGACATTACGCGTCAAAGATTGCAGACGGCCCCAGATTATTGTTGTTCAACATTGACTACCCGTTAAAACATCACACTCATACTTGATCTGGACAAACTGAGCATCATTAGAAAGATTTAAGACTCCAGCTTCGACATTTGACCACTGTTTATGATAAAACTGGTTTATAGTGACATTAATTTCTTAATTTATGCCGGGAGTGCAAAATAATTAATCTGTAACGTTTGTTTTTTTGAATAGGAATCATCACTCATAAAGCAGTCTTTCACGTCTTCTCCGGTTTATTTGTGTTCAAATACATGAAATATACAGCATCCGCCAGGGCTATTAGTCCAAAGTTGCACATATTTGGAGACATAATGATTTATAATTACATGTTTGCAAAATATATCGTCATACAGAATAACATTTCTATTAATTTTCCACTGAAATATGCGAACTGAAGAGCTCAAACAGCGAGCTCTGTCTCTCCTCTTCTTGATTTGCATCAGTATTTTCAAATTGCGATTTGGGGTATTTTCATATGAATAAAGAATGTTTACAGTATACATATAGTCGGTTGTTTTGGGATCGCCCTTTTCTAAAAAAATCTCCCCTGACATACTCTTACTTAAGTCTTCACAGCATGGATAATTTTAGAGATATCATCCTCAGATTTGAAATTAAACATGACCACACGTGTGGCTACACTTTAGTTGTGGTTATAAGTTGTTATACTACATTCATATAATATTTTTTATACATTTAATAAATATATTCTTAATATATTTTTGTTTTTATGTTTGAGCTTCTATATCTCAATATTAATAACAGTCTGAATAATTCTGAGTCTTGAACTGTAAAGTCTCAAGTGTTGGCTTTCTAAATATATGTTGGTTATGTGTCTATTCAGAATGACTTATGAGCAGCAACCTTTTTATTTTGGGTATGTCGTGTATGCCCCACATGCCAAAATTGGATCTGTCAAGAACTAGCTTAGAACTTCACAAGAAAGTTCTGCAAGGCGGCTGCTCTTCTACACTTTAGGAGCCTATGGGAACTGCACTAAATGGTTGACCAAACACTCGTAACGTGACGAAACATTCATTGATAGCTGAATCTGTCTCTAGGATTAACCTCAGTCTGGTTAACCTCAAAAACTCTGTCCTTTCTCTTTGAACCGCTGCTTGGAATTGCACTTACCTGATAAAAGGCGGTCCCTGCTTTGAGGAATAGACCATGACCAATAGCAGAGGCTTCAGTCGCCCATTTCAACAACTCCGTCAACTGAGCCTTATCTCATCCCCTCAGCCCCTCCATCAAGCAGTATTGATGATCACAGGCTGTACTGCACTTTTATATATATTAAATACCAAAAAAGTAGGCCTGACAGCAAAGTCTGGCTCGTTTTCAAATCAAACACAATATCTTTTAGATGGAGGGATAATAACAGATTTTTGATGTAGCTCTTCACATTACACAGTGAAAATCTAGAAATGTAGATGACTGGCGGGTGACCTCATCATTTTGTGTGATGATAGAGAGTACCGTGCAGCAATTAGATTATTCAATTTATTAAGCATATAGCGCTGAATTACTTTATCTTAAAAGCCTTACATTGTCCACATTCATTAACAGTAATCCACACTTTATCGTCAAATTTAGCAAATGTCTTACGTCTTCAGGCCATATGCTACGAAATGAGGAATTTCATTAGCTGGAACTTTTTTTTAAAGGAACAATATATAATATACATGAGTGCCATTTCATGTTGATTTAATGGCTGTTTATGATCACGTATGATCATACGTGAAATGATTTGAAAATCATCAAGTAAGATGAGTGAAATCATCAAATGATTTGAAATTTAGGTAATTTACTTCAAATCTAATCTCAAAAACGTCTCTTTTTATTCTACGGATAATCAATAATAAATACACTACTGGTAAAAAGTGGGTTCCGAATTTCTTTAAAAAGGAAAAAAAAGAAATGAATACTTTTATGCAGCAAGGACACATGACAAGTAATAGTAAATATATTTAAAACTTATGTAAATAATAAGCGACACAATTGTTTTAACATTGATAAAAAAAAGAAATATTTCGTGAGCAGCAAATCAGCATATTATAATGATTTCTGAAGGATCATTTGACACATGCTGAAAATTCATTTTAAATTAGAATAATATTTCACAATATTACTGTTTTAAATGTTTTTGATCAAATAAATGCAGCCTTAGTGAGTGTCACGATGTGGTTGAGGAAGAAGCAGGATCCACTTGCAGCACACTTTATTAAACAAACTTCAAACTTGACAAGGACTCAGACAGGGAACAGGACTCAGGAACAGAACAACCAACATGAACACTACAACATCAAGAACTCACAAGGACTGGACTGAAATACATGGCTTAAATACAAGGGCAAACAACCTAAACAAGATGACAAGGGGGCTTGGTTAATCGGGGGCACCTGGGAAGACTAATGGAGATAATGGTGAACTGCTAAAACAAGAAATGACAGGGGAACACAGACTGACATTATAACATAGCCCACCCTCTATGGGCGGCTCCCTACGCCCATCAAAACTGTAGACAGACAGTTCAGGAGGGTGGCGGAGCGGAGCCGGTCCTGGGGGAGGGATGGAGGGTCAGGTCCGTGCAGGCAATGGTGGGACTGGGCCGTGGAACGTGGGCAGACCTGGGCGGAGCAGAATGCCCATGCAGCCACGGCGGAGCAAGCTGCGCAGGCGACCAGGATGGAGCAGGCCGCGCAGGAGACCAGGCAGCTTAGGGGACCAGGGCAGAGAAGACCCTTCAAGCACCCACGGCGGAGACGACGCTTCGGGCGGCCACGGCTGTGAAGACCCGGAGGTCGTCTCCGCCGTGGCCCCCTGAGGGGTCGTCTCCACTGCCTTGTCCACCCTGGCTGCCTGAACTGCCTGGTCCACCCTGGCCGCCTGAACTGCCTGGTCCACCCTGGCTGCCTGAACTGCCTGCCCCGTCCTGGTCGCCTGCACGCCCAGCTCCACCCACGTTCCATGGCCCATGCCCGCCATTGCAAGGCCCTGGCCCTGGTCCCGTTCCCTGCACGGACCTGGCCCTCCATCCCTCCCCGGGAACGCCTCCGCTTCACCACCCTCCCGAACTGTCTCGTTTCCTGTTTTGTTGGGCGTCGGGAGCCGCCCATAGAGGGGGGCTATGTTGTGATGTCTGTCTGTGTTCCCCCTGTCTTTGTGCATTTGGTCCAGTCCTGTTCCCTGTTTTCCCGCTCCTCGTTTGTGTTCATGTATACCACGCCCCTTGTTATCTCGTTTAGCTTGTTTGCCCTTGTATTTAAGCCCTGTGTTTCATTTCAGACCTTGCGAGTTCTTATGTTGTTACTGTCAATGTTGGTTGTACTGCTCCTGAGTCCTGTTCCTGGTCTTTGTCTTTGTAGTGTTTTCAGTGTAGTTAACAAAGTGTGCTGCATGTGGATCCTGCTTCCTCCTCGTTTCTACCGCATCGTGACAGTGAGCATAGTCTATCAAAAACATTGGTAACACTTTATTGTACAGTGTCCTTGTTACACGTTACATGTAGTAATTATTATAAATCGTGCATAACTACATGCAACTAACCCTAAACCACACAATAATCCTAACCCTTTATAGTAAGTACATGTAAATTATTACTACTCAGTAAATATATAATTACATTGTAACACAAACACCTTAAATAAATTGTAAACAAAATATAAAAAAAATACAAATTATAAATGTTTTAATGGATGTGTATTTTTTTTATGGAGTTGCAGTGACGTCTCTTAATATAGCAATAATGCAAATATAGTATGAGACATCATGTCCTCTGTAGACACAGGACACTATTTTAAGGATCAAAGCGCACGGCGCAAGTGCACTTAGTGCGGGTCCGAATCCACTTTTGCTAGTTTAACAACGGTTGGCGCGCGCGGCACATGGTTTTAAAGGGTTGTCTCTATTCTCTTAATGAGTAATGGGTGTGTTTTGGGCTTAACGTGCAATAAACCAATCAGAATCTCATCTCTCATTCCCTTTAAAAGCCAGTTGCACTCGCATCATGGCGGATTTGCTATTTAGGCCTACATGTCGGAATTTGATAGTGGAAAGATTGAAAGCTTCTCCAGAAACGGATCTGCTCGTGCGCGAGGTTAAAGCGTGCGATCAGACTATCCACCATATCTTTATGTACACAATAATATTATGTGTACTGCGTCAGGCTGAAACTAGCAAAAAACACTTGCGTCGCACCTGGTGCCGCATTGCGCCGGGTGTATGATAAGGACCATCGTGATGTTTCAAGATATTTGACATTTAACAGTCTGTATAAACAATGACACTTACGCTTATATGGCAGATCTAGTATGTGTTCACAGGAATAGAAACTATAATTTGACTTTCTGTTTTTAGAACAATGACCAGACACTAAAGTTGCCTACAGCAGCAGTGTGAAACACAAGCAGTGATGAATAACTCTAGCCTTCACCGTAGTCTCTTACCATAAAAATTACCGTAAAAAACCCATAAACAAGCAGGATGAGAAATGTCAGCAGATGCATGTCTCTAAGGCATTAGGCACTCACTCCCTCTTTCTCTGCATTACTGCAAAAGCTGTCCCTCTCTTCAATGTCTAAATCTGGCCAGCAAAGATTTTTTTCCACCCATTTGTAGAACCAGGGCTTTCCATTAGTTCCACTAGAGAAAGGGCCACTTGACATGAATAAATGATTCCTGGAGGTCTGCATGCATACATATCGAGTCGCAACGCAAAAAGATTAGTGCATGTCACTAGAACCTCTTCCTTTAAACATTAAAATGTCTTCAAGTGGCACACATACAGTATGTGAAAACCCCTCCTTGTCCTAACTGACAATACTAATTTTCTTAACAAACACCATAATTCATCTAAACATCTACAGATCAAGTTGCATCTTTATCAATGTTGTGAACTGCACTGAAATCAAGACAGTATCAATGTCAGACAGCATTAGTTCCACCAACGCCTTCCTGATACTTGCCAATTGATTCAGTATTTTTAGACCATATAATTGCATGTATATGAGTTCTGCCTCCCATTTAACGCCACATAACATCTGTTCCATAAAAAGTGCTCCATATGCTCACAATTATAAAAATACTAGCAACAACATTTCACTATAAACTGAAGATGCCTTTGAGTTTCTTTGGATTTATTTCAATTGAGATTGTGTATAATATATATATATATATATATATAATATATATATATATATATATATATATATATATATATATATATATATATATATATATATATATATATATATATATATATAATATTATAAATATATCAATTCTTTAAATTAGTTACCAATTGTTAACATTGCATTAAATGAGTTATTGCATTATATGGAAATAAATATAAGTCATCATTTACTCAACCTGGGTCTGTTCTAATGCCGTATCTTTCTTTTTCGGAACACAAAAAGAGATTTTTTTTATATTAAAAAAAATCTCTTTTTGTATATAGGATATCCCTATAATGGCAGTGAAAAGCATCAAGCTTTGAAAAAAAGTATCACAGAATGATCCCATGTGACACGTGCCGTATATTCCAAGTGATCTGGGGGTATACGATAGGGCTTGTTGAAAAACAGACAGAAATGTAATCTATTATTTAACGGAAATCCTGACCTTGGCCGTTGGTCTTCTGTGCACGGCTACGCGACCTATAAGGCCCTGAACGCTATAGCTCCTTTGTATTTAACCAATCTTCTATCACGCTACAATCCATCAAGCTCTTTAAGGTCACAAAACTCTTTTTGGACTTTTGGTAGTACCTAGGCCTAGTCTAGTCCTCTAAAGGAGGGAGAGCGTTTTCACATTTGGCTCCTAGATTCTAGAATAGCCTCCCTGATAATGTTCAGGGCTCAGATTCACTCTTCCAGTTTAAATCTACTGGAGATTACGCTAGCTCCAGTTAGAATTCAGCCACCTCTTACAGAGATTTCAGATGACCCAACGCCTGTGAAGAGATGCGAGGACTTCAGATGAAGCCAACTCTGAATCAACATACACAACTGCCAAATTTTCACATTATAATCAATGTGATCACGACTTGTAATAACTGCTTTAATGAGCTCATTGTTTCTGCTTAAATGAATACATGATGTAAGCTAACAACATGATTTGGGTTATCTTATAGAACTGTACATTTCTGGACATATGGACATTACTTGGACATAGTCACCGCTGAAAACAAATTACTACATTGTAAGGTAGAAACATACATTTTCAGTAAAGCTGCTTTGAAACGAGAAATATTGCGAGAAAGCGCAATTCTGAGTTGAATTGAATTGTAGCATTAAACATTGGCTAATGACACGGCAACCAATGTCATGTGTTCAAGATTATTTTTGCATTACATATCATTTTGTGCTGCTACAGACACATAAAGTATTATTATTTGAATACATTTTAAACATTAAACATTTTATTCACATACTCCTGAATATGAGACTGAGTGGTTTGCTCATTAGATTGGCCATTTGAGACACACGTCAATAATCCGACTCGTTCTCTGTGTGTGATTGTTTCATACTATTGACTAGGAAGCATCCACAGAGACAGATGTTTATTTGGCACGATTCAGAATACTAAGATCTGCCACTATTCGAAATACTGTTAAAAACGAAGCACAATGAAAATAACAATGTGAGAGAGAGACAGAAAGAGGGTACGCTGGCACAGAGTGGAAGAGAATTACGGCGTTTCTCTGTCAGTTCAGAAGAAGATTTAGAATGGAGTGAGAGAGGGCTGAACCTGCCAGCGAGGATTTGCACACAGATGACAATTCATCAAAGGAGAAAAGGCGAAAATTCAGAGGAAAACGATTCACCATTTAACTTAACAACACAAGAGCATTCGGAAGGAGATCATATCTAGTCAATCTATTTGACTTTCACCATATCAAAGCAAAACGCAGAGGCAATTTGAAAATGCTCCATCTGCTAAAATACAAAGGGGATATGCAACCATCCATATTCTTTCTGACAGTGTAAAAATGCATGTGGACTATATTTTTAGGTGAATCTTAGAAAAATACACTATCATAATAATACCATTAAATATTTAGGGTCAGTACATTTTAAAAAAATACTTTTATTCAGCTAGAATACATTAAATTGATCAAATGTTGCAGACATTTACATATACATTTCAAATAAATGCTATTCTTTTGAACTTTCTATTCATCACAGAATCCTGATTTTTTTTTTTTTTTATCATAGAATGATTTGTGAAGGAACAAATGCGACTGAAGACTGGAGTAAATTCAGCTTTGATCACAGGAATAAATTACATTTTGTAATATATTAAAATAGAAAACAGCTATGTAAAGATGTAATAATATAATATTTCACAATATTACTCTTTTTTTTATCTGCTTTTGATCAAATGAATGCAGCCTTGGTGAGAATAAGAGATAGTCTTGATAAAAAAACATAAAAAAAAAAAAACATTATTCTGTCTGGCCAGGCTGTAATGTGACATTGATTATTAATATTATTTTGATTAAAATCAGCAAATAATATATTATTATTGATTTCACAGGAGGGAAATGTGCTTAATTTTCATGAAAATAATGTCACAATGCAAAAAAACCTAATGGTGATGAAAACAATAAACCTTTCACATCACCATGATATTATATAATAGGCTTTGACACAGAAGTGATGCAGACACTAAACCAGAGACTTAACCAAGCAGGGAAGTTATTTTGCTCTCAATGCAGAGAGAAAGACAAAGAAAGAAAGAAAGAAAATGAGCCAGAACGATACAGGGAGAAAAGACAGAGGGCGAGAGACTCTGATCAACAGTTGAGAAGAGAGAGAGAGAGAAAGCCATGCAGTGGTTTGCAATCCTCCTGCCTGGAACACAATTATTCTAAGTAGTTTTCCCATCAGTAGCAGGCATGAGCGGAAGACCCTCGGGTGAGCCAAAACCTTTTCTGCAGAGGCAAAGGGTGGGGGGTGGGGGGGGTGCAGCTCTCCAATTTATTTGATAAGGCAAGCGGAACTCAGTCCTGCCAACTGTTGCAAAGAACAGGAAAATCACCCTTGTACCCTCAGCCAACTCTCGTCAGGCAGCTGACATTTCATTGGCCACTGCAAAATCCAGATATGAAACTATGTGTATGATTCATATATATATTTGAAGTGTGGGAAAAAAAAAATCCTCCCTCTTAAAGAATATAATATATAATCTATAGCCTGGAATTGTTAGGAAAACAAAACAAAACAAATTAATAATGCTTGACATAAGAAATGAAAGACTTACTGAAATATTTTAGTAAAAGAAATAATAATAATAAAATCTTCACTGGTTAAAATCCAATCCATAAAATGTAATTTTTGGGCATCTCTTTAGCTTGCTTGCCTCACTAACGCTACTTACACTGAGAAGACTCCAGGGAGCAGCAGCAAGCATGTTATTGTTATGACAACCAGATGTATTGCATGCTGATTTGCTGAAGAGACAGAAAGTATCAGTAAATCAACTAGCATTAACAAATAAACACTTTTCCTCTCCGCAATATTATCTACTGAGGACAAAAACCATAGGAAAATGTAGTTAGAAGTTGAAACGAGGAATTTTAATGAATTATTTGGACGTCTGGTCACCCTATGAAACATGAGGTCTGTGGTATCAAGCTACAATTTAAATTCATTGTTACATCAATACTAGCATACTGTTTTTGACGCACTCATGATCTTCTGTAAAGTAGTGTAGAAGTACATGAACTGGGATGCAACCCTATAGAGTCACAGTCTCAATACATGAGAGGGACCAGATCTGTCAATGGAAAAAGTGGAAACCACAGGAAGACGCACATTGCGATTAAGTACTAATCAGATCTGAGTTTTATGCGAGTTCTAAGAGATTTTTCCCTAGCATCCCCCTTCAACCCTCATCTCTCACTCTCTCTGGCCTCACTTTCAAAACTGAGAGGCTGACGCCATAAATTAATTTGATGGGAGGATAAATGTCAGGCCGAGTGCTTCTGAAGATCAACCAAATATCAGTTTCTTTTCAACACTGAATCAGTGTCAAAAACAATAAGAGAGCCAATTTAACAGGAGAGATGAAAAAGCAACCGACGACCGAGTGAAATCGAGTAAAAGAAAGGCTTTTGAGAGCTACCGACCACTCTATGGCCGCATGCTTCAAGCGACCCGACAGAAAAAAGCACATGGATTCTTATATTCTCAGATCAAGCCTCATTCATATGTGGATATACATCAGATACGTGCTGTGGCAAGCAATGCGGGGCCGAGAGACGTGGGAACGGAGTGAGGCCACTGGTGCGAGTGCTAATGACTCACATGCCTCGAGTCTCACGGACTCTGGACTTTATGTTGTTGTGTTTTATGATGTTGTGGTGGAAATTTTAAACTATATATTAAACTAAGCATGTTTCTAACATCTAACCTTATTTAACATCTAACATTTGAACAGAATGCACTGTTCGAAACTAAGGGAAAACTTGTGACTTTTGAGTGTGTGTGTAAATAACAAATATGGGAAATGAACCTAACAGATCTAAACTGGAAACCTTGTTATTAGTAATCAACAAAAACAGAATTTGCTCCTACCTAGTAACAGGAGAGTTTGCATATGAAGAACCAATCAAATTGTGGGGAAATTATGTTATTTTGCCATACCCCCTATTCTATAAAAACTGTTGTATTCGTGTTTAAGGGTGGGATTCTCAATGGATTTTGTCTGAGATCCTCCGGCCTAGCTTAAAGCTTATTCTTGGGAGAGATGCACTGGAGAACTTCTCTGAGATTTCCCGGTCGTGATTAAAAAGCATTTAAAGGACAAGTCTGTCTGTCGATTATTCCTGAGCAGGAGCTAGTTAGTTTAAAGGAACAAGTTACAGGTTGACGCTAAAGATCTTTTTCCCAAGTGATAGTGTCAATAGGGGACGAGACGTCATTCGACTCTTTGTGAGACTTTTAGTGAGTCTGGGATTGCGGCTTAAGGCCTGTTCACACCGCGACGAATTTCGCGTGCGATATTTGCCAACGTTTAACACCTCGTGACTAAACAATGGGCGCACAATGTGAGTGTGCACACCGACGCGTAAAATGGCACGCGTAAAAGCGTCATTTTTTTTAAAACGCCTCGGGTTCGTTTTTTTTGGTTTGACGCGCCGCGTCAAAAACTATCCGACCAATGAGATTGGCGCTTTTGCTCACGTGTCTGGAGCTTCTGAAGTTACAGTAAAACACAACTTGGGGGCGCTCAAACACAAAACAGTCTTGCCGAGCACACATATGTAATGGCGAAGAAGATACACAGCGTCTACACTATGCAGGGAAGAAATGAGACGAGGAAGATGCAAGGCCAGATGAATGTAGAGCTGCTGGTCTTGTTGGTGTCTTTATAAAGAGACACCAACGAGAATAAAGAACAATATGACAAACGGCAAACTTGCTGTCTTCTTCTGAGTGACAAGCGAGTGTCAGAAGCACTTTGTGGACCGGGGTATTTTGCGCCATCTAATGTCAGAGAATGAATTTGCATGTTCACTCGGCTCATCGTCAGCGAAAAACGCTTGGGTGTGAACACAAAAAACGCGTTGAAAAACGCTGACGAATAACGCGAGCCAATATTCGTCCCGGTGTGTACGAGACTTTAGGCAACAACCTGTGCATTCAGAGGTAACACCCGGTAAGGGGAAACATCTACGACAATGTTTATATGTGGGACTTGTCCGCTTTACTTTCGTTTTGTAGGGGTTATTTATTTTGATATTAAAGTTAATGTTGAATGTTCGCTGAGTCCCGCCTCCTTCTTCCCTGACCCTTGAACATTGTTACACGTGCATTTTCGTTTGCCATGTAAGCTGATAAATATCCTGTAAAAATATCCTGTAAATATCCATGTAAGCTGATAAATATCCTGCTGTAAATATCCAGATCGGATATTTCCCTCTCAATGCGAGATGTACGTCATCAAAAAAGCGACGTGGCGAATGAAACCTGTATGAGTTTCTTTCTTCTGCTGAACACAAAGCAAGATATTTTGAAGAACGATTTGGCATCATTGATTTCCATAGTATTTATTTTTTCTACTATGGAAGTCAATGGTGCCAAACAACTGTTTGGTTCCAATTGTTCTTCAAAATATCTTCCTTTGTGTACAGCAGAAGAAAGAAACTCATACAGGTTTGCAACAACTTGAGGGTGAGTAAATGATGACAGAATTTTCATTTTTGGGTGGAGTGTCCCTTTAAGAGACCAATGTTTAGATGACCTTTACTTCGTTTTCGGCTTAAGCTTTTCCGGCCAAGCATGCTAACCCATACCCATAACAATTTATCCTCTGCATTTAACCTATCCAAGTTAGTCCACACATATTAGGAGTTGTGAGTAGTGAACACACACTGCAAAACCGGGGACCAGTCTGACTCTAACTATTATACCACGACTGCCCAACGATAGTGTAAATGAAGATATCGGGGTCACTTTTAAAAGATGTAAGCTGGTAAGTCAAAAAATATCGGATATACAGTAGTCAACAAATCGGAATTGGCCATCAAGCCCTACATTGGAAATGCGGCTTAAGAGACAAAACTTTTCTCATAATTACAATAGACAATAGCTTAAAAAGTAGTTTGAGCATGTGTGCAATAATGTGCAATAACTTTGAGGTAAACTGTTTGCCTATGTGAGCATGTTTGCCACTGGAACACATTTTTTAAACAGTGTCTGAAAGAGAAAGAAAGAGAAAAATAAAGATGCAAGGTGTGAAAAAAAGTGTAATGTGAAATTTGAAAATGTAATTCTGGTAAGGACTACAAAAACACTCATACATCTCATTTTCACCTGAGCCTTTCAAATGGATCAAGCCTCTATAGTGAGGTGACAAAACTAGCACAAGAGCCGTTTCTAATTAACTCCTCATGGAAAATGCAGCAAAATGCCAGTATCTCTCTTCTTTCCATTCACCCTTTTCCCATTCCTTTTCAAAATTGAATAAGTGTCAAAGACAATAAGAGAATCAACTGTGTAACAGGGCAGATGAAAAAGCAACAGAGGACACTGCACGACAGAAAGAGTGAGTGAAAGAGAGGCTTTTGACTTCTGAGAGCCCTTTATTGACCACTCTGGGAAACAAAGCCTTATCTGGGCCAATGACAAATAATAGTGTCCATGATAAAGAAAAGAAAGTCAAGTACTCTGTGTATGTATATATATATAATAATATATATAATAATAATATAATACCAATTTAAGTAAAGTGTAAATGTAAATATTTTTAACCAAATTAACCATTACCAAAGTAGTAATATTTTTTCCTAAAACTTTACCATCTTGATTACTACTACTATGTTTAACAATTATTATTATTATTTTATTATATATATATATAATATATATATATATATATATATATATATATATATATATATATATATATATATATTTTTTTTTTTAGGTAAGGAGCATTTTAAAAAGTCATAAATTATTAATCCATTCATTTTATAAAACTGTCTCTACCTATAGATAATTTTTGCAAAACTAAAAAAATTTACCTATACATACAATTCACTGAAGTTTCCAGCTGAAATTATCAAGTAAAGCACAAACAACTTTTATTCCTTTTCACACTAAATTATGATTACAGTAGCAGATTATCAAATAATAAAGAAGACATATTTCACTTTTACCATAGTGCATTATTTTAAATGTTTGCTTCACATATCCAGCCCTATGCATAGCTTCTTTGCTTGCTTGGTAGCCTCAAAGTCCTCAAAGACTTGTAGAAGCAAGCGAAAATGTCAAGTTTGATTTTGTTAACACTATCAGTTAGGTTTAGTGTAGGGTTTAATGTAGCTGGGATGTTATTTTCAAACATGATAGAGCATAACCTTTAAGTGCCACTTACCAGAAATGTCATTTTCAAAGTGTCACGAAACATACAAGAAGCAGTGTAATATCATATCAGAAATGTCGCCACAGACACGTTTTACCAGCCTGGTTTAAATAAAATATTATGCCAAAGTACTATTTTGAGGTTTAATATGTTTTGTTATTTGTTATGATAACAGTTGTTTCACCTTAATATTTTTTATTTATTTCCCCCAAAAAATATTAATTCAGAAACTATGATCATCATCGAAGGTGTAGTCAAATATTTCTATGTATGACATGCATGTTTAATGATGTTTTTTCAAAAAATTAGCGTTATTATTGACCCATCCCATGTTTACAGCTGCTTTAATAGCACAAAATTGCATAACAAATGCTCATTTGCATGTGAAAACGCATCTCTACCATTCATTGCCTGTCAAACTAATCAGACCTGTATGGAGTGTCAAACCAGCAGTGGTGTGTGTTTATACAGCACCAGCACAAGAGCCTTTTCTCATTACCTCCTCGTGACAAAACGGCACATCTCGACTGTGAGAGCAGCTCTCTCTGTCTCTCTTTCCATTCCCCTTCTTACCACACATCAATAGTTATTACGTTCAGACCACCATCTTTCACCACCCACCCTTGCCCAATCTCTTTCTTCCTTCCATCTCTCCTACAGTTTCTTGTGTATTTCTCGCTCGTGCATGCTTTTCTTCTTAAATAAATCACTTCTTACAGCACAGATGCTCTATGAAACTTTCACTAGGCTTTGCTTGTGCCTCGTCTTGATAATCAAGACTCTATATCCTTGTAGAGGTGCTGAGAAAGGCTCTTTGCATTTATTTTTCAATGTTTCCATTGCCTGGAGTGTTATAGGGTCTTTGTGGACCAGCTTTATGATGGAGTCCACATAATCATTTCTTGTTAAGACGGATCCACTCTAGTGGCAGTAATATGTGTTACATTGGGGAGTCGTTTTATGTGTTCTCCTAGGATATAACCAGATGTCCCGTTTTTCAGGATACTGTCCTGTATTTCAAGTGAGCTGGGACATGTGAAAAATATCAAATGTATGGGACCGTCCTAGGAGAAACGAGAAATCTGGTCGTTTTCCCTGTATTTGGTGTTGTGCAATAAAGCGAATTGTCCAGCAGGAGGCCTGTTGCTCGAGAGGCTCTGGTACACCACAGTTTCATCAGTTCAAAAAGACCTGGACCCCTTTAACAAGGTCAGCACCTCATGAATACAGTCAGGCCTGAGTCACATTTTTCCATTTTGAACACCATGCCATTAATGAAAAAAAAACATGCAAACCCATGAATTTTAAGTATGAGCTGTAGTGTCTCACCAATCGATTTCAGTATATGTAAGTTGTCCCAATGTATGTATGTAGGGGTGTGTGTGTATGTATGAATGTGTGTGTGTGCGCTTTTTTTGTGATATATGAGGACACAAATGTGTATAATGACATGGGTATTACACTGGTATTACAACTTACACGTGAAATATGAGGACATTACATGCGTCCTCATATTTCAAACAGCTTAAAAATCATAAAAAACTATGTTTTTTTTTTAATGTTAAAATCCAGCATGTCTCCTGTAAGGGGTAGGTTTAGGGACAGGGGCAGTGTAGGGGGATAGAATATATAGTTTGTCCAGTATAAAAACCATTACGCCTATGGAATGTCCTCATATATCACAAAAACAAACGTGTGTGTGTGTGTGTGTGTGTGTTGTGTGTGTGTGTGTGTGTGTGTGTGTGTGTGTGAAATGTATAGCAGAGCTGCTTCACTCCTGACTTTTTTTGGACCAATCAGCAGCGACAGTGATACGCGACAATTCTATTTTAGAAACGGTTTCGATTTCTGCGACGTCGCAGCTGGAATAACAAACATACAAAGTATGACGATAGTAATCTCAGGTACTGATTTAATGTTAAAGGTGTTTGAATATCATTAAATATAACGGTAACACTTTACAATAAGGTTCATTAGTTAACATTAGTTAATGTATTTACTAACATGAACTAACCACGAGCAATACATTTGTTACTGCATTTGTTCATCTTTGTTAATGTTAGTTCATAAAAATACAGCTGTTCATTGTTTGTTCATGTTAGTTCACGGTGCATTAACTAATGTTAACAAGATTTTAATAAAGTATTAGTAAATGTTGAAATTAACATTAACAAAGATCAATAAATGCTGCATATGTGCAGCTCATTATTAGTTCATATTAACTAATGTAGTTCACTAATGTTAACTAACGAACCTTATTGTAAAGTGTTACCAATATAACTTTATAGCCATGCTGAAAGCAGCAATGGACAATTTACCTCCGATCTCAAAAATGAATGAAAGAAAACAATAATATGAACTAAATTTGAACCATTTGAACTGTCAACTCAATGTAAACTAACAAGTGTATTCTATGACAAAAATTGTTTCAGTCACTCAGTGTGTATTTTTAACATAAAAATGGTGTAATATTTACAAACTGAATTATACTTTTTCATTTTGTTGCGAGTTCCGTGCTCTTGCAGAGAGACTCCGCCCACACACTCTTCTGATTGGCTGTGGCTGCTTTTTTTTTACATCTCATCTCACAAATAGCTTGTCGCTGGAATCCTATGGCATTGTGTCTGGTTAGCACATGGTGTTAGAAGGCAGCATAATTACGCTGCCTACATTTGACATGCTTATGTTGCGTTAAAATGCTAAATAGACAATCCACTGTTTTTCCACTATCTTCAAAGCTAAGCTGTCACTTTAGGTCATGGTTTCTTCATTTAAATAATGCTTTATTTTATCCGTTCAGCAAAATATGCCACAAAGAAAGATACATTATTAAAGAAAACAAAAAAGTATGTAATTGAGTAGGCTCAAAGACTACTACTCTCTTTGATCTTTGGCTCACCCCCACATGCTCTTTCTTCTATTTAATATACTGAACTGTCCTCACGGTCACCTCTATCCTAATCTTCTTCCCCTGGCACTGCTTAAACCGTTGTGCATCAATTCCTGTCTCTTCATTTCGCCCCTTCTCTCTTTTGCTTTCACGTGTGGATGCACAAACGTATTGGCAATGTGCACAAATGCATGCACACCCATAAACACATTCACAAATGTTCTCCCCGCTGCTGATGTCCATGTGTGTGTGTGTGTGTGTGTGTTTGTGTTTAGGTAGCTTTGGTCTAATCAGCCCACAGCAATGATGCAGTGATGACTCTGCACCACTGTTATTTGAACTCATGTAGACTTCGAGTGTGTATGCTTACAGGAACATTTTATTGCTCGGAGGTTGCTCTTTTATAGCTCAGGATCACCTAACGGTGATGTTTCAGTTGTATTAAGCTTAGACAAATAAGAAGACAGGATTATAGAGATGATTTGGTCCTGGGTTCATTTGATAATATGACAGGGCTTGACATTAACTTTTTGAGGCACTTGTCCTTCGGACAAGTAAATTTATGTTTCACTTGTCCATGCACAAAAGTCACTTGGGCTGCACGATTTGGGGAAAATGTCATATTGCGAGGTCAATATTGCGGTTGCGATATAATAAACAAATGGTTTCATGAGTCAACTTGTTTGGTTCTAAACCAAATGCTACACAGATTAGTGATAATTCTGAAATTAGCAATAACAACTATGATTGATAACACCTATAATGATCAATAAGCCATTGATGTCTGGATAAAAATTAACTGTCTAACAGGTAGGACATATACAGAAATTGAATAAAGTTATCAAACAGTCTGCGCTGCATAAATTATAAATTATATATAGACTACTTCTTATTAAAGCTACACAAGTTCTTTAGTCAAGAGCAGTGAGTAATTTTCTCTGTTCCCGTTGTTCTTTCATTAACTTTACTGACAGAACGCTTTATTGGTAGCTGGCCCTTTAAGAGCAGCCGCTGTCGGATCTCACACGCGCCTCATTCTCTCACGAGTCACAACTCTATGTCCATCATAAGACTGCTCTTATGTTATGAAGATAATCGACAAATGACATTTTGTCTTAATTGTGTGTGGTGTTGATGTTCATTCAAGCGCGAAAGAGAACTGTATTCTGGCGCGCGGTCTGTGCATGCGCATTATACTGCCGCACGTCTTTCTGTGAGTCACATTCAGGACATTCACAGGCAGCGCGAAAAATCGTTTCAAATCGGTAAAATTAAATCTGTAAAATAGACGTAACGAGTGGCACATAACGTGTAGTAACATGGCATTTTATTTTGTTTGAAATTTAACTTGTCCGTTCGGACAACTAATTTTCTCTTCTACTTGTCCTACAAAAAATCCACTTGTCCCGGAGAAGCGGACAAGCCTTAATGTCGAGCCCTGATATGCAAGTTAATTTTTAAATCTCAGACTTCAGCATTATCCTCAAATTTGAGAACAGTTTGAGGCATTAAGATCTCCTCTGGAACTCTAGAACTCTATGTAAAGTGGGTCTTTTCTGAAATAACACAAAAAGAGTAGTTTTTTTTGCAAAAAGCAAAGCAAGGTAAAAAAACACACACACACACACACGCACAAAAAAAACACAACAACAAAACAAAAAACAAACCAAAAAAACACTTTACCGCAGCTACGAAACAAAAGCAGCTAGTGTTTGCCACATAGGGACTGTAAAGTTCAGTTATAATAAACAAATATCTTATGTACACTGTGTATGCACTGTTAGTTATGATGAAAGCATTCATTAGTGTGCAGAAATCAAGTTGCATGACGAGATTACTGCATTAATGCTCTCAACATGTCTGTGATCGACTACAATGCTCATCACTGCAACCTTTCATGCCACGATCTAAATATAAAGCCATAGATCTAATTGTAATGCTATAATCAACACTTTTCATGATTAGTTAACCTTGAGAGCCGTAATAGTAAAAAGAGAGTTCCACTAGCTACATCATATGCAAAGATGTCAGCCAATCACAGCAGTGGGCGTTTATACTGAAGGGCTAAAATGCTATTTATTTCTAAATTATGATGTTAAAATCACACTAACGTTATATGTGCATCCCAGGAAACATTATAAAACAACAAAAACAATGCAGTTCATGACCCCTTTAAATATTCCTTGAAGATGAAAAGCCAAAAAAAGAAGAAATTACGAAAATAGTAGATGAGTAATCTGGAAAACAAGAGGCAGAAGAAAACGAGAAAGAGATGTAAAGGCAACAGGCCCTCATTTTCGCAATCTAAAATCTGTGTTCCATGGAGGGATCAGACCAGATTACCACACAGAGCTGATGAGGCAACATTTACTTTTCACACGCTCTGAAGACAGATGTGCTTTATACAGCAGCATTTGGTCAATTGGAACAAAGCATTCTTTTCCTTTCCCCTCTCTCTCTCTCTCTCTCTCTCTCTCTCTCTCTCTCTCTCTCTCTCTCTCTCTCTCTCTCTCTCTCTCTCTCTCTCTCTCTCGGCGCTGGGGGTCAGCGGCTGTGACTGAGTTTGAATGAACTGTCTTCATAAAGGTCTGTTTTATCATATGATCCCCCTCATAAACCGCAATGTTCTCCAACACGAAAAGAAGGATCATGCAGTATGAATCTTGATGTTGACATTAAGCAAGTGACTAGCTTCAAGACTCCAAAACAATACGGCTGTGTAAAACTAAGGCATGAAATCAGCTGTAAACTTTTAAAACAAGTTTTTAGAAAGTCTGACAGAATGAAGCTCAATCGTTTCCCTCATTATAGCAAAACGGTAACACTTTATTTTAAGGTGCTATTAATAAGCAGTAATTAACAGTTAATAAGACACTTATAAGACCTTATAAGATGCATATAAGATGCATATAAGCATTAACTACTTCATATAACTTCTGAGGACGCTTTGTTTCACTTTTCCCGCTCTACTCAATCGTGCCGCCGACGAGCCTCACGACAGTTACAGCCAGGGTGAGTGTAGACTCCATCCCCTGGGGTCCAGCTGGGTCATGACCACTCCGGGGCCGCTCAGTTGCCTCTCCGGGTTCGTCTTGTGCTTTAATTAACCCTTATATGAAGTAGTTAATGCTTATATGCATCTTATAAGGTCTTTTAAGCTAGTGATTCATTCATGTAAAAGCAAATGTGCCACCCAATAGGTTTCCATAGATACAAATGATGCCACGCACCAAACAAATTATAACATAATGTATGCCAATTAGAAGGGAATTGGGAGTGATTTCACAAATTTTTTTTCAAAGCTAAGTAGATTTAAAATACTTTTTATTTAAAGAAAGATGCTGGCCAGCTGGGTTCATTATCAGTATTTTATATAACAAAATAAATTATGTTTTTAACATTTTCTTGCATTTCTAAAAGTTTTACAATGATCTTGGCAAAGATACTGTGAGAGACATCAATAAATAGATTGTACTAAACCATATCAGTATTGTTATAAAGTACAGACAATATATACAAGACTATAAAGAATGCTTAATTGGGCACATGAAACAAAAGCTCAGATGCGGATACAACCGACACAAGTGTTAGGCCTACACAATAAAACAGCTGCAAAGATACAGTAGGAGCTGTATTCTGAGACTTTACATTTGCATATGTATTTGCACCTGCATGCATATTTTTGCCAAGAGTCCAAAGGTAAGCTCATTCCAGCACTTCATGTCTACCACCTCTCTCTCGCATTCACACACAAAGTAAGTGTGAAACTACCGTACTGCGACTCACACCAGAGTTCACTCTTACCCAGCACACCATGGGGTTTAGGCGTGCGAGGGCCATCCATAAAACACAGAGAGGGAGGGAGAGAGAGAGAGAGAAGAGAGAGAGGAGAGAGAGAGAGAGAGAGAGAGAGGAGAGAGAGAGAGAGAGAGAGAGAGAGAGAGAGAGAGAGAGAGAGAGAGAGAGAGAGAGAGAGAGAGAGAGAGAGAGAGAGAGAGAGAGGAGAGGAGAGAGAGAGAGAGAGAGAGAGAGAATTGCAAGGCCAGTGAGAAGATATTTTCCCGAGGCAAAGACTGTCTTTTCCCATCAACTTACTTGCTTACTCTAAACAGAGTTTAGGTCCAGAAACCCACTCATGGGGTTGATAGAGGGGGACAAGTTGAACTTGGCTTACCTACTGTGTGGAAAAAGAGCAACCTTGAGGGAGTTGTGCTTTCAGAGAAAATGGAGACCTATTAGTCTTCAGGTGCATTCACACAAACAGAGATTCTATCTCTGGAAATCGTCAAGTGGCTGTTTTGTTGGATGTAGTAGTTGTTAATACAGCGGGATGCCATAATGCTATTGGTGAGCAGTGTTTTACTGGCCACAGCATTCGAAAATCCTATCATAAATGGGATTTAATGCCAGTCAAACTCATTTGCAGTGCTGGGCAGATTACTTGCAGTTTGTTACTGATCACAAATCACATGAGGGAAATTATAGTTAGTAACGTAATCTAGATTACTCACTTTAGGTAATGTATTCTGTCTACTTTTGACCAAAAAGTTTTGGTATCCTGGATTACATGAACAAACAGTAATAAACATGGAAACAGCAATGAAATTACACATTCAAAGTTTGTGCAGGTTTTAAAAAATGTGTCAAGACTTTTGTCCAGATTAATAATAATTGAGGGTCACTGGATATGATCAAGACAGTGTTTGCAGCAATCATAATTATACATCTTTATGCCTAAAATTTAGAAGCATCACAAATTAATTTACATGACATTTACAATGGTATGAAAGGAAAGATTGAAAGAGTAAAAAGAATTAGGGAGAATCAATAAATTATGAATACATTAATATTATTGTGTCAATAATATGTAATTCATAAAGAGTAACTGTAATCTTATTAGGAGCATTTTAAAACGTAATATAATCTAATTACAAGTAGTAGATTTTTGGAATCTGGTTACGGAATCAAGATTACATGTAATCAGTTACAAACCTGCACGGCTCACGTGTCACTCCACATTGACTATGAAAATGTTTAAAATAATATTCTGGTGAGAAAAGAATTAGTATATATATCACTGCAGTGCATACTATAATCTATCATGAATAAGATTAATGATTATCAATGCATGAATGACTAATGATTATAAATGCAAGCTTACTCAGGTTACAAAAAAATCTGACACTGTTTTCCCCGCATAATTTTATCTTATTATACGCCTTCATGAGGGATAACAAATCATAGTGTTAGTTAGATCATATAAATTAGCTAGGTAGCAAGCCATGTGCCATAAATAGAAGCCATAGATAGATTTAATATCTGACAGACAGACAGACAAGATAGATGGATGGACAGACAGACAGACAGACTGACAGGATGGATGGGCGAAGATGGACGGACAGACAGAGACAGAATAGATGAATGGATGGACAGAAGGACACATTGATGGATGGGCGGACGGACATACAGAGAGACAGGATGGATGGATACAGATAGACAAGCTTGGATGGATAGATGGACAGACAGACTGACTGACAGGATGGATGGACGGACGAACGGACATACAGGATAGATATATGGACAAACGGACGGCTAGACGGACAAAAAAGCTTGGATGGATGGATGAATGGAAAGACAGACATACAAGCTTGGATGGACAGACAGACAGAAAGGATGGATGGAAGGACAGACAGATAGACAAGCTTGGATGGAAGGATGGACGGACACACAGGATGGATGGATTGATGGACGGACGGACGGATGGACAGATAGACAAGCTTGGATGGATGGATGGACAGACAGATAGACAAGCTTGAATGGATGGACGGACGGAAAGACAGAGAGACAGACAGACCGACAGACAGACAAGGTTGGTAGGACAGAGAGATAGAAGTTAGCTAGTTAGCAAGCTAGACAGTGAATTGCTGTACATGTGAACCACCCTAGAGTCATAACAGCATATAGTCATGACCTAATGATGACAGATCATAAATATAACAACAAAACAGCAATTTGTTTGATCCGTATACCCTAGGAGAAATTAGACAAGAGAACAGACTAATGTGATTATGACAAAGCGGAGGCTCTTCCACCTACGTTCTGTGAGCACCCTTAAGTCCTGGTTTAATAATGCGTTTATCTTTCCCTTCCTAAAGCGGATCTCAGAGATCTTTGACCTTAAATGACTTGATTTAAAAGAGAAAGAGGCCCTCTTAGGATGAGGGCGCAGAGAGGGATGAAGCACTAAACAATTATTAAAGATGAGCAGAGGCCAGCGGTAAAAGCCAGAGCGACTGTGGACCAGTTGGCTAGGAGGCGTCCCATAACAAGGCCGCGCTAAGATTCTCGCTCTCATTTAAACCAGCCTCACGGAGTGGCCTCAGTTGCCGTGGCGCCTAGCCATGGAGAAGCGAGTGCTTTACACACACACACACACACACACACACACACACACACACACACACACACACACACACACACACACACACACACACACACACACACACACACACACACACACACACACACACACACACACACACACACACACACACACACACACACACACACACACACACACACACACACACACCGGTTAGAGCTGTCATAGGCGTCATGCTATTTGTGAGGTCTGTTTTATCATCCCAGACAGAGAAAGAGAGAAGGCACTAAAATAAGGCCCAAGAAAAAATTCTCAGCAGGGCTTGTTTGCAGAGACAGACTGCAGCAATGTACAAAATATGTTTTATAACACACTCCTACAGTGAACAGCACAAGAAAAAAAGAGACATACACAGTTCATATATAAAGTCTGAATACATTTAACAACCACGCAAACACATATAGACAAACACACACATAAATCAGTGTTTCTTCAACTGTCAGTAGTTTTGGTTGGAACAACATTTTTGGAATAAAATGTCCCACTCCTTTGTCTTTTAAGAATAATTTAATCATTTTATATATCATAAATACAAACAAAATAAAAAATACAGCTTGATGCTGTAACATCTAAAATTGTTTAGAATACACCATATTAATATACAGTAATCTATAATGAAATTGTTTGATTATGTAATGTTTTTATGATGGATCTTATGACTGCAGGTCTGGGTAAAATTGAGGAAGCAAAAATAAATGAGGCAAGGTAAAGACATTTAAAGAAGTTTTCATCTACAATTTTCCATATTACCAAAAGAAAAACAGTTTAAATCTGTTTTAATAAAATTCAACCCCTGGGGAATAAAAGTGCAAGCAACACCTATATGTAGATAATGATGACATATTGAGAGTGCTCAATAACCACGCAACGATAAAACACTAAACACAACAATGTCACATTTTAGAACCAACCACAGAGTTGAAGTGCCAAAAAAATGCTGGAAACTCATATTTCAATTTTAAGTACAGCACACGTTCAGCTGAAATGCTTGCAGGAATGACTGGAATAACATTATGCAAAGAAAAAAAAAATCCCAGGATCACTGCTCTTTTCTTTCCCCATATTTTACAGGTGAATCCTTTGGCACTGAAATGAGGAAAGATAAGGGGAATGCCCCAGGGGTCTGTACTTGGCATATCATCATTTTGGCAGGCAAAATTACAAAGTAGTGGGAGAAATATATATTTTTATATTGTCTATTTACAGTGCCATTGCACTGACAAAAATCTGTTTAAAAGAACGCTTGCCATGCCTCGGGCGGCGAAGATCAGCAGCTCCGTGTGATCATCTATTGGCGTAAATATATTAAAGTGAGCAGACAGCCATATCTAGGGCAACATTCATATGCTTCCAGTTGTAACTCTAACCACTTCTTTGTTGTGAAAGCTTCTATGTTAACAGCATAGGTTCAGGTCGAGTGTGTATGAGATTTGTGAGCCAATGTTGATACTGTGCTTTTACAGGTAAAGGTGAAAAATCCGGGGTTAAATCAGAGTGCTGAGAAAGCACTGCCACTGAGTTAGTTTAATGCAACTCTTAATACAATTTAATCTGAACGGCTTTTTAACAGCGATATCACACAGCATTTGCCTTCCTCACCCTTGATGACTATGCATCTACTTACAAAAGTGTGAAATAAACTTTCATACCAATTTACTTCACCTGTGACACACACACACACACACACACACACACACACACACACACACACACACACACACACACACACACACACACACACACACACACACACACACACACACACACACACACACACACACAAAACACACACACACACACACACACACACACACACACAAGAATATATTAAATCAAACATCTGAAAGTCTGAATATATATAAATGTAAATCTGAATACATAGTTATAGGCATTAATATATAAATCTGAATATACTTTTGATAAATATGTTTGCAAAATTAAGTCATGTAAATTTACATTTGATGAAAACTCACATCAGTATCCTAATAAAATCATGTACATAGTTTTAATGAGGGCCGACATTTTTATCACATGACAAACCAAAATGTTCATTTTATCCTATTATTTGACAATTAGCTCATGGACTAAATTAATGATGACTGACATTCCCACAATGGCATTGGTAACCTGAAACATTTGCATTGTATTTCAGTGTCAAACCAAGCGCTCTTTTTGATTTCAAACCCTTCCCTCCAACCACCTGTCATTTAGAGACCACTAATTACAATCTAATTAATTAACAACACGTGTAAATAAATCAAACCGCAGAAGTAAAATGGATTGCAATTGCAGTTTCGTGTTGATTCAAATGTGCAAAGTCATTGTTATAAATGCAGCTATAGCTAATTATTGTGCACTCAAAGACCGTGCACTCCCATTACTTATTAATAGGAGAAACTGCAACACTCAATATGGCAGAAAACCTCCCACCTTCTAAGTAAAAAAGCCAATTTCTGACTGGTAAAGTCATTGTTCAATATGAATCTGAGACTTGCTCTTATGACTCCACATGCACATTGGCTGGTCTATCCTGAAAAATATGCTTTTTTAAATCTATTTGACACGAGCATAAGCAACAACATTTCATGTCAGATTTTGTTGCTGATTTGAAATATGTTATTTAACCCTCATCCTCTCCTCGCATTCTGTAACAAATCCTTTCCTTGAGGGTCAAAATGACCAGAAGCACTAAAATTATATATATATATATATTTTGTTTGTTTTGTACTGTTTTTTTAATGCTATTTTTTATTAAAAATCGCTATTAAATTGCGATTTTATCAATAAATAATATCATTTAAGCACATTAATTGTCAATTTGGGTGTCTCTGCGGACATCTTGTGGAAAAATAATAATAATAATATAGCATGGTATTTCATGATTCTTTCCACAAGATGACTATATCACTCCAGCATAACAAATGAGCTGTTCCGCAGGGTCCTAAAGTCAGTTCTTGAGTTTATCTCCTCAGTATGCATTTAGATACACATGTAGACATTACAAAATCAGTTTTGGTCAAGTTTTAGAATTTTTAGTTTTAATTTTGAGCATTTTTTTGGTTTTCATTCCTAAGGGGGTCAAATTGACCCGCGAGGGAAGGATTTCTTACTTCTTTTAAAACAACCACATAAACTCCTCGAATCTAGTCAATTGTTTTGTGTTTATTCATGGTTCAAGTGCAAGAAAAGTCCTAAGGTCTTGGACCCCTCCGATGAACACCCAATTATTATTATTTTTTTTTTAAAGAGTTTCGAGGGGACGATGAGTGAGTTTGGCAAGCGTTTTCCCCCATTCAAATAGATGATAGTCTTGGATGACCAAAATAGCTGCCCGGAGGCATTGCAAATGTGGCCCAAACCCAGAGTATTCCCCTTGTATCTCTGGTTAGGATAGTAACCAGGCGAGGTGTGAGGGAAGGATGCAGAAAAATCTGCGAGGAACATTGGTGAGTCCACTACGCATTTATAGGCCTCCTCTCATGCTGATTGGATAGATCACTTGAACATGCTCCTTCCGAATTTTGTCAATAAAACATCAAGTACTGAACTGTTTGGATACATGTTCACATACTTATTTCTATCAGGGAAAAGGAAATAAAGAAAGAAACCACTTTCATCTTCTGTGCAGGAAAGGGAAGCATTTCTATGCGTTATAGTTACAAAAATGAAAAGCCAAAATAAACCAATTATTCTTCTAATCTTTCCACCTTAAATTGGTGTGATTAGATTTATCAGTGCCCCACAAAGTGAGATGCTGAATTACAACGATCATAATATTTCCTGTATGCCCGTTTAATTGCGAAATTCATTTATGTCACAGTGAGAAGCCTCTTAGGCAAATGTACGTGCCCCTTCAAACGGAGCAGGAAAAGATGAAAAAGCAAAGAAATGAAAGTGAAGTGTGAGAGGCAGCGTGTGAGAAGTGTGGCGTCTGCAGTGCTGTAGCTACAGGGGAGCTGAGAGCATGAGGGGTCTTATCCATCACATCTCATCCATCAGATCCCTGAGGACTGGACACAACCCTCATGGATAGAGGATACCGCATGAGTGTGAGAAATTCAGCACATGTTTTATAACAACAGCACTTCTTGATTTCCACTGAGGGTGTGAGTATCGTTTTTTAGCTTGTGATTAATACCCTCGTGATATAGTCAGTTTGAAAACTTGTTTGCTGCAGATTTAGGCTACGGCTACGTAACGCAGTTAGATGTTATGGGAAGGAGGAGGCGGGAACCGGCGAACATTTAAATACTTTAATAACGAAAAATAAAGAAATACATAACGAAAGTAAAAGACAGCAGTCAAAGAGTGTACAAAGTAACGTATTTTAGCAACTGTGTAAAAGTGAATAGCACATTACAGGCACAATACCGGTATAAACGTGAGTATCTACTGGTTCAATATGCGTCACATGACTAAACTTACGTCATCGTTTTAAATACCTCCGTTTTGACAGTCCACACTACAACCGGAAAACTGCGTTTTCAAACGTATCCACTTTGGAGAGCGCTTTCAAAAAATAATTTTCATTAATAAAAACGCTGTCTCAGTGTGGACGGATGGCCAAAACGGAGAGAAAAAGATGCGTTTTTTTTAAACGAAAATCTATTAGTGGACAAAGCTTTAGGCATCACTGTCTCTGAACCTCATCGCTGGCTCTGCTGCTGAATATAAAATTGAAATGTAAATAATATATATGCTTTTCGGCATGTTTACACATGCTTTTATTTCTGCATGTGTAAAAAAGTGTGTGTTTGCGTAACTAAACACTGGAACAAACATTTCACCTCCATTCTGAAGACATTTGAGGATGACCTCAAATGAAAAATATTAAAACAATTATTTATAATATTAAATTGAAATATTATACATGAAGTTAGTCAGAGCTGCGTTGTACGCAGTGACACATCTACAAGTGTCATGCATTGAACTATTTGTTATTGTCCTTTTACAAATGGTCTTTCAGAGTTTGAGTTTAGGTTAGCCTAACATGTTGATGTATTACCTAACATGAACTAACAATGCTCAATACATTTGATACAATACTCAATACAACAGTATTTATTAATCTTTGTTAATATTAGGGTCCCCCTTTATATTAAGTGGCTTTAAGTACTATATACTTACATTGAAATTAATAATTTGATAAAATGGACTTATTGTGTGCATACATGTTTTTACATTGTACTTATATTTTGAAAATACCTTCATGTAATTAATTTATGTAATTACTTTCATAATTACACAGTTGACCCTTCCCTTACACCTTAACCCACCCTTAAACCTACCCATACCACCACACCTGTCCCGAACCTTACCAGTATCACATCTCAAGCAGGGTTTTACAATACAACCTGAACACAATAAGTAAATTGTACTTATTTGTCGATGTAAGTGCATAGTACTTAAAGCCACTTAATATAAAGTGGGACCTCATTCGGTCTTAGTTTGTGTTAACTAAGGTAGTTAATTAATGTTAACTAATGAACCTTATTGTAAAGTGTTACAGTAATATTTATTATTATTTTATATTTAAAAAAAATCTTTATGATTTATGAATCTGCCCCAAACACAGCCAGATAACCCAGGGTGCAAATCCATGATTCGCAGGAAGCCTAGACACGTCTGTACTCCAACATATCAGTGTATATGAGGGGACATGCAGTGGTTCCCAGAGCCCGGTGTCAGGCCTGACTCTTTTGTTAATACAGCTGCACATAAGACTACCTTATCTCTGGGCCCCAGGCGAACCACCCTGAGGAGTGTGTGTGTGGTGTGGTGTGTGTGTGTGTGTGTTGTGTGTGTGTGTGTGTGTGTGTGTGTGTGTGTGTGTGTGTGTTGAGCGGACACAGAGGGAGTAAGGACCTGTCTGAGTTGTTCAGACTGCAGGACAGTATGTCAGTGTCAGTGTAATTACTGTAATGTACTCCAATTACTTCCCTTTTAGTCTCATTCACTGTCTGCAGTTTAAACTGATACTCACAACACCAATACAATGCAACAGCACATGGTATCGTCACTGTAATCTCACCCAAATCAGAAACCTTCACTACTGTATCACATATAGCAACTGTACAATTATGTCTCTCCAGAGGTGAAAATAGCCTGGGGATTTTAGTTGGAGTCAGGGGGCATTTGAAGATTTTTTTTTTTTTTTATCATTCTGGGGCACTTTCGGATGACTGAAAAAAAAAACACTTTAGAATTACATTTATATACATTTTGTGTACATCTAAATGCCATGCTATCTTACATATCAAAGCGGAAAATTTTATAATGAGCAACGTTCATCAATAATATGTGGCACAAAACAAACACTTTTCAGGAAGAAACTTCATGATCTGAGACAGACTTTGTTGCATTCCCATTGCCTGCGTGTATATTCCGGCTGCATTGACGGAGATCAATACTGAGCAACTGCAGATGTGAAATGTTTATGCATGTAAAATGATCTGGCTATTTAAAGCATTAAAAGCATAACTTTGAGGAAAATCTGTGGAATGGATTTAAAATCAGAACACACAGCTCTTGTCTATCTATCAGGATAGATGCCATAATATTTAATCTTGAATGCAAGCAAGGCCGTCCAGGACAGAAGTACAGCTTGTTCAATTGGTCTTAATTCAGTCCGCGTGATTATTCGGTTGATGGGATATTGATTAATATCTAACCAATGACCTTAAGACTGGACTACCCACTGAAAAGGCTGTATTTGCATTCGCAACTGTCTTGTTTTCATTCACATCAAATGGTGTCCTGATCGAAGTCTATTAGTAGAAATAAGCATAATTAAATATGTTATATTATATACTAAACAAACAGAAAAGGAGGGTGATGTAGAGAGCATTGAATGATTAGCATCCTAATTCTGCGGAGTTCACGGGAACAGCTTTCGCGTGGGCCTGCGATGAGTCATAATGAATCTAATCATGGAAAAAAAAAATATCCTGCAGTGCTACAATTACCTTGGCTTGGTGTAGTAGAGTAACACCATGCGGTTATTCCCGGAAAAAAAACAAAACGAAGTGATCTTTTTTTAAGCGAACACCAACCACAGGCTTTCTAATAAACATGCCCTTTCGACAAGCACTACAGCAGAATGCAAGAAATATGTGACCTTTCAGTCTTTGATAATTGAATAATACAGACCAGTTCAGAGACATGTATGGAAAATCCAGCCATCTCGGCTCAGTGACATCCATCAATAGTGGACAGCAGAGAGCATTTATCACGCAGGCGTTTCTAACACGCCAATATGGGGGCCAAGTTCAAGAGAGTCATCAGCACAGGCTTGTAACAGGAGATCTCAATATATTTGCATTTGTATTTATACTCCGTGCCAACACTTGGAGGGAAAATGCATTTATAATGTCAGGCTTTAGCATGCAGGCACCCCCGTCTGATCTAAGCATATACCCACACACACACACACCAATGCACGCCGACACCGAGTGTATATTAGTCTAATATACATAAAAGATCTATTTGCCGAAACACATAATGATTTGGACACTCAGCCAATGGGCAATTCTTCTTGGCACTGCGAAGCATAGCATGTGCGCACTAGAATCAATTTCAGTGTCAGCCAGCGGACTTCTCACCAAGCCATTTCATGCTATTGTTTGTGTCAACAGAACAGTGCCATGGAATAGAGGAGAAATTATAAGCACAATTTTATGTCATTTGTGAGACAGCAAAATGAGTTTGAATAGATGATGAAATGTCGAAGAATTTTGTAATAGCACCCAAAAATTTGCGCCTCGGATTCTGCTGAGATGCTGAAGAAAAACAATTGTTGTAAAACATGGGAGGCACAGTGGTTTTTCACCGCTTCTTTTGGTGCGAGAGCTTGCAAGAAGGGGGGTTTGGGGGCTTAGAAGGCTTCTTTAGAGATTTTATTGATCTGCACAAAAACGCAAGATCAAAAACATGAAAATGAAATAGCTTCAGGGAGCCTAAGAAATGAGTCGATAGAAAATGCTCAGGCATAAATGGTTGAAACTGCCTATTGTACTCAGAGTCCCTCTCGCTGCGGTAATAGTATATGATGTTGAGAACTACCAGGAGTGGGAGGGGACAGTATCCTCCCTTCTCTGCTGGGAGCTGTGGACTTCAATATGAAACACAGTCTTAAAATGTGGATAAAAATGAACCATACACGTTGGTAAACCACAGTTTGTTTTTGCCAGATGGTTGCACAGGCGAATTTTCATTTGTCTTTTAACATGACTGATTGATTGAGAAGCTACACATCAGAAATGTATAACTATTTGACTAGTCTGTCAAAGTCAGGCTAAAAGGAGAGGTTAATCAGGTACACGCGTTGTGTAGTCCTAAGTGTATAACTAAGTGTAGTCCCCCTGTAGTCAACAATTTTATCCCTTAAAACTCATCTTTGATCCCCAAAATTACAAATTAAAAATTTTTTTATTGAAAAAGTTTCCTTTATGTCTTAAAATAGCTTGGATGTAACTCTACACCCTTGCCTCATTTAGTATACGTGGTTCAGTGAATATGTAAATAAGCCCCGCCTCCAGTCACTCACTCACTGCAGCTCGGAGATCAACTCATTGACGAACACAGGTTGACATGACTCGTTACAAGGTAGTTTGTGACGTCAGAAACACCAGCGATTTCAAACAAGACTGTCTTTGGTTCATTTTTACAGAAAATACTCAGCAATGGTGTTGACTTATGAGTTTGCTCATGGTTTGTCTTAAACCATCTTAAAAACACCACATAGGCATATAAACAACATTAAAAGCTTGATTTTCACCACATGGGAACTTTAAAGGTTGTTTAACAGGCTTACACACATTTCAGGGAAATGTTGTGTGCAAAAAAAGTCTGTCGTTCATCGCAAATAATTTGTGTGACCAGCAATACGAGCAAAACCTGCAAGAGAAAGTTTTCTGTCCCGAAACCCCCGATCGAATGGATTGCTATTGGAATGACTGGAACGACATGATATTCAAACTCACATTAAATTCTTAAAACATTAAATAAAGCACATGACCAGCACCTGAGATTATTATTTTCATACTTTGTATGTTGTTGTTCCAGCCGCAACGTTGCAGAGATAGAAACCGTTTCTAAAACAGAATTGTCACGTATCGCTGTCTTGACTGGTTAGATGAAAAACTCTGATTACCATGGAAATGTATCACATGTCGCAGCAATGGATCACGTCTGGTTAGGACACTGTGTTAGGGCCTGTCCCAAATGCCAGCCTAAGTTCTTGTGGTCACACTTTGGTGCATTAATGCAGCAGTGGAAGTCCTCTGTGGAGCCAGCATCAGCAAAAAGATACACCAAGGGCACATCAGTTGGGTGCTTATGAGCACCCTACTGAAACCTAAAATATCAAATAGGACATTCTACAGTCTTGTGGATTTCAAGGACACAATGCAAAAGAAGTCAGACCAAGTGCAATGACAAAAAGAGTTTTGATTGTGTTTACACTTTTCTGGGAAGTTAAGCTCCGTAGTTGCCTCTGGATAATAAACTGGGAAAAGATAAAGTTGTATAACATAGGAACATTTACACCCTTTAACCACAGAAGCTCATTAATCAGAATGCAACACAGCATGATGTCAGAATACACCACCTATGAGATTAATTCCTTTAGGGCTAAAAAAAAAAGTGATGCTGAAATAATAAAAGTTGTTGGGAATACAATAATGGATTTCAGTGTCAACATCATGACAGATGAACTAATTATTCATTAGGTAGTGAGTTATCTTTAAGATGGTTTGTAGTCAGAATAACAGCTTGATTGCAGTACATAAGCACATGCCGAAATTCACTGCAGGACTGAAGAGTTTCTTTATAGCTATAATGATTCAACTCTCTGGCCAGTTCCTTGGTAAGCTAATGCTTTTAACCATTTTTATTTAGGTCGCTCTTAAAGACCTCATGAAATTACTCATAGAGTGCAATTATTTCTTGTGTTCCCATTTTTCCTGGTTGAACAGGACGTTGGCGTGAAAGAGAAAGTCTTTCCTTCTTCCTGTTAGGGAATGCAGAATTGTAAGCGTGTATATCTGCTGCAAATTAATTGTTAGCAGATATAAATATTTTTTAATATTTTTTTAACCCCAAAAAATATTTTTTAACCCCAAGAGTGACCCCTTTGTGACTGTGATACACAACAGTCTGAGCCATTACGACAGAAAAGTGAGGATAAGCTTTGTTTTTAGCAGTGAAGAATTTACTGTTGGTAACATTCAAAGTGTATTACTGCGTAAAGTATGGAAGCTTGTTTCTGACATGCAATTGCGAATTATAAAGTCCGAATTGAGAATCCAGAATTCGTACTGATTCGCCTCGTTGTATACAACTTATACTTTACTCGCAATTGCAAGTTCATATCTCACAATTGTTAGAAAAGAAGTCAGAATTGAGATATAAACTCGCAATTGACCCTTCGCGTGGAGCTTGATTGACAGGTGTTCTGACCAATCATACTTCGCCATCCGCCATTTTGTCGGATCAAGCTTAGTAGATTAACATGGGAGGATTTGAACTTGAAAAACTGAATATACTGGCGCCTTTCCGCGGTTAAAACAATATTCCTTCTTATGTTAATTCATGTTTATTTGATGGTATAAATGAACTAGAAGGAAGAGATGATCGGATCACGAGCAGCTTTAACTGATGCTCTATAGCAACCTGTCACGGCACATTAAAGAGCCACAAAACGGTATTTATTGTTTAAATTTCTTTCAAAAAATGACCATATTTGAAAGGTGAACTTTGTTTAACATGCTTAAAGGGATAGTTCACTTTGAAATTAATTTTTGATATGTTTTAGCTTACCTCAAGGGCATCTAAGATGTAGGTGTCTTTGTGGCCGCAGTATTTTCAATTTTGATATTTTTAGGTCAAACCGTTCTTGTCTGTCAGTCATATAATGCAGGCAATAGGGGTCCACCTTAAAAAAGCATACACAGATGACTAAGTCCATAATTATATTCCGCGAGCGCTTCGTTCTTTTCCGGAAAGCACCGGAAGTGAAACCTTGCGTGTGTACGTCACTCATTGTTTACACAGAACAGAGATTGTAGGTAAGACTGCTAATTAAAAGGGTACTAATTTGCGCTTATCCGGGATGTTTAAACCGTCGTAAATGAAAACAATTACAAAAAAATAAAAAAATAAAACAATTGTATGAGTGACGTACACGCGCAAGGTTTCACTTCCGGTGCTTTCCGGAAAAGACCGAAGCGCTCGCGATCTCAGATCACTTGGACGTGGCTGTGTTTACAAGAGGTAAAAACTATATAAATACTGTTCGTTTTCTCACAAAAACCACTCGTTTCGTGTCTTAGGTCATCAATGTGTACTTACGTTTACGAGTCATTAAATCATGTTTAATTTGGACTTCTCTGTGTATGCTTTTTGCCTGCATTATATGACTGACAGACAAGAACGGGTTGACCTAAAAATATCAAAATTGAAAATACTGAGGCCACAAAGACACCTACATCTTGGATGCCCTTGAGGTAAGCTAAAACATATCAAAAATTAATTCCAAAGTGAACTATCCCTTTAATATCAAAAGTAACCGAAAAGTAACCTGGTCTGTCCTGTCTGTCCGCGTGTTGTCAGTCTCCTCTCTGCTCCGCGATGTATTTTTCACTGCGTGAGAACATGGTGAGAGCATGAGAGCGGCGTAGCTTGTCGGAACATAGCGACAGTAACTAAGGAGGGCGGGTCTTTGCGAAGGGTCAATTGTGAGAAAATAAGTCGGAATTGAGAGAAACATAGTCAGAATTGTGACAGATAAACTCACAATTGCGAGAAATAAATTCCGCAATTGACTTTATTTCCTCGCAATTGCAAGTTTATATCCCACAATTCTAACTCGCAATTCTGTGTTTAAATCATGCAATTCAGACTTTTTAAAACTCGCAATTGTGAGAAAAAGCCAGAATTGTGAGATAAATTATCTTTTAAATTGTTTTATTCCGTGGCGAAAACCAGCTTCCATAGTAAAGTGCACTACTAAAAAAACACTGGATGAAGCTAATATTCATGTCTGTGGTTATTATTTGAAACTGTATCAGGGGAAAGAGAAAACTGTATCTCTGTTCTGACTATGATGCATTTGCATGTCAATTTAAAAATCTGTTTCTGCATATCACAACAGTAAAACATATGTTGGTTGGTGTCGTGAGTAGCGTTTAGCTTCTATCTTGGTCAGGCTTAACCAAGCGGGGAAGAAAATGTCGTAAATGTAGCGCAATAAGATTTCAATTGACTTTGACAGAATGGTGCTGCATGACCAATTTGCTGTAATGATATAATCTTTGGCGGCACAGACGGCCGTGTTTTATGAGCAAAAGAACTTGGCAAGTAAACTGTACTGTTTTGCCAATACTGCTATTGCAAACATAAAATTAAGTGGCATCCTCAGGTGACAGCAGTTGTATTGCTTCATACAAGTTCTATTTGAGCAATGCTCTCAATTTTCTCTACAGACTACATTAGAAAAACAAACATCAAGGTCTTGAAAATTCTTGCTTAAGTTAACAAACCTTTAAGCTCATTGAGCAATTTTATGTGTGAAATACTTTAAATCAAAAAGACTTGATATGATATGAAGAACAGTTAAGTAAACATGTGCCTGACCTTGTGTGTCGAATTGGTGTTTGGAGGGATGCAAGGAGCGGGACCACTCTGCATTTACTCAAGTAAAATGAAAGGATAATGACTGCGGTTGATTGAAATCTGTCTGGTTTAGTGCTTCAATTTATCTTCTGAAGTATAATAGGCACGGGAGAGAACAAGAGACCTTTCTCCTTGGGGTTTAATAAATGTTGTGTTGCGTTTCAAACAGCCGATTAGCAGTTCCTAAATGTTACAGCCACAATTTAAAAAGTTCAATATCTTAACAAAGACAAAAAAGACCTTACAGGCAAAAAAAAGACCTTGCACTTAATTTATTTCTTCATTATTTTTCCAATAATGTAGTTTATGGCTTGTCGTATATTTGATGTTCAAAACACTGCAACCTAGTTTCTTTATGTCTCATTGCGAACACAGCATTACTTACGAGCGAAATGAGGCACGATATGTGTAGCTAGGAAGTCTGATTCTTTTTAGTGAATAAAAATAAATTTGTCACCAATTTGAGTCCATATATTGTGTCATTTTTAAAGTCGCAATGAAACAGAATATTTTCTTCCGTATTATGATATACATCTGAATGTAACAGATTAGCGATATATAGGGCGGGGACTTGTTTCCTTTGTCGCTTTGAAATGTGGCCGTTGCACTTAAACAGGTACGGTAGCTTGCAGTTGTTTTTTAAAGTGGCAGCTTTAAGCAAACTATATGATTGGAGAAGACTGCAAAAAAGTCTGTTGATTATGACCTTGAACAAACATTACAAGAACATGAAAACAACAGAACATGAGGAACAGAATTGAGGAAATCCACCAAGATACAGCCGTAACAAAAAGTCCAAGAACTAGTACATTGAACATATAGCCCAGCACATACAGACCTATAATATGAATTTCAATTTGAATGCCAACTGAAATGCAGCTGTTCATCCCGGGTTTGCATTATATTTTAGTTTTTTAGTTGTATTTGAGGTCAAATTATCTGATCAAGTTTAATGCTTCCACTCTAATTCAAGATTCATTAATTTATTCCCACACTGTTTTTGAGCCAGATTAATTGTGTTATATAAAAGGTGAAAACAGAATAAATAATTACTTACTAGAATATAGGCCTATTGCTTGTTTAAATAGCTTCAATATAGTGGCTAACAGCTTGTAATGTAGTTAACATTAGTTGCCATTAGTTGCCATCAGTTGCTTAACTGCTTTAAATTATGTGTGGCAGACTCACTTCTCCGACTCTAATTATCTGTTGCTAAATGTTTTCCTCACAAGGCACAAAAAAACTACAAGCTTGAGGTAAATACTCGCACAGGTGGTGCGTTTAATTAAACAATTTTATGGCAGAAATAAAAAACAAAGTGATAGCTATAAAGATCTGAGAACACGGGAACGGTCAGCAGTAGCCAATGTCAGCGAGGCCTGGAATAGGGCATTGTGGGCGCATGATGAGAGCGAGTGTGACGTGGCCAGATGTGGCTGACCAGCAGAGCATAGGAGCGTTGAGGTGACACCCTGTTGAGTCACCCAATCAGACTTGAGACTAGGGCTCACTGAACACAATGAGCTATTGGACACAGGGAGATGATACACAACCTTCAGGCAATGTAGTATCTTTTTTCTCTCAGAGTAATTGGAGTGTATATGTGCTTTTATAACCTTTGCCCTCTTCAACAAACATCATGACAACTCAGGGATTGTTCTGCATCTTGCAGCTGTTCTGTTGTCTAATGGGATGCATTTGTACCTTGGAAAGTTACTGTCCTCTTTAATTTATATTAGCATTTATCTTGTCATAGATGGATGTGAGCAGTACCTCGAACATGCGGTCAGTGTCCTCTCATTAGGTTGCTGTGATACACAAATGTTAAAATCTCCATTATTTCTGACATATTCAGACAACGGACGCCAATTCTTGAAAATAATTTATGAAGTCTCTAAGAGGCGAGATAACAGTGACAAAGTATGTGATAGTGAAGACTTAAGTAACAATGCTGAACATTCAGCTTTGCTATCACATGAATAAATAACATTTTAAAATATATTACAAGAGAAACCAGTTTATTCAAATTGCAGCCTGGCTGAGATTTAAAAACTATTTTAATAATAATAATAATAAAAACTTAATGTTTCCAAACTTTTAACTGTTACTGTATCAAATATGACATACAGTACATGTATGCAAAGGATGAGTTGGGCGGTTTACTTTGAACCATTTAGTTGGTATGAAGTGTTGAAAACAGCATATTTGTCCATTATTTCTTCACTGTTTGCTGACCAAATCTCAGTGTGATATGTGGATGCAATTTGTTTTCATGGGTGGACAAAAAAGGTCCCAAACTAACAAAATTAGTGAATGCAAATACTGATCAGAAATTAATTTACACATTTTCTGAATAAAAAATGCAATCTCACCACCACAAGGCTACAGTTGAGTTAAGGTGTTTGGAATGTGTTTTTTTTATCATGTTGCTATGCAGTTTCTAGGCTATTTTGGGTTGTTGCTATGGTGCTGCTTGGTGATTACTAAGGAGTTTAGGGTGGTTGCTTACTGGTCCAAGTCCATGAGGCTCTGCTCCAAGTTTCTATGTTATTCTAGTCCCTAAATATGGCCCCTTTTCAAAGTGTATATATTATATATATATATATATATATATATATATAAATATATATATATATATATATATATATATATATATATATATATATATATATATATAATAAAAATAGCTACAGTTCTTCAGAACATGATTCATATCCATTGTTTCACACCAATATTAATAACCACTAACTAAACATTTACTGATTTTGGTCAGAGAACTGAAGAAATCTAACGGGACAGGCCAACTATTCTGTCTTTGTACAATTTAACAGCTCCGCTTTCAGCTTTAAAACATTTTATTTAGAACAGTTTTGTGACCTCCTGGGTAGGGAAATGATTGAATGGTGTCACTGGCTTTTGCCTCACAACAGCTGTTTGCGTGAATTGCTGGAAACCAAATGTACAAGTACTAATGTAGCCAATTTAATTTAAAAGACATTTAAATGCTAATAAGATACTCGCAACAATCTTGTATTGCCTCAACTGTTCGGAAGTAGCCCCCTGGCAGACCCAAATATTGTGATTTGTTTCAGTTGTTACATGCACAACACACGCTTTTTCATGATCATTCTCCAATGAGGAGGCAGTAATTCTTACTCTACTGATGACTAGCGGGTTAACACTGTTGATTCAAAAGGTAATATTTCTCCATGATTAATTCCTTTAAGATGCAATCTCTATAAATAACAAATGAAAACAGTAGAATGTCTCATAATGTGCGAAAAATGAAAGGAACCTGATGGTGGGAAGGGATGTGAAGTCGGGGGCGAGTTCATCTGAGCTTAATTCATATTTAAAGACTTCCTTTATTACATCTTTAATAGCCTTTTTTGTTGGTATCCTTCAACTTTTGGCTCCCAGCTCAGTTTAATTCACCTCCCATTGAGTTGACTGGCTCAGAGCTTTCAACTTCTGACTTTCATCTCCTTTCTTTCGGCCTGAGCTTTTATTGCTCTTCAGCTTTTCCTCAGAGAATTAATGCCACTATATTGGACCACACAAAACTCCAATACAAGTGCATAAAAGTATGAGTTCAGAGAGATTTACTGTTTGGATTTTAATAGTAAACTGAAAAACTACTGCAGATGAAATTTCATTGAAGATATTAGATTGGAAAAAAGTTATTAAATCATTCCCTCGTGACGAGGAACAGAAATTAGGCAACTGCTTCTTTACAATATCAATCAGGTTGGTGCCACAGTATGAAGATAACTCTCCCAGATTTCATTTCCAAACTAGGGGAAAATCTCTGCATATGCCATAACATTAAGAGGATTAGGTTCACAAAATGGATCATGATGCTTGTAGTGACAAGCAGCACTGTACTCTCACTATATGGACAAATCACTGCGGGTGAAATGCCCACATCTGCTCTGTAATTTGAGCAGGTTTCTTTGAAAGGCTATATGACATATTTTATGAATTTAAATGTGCCCTATTTTAAAGATGCACTCTATAATTTATTATATTTCATTAAAAAAGGCTTTACCAAAAGGAATGAACAGCACCTTTGAAAATTCTGTTTAAATCATGTAGACTCACATCATCGGTAGCCAAATAAAAGCTGTTTTCTGTTTTGATTTTTACATTTGACTAATTGAGACACCCATGTTAAGAACATATGACCAGACAAATACAGTTTGCTTTATCTCAGTAACCTTCCCTATTATCAGGAATTTTCAATCATCGAATAAATGAATAATGTCTGACACGAATATGTCATAATGTGATTTTGCATCCACACCACTAGGTGTCAGTATACCAAGACAACTACCATAAAAAAATGACAGTTCACCTTAAAAAAAAATCTTTAAAATGAGAACCATCGTGAGAGCTAGTGCATACAGTACTTTAACAGAGCACTGAAATGTATTTATCATTCTTGTTCTCCAATATAGTGGTGATCTAGAAAGTTTAACAATAATATATTATACCGATTGCAACATATTTTGACCCATAATGACTGTCAAACTCTACTACAAATCACTCCGTAGACACACAGACTAAAGTTCAGACTATGTCAGATAAAACTTAATGAACTACCTGCTAAGGCTACACCACAGCTCTGTCTGCTCCTGTTCGGGTTAATGAGTTATCGAAGCCTAATTAATTCACGGTTCATTTCTAAATTGAAGTCTGTGAGTTTCCATTACAATTAGAAGGACTCTATTTATGAAGCGTTCCTTCGTCATGCCTCAAAGAGCAGATAATATCCTACCTCCAATTTCTCTCATCTGAGGAGAAAAAAAGGCTAATTTTCCTCTGCCTTTGATAATTTTAATAATAATTTTACTGCACAAGAACCCTAACCCTCCAATTCTATTGACAAAGAGAAATAAAATGAAAACACACAGGCCAGATGAGAAATATGCCTCATATCCCCTTGGCTCTAATTCAACAAGATCTGGGTCAAGCTCATGAGAAATTTAATTTGAACAGATGTCAATTAATACCCATTATGTCTTTACTTTGAAAAGTAGAATCCTTCTCACAATCTCTTAAAGCCCGGCACTTCACTAGAGATTTAGTTAGATCCTCTGTGATTTGTGTCTTATCTTTTGGAAATCAGTTTTTACCTTGTAAGGAATGTGAGTTAATTAGTTTTTTTTAGCTCTATGGAACATTCAGACATTAAGACAGTGAATGACACATGAATAAAGCTTGACTTGGTATTTTGCTAAGAATGTGATCCTTTGCTAAGAATTTGATTATTGTTGAGCAGAATCCTTGATAGACCACCCCAAAACACATATCAATAAGAAAAGGACTTACTTGAGTGTAAACTGCTCCACAGTTGAATTTGGGACCAGAAGCAGGTAGATGTTGAGGATCTCTCCTGGCTTTAATGGCCTCTCTGGTAACCTCAGGAAGAGGTTTGTGTCAAGCTGTTTGTCTACCACAAATTGTTCCTGACTGGGCTGATACAAACTGATGCTCCCAATACGCAGAAGGGGTTGTTGGGATGAGCTCTCCCCTCTGGATGCCCCTCCCCGGCGTGGGTAGCTCTCCCCACACTCATCATTGCTGTCTGGATCATGTAGGGTGTAGTAAAGCTCCACTTGAAGGGTCTCCCCACTTAACTCAAGCCCATCTGTTCCTGAAGACTTTCTGCGACCCAATGGTGCTACATTAACATTAAACCACGTGGAAGGGAGATCCAGTTGGGCCAAGCATTGAGCCAGATTCCCTTGAAGCCTGCAGGAAGTTTTGATCTCCCGAACATCTCTAAAAGCATGCAGCCTCACACATGGAAGCTTGTCCTGAATCTTGAAGTCATCCCAGTCCCGTCCTGCAATATAGAACAGCACCTGAACCAATGGGTTACTAGCAAACACTCTAGACTGTACAATAAAGGCCCGGACCTTCCAGTTGACCGTCAGCCTTCCAGGAATATCCAAAGGACTTGACGGCTGTAGTAGGTCTTTGGACAATGTCTGGTCTTGGGTGAAAGGCCCAAGTGAGATGTTGATAGCAGGCAATTCCTTGGTCTGGAAGACCACAAAGCTTTCAGAGCGCTGAAGAGGGTGTTCACGTTGGCTGCCATATGATGTAACTCGGGTCTCCTGGAGAAAGAAGGCCAACTGTGTGTTGGAGATCTTAAAATTAGCAGGGAGGTAAACTTCTGGTGGACTGGTGGTGGTACTAGGAACAGGAACACTGAAGAGGGCATCGGAACTGGTAGGGGAAACTTTACCAGCAACTGCAAAGACAAAACAAGAAGAAATACTGTTAAATATGCACTGGTAATATTTGGTGGGAGCCAAGAATCGAAATTTCCAACACACAGGTTCAAACTCAGAAGAGCAGATTTAATAATTTAGGAACTCTAGAGTTCATGGAATCCTGCTCCTGTTTAACACTGAACCCTTAAGTGGGCACTCAGCTTCATACAACTTTACAGGGGACAACTCTTGAATTACAGCACTGCAAGTGGCTATTGGATGGAAAACAAATAAAAAAAAATGACAAGTAGTGACGTGTTGGCTTGATAAAAAGCGTATTCATTGCATTGAAAGGAATTCAAGATCTTTTCTGTATCTGCTGGTGGCCGGGAAATATTACCATTTTGCAAGAAAGTGAACAATGTTTTTCAAATGAATGCTTGTTCTCCCTTTCATGCCTCGAGAGCTCAGTTGGCTCTGACAATAGATGCTGATTAAAGGCATGCAAGACGGAGAGGTTTTCAAATTAACTGTTTCGGATGAGTCGGGTGTTTAGAAATTCAAATAATGAGCAATAAATTCATATAGTGAATACATTGGCTTCAGTGAGAGGATTGAGCTGATCATCTTTGACAGAATTTCTCACTATTTGGAGAGAGGTGATATATCGAGTAGCATGCAACAGTTTGTCCGATAACATATTGTACACAGAAGACATCATTGATCTCTATCTCTTGGGCTCCTAAGATTAACTTCCTAGGACTAGATGCCCAATCAATTGTTGAGAAACGTCAATACACTGATCATAATATGCTTGTACTAGAGAGAAATGGAGACACTTGGACTTTGCTAATATTCAAAGCAAAGTTGACCAAATAAAAAAGCTATAGAAAACACTGTTGTAGAGTTACTGTATGAAAAGGGAGACAGTTATATAATTTGAGAACTCAATTCATCCTCATGCACTCTATTCAAATATGGAATATGCTCTCTAAAATCAGAGGAACGATAAAACTTACTTATCATAATGACAAGGCGAAGTGAACAGAAAATCCATGGCAAATCCACTTGAACAACAAATTGTCCCATATTCCACAAATGCTTTGCATTTAAACTGGGTACTTCACAACTTGAATCACTTCACAGGTACACAAAAAGAGTATCCATGCTGTAAAAAAAACTTGATAGCTGCAGACCAAGCTGAGTTCAAGCATTGAAAACCTGCGCAAAGTCTCCAAACTTGAAAGCAGACGAGTAGTATCCTCTAAGTAGTAATCCAACTGTATCCAGAACCTGCTCAAAGATCTGAAAGACACTGATCACTTGTGCCTGTTAAGAGGCTCCAAAGACACCTCCTGCCCTGCAGCATGATCGGAGTGAGTTCCCACTAGCATTCGCTCACTCCATCTATTCTCTGCAGTTCCTGTTTAATTGTGACTCCTCCTAACAGATCCCGTTCTCCTCTTACAGCCCGAGACAAAGCCTAGACACCGCCCTGTCTCACCACACCTCACCCCAAACTGTAATATACTCTTTAGCTCTCATTCACAGCCAGTGCAAAAGCACTCCTCCCAGGACACCAGCGTGGCAGACTACAAACTACCCTATTACATTCATCTTCTCCCACTAGACGTGTCGAGGCAGACTCTGAATGTGTCTGTGTGAGGGAGAGTGTATTTGTTAGGGGGCTGGGTTTGGGGGAGGGATACATAGCTTGAGCGCCTTCAGGCAAAGAGTGGGGGATTAGTGGGAAGATCATTGACGAATTAGCTCTCCTCCTTTCCTCATCCAACAGCCCCTGGAAGAAACATTTGAATGAATATGGGGGATGGGGGTGGAAGGTGGTGGGTGCTCTGCCCTTCCAATCACCCAGAGAGCTCTCGAGAGGTGAAAGGAGGAAATAAACATAATAAGTGGGATGATGCTTGGTGGCAAGCTATCCTACTACTACTACTACAACAAATAACATTTCTGCACAAAGAGCAGCACAATATCATTAAGAAACCTTTCTGACCAATGCATTCCTCAGCTGGAATGCAACCTATTGAGTGCCACTTTCCGTGAAGCAAATGACATTGTTGAGACTTCTTTCAAGAGAGGTTCCTTTCTGCTCCATTACATTTCTGACGTTTATCATTGTGCTCATTCGACGGAAAGCCCAAAGATTGGCTTTCACTCACACTCATAGGTTTGAACAACTTTTGGTGTGGCTGTGGGCTGTAGAAACAGATATGAATACCTCTTAAAGGGATGAGCTAATGCCTCTGAAAGCCAATCCATTACAAACACATTAAGCATCAAAGTGCTAGTTTTCCAGACACAGGCAGTCTAATGTATATGGTTTCAATAGCTTCATCGGATTATGTGCTTCCAGTGCCCCCAGGGATACACAGTATGAGAGGTCACAGATTCTAATACATCACGCCCATCATTGCATGGGCTCTGTACTGTGTCAAAGAGAAGGCACATATGGGACTACAACATGACACCAAAAGGCCACACAGATCCCTCCTCCCAACCCCACTTATAGACCTCTGGGTATAGTGGAGTGGCGGCTGCTGTTGCTGAACTTAGTAACAGGATACACATCTGTTGGTCAATGACTGTGGCTCGATACAATCCTGGGGGCTTTCTGTAGCTTTTGAGCTGCAGTCTTATGAGAGATAATGGAATCGTCATGTGTAATACGCCTTTGAAATGTCAAAGTTGCTCTGTTTAATATCACTCGCCAATGCTGTAATTTTTCCGCTGTAATCCCACACTTTTTTTGGACTCTTGGGAAATGCAAGATGCTGGAAGGAAAATAAGAAATTCCTCCCAAGCATGTAAATTTCCTTTGAAATAATCTGTCTAGTGGGGCAAATGCTTTAGGAAATAATCCATGCAGATTTTTCTTAGAATAAAATGTGACAACAATAAGCATTAGAAAAGAAATCCCCCACCCACATGCACCGCACACACATTATGAAAGTGTGCATATCGATTGCAATCTTGAGGTTGTCATTTGTTTCGGAGTCTGTTAAAGTTTAAAAATACTTCAATGGCATGGTATATTATTTCCCGGTTTGAATTACTGAACAAATTGAACAGAGTAGTGTGTTAATTAATGAGCTGTACCTCAGAAACATCTCTATAAAGAGACACGAGAAGTGCTAGTGGAATTGTTCCATTTGAATTATTGCATTCGAGTGTACCCAAAGGAAATGTGCATAGAGGAAATTGAATGAAGAAGAGGCAGTGAGAATACAAGACGTGACATGTGATCAAAAATTGGGATGATGCAATTTGAAAGGTAAATCATTCTAAGGCAGACAAAGGAGAATGCAACATTCGATTTGCAAAAACATGCATTTGCATTATTCCATGATTGATAAAGTCACATCTGTTAAACCTAGGTAAGATTTCAAATCATTTAAATAAAATTTATATTAATACATTTATTTTGTTTGGGGCAACAGTACCATATACTTTAGTCTACACATAGCAAAGAAGGGCGAGAACGGTGTTCTTCGATACATTTATTACTGTTTCATGCATTAGTAAAAACCAAGACATTGCCTAAACTTTACGCTGACACCTTCCCAGCAGTAGGAAAAACAAAACTGTTCATCAAATTTTGTAGAAATTGTTTATAGAAAGTGAGCTACGTGACATTAGAATGCTCCCATCATGCTATAATCACTGAAGCTGTCACTGCAAACTAAAGTGAAATATAAACCATTTATTTGTCTATCTATATCTGTGGATGAGGCTGCTGAAAATTTATTAGGTGTTTATTGTTATTGACAGGTCTATAGAGTAACTTAAACGCCTCTGATTTGCATTCATGAGTCTGGAGTTGGTTACAAAACAAAAAAAATAGCAATTTTTTGATGGAGCCTCATTTTAGTAGACCTATGGAATGCTGTAATCTTCAGTTTCACGTTTAGTTAAACACAATCATAATCTTGATTATTCGATTAAATGTGCAGCTCTTTACAGTTATACCAAGGGTTTTATCTAAGTATCATGACACCTTACTGCATCTCATGAGTTCAACAGCATTCATCAGTTAGGCCAAATAAAGAATTCATTAATTCACCCAGTACGAATTTATAACAATAGGAGCTGTGAAGCGTCCACCAAACCTTTTGATCCAAGGCTATGCTAACGAGACTGTCAGTCGCTGTAATTCAGAGGCTATAGCGAATGAACTCTGGCTTGAGTTAGCATGACAAGCAACAGTTGCAAATGAAGTGATTTACATAAGAAACAGGCGCTCAGACCGTTAGCATCACGCCAGGCCTTGGCGTATCACAAATAGTGACTACTATTGCAGTGCATTCTCTTCATTATTGCACTATGGTTTCTGTTTTCACTGAAAAGAAACATTTCAGAGAAAATGTTTAAAGGGAAATGGGCCTTAGGATATTTAAACTCTAAACCGCTGACCATATTTTGCCATTATTTCAGCATTCAATACCAGGAGGCCTAATGTATTTGCTCCTCTTTGCACCACTTGTCCTTGTCTGTCCTACAAGTGCCTTTTGCTATGAGTGGATGGAAATTGACTTAATAACAGAACACGTGAGATACTGAGCGGGGAGCTGATTGCTAATGCGGTGCCATTGCTTTGCTGCAAAGTCATTTATGCTAGAATTAAATGAAAGGGAATGAGGAGATTTGTCATTAAGAGTTTGACAGGATATAAATCAGAATCCAGTGAATTCGGATGGTGAGGCGCATTGCCACAAATTCAGATTATAAAATATTTAAGTGGCTAATTATAGTAACTAAGCAAAATTATGATTCTATGCATAGTAGAGAAAAAGTAGACTCGTTTCCAGAAGCTGTGGAAAAGACAGTGAACGATAAAGTGTGGCATGGATACAAAAAATAATGTCCAAAGAAAGATAATGTTAACAAACTAAATTATTTCACAACCATATATATTACTTTATAAATGCATAAGAACACCGATTCAGATTCTGATGCATTATTTAGCATTGCAATGTCATTTGCCTTGGAACTCAAGAATTGGTGTATATGTAATAAGATGTGTCTGACATCTGAAGTGTATTCATACCTGCCCGCAAATACACACACACACACACAAGTAGTTTTGCTAACTGCATTGATTGTACTTTAGAAGACTGTTTAATGAGCCCGAAAACAAAAACAATAGGGAAGGGCCCATTCCACTGGGAATACTAATGAGTGTATTGACTGAGAAGGTGTCTGGGTACTTTGATAAATGATTATAAGTATAAAGCACATTGCTTTCACCTTCATAAACAATACAGTTTGTTGCATCTTCAGTGCACAGACCAGATACTAAATATGTGGGAGGGGTTTGAAACCATTTTAAAAAAGCTTTCAATGGTCTTTATTAACATTAGTTTATTATTGTTTCAAATATGTGGATTCCTCATTTTAAGAATATTATATAAATTGCTTAAACGTCAATGTACACATCCCGCCTGTACGGAATCATTGCCCACTGAATCCCACAGAAAGTTCTGCATAATTTAAATGCCAGTCATTCACAAAGTTGTACATATTCACTCATCATTTAACAGATATTATGGCTAATTTGATTATGCGTTCAGCTACTAGTAAGAGTACAGTATTCTCAGCCCATTCTCACACATTTTTCCATTTCCATTTGTAGATCTTCCCCCACAATCATTAGAGAAAATGTGAAAAACTACACCGATTAGGGCGTTTTTGGTTAAACAATGTAATTTTAATGAAAAAGCATGCAGAAATCCTAATCTGCTGTCAGTTACCTTATATACAGTGAAAAACTATATTATTTCACAGAACAATTCTTGTCATTTTACTGAAAAATACATATATATTTTTATGAATATAAAAATAATGATTTACCACAATTCACAGCAAAACCCATTATATATTTATTAAGAAAATATGTGCAATTTCACAGTAAAATATTGTTAAAATAATGTTTGTGTAAGTATGAGTCACTTTATAAATGATGTTCATTTTATTTAAAAACTGGTTTCTTATACTTTTGGTTCAGTGAAATCTGTAAGGTGGATATGGATTATTAAATTTTTAATAATGGAAACGTGTCAAATGTTTTGAATTGAAATATTCTCAGCTTAAATATACAACTATGTTGAATTTCAGCCCATAAAAATGCAATACCTAAAAATACAATGCAGTAGTGCAATTAAACAAGATTTTTTGTTTCAAAAACATTTGTCATTATTTTACTTCCATAGGTTTGTATATTAACATTATATCAATTATATAACAAATTATATTATGTACTATATTAGTAAATACATAAAATGTTGTAGTAAATACAAAGCAAACTAAAAGATTGAATGCCAATCAAGATTAATAAGATGCTCTATAGAAAATAAGTACGGTGAATATTCCTTTCATGCCGACATGGAAGCTTTAGATGGAATATATAGCATGTCACCCTGCAGTGATTTATGCACATTTTACATGAACTTTAATGCCTGAAGCTTTGTCGTCACATTTTAATTAGACATGATTGGTACATCACATGGAAAAAGTATGTTGCAGAGCTCGTATTCATGAAATCCTTATTACATTTCAGTCAATAGAAAATAGAACCAAAAAAAAAAAAAACAGACGTGGAAAGTAACTAGTTACAAATACTTTCGTTACAGTACATTTGTACATTTTATTTTTCAAATCTTTACTTTTTTGAGCGTGCACGAATCAGCATCGCTAACGTTTCATTATTTAAGTGAATGCAAGTGAGCTATGCTCATACACTCAAAAAAATGATTCTTGCCACTAATTGAATTTAAGCAAACAATTTAAATAGAATATATTTAAAAATGTATGAAAATAACCATTATTGTTGCGAATTACTCTTACACAACATGAATGTAATGGATCCAAGTCCAAACTGATCAAATTGCATACACTATACTTGATTTATTGATGTAAGGGGCAAATGCAGATGTAGCGCATGCGCACTAGAGTAAAAAAAAAAAAAAAAAAAAACAACACTGTGAAGGCGGCAAGTCGTTGGAGGCGTCAGCGATTTGAGTGAACACTGAACAGAAACAGATGTGGAATATTCGACAAGGTAAGATATTTTCTATATTTATTACTGATTTCAACATCAACTCTTTTTTTATAACTTAATCGATCTGATTTAATTTATATCTTAGTTTCGTCGTGACTGCACTTCAGACGAATGAACTGTTTTGGCCTTTCCAGTTAACGTAGCAGCTAACGTTATATAAAAGAGTAACGTTAACGTAAACTGATATTTTTTTAAAAGATTTATTGTCGACTGACTGTGCATCATTTTTCCATTTAGGCAGAATAACTTCGCGTAACAGTTATGGTTTTTGATAACTGCTCCGTGATCTCGACAAAACGTTGCAAACACAGTCAATCGAAGGCTACAGGCTAGTTAGGCCTGCTAACGTTATATGAAGGTTAATACAGGTAAAATTGTATAGGATTTCTCGTTAAAACAAATATCTTAAAACATATTTGTAACTTTGATCATTTTAAGATATAGGCCTACGGTCGACTGACTACGTGTGCGTCATTTTTAATTACAACTTGTCATCTCGACGTAGGCCTAACGTTACATTTTAATTTTCTTGAAAAATCCTTTGAATATGCAAAAGTTAAAAACATACTTGATCGACCTAAAAGTTATCTGCATGCAAAGGTTTATAGGATTCCATGAAGTGGAACATGCTTTTTTTTCATGCTGAGTTGTAATTTCGTTACAATAAAATGTCTTTGCTATTTATTTCAGAGTTCTCATCGATGTGACGACATTCCACCATTTCCAGCTCCTGTTTGGCACAATCACTCAATTACAGTATGTGTAGTTTCTTCTTTTGTAATCAATTTAAACTTGACTTGTTTTCATTTCTTTGCAAAAGTGTGATGTCTGTTGTTTTCTCTCTCTTTTTGAAATACAGATAAATGACTTTTGGGAATGTGGCACAGAATTATCCAGTAGGTATGAGTTATTGAAACATTCTAAGCTTAAACATGGACATTTTGGGACAAGAATAAATTGTTAATTACTATAAATTTCTCCACAGTAGGCCTATATTTCATGCAATTCTTCATTTCATTTCCTTTTTTTTTTGTTGCAGAATTCATAAACTGTGCCACTTCTGTTCTTGGCGCAGCTGGACAGATACACTATTAATGGCAATTACAGACAAGGTAAACTGCATAATATAATTTTGTATAACTAATTGCAAATATTGTATATATAAAATATATATAAATCACATAAAATATACTATAATCAGTGTTTTTTATATTGTCATAATTTAGTGCGATGACATACACATCTGTGTGTACCAACACTCAGGAAATAACAACACTCGTCAAATAAATTGAGGTTTGTATATGTACTTTTTGTAATGACCTAAGCATATTGCCAGTCTGTATGTTACCAATATTTCAGTGAAACACTTCAGTGTTAATTATTGAGAGAGAAAAAAATGTTTTAATTATTTGTTTGTTTTTTGTTTTGACTGCAATCCTTAATAGGCTGAGAGAAGAATTTCGGAGACCATTCTGGGGCTTTTAGAGATCCGTTAAGAAGGTGCTGGTGCTAAGGACAAGCCAGAGGATGTTGGAGTAGTGATAGAGGGTGTCGAGAGTGATTCCTTTGGATTGGTAATGCTGTTCGGACTGATCTACGCTCTTAATTCCACCACCAAAACTAAGATTGGACATTCTTGGCTGGACAACTTTTTTCTGTGTGCAGCATACTCCATATCTTGATCAGTGAGTTGGACAATTACTTCTGGCCTAAATTTTTAAATGTGTTATATGTAAAAAAAATTAAACAAAAACAAAAGTAGGAAGATGGGTACCAATTACATTCGTGTTTAATTTTTTTTTATTATTCTCTATCCAAGTGTCCTGAATGTTTATTTGTTCTACAAATATTTAGGAAGATGTGTACTAATTACATTAGTGTTTTAAAGGAACACCCCGACTTTTTTTGGGGACTTTAGTTTATTCACTCTATCCCCTAGAGTTAGATAAGTCAATACATACCCTTTTCATCTCCGTTCTTGCTGTAACTCTTTCTGACGCACACAGCTCTAGCCTAGCTTAACACAAAGACTGGAAGTAATCGGCTCCAGCTAGCATACTGCTACCAAAAAGTGACAAAATAACGCCAACATTTTTCTATTTACATGTTGTGATTGTCACAGTGTGTACAAATAACAAGGTCATATGAGACACAGACATCTTTTAACCAGTGCTGTAGCGGCGCGTCATATTTTTGCGTTCGACACTTCTTCATTTATTTATTTTTTGCACCGTTTCCGGCAGTACAGCTCGCCAACACACGTGGGAGACCGAAACATTGCAGAATGGAGGACGAAGACCACTAGAAGTGAATGTGCTTTCCATTAAATGAATCACACACAGTAAACAAATCCTTAACAAAAAAAACCGTTGCAATTTAGACGCGCAAACTGTGTACCGGTGAGACGTACGGCTCGGGCAGATTCGGCTTGCAGTCGCTTATCATTGGACGCGGTGCCGCGCGTGCTTTTACAAAAGAAGCCGTGCACACAGCCAAGCGAAATGGGGTCTTGCGCACCCAACGCGCCATTTTTGCCGCGCGCTCGTGCGTACGCGTCGAGTATAAACAAGGCTTTGCTCCGTGTCAGCACGCGCTCTGATCAGTAAAGGGACACAGACTCTCCCGAATCATCTCCAGCAGGAGCACCACTAACTCCGCCTCCGTTTCCCTCGGAAGCTGATATTAGTATTTAAACATTCTCTATGATACAAAATGTTTGTACAAAATTAGGGATGCACCGAAATGAAAATTCTTGGCCGAAACCGAAAACCGAAAAAGAGGAAACCAAGGCCGAAAACCGAAACACCGAAAGAAATTATGCCAATTATTAGTAGGCCTACCATTGCATTTATGGCTATGACTGTGTACTAACTTTACTAAAATCAAGGCATTACAATTGCATAAATTAATATTAAAGTTTCAAAGAATAAATCAATTACAAAGTATCCAAATATTTATTTAGCAAATTGCAAAAATGCACAGTATAAAATAAAATTCAAACTAAAATGGTAACTTGACCCCACTCATGTGTACATTAAATAATAATGTACAGGCCTAACTGGCCTGCAGAAAGGTTTGAAAATTAAATGTTCTCTCAAAGTGCATTTAGGTTCGCCACACGTTGATTTTTCTATTTTTTTTTACTAAGCCTATTTAAAATCGTATTTGATTGCAGAGCGCCGTAGCGCTCTCTCTCTCTCTCTCTCTCTCTCTCTCTCTCTCTCTCTCTCTCTCTCTCTCTCTCTCTCTGTGTACCTCTCGCGCTCTCTCTCTCTCTCTCTCTCTCTCTCTCTCTCTCTCTCTCTGTACGTCTCTCTCTCGCTCTCTGTTACACCTCTCGCACGCGCGCTCTCTCTCTCTCTCCGTACCTCTTGCGCGCGCGCTCTCTCTCTCTCTGTACCTCTCTCTCTCGCTCTCTGTACCTCTCGAACACGCGCTCTCTCTCTCTCGCGCACTCTCTCTCTCTCCGTACCTCTTGCGCGCTCTCTCTCGCTCTCTGTACCTCTCGCACACGCGCTCTCTCTCTCTCGCGCGCGCGCGCCTCTCTCTCTCTCTGGGCCGTGTTCCTCTCATATTCAGCGTAGTGATCGGAATGTTTGGATTTCAGGTGATAAATTAAACCCGACGTCATCACAACATTTCGGCCCTTCTGTTTCGGTAATAAAAGTCTTTCGGCCGAAAACCGAAAATGCTCTTTTGGGCCATTTTCGGCCGAAAATTTTCGGTGGCCGAAAATTCGGTGCATCCCTAGATTTTAATAACACGGTTTTGGTGGTTATAGAGTTCTAATGACGGTGTTCAAATACATAACATTAGACTAGCGTTAGCCAGCTTATACAGTATCATGATTCAGTACGCTAGTTCATATTTATTTATTTGAGATACATTATGGTTTTTTATTAATCGAGCAGCAGAAAAATAATCTTTATATTAATCGTCCAATTAGTCGACTAATCGATAAAATAATCGCCCAACTAATCGTTTTGTTAATAATCGTTTACCCCAGCCCTAATACATACTGGGAACTATATTCTCAGAAGGTGAAGCACTGCTACTTGGGCGGAGTGATTTGCTCCCAGCACCTGAGAAGCCCCGTGGTTAGGAGCAGAGAGTAAATGGCGGAGTGATTAGCACAACACTCTGAGCAAACTCTCTCTCTGCGTTATTTTGTCACTTACTGGGAGCAGTATGCTAGCTGGAGCCATTTACTTCCAGCCTTTGTGCTAAGCTAGGCTAGCGGTGTGTGTGTCAGACAGAGTTACGGGACGCACAGTGATGAAAAGGGTATGTGTGAACTTATCTAACTCTGGGGGATACAGTGAATAAGCTAAAGTCACAAAAAGTTGTCGTGTTCCCTTAATTTCCAGATCAGAAGAAAGCAGACATTGATTACTGTACTATGCAGTGATATTAAAATGTTTATCTTGAAAATGTGAAAAGAATATTTGATGTTGAAATGTGGATCCCTGTTACTTGGCTGTAAAGTGTAACATAAGTAATAAACACAGAAAGTACAGTTTGGGAGGATGCATAAAACTAAACACTTGCATTAATTTGTAAAGTGCTGTATTATGTATGTCCTGCTTGGATTTTTTGTTTCTTTTGTCAGACTGAATGTTTCTTTTGACTTATGGAGCAATTGCACACAATAAATGTTTGAAAATGTAACATGTTTTTGTCTTTGACTGTTTATTCAATAGAATTAAGGTAATGTAAGATAGTTATGTAAATCAAGTAACAACAATTTATTTGAAATGAGTAAAGTTTATTTAATACACAATCCTAAATCACAGATGATCAGTTCACATAACGCTTATTTAATTCATTCACGTCAACTGAACATGACGCTGAAGCTTAAATAAAATGTTAACTTTTACGTTGGATTTATGTGATTAAATTGGATGGAAAATTGACACGTAATTGAAATACATAAGTTTTAACTTTTGGGGTTAAATATTTTTTTGAGTGTATTCGGATTCTAAATTGTAATTTTGGCAACTTCTGAAATGGTCATACCATTGATATTACCAGAGCACTGAGAAGTTGAAGTAAATAGAAAACTCGGCTCAAAGAAGAACTCGGTTATTGCATGGACGGAGCAAGAAAATAATGTAAGTAGTGTAATGTGCACATTTCAGTTGAATGGTAATAATTGCCTCTTTAACAATGCAGTTAAACTAAATGTACGAAGAAAACTTCGTATGAAGCTGAAATAACCTCAACATTAACAACAATGGAATAAAAGCGCATGGTTTACCTGTCAATCAGATGCATGTAAAAGTGTAACTATAGCAACAGTGGACCCCTGGCACATTTTTGGAAGAAAGAATAACATTTTTTTATAAAATATTAATATGTTAACCTTTCTATTCACACTGTTTTAATACCTCATTTCTTTGATCAAACCTCTCACTTGCCCTTCTTTGCCTTTGCCTTTCTTAAAAATACACATTCAAATTATCTTACGTGGACTTACTTTTCAAAATTAGTAATAAAACAATAGCTCTTAGCAACAGGAATAGCCAGTATGTTTGTATAGCATACAAAGTCAAAAACAAAAACGTATGAGATTAATGTGTTTTTCTCCAAAATCACTATATTCAGAATATATACACATCAGTGATGTTTGAAATAACTTCTTCTGTCCATGTTGCTTTTTAACACAGAGTTAGACAGAAAATACATTATTTTATAAAATTCAATACTGTAATACAGGGTATGCTGATTAGCGACGCATTATAAATATACAGTACATCATTCCTATGAAAATACCCGCGATGGCCTGAAGAGCACAGATAAATCACAGATTATCATTGCAGTGATGTGTTTCTTGTCCTCATGTTTCATCAGCAAAACATCACTATCTGCATGTTAATAAAGTCCCCATGAAGGTTTTTTTTTTACCTTGTGGAATGAATATGTTAGTCATACTGTTATAAGCTTTTGTGCTCCAAAAAATTGACACAATTCACATTTATAAGCATTCAAGACGTGTAGTCTCTCGCTTCCGCCAACATGGATCAGTGATTTTGATGACATCACTCTGCACTTAAGCATCTCATTAGATTTTCTGTCCAATCAAATGCTCTCTAGTATCTGAAGTGTCCCGCCCCCTACACTATAAATAGACATTGAAGCTGCGACTAAAATCGGTCACTTGTTCACATATTTACTATTTTCTACATAGTGAATGGCACGTAGTGCACTATATAGGGGATAGGGAACGATTCAGACGGTGTAAATATGCATTGGGTTGTTTTAAGGACATGTTTGTGCATGCCCATAGACAGCCACTCTGAAGCGGTCAGAGGCGATTCTAAAAGAGTCAAAAAGTCGAGACAGGACCCATCGTCAAAATTTCTGTGTCCACCACTCTAGTTCATCCAAAACAAACTAGAAAATAGACTCAAAGCGCTAAATATCGAAATTATCCTTTAAGCAGCAATACTTTTTTTGTAGCACTCTTTCGACCTCTGCCTAAAATCTCCTATCAAGTCACCATAAGGTGGTGAAACGGTTTCAAGGTTTTGAAACGGTACTTATGAGCAGTGAGCACCAAGTAAAGCTAGAAGTGAAAATCCTGCTATATATCCAGATGTTCTATCTGTGAGACCATCGATCACAGCAGATAAAGACCCACCTAAGTCCGCCGTACAAGAACACTATTCATTAACGTCTGCACCGAGAGCAATATTTCAGTTTTCATTCAAGAAATGCTAGACGTGGTCTTTCATTGGAATGACTCCACTAAGCTGGCAAGGATTTGGAGATGAACACCCTCCCCGTCCCTGAAAAACGGCTTATCGACAATCGTAAATACAATAAACCGTAAAACCTTAAGCCTTGAATATTGCTGATGAATTTGAGAAGATTGTGATCTTGGCCTGTCAGCTGTTGCAATCCGCTGGGGAAAACTGCTCCTTATAAGCTATGATTGCACTTATTTAAATGTAACAATGATTTATGGCAAATGCGAACATTAAAGTTTAATGCAGTATTATAGGTCACAGCTAGATCAGAGCCGAACTAAACAATAGAATATTACAGGCACTATTACTGCTTGTGTTATTAAACACAGACGTTTTTACTGCAGAGGACCATTTTCATTGTCTTGTCTCAAAGCAAAATAACTACTTGCTCTTGTGACAAGTTCATTCAAGTCATTACTGATTAGACACTGGATACGAACATTGGCGAGACATGCACGAGATGCTCAGGAAATTGATGTGACATGTCTTGTGCATCAACTGCGCCACTCAAACTGTCATCAAACTCTTTCATGCATGACTGTCACCAAAGTGGCGTTATATTTCCGTCTCCACAGGCACAATGGAAAAATTTTATTAATATGTAAGAATCATCCTCAGGTAGGTCTAATAGATGTATGTCTATTGCCATTTCAAAACTCTTTAGGATCACTTTAACCCATTTAATCCCACCGGTCACAATAGTGACCGAAAAAAAATGTTTCATTTCTAAGGCTATAAAAATGTTACTGAATGATCTATCAATGCATTTCCAGCAGATATTGAAATAATAAAGGGTCTCAATGAAATATGTGCAGTGTCGCATGTTTACTGTAAATTGTCACATGACCAGAGCTGTTTATTTCCTGTTTGTGCCAAGAGAAGAGGATGGCAGCAAGAAAGCTCCCAAAGAAAAGATTAGTAAAGTATGTTAACATAAAGATAGGACATAGATTTTTGGTACACATCATGTTAAGGTGTCTAGTATTGATATATGCATTTGCAATTACTCAACTTTGTTTAATGTGGTCATAGAACTCACAAACATGTCACCGGCAACAATAGTGACCGTGGGATAACTGTATTAATCTATCCTGGCTACTGAATTACCTTACTTATTGCTATAACTACTATAAACGCAACTGCACAATTCACCTTCAACACACATTTATGCTCTACAACCACAACACACACACGCACACACACACCACACACACGCACACCACACACCCACACACACACACAACACACACCACACCACACACACACACACACACACAACCACACACACACCCCCACACACACACACAGCACACCACACACACACACGCACATCAACACACCACACACACACACGCACAACAGACCCCACCACACCACACACCCCACACACACACACCACACAACCCCCACACACACACGCACACCACACACCACCACACCACACCACACACCACACACAACACACACACCACCACACACACCACACACACACACACACACCACACACACCCACACACAACAACTCACACTACCACTACCACGCACACACAACCCCACCACACCACAACCCCACACACCACACCACACACACCACACACAACACACACCCACCACACACACACACACCACCACCACCACCACACCACAACCCCACACACCACCACCCACACACACGCACACCACCACACCCACACCACACCACACACACACCACAACACCCACACACACGCACACCACACCCACAGACCACACCACACACCCACACACACACACCACACACACCACACACACACCACACACCACACACACACACCCCCCACACACACCACAGCACACCCCACACACCACACCGCACACCCACACACACCGCACCCAACACACAACGCACACCACACCACACCCACACACCCACACACACACCCACACACCACCCACACACCACACCCCACACCAACCACCACCACAACACACGCACCCACACACCAACCCCACGCACCACACAACCACACACCACCACACACACCTACACACACACAAACGAACCCCACACCCGACACCACAGACCCACCACCACACACCCCACACACCCACACATACACCACACACATACACCTTAACCCCACACACACACACCCCACACACTCACACACCAACACCCCACACACACACACACACCGCACACCCCACGCATGCACACCGCACACCACACACCACAAACTCCACGCACACCACACCACAGACCCCACACACCCACACACACACACCACACACCCCACACACACCGCACACCCCCCCCCACACACACACCAGACACCCCACACGCATGCACACCACACCCCACACACACGCAAACCACAGACCCCACACGCGCACCCACACACCACAAACTCCACGCACACCACACCACAGACCCCACGCACACCCACACCACAGACCCCACACACCCCACACACACACACCAGACACCCCACACGCATGCACACCCACACCCCACACACACGCAAACCACAGACCCCACACGCGAACCACACACCACACACCACAAACTCCACGCACACACCACAGACCCCACACACCCCACACACACGCAAACCACAGACCCCACACGCGAACCACACACCACAAACTCCACGCACACACCACAGACCCCACACCCCACACACACCACGCAAACCACAGACCCCACACGCGCACCACACACCACAAACTCCACGCACACCACACCACAGACCCCACACACCCCACACACACACACCAGACACCCCACACGCATGCACACCACACCCCACACACACGCAAACCACAGACCCCACACGCGAACCACACACCACACACCACAAACTCCACGCACACACCACAGACCCCACACACCCCACACACACACACCAGACACCCCACACACACGCAAACCACAGACCCCACACGCGCACCACACACCCTACACACACGCACACCACAGACCCCACGCACACCCCCCCCCCCCCCACACACACACACCAGACACCCCACACACACGCAAACCACAGACCCCACCCCGCCACCACACACCCTACGCGCACCACACACCCCACACCCCACACAAACGTACACCACAACCCACCACACACACACCACACACCACACACACACCACACCCCGCACACACGCACACCACACACCCCACACATACGCACACCACACACACCACACACACACACACCAACACACCCCGCACACACGCACACCACACACCCCACACATACGCACACCACACACACCACAGACCCCACGCACACCACACACACACAGCACCCCACACACCCCACAAACACGCACACACACACACACACACACCACACACCCCACATGCACACCACACACCCCACACGCACGCACGCACACACACCACACACGCACACCCCACACGCACACTACACACCCCACATGCACACCACACATACACACCCCACATACACATACACATACACATACACACGCACGCACACACACACACACACACACACACGCACACACACACGCACACGCACACACACATGCACACACACATGCACACATGCATACACAAACACACTTGCACACAAACACACTGCACAGGTCAAATAGACCTATACTCAGTCTGTCCAATGGTTGATACAACACATTATCCCACCGGTCACAATTGTGACCGAACATAAAACTCACTTTTTCACACACTTTTCCATGAAAATTTCAAAAAATTATGATTGATTGTTTCAAAGGGATACTAATGACACATGATTTGGATATTTTTATGTCTGGGAAAAATTTGGGATTAAATGGGTTAATAATCACTGTAGTTTCCACACGATTAGGAAGGACCTTTGATGAAAATTCAAAACGTCCACTGACGCCAATGGCCGATGGTTTTCATACTTTCATTTTGGTTTGTTCTTAGCACAAAGATATTGTATGATTTCAGAAGACTACAACCAAATGGACTTGAGACTTTTATGATGCTTCTGCATGTTTTTTTAAAGCTTGAAAGTTCCAGCCCAAGGTTCCATTTGGATAAAGCAACCGTTGTGTTCCATAGAGGACCGAACACAGGTTTGGAAAGATTATTATATTAATTATATTATGTCTGAATATCAGATCATGTGACTCGTTAGTATTTCTTTTAGATGCTGAATACCTAAGTTTTTGAGACACTGATCAGTGTTGTATATTGAGTAATTTTTAGACATGTAATTTTTAGACATGCATCACATATATCATATATAAACCCTACCTACATAAATAAATGTTGTGAAATTGTTGACAAATTTCAGTTTTACATTATAATTTTCCACTCTCTCTTTGACACTTGTGCTACTGCACTTTTAAAACCTCTTTATGTAAATTATCTATGACTATGGCTATGGCTAACTGCTTTGCATATGCAATTAATTATAACGCCCCCGCCAAGTTGTTGATATAATGCGGGTGAGCTTTACATAGTGAACATGAGAAAGAGCAAAGAAAATCCTGTTTTTATTATATGTCCTTTTAAATTACAGCCTCCATTATACATTTTAAACACATCAGTATGTATTGAGATAATGAAAATGTATACTTAATTTGTAGAACACTGTGAAATTACACATTAATATTGTTATTGCTTTTTAATGATAATGTAATTCAGGGTGCAGGAATATTCCCATAAAATGTCTCTAATGAAGCATGCTTTATGAGAAGGAGCGCAGTCCATCACGACAGTAGTGCAGTTTCATTATGAATGTTCAACAGGTGTTTGCTATTTTTCGACACAGCACAATCAGACGATAGACATCAGTATTGATGGGATATCTATACCCTGGAGCTTAAGCGGTCATGTCAATAGATTGTTACCTGCTGACACTTCCCCAGAGAGAATAGAGCTGTAGATGCAGCCTTGTGTTTGACAGGGACCATCGATATCACAGAGCCTGAGAAGTCATAGCTCAGCTTCAATGGCCACACATTTAGTCCATTATCACTGACCTCCATATATGACAGTTTGACTTACTCAGCTATAACCAAACTCACACAGCACTTTGACAGATTTGGATTTTCCATTGTTTAACTTAACACTGGTGGAGCGTGACTGTATCTATATAGCTTTTTGCTAAACAACCATGAAGACTCGCTATTTCCGTTTTACTGTTTCCCGTGCCCGGTCTCATTAAAAATCAGAGCCGGAATTAAAAGTACAGAGAGGACTAGAATCATTATGTAAGAGTTAAATAAGATTCAATATGTGCTGTTGTTGCTACAAAAATATGATATTAAAAGGAAGCATTTATAGAAGACCAATAAACTGTCCATTTATTTCATCAGTAAAAAAATAACCAATTTTACGATGTAATTTATTCCTGCGATGTAAAGCTGAATTTACAGTAGCCTTCAGTGTCACACGATCCTTCAGAAATCATTCTAATATGATGATTTGCTACTCAAGAAACATTTATTATTATCAAAGATCATAACAGTTGTTCTGCTATATATATTTGTAGATAAAACAATGTTGGGGTATTTTTTGATTTATTTTGAAGTTTAGCCTAAATAAAACAGCATTTATTGTTTTGCAACAATGTAATTCAAATATCAAGAATTTTTTTTTCAAAAAGTGAAACAAAAACCCCTTAATGACCCCAAATTAAGTAATTAAATGGTACCATATCCAAGAAAATATCCGTTTTCAAAATACTTTCTTTGTGTTCAACAGAAGAAAGAAGGGCTTGGAACGACACGAGGGTGAGTAAATGATGACATCATTTTCTATTTGGGCTGAACTATCAATATCATATATTAAGTCAGCAGATATCCACGTGCATATTCTGCTTTGGTTCACATTTCTTTGAAAAAAAAAAAAAAAAAACATAGGCTACTACCTTTGTATGGCCAAAAATTCTTATCACACACATTTTCAAGCAATGGTTGCAAGTTGTTTTTGGTCCGATTAAGCTGCAATGAGGACAATAATTTATGCCATAAGTCAAATAAATCTACAGTAATTAGCAGCCAACATAAAGAGAATCAGCTAGAGTCATGTTCAGGTCAGGTAGGCATTTTAAGGACACGGGAAAGCACTGAAGTCATTTTCAAAGGGAATTCTTATTAAAGCATTGAAAATGAGAGCATGCTATTAGGTCAGATCATATTCAACCTGTTGCACAATGCTTTCAACTAAGAGTTGTCATGCTTCAGATTGGACCGATAAAAGGAAACAATGCCTAGTCAATGGTTAGCGCTGATTTCTTGATCTCTCTTGCGAGAGCTGGCAGATAAAAGGAAACAAGCCACTTCTATTAAATATTCAGGAAACTCTCACAAGTCAAGCGTATGATTTATTGATTGAAAAAGCGGAACAATAGAGAGCAACTTTTTTAAAAGCTCCTTGGAGTGAATGCAACTTTTTTTTTAATGTGTAAGAAGAGCTACCAGGACCTCTCTAAGGCCATTTGAACGCTTAGCTCGGTTGTATTGGGTCAACACCATTCACAAGACGCTAATGGACTGCCCTGGGAACTTTCCTCAAAGCTAGCACCAAGGTTAGCCTTCTTTCAAAACAATCCTTCAGGGGAGATATTAAATCCGCCTAGAGACTGGAGAAATAGGCTGAGCGGGGGGGGAAAGCTGAAACAGCAATTTGTTTTTTAAATCAAGCAGAGGCTTGGGAATACGGGACGTTCAGGATCACCATACCACAAGCGCCTTTAAAAAGTGGCCGTTTTATGCTATGTCGGGCTTTGGCTCCTTAATAGGCCACAGTAGAGAAGTGGTTTTCACTGCCGCTTTGCAGTCCATTGCATTTTGGCCTGTATATGCATTTACACAAGCTACAGAGGCGGTTGTAAAGGCCAGTGTCCATGTGTGGATAAGGCTGTGGTATCCCACCAGCACACACAAGCTTAGTTTGATCTCATTTATGTACTGTAGCCTACAGCTGTCTTCCAAACCTCTGTCCCTGATGGCATGATAATAAAGGTAAAAATAGTGTATTTGTTGTAGAGTATTTACATAAAATGGTGCCTTTAAGTTTATAGTAAAGATACTCAATATTTGTTTAGTCAGTGATTGGGATTTTTAAAATGTGATTGGGACTAAAATGTATAAACTTTTATAATCATAAAAATTATTATTATACAAAAAATAATCAACACTTTAAATGTTTGTTGTGGTGCTTTGCACCAATTATAATTTGGTTTTACTTAACAATTTTCTCCTTTCGCTGAGCTTTAAAATGGACTTAAACATCGATATAAATATGCAGACACTGCATTAACAACTTGTCCTCATTATCATGATGCATATGCATGCCTGAAATATTGACATATTTACCATTCTCATTGTTTTTGCTTATCTGAATACATGATGCTAGCTAACTGCATGATATGTATTATCTTAGGACTGTACACTTCTGCCATATGAACATTAATTTGACACAGTCACATCTAATAACAGATTACTCTTAATTATAACGACTGGCATTTTCTGTAAAGCTGCTTTGAAATTATATGTATTGTTAAAAGCACTATTAAAAAAATGTGAATTGAATATTGGAACGAACTGTGAATTGAGAGATGTGTTCTGAGGTAATGCGTGAAAGGATTTTTGCAAGATGTGCTCTGTCATAAGTATCAGATCATTTTGCAAACAGTGGACGAGACAAAAGTCACAATTAAACAAGAGTATTAGTGAAACAATGCTGTAAATAACACTGACCATTAGATCACAGTATGATTGCTTTACATTTATTATAAAAGCACTATTTTGAGAATTGTCTGTTTTTTGTACATACAATGGAAGTCAAAGGGCTGCCAAAATAATCTTCCAAATATTTTGTGTTTCACAGAAGAAAGTCATAGAAGATCCATCCATCCATCAGTCATTGCAGTCTGTCAAAACTACTGAGCTGAACTGCAAAATATTCATGACTGAACATTTATAAAATCATTGATTTCTTCATCCGAGTAAAACTAAACCACAGGGTGGTGTAACTACCCCATCTTTTTGGCCCCGTCCCACTATAATCACTGTTAAAGTCCCTACAGTGCATAAGTGCAGGTTCACACAGTAAAGTGATATGCCAGGTTCAATTTTAAAGCGGCCGATCACAGGTGCTCCTAAATCCACTGTGGATTGGCTCAGGGTCTTAATGGTTTAAAACACTTGGTGGAGGTTAACATACTATATTTATGTTTGAATTAACCCTTTCAGACTTTGCCCAATTACATGATGGGTTGTTTTTCCAGCTTTACTAATGATATGCAATAAGAGACACTTCTGTGGATCTGTACAGGACAATGTTTTCAGGTAAGCACTTGAGGAAACTGTACAAATAACCATACAATTCTTGGAACTGTCTTTCTGAAAATGGACTGTGTGATGATTTTGTGCTTGCTTTAGCTGAGGTGTTGACTGACAAACACATGTTCTGAAAGGCTGGTAAATTTGTGTAGTGGATCCAGTTGAGGACTTACTGCTGTTCGCAGTCCGGCCTAGAACCAGTAACAAATGAAAATGTTTTGATGATAAATCAACAGTGGGCTGAAGTAAACCACATGGAGGGAGATATCCAGCACTATACAGACAATTAAATATTTTTATTGCTTGTCAGGTTATGTGCACATGCAGACAGACATCTTTGAGACTGAATTGCACCTTGCGGTTTTTCAGCATCTTGCGCCAGGAATGCTGTGCTTTTAGGATGCCTTGCCAAATGAATGCTTGGTTGGAAATTAATTTACATACAATGCAGGAGGTGTGATCAATTACCATGTTTGTATGCTTACTGTATGTGTGATGTCGGTCTCACTCAAGCACACACAAACTCAGATCTACAGAGATATGTCATTAGAGAGTATTTGTGTATTTATGTACGTATGAATGATATATATAGATATGTGTTTACATGTAAATGTTTAACCTTCAATAACTGCACTGCGTCTTCATGCTAGCTTAAAATAGTTTGCATTACAGCAAAATGCCAAGATGAGCAAGAAATCAGATATGATTACAGATACTAATGATTTCTCACTGGAGCAGTTTTTGAACTTGCAATTGATATATTTCTCTTATTTGTAAGTCACAATGATCTATATTTAATTAATACCCATTTGATACAGTCTTGGTTTTGTTTTTGGGGTCTACTAGAATAGGTTTTCATGTTTGAATGTTCAAAAAAGTTAAAAAAAAATGTTCAGCCCCTCCTTTCGAAAAGCGCAATGTGCTGTGATTGGTCAGCTAGACCAGTGTGTTGTTATTGGACAACCGCATTGATCAAGTTTCGGAAATGTCACACCCCTTATCATAACCGTGAGTTTCACACACTACTAATGCCACTCAACCAAGCCCCACCCCCTTTTTTGTGCAAATGCCTTGGGCGGGAATTATTTAAATGAGGAATATTGTGATGTGTTCGTTTCCAGAAGAAAACTACAAGAAGACTACAATCGAGGCGTTTCAGGGAGTTGACTTTGGAGTGGACTTGGTGCTTTGTTACTTTGTAAGACATTACACACTAAAGAAAGTTGAAAATGTAGGTGTTTTTAAAACTTTAAGTATTTTACAAAATGTAAATAGTCTGAAATGTTAGAGTGTGGTACATTTTGATGTTGAATATTTAAGTGTGGCAAGGGGCACTTACAGCAAAAAAAAAAAAAAAAAAAAAAAAACAACTTAAAAAAGACTTAATCTGACCCTTTCATAACCCTTTACCAATAAATACTGGTGTTCAGTATCAGCTGATCTTAGTGTTAAAATATTGGTGATTGTGCACCACTACATGCCGGTAATTGACAACCTTGAATAACAGCATGATAGAAAAAATACACTATAAGAGAGGTGTGATATAGTAAACCAGGCTTGTAGATGGAGAAAATATGCATGTCTCAGTTATGAATCACACATATTGTCCCAGGAGACACTAGATTTGAAAATCATCTTGTGGATGGATACATTTATACAGAGCTTGTGATTTTTCAAAACAACAGATTTAATAAAAAACAGATATTTTCCAAACACCACTCTGCCTTAATCTACATCATGTTAACACTACAGTGTTCCAGTACTCCAGTCACAAAATTGTACATCAAATCAACATGACATAAAGATGTCTTTGTCTGACTCAAAGCTAGATTTTATTTCCAGAGAGAATGGTGTGTCTGTGTGTATGTATGTTATGGAGAAGATTGTTATTTGTGGTGTCTGAGATACTGAAATGGAAGTGTGTGAAAATATCAGCGTAAAACAGAAGAACTCAGTTGCACACATGTATGATTTATATACATATATAAATGTTTATTCTTGCATGTGATGTGTGATTTAAAACCTACAAGTGTGGCATGTAACGTCTGCATTAGTGACAGAAATCAACTTTTCAATTAAAATGATGAAATGGAAGTAGACATTTTGTCTGTGATGAAAGTGGCGACTTTTGTTAAGAAATGCAAGTTACTTAATATTAACTTCTTGTTTATTGAAGTGTTGTATAAAAGTAGCATCCATATTCCAAACCACTTAGGGTCATGAGGATGCTAGAGCCAATTATATGAACATAAAAACGAACAAACAAGACTCATATGCCCCATATTTTGAATTTTGGGGCCATTTTAATTAATTTTGGTGATATTTTTGCCCCAAACCCTGTTATTTTCCAACTATGATTAGCATCACCACAACCATGAATCACTGCAACATTTTCCTAGGTTTAAAATTATTTTTTTTGTATGCTTAAATATTAATGGTTTTCAAACTTTTTTCAGTATTGTAGAAGAACTGCTTGAATGAGAGGCAATGGATGTGTCCTGCCTCATCTCAATCAAGCTCATTGCCAAACATGTTTCATAGCCAGCAAGATTTAAGATTCGTGCCAGTTCGAGATTGCTGATTGGAATTGTGACCTCATTATGAGTAACAACTGAAATGTCACACACAGAGTAAATAAACATTCAACATTTAATGCATTAAACCAAAATTAAAGTAGTAATAGGAATGAATTTTAATGAAATGAATTTTTGTCAATGAATTGGCTGATAAAGAAAGAACATACACCTAACAATAATTGAAGAGTTTGGTTCCAAAACGCAATAAATCCATTTTGATCATTTTGAGTAAAAATGTGTTTTCTTTACCAAGAAAGTGGAAAGATGAAAACCACTATTTTCTGTTTCAAACTTTCACATAGCATTTGTAGGTTATAATAACAAAAAAAAAAAAAAAAAAAATCCAGGTTTTGATTTTCAAAGATTTATTATAAAAATTGGTTATTTTTCCCCAAATTGCAATAAATCCATTAAAAAAAATTTCAAAATGCAATTAATCCATTGAATCAATATAAAAGTTATTTTTCATATTGAAACTGTTGAAAATACACAACAAAGTAAGTTTATTAGTATAATAATATTAATATAATATCTTTAGTAAGTTTTCACAGACAAAAACACGTAGCCTACTTTCACAAAGATTCACGAATTTTTGACGGTGATCAGCTGTAAAATGGCTTGGTCCTGCTCAGTTTTCGTTGACTTTGAATAAAACAATTGAACGTTTTTCAAAAGATCCCCTCGGGTCAATGTGTCAGCGTGACAGAAGTTGATGCTGTCCTCCTGTGAGAACAAGCAACAGTCGGCATTTTTCCTCTTCCCGCCTCTTCTTAATCTCTTCACGTAAATGATTCAATTTCGATGCCTTACGTTTCTACCCACCGCAGAAACAACCACAGGTTTATCAATACCGTCAAAATTATTCATTTTTTTGTTTGTTTGTTGATCGGAAAGTACAAAATAGATAAGAAAAACTGGGAAGCCGGGTGTATTTAAAGCGCTGCCGTTACTGTTTACATTGCGTGGAATGGTGCGTTGTGATTGGTTGAGCGGATGTATGGCATTCTGCAGAGAAGGGAGACTGGCGTTTGTCGTGGTTTGGAAAGAAAGTGAGAAAACATGACAGAATAACACGGCGGATATTGCATTTTATTTAAAATTAAACATTCACTTTTCAATACCGACCAGATAAAATACTAATTTGTGCGGTAATCTTTTTTTTTTTTAAATGGCGTTTATCGCATTTTGGAACCAAACTCTTCAATTACTTAAATAAAGTCTGAAGAAAACTGACTAAAATTAATGACATGACGAAATATTGATTACATTTCACAGATATTTATATCAAGAAAAAAATAAACCAGGCAATAGTAAACATTCAAAAGTTGCCTACTTTTTTCAAGGTAGCACACTTGTTCACAGCATACAGTATAAGAGCTGTTGGCTCACAGGGATCCGGGTTTGAATTTGGCCTGGATCACGTCTGGATCACATTCCACCTCTCTCCTTCACTTTCCTGTCTGCCTCAAGACAGACCTGTAAATAAAGGCTAAAAAATCCCAAAATACAAGGTAACTTAGACCATTTATTTCTCCCCATCTCTGCCTGGTCTCCTTTCAACATTTACACATTTTTGAGTTCTTTTTGCCACAAACCCTTAAAAAAAAAAAAGGAAAAAAGTTCCTAACAAACAATTGTGTTTTCTATCAGTTAGTGCCTCTGAAACTGACAATGCATTCCCTTGTGCCCAACTGGGATGTAAGAGGCTGAGCTCCATTATGTGCTTGTGCATTCTGGTCGAGAAGCACTTTGAGGAAGAGCTGGGCACAAGGATAAACAGCTCCAGCAGTTTTGTCAAAAGGATTTCCTTGCTTGTGGAGCAGTCTATCACATCTGTCTCTGTCATGGTGATAAGAGGTGTGAATGGGAGATTAACGGCCCGGCTGTGACAGCTTTACCTTGGTTCTGCCCTCATAGAATAGCTAAAAAGACAGGGAAGCTAAACCCTCGGAAAACACTTCAACTGTCACTGCTTAAAATCCCTCCCTCCTGTGACTGACAGCGAGACAAACGGGACAGGAACGCCAAACTCTCGTCACCAGACTGAAACCACCCAATGTTTCATGTTTTACTCTGTGTGTGTTCCCATTAAAAGTCTAGGGCAATCTCGGCCAGTAGAGACTTTTACTTGCCCCGCCAAAAAATGGAAAAAATGTTCAATATTTTGGTCTGAAAGTGTCAGAAAAAAATATTGATTTAAAATATTATATATTTAAATATAAACAGAATTTATATTTTAAAAAGGCTATAACAATAATAGTAATGAAAAGTATAACTTTAATGTGACTGCTATCAACTTCATTGATACACTTCAGCTGCAAAATAACAGAATACAGTGCAAAAACTATATATATATATATATAAATTTCATCCCAAGTCACAGAACTGCTGTTACTTTTATGTACGATTACAGAAATTACAGATTACAGTCAACATTGCTCAAAACAGCACAGAAAACCATCTATTAATGAACCAGCCTAAACCTCTCACATTGGTCCAAAACACCCAAAGGATCTTGAACCCTCTGTGTACATCCAACTTAGCACTTATTTATAGTATTAAAAGCAGGTCCATGGGGTAATTTTATGGTAGATGACAGTCTTGGACATTATGTATAATTAGTGGATTGAAGCTGTCTGGGAAATGCTTTTAAGAAGCTCTTGAGAACCAAAACATAATAACATGATGCAGGTTGATTCAGCAGACAGGACCTCAAAAATAAACATAAACTCTGTCTCATACGCTGAGGAATTTAGGCATAATTCTTGTCAAAAAGACCCGGCAGCAATAATCAACAATTTTCCTTCCTTTATGCAATAGTAATACTAATTCAGTAATGTTTGGAAATAATTACAAACTCGCCATTTTTAAGTCTAAGCCACTTTCATTTACTGGCAAAACATATTTTTAAAACATCTTTTTAAAAAAGAAGAAGAAGATTTTCTAGGTTTTGACACATTTATAATGCAGATTTTTTTTAGTAATTCTGTTCAGTAATTTAATAAACTCCCTTAACAAAAACACACGCAAACTGTAAAATATAGGACATGACATTTCTCTTTTTCTTCTTTTTTTTGTTGTAAAAAAATAAGTCTTCACGCTCCACAGTGTGTAATGGCTCCGAATTCAATGAATACTTCAGTACTGTTGCGCATGTAAACAGTCATTGTGAAACTTGATGAACCATATACAAGCTGAGCTTGGGGGGTGGGGGGTTCCTAATGTATTCTTTAGGTGGTTTAATCCCAGGAATATACACATCCAAAGCTTCACAGTCCTGTAACTTGTCTGGGTCGACATTTCATTCAGTAAGGTTAGTCAGTTTTGATTTATATTCTGTTTAATGTTGATGATCGCGTTATTTTCAATATAGGCTCATTGGAAAAACGTTCCTGCGGCAAAGTTTTTGCGAAACGCAAAATACGTACCAATGCAGTTTGCAGTTTCTAAAAGAATTTAACACTAGAGGCAGTAAAACAGCAAGCACTTTTAATCGTTTTCACACACAATTATGATTACAGGGGCATATTATGGATTAATAAAGACTTTTTTTCCACGCAACTTCTTGCACAATTATGTTATGTAATTATGCATGATTTGTAAACTAATACATTTTGGAGTTTGTATGACCTAACCAGGTCCATATGTTCAGTTTTACTGAATTATTTGCTTGAGCAGTAGCTCAGCTGGTACAGAATTGTACTTGTGATGCAGAGAGCTAGAGTACAAATCCTGTGAAAGACGAGTTTCATGTCGCATTTGCTTTTGTTAACACTATCGGGTAGATTAAGGGTATTTGTAAGTGTATGTTATTTTAAATAGTGATAGAGCATTAATCTTTTAGCACCACTCACCGGACATTTCAATTCAAAACTGCAGGGATACGTACAAACTCTGATGTAATAAAACGTAGCCATATTCACGTTCATCTGTTCTGAAAAAAAAAAAAAACTAAACACACTTTTAGCAACATGACATCATGACTTTTGCGTAAACATACACGCCACTTTCAAGTCAAGTGGCGTGTTATCTATACGCATTTTGAGCTATCCGCGTGTATGCGTGTATGTCTACGCCGTTAAACGTCCGAGTGATTCCGCGTGTATGTACACGCCGTTAAATGTCGGAGCAAAACGAAGAAAGACCTAGCACTACATCTGGCGAGCGATATTTTTTGTCCTAGGATGGTAGGGGAACACTTATTAATGGTATTAACCCGAGTGATGGGTAGGTTTAGTGACGGGGTTGGGGTAGGTCATATATTTATATATACAGTAATGTAACATTAAGTCAACGGCGTTCATACACTGTAAAAAATTTGGAGTAGGATTTACTTGAAAAAAGCTTGCTAACTTTTTTCACTCAGAAAATGCTAGTAAATTTACAACAATTTGCCAAGTAAAAATTAAACATATTTCTCAGTAACTTTAATTAGAAATATTTAAGTTAAATTTACTTGGAATATGGAATTAAGTAAACTTTACTTAACCTAGTCAAGTGAAAGTAACAAAGTAAATAAGAAATTTTAACTTGGCTAGTAAAAGGTTGAGTAATATCAATTTAGTTGAAAATTCCTTTGCTTTACATTTCACCTAAACAATAATAATATTGAAATACCAGTATGTGCTTTACTTAGAACTACTAAGTAATTTATACTACATCATATCAGATGTTAAATATCATGTGAATGCAAAGACCTCAATACTTGGTAGAAAATACACAATGACGGTAACATTTGATGGATCGTTTTTTGTGTTGAATGTGTCATTTTGAGCAGAAAATTTCCCCGAAATGTCACAAAATGGCAAGTTACTATAATCCTAACAACAAAAGCAATGATAAAACAGTGTAAATACAGCTGGAAACCAGTGAAAAATCAACCTCATTAATTATTCAAGGTCCAGTGCATGATGGGAACCCCAGTATCAGAAAAGTTGAGTAATATTTACTTAATTTTATTAAGTTGATATTTACGCTTTCATTTCTACTCGCTTGAATTAAGTACTGATCTGGATTTTACTTAGTTTTTTTAATTCTTGCCTGAACTAACCTTTTCATGTAAATTACATCGTTTTTTTTTCAGTAGTATTTACTTTACCACAAAATCATTTTTTACAGTGTAAACACGCTGAAAAGCAATTATGCGTGTTGATAGCACGCCAAAAATGGAAATATGAATTGGCGTGTTATACATACGCTATTTCATGAGATCAGTCAGCTTTTAGAGTGCACGACGCAATGTATTTTGCGTTTTGCTAAAATTTTGCTACAGGTATGTTTTTCCTTCGAGCCTGGGTTGGTTATTTTACATATCTACTTACATAAGCCTTTGCTTGTTGCTGCTTCTTTTTTGCCTGTGTTTTGATCTGTAGATTCTGTACTCTTTTAGCGCCCCCCTAGCATATAACAGTGAAAACACTGGAAAATGTTGTCAATGACAGGGAAAGAGTTAATATGGAAAAGAAACCTTGTATCGCACGTCACAGCGTCGTGTCTTGTCAGGCCATGGTGTAATGGTTATAAACTTGACTTGTTAATTCAAAGGTTAAAGGTTTAATTCCAAGCTCATTATCAGGAGATTAATGGAGATCCCAGTCCAGCTCTATTGTGTTCTCCAACAAGGCATTTGACCCGAAGTAGCTCTAAGGGGAATGTCCCAACAATTAGTACAGTGTAAGTCGCTCGAATGTACAGCATCTGCTAAGCAGCAACCATTGTCCTCTTCGCATAATCTTAAAAGCTCTGCTGTCAACTCAGAAGATTCTCACACTCCCAGTATAAATATTAAGCTACGTTCTGCTCCTGTAGCAATGGTGCTGAGCAAGCTGCAAGCTGCAAGCTGGGTCCATCTGTTTGCGTCTGCTGTATTTAGTACCCTTATGTGTGAACATCTGTGTAGAGGTCCTAGCATCTCCACCCTCATGTACGGGCCTGGAACAAAGGACTGTCTGCTCGGTGTAATCACGCTAAAGCTCTTCTGATGTTGTCCCGCGAATCCGCGATACAGGGAAGGCACTTCAATTATGCATGAGGACGGCATCAAAAAAGGCTTGGGGAAAGTTTTGTCTTTCTTTTTTATTATTATTTTTTTTTAAGGGGTGGGAACATGTTGAGGCATGCCACTTCAGAAGACTGTTTGAAGAGCTATTTAAACATATGCTCAGGCATTTTTTAGCAATCTCCTTGCAATTTATTATTAGATTTAATGACTTGGACTTGAAGGATCGGAAGTTGACGGAAAAGAAGAACAGAGGCATTTATAGCACAGCACAGCAATGTACGTAAAGAAATAAAATTGTGATGAAATAATAGCGTGAACAAAGGATTCTGTGCTTCCGTGCCGCTCTGAAAGCAAAGGCTGACATGGGTGATGCCTAGATATAATCAAATAAGGTGAAAAGACATTTTTATAATTTGGCTGTCAAAATGACTGTGGCAGCATGGTACTTAAGATTAATCTGTCCCGGGGTCGCGGTTCAGCCTTAAAGCCTTTTACAAAAGCTGTTCAAACATTAGATAAAGAAAGATTGGATACAAATGAAATCCACTCCAAAGGTTTAGATATTAGGCGACCTCAACCACCAATCCAGTCCTAAGATGTACACACAAATGGGTTACAATGACATATGGCGTACGATATAAAACAAAAGCAAGTAGGAAATCCGGAGCTGATCAGGGATGTACATTTTTTCATGATGCATGCAATAATGCATTTATTACTAATACTTTAGTATTAAATGAACATGTTTATTTAGCGAGTACACAAAAAAGGACAGCAAAAACATTAATAATGCTACAAAAGATGTTTTTTGTTTGTTTGTTTTTTTACTTTCCTGAAAGTACAAGTGTTTTCAATATTGATGATAATAATAAGACATGTTTATTCAAATCATCATATTGACTGAAGACTGGAGTAATGGCCAGCTTTGCCATCACAGGAATAAATTACATTTTAAAATATATTTAAATAGAAAACAATAAAATAAAAAATGTCTTGGTAAGCATAAGTTACTTCTTTAAAAAAAAGCATTTAAAATCGTATAAACCCCAAATTTTAGAAACTTTTGGAATTTCACCAGTAGTGTATTAACCAGACATTCATCCACCTACTTATTATTTATGATGACATATGATGATATCATGATCTATTTTTATAAACAATGATCAAAAACACAAAAGTGGCATCCAAGCTGTTACGATGGGACAGATACAAGAGGCGTGCGGATCCATGTGCAAGGCTTTTAATCAGCGAGATGCGTTCAAAACAGGCAGAGACTTAATCATAAACGAACAGGCAAAGGTCAGAACCAGCAGAAACAACCGTGAAGAGTGGGCCAAAACGTAGTACAAAACCAAGCAGATGATCAGGACAGGCAGCAAACACTCATAGTCGGAAGGCAAAGCAGAGGTATCAGAGGCAGGCAGCAGACAGGGAGATATCCAAAACAGAAGAGTCACAAAACGAGCAGGCAGACACAGAAATGAACGCTCAGTAAGGTTTCACAATAGTTAAACAATACTCCGCAACCAGAAAGCTCATGTATCAGTGATTTATAGTCCCTGATATTGACTACAGGTGTGGAAATAATCAAAGCAATGGAGTGTGGGAAATGTAGTCCAAAGTAACCTGTAACTGTGTGTGCAGTGAAAAAGTCTCAATTGTGAACAAGTAACCTCTAGTGGTTATAGGATGGAAACAGCAGGCATAGAATGTCACAGAGCCCCCCTCCTAGGAGCGGCTTCCAGACGCTCCTAAAACAATATAATCCAGGTGGGAGGTGGAGCGGAGGCGGATCCGGGGGTGGGATGGAGGGCCAGGGCAGAGCAGGCTGCGGAGGCGTCCAGGGCGGAGCAGGCTGCGGAGGCGTCCAGGGCGGAGAAGGCTGCGGAGGCGTCCAGGGCGGAGCAGGCTGCGGAGGCGACCCCTCGGGCAGATCAGGCGGCTTTGGTTCGACAGACGCAGTGCGAACACCCTCTGCAGACATGAGGTGAAGCTCAAGCTGTACTTTGGTCCACCAGAGCTCGTCAGCAGACCACAACGGAGGCCCAGATAGATCAGGGACCCCTGGCAAAGACTGAAACCTAAGGAAAACTGGAAGATAAAACATAAACAGTGTATTCACAGCCCGTCGGGTCGAGGCCGGCAATGCAACAGGTTCAATCAGAATCTCTGTGGAAGTGTCTGAATCAGCATAAAAATCAAAGTCAGGTTCCTGAATGGAAACTAGGCAAATAGGCAGTTCAGAAAACTCAGGGATAGAAATGGAATAATCAGATAATTCATTTGTGGCCACTTTAGTCACGACAAGGCTACTAGAGCCGTCAGGAAATTCTACCATAGTGTCTTGGGTCATGACAGGGTTAACAGGGCAAAGACAAAGTTCCTTCATGATCTCTGTGGTCAGATCAGAACTGAGCGAGAGTTCACTAATAGTCTCCTTGGTCGGTTTAGAACAGGACGAGAGTTCATTGACAGGAAGATGATCACCTGAGTATTCTGGAATGGCTTCTACAATTGGGTCAGAACAGGGCCAAAGTCCATAATTGTCCTTCCTGGCTAGTTCAGGACGGTACCATAATTCATTGTTGGTCTGCTCTGGTGCTGAACAAGATGGTAGTTGAAAGATTGCCTCCGTAGCCAGGTCAACACAGGAGGAAAGTTCATTACCAGCCTCTAAGGCAGTTTCAGGGCAGGAAAACAAGGGTTCAGAGATGATCTTCATGGCTAGTTTAGGACAAGGCAAAAGTTCATAATCGGCCTCCCTGACCAATTCAAAACTGGACCAAAGTTCATCCCTAAAATTCATCACCGCACCAGGAGCTGAAACAAATGCCACCACCTCTGGATATTCAGCGGTGGTGTACGTGGCCCAGACACACCATAAAGCGAGCCCCATTACAGGGAGAGCGGCCGACAGGATAACCTCAGGAGTAGAAGGGCCAGAATGAGTTGGTTTGGGAATCCCAGCTGTGCGTACTGACACCAGTGGTGGATCCTCCACGCTGGATGCAAACCTCTGGCGCTTGATGACGGTCTGCCCTGACAGATCAGAGGAGGGTGGCAGTACGATAACCACAACAAGAGGTGGCTCTGAAGTGGCAGACCTGACGTGGTGAGATTCTGGAAGGTCTGCTGAGACGACACGAGGCTCTGGAAGGTCTGCTGAGACGACACGAGGCTCTGGAAGGTCTGCTGAGACGACACGAGGCTCTGGAAGGTCTGCTGAGACGACACGAGGCTCTGGAAGGTCTGCTGAGACGACACGAGGCTCTGGAAGGTCTGCTGAGACGACACGAGGCTCTGGAAGGTCTGCTGAGACGACACGAGGCTCTGGTGCTGCTGCCATTATAGGCACGGAAGTACTGGTGCATTCCTCTGCAACCCCCACAGTGAGAGATGAGCCAGTTAACAGTAGAGCATAATCTAAAAAATGACAGAGCGATGTTCGAGGACCCTCATGGATTAATCGAGATCTTAGGGGTTGATTTATGCCGTCACAAAAAAAGTCAATGAGAACACAATCAGGCAGATCAGAAAAATACGCTAAATCCAAAAACTCCTGAATATATTCCTCTAACAGTCTCATACCCTGTTTTAGGGCTAGTAATTGTTTTGCAAGGTTCAAACCTGACCAGTGTTCTTGTTCTTCAGAAAAGCCGCTGGATCCTTGTTTGGCGGAGTATTCTGTTACGATGGGACAGATACAAGAGGCGTGCGGATCCATGTGCAAGGCTTTTAATCAGCGAGATGCGTTCAAAACAGGCAGAGACTTAATCATAAACGAACAGGCAAAGGTCAGAACCAGCAGAAACAACCGTGAAGAGTGGGCCAAAACGTAGTACAAAACCAAGCAGATGATCAGGACAGGCAGCAAACACTCATAGTCGGAAGGCAAAGCAGAGGTATCAGAGGCAGGCAGCAGACAGGGAGATATCCAAAACAGAAGAGTCACAAAACGAGCAGGCAGACACAGAAATGAACGCTCAGTAAGGTTTCACAATAGTTAAACAATACTCCGCAACCAGAAAGCTCATGTATCAGTGATTTATAGTCCCTGATATTGACTACAGGTGTGGAAATAATCAAAGCAATGGAGTGTGGGAAATGTAGTCCAAAGTAACCTGTAACTGTGTGTGCAGTGAAAAAGTCTCAATTGTGAACAAGTAACCTCTAGTGGTTATAGGATGGAAACAGCAGGCATAGAATGTCACACAAGCAAGCAAATATGAGATTGTGAGTCAATTAACGTCACTAAACTGTCTGCAAAATTGTTCTATTAGTATTTTCTCATAAAAGCAAAATTTCCATTTATTATGCAGACTTGCGTATGTTTAACTGCGGTTGTAAATGAGCTCTTATTAATTAAACGGACACCTGCACTCAATAATTAAGGTTAGAAACAGTCACACCATTATTAAGTGCTGGGAATTACTTTGAGGATCACAGTTGTATCCTCTCAAGCAATAAGAATGTGTCAACACACGATTGTTCATTTCTCGTGGCTTGTAAAAGAGAACAGTGCTTTATACATGACCGATTAAAATGATTAAACTCCATGATCTTAGAGCTGAAGGGCTGTGAAATAAGCGTCGCACACAAAGTCAAGCAACCTTTAGCCCCTATTGGGTTGTAATAATGAAAAGCCCAGTAGCCAGGCTGCTGAGCTGATCTTTGATATGGCCTTTTTCCTCATTAAAGCCCCAGACAGCTGTCCACTTCTTCTGTCGTGCCTCTTGATAAGTCAGGACCAGCCCTACAAGACAAACACACACTGACAGATTCCGACCCACATAAACAGATCACAGCTAATTAAGCTGCTTTCCGAACTCCCAATCCTCCCAACTCATCCCAGGAAACGACATACAAACAGCTTAGTGTGGAATCAGCCCTTTAACGTAGCCATGGACATACTGTTCCAGGGAGAGAACAACCAGCTAGCAAAAAGTCAAAGCAAAAAACAACACTTAAATGGATAGTTCACCCGAATTAAAATGCTGTCGTCATTTACTCGCCCTCAAGTTGTTCCAAACCTGTATGAATGTCTTTCTTCTGGTGAACACAAAAGAAGATATTTTGATGAATGCCGGTCACCAAACAGTTGATGTTTGGTTGATACTATTGAAGTCAATGGGGTCCATCAATGGTTTGGTTAGCCGTGATCTTCAAAATATCTTCTTTAGTGTTCAGCGGAAGAAAGACATTCATACATTCAACTGGTTATGGTTGTATTGTTTCCGACACACGCCGACTGTAAGGAGTTGACCAATCACAACAGACTGAGCCATCTGACCAATCAAAGCAGACTAGGCTCTCGGAAACGAGAGATTTAGAGAGACAGAATCCATTATCGAAACGTTTCAGACACTGTGAGGAACAAGGTGATGCTGCAACATAAATTATAATTTTCTTTAAAGGAATAGTTCACCCAAAAATGAAAATTCTGTCAGTAATTACTCGCCCTCATGTTGTTCCTATTTTTCCGACTTTCGTTCATCTTCGGAACACAAATTAAGATAGTTTTGATTAAATCTGAGAGCTGGATCACTCCTCCATAGGCTTCTAAGGGACTGAAACTTGCCAGCCCAGAAAAGTTATTAAAGAAATCGTTAAAATAGTTCCCAAGTGACTACAGTGGCTCAATCTTAAGTTTATCAAGTTACGAGAATACTTTCTGTGCGCAAAACCCCCCCAAAACAATGACTTTATTCAACCATCTCTTCTCTTCCACGCCATTCTCCTAAGCTGTTGATGTAGTGTAACAGCGCAGCGGTTCTGGGTTGTGTGTGATGCGTGTGACGTACAACACAGAAGCGCTGCGCTGTTACACTACGTGAACTCACTCGAGGCCCACAAATGGATAGTTGAATAAAGTCGTTATTGTTGCGCACAAAAAGTATTCTCGACACTTGATAAATAAGATTGAGCTACTGTAGTCACTATTTTAACGATTTCTTTAATAACTTTTAAAGAAAGTTAAAAGTTTCAGTCCCTTAGAAGCCTATGGAGGAGTGACCCAGCTCTCAGATTTAATCAAATTTTTTAAAATTTGTGTTCCCGAAGATGAGGGAAAGTCTTGGAACAACATGAGGGTGAGTAATTTTAATAATTTTCATTTTTGGGTGAATTATCCCTGAACTATAATTGTTTTTGACTTTGGATGCATGTGAATGTATTGTAGGAGACCTCCAGGAAACTTTAAAATAGCATAATTAGGGCACTTTAACTTAAATGTTCAAGGCTTCCAGTGTCAGTTGCCTACAGTTATTTTAGTGAAAAAACAAACAAACAGTAAATTATGCTGCTTGATGTCGCAAGCTGGTGTTTGTTCATATTATTACCACAATCATTAACACATTGGTTTGTAGTGCAAACAGTTTAATATTATACTGCACTTTCTCACATTCACAGGAAATAACTTATGTGTTAGAAATAAGGTGGATATAATATTTAATATAGTGCACAATACACATGAAATACATTTTTGGTTTGTTTTTGAATATTTTTGCAGCTTAACTCTGGTCACTACAAAACATAATTGTATGGAACAAAGTTTCTTCTATATTTTTCTTCTACAGAAGTAAGTCAAATGGGTTTGAAACAACATGAGCATGAGTAAATAATTTCATCACTTTACCGCTGGCATCTTTGCAACTGAACTGCATTTTATTATAAAACATTCACTTGCACTTGAACAAAAAGGATTAAATGCTGTAAGGATTCAAGTCTGCATGCAGATGCCAATTTTATGCTTAGAAATGCTTCGTTTTTCTACCAATTTCAGTTAATAAAAAATATGCAACGTTCCACCAATCGTGACTGTTTATCTTTATTCATGAGCAATAATAGTAGAAATGTTCAAAATATTTTTTTTATACACTTAAGGTGTAGGTTTCTATACCAAATCCACTTGAAAAATATCAAACGGATTAAAAGTATGACAAATAACATTTTCTTTTACCAAAATGATCACTCGGGGCAGAGATGCAGATGTTAGAGCCTGAAAGCAGATTACAGTTCTGTGATTAACTTTCTTGCTGAATCCTTATATTTCCCCTTAATTGGTAACATCTGACGAAGATGAATTTTGTTAACACAAATTAAATACGCCTACATTCAAAAAAAGATGCATTGGTTTCTCCCTCAATCTAAACAAAAACTGTGTTAGCAAATGCGTTTTATATTTATTTAGCAAATACATTTCAAAGATGTTGTTGAGCCTCACAACTCTTTCCAGTTGCCGTTCTCTTTTTAAGAATATAAAACAGCACTTAATTTAATTTGCTGTTTTGTAATAGACTGCCTAGTGAAGTATTGGATTAGTGAACTACATGAACCTAAACAGCTGTTGGCCAGTAATTTCTTTCAACTTGACCTATTTTATCATAATCTGCTTTCACTGTGTATTGCAAGGAAAGGAGGGGAAGTTAGAAAATTTCATCAAAAGCTCACTTAAAGCTTATATTTTCTTCTGAATAGGCAGTAATTGGAATCAATGCAGCAGCTATTTGGCCAAGTGAAGCATCACCGGACGACTCGGCTTAATCATTTGAATGAAAATAGAGATAGCAATTTGCAAAAGAAAGATGACACAAAACAGATTCAAAACAATCTCCCAGTTCCCAGTGGTCTATTTTCCTCCGTCTGTAAACACAAATGCCTCAGCACAGCTGTACGCTACTGTTTGCCATAAATCATACACAAATCCCCTCATGGTGATCCAGAGCTATTGCTCGGGCCAAAAGGGGTCCTCACAAGAAACACCCAAGTGAATCAGAGAAGCACTTCTCCATAGTTTGACCAATTATTTTAGTTTTTTTGCCTCAGTGAGGTGTACAGAATGTGAACCAACAACAATTAACCAAAAAATAGGATCATGCAACATAGATCCCAAGTAACACTGGCGCTTAACTCTCCTTGCCAGCGTTTATGAAAAAAGTTGCCAGCCAGCGCCAGCATTTTTCATCATTTTCACAAAAGATTCATGGCCCCCAGAATATTTTGTTGCATGCCATATATCAAAAGATAGAACTCTGTTTCTAAACAACAAAACCAAAAATAAATATTCTAGCTTCATGCATTCTTTTTTATCAACACTTGAATGTGGGTAAGTTTCATAAAAAAGCGCAACATTTTGAGCAAAAAGCTGAGAAAATCCTATACCTATAGTTTTGATTTTTAGATGCTGTTTAATGTTTATGATCGCGTTATTTTACATATGAATCTGTTTACATATGCTATCGCTGGTTTCTGTTTCTTCTTCACGTCTTTTGATCTGGAGAATCTGTACCTTCAGAAGATGCTAAAAGTAAACAGTTATACAGGGAAGCTGAAATCCATCAATGCGGAGCATTGCTCATGAATGACGGAATAATTCCAGAAAGTTAATAATATTGCATCTGCGGATAAGTATTGCTATCGTGATAGCAAGACTATCACAGCATAAAACAAAATCTAAATTATTATATTTGTCTTGTATTTCAGTAAAAAAACGTGTAAACTTTTTGTAAACGTGTATACATTTACCTGAGAAGGAATGATATTAACAGTTGCATTTTGTTTTGTTTCACTTGTTTTAAGCATATACTCTCTAAATATAAGAAAGTTTGCTTCTCAGTTACATTTACTGTATCTTGTAGTAAGAATGCCGTTAATTAGTGTGTGATATTGCCATTAAATAACAGTTAAACAAGCAAGAAATAAGCAAACAACCAAGGAATGTGTTTAGAGCTCATAGGCCAAAGATTCAGGATATGCCATTGTTATTTAAAAAATGTGTTTAAGCCTCCATTACTAATTCAAAAACATGTCCTTGGAATTAAAAAGCAAGGCTTAGCCAGTGTTATTGGAATAAGAAAGAGGCAGCGTGATTGTTCTTGTTCAATAAACGAGAAGGTAATATCAAGTAAGTTTTAAACGCAGTTTTGCTCATTACTTTGTCTGTTTTTGGTCCAGCAATGAAAATAATTCCAAAGACATCCACAGCAGATCCACTGTGAAAGTGACACGTGATGGCCAAGTATGGTAACCCATACTTGGAATTTAACCTCTGCATTTAACCCATCCAAGTAAGTGCACACACACATTAGGAGCAGAGTAGTGAACACACACACACACTGCAAACGTGGATAACACACACCCGGAGCGGCGGGCAGCCTTGAGTGGCGTCCGGGGAGCGATTGGGGGTTAGGTGCCTTGTTCAAGGACACCTCAGTCATATTCCTGCCAGTACTGGAATCGAACCAGCAACCTTTGGGTCCAACTCTGTTACCATTAGGCCATGACTGTGACACAGCAACACACAGCAGTGGTGATTCAGTATTTTTGAATGAATAAGTTGAGTGAATGATTCAATCACTCATTCATAAGAATGAATCAGCGTTTTTGAACAAATCAGTTTGAATGATTGATTCAATGATGCAAAAACAGTTGCTGCGTACCAATTTGCATACTATATCCGTCCTGAATAGTATTTCGAATTAGATTAGTTATGTCCCAAATCGTAGTATGTTGAAATGAGTAACCCAAAGGTACACCGAGATGGTTTTTGGATGGCAATTCGAAGTTCAGATTCATGCACACTCTAAGGCCGAGCGTCTACCAAAGTGGCAAGAGCGAGACAAGGCACTGAGTGTCCTTTTCACACTAAGTCCTGCGTTTTCGGTGTCTTTTTCCGGTCGTCAAGAGTTGAACAATGTCCAACTTTGGGTAAAACCCGCTCATCATCGTCACTTTTTACCTAGTCGTCCAATCACAGTGGAAGAGTGACGGGACAAATGCTACACTGACCAACTGCCACATCCTCATCATACAGCAGCAACAGACGACAACAACAAGCTCAACACAGGAAAAAATCCTTTAAAAAACCTTCTGCAAAATCAGATTCTAGTGACACTTCCGAGGATATTCCAAATCATAGCAACCAAAGCGTCTCAAGCGTTTGTAGTTTGTATTTTTTATAAATGCTACTAACATGGCGTGTGAGACTGGCGGTTCATTCGAGTGGTTTAGATATAGAGGTTCGAATGATTAATGATCAATGAAAAACCTGATGAAAAATATTTATTCTGCAACAATATATACATTTTTTTTAAGGATACGTTTGGGCTTTCTATCAGAGATCAGCTTAATAATAATAATAATAGTCATAAACTGTCCAAAATAGGTCTCTCATTATTAAAGGTATACTATGTAACGTTTTTTTTTTTTAAATGTATATAAAAGGGATGTGACGGTGGAGATATTTTCCCACCGGTTAATCGATGTGTGACAACACCGTGAATACTGGTATCACCGGCAGGGGCTTTTAAATGGCTAATTTGAAGGAAAAAGTAAAATGCGCACGTACGTATAGGCATTTATAATTGTGCGGAGCAGACTGAGAGCGAGCATTTTTCCGTAGGAATGAAATGAAAACACTATTCTGCTCGCTCTGCGCCTGTGAACACGAGCTGTCGTGCAGTTTTGCTTTCAAATTAGCGCCAGATTGGGGGTGGAATGCCTGAATGGTGAGTTCCTCAGCCTATTATTCTTAAAGGGGCTATGTGTAGCTTTTTACTTAAAAAATATTTATGAGCCAACCATAATGTAATAGAAAGAATGACACCTTGTCTGTCCACCACGGTTGCCTCTTAGTATCAGCCTGTAGGCTCAATTGTGTGTGGAGGAGTCTGGTCCGTATTGGCGCGTAATTTCACAATATGTGACGTCATGCGTGTTCTCGAATACTTGAGCTTACATCCGGCAGCCATTAGTAAGCAGCGGCAATCGCTATCAGTAGTGTTTCAAATGGACTCTGTTGACGAAAAGAAGCGACCAGCCTCCAGGACAATCCAGACACCCACTGAAAGTCCTCGTAAGTAAATTTTAAAAAAAAAAGCCGTATGTAGTGCGGCCAACGAGCGTACAAGAGTGCGAGCGTGCGCACCGAGAACGAGCATGAGACTGGCTGCAGTTTCTCTAATGGCCACTGGTGTCAGTAACAGTTCGAAATTTCAGAACTTACGCAATGCTCCTTTAATGAAAAACACAACAACAAAACAGTACAATGACACATTTGCTTAAATAGGTGCTTTTACATTTCAGCTGATCTTCCACCATCATCTGATCAGTCAGCACCTCACTCTCATGATAAATGACATCTGACTCCTGCTGCTGATCTGTGCTGCAAGTCGCGACTCTCGTTCAGCTCACGGTTTATTAAGCAGACACGTTCAGTTTTGAATTGTAGCGCGTCTGTTCTCTAATGAACTAAATTATTTAATATATATATATATATATATTTATATATATTATATATATTATTAATATTTAATCAAATTGACGGTGGGGGGCGGTGCTGCGGTGGGGAAGTGATGTAACTGGTGTTTATTCTGAACACACTGTCAGCACCGACTATCATAGCAAGCCTAGTATATTATGAGTGAGTACATCATGAATCCATCTACCAAACCATGTTTTTGTCTTATCCTGGATCACTACGGTACACCTACAACAGGTGCTTATATTCAGACTGGTGCATTTTAGTACGATAGAGTAGTGATATGTACCCTTAGACCTGAAGTGATATGTACCCTTCTGCGACACTAGTGGCACCTAGCGGAATTACAAAAATAAAGCATATTTTCAAAAAACTTTGCAAGTGTCCTTTTCGCACATTGCACCTCCCCAAAGTTAAACATAAATCAAAGGTTGTGAATGCATGTTCTTAACAGGTAAGTTGTTATCAATAAAAGGCACAACATAATAGGAATACTTTTAGCTGTGTTGCTTTGTGTCATTAGCAAGCAATTGAGTAGGCTATCAGTCTGTCTAGAGCAGTGGTCTCAAACTCGCTGCCCGCGGGGTGATATTTTGGGGCCCCCTACTTGACATTAAAGTTTAATGTTAGTGCGGCCCGTCGTTGCGTGTGCCACGTTTTTAAAAAAAAGAGATTGGTAACACTTTATTTGAAGGGGTGTGCATAAGACTGACATGACACTGTCATAAACATGACATAACACCTGTCATGAACATGAAGGAGTCTTTATGAATGTTTATGACTTTTGTTATTAAGTGTCATTCGGTAAATTATGACACTTTTAATGCAAATTTGACATTGTTTAAAATGTCTTTGTTATGACAACTTGACATTAACAAAGACAAAAATGTCTTTGTTATGACAACTTGACATTAACAAAGACAGAAATGTCTTTGTTATGACAACTTGATATTAACCAAGAAATCATAACCTGTCAACCTGTCACAAATATGTCATAACAGGTCTAATTATCAAACTTCAAGCATTTTGCAGTGTAATAACCCTTAATGACATCTTTATAACTAGTACAATGTGTTCCACTTTACTTGAGGACAAGTAAAATATTCATGACACAGTTATAATGGTGTCATGACGGCCAAAGTTGTGACAGGTTGACAGGTTATGATTTCTCGGTTAATGTCAAGTTGTCATAACAAAGACATTTCTGTCTTTGTTAATGTCAAGTTGTCATAATCAAGACATTTTTGTCTTGGGTAATGTCAAGTTGTCATAACAAAGACATTTTAAACAATGTCAACTTTGCATTGAAAGTGTCATAATTTACCGAATGACACTTAATGACAACAGTCATAAACATTCATAAAGACTCCTTCATGTTTATGACAGGTGTTATGTCATGTTTATGACAGTGTCATGTCAGTCTTATGCACACCCCTTCAAATAAAGTGTTACCAAGAGATTTTTTTTTATCCCTTATGGGCTACCATAGATAGTCTCGTGACAGCTTGACGGTGGGTTTGTTGTCAATAGTTGTCATAGACAACCGCGAAGTACAAACATACTGCGCCTGAAAAAATGAGCACGCTGCTTCAATTATGAGCGCGCTTGCCGCGCGCCTACATTTGAAATAACGAACTTGAGCGCGCAAAATATGTGAGCACGTATGTGAACAGGCCCCTTGGCAAGCTACCACCAATCAGGCCACGAGCTACTGGTAGCTCGCGAGCGACGTGTTGGAGAGAGACCCTGCTCTAAAACAATGTGAGAATAATAATTTTGAGCTTGTAATATGTGTCCTAACAGGTTGATAAGAAGGTTTGCTTTGATTTGTGCAAAGTCAGTAATTTGAGACACTACACATGTGTAGAAAGAATTCAATAAGACGGGCAGACATGACTGCAAATATTTGTATTTCAAAAGCAATAATTGTTTTTCTAAGTATAATAAAAGGAAATGTGCCTTCCAAAAAAACATTCAATATCATTCATGTGTTGTATAAAGAAAATAAAAAGGACACAAGCAAATATAAATATCACAAATATGTGTTATAGGAAAAGACAAAGAAAGTTTGTAAAAATGAACTTGTCAAGAACAACTTGTCAAGAACAACTGTCAGAAGGACAGCTCATGAAGAACCAATCATGTACAGAAAGTAATGTTCAAATTCAGAGGAACAGTTTAGAAGAAACGTTAATAATAAATATTGAGAAGATTGGATCAGTTGTGCTCCTTTTTTGGAAAACTTGAATACTATTTTTTGTGGAATACTTGATGCAGTCCAACCTGACCCAGACTCTACCTCCAGCGGCCCCCAGTTAAGTTGAGTTTGAGACCCCACGTCTAGAGCGAATGCAAGAATCTAGCTTATAATAAACCCATCAAACGTTTCTGCACCAGGTGCAGTTTTTGGCATGATGCGAACTGTTTGAGGCAGTCAACACTGGGCACATCAAAGTAAACATTATAACTGGATATTGTCTTTCTGAACAGGTGCATGATGATGCTGTATGCTTTTGAAGTGCCCAATGAAGTGTGTTGCATTGCAATGCTACATTTACTTTGACGTGTTCATAACCTGTGTTAATATTTGAAGGTCTAAATGCAGTGAATTTTGGCTTGCACTTAAATGTCTTTTTACATATAATGCATCAGCCATGGTCCCACATTAGCTAAACAGCCTCTGGCTCCACCTTCTACAGTAGCCATGCCCCAAACCCACACTATAGGTTGAGCTGGAAAGAAATTGACGAATCTGAGAACTTTAAGGTATTCCTATGAACTTGTATGGGTAAATAAAGCACAAAGATATCCCTTTAAGGGTACTGTCCTAGTGACAAGCTGTTGTACCTCAAAAGGTACAAAGGTACAACATCCCATGCTTGGAACCACCACAGCTCTTGTGTTTCGTATCTGTTTTTTTGAGGACCTCATATTTGAATTTGAATACATCATGTCCTGCCTCACACTTTGAGTGATCACATTGATCATTTGTATGCATATGAGTGTACGCCAGGAACTGAACATGCCCAACACCACCTCCACATGAAGACGCTTCTTCCTCCTGAATGATGTCACTGGCTCAGGGTGACAGGCGTCTGCTCGTGTCATCCGTCAGAGCCTCTGACAGCCTCGTCACTGGCTTGTCATAGCTGCTGTTTGTCAGGTCAGTGGGGCCGCCAGCAAGTCCACAGCCTTCGGGACAGCAAAATACACCAGGGAGCACATCTCAAACTAGGCCCTGCCTGCCTGCCTGCCTTCGCTCACTAAGGCCATCACATGCACGGCTCACACACACTGAGGTATAATGAGACAGGGGAGATTGGGGGCTGGAAAGGGAGTTGAGAATTGTTAATCTCATCCCGCAAGGACACAACTTGTTTGACAGAGACAGAGCCTGTCCATGGGCTAATGCGAGTGAATAACAATAACAGCCGTCCAGTTAAACACTTGACACTATGCATATGCAACTACATATGTTTGTAAGCGATCCATTTGTCAGCTATATGGGGCTAACCACAACAAATTGAGTGGAGCGGTTTTGTAGGAGGATGTGGATCTCAAATGTGAGAACCAGATAAAAATATACACAATATTGACATTAAAGTACATCTGAAAAGCATTACTGGTAACCAACAACATTGAGTGTGATGGGGAAGTAGTCTTTGGGGGTTTGATTCAGGGGAGGGGGTATGAGTGTGAATCGATTTAATTTTGACTCATGTGAACCTACAAAACAAACATTTTTAAAGTGAACCATATTCATCTCTGGAGATTGTTCGACTACGATAAGCTTTAAGTCCATGGTGCAGTTTAAAAATTGATCCACGGTCACTTTAATTTCACATTTACCACATTTATTTTTTCGTTACATGTTACACGGTTATAAAGACCAGCACTCACAAAGAGGATGGATATATTACTATTATTTGTATTAAGATGTAGTCTTATAGTTTTATAATGAGAAAAAATATGATATTATATTACATTACATTCCGTTACAATACATATATTATATTATTAGTTGGTACATGTTCCAACAATTGGATGAAAAGGAAATGTGGTTGAAAGTATTGTTAAAAAGCTTTAATTTAATGAAATAAATACTTTAATTTAGCAATTAATCAAAAGTGACAGTAAATACATTTATAATGCTACAAAAGATAAATATATTTCAAATAAATAATGGGCTTATAGTAATAATAATAAGAAGAAAGGATTCTTGAGCAAATCAGCATATTGCGCATATCATGTGAAGCTAAACACTGGAGTAACGGCTGATTGAAATTAAGATCAGACATCACAGGAATAACTTACATTTTCAAATATATTCAGATAGAAAATAGTCAAATTGTAATACAATTTAACAATATTACTGTTTTAATGGTATTTTTGATAATATAAATGAAGCTTTGATGAGCATAAGAGACTTCTTTCAAAAACATGGAAAAAAAATCAACCTCAAACTTTTGAATGATTAACTCAATTATTCTCATAATCTGTCAGCACTTGAGAGGCCTTTCAAAGAAAAGGTGTGTGCATATCAAGAAGTTCATGGTAAAATTATGTCACCATTTCATCTCCTTTTTTCCAACCAGTAGGAGTCTAATTGTGTTCTTCTGCGAGTTTGTGGTGACGCATTGGGGTGGGCTTCCAAAAAACACAGTAGAAATTAGCAGAAAATACATCTACGCTCTCTCCCCCTCGAAACGAACAAGAGCTAAAGTCATTATCTGGATAGAAGGGCATGTGTTCACTAATCTCTGACATCAAATCTCCGTTCATGTCCAACATGTCTGATCAGCTTGATTTGAGGAAGAGAAGTACATTGCCGAGCAAGATTATTCAGACGGATCTGGCACAGGGCGATTAGTCGTGAAACTAAATCCCTGGAACATGACAGCCTATCTACTACAAAATACCTTTTACCGTGTCAGGTCAAGAGTTCGGTTTAACACCATAATATATGATTCAGACAGGAATGTCTGCAGAGTTTCAGGTCATGAATTCTCCCATTTCAGATTGATCTCAACATCGAATGAGCTTGTGGCACTGCACACTCGTGTCAAACTTATCTTGAAACAAATAGACATTTGAAATCTGGCATTTACAAAGTCGACTGCGAGGCCTGTGATCTGATCTCTATTACTGATGGAAGGTACCATATTAAAGGACCTTTGTATGCGTCTAAAATCAGTGCTGAGACCTCAATACTTCAAGCCAAATCGAAGAATGAGCTGGTGTGACGATTTCAAACAAAATCAGGACACTTCATTTGGAGTATGAAACAGCTTTCCAAAGCTGCCAAAACTTTCCGGAAAAGTTTGCTCCGACTGGTAAATGCCTTGGAAGTACCATTGGTCTATAGCGATGATGTAATATGTAGGTGTGGCTCTGTGGCTCTGCCCTCGTTGATGTAGAAATCTTCTCTGGTTCATTTCTTCTGTGCAGTCTGTCGAGGTCCGACAAGAGTAAAAACATGAACATGCTGGAGAGCTGCTTTATAGTAAAAACTGAAGGTGTTCTTCTAATTTAAATCACTTTCCTGAAACTTAAATGTGACAGCCTATCTACTATAAAATACCTTTTACCGTGTCTGTTCAAGAGTTCGGTTTAACACCATAATATACGATTCAGACAGGAATGTCTGCAGAGTTTCAGTTCATGAATTCTCCCATTTCAGATTTCTCTGAAATTCTCCCTCCCTTTTTGAGAGCCCTATTTTAACGATCTAAGCACATGGTCTAAAGCGCACGCTGCAAGTGCACTTAGGGCGTGTCCGAATCCACTTTTGCTAGTTTAGGAAAAATAAATGAAAAATGGTCGGCACGCCCGACGCATGGTCTAAAAGGGTTGTCTCTATTCTCTGAATGAGTAATGGGTGTGTTTTTGACGTGACATGCAAAAAAAACAATTAGAGTCTGGTGGCGGATTCGCTATTTACATGTCGGAATTTGCAGGTGGAAAGACGCTTCTCCAGAGAGAAAACAGATCTGCTCGTGCGCGACAGGACAAGCAGGATACCACCATATCTTTATGTACACAATAATAATCTTTTACATTGTAATCCTTTTATTTGTAATATTTGGCATTTTTGTGCTGCTGCACGTCCCTGTGTGTGTAATAAGCAGAGTGTACCCGCCTATTGGCGCACATTACTAATGCACCCTTTAAATAACAAAAAGATTCTGCGTATCTGAAATAGATAGTCTATTTCAGTTGCTTCAAAATAGCAACACGCCAACAACACGCCTCATTTTCAGACCAGCATGCCCATGGGTGCACATGTGGGTGCAAATGCTATTTAAACAAGGTGGCGCAGTATGTGAAAATGATAACTGCGTCAGACTGAAACTAGCAAAAAGGCCCATTGGACAGGGCCCTGACACTTTTCTCATGCTGTATTCTGTAAAGCTGCAATTCTCCCAGCAGAGTGAGCAGTGTCGGGATGTTTGCTAACGGTGTAGCGCTGCTCAGGTATTTCAAACTCCATTTTACCCCTAATCAAATAGCGAAATAGAACTTTGCTCTGAGTATATTGGGGCCTTTGAGCTAGTATGAGAGCAGCATCCCTCATCTTCTTGGCTCCTAAGTGACAATAATGTGGAAGAGCCAGGCCTGATACATGACTAATATCGCCATGAAGCCAAGGATGTCATGTTAATGGCTGAGGAGGGGGAGGCAGTGGATGATCTGATGTGGCGCTGACACTGTCTCGGAGTGTCCTTTGAGTGGCAGCAAGGTAATGAAGTCTTTTGATGAATCTGATGGAACAGTGATAAAGCACAGGCTTAATATAGCACAGCCCTGCTTGAGTTAAGAGAAATAAGAGCACTGCACTCTTAACCAAATGAAATGCTTTTAGGATTTTTTAGTTGATCACGCTGACAGACAGGTTCATGCTGTGAATGTGCTAAAGATGTTGTTTTCTCCAGATATCAAGGGAATCACTGACTTTTGGGGGGAATATTAGCAGAATTAGGGCAAATGCATCAGTATTGCGAGTTCACTTATATTGTGATGTTGTGTTTTCTTTGGATATGATGGTGCCATGGTATTACTTAAACAGTAGAGCAGGACAAGTAAAGCATGGGCTATGCGTTATTGCATCTATAACTACCATAACACAGTTCATATTGTTTAAAGTTATTATGAATCTAAAAAACAATACCACTATTTAGGCTTCGCAATTATTTGCCAAACATGATATTTTAATGAACACTGTTAAGTGTTGGAAATTATTCTTGTCTTTTATAGTGTTTATTTTGTATATTTTTTAACTATGAAATTGAATCTTTTTTCAAATTGTGCCTCCTAATCAGGGTTTATTAGTCTCCTAATGCAGAATTATTTATGTGTCTGTTAGTTGTGTATTGTGTTTGATGGTTGTATGGTTGGTGGCAAACCAGTTTCCCGACTGGGATTAATAAAGTTTTCAATCAATATCATAATTGTTTGCTTTTCAAAGGACAAGAATTTGGCTTTGGATACCATTCATCCTGAAATGGTAGTTGATTAATTAAATTAAATTAAATTTAAAAAAGTATTTGTATTGATAATGCCCAAGTGTTATTAATATTAAAAAAATAATTTTTATTAAAAAATACACTTAGTAAACAAACTCCATCGCACACCTGCAGGTAATAGGTGTGTCGGATAATAGGACCAGGCAAACTAGTCGTTTTAGCTAGTCGTTTTAACTAGTTTTAACAAAGTTAAAACTAGTCGTTTTAACTTTGATTCGGTCAAAGCTTTTTTCTCGTTCAATGAAAAATTATGAGAGAAAAAAATAACGTATTTTTTTGGGTGATCATGATGATGCTCGAGAATTTGTTGCATTTTTGAATAACTTGGTAGATGATTTGGAGTTTACCTCTGAAATTAATTCGGTTAAAGTACATTTCCTCGATATGTGGGTAGAGAAGAACGAAGGTAGTTTAACTACAACTTTGTTTACAAAAGAGACTGATTGTAACACGCTCTTACTCGCGACCAGATTTCATCCTATTTTTTTAAAAAAAGGACTGCCTAAGAGTCAGTTTTACAGATTGAGGAGGATCTGTCATTCTGATGCTGACTTTTTGGAGAAATCTAAAACTATGAAAAGTAAGTTTTTGAACAGAGGTTACCCTTTAGATTGGGTTGATGAAGCATTTAAGGGTGTACTCACACTAGGCACGGTTGCCATGAACCGGGCCCGAGTACGATTGTCCCCCCTCCCCACTCCCCCTCTGGCCTGCACTCACATAGGGTTTCAGCATTCGTGCCGGAGCACGCTTACGTCATTATGGTGCGACGGTTTGGGGATAAACAAGAAGAGCGGCGCTCTCTGAACCAACGCATTTTCATCCTTTGGCGTCATTTATGTGACGCCATATGACATTTCGTCGAAATCTTACGCACATGGCACCCTTTAGCGTCAATATAACTCACTGTTATGGGTAGGTTTAGGTCTGGGGTAGCGTTAGGTTATGACGCATTGGGATCTGCGTCTCATATTGATGCTAAAGGATGCCATGTGCATCGGCTTTAGACGCGCGTCACCTGTATGGCGCCTTGGGATGAGAACGGGCTGCTCTGAACACAATGCTGTTCCGTGCTCCAGCACGGTTAGCGCTCACACTGCATGCGAACCGCGCCCGAGTCCAACTGAACCGTGCTCTGGCCCACCTCTTCCAAGCGGGCCAGGGCCGGCTAATCGAGCCGCGCCCGGGCACGGTTCGGAGCACTCACACTAGTCAAACGAACCGCGCAAACGCACTCGGGCACGGTTCAAACGGCTAGTGTGAGTACACCCTAACACAGCTTTTAAAAAGACACGGTCTGAACTGTTAAAAAAGAAGACAAAAAAATCAAGAAAGTATTCTTTTTCTTGCATTACAACACATTCACCTAAGTCTTATATGATCAAATCAATTTTTAAAAAACATTGGCATTTGTTGTCTTCTGATCCAGAGTTGAGTGATATTTTTAGATATCCTCCTTTGATTGTATACAAACGCGCTAGGAATTTAAAAGACAGCTTGGTACATGCTCGTTTTCAGAGTACTAGTCCTCGCACATCTCAGAGCTTACTTAGTCCTATACAGAAGGGCAACTATCGTTGTGGGAATTGCGCCCAGTGTAATAATACTTTTAAAACATCATTTTTTTGTCACCCTAGAACGGGCAAAAAATATAGTATTAAATCTGTGATTACTTGTATTTCCACTCATGTGGTTTATTTGATTCGTTGTCCTTGTGGTATTGGCTAAGTGGGAAAAACGTCACGTCAATTGAAACAAAGAATCAGTGAACATAAGAGTTCGATCAGAAGAAAAGATATGAATTATCCAGTTGCGGCACATTTTGTAACTTTGAATCACGATGTTACTTCTTTACGATTTTGTGGGATTGAGAAAGTGACTCTGCCACCTAGAGGGGGCGACATCGAATTACTCCTACAGAGACGTGAATTGTTTTGGATTTACACTCTTCAAACTTTATCACCTAGGGGTATGAATGACGAAGCATTATTTAATGTGATGTTATAGTGATTTTGTAATTTTTTGAATGACATGTTGTTTCTGCTATGTATCTACAATGAGCTTGAGTGACTAAGGAGCCAGACTGTTGCAACTGTTTAGAATTACAAATTGATGTTGTTTGATAATGACTGTTGATTATGTGTTTTTAGATGATCTTGTTAACCTACATGGTGATCTTTACTGATTGTTGTAACCATTACAATTAGTGATTGTCTGTGATGTGGTGCTAATGATGGACTTCTAATGAGCTTAATTGTTTACAGATGGGGTTCTGTGAACAAGTGGTCATGTGTTTATTAAAAAAGAGATGTTTTTGAACATTTTGCATACTCCTGATGAAGGTCGTGTGACCGAAACGTTGTGTATTAATAAATATTTTAAATTGCAAGTAATAATAGTGTGCGGGAGTTCTTCATCTATTAAAAAATACACTAAAATGTAATTCATACATACAAAGGTCTTAATACATTTAAGTTATATGATGAGATTGTTTAATTTCAAACAGTTATTTTTTTTGCCAAAGTGATACAAATTTCCCGATATCACATTGAAGAAAAAAATTGTATAATATTATAAAGTAAAGAATTAACTTCTTAAATCTTAATTTGTTCTAAATAATCTTTTATTTTTATTTCTTAAAAAAATAACAACAGTACTTGATTTAATATAAGAATTGTTGCCTAATAATTTTGGAGATTTTCTTTATGTTGCAAATTAAAGTTATGCAGTCCAACCAACACGTAGACACTTTTTAATGACAAGGAAAGGTTAGTTTAGGTAGAACATTTTATGTGGTGTGAGAAATATCTAATGCTATTTATGAATGAATAATTCATGATTTTTGTGAAAATGATTTATACCATGAAAAGGATATTTAAACTTTTAAATAAATAAAATAAATCACACACCAAATGACAGTTCTGGAGTTTTCATTCGAACTTTTCTTGAAAATTATGTTTTTTTTAAGACCATATTTCTTTATCTTTTTTTAATCCTAAATGACTTGCATTGCATTCCATGTATACATTTCATCATTTCATGCATTCTGTGACAACCGTAGCAACCTCATTGCTATGTCAATGCATTACTGTTTGAGCTACAGGAACACCGTTTATGATATCTGTCGATTCAGTGTTTCCACTTGATGGCTTAATTATCTTCTAAAACCCTGCAGCTGTAATAAACCTTTCTTGAGTAGTTCACACACTAGGAAAGATATGCAGCTGAAACAACAAAAAAAGAATGTAAAAAGAAAAAATTGAAAGGATCTTATAAAAAAAAAGGAGTCTGAGTGCAAGTGAAATATTAAGAAATAAGGAGGAAAAAGTGAAACCCTGCAACAAACTTCAACATGAAAAATGGCTTTCATGAAGGGGTTGCTAAGTGGCCCCCCTACCTAAGAGAAGAACCCAGCCAGCATTTCAATGACTAAATGTACTGTGGTCACCTGTGGGACGGGAGAGATTTTGCAGTATCATGCAGTGGATGGTCGAGCTGAAACTCTAGCCTGTGTGTCTCAGCAGGTAACTCATAAACACAACGAATGCAGCCTGAGAGATCATTTTCTGCTAGAGTGGAGAGAGGGAACATTTGTTCGTGCTCCACAAGCGATTCACGTATAAGCAGCACATCAGTAAAGCAAACACGTGTCAACCTTGGCTGAAAAGACTCCCCGCTTCATTCTTCTGCCCTCAGTGGAAGAGCCATCGCTAAAGCTGTGAGGTGCGCCACACACCTCTGTGCCCTTTAGAAGATCTTTTTTTTCTTCTTTCTTTCTCATAATTTCTGACCCACTTTCTGCAGTTGCATCTCTGTGAGATTGATCGGTCAGAACTGGTCTGAACTGTGGTGAGATACGGCAAGACGTCCACAGGCAGAAGATAAAGGTTCCCTCTGTAACATATACCTAAAAGCTTTACTGAAGATCAATGGAGATATTATCTGTCCTCCAAGATTTATATGAATCTTAATATAGGCTATTTTACTCCAGAAAATAAGCTATATTCTTCAGGAGACTCATGTCCTAGCAGAAACAGGGAGTGCAATATCATTTATTGGTACTTAACGTTGAGGGCTGCCTTCTACAGGTTATTACATGTTTCCATAAGAGATTCTTGCAGTGCTGGGGAGTAACTAAATTAAAGTATTAAAGGTGTTAATAATAGCATCAAAATACTGTAGCTTTTCCAGGAATAGGCAACATTTTTTCTATTATTTTTGTTAATTTATATGTCCTCATAACCTTAAACCAAAATAGATTCCCCTTCCTCTTACAGCGACATCTCTGATGATGCGTTTACTGGTCGAGGGCGGGACAACCTTTCAATCACATGAGATCAACCAATAGTAAACCACAACTATCCAATCAATTCCAGATGGACAAAATCAAGCACACCCTACATTTTTTATTGTTCGAGAAGCAGTTTCACTTGAATGTGTCACAACAGGGCAGAAAAGTTTGCAACTTCCTAGTTTTATTTCTTAAAATTTTATTTATGTAATTTGCATTAGTTTTAAAACCTTCCATGTGGGCCTGAGACGAGACTTCAAGAGATTTCCACGACGCATGCGCGAGAACAACTTCTACTACACAGCACGCTTACAAGCAGAGGAAGACGCGCACTGTACATAGTAGTCGAAGAAGAACCTCCGTTCTCGCGCATGCGTCGTGGAAATCTCTTGAAGTCTCGTCTCAGGCCCACATGGAAGTAATGGAATAGTCGAATAAAGTCGTTATTTTTGTTTTGTTTTTTCGCACAAAAAGTATTCTCGTCGCTTGATAAACTTACAGTGGAGCCACTGTAGGCACAGGGAATACTTCAACATTTTCTTCAATGACTTTCTGGGCCGTCAAGTTTCAATTCCTGAGAGAGCCTATATGTAGCAGTGACCCAGCTCTCAGATTTAATCAAAAATATCTTCATTTGTGTTCCGAAGATGAACGAAGGTCTTACGGGGTTGGTACAGCATGGGGGTGAGTAATTAATGACTTAATTTTCATTTTTGGGTGAACTATCCCTTTAAATCCTCCACGCCCCATCAAGACCATTGTTTATACATAAAGGCACATTCAAACATTTATTAATCCTTATTTTATTTTTGTAGGTTTTTAATGACTTTTTTTAATGCCAGGCACTGTAGTTCGAGGGTTAGGGAGGAGCTAGGAAGTCATGGTACGACAAGATGCAAAAGGAGATCATTTATTAACAATATAGTGCAATCCATGCAAAGTACAACTTACAAAATGAACACAAAATGAAGTAATTTTCCCGCCAAACAGATGGGGACAACCATTTTAGCAGGGTAACCATATTCCAACAATGTACATTATATCAACAACATCAAAACAATCACCTATTTTTACCAAGCCAAATGAATACACTATGTGCAGCATTTAACCAAAGTAAACCACTACAATAATAAACTACAACATGTGAAGCACCAGGGTTACGTAAAATGGTATGAGCGCTGCTATCATAAGCGTGTTCTGGGTTAGGTGCGCTACCGTAACAAACCAGAACACAGTGGAATCAACCGATAGGCAGAGACCGTAAAATGCTACATTATATGATATTAAATGACCAATAAACAATCTGTAAAAACGTACTCGGTTACTAACATAACCTCGGTTCTCTCTAGAGAGGGAACGAGTACTGCGTAATATCTTACGCTATGGGGAAACACTCTTTCCTCGAGATATTGAAGCCAAAAATTATCCTTAATTTTTTTAATCATGCAAAACGCTTTTGCAGCAGCAAGCAGACAAGGGCGAAACAGCTCGCGCGCCCATTGGCTGCCTCGCTGGAAAAGCTGCAGCCTATCGAGTGAAGGCACTGCGTGACGTAATGACGAATGAAGACGCTTCGCGCTCATTTCGTCATGTCCCGCCAGTATAGGCGTGGTCTCACCCTATAAATACCCCTCGATAGCTGTATTTCTCTGATTTTGTACACCGAAGCGAACCAGAGCATAGTTCACGCACGGCAAGATACGCAGTACTCGTTCCCTCTCTAGAGAGAACCGAGGTTACGTTAGTAACCGAGTACGTTCTCTTACGAGAGTATCTCTCGTACTGCGTAATATCTTACGCTATGGGGACCCCATACAAAACGCCGTGCGGACAGGGATCCAACACCAGAGTCCCGGGGCAAAGCCCGGGGCACATCTAGTGCATAATCACCATAACTCACATAGAGTAGAGGAGGAGAGGCTAAAGCATCACTCCTTTATAAAGTCCCGTAGGGACACTGACCCGTAAGGGCAACATAGCCGCATTGGCGGCCAATAAGCCCGAAGTTCAGACCGCCAAAAGCTTAGCTTGTAGGGCGGGCACCTCCAGGTTATAGTACTTGATAAATGTCGACGGCGAGGCCCAGCCCGCAGCCGTACAGATATCCTGCAGGGAGACCCCGCTATACCATGCCCACGACGAGGCCACGCCTCTCGTGGAGTGCGCTTTGACACCCAATGGGCACCGTAGGCCCTTGGAAGTGTAAGCCAGCGCTATGGCATCCACTATCCATCTGGATAGGCTCTGTTTTGAGGCGGCGAGTCCCTTAGAACGGCCGCCAAACAAAACGAAAAGCTGCTCGGTCTGCCTGAACCCAGCCGAGCGGGACACATAAGCCCTTAACGCCCTGACAGGGCAAAGGAGACTCGCGTCCCTCTCCTCATCGAGAACCGGAAGGGCTGACAGGGAAATCACCTGGGCCCTAAACGGTGTATTGAGGGATTTCGGCACGTAGCCGTGCCTCGGTTTGAGTACGACCTTTGAGTCGTTGGGCCCAAACTCCAGACATGACGCGCTTACAGAAAGCGCCTGCAAGTCCCCTACACGCTTCACTGAAGCGAGAGCCAATAGAAACACCGTCTTAAGGGACAGGTGCCTCATATCCGACAGCTGGATCGGCTCGAACGGGGCGCCTTTCATGGCCTCCAAGACCGTGGAAAGGTCCCAAGCCGGGACTGAAGGGGGCCTGGGAGGATTCATTCTCCGAGCCCCTCGTAGGAAACGCACGACTAAGTCGTTTTTCCCCAGTGACTGGCCAGACACAGGTTTAGCAAACGTTGCTATGGCCGCCACGTACACTTTGAGCGTGGATGGGGTTCTTCCCTTATCCATCAGCTCCTGAAGGAAGGCAAGCACTTCCTCAACCCCGCAGTCCACGGGTGAAAAGCCACGGGCTCGACACCAAGTAGAGAACACCGACCATTTCGAGGCATAGAGCCGTCTGGTAGACGGAGCTCTAGCCTGTGCGATCGTGTTTAGCACTCCTTCTGGGAGGCTAGCGGGTACCCGTTGATGGCCCATGCGTGCAGGGACCACAGTTCCGGGTGAGGATGCCAAATCGAGCCCTCTGCCTGAGAGAGGAGATCTCTCCTCAACGGTACAGGCCACGGGGCAGTGCTGGTCATCCGCATCAGGACCGGAAACCAAGCCTGGTTCGTCCAGAGCGGAGCCACAAGCAGCACTGGGCATCCATTTTCCCTGATCCGCTCCAACACCTGTGGCAGGAGCGAGACCGGGGGAAAAGCGTACAGGGGACCGCTGGGCCAAGTATGGGCCAGCGCGTCCCTGCGCTTTGAGAAGAATACTGGGCAGTGAGCGTTCTCGCGGGACGCGAACAGGTCCACCTGCGCTCTGCCAAACGTTTCCCACAGGAGCTGGACCGTCTGCGGGTGCAGCGACCATTCTCCTGTCAGGACGTTGTCTCTGGACAGCATGTCTGGACCCGTATTCAGGTGCCCAGGCACGTGCGCCGCTTTCAAAGAAAGTAGGTTGCGCTGGGCCAGACCAAGAGGGGTTCCGTCAGCCTGCAAAGGCGTGCGGACCTGAGGCCGCCCTGGCGATTTATGTACGCCACCACTGACTTGTTGTCCGATCGGACCAAGACGTGGTGGCCCCTCACCAGGGGACAGAAGCGCCGCAGCGCTTTGTCGACTGCTATCAATTCCAAGCAGTTTATGTGAAGGAGCTTCTCCCGCTCTGACCATAGGCCAGCCAACGGTCTGCCCTCGAGCAGCGCTCCCCACCCCGTGGTGGAGGCGTCCGTAGACACCACTTTCACCCTTGAGGCGGTCCCCAGACTCACACCAGACTGATACCAGCTGGTTACTTTCCAGGGTTCCAGAGCCGAAACGCACCTTTGGTCGACCCTGAGGCGACACCCGCCCGTGGACCATGCCCGGGGCGGGACCCGTGCTTTCAGCCACCACTGCAGCGGGCGCATGCGAAGCAGGCCCAGCTGGAGTGCATGGGATGCTGAGGCCATCAGGCCCAGCAATTTCTGAAACCGTCTGAGCGGGACTATGGAGCCGTGGCGGAAGGATTCCGCGACGCGCTGAATACTTAGTACGCGCTCCGGTGACAGGCGTGCCGTCATGGAAAGCGAGTCTAACACTGTTCCCAGGAAAGAAATTCTCTGGCTGGGACACAGCAGGCTCTTTTCCCAGTTGACCGTCAGGCCCAGTGTCTCGAGATGCTCGAGCATTGTGGCCCTGTGTTCTATGAGCTCTGACCGTGATCGAGCTAGAATCAGCCAATCGTCCAAGTAGTTCATAACTCGCATGCCCTGAAGTCTCAGGGGCGCGAGAGCCGCGTCCATGCACTTCGTAAATGTACGGGGTGCCAAAGACAGGCCGAACGGCAGGACTGTGTATTGATAAGCCTGGCCCTCGAACGCGAATCTCAAGAATCGCCTGTGATGGGACGCTATTTGTATTTGGAAATACGCGTCTTTCAGATCTATCGACATAAACCAGTCCCCCTGGCGCACTTGCGCGAGGATTTTCCTGGTCGTAAGCATCCTGAACTGGCGCTTCACAAGCGCTTTGTTCAGCTGTCTCAGATCTAGAATGGGTCTGAAGCCCCCATCTTTTTTCGGTACCAGAAAATATCTGCTGTATAAGCCCCCTTCGCTCTGAGCCTGAGAAAGGGGCTCTATGGCCCCTTTGCTCAGTAGTTTCGCTATCTCGGCTCGAAGTAGATGAGATACTTCGTTTTTCACCGAAGTCTCGACGGGCGCCGTACAACGGCGTGGACGTCGTGCGAATTGTAGCGAGTAGCCTCTCTTTATAGTGTTCAGCACCCAGTCTGATACCCCGGTTAGCTTCGACCACGCTTCTGCGCGAGTAGCTAGGGGTAGGATGCAGACCGGGCTCTGGCCGTGACCTGGCAACGGCTCGAGAGCCCCGGTACCCTGGGAACACGACGCCGTGTTTACAGCGTTCGAGGCGGGGGGCGCGCTGGGCACAGCGGGCAGTCTGGCCGCGCTCACAATCTCTATGGCGGGACGCATAACGAGAGTGAGCGGGGCGAATCCCGTGGGATTCGGCGTGCTTGCGGGAGGATGTGGGCGCAAACCTACGGGCACATCTACAGCACTGTGCACGCTTTCGGCCGGAGCCGATAGATTGTGTGTTGGTTTCGTTTTTACAGAAACCAAGGGACACGGGGCATGCAGCGTGAGCGGGCATTGTATGGGCGCAATCGCTACATTGTTTGCACAATCGACCTGAGTCAGATTTATGTGTGCTCGCCTCGCACCGTGGCGGGCTGTGTCTGGGTGTGGGAATGGGCACTGGGGCGTGGGCATTCTTACAACACTCATAACACCATCGGCCGTGGCCGGCATACCAGAAAATACACTCTTTATTGGATTTATCTGGGTAGCCATGAAAACGGCTTTTTTGTGCAGGCAAGCGGGCTGAGACACCGGCTGCTTCACTGCTAAATACACTGGCACAGTCACTTCGCAAGGAACTGAACGAGCGAATCTTTTCGGTGGGGAGCCGGCCGCAGCGGGCTCCGAACACCGTCGCTTTCTTAGAGTGGCTAGGAAAGCTTCGAGGCCTCGGGCTTGAGCTCAATCTTCGGCCGAGGCCCGCGCTGAGCGGGGCGGCGTCCAGCAGAGCGAGAGCGCGGTCTCTGATCCCGGGCCTGGCGGCGCTGTGTAGCGGCGGCTGCGGGCGATGCAGGCCGAGGCTGCGAGCTGCGAGCAGACGGCTGCTTAGAGCGACCTGCAGCGGAGCTCGAGCGCTTCGGAAGGAAGTGCTTCATGGCCTGCGAAGTCTTCTGCTCCTCCGAGAATCTGTCCGCGAAATCCTTGACGGCAGATCCGAAGAGGCCCGCAGGGGAAATGGGCGCGTCGAGGAATACAGAGCGCTCAGCTTCCGTCATCTCAGACAGCGTCAACCACAGATGTCTCTCAGCAACGGCGAGAGAGGCCATATTCCGCCCCATGGCCTGAGCAGCGGCTTTAGCGGCGCGTAGAGCAAGGTCCGTAGCGCCTCGTAAATCCGCCACGTTGATCGCACCCGGGCCTTCCTCGTCCAGTTTAAGGAGAAGGTCGGCCTGGTAGATCTGCAAGATCGCCATCGTATGCAGCGCTGAGACCGCCTGTCCAGCGGCTGTGTAAGCACGTCCGTGCAGCGATGAAGTCACCCGGCAGGCTTTAGAGGGGAGCGTCGTCTGCGCGCGCCGTCCCGCAGAGGGCGGGCAGAGATGCGACGCGACCGCCGCCTCGACAGGAGGAATGGAGAGATATCCTTTATCTCCCGCGCCGGTGACAGAAGTGAAGGCCGCAGAAGTGGAAGTGCGCAGTCTGGCGGAGAACGGGGCGGTCCATGACTTAGCGACTTCGTCGTGGAGCTCAGGGAGGAAGGGGGCGGCCCTAGACTTAGACGGGGCTTCGTCTTTCTTGAGAAAGCGCCCGTCGAGTCTGTTGCGCGGCGGCAAGGCGGGCGCCTCCCACTCGAGGCCGATGCTCTCTACGGCCTGGGTGAGCAGACGCATCAGCTCAGCCTCAATGCCGGGTCTCCTCACAGAGGGTTGGCTAGACACGTCAGCGGGGGGGAGGTCCACAGAGCTCGCCCAATCCTCGCTATCGGAAGCCACAAGAGAGCATACCTCGGCAGGCTCGTCCAGCTCGGGAACGGAAGCGGCGGCAGACGGCGGGCGCTGTCCGTCCGGGAGCGACTCAGGTGAAGCCGGCGAAGCAGGCGGGCGCACCGGCGAGCTTTGGCGGGCTGGAGAAGGCTCGGGAGCGCGCTGGGCGCGACGCTTCTTACGGCGCGGCACAGACGGCTGGGACGCGGGTTCAGAGAACGACGCCAGGCGAGTCCGCAGAGTCGCCATAGGCAGAAGTTCGCAGTGCGGGCATCCACCATCCGCGAGCGCGATAGCAGCGTGCTCATGACCCAGGCAGGACACACAGATGACGTGACGGTCCTCATCGCTGAGTTGAGAGCGGCACGAGCCACAGAAAGGCATCTTTAAAAAGACGCAGCTCTTTTAGAACATATAATGGGTGTTGCGTCACGTAAGCAAACACACACACACACAGTGACAGAGTAAAGGATATAGTACGCCGGAAAGCGCAGCAGGTACGGCAGTTGAAGGCGGCTGGGCCAGCGACTTCAGAAGATGGCACGTCCCGCTGAGAAGGCTACAAGTCAACGGCGCGGCTTCTCACTCTGGATCCCGCGATGCGTGAGCTTCGCGTGAAGAATGAAAAAATCAGAGAAATACAGCTATCGAGGGGTATTTATAGGGTGAGACCACGCCTATACTGGCGGGACATGACGAAATGAGCGCGAAGCGTCTTCATTCGTCATTACGTCACGCAGTGCCTTCACTCGATAGGCTGCAGCTTTTCCAGCGAGGCAGCCAATGGGCGCGCGAGCTGTTTCGCCCTTGTCTGCTTGCTGCTGCAAAAGCGTTTTGCATGATTAAAAAAATTAAGGATAATTTTTGGCTTCAATATCTCGAGGAAAGAGTGTTTCCCCATAGCGTAAGATATTACGCAGTACGAGAGATACTCTCGTAAGAGAACCAATAGAATCTTTGTGATTAATACATGAAACAATTAATACAATGAAACTTACAATGTTAATGAATGTATGGCTTGTGGAGTTGCTAACGTCCATGGTAAAGCAGGTGTGTGTGTGTGTGTGTGTGTGTGTGTGTGTGTGTGTGTGTGTGTGTGTGTGTGTGTGTGTGTGTGTGTGTTCACTACTCACTGCTCCTAATGTGTGTGCACCAACTTGGATGAGTTAAATGCAGCTTCATTTAATAATAAAATAAATGGGAGGAAAAAATATTTGGAAATGCTTTTTGTTTTCTCTCACAAATGTTTTGCGTTCCCTCGAGAAACTCCACGTTCGGGAATGCAAAGGTTTTGCGAGTGAATGCAAAGTTTCTCAGGGGAACGCAATAACATTTGCATGAGAATGCAAAAGCATTTACTTATTATTTTCCCTCCCATCTCATATTTTTTTCCCTACCATTTTTTTCTCAGTTCATATGCATATTAAAGTTCATATCACCCACATTTAATTAAAAAATGTGTTTATTAGCTTTAAGTATAAATATGTTAGCCTTAAGGTTATGCATAAGCTTGTGTGTTCCAAAACAATGACAAAATGTAGGAGATATAAGCATTCAAAACTTACAGTCTCTCACTTCCGCTAAAATGGATCATAGATTATTATGACATCACCGCAGACTTCAGCTTTTCATCACATCTTCTGTCCAATCAAATGCTCTCTAGAATCTAAAGGGTCCCACCCCCTATGCTATGAATACCACCTGGCCAAAGCGACAGTTGACACGTCACAGAGCAATATGGGTTGGAGATGTGTGTTCTGTTCGTAAACGCTCAAGTTTTATTCCGTTTTCTAACTTTACGTTGGTTTAGAATGAAATGGCTAGAATTTATTCACACCTCTATTGAATCCAACGTATCATCAGTGCTCGGATTCGCTTCCATGGTGCTGTTAAGTAAGACTTGCAGTCTGTAAGGTAAACTAAACACTATTGGCTATTTAAAAAGTGGGAGGAGCTATTCCACATGTTCCACCTTAGCTTCCTGTTAGGCTGCTCTGTTCCATCATACAAATCCAAGGCACTTCAGTGGGCCTTTAAAGTTCAGTAATTTAGTGAATTGGTACATTCTAAACATATCTTTGGAAAGTATGATTCCTTTTTTTGTGAATTGGTTTGTTCGAGTGGTTCATGTACAGTAAATAATCTGTTAAATTATAATACTGTCTTGCAAATTGAGATTCATTCATTTTTGTGTCAGAAAAATGCTTTTCTGCTTGTTATAAATTATATAATCTGACAGTAATACTTTACTATTATGGATTTTTGAAAATTGCCCTTCATGTAGTGTGTAACATAGATCTAAGTGAACGAAAACATCCTGCAAAGTTTTAAACATGAAAGTTCACCGTATACAAAGTTATTGTCTCTCAAATGAGTCGACTGAGTCGCTGATATGAATCGCTCGACGAACGATTCTTTTCCTTTGTCTAGTTGACGTCAACTTGACAAGTTATTTGAATAAGATACGCCCACTCATTGCGTTCGGAGACCAGTGTTGCCAGGTCCGTATATGCCTGCACTGTTTCCGCGGGTTGTTTGTGTAGTGCACGAGTTGACGCGATTGTTTTACCCACTGGAACATGATTGTTATTGGGGAAACACCCGGGAATGCTATTTGACTATTTTTGGCCGTGATTGGGTTAGTTTTGATGAGCAATTGGGCTGGTTTTGTTGTGAAGACCTGGCAACCCTGTCGGAGACGCCAGGGAAAACTAACATCATGTCGAGACGCTGTTTTGAAGTGCGACGCAAAAGCAAAATTTTTTCATCTGCCCAGTGAGGAGCATTTGAAGACTAAGTGGCTACAGTTCATATATACAACTATACCACAGAAGTATAGCCCGAACCTTGTTCTGTGTTCACGTCATTTTGAAGATGATTGCTTCACAAACCTAAATGCTATAAAGTATGGATTCGCGAGCCGTCTGATACTGAAGGAAGAAGGTTCAGTAACGTTACCGAGTTTATTTGGATCAGCTTCCTTCTCCGAATCACAAACTGTAAGTATTATTAATATTAATTGTTGCTTTTATGTTTTATGTATCATGCTCAATAAGTGTGTGTTGTGTACGCACAGCGCATAGGTCGTCAGTTGAAATATGTGAAGTGTTTGTCGTTGTTAACCCTCTGGGGTCGAAAACCGCGTGCCCGCGTTTTGCTGGATTTTTTCCTTATCAGTGCAAAAGAGAATCAAATTACTCTGTTAATTTTGATCTTAAATATAAGTGTTGTACATCATTAGATCCTGTTAAGTTTCTATTTTTTTTGTGGATACTCACAATAAAAACAAAGTGTTGTGCTTTTCGTCAAACAAAGAAAAATAAACATGATGCGCGTTTTCCCTTCTCTCTGTCTCTGAGGTCCGTTCTGAAACGCGTCCTAAACATTCACTTTAACTCTGTCAATACTTGTCACAGAGATACGAGAGATGTCTCTTTATGAAGCTGAGATTCTCTTCTTTCAAATGAAGTATTTTTTTTTTTTTTTTTTTTTTTAAATATTTCCAGTTTATGTAATCCGTTTGAAACCAAGGAGAGTTACAGTTTTTTCGCTCTCCCTTCATTAAATATAATTAGGTGAGCCCGCCACACCCCCAGCGCTTTTGACATGGTAAATAGGCGATATGCATCCCACACGCGGCACGCCCCCGATCACTGCATAACAACATGAAGATTCTTCATCAGAGATTCACTGATAGTTCATCGCGTTTTAGGGATGGAAGCACGCTAACGTTACTCCTTCAGAGGATTATGGACAGCTGGGAATAATTAACCTTTTCCTCAGTGGAATTTGAAACTCAGACGAGCGGTTGCATTTTGAAGAACGGATTGACCCCGAGGATACAAGTTCGGAGTAAGTTTAGTGTTTTATAATTCCTTTTCTGATCATAGAGCTCAAATGCATTTTCAGACTATAGTAAATATTAACTCACAACGTTCGTGTAGGCCTATACGCTCGTGTAAACTTTTTAAATAAGACCTGTGGTCTAGTGGTTAGAGCAATTGCCAAGCGTGTTAGAGGTTACAGGTTCGAATCCACCACTAGCATATTTTTTTTCTCTCATCAAAACCGAATATGTTCATCAGTGGTTACAGTCTATATCAAACACACACGTATATAGGACACACGTTTGTGTGCATTTTATTTTGTGATTTCACCGGAATGAATAGTGTCCGCAATGGCAATAGATTGAAAAGCACGTTCTGTGCGCGCGCCGCCACAAGAGACTCACTGTATCCATGACACTGATAGCAGGACACGAGCGCTCAGCTTGAGTTCAAAAACAAAACATTTTAGCTCTAGATCTCTTATTTAAGAGCGGACTAAATGAATGATCTACTAGTTAACTAGAGATGTTTTATTTGTATTAGGTACAGCCGTTCATTGAGTGTATCAGTAAATGCGTGCGGTCGATGAGCCATAAACAGATACTCGCGGTTACGCAGTCTACCCATCAATAGATGGGCGGCAGTGGCTCAGTGGTTCATGCAGATTGTCTGCGAACCGAAAGGTTGGTGGTTCAATCCCCGGTTCCACCTGACCAAGTGTCGAGGTGTCCATGAGCAAGACACCTAACCCCAGATGCTCCCGACGAGCTGGATGGCGCCCTGTATGGCTGACACCGCCGTCGGTGTATGAATGTGTGTGTGAATGGGTGAATGTGAGGCAAATGTAAAGCGCTTTGGGGGCCATTGGGTCTGTGAAAGCGCTATATAAATGCAGTCCATTTACCATCCATTTACCATAGATGTTTCTCTGTCCATCAACAGATACATTGTGCATCTATAATCATAATAGTCCATCAGTTTACTTTGGATAATGTGCTAACAGTTTTTTGCTTTTGTTTTGTTGTGTTTACATCGTCACCATCAGCCTTCAGAAATCATTCTGATATAATTTTTTTTTAAAATCAATGTTGTAAACAGTTATGCTGCTTAATTTTTTTTAACCTGTGATAGTTTTTTTAGGATTCTTTGAATGCACTTTTTTTTATTTATATAAGCACTATATAAGCAATATTTTATATATTTTTTTATATAAAAAAAACAAGTTTGGTCTTTTTATGTTTTTTTTTTTTTGAAAGGAAGTGTTAAGTGATATGAATGACTTTAAGTCTTTATGTTCTTAGGAAAGATTTCTATTTTGAATAAATGCTGTTCTTTTTAACTTTTTATACATCGAATCATTCTTAGTTCAGGCTGCCTCACAGCACCTTGATGGGGCATTAGCACATTGGGGGAGTGTCTTTAGTCTCCCCAGGTGTAAATCACATTAATATTCATGGGCATTAACACTCCCACGCATACAGCAGTAATGACCCAAAAACTGATGTAAGAAATTCAAATCGTTATATTGATCTTTCTGAAAGAGTGGTCAGAATGATTTTCACTTCATTTTGAAGTAAAAATTCTAGCCTACAAGAATAGTAACTCAACAGTATTGTTTTCAACTATTCAGTATGTGTTAAATGGCCTTATTGCGGTGACATTTTTTTTCCCAAAACGTACTAACCACGCATATTATTTTTTTTCTATAAAATGCAAACATGTACATCCATTTTGCTCACATATTATTGTAGCAGAGTTTGTGCTGAATACAGCAAATTTATATGTTGGCAAATGGTATGTTTTAAGTAGCTGAAATAAGCACAAATGTCAGGGCATACCAAAACACAGAAAGAGCCCGAAAACAGCTCAGACCCCAGAGGGTTAATGGAGTTGTCATAAAGAATATAGCTATAACGTTACCTCTTAGTACTGCATTATCAATATGTTTATGCGTTGGGCTAACGCAAACAAAGACTGAATGTGCTTTAACCACTAAACTTTGAGCTATAACATATCACCACAGATTAGCGTCACGCAAAGGCGGGGTTTGGAAAAATGACTCGCTAAATCATATGGGAGTTCACATGATTCATATGGGAGTCGGTGAGCAAATCAAGTAAAAATAAATGCATATTATAAGACAACAAAAGTGTTTTTTTGTCATGGCATGCTCGTAAAACTGTTGTTGGGGACTCCCAGAACAATATTAGGAACATTTTAAATGCCATAATAGGTACCCTTTAAAAAAGATATTCCCCAACACTACACCCTAGTTGCACTTTAGGGGCTTTGTTTCATCTGCTCCCAGAAACTAGGATCAAACAAGGTTGTTTTGAAAGGAAAAGACGGAACCGTGCAGCGCAGGAGAGCTCTTTGCTTTCCGTCAGAGCTGTGATCATGCATGCCTTTTTGATGTCTCAGTTAATTGGCAGCCTATTAGAAGTGCTAATAGTGCAGCAGGAAACCACAGCTTGAGACATGAATGTGATCGGGGCCAATCATTAGTCACGCCTCAATCAACCTGTGCCTGTCACCTGCTGCCACCTATAGCAAATCAATCAGGGCTCCATAATCTTATTACCCGTAGCTGCCACCCCAATCTAACAAATCACTTAAAAGTCTGCAGGTCTACGGACACGCATGCAAACACACACTCTTATTACTTATTACGCAAATTAAGCATGTGTAGAGTAAGATAGCGTGACACGTGGTTCAGAATAAACAAAGCTCAGTGTGATTATGATCACAGGACATCAAAGATTTTATTACTATTAGTAATAAAAATATTACTGTGCTGCTTTGAGGAAAAAAGCATGGTGTTTAGCACGTACCATTTAAATGTGTCTAAATTAAATAAAAGAGTTGGTCAAAAAAAATAAGAATATATATTTTTAATTTCATGGAAGGAGACCGCATAAACGAATACATAAACCAAATATTTATATGCAGACTTTATGAATAATTGATGTCAGTAAAAAGTCTGCATGGGTGGATATGTTGGGTCTTAAACTATTATTGATAGTTGATATTTCATGAAGTGCTTTCCCTACAGACACAAGATGGCCAAGCAGGAGTCATTGATTAGAGGAAATGTTCTACATTAACCTTCCGGAGACAACATGCACAACAAAGAAAACATCTGTTAAAGTGCCTCTGAAGGTTGAGACTGAAGGGTGCTTTACAACAAGACTATATCAGAAAAAAAATGTACTTAATAAACGAAGCATTAAACGCTTATCTTTGATACAGAGTGACTTTTTGGACCTAGGTGTAAAAAGCACTGGCTACACAATACACACACCCACATACATATATGACATATTTAATGTCAGTATAAGATTGGTTTTCATGTTTAAAAAAAAAAAAGAAAAAAAAAATCTCTCTTGCTCACCAAGGCTGAATTTACTTGATCCAAAATAGAGTAAAACGGTAATATTCTGAAATATTATTACAATTTAGAATAACGGTTTTCTATTTCAAAATATTTCTATAATCAAATGTAATTTATTCCTGTGATGCAAAGCTGAATTCTCACATGATCCTTCAGAAATCATTCTAATAGGCTTATTTGGTGCTCAAGAAATATTTTGTATAATTAGCAATGTTGAAAAAGCTGCTTAAAGGAGAATTCCAGTATTTAACTCTTTGAGTCTATTTTCTAGTTTGTTTTGGATGAACTAGAGTGGTGGACACAGAAATTTTGACGATGGGTCCTGTCTCGACTTTTTGACTCTTTTAGAATTGCCTCTGACTGCTTCAGAGTGGCTGTCTATGGGCATGCACAAACATGTCCTTAAAACAACCCTTAACGTTCGTTTTGAAAACTGTGCAACTCACCGAGTGGTTAGTGGTGTTCGTTAATGTTCCAAAACAAATATATCGGCGTGATGTATGATTTCATTCTGTGTTATTTGCTATAGTGGAACTATTTTTTCAGATACCTCACAACCGGGCATAAACTTCCGCTCGTTATTTGAGTCTGAAGCGTTAGCACACTCTGGTAGAGCAGTAATATCAACTAACAATGAGTTATCCAACAGAAATCAATGGGAATTTACAAAATGCCAAATAAAACACAACAGAAACTGTATTTCACTACGCTACTTGTTTTGGAACATCAACGAACACCACTAACCACTCGGTGAGTTGCAGAGTTTTGAAAACGAATGTTAAGGGTTGTTTTAAGGACATGTTTGTGCATGCCCATAGACAATCACTCTGAAGCAGTCAGAGGCGATTCTAAAAGAGTCAAAAAGTCAAGACAGGACCCATCGTCAAAATTAGGGCTGTCACTTTTGTGAAAAAATCCTGTTCGATTTTTGAGACATAAGTGTTCATTGAATCGATTGTAAAATCGATTTTCCGTGTCTAAAGACGTTTCCATTTTCAACACCAAATATAGGCAAATCCACTGACAACTAACAGGCATTAGGACGAACGTGAAGAGGGTGCTTGAGACCAATATTCCTGATGATTTGTTGGCGTGAAGTTTCGTGCACAATGACAAACAGGAGTGCAGCATTCAGGGATTGAAATTAACACCCTCAACTCGCCAAATGCGGGTAAAAATGAACTTTGGCGGCTAACGGTGTCAAATCAAGAGGCATGCGTCTATGTTTACTCACTTTCTTTGCTGTGGAAGTTCGTGTAAGCCAAATCTGTGTGGATTCAGCGCAAATACACAACTCGTGAGTCCTCGTCATAGAGATATACACATCTATGAGTCCTCGTGATATATTAAATACAGCGTGTTGCGCAGAATCTGCGCATTTCTGGCTTACTTGAACACACACGTCACTAAGCAACGGCTCTGGCAACAAATAACGGCGCGCTTGTTCACTTGCCTTGAAGTAATAGCGAATATTAAAAAGCATTTGGTTAACAGAAAAGACATTATTATTTTCCAAAATCCTACATGTTCTATTGATCTGTCCACCTAAAACACATTTTTGGTAAAAAAAAAAAAAAAAAATACATCAAAAAAGGCCGTTAAAATCGATTCCCTATTTTCGTTTCGATACTTGTTGTTGGTTGGTCCGATCGATTGTGCAATCGATTTTCGAACGTAAAGTGACAGCCCTAGTCAAAATTTCTGTGTCCACCACTCTAGTTCATCCAAAACAAACTAGAAAATAGACTCAAAGAGTTAAATACTGGAATTATCCTTTAAGGTTTTTATGGAAACCATGATACTTTTTTTGATCATAATTCTTTGATTAATAGAATGTTCAAAGGAACAGCACTCATTTGAAATCTTTCTAAATAATTGAAACATTTTAAATATATTGACTGTCAATTTTGATCAATTTATTAAGTCCTGGATCAATAAAAGCATTAACAGAAGAAAAATTGAAAAATCAAAATGAAATGAAAAAAGCAGAAGTGTGTATACATGTGTAAAAGTCCAGTCAAGTATGGTAGAGTAAAGTGTCAGTGCTAATCAAAACATAACCAATAAGTGGTCATGAATACTTTATTTCATAAACTGACAGGGGGCATCCTTGGTAGTGGAGCATTTATTTAACACACTCACACATCCCTACACACAATTTCATAGTGATCTCCACCGAATTCTATAATATTAAGCAAGCACACAGGAGAGAGAATCAAATGGAGGCCCTCTTTAATCAAGTTATTTTGGGGCCCACTGAAGTTCTGCCGGCCCTTTTATGGCACATTAGAGTCTAAACTGCAGCTGTCTAACCCCCTCCCTCACTCCTAGCATATGAGGGTAATGAAATTAGACAGCATACTTCATGGTTCAGCATTGTCCTGTGCCTGCCTGGGCTCTTCCCTCGCCACTCTCCAGCGAGGAGTTACTGGGATATTGCTAATCTCTCACAAAAGACGGATTAACTGAGGAGACAATTGAGGACAGAATGTCAGGCCATAGCACCTGCTGGACAACATGACAATCACAACATTACCCCCATCACCCATTGATTTCAGAACAGCGGGCAGGGACACCAAACACACATGAAAACACATGCATACACGTTAAGCGTACCGAATAATAGAGCGATGTGAGACAGGCTGACTAGTTGTATTGATTTGTTTGTTATTTTTTGCGCAGTCAGATTGGCCCATACAAACGCTTACCACCTGCTTTTAAAACAAAAGAGAATAAAAAGCCAAAAGGCATGCTTTAATTTATGAATAAATGTATTTATTTAAAGCCTAAAATGCACCATCATTAAAATGAAAGAATGAATGAATATAATAAAATAAAATTGTTATTTAAATATAAAATTAAAGTCAACAGTCAACAGTATTTTGCTTCACACTTTTGTTTTCAATCTTTTTAAAGACTGTTTTCCCTGTACCAGCTGCTTTTCCATTAAAAATAAAAAGACAAATAAATAAGAGTAGAGAGTGTCCCATCAAGATGTTTGATGTTGAACATTAATGGTGGGCAAAAGGAATTATCTTTAAGGCCCACATTTATTTCATGTTCCTCTTCAAAGTGGCATCAGAATTTTTTTTTTTAACTCTTGAACAAATAATCTCAGATTCCAGCTCATAGAGCTACTTTTGTGATACTGGCCCTTTACAAAGAAAATGGACAAAGTCCTTAAACAAGGGCTTCGAGTTTTGATTGTCACCCAGGGCTTCCTTCCATTACACATTGATCAGTTCTTTAACAGACCTAAAAAGACAAAAACCAAAGCCTCTCTTATGATGACGGGGCTTTCTTATCTCTGTTCCTCAGAACACTAACAAGCAGCAGCTGGTGGCTAAATTATCACTCTTTCTTGGAAAAGTGCTGGAGTGGATTTTCCTTTAGTCCAGAGAATATTTAAACTGTGAAGCTGGACGACAATAAAACATACAGAACTCGTGTTTTTAACCTAGTGCTTGTTAATGTTAAACTTCTAAGGTATTTAATGATGAGGTATGCCTCAGGGTTACGTACTCAGTTCTCATTATCTTCCAAGGTGGGCATAACTGATGGTTGGTCGAGGGCTAATCAGACGAAAAAGAAATAAAAACAGAAAAATGCATATAGAAGAACACAATCCTGTGCAATATTACTGTATATCATCGTTTTAAGAGATAAGCAGAAAAACTGTCATCTCACTCTAGATGCCATACTGCATTAATGAAAAATAAATAAATAAATACTTAAATATATTTTCTTGAGTCAAAAAAAATTAAACTGCAGATCTTCTCTCATGTTTAATTCAGCAGCTTTGGCAGAATCCTGGGAAGGCTCCATTCGATGGTCCCTCAAGCGAGTCCAATTTCAGACGAGATGACTACTGCAGCACTGAGGGGACCTGGGGAGATGTTTGGTTGGCCAATGATTTTGGAAATCCAGTAAGCCCAGGGGTACAGGGATCAGATCTCAGTGAATTTATAATAGGCGTTTGTGGGGGATTCAAATGAGGTTATTGAGTTACTGGAATACATAGAGCAGGTCATAACTGCTGAATGACAACGACCTTGAAATGAGGGGTCTAGAGAAAGATGATCTTTAAATGCTGATTTAACATGAGTTTGATGTTTACTTTTTTGAGGGTTCAGTGTTGAAAGGCCTCATTTAAAGATTGGAGAGGTGCAGTTTTTTCTCTCCAAGTAAACCCCGATGAGTTTAGTGAGAGAGATCATTCAAAAAGGCTTTTCAGCTTAACAAATCAGTGCACACTAAGAAAAACGAAAGTGATGAAAGTAAGCAAATAACAGTCAAGAGGAGACAGTAGGCTCTCCTTAATTTTCATCTTCATCTCATCTGAGCATTCTAATGCCGCGTTCCAGGCAACCTGTAACCCGTGGCTTCCCACCCGTGAACTTGTACCAGATCGATGTACTCCCAGTTACGAGCTCTGACGCAACATAGCCTGCGAAACCATACAAAACAATGGCAGCCCCTACAGATGCAGGGTTTCTGCAGGCGGTACACGATGAGAATCTGGAATGAATAAAGTGATAAAACATTTGTATGGAAAACATTTATAAATTTCTTTACTGTAATTTTTGACCAATTGAACACATCCCTGAAAAAAAAAGCATTCATGTAGTCCTATTCCGGTTTCCCTTTTTTGAATGACGAATACAAACTACTGCCACCTGCTGGTATGGAGAGTTATTTTGCTCTCATGCGTGTGCAGAATGTACATTCAGCCTGGCCATTGGCTGAAGTTTTCGCAGTGTTCAAGTGCAACTTTTTTGGCACTGATGCAGGCGACACAGGCAGCACTATTTTTTTTTAAGTTAGTTTGCTGTGTCATGGCCTTTAGAAGTACACTACCAGATGACCTCAAAGCAACTAAAAAAAACCCCGCAAAAAAAACACATTTTGATCTCATAGGGTCTTAATTTTTCAAATTGGTTTTTATGATGTGTCATTATGTGATTGTGGTCCTGCTAAAAGGCTCACTCTTTGTGTGACTCTTCTGCTGAAAGTATATTACTCTTTAATCTTCAAATGAAAAGCTGGCACAGTAAAATTTAGCCATATGCATCCTTTTTAAAAGTCCTTGCCTAATGTCCCCCAGGTGAAAAAAAAAATAAAATACACACAAAGCACTGCAGAGTGCAATGCATGCTATTGTTGATTGGAAAAGAGAAGGTCAACGTCCCTGACAATAATTTAATGAACAATTACTTTCTGTACCTCATAAATTAATTACCCCAAACCCAGGGTGACAAAAACATAAGCAGTAACCGAGGTGCCTTAGGCTCTTAGATCTCATTCCCAGCATGCATGCCTCCAATAAAGCAGGATGCTGTGATGAACGCTGACAAATCTAACAGACATTCATCCTGACACCGACTTCCATAACAATCCGCAGGTACTTTGCTTGAAAGGGGCCGAGAGTGTGCGCTCTCAAAGGGCTTCACAAGGGGATAATTGGATTGCAAAGTCTGTGGCCTAATTAAATTACAGCATAAAAACAAGCTGTTGCCCCTCTCTTGTGTGGGAATGAATGCTTAATATGGACATGTCGCAGTTAGCTGGTGATGATGCCACCATCATTTGTCTTCCGTGTTCACTTAGAAACTCTATGATGGAGTGAAACAAGAGTTGAAGAGGGACGGTGAAGGTCAAGTGGAAGGAGACTGACTTTGTACTGTCAGAGGAAAAGAGCCTTTTTTCTCTTAATTTCTTTTCATCTGTCTCTCTTATCGCTTGTTGCAACTGCTTAAGTGCTGCCAAGTGAAGTGTGATATTAGTATCATCTGCCTCCTCAATTGGAAATGCAATTTTACTTCAACATGTCCCCTCTGGGGGAGGGACGTTCTTGATGAAGACTGTGCTTCAGCGACCGTGCACCTGACTCCTTTTGCGTACCGCTATAGCATGAAGCTCTCGGGGAGTGGTGAACAACTGGCAGTAGATAAATCGCATGCTGTCTTCTTATGCCCGTCGGTTTTGTAACTGGGATGTTGTTCTTTTCATGTATAACAGGGTCAAGTTAAATGCCTAGGGATTAACGTATGCTAAACATATTGTGGCATATTGAAACAAGGCGGTAAAGCATTTGCTTATCTCCAAAAGGCAGGCTCATATTCCGAGCTGGTTCTTGTGGCTTGTTGTTGGTACAGAATATGACCAGCAAGGGACATGCGATACCTAATGCGTTAAATGCTGTGTCACCCATTAAATGCACCAACAAGCACAGTCAGAACATTATGAGAAGCACTACAGCAAGCCTTACTGTCAATCACAACCACGACCCAGTACAAAAAAAAACATTGCCCAGGGAATGTAAAAGGGAGAATTCTGTCCTTTTGTGCTCACCCTCGTGTCATTCTAAACCCCTTTTATGTTGATTTTTCTGTGGAATACAAAAGCATCTTAATACAACAGAAGTTCATAAGACCTCCGTCAAGCTCTAAAATTAATACATAAAAGTAGTCCATACTACTCATTCTTTATTTAAAAATTCAAGAACTTGTTCACTGCACCTCTCATCCAATTCTGATATTTTATGATATGGTTATGGTGTTTTTGTCCTTTTGGAGCTTCAAAGATGTGGTAGCTGATTGTTGTATGGGAAAGAACAGTGCAAATTTTTCAAATTTCTCTTTTTGTATACAACTATTTCAGTCCAGCTTATTTGATTTTGCAAGTTTTTCATAAGAAATGCTAATTTTACTCTCACTTTTGATTGCAGACGTTGGAGTCTTTTACCATGTGGGTGTTTGTGGCAGTTTCAGTTTCGCTTTAATTTAATTTAGGCTTGACATTTGAAATACATTTTGTTTATAATGAATGCCCCCATAATTTGCTTGTTTTATACTTGAAGAAATATTTGTGATTTTTTTCCACCCAACAGGAAGCTCTTCCCACAGAGGAGAAAAAGAAACCAATGGATTTGACTCTGAATTCACATGAAAATGACATAAAAGTGAGAGAAATGGGATTAAACAGCTGAGTCACTGGTAGCTGCTCAACGTGCTGGATGAAAAGAAAGAATTAGTGAAGGAGGGCAGGCAAGCAGAGGGATGAGTGAGCCTCTAATTGCAGCAGCCCCAGTGGATTGAGTTTCGGACTGGAGTAGTGCTGGCTATCAATTCTGCTATAGAAATCAATGATGGACTGAAGCTCAGAGAGGCTGGGCCCGCTATAATAGAGCTTTTCCCAGTCCTGGGGTAACAGAGCTATGAGAGACATTCATGTAAAACACTTACTCAAGAGACCACAGAAGAAGAAGAAAAATAACGAAATCCTAACAAAGAGCTACAGAACTGAATTCGTAGTAATTGTTTGTAATTCAACAAACAATTGGGCCACTGTTGTGTGTGGCATTTCAGCGTACAACCCTCTGTCTTTTTCACTGAGCATCTGCAATGTGGAATGGTGGAAAGTCCCAGTAAAGTACACCAGTTTGTGTTAGTCTGCATGTTGGGTTATCCAAAATATTTATAAAGTACCCCTATTATGTTTTTGGGATATTACCTTTTAGAGAGTAATATAGCTGTTTGAAAATGTAAAAGGTCTGCAAAGTTTCAGAGATCAAAGTCCACAATAAATGGAGTCATCGTCTCCCCCATAAAAAAAAGAAAGAAGAACAGATTCTGATTTGCCTGAAATGAGTCGACAGCAATTCCAGTCTTACTTCATTCACAAACCTATGTAGTTTTGTAACAAATTTACCTAATGCCAGCCTATGGTCTTTAATGGCTGCCCATGAACACTAGTTGTGAATGAGGCCTGGAAGAGTTTGGTACGTGTTGTCAACGTGTTGTGAAGATGCTGTTTTCTGCGCTGTGAAAGCAAATCAAGTGCATGCAATTTTAAAAGATGAGGACTCAAGCTGGAATTGATACGATAACCCGACACCATCATTACTGTTCGTATCACCGTGTATACAAGTGCTGAGGAAGCCTCCAGAGCTGAAATTCAGATATGGCAATGGGAGATTTTCTTTTAGTGACAAATGTTGTAAGCGGTAGACCAATCAGAACAAACTGGGCCATCTGTCCAATCAGAGCAGAGTAGGCTCACAGAAAAGAGGGTTTTTAGAGAGACCGAATCCTTCATAGAACCATTTCAGGCACTGTGAGAAAAGAGGTGATGTGGTGTATATTATAAAAAAAAATGTATGCATGTAAACCTATTGTCACGGGTGAGGTGGTTCAGATCAAGTGCATGACTAATGAGATACAAAAGGATACATTAATTCAAAACTTAGACTAGAAACCAAACAACCAGGGAGGGTGGGCGCCCTGGAGGCTATATAGGAGAGGGATAGGTAGGACAGGATACCTCCAGGGCAGTACCGGTGATATAAGGAGCAAGGGAGGTGCTGGCGGTACAGGGACCCACCAGGGCGGCACTAGTTCAGGAAGCCAGGGAGGTGCTGGCAGCTCAGGGGTCCAGGGCATAGCCGGCAACTCGGGGGACCAGGGCGGAGCCGGCCCTTCAGGGGGCCATGGCGGAGATGACCCTTCAGGCAGTGGCCATCAGATGGCCGAATACACCGGCACGGCTGACCTGGTGTGAAAAGTCTCTGGATCGGCAGGCATGACGTGAACAGTCTCTGGATCAGCATGCATGACGTGAACAGTCTCAGGCTCGGCAGGACTGACGTGAAGAAACTCAGGCTCGGCAGGACTGACATGAACAGTCTCTGGATCGGCAGACATGACGTGAAGCTCAGGCTCGGCAGGACTGATGTGACGCTCAGGCTTGGCAGGACTGACGTGAAGAAACTCAGGCTCGAAGGGCGGCCTCTGCGGCACGAGGCTCTGGAAGGGCGGTCTCGACGGCACGAGGCTCTGGAAGGGCGGTCTCGATGGGACGAGGCTCTGGAAAGCCGGTCTCGACGGGACGAGACTCTGAAAGGGCGGACTCGACGGGACGAGACTCTGAAAGGGCGTACTCGACGGGACGAGACTCTGGAAGGGTGGACTCAACGGGACGAGACTCTGGAAGGGCGGACTCGACGGGACGAGACTCTGGATTTGGTTGGTAGGCTCTGCGAGGCCGATGGTAAATGCAGAGTTGTTGTTTACCAACACCCACTCCACACATGCGGCTAAATCTTCACGAGGACCGCTCCCTGGGAGGCGTGCCAGGGACCGCTCGCTGAGGCTGGCAATGTAGAACACGCACAGCGAGAGGTCAGGATAGTGCGTTAGGCACGCCAACTCCAAGAAATCCCTGGTGTGAGACTCCAGGGAGCGGTCCTTCTGCTCCAGGCATAGCAGCGCAACAGCGGGAATGTTCATGGAGAAAAACAAACAAAAGAAAACACAGCAAAAAATAATCTGTTATTGGTCTTGCATTCTGTCACGGGTGAGGTGGCTCAGATCAAGCGCACGGTGAATGAGATACAATAGGATACTTTAATTCAAAACTTAGACCAGAAACCAAACTGCTATAAATCACGGATAACAATATAAATAATGCAAGACAACGAACATGGAGAAACAGAGGGCTTAAATACACAGAGAACAGATCAGGGAAACGAGACCAACTGGTGCAAATTAACTCAATGACAGTAACCATAGTAACTAACAAGACACAGCTAAACCAAATGAACTAATGAAGGAGGAGTGGCTAGAAACTGAACACAATGAATATAGGGGGAAGTCCAAACTCAAACAGAAATGTGACACCTATTATAGGCGACCTCCAAAACAGAATTAGGAACCTTTAAAATAGGTAAATCCACTAGAAAGCATAAAGTCCAGGTTCTGTACCTCTATAAATGCTGGTCCTTGATTACAATTTAATTAGAACAAAACTAAGTAGAAAATGTCACACAAGCCGGTCAGTCAATACAACCCCATTAACTCAGCATGCAGAGGATTACCGTGCTGCACTTGTTCCGCCACCTACATCAGTCAATTGAGTCCTCTTAAATCTGCTAGAGACCAGGGTAGAGAAAAAGCACCGCAATCACTGTGGAAACACCCACAACTAGCATTTATTTAGCTTCTCAGGCTTTCCATACTGTGGGTTGTGTGCAGCTGAAACAATATTAGGATACGCGTTATTTTAAGGTGTCCTTGTTACCATGTAATTATACATTTAAGCACTGAGTAATATTAATTAACTACATGTACTTACTATCGGGTTGGATTAAGTTTAGTTTAGGGTTAGTTGCACGTAATTATGCATCTTTTATAGTAATTACTATACTACATGTAACATGTGAAACAAGGAAACTGTAAAATAAAGTGTTACTGAATATTATGCTTATCAAGTGGTTAACAGATTTATTAAAACCACTGCCAATGAAAATCTACAGTAATTGAACTTAAAAGGGGAGAAGGGAGACAAATAAGATTTAGTTAATATATGAAGTTGCCGGTAATTGTGATATGAAATTGCACAGTAGTTCATTTGGCATATGCTTTGATTGAGCTTTTCATACATTTTAATGACCTTGTAGTCACAAACCCATGCTTTATCAGTCGAGCTACAGGAAGTCACAACCCAGTAAACACCCCAACCTTCCTCTTAGCCTTGAGTGACCCCTTAAAATCTTATATTTGTGCAGTTTACTGTTACTAATAAAGCAATCAGGGAAAATGCTGATCCATATTCTATTCAGAATGTTTGACTGTTGATCATGATAAAATTTAGCCTCTTTTTAATCAATTCCTTCGAATACCAAACACCTATTTCTTATCTATTTAATTTCCTCCCTAAAATTGTTTGGCATGTAACCAATAGACAGATGCAGATTTGCCTCTTCTGCTTTTATAGAAAATGGAAAACAAATAGCATCCAGATTTAATAGATTCTAGCAATTGTAACAAGGCAACTATGATGTTCTCCTTATATCAAATTGGACACTTATTCATTTGGCAGACACTTAGAGAGCATTGATTAGCATGTGTGTTCTCTCAGTATCAAAACCATGATCTTTACTAATCAATCTATAGCACATTATATTCTAGTAACCATCACAATGTCCCCCTCAGCTTAGTCACTACTTAAAATACAATATTTGTGCAGTTTACTCTTACTAATAAACCAATAGAGGAACATTCAGATTCAAAATCGATTGAGCTTTTTTGACTTGATTGATCATGATTAAATGTAGCCTCTATCTAATCAATTCCTTCATTTACCGAACACACATTATTTATCTATTTAATTGCCTCTCTAAAATTGGTTGACATGTAACCAATGAGCGAATGCAGATCTGCCACTTGGAATATGGAAAATAAACAAGAGGCACACAACAAATTATGTTTAGATGAACCTGAAGTGACGTCCGTGCTGTTTTTCCAGTGTCCGGACTCTTATTCCGCATGACATAATTTTAGCTTTTAAATTGTGTCTGTGCTCTAACAATTTGAATACTTTGAAGTGATTGCCAAACATGAAAATGCTGTTATACAAAGCAGGACATGTAAATAATTTACTTGCAGCAGTGCATTGTGCAATTTAGAGAACAAGTTTTATGTATTTTTTCCCTCCCGTAAACAAATCATTTAAAATTTTTCTTTGAACAACCTATTTTTGAGGCCACTGCTGTTCTTTTTTTTTTTTTAAACCATAGAAGGATGCAAAGCTTATCCAATTAACTAGTCACATGACAGGCAGCTGCCATGTTGATGAATGCTAATCCCAGCGCACAAGTCTGTGCAAATTAAATAGACAGCCCTCCCTTGACAAATAACAGCTTTCTGAATTTACGCTCGCCTTATAGCTGTCATTCTGAGGTTACAGGCCTCGGGTCATGATATACGACTCAATCTTCGGACGGCCTGACTTTGTGACAGTGAACTGTCTGGCAGAGAGGAAATTCATTTGTTTTGCTAATTCAGTTTCACTCCGAGGCTTTTTCCACCCAAGCTGTCATTTGGAGTCCATCATGGATGAAGCGTAAGTAGCATCTGGGCCAGTATCCCCTTCATAAAGAAGTTACATCAAAGCCATTGACGGATGGCGCATCTTAATGGCACAACTGTGTTTTAGGGCAAATTGTATTTGCTTTCTCTGTGATTCTTGAAGCTAAAAGGTCATTGTGAAATTTCCTCCCTTCTGTGAAACAAACTAAAATGGATGTTAAAAACATTATGTTTGTCAATGCTGTAATTACAAAGAAGAAAGACTTTGAGACCCGCAGTGTTCTGAACTAAATTATTCAGAAGGCTGTGACTTCTTTTATCATCACTTCACAGACTTCAAATAAGACTCAACATATAAATATTATTGGCCGCGGGTTTGCTGGTTCAATATTCTGCCTTTATGGCACCCCACACATCCAACACGATTTAACTTCATCTTCCTCTCATAAATCAAAAGCGTGTTTATATAGCAAGTGGCCTGCCATCCTCAGCATATTCTGCTTAAAGAACAGCAGAGTGAAAATGTCAAAGCTTATCTTAACCAAGCCACAACTGCTTTTTCTGACATACGCTACATACGCTATATACATGTACACTGTAAAAAAAAATAAAAATTGAATAACTTACAATCAACTTGGATGTTTAAGTCATTTCAAGTTAAATTGCATTAAACTGACTTAAATAATGAGCTAATTAAACTTGTATAACAAAAAAAGTTGAAAATTTGACTTATTTTGAGGAGTTAACGCAATGTAAAAACATATGTTGTTATAACTTATTGATCTTGTTTGATTAACTTTGATTGAATTGTTTAGTGTGTGTATGTTTTAATCTGACAGATTTTGATTAAAAAACTGACTGTTCAAAAGAATATTAAAACCAAGTCCAACTGAATTAAAGATTAATGATACACTTCTACAGAGCCCGATTGAAGTGGCACAGGCCCTTAACCACTATTTTGTTGAGTCAGTGGATAAAATAGCCCAAAGTTTTACTGTACAACAACCTAATCTACAAACAATTAATGCAAGTGAAACAGCTTTAGTCTTAAGACCAGTAACTAAGTTAGAGGTTGAAAGAGTGGTCATGTCACTGAGGTCCTTAAGGGCAAAGGATATTTATGGTATGGATACACTGTTACTGAAAGAAATTAGTTCCTCAATAGTCAACCCTCTAACACATATCATTAATAGTTCATTAGATCAAGGGATATTCCCTAGTTCTTGGAAACCAGCGGTTGTGGCTCCTACTATATTTAAGGGAGGGGATAGTCGCTTACCTTGTAATTATAGGCCCATCAGTGTCCTACCTACAACATCAAAGGTTTTTGAAAAACTAGTGGTCAAACAAATTATTGATCATCTCAATAATAGTTCCTTCCAATTACATCCGATGCAATTTGGTTTTAGGGAAAATCACTCAACAGAAACTGCAATATGTTACTTCACAGAAAAGGTAAAAGCATTAATGGATAAAGGTGGAGTGGTAGGGGCTGTATTTCTTGATTTACAGAAAGCTTTTGATACTTTAAACCATAATAATCTTTTGCAAAAACTGTATGATTTTAACTTTTCTATACAATTTGTAAATTTAATCAAATCATACCTTTCTTCCCATTCTCAATTAGTAAAAATTGATCATTTTAAATCTAATTTATTAGGTAAATTTACTAATTTATCAACTGGTGTTCCACAAGGGTCCATACTGGGCCCAATTCTCTTTAGCATGCATATTAAGATTTACCCAAGGAGTGTGAACAATGTAATATCCTAATGTATGCTGACGATACAGTCATTTTTACACATGGTAAAAATGCAGAAGAGATTGCAAAAGTTGACAGAAGTTATGGTAAAAGTTACATCCTGGCTTAATCAGAGTTTTCTGAGGTTAAATGTGTCAAAAGCAGTTTGTATGTTCTTTTCTAAAGGACATAGGTCTGATACAAAGCAGGACATTTTTATCTCAGGAGAAAGATTACAGGTTGTTTCAGAATGTAAATATCTGGGGGTACATCTGGACTCCTATCTTCGTTTTAAAACCCACATAAAAAAACTTTGCAAAAAGATTAAATTTAACTTGGTTAATTTTAGGTTTATTAGAAATTGTTTATCAAATGAGGCAGCAAAGATATATAAAACTAGCCTTCGGGCTAATTTGGGTACATTTACATTTAAGAATGTTAATTAATGTACACTGTCCCTTTTCTAAAATGAATAAATAAATAAATAAATGTATATATCCATATGTACGTACATACACACACACAGTAATGGCCAAAACTTAAAGTGATGTCCGGCTTTGGGAAATCGACTTCTTTATACTTTAATATCCAATATTATTCAAGATTTTGCATAGTTGAGGAGTAAATTGTTTTTTTTTTTTTGTTATAATGCAATGAAACATGTCAAATTGTGCTGACATAATGTGCTGACAAAAAATAAACTCATGCTAAAAAAAAGAGACAACACATGAAATATTAACAAACTTATTGTTGTAATCAATGTATTCTTTTTCTTTAAACTTTTAGTGATTATATTCATTATTTTCTTTCAAATTTTTTTTAGCATATTAGCCTTAATTGCAGAATCCTTTTTATAAATACATTAATCAATATAAGTGTTTTTTTTAAAAAAAAACATTTGAACATTTTCCTTACATTTTCATGAACAAATATATTTTCTAGATATGCGTGTGTGTATATTAAATTAAAACCTTAATTTCATCTTAACAGGGTGAATGTGTAAGGGAGTCCACTAAGGCAAGTGTAGATGAGAACCCAAGGGCAGTATATTTAGGATAACGTGAACAAACATAAAACAAAAGCATGGCGTGGCATGGCATGAACTCAATACAAAAGCATGGCGTGGCATGAACTTAGAGTTGGACATGGACATGACATGAATGGACATGGACATGGACATGGAGATGGACATGGGACATGGAGATGGACATGGAGATGGACATGGAGATGGAGATGGAAGAATGGGATAGCTTACCGAACAGTAGTACAGTAGAACAAAACTTAACCAAGACACATGGCAAACATGAGGGCTAAAATACACACAAGACTAATGACAAAACAAGGTACACCTGTGACCAATGAAACAATGAACCAATCAGAACATGACACATCAGAAAAGGGAACACATGGCAGGATCACATGACTTGAACAGGGGATCACATGACAGACATGAAACAGGAACATGAAACATAACCAAATCGTGACAGATTGATAATTTATTAACATAAAAATCTATATGACAAATAATATACCTAGAGAATCAATTTTGCAGTTCAAACCATACCTCAAAATACTTGTTTGGCAGCACTTTTATATATTTGTGGGGTTGGTTGGGGTTGATTTGAAATATGATGCTTGCTTCACAGTCATAATGGACTATGGTTGTCCCCTCAGTCTTAGTGTCAAAGCATGATAAATGTCCAATATTATCAACTGAGGGGGAAAGCGAGGTCTCTCTGTACCACCAACAGCTCCTCAGGAGAACACTGGGATTGGGACTGGGGTCACTGAATGAAAAAAAAGGTCCTTCATCGGTTTTAAGTGTGAACTTACTGCAAGGCATTCCCTTGAGTTATAATATAACCATGATATTGGCACAAAAGAAGCCAGTTGTCTTAAGATAAGATCCTTTATAATACATAACTGTGATTATTTCTCTGTGACAGAATTTAAGAGCCCACAGTAAGAGTAAACAAAATAATACAGGATCTTAAGAGGCAAATATGTAAATTAAAATATCCTATAAGCAAATCTCACGCTGATTAATCTCTCAATTTCATGACATTATTTTCCAGGATGTCTCCAGGCATTACTAATGCAAAACATGATATACATTCATTTTTGCAAGCAGATTTAATACAACCACTGTAACCTTCAAAAGCTTTCAAGGAAATAAGAGGCACCCATACAACAGCATCATGTTGAAGAGAGCCAATGCTGGCATACAGCCTGCAAGCTTAGAAACTAAAGAATACATGTTGTAATAAAGAGAATGAGGCTGGAATTTTATCCTAACAAGGCCTAATATCCGGCTGTAATGTGTCATTCAGAAGATTCAAGACAATAGGCAAGCTAAAAGATATGTCCTTTTCTTCAGATAGGAGAGGTTTGAGTCAATAAATGAAACAGATCTGGATTCTGGACTGAGAGTTGGATTTGACTAGGGGAAGTCAGAGACAGATGCACTATGCATACTAATCAGGATAATCACCAAGCACAATCTCATGCTTAAATTCTCTTTTTCCAGGTAAGATTATCCAATGGGTGCTTATATGAACTATCCTGCGATCCTACTCTGCGATACCCTGATTGTGTAAAAGCAACAACAACAACAACTCCCATCTGTATAGAGCTCCATAATGACTGTGTGAGTGGTGACAGATGCACGGGTCAAATGCTCCGGCCATGTACTGCAATTTTATCATCACCGACGTAATCATTTTAGCCTTTTGAAAAAAAGAGTTCATTTGCATATGCTGTCTGGCTGTACATTTATGACTGTTATTAATGGTAGTATAGGAAATGGAACACGGACATGACTCCTATACTAATGCTTTCGTTTTTTCATTCGTATATATTTTTATTACACAACTCTCAGGGAAATTTTATGATTGGTCAATGATATTATTCTGCATACATACACTGCCGTTCAAAAGTTTTGGATCGATTTTTAATGTTTTTAAAATAAGTCTCTTCTGCTCACCAAGGCTCGGTTTATTTGATTAACAACAACAATAAAAAACAGTAATATTGTTAAATATTATTACAGTTTAAAACAGATGTTTTCTATGTGAATATATAGTAAAGTGTAATTTATTCCTGTGATCAAAGCTAAAATTTTGGCATAATTACTCCAGTCTTCAGTGTGACATGATCCTTCAGAAATCATTCTTATATGATGATTTGATGCTCAAGAAACATTTCTCATTATTATAAATGTTTAAAATAGTTATTTACATTTTTATTTCAGGAATAGAAAATTAAATAGAAAGCTTTTGTAACATTAAACACTACCAAGTTTGGAGTCAGTAAGAATTTTATTTTTATTTTTTGGGGGCAAGAAATAAAATAAATCAATACTTTTACTCATCAAGGATTAAAACACTTGATTAAAAGTTACAGTAAAGACATATAATGTTAAAAAAGATTATATTTAAAATAAAGGCTGTTCGTTTGAACTTTCTATTCATCAAAGAATCCTGAAAAAAAAATGCACAACTATTTTCAACATTGATAATGAAAATAATAATAATGAATGTTTTTTGAACATCAAATCCGTATATTATAATGATTTATTATAATGGTTCATGTGACACTGAAGACTGGAGTAAAATGATCTTGACGAATAAATTCATAGCTTTGCCATCACAGGAATAAATTTACATTTTAAAATTATTAAAATAGAAAACAGTTATTTTAAATTGTCATAATATTTAACAATATATTACTGTTTTCTTTTTGGAATTTTTTATTAATTAAATGCAGCCTTGGTGAGCAGAAGAGACTTATTTTAAACAAAAAAATTGGACAATGGAAAAAACATTGCCTGGTCTGACGAGTCTTGAGTCACGTTTTTGTAGTTTACAGAGATGATAAAGTGTTGTTTGTACTTTGGAACCCATTTTCAAAATGCTGTTGTGGTGTAAATGACGGCCAAACACATAAAAAGTCTTCAGTTTTTAGTTAAAAACGGTGTTGTTTAAACGGCCCCTCAAATCTTTAACATCTGACATTTCTTACAAAAATAACAATAGAAGAACCAGTTATGATGACATAAGAGAAGATAAAACAAAGCAATAAAAGATGAAGAAAAGAAACGCCCACTTGCTCATTACATGCTATTGATCATGGTCTCTCATGTCTGATATAATCACAAACACATCCGAGCATCCTTTTGTCTTTACATAACGATGTGTTTAAATGGAAATTATATTAAACAGCCTCTAAGAAGAAGAAAAAAAAAAAACTGAGCCAAACCATGAAATGATATTTTCCTTTGAAGAGCTTTTTAAAGAGTTAAACTGAAGACAACCTTGGGCATTTGGGCACTCTTGAGTTGGCGTAAGAAAAAGTCATTTACCAAGAATTTTGAAGGTCACATATTTCTTAAAGGAAAAGCTATATTAATTTCAGGCTACATTTTGCCTAAAACAAAACCACCCAGCAACACACACTAAATGTTTCGCAAGGAGACAATGTAAGCAATTAATTCACAAATGGACAAGGGACTTGTGCTTTTAATAATGTAGGTTAACAAAACACACACAAGTAACTAAATATGGTTGTTACTCTTGTGAAAGGTACCAAAATACCGAACCAGACCGTCCCACTTTTTTGGAACTCTTCCGTTGGGGAATCTAGCACAGTAGTTCGATACCTAAAGGGTGGAGCTAGACTCACTGCAGAGTGTTGATTGGTTGACAGAGAATCATCACTTGCGTGTGCTACAAGGGGAATGACAACACAATTTTGGCGCCATTTTTAAAACACGATAACGTTGCAATACAATGTCGTCGCGCTGCAATGACCCAGGAGGTGTAGACCATTGTTGTTTACTGTGTCACTTTCTTCTTCGTGCAAGAATGACGTTTCCATAAAAGAAAAAAACAAGATTTTACTAAATTTTACTACGCTGCATGTGAGAGGCAAAAGAAAACGATCGCTCTCCTCTGGGAAAGAAAGAGAAAGTAAATACAGCCATTAATACAAAATGGTCGTCTACATTTACATTTACATTTATTCATTAGCTGACGCTTTTATCCAAAGCGACTTACAATTGCTACATTTCAGAGGTCGCACGCCTCTGGAGCATTAGGGGTTAAGTGTCTTGCTCAGGGACACATTGGTGTCTCACAGTGGATTCAAACCCGGGTCTCTCACACTCCAAGGCATGTGTCTTATCCACTGCGCCATCACCACCACGTAAAGACAAAAGGTATGCTCGGATGTGTTTTGTGATTTATATCAGACCATGATCAATGTTATTGGTATATTTCACATTTTGAAAGCATTACATGTTTGTTTTGGATCATTGTCCAGATGGAAGATCCAAACAATTTGAAGTAAGAAAGTATCAGTATGAACAGTATCTAATCTGATTTGTGATTATGCTAATTAAGTATAATTGACAGAATAGGGGTATTTACAGAATATTTCTCCCCATGAAAAAATGTTGCAAAAAGACAAAATAATTCTCATAATATCTTGCCTGTATTTTGATTGATTGGATGACTGGATGACTAATATATATATATACATATATATTTTTTTTTTGCAACCCCACATGTTTAAAATTACTGTCTGAATAGGGCAAGTGTCTGAATAATCTCAGTTTGTTTTTTTCTCTGTTCAGTTTTTCTAAAAATCACACACATGCACCTGGACTAATCCCCACCTGCTCCCTCTGCTCTGTACTGCATGAATAAGCATGTGCTGGAACCCAACCAAGAGCACATGCACCGTTTCAAACCGCAACACCGTCCTCCAGAGATGTCTGGATGGCCCATTTCTACCTCAAAGTTAGCCAAGGGGAGTGCACTAGCAGCTGGTAATTACTGTGCATATGGCTCACCCCTTTAATTAGCACCGGCACTCCAAGTTTCTAATGAGTTTCGATTTTATTTCATTCTGTTTAAGAGACAACTAAAAAAAAAAAAAAAAAACGGGGGAAAAAAAACCCACACAGCACACAATAGGCCTGGCATGAGTGTGGATGCTTTCACAGATATTATATGTGATGTTGTGACAAATAAAATCCTGATTTGGCAGGCTGATGCAAGGTACAAGCAACTTTTTCTTTTATATCACTGATATCATTTTATAACTTGGTTCCTGAATATACTGTAGAATAGAGACCTGGGCAAACCAATTTTGAGGTAAGAAAGTATCATCGCATGAACAGTGTCTAATCTGATTTGTGATTATGCTAATGAATGATAAATGACAGAACTGGCATTATTTGAATCAGCATTTCTCTTTATGTATAACAACAATGCAAGCTTTTCATGAGCCCCTTTCACACAGCACTTTGAACCAACAAATTGCCAGAGTGCCTTCTGTGTGAACGCAAACACGACCCGGGATTGATGCCGGGATCGATCCCGGGTTGGGGACCTAGTAACATTGCCGTGTTCAGACCCGGAACGCGCGCTGTGTGAACAAAAGCCAGAACCAATGCCGTAAGGGGTGTGTCATAGTGATGACGCATGTGCCATCGCGCGACTCTGTTGCTCTTAGAAGAAAGTTTGTGTTCGTCATCAACAAAGAAAGAACGAAAAAATGTCTGCAAACTGGAATGAAGCAGATACACGAGCTCCTCACAATCCGCGCTGAAGCTGCGATCGTTCGCCAGCTCTGTGGAAAGGTGCGCGCGTGCACATGTTTTCGACGCGTACGTTACACGTCTCATCCTGACGTCCGGCGGCTTTCCGGGACATTAACGGGTTGTGTGTGAACGCACTCACAGATCCCGGCAAATCACTGGCAGTGTGAATGAACCGAAATCAAACAATCCCGGGACAAATGCCGGGTCACATTATCCGTGTATTTTCCGGAATCTCTGTGTGAAAGGGGCAATGGTTTCATGTAAACCTCCATTGGTTGATGTACCTTTTAAGATTAAACATAGCAATGTGGCAAAAAGACAAAAATAATTCTTATAAAATTGTGCCTGTAATTTTGATTGATTGGAAGACTGACTGATTTATTACATCACTACTCACACAAAATTTTAATAATTCATATTGTTTTATATTCTAAAACTGGATCTAACAATAACATGTTGTTGCCAGTGTCTGAAAGCAAAACAATATTTCCATTATTAAACTTCTTATTCAGTTACTCATACAGTAATTACATTTCTAATAACCCGACCCGTTATTTTTTTTTTATTATTTTTTTTTGCATTATAAGGCATTTCCTCTCAGGATATTCCCACTAACACTCAATAGACACTATCTCTCAGCAATTATATAGCAATTCACAAATCTCTTTTCAGCATGAGAGAAATATTATGAATACGCTGTATGTGAGAGGCAAAGAAAATTATCGCTCTCCTCTGGGAAGGAAAGAGAAAGTAAATACAGCCATTAATACAAAATGGTTGTCTGTTGGTATATTTCACAAATTGCAGCATTACTGTGTATTATTTCTCTTTTAAAAGCTTATATTATTATAAGTATTTATGTTACATATTGAATGGGTTATTTACAACATGAGTATGTTTTTATGCAGGTATGGAGTTATATATCTTTTTATTTATTTGTTGAAAGAAATATTTTTATTCAGCATGAATGCATTACATTGATCAAAATGACAGTAAAGACATTTACATCAAAATGACAAATTCTATTTAAATAAATACTGTTCTTTGGAATTTTTTTTTTATCATGGTTTCCACATAAATGTCAAGAAAAATAAGCTTTTTTTATGTATAGAATAGATTCACTCCATATAAGAGTTTCATGGTTTAATCCCAAACATTCATACACATTAATATTTAACGTTTTGCCTTTTCTATAACATGAAATGCATGTATTAATCATAAGACAGTTGCTATGTGCACAGTTATGAATTGGAGGAAGCATGTTTCTATTTATACAGTAACAGTAACAATAAAGCGCTCATGGATTCTGTCTGTCTGAACAACAAAGCAAATTGAGTGATCAATAAAATGAAGGCCGCTATGAAGTGGTCATTAAGAAAATAAAGATCTGACAGAACGTCCTGGTTTTGCTCTTAATGGACAACACTGTAAACCCTAACGCTCAAAATAATGTATTGGTTTGAGTAGACCCAACTTAAATCACACTAATTAGTTTTTATGAGTATTTATAACTTAATTTTTCTTTTGAGTCCACAACACTGACGCATTTTAAGTAATCTAAATTGTTTAATTGTTTTCAGTTTCATAAACTTGTTTCTATTCATTTATACTAACTTAAATTAAACTCTATTTCTATGTCTTGCTATATGCTAATTTAGAAGAGTTTCTGTTATGTTGGGCTATTGTTATTTAATTTTTTTGTGTGTTACCATAAATTATCTATATTTCCGTACTCATTCAGCAATTGGTATGCAAGGCCGATGCTATTAAAGCATTGCATCATCAATTAGCAAGTTAGCATTTACTGAATTAGCTACTTAAAGCTAAGATTCCACTACTAAAAATATTTAAGTTGAGATTACATAACAATTTTAAGTTAAAAACTTACTTAATACTGAAATATTTCAAGTTAAGAGCAATAAAAATCTGCAAGTTCTGCTTACTTAAACTTTGAATTTCTTAACTTAAAGGGGGGGGGGGGGTGAAATGCTGTTTCATGCATAGTGAGTTTTTTACACTGTTAAAGAGTTGGATTACCATGGTAAACATGGACAAAGTTTCAAAAATGAAGTTGTAAGTTTGATGGAGTATTTCTGTTCCAAAAATACTCCTTCCGGTTTGTCACAAGTTTCGGAAAGTTTTTTTCGAATACGTAACTACGTGACGTCAGAGTGGGCGGAATTTCCTTATACGGGTCTTAAGGCACTTCTCCCGGAAGGGCGCGCGCCTAGAGCGTACGAGAGCGTCCATCAGACCGCTGTGCTCTGCTGCGTTGCAATCAAAACAATGGCACCAAAAAGTGTGTTTTTGGTTGCCAGGGCAAGACCACACTGCACACATTTCCAAAGAACCCAGAGTTAAGGGACCTGTGGATGGATTTTGTTTTTCCAGAGCAGCAACGGAGTTGCGCAAGTGTTTTTGTTTGTTCCCTTCATTTCGGCGGTAGCTGCTAATAGTTTTATAAACAAGGCACAGTTCGACGATTTGCAGATCGCCTAATACTTAAAGATGGAGCAGTCCCAACGATAAAGGTTCACGGAACCGCAGGCGGTGAGTAAAACTGCTTCAAATGTCTGTGTGTTGTTAACTATCGGCGTGTAAGTTAAGCACAGCAAGTAAACAACATGATCACGTATAGTTAATGTATCGATGGAGCATGCGATGTATGGTGTGTGTTTAAATACATTTGTTTAGCTGGCCACTGTAGGTGTCAGTTTGTTTATTGTAAAACTAAATCATGTCCTCATAAACCACGAGTCTGTCTGTTTACAACACACGCAAAAGCTTCGCACGCTCCCGCCCACACGGCACGCCTCCACCCGCTCGGGTTTTTCCGGAAAGACTCGGTACAGCCTATTTTTCTTTTATAAATATAATAAAACTAAAGACTTTTTGGAGATATGAAGGATGCAATACTACTCTATAGGTACTCAAGATTAACATGAGATTGAGTGAAACTGAGTATTTCACCCCCCCCTTTAAGAATTTTGATGTAAATGATTACCTGATTTTTTTGTGTTTTGCCAACTTATTCTGGTTTACAGTGCATTAGAGCAGTAAGCAAAGCTAATCAAGCATTTATATATTGTGTCGACTGGAGCTGAGATAGTTTGTTTGTGATTGACTATAACTTGTGGCTGTAAAAACGTACTCGGTTACTAACGTAACCTCGGTTCTCTCTAGAGAGGGAACGAGTACTGCGTAATATCTTACGCTATGGGGAAACACTCTTTCCTCGAGATATTGAAGCCAAAAATTATCCTTAATTTTTAATCATGCAAAACGCTTTTGCAGCAGCAAGCAGACAAGGGCGAGACAGCTCGCGCGCCCATTGGCTGCCTTGCTGGAAAAGCTGCAGCCTATCGAGTGAGGCACTGCGTGACGTAATGACAAATGGGGGCGCTTCGCGCCCATTTCGTCATGTCCCGCCAGTAAAGGCGTGGTCTCGCCCTATAATACCCTCGATAGCTGTATTTCCTCTGATTTTTCAACGCTGAAGCGAACCAGAGCGTATTCCAAGCACGGCAAGATACGCAGTACTCGTTCCCTCTCTAGAGAGAACCGAGGTTACGTTAGTAACCGAGTACGTTCTCTTACGAGAGTATCTCTCGTACTGCGTAATATCTTACGCTATGGGGAACACCATGCAACACGCCGTGCTGGTAGGGATCCAACACCAAAGTCCCAGGGGCCGAAGCCCGGGGCGCATATAGTGCATAATCACCATAAACTCACAGAGAGTGAGGGAAGAGAGGCTAGAAGCATCATTCCCTGTAAATAGCATCCGAAGGAGCTGATCATGTGACAAATAGACCATACCGTCAGGGTGAACATTCAGCCTGAACTGGGTGGCCACAAGTGTGTCGACAATTTAATGAGCTGCTGTACCGGTCAGTGAGCAATACGCAGGTCAAACTCAGTATCTGAGCCGCACAGCGGGCAGATAGCACTGAACTTTATACCGCCAAAAGCTTAGCTTGCAAGGCGGGAACCTCCAGGTTATAGTATTTTATAAATGTAGACGGCGAGGCCCAGCCCGCGGCCATACAAATATCTTGCAGGGTAACCCCGCTAGACCATGCCCACGAGGAGGCCATGCCTCTTGTGGAGTGCGCTCTAACACCCAAAGGGCACTGTAGGCCCTTAGCAGTGTAAGCCAGCGCTATGGCACCGACTATCCATCTGGATAGGCTCTGTTTCGAAGTGGCAAGTCCCTTAGCACGGCCGCCAAACGAAACGAAAAGCTGCTCAGTCTGTCTGAACCAGACGAGCGGGACACATAAGCCCTTAGTGCCCTGACAGGGCAAAGGAGACTCGCGTCCTTCTCCTCATTGAGAACCGGAAGGGCAGACAGGGAAATCACCTGTGCCCTGAACGGTGTGTTGAGGGATTTTGGCACGTAGCCGTGCTTCGGTTTGAGTATGACCTTTGAGTCATTAGGTCCAAACTCCATGCATGACGCGCTCACTGAGAGCGCTTGCAAGTCCCCTACGCGCTTCACTGAAGCGAGAGCCATAAGAAACGCTGTCTTGAAAGACAAGTGTTTGATGTCTGACGACTGGATTGGCTCGAATGGGGCACCTTTCATGGCCTCCAAGACCGTGGAAAGGTCCCATGTCGGAACTGAAGGGGCCTGGGAGGGTTTAGCCTCCGAGCTCCTCTAAGGAAACGCACGACTAAGTCGTTCTTTCCTAGTGACTGGCCAGACACCGGTTTTACAAACGTTGCTATGGCCGCCACGTATACTTTGAGCGTGGAAGGGGTCCTGCCCTTATCCAGTAGCTCCTGAAGGAAGGAAAGCACTTCCGTAACCCCGCAGTCTACAGGTGAAAAGCTCTACGCTTGACACCAAGCAGAGAACACAGACCACTTCGAGGTGTAGAGCCGTCTGGTAGACGGGGCTCTAGCCTACGCGATCGTGTTTAACACTCCCTCTGGGAGGTCAGCGGGTACCCGTTGATGGCCCATGCGTGCCGGGACCACAAATCCGGGCGAGGATGCCAAATCGAGCCTCCTGCCTGAGAGAGGAGGTCTCTCCTCAACGGTAAAGGCCATGGGGCAGCGCTGGTCAGCTGCATCAGGACAGGGAACCACGACTGGTTTGTCCAGAGCGGAGCTATGAGTAGCACTGGGCATCCCTCCCTCCTGATTCGCTCCAACACCTGAGGCAGGAGTGAGACAGGGGGAAAAGCATATAGGGGGGGGCGGCGGGGCCAACATGGGCCAGCGCGTCCCGGCTTTTCGAGAAGAATCTCGGGCAGTGAGCGTTTTCTTGGGACGCGAACAGGTCCACCTGCGCTTTGCCAAACGTTTCCCACAGCAGCTGGATCGTCTGCGGGTGCAGAGACCATTCTCCTGCTGGGACGTTGTTTCTGGACAGCCTGTCTGGCCCCACATTTAGGTGACCAGGCACATGCGCCGCTCTCAGCGAGAGCAGGTTGTGCTGAGCCCAGACCAGGAGGCGTTCCGTCAGCCTGTAAGGTTTCGGGACCTGACGCCGCCCTGGCGATTTATGTACGCCACCACTGACATGTTGTCCGACCGGACCAATACGTGGTGGCCTATTATCTGGGGACAGAAGCGCCTTAGCGCTTTGTCGACTGCTATTAATTCCAAGCAGTTTATGTGAAGGAGCTTCTCCCGTACTGACCATAGGCCAGCTAGCGGTCTGCCCTCGAGCAGCGCTCCCCGCCCCGATGTGGAGGCGTCCGTAGACACCACCTTCACACCCGAGGCGATCCCCAGACTCACACCTGACTGATACCAGTCGGTCACTTTCCACGGTTTCAGAGCTGAAACGCACTGAAGGTCGACCCTGAGGCGAAATAGACCCGCGGTCCACGCCCTGGGGGAACTCGTGCTTTTAGCCATAGCTGCAGTGGGCGCATGCGGAGCAGGCCCAACTGGAGTACGGAGGCTGCTGAGGCCATCAGACCCAGCATTTTCTGAAACCTTCTGAGCGGGACTATAGAGCCGTGGCGGAAGGATCTCGCGACGTGCTGAATATTCAATCCGCGCTCCGGTGACAGGCGTGCTGTCATGGATAGCGAGTCTAACACTGTTCCCAGAAAGGAAATTCTCCGACTGGGGAGCAGTGAGCTTTTCGCTTAATTGACTGTAAGGCCCAGCTCCTCGAGGTGCTCGAGTAATGCGGCCCTGTGTTCTATGAGCTCCGTTCGTGAACGAGATAGAATCAGCCAATCGTCCAAGTAGTTCAAAACTCGCATGCCCCGAAGTCTCAGGGGGGCGAGGGCCGCGTCCATGCACTACGTGAACGTACGGGGTGCTATGGACAGGCCGAACGGCAGGACTGTGTATTGATATGCCTGGCCCTCGAAGGCGAATCTCAAGAATCGCCTGTGATGGGACGCTATTTGTATTTGAAAATAGGCGTCTTTCAGATCTATTGACATGAACCAGTCTCCTTGGCGCACTTGCGCGAGGATTTTCCTGGTCGTAAGCATTCTGAACTGGCGCTTCCCGAGCGTTCTGTTCAGCAGTCGCAGATCTAGAATGGGTCTGAGCCCACCATCTTTTTATGGTACCAGAAAATATCTGCTGTATAAGCCCCCTTCGCCCTGAGATAGAGGTTCTATAGCCCCTTTTCTCAGTAGTTTCGCTATCTCGGCTCGAAGTAGATGAAACACTTCGCTATACACCGTAGTTTCGACTCGCGCCGTATAACGGCGGGGGCGTCGAGCGAACTGTAGCGAACAGCCTCTCGTTATAGTGTTCAACACCCATTCTGATACCCCGGGAAGCCTTGACCACGCATCTGCGTGAATAGCTAGGGGTAGAATGAAATCTGGGCTCTGGCCGCGGCAGGACGGCGGCTCGAGAGCCCCTGTGTACTGGGAACACAGCACCGTGTTTACAGCGTTCGAGGCGGGGGGCGCGCTGATCACAGCGGGCAGCCTGGCCGCGCTCAGCTTCTCTATGGCGGGACGCGCAGAGAAAGCGAGCGGGGCGAATCCTGTGGGATTCGGCGCGTGTGAGGGAATGTGGGCACATTTACTAAATGCGGCACATTTACTACACTGAGAATACTGTCAGCTCGCGCGACTAAATCACTGCTGTGTTTACAGCGTGCGAGGCGCGCGCTGATCACAGCCGGCAGCCTGGCCGCGCTCAGCCTCTCTGTGACGGGTTGTGCAGAGAAGACGAGCGGGGGCGAATCCCGTGAGATTCGGAGTGTCTGTGAGAAACGCGGGCACGAGACAGCGGGCACATTTTCTGCACGGAGAACACTCGGCTCGCGCCGACTGAATCAACGCTGTGTTCACAGCGTGCGAGGTGCGCGCTAATCACAGCGGGCAGCCTGGCCGCGCTCAGCTTCTCTGTGACGGGTTGTGCATAGAAAGCGAGCGGGGGTGAATCCCGTGGGATTCGGCGTGTCAGTGAGGAAATGCGAAAACAGCGGGCACATTTACTGCACTGAGAACACTGTCGGCTCGCGCCGACTAAATGTGTGTTAGTTTCGTTTTTACAGAAACCAAGGGACACGCATCGTGTAGTGTAAGCGGGCATTGTATGGGCGCTTTCACTACATTTTCTGCACAACCAACATGAGTTGGTTTATTTGTGCTAGCCCTGCACCGTGGCGGGCTGTGTCTGGGTGTGGGAATGGGCACTGGGACGTGGGCATTCTTACAACACTCGTAACACCATCGGCCGTGGCCGGAACACCAGAAAATGCACTCTTTATTGGATTTATCTGGGTAGCCATAGAAACGGCTTTTGTGCGCAGGCAAGCGGGCTGAGACACCGGCTGCTTCACTGCGAAACACACTGGGACAGTCACAACGCATGGAACTGAACGAGCGAGAAGTTTTGGTGGAAATCCGGCCGCAGCGGGATCTGAACACCGTCACTTTCCTAGAGAGACTAGGAAGGCCTTGAGACCTCGGGCTTTACCTCAATCCTCGGCCGGGGCCCGCGCTGAGGGGGGCGGCGTCCAGCAGAGCGAGAGCGCGGTGTTTGATCTCGGGCCTGGCGGCGCTGCTAGTTAGCCGAAACGACGGCCTTTGTGCGCAGGCAAGCGGGCTGTGGAACCAGCTTGCTCACTGCGAAATACACTGGAACAGTCACATTGCTTGGAACTGAACGAGCGAGAAGTTTTGGTGAAAATCCGGCCGCAGCGGGAACTGAACACCGTCGCTTTCCTAGAGAGACTAGGAAGGCCTTGAGACCTCGGGCTTTATCTCAATCCTCGGCCGGGGCCCGCGCTGAGGGGGGCGGCGTCCAGCAGAGCGAGAACGTCGAGGAACACGGAGCGCTCAGCTTCCGTCATCTCGGATAGCGTTAGCCACAAATGTATCTCACCATTCAGACCGATGTAATCCACGGCTTGAGAGAGCGGACGCATCGGCTCAGTTTCAATGCCGTCTCCGGTAAGTTTGTCGAGCTCAAGTGCGGACGCGGCGGCAGACGGCGGCCGCTGTCCGTCTGGGAGCGACTCGAGCGAAGCCGGCGAAGCTGGCGGGCGAACCGGCGAGCTTTGGCGGGCTGGAAATAGCTCGGGCGCGCGCAGGGCGCGGCGCTTCTTGCGGCGCGGCATCACGGCGGGCTGGGATGCGGGCTCGGAGAACGAAGCTAGGCGAGTCCGCAGAGTCACCATAGGCAAGCGTTCACAATGATGGCATCCGCCGTCAGCGAGCGCGGTGGCCGCGTGATCCTCACCCAGGCAGGACACGCAGATGACGTGGCGTTCCTCGTCGCTGAGTGGGGCTCGGCAAGAACCACAGGAAGGCATCTTTAAAAAGACGCAGCTCTTTTAGAAATGGGTGTTGCGTCACGTAAGCAAACACACACCACTTAGCAGAGTAAAAGGATATAGTACGCCGGAAAGCGCAGCAGGTACGGCAGTTGAAGGCGGCTGGGCCAGCGACTTCAGAAGATGGCACGTCCCGCTGAGAAGGCTACAAGTCAACGGCGCGGCTTCTCACTCTGGATCCCGCGATGCGTGAGCTTCGCGTGAAGAATGAAAAAATCAGAGGAAATACAGCTATCGAGGGTATTATAGGGCGAGACCACGCCTTTACTGGCGGGACATGACGAAATGGGCGCGAAGCGCCCCCATTTGTCATTACGTCACGCAGTGCCTCACTCGATAGGCTGCAGCTTTTCCAGCAAGGCAGCCAATGGGCGCGCGAGCTGTCTCGCCCTTGTCTGCTTGCTGCTGCAAAAGCGTTTTGCATGATTAAAAATTAAGGATAATTTTTGGCTTCAATATCTCGAGGAAAGAGTGTTTCCCCATAGCGTAAGATATTACGCAGTACGAGAGATACTCTCGTAAGAGAACCACATCATCAAACACTTCTATAAACCTGTGGCCAACAGGTTTATGATATTCAACAGACATGAAAGTAAAACAGACACCCATTAAGCAACACTCCAGTCTGTGCTGGCTTGTGTTTGTATCTTTTCTTGTAATTTCTTTCAGGGCATAATCAGTTGAAGTGTGTCTTGGGCAACCCAAATTGTCTTCTGGCGCCACAAGCACCATCAGCCAAACACCAACTTCACAATTGTGAAGACAATTTAGACACTGTGGTTTTTTGATATGCAAATGTAAATGTTTAATATAATAGAAGTGAAATAGAATGACAGTACTTGTCATATTTTATTGACAAACCCAGTACTGATCCTTGAGCAGCCTACTGTTGTTATGGTTACCTCCTCAGGTGAACAAGACTGCCATTTGCAGGTGTCTATTAGGTGTCAGATGAATATTGCTTGAAATCTAACTTTGCCGGTTTAAACGCTATTTAAAAGCTTACCAAAGTGTTGTTCTGACTTTAAAGGTGCTAAATGTAACTTTTCTACTAAAATGAATCCTTTTTTATTGCCTGTGTGTGAAGGGATTGTAATCACACATTACAATGATCCACTTCTATTACCTCTGAAGGCCAATATTCATATTTATATGTGAAGTCTCCGGGTCGGATTTACCGCGAAATCCAACGGATGTGACGTGCATGCGCGCTCCTGAGCCTCTCTCCTTACATACAGTCTATTGTAGATGGTCAGGGAGTTACGTCCGGTTAAAGGCACACGTTTTTCGGCTTATATCTCGGTCAATCTTTGATCAATATTCCCAAGACTCTAATCGTTCGTAGTGCTGGACGGGGCCTTTCGAACGAGCTCACCCCCGAGGTCCAACTCGCCCGGCTCCCCGAGTTATAGCCGTTCGAAATCGGGGGTCCCAGCGAACGGCGATCCGGTAGGGGGCATCCCCGAGGCCCGCCACTCTAGCGTTCGGGCAAGGGTCCCCCTGGGACCTCCTCCCCTGAATTTGAGCTCTCTGGGTCTTTGCGTTCCAGAGATACGAGTAATTTTCTTCTGAGATCGTGACGTCACCGGGGTCCGCAAATTTTGCAGTGCGCCCGATGGTTTTCTGCTAATATCTCCGCGAAAACACCACCAAAAACTATGGAACTTATATGGTTCTTTTCAGCTCGACTAGATGGTCTCAACGAGCTCGGTGCCCCCGAATCCGCCTAGTATTCGCAGAGATATTTGCCTAATAGACAGTATTGTCTATGAGTTCGAGCACGAGTGCTCTTATAAAAATTGGTTGCAATCTGAAACATCACCGCTAGAGGCCGCTAAATGTTACATAGAGCGCCTTTAACTTATTTAATAGAAGGGTCAGACCTTCCAAAAATGAATTATAAAAATACAGTGTCCAAAGAAAATGGAAGCTGTGTGTTAGTTCAATGAATGAAATGTGACTGCAATGTCAAACTGTTTTCAACATTGATATTGTTAGTTCAGGTAGGTTAATACATTAACTAATGTTAACAAAATAAGACTTATACAAGAGTGACAAAAATGGTGGGCTTTACTTTTTGAAGGTTGAGCAGGCTGAACAAGCCTGAAGTCTGGCAAAATACAGAGGAAATTCAATGAATGGACATTTATCAGTGAATAAGAGCAAAGTCTGAGTACTATAACATTGAGACAGCAGACTTGTGGCCACACAAACACACATATACGGGACACGCATAGACATATAGAATTTCCAGAATGCAAAACTCTCTCACACACACAATGACCACTAATACACTTTTAGAAAATAATATGTTTAAACTAGACTGAACTCCATGACTGACTTATGAAAAGAACATAGATAAAAAAAATGGACTATGCTACATAATAGATGTGAGGTTTTGATGACCTTCAAGCTCATTCTGAGAACAGGGTGGATAAAATGATGTCCATTACAAAAGCAGCACTTTTAATCTCTAATTCCCAGTGATGTTCGGGCCTTTCTCTAAATGACCACCCAATTTCAATTCCATTTCACACCCTCAAAACTTCAACTTAGACCTTCCAATGCTCTCATCTATTTACGTGGCAGCTGTTTTTCTTTATATTTACTAGAACATTCCAGAAATAATGACAATCTAGATGATCCGACAATAACTAATGGCAGCCCCGTGGCCTTGACATATGGTGGATGCATGACTTTTGACCCCTTTTTCATAGCTTCAAATGTTTCTTTATCAAATCCGTCCCATTAAATGCATTTCATGTTATTAAATTCAGGCAGGAAAACAACATGTTCTAATACCATCATTGATTGTGAGTTCATCCTCGGTTGCTTATTGCCTGTGCATGAGCGATAGCTGCAGAGTTCCCCTTCATGTGAAGGTTGAACTACATACGGTTTTCTCGGAAAGTCAATTATTGTGATGTAGCCGCCAAAAATGCATGTTTCATGTTAAAAACCTTAATGCGACTTACCTGCATTGTTGCATCAGGAGTGGAGGAAGCATAGAAAAAAAAAGAGAAAGAAAAAACAGTTAGAGTACATTGGGCATCTGATAAAAATTTGATTTTGTGAAGAAGAGACTTTGAGTCAGTGCATTGACAGACACTATCAAATAATAATACTGTTAAAATAACCACACACACAGCTCAAATTTACCACCTTCTTTATCTTCACCCCAAACTCAGACTCATCAAATAAAAGTTCAACACTGGAATATGTTAACGCACAAACCAAACACTACATCAGATAAAAATGAGGACGCCTTGAAAACAGAAGGGGTGCTGTATTGATAAAGCTGAGCTATCAACATTGTTAAAGGTTAACATGGCTTCTTCCAGTCAGCGAGTGTAATGGAGTGCTTTCACCACAGGTAGAAGAGGAAAGACTTCATGCTGAGAGTGACAAATGCTGAATCCATGCACTTAAACTCTTGGGAGTCACACCTGGAGTAAACCTAAAAGCCCCAATTATGTATTAGGCATTTTTCGTTCTTCTCTTATATATGGGTAAACATAAGTTTAAAAAGCCTTTGTAGCACTATACTGCTAGCTAACACCCCAACAGTGCCAGAATAGGCATTTATATGAATATTTAAATATGTTCTGCATGGTTTCCCCTCAATAACAAATAGAACAGAAGTTAAGAAAGCATCTGATCATAGCGATGTGAATAGGTTTGCACCAGCTCTGCAGTTCCGTTAAAGTCACGTGACGTTACGTTTATTCATATAGCACTTTATACATAAGACATTGGTTAACAGTGTCTCTTTCAATTAAAATTTCAACTTAATTTTCAACTATGAAGCAGCTCTCCAGTGTGTTCATGTTTTTAGTCGCTTCTGACCTCGTTGGGCTGAATAGAAGAAATGAACAAGACAAGATTTCCATATCAAAGAAGGCGGAGCCACGAGAGCCACACCTACATATTACATCATCAACACGGATCAGTGGTGTTTACCAGCCGGAACGAACTTTTTCAGAAAGCGGTTTCAAACTTCCAAAACAAACTTGGTTTAGGCCTGATTTTGTTTGAAATTCACACCAGTTTGTTCTTCGATTCCACTTGAAGTATATTGGGGCTTTAAGATGGCCATTATATAAAAATGGGGTCCAAAAGTCTGAAACTACATGTGAAAATTTTTTATGTAACAATTAAATTGATCAAAAGTGACAGTAAAGACGACGTCATAATGAATAGTTATTTTTGTAATTTAACACATTACCCATGAGGCCAATCATGCGTATCACTATCATTAGAGCGGAGGGAATGGGTGGGCAAGGACAAACTACAGAAACTATTCTCTTAGATGTTCCCGGTGCAAAGCAAATGGAGCACACACCATTTTGTACCTTTGCTGAAGAGCTTTAACAAATAATGACATTGCCTAGAGGTAGAAGCCAGCATGTAGTGATTTACATTGAGTTACTGTGCTCTTCCAGCCACGGATGTGAACACATTTATGCGACTGCGATGCTTGAAAAGTGAAAATGTTTGTTTTATTTTGTCACACATCTATTCTCTTTGTTCACAATAAAGTAATGAGACGTAGAGGTCCAGGTTTAGATTGTCTCTATCGCACAATAAAGAAAGAACATATCTTTTTTAAGGATATCTGTCTGCAGAAGGATGTTTGCTAAAGCCTCTAGCAGTGTTCATCTCGTCTATGGAAATTTTCATTGATGAAGTGTAAAAAGACATCACAAAGATATTTTTGATTTTAATTCAAATCTGCTATTGGTGAAAGTATAAGAAAAAAAAAAACTTAAAGGTAATAATACAACTTGCACTTGCACAGAAAATGAATTGAATGCACATAAGATACATGCTGCCTTACATGTCTATTCAAAGTCTCTTTAACCCGCTGGCATTCATCACCTTAAGGGTCATAATTCTGTGATCCTCAGTGATGAGAACAAACCGAATACAATTAATATACAATCTTGTAAAGAAATAAATGTAAGGATAATATTTATTCTTTAATATCTTGTATTTTGGGGGGAATTTCACAGTACTAGACAATATTTACTCCTAAATTGTTCACTATAAACATGCAGGGCTTTGTAATCCAAAGTTGCTTATACAAGTATTTTCAGACATAGTTACTTTCTTTTATTTCCATTTGGATTTCCATTTATTTCCATTTGACATTATCAAATAATCATCGGTAATTTGTAGATTGTACCCCAGTATTTCCAAATTGTTTACTATGGTAGTAATTTTTGACCACAAAATCAAAAGTGTGACTATTTTTTAAAGCCACTTTTAATCATTTCTAAGTTCATGTCTAAGCAAAGGCAATTGGCTCTACAGCAACTATATTAGTGTAAAGGCTGGAATACACTACTAGGTATTGTTAATTTTTTTTCGATATCGATACTGATTCCTTGCTTCCGGTTCCTAAAGGATACTTTTTTTACACCAATTTTATGAATCTGCTTTAACAAGATTACATAACATATTACCTTAAATAAAAAGTTAGTTTTATTTTTTCAGTTTGTTGACTTTTTTTTTTTTTTTAGACTTTTTTTTTCGAAATTTGGTACAGAATGACAAGAGATTTTTTGATACTCGATGGTATCGAGGCACTTCGGTCAGTGCCTAAAATGTATCGAAACTCGATACCCAGCCCTATACACCACACAAATTTAGCAGATTTTTGAGTTTGGGAAATTTCACAGAAAACAGTGTAGTGTATAATGGGCATTTTTTTTTTTTTAGCTATAACCCCAGCTATTCTATGATTCCATCCAGTCAGAGGATATCAAACTTAGATATTGTGAACTGATTTAACACATATCGTATGCCATGATTTGCCAAACTGATTTACCGCCACTCATCTACAACTTTGAAGTACAACAACACACTAATAAAGCCCTTGGAGGTGGAAGAAGCTACTGCCATTCTTGAAACTTAAACATTACAGACTCACAGCTAATACTAGGGAAGGTGGGAACACAAACAAAAAAGCTAATTCAATTATACAGCACTCAGTACTGCGGTGAATTGAATAAGAATCTCCCTTTCAAAGGCATCTGAGCATCACCCACACACAATCAAAGTGCTGCTTACCCAGACTCTCTTGCTATTACAAGAACAACATCGACCGGTCTCCCACACAGGACCAGTGTCATGACAAAAGTCATCAAGACCTATCACATTTGCATTCGTGCATTTGTAGTCATGTATAATCTCTCATGTCAAGCGGTTCCCCTCGCTGCTGTCTGGGATGTATCCGCCATGTGTGTTTTTAATTACATCTCACTCAGGATTTGACCGAACAATAAAGGACAATTACTTTTCTTGGCCTCTTCTTTTGAATCATGCTGCAGGCTTTTGCAGAATAAGCAGTGTTCTGGTTGAATTGCACTGCTGGGCTCTTTTGAGGGAGTTTTTGTTAAAGCATGTTTTTGGTGACCTCACAGGACGGGTAAAGTTCACCATGAATCCTCGTAGGAGTCCAGATGTTACCCTTGTTCAGTATTCTGCATACACCTTTTTTGGACATGCACAAGCTGCATATTAATTACATGAATGACTTAATGCTCACCAGGATATTTTAAGATGGTGGAAACTACATTAAGCACTACAAGGCCAATGGCCAAGGTAAAATTCATGAAAAAAATATGTGCTTTAATATGGCAATTTTGCTCAAGTGGTTCACCTAGATTTCAACCCTCCGAAAGAGCTCTCTGGAAATGAAGAGATAGATAGATAGATAGTAGATAGATAGATAGATAGATAGTGATAATAGATAGATAGATAGATAGCATGAACTTATTTTGAGCATAAAGTGTTACATTTATGTTATCCTTCTTTAAACAAGAAAGAAAAAATAGCTAATACATTGAAAACTTTTCATCTGACAATTTTGTTCTCAAGTAAATTTATCTTGTTTTAAGTAGGCTATATTTAGATAGTCTACCGGATAACAAGACAGAAATTGTGATCAAGAAAATTATGTTTGTAGTGTAGTATGTGTTACATTAAAACCAATTTCTCTTTTATTGACTCAGGATACTATAAGGAAATTAGCATCAGAAATAGCAGACTATGTAACATCTCCTTTCTGAACTTCGTTTAAAAAAAAAAAAAAAATCCCCTTCTTACTTCCTCCAGTACATAATGCCAAATGTTCCTAAATGATCCACTTGAGCAGGACATCTTTGTATTTTTCACATGCTTAGCAATTTACTGCTGTCACCAAAAAAAAGTTCTTCCAATCGGGACCTTCAATTCTGTTTAGAACTGACTGACAATTCAATGGGTTTAAAACTAACAATTAAGACCAACAATTTTAAACCAAAGGCTTCAGGCTGTCCATATTTTGTTACAGTGTGCTTTTCACACTAACAGCTCAAAGTTAAATATTTAAATAAAATATATATTAATATAAATAGTTCAGCTCCTGCATTACTACACTAACCAAATGTAAACAAAGTTTAGACATAGAGCATGTACACAACAACTACTTTTTTTGTCAGATACTCTTCGGATCCTCTAAAAAGCAAGCTGGATAACATCAAGTTTTTATAAACTTGTAGTGTTCATGCAGTTTGAGAGCTGCAGTAATTAAAGCAAAACATGGGGCATATTCTAAGACAAATTGTTATGTTGATACAGTAGTTTATGTGAATGTGTGTGTGTGTGTGTGTGTGTGTGTGTGTGTGTGTGTGTGTGTGTATATATCTATATATATATATATATATATATATATATATATATATATATATATAATATACACACACACACACACACACACACACACACACAGATAAAAAGTATATATATATATATATATATATATATATATATATATATATATATATATATATATATATATATATATTCACATTCACAAGAGGTTTCGTTCATTTTTTTTTAAAATTCAATCTAGGAACCTGTAGCAACATTTAAATCACTATCCATTTATCCATTCCATTCTCCTTTATTTTTTTATTATCCTTTCTTCTCTCTTTTAATTTGATTGGGATAGTTCAGTTTTAAAACAATATCATGCTGAGACTAAGCTTGATCCATTCTATAAAGATTAAACCCATCTTAGATTAAAAACGTAATTGTATAAACGGTGTCCCTTGGCATGTTTGCTAGAGTTGCATACGGCACTGCTAGGTAACCCACTCTGTTCAAAATATCCAACATATGACAAGGCGATCATGTTAATCCTTTTAAAGAGATCTAAGTAGCTAAGCCTGCTAAAGCTGAAATCACCGGGAGAAAGAAAATATGAAAATCTAAATAATAAAATTAAAGAAAAGATTAACGGTTATAACATTAAAGTCCCCTGAAGTCAATCATTTTATTGCTTCAAACTCATCTTTGATCACCAAAATGACATATTTAAATGTTTTTTCCTGTGAAAAATATTTCTTCATAGTTCATACCTTAAAATAGCTTGTGTAACTCTGTACTCTTCATTTGGTATACATGGATCTATGAATATACAAATTAGTCCCCGCCTCCACTCACTCACACCAGCTCAGAATACCTAATCCATCCGCTCAACTTTACTGTAGTAAAAGCTACACAATGGCAAGTGGAAATACACTGTTTTAATTCATCAGTCATGTATATTTGAACCAGAAACTGATTCAGAAGAATGAAGAGCGAATTATACAGGCTCGCCTACAAGTTGATGTATCAGAATGGCCTTTTATTTATCGCTCTCTACAACGTCGGACACATAACTTATTGATATAATTAGCCTTTGGCTTGACTACGTTATCAAACAGCTAATAATTTGTTGCTAATGTTACACAAACCGACAGCTACCTTCTAAAAATCAATATTCTTAGAAACGCTTTGAACAACTTAGAACACCAGTGGAGAACGGTATGTAGTTCATCATAATATACATCATATATATAATTCACCAGATGCATTGCTACATCCCAAATTTTCATATCAACAGAAAATTATAGAGGGATAACCTGGCTTCTCTTGAGACTCTCCTGCTTCAGACTAGTTAAGGATGTTGCACATTGATGGGATTGGTTACAACATATTTGTGACATAGAGAACGAGCGATTTCAACCTGCGTTTGTGATACTGTCTTTGGTAAACTGCAATTACTCAATACTCAGCAATAGTGTTGACTGATGAATTTGCACATGGCATGCCTTACTGTATAATAAAAAACACCACATAGGCAGATAAACAAAATTAACTTGATTTTCACCACAGGGGGTCTTTAAGAAACTAGATATACAAGGTCATTTTCTTAGACAGAATCAAAGGGCTTACTTAGAGGTTTCACTTTCTATTTTGACTTTTTATTTTATGTCTTTGCTTCAAGGATTAAAGAAACTAGTCCAAAACTCTACCAACTCAACCTTGGCGAGACTTGTCACTTGAAAAGTCATTTTTACCCTCTGAGGCTTCCCTGGCCTTGTGGGTAAAGGTCTCCATGAGAGAGTGGATATATCAAGCTCACCTCTCTGAAGTGTCAGCTGAAAGGCAAGTCTATGACTCAGGCCTCGTTATATTTTATGCGTACAGGGTATGTGACTTTTTCTCATCAGCTTACTGTCAGAAAGCTTAAGAATGAGCCTAATTTATCTGACATAGATCAAACCGTTCTTAATGCATCTGACAGCCATTTTGATGAGGTCTCGGCAATGTGAGACCAATAGGTTCTTGTACAACAGGGCTGTTTAATTGACCCTCTCGCTCCATGTTTTATTCTGAGCTAATAGAGTAGCACTTATCACCGGCGTGATTTTTGAGGAAGACAATGTTACAAGTTGAGGCTTGGAGGTCAATTGAGGGACTTTGGGATGTTAACTGCCCAACACCTGCTCAATTAACATGTGGTGGGACACATTTCTCTGGCTCTGTGAGTAAGAGAAATATATTTAATCTCAATGTTTCTTATGTCAATAGTTAAGGGGTTAGGGAAGAGACTGTATAGTTAGTAAAGGAAAAGATCACTTGAACAGAATATTCGCACATCATTCACTCACCCTTGTGTATTTTAAAAATGTTTTATCTTTCGTGGAACACACAAAGAGAAATTGTAAGAATTGTAAGAACGCTGCACAATGGAAAAAAGTCTACAGTTTTAGCAAAACTTAACAGTACATAAAATCCACTGCAGTTTCAGATGAAATTAACACTAGTGGCAGTAAAACACCAATCTTTTTTTACACACAAATAAGGATTACAGGGTCATATTATCGACCTCAAAACACTTTTATCATAGTGCATGAATTTTAAACCAATACATTTGACATTCGGATTTGTTCACAGGATACCAAACAACTGGCAAACAAATCCGTGTGCACTGGAAGAGCTTAGCCAGTAACAATACTGTGTGTGAGTTCATCGTTTTGTGCATTGCATTGGGGTATGTGAATAATGACAGTAAAAATAACCAGAGTTCCCAGTGAATGATTAGAATAATGAAAATGGCATGCAAAAGGGTGTAAAGAGGTATGCTTGTAAACATTTTAAGATCTTATTGGAAAAAAATCACACGTAGACGTAGTCATTCAAGCATGGGGTCATATGAGATCACAATCGATCATCTCGATTTAAGATCCATTATAATACAGAGGAAAGGAACTCTTGAGCTAATGATGAAAGAATTCCTTTAGGAATCTCAGACGCTTAACACGGAATGGAGATTTTATCTTGGTATATTATTCATCTGTAATTTAATACGTTTTTATTTGAACATTATCCTCTAATATCCAGTAAAAGCTACGCAATGTCCCTTCCTTTGTGAAAATTTGAACAGAGCAATTCAATAAATGATTAACATATTAAAGAGATAAAAATTGCACTATTCAAATTAAAAATGTGTCATCTTCTATTACTTCATATTACATAACCTCATTTGCACCTGATGGCCATGATCTTAATCAATTAAAGAAATATGTATTTGTTTCTTAGTTATAAAGATCATGGCCATCGGGTGAATATGATGATCTTTAACCCCCAAGGTCCAAGAGCCCATCAAAGTACTATAGATCCAAGCACACATACAAGTCTTCATGCAACAGTAAGCTGTCCTCGGGAGATTAATCTCTATGGGCGGAGAGGTGGGGGTAGACTGGCAGGTCAAGGCAAGGCCTTCAAGAGATATTACACTTGAGGATTCGCTCTTCCTCCCATGCAAATGAAGATTGAATGTGCTCACATGTCTGCTTTTTATCTTTTAAAACGTACCCTACCCAGAACGAGGTAACCCCTGTCTGAAGCTTTTAAAAAGAAGTCAGTTATCCATATAACATACAACCAGCACATGAGGTTTCACATTCATCTCTTATTAGTCCTGTCAAGCAGATGTAACTGGAACAGACAGAGTGTAAAATCTCAGATTCTGTGTCTTATAATTTCAACTTGTGAGATAAAGATCAGGACCAAGGTGAAGTCAATGTGGAGTGATTGAACCAGAGAATGTACCGCCTGGCCTGAACTCACAATCGCAAGAAATTTATGACCCCCCTCAGCAAACACAGTGCTGGAAGAGGTGGATATTTCCCCATGACCTCCATTTAAGTTAAAGAGCTTCACTCGCCGTGTATGGTCCGCTTGCCCTCCTCTTTGACACTCTTTTACTATTTTTACAGTGCAGGCAAATTAAATCGCATCTCAATTAATATGTTTAAAAGCCTTGTCAGCAGACAATTACATACTTTACAATTGTCCAGACTATTCGCAAGATCCCAAGCAATACATCTTAGGCTAAGTTTCTTCTACAGTTAAAAGGATAATTCCGGTATTTAGCACTTTGAGCCTATTTTCTAGTTTGTTTTGGATGAACTAGAGTGGTGGACACAGAAATTTTGACGATGGGTCCTGTCTCGACTTTTTGACTATTTTAGAATCGCCTCTGACCGCTCCAGAGTGGCTGTCTATGGGCATGCACAAACATGTCCTTAAAACAATCCTTAATATTCGTTTTCAAAACTGTGCAACTCACAGAGTGGTTAGTGGTATTCCTTGATGTTCCAAAACAAGTAGCGTAGGGGAATACAGTTTCTGTCGTGTTTTATTTGGCATTTTGTAAAATCGCATGATTTCTGTTGGAGGACTCAATGCTCGTTGATATTACTGCGCTACCGGAAACGGAAAAGGGGTCTGTTTACATTTGGTTGTAGTCTTTTTGCTCGGTTCTCCATCTCTCAGAAGGCTGGCGTGAGCAGAGCAACTGCGGCAAAGTGGTTGTCGCCATCAAGTGGTCGGGAGTGTGCTAACGCTTCAGACTCAAATATCGAGCGGAAGTTTATACGCGGTTGTGAGGTATCTGAAAAAATAGTTCCACTATAGCAAATAACTCGGATTGAAATCATACATTGTGCCGATATATTTGTTTTTAATCATCAACGAACACCACTAACCACTCGGTGAGTTGCACAGTTTTGAAAACGAACGTTAAGGGTTGTTTTAAGGACATGTATGTGTCCACCAGTCTAGTTCATCCAAAACAATCTAGAAAATAGACTCAAAGTGGTAAATACTGGAATTCTCCTTTAACGTAACATAACAAAAAAATACATATTTAAAATAATCAATTGCTGTATTAACAGTTAAACTGTTCAATCTTCAAGCGCCAACTCAGGTCATACACTTGTTGTAGGGTAATGCAAAATAATATTGCTTGCAGATATTTCACATAATCAGTCATACAAATTCACATGCACATTTATGCAATTAGAAGACATTTTAAGAATTAATAAAATGTCCATTCAAGCTATTCATTGACATGGTTGCTAGTGGGCATTGCCCCTGTTGGCTTTCCTACATTGCAGTCAGATAAGATGAGCTTCTTTGTCTTCACTGCCACTGGTCATTGGAACACTTCACTGCTTATTTGCATAAAGTTAAACTATGTTCAAATCTGCCGTATTGCCACCGGTTGCTGTGATTCATGTTGCCTCAAATGTCCAACTCGTTAAAAATGATTGACTTCAGATTGCTTTATTAATCTAAATCACTGTTCCATGACATTTATAGCTCAGGTGACTGGCTCAAGAAGTTATGTGGCTCTATGACAAATATCGCAGATGGGTCATTTTTCAATTGGAGCGTCAACAGGAGGCAGAATTAGTAAAACTGCTTTTTTTAAATAATAAAATGTATTTAAAATTTGTTTAATATGCTATATTTGTTAAAACTGAAGCTTAAAAACACTTTGATAGTTTATTCATTTGAATAATATTCTCGTGTCTATCCTTATAACCACTGGTGCTTATGTCTTTGGTGTTAGTATTTGAAGTGAATTTTTGTTCTGCTCTAAAATAAGCAGGAATATGTAACTTTACATAACATTTGGCAAAATAAATAACTAAGCATTCAGTTTAAAAATTATATATATTATTCTTCAATAATATGTTATTCTGCATTAATAATAATATGCAATATGCAAAGTCTTTTGTATTGTTGGATCATTGTTGTTTTTTTTTTATTTCTGCGATCTCATGTGAGTGACAGGTAGTCCTACCCTCACTCTGAAAAACACAATGTTGTTAAATGTGGGAGGGAAAGTTATTTTGATTAAAAATGACTAAGGTACATACATTTAAAAGAAATAATGTGCACAGATAAATAATGCATTACGGTGACATTAAGCTGAGATAAGATATAGCATTTTAACATAAAAAATATACCAAAAAGCTTTCAAAATGTAAATATAAACTTGGTGTTGATTGACTGTGATTCACATCATAGGACAATTTTCCTTTCAGTAAGAACAAAAAAAAGTGTGTCACATTGCACATGGTTACGACACACTGTAGATTTAAAAGACTGGGAGAGAGGGGGTTAAAGTGCACTAGCCCGGGAAAATAAGTGATGTGACAGAGAGGATATAATGGACTTCTAAATAGGACTCATTCACTCTCTTTGTGCCTATTTTCTCCAGCTCTATCTCTCCTCAGTCAGCCTCAGCCCACACTGCTTAGAGTTATCAGAGTAGGAGAACCATCTCCTAAAGCTGTAATGGATTAAATAACTGACAGAGGAACCACCATCAGTCCTCTCAAGCAATCATGACCAACGTCGAATTCTGTGCGAGTCATTTGTTTCTCTTCTCCGCCATTCTTTCCTTTCTCCTCCTCATTTCAAGTGGAGGACCACTGGCTAATAACGCAGAAGACATCAGCTGTGAGAGATGAAAATTCAATTTGTGGATCTCCCACATACCCATAGCATGGAAACTTTCACAAGCTCTTATTTGTTAAATCAGCCAGAATACCATGCTACGACAGTCCATTACCATTCAAGCAATGATCATCAAGAAGGGACAGTGAGTAATGGAACAAAGACTATTTGAACAGAATGGACAGCTGCAGCAGCTGTACTACTGACACAACGGCGGTTTCGGCTCACTGTGTTCCTGTAAACCCCTGGAAGTTAACTGGCCTCTGTGTAGTGGAGTGCCAATGGGATTTGGATTGAGATTTTAGCTGTGTCAAAAAGGCTAGTGGGCTGCCTACCTAGAAAGCCTACCTAGCATTTTGAGGCATCATAGTAAGCACGCTCCTGACATGAAGGCTTTGTAGGATCTAAACAAAAATCAGTCGCACAGTTATACCAAATCGCTGTTCAGAGGAAAGCTTTGACTATAGCCAGAGACACAACACACCCCTTGAATCATGTTTTTGAATTATTGCCATCACGTCATCGCTATAGAAGTCAAGTCAAGTCATCCTCATTTATATAGCGCTTTTAACAATGTAGATTGTTTCAAAGCAGCTTTACAGAGATAAAATATAATTTAAGGTAACAGAGATTGGTTTGGTTTTATAGCGGTTCTTGAATAACGTTGTTTCCAGCTAAAGTTAGTTTTGATTGATTCAAAACTATGCCCAAAGTGTGCGCACACAAAGCCGCCTCTCAGTACTAATTTGAGTTATTTTTCGCTGCTTATTGTGCTTAAACAGTCAAATACACACAAAATAAGATAAAAATGTCTGTTTTGGCGAGTATTCATGTAAAAACGGTCAGTTATGTTTTAAATTAATGTAAACAGTTGAGAAAGAAAACACATTTGTAACAGTATATTATGGATGGATTCATGTGTCAGGTCTTAAAGTGACAGCAGCCTAATATACCACTAGAAACAGTGGCTGGTGAGCAGAAAAGTTAATGTCATGCCCTGCTACAAACCCTAACAAACAGTCTACTTACATTTTAATTAGAGTTAGTTGACATGAAGTTGTAAAGTTACTTATAATCAGCAGAAAGTCTAAAGTGGACTATCGAAAATACGTGTAACCAAAACTATTTGTGTGCATTTGTGAATGTGCAGGAAGTACTCAGAAAGGCACACTAGGTTTTTCAACAGAGCCACATTTGTCTAAGGCGAGTAGTGTATAACACAAAAACCTTTGACTTTTTCAACTAATGATTATCTTGTTGTACAAAATGTGTAATAAACTCTGACCTCACTGCTTCATGCATATGCAGTAGGAAAGGCTATGAGATATCTGACCTTATATTTCTGACTGAATACCAAGAGATAATTTACAGTCAGTCAGTCATTATTGCCAAATAAACCCAGACAGGGTGATCAGGACCCCGACACAAAGCGGAATCATGAATCACCCAGAAAAGGTTTATTGTGCAGTAATGACCGGCCGATTGTACAATACCACATGTATTATTAGATACCTACCAAAAAACAAATACATTAAACATTGATTTGAGTTGAAATTGCATAATGTGACAAGAAATGGACTACATGGTGATACAAGAGACGCACAGCTATGTACAACCCAAGCTTATTGAAAAAGGTGCCTGTGGCAACATTTCTGCAAAATGATTCTGCCGTAAATTACATTGCACATTTCGTGATACTTTCAAAGTGAAATGTCCAGTGAGTAAACACGAGTTCGGTTTTATAAGAAACAGATGAACTATGATATTGATCATGTTTTACTACGTTGGTTGTTGTACATATTACAGCAGTTCAGAAATCAAATGTCTGGTGAGGTACACTAAAAGGTTAGCTAATGCTTTATCATGTTGAAAAAAAAAAAGAGTACCACCCTAAACTTAAATAATAGTGTTAAAAGTGCATTTGCTAAAGCAACTATATGCATTTTAGTTGGTTTCAAGTCCTAGAGCTCGTGTTTCATGGGAATCGATCGCTCTACATTGCAAGAACAATGCTGCATTAGTTGAGTTACCGAGCAAGTTTACTATGTCAGAAAAAAACATACATATGGATTGAGTTATGTAATACAAACATAAAAATGTATTAAAACGTGTTTTGAGGTCATATCATTTTGTGCAAGAAACCGTGCACATCTTTATTTACCAATAAGGAAAGCAAAGGAATACATTTTACCAAAAAAATAAAGTTTTACAAAAATGTAGTTAGAGACACATTTTTCCAATGAGCTTGGCCAATTGTATATTAGTGGTCATTTCACAAAAATATTCGACATTGAATTATGCAACTGACCAATCAGAATCAAGTATTTCAGAGATCAGTGTAATATATGTTAGCTTAACCATTAGCATACACACTCAAATAGATGCTAAAACTACACAAATATAACACCTACGCAGCTCTACACATAATGGAACATAAGGGTATATTTGCATGCCATATTTTTTAATTAGCCATCCAAAAGGACAATGACCTACATGCATAAAGCCCAGGAACCAACTGCAGTTATTTACTCTAATTTACTGCATTGCTTAGCTGAGTTACCCTGCTCATCCGTGATTAAAAATGTTAACATTACAATTATGCAGATGGCATTTTGAGCACAGTTGCTACGAATTACATGCATGACTTCAGGAAACTTGCAAGCGAAGAAAACAAAAGTCACGCAAAAAATAAACATAAACATTCTAATCCCAGAATGCACCTGATGCACCTCCCCGCTGAGTTAGAGTGCCAGTGTGTGCCAGCCCCGGTTTGGGCAGCGGCGCGTACACAAAGACAAAAAGTCGAAACAGCCGAACCCACCCCTCATTGTCAGCTGTCGACCCCATTAGCAGTTTGGGGTCTGGTAAATTATGCAGGAGCTTAAATTCATTTTTAAATTTTAATTGTGGGCTGTCTGGAGACATGCATTAAGGGAATCCTCCTAAGTGATTCTCAGCATCCTAGGCTACATTTAACTGCTCATTACGGTGGATGTGAGAGAGGGAGAGATGGATGGGAGGGGCCGTCACTTACTCCCTCGAGAGCCTTTGCGTGGAGCTCTCTGACAACCGCTGGCCCCTCTGAGGATAGCGTAAGGAGACCCACTTTAGCCTCTGCGTCTGCAGCTCTAGGGGGTGAAATTATCTAGGCGAACAGTAAGAGCCCCGCGTTGCAATCATCAGCAATTAACCCACATTTAGCTACCATGAAATCATCCAATGTCAAAACGATGTTTGTCAAATAGATGGGTTTCATGAGAATATTTTCTAAAAACATGGAAAGAAGCACATATGAACAATTTAAATGTAATGCTACACCGCAAAAAATGGGTTTCTTGCTTAGTATTCTATTGAAAAATATCTAAAAATTCTTAAATCTATATAGATATACAAACATAAGCAATATAACTTAATATATTAACGTCCTGCTTTCTGTTTCTGAAAGGAATCATCACAAATAAGCATGTTTGTGCTTAAAACAAGAACAAAATCTGTTGGTGGGGCAAGAAAAATAAACTTATTTCAATGAGAAAACATTCCTTTTCTTACCCCACTGACAAATCATTTGTTCCTTGTTTTAAATCACAAAATGCACTTAATTTACATCAAAATTTTAGTAAACAAGACTTGGGGCCAGATTTATTAACAACTTGCACCAGCGCAAACCCTCTTTTGGCATTAAAAATCTACTGTCAGGATTTACTAAAGAAAAACAGTGAAAAATTTGCGCTGAGAAGGCATGGACAGTTATGCGGCTGACTTTATTGCATATGCATTTGTAGGAGTTTCCCTTTCAGACGCAAAATGTATGGGAGGAGAGTATTTGAATGAATCACACAAGGTGATTTACTAAGGTTTGCGCTTGTCCATGTACTGGTGTTACATGTCTTAAACCAGACTGTACCTGGTAGATTGCGTTGGTCATTATGAAAATGATCTGACTGTGTCTGTGTTCTTTAATCAGTCATATCACCCTGTAGTCCAAGACTGGTTGCCCACTGAAGCTAAGCAGGGCTGAGCCTGTTTAGTACCTGGATGGGAGATCTCCTGAGAAAACCAGGTTGCTGCTGGAAGAGGTGTTAGTGAGGCCAGCAGGGGACGCTCACTCTGTCGCTGTGTGGGTCCTAACGCCCCAGTGTAGTAACGGGGACACTACTGTCAAAGAGCACCGTCCTTCACATGAGACGTTAAACCGAGGTCCTGACTCTCTGTGGTCATTAAAAATCCCAGGATGTCCTTCAAAAAAGAGTAGGGGTTTAACCCCAGCATCCTGGACAAATTTGCCCCTTGGCCTCTGTCCATGGCCTCCTAATCATCCCCATTTACTGATTGGCTTCATCACTCTGTCTCCTCTCCACCAGTAAGCTGGTGTGTGGTTGGCGTTCTGGCGCAATATGGCTGCCGTCATCCAGGTGGAAGCTGCACATTGGTGGTGGTTGAGGAGATTCCCCTTCCATGTAAAGCGCTTTAAAGGAACACTCCACTGTTTTTTTATATTAAACTATGTTATTCCCTTAACTAAGACGAGTTGATACATACATCTCTCGTCTCAGTGAGTGCGCTCAATCGCTTTGGCGTGCGGTGACACTTTGAGCCCAGTTCATTCATTAGGATCTAAACAGAGATGAAGTTAGAAGCGACCAAACACCTCCACGTTTTCCCTATTTAAATACAGTTACATGGGTAGTTACACGACCAAGTATGGCGACACAAAATAAAACGTGGCACTTTTCTAAGCAGGTAAAATGGATAACTATAATGTATGGCGTAATGTATGGTAATAGCACTTTGAGAGCACTTCGACTCGGCGCAGTAATATCATCACTTCTGGATGATCCTGAATGATCCTGGAGTGATGATATTACTGCGCCGAGTCGAAGTGCTCTCAAAGTGCTATTCCGCCATACAAAGTGTCTCCGCGCGCCAGAGCGATTGAGCACACTCACTCAACATGACATCATGACTTTTGCGTAAACATACACGCCACTTTTAAGTCAAGTGGCGTGTTATTTATACGCATTTTGAGCTATCCGCGTGTATGCGTGTATATCTACGCCGTTATGTCCGAGTGATTCTGTGTGTATGTACACGCTGTTAAAAATCCGAGCGAAATAAAGCCAAATTTTGATAATACATCTGGGGGAGCGATATTTTTCTTACTAGGATGGTAGGGGAAGACTCATAAATGGTATTAACCAGTGACGGGTAGGTTTAGGGACGGGGTTGGGGTAGGTCATATATTTATATATACAGTAATGTAACGTTAAGTCAACGGCGTTCATAAACACGCTGAAAAGCGATTATGCGTGTTGATAGCACGCCAAAAATGGAAATACGAATTGGCGTGTCATACATACGCAGTTTCATGAGATCAGTCTGCTCACTGAGACGAGAGAGGTATGTATCAACTCGTCTTAGTTAAGGGAATAACATAGTTTAATATGAAAACAATGGTGGAGTGTTCCTTTAAGTACCCAGAAAAGCGTTATATAAATTTAACGAATTATTATTATTATTAACGCAGAACTTTCCACTGCGCTGTTTTTGGAATTGCGCTCTCACGCTAGTTTAGTGAATCTGCACCTTAAAGGGTTAGTTCACCCAAAAATGAAAATGATGTCATTAATGACTCACCCTCATGTCGTTCCAACCCCGTTAGACCTCCGTTCATCTTCGGAACACAGTTTAAGACTTTTTATATTTAGTCCGGGAGTTTTCTGTCCCTCCATTGAAAATGTATGTACGGTATACTGTCCTTGTCCAGAAAGGCAATAAAGACATCATCAAAGTAGTCCATGTGACATCAGTGGGTTAGTTAGAATTTTTGGTAACACTTTATTTGAAGGGGTGTGCATAAGACTGACATGACACTGTCATAAACATGACATAACACCTGTCATAAACATGAAGGAGTCTTTATGAATGTTTATGACTGTTGTCATTAAGTGTCATTCGGTAAATTATGACACTTTCAATGCAAAGTTGACATTGTTTAAAATGTCTTTGTTATGACAACTTGACATTACCCAAGACAAAAATGTCTTGATTATGACAACTTGAAATTAACAAAGACGGAAATGTCTTTGTTATGACAACTTGACATTAACCGAGAAATCATAACCTGTCAACCTGTCACAACTTTGGCCGTCATGACACCATTATAACTGTGTCATGAATATTTTACTTGTCCTCAAGTAAAGTGGAACACATTGTACTAGTTATAAAGATGTCATTAAGGGTTATTACACTGCAAAATGCTTGAAGTTTGATAATTAGACCTGTTATGACATATTTGTGACAGGTTGACAGGTTATGATTTCTTGGTTAATATTAAGTTGTCATAACAAAGACATTTCCGTCTTTGTTAATGTCAAGTTGTCATAATCAAGACATTTTTGTCTTGGGTAATGTCAAGTTGTCATAACAAAGACATTTTTTGTCTTTGTTAATGTCAAGTTGTCATAACAAAGACATTTTAAACAATGTCAACTTTGCATTAAAAGTGTCATAATTTACCGAATGACACTTAATGACAACAGTCATAAACATTCATAAAGACTCCTTCATGTTCATGACAGGTGTTATGTCATGTTTATGACAGTGTCATGTCAGTCTTATGCACACCCCTTCAAATAAAGTGTTACCGAATTTTTTGAAGCATCGAAAATACATTTTGTTCCAAAAATAACAAAAACTACGACTTTATTCAGCATTGTATTGTCTTCCGGTTCTGTTGTCAATCCGGGTTCACGCTGCTGACGTAAGGCGCTGCTGACGTGTTATCTGGTGGGTCCGTGTATTCGGGTTCAAATAAATATGGCTGGGCAAAAAAATGCAAGTCTTCCTCTGTGTCGAAATCCTTAGACATGTTTGCGAAGATTGTTTTGTTTACAGTGTGCGTCTCCTTCAGACTGTAAACTAAGCTCGGGCGTAGCAGATAATACGTCAGCAGCGTCTTACTTCAGCAGCGTCGTGAACGCGGATTGACAACAGAACCGGGATACAATGCTAAAAAAAGTCGTAGTTTTAGGTATTTTGGATGCTTCAAAAAAGTCTAACTAACCCACTGATGTCACATGGACTACTTTGATGACGTCTTTATTGCCTTTCTGGACAAGGACAGTATACCGTACATACATTTTCAATGGAGGGACAGAAAACTCTCGGAAATCTAAAATATCTTAAGCTGTGTTCCGAAGATGAACGGATGTCTTACGGGCTTGGAACGACATGAGGGTGAGTCATTCATGACAGAATTTTCATTTTTGGGTGAACTTACCCTTTAATATCTTGTTATTTTGCTTCTCAGGTAAATATATAGGTAAATATATTTAGGTATAAGAATGATTAGATATTTGTAGTAGAGAAAAAATAACAGCTATCATTTTTATTCAAATTTGTTTCCCACGCCTGTCAAAAGAAAAGCTTTGCACATGCTTTTCCCTTTTTTCACCAGTGTTGATCAGTTTCCCTTTTGTCACTTTAATCAGCTTTGGCTGTATGCGTGTTTACATTCAACACACTGATTTCTGCCAAGAGCGTCATTACGCATTATCTTTTCGTTTCATAAATATACATGTAAATGACCTCTAATCTACTGATGTATAAACAGAGCACACCAATAACAAGGACTAAGATGCCCAAGGAATTATGCAAATTCAAGGGGCCGGACCAGGGGGCTTGTTTGCCCTCAAAGCAGCCCACATTAAACAGCTCATCTGGCAGAATTAGGCGTTCCCAGCCAAAGTAGGTTTAATCCTTCATTAGTTTAGCTATGCATGAATAGGTACGCTATCACTGGTGCCAACAGCACTGACTGTACCGCAGACACTGAGTGACACTGAAAACTTTATTGGTTGATTTACATTTGGACGATAACTTCTGTTATTACACAAGAAAATATTCATATCATCAAATGTGGCTCACTACAACGGCAGAGCTAATTTCCACTACTCAAGGTCAAGATTAAATATTATTGGGCATAAAGATGAATAAAAGCGTGGCCATTCTTCTTACAATAAAGGGCCATGTCAGAAAAAAATTCAACTCTTTCATTTGAAAGGAGGCATTTTGAGATGAGCTAACCGTAAACGTAATGAGAAAAGTAAAAGTCTATAAAGGTCTAAGGGTCATTGGAGTCATTAGAAGAGCTGTATTATACTGCATGGTATTGAATTCACAAGCAGCTCTTTACAAATATCTCAAGTGGGACATAGCGTGCACATCTGTGCTCTTAAAAATACAAGTTCCAGTTATAGGGCCAAAATTAGGGATACACTTTATTTTAAGATGACATAGTTACATTGTACTTACTCAAATAGGCACTGACTTACAATAGAATTATGGTCAGGGTTGCTTGTAATTATGCACAATTTGATCATTCTTTTTTTCTTCCTGGTACGGAATTAATACTTTAATTCGGCAAAGATGGAGCAAAAATGAATAATAAATAATCATGTTCTTTTTAACTTTTTGTTCATTAAAGAATCCTGAAAAAAAATGCATCACGAATGGATTTCAACATTGTTAATAATAAGAATTGTTTCTTGAGCAGCAAATCAGCAGAATGATTTCTGAAGGATCGTGTGACACTGAAAAGTGGAGTAATGATGCTGAAAAATCGCATTAATACATTTTATTTTAAAATATGTTGAAATAGAAAATTATTTTGAATCATAATATTCAAAACATTTTCACTTACAGCATTGGTGAACTAAGAGACTTCAAAAACATTTTACCCACCCACTTCTGAACTTTATATCAAACAATTTAAATTCGGTTACCATTCACCTTTATGTTGTACAAAAAAAGTGACTTTTGTTGGTTTTTCAAGGAAGAAATGACAACAAGTAGCTTGTCCATGTTGACATGAATTTGAGGCAACATTATTGAAGAGGTTGATTGGACACAATCAAAATATATGAGTATGTTTTGCTTATCTTAAAAGCCTATTTATTTTGCTGTTCTAACAATTATGTGATTATTTACATTTGATTAATTTTGCATTAGCAAAGTACTAGTCTTTTAGATAACTCAAAAAACTGACGTGAAGAACCAATAAGGTAACACTTTACACGTTACGCCCATTTACATTGTGCGATTTTAGGCTGTCCCAGACTAAAGATGACCAATAGTGGCGATTTCTATGGTCATTGTACAGTCTACACACATGTTGTACCCAAGTTTATTAAGTCCATGTCGTACAGTGTAATTTGTAATGATCTTGTAGGATTGCCGAAATCGCAGTCTGTAGCAGGCATTACACTATACACTACTATCACTATACAGTGAAAAGGGTTCTTGTTAAATAAGAACAGGTGCTGATGTGCAAAATGTAGGTTAACACTAAATGAACATCAATTACACACACTAAAAAGCTATTAAAGACCCTCATCTATGAAAACAGACAATGTTGTTGGATAGACTCTTTTTATTTTTTTATTTTAAAAACACTACTCTGGCTGCAGAAAGAAAGGGAGAACAAAACCGGAATTCTAATGGAGTAGGAAAAAAACAAAAACAAATGTGTGGCAGACAGACAGAGGAGAGGTCAGACAGAGATGTCCAACTGAATGCAGAATACATGTTACCCAGAAAGCACAAAGACACCAAACAAGGAAACACAAAAGGATGCTGAAGGGAAAGAAAGAAAATCTCTATAATCACCAAAACAAACAGATGCTCCTTGACATGTGCGGTAATAAACGAAACAAAATGGCGACTTTACCCAGTACTTTTACTGATATTTGTCTGTTGCATTAAACTAGAGGGGGTTAGGAACATTAAGTTAATATGCAGTATGTTGAGCATGGACTATTAGGGTCTTCCAGCAGGAGAACAGAACCTCAGCACAGCAGGCTGTTATGGCTGCGAATCAATTTCTTCTTTCCTGATTAACACAGGTGTTTAGAGCACATAACAGGTGGCAGCGTTTATGAACATGAGAGACAATCAAGCCTGGGAGGATAAAACCAAATGGCTGTTCATGCTCCACAACATTGAACTCAACAGACTACATGAAGTGTGCATAGATCGCAAGCATGGCTCTTTCAGGACCCAATTTGTGCGTTCTTGTTGGGGAAACGTTTCCATTGGGGGAAAGTCAATAGAATAATCAAGCTCTGAGTAATGTTTCCCAACCCCCCGAAGAGAAGGGATTACTTGGAGAAGTTGTCTCATCAAGGGACTACTACTACTACTGTATGTTCACAGACTTGTCCATTTATATCCAACCTTACTAATCATTTGGTGCAGGCTGGTGTTTGCTGACTTGATCTACTGAATACATACAGTATAGCAAATGAGATAACTACTCAGGCTCAGTGGAAAACCATGCTTGTGACATTTGCAGCATTATTCAATGTGTTGACGTAATTTCCACTGAAACAGGAAGACAGGGCGGGGCATATCGATCAGCCCCTCCCCTTTTTTTAAATAGCCAATAGCGTTTTGTTTATATTATAGCTCAACCAGAGCTGTTAAACTCAGTAAAGCTGCAGTTTCCTCCTAATCTCGAACCATTTCTCCTTCTAATCTCCTCCATATCACTTTAAAATACTCTTCTGGCCAACAAACTAAGAGTGTATGATTATGATTCAGGCAGCATTATAGATCAGAAGTCAGATTGGTTTGGAACAATCACAATATTATCCAGTTCCATCTGGTTGAAGATCGGAGTCATCACGCCGGTATGGAGGGGTTTGTTGGGGATCAGTGCCGATTGCTGTCGTGTTGATGAGGCCTTCACAGGGCAAAAAAATTCAATTCTGACTTCATGGGGACTTTAAAGCTTTATCGCATTAAAGACATACCATCTATAGTGTTAACAAAAGCAAATGTAATTTGCTGAAGCAACCATGCCCTTTATCTTTCTTCTCAAGTCTTTAAGCATTTTTATTCCAACTTGTGTTTCACTGGACCTGAGCGCTGTACAAAGTGAGCTACATCAGAAAGCCATACATATAGAACAGGTTACATGATGCAAACATCAAAATGAATTCGTTTTGCACTGAATTCATGCACTAAGGTACGTTTTTGGAGTTTCGCAAAAAAGATTAGGTAGAGATGTTGTTTTCCATTGAGCTTATTTTGGATATAACACTGATTGACAATTAACAGTCTAATTGTCAACACAGTACAACATAACCTACTGTATATTTACATACATGTATTTTTATCGTATGTGTATCTATTGTATGTATAGATATCTATATTATATATTGTACATTGTATATTATTTATTGTATTGTTAGTGTATATGATGCTGTGTAAATCTGATGGTTGCTGTAAATTGTTATACGTCCCATCGTGTCATGACTGCTATGTTGCACGGAACTGCACCAAAGAATTTCACCCACTGTTGCACTTGTGTATGGTTGTGTGACAATAAAGTGATTTGATTTGATCAAAGCGTAGCATAGCAAATGGCTTGTGTCACACTGGGGTGTTGTCAATATTGCTAAGGTGTTCTGAATGTTTTTTAATCTAATACTATACATGTTCTAGGTTGGGTGTGTCGCCAGTTGGTTGCTAGGGGGTTCTGGAGCAGGTTTCACAAAGCTACTTTAGACCGGTCTATAGTGTTAGTTCTAAAATTTTGCTCACTAAAGCAAATGTCTAAAATTTCCTCATAAACTATTCTAATGCAAGTTAGACTGTTTCACAAAAATAAAGACTGACTTCATTTAGACCAAAAAAAAAAATAGACATCTTTCCCCCAGGCTAACTTAGGTCTAAGACTCTGTTACCTTGGCAACCAGCAGTAACAATCAGTTACAGTACATTACAAACAGCCAAAAGAAAAGGAAAAATGGCTCTTAATTTGTGGTTTGCTGACGACGTTATAGAGAGAGCTATGAGAAGGGAAAGGGTTTTTGGGATATTTCCTTTTTGGCATCTTGTACCATGTTTTTGTATCTTTTCTGTACGGCTTTAATGCTCCGCTCAACGGTCGGCTTTTTCCAAATTAAACATTTCTTCTTGTTACTACATTCTCCGCTTAATTTCCCAATTAAAATGTGTCCTTGTAACTGTTATAGTCCTCCAACAAACAAATATTTTCCACTGGGGTAAACTGCACTGAGCGGTTACTCGATCCGCCATGTTTTTTGTTTTGAAAAGTTTCTTATTTTACCCAGAATGCATTGCAGTGTGTAGTACTACTTAAGATACTCAAGAGTATTAAGTAGGGATGCACCGAATATTCAGCCACCGAAAATTTTCGGCCGAAAATGGCCCAAAAGTGCATTTTCGGTTTTCGGCCAAAAGACTTTTATTACCGAAACAATACGGCCGAAATGTTGTGATGACGTCGGGTTTAATTTATCACCTGAAATCCAAACATTCCGATCGCTACGCTGAATATGAGAGGAACACGGCCCATAGAGAGAGAGAGAGCGCGCGCGCGAGAGGTACAGAGAGAGAGAGAGCACGCAAGAGGTACGGAGAGAGAGAGTGCGCGAGAGGTACGGAAAGAGAGAGAAAGAGAGAGAGAGAGTGCGCGCAAGAGGTACGGAGAGAGAGAGTGCGCGAGAGGTGTACAGAGAGAGAGAGAGCGCACAAGAGGTATGGAGAGAGAGAGAGTGCGCGAGAGGTAGAAAGAGAGAGAGCGCGAGAGATAGAGAGAGAGAGAGAGCGCTACGGCGCTCTGCAATCAAATACAAATTTAAATAGGCTTAGTAAAAAAAATAATAGAAAAAAAATTTGTGTGGCGAACCAAAATGCACTTTGAGAGAACATTTAATTTTAAAACCTTTCTGCAGGCCTGCAGTATGCCTGTACATTATTATTTAATGTACACATGAGTGGGGTCAAGGGACCATTTTAGTTTGAATTTTATTTTATACTGTGCATTGTTGCAATTTGCTAAATAAATATTTGGATAATTTGTAATTAATTTATTCTTTGAATTTTTAATATTAATTTATGCAATTGCAATGCCTTGATTTTAGTAAAGTACACAGTCATAGCCATAAATGCAATGGTAGCAGCTAGGCCAACTAATAATTGGCATAATTTCTTTCGGTGTTTCGGTTTTCGGCCTTGGTTTCCTCTTTTTCGGTTTTCGGTTTCGGCCAAGAATTTTCATTTCGGTGCATCCCTAGAATTAAGTGCTTTGTGCAACAGTCTGATTTAGATGTCTATCTAAAGTCTGACTATCTTCTATATCTAAGCCATAGTCAAAGTCTATCTTTGTGAAACCGGCCCTGGGTGGTTGCTTACTGGCCCAAGTCAAAACAGCGAAGACATTCTGGTCTGTAAATATGGCCAGGGTTCTTACTGTAACGCAAGTCTATGGAATACTTTGTCACTTATTTTTCATTTGATTCCTACTTAGTTATCTGACACTAAAACATCTAAAAACAAACATATCTTGGGGGGAACCAAGAAAACCGCGAAGCAGAAAAACAGCAGCGAGACGTCAATGTTGCCACCTTTCACGGCTAGTGTTTTTGGCCATGTAAACTCATTCTAATTGGTTCTGTATGTATATATAGCACCTGTTCGGTTGGCATTCTTGAAACACAGAGGAAGGGGAATAACAGCAGGCATTTGTCTACACTGACAGTGAAAAGACTGAGGAGATTAAGGGTTGACATGTGTGGGAGGAAGCTCTTCTTGTGCTGGCTGGGGCCACTTCAGGTACCGCTAATGAACTCTGCCAACCACACTCGGCAGCAGTAACTTAAGGGCTTTTAGTTTCCAAGGTGAACGCGTAGGCATGCAAGTCTGCCATCACATGCAAAGACCTTCCAACTTTCTCAAGTGTTTCATTATGACATTGAGCCGTGACAGAGTTTGAGACTCTTTAAGGGACGCTTTTCAAAACAGCATCCTTTACATTAAACAAGACAGTTCTGACTGAGGGCTTCGTGATTACATATGTAGCACATATAAGATGCAATAAAGCAGAATTTTATCTTAAAGGAGTAGTTCACTTTTAAAATGAAAATTCTGTCATCATATACTCACCCTTATGTTGTTTCAAACCTGTATGAATTTCTTTCTTCTGCTGAACAGAAAGAAAGATATTTAGAAGAATGTCAGTAACCAGGCAGTTTCTGGTTCCCATTGACTTCCATAGTAGGAAAAAAATATACTATGCAAGTCAATGGGAACCAGAAACTGCCTGGTTACTGACATTCTTCTAAATATCTTCCTTTCTGTTCAGCAGAAGAAAGAAATTCTGAGTATATTATGACAGAATTTTCATTTTAAAAGTGAACTACTCCTTTAACTAATGCACCATTTGGAACAAAATTAGGAAATACCTTTTAAAGGAGAATTCCGGTATTTAGCACTTTGAGTCTATTTTCTAGTTTGTTTTGGATGAACTAGAGTGGTGGACACAGAAAGTTTGATGATGGGTCCTGTCTCGACTTTTTGACTCTTTTAGAATCGCCTCTGACCGCTTCAGAGTGGCTGACTATTGGCATGCACAAACATGTCCTTAAAACAACCCTTAAAGGATTAGTTCACTTTTTAAAAAACTTTTGCTGATAATTTACCCACCCCCATGTCATCCCAGATGTCCATGTCTTTCTTTGTTCAGTCGAAAAGAAATTAATGATTTTGATGAAAACATTCCAGGATTTTTCTCCATATAATGGACTTCAATAGTGGCCAAACCGGTTCAAGGTCCAAATGAGTTTTCAGTGCAGCTTCAAATGACTTCAAATGACAAATGACGATACCAGACGATGAATAAGGGTCTTATCTAGCGAAACGATGCGCCATTTCGAAAATAAATAAAACAGTAAAAGTATTATTAGCACAAATGCTCGCCTTGTTCTGTCCTGAGATGTACGTTTGTGATTCTCCTGTTCGAACAGGAGACAGGAGACAGGTTCGAACTCGTTCATTAAAATGAACAAATCTTTTTTCGAGTCATTTTATTCATTCAACGAACGAAATGACTCGAAACGGAGCAACGGAGTTGCGCAAGTGTTCTTGTTTGTTCCCTTCATTTCGGCGGTAGCTGCTAATAGTTTTATAAACAAGGCACAGTTCGACGATTTGCAGATCGCCTAATACTTAAAGATGCAGCAGTCCCAACGATAAAGGTTCACGGAACAGCAGGCGGTGAGTAAAACTGCTTCAAATGTCTGTGTGTTGTTAACTATCGGCGTGTAAGTTAAGCACAGCAAGTAAACAACATGATCACGTACAGTTAATGTATCGATGGAGCATGCGATGTATGGTGTGTGTTTAAATACATTTGTTTAGCTGGCCACTGTAGGTGTCAGTTTGTTTATTGTAAAACTAAATCATGTCCTCATAAACCACGAGTCTGTCTGTTTACAACACACGCAAAAGCTTCGCGCGCTCCCGCCCACACGGCACGCCTCCACCCGCTCGGGTTTTTCCGGAAAGACTCGGTACAGCCTATTTTTCTTTTATAAATATAATAAAACTAAAGACTTTTTGGAGATATGAAGGATGCAATACTACTCTATAGGTACTCAAGATTAACATGAGATTGAGTGAAACTGAGTATTTCACCCCCCCCCCTTTAATTTCTTTTCAACTGAAGAAAGAAAGACATGGACATCTTGGATGACATGGGGGTGAGTAAATTATCAGCAAAAGTTTTTTTAAAAAGTGAACTAATCCTTTAACGTTTGTTTTCAAAACTGTGCAACTCACCGAGTGGTTAGTGGTGTTCGTTGATGATTAAAAACAAATATATCGGTGCAATGTATGATTTCAATCCGTGTTATTTGCTATAGTGTGAGCAATGAGTCCTTCAACAGACATCAATGGAATTTTACAAAATGCCAAATAAAACACGACAGAAACTGTATTTCGCTACTCTACTTGTTTTGGAACATCAACGAACACCACTAACCACTCGGTAGATGCACAGTTTTGAAAACGAACGTTACGGGTTGTTTTAAGGACATGTTTGTGCATGCACATAAACAGCCACTCTGAAGCAGTCAGAGGAGATTCTAAAAGAGTCAAAAAGTCGAGACAGGACCCATCGTCAAAATTTCTGTGTCCACCACTCTAGTTCATCCAAAACAAACTAGAAAATAGACTCAAAGTGCCAAATACCGGAATTATCCTTTAAGTTTGAGTTCAAATCGAATTGAAGCATTGAAGGATGCAATCTGCCCCCCAGCTGCTCTTGTGGTTGCCAAGTCATTTAACAACCCCTAAGCATCTTAGAGCACATGCAAACTGAAGGAAACTATATGATATGATTTATATATCCCAGCAGTTGAGTCTACATTTTGAGCAGGTGTTCTACTGCACATAAACATGCATGAATTGATGTGCAAAAAAAGAAAAATGGCAGAAGAAGCATTTTCCTTTTTTCTTCTTGTTTTTCTCCTTTTTATAACAAAGCACAGGCATTATGGTGTGTTGTAGCTCCATAAGGAATGGAGGATGCAGTTGGCTGGTGCTATTATATCTAAGTGTGCAGGTCTGCATAAATCATGCACAACTCATGTTCCTTGAAACAGTTTGTCTACAGATTAATCACATACAGTACAGGTATATTTCTACATTTCAATGCTTTTAATAATGTGATAATGTAGTGTGGAAACTGTGGAAACTGTCAGTGTTATTATTGAAACATTGTTTCTTGTTGGTACCTGTGAAAAGTAGCGCCTGCAGGCATGATATGTTGTAAACCTTGAATATGACGCATGTTTTCACACTGGGTTTTATGACACTGTGAAACGTGTACCTCTGGGTGAAGTCTTGCGAGTGTGTGCTAGACTCTAAGTGTCTTTGTGGATGTGTGTCATGTGTTTGTGTGTATGTTGGCAGGAGTTGCGTCTCGCTTCTCAACTTTTTCAGAGACAGAAATCCTGTTAAGAGTCCCAGTGGCCTAGCACTGCCACAGAACTACAGATTCAGAATGATGGCTTGCTGTGAAACATAGCTATGCAAAATCAATGACCACAATGGCAGGCCCAGCTGAGTTCTCCTCTCTGTTACTTCTGTTGCATGAAAGACCTAATGTGTACAACCTCAAATAAACAGACTAAACTAAACTAAACTAAACTAAACTAAACTAAACTAAACTAAACTAAACTAAACTAAACTAAACTAAACTAAACTAAACTAAGAGCTAATGTGCAACCTGAAATAAACAGACCAAAATAAAATAAACACAAGTTAGAGCTAATGTGTCCAATCGGAAATAAATAGACCAAATAAAATAAAATAGATACAAGAGCTAATGTGTGCAACCTGAAATAAACAGACCAAATAAAATAAAATGAATACAAGTGCTAATGTGTGCAACCTGAAATAATCAGACTACAATAAAATAAAACAAAATAAATACACGTAAAAGCTAAAGTTGCAATCTGACATAAACAGACCAAAATAAAATAAATAAAGTAAGAGCTAATGTGCGCTATTGTTAACAAATGAGACATAACTGTAAAATTTTAACATAAAATCAAATAATAAAAAAATACACTAAAAGTAAGAGCTAGGCTAATGTGTGGAACCAACATATACAGACTAAAATAAAATAAAATAAAATAATTTGAGTGAATATTTTGACATGATAAACAACTCAAGTGTTGTGTTGAGTGGAAAGATTATAAGGTTTCATTAAAGTAACACTATGTAGTTTTTCAACCTTCATAATATATTTCCAAGACCCTTGTGATGGTACATCGACTTAAAATAAGTTAAATGACTTGTCTGCCATAGCCTGACGGGGTCTGTATCGCTTTTACTGGCACTATGTAACTTCGGGTTTCGGGTAGGAACCCATGCACAAAAAAGAACTACAAAACTCGACTGCTTTACGTCAAGCGCTACAATAGTCATTATTTAGTTTTTCTTCGTTTCTGATGTCGCAATACATCATCCTTTCATGAAATCATGTAACATACTCTACCTTGTCTGTGGACATCGTTCATTCTAAAGCCGGTGCTGGGTAAACAGCGAGCGTGCGTGCGACGGTACGCTAAATTATTTACGACAGCGGCAATGGACAATTTCGTTTCCAACCAGTAGGGCGACCGAAGAGAAAAATTTACTTGGTGTTACTTTAAAGTCAGCACGAAATGCCATTTACAACACATTTTGCTTCAAGTAAAACAATATATTCAACATTCTTGCTTTTTGTCATTTTTGCATAAAAAAAGGTACAGGAAGATTTTCTAAAATCCTTTGCTTAAGTTCATTTTGTGCCTATTATGTAGTTCGGTTTGATAGTTGAATGGCACACCAAATTTCTATTCTGTTCTCTCTTCCCATCCTTTTTCTTTCAGCACCTGCACATTCGGGGTATCTCTTTTCAAAGCAAGCGTTGTGCCTCAGAAAAGACACGTTTTAGTCATAAGAAAGAATGATTTTTGATGCCCATGTTTTCTTGATAAGCTGATCAGGCTAATATATTTGTGATTGTCCAATTTTGCCAGAAAAACTCTGCATTTCTAAAAGTTTAGTTGTTAGTTAATGACAATAGAAGCAGCTGCGGTGACAGAAGCATTTGTGATCAGTAGATTAAAGGATACTTTGGTAGCTTAGGCTTCAATGCGTGATTGACTCATAAGATTATGTGAAATATGATTTTTTTTTACTAAAGCAAGTGAAGTCACATCAAGGCAACCATTGGTGCTTTAGCTGAAAACCTGGATGAATTTACTAAGAATACAGCTGTTGTACAAAAAAAATAATCAAATAAGCACAAAAATGCACATAAACTTTAACTGATCCTTTTTGTTTGGGCTTCCTTTGCAAAGATGCAGTTTCCATGTTGTTTCTTGTTAATGGTTTTTAAGAAAGCCACATCAATTTTTAAACGGGTACATTTCTGAAAATCGCTAAGAATGCAGCTGTTGTAAACAAAACAACAACAAACACTTAAGCACAAAAATGAACATGAACTTTGACTTTTTGTTTTGGCTTCTGTTGCAAAGATGTTGTTATCAAGCTGCATGTTTTTTTAAGAAGAAAAAAAAAACAATAATAATAATTTGAGTTTGACATTAGCTGCTGTTGATATTTTTGATAAATCTTAGCATTCATGCTTAGCATTAGCATTCCAATTTGACTGCATATTTAGATAACACTTAAAAATCAGGTCAGCATTATTTAATTCAATAGCTAGGTTAATGTTGATTTCTAACTGCATTAACACATTACACTAACATTGAAAATATGACCTATTATGCCCTTTTCCTAATTATAAATACGGCACTAACTAACAATCAAATAAACAAAACAAAAGTTAAAGAAAAAGGAAAAAAGAAATGCACCAATCCAAAGTGAAAGAGTGGATGCTTTACCAGAAGATACAAGCCAAGCTCATGTTATGGAAGAAGACGTCATGACTGCACATCCGGCGATGTGTTGTGCTACCTTAATTGATGCAGAGCAATGCAGATGGCATGCTTTTACTTTATTCATATGCAAACAGGATCCTTTCTTATCACAACCTTCAACTGCACTGACAGAGTACTAATTCTTAGCTGAGAATAAATTCAGTTGCATGGCAACCTGCAATCATGTCTGCCAACCGGAAAAACAGCAAACGTATCGTCCATTTCAGTTTTCTATTAAAATCATACACTAAGAGAATGCATGCAAGAAGTGACCTAACCTCAGCTCAACACTTCCCAAATTCTTTCTTGTGCAATTAAGGCAATTCCACATTGGACATCAATGCACAGCCAGACAGAGAGATTAGGATGCACGTGGATGAAGGCCAACGGAGTCTTTTGCTGTCGGGTGGCACAGGTCAGTACTGGTGCAAGAGCCTCTTTATGATCCGGGATACCTGCCCAGTGAGGTTACAACTGTTGATGTCCAGATGATTGAGCTGCCATACACTCTTCATATTCATAATAATGGAAACTACAGCACAGATGTGGATTTATGCATGAAAGTATAATGGTATTAACATGTGTTTTCGAACATGGTACTATGGTAACACGGTGTTATATTTAGTACCTTGGTCTAAAAAGCATGGCATACGTATTCATTTGATAATACTATAAGGGGCAACCGGGGCTAGTTGTCACACGCAAACTATATGAGTCAAAAGACCAATTACACAAATTATGTGGACATTTATTTTTCACGAATATCAAGTTGGGGCTAGTAATTTTAAATGTTTTATTCATTTATTTTACACTACCAATGAAAAGTATGTAATAATTCATGTTTTTTGATAGAAGTCTCTTATGCTCACCAAGGCTGCATTTATTTGTTCAAAAACACAGTAAAACAGTAATATTGTGAAATAACATTACAATTTAAAATAACTGTTTTCTATTATATAGCTATTGCAATATAGCTAAATTATACTTTTAATCAGCACTCAACTGATCAAAAGTGACAGTTATTTATGTTACAGAAGATTTCTATTTTAAATAAATGCTGTTCTGTTGAACTTTCCATTCAGCAAAGAATCTTAAAAAAATGCATTGCTGTTTACACAAAATATAAAGCAAAAAAAAAAGTTTTCAACATTGATAATAATAATAATAATAACCATTATTAATAATTGAGAATCAATAATAATTTAGAACAAATTAGCATATCACAGTGATTTCAGAAGGAAACTGTGAAACTGAAGTAATTGCTACTGAAAATTCAGCTTTGCCATCAGAGGAATATTACATTTTAAAATGTATCAAAATAGAAATCAGTTTTTTTTTTTTTCCAATAAATGCAGCCTTGGTTGAGAAACGTCATTCAAAAACATAAAAAAAATAAAATAAAAAAAATCTAATAATTTGGTTATTATTCCAAACTTTTGACCAGTGTAGCTGGTATATGATTATTTTAGTTGGATATTATTCATCATAGGTTCCATTGTGACAACACGGTCATATATATAAGAAAGTCAAAATGTACTTTGCGAAGTCCTTTTTTTCCTGAGTGATTATGGTATTATCTTCTGATAGCATCACCATACCATGTTAGCAGATTGTTGTGCATGAGAAATATGTTGAAATGCATTTGTCGGATCTTTATTCATTTCGCTTTTTAAACATCGGATTTTTCCAGGCTTTAAGAATTTATGGTTTAGTCCCAAACACTCGTAAAATCCATTACCAATATCTGCATTAAAGCTTAAAGCTGTTTAAGCAAACATATATGCCACGGCAGCATCAAACATCTATTCTTGTCTCTTAATGATTCACTACTCATCTCCATTTATTTTTTCCTGTGGGCTTTTGTGAACATCGACCTATTTTTTTTAATACTTCATGCTCAGCATATGGTACTCGTATCACTCATGGACTCAACTTTAATGCTCATTTATTCTCTAAACATTATTGGGAATCCACTGACAAGAAGATTGTTGTTACTAACAGATTCAAAATATGGATAACACTTGTTTCATTTCTTAACATTAATGTAACTAAATATGATCAAGACATCTGTTACTGTCTATTTGTTCATCTTTGTAAACATTAATAAATAAAAAAATACAGTTGATCATTGTTTGTTCATGTTAGTTCACACAGTGCATTAATAATGTTAACAAATACAACTTTTGATTTTAATAACGTATTAGCAAATGTTGAAACTAACATTAATTAAGATTAATAAATTCTGTAGAAGTGCAGTTCATTCTTACTTCATGTTAACTAAAGTAGTTGATTTTACAACTAACCTTATTGTAAAATGTCAACATAATATGTAAAAGTGCAACATTTGAACAAATATGTTTAAATAAATTGTTGGAATGACAAGTCAGGGATATAATGAACATTTTAGGGGTGAAATATTTTAAGTTAACATAAGCTGATAGAAATGCAGGTTTGCTAATTAATACTATTCTAATTATGCATATTTGTGATTTGCATATTTTTTTCTGTTTTTACTGTTACTTTGGGAGTCCCCAACAACAGTTTTACAAGCATGCCATGACAAAAAACACTTTTGTTGTCTTATAACATGCATTTATTTTTACCTGATTTGCTCACCGACTCCCATATGAATCGTTTCGCGAGTCATTTTTCCAAACCCCGCCCTTGCGTGACGCTAATCTGCGGTGATATGTTAGCTACCATAGCCCAAAGTTTAGTGGTTAAAGCACATTCAGTCTTTGCTTGCGTTAGCCCAACGCATAAACATATTGATAATGCAGTACTAAGAGGTAACGTTATAGCTATATTCTTTATGATGCTTGCTAAGGCAGCACATATACTAAAATTGGACACACACATACTTATTGAGCATGATACATAAAACATAAAAGCAACAATTAATATTAATAATACTTACAGTTTGTGATTCGGAGAAGGAAGCTGATCCAAATAAACACGGTATTGAACCTTCAGTATCAGCCGGCTCGCAAATCCATATTATAGCATTTAGGTTTGTGAAGCAATCATCTTCAAAATGACGCGAACACAGAACAAGGTTATACTTCTGTGGTATAGTTGTATATATGAACTGTAGCCACTTAGTCTTCAAATGCTCCTCACTGGGCAGATGAAAAAAGTTTGCTTTTGCATCGCACTTCAAAACAGTGTCTCGACATGATGTTAGTTTCCCCTGCGTCTCCGACAGGGTTGCCAGGTCTGCACAACAAAACCAGCCCAATTGCTCATCAAAACTAACCCAATCACGGCCAAAAATAGTCAAATAGCGTTCCCGGGTGTTTCCCAAACAACAATCATGTTCCAGTGGGTAAAACAATCGTGTCAACCCGTGCACTACACAAACAACCCGCGGAAACAGTGCAGGCCTGGCAACACTGGTCTTCGAACGCAATGAGTGGGCGTATCTTATTCAAATAACTTGTCAAGTTGACGTCAACTAGACAAAGGAAAAGCATCGTTCGTCTATCGATTCATATCAGCGACTCAGAGTCGACTCTTACTTTTGAGAGACAATAACGTTGTATTCGGTGAACTTTCATGTTTAAAACTTTGCAGGATGTTTTCGTTCACTTAGATCTATGTTACACACTACATGAAGGACAATTTTCAAAAATCCATAATAGGTACCCTTTAATACAATAACTAATGTTAGGAAATGACCCAAGCAACTTCTTTCTCACTAATAGTACACCGCTTTTAGATGGACTAGTGTATTATGTAACCCTCTTGAAATCCATCTCATAAAATACAACAAAATAAAACATAAAAAATGATGATAAAAAGTGACAAACATTCTTTACTACACATCATTGCCCTTTTGAACTCCATCACACAAAACATAATAAAACAAGATTCATGAATGATTCTTTCATTCTAGTGCTGCTGTCGAGACATAAAGAGGCTTACAGCTTTATACAACATAAGCTTCATATTATGTAGACAGCAACAGATGCCACAACTTCTTAATGATATTTAGTCTGCAGGCCGCATTCAATATAATCTTGAGATTTTGTATTTTGGGCCATTTAAACTTAATATAGCATGGCACGCCTTATGTTAGAAAGATCCATCATCCATATAGCGTATGCCTCTCCGTTTCAAATCGCATTTGATTCGCTTTTCATAAAGTATCAATATTTGTTTTGATAGCAAAGTGTTGTAAAGTGTAAAACTTACAGTAGCAAAGCATTTTATCGGCAGAAGTGAAACTAATCTCTTGATACGAAACAGCAGATGACACATTCACAAGTTTTTATTTATTTATTATTCTTTAAAGCATTGGAGCAACACATCTATGAAAGCCCATGTTCGCCACTTAAGTGGGAAACATAATCTTTTGGTAAATCACAAATATGAGATTTAAAGTTTGTATGACTTTTTTATAAGTCAAAAAAATATTACATGTCATGATTTTGAAGTTTTAGGAATCATTTTAATAAGCTGTTTTGATATTCAAGAAACATTCCTTATCATCAATGTTTAAAACAATTGCTCTGCTTAACATTTTTGTGAATTATATATATATATATGCACGCACTAGCAACTACCTTACTATCAATAAGTAGGAGTTTATTGAGGGACAACTCCTAGTTAATAGTAAATATGTGTTACCACATCTTTTGTAATATTATAAATGTCTTCACTGTCACATTTGAAGAATCTAATGCATCCTTAATGAATGCAAAAATATTACTGTGTCAAAAAAAAATCTTACATTTGAACGGAGGTGTAAGTGTATTAACACATCCTTATTAATAACACATTTCAAGTCCTATTTTTTACTCTATTAATGGAACGTGCAAGTAAGTATATAGCCAACAAACAGTACAACGTAGAATATGTGAAATATAAAATTAAAACATTTGCATATAAAGTGTAGCCTAACACTTCACAATAAGGTTCATTAGTTGTATTAACATTAATGTATTAACTAACATGAACTAAGCAATGCATTTGTTACAGTATTTATTAATCTTTGTTAATGTTAATAAACATAGTTGTTCATTGTTTGTTCATGTTAGTTCACATTGCATTAACTATGTTAACAAATACAACCTTTGCTTTTAATAATTATTAGTAAATGTTGAAATTAATATTAACTAAGAGTAATAAATGCTGTAGAAGTGTTTATGTACAGTAATGCAACTTATTGTAAAGTGTTATCATATAAAGTATAAATTCATTGTCTATATACCATTTTAGTCTGAGACCATATTTATACAATTTACATCATAATCAAATAATTTCATAGTAAAAAGACATGTCTAGAATTTCATATTGCATATGTGACAACAAGATATGCTTATTTTCAATAGACAGAATGTGTTCATAATTACTCACCTAAAATGTAATTAATTTGTACTAGCCAAAAATCTGTAGAAAATCAGCTGATTGTTTAAAAACAGCCAATGATCAGCTGAATTATACCCTTTCAATCAAAAGAGGGCCCGGAAAATGTGTCGGACAGCAACTCATACTGTGAATGAAGAAAATGTCGATTGTGTTAAATTTAGGGCTGTCTAAGTTAACAAGAAAATAGCGCACAAACAGTAAAAAAATAAATGTAAGTGACATTAAAGCAGACTCTTTGACCCTGTCAATCACCCGTAGTTCAAGACAGGGTTGACATCTCTGCGCTTTCCCCCTACACCAAACATTATTTGTAGCGCGCCTGTCATCCACAAATAGCAAAGAGCTTTGTACTTTGTTACTTCTGATAAGAAACAAAGTCTCAGCTTTCAATTTTTATCACAAAATTCAAATTATAAATGGTGTTTTGACGCTGTTAAATGTGCATTGACAGATCACTGCAGCGCCTCAGTTCAAGCGGAAGCGTGAGGCATCTCTTCCACTTTAATAACAGTTAAAAAAACATGTTAAATGATACAGTACAACTTACTGATATTTCTCATGTAATCACTCAATCTGTGTTTCAACCGCAGAAAGACGTCATAAAACAGCTTGTGAACAATGTGTCATTTAACGTTGCATTTATCTCAGGAAAGCTATCCGATGTTCACAGTTTGTTAGTTAGCTATATGTATATACACACACACATACACTATAGAGAAGCTTATTTACTTAAAATTAAATATGTATGTTTGAATAAATTTGTCATGAGGACAAGTTTTTATGAAAACCTATACAAACATGTCTGCTTTCTATTTGAGTGTAATTATTTTTTCTGAAAATCAATAGCAGTCGAATACAATAGTTTGGGCTCTGTTGTATATTTTAACCATAGTAATGTACCAAATGAGAGGGTTCCCTGTATATTTTACAGCATTAATTGGGAGAAGTTTGTTTTTTCCCTTAAGAAAATCAAACGATTGTTATCGGCAGATATCATTCTCAATCGGGATTGGCGGAGCAATTTAGTATTGGTGCATACATCTATTTATTTTCATAGTTCATTTTACCACATTAATCTTCCAGCACTCAAAGTATTTTCCTTTCATATGTTGCTAGACGATCTTCATTTTTCCTTCAGATTTAAAGCGAGTTAAAGCCACAGTACTCTGATACACGTGTGTCATTGATGTTCTCTTTAAGAACCTCTCTGAGAGATGACAGCTTGCTGTACTTTAAACAAGTGCTCTAGACAAAGCTTCTCATAAGAGGCTCAACTTCCACAAATTCTGACATTTTCACACAAACCTTCAACTCTCACATTTAGCTATTAGATTTGACAGGAGGATATATATATATTCCTGCTGCTATACCGACTTGTGTGCGAGATGTGATCCACTTAAATGTGTTTTTTTTTATCCTTTTGTTCAATCACATTCCACTATATGCACTCAGAAAGAAATGCACAAAAACATGCAGATGTGTAGCTTTTGAACACAATGATGAGCCTTTGTTTTTCTCCTGTGTATCTACGTCATTCTTTAATGTATTCACGAAAAACGTCATTCAACAAAGAAGGATGACGTTTTAAAGAACTCTGCGTGCACTGAAATATGGCTTTGGCGTAAAATAAATGCAGGCAAAGCAGAAGAAAAACTGAATTCATCATTCAGCCTTTTTCACTTTTTTTGTCAGTTCACAATTGCTTTGCTGTGGGCTGTAATTAACAATTATTTCCAGTAACATGCTCCAGCAATTAACTGAGAAATTGAACAAGTGGTATATAATGTGCAATGTTTCACAATGTCAGACACTGAAAAATGTTATAAACTGACTAAAACCATTTACATTAAATTCCATTGTTATATTAGCTACTCGTTTAAAATGATAGCAAGTATGACTTTATCATTACATTGATTGTAAAAGATTGATAACGATGATTACGTATTTATTGCATTTTATTGTATTTTAAATTAAAATTAAATTATCTATACTTAAAGGGGGGGGGGGGGGGGGGTGAAACACTCAGTTTCAGTCAATCTCATGTTAATCTTGAGTACCTATAGAGTAGTATTGCATCATTCATATATCCAAAAAGTCTTTAGTTTTATTATATTTATAAAAGAAAGATAGGCTGTACCGAGTCTTTCCGGAAAAAAAACGAGCGGGTGGAGGCGTGCCGTGTGGGCGGAGCTAAATAATCACGAGCGCGCAAAGCTTACGTTGAGAGCTTCTGGAAGCTGTGATATCCCAAAACAAAACATTGCTAACAATCAGATTCAGCCATACATTTTTGATCCCGAATCAGATCCCGAGGCTGAAATTGAAGACGAGCAGCAGCAGCAACGACTAACGTTACAGCAGGACGTCTCTTAGCGGTGTGTACTGGAACTGTATAACTTATATTTGCTTAGCGGTTTTTGTAAATGACTAAATGACTTTCACTTTATGTCGTCATATTTTTTTTAAAGGTGTACATGTGGGAAGTGTAGTTTTACATTAACTGTACGTGATCATGTCGTTTACTTGTTGTGCTTAATACACGGCGATAGTTAACAACTCACAGACATTTGAAGCAGTTTTACTTACCGCCTGCAGTTCCAATGCACGACCGTAAACCTTTATCGTTGGGACTGCTCCATCCTTAAGCATTAGACGATCTGCAAATCCGGCGTCGAACTGGGCCTTGTTTATAAAACAATCACAGCCGATGACTTCCATAAAGCCGAGCACAGCGCTCTGATAGGCATAACGTTACTTCTCTCGCTCTAGGCTACAGCTGCGCGCGCGCCCTTCCGGGAGAATTGCCCTTAGGACCCGTATAAGGAAATTCCGGCCTAGCTGACGTCACACAGGCCCGTACTCGAAAAAAACTTTCTGAAACTTGTGACAAACCGGAAGGAGTATTTTGAGAACAGAAATACTCAATCAAATGTACAACTTAATTTTTGAAACTTTGTCCATGTTTAGCATGGGGATCCAACTCTTTAATAGTGTAAAAAAATCACTATTCAAAAAAATCACTATCCCCCCCCCCCCTTTAACTATAATAATCTATATATTCTAAAATGTTTTATATTTGTATATGTTATATACTTAAAGTAATGTTATATTTGATACAATAAATATAACTCTTAGGTTATATGATGATTATATATGTATATTCATATTACTGGCCATTATTTCTAAGACTTATATGAATAAAAACATTTTAAAATACGTAAAACAAATTTTTTTTTTTCACTTTATTTTGATAGTACACTTCAGACATTCTACTAACTATAAGTAACTTTGCAACTACATGTCAACTAACTCTCATTAGAGTTTAAGTAGACTGTCACTAGACTGTCAAGAGTATTATTAGGTGTTAGGGTTAGAAGAATAAGCTGACTTGTAGTTGCCAAGTTACTTATAGTCAGTAGAATATCTTTTGGGGGACCAACAAAATAAACTGTTAGCAGATATTAAGCATGCAGTACTCCAATGAGTGGTAGTAAGCATGCAGTCTACTAATACTTTAATGGCAGTTAGTTGACATGTTGCATGTTGCATGTTGCTTCCCAGTAGGGGAAGAACAAGATAATACTTTAGGCTTGAGGCAGAGTGAACCGCGAGAGGGAGGTGAAACTGTATCCGAGGGCTGGTGTGTATGTGTGTGTGTGTATGTTGCATGGTAAACATGGTAAACATGGGTTCGACTGAAAGGTCACCATTTCCAGCACTCCCAGCTTCAAGCTGCGGGACGTTTCATAAGCACTGCCACATCTGTCACAGGCAACATACTACACGGGTATTACACTAAAAAAATAAACATTTAAGACAAAGACAGCTGCAAAATGGCAATGTTAACAAACCATACATTGTTTAATTTAAGACACTGAACAGCAGCGTTGGTACATTAAGATTGTTAATGTTGGCTCATTGTACTGTAAAAATATCCATCGACTCACATCAAAGAGCAATGTCATTACCGCCACATCTGTGACTAATATGCAGTAAATGAGCGCTGTGCTCTATAGCTTTGATATATCATTTTCTGATTTGCCTGTGATTTTCATAAAGCCTTTGACCAAAATTACAAGCTATGGACCATTTAGGAATCACCAGAGAAAAAGGCTCTCTCTACAAAGTGTCTATGTTTGTTTGTTATCTTTCAAAACTTCAAATAAACACCAAATGAGTGTGTTCACATGCACAATCTTACAACTTATATGTTTAATAAGCCAATACAGTTGCAATACAGTTAAGGCAACAGTTGATGTCTTAAAGAGCTGATGTGTGACCCATAAAAAAAAAAAAAACATCTAAATCAACTGGAACTGCAACAAACAGTCGAGATTCTTGCAATAAACATCTTTATATAATTTATAATAGACTGTCAAGTGCTAATATATACACCATTTCAAAGTTTGGGGTCAGTAAGGACACAGACATTAAAATTGATCAAAAGTGACAGTATGACATAAAGGCATTCATAATCTTAAAAAAAGATTTCTATTTCTGTTTTTTATAACTTTCTATTCTTTAAAGAATGGTGGGGAAAAAATGTATCACGGTTTCCACAAAATATTAAGCAGCAAAAATTGCTGATAAAAACTGATATTATTAATAATAATAATAATAAGCGTCTTAAAAGGTTAGTTCACCCAAAAAAATCCCATAATTTACTTTAATGACTTTCTTCTTTCAGCAAAACACAATCATTAGTTATATTAAAAATATCCTGGCTCTTCCAAGCTTTATAATGGGAGTGTATGGTAACAGATTCTGAAGCCCAAAAAGCACATCCATCCATCCATCCATCCATCCATCCATCCATCCATCTATCCATCTATCCATCTATCCATCCATCCATCCATCCTAAAAGTAATCCATATGGCCCTAGCGGGTTAATTAAGGCTTTCTAAAGCAAAGTGATGCTGTTTTGTAAGAAAAAATGTCCATATTTTTAACTTTATAAACTATATTCCCTGGCTTCCGGTAATGGCCGTACGCGAGTCGAGTTCCGGCTGAAGAGTGACCTCTGACCCGACGTATGACGAATGATGTAGGAGTAGCGTGAGCTTAGGTGAGAGTAGACGCCTCTCTCGGTTCAGACTAATAGTGCTGGACAACATTGATAGGTGAATAACACTGATGTAGAAGCACATAACACTGGTTGTAAGCCCAATCTTGACATGGTTGATTGGAATGTTGTTCCAGGATCAACAAAGACGTTGATCCAATAACATGTTGTTCTTGGTGAAATCACGTTCTCCGTCTACTGGGATAGATGTAGAGAGACTGAAAAGCACTTAGTGAATTTGAGACAAAACGGCACATTACCTGCCAGGAGAGACGTATTAGTTTTGTTAAAACAAAATTGAAAGAGCCATTATCACAATGCAATCACGCTGGAGAAATACAGCCACCGTGTTCAGTTTAAGCAAGAGAAAGACATAAGAGAAGAGAGTGCCTACTGCCTAGCAGTAATTAGTATGTTCAGGAAAAGTGTGTAGAAACAATTTTCACTAGTGAATTTCAAAATTACAAATAAATGTCAAGTAACACATTTAATTAAATGTAAAAAAACTACACTAGCCTGACTTCGTCATACTCATATTCTAGTCAGAATGTGAGTCTGATACTGCTCCATAGGGCTTTGATTATGAGGCGTGTCTTAACCGAACCAGGAAAAAAACAACAACTCTGCACTCAATTGGATAGACATACAACCAATCAGAGCAACGCAGTAAGTGACATATGTTGAGCAACGTTATCAACAGAACTCAACTGCACGCACTCTGGAAAAAGTATTAAAAAAATAATGTTAACGATCTTTGCCGGTGTTGCAAAAAGAAATGAAGGATTCGCGGAGTACTTGCAAACACGAAAAAGCATTTTTAAAAGAAATATCTTTGATGACGTGATGATTACGTAACTGCAGATCATCTGTCCATCATCGTATAAAGCCCGCCCTGGCAATTTGATTGGCCCGACGATTTCTGAACCGATCATAATTACTCCTCAATGGATCGAGTCCAGACCGAACTTCCCGACCAAAAAATGTTGTGGGCAGGGTTCGGGCTGGCATCCAGGCTAGTAAAACACTACAATAACAGGTTTAACTTTATTTTGATGGTCCCTTTTGAACATTCTGTTAACCATAAGTAACTTTGCAACTACATGTCAACTAACTCTCATTAAAATATAAGTAGACTGTCTGCTTAATATCTGCTAACTCTTGTTGTGATGGTCCCCCATTTTTATTGACTAAGTAACTCTGAAAATACGTCAACCTATTCTAACCCTACCACCAGTCTACTAATACTCTACTAACACACTCATGAGAGTCAGTAGACATGTAGGTGCAACGTTACTTATAGTCAACAGAATGTGTTAAAGGGACCATCCAAATAAAGTGAAACCCAATAATCTTTATTTACAACTAGAAAAATTTGGAGTGATCCAGCTCTCAGATTTAATCAAAAATATCTTAATTTGTGTTCCGAAGATGAACGAAAGTCTTACGAGGTTGGAACAACATGAGGGTGAGTAATTACTGACAGCATTTTCATTTTTGGGTGAACTATCTCTTTAACTGTAGAGAGTATGCACGATTTCTTTGTAGATGGAATAACAGGATGGCCTACTACAATAAGACAATAAGTCAAAATGTTTATATAAGTGTCTATTTAAGTATAAAAATATGCAAGAAAAGCATACTGCATGGAATACTGTATCCCACAATACAGCTGCAAACAAAGTGATGATACATTTATATTTTCTGACTGGCACAAAAAAAAAAAATTGCAACTGCAATGTCTCTCTCAACTTCAATATCTCCTTCTTCACTTATTCTATACTGTATTTCATCAATAACTGCATGGCACACACTGAATTAAATTAGTGGTCATGTGACCACACTGTCACATGACAATATTATGGAAGCTTATTTCTGCCACGGAACAAAACATAAAAAGGTAATTATATTATTTTTATCTCACAATTTGGACTTTTTTTCCCCTCACAATTGCAAGTTAATTTCTCATAATTCGGACATTATAACTTGCAATTGTGTGTTTATATCTCATAATTCTCTGAAAAAGCCTGAATTGTGAGTTATAACATTGAAATTGCAAGAAAAAAAAGACAGAATTGCGAATTTATATCTGCAATTAGAACTTTATTTGTTCCAATTCTAAGTTTATTATTTGCAAAATTTGCAAAATTTAAAGTCTATAATTGATTAACTCGCAATTGAAAGTTTTACACCGTTTCACAGTCTAGTCCGGCCTAAAAAATGTTTTTGTTGTTGTTGTTTTTCGTAAGGATGCAGTTTTGAAGCAAACATTGAAGCAAACATATTAATATTTCTTCATATATATAAAACAAACAGTAATGCAGCGCTGTAATATGCAGTAAGGTTATTCTGAACTCTGAACACAGATGTTTTCTGTCAAGATTTAACCTGGAATCAAAATATACCAGTGGTGTGCATTTCATATTAATACTAACATATATGTCCAGTCATAACTGCACAGCGTTGTATGGTAATCCATTTTTTTTTTTTTTTTTGTCATTTATTTGTTATATCTCATTTCTCGCAATAATCTTGGATGCAGTGTAATAAAAGTATGACCTTTTCTATACAGCTTAAATGCTATTACATTAATGCCCTCACTTAATGCCTTGTTTAATTACTTTGCTGATTGCCATGCTTCAGTAAAATATATCTCCCATGAAATCTTTCTCTCACACTTTAAGAACAAAGTCATCGGGCTTATTTCTCACCTCAGGGAGATGGATAAAAGCAATCCGAACACGGTTGTTCAAAACACAGGCGCTCTTTAATCACAGAGCTTCAGTCTGTGCTCCTTTAAAGGGACAGTTAAAAAGAAAAGACAGTTCTTTCATCATCCGCTCACCCTCATGTCACTTTTGTGAAGTAAAAACTGAGAAATTGTATTATTCACTGATGATCTTGTCTTCCGCCCTCAATCTCTATGTCCTTTATGCTTCATAAAGTTTATTTTAGATTCAATAAATTTAGAGCCACCTCCTTTTTTTGTGTTGTGTGCAGTTTGTTTCTGCTTTACACACACACTATGTGTATATTATGAATGCAACAGGAGAGCTAAGACAAAGGACAACTATTTCAATGAACAATTTGACAATTTTGTCACAAATTGTATAATAGAACACTTTGGAATAATATGAATCTGGTAGTTGTTGTCCTTCTCTGAGCATGACAGTGGAGAAATACTAAGGACTGCATTCTTTCTATTCAAGTTGCATATGGTTTTGAAAAAAATAAACATTTTCAAGGGAAGTCTAAATTTACTGAAAAATTGAATTTGTGAAACCATAAAGTAAAAAACAATAACATATTTTCCTTATGCCTTGATATTTATTGTTTTTAAGGTAATACTTTAAATTGGGTGACTTTAAAGTAAAAAGTATTTTTTTACAATATCATTAAATATCAAAAACAATTACTTCACTGTTTTTCCCTATAAGAAATAAAATAAAATACAATTAAAAAACATATAATAGAAGATGTGTATTCAAGTTACTGAATGTATGAAACTTAAAAACGTAAAAAAAAAAATGAAAATTAGACATTTGGTCTTGCAACCAACTGGGATAAAATAAGTTTAGGTATTAAAATCACTAAATTAAAGCAGAATATAAATGTTAAAAATACAAAACCATATACAACTAAAACAAACTAAATTTAAAATAAAAACTGTTTGGTACTTAATCCATACTTTATGTTACACTGTCCTTGAAACACGTTACATGTAGTTACTATACTGTAGTAATAACTATAAATGCTACACCCCTAAACCAACCTCAACCCTATAGTAAGACCATGTAGTTAGTTTTATACTACTTAATTACATTGTACACCTTCAAATAAAGTTTGAGAATTATAACGGAAGAAATATTGTAATTTGGGTTTGGAACGACATGAGGGTGAGTAAAAGATAGAATGCTAATTTTTTGGGTGAACTTTAACATGACCAAAAAACACACCCGCTGCTGAAACAAACTTGGTGGGCCGGTCCAACACTCGCCCTTTAAAGATGGAAGTGTAGTAAAATCTGACCCTGAGCACCTTTACTTCCATAGGCCAGCGGACAGCTAATTACTGTCCATCTCCATGCTGGTGCAGAAATGAATAATGCATAGGCAAAGCTTTTTCAGTGATACTTATCCATTATTAATGCTGAAGCCGTTACACATTTTGTCCACTGCTCACATTTGGTTGCAAAAGCACAGGCAATATTTTAATTTGCCACGTCTGCTCTTTGACAGAGAGTGATGTAGAGGGACAGGGACGTAAGGGGCGAGCTCTGCATCTAATCCAATGATGGAAATACATGCCATTCATTATTATAGTGGAGCCCGTAATAGATCAAAGCACCCAGAAACCAGCCACCACCGAACGCGAGCGCACGTCTGGCATTCGAAAAAACCAACCCGAGTGACACGACAGCCGCCTTTTTCTTCGTCAAATCCCTCGAATCATTTTTTTTTTTTCACAAAGCTCCACTGGCACATTGTTGAACCGGCTCTGCATAATCTCCGCTAAGCTTTCACCTTTGCCTTTTCCTCCGCGGTCCGAGTAGAACATGCGCTCATACGGCGGGCCAGCATGATTGGCTACGTTTGTTCGTGTCTCTCCGAGTAATCTTCTCTAATACACTCATCCACATTCATGTCCCTCGTTTCTGGACAGTACGCGTTCTCATTTGCTTCCCTTCATTCTCTGAAACGTGTCAACATATTGTGTACAACGTACTTTTTCCAATTTGTACTATGAGATGAGATGAAAATGTAGGCCACAATTTGAAAGCTGTACAATCTGAAAGCCCGTCACCCTGTTCATGCTCACCTCCTGTTTATTGATAAGAAAAGAATCAGAAACACCAGAATGCAATAACACAGCAGCACCGGACACGCAGGTGAGTCACAGGCTTTCTCGCATTGTGACGAGATTGCAAGGTACGTCTAAACGCAGTCTGTGTCTCTTTCAGCTCAGTCGGACTCAATGCAACACGTTCGCCATGAATGCGTTCAGAATTACACATTAAGAGGCTTTTATTCCTGCGGCTCCAGGAGAGAGACTGCAGGCGCCGCTTGTAGCTTGTCTGATGGTGGCTGAGGGTTAGTGTGCTTGTAATGATTTAAGTGTTAATGTGGGAAATTTAATTACACCGTCGTTGGGACATACATCCCAAAGTGCACAGCGCTCGGCGTACACTGCTGGAGTAAAAAAAAAAAAAAAAAAAACTGGATGCTTACAAGGCTATCTAAAGTCGGTCTGGCAGACTGTCATATTAGCAGTTGCGCATCAAATTATAATATCAAAACAGCACAAAATGTATTGCACCACTAATTGTGTGTTTACACAAGTTGCTAGCAAATAAACAAACAAGAAAACAGAAAGCTTTCCCTCATTAAAAAAAGAAAATAATTGCCATGGTGTCATTCACAGTCAACAATTGTTAAACCTCCGAAAGTTCACATGAGCTCAGTTACCTAAAAAAGACTTTTATAATGACTGTTGTTTCACAGGACTCGTCTCGTACCCGTACGCTTCACATTGCAATGCTGGAGCAGGTATGTCAGAAAAGCCAAACATATGGAGCTGATTATGTAATGCAAAAATCTAAATGTATTAGTTTTACAAATCATGCACCATGGCGAAACGTTTTGAGGTCATAATATAATATTGTGGAAGGAACCACGCAAAAATAATTCTTTATTGATTGATAACCTGTGCATGAAATCATAATTTAGTTTGAAAAGGAATAAAAGTTGTGTGTACTTGTGCACCTAATTTCAGCTGGAAACTGCAGTGATGTGTATGTATTGATACATGTTTTAAGTTTTGCAGAAATGTCCTCAGGTATGTTTTTTAAATGAGCCTGTGTACCTTTTCTGCTTTAAGAAAAACATAGTAGTTATATTATTAAGTTAAATAGAGTGCTGCAGGAATGATTACTACAATAATAATTTCTCGCTAGAAATTACATCAAAGTGCAAAAAGTAGGTCAAACAAATGTGCATTTACACACAAATTGACCACCAACCGCAATTTCCAGACAGCCCTAGACGAGCACTATACCAGGAACAACATGGAATTCATGCTGGGTTTTTCAGCAGGGCTGTGACAAACAAAATTGTATTATTCTTACATGTTTTGTTCATAAAGATTCTTAGTCTTAGTGATTCTTAATGAAAAGCTAAAGTCGGGCTATAAACGAACTACACCACGGTTTTAGTTTGAGTAGTTTGCAAAAGCACAATTATAAACACAACGGGACTGTAAAAGTGGACTAGCGGGAAAAGTAGTTCACTTGTTCGGTGTGATGACATTTGATGTCCCTGACCAACTCTGTTGTCCCATTCTGCCACTTGTTAGCAGGGCCGGACTGGGACCAAAATTCGGCCCTGGCATTTGTGGTTTTCACCGGCCCAACTAATTGATGACGTTAAAAAAACGTCCCCAGAATCAGAACATTTTTCCCACTGAGACACACCATACAAGGCAGCAATTTAGGCGCGTTTCCATTACAGATTTGCGCAAAACTTTTGCGATTTTTTTGTTCTTTTTTTTTCTTCTAAATGTCGATAAAAAACTATTGCGAAATGACGGCGTTTCCATTAACTGATGTTATGCGATACAACGTAAGCATTAATGGAAAGACCCGTGCGAACGGCATAAGGAGTTTCTGGGTGTTTCTCTCTCATTTCTGCTCCGAGGTCTTGATTGTGGCATTTCTTTGAGGTTTAGAATCCAGTATTTCTGTAGCCTAATTATTGTTTCTTTTATGAATTTAATAAAGAACTCTGTCCAAATGGTCAGTGTACATTTGTGTCCATTCGTTTTTCCTTACTTAACCCGTATTGCAAAACGAAAAATTAACGGTGGTTGTTTTTTTAAAATGCAACGTTGAACACCAATTTTTTTTTACAAATAATGTGCAAAAATAATAATATATCGACTAAATTTCAGATGTTTGTTTATGACTTTTTGCCCCTTTATTAAACATTTTAAATATTCCCAACTTAATACGAAAAAAAGTCGATTTAAATGGTTTTCTAAGGCCAAATTAGAACCAGGAAATTATATTTTTCCCGCAGTGCTGAATGAGAAGAGACATATTTATGTCTCTGGAACCCCAGCCTACAGAAAGGGGGTTTAGGTGAGTTATAGGCTAATGATAATAAATGTGTCTGAAAAAATAACGAGGCATTTTAATTGTTTATTAATAAACTATTGTTTTCTAAAATGTCGGCTAGAAACATATCTCCATATCCGCTGAGGCGCGCCGCGCGAATGCACCAGAGAGAAATCCACCTTTGATACGGATTACATAAGCAGTAGGTATTAGCTACCAATTCGAATTTGTTCGTTTTAAAGTGGACACTTCAAGCTTTAGCCTATACTTTGTTTCAGTTCTCGCGCTCCAGTTCACGGAGATTATGAAAGCGCGTATGATTGTTTTATTTTATTTTACAAAAGCACAACGTTTTCTTGTTATTGTGAGTTTACACAAATAAAATCATAGTTGCGAATAATGTATTATTATTTTCTGTATGACCAGAAATTATAGAGTATGCCTATTTTAAGTTGTTTCTACTGTTCATAGGAAAAAGCAAGTGTTCGCGACCGCGCCTCCGTGCCATGCGCGCTCAGCAAACACTTGGATATGCTCAAAATCTTTTTTGGATAAAAGCGTCTTCTAAATATGTAGCCTAATAACTGTTATAATAATGATGATATTTATTAGCCTATTATTATTTGCGTATATCACGGACCCCAAACACACCGCGTCTTCTAAGTCAGGTGACTGTAAATGCGCAAAAATTTACAGTTTCCATTGCAGTTTTGCGAAATATTCCTTTTTCGAATTGCCTGAAAAACCTCCTCATGCGAGCGTAAAAACTTGTTTGCGATAAAGGTGCAGCAACGTGGTCAGCTCGGCCCAAAACAATAGAAAATCACACCGGCCCTTCTGGCATGTGCCAGAATTGCCAGATGGCCAATCCGGGCCTGCTTGTTAGCCTTTTTCAAGACATGTAAAAGCTTAAAAATCATGAATAGGGTATTACTGATGTATTTTATGCCATGGATTAAAATGTGAAAATATATTGAGCTTGTGTTTTCCTTTTCCAGACATTAAACCAAAAATAAACAACTACTTCCGAAAGATGGAACCATAAGTGCAAAAATTAGGACATATGCGTGACTCAATCCTGCAGCACTCCATTTCCCCTGAAAAGAAATTCAATGTGATAAGGCACTTTTTTATTAGCAACTTTTATTGTATATATATACTTTTAGTTTAGCATGGCAATAGCCAAAGCTTTTTACACTTCGAGTAGCTTGACCGTTTCAAAGTCTCTACGCTACAATGCTTTAAGTGTAGGTTTCATTCAGTCCTTCAGAAAAGTGCAGCCTGGGACTGATCTTATAAACAACAGCACAGAGGTCAAGCTAGGCTAAGCTCACGCTCACCCTCTTCACCTACAACTCAATCCCACAAATCACTTGGGCTTTCCTCCTCACTTTATTCCACTTCTCCCAGCAGTTAACATGACACAAACTGAGCCGAGATGCTGGATACCCACAAAGTCCTTTATCTCGTATTCAAGATAGGAAGGTTTAAAGACAACCTGACTATTTAGACAGATATAAAAGACTGCAAAAGATACAATGGATATATGAAAAATGTCTATGTCCACTATACATTATTACCACCAAACATTACAGTCATAATTAATGATATTTATAATCAGCTCCACTGAAAAGACTAGCTTTGACAAAAGTGAATTTCTGTGTTTAGCCAAGTTGTTATATCCTGTTTAGTTCTGGTCTAGTTAAACAGCAAAACCTGAACAAAACTCAAATTTCTGGTAAAGTTGGTTTACAAAAGATGTTGTGCTGGTTAAGCTAGTATTCATTTAGTTTGATCTGAAATATTTATTCACCAGAACTCCAAAAAAACTTTGTGAGAAGCAGAAGCTTAAATTTCAGTGAAGAACAATTTTCATTTGCTCCTTAAATCTACAACATAAAAAACACAGATCTAGATAAAATTAGCACAGAATCAACTTCAATGTCAAGGATCAGTCAAATTTTCACGTGCATCTTGAAAAGCGGATGTTTTGGAGTGCTGTGGCAAGTTTTTGTGCCATCTAGTGACTTAGAGAAAAATAAAATCAATGGCATCTTTTACCCCGTTGTGCCTTTAGTCCCCTATATGTAGGGGATAATGTACATCTAGCTGGTTGTTATCGGAGAATAAACCCCGACAGGGAGATCAGGACCCCGACGTGAAGCGGAGAACCGTCTGGATGTACATTATCCTGATTATTACATGGCTACCTGCCTCATAAATAAATAATTATACATTAAATATCGATCACATTAGACAATAAAGTCGAAAACTTTTATTAGCTCTTTAAACGCAAAGCTTCCACGGAGAGAGCAGTTGCTAGCAAGCAGCAAGTTCTCTAGAAGGGCATTTAAGCAATACGGTACAGTCATACCACTTATTACATGTTATTTCACCACATAAATAACTATGGGGATAAGGGATACTGATTTGAGATGAAACGGTTTTAAAATCGTACCTGTTTGTTATCTTATATCCATTATAGTGTACAAACAATCGTTGCAAAATAGCACCACCTGCGTTTGTATGAAACAAGAGAGAGCGGGTCCGCGATACCGGATGACATAATTACATCTTTAGAGTTTTTATATTTTATTAGCTCTTCAAACGGAAAAATTCCATTGGGAAAAAACATTCATACTAAGTGTAAAGCACCGACTTCAGTGACAGTAACCCGGATGAGCCTGTGTTATCAGTTTTTAGCGGTTGTTAGCGGGCGATAACATACCGCTCAATGGCCAATTGACCAATCAGAATAAAGTATTAGTCATGTAATAAACAAAGATATCACATAGCTTGGTTATTAATCACTTAATCATTTTCTTTGTGTACAGAAGAAAAGCCTAGATATTCTGCTAAAACTGCTTTTCTTTTTCTCTACAGCAAAAGAATGAATATAATGAACTAGACGTAAAAAAGAATTACTTTCACAAACGGCCTCAAGTTACATTTCACTGGATTTCAATTCACCAAATCGGGTCTCTCTTATCTTCACTGTAAATGTCAAAAGTTTTGATAACCTTTCGAAAACAACATATATTTAACACATGCTGAAATTTTTCAGCACCAATGATTACGTCTTTCTCAGTAGCTCAATTGATCGAGCATTTCTGACACCAAGGTCATGCGTTGATCATATGAATCCCTGAAATGCATTTCAAGTCAATATGGCTAAAATTGTCTGCCAAACGCATAAAAAAAACCCGATAACATTTGACATTTTCGGGAAAGAAATCATAGCTTGATATCTTATGGGCCATACCGGATGGGTCATGCTGAGGCACACTTGAGGTATACCAGCTATGGCCCAGTTAACCAACCAGATTAGCTGTAATTTCTAGCGCACAACACACAAAGCCCTACAGAAAAACGAGTTTCATCTGTAGCTAATTGGCCTCTCGAGGGATTTGAAAGCAGAGACAGTAAAAGGTGCCTGTTAATGAGGACAGTGCCTATGCCTGGCCTGAGTTCCCTAGTGTTGCGTTATTCGTGTCTCGTTGCACTGCAGGCCGTGACCTTCGGCCCGCTCTTATTAACTTAGTCTTGTTGAACAACTTCTCCGACTAATTAAACTTTGTGCTGTCATCAAAATTTTGAGTCAATTTAATGAGCATAGCAAGTGTGTGTGTGTGTGTGTGTGTGTGTGTGTGTGTGTGTGTGTGTGTGTGTGTGTGTGTGTGTGTGTGTGTGTGTGTGTGTGTGTGTGTGTGTGTGTGTGTGTGTGTGTGTGTGTGTGTGTGTGTGTGTGTGTGTGTTTGTGTGTACTGCTGTTCAAAAGTTTGGGGTCGGTAAGATTTGTACTGTTTTTAAAAGAAGTCTCTTCTGCTCACCAAGGCTGCATTTATTTGATTAAAAATACAAAACAAACCCAGTAATATTGTGAAATATTATTTCACTATAAAACAGCTGTTTTCTATGTAAATATATAGTAAAGTGTAATTTATTCATGTGATCAAAGCTGAATTTTCAGCATCATTACTCCAGTCTTCAGTGTCACTCATTGGAAATCATTTTTATATGATTATTTGATGCTCAAGAAACATTTATGATTATTATTACAGTTGTAAACAGTTGTGCTGCTTCATATTTTTGTGCAAACCGTGATTCAAGTTCAAGAGAAAAACATTTAATTAAAAAATTAATAAATGTCTTCACTGTCACTTTTGATCAATCTAATGCATCCTTTTTGAAGAAAAGTATTCATTTCTTTGAAAAAAAAAAATCTGATTGACCCCAAACTTTTGAACGGTAATGTATATATATATATATATATATATATATATATATATATATATATATATATATATATATACATACACTATTTGGTTGATTGACTATTGATTGACATATTGATTGACAGCACACACACACACACACACACACATACACACACACATTGATTGACATATTGATTGACAGCACACACACACACACACACACACACACACACACACACACACACACACACAACACACACACACACAATATATATATATATATTTGTAATTGATTGACAGCACACACACACACACACCAACATATATATATATATATATATATATATATATATATATATATATATATATATATATATATATGTGTGTGTGTGTGTGTGTGTGTGTGTGTGTGTGTGTGTGTGCTGTCAATCAATTACAAATTACAAAGATTAACCAATTAATCACATTTTTTTTCTGTAATTAATCTAAACTTTTTTTATACTTATACTTAGCATAATTCTGTGTTCAAGCGGGAAAGAGAGTGTGTGTGTGTGTGTGTGTGTGTGTGTGTGTGTGTGTGTGTGTGTGTGTGTGTGTGTGTGTGTGTGTCTTTCTGTCGTGTGTGTGTGTGTGTGTGTGTGTGTGTGTGTGTGTGTGTGTGTGTGTGTTTTGGTGTGTGTGCGCGCCACATAGTCAGGACATTCACAGACAGTGCGTTCTCTTCTGTCTTGTTGCGCTTGAATGGTTTAAAATTCAATTCACATTTATTTGTATAGCGCTGTTCACAATTCATATCGTTTCAAGACAGCTTCACAGAAAATGAATGTTTCTACATTACAATTTAGAGTGATCTGTTATCAGAGGTGACATTGTCTAAATTATGCATTTCAGAAATGTACATATATATCACACAGTTAGCTAACAGGATAACAAAAAAGAACGGATGCTGTGTTAATTGTGTTAAATATTTTTAACGCGTTAAACTGAACAAATGAATCGCATGCATTAACCTAATAATTTTGACAGCACTAATATATGTATATTCTCCCTAAGATCTCCTTTTATGTTTCATGGAAATAAAAGAAAATAATAAAGGGTTGGGATGACATGGGGTGAGTTAATTATATAAAACCAAATAGTGTATCTGCAAGTACACAAAACCCATCTTTGATCTGTTTGCTTTGTTTGTCGTCCAACACTTTGGAAGAGGGAAAAGTCATAATCTCCTTTAGAAACTCGAGAAAAAAAAAATCAAGATGAAAGCACAGCGTGGTCAGAATAAGAGATAAGCATGACATTTATAAACGCTTCTGTTGCTATTTGTTATTCAGCGGAGCTCTTTATATGACAGTCACCATCAACGATAGTGTGCCTTGCATTTTGAACACTTGAGAACACACAGACTTTCAAAAGCTATGAACTATTAACTTCTCAATATACATTTCTAGCATTCGTTTTCCCACACTGTGGTTCTGTGTCTACATGTTCTGTAAATGAGCGCCAATAAACCGCAGAGCATTACTTCAAAAGATTGATTTGTTTTGCAGTTAATGCAACAGACAGAAAAGCCATTTTTCTGACTTTCAGACAATATGCATCATTGTATTTATGTAAATATAAGCACGACGGCTGTCTTTTTGGATGCTATTGACAAAGTAGTTACTCACGGTCGTGTGATGGCTGAGGGGAAAAAGAAAGAACGGTTGAAGAGTTATTTCGAGTCATCAACACGGTAAATGAAAAGAAAGGCTCCGGAGTGCTAGCAGAATGTTTCATGTCAAGGACATTTTCAATTGGGCTAAAGCTTCAAGCACAGGCTGTTATTGTGCGTGCTGCAGGTTTATTGATCTTCACTGGTTTCCCAGCAGGTAAATTTATTCTCTGAACTGTAAAAGCAGTCTAGTAGCCACAGACCATGTGAAAAGCGACCTGCACGACAGCATGTCTCGCCGACTGGCTTTCTCTGAGTTGCACAATGCATCAGGTAGCATCCACGAGGTCATTTATCTGTGTTTGGCCACATGTTGCAACAGAGAGTCTCCCACCAGCGTCTGCCGACCACCTCCGAACAATGGCGACTTCAATACATCTTGGATAAAGTGCTTTGGGACTGCATATTCTGGTCATTATACTTTCTCACAATGGGTCTCATTAAAAGATGAGTTCACTTTTAAAAAAAAACTTTTGCTGATAATTTACTCACCCCCGTGTCATCCAAGATGTCCATGTCTTTCTTTCTTCAGTCGAAAAGAAATTAAGGTTTTTGATGAAAACATTCCAGGATTTTCTCCATATAATGGACTTCAATGGGACCCAAACGGTTCAAGGTCCTTGCTCTTGCTCAAGGTCCTTGCCTTGCTCTGTTCTGTGATGTGCGTTCATGACGTCACGTAATACGCAATTACGTTGAAAAGGTCTAACAGAACAGGGTCATTACAGAACAGAGCAAGGCGAGCATTTGTGCTTATAAAACTTTTGTATTTATTTTTAAATGACCGATCGTTTCGCTAGATAAGACCCTTATTCATCGTCTGGAGTCGTTTAAAGCCCTTTGAAGCTGCACTGAAACTGTCATTTGGACCTTGAACCGTTTGGGTCCCATTGAAGTCCATTATATGGAGAAAAATCCTGGAATGTTTTCATCAAAAACCTTAATTTCTTTTCGACTGAAGAAAGAAAGACATGTACATCTTGGATGACATGGGGGTGAGTAAATTATCAGCAACAGTTTTTTGTGAACTAATCCTTTAAGTAATAATTGCATACAAGTGCGCAGAAAATCCATCCATCACTCCATCCCAAACAAGTCTTATATGTGAACATGTTCTTTTTTGAGCATTTTTTTTTTTTTACCTTGTATCCAAACTCACTGGGTGTTTCTCAGTCAGGCAGCTTTACTAGGACACAGTCCTCTATCGGCCATCAAGCGCCGAAGCCTGTCTCAATTTGAAGGATCCTTGGAAAGGCAGCCTTCGTTTCATGTACTTCATTTGCCTTATTTTAAAGGATGCATGAATTAACAATCCTTTTCAAACATTCCAATTCAAGAAAAAGAATTAGTGGAAAATTAATCAGCACTGAGCTCGTCCAATTTCATTATGTAATGTAAGACCAAAATATGTGTTAAATGAATCTCATAATGCTAAACTGTCCATACCGTTATCCACAGGGAGATTACAAAGAGTCGTCATTGGCAGTATTGCTTTAATAAAAAGTCAGTTCGTATAAAGATCTTTAATATAAAGCATTTATCCACAATTGATTTTAATAGTATTCTTGTGCTATGAAAACTTAATGCTGCACTTATTAGACTGTCTCATGTAGCTTTTAATGCTGAGAAGGACTCTACAAGCCTCAGAAGGTCTGCTCTAGGAAGGATACAGCTTCAGTGTGCAGTGTCCTTCTAATGGAGAAGCTAAAGGATCCAAATAAAGCAGTCAAATTATGCAAATTAATCATATTGTATGACTTCACACAAGGTGCGCCTCGATTTACCATTGCTCTGTGAAATGTTGCTGGTGAATAGGAATGTCGGAATAGGTCCCCATGCAGATTCCTCTCATGTACAAACTGGTCCAACAGAAAGCTGCTTTTGTGTGAGTGGTGCTTCATGCATTCATGCATCAAACTTTTGCCCACAAAATATTACCGATGTGATCAGTTCTTACGTTTGTAAATACAGTGTAAAAGTTATTGGACTATTTTTATGATACTTTTATGATATTTCTATGAATGTTGCCGTATGGACACGTGCTACTTGAAAACATCAGTATATTGGTTTAGTGCAACATCAGAGTGTGTTAATAATGACAGGACTTTACTTTTGAGTGGATCTCTTTAGAAACGAATGTAGTTTGAGATATTCACTGATATAATAACTTTGCAGTAAATTGTACATGACTAGATACAACTAGCTCAGAGGCTACGTTTAGACTGTCAGTCCAAATTAGATTTTTGTGCATATCCGGTTGACATCCGATCAGATTTAGCTAGTGTGAACAGCAAAAAAAAAAAAAAATCACATAAACCACGTGATGAGTAGGTTTAGGGGCGGGGTCAGGGGTTCGTACGAATTCATACGAATTGGGCAACTCGTAAAATATGTAAACATCAGATGTTGTTATAGGAAACCTGCTGAAAGTCGCTGCCGAAACAATGGTTTTGTTGCAAAGTGCCGGACAAGCAGAAAATGACAATCTAACGGAGACATGTTTTGAGACTGGCGAAGACGACAGCGCGGAATAAAGCCGTGAATACCAGCCTCTGGCTACACATTTCCATGTTGTAAAATTGAAATAAGACAACATCTCTATTGCAAATGTTCTTATGTCTTCGAGACATGAGGTAGTTTAACACTTAAGAAGGCAGGGCATTGGAAACACTCTGAAGAGTTGCTTTCAAAGCTAACTTGCTATTGCTAGCTGCTCTGAAAATGGCCTAACCTACCTTTAATTTAGAAAGTTACACTTTGCCAAAGTCCTGGTCCATGATCCTGATCTATTTCTGCACTAATAATCAGCATCTTATTCACTATATGCTCACACAAAAAAAAAAAAATAAAGTGCCAAAGGAAGCCAGCAAGCTGGCACTATTAGCATTGTCATGGTGTTCTTCCATTATAGCCTTGATATCTCTCTCCACCAGCGCACTCATTTTACTCTAGGCTTTCATTTGTATTCAGTCCTTGTTTTGTTGATCATGCAAAGCTGGTACACGCAGACAATCATCATGTATCTCACAGCCTCAGCTCTTGGGGATTTGCTATATAGGCCTACTTCTCACCAACAGACCCCAAACTCAAAAAATGAAGAGAGACTGTTAAATCCCATTCTGTTAATTCTGTTAAACCCCATAATTGGCAAGCTGCTTTCTGTGATAAATTGGCATACGAACAAGTGATTTATACAACTTGTGCAGGTAAAGGATCCGTTTCTGTGATGCACTGAGTAAGGTTGCCAACTTCAGCAGAAGAAAATAGACTCTCTCCATTTCTTTATACCACATATGGCATTTCAAATCTTCACTACTAAACCATTTCCACATTGTAAACAAAAAGTGATGCACAGTGTGTATGTGTACAAAAACAGATGCAAATGCATTTAGCAATTATTTTCATTTTGGTTCACTGACACATGACTTGATAGCATCTGTTGTTAAAAAATAAATGCATTTTAATGTCATGCCAAAGTGTCACACACTATTACACACATATCAATTGAGCTTCTACCTAGGCAAATTATAGCACTAGAAAATGGTGCCTGTGCATAAATATTTCAAGAGGAACAGACTCACAGTTCAACTTTTAAGTGCCTTGTATTTCAGACATTTTAATTAACAACAAACGCAGAGCAAAATGTGCAACAAACTGGCTGAAAGTAGACTGATTAGGTGCAGGTGTTTGGAGTCTTTTTGTTTTGTTGCATTGCTTTCATGAAGCCAGCCAATTATAAAAAAAAAAAAAAAAATACCATATCACGATGGTTTCCTGAATATGTTAACATGGTAATGCATGGTATTTTGGAAATGGAATTTCTGAAAAAAATATTTTTTCACCATGGAATATTTCAAAGTAGGCTACCTTTGATTATGATGTAAATTTCATGGTATGAATATGGTAATCATTACCATGGCATAAACGTATATCAAAATTCCATTATATTACCATCTGATACAATTACTGTACCAGGGTAGCGCTACATACCTTTTGATGAGGGGAACCTTTGAATCAGAAAGGACTCCTAGTTTTCCTCAACTATATTTGAAGAAATATAACTTTTCTATAAATTAAATAAAAGTTTTAAAGTTTTAAAAAATAAAAGCTCAATTTTATTTAAAGTTCCTACTTTAAAAAATAATAATAATAATTTAAATGACATTTGTGATTCATCATCTGAGGATTTTTTTACTCACAATTTCTACCTGATAAAATATTCTGGCGTTTCTAGAAAACTGCCTATGGAGATTCAAGATTTGATTAATTTACATGACTTTTCCAGGTCTAGAAGTCACACTTTTATTAATTAGGCTACCTCATATATCCAGGTTTTCCAAGACATTTGCTGAAGGGGAGAACTAAAATATGAATTATTTGGATATTAATTGGTTTAGCTTATTTTTAAAATAGTTACATTTACATTTAATCATTTAGCAGACACTTTTATTTAAAACAACTTACAAAATGAGGAGAGCAATAGAAGCAATCAAACAAACAATAGGGCAACAATATGCAAGTGCTGTGACTAGTCTCAGTCAGTCCATCACAGTATGGATAGCAAGGTTTTTTTTTTTTTTTTTTTTAAATAGATTTGGAAGTAAGTGTTATGGGTCAAGTGTTGAGGAAAGATATGCGTTTTCAGCAGTTTCTTGAAATGGCTAAAGACTCAGCAGCTCGGGTTGAGTTAGGCAGGTCATTCAACCATCTTGGAACAGTCAAGGTAAAGGTCCATTGAAAGTGGTTTTGTGCCTTTTTGTACCACAAGGCTCCATTCACTTGCAGAACTCAAGCTTCTGGAGCGTCTGGAGTAGTGAGTTTAGGTATAGGGGTGCAGAGCCAGTGGTTGTTTTAAGTTATCTCAAGGCCCCTTTGAGCCCCTCTAGTTACCCCGGTCCCCTGGTTGAAAACCACTGCTCTATAATGGGAAATAATCAGGAAGACAATAATAATCCTTAAAGTACCATAAGCAGATATTTCAGAAGCAGATTTTAACTTGCGCTGGCTTCAAGTTTCCCCTAGAAGTTCCTATTTGTGAGTCCAGAAATGGTAATTGTAACATAATGTAGGCCACTTTCAAGTAGCCTAATTATGGTCAGAATAAAATGGATGTGTTTGGTAAAGTCATATTTAGTCTCTCTTCTGTTTACTTATTGACAAATTCAGGCTGTTTTAGTGCTAATGCAACACAATGAGGAGTAAAGGATGCGAGTTAGGAGTGTAATTGATGCTTTAATGTATTTATCCATTACCTCCATTTTGTGCTGCCACTGAGAATGATGGGTAATGCATTTTTTTTTTGCAAAAGCTTGTCTCCTCATGCAAAATTAGTAGGACTGCTTGGCAAGCTTTACATATATTCTTTATCAAGAGCACACGTGTACTAACTGAAAAATACACCCAACATGCACAATTACAGCATTATTATGACCAATACCAATTTGTTTCTGTCATGATTCTCATAGTATTTGCAACATGGCAGCTTTCATTATGCTTTTTTTTTTTTTTTAATAATTCAGACATTAGCTGAAGGCATTAAGTCTAGCTAGTCTAGTTACATCATAAATACACGGATCATTCTCAAATTATGGTGAATTTGGTTTTCTCCAATAAAAGCTGTTGTTTGATACACTTTATTTGGATGGATGGATGGATGGAGGGTGGGTTCTCTTACGAGAGTATCTCTCGTACTGCGTAATATCTTACGCTATGGGGAAAACTCTTTTCCACGAGATATTGAAGCCAAAAATTATCCTTAATTTTTTACTAATGTAAAACGCTTTGCAGCAGCAAGCAGACCTAGGCGAGACAGCTCGCGCGCCTATTGGCTGCTCTGCGGCAATAGCAGCAGCCTATCGAGAGAGGCTCTGCGTGACGTCACGACGAATGGGGGCCCTTCGCGCCCATATCGTTACGTCCCGCCAGAAAGGGCGTGGTCTCGCCCTATATCTAGGCTCGATAGCTGCTCTTACGTCGATTTTCATCTCTTCAGCGAAGCCTCCCGCATCGCTGGATCCAGAGTGAGAAGCCGCGCCGTCGACCTGTAGCCTTCAGCGGGACGTGCCATTGAGTCTGGAGTCGCTGGCCTCGCCGCCTTCAGCCGCCGTACCTGCTGTGCTTTCCGGCGTTATATCCTTTCCTCTGCCTAGAGTGTGTGTGTGTGTGTTTGCATATCTGCTTTTTTCCCACCCCCTCTAAAAGAGCGGCGTCTTTTTAAAGATGCCTTCCTGTGGTTCTTGCCGAGCCCCACTCAGCGACGAGGACCGACATGTCATCTGCGTGTCCTGCCTGGGTGAGGATCACGCGGCCATCGCGCTCGCTGACGGCGGATGCCATCACTGCGAACGTTTGCCTATGGTGACTCTGCGGACTCGCCTAGCTTCGTTCTCCGAGCCCGTATCCCAGCCTGCCGTGACGCCGCGTCGCAAGAAGCGCCGCGCCCAGCGCGCTCCCGAGCTATCTCCAGCCCGCCAAAGCTCGCCGGTTCGCCCGCCAGCTTCGCCGGCTTCGCTCGAGTCGCTCACCGACGGACAGCGGCCGCCGTCCGCCGCCGCGTCCGCCATCGAGTTGGACGACAACACCGAGGCGTGTTCTCTCTTGGCTTCGGATAGCGAGGATTGGGCGAGCTCTGTGGACCTCCCCTCCGCTAACGCTCCCCGCCAACCCTCTGGGAAGAGAGCCGGCATTGAGACTGAGCTGATGCGTCTGCTCACCAAGGCCGTAGAAAGCATCGGCCTCGATTGGGAGGCACCCACGCTGCCGCCGCGCAACAGATTAGACGGGCGCTTTCTCGGGAAAGACGAGGCTCCGTCAAAATCTAGGCCCGCGCCCTTCCTCCCGGAACTTCACGAGGAGGTTGCAAAGTCGTGGAAGGCCCCCTTTTCCGCCAGGATGCGTACCTCTACCTCCGCGGCATTCTCCGCTGTCGACGGTGCGGGAAGTAGAGGCTACCTCGCCATTCCTCCGGTGGAGACGGCTGTCGCGTCGCATCTCTGCCCGCCCTCTGCGGGACGGCGGGTTCAGACGACGCTCCCGTCCAAAGCCTGCCGAGTGACATCATCGCTGCACGGACGCGCTTACACCGCAGCCGGGCAAGCAGTCTCAGCGCTGCACACGATGTCTATTCTGAAGATCTACCAGGCAGACCTCCTCCTCAAGCTGGACGAGGAGGGACCCGGTGCTATCTGTGTGGCGGACCTGAGGAGCGCTACGGACCTCGCTCTACGCGCTTCTAAAGCCGCTGCGCAAGCCATGGGGCGGAACATGGCCTCTCTCGCCGTTGCCGAGAGACACTTATGGTTGACGCTGTCTGAGATGACGGAAGCCGAGCGCTCTGTGTTGCTCGACGCGCCCATTTCCCCGGAGGGCCTGTTCGGAACGGCCGTCAAGGACTTCGCGGACAGGTTTGTTGAGGTGCAGAAGACTTCTCAGGCTATGAAGCACTTCCTGCCGAAGCGCTCGAGCTCCGCTACAGGCCGCACCAAGCCGCCTGCTCGCAGCTCTCAGCCCCAGCCTGCACCGCCCTCCCCGCGCCGCCTCACAGCGCCGCCAGGCCCGGGATCAGAGACCGCGGTCTCGCTCCGCCGGACGCCGCCCCCCTCACCGCGGGCCCCGGCCGAGGATTGAGATCAAGCTTGAGGCCCCAAAGTCTTCCTAGCCGCTCTAGGAAAACGACGGTGTTCAGATCCCGCTGCGGCCGGATTTCTTCTCGCTCGTTCAGCCCCATGCGTTGTGACTGTCCCAGTGTATTTTGCAGTGAAGCAGCCGGTGTCTCAGCCCGCTTGCCTGCACACAAAAGCTGTTTTTTACGGCTACCCAGATAAATCCAATAAAGAGTGTATTTTCTGGTGTTCCGGCCTCGGCCGATGGTGTTATGAGTGTTGTAAGAATGCCCACGCCCCAGTGCCCATTCCCACACCCAGACACAGCCCGCCACGGTGCAGGGCTCGCACAAATAAAATCGACTCCGGTCGATTGTGCAAACACTGTAGTGAACGCGCCCATATCCCCATGCCCGCTTACACTACACGCTGCGTGTCCCTCGGTTTCTGTAAAAACGAAACCAACACACATTCAGTCGGCCCTAAACGACAGTGTTTTCAGTGTAGCAAATGTGCCCGTGGTCCCGCGCCCACATTTCCTCACAGACACGCCGAATCCCACGGGATTCGCCCCGCTCACTCTCTCGGCGCTACCCGCCTCAGAGAAGATGAGCGCGGCCAGGCTGCCCGCTGTGATCAGCGCGCCCCCCGCCTCGAACGCCGTAAACACGGCGCTGTGTTCCCAGCACACACGGACTCTTGTGCCGCCGCTTTCCCGCGGCCAGAGCCCAGATTTCATTCTGCCCCTAGCTATTCACGCGGATGCGTGGTCAAGGCTTCCCGGGGTATCAGAGTGGGTGCTGAACACTATAAAGAGAGGCTATTCGCTACAATTCGCTCGACGCCCTCGCCGCTACACGGCGCGCGTCGAAACTACGGTGAAAAGCGAAGTATCTCATCTACTTCGAGCCGAGATAGCGAAACTACTGAGGAAAGGGGCTATAGAACCTTTATCTCAGGCTCAGAGCGAAGGGGGCTTATACAGCAGATATTTTCTGGTACCGAAGAAAGATGGTGGGCTCAGACCCATTCTAGATCTGAGGCTGCTGAACAGAGCGCTCGTGAAGCGCCAGTTCAGGATGCTTACGACCAGGAAAATCCTCGCGCAAGTGCGCCAAGGAGACTGGTTCATGTCAATAGATCTGAAAGACGCGTATTTCCAAATACAAATAGCGTCCCATCACAGGCGATTCTTGAGATTCGCCTTCGAGGGCCAGGCGTATCAATACACAGTCCTGCCGTTCGGCCTGTCCCTAGCACCCCGTACGTTCACGAAGTGCATGGACGCGGCCCTCGCCCCCCTGAGACTTCGGGGCATGCGAGTTTTGAACTACTTGGACGATTGGCTGATTCTAGCTCGTTCACGAACGGAGCTCTTAGAACACAGGGCCGCATTACTCGAGCACCTCGAGGAGCTGGGCCTTACAGTCAATTGGGCGAAAAGCTCACTGCTCCCCAGTCGGAGGATTTCCTTTCTGGGAACAGTGTTAGACTCGCTATCCATGACGGCACGCCTGTCACCAGAGCGCGGATTGAATATTCAGCACGTCGCGAAATCCTTCCGCCACGGCTCTATAGTCCCGCTCAGAAGGTTTCAGAAAATGCTGGGTCTCATGGCCTCAGCAGCCTCTGTACTCCAGTTGGGCCTGCTCCGCATGCGCCCACTGCAGCTATGGCTAAAAGCACGAGTTCCCCCCAGGGCATGGACCGCAGGTCTGTTTCGCCTCAGGGTCGACCTTCAGTGCATTTCGGCTCTGAAACCGTGGAAAGCAACCGACTGGTATCAGTCAGGTGTGAGTCTGGGGATCCCCTCAAGTGTGAAGGTGGTGTCTACGGACGCCTCCACTTCGGGGTGGGGAGCGCTGCTCGAGGGCAGACCGCTGGCTGGCCTGTGGTCAGTGCGGGAGAAGCTCCTCCACATAAACTGCTTGGAATTGATAGCAGTCGACAAAGCGCTAAGGCGCTTCTGTCCCCAGATAACAGGCCACCACGTATTGGTCCGGTCGGACAACATGTCAGTGGTGGCATACATAAATCGCCAGGGCGGCGTCAGGTCCCGAAACCTTTACAGGCTGACGGAACGCCTCCTGGTCTGGGCTCAGCACAACCTGCTCTCGCTGAGAGCGGCGCATGTGCCTGGTCACCTAAATGTGGGACCAGACAGGCTGTCCAGAAACAACGTTCCAGCAGGAGAATGGTCTCTGCACCCGCAGACGATCCAGCTGCTGTGGGAAACGTTTGGCAAAGCGCAGGTGGACCTGTTCGCGTCCCAAGAAAACGCTCACTGCCCGAGATTCTTCTCGAAAAGCCGGGACGCGCTGGCCCATGTTTGGCCCCGCCGCCCCCTTTATGCTTTTCCCCCTGTCTCACTCCTGCCTCAGGTGTTGGAGCGAATCAGGAGGGAGGGATGCCCAGTGCTACTCATAGCTCCGCTCTGGACAAACCAGTCGTGGTTCCCTGTCCTGATGCAGCTGACCAGCGCTGCTCCATGGCCTTTACCGCTGAGGAGAGACCTCCTCTCTCAGGCGGAAGGCTCGATTTGGCATCCTCGCCCGGATCTGTGGTCCCTGCACGCATGGGCCATCAACGGGTACCCGCTGACCTCCCAGAGGGAGTGTTAAACACGATCGCGCAGGCTAGAGCCCCGTCTACCAGACGGCTCTACTCCTCGAAGTGGTCTGTGTTCTCTGCTTGGTGTCAAGTGCAGGGCTTTTCACCTGTAGACTGCGGGGTTACGGAAGTGCTTTCCTTCCTTCAGGAGCTACTGGATAAGGGCAGGTCCCCTTCCACGCTCAAAGTATACGTGGCGGCCATAGCAACGTTTGCAAAACCGGTGTCTGGCCAGTCACTAGGAAAGAGCGACTTAGTCGTGCGTTTCCTTAGAGGAGCTCGGAGGCTAAACCCTCCCAGGCCCCCTTCAGTCCCGACATGGGACCTTTCCACGGTCTTGGAGGCCATGAAAGGCGCCCCATTCGAGCCAATCCAGTCGTCAGACATGAAACACTTGTCTTTCAAGACAGCGTTTCTTATGGCTCTCGCTTCAGTGAAGCGCGTAGGGGACTTGCAAGCGCTCTCAGTAAGCGCGTCATGCATGGAGTTTGGACCTAACGACTCTAAGGTCATACTCAAACCAAAGCACGGTTACGTGCCGAAATCCCTCAACACACCGTTCAGGGCCCAGGTGATTTCCCTGTCTGCCCTTCCGGTTCTCAATGAGGAGAAGGACGCGAGTCTCCTTTGCCCTGTCAGGGCACTAAGGGCTTATGTGTCCCGCTCGTCTGGTTTCAGACAGACTGAGCAGCTTTTCGTTTCGTTTGGCGGCCGTACTAAGGGACTTGCCGCGTCGAAACAGAGCTTATCCAGATGGATAGTTGGTGCCATAGCGCTGGCTTACACTTCTAAGGGCCTACAGTGCCCTTTGGGTGTTAGAGCGCACTCCACGAGAGGCATGGCCTCCTCGTGGGCATGGTCTAGCGGGGTTACCCTGCAAGATATTTGTATGGCCGCGGGCTGGGCCTCGCCGTCTACATTTATAAAATACTATAATCTGGAGGTCCCCGCCTTACAAGCTAAGCTTTTGGCGGTATAAAATTCAGTGCTATCTGCCCGCTGTGCGGCTCGGATACTGAGTTTGACCTGCGTATCGCTCACTGACCGGTACAGCAGCTCATTTAAAAGTTGACACACTTGTGGCCACCCAGTTCAGGCTGAATGTTCACCCTGACGGTTTGGTTATTGTCATATGATTGGCTCCTTTCGGAGGCTATTTACAGGGAATGATGCTTCTAGCCTCTCTTCCCTCACTCTCTGTGAGTTTATGGTGATTATGCACTATATGCGCCCCGGGCTTCGGCCCCCTGGGACTTTGGTGTTGGATCCCTACCAGCACGGCGTGTTGCATTGTGTTCCCCATAGCGTAAGATATTACGCAGTACGAGAGATACTCTCGTAAGAGAACGTACTCGGTTACTAACGTAACCTCGGTTCTCTCTAGAGAGGGAACGAGTACTGCGTATCTTGCCGTGCTTGGAATACGCTCTGGTTCGCTTCGGCGATGAAAACCGACGTAAGAGCAGCTATCGAGCCTAGATATAGGGCGAGACCACGCCCTTTCTGGCGGGACGTGACGATATGGGCGCGAAGGGCCCCCATTCGTCGTGACGTCACGCAGAGCCTCTCTCGATAGGCTGCTGCTATTGCCGCAGAGCAGCCAATAGGCGCGCGAGCTGTCTCGCCTAGGTCTGCTTGCTGCTGCAAAGCGTTTTACATTAGTAAAAAATTAAGGATAATTTTTGGCTTCAATATCTCGTGGAAAAGAGTTTTCCCCATAGCGTAAGATATTACGCAGTACTCGTTCCCTCTCTAGAGAGATCCGAGGTTACGTTAGTAACCGAGTACGTTTCTTGTAAAGCGCTTTGGTGGCCATTGGGTCTATGAAAGCGCTATATAAATGCAGTCCATTTACCATTTACCATGGATGGATGGATGGATGGATGGATGGATGGATGGATGGATGGATGGATGGATGGATGGATGGATGGATGGATGGATGGATGGATGGATGGATGGATGGATGGATGGATGGATGGATGGATGGATGGATGGATGGATGGATGGATGGATGGTGATGGATGGATGGGTTTCTTAAATATTTATCATTGTTTATGACTGTCTTGAAAGTGACATTTTTACAAACATTGAGAATGACTGACATAGACATTATAGCTTTCTTAGCAGTAAAAAATGATGTGGGTGTTTCTATACAGTAGTCAATTTATAGATGGAAAACTGAGTGCGTTAACTTCAATTCAACAAATAAATTGCATAATGAGACGGTGGCTTTTAGAAGCAACGGTTGTCCATAGGTTCAATATATATTTATCTCAGCCATCCCCATATAACAGCAAAGGGACGAGGACAGCATGTAGTGCCATCTCCAATATAAAACTGTCATCACCGCGTGTCATGTCTAGACTGCTGTCGATCGGTGCTACTTTGTTTCCTTATCATGCAAATAAATGAGGTTTTTATTGACTAGCAGAGCTCCCAAAAGTGGGTCTGCTAGTGATGGTGGCAAGCCTGCAGGCCACAACACCATGCAGCAGTCAATAAAATGAAGATCATAGAATTTCTGCACGACTATTTTAGCCAGAGGAGCTCGGTCACAATGCAAAGAGCATTCCCTCTAAAAAAAATAATTCGATCATTACTTGCTCACCCAAAATGCATTAGGGTATGGCCTATTGCCTGAAACTAAATGTTTGACCACCGGTTCATTGATGTGGTTGTGGGAGTGGGGAGGGATCAGGGCAAACAGCAAATTACTGTTGAAAAGAGAAAATATGAAAAAAGAAGAGGATAAAGCCTTTTGCAGGAAGGGAATATAATAAAGGAGGAAGAGAATTTCTGCTAGAGAAAAGCTGTTTAGCGATGCATGCTCAGCCTTTTCCTGTTTCTTCAGATTAACCTACAAAACTCATCCATGGCAGAGAAAAAGAGGTGATTTCTTCACAACAGCGAGGTCAAGACGTTGCTGATCATTCTGTATCTTCAACAAACAAACAAAAACAACACTTGAATGCTAAAAATGTCTCAGATATATAATTATTATATAAGCATAGGTTTAGCACTGACAGACACACCTCTCTTTTAGAAAGAATCTCTCTTTTTTTGTGATAATTGAGAAAAAAATATGAAAAAAAACTACATTAATTTAATATTTAATTTCATCTCAATTATTCATTCTTGTGTTGTTCTAAAGAAGTGTACCTTTCCTTATCTATTTATTTATTCTCCCGTGGAATCCAAAAGGAGAAGTTTAGCAGAATGTTCATGCTGCTTTTTTCCACACACTAAAAATAATGGGGCTAAAATCCCACCAAAAGTGACGAAGATGTCACCGATATTCTCTCTCTCTCTCCTCTCTCTCTCTCTCTCTCTCTCTCTCTCTCTCTCTCTCTCTCTCTCTCTCTCTCTCTCTCTCTCTCTCTCTCTCTCTCTCTCTCTCTCTCTCTCTCTCTCTCTCTCTCTCCGCCCTGTTTACACCTGGTATTAAGATGCGTTTTGGTCAATCGGATCACAGGTGAACGATGCTTAATAAAGGTGTAAAAGAGATCTAAAACGTTTTGAGCTTGTCCACTTTTGACTATAGGTCTATCTATAAATATAGATATATCAGCCGATATTTGGAATTGTTTAGATATCCGATTGGCGATATTTTTTTTCGAAACAGTTTGTGATAGTGCATTTTTCAACCTTCGCAGAGCGAGCGTGAATGAACTGAAAACACTCGCTTTGCTTCGCCCCGGTGGACACGCACCATAAAACAAGCCAGTCGGATGTGAAGCAGACATCTGACAGACAGTAATAATCAATCATAATTCACTTTTTAACCTGACGCTATATGTGTGTTACACACAAAAACAATGCAAAGTCTATTCAAACAGTAGCGTGATATGTCAGATGTGCAGCCCTGCGGTAGCTCCAGTGGGGGACAGTGATATAAACAAATTTAAACAAAAGTGAATAGATTTTACCTCACAAACAATCAAAAATCCTGTGACTGGCTGTTCCTCAGATGTTCTCGGTTACTTTTAAACTATGCTGTCCCACGGACTCAAAAAAAAGCCTGTGTTCTCCAGAATGAAAAGCTGGGTTGCGTGAGGTGGATGAGACAAGAACACTGTATGGTACGTAATAATAATACGTTTGAAAATAAAATTTGATTCACTATCTGCTGTATTTAGTTGTCCATGATTGGCGTAATATCGTGTGTAGTATACCTTTTCATATGCTCCGGTCTGATTTGATGCTAAGCTGCATGGCGCTAACCGAAGAAAACAGAGTGCAGTATTTGCAGTGACGTGGTGAAAATGGAAGCTGCAACAGGGAAGAAAAAAATACCACAAACATGTGGACACCTAAAGTCTCGCCATTCATCTGTGCATGAAGAAGCACAGAAGAAGAGATGCTGCTTCAAGCTCTGCCTCAGTGAAAGTCCAGACAACACAAACACACACAACTCTCATATCGGCCAGATTGCTTTCTCAATATCGGCATCGGCCATTAAAAATCCCATATCGGTCGACCACTACTTTGGACCACTTCCAGAGATAGTTGAAAATGCATTCGACCAGATTGCTTTTGTAGTGTAAACGCTCATGTGGTCGAATGTGTTCAAACAGCCACAAAAGACCGTCTACTCTCCGTCTACTGACCTAATGTTTAAAGATGGGAAGTGCGCTAGACAGGCGGGTGACCGGCTTTGTCGGCTTAAGTTTTCTGCCTTTTTCCATACACTGAAAGTAAATGGTGACCAGGTTGGGTCAAACTTTAAAAAAAAAAAGAAAGAAAAAACAAATTTTTTTTTTAAAAAACAGTTTTTTAGTATAGTATCTATAAAGTAGTCCATATGACTGACATGTCTCTGAAGTCATATGCTAGCTTTGTGTGCAGCTTTGCGTTTTTTAAACCATCTTCTTCATATTTTAATATATTCAAATATGGCACATGCTCATTTTGACATTAATGATGCCAAATGTCACTGGTGTCTCATAACTGATCGTAATGGACCAAATTGTAATATGTACATATTTAACTGCACATCCATGAATTATCAATCAATTCTAACTGGTTATCTAACATATGGCTTCAGAAGATTTGGAATAGCATGCAAGTCAATTGGACCAGTGTTTTTTCACATAATGCTTGACATTCACTAGTCACCAAATGCATTTTGAGAATTAGAATAATTTGCATGATGCTTAATATGAGGTCTTGGTCCGAGGAAGGTCATAAATCTGCATTTATATCTTTCATTTGAGTAATAAAAAATGTGTTGGTCAATAATGCTCTAACACAGTCAGCCAAGTTGATAAATTGACCAGTGTGCAATGAAATCCACGCTAATCCTTGATCCAAATTAGAGAGACTCGCTAATAAACTCAGCCTCCGAGCAATGAACACTCTTCCCTCTGCACAGCCAACTGTTTCTAGTCTTTTTATCCATGAGGAGTTAAAGGATGAGAACTTCTGAGACTAAACAGATGTGCTAAAGGCTAACAATAACCTCGGGAGATGCATGCTTTAAACAAGGCTAACTAGAGGTGACAGCCAGCACAAAATATTAAGTAATTAAGCGCTATTAGACACAAGAGAATTAAGGCGGATGAATTGTAAAATGTCAACATTTGCTTTTTTGTAAAGGAGACTCTAATATAGCCCCCCTATACTGTTGTATAAACCCCTCTATCCCTACAAGCCACCAACTCATGTTTAAGTAATCTTACTCCTTCAACTCAGATTTAATATTCATTTAGGGACTCTTGAATATTGTTGTTATGTGAAGGCGCTGGTGATTCTGTCACTGTGGACAACAAAAGATTTGGATGGGTTTGTAATCATGTCAAGGCCAGATGGTAAAATCCGCCAGATAAGACAGAACAGCGGGAGATGATATGACATTCAGTTCTCTTACGAGAGTATCTCTCGTACTGCGTAATATCTTACGCTATGGGGAAAACTCTTTTCCACGAGATATTGAAGCCAAAAATTATCCTTAATTTTTTACTAATGTAAAACGCTTTGCAGCAGCAAGCAGACCTAGGCGAGACAGCTCGCGCGCCTATTGGCTGCTCTGCGGCAATAGCAGCAGCCTATCGAGAGAGGCTCTGCGTGACGTCACGACGAATGGGGGCCCTTCGCGCCCATATCGTCACGTCCCGCCAGAAAGGGCGTGGTCTCGCCCTATATCTTGGCTCGATAGCTGCTCTTACGTCGATTTTTATCTCTTCAGCGAAGCCTCACGCATCGCTGGATCCAGAGTGAGAAGCCGCGCCGTCGACCTGTAGCCTTCAGCGGGACGTGCCATTGAGTCTGGAGTCGCTGGCCTCGCCGCCTTCAGCCGCCGTACCTGCTGTGCTTTCCGGCGTTATATCCTTTCCTCTGCATAGAGTGTGTGTGTGTGTGTTTGCATATCTGCTTTTTCCCACCCCCCTCTAAAAGAGCGGCGTCTTTTTAAAGATGCCTTCCTGCGGTTCTTGCCGAGCCCCGCTCAGCGACGAGGACCGACATGTCATCTGCGTGTCCTGCCTGGGTGAGGATCACGCGGCCATCGCGCTCGCTGACGGCGGATGCCATCACTGCGAACGTTTGCCTATGGTGACTCTGCGGACTCGCCTGGCTTCGTTCTCCGAGCCCGTATCCCAGCCTGCCGTGACGCCGCGTCGCAAGAAGCGCCGCGCCCAGCGCGCTCCCGAGCTATCTCCAGCCCGCCAAAGCTCGCCGGTTCGCCCGCCAGCTTCGCCGGCTTCGCTCGAGTCGCTCACCGACGGACAGCGGCCGCCGTCCGCCGCTGCGTCCGCCATCGAGTTGGACGACAACACCGAGGCGTGTTCTCTCTTGGCTTCGGATAGCGAGGATTGGGCGAGCTCTGTGGACCTCCCCTCCGCTAACGCTCCCCGCCAACCCTCTGGGAAGAGAGCCGGCATTGAGTCTGAGCTGATGCGTCTGCTCACCAAGGCCGTAGAAAGCATCGGCCTCGATTGGGAGGCACCCACGCTGCCGCCGCGCAACAGATTAGACGGGCGCTTTCTCGGCAAAGACGAGGCTCCGTCAAAATCTAGGCCCGCGCCCTTCCTCCCGGAACTTCACGAGGAGGTTGCAAAGTCGTGGAAGGCCCCCTTTTCCGCCAGGATGCGTACCTCTACCTCCGCGGCATTCTCCGCTGTCGACGGTGCGGGAAGTAGAGGCTACCTCGCCATTCCTCCGGTGGAGACGGCTGTCGCGTCGCATCTCTGCCCGCCCTCTGCGGGACGGCGGGTTCAGACGACGCTCCCGTCCAAAGCCTGCCGAGTGACATCATCGCTGCACGGACGCGCTTACACCGCCGCCGGGCAAGCAGTCTCAGCGCTGCACACGATGTCTATTCTGCAGATCTACCAGGCAGACCTCCTTCTCAAGCTGGACGAGGAGGGACCCGGTGCTATCTGTGTGGCGGACCTGAGGAGCGCTACGGACCTCGCTCTACGCGCTTCTAAAGCCGCTGCGCAAGCCATGGGGCGGAACATGGCCTCTCTCGCTGTCGCCGAGAGACACTTATGGTTGACGCTGTCTGAGATGACGGAAGCCGAGCGCTCTGTGTTCCTCGACGCGCCCATTTCCCCGGAGGGCCTGTTCGGAACGGCCGTCAAGGACTTCGCGGACAGGTTTGTTGAGGTGCAGAAGACTTCTCAGGCTATGAAGCACTTCCTGCCGAAGCGCTCGAGCTCCGCTACAGGCCGCACCAAGCCGCCTGCTCGCAGCTCTCAGCCCCAGCCTGCACCGCCCTCCGCCGCCGCCGCCTCACAGCGCCGCCAGGCCCGGGATCAGAGACCGCGGTCTCGCTCCGCCGGACGCCGCCCCCCTCACCGCGGGCCCCGGCCGAGGATTGAGATCAAGCCCGAGGCCCCAAAGTCTTCCTAGCCACTCTAGGAAAACGACGGTGTTCAGATCCCGCTGCGGCCGGATTTCCACCAAAACTTCTCGCTCGTTCAGCCCCATGCGTTGTGACTGTACCAGTGTATTTTGCAGTGAAGCAGCCGGTGTCTCAGCCCGCTTGCCTGCACACAAAAGCTGTTTTTACGGCTACCCAGATAAATCCAATAAAGAGTGTATTTTCTGGTGTCCCGGCCTCGGCCGATGGTGTTATGAGTGTTGTAAGAATGCCCACGCCCCAGTGCCCATTCCCACACCCAGACACAGCCCGCCACGGTGCAGGGCTCGCACAAATAAAATCGACTCCGGTCGATTGTGCAAACACTGTAGTGAACGCGCCCATATCCCCATGCCCGCTTACACTACACGCTGCGTGTCCCTCGGTTTCTGTAAAAACGAAACCAACACACATTCAGTCGGCCCTAAACGACAGTGTTTTCAGTGTAGCAAATGTGCCCGTGGTCCCGCGCCCACATTTCCTCACAGACACGCCGAATCCCACGGGATTCGCCCCGCTCTCTCTCTCGGCGCTACCCGCCTCAGAGGAGATGAGCGCGGCCAGGCTGCCCGCTGTGATCAGCGCGCCCCCCGCCTCGAACGCCGTAAACACGGCGCTGTGTTCCCAGCACACGCGGGCTCTTGTGCCGCCGCTTTCCCGCGGCCAGAGCCCAGATTTCATTCTGCCCCTAGCTATTCACGCGGATGCGTGGTCAAGGCTTCCCGGGGTATCAGAGTGGGTGATGAACACTATAAAGAGAGGCTATTCGCTACAATTCGCTCGACGCCCTCGCCGCTACGCGGCGCGCGTCGAAACTACGGTGAAAAGCGAAGTATCTCATCTACTTCGAGCCGAGATAGCGAAACTACTGAGAAAGGGGGCTATAGAACCTTTATCTCAGGCTCAGAGCGAAGGGGGCTTATACAGCAGATATTTTCTGGTACCGAAGAAAGATGGTGGGCTCAGACCCATTCTAGATCTGAGGCTGCTGAACAGAGCGCTCGTGAAACGCCAGTTCAGGATGCTTACGACCAGGAAAATCCTCGCGCAAGTGCGCCAAGGAGACTGGTTCATGTCAATAGATCTGAAAGACGCGTATTTCCAAATACAAATAGCGTCCCATCACAGGCGATTCTTGAGATTCGCCTTCGAGGGCCAGGCATATCAATACACAGTCCTGCCATTCGGCCTGTCCCTAGCACCCCGTACGTTCACGAAGTGCATGGACGCGGCCCTCGCTCCCCTGAGACTTCGGGGCATGCGAGTTTTGAATTACTTGGACGATTGGCTGATTCTAGCTCGTTCACGAACGGAGCTCTTAGAACACAGGGCCACATTACTCGAGCACCTCGAGAAGCTGGGCCTTACAGTCAATTGGGCGAAAAGCTCCCTGCTCCCCAGTCGGAGGATTTCCTTTCTGGGAACAGTGTTAGACTCGCTATCCATGACGGCACGCCTGTCACCAGAGCGCGGATTGAATATCCAGCACGTCGCGAAATCCTTCCGCCACGGCTCTATAGTCCCGCTCAGAAGGTTTCAGAAAATGCTGGGTCTTATGGCCTCAGCAGCCTCTGTACTCCAGTTGGGCCTGCTCCGCATGCGCCCACTGCAGCTATGGCTAAAAGCACGAGTTCCCCCCAGGGCATGGACCGCAGGTCTGTTTCGCCTCAGGGTCGACCATCAGTGCATTTCGGCTCTGAAACCATGGAAAGCGACCGACTGGTATCAGTCGGGCGTGAGTCTGGGGATCCCCTCAAGTGTGAAGGTGGTGTCTACGGACGCCTCCACTTCGGGGTGGGGAGCGCTGCTCGAGGGCAGACCGCTGGCTGGCCTGTGGTCAGTGCGGGAGAAGCTCCTACACATAAACTGCTTGGAATTGATAGCAGTCGACAAAGCGCTAAGGCGCTTCTGTCCCCAGATAACAGGCCACCACGTATTGGTCCGGTCGGACAACATGTCAGTGGTGGCGTACATAAATCGCCAGGGCGGCGTCAGGTCCCGAAACCTTTACAGGCTGACGGAACGCCTCCTGGTCTGGGCTCAGCACAACCTGCTCTCGCTGAGAGCGGCGCATGTGCCTGGTCACCTAAATGTGGGACCAGACAGGCTGTCCAGAAACAACGTTCCAGCAGGAGAATGGTCTCTGCACCCGCAGACGATCCAGCTGCTGTGGGAAACGTTTGGCAGAGCGCAGGTGGACCTGTTCGCGTCCCAAGAAAACGCTCACTGCCCGAGATTCTTCTCGAAAAGCCGGGACGCGCTGGCCCATGTCTGGCCCCGCCGCCCCCTTTATGCTTTTCCCCCTGTCTCACTCCTGCCTCAGGTGTTGGAGCGAATCAGGAGGGAGGGATGCCCAGTGCTACTCATAGCTCCGCTCTGGACAAACCAGTCGTGGTTCCCTGTCCTGATGCAGCTGACCAGCGCTGCCCCATGGCCGTTACCGCTGAGGAGAGACCTCCTCTCTCAGGCGGAAGGCTCGATTTGGCATCCTCGCCCAGATCTGTGGTCCCTGCACGCATGGGCCATCAACGGGTACCCGCTGACCTCCCAGAGGGAGTGCTAAACACGATCGCGCAGGCTAGAGCCCCGTCTACCAGACGGCTCTACTCCTCGAAGTGGTCTGTGTTCTCTGCGTGGTGTCAAGCGCAGGGCTTTTCACCTGTAGACTGCGGGGTTACGGAAGTGCTTTCCTTCCTTCAGGAGCTACTGGATAAGGGCAGGTCCCCTTCCACGCTCAAAGTATACGTGGCGGCCATAGCAACGTTTGCAAAACCGGTGTCTGGCCAGTCACTAGGAAAGAGCGACTTAGTCGTGCGTTTCCTTAGAGGAGCTCGGAGGCTAAACCCTCCCAGGCCCCCTTCAGTCCCGACATGGGACCTTTCCACGGTCTTGGAGGCCATGAAAGGCGCCCCATTCGAGCCAATCCAGTCGTCAGACATGAAACACTTGTCTTTCAAGACGGCGTTTCTTATGGCTCTCGCTTCAGTGAAGCGCGTAGGGGACTTGCAAGCGCTCTCAGTAAGCGCGTCATGCATGGAGTTTGGACCTAACGACTCTAAGGTCATACTCAAACCAAAGCACGGTTACGTGCCAAAATCCCTCAACACACCGTTCAGGGCCCAGGTGATTTCCCTGTCTGCCCTTCCGGTTCTCAATGAGGAGAAGGACGCGAGTCTCCTTTGCCCTGTCAGGGCACTAAGGGCTTATGTGTCCCGCTCGTCTGGTTTCAGACAGACTGAGCAGCTTTTTGTTTCGTTTGGCGGCCGTACTAAGGGACTTGCCGCGTCGAAACAGAGCTTATCCAGATGGATAGTTGGTGCCATAGCGCTGGCTTACACTTCTAAGGGCCTTCAGTGCCCTTTGGGTGTTAGAGCGCACTCCACGAGAGGCATGGCCTCCTCGTGGGCATGGTCTAGCGGGGTTACCCTGCAAGATATTTGTATGGCCGCGGGCTGGGCCTCGCCGTCTACATTTATAAAATACTATAATCTGGAGGTCCCCGCCTTACAAGCTAAGCTTTTAGCGGTATAGAATTCAGTGCTATCTGCCCGCTGTGCGGCTCGGATACTGAGTTTGGCCTGCGTATCGCTCACTGACCGGTACAGCAGCTCATTTAAAAATTGACACACTTGTGGCCACCCAGTTCAGGCTGAATGTTCACCCTGACGGTTTGGTTATTGTCATATGATTGGCCCCTTTCGGAGGCTATTTACAGGGAATGATGCTTCTAGCCTCTCTTCCCTCACTCTCTGTGAGTTTATGGTGATTATGCACTATATGCGCCCCGGGCTTCGGCCCCTGGGTCTTTGGTGTTGGATCCCTACCAGCACGGCGTGTTGCATTGTGTTCCCCATAGCGTAAGATATTACGCAGTACGAGAGATACTCTCGTAAGAGAACGTACTCGGTTACTAACGTAACCTCGGTTCTCTCTAGAGAGGGAACGAGTACTGCGTATCTTGCCGTGCTTGGAATACGCTCTGGTTCGCTTCGGCGATAAAAACCGACGTAAGAGCAGCTATCGAGCCAAGATATAGGGCGAGACCACGCCCTTTCTGGCGGGACGTGACGATATGGGCGCGAAGGGCCCCCATTCGTCGTGACGTCACGCAGAGCCTCTCTCGATAGGCTGCTGCTATTGCCGCAGAGCAGCCAATAGGCGCGCGAGCTGTCTCGCCTAGGTCTGCTTGCTGCTGCAAAGCGTTTTACATTAGTAAAAAATTAAGGATAATTTTTGGCTTCAATATCTCGTGGAAAAGAGTTTTCCCCATAGCGTAAGATATTACGCAGTACTCGTTCCCTCTCTAGAGAGAACCGAGGTTACGTTAGTAACCGAGTACGTTTTATGATAACTACAAGGGACTGGGACATGCAAAAGAGAATGTGCAAATCAAGAGATTTTGATTCAGATCACAAACGGCAACCTTCATAACCTGATTTACTGAACCTGTAGTTGTGTCTAATTGCAAGGACACACAGTTGAATGCACTTGACATTTTAGGTATAAGGGAAATATACAGAGGAAATCAAAAAAAACACAATAAGTAAGTCACAATAAGTCCATTGTATCAAATTATTAATTTACACAATAAGTCCATTGTATCAAATTATTAATTTCAATGTAAGTACATAGTACTTTAAGCCACTTAATATAATATAAATTTAATTTAATCAATCATATTAACCTAAATAACTGAATATCACTGCTTTAAAAATGATTAATACTTTATTACTGAATACTAATAGTAAATATGGAAATATGTGAAAATACTAATAATGCATCGATACCACTTGCTACTGCTAAATTTTTTTTGATATTGTGTGTGTACCTTTACTAACTAAAATTCATTTTGAAATGACAAAAAGTGAACTAATTTTTTTCATTAATTGTTTCTTCAATTAATATTTAAGAAAATAAATATATATAAAAAAAAATGAATATCACTGTTGTACAAAAAATATTTTTCACCTTTATATAGTACTAAATGTAAATATGGAAATATGTGATACAACTCACCTTGGTATGCATACATGTTATCAGTCTAATTTCACTTCCCAAGGTACATGTAGGGATTACATCTTGTTCATTATGTTTTGGTTTGATTCTGTTGTTCCGATTCCCTGTCATGTACTCTTTCCCAATGTGTGCCAGCCTGTTCCCAGAGTCACTGATTTCATTCACCTGTTGTCTAATTAGTACACTCATTATCTGTGTTAGTTATGCCCTGAGTTCTCCTTAGTTCTTTGTCCATTATGTGTATATTGAGGTGTTTATTCTCCAGTGATATCCTGCCTTTTCCATGTGGATTCATTAAGACTGTTATGTTTTCTTTTCTCCTTTGTTGTACGCTTTTTGCAAGGACCGCAACTTTCTGACGGCAAAAAATGAGTCAACATATCTGCTTAAGCCAATGCACTGTTTTGCAACTGAAGTTTGATATTTGTGAGTAAAACATACTGTGGGAGTGTGCTGGGCATAACATGAAAGTATTGGCTATTAACTAGTGTTGTCACGATACCAAAATTATTGTTTCGATACCGATACCAAGTCAAGTATTGCGATTTCGATACTTTTTCGATACTTTTCCTGAAAAGGGAGAAACACTCTCAAATATCATTGCTGTGCTTTATTTTAAAACCGGGACAACATTCTAATCATACACACCACACTAATAAATGAACATATGAACAGCAGATATGTTAAACATTTGAACAAATATAAAAAATAAATTAGAGCAATGACATTCAAGGTAAAAAAATAATAAATTTAGCACCATTATCTCAGTTATCATAAGCAACATAAGAGTTAACAGGAACTGATAAGATTTTATCAATATCCATGCCACTGAAGATTCTGCTAATCGATCCGATTCTTTAACGATTCTCTTATCGATTCCTGATAGCAGTGTGTGGAAAAAAGTAGTCTCATGCTAACAAGTGGTTTTATTTGTTTTAAAGCTTACACTTGAGTAAGCAAACTTTATTTTTATGTAATTTATGTAATAAATGAAACCTTATTGTAAAGTGTTACCAATTAGTTATAAACCGATTCAGATGTCTCGTGAGTTCAGTGTTGGACAGATCAGTTGTTTAAACCATTCATTAAAACGAATCGGTTCAAATGAGTCATTAGATCGCGAATTGGACGTGTCATTATCGGACGTGTGCGCGTTGTGTGATTATCCCCGCAGTTTAGGACATCCCACAAGATTTGTGTCATCACAGAAAACATCATCACTGGATAGGTTTGTTTTCATTTATTTAAAGTGTGGTTTATATCAGCTGAATGTGCGGAACGCTTTTCAGAGAAGATAATTAAGGCAACATATTTTAGCACAATTCACACCCAGCGGTAATTCAGGAAAACAAATCTCCGAATGCTCCACATGAAAATTTAGTTTTCAGACCATACCATCGTGTCGATTTATTTTGATTAATATGTGGGAGAGAGCAAGACAGCGCTTAGTTTTGAGACGGAAGCCTTGTTTACTTTCGCCTGGCTCCGCAGATAGAGTGCGTGCGCGCGCGACCATGCAGGTCTCTCTCTCTCTCTCTCTCTCTCTCTCTCTCTCTCTCTCTCTCTCTCTCTCTCTCTCTCTCTCTCTCTCTCTCTCTCTCTCTCTCTCCTCTCTCTCTCTCTCTCTCTCTCTCTCTCTCTCTCTCTCTCTCTCTCTCTCTCTCTCTCTCTCTCTCTCTCTCTCTCTCTCTCTCTCTCTCTCTCTCTCTCTCTCTCTCTCTCTCTCTCTCTCTCAGTTAGACATGCGCCCTGTCACACGCGCATCTAAGTTACATTACTCGCCCTGTCACACGCGCAAGTAAGTTACATTACTCACCGATCAAATAAGACTTTGGCGGGACAAAAATTCGCTGTAGTGTTTGTCACATGAGAGCTGCAGCTTCTTCTGCTGCGTGCGTGAGGAGAAAAAAGTATCGATACTAATAAATTTAGGTATCGTGACGTTTTTAATTTCCGAGTATCGCGATACTTTTGAAGTATCGGTACACCGTGCAACACTACTATTAACAACTACTGATGCATTCAGGATTGGTCCCAGCTGAGAAAAATATATACTGGTGAACCTCTAATATTTACTTCATCTAAACTGACCCTCAAGCATCCCCATAAGATCGTTCGCATACCGAATTTTTTTTAGAAAAATTATGTTGGGTCAAACTAGAAATACCTCTCAGACATCATAAAATTCTTGATATTTATAGGCCGATGTCAGATGAGAGGTTATGAGTTATGTGGAGTAGAATTAATGCACTAATCAAAGCCATTACTTCCAGAGCAGAAAGATTTTCTGATCCCACCTCAGAAGAAAACACTATACTGGTATAAATGCCAAAACGGCATTTTAATAATGTAGTGACCTGCATTCATTTGTAATAATCACATTTAAAAAATAGTGCAAAATTTACATTTTTTTACAGTTCAGTTGAATGCTTGAATCTGATTGGTTGATGAACGTGTGCAATTACTTTCAGGGAAACGCACGGCTAAAGTAGTTTCAGACTGGTCTTGACCGCATTACAGTTCCATATCACGTAACCAAATGATTTCAGTTTTTTCAAAGGTCCTTACAGCCTACAACAACAAAAGAGCCAACACATACAACGACACTGACCAAGCAAATAAATATATTAAACAAAAGGATAAAAACGAACACACACACACACTCGTACAGAAATGTGTTGTCAGCGCTACTCTAAAGATTTTATCAGTAAAATAGTTTAACAACTTAAAAGCTACATGACATTTCTCACTAGCGAGGTAATAACAGTGCTGTTCTTTGAGCAGATAAACTTACAGTAGAGACCCTGCTGCCGAACACTGTTGAGAGACACAGATACACTCAGAACACTGTTACTATCTCTAAAATGATGTTTTGGAATTAGCAATGGAGGCTTGGGGTTAGATGGGTAAGAAATTAGTCCTACACACTTTAAGGACAAAAACCTGACAAACGGTAATGGTAACAGTATAAGCGGGATGTATTGACTCCTGGCTGTTGAATTACTGAAAAGTCATTTATATCTTCGTAATCCGCTTTGCATTACCACCTCGGGTGTGCATTATTTTTCGAATAATTCAACAGCCCGTCGTCAATTATTCCTTACGTAAACCGCTTAAGGTTGGTGTCAAGATGCCAGATCAGCTAGTAGACCGTCTTGGTCAAGTTGGTTAGGGTTAGTAAACCACCTGAGACTGGCAACAAACCAGCTTTCCTAGGGTGTGAAGCTCTCAGTTTAATCATTCGGTATATGCTCCTAAATATGAACGATGGCATAATTGAAAATGCATTTCGAGTGATTTAGTCATGTGAATGATCTCTGTCATATCAAGCTGTTAATTACATCCAGACCGAATTAGTAGTGCCCTGCATTTAAAGTCCCATGGGAAATTCATGCAAATGCATTTGCCTTTCAATTCCTATCGCATGTCTTGCCACCACCATAAATTCATACCATGAAACTAAATGTTTCCAGTTAACTCTGTTTAGAGAGAAAGCAGTGCTCACCGTGTGACCAGTGAGGGTTGAGGTCCTAGCTTCCCCAAAGGACATATCCAATCAGAGTTAATGCTGCAGCCACGGGTTGCGCTCATTATTACAGGCTTTGGGAAATTGTAAAGCTGGAAAATGCAAAGTCAGTGGGGTTTTGGCAGTTTCACAGGGAGTCAAGGGTATTGTCCGTAAGAGGCAGGCGCGGAACACACACCTCCTGTGTGCTTCACAGCTATAAAAAGGTACTTAGTGTTTGTTAGGGCCACATTAAAACAAAGATTAATAGATGCATAATGCTCTTAAATTAGCAGAAGTAAATGTGGCTTCATTGGTAAAATATGCTGAATGCCTCGTTATTTGTAGGCTACGTAACTTCAGTAAATTCACAAATTAGATATAATACCAGTAAAAATGAGATGTCACTCATTCGTCAAAGAACTAGTTTTGTCAAGGAAATCAGGCTGCTAACAATGAATACTCTGTAGAAGTCTGTAATTCCTTATGAATGGTATGAACAATTATTAATGAATGAATCAAATTCACTCAGAATTCTGAAGGACATGCATGGGAAATCAATTTATTCTTCTACTTCTTCATATATCCCTGCACACGGGCTGACAAAATATCACCATCTACTAGTGGATGATAAATTAAACAATTTAAAATAGTTTTTTTTTTTTAAATATAGTTTTACACTTTACTCTGATGCCAAAGCCAAATTATTAATTTTCAAATTCCAGAAATAATTTGAATATTTTATTTTGGTGTTCAAGAAACATTTAATATTATTATTATTATTATTATCTATGTTGAAATTACTACTTTGTAAAGAACCATGATACATTTCTTTCATATATATATATATATATATATATATATATATATATAATATATATATATATATATATATATATAATATATATATATATATATATATATATATATACATACATATGCATCATTTTTGAACACTGCACAAGGTCTCACTGTTTAGTATGTTTCAACCAATAACCATGTTAAAAGTGGGTCTCAAGACATTTTATTAGAAGTCTGTATTCCGTTCTTGAACAGTATATCTTTTGTGTATATATATATTATATATATATAATATATATATATATATATATATATATATATATATATATATATATATATATATATATATATATATATATATATATATTTCAAGAGTGTTGACCCCCAAAATGTCACTGCAACCAATCATGTAATTAAAAATTAGGTAAACACATTAGATTAGGGAGCACATATTCACTATTAACTGGGAGTTTTCCCCTCAATAAACTTCTACTGCTTACTGATAGTAAGTAAGGTAGTTGCTGTAGTGGTTATGTTTAGATGTGGGGTAGGGTTAAGAGGTAGAATATGATCATGCAGAATAAGGCATTAATATGTATATAGCATTTAGGCTGTTTATTAGTACTTATTAGTACTGTTTATTAGTACTAGCATTTAGGCTGTTTATTAGTACTTATAAAGCACATATTATGTGCTTTATGTACTAATAAACAGCCTAAATGCTATATACATGCTAATAAACAACTAAATAGTGAACTTGTGTTCCCTAATCTAAAATATAACCAATATTAGCCTCTTTTATGACATGTGTGAAAATATTTTTCTGAAATATTCTGAAGTTGGAAAAAAAGTCATACTTTCATGATCAATCAGTGCTGTCTCTTAAAATAGTAAATGCACTTTAACTAAAATCACTGCTCAAAGCACCAAATGCAAAAACTAAGGCAGACAGGAAGGAGAGCATCCTGCACTCTTTGCATATTTACCACATTCTGGCGGTGTGATCACTGGCACGAAGGGTAACAGTAGCATAAACAGAATGTGAGTTAATTGGGATGGAGAATGGCAAACATCATGCCACCAACACATTTAATGAGACAACACATGATTGACTCCTGTCCACAAGAGCTCAACCTACACACAACATAATGCATTCAAGGTAACACAAAAGCATCGCCAACAGATAAAAAACTAACACGGCTGAACAACATCAGATGCGGTAATTGACTACTTAATTGTGTTTGTTTAAGCTAAGCTTTGAGATTTTTTATCTTTTTTGGGGAGGTGGGGGTGGGGGGTGATTGTTTCTGATGGCATTTTAATTTTTTCCTTTCACCAGTTCCAATATACAGCTAATCCCACAGTGTCTAATCCTGTTTGGGTGAATTTCACCATGCAGTTAGTCAACACAGCTGCACCAGTGCCTAAACACACAGAGAGAGAGAGAGAGAGAGAGAGAGAGAGAGAGAGAGAGAGAAGAGAGAGAGAGAGAGAGAGAGAGAGAGAGAGAGAGAGAGAGAGAGAGAGAGAGAGAGAGAGAGAGAGAGAGAGAGAGAGAGAGAGAGAGAGAGAGAGAGAGAGAGAGAGAGAGAGAGAGAGAGAGAGAGAGAGAGAGAGAGAGGAGAGAGAGAGAGAAGAGAGAGAGAGAGAGAGAGAGAGAGAGAGATGATGCCTCACTGTAATAGTGTCCAGTCAGAGGAAGCATCCATATCTGTTTTTCAGTACTTTTGCCATAATGCAATAATTGAAACCCCAATTATATCATTTAGGCCACTAACTATTAACTACTTTTGTCTCAATAAACTCTTATTACTGCTTATTAATAGTTAGTAAGGCAGTTGTTAAGTTTAGGTATTCGGGGGGATTAAGGGATGTAGAATATGGTCATGCAGAATAAGGCATTAAAGTGCACATTATGTAATTTTAAAGTTTCATAATGTTGTTCTGTAGTATCCTACAACAGGTTTACAAGCATCAAAGGTAAAAAAAAAAAAAAAACGGTTTAATTTTCTCATAAAATACATTTGCACATCACCACATTTTCAATGATTGTCAAACGACTTGTCAGATGAATCAATCTCTCTAAATCCCACCTTTCCGCGAAACTACTCTGCTCTGATTGGCCAGACAGCTCAGTCTGTTGTGATTGGTCTACAGTGTACAGCGCGCGTGTCGAAAACATACACAGCCATTGCCATAACAACGTCAGCTCTGCTTGTCCTGAGGCTTCCTACACCGTAAACTAAACACAGTAACGAAAAATGACATCAATTTGACCATACCAATCCGAGCGCGAGTCCGATGATGAAACATTGGAAGAACTATTCATTCAACCCAAACCTCCATCGCGATTCCAAGAAGGACTCGAGCAGGACGTTTCTCAGTGATGCACTACTCAGTTTGAGGTACATTATGAGATGTTGCAACTGTAATTCCTCATCAGCATTAACAAGTGCATGTCCATCGACAAACCAATTATTTTACTTATTAGTATTTTTCTAATTTATTGCGGTGAACGGGAAAACTGTATCAATAACAGTGCATTCATTAGCCAAGCTCTAGCGTGAATGACTGATGTAACATAAATGTTGGTAAAACAAATTTTGCTCCATGCTTAATCTTTCCTTAAAGTAGTGAGAACGACAGACAATCTGCATTAAAAGATAGTTTTAGGTAATAGTGGCCCACAACTGATCAGCAGAAGTATTTCAGTAATACAGTAATAATGTGAGTTAGCCAGTTAGCAGGAGACCTACACAATATAAAACTCAAAACTAAGTATTTTGAACACCATCTTTCAAGAGCAAGCGGTTTGCAAATCCTGCATTGAACTCCGGGATTTGAGAAGCAGTCGTCAGTAAAATAAAGGGAACACAGTTTAGAATTATACTGCTGTGGTATCATGGTAAAGATGAATTTTAACCATTGATTCTTCTCATGATCATCCTTGGGCAGTGAAAAAAAACTGGTTTTACCTTCACATTGTAGAGCACAGCATCTTCTCGGGCATGATGCAATTGCAATCCAGTGTTCACAGGAATCAGCTGCTGGTTTGAAGGGGTTCAAGTTTTCCCTGGTGTCTGCGCGCGCAATAAGTGGGCGGGCAATTTTCTAATGTTTCATCTTGACATCACATCGAAACGGCTTTTGACTCGTTTGAAAAACGATTAATTTTATCGACTCAGAGTCGACTCTTACTTTTGAAAGACAATAGTCCATTTTCAGATTTAAAACTTTGCAGTGTGTTTTCATTCACTTAGAGCTACACTACACACTACATAGCCTCTTTCACACAGCACTTTGAACCCGGCAAATTGCCGGCAAATTGCCGGCAAATTGCCAGAACGCCTTCTGTGTGAACGCAAACACGACCCGGGATTGATGCCGGGATCGATCCCGGGTTGAGGACCTAGTAACATTGCCGTGTTCAGACCCGGAACGTGCGCTGTGTGAACAAAAGCCAGAACCAATGCCGTAAGGGGTGTGTAATAGTGATGACGCATGTGCCATCGCGCGACTCTGTTGCTCTTAGAAGAAAGTTTGTGTTCGTCATCAACAAAGAAAGAACGAAAAAATGTCTGCAAACTGGAATGAAGCAGAGACAGGAGCTCCTCACAATCCGCGCCGAAGCTGCGATCGTGCGCCAGCTCTGTGGAAAGGTGCGTGCGTGCACATGTTTTCGACGCGTACGTTACACGTCTCATCCTGACGTCACGCGGCTTTCCGGGACATTAACGGGTTGTGTGTGAACGCACTCACAGATCCCGGCAAATCACTGGCAGTGTGAATGAACCGAAATCAAACAATCCCGGGACAAATGCCGGGTCACATTATCCGTGTATTTTCCGGAATCTCTGTGTGAAAGGGGCTCATGAAAGGTAATTTTCAAAAATACATAATAGGGGCACTATTATTACTTTAGAGTAATAATTGAGTACATCCCCTCTAAAGTTAGGATTACTTGAAGTCTGCTCGATCAATTACCAAAGAAGCATGTCAATATAAATCAGGAAAATATGTACAGTTTTTCTGAATCGCTAAAACACTAAACCCTATTCTCTGAATCAAAATTTGTCGAACCAATTTGTAGAATAAATGACTCCTTCTGTAAAACATGAAACAAGTTCAGGCAGTTAAGCACCATTTGCAAAACTCTAAACACATTCTCACTCACTAAAACACATTTTGCAATGTGATGCACTTGTGTTTCAAAACGCTGAACACACGCAGGCAAAAGTTAAACAACTACAACAGTTGTCATCGTTTACACACAAAGACTCAAAATTGTTCTCACTTGTTTCTAATGATATAATCAAACCAACTGTACAAAATAAAAGCCCGTTCACACCAAGGATGATAACTATAAAGATAACGTTAAGCTTTAGTTCTAAAAATTGTTCTCGATACCATTCATCAGAATGAATCTCTCACTGACTTTGATTTTGTGGTTACACAACTATTTTGGATATTGGACTACCAGATATTGGTGCCATATCTGGGTGGGCAAAACCATACCTATACTAAATTGTTTATGGGGTTAATCTAAATTAATTATAATATGATAACCTTTCCACAGGCCCAGCTTTTTATACTTTTTTTTAGAATTAGTAATTTTCCTACTTTTATGTATTAAAATTATTTTTGAAAAATACACAAACGTCCAAAACCGTAATAACAGTGATCTAATATTAATCCCATGCAAACTAAAATATATTGTACATATTAATAGGCATAATAAAGTCGATATCTTTGAATTCACACTGATATTTAGTTGTTTTGAGATGTAAAAAATACAAAAGAAATAACATGTATTGTCGACTCTACACTGTCTACTATTGCAAAGTCATAAAATGTACTGAAGATTTGTTCTTAATATTTGTATAAAATATTGATTAAGTTTTGTTATCAGGTTCATGTGGAATAGTATTAGGTTTCAGCTTTGTAACACAAGAAAACAAGAAACGTTGAATTTTAGGTAGATATTAACACATATGCCCAGAAACCCCATTATATTCCAAAATCTGTGTTTATCTTGGTCACAACCTTCATTGCTATTATATTGCCGTTTTCTAACCACAAAATAAACACAGCTCTGATGCCAATCTAAAAGATAAACTACCGGACAGCTCACACTCATTCGGCAAACAGTCGCAAACATTGGATCCATGTTACATTGTGTATATTTTAGCTTTATGCACACCTACAGGCCTTCACCAACACTTGCATATTTTGTGATACGTTAAGTTGTTTCTTCCAGTGGACACAGTTCAACGACACACGTAAATCCATAAAGTATATTGATTTATTTAAGGAAAATCCATTCAATTTTCAGGTCAAACAATCTTGCGGAGAGTTCACTTTCCTTCAGTGTTTTAATATGAATTATTAGTACTTGAGTTTCAGCAGCTATCATTAGACAAGTAAATTATCTTTCATTTTGTGAGATGTGTTCCACATAGTAGAAGTATTCCTGTAGGTTTTAAGGTTTGTTAACATTAGTTATAAAACAAAATTTGCTGGCAGAATCCATTCAGTCCAGAACAAGAAGTGTTTGTCAGTTTGTCAATTGCATCTGTAGCCCCATCTGATGTGGCAAATGACCTACTTGAGGCCAAGCAGATTGGAGAAGAGGCTTACCAAAATTTCAAGACAGAACGTCTGGAAACAAGAGTGACAAATCTCTACCACACGATGACCAAGAAAAAGCATAAAACATTATCAGAGATCAAGAAGAAGCAACGCAGGCAGGAGCAAGCCAAGCAGGTAGTCTTGAAGTCCAACAGAAACCTCTTTGGTCACATGATCTTGGTGGCACAGAGCCGACAACTACACATGAGTGACGTCTTGGCTCATCCTCTGGGACCTCTGCCTTGGGCCCTAGCTAACGGGGATGGGTAGCTATGCAAGACCAACAAGGCAGCTTTAGCCAAATGAGAACGTTGGAGTTGGAGAACGACACAGCTTTGTACACAGCTGAGGAAATCCCAGAGCCATCAACAACAGTTATTGACGGAATGAGCCTGTTACAGAAACTGAAGGGCCAAGACAAGACCTTTGAGCAGTTGGCTGTCACAGCTCTGGACAAGGTGCTGCACGAAGGGGGGAAGAGCCAGCATAGAGGTTATCTTTGATGTGTACAAGGACATGTCAATCAAAGATGCTGAGAGGGCTAAGAGAGGCACATATACATGAATTCAGTTCAAGAATATTGTGTCAGGCCACAAGATACAGGAGTGGAGGAGACTGCTCTCCAGCGCTACCAACAAGATAAGCCTGATCGCCTACTTGGTTGAAGAATGGAAAGAGCCCAAACACAGAAAAAAAACTCCAAGACAAGACTCTGTACCTCACATGTGGTGAAGACTGCTTCAAGCTGGATAAAGAGCACTGGGAAGAGGCAACAGAGCTGAAATCATCACAAGAGGAAGCGGATATGCGCATGCTTTTGCATGCTCTTCACGCAACAGAGTCAGGCTACAAAGCAGTGATCATCACAGCTTACGACACAGATGTTCAGGTTCTGGGTGTGGCCTTCAGCGAAGATATATCCCATGCCCACTGTTCAAGAAGAGGGGCACCCAGAACAGAATGAGGTACATTGACATATCAAAGCTGCGCCAGTCTCTCTGCAGTAGTTCCGCAAATGCCCTGTTCGGCATGCATGCCTTCACTGGCTGCGACACTGTCAGTGCATTTGCGGGACGTGGCAAAGTGGGTGCCCTGAAACAGATGAAAACAGGAAGTTTGCCGAGAAGCCTTCCTGGAGCTCGGTCGGTCATGGGCTGTGTCTGATGAGCTGTTCGAAAAGCTGCAGGCAACCACCTGTAAGACGTATGTGCCATCAACCAGCACTGCAGAGGTCAACATTCTTCGCTACCAACTATTCTGTGTCAGGCGAGGAGAGGTTGAATCCAGCCAGCTTCCTCCATGCGAAGATTGCCTCCTCATGCATGCCATCCTAGCCAACTACCAGGCTGCTATCTGGAGGCGTCTCTGCAAACCATGCCGGCTGTGCCGAGTCCCGAGGAGCATGGGTGGAACACAGATGAAGACGAGCAGTTGACAATCCAGTGGATGCGAGGCACCCCAGCACCTGATGCCGTCCTGCAGCTACTATCCTGCAAGTGCACCAGGTCATGCAAGCTATTTGATTGCACGTGCCTCGCCAACAGCCTGAGGTGCACCAACCTGTGCAAGCTGCAAACCTGTACTAATCAACCTTGTGAGGAGGAGCCCGCTCCACAGCTGTCAGAGTCTGATAGCGAAGACGATGATGACTAGTACTTTATTGAAATTTTGTGATGATTTTGTAATGGCCGTTGTTTTCACCACACATTAAACATTGTAGTTGTTCTAATCTTTGACTGGCTCATCAATCATCATCTCAATGCTCTTTCTGGTATTGCGGTTTGACATCCTAATACTCCCAAATTTAGCCATTTTTAGCCATGTATTTTGGAATTATTGCCTTTATCTCATTATTCCACTAATTTAGAACCAACTTTATTTGTGATGAATGAACCACTTGATAAATTATCGACTGGATGAACCAGATTATTTCCATGGAAGGTACTTTTACTTTTTTTTTCCGCTGTCAGTCACTTCAAGCAGTCATAACCACTACTAAGCAGCCAGTTGACAAGGGTTATCATATCAAAACATTATCTAGGGGTGCATAGGATGTACAAAATCACAACTAGAATTTGCCCACCCAGATGGTACCAATACGTGAAATTTTGGGTCTTGACCCAAGGACTAAGTATGCAAGTGCTGAATATACAGACATTCAGTACTAGGCCTATACAATATTCAATACAATAATATACTTGCTTGCAGTGCATACAGAATACAATATATTCACGTAAGTTGCGATTACTATACTTTCTGTACATAATCGCAAAATTAATGTACTGTTACAATATACTTTTTTTCTGTGACTGCAGACTTTGGATGTTTGTTTCTTCATTTTTTTGATGTAGTGTCTAATGAATGATCTGCAGTGTTTGTATTTTGACTGGCTTTGTGTATAATCTGAAAGCATAATTTGATTTTGAGCACAGATAAAATGGTTTTGAGGGAATTGTTAGATTTGGACAGAAGTGTCAGATGATCTCTGATTGTAGTTTGAAGATTTGGTTTTGTGTTTAAGGTTTTGAGAAAGTGGGTGATGGTTTCAAGAAATGTGTTTTAGCAATTAAGAAAAACTGATAAATTGAATAAAATTTTGTGTTGCAAAAATAAATACACCCTCCTGATAGTTACAAAATAAAACAAAATAAATGTATATGTAAATTTATGAAATACAATACTTAGTTACCTCAATAACAGATCATTCTAAATTGTAAGGTGCATTTTCTTTTAAGCTGCTTTTAAGTTATGTGCTATACAAATAAATGTAAATTTAAAATGTACTTTAAAATGAAGTGTTATATAGCCCATTGAATCATTCTCAGATTTAATGCTGATGCCAATCCCTTTTTGAGAGAATTGTCAGAAGACTGATTTATTTGCACAAAAGAGGACAATGGTACAAGAGGATTGCCAAAGCAATGTTTTAAGTTTGAAAATATAGCACAGGAACTCGATTGGACTTGTCCCTGAAACAATCAGGACCTCACTTTAAGCTTTCATTCCGTGATGAGTATTTTTTTTTATTAAGAAAAGAGCAGGAGCAAATGGCAAGAAAATGTCTCAGAGCTGAAAAAAGCTCTGAGAAAAGTGTGAGTTTCATCTCACACAGTAAAGCGCAATGTGTAGAAGTGAAATGCATTGTTGTTGTCCACACATGAACTACCTACTGGAACCAAAGCACACAAAACTCATTTAGTCTTTTCCAAGGTCCATATCAAAAACATATAGACTAATGGTAATCCATATCCTGGTCTCATGAGACCAAATCAATCATTTTGGCTCTAACTGCATCCAAAATGTATGGCATTGCAAAGGGGAGAAATCCAGTGAGAAGTGCCTGGTCACCACAGTGAAGTTCAGAGGTAGTAAAGCTCTTGTAGGGATGTATGAGTGCTGAAAGAGTGGGGGAGTTGTGCTTAATCAATGGTTTTATGAATTCAAACAGCATTGTGTGATGTAATACAAAATCTTGAAACAGAAGATGCTACCTGGTCCTTATTCTCAGCGTTGTTGGGCACAACATGACTCTATACATTCCCCAAGATGAAAATGCTTCAGTAGACAAGTGTTTCACTCAACCTTAACACAATTGGACACCTGTGGGGGATTTTAACACTCCCACTCAAACATCAGGACACTTAAGAAATTGATCCTCCAAGAGTTAAACAGAATAGATGAGAAAATTTGTCATAAACTTGTACACTTAATGCCAAGAAGGGTCAGAGCAGTACCTAGGTGTAGTCATTATATATAGATAATACGCATTGAATATAAAAAGTGTACACCCCTGTTAAAAAAGGTGTTTCTATGATGTAAAAAACGAAGCAAAGATAAATCATGTCAGGAATTGTGCACCTTTAATATAAAAAATACAACATATGCAATGCCACTGAAAACTAAAGTGACACATTTCAGAGTCTTACAATAACCTAACTGCATATATATATATATATATATTATATATATATATTATATATATATATATATATATATATTATAGTATTATATATATATATATATATATATATATATATATATATATATATATATATATATATATAATTTAATATATACTGTATTAAAATGTTACAAATGCAATTATTAAATTTGTATAATATAAAAGATATTTACAGTGAGGGGGGGAAACATCTGTGTGAGATTGACCATGGTTGTTTTATGCTTTACATTTTGTCTGCCTATTACATATATACACATTACACACCACACAAAATCATTCATGTAGTCCCCAATTTATACGTCAGCAGTCTCGTAGTCGGGTATGGATGTATTAAAAAAAACAAAAAACAGTACATTTCAAATTAAATCAATAAAATCAACACAAACAATAGCACTTGTTGCTTCACTGAAAAGCAATCAAGGATTTAACCTCTATCTCTAATTTTATTAAAAGATTATTACCTTTCAATTACATCAACATTTAATTTGGTTAATGTTTTTAAATTATTACTTAATTTATTGTTCATTTAATTGCCCTAACAAAGTAAAGTGAACATGAGCATACATAAATTAGATAATGCAGCAGGAAATAGCTTGTATAATAGTGTATATTGTATGCATAAGTGGATGGATGAACAGAAACAGAAATACAAAACATATATAGGCCTACACTGTGTACAATATACACTGTATTATACTCAAAAGGTGTTCGAATTCAGGCATATTAACACAATGTCAGTGACGCCTCTGTCCAAAGTAGAAGTCTCATGGCAGTGGGCAAAAATGTCCTTCTGTAGTGCAATGTAATTCGGTAAAGTGTAATGTACTAGATGGAATGAGATTAGAAAAACTGTCTATATGTGTGCGCTGAGCATACACTTGAGTTAGCAGAAACTTGTTGTGATTCTATCAGGAGATTGAGCAGACTGATGATGTGTGAAGGAAATACACCTTCAACGGTGCCTATCAATATCTCACGCTACATTGTGAACTCTTGCTTCTGGATGAGTTAACAGCTTCTCTGATCCCTGTTCTTTTTGCTCTGTCAACAGACAAAAGAGATTTAAAAGAAAAGTAGGATGACTCAGTGGAATTGCTTCGAGATGCCTCGTGAAATATGCACCGTGTACTGTACAGCTACATTACAAGGAGATGTGATTTATAGTATACAGTTTAAAGAAAACTGTCAAAGGGATATCACTGATTAAGAAATATTGTCTGGCTGCATTGCCTCTTCATAATGGAGCTAAAAGCTATAATTATCTGCACTTACCAAAAAAATGTATCCTCATTTGCAAAAGTGATAGCTGTTATTTTAGTGGCTAATGCATCTTGAAGTTCACTTAAAAAAGGGCATTTTTAAACAGGCGCTTTTGCAAGGACAAGGGTGTTATTATTAAACTGTGAAATTAATATTGGCACTTCAAAACCTGAACAAACCTTCAAACTCTGAGCCATGAACAAATATGAAACAGCAGACTGGTTAACATTATCACTTTATAAATTATTTATTTTGGTATGTCACTGAGGAATTATTTTATTATTTTAACCCAATAAATTAAAATTCTGTCATTATTTACTCATGCTGTTCCAACCTTTATAGCATTATTTCTTCTGTGACAAAATAAGAAGTTTAGTAAAAATGTCTAAGCTGCTCTTTTGCACAATGCAAGCGGATGGAGGACCAAGGACAGCAAAGCTCAAAAAAAAAAGAAAGAAAAAAAAACACTATAACAGCTTCATATCATAGCTTCAAGTATTAAAAATCTTCTGAAACCATATAAAATTCACTGAAAATCTTGGTCACCACCCACTCTCATTTTACAGAAAAGAACAACTCAGAACTTTGTGTTCCATGAAAGAAAGTTTTTTAAAAGACGATGAATAAATATGACTTTTTTTTTAAACAATGGAGGCGGAACTATTCCTATAAAGAAACAAAATTTAAATGAAGTCCGATACCACTCTTAGGCTCTCATATGAAGTGTCATATGTAGTCTTTTATAGCTATAGATTAGAATATGAAGCGGGCGCAGTGACCTTGATATCATAAACCCAGTCCTTCACCTTTTCTGGCTGATTATATTAAGGAGGTGTATTCATTTTAACTAGAAGGCATGACCTGATTTTTATAGACACCTATAAATTCCACATAGGCTAACAGAAAATTACAGGTCGTGGCGGCCTTCATTACTTAAAAAAAAGAAATCTGGACTTTTCAATTCATTTTTAATATTAACATTGTACAGTGAGACAGCATGAGTGAGATCCATCATCACAAGCATGCTGTTACAACATGCTTCTTATGAACTGACAGAGATTTAATCACTATCTAAATTTAAGGACATAGAAATATGAACACATCGGAGAGGTTAACATTTTGAAAATGGTTTGAAAATAACACACTTATACCTCATTAGATTCCAAAAAACTAAATTGTATTTAATAGGTTATTAAAATTATAAATGTCAGGGCAAGTAAGATAAAATGAAACGCAAACCAGTAGTAGATATCTTCATATCAATATATCTTTATTTACTGATTTATTACTTTATACTTTATCCTGAAAACTCATTAGGAAACGAGAGCAATTAATATTTTCCTTCATAACTTCTATAAATAACTGTCATCTTTTTGGTATTATTATTTTTTAAAAATCCTGCCAAATCTGTACAGTTAATTGACTAATATTGAGTGATCATTTCACATTTAAACCAGAGTATTCATTACAGCTCTCCTAGGTTGCTTTAATACTTTATATTACTGAATATTTTTGGTACTAATTATTTTAGATGTCAGGAATAATGTATGTTCGAAGCAAGTCAAAGTGGGACTGCATTATAATTAACTGAAACATGTAAAATAATTTTTAATTATATTAAATACTGATCAGCTCATGAGTCGAAAGCAGCTTTCAGCTGCATACTCGGAGGAAATAATGTTAATTATGTATTTTAAAGAATAATTTTCAAGCTTGCTACCAACAACAGTGTTATCAGCTGTCAATTATAACAAAGTGCACCATTTATGCTATTTTAAAGGTTCCTAACTTTGTTTTGGAGGATCACAATTTAGGTCACAATTTAATTTCTAATAATACACATTGCAGCATCACTTCTTTACTCCCAATGTCTGAAACAGTTTGATAAATGATTCAGTCTCTCTGTGATTGGTCAAATGGCCCAGTCTGATGTGATTGGTCTACCGTTCACAGCTAAACAAAACGTCATTACCATAACTGAATAAGTAATTGAATGCACAGTGATACGAACAGTAATGATGGCTTCGGTGTTACTGTATCAATCAGAGTTTGAGTTCCTTCGGAAGTACATGCAAAGTGGAGTGTCTTCTCGACATGTTGACAACACGAGCTCGCACCATGGAGGATTGCTATTTACATGACGGAATTTGCAAGCGGAAAAACTGAACACTTCTCCAGAGAGGAAACGGATCTGCTCGTGCACGAGGTTAAAGCACGCAAGCAGACCATCTACGGGAAAAAGTGTATGCACATCCTAGGCTCACAATACTAACGCATTAAGTATTTTAATTTAATAACAAAAAATATATTGCGCCATTGACTTTAGACCAGGTTTTAGTTGGTCAATGGCACAGTCTATTAGCCTGGGTTTCCCCATTCTGCCAATTGTATTCACGCTGCTGGGCAGTCTGGATTCCATGGACCAGATTTTCTCCTCAGCAAGGGGACCAATCACAGAACGGGGAGGGAGAAGCAAGACGATGACGACGTCTATGCGACACACCGAAGCAGTTTGTTTATACCTATGGATCCAACATGGCAGCAGACGCAAAGTTACCTTTCGATGCAGCCTTAGACACATAAATCTCTGACCCATCGTCTTCTTCCACGTCTAATTTCTGTCGCTCTGTCATCTGGTATAATTGAAACGATTGGCTATGAGCTACGTACAGGCGCATTTCATAGACATTCGTAGCACCCAAAACACGGCTCTGGGCATTCGTAAACCCTGCCTCAAATACGAGAAAATTAACATGTGGTTCCCAGATCCAAGTCTCAATGAGACGAGGTCTGACGTTAGCCAGGCTAACAGTCTATTGCACTTGCTTCAAAATAGAAATGTGCCAACAATGCTCCTGAACACACCTGGTTTTCAGACCAGCACAGCCATGGGCGCACAAAATCATTTGCTATTCAAACAACGTGGCGCAGGACGTGTAAATTATAACTGCGTCAGGCTGAAACTAGCAAAAAACACTTGCGTCACACCTGGCGTTGCATTGTGCTGGGTCTATGATAGGGCCTCATATTTTGCATTGAGCAATTTTGTTTTCTAAAAATAAGCTGAACATTTCTAACAAAGTAAAATGATTGCAGATTGGCAAGATTACTGCTGTTATGTGCTGCATAGGCTACGTTCACACTGCAGGGCTTAATGCTCAATTCCGATTTTTTGAAAAAATCCGATTTTTTTGCAAGGCCGTTCACATTTCCAATTAAATGCGACCTTTAGTGATCTCCTGTGTGAACGTGAAATGACCCAGAAGTGACCCGCATGCGCAGAAGAGTACTCAACGGTCAACGACGTCACTTGCTGTTTGCGGAAGTACCTAAACATGAATGTCAACAGTGGAGCTCGTTTAGCAATATTAAAGTTATTTTCCCAACAGAGCCAGCACAATTACAATCTTTTCGTTTTAAGAAGAAAATTAAGAAGGAGGAGAGCGTTTGAGCGCCTTCGATTAACTCACGGGAAGAGACACGTCTGCGGCGGACCATAACAGTGCAACGCGTTGGAGTGTATTGACAGGTGCGTGCTATCGGTGCTATCGTACGATAGCTAACTTGTTTATCTTCTCATTCCTGCCTACTTCAACGCAGAATTATGACGTTTGTCGCATATCAACGGCGTGCGGGTCGGATACATGCGACCTGGCCGTTCAGATTGAGGTCGCATTTCAAAAGATCGGATACGTATCGGATTTGGACCACATACCCAAGTGGCCTGGGTCGCATTTGAAAAGATCGGATCTGTGTCGTTCAGACTGTCATGAAAAGATCGGATACAGGTCGCATAGGGGCAAAAAAATCGGAATTGGGTCGTTTCAGCCTGCAGTGTGAACGTAGCCATATTGCTTGTTATTGAAGATATTTCAATGCAGGAGAACAGCATAAAGTTTTCCCACGTTCAACATTAGTTTGGTATTTCTCTGGTAAGGGTTCAGAGGAAGCAGCAGAGAGGTGTCCGGTTTGGGCAGGAGGACGCTGTGCCCTTCAAGTGCCTGCATGCGCCGGTATAACAGGCAGCTCAGAGCCCACCTGTCTCTCTTCATTTCACCTGTGACATTTTGTTGTTTGTTTTCCAGCAATTCTCTGTGAGGATTTTTTTTTAATCACTGATGATCGGGTCAGAGAGCAAAGCTTTACATCAACCCCCCGCTTCGGCGCCAAAAGCGGGTTCCTCACGCTCTCCCCAGCGGAGGCTCCGCACGCTCACAGCTGTCACTCCTGTCTGGCCCGAGTCTGACCTACGGCACGGAGGAGAAGGCAATAATCCCGTCACTCGGGGCAGAGGAGCACACGTCTGCTGTGTGCAAGAGCATCTGAGCGGCAGCGTCGGAGCTGAGAGAGTCCACAGAGGTCCACTGAGGAAAGCTGATTGTTTTATAATAACCGGAATGTGTGTTTTGTAGTTAGGAGTGATACAACTATTATGGCTCACGATTGTGTCAGTTTTTTTTTTTTTTTTTTGACAGTTTCAGTCATGCTGTCTTGATGATGACTTTCACTGTGTGTTCCGCTGCGACATCATGTAAATAAATAAATGATATTATTTAGTAACATAAAATTCTCCTTGGTGTGATTTGTAAAAAATAAATTAACAAATAAAATGTGTCTCGACGATAACATTCCTTATGTATTTTGCTGTGCCATGATGTAAATAAATAAATAAATACATTTAAATGTTCTCCATGGTATGATTTGTACAGAATTTAGCTGTGACATGATGTAAATACATAAATAAATAATAATATTCTCCATGGTATATTTGTAAATAAAAAACAAATACAAGTTGTCATAAAGATAATTTTCATTATGTATTTTGCCGTGACATCATGTAAGTAAATAAATAAACATTATCCACTGTATGATTTGTACTAAAAAAAAAGTTGTCTTGGCAATAACTTTTATTATGTATTTCGCTGTGACATGATGTAAATACATAAATAAATAATATTATTCTCCATGGTATATTTGTAAATAAATAAATAAAAGTTGTCATTACGATAACTTTCATTATGTATTTTGCCTTGAAATCATGTAAGTAAATACATAAATAAATAATATTCTCCATGGTATGATTTGTTCAGAAAGCCAATGTTTGTGCTGATAAACATCAGATATATGGCCTTGCAAACATACCACAACAAATATTTGTAGGCAATTCCAGCTCATCAGCATTTTACATTTGTTTATATTTTGCAAGCACTCTTTTTTTATCAGTTGAATATAATACACCTATTTTATTCACTGCAAAAAAATTGCTAATTGTATTTTTTCATATACAAGGTTTTGAATTGAATTTTTTTTTCTTACCTCACTGTCAAATTGTTTTATGCAAAAAATCTCAGTACCGGTAGTTTGTGCTTAAAAATTATTTTACCTGTCAATTTAGCTTCTTTAGCTGTTTTACATTACGGTACACAGGCACCACGGTTAAATTACACAAACAAACAAAATAATTACTATAAAATATTATGGTATGTTCTGTTTTTCAATGAACTAAGCAGCACATTAGACTACATTTACTCTATAATTAATACAATGCCCCAATGCTCCCTAAGGCCAGATAATCGCTGCTCCTCAAACTGAAAGCTTGCTTGTGAAACGGATGTAAAAGTGTACATTTCTGCTGTGCATGCTAGAGAAAAATGAATGGAAAATGAAACAAGAGAAGTAGATGAAAAACCTTTTAGCTCTTAAAATGTATGTGTCTGGATACATTAGCTCTTGCCATCGTTTGCTTCTCGGGCTGTAATTTAAAGCAACGTGGGTCCTTTGGGGATGTGTAGATGCAAGGAAAACCCATCCTCAGAACCATCAGTTAGCAATTCCCTTTATTGTACTGCATACTAAATTCTTTCTACTTTTTAATGTGATTATTCCACAAAGTTAAGCAGCAACGAAGCAAAAGGGAATACGTTTATCTTTAGTTAATCAGTCTAAGACCCCAAACCTACTTTTGTGGAATTAATTTAGTTTCTCCCAGATAAAAACAGGGATGGACTTAGTCTATACTGATACTGACCATGATTAATTTCATATTATGCCACATATCTCTTTCCCCAAGATGACTTTAAATTAGCTCATTCAAGTGAAACCAAAAGGGAAAGTGTGCAATATCACTCCAAACTTGCTGAATTTTCTACAACAGACTTTTAAGAATCATTTACCCTGCACTGTAACACGCTTGTGGCTTTTAAACGGACAAAAACACAAGTATATGAGGGTACATTTACAGGAAAGCGATATGCTTAAAACTGAGAGGTTTTTCCTTCATCAAAACGATCCCCATTCACACGGATCCGCGAAACCGACTAAAAACGCTGTATTCTGCAGCCAGTGCATTAGATGGCGATGAAACACTATAGACTGAACACGTAATAAGCATGTGCATGACAACCATCATCTTCAGAGATTCGCGTCTTTGTTTGTTTACAAGGAGACCATTTTCAAAAACTTGCACGTTGAAACCCGTTTTCAAAAGTTGGTGTTTTCCAGTTTCCAAAACGCTGTTGTCGTGTAAACGAACGGCCAAAACGCATACAAAGTTGTACCTTTTTAGTTGAAAACGGTGTCGTGTAAACAGCAACTTGCTTCAAAACTTACTAAATAAGTCATTGCTCATTGGTAATCATACTAAGTGGAAATACATTCTTAAAAACAAGGTTAAAGAAGGTTCATTAGAGAATATTTAACATCCATAGAACCTTCCGTTGTACTAAACAGGTTCATATAGTCGAAAAAGGCCTCTTTAGACCATAAAAATATTCTACAGATTAAGAAAAAAAAAAGGTTATTTTAAGAACTTTTCATTGAAAGGTTCTTTATGGAACCCACAAATGGATCTTCCATGGCATTGCTGATTCGAGAACCAAATCAGTCTGATTCATTAAAGTATTCTGATTATTTCAATGAACCAGATGTAAATCTGTAAATCAAAACAAGGTTTTGTTCATGAATCAGATATTCTCTAATAAATTCTCCATTGTAATTACATGGGTGTGGGTAAACATCAATGATAAAATATGACTCCAAAACAATCTTGGTTAAATGTTGACCCAGACTGTGCAACATCTACAGACTCTTAAAGGGGCTATGTGTAGGTTTTTCTATGTGTAGGAAAAAAAAATCTTTAAGATAGAGTTTTCATTTGTACATTTATGAGCCAACCATAATGTAATAGAAAGAATGACACCTTGTCTGTTCACCACGGTTGCCTCTATCAGCCTGTAGGCTCAATTGTGTGTGGAGGAGTCGGGTCCGAATTGGCGCGAAAATTCACAAAATGTGACGTCATGCACGTTCTCGTCTACTTGGGCTTACATCCGTACGGCAGCCATTAGTAAGCAGCGGCAATCGCTAGCAGTAGTGTTTCAAATGGACTCTGGGGACGGAAAGAAGTGACTAGCCTCCAGCACAATCCAGACACCCACGGAAACTCCTCGTAAGTAAAAAAAAAAAAGAAAAAAAAAAGCCTTATCTAGTGCGGTCAACGAGCGTGCGAGCGTGCGCACCGAGAACGAGCATGAGACTGGCTGCAGTTTCTCTAACGGCCACTGGTGTCAGTAACAGCTAGAAATTTCAGAACTTCCACAATGCTCCTTTAAGTCAGATTGTACTATACCGAATCTTAGCTGAGAATTCATGATTGACAAGCGTTGACTGAGCATTGCGACATCCTCATTTTGACACGGAAAAAAAAGGTATTGTGAGACCTTGCACTAATTTTGGACTAATAAACTTTATTCTCGGGAAAACCTCAAAAGTTGCAGTGTCGTGACTCCAGAAAACAGAATTTGTTCACTCTACAAAACAAACTTAAGGTAAACTTGATAGTACAATCGCAATTGTTGTGACATCCCGGTGAGATCCAATCTAGAGCAAACAAGCTAGCCGATGTGAGCAGAAGAAATATCCCTGCTCAAATGTGGACACATGTTGATTTTTCAGGCTTATGTGTACCAGCTGTTTACTTGTGCAGGACAAACTCATTAAACAAGATGCATACTGCTTGAAGATGTCTTCAGAATCAATATACAGTCATACTTTGTATGTTGCCCCAAACGCCTGGGGATTGCTGCTGACCTCTGTAATACTTTCCAGATTGTCAGTTTAGGTTAGAGCTTTCCATTTCATCTGCTTCACATTGCAGCACTTAGGCTGCCTTCATTTGGTGATCAATCACAGCCGCATAAAACAGCAAAGTGCAGTTTACTTTTTGGTTCAGTGGGCCAGTGGTAAACTGGCATAACACAGGGCATGGGCCAGGCCACGTCTGTATAGGGTCATAACGGTCTATCCAGGGTCAGAATATATTAATAGCTTTGGAAAAAAAGAAATACAAACAAAGACAAACGACAACAAAACAGCTCATGCTATATTTAGTTTAATATTTAGTCCCGAGATGGACATTTTCTGACAGTTAAGCACCTTATTCATTTCCTTTCACTGTACCTTTGAAATATATAGGCCCTCTGTACCTTTGAAATAAATCTTCCAGGCCAAAATGTTTAAATTTCTTTGGGGTAAAGTTCCTCATGATAGTCACAATGAGCACTGTAAACACTGCAGAACTATAGAGACAATATAACTAAGCATTCTTAAAATACCAAATAGTGGATACTTTTCAGCACATTATTTATTATTATTTTTAAAACCATTGCAGTGTTTTATAACAGTATTACAATGGTTTAAATTTTAGAGGAAAAACTTTTTAGGTAAATAAATCATGCAAGTAGATAATTCCTCTACTTTCACTGTTGGTGACCACTGAACATTAAATGGAACAAACATAACCTTCCATTTCGAATATTAGTATGTTTTTGACCCACATCTCCTGACACGGCGAAATCTAAAAGTAATGCACACCAAAGCTTAATTCAAAAAGCCACGTTTGCAAGATATGCTGGCCAAAAAAATGAGTCTGTGAAGACAATTTGACAATTTAATCTTTTCTCTTTGTTTAACATGATATGCTCAGTGCTAACACAAGGTTACCTGGATTCCACTTTGAAATAAAAACACTAAATAATTAGGCAAAGTTATTAAGAATAAGCCATTTTCAAGCATTTGCTAAATGTATAATGCCGAAAAAACCCGGTTCTGTTCTAATAAGAATGCATTTACATTGGTTACCAAACCCACACAGTTCTAATACCCCATAATTAAGAACTACTGTTAAAACAAAACTAGTGAATTAATCATAAATATAGATCGGTCAGAATAGATTGGTGCAGGTAATGTCAGAACCCAGAAGTCTAATTCGCCGCTGGTTCCTTCGAGATTTTTCCTATGGGGTTCTATAATGAGGTTTTTCAATTTATGAGTAAAATAATGCCAGTGCTTGATGATACTTTGACGTTTTGTTCTACCACATACACTGACTGCACACACTCGCACCCCAAGCTGTCTTGTGTACGTTTGCAAAAAAAAAAAAAACATAACTGCTTCAAAATTTGCATTTTTGCTATGGGTGTATGTCATTTACATTGTAGAACAAAACATCCAAGTATAGTCAAGTTATGTTAACCACAGGCTTTATTTTACACCTAAATCTAAAAAACCTCATAAAAATTCAATAAAAAATTCAATAGAAAAATCAATTTGGACAAGTAGTAGGCTACCTCTACAGCAATAGTAGTCGGATCTCTTTGTCTTTGTTTATAGACAGGGATGAATGACAGAAAACTCTCTTGACATCCAGCAATCAATAATAGAAGGGGTCTAAATATTAAAGCTTATGTGAATGTCTCAGGACCAAAAAGCTATTCATAAATTAAATGCATCATTAAGGCGAGACAATACAGGTGAAAAGTGTAGATTTTTTAACTAGCAGATATCACCATGAAACTTTCCCAGTTGATTACCTACATTAAAATGAGAAACAAAATGTATTACAAGTTTTCTGTAATTTAATATTTAAATATGCAAATTAGGCATTACCTGATTAAATATGTGCTAATTTGCATATATTTAAAACAACAAATGAAATCTGAGTATTGGATAAAGCCAGGTTAAAAATTATTTTCACATATTAGATGGGAAAAAAATTACAGAGGGATTTATGGATATCTACTTTTGTTATCCTGTAAATAAGAATATACTGCCAATAGCCTTAAAAAATATATTTTCGCCATGTTTTTTGGAATAAAACGTTATATAAATCAGGCTAGGAATAATATATTTACAAATCCCTCAGTAAATGACTTCATAATATAACTAGGTACAAGACTGGAAAGTTTGGTGTCTAGGTGCTACGCTACTGAAGTGGATATTTCGAACTTGGAGTATGAGAGAAAAGTCATTTTGAGAAAACGGGCTTAAGATTTAGCATCAGCCAATGAGATTGCGCATTTAGAGTTAAATCCCCCTTTTACTTTCCCGATTGGTTGCTGATAAAAAGGAAATTACCATATTTGGATCCGACAGTATTGTACAGGAGAGAGAGAGCTTTCTAACACAGAGCTATCCGTGTGATGACAAGGTGCAGATCGCGATCGCGGCGTGATGATTTAAAAAGCCAACTTTTAAGTGTAGTAAAATAAAGACCTAAATGTGTATTTCAGACTTTTTTTCACCACAAGTCTGAAAGAAGACATGTTATTGAAGACAAATATCCCAAAATCTCAAAATTGACCAGAGAAAAAAAACCTGATGTTTTTGCCTGCTGTGTCTCACCTTAATGCATCCTAACTGGCTTGATTCAGTTCTAACTAAAAAATGTATGTGAAATCCTCCAGAAACTAATTGATGACAGTCCCCAACACATGGCCCAGGTCTTGAGGTCAACATTTAAGCTCACCAGAGGAAAGCTTAAGAGTTGAACATTTGGCCTCTATACAGCAGTGTTAATTAAAATTAAACACACTGACCCCTATTAAACTTTTCCTGTCAATTATGTGACATTTACAGCCAATCTCAAGCTTTTTGTGAGCAGTGTTTACATATGTCCCATAATTACTCGACCACCACAATCTTCGTCCCGTTTTGTTTGCTCAAATGGAGTTCAATTGGCTGGAAAGAATGTGTTGTCTTCCTTGATTATTTCATGCCACATTTATTAGGTGCCGTAAAAGCTACAAAGAAATTCTACTGGCAATAAGATACCATTACCAAGATGGTCCTCGGGGTATTTGTGCTTTGAATGAGACAGTTACTATTCCACTAACCGTGATTATTTTCACCAAGCTATTCAATATTCAGTAATGCAATAAAAATGGCTGCAGCATGTGGTCACGGTTTCATTCAGGGGAAAAAAACAAAAGAATTATGGATGCCTTTCCATGTGTTATGCGAGATGTCAATTTCCATTAAGGGAGTTGAATCTAAAACTAATTGCTTAAATGATAAAACGTTAAACAGGTGGAAAAACTGTTGAGGGAAAAGTTTGTAATTGGATTTAAACCCAATCATTTCAAAAACAGTGACACATTTTGGATCAATACAAAAATGACGGTTCTACCAAACCGAGAGAGCATGGTTTTGAGTACTTTTATTTATTCTGCTGGTGAGTTAACACAACAAACACCTTTTTTCCGTACTGAGCTTTGATCTGAAATTCAATAAACTGCAGATGAGATCACACTTACGAAACTCATCCATTCACCCACTTGATATTTCCATCTAGTTCTCTGACACATGAGATTCGTTTTTTTGTTATTTATTAATCGACATCCATTTTTTCCCCCACAGTACTGCCACAAAACTGAACACTGCACAGTCAGCCACAACAACAGGCTGTCAATCATCCACAAATGCTTTCTCACAGCTAACACCCACCTAACCAAGAAAGTAAACAAACACTAAGATGATGGTCTCCGTCAAGCACTACACTCAAACTTCTGAAACTGAAATACCTCTCACATTTCGTCTTCACCTTTCCATGTTTCTGAACTGAGTTCTGAGAGAGGTTCCAGCACTCCCACAAAGCAGCACTCAGGGTATGGAACATGAGAAAGAGAAATGTTGTTTCTTTCATCAATCTCATATTAGCCTTTTTAACTTATGATATAGACATGAAAGCCTGTTTCTGCCTCAGAATAGAAAAGAGGTATTGTGACTTTACAGCACACAATTGTGACTACATATCTCATAATGCCTTATATCGCACAATTGTGACGGTTTCCCATAATCATGACTATACATCTCAGAATTTATTCATTTCAAATGACACAATTGTGACTGTTTCTCATATGGCGTGGACATATTTTACGTAATTGTGACTACATTTATTAGAATGTGACTTTATATAGGCTATTGCAATTTATCATAATTGCAATTACATATATCTAAGAATGTGACAATATTTTGCAATTGTGACATGTTTCTCATTAATGCGACTAAATATCTTAAGAATTGACTTCAAATCTTGCAATTGTGACTCTTACAACTGCGACTATACATCTCAGAATGTGATTTTAAAACTCAAAATCGAGGCTGTTTCTTGTAATTGGATCCAATGTGATTTAGTTTCTCGTAATTGCGTCGACATATTTCAGGATGCAGCATTATATTTAGCAACTTTGTGTTTCTCATAATTGCTACTACATATCTCAGCCAGAATGTGACAATATCTCACAGTTGGGAATGTGTTTCTCATAATTGCACATATATCAGAATGTGACTTTATATTTTAGCAACCTTGACTCTCATAATTGCGACTACATATCTCAAAATGTGACAATATCTCACAATTGTGACAGTTTATTATAATTGTGACTATATATCTCAGAATGTGACTTCATTTCATATCTCACAATTGTGACAGGTTCTCATAATTACAGCTAGATATCTCGGAATGTGATTATGGTCCTAATGCCCCAGTATGGTAATGGGGACACTATACTCTCAAAGAGCACCGTCCTTCGGATGAGACGTTAAACCGAGGCCCTGACTCTCTGTGGTCACAAAAAATCCCAGGATGTCTTTCGAAAGAGTAGGGGTATAACCCCGGCATCCTGGCCAAAAATCCTGCCCAGTGGCCTCTGTCCATCATGGCCTCCTAATAATCCCCATATATATACTGATTGGCTTCATCACTGTCTCCTCTCCACCAGTAAGCTGGTGTGTGGTGGGCGTTCTGGCGCAATATGGCTGCCGTCGCATCATCCAGGTGGATGCTGCACACTGGTGGTGGTTGAGGAGATTCCCCCTGTATGTAAAGCGCATTGAGTGCCGAGAAAAGCGCTATATAAATGTAATGAATTATTATTATTATTATTATTATATTTCTCAGAATGTGATTTCATATCACACAACTGACTTTGTTTCTTATAATTGCAACTATAATATAGATAATATCTAAGATATTATCTTAGAAACTGACTTCATATCTCACAATGCAACATTTTCTTATTTCTTATTAAGTTTATCTCACAACTAGGCTACCCTTTTTTTACAGTTATGAATTTAGTCTGAACTCAGAATCTTTCCTTTAGGTTGTTAGAGAAATATTTTACCCAACAATGAAAATTGACACCCATATTAAAGGTGCTCTAAGCGATGTCACGCGTTTTTAAGGCCAAAACATTTTTCGTCACATGCAGCAAACATCTCCTCACTATCCGCTAGCTGCCTGTCCCCTGAACACACTGTAAAAAGACGCGGTCTCTGCGGACACCCCAGGCTCCACAAACGGCTACAAAAACAAACTCTAGCGACCCGCTCTAAGAAACATAACAAACTGTTCCAGCCGATAACCGACAAGAATGGTTTGGGGGTGGGTTTGAGGGGTTAGTGCACGGATGAGGAGGAGGGAGGGTCTAGCTAGCCTCCGTTTTGTTTGACAATAGTTCGAACGTCAACAAGAAGTGATGTCACCCAGGATCGCTTAGAGAACCTTTAACCCATATGCTGTTATACTTTCTGTTGAAAACAAAGTGAGAATGCATGACATTTTTTTAGAAAGCTCTTTTCGATTCAATGATTCACACTGATTATGCTCCAAAAAGCACAGAAAAAGTGGTCCGAATGAAAACCAGAATTGTCAGTTTGTGATGAACATCCTCCTCTAATAATGTTCATGATGAAGAGTTAATAGAGTTGACTAAGAGAAACAAAACAGAGCAGGAAGCGTTGATGAAGCCCAGCCTTTATTTCTGCTTTGATCTGCTGCCCCCAAGGGTGAGGCGCCAGTGATCGAGTGAGAATGCTGACAGGTGCAATCTGGCAACCGCTACACCAGTGCTGAGTGTGCAGGGCTTGAAACCAACACCATGTGAAACTCGCTCAAAGAGATGTTTCAACATTAAGACCTTCACTATAGGTGAAACTGCTCATCCTTTATCTGGGTGAATCTCAGGAGGACAGAGGCTCTTGTATGTATCAGGAAATGGGCCTTGTGCTAATATGAAATAATGTGTGATCAAATCAAGAGAGAAGTTAGTATTCATCTGACACAGCTGACACTGAACTGTTCAATTGTTAATAGTGATTCAAAAAACGTATTTGGACACTTAAAGGTACAATATGTAGGAATTTTACAGTAAAATATACAAAAACCACTAGGCCAATGTTATATATAGTTTGTTTAGTTGATTACTTACAATATGACAAATGTTTCCAACTATTTGTAAATCGTGAGAAAATTGCGATATTAACCAAAGAAACGGGGTGTGTGAGCAGGGGTGAGGAGTCCCCAGTCAATGACGCCATATCCGCGTTACCCACGGTTTCTGCCAGGTTTGCGCTCGCACTGCCATAGTAATCATGGCGACAGACGTGGACAACCAACCGGGTTATGCCCGTTATGCCTAGCAGGACGCTCACGGATTTGTTCAAACATTATGGATCATTTTCAAGCAGACTTTGAGACAAAAAGAGGACTAAAACGAAGTTCAACATCTTTCGAGATGCCGAGAGCTCCACGTCCGCGACTAACTTTGACTCGACAGAGACGCGAGTGTTGCATGTAAGTTACTTTATTAGACAGGTGAGCAAATGTACATAAAACTAATCAATGTTATTTAGGTTAGTTCAACCTGATGAAATGTTAGAATGTGATCTGTATGTTATTCTAATATTTATATAGCTTACTCGGTCTCATACAGCCAACAAACAACCTAACTAACAACATTCAACACACTCAAATGGCATTTAGTGTGATAGAGTAACTGTTAGAGCAGGTGAAACAGCGCTGCGTAACCTCAAGTTTCATTCATCTAATAAACTGACCTGTGTGAGTATTAATTCAGTACTTGCGTGTAGTTCGGTAGAAATGAAATGTCCTTTTTCCTTTATATCCACGGGACTCGCATTGCGTGTGGCGCTGGTATACGTCTAGCAATCGCGCCATGCTTCACACCACAGTCATGTTAAAAACATCAATATTCACTCATCCATAAAAGATCCATCAGATTGACGACAAGATCCATACTTACGCTTAATGCTTTCAAAGCTAGCTTGCTATTGCTAGCCTCTCCGAAAAAATAAATAAATAGATAACTACACATAAGCTACATAAATTATTCAACTAACTAATCAGAAATGTTGTCTATGTGTTGTCACTTCTTCTTGAGTCTCTCCATCGTTGTCTGACTCCGGTTTGAACATAAAAGGCTGGGCACACGCTATTGTAGCTCCGCCCCTTTTGCTGGGAGCAGCAACTCATTTGCATTTAAAGGGACATACACAAAAACGGTGAGTTTGTGACAATTTTAACATGTTATATAAAAATATCTGTGTGGTATTTTGAGCTAAAACTTCACATAAACATTCTGGGGACATCAGAGACTTATTTTACATCTTGTGAAAAGGGCATTATACCACCCTTTAACTATTCATCTGCAAATAAATGTGATGCGATCTGGGAAAACCCACCACATGGTGAAATTTGACATATTACAGGTTTTGCGATCATATTAAAGCTTGGTTCAAGCCCTTTCCAAATCTGTTTTTATTTATTTTATAGTTTGTCTGTCTGTTATAGTTTGTCTGTTGAGAAAAACAGGTTTAAATAACTGTCACGTCCTGCTAGCGGGACGACTGGCGCTCTTTTTTTTATTGCCTTTTTTATATCACATATTTTAGTAATCATCATAGATTAGGTATCATTCGAAAGCTTACAAACTCAAAATTCATCCTGTGAAAACCGTTTTGAAATTGGACGATTGAGAGGCGAGCAAGGTCTTTTAAACGAGCAGCTTTAGACTCTGTTGTTCTCTTGTGCTCCGCATAACATAACGCTGGATAAAAATAAATAAATAAAAACTTGCGTGCCGTTGTAGTTTACACAGGACTGGCGGGACCTTTATTCTGTTATGTGGTTTATTTTGATAGGCAAAACTGTCTCTGTAGTGTTAAGAGAAGGAGAACTAAATAGCCGTTGTTGTTGTTTTTTTGCACCTCCGCTCCGCGCGTGTTCTTAAAGAGAAAGACACGTATTTTCAGCTTGCCACTATAAATCGCTATTTTTCTGCACTAATCTAGTGAATTTTCACTAGATATATTCAGAGATGATAAACAATATGTTATAGAATAATAATTTATTGAAAACCCAAATTTGACAATAAACTGACATTCAATCTATTTTTAGACTTTACTGTAAATGTACAAGCGCGACATCCGACGGGTTTCCATCATACAAGGTGTAATTTTTTTCCTAATAACTTAACGCTTACATATTGCAATTCTTTTAACCAGATGATTGAAACCAAAATATCATCTATTAAAATTGGGTAGCATTTCAACGCTAGTCATGCAGCAGCCTTGAAAGGCATTAGATCCCCTCCTAGAGCCCAGCCATTGCGCTCACAAACACGGAAACTGCAAGCAATGAGGCAACACTTTTTGGTCTGATGACGTCACAAATATGTAGTTTGATATTTCCCTTCTATATTGATGCTACGGATGTGACAGGTTTAAAGATAACCAAAAAGTACTTAAAAAATCTATATTTATATGACCTTGAGGAAGCTAACAATGCATCTCTGATTCTGAGTGAACATTCGAAGGTTAGTTTGAAAAATGGAACTTTCGATTTGGGGAATGATGTAAGCCGGTGTCTTGATTTGCAGCCTTGACCTGTTGGCTAAGCGCAATTAGAGAGTCTATCACATTACAATTCTTTATATAATACATTCTATTGTTCTAAAATGGCGTGATTCTATAAAGATACTTCTGAATTTATATGTCTTTGCCCGCAATCCTATTTCAAGTCTGAAGACCCAATTTTAATAGTACGTTTGCTCGTGGAACATGGAAGTCGCTGAATTAAGTTGAAACACGTGGTAAAAATTCTCGATATTTAGCTATTTTTTCTGCGGCAATGTTGATTTAAAAGCGTCCAAAATTTCACCAATATAGAAACAACCTGGAGCCTTAAGAGTTGTAACAGCATAGAACGTATTTCCAGACGTAACTTAGAATCCCGGTCTTCTCGCTCTTAACTTGCTTTTCAGTTACAAAAATAGAGAAGTGGCTTGTTTTGTGATGACCCATTTTTAGGACTTTATCGCTTTCTGCTTGACTTCGGGATTGTTCAAAATTCTTAGTGCAACTGAATCTTCCATGATTACATGCTGGGCATTGAAAGAAATTTAATTGTGGTGTTCAAAGGTGAGATCCCGATACATGTTACTCCTTCGATGGTCAAAATGTTCGCAAATGGTGATCCAGTTTTGTTGCCATGATGCATTTACGAGTAATCATACTCAAGATCTTCTGCCGTATGACACACTTGAACCTTCTATTTTGTGACACCGTATCATCTGCCAGTACTTGTTGACCCAGGTTGTAAGCAATTAGATGGTGCATACTAGCCCTAGACAGGTTATGTGAACAATTTCACAGAAACTAAGTTTCCCTCAACCTCTGCTTAGATATAGCTCAATCACATGATTGCTACCTCGAAGCCTGCAGAGCGACTTCAAGTTTTCACGGCCGTGCATACTCAGCCGCCGGCCAGGCAGCGTCTGCGCTTCACTCGATGTCTGTGCTGCAAATCCTGCAGGGCGATTTGCTGCGTGAGTGGGATGAGGGCGGGAAGAACCCCCCGTCAGTCGCGGATTTGAGAAGCGCCACGGACCTTGCCCTTCGCGCTACAAAGTCTGCTGCTCTAGCCTTGGGGAAATGCATGGCCGCCATCTGCGTGTCTGAGAGACACCTATGGCTCACTCTCGCCGACATGGGAGATTCCGAGCGCGCCGCCTTTCTCAACGCCCCGCTCTCTCCAGCCGGCCTCTTCGGATCCGCTGTCACGGGTATCGTCGACCGCTTCTCCGAAGTACAGAAAGCCTCGCAGGCCATGGACCTCTTCCTGCCTCGTCGCGCTAGCTCCTCTGCAGGCCGCCCACGTGATCGGCCTCCTGCACGAGCCCCACCCCAGCGCACAGCTCAGCACAACCAGACTGCTCAACGACGCCAGGGCGGCCGCCCGTGTTCCCGCTCCGACAGCCGCCACAGACCGCCGCCTCCTCGGGGGCCTCGGCCTAGAATCACGTTGAAACCTGAGCAACCAAAGTCTGCCTAGCACAGCTGAGAAGAAAAAGACGGCGCTCTCCCGCTGCGGCCGGACCGCCGTCAAAGCTCTGCCCTCTGTTAGTCCCCGCCCAGGCGGTTACTACAGCAGTGTTTTCTGCCATAACCAAGCCGGTCTCACTTCCCGCTTGCATGAGCACAAACGCCGTTTTCACGGCGACCCAGAGAAATCTCAAAAAGAGCATAAAGCCTCTTGTGTACGAAATGTGCCCGCAACACTGTGTTCACTCATACACAAAAGCACTCCAGTTCCCCTGTCTCACACAGAGTCCACTCTCATAAAACGGGCCAAGCCCGTTCGAGTCCCAGAGTACATAAGCGCGCCCACGAGCCCGTGTGCGCGTCCCACCTCTGCTCACTCTGTTACAGGGCCCTTAAGCTCCTCTCCAAGTGTAAGTCCCGCTGTTATAAGCACTATCAGCGCGCTCACGCAGCCGCGAAGTGCGACAATGGGGACCATGTAGCCATTCACCCCCTAGCGTCACGCTTCAAGGCGTGGAAAGCTATTCCGGGAATCTCCCAGTGGGTGTTAAACACAATAAAGCTAGGCTATCGCTTACAGTTTCGTCGCCGCCCCCCTCGCTTCCGAGCGCGGCTAGAAACTACGGTGAACCCAGAAGCAGTGTCACTGCTCCGTTCAGAGATAGCAAGTCTGTTGTGCAAGAAGGCTATAGAGAGGGTGCCTCTGGCTATGAGCGAGTCGGGGTTCTACGGCCGTTATTTTCTTGTTCCCAAGAAAGACGGCGGTCTCAGACCAATATTAGACCTCAGATTTTTGAACAAAGCTCTCATAAAGAGACCGTTCAAAATGCTCACTATCAGAAAACTCCTCGCGCATGTGCGCCAGGGGGACTGGCTCATATCACTAGATCTGAAGGATGCATACTTCCAGATCCAGATAAATCCCCTTCACAGGCCATTCTTACGTTTCGCCTTCGAAGGCCAGGTTTATCAATACACCGTCCTCCCGTTCGGCCTATCCTTGGCACCCCGTACGTTCACGAAGTGCATGGATACGGCGCTCGCCCCCCTGCGGAGTCAGGGGCTGCGAATTCTGAACTACTTGGACGATTGGCTGATTCTGGCACAGTCTCAGGAGGAGTTACTGTCTCATTGTACAGTTCTCCTCGACCATCTGAAAGCTTTGGGCCTCTCTGTCAACTGGACAAAGAGCGTACTACAACCCAGTCAGACTATCTCCTTCTTGGGTATAGAGCTGGACTCGGTCACGATGACGGCGCGTCTATCGACGCAGCGCGCGCACCGTGTGCAGCGCCTCGCCGCATCTTTTCAGATGAATAGACTCACGCCTTTGAAAACTTTTCAGAGAGCGTTGGGTTGTATGGCCTCAGCCTCTGCGGTGCTCCAGCTGGGGTTACTGCGCATGCGCCCGCTTCAGCTCTGGTTGAAGAGCCGTGTGTCTCACCGAGCGTGGACCTCGGGCCACCAGCTGATAAGGGTAACGCAGACCTGTATTACAGCTCTGCAGCCATGGTTAGTGGCAGAATGGTTTCAGCGCGGCGTCTCTATGGGGACTGTTTCATGCCGAATAGTCATCTCGACAGACGCCTCCAACACGGGGTGGGGGGCGGTCTGCGAGGGCTCACCGGCCTTCGGCCTTTGGTCAGCTCAGAGAGCCTCCTACACATAAACTGTTTGGAGATGTTGGCGGTCGAGAACGCGCTCAGGCGGTTTCTCCCGCGCATTCAGGGCCATCATGTGCTGATCCGTTCGGACAATATGTCCGTGGTCTCCTATCTAAACCGTCAGGGCGGAGTCAGATCCAGGAATCTTTTCCGGCTGACAGAGCGCATTCTAGTTTGGTCTCAGTGTCACCTGCTCTCGCTCAGAGCGTCGCACGTGCCGGGACAGCTGAACGACGGTCCAGACAGCCTGTCCAGGAACCCCATTCCCCCGGGGAATGGTCCCTGCACCCTCTTACAGTCCAGAAACTGTGGCGTCTATTCGGCAGAGCAGAGGTGGACCTCTTTGCCTCGGCGGAGAACACCCACTGCCCAATATTTTTCTCAAGGAGCGAGGACGCGCTAGCCCAGACCTGGCCCAGCCGCCCGCTTTATGCCTTCCCTCCGGTCTCTCTGTTACCACAGGTGCTTCAGAGAATCAGAGAAGCGCAGCACTCGGTGCTCCTCATAGCCCCGCACTGGGAGGGTCAGACTTGGTTTCCGGAGCTCACGCAGCTGTCTCAGACAGCGCCGTGGCCCATTCCAGTCAGAGCAGATCTCCTCTCTCAAGCTCGCGGCTCGATCTGGCATCCCCACCCAGAGCGCTGGGCGCTTCACGCGTGGGTGATCAACGACTACCCGTTGCTTTGCCAGAGGGAGTGATTAACACGATCATACAGGCTAGAGCGGCTTCTACCAGAAGGCTCTATGCGTCAAAATGGTCTGTGTTCTCGAAGTGGTGCACAGAGAGGGGGCTGGACCCGCGGTTATGCGAGGTTCCCTCCTTACTAAATTTTCTCCAAGAGATGCTGGACAAGGGCAGATCCCCGTCCACTCTCAAGGTATATGTGGCAGCCGTCGCGGCGTTTGCTGAACCCCGACGCGGCCAGTCACTGGGCAAAGACGGGCTGGTAGTCCGCTTCCTCAGGGGAGCTAGAAGGATGAATCCCCCGCGCCCCCCTTCGGTGCCGATCTGGGACCTTTCCATAGTTCTTGATGCTATGAAAGCTCCCCCATTCGAACCGTTAAACACCGTGGACCTAAAGTACCTGTCGCTAAAGACCGTTTTTCTACTCGCGCTCGCGTCAGTAAAACGGGTGGGAGACCTACACGCGCTGTCCACCAGCGCGTCCTGTCTTGAGTTTGGACCTAATGACTCATTAGTCGTTCTTAAACCTAGGCATGGCTATGTCCCCAAGGCGATTGGCACCCCGTTCAGGGCACAAGTTATATCCCTATCGGCGCTGCCTGCTTCCGATAGCGAATCGGATTCTAATCTCCTATGCCCGGTCAGGGCTCTGAGATTATATGTCACTCGCACAGCTCCGGTCAGACGATCCGAGCAGCTTTTTGTTTCGTTCGGCGGGCGCACCAGAGAGTTGGCCGCCTCGAAACAGTCCCTATCCAGATGGATTGTTGATGCCATTGCAGCAGCATACGCATCGAAGGACCTGCCATGCCCTTTGGGCATCAGGGCTCATTCCACTAGAGGCATGGCCTCATCGTGGGCATGGTCCAGTGGGATTTCCATTCATGACATTTGCGTGGCAGCGGGATGGGCTTCCCCTCCACCTTTGTCAGATTTTACAATCTGGAAGTACCCCCTTTGCAGGCTAAACTACTAGCAGTCTAGTATGTTCAGCTCTTCTGGTTGAGCTGCACTATAGGGGGTTAATTCACACAGACGAGTTCGTTCTGTCCCTCTCTTTTATGTGCTTATGTACTACACAATCATCGGCCCGCTCCGCTGGCCGTTTGTCACTGATACATATATTCATTCCCACTTTCGGTGTTCCCCGGATGCCCCGCGGGACTAATAGTGGATGCTTAGCACGCACGGCGTTGACAATGGGTTCCCGTAGCGTAAGCTAGCTTACGCAATACGAGAGAACCTCTCGTAAGAGAACGAATCGGTTACCTAACGTAACCTCGGTTCTCTCTAGATGAGGGAACGAGTATTGCGTTCCTGGCCGTGCTTGTGCTACTGGCGATGTTCGCTTCAGAATTGAAAAAACCAGATTTATTCAGCCTATTCGGGGTATTTATAGCCTCGTCCACGCCCGCTTCGGGGGCGGTGACGTAGGGAGAGCGAGTCAGACTCTCATTGGTCGCGGGTTCATCCGCGCTCCCTCATAGGCTTAAGCAGTTCTCCGTGAGCGAACCAATGAGCGGCTAGCTAGCCTTCTCATGGTCTGCTGCAGCTGAACTGCGTTGACAATGGATACAAAATTATAGGATAATTTTTGGCTTCAATTTCTCAGAAAGATGGAATCTTTCCCGTAGCGTAAGCTAGCTTACGCAATACTCGTTCCCTCATCTAGAGAGAACCGAGGTTACGTTAGGTAACCGATTCGTTTTCCCAGATCACATCACAAATGGTGTAAAGAGTTTTTTTTTCCTAAAAATTAATTACATTTTTGTAATTCTTTTAACCAGCTGATCTGTAAACACAAGTGTAGTCCATCATATTAAAGGTAGGGTAGGCAATTTCGGAGAGGCTAGCAATAGCAAGCTAGCTTTGAAAGCATTAGATCCCACCCTCCCTTCAGAGTGTCTCCAAAGCCATGCCTCTACCAAACACATGAACGCGCACATGCAATGATTGGACAAACACTTTTTGGTCCTGAGACGTCCACAGAATAAGTACGTTTTAATATTTAGACCACTTCTATTATTGATTGCTATCAGGATGTGAAGAGTTTCAACCAGTATAACAAAAAGTATTTAAAAAAATTGCCTACCCTAGCTTTAACTATGACCATGAGAAGTAAAATTTACTATACTCAGTCATTTAGTGTATACATTTTCGAAGGTTAGTTTAATCTCAAATGGAACTTCATTTGAGGGAAATTATGTAATTCTCTGGTGTTTGATGTTGCAGCTAGCTTGAGCCTGTTGGCTAAGCCAAATTATGAGAAGTCTAATCAGACATGACAATTCTTACTATAATGACCATTTTATGTTTTGGCAAACTGGTGGTGAATTCATATAAATGCATACTTTCTACTTTATATGTTTTTGCACAATCAAATATTTCAAAGTCAAATGAAATCACCAATTTGTAAAATAGTTACGTTTCTCGTGAGATTAGATTGGAATGTTGTGAAATTTAAAAGTATTGAAACACATGGTAAAATATTAAACTCACATATTTAAGGCTTTGTTTTCTGCAATGACATTTTAAATATGACTTCCAAAATATTACAATTATAGAACAATCTGGAGCTTTAAATGAGTTTGTAAAAGTGAACTTGTAATTTTCACAACGTCAACATCTCAGAATCAGGATGTTCTCCGCTCATATAACTTTGCTTTATATTAAAAAAAAAAGAGAAGTGTTGTATTTGTGTGACACATTTTTTGTTGCCTTTATCAGTTTCTGCTTGTATTTCTGGGCCATTGTATACAAAAATTCTTATCAACATGAATTTTCATGATTACATTTTTGCTATGAAAAGCATTGAAATGAAATTGTTTATTTGTGGTGTTCAAAAAATTGGTAGAGATATCCAAAACAATGATTACTCTTCGATGGTCAAAATGTTTTGGCAAAATGGTTGCATCCAGTTTTTGTTGTCCATGATGCATTTACAGAGGTAATCATACTTCAAGATTCTTCTGCTATTGATTCACACTTAGAAACCTTCTTTTTGTGACACTCGTATTCATCTGCCAGTACTTGTGACCCAGTTATAAAGCAATTAGTTGTCATAGCGATAGCGTAGACATGCTTATGTGAAACAATATTCACAGAAAAACTAAGATTTCCCCTCAACTCCTCATGCTTAATATAAACTAAATTCAAATGATTGCAACCACTCATATATACTGTAAGAAAGCATCCAAGAATCTGTCTTGATTTCCCAGCCTGAATGTGAATCACATATAATAATTATTAAACAGTCCTCAGAGTATTTTAGTGGAACTGAATGCAGGCTTGCAGCTACGAGCAAAAAAGAGATTTCTTTCACAGCACTCCAAACGTTTCTTTCCACTGAATCCCTGAAGTAACACTCATCAGCTCCAAAAGCAGAGTGATAAAAAAAAAATCTTTTACTTAAGCGCTTTAGAACTTTTACCCACAGAGAGAAACTGCCTGACTTGTACTTTATCACTGCTTCTACCTTAAAATGAGATCAAGGAGAAACAACACTTAAAACATCTCGACCTTACTGAAAAACCTAGAGGATTCATCCTGTTGATATGATTGCTACTAGTTTAGACAGTTTGCTTACGGCAAATTTAAACACAATGTACATTGAAAGGATGCTCATTTTAAATGCCCTAAATTCCATAAAACACAATAACAAGAGTTGTCATTATCCCAGGTGCCATCCACCAGTTTCAAGCCAATGAACCACTAGCCTACCTGTCAAGCATTGTCAATAGACTGCTCTTGTACCATGGGAGTTTTGTTGTTTGTGTGAAGAGAAGGGAACAGAGAGAAATGTTACCTGACATGATGGTAGTGTTTTCTGGCATAGAGCAGGATGTCAATGCCAAACTGGCAGAACTGATGGTGAGGTCTACCTGCAGTCAGCTGTCCCCTCAACGCCACAGTTCTTGTGCCCATGTATAATTTAGTCTGCAGTTCAGCTATGCTGTCAAAATACTCCAAAGTTTCAGTTCATAAACAGTCTCTTTCCCCTTCGCCAACTCCGATTCGCTTTGAAAACAGAGACTCGGGCTAGTTAGACAGCAGAAGTGCCACGCCAGAGGCTTCCAGTGGGATAGGTCTTATTGTCTTTCCCCCAGGAACACAACAGCCACAATAACAAAGCAATATAGGTCAACATAGGCCAAACAACAGAGACAGAAATATATAAAAGTCGTGCTTGCTTAAAAAAAAAAAAAAACGCACTAGTTTTGGCTTGAAGGTATTTGACCTGAAGATACAGTATATGCCCTACTGCAAAGCTGTGTGGCAAAACTGCTGGGTCAAGACCTTTAAATGGGGCGGAGGTCTATTCGCTACATGCTAAATACTAAACCAATGCTAAATAATGAAGCTAACCATATAATTGGACATTGTAAGGGAAGCAAAATAAATGAGCTTTAGCAAGATGTTGAGCATCCAATCAAAAGCTACAGTATTTTGAAAAATCTAACCAAATTAGGCAGATGTGAATATGAATTGTGTGACTGACATGCATTAGTCATCAACAAAAATCATCAAGAAAACTATGCAAGATAAAATAAATGAATACATATTCCTATTCAGCCTGGGGTGTACTTTATGTAATATTGTTTATTGTTGGCCATATGCTATTCAAATAAATAATAATACTATTAAAATGATGATAATAATAATGTATTGATATTATTTATTTATTTGAGAACATATATAAAACAGTTAAATTATATAATGACATTTCTTACTTTTAATCAATTTTGAACTAATGATCGGTTAGTTAATGCTTTTAAATGAAAGATAAAGGGACAGTTGACCCCAAAATGATCAGTAACATTTTGGTAACCAAACAAATGATTATTACAAACAAATTGGCTGCTTCTGATATAATTTGCCCTTTTTTTTCTTTAAGTAAATTAATGTGTTTGTTTGTTTGATCTATAATGGGCAAACTGGCCTTAAACAAACAAAAAAATTGGTAGCCATTTGAAATTAGAGGCAACCACTGCATTTTAATCATGATCCAAACAAAGATGCTACACACATGTAGCATGAGCAGTCGTTTTTGATTTAAATTAAATTGTGTAACTTCAAGATTTAGACACCGAGCAAGCGGGACCAACGACATCACCGACATACCCGCGGTGGGGCAGTGCGGCGGGATACAGGGACCCGACTCGGACGGAGTAGCGGCCCAAAGTGGGGTCTGAATGTGTGGTGTAACACGTACCTGCTACCTGCCCGGGGCCAGTGGCAGAACAAAAAGAAAAGGAAACAAAAGATTCTCCACCGGGGAAAGGAGCGGCGCCTTCATCTCCTGAAGAGCAACTTGATCCAACTCTGGGTCGCCCGTCTCAGAGTCGTTTGCACCTCCGCTTGCCTCCTGGGTTGGCAGCAGCCTGGACAGGGGGGATCGACTTTCTGCGGCTTGCTCCACGCTGAGGCCTGGATGATGGCTGCTGCTAACCTTAGCGGAAGCGGAGGATGCAGCGGGAGGCCGACCTCGGCGACGAGCAGGCGAAGGACGGTTGGACAGTTGGGATCAGCAGCGGTCCACCAGGGCAGGATGTGTCGGATCGCCTCTGTCTGCTTCTGTGCGGCCTAGAACTGCTGGGTAAACCCGACCTGGGATAGAGGGGCATCCAGGAACCAAAACTTATCGGTGTCCCTCATATCGGCCAGGTTGAGCCAAAGGTGGCGCTCTTGGACCACCGAGATGGACATCGCCTGGCCAACGGAATGTGCGGTTTCCTTTGAGGGCAGTTGCCACACGGAGCTCCTGGAGGAGCTCTGGGCCTGGTGGACCTGCAGGAGCGCCATGGCATGGAGGATAGAAGCAGCCTATCCACAGGCTCTGTAATCCTTCGCCGTAAGACCGGACGAAAATGTACATGCCTTGGACGGGAGGCATGGATTGCCCTGCCAGGAGGAAGCAGATACTGGACACAGTTGCATCGCAACGGAATGATCCACCAGCGGGACATCCACATACCCCTTAGCTGCTCCGCCATCGAGGGTGGTGAGGAGGGAGGAGGACGGCTTCTGGCACTATATAGGCCCCGTCCACGTCCCAGTGAGCTCCTCATGCACTTCCGGAAAGAATGGTACCAGGGCGGCGTGCTGAGAACCAGCACGGCCTGCCCCAAAAAAACAATCGTCCAACCGGGAAGGTTCGGATGGAGGGTTCCACGTAAGCCAAACCTTCTCGGCGGCCCGGGAAAGCATAGCCACCCATTCTGGATCAGACTCGGGCAAAGCTACACTCCGAAGGGGGCAACGCAGCTGAATCCTGAATGAGTGCGTGTGCCCGCTTTCTGTTTATACCCGCGCTGCGGGGCACGGTGTGTGGCATGTGGCGCGATTCACGCATGCCAACGTTCATTGGCTCTTTTGTAGACACTCGACTCAGCTCCCTGAAGTGATCCCAATTACATCGTCACGTCGAACGTGAGCGACTGATAGGGAACAGAGTTTTGATTTTTTGGATTAACTATCCCACTAAGTTACCAAGAAAATTTAGTTTTATTATTTTCTTTTCTTTTCTTTATGGAGATCTCATATGACACAAGCTGACATTTGCTGTAAAAGCTCAGTTAGTCATTCCTTGTCATCAGCTAAAGAGTTTGCGATGGGCTGATAGTTCCCCTCATGCTCCTCTAATGGCATGACATCATTAGCTGTCTCAGTGTGGACAGAGTGCCAGCAAAGGTTTAAGCCACCATTAAGTCAGGCTAAATTTAGACAAGCTCATGTACATCACGTCCTATTGTGCTCAGCTATCTATTAGCGATAACAACTGTCAATCAAACAAATATGGCCAAGTGCTCTAGTTAGTGTATTCCTGTCATGACCCTGTCACAAGATCACATGTTCAGATGGAGCATATTTTTATCGCTGGTCAATGAAGAACCCCAAGGAAAATAATGCAGCTCCTGCAATGCATTGTGGTCATATATAACAACCATTCATTAAGGCCCATCTTCCATAGCAGAGATGAACATTTCAAATCTCCTCTGGTGCATTTACTTTGCTTACTTCAGGCTCACTGCAATTAATGTTTAAGGCAGCATCACTTAAAATAAGCAAAAACTAGTTTCGGTTTCTCTTTGGTGGGGAAACAATCTATACAGCCATGTTCATAGAAAGAAAGAAAGAAAGAAAGAAGAAAGAAGAGAGAGAGAGAGAGAGAGAGAGAGAGAGAGAGAGAGAGAGAGAGAGAGAGAGAGAGAGAGAGAGAGAGAGAGAGAGAGAGAGAGAGAGAGAGAGAGAGTACTGCAATTAATTAGGAAAGACCTGGGAAAGAGCAGCAGTAGAGATAGAATGGAAATCAATGAAAGAGTAATGGTTTCATTTTGGCATGGATCAATGGGCTGAAAAGAATGCATTATGTCTGGTGTGATTTCAGCGTAGGGCACGTCTGTCAGTGGCAGGGGTGGCAAAACCTCACAAACTATCTTTCATTTTCATATTTTTATAGGTAAAAGAGAAAAGGTGCAGGGTTGGGTGATGTATTGAATATTCACAACACATTCGGAATGATTTTGCTGAACATAAATAATAAAGCAACATAAATATTGCAATGCTTTTAATGCACATTCAAAAAGAGAGACTGCATTCGTGATCCCTTCTTTTCTCAAAAGCATGCAAATATAGGAGTGTTAAGAAAGAGAATATCTTCGATTTAAATTTCAGTAGCAGAAATGTTGGTGATTTCCTAGTGAAAAATAAATGTACCAAAATATATTTGAAATACATTTATTTTATGCTAAGTATACTACAAATTCATTTACATATTTATGTACTTAATATAAATACCCAACAATAATACTTTTGGTATACTTAAAGTCTGAACTAACTAAACTAATTTTGTACTTAATGCACTTTAGTTAGTTATCCGGAAATAGTGCTGAGGACCAACTAAAGATATTTTTTGTATATTTGAATATCATATTTTTGATTGTGCTAAAATGGAACTATTGCAAGAATACTTTAATTACACTTTAAATATCTTGCATTTAAAGACTTACATTATGCATTGATTATACTATCCTTACTAATAGTGATATTAAAACACATTTTAGGCTTAATATTAAGAAATGTGCATTATGTTAATGGAATTGCAGTATCCTTTGTATGAAATAAATGTATTTTAAATAAATTTTGGTAAAGGTTTGGTACCTCATTTTGGTATTTGTTTGCATCACACACACACACACACACACACACACACACACACACACACACACACACACACACACACACACACACACACACACACACACACACACACACACACACACACACACACAAAAAAGATCAATCATTGTTGTTATTATTAAAAAAAACTATTATTAAAAACTATTAAAATTGTTCTCATTAATTGAAATAAGGCTGCAATTAAAGCAGTATTCCTTGACTTTTTTGAGTTAAAAATTATCCAAAATAAATTTGAGCAAGTACATAACCAGCCTTTGTTCAAAAATATCTGCTTGCCTTAGCTCGGTTCAAAACGGTAACTTTGTAATAATGTTTATTAATTCCAGTGGTACTGGTGGATTTCCGCGGGAAATTTGAGCATGTCTTTGCGTCGTTACATACATCAGTACACATAAAGAAGGAGTCTTGGCTAGTAGGCTATATTGAGTCATTACGTCACATCTACACATAAAAGAGTCTCGGCTAGTCGGCTATATTGCGTGTGAGGATGTTGGAGGTGGAGATTTATAGCCTTTTATTACAGCACTTGATATAATTAAACTTATCAATTTGATGGCGGATCCAGGAAGGTTCAAATGACAATCACCAGTGACAAAGTACAACTGGAGATTCACCCGCTGTAAAATGCAAGAGACTTCATTTGGACTTCGGAGTGGCTACAGAAAAAAAGAGACTGCAACCGGGCCCATGCGAAAGCAAGGATCATATCTGAAGGGCATTAAATGTAGTCATGCAATGCTGATGTTGTTAACATTAACAATTTGAGAACAAAGTATAATTTGCACGGTTTGACGTGATATGATAAGTGATCGTTAGATTTAATCAGTGTGATTTACTGCAATACTTTTTTTCCCTTGGTTGGTCAGAACACAAGTGGATGTTACTTAATTGTTCAGAAGACATTTTTCGGTGAAAATTCTTATGTTGGTCATACTTCCAAAAAGTAGACTGGATTAAACCGCTCAGTGCCGTGCCGAGGCAGCTCAAGACTGCGACCAAATGGTCGCATTTTGCGACCAAAATTTGAGAGTGTGCGACTGAATTTTACATCCAGTCGCACATGTGCGACCAGTAAATTTGTCCCCCTTTTTTTTTTTTTTACACGTTAAACGTGGAAGAGGCTTATCAATGAATCCGGAATGTGTACCAATGAGTGTGAGAAGAATAGGATGCACGTGTAAGTGGCTAATGTGTGGAGGGAGGGTTCTAGAGATATTTGAGCGCGCGTTTGTTTTAAACGTCTGTGGGAAGGAGACGGAGACAAATATCACAACATGTGCGTCTGAGCAATGAGCAAGCAAACAAACTATTCTTCCGACCTGCGGCTAGTGTGCCAGTTAAATTCACTTGCTGGCTTCCAAAATAATACATTACAACAGCGATAATCAAAAAAACATGAACAAAATGACTAAACACGTTCACTAAACAAAATGACTAAACATGTTCACGTGAGTGCCAAATGCTCGAACATGACCTGTCATTTACGCCGTCATCACCCGGGAGTTGATAGCGCGCGAGCGCAGGCGAGACCTGAACTGCAGACGTTACCATCGGTATTTAAACTAAACTCATTTAAGCTTTGCCAATGTAAACATTCAAGAGCAAGACGCGAAAGAGAACTCGCGTATAGAAGATTTGTGTGCGTGTGTGTGTGTCTGTGTGTATGTGTAGGCTACTCATCTCAGACAGCCATAGATGTATGACAGCGCACAAATATTGAGTTCTCTTTCAAGTTTTGCACTTGAATGGACAAATTCACATCAAAAAGTAAACATGTCCGTCTTGATGAGTATCCTAGCAGACATAGTCTGTTTCTGTTATGCCTTAAGTGAACTGAATCAGCTCTGAATTGAATAGCTTTTGTAACTTTAATAAGGATTATTCTTTAATTTATACAGTCAAATATGCTATGTTATTTTACATTTGATTATTTTTATTCAACTTCTGTACCTGAAAACTAATGTTAGATCTACCTGAAAAGCATAAAGTCATAGTTTATTTTATTAGTATCTTTGCTCTATTGTATTTATTTGTGCTTTCGCTTGTTGTTAGATTATTTGTTTCTTTATTTTATTTGACAGCAGTCTTTTTTCCCCTGAACATACCGAATCATACCTAAACCGTGAACCTAAAACCGTGATACAAACTGAACCGTGAGCTATATTTGAAACGTTGCAGCCCTAGTACAGTGTCACAGTTGGAAGATGATTCAGAGTGAGAAGTTTGTGTGGCGAAAAGGCCACTGCAAAGGCATTGTAATTTCTGCATCTATTATCAAAGTATTTATTAGTAAATAGTAATATACTGGAAATTAGTTGAAATCTGAATATTTGGTTAGTATGTTGATTTACGGTGTGTGCTCCTAAATTTTCTGGTTGTGCCCCTAAAAATTTCAGTTGGGGGCGTGCGTGCTCCTAGTGAAAAAAGTTAGTCTGGAGCCCTGGAGGCACAACACACGTAAAGTTGATAAAATTACGTGAATAACTGCAATGCAGATTTCGAACAGAGATTGCGACAAAAAGGAAAAACTACGGACTGCAGCTTTAAATAAAATATGAACAATTTTGGTAATAGTTTATTTTAAGGTGACGTAGTTACACGTTACTACATGTACTTACTATAATAACAACAGTAAATTATGCATAATTACAAGTAACTAACCCTTAAACCAAGCCCAAACCCTAACCGTAACTCTATAGTAAGCACATGTAGTTACTTAATATTACTCAGAACTTATTTGAGTTAGTACAATGTAATTAAGTCACCTTAAAATAAAGTGTAACCACATTAACTGGCTACAATGTCCGTGCACATTGCTGTCTGAAAACATAATGATCATCAAAAAAACACAATAACCAACCCATGGTCTTGTCATGTATTATACTAGTGCATACATAATCAAAATCCTACAACAGCTTTCACCTTACATCACCAACCCAGAATATTGTCAATTACATAAAGCATTTTAACAGCATGTTCTCTGCTTACCATTCAATGTAACATTTAAAGGAGAACATGATTGCAAAAAAAGCTCTGCAAACTGGAAGATTAAACCCGAACAAGGGCATTTCTATACAAGAAATGCATTTCAGTCCCATCATGCCCCTGTTGTAATCTCACCAAGTCTTCTAACCCTGTTTTAGAGACACATTCCCAACATAAAGGTAAAAATAACCTCACAGAATGAAAAGAAGAAACGCTGCTAGCATGCAGCCATTAGTGAATGGTGACATTACAATTACGTTTATAGCTAACTGGATTATTACCTAAGCAGGTATCCATGGATACGCACCATATACCGAAGCCAAACCTTGTGGAAGTACTGTAGGAATACTAATTGCATTGTGTGAGTTACTGTAAAACTGTCTAACACACACACACACACACACGTTAGGTTTCCATGTTTCATAGTTGGTGGTTTTTATACAGTACAAACTGTAAATGATATCCCCCAACAATAACCCCTCCCCCTAAACCTACCCATCACAGAAAACTATTTTGGATTTTTGAAAATAAAACCGTTCTGTATAATTTATAAGCTTGTTTACTCGTGGGGTCCCCATAACGTTGGTATTACCAGGACCACACATACACACACGCACAAAACAATAGCCTCCAAAGCCTTTCAGACATGTTCCGGAAAGGACACCTTCTCTGAAAACATAGAAACTGTTAGAGGTTAAATGTTATTTCCCTTTATAAGCCTAAAAAAACTGACAGCTGAAATCCTCCCACAAGAAAAGCTTCAGGTCGTCAGTTTCAGAGCACAAGAGACTGAGAGACTGTGTGGGAGGTAGAGGAGAGGAAAGAGAGAGAGAGTGCAGGGGTGAAACAACTATTATAATGGCCACACACAGCAATGACTTTAAGGGTGCCTACACGCTACAGCAGGGATATTCAATGTCCGGCCCCAATGCGTCCTGCCAAGATTATTGATGGCCCGTCGCCACAATCTGCACTTTTGAGAATTCCGCTTTTCTCTGCACTGCGCTGTCATTGTAATGAGTGTCTACCAGTCTTGGGGAGAGTCCCGGTTGTTGTTTTTTTTTTTTTTTTTTTTTTTTTTAAGTTTGGGGACATGGCCCCACACCTCATATAATAAATTGCAATAAATTATCAATTAAATTTTACATGCAAATGTAAAACCTACTTGCTATTAATAAGCAGTATTAGTATCTGGTGGTCAGAATTATTGGCACTTCTGGTAAATATGATCAAAAATGGCTGTAAAAAATAAATCTCCATTGTTTATCCTTTTGATCTTTCATTAAAAAAATTTGTTTCATCTGACCATAGAATTCAGTCCCTTTTGAAGTTCTGTCTAACATCTGAATACGCTGGAGTTTGTTTTTGGATGAGCAAGGAGGATTTTTCTTAAAACCCCTACCAAACAACATGTGGGGATGTAGGGGTTGTTTGATATATTTTTTTTTAGGCTTTCTGACGCCCAAGACTCAAATAATCTCTGCAATTCTCCAGCTGTGATCCTTGGAGAGTCTTTGGCCACTTTCTATTTTGTGATACTCAACAATCTTTTGATGCACATCAGAACTATATTCTTTGGGTTTACTCATTGTGATGGATGATTAAGGGAATTTGGCATTTGTGTCTCCTCATATTTAAACTCCTGTGAAACAAGAAGGCATAGCTAGACAATTGCATGTTCCTAGTCACCCTGGTGTGCTAAAAAAAAGGTAAAAATTAATGGGAATATACTTCAGAGATATTTTACTCTGAATAATTATAGGAGCGCTAATAATTGTGGCCATTGTGTTTTGTAGAAAAACAATTATTTCATAATGTGATTTCCCCCCACTTTCAATTATCTTACTTCAATGAAAGGTTCGATTTTAGCATGTTTTTGGAATGAAAGATCGAAAGGATAAACAAAGCAGATTTATTTTTTACAGGCAATTCTGATCATATTTACCATGGGAGCCATTAATTCTGACCACCACTGTAAGAGTTTATCGAGGCAAAAGTCATAGTGAGAATTGGACCCTAAAGTAAAGTGTGACCAAAGTATTAAATTATTTTCTTTATTTTATCATTTTATTTGTTTTAAATCATTATCATTTATTTGTGTAATTATTCCAAACTTTTGACCGGTAGACAATATTGTATTTTTTATTGAATTCGTTCTGTTAAAGTGTTTTTGGTCTGACTCTCGTACTAGACATTCCTGTGACTAAATCAAGCTGAACATAAAATGTGTTTTTCGGGGGGAATTTGGTTGTATTTTATTTAGTGATTTCACTGACCTGATTAACCTGACCTTTTTACCATTCCTCCTTTTTTATTCATTCCTAGTGAATGGAATGAACAAACTTTTGGCTTCTGGTAGGTGAAGAGATGTTCTCAAGGGCAGATAGTCAACAGCAAATGAGAGGAGGTGGTGGGAAAAACTATACAGGGAGCAACTCAGAAAAAGTTCCCTGTGGTGGTTTTATATTCCATTACATAGTGCACATGACCAGTTAGCATGTTAGATGCCAACACTGCTAGCATCAGCAAACAACTTCCAAACATGCACAACATCTCTAGTCACTTAAGAAATGAGTCTTTGTCCTACCAGTAGCATATCAAAGAACACATCGTGGCCTTTCCCAGCAGTCTTTGAACAAACTCAGCTTGTGGTTTACTTCAAACACAATCTTCAGAACCGTGCAGGTTACCAATCTTTCTTCTTTGGATTTATAACCATCAAAAACACCAACTTGGGTAGGAGAAGCACATCCACTGCTAACAAAGATCTCTCTGCATGTTGGCAATCACACACACCTGGTTCTATGTGTGCAGTTTCAATGGCCAATCAGCTTCCTTGTTTCTTTCAGGTTGCACTAAATCGCTTTATTAACAATGATGATTTTTTTTCTTTCTTGTTTTTTCTTTTTTTTTCAATTTAAAATGTATCTTAACAATTAGTAATTATAAAGCACTTTTAATGCCTTATTCTGCATGACCATATTCTACATACTGTAATTCTATACCAAATATCTAAACAACTACTTTACTTGCTATCAATAAGCAGTAATTAGGAGTTTATTGAGGGAAAACACCAGTTAAACATTGAAGTTTTAAAAGCAAATGGATCACAGTGAATTTGTTTACTTTTGTTAAATGTCTGGTTATGCGTGAAAAGTGTGTAAAGTCCTCAGACCAAGCTAAAGCCTCTTTTCCGACTGGTTTACATCTGCAAAGGACTGAATGTATGTGCAAAATCAACAGTAAATTAATGCCACCAAATTAATATTCATGAGCAACGCTGATAAGGTTTATTATATGCTCCACCTATTTTCAGATGGTTTCTACGCTCATATAAAAGTGAGAGAGAGAGAGAGAGAGAGAGAGAGAGAGAGAGAGAGAGAGAGAGAGAGAGAGAGAGAGAGAAAGAGAGAGAGAGCTCACCCCCTAATCCATGTCTCAATGGAGACTTTTACAGCTAATTAAAAAGAAATACAAAGACTCCTCAACTAGAAAACTCTTTTATAAGAGACTAAAATAACGGTAGTGTACTAACTCCTCAGGAAAAACAGCCCCAGGTCAATTATAATCACTTACTATAAATTAACCGATGATAATATCTATTCAAAGGTGGATATCATTTTACTCATGATCAAGTTCACAAAAAAAAATAATGATGATGTTCTTTCACGAGTGGAAAAGTAATACAGTGTTGGAGAAGCTACTAAGCTTGCTTTATAAAATACAAGCTATAGTTAACTATAGTTATGCTACTCTGAAGCAAAATCAGCTTCTAGCAATAAAGATATAATGCTCAACTCAACAAATTAAAACCGAGTTGTATTTACAGTAGCACATAAATGTTTAATGGTATGATACTATGATTATGATTTACAATCTACAAAATGTAAACTGTGCCTTTCACAAAAACGTCAAATTCAAATGAATTCACACATACATTAAATAATGAAGGTTAAGCAAGTTAAGGTTAAAAACTAACAGGTTAAGTAAAAATATTATGATTATGCATAACTAGAACACTGCTTCTCTAAACATATATATACACATATATATATATATATATATATATATATTATATATATATATATACACAGGGTTTTTCCTGCTTAGACAATTATGAGGCGGCCGCCTCCGTCAAATTTCGTGCCGCCTCCGCCTCTCGACAAAACTCGGACAGACAGTCACGTGCTCATATACACTTTATCCACCGTGACAGTTATGTCGCGATTCCCTCTTGTGTCCATTCTCTAACCGTGTAGTTTGCCGATAGTGCTGCACGGATCATAATCCGCGGGTCGAGCGGGCAGAGTAATAAAAACATTCCATTCAATCGAGGGTGGATGACAGCTAAATGAGTGTAATAAAGACACGGAACTCCCATCATGGTACCTAATGTACGGACGGAAACAAAGTTGCGCTGTTGAGTCTCGCGCAGTTATTTATAACATTAATTATAGTTAAGAAACAATATATAGGCTACACACGACCAGAGTGCTGTTTTCCTGAATGCCATCACGATTGAAACCGAGATATTAATTTCATAACAGTTCAATAAACAAATAGTTAAAATTAAGTTACTTACATTTTTAGACTTTTTTTGTTCTGTTTTAGCAGCGAAAATAGTTCCAAACAACAGAACCATATCGCGTCTCTCAGCAACACTCATCCTTGATTCATTACTGAATCATTCAGCGTTTTGAACTAATCGCTTGAGTCAAAGATTCAATTGCCCATTATTAAACCGCCTCATTCTGAATCAATCAGCCGTTTGAATGAATCGTTTACATTAACGACCCAATGACTCGCTCATTAAGACGGCCGCCTGCCCCCTCCTACTGGCGGTTTAGTTTCAAAGTATCATTCTTTTCAACATTCCTTGTATATTCAAAAAATATTCCAAATAATCTCATTTAATACAGTTATAATTTTTCAATGTAAATTATTTAATTTGATTGGTAACAGCCTAGTGTCTTATTATTTTAATTGAATGTATTGATAAAATGTAAGAATTTTAAATGAAATTTAGAGCATACATTAAATAAAATTAGGGGGAAAATGCCCTTTATAAAGGTACAAAAATTATTCCGATAAGAGTGTTTTCAAAAATGAAATATTGACAGTAAGTTTAAAGGGAGTAAAGCCTCTGTTTAGGCTATAAAGAAAATGTAATTTTGCCAAAAGAAGAACTTTTAATTTAAATAAATGTTAATTGTGTGATATGTTACCATATTATCATACTTAATTGAATAATTGTAATGTGATGATCAGATGCATATCTAAATCAAAGAATATGGGTGGTTGGCGGTAGCCTGACTACGTCAGACTTCCTACTTCCGCTAATTTCATTTGTGGAGAATATTCCAAGCATTAGCAAACTGAAGCCCGAACAAGAAGAGTGTGTATTAAACATTTTGAATGGAGGTGATGTTGTGGCCCTACTCCCTTTGGGAAAGTTTATTACCGATCGTCAGCGAGAAACTGGGGAGCCTTTTGACAGGTCAGTGTCTCCTTTCTTTTCCAGGTCTTAAATACCGTAAAACTTCAAATAATAGCCCGGGCTTTTATTTGCCCAAATCGTCGAACTGCACCGGCTTGTATTTGAGACAGGCGTCTAAAGTTATATGAGACAGGCCTTTATAATTTAGTGTTGAGATGTTGTTCTTTGAGATGTTGTTCCTAGAGTCTCTAATCTCTAAAAATCTCCAAATGCTCCACGTGAAACTGCGGTGTTCCGACCTTTTACTAGTCGATTGATTTTGATTAATATTTGCGAGGGAGAGAGAGCAAGACAGCGCTCGTGTTGTTTGTTTGAAGACGTGATATGGCGCTTTTCCACTGCATGGTACGCTCGGTTCGGTTCGGTACGGTTCGATTCGGCGCGGAACGGTACGGTTCGGCTTCGCTTTTCCACTGCGTGGTACGACTCGGCTCGGTACGGTTCGCTAGCTCGGTTGCTTTTCCACTGCAGTTAGTACCCATTCAAAGTGGGTGGGACTGATCGTTACACTGTTTGTAGGTCCGGTGATAGCCGTGTGCGGCTAAGAGCTGAGCTAGCTGCTACTTCTTGGAACACTTTTTTTCCAGCTCTCGCTGGACCCGCTCCTAGGCAACCAACGAGAGGATTGTCTGCACCTCGACCACGATTCAGCCATTTCCTTTTTAAAGTGTTGATCTCTTCTTTTTTTCAAGTAAGTAAAACACAGGTGCTACCGTGTTGACTGTTGTCTACTGGTTATATGACTCTGTATAGCGGTCTCGTGTCGCAAATCCAATGACGCTGGAAGTGACGATTCTGTCTGTCTGACCAATCAGTGATCTGCAGTGTTTCACGTCACATTTTAGTACCGGTACGGTACGCTTGGAACCTCAACAGATCAGGTACCATTTAAAGCGCGCCGAAGCGCACCGTACCGTACCGTACCATGCAGTCGAAAAGCACCACAAGCGTGTCGTACCGAACCGAACCGTACCGTACCATGCAGTGGAAAAGCGCAAATAGTGCGCGCGCGGCGGGGCTCGCTCGCTCGCTCTCTCTCTCTCTCTCTCTCTCTCTCTCTCTCTCTCTGCTTGTTAGCGCCCTGTCAAGTGCAGCAGTCATTCTATTACATCAATCACCGATCAAAAAGGTCGTTTACAGCCATGTTCACTTCGGTATTTCCAGTGTTTTACAGTGGAAGTTTGATCATAGATTTGACTTCGATGCATGATGTCTGTGGTTCGATACGGCTGTGTCGCCGCATAACATACGTCATAAACAAACTTATCTGGTTGGCTTACGGGTAACCAATGATTTTAAACTTCAGAAATCGCCCCCTAGCGAGAGAGAAAACACTTCTCTATTATGCTATGCCAGACTCTGTCTACGAAGCAAAGTGAAGTAGCAGAGTCTGGTATTACCAGGCTAGGTTGGCGGGTGGATTATTATTTATTTTTAACAACAGATTCGAGTGACTCAAAGTGCACCAGATTAATGAATTTATCTTTAAAATGTACAAAATTTTCAATATTTTCAATATATATATATGAGTTCAGATGCAAAAGCCTCTAAATGCCATCTGAAATTTTCTTCTAAAATTATCATTTTTATCAAGCTCGTATATTTAAATTCAGTAATTTCACTTAAATGACAATTAGTGGGTAATTTTTCTTGCCATTTAAGTGAAATTATTGAACTTAAATATGCGAGCTTATTTAAGTGAAATTATTGAACTTAAATATACGAGCTTGATAAAAATGATAATTTTAGAAGAAAATTTCAGATGGCATTTAGAGGCTTTTGCATCTGAACTCTTCATATATATTATTATTATTTTTTTTTTTTTCTAGTTAACTAACTGTCACAGTTCTGTTCAGGTAGTTTCATTTTCATTTTCACACCCTTTAGTTGTCATGGTAACAGATATGATTAGTTTTCAGTTCCGCTGTGTGTCATTAATTACACACGTTTGCCTTTGATGTGTTTATATCACCCATTGTCCGGTCACGTTTTCCGCATTGCGGTTGGTTTTGTTTGCTTGTCTTGTTTTGTATTACCTTCTGAATGGATTATTAAAGATGTTATCCCTGATCTTCATCTTCATCTTCATCGTGTGTTACTGGCAACCGTTGGTGACTAACAATCTGTGGACATTAATTGGCTTTCCTGAGGTAAATGTCACGCTACGTAACATTGTTTACAAGCCGTCGTTCTGAGGTTGAAACACTGACCGAGCGATTTTATGAGACATGATACATTTTACCAAGTTGTACTGTTTACTAATTCATGTTTCATAATTCATTATTCATGTGCTATAATTAGTAAAAAAGAGGAATAAATGATCGGTAAAAAACTACAAAAAAGACCTCAAACATCTCAAAGAGATTTGGTGAAGCGTTTTAGAACGGGTTCATTATTAGGTTTGGGTACCGAAACGCGGTGCCAATAGGGAACCGGTTCCGACGTAAACGTTAGTAACGGTAGTAAAATTTCGGTGCCTGACTTTTTTTACCGCCCCCTGGTGTTCCGGCGTCAACTTGCGTGACGTCAGTGCTGCTACTCGGCACACTTGTTGAACTGATAGCGAGGGGATTACTGAAGATGCCGAATTCAAAACGCTCCAAGGTTTGCCCTCATTTCACGTGTGAAATTGCGCGTCAGAACGCCCTCTGGGTGTGCCGCTTGTCTGAAGCCCATATAGAATCACGCCAATTCATTGGCTGATGCCGCAGGCGCCGCCTCGACGCTCTTACATCGTCATATTATATTGGCACGCCCGCCATCTGCTCCTCAGAATTCTCTGCTGAAAAAGGAAGCTTGTCGGCATTGCGAGGAGCTTGGCATTGAACGCAGCATCTCGTTCCCTATTCAGAGAACATAGGTTAGTTACACCAGTAACCAGAGACGTTCTCTTTCATAGGTTCACTCAACGCTGCGTAGCTAAGACGCAGTGGGAACGAAATACCAAACTCGCCAAGCTAAGCGCTGCGTAACTAGTACAATGACTAGATAACTTACATAACTGGTTCAAGCAGACAAAACATGGGAACCTGGAGCCTTGTCGAGATTAGATTACCCTGGTAGTAATCCCTATTAATCTCCAGTACTATTACATTGTTCGATACAATATTGTTTTATTTGATATGTACATATGTTACTTGTATTTATATTGTTTAAAGATTTAAGTTAATATTGTGTCCAGTTTGGCCCTGTAAATAAAAGGTTATTATTGTTTTGACAAAGTGTGTGCGGTTTTGTTTTCCTAAGTACCGGTTTCTTAAGTTTAAGCACCGGAACCGTTTAAAAAATACAGAGTTGGTACTGGTATCGGATAAAAACCAACCGATACCCAACCCTAATTATGAACCATCTGAAATTCCCATTGCTACAAGAGGATAGCTTAGCAATGTAGCATTTTTCTGTACTACACATTTTTCATCAAAATTAGCTGCTAAGGTACTGGAATGTGTAGCTAATTTAGAAGGATTTGGTCATTTTGTAGACTCAATTCCCAGCACTGTAAAACACAACAGGTTGTTTCTAAGCTCCAGATCTGGGAATCATGCCCTTCCCTCATACTAATTTTCCCTGTGTCTGCAGTTTCCTTAAAGCAGGTTTAATTGCTCTACTGTGGAGTTCTCTAGCTAGCAAGAATCTATCCAAATCATTATCACTTCAAAGAGCACCACTACTACTGCTAAGCATTACATTTCCAATGAGGCCCCTATATGTTATCACGCGCATGTGGTATTAAATGTGTGCTTTGAGGTAGAGTTTTAAGTACATACCCTATTCTGGTATCTCTACATTAGGTTAGCTCAGTATCTACTGTAAGGCAAGAATAATTTGGGGCAATTAAGATATAAATCAAAACCATCCTTAGTTGTTTCACTGATAAATGTGAGAATTAATTACTGTAGCCATTTAGAAACAACTGGGAGTTGAACAGGGAGGATATGCTTGCATGTATCACCTCTTGGGGCTTTCAGTAAGCCACAGTGTCTGTGTAGATTTTTTATTTATTTTTCAGATCTCGAAAATCATTTAGACTTTTTTCCTCTTCTCATTTGAATGAGTAGCCATGGGAGCTTTCCTCACTCAAAAAAAGACATGTCAGAAACGCACTACAACACACATTTCATTTCCAAGGACGAAGCTATATCTGACATCTCAGAGTAAAGCACACAGCAGATATAGTGCACAAGAAGAGGTGGCAGTGATCGAAATTGAAAGTGAGAGAGAGAGAAGGTCAATATAAAATCAAACCCAAGCCATTTTGATATACACTTCTGGTTTTTATTGTGGCTGATTTATTAGTCTTATTATTCCAAAACAAAAAATGTTTATCTCTGTAATTGTTTTTCTTATAATTGAATATTCAATTTAATGTGGAAATATGTCAAACGCATCAAGATAAAATGGCTTGACAATGTTGTGTCATGCTGGGGAGACAATTTTGGGGAAAAATGAATTAACATAGGGTTTCCCAAACTGGGGTTTGTGAGGGAACTGCAGTGAGTTTACAAATTGATGAAAAGCTAATTTTTAATAAAATCATAAAAATTAAACATTAAAAAAAAAAAAAAAAAAAAGTAAAACTCTAAATGTTTAAATCACACTTTAGTTTAGGGTCCACTATTAACTAGTTCCTTAGCATGCATATTACTAGGATATTGGCTGTTTACTAGTACTTATAAAGCACATATTAATGCCTTATTCTGCATGATCATATTCTACACCTTAATCCTACCGAATACCTAAACTTAACAACTACCATACTAACTATTAATACGTGGTGAACGTGAGTTTTTTGAGGCAAAAATCAGAGTAAATACTTAGTAAATAGTGAGAATTGGACCCTAATCTAAAGCATGACCAAACATTTTATTGGTTGTACTTTATTTTACAGTATGTGCACTTTTGTAAGTACTGGTTAATATACGGTAACATGGGTTAGGGTTAGGTTTAGGGGTAGGTTCAGGGTTAGTAGTACCTAGTTATTACCCAGTTATTGTATGTAAGCTACATGGGAACAGGACTGTAAAATAAAGTGCTACCATTGTATTTGCTCACCTAAATGTCATGTGACCAACTGATATAGCAGAGCCGTGAACATGTGAACGTGTTAAATTATTGACAGACTAATTCACTTAAAATCTCTGGGGGATTTTTAAAGTGAACATTTTAGGTCAAAGGGGTTTGTTTGACAAAACAGTTGGGAAACCCTGAATTGAGGACATTAATCTATCCTACACAATAGGCTGGACGATTTGGGCTAAAATCATAATCGCGATTAGTCACCTCGATTACGATTATTGAACGATTATTTAAAACAAATTCTCATGTCACTGGCAAGGCTTTTACTCTAAATATGTTTACGGTTATTTTTTCTAATGAAAGAGTGCATAATCCTATCTTTGTGATTCTAAAATAAGGAAACACACAGATAGCCATTAATGCTTATTTATTAAATATTTCAAACATTTGAATTAAACAAAGCATACAATGCTTGAAATAAAAACGTCTTATAAAAAATGTAATTTAAGTTTTAATGTAAAAATAAAGTTCCCTAAAAATGTAGAAAATAAAGAACTTTAAAAAAGTTATTTTGTAAACAAAATAAATTATTGTAAATATTGCGATCTTAAAAGTAAAATATAACTTGTATAAAACTAAAAAACAAATCATTTTCATATCGTATAGCATTTGTAAATGCTTGTGTTAGACACCTGCTTTGTGGAGGCACTTGCTGGGCGTTTGTCAGTCTCTCTCTCTCTCTTTGAGCAATACACACGTAATGTCTCAGCAGCGTCTACAGTTTGCTTATCAGCTGCGATTTCTCTCTCGAGAAACCACGCTTGTGCATTTTTTTTCTCAGATTCGATCATAAACACGCTGGCGAACGATCTCGGCTTCAGCGCCATCATTACGACACGGCATTGATTACAGCTTTTGTTCACACAGCACGCGTTCCGGGACTGAACATGACAATGTTACTAGGTCCCCAACCTGGCATCAATCCCGGCTCGTGTTTGCGTTCACACAGAAGGAAATTTCCCGCCAATTTCCAGGGTAATAACACGCGGTAATATGTTTTAAGGGCAAAGTATACATTAACACGCAGTGGGCGGAAAAATTAATAGGATTCAAAAACTGAAATAATCGACATGCTAAAATCACGTCGGTTATAGGCTTTGAATTTCGGTTTCGATTATTTTTCGATTAATCATCCAGCCCTACTACACAATATGTTACATTGTGCCTGATCAACCTGGTCTCATGAGAAAGCAACTATTTTGAGGTGGTGATTTTGTATGAATTTGTAAGGAAATAAAAAAAAAAACAATGACGGTCCTTAAAACCTAACCATCTGTGGGGCCTTAGCAGATCATGTTCATATTTACTTTTTTCATTTAAAGTCATACTTTATACTTTGATTCAGCACCAGTTAAAGTGTTGCTGGGTGTTTGTGTACTCTCATCTTTTCTTCTCTATGGCAATTCATTTCCAAGAGTAAAATCCTGCTTACAATAACTCTCAACAGAGTCCAAAACCTAGTAATTTTTAAAGTGCACACAAGCCATATTGCAGCTAGATTCATCTTTATAAGCCTCCTCTTTAACCTTGAATTTCCCCCTCTAGGCTGGGTAATCTTTCTCAGTTTTAGAGCACTCGCTCTTGGAATAATGAAAATTATAGCAAGTCTACATGCAACCCAAACTGCGAGAGCTCATCACACATAGATGGCAAGACGGAAACTGAAATAACAGAAATGCATGTGGGACATTTTATCTAAATATCTGGATTTTAAATTACACATCCATCAGCACAGCTGTGGTAAAGCTTTAATACTGCTCTGAAGCACGAGTGTTATCTTAAAAGTAAGAGAGTGGGCAAAATCTTCAGAGAAAAGCAGGGCCACCAACAAGGTAAAGCGAATACGACTTTAAAAAAGTGATATTCTTTATGGAAATTCGTATTGCTAGAAAGAACAATAAAATAAAGCATGTAAAGTGAAATTATGATTAGCTTTGGGTTAGCATACTACCATAATCCTCACTGTTTCTGAGGTATGAGGTACATACTGTACTGTATGTTAATTCTACAAATATCCAGTAGTAATCGGATTGACGGCTCAATCGGACTGAAAAGCCTTCATGTAAACACCTTAATCAATTCGATATCCTTCATTGAAAAGGCAATCAGAATGCAATGAAAATGAGCTCAGTGGAGAAGAAAATAAAATCCAAGCGGAGGACAAGGCAAGAGAAATGATTAAATATAAAATTATAATATATAAAAAAATTCATTCAATACAGAAAAACATCTAAACACACAAATCAAATTTTATCAAAATTTTATCTAGACAGCTGCCTATTCCTGTGTCCCAACTCGAGGAGTGTGTATTCTCACTTCCGATTGGAATTCACCCATGTTTATCTGAATGTTTGTCTATATACTGTTAGATACAACACACTTATTGTATTCATGTTGTATTGCAAAACAGTGGAAGTACATTGTATCAATTGATTATTTGAAATGTTATTACATATTAGTTACATAGTAATACACACTTTTTAAAAGTGGGTTTTATTTTTCAATGTATACTGCATAGTATGCGGTCAGTAGTATGTTAGAATCCATTAAGAACTCAGCCAGTGGATTCAAACCAAAAGGATTTTGCAAAACACATTCAAGCTGCATATTTGCACTTTTATTGAGCATATCAATCCGTATCACCTAAAAAAACACTCTCTAAAGATGCCGCATCAAACTCACTTAAGAAGTATAAAGGTATATACTTAACATTTACAGAAGCAGAGCACATCTCTAAAATCCTCTTTCATAAAAATGTGAGAGCGATTTGAAAGTGTTTTAATGTTCTTTACTCAGCTGCACAAACTGAAAGGTAATGCAATAAACCAGTAAAGCTTGAACAATTTTCCAGATGGTCAGCTCTAAATATGCATTTCCTCTCTGATGGCTGCATGTCTAAATTTCCCTTAAACTTGCTTCTAAGCCTGTGCCAAGGTCAGCCCTGCGCTCTGGGCTGCTTCATTTCTATTCAGAAATCAGCTCCAAACTCCACTAATCACTCAGAGAGTCACTAAACTTTCAACACGGCGATACAGTAGCACCGTAAACGCGTGAAACATATACCTGCTGACCTTAGCTTAACATCTTTACCCTTCCCACACATCGCACAAGGAAAATGTAATTAAAGTTGACTTACCTTGATAGGTGGTTAGCCAGGTGGGAAAGCATAGAGGAAAGAGAGGGAGAGAGAGACAGAGAAGGGCATAATGTTAGAAATATAATGGGCCATGTGTGACATATGATGCAAAATCAATACTAGGGCTGCAACTAACGACTATTTGAATAGTCGACTAGTCACCGACTATTGAAACGATTAGTCGACTAATCGAATAATTATTGAATTTTTCTCAAATTTAGCATGAGATTGCTTTAATTCTGTGGAAAATGATAGTAAACACAAGAAAGACGGGGGTACTTCAATGAAAAATGCATATTTCATATATATATATATATATATATATATATATTTTTTTTTTTTTTTTTTTTTTACCGAAAATACGCTTATAAAATGTACAATACATCCAAAATAAAACGTATTGGCTTATAGATATTCAGTCAACTCAATTCACGAGAGAGAGAGAGAGAGAGAGAGAGAGAGAGGAGAGAGAGAGAGAGAGAGAGAGAGAGAGAGAGAGAGACGGTGAGAGTGCGCGCGCGCGACCGGGCTGTCAGTCATCTACATCACTCACCGGTCAAACTTTTGCGTGACAAACGCATTAGTAAGGCTGACAGAAAACAGCGCACAAGTCCCAGTCTTCTTGTTCTTGCGCTTGATGTTTAAACTGACGGGACTCGCAAAGTGATAAAAATCCGCGAATCACAAGCATTACTGGCCGGGGAGCTGCTGACTCGTAGCCTACTGATCATCATGAATCAGAATCACACATATCTGCGATGTGACTGTCGTGGATGCGCACATCGCGATATCAATGCTAAAATGATACATCGTGCAGCCCTACGCAGGTAATCTTTTTATTCGCCGTATCCAGGCTAGAAAGTGCTCCCAAACTTTAGATGTTTTGGTACGCGCAGCTGCTTCGTTGGACGCCGCCATTTCTGTATGTTATCGCTCAGCAGAGAAGCTCATTTGCATGTGTGACTCTCGGAAGAGAGATGCCTCGGTCGGAAAAAACATGTCTGACGACAACTTCGACAATGAAATTCATTGTCGACTTTTTCTATTATCGATTTTTGTCGACTCGACGAATCGTTGCAGCCCTAATCAATACAGGTATATTCACATTGCGATTTGATGATGTTGCAGATGTCAGTTAATATCGCTTGCCATTAATCACAATTCTTTATCCCACTTGGCTCTCAGATTATGAGTTAATCCAGGTTGGTGTTGATGTTTATTAAGCTTGTAATCTGCTGACTGATCCATTTGTTGGTCAACACCGTCCTGGTGACACATATAAGACACCGATTTATGTTTCTGCACCACACTCCATACACCAACCCCCAAGTTATTATACACCTGCCCCTTTGTCTATAAAATAACTTGAGAACTGGCTGACTAAAATCCATACATATTACTGCTGCTGTCAGTATATCCATATTGTATGTTTCAGCATCTACCCAAGCATAGAAAAAGTACCAGTAAATTATTTTTGTACAAATACCTACGTATAAACAGTGAGACCAGGCTGCCTATTCAGATAGTAGAAGTCGCTCAAGGTAGCCAATTGGTTTTGAAAAGGGTGACCAAACGTCCTGTTTTCACGTCCTGTCCTGGCCGTCCTGTCTGTTTTTTAAAAAGTGATGAAAATGTCCTGGTTTTCATTATTTTTCATTGAGCCATTAAGCGTGTAAATACACGCTTGCCTTTCACACAAAACATATGACTTTGGCTTCAACCCCTCTTGTTATAATCAGCGCGTTCCTCAATCCGCAGCGTCAAGCACAGAGCACGTCAGACTCAGAATCATCAGAATACAGAGGCCTGTATGTGTGTGTTCATCGCAGCCTCATTGGTCTGTCACTGCTTGTCAATGTCAGAATATTTGAAATGACCAATCAAATCAAAGTAGGCGGACTTTACACGTTCACAGAATTTTAGCAGCGTGACACTTCAGATGCTTCAGTTTACGGTCAAGTGCGAGGTAAGATGTAAGTTGCTAACAGTGTAAAAAAAAAAGAAAAGAAAAAAGCCCAAATGTTAATTCACAGACGATTTACAGAGAAAATTCCTGTGTTTTCGTTTTGGTCAGGATCCGTGTAAAGCAGAATGCATGAACTGCAAAGCTGGCACGTGTCAGTGTTAAGGTGCTAGCGACCTAGAAGCCCACATAAAGAACGTATAGGCTAAGAGAACATCAGGAGGATTCAAATTGTTTTTTTTTTACTGAAATAATGTAGTAGATATTTTATTTTAGTAGTAGATTTTTAACCTATGCTATGGCCATGAAAATAAATAGTGTCATGTAAAAGGTGTTAAAAGCTAAACTTTTTTTAAATAGTATTCTATTGTTGCGGGCCAAACATTGAATGGAAAGGATGTATTACTTTATGTATTAAAGTACAATAACATAGTTGCAAGGTTGTGAATGCATTTGTCAAGTATTTTTTGATGCATTCTCCCCCAAACCACGCCCCCACCCCTTAACCACGCCTCCACAAAAATCACGCCCCACCCATCAACCACGCCCCCGTCCTGTTTTCTGAAAACTAAAATATGGTCACCCTAGTTTTGAAACTGAAAGTATTTATTATTGATAAAAATATTAGCTCAATGTAAAAAATCTATCAATTTTTTTTTTTTTTTCAATCCAATTAGATATGTACACCTCAAAGTCTAATTCCGGAATTTAGCACTTTGAGTCTATTTTCTAGTTTGTTTTGGATGAACTAGAGTGGTGGACACAGAAATTTTGACGATGGGTCCTGTCTCGACTTTTTGACTCTTTTAGGGGCTGTTTACACCTGGCCACTTCATGCGTTTTCTGTGATCGGATAGCTATCCGATCGTGAAAAGACCAGTTGTAAATGCCCTCCGAAACGCATTCGAGACGGATAAATAAACTAATCATTGCATCTAAACCAACAACATGTTTATTAGATCCAATACCCACTAAACTACTTAAAGAAGTGTTACCTGTAGTGGAAGAGCCTCTTCTCAATATTATTAACTCGTCTTTATTTTTAGGTCACGTTCCAAAAATATTCAAGCTGGCAGTAATAAAACCTCTCATTAAGAAACCGCAATTAGATCCAAATAACCTAGCAAATTACAGACCCATCTCAAATCTTCCATTTATGTCTAAAATACTAGAAAAAATTGTGTCCGCTCAATTGTACTCTTTCTTGCAAAAAAATTATATCTACGAAAAATTTCAGTCGGGATTCAGACCGCATCATAGCACAGAAACTGCGCTAGTTAAAATTACAAATGATTTACTCTTAGCCTCTGACCAAGGCTGTATCTCAATACTAGTTCTACTTGATCTTAGCGCCGCGTTCGACACTATAGATCATAAAATACTCTTAGATCGACTACAAAACTACACTGGTGTTCAGGGACAGGCATTAAGCTGGTTTAGATCGTACTTATCAGACCGTTACCATTTCGTCTGTTTAAATGGGGAAAAATCAAAGATAACATCAGTAGACTATGGAGTGCCGCAAGGATCTGTCCTAGGCCCTCTGCTATTCTCAATATATATGATGCCACTTGGTAATATTATAAGAAAACATGGAATTAGTTTTCACTGTTATGCTGATGACACTCAATTATATATCTCATCACGACCAGATGAAAACACTAACTTATCTAACTTGACAGAGTGTCTAAAAGATATAAAATGCTGGATGACGTGTAATTTCCTGCTATTAAATTCAGATAAAACGGAGGTATTACTTATTGGTCCAAAAAACTACCCACAAAATCCCTTACAATACAACTTTAATTTAGAAGGATGTCCTGTTACTTTATCCACTACAGTAAAAGACCTGGGTGTTATACTAGACCGCAACTTGACTTTCGAAAATCATATCTCATATGTTACAAGAACAGCCTTTTTCCACCTTAGAAACATTGCTAAGCTACGTAACATGCTATCTGTTTCAGATGCAGAAAAGTTAGTTCATGCATTCATGACCTCGAGACTAGATTACTGTAATGCTTTATTAGCTGGTTGTCCTGCATCCTCAATAAACAAACTACAGTTAGTGCAAAATGCAGCCGCTAGAGTTCTTACTAGATCAAGAAAATATGATCATATAACACCAATTTTATCATCTCTACACTGGTTACCTATTAAGTTCCGTATCAATTACAAAGTATTACTATTGACTTATAAAGCTCTAAATGGTTTAGCTCCTGTGTATTTAACAGACCTTCTATCGCCCTACAATCCATCGCGCTCTTTAAGATCACAAAATTCGAGGCTTCTGGTCGTTCCTAGGATATCTAAGTCTACTAAAGGAGGGAGGGCGTTCTCACATTTATCTCCTAAACTCTGGAATAGCCTTCCTGATATTGTTCGAGACTCAGACTCGCTGTCCCAGTTTAAAACTAGATTAAAGACGCATCTCTTTAACCAAGCATTCACTTAATGCTTACCTTTTATACTACTTCTGAATCAGTTCGAATGCATTAATATTATGAACATCAGCTATGCTAATTATTTCCCATCTGTCTTTCTGCTGTTATCTCGGGACGCTAGTCCCGAGGTAAATAGCGTTCGTCAGCTCCAGTTTGTATCCAGCCTCTCACGAAGACTTCAGATGCCCCAACACCTGTGGAGAGACGACTAAACGCCGGTGGAGAGACGACTAAACGCCTGTGGAGAGACGACTCGACGCCTGTGAAGAGACGACTAAACACCGGCGATATGTTATGCCTAAATTTATACATGATTAACTAACTGTATTTCTCTTTGTACATTTCTGAATTGCACTTTCTGTAAAGCTGCTTTGAGACAATGTGTATTGTGAAAAGCGCTATACAAATAAACTTGAATTGAATTGAATTGAATTTGAATCCGATCGCTCAAACCACATCAGGAGGTGGTCTGGGCCGCATTCCAGATGAAACTGGACAAGTGTAAATGCATCTGGTTGTTGAAACCACATATGTAAATTTTACTCCTCCCAAAAATGATAAAAAATAAACGTGTGAGAGCGTGTTATAGGTGTCACAGTCTGTCTTGTCTCCGTCTCTTCACTACACTTCCCAGCATCCCTCTTGTCTACACACCTGTTTGTCTTCATCGTTGTCACCTGTGCATTGTAATTATCATCATTTGTGTCACCTGTTTCTGTTCATCAGTGTGTGTATTTAGTTCCTTCAGTTCAGTCTCTCTTTTGTCAGTAGTTAGTCTTATGTTGCGTGAGTTTTCCTGCCTGTTTGTATCTGCCTGAAGTATCTTTATTAGTAAAAGTATTTTCATTGGAGTTCTCGCCTTGTGTTCTTCTTCTTCTGCCTGCACCACGCCGTGACAATAGGCTATATGTCATGTTATAGTTAGATATGACGATGCTACTGCAACACTACCGCAGATTAGGGGTGTCACGATTACATTTTCGATTCTAAGGTCACGGTTCGATTCGATTCTCGATTTTTACATTTATTTTTTTAAGTACAGTTTGCTATGCCATTTTTAGACTAGACTTTTATGTAATATAATATATGACCTTTGTTCGCAATGTACCACACTAAATTGTCAAATTTAAAACATTTATTAACAAAATAATGTTACAATAACTTATATCTTCAGTCAATTAGAAACTTAAGCAAAATAACCTGCCATGTAGTTTCTCTTTTGTAACTGCAGTCTTATTCACAGAAGATGACATTCAAGTTCACAACAAAACAAACACGGTTTAACAGATACATTATGTTTTCCTTGCTTTACCTCGGTCTTAAAGTACAAACATGACTGTGAAAAATATAAGTATTTAATGTAGAATTTTGTTACATGCATTTATGATGAAATTACAACATTTTCATGTCATGTTCATTTTGACCACTACTGTGCGCTGTCACTTTAACTCGGCGCGTGCAGCAAAAATAGACTAGGTGCGGAAATGAACGACACTCGTCTCATTCGTGGAGGTGGAGAAGTTATTTGTGACATGCTAGATTTATTGTTTAAAGATTTATACTGTTCAGAGTCTGCTGTTTTTGTCAATTTAAAGTTTTAATTTAAAAAGTGGAAGAATATGGTACACGCACTGACGCACATACAGTAGCAGTGCTTGCAAACTGTGGCTTTTTTGAAGTGCGAAGTTTGAACGCGAATGTGAACATTGTCAACATAACTCACTGAAAATCACAAATACTTCCACTGTCCCACACCGGCGACTTCAGTGAAAGAGGAGGTCAGAAGTCCTGTCGATGGGTCTCCTGCATCTGCAGTTGCCATGCTATATGTTGACTGGCTCTACTAGCTGAGGTAGAGGACTCGCAGCACTTCAACACGCGTGTTTTTTCGCTTTCCGACTGGACGTGACATGGGGGCGTGGCAGTATCGACGATTCCATTTTTGAATTCGATGATCGAGATTGTGACTTAATTTTGATCGATTTCGATTTAAAATCGAAATCGTGACACCCCTACCGCAGATGAGCACCTGAGCGTCTATTCATCAAGTCACGGCCATACATACGTGCAAACTATCGCAAATCAAAGTGAAAGTAAGTCGCAGACGCTTAACACACAATCATCTTCATTAAAAGTAAAGAAACGAAATGATCTTACCAGGGCTGTTGCCGCTCTCTCTTATTGCTGTCTTTGATATTGAAATTAGCAGATGAACAATAAAATGCAGCTCATAACTGTTGCTTTCGGTGACGTGCACTCCATTAAATCTGCATATAGCGCGGGAATTGAAGATCGGATTTATATCCGTTTCGCAAAAAACACATTTATGGTGTAATATCATATCAGGTGTAAATGGAATCGTTTTGATAAATCGGATATCTATCCAATCTGAGAAAACGCATGAAGTGGCCAGGTGTAAACAGCCCCTTAGAATTGCCTCTGACCGCTTCAGAGTGGCCGTCTATGGGCATGCACAAACATGTTCTTAAAACAACCCTTAACATTTGTTTTCAAAACTGTGCAACTCATCGAGTGGTTAGTGGTGTTCGTTGATGTTCCAAAATAACTAGAGTAGCAAAATACAGTTTCTGTCGTGTTTTATTTGGCATTTAGTAAAATCGCATTGATGTCTGTTGGAGGACTCATTGCCCGTTGATATTACTGCGCTACCGGAAACGGAAAGGGGTCCGTTTACATGGTTGTAGTCTTTTTGCTCGGTTCGCCGTCTCTCAGAAGGTCTATGCGCTAGACACCGTGTTTTGTACAGCATCCTTGTACGGCAAAGTGGTTGTCGCCATCAAATGGTCAGGAGTGTGCTAACGCTTCAGACTCAAATATCGAGCGGAAGTTTCTACGCGGTTGTGAGGTATCTGAAAAAATAGTTCCACTATAGCAAATAACACGGATTGAAATCATACATTGCGCCGATATATTTGTTTTTAATCATCAACGAATACCACTAACCACTCGGTGAGTTGCACAGTTTTGAAAACGAACGTTAAGGGTTGTTTTAAGGACATGTTTGTGCCTGCCCATAGACAGCCACTCTGAAGCGTTCGGAGGCGATTCTAAAAGAGTCAAAAAGTCGAGACAGGACCCATCGTCAAAGTTTCTCTAATTTCTCGTTTCATCAAAAACAAACTAGAAAATAGACTCAAATTGCTAAATACCGGAATTATCCTTTAATCTTTGTGTGAGTATCATTAGCAACATGCTAACATCAAATTCTATTGGAATGAATTAGCTACTTCAGAATATAGAGCATGTAGGGTTGCAGCCTATATAAAGCTTCCCACATCAGTCACAAGTTCAGCTGACTTTATAGACAGTAGACAGCAAGGCAGCCGACTAACAGAGTTAATGGTGCTATGTTTTCATTGGGTCGTTATTAGAAGATGCTAAGTGTGTTGAACTATTAATGTCAGACGTTAACCTTTTTGTTATGTTCGTGACAGCAACATGAATCCATAAGTGACTTTGTTGTTAATGGCAGCAAAATATTTAACCTCTATTATTTACCTCTATGTACTCTTGCACAATGTTTATGAACAAAAAAGCACACTAGGTAACACTAGCTGTAATAAAATGACATACTGTATGCAGGTACTGTATATGAAGAGCCACCTGACTACCTTTAACTGTCAAGACCACACAGTCATTTTGGTTCTTTTAATAATGCCAAGTTAGAGGAAGTCGGGCTTTCATTAAATTGCTAACATGTAATTACGAGTTCAACAAAGACATGAAGGGGTTTACAACTTGGGAAATCATAATTACAGTTATTGTAACATAATCTGAAAAAAAAAAAAAAGATTAATTCCTGACTTCCAGTGAAACACAACTTATCTGTTTGGGCATCAATTTTTAACCTGATGGGTTTCCTTTTTCAATGCTAATTAACTATTCTTCAGCAATAAGAAAGTCTTTATCTCTGACAGACCCATTTCTATGAAACAAAATGATACATCGGCCGAGAGTTCAAGAACATGGAAGCACTAAGCTTAAATCTTTACCAAAGCCTAGGCTCTCAATTGATTTCTGAGATAGAGAAAATGGTCATATTTGTCATCTCTAAATAAGCGTTAGTAGCACCTAATTTAGCAGCAGACACAATATGAGTTAAAGGAAATGCTTCAGAGTCCTGCATCAGGTGCTCAGTCTATAAAGGTCTGGCAGACAGCAGAGAAATGTGAAGAGTCTCTTTTCTAATCAGGTAGGTAGCTAAAGTCGTAGACAAAGGCCGTCAGGCGTCACAAACCATAAATTATTTCAGTTTGTACTGGGGCAGCAAGTTGTTATCAGCATAAAAAGGTCAAAGGCATGGAAGCAAGTGCTCCTCCCCTCTTGGTGATGGTGCGTTTTTTACAAAACTTCAGCAGCACATAATACGGCTTTTTATACCCTTCCATGTGAAAAGGTCAAGGTAACTAAGATGGCTAGTAAAAAGGTCACACTTTACTCGCAAATAAAGACTGCCCCTTCATATCTCAGACAAGACTCACTACTATTGCTCATACTTGGGGAGTTTTCAAAAACCCTAACTTAAAAAATTAAGCTTGGGTTTGTAACGCATCAATGATAGTTTGTGTTATAGACATGAAGAACAATACCTCAAATAACCCGGCTTGCTGAGGAAAGGTATGCTGTTACTACGTGCTACTTGTTGTAAAGCAATCAGGCTTTAGAATGTCACTTGGCAGACAATAAAACAGACAGGGGGGATTGAAACAGGCATCATAGAGACAAGAACATAGCAACCCCCTAAAACACCCTAGCAACACCCTAGAAACCATCTAGAACACCCCAAAAACTGAATAGCAATTTCAGCCAGAAATGTACAGTAAATATAAGGTAGTTCACCACTGTAAAACTTTTGGAATCAGTGCTACCTGAATAGAGAAAACAGAGAAAAAAAAGACCAAAAATGTAGAAAAAATTCCAACTTCCACACCCATAATGCACTAGGGGTGTCGAAATTAATCGTTTTTACGATGCATCGCTATGCAGACGAGGACGATTCGGTATCGGTTCAGTAATAGACCATAACCGGTTATAATGTACTGACGCTTTTCTAACGTCATTTTTCGCATATGTGCTTTGTCGCGGTAGCATACACTGGCAGAGGGAGGCGAAGTTTTTTTAAGTTTTACATGCGCTTCTTGAGGCACACTGGCACACACACGCAAGGTCGCGCTCTCTCTCCCTCTATGCCGTGCGCGCGCTACACGGTTTGAAGATACATTCACGTAGCCTTTTGAACATTTCAGAAAAACAGAAAAACAGAATTTCATTTTCATAATGGCATAAACAGGCTTTAGTCCCATGAAACTTAAACGGGAATGTCTCTGTTTCTGTCACTGTGACTTCCCGACAGGCGAACACACACACACACACACACACACACACACACACACACACACACACACACACACACACACACACACACACACACACACACACACACACACACACGCGCACACATACATCACTTTTGAAGTAAAAGTGAAAATTGAGGATGCGGTGCATCGCGATATCAAATTGAACTGAATCGATGACATGATAATCGTAATCGAACCGAACAGTGAGACCAGTGTAGGTTCACACCTCTATAATGCACTAGGCATGTTGCCAACCAAGGCCACTCCCATCAGTCTGCTATGTATACGCTTACGAGTCAAATAGTGCCTTGCTTTAGTAGGAAATACTTATCAAACTTTTGTTCCCGGGTGCAAGAATTAAAATAATAAACGTTTACTGGGAACAAGTTAATTTCGGGTAAATACTGAGATACTCTTAGCCTAGAAATCTAGACGCTCCCTAGCGGCAGCAAAAATTATTTTGCAGCCAGTGTAGTTTAGCAACTCTCTGTTGGCTTTCGAGCTAGAAAAACCAAACTCTAGTCAGGCCAATCACATTGTGTATACAGTTGGTGGGCGGGCTTAACAATGACGGCCGAGTTATGAAGGTTCCGTGTGATTTCCCTGCTACTTGAAAACAAAGAATATGAGCGCTGCTGCTGGCGAACAGCGGTCTTTCAAATCGGCTTTGGCCACGACTTGGAGAACGTCTCGGGTTATGACTATAACCCTTGTTCCCTGAGAAGGGAACGAGACAATGCATCGAGAAATCGATACTTTGGGGACGCTCCCTAAGCGTGCGCCTCTGAAGTAAAATGAAACTAGTCCAATCCTGATTGGTGTTGCGTCGTGACGTAACATGTGACGGCATACCCGGAAGTATAAAGGTCACGCTGATGCATAGCATGCCAGCCTCGCGATGAAGCAAGACGCTCTAAGGCCTAGAGGGGCGTGGCAGAACGATGCATTGTCTCGTTCCCTTCTCAGGGAACAAGGGTTATAGTCATAACCCGAGACGTTCCCTATTGAAGGGAACTCCACAATGCATCGAGAAATCGATACTTTGGGGAACGAATGCCCACTAGGCCACGCACTGAATAGGCCTGTCCCGGAGTGAAACTTAATTAGGCACTCAACTAGGACGAAAGGACGTGTGCACCAGGTGTACTAGGGAGGTGTAAACTGTAGAACTTAATAAAAGTGTGTGGGGTAGCCCATCCGGCTGCCTCACAGATCTCCTGGAGGGGAACTCCCGAAAGGAGGGCCCTAGAGGAAGCCATGCCTCTAGTCGAATGAGCCCTAACAGCTAAAGGTGAAGGCAAGTCGCGCACCCTGTAAGCTGAAATAATAGTTTGAACAATCCAATTACTAATGGTTTGCTTGGATGCAGGGAGCCCCTTCTTAGTAGGGCTGGACCAGAATATTCGAATATTCGAATATTCGTTCGGTGGGTTGGTATTCGATTTGAAAATGTGACATTCGGATATTCGTTTTTTTTTTTTTTTTTTTGCAAACCTGGCATCCCCCTCGAAACGGTTCTCATTCGCGCTTGTATATTTACACTATAAAATCTGGTGAAATACAATACTTTACATATAAATTCGTTATAGCTACTTAATAAAGAGATATTTGCTTCTTCTTGGACTACTTAAAGTGTTCCTGCAACGGGAGTATTCTCTGGCTAGACCGCAGAACAGCAGAGTTTGTATGGACAGATGTGAATGCCTGAGCTTGTATTTTGGGTTAAGCTGCATTGCTTTGACATTGTGGAAAATAGAATAATAGAAACAAAATATATTAAAATGTATGTAGTATTAAAATATATAAATGTATATATTAGTGTGTTTTATATAACTACAGTGTCCGTTCTCGGAGCATATAAGATATTAGACAGCATATCGGTGTCCGTTCTCTGCTCGCGCGAGGCGCGCAGCTTCTTTAAACATCTACCCTACTTTGTCAGTAATTTGTTAGTGAGACTATTAGACTAGCCTACCTTATTAGAAATATTGCATAAGTTACAGACCTGTGCGTGTTTTATATCACTAGTGCAAAGCAGTGTCCGTTCTCGGAGCATACAAGCTCTGCTCGCGTGAGGCGCTGCTTCCCGCTCACGCTGTCTGTGTAGTTTATTAAAAATGTATTAATTCTGAACGTGTCGCGTCTCGCCTGTCTATCTATATTGCACCAAATACACTGCACTTCCTTGTGAAGTCGTTTGGATGAACGGTTCTCGAAATAATAATCATGCGCTGATGATGATCATGCGCATTTTACATGCGCTGCAAGAGACACGCACACTTGCACACACACACACATTTGCACACACGACAGGCAAGGTCTCTCCCTCTCTTTGTCGTGCGTGCGCTACACGGTTTCGAGCTCGCGAGCAGCTAAATTCCAGGAGATTTGAACTAATTTGCGGGCATCAGGGAGCCGCTATCAATATGCGGGAGACTTGGGATGTCTGAGACATAGAGATTCCGAAGCTTCGAATATTCGATGTTTATTCCTACCGAAGCTTCGAAGCTCAAAAAATGGTATTCGGACCAGCCGTACTTCTTAGGTGACCCAAAACACACTAATAACTGTACAAAATCTACTAAGGGAACCAGCCTCTCGAGGCTGGCCTCGGGTGTTTTTCGAGCACTGTTCTCGACCTCCTGAAGCGAGAGACCGGCAGGATTTAATCGAAACGGTTTTTGTGACCATAACAGACACTCGTTTTTTATTTTCTGACTCGAACGGTACGATGTGCGTTCGCTGGAAATTAATGTGGCCCGAAGCGTCAGAGACGGCGGGAAACCTACATCGATTTCGTGAGGACTCCGCTGTGAGAACAACCTCGGTTGCTCTGCAGCGGGGGGGGCAGTCCTCAGAGGTCCTACCACTTCGGTTAGGACCTCTTTCCAGAAGCCCTCCTAGCCTGAAGGACGTCCCTTAAATCGCCCCTCGGGTTAGATGGCTTCTGCTGAGAGCGTTTCCTCCGTTGCCAAGCTCCCGGAGGAGGGGCTCTAGAGGAAACACTCTCCTTTTGCTCTGCACGGTGCGAGGAACTGGCTGATGGCTGGGGCTGATCTGCTTGCCCCACCCTACTCGATTTAGATTTACATTTACGGGGGAGGAACTGCTGGAACGCCGCCGATTGCTTTTTCGCCTCCTGAAACCTGTCGACGACCGTTGTAACGGCGTCGCCAAACAGGCCAGAAGGCGAGAGCGGCGCGTCAATAAGAAAAGATTTATCTTTTTCTTTTATTCCAGATAAATTCAACCACAGATGTCTCTCCGTGGCCACCATAGCTGCCATAGAGCGGCCAATAGCGCGGGCCGTCTCTTTAGTGGCCCGGAGAGATAAATCTGTGGCCTTACGCAACTCCGCAATATCTTCAGGAGTCGGCCCCTCCCCCTCATCTAAATCTTTCAGGAGATCCGCCTGGTATGCCTGCAAGATCGCCATAGTGTGCAGACATGAACCGGCGCGACCTGCCGCCATATAAGCCCTGCCTATTAAAGCAGATGTATCTCTGCAGGGCTTACTAGGCAGCGCCGGGGCTTTAAGGGAAGATGCTAGTTCAGGAGATAAATATCCTGCTAAAGCTTCCTCCACACTAGGCATCTTCCCATAACCCATATCCCGTGCCCCCACCACATTGCTATAATCAACCACACTGGGACTGGAGACACGGGACGAATGCGGTTTATCCCACGATCTCGTCAGCTCTTTATGGAGATCGGGGAAAAACGGCAAGCCCCGGCGCTGAGGCTGTGATCTGTGCCGCAGGAAACGCTCGTCTAGCTTGCTTTTGACTTGCGTTCCCTGCTCATCTTGTGGCCAGTTAATATTCAGTCTGGCCACGGCACGCGTCACAACCTCAACCAGTTCCTCATAAGCCTGACCGTGAACTGGTATATTTAACTCACGGTCGTCGTCACCAGTGCTGAGCGCTTCCACTTCCTCAGAAGCAGATAACTCAAGCACTGGGACCTGTTCGTGGGCAGAAGAAGCCGCGATGCGGGCTTCTGCACCACTAACAGTAGGCTCAGGATCCTCAGATGATGAATGAGAAAGTGCCTCAGCAGTCTCATTCTCATCTGCAAGATCCCGCTGCGATCCCCACGATCTCAGCCGTCGCGCTGCCTCAGCAGACCCGGGACCAAAACCGCGGGGAGCGCGAGCCCGACCGTGCTCATCAAAACAGGCCAACCGGGAGCGCAACACTCTTATGGGCAGTGCTTCACAGTGATAACAAGCGGCTCCCTCGAGAGCCGCCTGTGCGTGTTGCGCTCCCAAGCAGTTCACACACAAATCATGCGTGTCCCCACCCGTAATGAAACGAGGGCAGGGGTGCACACACTTCTTGAACTGCTCGGCCATAATATGAGATATATAGATATATGTAACTGGGAATCAGACAATACAACACCAAATAAGACAGACAGTCAAAAACACAGAGTGCTTGCTGAAGAGCGAAAGCTGGCATGCTATGCATCAGCGTGACCTTTATACTTCCGGGTATGCCGTCACATGTTACGTCACGACGCAACACCAATCAGGATTGGACTAGTTTCATTTTACTTCAGAGGCGCACGCTTAGGGAGCGTCCCCAAAGTATCGATTTCTCGATGCATTGTGGAGTTCCCTTCAATAGGGAACGTCACTTAAGTCATTCTTAAAAAAGGAAGATGTGTTGGGAGTTTTGACGACTGGATACCTGGTGGGAAAACGCATGGGACTCACTCATCCACAACCGTTCGTTGCTCTGGTTGGTTGTAGCGCTGTCCTATTGCGTGCAGAGGGATTTTATAAGAAAACTGTTTATCCCGCCCCTCATATTGAGGTATGCCAATTGTGAGTTCCCAGACCTAACATCTTGATGTAGGTCTGGCTTGCCAGGCTAGAGATACTCTGTGTTTGAAGTCAACATTTCAAACTGGATGACAACGAACAGTGTTTTAGGCCAAATAGAGGGGAAAAACTGAAAGAAACTAAAACAAAACGCTGTCGCATACAGACAGAGGTGGGTAGTAACAAAGTACATTACTTGAGTATTTTTTTTGGAAAATCTGTAGTACTTTTAAAAGTAGATTTAAATGTGGGTACTTTAACTCGAGTACATTTCTGAAAAAACTGAACTTTTATGCTGGGCGACATTCCTTTCATTACTTTATTTTAATGCATTATTTTCAAAAATATATTTATTTTATATAAGTACTTGTACATTTACTTAAAGGTGCCCTAGAATGGCGTTATTTTATTATTATTTTTAGATCAAAAATAGTCATAATTTAGAAATAAAAGGCATTTTTCCTAGCCTGATTTTAGCCTCTGATTTGAACACTCTGTTTGAAGGGGCGTGTCTGCTGTGGGATTCAGTGTAAGCGGTCACTGCTCTGATTGGCTAATATGCTTGCATATGAAATAGCTATGTATTATATGTGAAACTCTCTCGAATACTTTTACTACAGTTATTATACGTTTTTACTATTACAGCTATCGAGATTAACGAATCGTGAGATGTTTTTAAAGTATTTAAATCTATTTCCATCACATAAAATGTTGGCGTGATGAGCATTGACCAGATGACAGAGTGTTGATCGCGAGACTGAAGATCTTATTGCAACGCAGTTTCTGCACTCTCTATAATGCTTTCACCAATGCGAACACGATGATGTACATACAGTAAGAGCTCCGTGGTGCAGTGTAACGTGCATCATTGATTTCATAACGAGTTTGTCAAGTGTCCAGATAAACTCGCGCTGTGTGGAAAGATTGTTCTTTGATCGCTTTCTGTATATAATTTATTTACTGAGAGAAGCCTGCTTGATATTGTCCCAGTTTAGAAAATAAGTCCGTGGTGAAATGGGCAGAGCAAACTAACAACTTCGAATTAAACTGTTGCGGTATCCGATTATAGATAAACATCAACCACGCCTGTTGACATTTCTTTTCTGTGGGAAGGGTATGAAAAGTCCTCACATCCCCTGCACAGCCTGGAACATAACATGTGTCAGCCATTTTTCAACAAGATCCTCGCTTGTTTCTTCACCTGCAGAACTTCCAATGATTCGGCTGCGCAGTTCCGCCTGCATTGAACATGGGCTGGCATATGCAAATTTTTGGAGGCGTACATATTAATGATCCCGACTGTTGCGTCACAGTCAGTGTTATGTGGAGATTCGCCTATTGTTCAGGGGTGTTTTTCAAAAACAAGATTTAAATAAGGAGGAGAAAACAATGGTGTTTGAGACTCACTGTATGCCATGTCCATGTACTGAACTCTAGTTATTTAACTATGCCAAAATAAATTCAATTTCACATTCTAGGGCACCTTTAAGTACAGTTTTTGGATTCTCTACCCACCTCTGTGTACAGGTAAGAAAGTTGTTGACATTTGTATTACTATTTTTACCATAATGCTGTTTAGTAGACATGTTATGATTCCATTTTCAGTGGTAAACATAGGCTACCCTTACAATAACTGTTCTGTTAATAGCCTAATCCTCTGTTGACCTGACTGTCCCGTGGGCAGGGATTTAAAAAAAAAATGCGGAAGTATAATCTGTTGTTTTCTCAAAACCCCTGGAGCTGTCAAAAGTCATCGGGCGTAAATGGGAATTTCTCGGTCCAGGTATCACGGAGAATGACAAAAAAGGTTACAAAAACATTATTTCAATGCTTTATTAATGTGGATGCAAACATATAGTTTGACAGACTGTATCTAAATAGAGGTATTCTCTAGCATCCACATAAGCATGTATATTTCTAGTATTTTAAATGGCAGAATGTTAAAGCAATGACTGGGAATTACAATTACAAATGGAAGGGTATCCACTCCTCTGCAGGATGAGATCAGAGGAGAACCGTAGGGAAAAGCAAAGCAGAGCTTAAGAGCTTGGGACTCATAGTGTATGACATCATCGTATGACTGGCACCAGACACCCCTCCTGAGGCCGTGGAAGTCCTGGAGTGCCATACGGAATATAAAATGTTTAGATGATGTCCGCACTTCACGATTTCCTATGTAAGCACATCAGTTTGCCAGACAGATCAATTAAACCTGCGGGTGAAAACTGCCCATCTTCCTCCTTTGGAGAGGAAAAAGGGATAATGAGCCAAGCTCTCACTCTTGTTTTCCACATAGGGGAAATTTCCACATGCAGAAAGAACCGTCTGTCCAATAAGAGCCATATCAGTGATGATAAATGTTGTAGACAAAACACATCAGCCAAAACTAGTTAGCGTTTTCAAGATTTGCTCCCCACAGAATGATACGTTAATGTTATCCACCTTCAACCTGCGTATTTCCATCAAAAGCCTGTGATAGCTCAACATCTTACTATACATTTTCTCAAGCTCGGCAATTAATGTATTCCTTTAAAGTTCCTTGATTTTGCTTTAATGGGTCTCTGGAGACAATATATTGAAGCCTTTGAAATATTCAGAGTATGAACATGCATAGCCATTTGCGCTTCATCATTGCTTCTTCATATTCGGTTTCAAATGAGCAGGAGGGGAAATGAACAGGCAACAAAAGAGAGATACTCACTTATATCCACACTTAAAGGGATAGTTCACCCAAAAAAAACAGTACATTCTGTCATCATTTAACTCTTTATTCAAAACCTGAATTATTTTCTTTCTTTTGTGGAACACACCACAAAGGTTTTTTATTTTAATATTTCAACTGTTAAAATGTAATTCATTCCTCTGATGGGAAAGCTGAACTGTCACGTCACAAGATCCTACAGAAATAATTGGTGCTCAAGAAACATTTTTTTATCAATGCTGAAAACAGATGAATATTTTTGTATAAACCAGATAATTTTTTTTCAGGGTCATTTATTGAAATTAACAGCATTTATGATAAATAAATATATTTTGTATTATTATAAAAGTCTTTACTGTCACTTTTGATCAAAATGTGTCCTTGCAGATTTTTTACTTTCAAAAGAAAATTATCTTTCACTTTTTTTTTTTTTTATTCAAAAGGATGCAAAAATGATGCAAAAAACAAAACAATACATGTATTACAGCAACAGTTGGTTTGATTAAAAAAAAAAATATTGGTTGTGAGTGAATCAGTGAATCAAAGGTGTGAATCTGAGTCAGAGGCCAGTTCTGTCATTTGAATCAATAGATTCACATAGAAGATTTGACTCAAAAGAATGATTCATTCACAAATCTAATTGACACTTTTGTCATGAATGCACAACAAAGGGATGTCATGACTTAAATTACAACAACTTTATTTTAGTATGTTTCTCATATAAAACAACAATATGGCATCAGAACATTTTAAATAGCACACGAGTTGTATGTGCCACTTCAAAAATACTATTTTTGTGGATTTTTTAAGTTTTATTATTGCATTTTGCAACTTGACATCCCCAGTCCTGGTCAGGATATTCTTTAAAATGCCCCATTTCCTGTTTAATGGAAGAAAGTTATACAGGTTTGGAATGAGCAGAGTAAATAATTTTGGGATGAACTATCCTTTTAATCACACACCACTTCAAAGTCATGACTATTAACTGTGGATGCAGCATTTAAAATCAGAAAAATGTGTGTATTGGCTGGGAATAGAGTTATCACTCAGAGTATCTTGCGTTCCACCGTAGGGGAAATGCAACAATCAAAATAAGAAAGCTTCTGGAAGTGTGTGTGTGTGATTGAGGCAGGGGGGCGGGAGACTGAAATGGGAGTCACACAGAATAAGCCCGAGGGCATTGACTGCTGCTCAGCCCATCCTAGACTTTAATTACTGCTAGTGAAGCAGCCATTCACATATCTCCAGGGTGGCTCAGCTTACCTCTGAATTAATGATGCACAGGGCTCAAGTGAAACCATGAGCATGATTCTAGGGGTTAGATGACTTTTGACACTGGACATATGGCTATTTGAACGCTGAAAATGTGTGAAAATGCTAAAAGTTTTAAAGGCTATACTTTCCACAGGCTCTGGTGGGTGAGATTTGCATATTGGCACTATGGCAACGACTTGCAGTCGTTACCAATATATATTGAGCAAATAATATAAAACATAATATTTATTGGTACTATGGTATGTAAAAACTATTAACAAAAATGTAAAAAAATATATGTATGTATATTGTATGTATATATAATATATATGTGTGTGTGTGTGTGTGTGTGTGTGTGTGTGTGTGTGTGTGTGTGTGTGTGTGTGTGTGTGTGTGTGTGTGTTATATTGATTTTTGAAAAGGGAAAAAAGTACCCCTATTATGGTTTTTCAAATATTCCCTTTCAAGCAGTGTGTAATAAAGCCGTCTATGAATGTAAACGCTCCACAAAGTTATACATTCGAAAGTGCACGATAAATACAGTTAGTTTCTCACAAAAGAAAGAATGGATTCTTAACTGCCTAAATGAGTCATCTGTAATTCGAATCCCACTGCGTTACGGCTCTACGCCATAATGGCCATCTATGTTGTACGTTGTCCGCGCGTGAACAACTTGTCCTGCCTTCAAACACGTAATTTTACTGACGACTGCTTTTCAAATCTCAGAGCTCAACGCAAGATTTGTATTAGAAATATACACATCGGCTTGTTGATGGACATACTCTTGTTAATGCTGATGGTGAGGAATTACATAACGTACTCTTAATGTACCTCAAACAGGGTAGTGAATCACTGAGAACCATCCTGATGAAGTCGTCCTGCGACGGGTCAACGGACTCGCGCTCGGATTTATACGGTAAAATCAACGTCACCGTAACTGTCTCTACAGTGTGGACAATCGCTGAGGGAGCCTCCTGAGATGAAGTATAGTTTTGGTAATGTGCGTTTAGTTTCCGAAACACACTCTGTACACACAGTAAACCAATCACAACAGACTAGGCGGTCTGACCAATCAGAGCAGAGAAGGCTCACTGAAAGACTGATTCATCAGACGAGTCGTTTGAGAATCATTGAAAAATGTGATGATGTAAAATGTATATTATGAGAAAATGAAAGTGTTTTTTGACCTTTGATGCATGTAAACTGTTGTAAGAGACCTCCGGAACAAAATTAGCAACCTTAAAAATAGCATAATAGGGGCACTTTAAGAAATTCTTAAAGTAACACCAAGTAAATTTACCTCTTCGGTCGCCCTACTGGTTGGAAACAAAATTGTCCATTGCCACTGTCGTAAATAATCTAGCCTACCGTAGCACGCACGCTCGCTGTTTACCCAGCACCGGCTTTAGAATGAACGATGTCCACTGACAAGGTAGAGTATGTTACATGATTTCATGAAAGGATGATGTATTGCGACATCAGAAACGAAGAAAAACGAAATAATGACTATTGTAGCGCTTGACGTAAAGCAGTCGAGTTTTGTAGTTCTTTTTGTGGTCGGGTTACTACCCGAAACCCGAAGTTACATAGTGCCAGTAAAAGCGATACAGACCACGTCAGGCTATGGTAGACGAGTCATTTAACTTATTTTAAGTCGATGTACCATCACAAGGGTCTTGGAAATATATTATGAAAGTTGAAAAACTACTTAGTGTTACTTTAAGAAATTGCCATTTATTTATGTTTTCAAGTCAATGTACTTACATTCACCTCTGCGTTCACTGAAGTGATGCATCATATATATGGCATAGAAATAAAGTAAAACATAGTACAGGGTCCAAACCAAGGCATTTGGACCGGTTTAAATTTATAAATGGTCTTAAATTGCAGCTGTCATGACTTATTGTACACAATCATGATTCATGACTGAATGTACAACATGCTAAGTATTATACTTCTAAAGTACTTGCCTAATATATAAATTAAATTTTTACTTAAGCTGGTTTTATCTTTTAAAATGAAAGACGTGGTAGTAGCACCATGTAGAAAACTGGTTGTAAGGGGCTACAGTAAATTATACAGTAGTTTAGGGCCATAACACAATTACATTTAACCACAGAGTGCCATGACTGACCAATCAGATTCAAGTATTCCAGAGAGGCGTGTAATAAGATGGTTCTCTTACGAGAGTATCTCTCGTACTGCGTAATATCTTACGCTATGGGGAAACACTCTTTCCTCGAGATATTGAAGCCAAAAATTATCCTTAATTTTTTTAATCATGCAAAACGCTTTTGCAGCAGCAAGCAGACAAGGGCGAAACAGCTCGCGCGCCCATTGGCTGCCTCGCTGGAAAAGCTGCAGCCTATCGAGTGAAGGCACTGCGTGACGTAATGACGAATGAAGACGCTTCGCGCTCATTTCGTCATGTCCCGCCAGTATAGGCGTGGTCTCGCCCTGTAAATACCCTCGATAGCTGTATTTCTCTGATTTTTCATTCTTCACGCGAAGCTCACGCATCGCGGGATCCAGAGTGAGAAGCCGCGCCGTTGACTTGTAGCCTTCTCAGCGGGACGTGCCATCTTCTGAAGTCGCTGGCCCAGCCGCCTTCAACTGCCGTACCTGCTGCGCTTTCCGGCGTACTATATCCTTTTACTCTGCTAAGTGTGTGTGTGTGTGTTTGCTTACGTGACGCAACACCCATTTCTACTGTTCTAAAAGAGCTGCGTCTTTTTAAAGATGCTTTCCTGTGGTTCTTGCCGAGCCCCACTCAGCGACGAGGACCGCCACGTCATCTGCGTGTCCTGCCTGGGTGAGGATCACGCGGCCACCGCGCTCGCTGACGGCGGATGCCATCATTGTAAACGCTTGCCTATGGTGACTCTGCGGACTCGCCTGGCGTCGTTCTCCGAGCCCGCATCCCAGCCCGCCGTGATGCCGCGCCGCAAGAAGCGCCGCGCCCTGCGCGCTCCCGAGCTATTTCCAGCCCGCCAAAGCTCGCCGGTTCGCCCGCCAGCTTCGCCGGCTTCGCTCGAGTCGCTCCCAGACGGACAGCGGCCGCCGTCTGCCGCCGCGTCCGCACTTGAGCTCGACAAACTACCGGAGACGGCATTGAAACTGAGCCGATGCGTCCGCTCTCTCAAGCCGTGGATTACATCGGCCTGAATGGTGAGATACATTTGTGGCTAACGCTATCCGAGATGACGGAAGCTGAGCGCTCCGTGTTCCTCGACGTTCTCGCTCTGCTGGACGCCGCCCCCCTCAGCGCGGGCCCCGGCCGAGGATTGAGATAGAGCCCGAGGTTTCAAGGCCTTCCTAGTCTCTCTAGGAAAGCGACGGTGTTCAGTTCCCGCTGCGGCCGGAATTTCACCAAAACTTCTCGCTCGTTCAGTTCCAAGCAATGTGACTGTTCCAGTGTATTTCGCAGTGAGCAAGCTGGTTCCACAGCCCGCTTGCCTGCGCACAATGGCCGCCGTTTCGGCTAACTAGCAGCGCCGCCAGGCCCGAGATCAAACACCGCGCTCTCGCTCTGCTGGACGCCGCCCCCCTCAGCGCGGGCCCCGGCCGAGGATTGAGGTAAAGCCCGAGGTCTCAAGGCCTTCCTAGTTTCTCTAGGAAAGTGACGGTGTTCAGATCCCGCTGCGGCCGGATTTCCACCAAAACTTCTCGCTCGTTCAGTTCCATGCGTTGTGACTGTCCCAGTGTATTTCGCAGTGAAGCAGCCGGTGTCTCAGCCCGCTTGCCTGCGCACAAAAGCCGTTTCTATGGCTACCCAGATAAATCCAATAAAGAGTGCATTTTCTGGTGTTCCGGCCACGGCCGATGGTGTTACGAGTGTTGTAAGAATGCCCACGTCCCAGTGCCCATTCCCACACCCAGACACAGCCCGCCACGGTGCAGGGCTAGCACAAATAAAACCAACTCATGTTGGTTGTGCAGAAAATGTGGTGAACGCGCCCATACAATGCCCGCTTACACTACACGATGCGTGTCCCTTGGTTTCTGTAAAACGAAACTAACACACATTTAGTCGGCGCGAGCCGACAGTGTTCTCAGTGCAGTAAATGTGCCCGCTGTTCCGCATTTCCTCACTGACACGCCGAATCCCACGGGATTCACCCCCGCTCGCTTTCTCTGCACAACCTGTCACAGAGAAGCTGAGCGCGGCCAGGCTGCCGGCTTTGATCAGCGCGCGCCTGCCCGCTGTGATTAGCGCGCACCTCGCACGCTGTGAACACAGCGTTGATTCAGTCGGCGCGAGCCGAGTATTCTCCGTGCAGAAAATGTGCCCGCTGTCTCGCGCCCGCATTTCTCACAGACACTCCGAATCTCACGGGATTCACCCCCGCTCGTCTTCTCTGCACAACCCGTCACAGAGAAGCTGAGCGCGGCCAGGCTGCCGGCTTTGATCAGCGCGCGCCTCGCACGCTGTATACACAGCAGTGATTTAGTCGCGCGAGCTGACAGTATTCTCAGTGTAGTAAATGTGCCGCATTAGTAAATGTGCCCACATTCCCTCACACGCGCCGAATCCCACAGGATTCGCCCCGCTCGCTCTCTGCGCGTCCCGCCATAGAGAAGCTGAGCGCGGCCAGGCTGCCCGCTGTGATCAGCGCGCCCCCCGCCTCGAACGCTGTAAACACGGTGCTGTGTTCCCAGTACACAGGGGCTCTCGAGCTGCCGTCCTGCCGCGGCCAGAGCCCAGATTTCATTCTACCCCTAGCTATTCACGCAGATGCGTGGTCAAGGCTTCCCGGGGTATCAGAATGGGTGTTGAACACTATAACGAGAGGCTGTTCGCTACAGTTCGCTCGACGCCCCGCCGTTATACGGCGCGAGTCGAAACTACGGTGTATAGCGAAGTGTTTTAACTACTTCGAGCCGAGATAGCGAAACTACTGAGAAAAGGGGCTATAGAACCTCTATCTCAGGGCGAAGGGGGCTTATACAGCAGATATTTTCTGGTACTGAAAAAAGATGGTGGGCTCAGGCCCATTCTAGATCTGCGACTGCTGAACAGAACGCTCGGGAAGCGCCAGTTCAGAATGCTTACGACCAGGAAAATCCTCGCGCAAGTGCGCCAAGGAGACTGGTTCATGTCAACAGATCTGAAGGACGCCTATTTTCAAATACAAATAGCGTCCCATCACAGGCGATTCTTGAGATTCGCCTTCGAGGGCTAGGCATATCAATACACAGTCCTGCCGTTCGGCCTGTCCATAGCACCCCGTACGTTCACGTAGTGCATGGACGCGGCCCTCGCCCCCTGAGACTTCGGGGCATGCGAGTTTTGAACTACTTGGACGATTGGCTGATTCTAGCTCGTTCACGAACGGAGCTCATAGAACACAGGGCCGCATTACTCGAGCACCTCGAGGAGCTGGGCCTTACAGTCAATTGGGCGAAAAGCTCACTGCTCCCCAGTCGGAGAATTTCCTTCTGGGAACAGTGTTGGACTCGCTATCCATGACAGCACGCCTGTCACCGGAGCGCGGATTGAATATTCAGCACGTCGCGAGATCCTTCCGCCACGGCTCTATAGTCCCGCTCAGAAGGTTTCAGAAAATGCTGGGTCTGATGGCCTCAGCAGCCTCCGTACTCCAGTTGGGCCTGCTCTGCATGTGCCCACTGCAGCTATGGCTAAAAGCACGAGTTCCCCCAGGGCGTGGACCGCGGGTCTATTTCGCCTCAGGGTCGACCTTCAGTGCGTCTCAGCTCTGAAACCGTGGAAAAGTGACCGACTGGTATCAGTCAGGTGTGAGTCTGGGGATCGCCTCGGGTGTGAAGGTGGTGTCTACGGACGCCTCCACATCGGGGCGGGGAGCGCTGCTCGAGGGCAGACCACTAGCTGGCCTATGGTCAGTACGGGAGAAGCTCCTTCACATAAACTGCTTGGAATTAATGGCAGTCGACAAAGCGCTAAGGCGCTTCTGTCCCCAGATAATAGGCCACCACGTATTGGTCCGGTCGGACAACATGTCAGTGGTGGCGTACATAAATCGCCAGGGCGGCATCGGGTCCACACGCCTTTGCAGGCTGGCGGAACCCCTCTTGGTCTGGGCCCAGCGCAACCTCCTTTCTCTGAAAGCGGCGCACGTGCCTGGGCACCTGAATACGGGTCCAGACAAGCTGTCCAGAGACAACGTCCCGACAGGAGAATGGTCGCTGCATCCGCAGACGGTCCAGCTGCTGTGGGAAACGTTTGGCAGAGCGCAGGTGGACCTGTTCGCGTCCCGCGAGAACGCTCACTGCCCAGTATTCTTCTCGAAAAGCAGGGACGCGCTGGCCCATGCTTGACCCAGCGGTCCCCTGTATGCTTTTCCCCCTGTCTCGCTCCTGCCTCAGGTGTTGGAACGGATCAGGGAAAATGGATGCCCAGTGCTGCTTGTAGCTCCGCTCTGGACGAACCAGGCTTGGTTTCCGGTCCTGATGCGGATGGCCAGCACTGCCCCGTGGCCTGTACCGTTGAGGAGAGATCTCCTCTCTCAGGCGGAGGGCTCGATTTGGCATCCTCGCCCGGAACTGTGGTCCCTGCACGCATGGGCCATCAACGGGTACCCGCTAGCCTCCCGGAAGGAGTGCTAAACACGATCGCGCAGGCTAGAGCTCCGTCTACCAGACGGCTCTATGCCTCGAAATGGTCGGTGTTCTCTACTTGGTGTCGAGCCCGTGGCTTTTCACCTGTGGACTGCGGGGTTAAGGAAGTGCTTGCCTTCCTTCAGGAGCTGATGGATAAGGGAAGGACCCCATCCACGCTCAAAGTTTACGTGGCGGCCATAGCACCGTTTGCTAAACCGGTGTCTGGCCAGTCGCTGGGGGAAAACGACTTAGTCGTGCGTTTCCTACGAGGAGCTCGGAGGTTAAACCCTCCCAGGCCCCCTTCAGTCCCGGCTTGGGACCTTTCCACGGTCTTGGAGGCCATGAAAGGCGCCCCGTTTGAGCCGATCCAGCTGTCGGACATGAAGCACCTGTCCCTTAAGACGGTGTTTCTATTGGCTCTCGCTTCAGTGAAGCGTGTAGGGGACTTACAGGCGTTTTCTGTAAGCGCGTCTTGTCTGGAGTTTGGGCCTAACGACTCAAAGGTCGTACTCAAACCGAGGCACGGCTACGTGCCGAAATCCCTCAATACACCGTTTAGGGCCCAGGTAATTTCCCTGTCAGCCCTTCCGGTTCTCGATGAGGAGAGGGACGTGAGTCTCCTTTGCCCTGTCAGGGCGTTAAGGGCTTATGTGTCCCGCTCGCCTGAGTTCAGGCAGACCGAGCAGCTTTTCGTTTTGTTTGGCGGCCGTTCTAAGGGACTCGCCGCCTCAAAACAGAGCCTATCCAGATGGATAGTGGATGCCATAGCGCTGGCTTACACTTCCAAGGGCCTGCGGTGCCCATTGGGTGTCAAAGCGCACCCCACAAGAGGCGTGGCCTCGTCGTGGGCATGGTATAGCGGGGTCTCCCTGCAGGATATCTGTACGGCTGCGGGCTGGGCCTCGCCGTCGACATTTATCAAGTACTATAACCTGGAGGTGCCCGCCTTACAAGCTAAGCTTTTGGCGGTCTGAACTTCGGGCTTATCGGCCGCCAATGCGGCTATGTTGCCCTTACGGGTCGGTACCCCTACGGGACTTTTATGAAGGAGTGACGCTTCTAGCCTCTCCTCCTCTACTCTATGTGAGTTATGGTGATTATGCACTAGATGTGCCCCGGGCTTGGCCCCGGGACTCTGGTGTTGGATCCCTGTCCGCACGGCGTTTTGTATGGGGTCCCCATAGCGTAAGATATTACGCAGTACGAGAGATACTCTCGTAAGAGAACGTACTCGGTTACTAACGTAACCTCGGTTCTCTCTAGAGAGGGAACGAGTACTGCGTATCTTGCCGTGCTTGAACTATGCTCTGGTTCGCTTCGGTGTACAAAATCAGAGAAATACAGCTATCGAGGGGTATTTACAGGGCGAGACCACGCCTATACTGGCGGGACATGACGAAATGAGCGCGAAGCGTCTTCATTCGTCATTACGTCACGCAGTGCCTTCACTCGATAGGCTGCAGCTTTTCCAGCGAGGCAGCCAATGGGCGCGCGAGCTGTTTCGCCCTTGTCTGCTTGCTGCTGCAAAAGCGTTTTGCATGATTAAAAAAATTAAGGATAATTTTTGGCTTCAATATCTCGAGGAAAGAGTGTTTCCCCATAGCGTAAGATATTACGCAGTTCTCGTTCCCTCTCTAGAGAGAACCGAGGTTACGTTAGTAACCGAGTACGTTTTAACTGGTCATTTAATCTGGTCTCATATTGCCGCATAGACTTATTTTACAGTATATTTTTACACACAGCATAAGGTTTTTGTTCTTGTTCAAGCAGTTTTGTTGGCATGAATGATTACTTTTTTCCACCAATGAACGTGGAAGCTATTGTTGCTTTGTCTCAACCGCACTTATCCAGAAAAATATCACACATTACTTTCTCTTTTTTTCGCCTAAGTTTTTTTATTTTATGTTTTATTTTTAGAAAAGTCTCATAAAACTAGTTAAAAACATACTGAAACCACTGATCTAATGAGGCATGGGATATCAGAAGGCCCGAACAAGCATAGAAAAATTCCTACAGGATGTGGGCAGATTGTTAAATTGCCACAAGGAGTGTTGAGAGTGATTTAAGTTTCTCTCATGCCTCATATCCAGCTTCTCTCATAACTCCAGGCCTCTGTGCTACAGGAAGGGTCCATAGAGTGACAATAACCTGCTGTGCTGTACATCAGCTTAGCGCCTTCATTAGCCACCACAATCGTATTGCTACGCCATAATTATCCCACTCCAATATCCCGAGCGCCTCCTCATCCTCATTCTCCTCCGCCTTCTGAGATGTCATAAAAGGAGAGAAAAAAAAACATGAAATGTGTTGGATAGAGCTGAATTATTCATTCTATTCCATTACTTGTTCTGTTCAGACTAGCCCTTCACTTCAACTTCACATGCTATTAGCGTGGTGTCAAAAGTATCTGTGGAACTTGCAATCACCAAGTTATTAGAAAAATCGCACAAATAACAGCTGTTGCTTTCTGGTTGCTATGAAAGTCAATTGTAAAGCCAATTCAGATATTTTAAGCAAATGAAAATATATGAATAAATATGACTGTGAAGTGTTTTTTTTTCTTTACAGAGCATGACATTTACAGGGAAATGTAGGCTAACATTTATGCATATGATATTATTATTATTTTTGGACATGTATCATGTAAATACCTTGGGTTTATCAATATGGTTTATCAAGATTTATTAGTATGGTTTATCAAGAGCTCAGAATGGTTTATCATTCAGTGGTGCCATGGTATATATATCAAAGTGCCATGGATTTACCATTTGAAACCTTCACTGTGTACCACAACAGTACTTTTCTTTAACAGTAAGTAGAAATCATATGATTCATTGACACATTCCATATCATAAAAACCACTTATCATAAGAAATATATCATGGAAGTACGGGTCTAATGGAAATCAATGACTTTTGCCCAGCATCTCTGTTATTGATTTCAAGTATATGGCAGAGGTAAGAGCACAGGTTTTGTTGAGCCCCAGGCGAAGATCACTGCAAGACTACTGCAAACAAGAAGAACAGATTTTTTTTTTTTTAAAAAAGTACACAATGTACATGGAATCAAGTACAAGCAATGTTGAAGAAATTACAATAACTTCTTTCAACATCGAGAATTGTGTTTAAAATGTGTACATTTTTATATATTGTATATAATGTTTAGATGCTTTAACTGGGTTGGGAATTGAAAATCAATTCCAATTCAGGAATCGGATACTTGTTAAAAATTTCACATCGATTCCTGTGTGTATATTTTAATATGGTTTTAAACCATTCAAGCACAAGAAGACGTGAAAGAGAACTTAATTCAGTAGTTGTGGGTTTCGGTGTTTCGGGTTTCGGAGATTCGGATTGAGTTCTCCTTCACGTCTTTGTGCATTGAGAGAGTGCGCACAGAAATCTGCCTCTCATACAGTGCACGAATACTGGTTTGAGTTCTCCTTCACGTCTTTTTGCGCTTGAACTGACAAATACACACAAAATGATGACAAAATATCCTCGTAAACACAGTCTTTTATGTCTTAAGTGAACGTAAATAGTTGAGAAAGAGCGCGTGTGTAGATCCTGCATTAGGTCTTAAAGTGACAGCAGCCTAATAAACCTGCTGCAGTCTGTCATTACTGTTAATCAAAAAAATTATACTTTACTCACTGATCTTGACTCATTAACTTTTGTAACTTTACTAAGGATTCATCTATATTTTATTTATAAAAAGAAAACTATACAGCGCTATTTTACAATTCATTTCAATTTCTGAACGTTGTTTAGTTGTATTTATTTGTGCTTTTGCTAATTTGCTTATTTGTTTCAGACAGCATACTTGTCTTTAATAATGTTTGAAATTTATATTAGTTAATCTAGTTTATTAGTTAATTGTTCTTTAGCCTACAGATTTTTTTCAAGGTATTCAGCTCCAATAAAACGTTTTGCAAAAGAGACAGAATTATGTTGGATATCTAAATGTTTGACTTCATTTTTTTTTTTTTTTTACCCATTGGGAATCGATAAGAATCGGAACTGATAAGTAGAATTGGAACTGAAATCGAAATCACTAAAATTCAAACAAAACCCAACGGATGGATGGATTCGTCCATCCATTCATCCAATAGACCCTATATAAGAGAAACTCAACTGCACACCAGTCTTCTCAGTTCTCCGGTGGGTTTATGTGCAGGCTTGAGTGCTTTGGGTTTATATCTAATATAGCAGGACAGCTGGTGCAGTCAGTGCCATCTCTAGGGCGTGGTGTAGGGCTGGACGTAAATCAGTGATGTGGACTGTGGACCAATCAACAGCTGTAAATCAGGTGGGAAGCTACAGGGCTCTGGAGGACAAAGATAATATGTAATATATGTGCCAATATGTAATCTGATATTGACATGGTATTCTCACTGGCCTAATAAATCTGCCGAATATAGGTCTCTCAAGGTTTCTGTCGAGAGGAGAGAGAGAAGCAGAAAAAAGTACTCTAAAAAGCTTTGGGTCTTTGGAGTACTACCAGTAACTCTGGTCTGACAGTATGGTGTCAGTAATTACTCTGTAGTTTAACCACAGCACTGTGAGGCCAGTAAAGTGATGAGTCAGATCTTATTCACACTGACATTTTACACACAAGTGGGTCTTCTATCTGCATTGAAAGCAATGAGTTTTGCAGTTCTCAACCTGCGGCACACCATCCACTTCTTAAAAATAACATTCAGCTCTTCTTCCGGTTAAACAAATAGAAAAGACTGTCACGATTCAGCTATTGCGCGTCTTCATCGCATAAAACCTAGTCATTTTCTAGTGATCTGATTAACTGTGTGAGTGCGTTTTGGACTCTTTGAAAGAGTCAGTCAGATGGAAGAATGTTTAAATTAGCTAAATTTAAAATTGTTATTTGTTCCAAGGAGCCTTTCACTTTCTCTGCATTCTAAAAATAAGGAGTTTGTACACTCACTGAAAAAAAAAAGGTAATATCTAGTTTTATTCAAGTAAATATTATTTAACATCACTGAACCAACATATACATTAATTTATACCAACAAAACATATTTTTTTATTGGCTAAATCAGCTAGAATCTCTTTAACGTTACCATTTTTTACAGTGTAGTTTGTAGGAAACACATTTTTAATTACATAATTGTATTTTATTTGTTATTATTATTATTAAAGTAGATGCCTTGAGTGAATATAAAAAATATTCTCAGATTTAAAAATGTGTGTAGTGTTTTCCATTCTTAGGAAAATTCATTTTAAATCCCAGCAAATTAATTAAATTTCACATCAAATGTTCAGAATTAACTAAATTGCCATCTATATTTTAGAATAATATTACACTGACATAAAGCAGACTAAAATGAAGCCTGTTGGGTTGTATTGATGATGTCATATGTATGCTGAAATGATATGCAGCCCATGAGACTGCGAGTAGAAGGAAAGGTTGAGAACCACTGTCATGCACTCTTACAAATCAGCCTTGACTTTCAACATCACTTTGCTATATTGCCCCATCAGTCTCTCTGGGCTGATGAAGCCTCATCTATAGATCTCTCCCTAACTTGCCAGGCTGCGTGATGGATGAATATCCTACAAACCCATCACTCTAGTTCATGCTGTAGCTAACGGAGCCAATTAAAACAGACTGTCTTCTACCGTTATCTAATAGCACAGGCTGTATGTGTTAATGTCTTCATATGCAGGTGTAGTAATTATCTCATTTGTAAAATTGATTATAAACATATTCCTCCTCGACTCGCCTCCTTCCCCTTGTTGTTTGTGTTCATCTTAGCTATGATATGACATTAAAATATTAGAACCATTTGAAGTTTTTTTTTTTGGTAAGAAATGCTAATGAAAATATGTTAAAGGTAGGGTAAGCAACTTTGGAGAGGCTAGCAACAGCAAGCTTGCTTTGAAAGAGGACGTGTGAGGTATGCGCGAAGGTATGGAAATACATGTGTTGACAGGCGGGTAGGACATCAATCAATGCGTTTGGACCAATAATTGGACGAAGATTTTTTTGGTCCTGAGATTTCCAGAGGAGATATATGTATATATATTTTTTTTTTTTCAGATATTTAGACCACTTCTATTATTGATTGATCAGGATGTGAAGAGAGTTTCAACCAGTATAACAACAGTGTTTATGAAAACATTGCCTACCCTACCTTTAAAAAGAAACAATTTTTGGGTTCGGGTTCTAAATCTACTTGGTGAACCCAAAAGGGTCTAATGTATTTAGAGAAAGCCCGAAAAAGCATGAGCCATGACTGCATTTTAATTTAATGTTGATTTAAATAAATAATAGTAACAATAAACACTAAAAAGTTTAGGGTCAGTCAATTTTTTTTTTTTAAAGACCAATTAATGCTTTTATTCAGCTAGGACACATTGTATTGATTAAAAGTGACATTTAATCAGCATATTAGAATGATTTCTGTAATTATACGACCATCTCTGTCCTGAAGACCTTGATTAGCTAAACTCCGCAGGAAAGTGAGTTAAGAACCCCAGCTTTAGAATTTTAAAATGTTCTTCACACAACAAAAAAAAAGAAAGAATGTGGATCAGACTTTATGCCGTTTAATCACAGATCAGGTTAATGGTTATTTTGCATGTTCATTTGCAAAACCCGGAGTCAAGGACTGCCAGACTGGAACAACGTGCCACACAGAGAGAAACTGAAGAGCTCAAGTCTTTGATTTGGGGACAAAAAGGGAGCAGATGCTGATTTTCATTGTTTTCCAACATATGACAATTTACGACAGTGATTTGGATACGGGCCCAAATCATCCGAGGAGTAATCCCTCTCTCATGAAAGAGGATGGATATCCCTCTCACAGGGCTTAACAAAACGCCCATATCATCCAAATTGCATATAATAAAACAACTGGATGATAGTCTGCCAAGGGTCAACAAACAAAGTATGATATTATGAGGATTGTGCATAGCGATAATCCTGGTTATGACGTGAGTGTTTCAAATGTGGTTTTATATGTTGTGAAAAGGAAATGTACAAATAAATATATAAATATCCTGTTCAAACTTTATAAAATCTAGTGCCTCCCCCATACATAAATATCCAGATAATTGTGACATTGACATTTTCAGTTTAATGCTTAAAACTAATAGCCAATCATAAATGACAAAATATTAAAGTTGTAACTAATGTTTGTGGGGTAATGGTTGGGTTAACAGTTAGGATAACAGTATTACTAATGTTAAATAAATGCAAGTACTTAAGTGCCACCGGCCCACATGCATACATACAACAGCCATTACATATTTAAAACAGTAATTTACCTATACTAAACCCTACACTAATCTTGACAAACTATATATCATTTGAAAGCTTACAATCTCTAGTTTTCATATTTGGCAAAATAAATTACAGAGGAGCCATAATTTATCAATTTACAAGAAGAATATTTTCATGCTCCTAAGGCGTGTTCAGACCTTAATTTTGAAAAAGCAATGAACATGAAAAATCATGAAAAAAATGGTAGAAACCTCAGATCGTTTTCATGTCATGAGTTCAAAAGATAACATCCATTATTTTTTCTTTTTAAAAAGGTCTGAAAATCTTTTAAATATAAAAAAAAACATTATATATTCACCATTTGTGATGTGGCAGAGAGCTATAACGCACATGCGTTCTTTTTATGTGTTTATTAGAGGTTGAATTCAACATTGCCAAACTTCCCATACTACTTCTTAAAAGGATGTCTACTTCATAAATTGCATGAAAATTGTGGAAATATATGGTTCAGATCACTCAAACCACATGGGAATGGAGGAGCCCTTATATGGGCAGGAGTCTGGTTGTCACCGAATGAAAAAGATTGGTACTGTGCGCAAACACATTCTTACTGAAAGATCGTTTTTTGAGATATCAACCTAAATACCTGAAAAACCTGAAACACGACTTGTTCAGTTTTAGAGTCCAAAATGTTTTGAAATATATATTTGATATAAAATATGAATAATTACATTTTTACATTGTACATTTTCATAAACTCAAACTTCTATAACTGTTTGTTTCACTTTCTTAATTTATTTAACTTCTACAAAAATCTGGCAAATGAAACAAGAACAATTTTATGTCTATATTCCACAGCATTCTTGAATTACAACCATTTAATTTCGTAATGTGTTTTTTTCATGTCTATTCAAAAAAGGGGGGGTGGGGGGCTTGACACTTAACCCTGTAAGACCCGTGGTTGTAAAATTACAACATCACTTTAAGCTCTTCCAAAAACACATCTGCACATTTTTTTTTTTTGCAAGACCACATTTACATAGCCAATGGGTCCTATTGTTTAGCCTTGCAATGCCATTGGATAGTAAATGTGTATAAGGTCTTGCCATAAGGCCATGAACTCTTACAACCTGCAAACTTTCCTGGAAGCGCATCTCCTTGTTCCATTGGACTGGATATCTCAACATTGAAGTAAGTTAAACCCCAGAAATTTATATAGGCCTATATTTTGTGATTGTTAGAATCTGTAGTTCATGTAAATACTTGGTTATTGCGGAATGCATGAATCAAATTAGATTTTTAGCTTGTTATGTCTTTGTTGTAATTTTACAACATTGGGAGAGAATGGTAGTCAAAATATGCACCTTGCACATTACATGGAGGCATTGCACTTCTCAAATGTTCACATATAGGATAAATACTTACAGAAATATAATGTATTTGATGATTCACAATATCTAAATGTGTTATTTGTTATAACTTTCAGTTTAGATCAGATTTGAATCATTTTAATTATTTAATTATTTTAATGAATAATTTCTTTCTGGTTGCAGTGTTTTAAGTCCTTTCAGTAACAGTATTTGAAATTGTTCCTGTATGTTAGCAGTATATATAGCTAACTGTTTTTTTTTTTTTTTGTCTGGGTTTTGTTTGTTTGCCCAAATATCTGCTTGTTGCAAGGCAGACACTGTTTGTGGAATGCTTTGGAGGATGGTTATTCAAGGACAGGTGTGGATGTTCAGTCATATAGGGGGTTGCAAGGTCCATTGTTCAGGGACAGGTGTTAATGTTCACTGTATACTGTTTGTATATAGAGTGCCAAAGTTACGACGTCACTCTGTAGGCCAAAACGCGGAAGTGAGTTAGCATTTTAGCACTCCCGGTTCCCTCGCTCTAAAGTCTATGGGATTTTTGAATGGGTTTTTGCTAAATCGCCTGAAATAAGGTCTGTGGTGAACAAAGCCTCTAAATATTTTTCACGTTTTGGTCTATGACATAGAACACACAGTTATAACCTGCTTGTGGTTTTTTAAACTTTATTGTGTCTGCTTGTGTTTTTTAAAAACTTTATATAGGCTTCAAAATGTATAAATTTTGGATTAACTTGTAAAGATTATCTTGATAGACAAAACGTGTAAGGGTCACAACTCTTTGTTAAACACAGATCTTATTTTTTGCGATTTTCCAAAAGTCTATGGGGAAAATGCATAGCTTTTCGATCGAGGGAACCCATGCACCACTAGCTTCCGAGTTGTCCTACAAAGTGAGTCATAACTTCGGCACTCTATTCCGTTTAGAATTGTGTGACTTCACAGTGGAATGTATAACATAAATAGGATTCACTTACATTTAAATTATTTATACTTGAACATACTTTAACTCTTACAACTATTATTTTCATTTCAGAATGAGAGGACGCTGCAGACACTGCAAAAAAGGATATTTGAATACGCTCTGCAGGAAGTGCAGATCTCCGTCTCTGTTTTTTAGAGGAAAGGAACTGCTTTTGGGACAACCATTGCAAGAGAACACTGTTTCAGTGACAGTTTTCAATATGTTTTGTATTTAATATTATATTATATTTGTATTTATTTATTATTATATTATATGTTTATAAATTCTAGTTCATAAAAAGATGACTGTTGGGTGATTATTATTATTTTATTATATTTATATTTACTGTTATGGTGCTATGTAAGCAATCCACACTTCAAATGAGCCCTTAGTTGTTCTGTATATTTGTTCTGACAGTGTGAGTGCAAATGCTGAAAATCTGCTCCCAAATAGGCAAATGATGCAATATTACAACATTTCCTTAAAAACTTACTAAAACATATATAGTTTTTTTTTAAAAAATCCTTCATTATTTGTATCAGAGGCCTCCTACAACAACATCTGACGGGTGAAAAAAAATTAAAAAAAAATTCTATATTTGTGTCTTACAGGGGCCTGGTTTCACAGACAGGGTTTAGATTAAGCCTGGATTAGGTTTTAGTTCATTTAAGTAGCTTTTATTAATGTTCCTTAGGAAAAAACATTACTGGTTACATCTTGAGACAAAACAATTGCATCGACATATTTTAAGATATCTCAGTGCAGGTTGCTTTCAGTTAAACCAGCTCAAACATGCATTTTAGTCTGGGACTAGACTTAACCCTTGTCTGTGAAACGGGGTAAACGTAATTGCAATGTACCAACATGATGTACAGTACATAATATGTAAACTGTATAAAATAGTTAAGTACATAATCGTTTAGGTCTCCAACTTAAAAAAAATCTTTACATTAGGACAAATACACTATAATTATTGAGGATATGGTACTTGAGCTAACTGGGTTTTGGGGACACTGCTTTAGGGCAACAGCGACTCGCAGCAGTCAGGAGAATTGTGATCAGAAAGAGGAGGCCATTAGCAGTGTGCAGTGTTATCTGCTCTTTGATCAATGTTGTAATACAGTCTGCATCGGGCCGAGGGAAATTAAATGAATAAGACTGTGGAGTAGAGAGAGAATCTCCCACCGAGGGAGGTATACATTTTCTCTGGGAGTTAAACGCTTTTATGCAATTCAATCTGTCTGATGTCATCCTGGTTCTGAGCGAGGACGTGTTTTCTCAGAGGATGGGTGGAGGCGGGAAGGGATACACTGTCAGTGATATGGCAGGATAGAGATTAGTCTGGCTTGGTGTAGTATCTTTGAGATTAATCAATAATCAGTGTAAGGAACAGGTATGAAGTATGAAGAATGAAACTTAAATCAAGTCGGTCTCTTGGTTCCTGGGATCTTGCTGTGATGTCGAATGTAAACTTTCATTGACCTGATCTCAAGCAATATTATCAGTAAAATGTTCCTACGTCACATGACATCAAATGTATATTCACCTTGTCATTCCTCCTATGCAGGGCATTTTCATGTCTAAATGATATACTGGATAAAATATTAAACTTTTATGTCATGACAATATCAATTAAGAGAGCGTGGGAGTGAATTTCAGTACATCGACTTGGAAAAATTGACCGTTTTACCTTTAAAGGTCCCATATTGTACAACTTTCTGAAGTTTTATTTTAGGTTTTGATGTCCTTAAGAATATATATGTGCGGTATAAGTACCAAAAACTATCTTAATATATTTTTACAGCTCAGGGGCTCTGCCAAGAACAGCTCGATTTTGGCCTGTCTACTTAATATTCATGAGCCTCTCTTCTGATTGGCCTGTTATCTTCATCGGTGACTGAGTAGATGTGGCATCACAAATATAAGAAAGTCACCACAGCTCGTGAAAAGGCACAGCTACTTTACGTAGAATGTGTGCATTTGTCTGTGGATCGACTGTTTTGAAACTTATATGGTAGTTTCATAGACCCTAGACCTCTGTTATCATGAAGAAAGCCAGGAAATTTCAGTTTTGACAATATGGGACCTTTAAATTAGCATACTAAAGATAAGCAAATAGAACTAGGTAGGCTACTGGTGACCTTTATCAATGAATTAGATGATAACAGGCAGTTTTTCTACAGTTATACTCTACATATCATTGTTCTTGTAAACCCGGTCTCTTTGTATCTACTGCTGCCAGCTTCTGCAAATGGATGCAGCAAAACTACATTATTTTCCACTCCATTTATTGCTGCAGTTTTCAGTGTAAAGCTGAATGTTGCTCACCGCATTGATGCGTGGTGGTGGACACTGCAAAGACTGCAAGGTTATCATTTTCAGTCTCTTTCTGTGTACATTTTCCTGTGTCTGTGTTTTGAAAATTCTGTGTTTCTGTGCTTGTAAATCTAGAGATAGTCCGAAGAAAGTGGCCCTCAACTTACAATCGCTTTCATTTATTTATATAAAAGAAATTAAATTTAGCCTCATACAAATGAGTTGAAACTGCTTGCATTAGGTATATGTATTCAAACGATAGACAGAACATTCTGAATGATCACTGTCTGAGCAAAATGCAAGCTAACATTGTGTTTATGGCAGACTTTCAGTAATGTAGTCTGCTCAAGATAAGGCACTTTATTAAATATAATTAGATTGTTTGTACAATGACAGGAAAATAAGCAGAATGTGTAACAGGAGGGAAATAAAGATCTACAGTTGTTCATTGAGGAATTGAGAGGGATTGATAGGCTACATGTTAAAATTGCATTTCGATGTATAAATTGTTTGACATTTTGAAAATAAAAATAAAAAACACAGCAATTTATGTCATTTTTGTAATGCATCAAATCCATTACTAATACTTATTACTTTTTACCAATTAATATCCCCTCCCCCCATCAACTATTATGTAACTAGCTTGCCATTATGGAACTGGCTTTCGTTAGGTAAGATACATTAATATGATGAAAAAAAAAAATATTTCTTGAGAGAGGACACAAGAGAAACCTAAACCTAGGATTACATACATTTATTATAATAATAATATTACGTTATGTTGATTAATTTATTTTTTATTATTGATGCCAAACAGTTGTCAAATATGTCAAATAAGTTGTCTTACAGCTGCCAAACAGTGGTTTGAGGACGGTCAAACAAAGGGCAATATTTCAAAAGTTCCACAGTTACGGTGAAATAAACAGAATAAACTAAATTTTACATACAGTACTTATAGGTTATCTGCATATTAAACTAGGAAAGAAAATATTTTGAGAACAAAATTTGAATGCTGCTTCTGGCTACGTTGACAATTCCTCAAAAGATTGCCAACGCAAGGAATTTTGATGAGGAAAAACTTTATTTCATCAAAAAAAGCTGATTTTACAGTGTTCTTTATAATCAAGACAAACTAAACTAGACAACCACAATTAAAATTTTGCGTTATGCAGCAAAAAATGGTGTCAATCACTGATCAACAGCTTTGAACATTTGCATAAAAAGCCCCTTAAGATTCATTTCAATTTCAACATTAAGCAAAAGCCTGCATTCCTCAGTCTGTACGCTCAGCATATTTGTCTAAATCAGTTTGATGTGTAATTGCATTCTTATGCTGCACATATTGAAGACTAAACAAACTGCAAATAAATTAAATGCAGAATAGCATAATTCTTAATATGGCGTGTCACTCTGCCGTCATTGAAGATCATGGCGTGAATGACAACTCTGTAATTGTTATGGGAGAATGTGGCAAAAGACTCCATAAAACTGTAACCAGGTAATAAACCAAGAGACAGATTCATATCAAAAGTTTCAACAGCTCCCGTATGATTTGAGTTCAGGCCTGAAAGAAGAGGCCACAGGGAACGCAGATAAATATTTATTTATGACAAGCACTGTAGCATTCACCATCCATCTATCCACAAAGGAGGATTTCACAGAAACAATAAATTGTTTCTTTGTGCCCTTGAGAGTTCAGCATCCTTTCTCTTATTTGTTTCCGTTTGTTTATTCATATTAGATACGGATTGACATTTCATTCTTGTAGTTCCCCTATTTAATCCACAGTTTAAAAGCAGAACTGCACAGCTGCAGAACTGCACAGCTGCAGGAAGAAAAAGTGTGCGAACCCCTTATAACGGATTCCCACATATATTTGTCATAAAATATGATCTGGGGCTGTATTCACAAAATGTTATATCTTACTTACACATGCACTAATCTGCGCTGATTGGTCAGATGGCCCAGTCTGCTGTGATTGGTCTAAAACTTATCGGAAACAAACGTCAATTACCATATCTTAATTTCAGCTCCAGAGGCTTCCTCAACACTTGTATACGAACAGAAACTATGCATTGGTTAATCATATCATTCCAGCTCGAGTCCTCATCTTTTGAGAGTGCATGTGAAGTGGATTTGCAGAAAACTGAGTCTTTTCGACATGTTGACAACATGAACCAAACTCTTCCAGTCTCAGCTACAACTAGTGTTTGAGGGTCGAAGTAGACGTTGTTTGCGGGCAGCCAATAAAGACCATAAGCTGGCCTTGTGCAAATGCGTTGCATGTAGGTTTGTGCAGGAAGTATAAAGCCGAGTTTCCATCCACTTGTCAATCGAATTATCTGAAGTTCGGTAAAAAACCTCATGCGAATAAAGCTGGTGAAAGTGTGTTTCCATCAAACGGCTTTAAAGCGAATAAAAACCTGTGCGTAATGACGTCACATTCTGTTTAGCGATCAAATTGGTATATCGAATTGATTTGAGACATGTTAAGGTGTTTCCATTCATTTTCTCACCGAATTGCACAACATTCAAGCAAACATTTGCGAACAAAGTTTTGCTAGGCAAAATGGATCGCGCCATAATAACGTTTCGATCAGCGTTTATCGCATAAACAGTATATCGATCACGATAAAATCGGAACGCATTTCATTTGAGTCGATATTCATGAAATTTAATCGAATTTTACTGTTTCCATAAGGCATTTTTAATTCGATATCACTTAATGCGGATAAAAACGTGTGGATGGAAACATAGCTTACTGACGACTCCTTTCAGAATCGGATGTTTCTTTTGGGAGAAGCACTTTGAACTTAGCAGACCTTTTACATTCACAAACCTCTGCATGAAAAAGGTAGAATCCAAAAAGCATAATAAATCACTTTAAACGATGGCAACGATCCCATTATATTACAAATCATACTACTATTATGAAAAATCTAAATGATTTTTTTAGGAAGTTGGAAACATGCATTAAGACCAGAATGTGAAGAGATCTGATCCGGTTTTCTGGCAATAAACCAACCCATAGAGCCTCTCAGAGACACATCCTCACATCCTCTCGCTCTCTCAGGCCTTCATTTGGCTCATAGGCTGCAACAGAATTTATGAACATAGAGCAAAATCATCTGTGGATAAGGCCAGGGAAGCACACTATATCCATTAAGGCTGTTCTCCTAGATCTCGTTCTCCAAAGTTTTAACTACCGACCACTCATTGAAAGCAGTCTAGATCCTCCCAGACTTCAATGATAGGTAACAGTCATAATGTAGCAATATATTTTTCATCCTCCAAAAGAGACGGACTATAATGGTACAGTACAGACTTTGCTGTACAGTATTATGTGCTCTGCTACTTTATGCTCTATGCATTTTCCCAGGTGGATTTCAAATGTTGGAAACTACTTTGAAACTATAGCTTTGCTTTGCTTTCTATAAAAAAAAAAAGTTAGCTACACTACATGCTACTAACAATGCGCAAACTAAAAAATATGAATTGTGTACTTGTGTACTTATATTTTAGATTTATATATTTAAATTTGAGCTAAAATTTCAGATTAGAATACAAAACTGAAGTCACAGCATTGCAATTATTAAACTAAAACTTATATAATAACATCAAAAACATGAAATGCATAGAAACAAACTGGAAACAATCTAAAACAGGTGTTAAAACAGCAGTATGTAACAAAATATTTAATTTGCTAGAAGAAAATTATATAGCTGTACAGCAAACTTCAGGAAAAGTACTTAAATAAATAAAGTGAAATAGCCAGTATTTCTGTTTATAAAATAAATGTTGCTAAATGTGTGAAAAGACTCTAGATGAAGATTACCAGTCGCTTAGAAAAAAACTGAGTGATGATTAATTGGTTCAATCAGTTTCATCAGAGCAAACACACTCACTAAAATGAATCAGACTTCCCAGATTGCCTCAGGTAGCTTGGTTGAAAAACTGCTTGTGCCATATAATGTGACGTTAAAAGCTACTTAATGTAAAAAAAAGTGTGTGTGTGTGTGTGTGTGTGTGTGTGTGTGTGTGTGTGTGTTGGGGTGTGTGTGTGTGTGTGTGTGTGTGTGTGTGTGTGTGTGTGTGTGTGTGTGTGTGTGTGTGTGTGTGTGTGTATACATGTTTTTCTATCCCGGTGGGGACTTCAACCTGAATGCACACAGATCCATGGGGACTCGTGTCACCATGGGGACCTAAATTGATGTAAATTGAAACAAGCTTATAAATCAGAGAGAATTCGTTTTTTTGAAAATGTAAAAATGCAGAAAGTTTTGTGTGATGGGTAGGCTTAGGGGTAGGGTTTGTGTAAGGGGAGAGAATGTAAAGTTTGTACAGTATAAAAAACATTACGTCGATTGAGAGTCCCCACAAATATAGCAAACCAGACATATGTACGTGTGTGTGTGTGTGTGTGTGTGTGTGTGTGTGTGTGTGTGTGTGTGTGTGTGTGTGTGTGTGTGTGTGTGTGTGTGTGTGTGTGTGTGTGTGTGTGTGTCTATAATGTTTATTATAAAGAGTAGTTTACTGACATTTGGTTTACAAATATTTTAAATGGAATTCAAACGACTGAATTACCGTAATGATTTTTTCAGTCATAAGTCAGGTTGGCTCCACCTTTGTTTCTGTACTCAAGTTTGAGCTCTTTTAATTGTAATTCTAAAGGTTATTTTCTGCTCTATATTAAATAGCTCACCATTTATATGTGCCTCTTGGCCTCTTTCTAGCTGGTAAACACCATAACTGTATATGTCTGGAAGGTAAAATATCCAGATAAAGCAGAACCTTAAGTGCACCAGTTGAAAACAAATCTGATGTCAATATATTTTGGGCATCACTCAACATAAAACCTCTCACAGTATACGTGGCAGTAAAAGCCTTTTCATTCAATGCTTTTTGAGTGGGCTCCAAGATTAGAGGACTATCTCAGTCTATTCCTTTTTTCCCTCTTTGCCTCTAGCGACGGTAATGGGCAAGCAAAAACAACGTTGACATTCTTGCAACTTTAAGCTCCTAGAGCATTTCTTTTTATATCTACTTTTTTAGTGTTCTACCCGCCGGTACCCGTACATGGTACTTCTAGAAAACAACAAAGGTGAAGAGAATAAATCCACAGGCCGCATTCTGATCACAAAAGAGCCATGTGTTTTTTTGTGTGTTCTTTTACTGCACCATTAATGCTATCTGCGTAAAAATGAAATTGTGTTCTTGTTTTCAGGATCATGTCATCTGTTCACCATGCAAGTGTACATATTAAAATGAAAATAAATGGTACTGTCAATCTGTTGGCCTCCCATTGTGTCATCTGCTTGCCATTTGTTTTCTGTTCTGTTATTTCTTATAGCACAATTGATTACACTCTTTCTTAAGACTCTTTCTTACACGACATCTTATTGTTACAAACTAAAATCAATATCACAGAGAAATGCAGTTCTGATCCGCAATCAAATGAAATGTTTGGTGGATGTTATTGCTGCCAAACAAGGGTCAACCAGTGATTTAATTTTTTTTTATTATAAATATATAAAATAATACATGTATGGGGCATTTGTGCTGATCTTGTTACTGTTACAGTGTCCAATATTTCGAATAAATCAAAAATCATGCATAACCCAAATCAATCTACCGAAATTCAATGCCTCCACCCGATAGCATAATAACTGCTCTCTTTAGCAATATCCCAAACAATTGCTAAATTAATTTATTGCAAAAATGTGTTTATGTAACATTATTACCAACACCGGTGAACCGTGACGGGTCAATTTAATCGTGAAGCTTCGACGTGGACTTCTGTTTGCACACATCACTGTTTATTAGAGTGAAAGGATAGAAAATAATGCTTCTGTAAACAAATAACAGGCTTGCAGGACGTGATACAACATTCTGTAAACAACACACACGCAACAAGGAGCCAGATGCTTGCCGGAAAAAAAAGCTTTGACTTGTCTGTTTTCAACTGTTGTCCTCATGGTTCTATCACAGGCGCTCATTAAAGAGGGGATCTTTTATAGAAAACCCTTTGAAGTCGGACACATTTGCCATTAAATTTACTAAAAGCACTGTAATGCATGTTGAACATGACAGAATAAATACATTCCTGCACATGATGCTCATTTTTACAAAGTCTCTGGTGGATAAACACATTTTCATCTTACAAACTCTGAACATTCTGTTTCAACATGCTAATAGCATGCAAATTTAAATCAGTGTACAGAAACATAAACCCATTGAGTTTTCATGTTTTATGGGGACATTCCATATACATAATGATTTCTATACTGTACAATATATGATATCCCCAAACCATACACCTCCCCAACCAGTGTTGGGAGTAACGCGTTACAAAAGTAATGCATTACAGTAACATATTACTTTTTGCTGTAACGCAGTAGTGTAAGGCATTACTAATCAATTTTCAGTAATATTTTACTCGGTACATGTTCAGTAAGGCTTGCGTTACAAGTTACAACAGACTTTTAGTTTTAATTGTAAAAAAAAAAAATATATACACAGCAAGACCGCGAGACATTAATGAGTGAAAAATGAAAGTAGGCTAAATTACCTGTTCGTGGTCAGCCAATAGCCGCGTGTGGTGTCCAAGTCTGTTAATAAAAACTATATGGCAGCGTCTGATATTTGTATAGCGATTTATTTTTTTACAGGAGTGCCGTGAGGTATGATCTCGGCCTCTGTGCTCGCGCTGGCCATGCAGTGGAAAAGCGGCTAAAGCCTTAAAGGGTTAGTTCACCCAAAAATGAACATTCTATCATCGTTTACTTACCCTCAAGTTGTTCCAAACCTCTATGTGTTTATTTGTTCTGCTGAACACAAAGGAAGATATTTGGAAGAAAACAGATCTCATTCCCATTGACTACCATAGTAGGTATTTTTCCTACTATGGTAGTCAATGGGGAATGAGATCTGTTTTCTTCCAAATATCTTCCTTTGTGTTCAGCAGAACAAATAAACACATAGAGGTTTGGAACAACTTGAGGGTAAGTAAACGATGATAGAATTTTCATTTTTGGGTGAACTAACCCTTTAATGGTGAAGATGGCATGAAGAAGACTGTACATTCGCGAGATGGACGTATGCGCATTAGGCTATTCGTTCTGTGTTTTCTTTCTAAACAGTTAGGCTATGTTTATGTGGTATTTTTCATGTTTTCATCACGCAATCATGTTTTTGATGCGGTGGTGACGTGTTCATGTAAGGGCGGCGGCGCTGCCGATAAAGCACCTAAAATCTGTCACAAAGAACCGGCAAAAGCAATGATTATGAATATGTCAAATATAGCAAGGAGACATTTTAATTGTTTTTTAATAGTCAAGACGAAGTTGACGATGCTGACTCGCGATCTTCGCAGTAGGCTAGTGCACCAGAGAGAAATGCACATTTAATTTCATAAGCAGAGAGCAGTCTGTTTTCTTTCGTTTTGAATTGTTCTGTTTTACACATAGACATTTCAACATAGATATATTATTTCAGGTCCGTGAATAGGCTACCTTATACACTGAGTTTCGGTTCATTAATGAGTGAATTGTCCTCCGTGTCTTGATTATTTATAATTGTCTGCTATTTAGCCTACTTCTCATTTATAAAATCCAGGCAAAATTAAGATACAATTAATACAAAACGAAATTCACTTTAAAGAAAGGCTTTGTGTCTTCTGTGTAAGGTCTTTGTGAAAGTTTTAAAGCAGTATTTTAGTGCCGCAGAGCGCTCGCGTCCGTAACGGAGAACTGTCACGTCTGTAACATTGTTTTTTCCTCATAAATGCGAACACGAAAAATAAAATAAAATAAATATTTTATGTTCTGTGGAGAGCCAACCCTTCTTCATCCGATTTGCGCTGTGTAATTCACAAAATTACAACAACAAAAATCGTTGCCTCCTAAAAGTTAGATTTTTTTGCATTAAAATGCATGTGTAGACTGATATTTTTCTAATGTCTGGACTCCTTTCAGGGAGGAGCCTATGGATAAACAGACGTTTCAATATTTTGGTGCATTAATGCATTTTCTGAGAATTTATTTTTCAAGTTTTGACAGCAAATGCCAGTTCCATAACGCTGGAATTCCCAAATTTTAAATAATTCATTCTCAAGTGTTTTGTGGTGTAGGTCTACGTATTTTATAATGTTAAGTTAACTTCAAATAATACTAATAGTAATTTAAAGATGTGGTAGCATTGGATCTGGACGGGAAGGATAACTCTTGGAGTTGGAAGGGGTGTGTCGCGATTCTGCAGGTTCGTGGATCTGAGTGTCGGGATTTCGGTTTCATATCGCATATCGTTAAAGCCCTAGTCATTTTAGAATGTTAAGTTCTACTTCTGTATAGTTATTTTGGTGAAAGTAACCCAAAAGTAATACAGGAGTAATGTAACGCATTACAATTCTGAGACAGTAATATTGTAAGGTAATGAATTACTTTTAAATAACAGTAACATGTAATATATAATGTATTCCAGTTTGGAAGTAACTTGCACAACACTGTCCCCAACACAGAAAACTTTCTACATTTTCACAATTTCAAAAAAATATCATGCACTTAGTATGATTTATAATGTTTTCCTAATAGAGACCGAAAATGTCCCCACAAGAACGTGGATTCTGGATATTGCCATTGCACGTGCGCACTCAGTCACTCACTCAGTCACTTACTCACACACTCACTCACAGACACACACTCACTCACAGAGACACACAGACACACACACACACACACACACACACACACACACACACACACACACACACACACACACACACACACACACACACACACACACACACACACACACACACACACACACACACACGTACATAATGCACGGGAGCTTTATGTACTTTTGTTACTGTTAATGAGGCGGGATACTGTTCAGTGGATCCATAACAACTGCAATGTCATTGTTTACTATCTGTAAACTGACCCTCTGTATCTTCCTTCCACAGCCTTGATGCATCAGCAGAGTATGTAATAAATATCTAATAAATAAAGACAAATCGCAGCCTTTAAGTGCTCTAAAACTCTAGCAATAATAAATAAGATGAGGGAAATTATATCTTCATCTTCTCAATTCCTTTTAGAAAATTAGACATAAAATAATACATTTATTACTTCTTCCTAAGACAAAATAAACTCAAGTGGAGATGCTACTGCTACTACTAGAAAACAATCTCTAGAATATATTTGATGCAAACTTGTTTCAAGCTAATGAAACAATGACATTATTACGAAAACGATATGTATAGTATGCACTATGCATAATAGTAATGTTCTTTACAGCATCGACAATGTATGTTCTTTATCCTCTTTATCATGCTTCTGTAACTCTTATAGTACCAATGAGGGGCCACAACAATAGCTCACTTCCTGTCACAAATACACAACGAACTGATGACCCTGGGCTGGGACGGGGCATCCCGTGCTGAGCCAGCGATCCACAACCCCCTGTCAGCAAGTTCGGGTCCTTTATCAGTCAGGCTTAATTAGAGAGGAGGGGTCCTGGTGTGGGCAGAGAGAGCTGACTACAACACTTACATCAAATTCTTCACGGGTTGAAAAAATTCAGGTAAAAAAAAAAAACAGTCAGATAATGGTATAACATAAAAGATGCATTCACAAAGGTTCGCAAAATGCCACTATGTCTGGATTATCTCATAACAGTTGCTTTACTGAGAATCAATGACAGAAGGACATTTGCCATTCCAGAGAACAAATCAGATAATGTACTGATCAGGCGACTCAACATAAAGGGATTTCCACTAGTGCCAGAGGAAATAGGGTGTTCCTAGAAAGAGATCGAAAAACGTTTGCGAGGCCTGTGTAAACATTACAAAGAAGATTACAGCTCAAGTAAGCTGAATAGACAACACCTTAAGAGAAAGAGAGTCTATAAACCCTCGCTATGCTCAAAAATGACAGGACTTGATCTAAAGAGAAAGATCTTGTCAGCTAATTGCACAAATTCAAGGTCAATGACTGAAGAGTGACTGAAGAAGAGTCGTGAATGTGCTGTGCGTCTCTGAGCACATTAAAGAAAGCCCAGCTTTGATCCAAGGTAGACATGTAATCTCTTTGCTAGGGCAAACTGAGGTGGAATCTCAGTGGATTACTCTGCGCTTCCTTTGGAAACTGTTTCAATCCTGTTACTTTCATCCATCCAACTTGATAGATTGTTTTGTTTGTGTGCAAAATGTTCAAAAACAATAATTGTGTGCATATCTCATAATGCATGTTATTTGTACTGTATTCTAACGTCACTCTAAGAGTTCAGATAATAGCGTGACTTTAAATATTTAATTAGAAGACATTCTATAATGATGGCGCAGTAGAATGGTTTCATGTACCGCTTGTATGTGGGGAAGAGTGGCCAAGACAAAGAAAAGGCGGGCTTTAAAAAATCTAGCTTAAAACACAGTCTGTACTCTTTGCATTTATGCTAGTTTCATATGGTTTTGAGAAACCTTTATAGCATGTAGGAAAAAGGTTCATTTTAATTCGAAAAATGTCATGTGGTGTAACCATCAAGTAAAATATGTTTCTCTTGTTATGAATACATGTAAGTGTACATGTTTTAATTATCAATTTTTAAATAATTTTTTCCAAAGTAAAAAAATATTTTACAAATATCATCAATTGTACATCCTAAGATATTACTCCAATTATTTATAATTTAAAGGTGGGGTATGTGATTTGGAAAACGACCGGCAGATTTTGAAAATACACAACTCAAATGGTCCTACCTTCTTTCCTCCAACGTTGTCTCTGATTCGCGTGAGGGGGATGGGGGGAGGGGGGTATGGTATGACCGTTTGATTGACAAACTTACTGTCCAATGATTCTAGGTGGTCTTGGAAATGATTGGCTAAAGTTTTTCGAGTCCTGCCCCTTCCACAGATGATTAATTTGTTTAATTTTCATTTCAGTGCTTCTAACTCAGTGGCTGTAAGTGGGTTAGGAATAGGATTTCAAGTGATTGTGAAAAAATGGACAAAAAAGAGAATCACATACCCCACCTTTAATATAATACAATATGTCATTGTATTACTATAATATACTAATATGTAATATACTATAATATGACTTTGGTGGGCAAAAGTTTAAATATTAATAAGCAGTGAAGCATTTCTCTGTATGAAATACTAATAAAATATTATGCCAAACTAATTAGGTTTCTTTACAATAATGTAATTATTTTAATGAGACTGTTTTAAACCAAGACAAAACACAAAACCAAACAAAGCAAAACAATGCAACAAAAAACAATTCACACAAAAAAAAAAAACAGCAAAAAAAAAAAAAACAAAGCAAAGCAAAAAACTGAATTCACCGATATTGAAAAGTCCACCATAAATAATACACCATCTGTGAACCTTTCACATTGCATTTCCAATGTACAATGATATGGGACCTAATAATAACTCTCATACTACAGCTATAGAGTAATTAACAGAAACAAAGTATTAAAAGGAGAATCACTATTCAGCTTTCCAGGAAGCTGTGTCACCTTATGTCTTTATCTAGTCCAAGATACAAATTGCTGCCAGTGTCAGGTGCAATGCAGTGTTCAGCATGTTCCTGAAGGCACAGAGATTCACACTAGAGCCCGTCTTTAAAAACACTGACTGGGAGATAAGATTAGAGGGAAATATAGCTGCTCACTGAAGATAAGAGGTGACTAATTCCTGATGCCTGGGGCATAGTGCCTCCCAAATCCTCACTGCAGATCCCTGGAGTCTGACGTCATGGTGCAAAAGATGAGTAAACCATGAAGCTCTTCAACTTCCACAATAATCCCACAACATATAAATCTGAAGTTAGATGTCAAGAGAAATGGAACGCAAGTGCACATGAATTTTAAAAGGCCATTTACAATACTAAACAAAGGCATGTGCTTCAAATAATGTCATAAAGTGAGAGAAGTGTAAAAATCATGGTTTCTCAAACACTCCCCCATCTGCCATTGGTTGAAAAATTTGCCCTGAGCTCACACCATTAAACCAATGTTAAGGCCCTTTAACACTGAACGAGAATAAACGATGCAAATGTACGCCGCGATGGCGCTCGAAAAAATAGATCCCTCCTTACGGAGCTATTCACACCGCGACAAAGTGAGAATCATTTTTTTGTCGATATGTTTTCCCATCGCCCTGCGCTGAAACGAACCGTCCAATTAGATTTGAGCTTACCCAAGCTGCTGCTGTTGCACAAAAGTGTGAGTGGTGGCGCTGTTTTGTAAAATGGATGTTGAGGTTATCATTGGTGTCTGAGAACAGATTTATTATTACTGGTGTCTGAGAACAGATTTATTATTCCATGTTCTTTATACAGATTAGCATTTCTATTCATTTTCCACTGAATTATGCATTCTGAAGAGCTTGAAACAGCGTTGAGAGCGCGGTTTTCTTCCGTGCGTATCTGTTATGAGTCAGAAAGCTAATTCGCTTTAGAGCTGTCAATCATATTATATGATCATAACTCCTGAGTTCATTTCCTCGTTCTGAGTTTCACACGGTTCCGTACATAAACAACTGAGAAAAACGCTTCTGCAGATGAAACACAAAGCCAAATAAATATATGAGTACGACGATCTATGGCCTGTATGTGTTTTTCATGTGGCTCTGAGTATTTTTTTTACAGTAAAGAATGAGAAATGATTGCATGAGAAATGCGCAGGTGTAGCATTCGGTTTATTGTAAGACACTACAAATAATGCACTTCTGCCGTTATTTAATCAAAAACCACTTTAGATCGCAGTCGAAAGTTATTAATGCACTCCATGATGGTTTCTGTGTAGTACAAAACTTTATTTATCTTAAATTACTGTTGTATGTTGTGCAGCGGACGAGGTTAAAGCCAAATGGGAAATCCTGTGAGAGACATACATGAGGAAAAGTGTATTCTCCGGTTGAAAGGGCCTTTACTGTGTTGGGCTACACAGCTGTAATATTTTCTAGTGACAGTATATTAAAGTAGGGATGCACTGATATTAAAAAGAAAATGTCATGTAGGCCTATGGCTGATAACCATTGACTTAGCAAATGCGTTTTTAACATAAAGTGATTTACATTAATTCAAGTTATACTACATGGATGTTGAATGCTGGAATCTGATTGGTTAACGAATGTTCTAAGGCGTGCAATTATTTTCAAGGAAGCGCACGGTTAAAGTAGTTCCAGGCATGTCTTGACACCATTACCGTTCCATATCACTTAACCAAATGAAATCAGTTATTTCAAAGGTCTTTACAGCCTACAACAACAAAAGAACCAAAACCCACAACGACACTTACCAAGCAAATCAATATAGTAAACAATAGGATAAAAACGCCAAATTATGGCCATGTTTTTTACCACAAAATGACGTCTTATTATGTACGGACAGCAAATAATCTCTTTCTCACACTCTCTCTCTCTCCAGAATATCCGATAAATAAACTGAAAAATGTTGTCTAAAATTATGTTGAAAAAACATTATGTACAGGGTGTTCATTTAGAGATTTGCTGAGGTAGTTAAATTGTTTAAATATTAGTAATTAAATATTAAAATATTTAGTGTTTTTTAAGATTAACTGTTAGTTGACAGCAAATGTAGCCTGGGAAAACCCAGACAACTTCCGACAAATTTAGATTTGCTCTGCAAGTCTGCCAAAGAGCTCATTCAAGCCCATTTCTAATCCGTCGAAATCGAGGCACCAATCAGAAACGTTGAGGCGGGCTTTACACGATGACGACAGCACAGCGATGGTGAAGCAGATTTTGAACATTACAAAGATGGATGACCCGTGGAACATCACTCGTTCGAATCAGCTACCGCGTCTGTTTTAAGTGATTTGAACGTTTCCTTTTTGTTAAAGCCCGAGCAAAGAACAACACTCGGATATGTTTCTCCGTCGCTCTGCATGCGTCATCTCCTTCATCGCTCTGATTGGTTTTAGGTCTATCCAATTGCGCCCAGAGGCATTTGAGCGACGTCCGTTGGTGACGCCCCTATGGAAATGATTTGTCTATGAGCTTTGTCAGACCATAACTCAGTTACTACTGAGAATGGTCTGGTTTTAAACAGGCTACAGCAAATGAGTAAAAACACTAAATGTAAAAGTAAAAACACTAAAAATAAAAACAGGGGAAATTAACATGAGCAATTGAATATTCAGATATTTTTCCAACATGAATTGATACACTGAAGAAAAACTGTCAAATCAACCATACTGAACGACATTGATTTTGTGAGATACTCTTTGTGTCAACAATCATATAATAATTATATATTTTTCATTGACTTCATTTTAACCGATGGAGAATTGCCTATTGAAAAACCTACTTAATAATGCATTGATCTTTCATCTGTGGTTGCTTCCCACTTAAATGACTATAGAGGTTACATCCCCAAAAAAACTTATAAAAGTACTACAGCAAAAACTAAACCCTCAGCAAAGGACATACATCTGGTACAGGCTCCAAGAGAGATCATTACATCATGCATGGATAGATACATGTAGTACTCAATCGCTCCCCTTGACTAAACGGCCCAGTCAATGACAGGGTAATGGGTTTGCACCCCTCATCATTGACACTGGCACTGACACAGCAACAGCCTGCAGTGCTGAGAGACATATGGACCACCTGTCAGTAAATATGATGAGATCTAATAGAGGGAGGTGAGACAGGGCTGTTAAACCTAAAGGGACTACTCATCAACATGGTCTAATCAATGTGTACTCGCCAGACCCTTTATCCAATGCACTTTAACAGCTCAAAAGAAGACTGCCGCGCACATACTTTTTATACGCTTTTTGAGCAGGTTTAAACCTGAGTCTCGATATATTCCGCCCCCTTGTACTATCAAACAAAAGGCAAAGAATATTGACATAGACATCAAGAATACAAAACTGCAGAGGTTCTGTATACAAATGAGCTCAAAGGGATTTGAAGAAAATCTCTCTTATAGTTCCTGAACCAGCATGACATAGGTTGGGACCATCTTTGGTGAGAAGGAACAATGCTTCTCTATTGTTATATTTACTCATGATCCAATGGGATTCTGAAGCACTTTAAAATGCAAACAATGAAAGGGGTTACAGCCGCACATCGCAAAATATCACGTCCAACAGTGTCTGCGAATGAGTCAGCATTGCAAACAGCTCTGCAGAAATAAAACGTCTTGGAGTACCTCAGGTAAAAACTTGGTATCCAGTTTTCAATCTACAACATTAAAGAACAGTGCGACTCACCTAGCATATAAATTAGCCATAAACAACTCGATCAATGCACATATCCCTCAGACTCTGAGGTTTAAAAATTCGAAATGAAACAAAAATGAAATACAATTAAATTCAAGTACAGTAGGCTTGTTTGTTGCAGCTGTTAGAATGCTTCAAATGCACAATGTTTGCCAGGGTTTCCGGTGAACATGTTCATGACGCGGATGTGAGCAAAGACTCCTGATGGTTTCCTGACTAATTTATTTAAATTATGTTTTGTAATATGAGCATGATCACATCAATATAACTGCAGTAATCCGTTTATGAGCTCCAACTTAATCACATTATAGCTTTGAAGGAAAGCCAATACTAAGCATAGTCCCTACTGGACTTTTCTTCAAATAAGTGACGCCAAAAATCCGTGGTGAACAGTAACAAAGTATTTTTCAAGTATTTTCAAGTAGTTTATCTGAGTTTTTATTTTGGGAAACTTTTACTTAGGGCTGTGCGATATCAAAAAAATATATCACGATATAATATTTCATATCGTTCGGTATCAATAATTGACTTTTTTTTTTTTTAAGACAAGTAGAAAAGTTTGAATTTAAACCAGTTTTTTTAATTTATCCACATTATAAGGCAAACAACAAATTATATTAGTTTTAGCAGTCAAAAACTAAAATAAAATGTACACAAAAATATATTTATGTCTTATATTAAGATAAAAAAGTAGCCTAATTGTTAAAGAAACTTGAATAAAATGTTACAAAATGTGTGCAGTGTAAAAGTGTAAACGTAGAACAATCAAGGCAAACTTTGAGGTAGATCAACATAAGTAATTAGTAATAAAAAGATCTTGTAATAAGTAGGGGTGTAACGGTTAACAAAATTCACGGTTCGGTACGATACAACACAGTGGTGTCACGGTTAGGTACGTTTTTGATTCAGCAAAAAGAAAGAAATGCCAGAGAAATTTCCTTGATTTAAAAAAAAAATGTATTAAAAGAAAAAATATTTTTAAACAAGTGTGAGTTTTCTAACATCTTGAAACTTTTAGTTTTATAAATGGGGGTAATCTTTGAAGGATGAACAAATAATGTTAAATAACGATACTGTTTTATCGCCCAGCCCTACTTTTACTTCACAACATTGATCCAAAGATCATACTTTTTACTCCACTAAATTTCATACAAAACTCGTTATTTTGAACTGAAGAAATCGTCACCAAATACTTTAGATATAATTAGCATGATAGATATGATAGAGATGTCCGATTCATGAATGAGCTGAATCTTTCCAATCAACCTGTTAAATCCGTTTGAAAATCATACTGAACGATTCATTCGTGAACTGGACTGATACGATTGCATCTGTTCTCAAAGCACTGATTCAAATGATCAGGTCAGACCGAGGCTCCAGTTAACAATTCAATGAATTCACACTCTCTGACTCAAAATGAGCCAAGAACGGGAGATCCTCGGAGCTTGAGTGAGTACGCGACTGATGCCATGAAAAGATACTAATGCCAAATTTTCGGATTTATTCTTGTAAATGAGAATCATTCAGTATTTAGGACTGTCAGTCAGAAATAAATTTGCTGTAAAAAGGCGAGCTGTTTAAGTCCATTGAATGAAATGCTTGAATGTAGACATGTCCGTATTTGTGTATTACCAACAGGCAGGGGTTTAGGTAAAAACTAAACACTGTTAAAATAACGCAAATTATTGCGCATGTAATGCATCTTTCCCACCGTAGCAATTTCAAATGATGTTAAACTATATATGAATAGCATTCTTTAAAAAAATGGTACTACATTTTTCCCTATGTGACATTTTTATATTGTATATGTGTCAACACACATTTACACACTCGTTTCCCCCATTTTTATACTTTCTATATTTTGTTATTTTCACATTCTAATTATCAGTAGTAGCTAGTTATCAATGTTTGGTAATAAAATAAAATGTTTTCTTACTTGAAGATCAATACATGTTTACTGTCTGCATAATCTTCCTTATCGATAGTGCTGGCTAATTCATAATAATGTCAGACTGAGCTGCAATATTTAAGATCTAGCCTATAGGCTTAGTAGAATTTAGTAAATAGCATAATATTGAAACATTTATCAATCAGTACTTTTTAATACTTACATACATAAAAACTCAAGTACTTTTGTACATTTACTCAAGTAAAATCAGAACGGGGTACTTAATATTTTGACAGGAGTAATATTTTATTACGGCATCTGTACTTTTACTCCATTACTTGATTTGTGTACTTTGTCCACCACTGACAAACAGCCACGTCTCCAACCTAAACATCTCATTGTTTTTCACAAAAGTCTATTGGCACTGATTCCTCTGGGTTAGACAGATTTTCAATAAACTCGCACACAAAAAAAAGTGCTGAACCACTCTAAAAGAAGCCCCATTTCTCACTGGATACTGGACAAATAGAATGCAATTAGTCTTGTGTAGCCTACACAGTACACACTTTTAGAGAATTATACGCTATAGCAAGTTACACATTTGTAGTAGGCTATAGCTACATAAGTACTTACATGAAAATAAGAGTATAATTTAACCACGTCTCACATACTGTTAATCAGAATGAAATATAGTCGCCACACTGCATAACAAGTACAAATTGAAGAGAATAGTGTTCAAGCCGGTTTATATATGTTTGGACTGACTTGGTTCAAGTGTTATTATTCAAATGTTATTTAATATGTTATTGTAAATGGGACACAATTTATCAGAATGAACTATGGATTCTTGCAAAGAGTACGATCATTCTGTAAACAGTTTCCTACAGGATATTTATCTTATATTACTAGCAAAACAGAAAACTTGTAGTCTTACAGAAGTCAAATTCATAAGATTTTTTAAAATTAATAAAACTACTTTCAAGATTAAAGATGCATCTTTGCAAACATTTTAATGGAGTGGCAAGATTATGTTTTCATGCATCACAAACTTTTAAGTGTCAAGTACTCAGTTTTATTGGCTAATATGCTGTTTCTGAGGTGATAAAATGCCTGAGAAACATATCCACATGTGAAATGTAAATAACATTATATACTATAAAAAGCCAGTTCCAGTCAACATATGTTTCAGCTGGTCAAAAGCAATATATTTTCTCTTATAATGACTCTGAGACAGTTTCAGGGAAAAGACTGACAACTTGCACAAATAATTATATGGTGAGAAGCACATTATTCCCAATCAACTGTCACACGAATTGTTTATTGTGCTGAGGTGACATCATTCACACTAATAAACAAATCTGCCAAACAACCAAAACTCTACCATGACAATCACTTTTTTCACATTGGGAATACAAGAAAATGAGGATTTTGTGCATTTTTCCCGTGTGTTGCCTACGTAACAGCCCCTGGAGGAAGCAAGAGATATTTCTACCTAGGCTTGTCAGCAGACAGCTCCACACAGCACATGCACCAACCCTCTGATACTACATGACATTTCTGAGCTGAGAAAGCAAGATCTAGGAACTTTTTATAGTGTGAGATGAGTACACTTGAATTCAAAGAGTTTCCGTGAAATCAGGTGAAGTGAACAGGGTTTCTAAAGCTGGTAATGTTCCATCACTCTTTGTGGCTCTTGCAATTTGTGCTTTTCTAGCAACAGACAAAAGCAAAAAAAAAAGTATTCTTTGTCCCATTTCCAAGTCTATTCAGTTATTCTGTTTATCTATTATTCCTTTTTAATTTCAGCATATAGGCCAGAGCTCTACATGAAGGATTTTACAGAGCAATGATCAGATCTGAGATAATTGAAACATGTTCATATGAAAAACAAAAACTAGCCACCTCTAATGTGTTTTTACCACATTTTAGGGCAAACATTGCAAATTAGGGACCTGAAGAAGGAAGTGCATTTCAAAGATTTGCTTAAAGGGATACTCCACTTTTTTTGGAAATAGGCTCATTTTACAACTCCCCCAGAGTTAAACAGTTGAGTTTTACCGTTTTCGAATCCATTCAGCCGATTTTCTGATATTTAGAAGAATATCAGTAAGCAGACAGTTTCTGGTCTCATTGACTCCCATAGTATATATTTTTTCCTACTATGGAAGTCAATGAGACCAGAAACTGTCTGCTTACTGATATTCTTCTAAATATCAGAAAATCGGCTGAATGGATTCGAAAACGGTAAAACTCAACTGTTTAACTCTGGGGGAGTTGTAAAATGAGCCTATATTTCCAAAAAAAGTGGAGTATCCCTTTAAAGGATAATTATGCTATTTAGCACTTTGAGTCTATTTTCTAGTTTGTTTTGGATGAACTAGAGTGGTGGACACAGAAATTATGACGATGGGTCCTGTCTCGACTTTTTGACTCTTTTAGAATCGCCTCTGAGCGCTTCAGAGTGGCTGTCTATGGGCATGCACAAACATGTCCTTAAAGCAACCCTTAACGTTCGTTTTCAAAACTGTGCAACGCACCGAGTGGTTAGTGGTGTTCGTTGATGTTCCAAAACAAGTAGCGTAGCGAAACAGTTTCTGTCGTGTTTTATTGCGCGAGTTATTGCAATGAGTCCTCCAACAGAAATCATGCGATTTTACAAAATGACTTGTTTCGCGGTCAGAGGCGATTCTAAAATAGTCAAAAAGTTGAGACAGGAGTCAGGACCCAACGTCAAAATTTCTGTGTCCACCACTCTAGTTCATCCAAAACAAACTAGAAAATAGACTCAAAGTGCTAAATACTGGAATTATCCTTTAAGCTTGCAATATACAAGCTGACAATATAAAACTACATAAGAAAATGAAAAACTAATTTTAAATACAATTATTTATTAAAATGAAATAAAAAATAAACTGTAAACTTTGTTTTGGAGGTCTACTAAAATGCATCCAATCCAAATGCATACATCCAAAAATATATTTTTTTAAAATTTAAATAAAAATAATTATCTCATACATTGCAGAAGCATCTCTTTTCTCAGTGTCAAATTCGAAATTGTTTGATAAAGGATACAGTCTCTCTAAATCCCTCCTTTCCGAGAGCCAAGCCTACTCTGCTCTGATTGGTCAGATGGCCCAGTCTGTTGTGATTGTTCTACCACTTTCAGCATGTGTCAGAAACGAAACGCCAATTACCTTATCTGAATTTTAGCTCCGGAGGCTTCCTCAGCACATGAATACACAGTGATATGAACAGTAATGATGACTTTGGTTTTACCGTATCAATTTGAGCCTAAGCTCTCATTCTTTGGAAGAGCATGCTAAGTGGATTTGCTTTCACAATGCAGAAAACACTATCGACATGTCGACAACACAAACCAAACACTCCCAGACAAAAGTAGACATGTTTCATGGGCAGCCAATAAAGACCATTATGTTCAATAAATACAATTATCATTATGAATGTTTTTTATCTTTTCGGGAGACACTAACTATGTATCGTGCAGTTTGATCTCTGAAACTTTGCAGACCTTTTACATTCACAGACAGTTATAAAACACTATATGAAAGGAAATATCCCACAAAAAAAAGCATAATAAGGGCACATCAAAACTCTTTTCATTGAACAAGTCATCAAATATGTAATCCCACACTGAACTATGGCCAGAACAAAATTGAATCATGTACTGAGGTCCAATATGGAGAGTTGAATGCTAACATACAGTAGATGACTGAGTGCTGTTTATCGAGTGCTGTGATAAGGCAGCAGACAAATTTAATCTTGATCAGAACGCTGACACAAATGATTGACGGGGTGGATTTGGCCCACGTGCCACTAGTTTATGAGGCTTGATAAAAGATGTCAATTACCTTGAAGTACTATTTAAAGCTGCTGTGAACAAGTATGTCTACAGCATGTTTTTGAGTAGACAAGCTGCGGTCTTCTCACACAATGCATAATTGGAAAACTGACTTAAATACATGTAGTGAGTCACCACTGTATTTTGAAGCAAGCACACAATGCAATCGTCTTTTAATTAACGTACGTATACATGCTGAATGAAGTCGATGTACAATCATTATCTCGGTTAGTCAAAACGCAATTATTCAAAACTTACTCTCCATACTCTCCATTCGTAGCTTGTTTGCTTTACTTACGCTTTTTTGTTTTTTTTTGCACTGGTTTGTTAAGTTGATCAGACAATCAGAGTAATCTATTACGGTCTGGCTCCGCCCCCAATTCAACTTGCCCAAAAACGCAGATGGGGGATGACTAGTGCCAAAGCTAGGCCTAGGCTGACTTGACGGCTCGACATTGGCCAATGAGGCTGTCACAGCATAATTATACAAATACTGTAAGTACTGAGTAATATCAGTTAACCACATATACAAACTAAAAAGTTGGGGTTAGGGTTGGCATTTTTGGCATAATTATGCAAATGTTTCTGTTATTACTATAGTAAGTCCATGTAATTTGTAACTAAGTCATGTTAAAATAAAGTGGGTAACAGTAAGTGTCCTTGTTATGTTGCATGCACTTACCATAGCAATAACAGTAAATTATGCATAAATACCCTCAACCAAATCCTAATCCTACCCTAACCCTATAGTAAGTACGTAGTTGCTTAATATTACTCCGTACTTAGATATATAATTACACTGTAAAAATGACACCTTAAAATAAAGTGTAACCATAAATTGTTACCTAAAGTGTTTACATGACATTTTAAAAAATAAATATTTTAGATTGACTGAAATCGAACTTTAAAAGTGCATGTAAACTTACTTAATGGTTAGTATCCAAGCAGGTAGTTTAACCTCAAAATTAGGCTATGGTAATCTTGATACATTTGAAAATGGCGTTTTCGTCCACACTAGAGTTTCCCAAAAGTTTCACATCCACACTGAAACATCAGGAAACAGCAAATTAACCTTTTTGTGCATGCGAAAAACCTCAAACGCTTACTTAGAAGATACAGACAGAACAGACATAATAAAGTTCTCATGTTATTTTTCTGGCAGGATCATTTAATTTAGCAAAATATCTCTCCATTCACCAATGCGTCCAGGTTGCACTACTCACCATTACATGTTTGGTTATTAAACATAAAGTAATAGGGCTGTTACAATTCTGTTCTGTCTTGTCTGCACCTGTTCTTGTTAGTCCCTAATTAGTTAACCTTCATCCACCTGTGTCTAGTTAGTTCCCTCGTTTACCCTGTGTATATATTCTCCCTGTTCAGTCTCTTGTCGGTTATGGTTTGTGTGTGCATGCCTTGTGGACACACTGTTACATTCTGTTAAACCCGCTTGTTTCATTAAAACGTATCTCCGTTTGAAATTACCTTCATCTGTCTGATTCATCTGCCAAGCCGTGACAATGAGTAGGGTATATAATTTGGTCCTTTTCAGAGCATGAAATCTGGCCTCCATAGTTAAATGAAGAGCTCTCAATGTGGGCAGGGTCCAGTGATCATTCCTTACAAAAGCAAGAAATGGTGTTGGCGAAACCTTGTTAACTGCGGACCATTAACACTCACCCTTGGGTGGTACACTGGTATTTATGGGAGCACTGCCGTCTTGCTAGAGCAAATCCAGCTTTAGTACCCTGACTAATTTATGCTGCATGGGGAACATATGCACAGTGAGTGGGTCAATGGAACGCCCAGTGGTAGGCAGGTTAGACAATAATGTTATTTACAATAGAGTTATACGTCTGGGGATTTAGAAAGTGAATTAACAGAATCTCAATGTGCAATGCCACTTGACATGACCGGATGGTCTAAATGATATAATCCTGCCTCGCTTAATGAGAAGAGGCATGTATCAAATCTGTCATTAAGCAGATGTTCTCTTATTCAAAGTGACAGTACATATTTTACCGGGACAGAACCCCTAGAGCACCCTAGAGGCCTTTCTCAAGGGCACAACTGGGAAATGAAAATTTCCTAGATCATGAATCACAACCAGTAACCTTTTCTACTAGAAGAAGGGCCGGATTCACAAAGCATTAATTTTCTTCTTCTTTTCTTAATATGAAGTTGGAAAAAAGAAGAATAGTTTAATAAATATTAAGATTTTTTTTTAATTCCTAAAAAGACTAAATGTTGAATAAAAGTAATGCGGTTAAAAATTTTTATTTCATTTGAAAAACTTAAAATTACTCGTAAATAACTTAAAGAGATGTCCTCATTACTCATTTACTCGTTCCAAACCCATGAGACTTTCGCTCATCTTCAGAAGACAAATGACGATATTTTAACGGAATATGAGAGATTTGTTTTTCCATTGAAAGTCTATTCACCCAAAACTGATGCTTCAAAATGTTCATGAAGAGATCGTAAAATAAATCTATATGAATCAAGTGGTTTAATCCAAATTTTCTAAAGAGACAAGATCGCTTTATAGGATGAACAAATTTAATGTAGGCTTTTATTCACATATAAACATTCAATTACATTCAAATGCAAATTCTGTGCCACCTCTGCAACACAAAGATGATTTTTTTTAGTGATTTGATTGGCAACAGCTCTGTAGTGTTTTTTTTATTCTAATTGTGTTTTATTGATTTCATATACTGTAAGCCATTTCTCAGACAGTAGCCTATGGATGTTTTAGATTCCATTTGAGGAGTGATGGAGTAGTCTTGGTCTCAAAACTCATCTTAAATTCTAAAATCTAAATTCTAAAATATAAAATCTAAAAAAAAATGTTTAGTGAATTTAGTTAGACTTTAAACTTAAGAATTATAACATTATAATACTAGCTACATACAATATAATACTGAATTCTCATGAGCTTACAAGGTGTTTGCTATTTAAGAAGGTCAATATGCAATACACTCCTGGTCAAGAGTGAAATATTGAATAAGTTAACAGAATCAGACATCAAAGCCTATCTTTTTATGCTTAAGAAAATGTGTTCTAAAGAAAACATTTGATAACTTTTTCATTTGATAACAGTTTTTGTTCCAACTTGAGGAAAAAAGAACTATGCTATTTATTTGTATGGTTTGCATTTCATTCTGGTAAAAAAGGATGTAAAATTAGATTGGGTGAGATCTAAACAACTGATCTGAATAAGATCATTCTTTTGATTTATTTCATAATGACTCATGCAATGGAATAACAGTGGAGGAAAGAGCAAACTGAATAAATGGCATAAATTGGGTCTGAAAAAGCTGCTACACTGGAGGAGGACAGATAATGAAGTGACCTCAATAACCGGATGACCAAGGACAGCTGAGGTCTTGGGTCATAGTTCTGCTATTTTTGTGTCTGACTCTCCAATTGGCATTTGACTCTCTTGCTCTGCCATTTTATAAGATAAATGTTCTTCACACTAAGAAAGAAATGGTTCTTTTGAGAACTGTTCATTAAAAGGTTCTTTGGAGAACCAAATTGAACCCTTGAAGACTAAAAATTTGCCGTTTAATGTGTTTTTTTTATATTATTTTTTTTTATTCATTTTTATAATAATAACAAGGAAAGGAATGTTTCAACGGATGCAAATGTACCACTAATGTACACAGAGGGATAGTGGATTGTACCATGTGTGAGCATGGGGTATACGTTCCATTTTAAACCTAAGCAACATGTTTTGCTACATACAAGGAAGTTGTAAGTTCCAGAGTGGTGTATATAAGCTCAATCCTTACTGTACTGACTCAGAGAAACAAGAGCATGATGGGTTGAGAGGAAGGAGAAATAGAGGCATAAGGGGGCGAGGGAGAAGAAACCCAGAGAAACCATTTACAGCTGGCATGATGGGGTGAGGGAATAGAGACATGGGGAATAGAGAAATTTGGAATGAACACCTCCTCACCTGTAGCCTTATTCTTCTATGCCTGCTACATGTATAAAAATAATAAATCACTTAGCATAAATATCTGGTGTAGCTTCCGTGATTCAACAATTATGGGGAAAAGCATGAATTTCAAATCTACAATTTCAAACCTTTATTTGTAAGTGTGTACTCTAAAGCCCAGTGCACAATATGCAATTTGTTTTCTATCCTCGTTGTCAGATTGTATGATACAACCCCGGGGTGAGACCTTGTGTAAAATCAAGACAGACTGTGCAACATCAAGAGTCTTTTGACAGACTGTACGATATACATCACAGAACTTTTGTCACAATTGATGGCTTTGATTTGGTGATCAATCTTGTCATGCTCTTACATCCGCATTAAGATGTTAAAGACTTGATATGACGGACAAAAGTTTTTTTCCGCATACTGTACTAAAGGCAGGGTAGGTGATGTGCTTCAAAAACATTTTTTGCTAAGCTGGTTGAAAGTCTCTTTACATCCCGATAGAAATCACTAAGTTAAGTGGTCTAAATGTATGTTTATATGTATTTATATAGTCTGAGGAATGTGTAGGGCCATACAATGTTCGTCCAATGTCCTACCTGCCTGTTAATTTATGTTTTTATATACCCTCGCGTAGACTTCACACGACATCAGTGAGTTTCATGCTATGCAGAGTTAAACAGACGTCAGTGACCAAGAACCGCAACCACCTTTTAGCTCCCCCTGAACCAAAACAACAAGCTTATGCTGTGTTCACACAAGAACTACATAACTACAATAACATTTCTAACTAAATGCCTCTTGCGACGCACACACACAAATATGTCATCAATTGAAGTGAGAGAATGTAAAGAGTGATACAAATCGGTGATAAAATACTACAGATTATGGTGAATACATTTTATTTATGATTTTTGAAATTCATCTCAGACAGCAAATTTATGGCCAGAAAACTGTGCACTGGGCTTCATACAGTCAGCGTTTTTCCTGTAACTATTTTCCATTTCATCTAATTCTCACTGGTAGCATGAGATCACGACCAGAATTGTATTTTCTTCTAATGTTTGTGAAAATGTGTCACTTTGGCTAAGTACTCAAAATGGCAAAAAACATTTCTGTGTCAGGTGGCAGTCTAGCTTCAGGCATGTGGCTGGACCAATGGGAATAATTTAAATGTAAAATGGGGAACTTACTCAGCTTATAGTTCAGTACTGTAGCTTCACTCCGTTTGGAAATCAGAATGACACTGAAGAATAGATTTCAGTGGAAAGCTTAGAATGAGAAAGAAAAAGAGAGAGCAAGAGAGGAGGGCACACACATAGAGAGAGAGAACACAATAAATCTAGGACAAACGCTGACTGCAGGGTGAAGGTTGAGAGAGAAGAGAAAGAGGCTTGTACTGTCTCCAAAAACTCTGGTACCTATTGTGTGGCAGCAAATAGAGGATCAGTTGTGAGCGTCCTCTCGTGCAAAGAAAAAAAACGAGAAAAGAGAGAACGAGAGAGAGAGAGAGAAGAGAGAGAGACTTGTCTGAGGCCTGAGAACAAGTCATTCTATCAACACGTTAAAGTCAACAAGATATCAAAATTACCCCATTCACATTCTTAAAGTCCCCCGTAGTAAATATTTTTCTCTTAAAATTCATCGTTGATCACCAAAATGACATATTTAAAGTAACAAATATTGTTTTGTTCTTGGAAAAAAAACTGCCTCCACTGACTCACACCAGCTCAGAAATCCACTTGTTAAAGGATCACACGATTGGTTACAAGGTAGTTTGTGAAGTCAGAAACAACAGCGATTTTAAACTGCATCTTTGAGACAGTCTTTGTTTCACTGCAGTTTTAAAGAGAAAATACTCAGCAATGGTGTTGAATTATGAATTTGTAATTTAAAACACCACATAGACGTATAAACAACATTTAAAGCACCACAGGGGGTCTTTAAAGCATACAGCTCTTTTCCAGTCAGTTTATAATTAGCCTGACTACGTCAGACTTCCTACTTCCGCTAATTTCATTTTGCTCCTGTAGTCAGTCTGAGATAGCAGCCTATCTTTCTGTTTTCCACCGGCCTGAAAACAGCCGGGCCAGTCACTGAACAGAAGGCGGGCTGAAAGCCGTGACGTAGTCGCTAAGCGCCGAGTTTAAGAGTTAGGTCAGAGAAATCGAAAACGACCGCGGATAGGGAGACGCGGATGCAATTCGCTCTGTTGTGGAGAATATTCCTGGCATTAGCAAACTGAAGCCCGAACAAGAAGAGTGTGTATTAAACATGTTGAATGGAGGATGTTGTGGCCCTACTCCCTTTAGGAAAAGTTTAATTTATCAACTATTGCCAATCGTCAGCGAGAAACTGGGGAGCCTTTTGACAGGTCAGTATCTCCTTTCTTTTCCAGGTCTTAAATACCGTAAAACTTCAAATAATAGCCCAGGCTTTTATTTGCCCAAATCGTCTAACTGCACCGGTTTGTATTTGAGACAGGCGTCTATATGAGACAAGCTTTTATAGCGTTGAGATGTTGTTCATTGAGATGTTGTTCCTAGAGTCTCTAATCTCTAAAAATCTCCAAATGCTCCACGTGAAACTGCGGTCTTCCGATCTTTTACTATTGTGATGGATTTTCTTTCCCTAAAATCTGACTATCCACTTTCTTAAATGCTCACTCTGTAATACTCCAGCTCCCTGCGTCTACAATCGACAACCGCTGAGTTTTCCTAATCCTACTCTACTCAAGCTCTCTTGCGTCTACAGTCGACATCTTAGCTTCGAGTTTTGCTGAACTACTCTACTCAAGCTCTCTTGCGTCTACAGTCGACATCTTAGCTTCGAGTTTCTCTTACCCTAACTTCTTTGCTGCGCAGCTTAAATGACAGACAGACTCCAGCAATTGTCCTTTAAATGCTTTTAATTAACGGCCAGGAGTCTCGAGCAATACTCAGAGAATCTCCCAAGTAAAAACAAGGCCGGTGGATCTCAGACAATTTCCATTGAGAATCCCACCGAAAACACGGAAAACAACAGTTTTTATACAATAGGGAGGTATGGCATAATGACATTAATTTGATTGGTTATTCATTCACAGTCTCTTCTGTTACTGGGTAGAGAATAATATGTTTTAACCATTACTTCATTTATCACAAGTTCTAACTTAATCATCCCTGTCTAGTCTCATTTCCCATATTTGTTATTTTTACACATAGTCATGGGTTCGACACACACACTCATAAGTCACAAGTTTTCAACTAAAGGGGAGACATATATTTCAAATTCAAGAGCATATGAATGTTAAATAAGGTTAATGTTAAAAACCTGGTTAGCTTAATATTCAGTTTAAATTTTCTATGACACTATCTTGTCGATTGATTTTGATTAATATTTGCGAGGGAGAGAGAGCAAGATAGCGCTCGTGTTGTTTGAAGACCTGAGAGTGCGCGCGCGGCTCTCTCTCTCTCTCTCTCTGCTCGTTTGCGCCCTGTCAAGCGCAGCAGTCATTCTATTACATCACTCACAAATCAAAAAAGTCGTTCACAGCCATGTTCACTCCGGTATTTCACTCGCATCATCAAGTGTTTACAGCAGTTTTACAGTGGAAGTTCGATCATAGATTTGAGTTCGATGCATGTCAGCTGTGTCAGCGCATAACATACGTCATGAATAAACTTATCTGATTGGCTTACGGTTAACCAATGATTCTAAACTTTAGAAATCGCCCCCTAGCGAGAGAGAAAACACTTCTCTATTATGCTATGCCAGACTCTGTCTACGAAGCAAAGTAAAGTAGCAGAGTCTGGTATTACCAGGCTAGTTCATAATGACTATAACTGAGAAATTTCTAATTTACAAAAAAATAATAGTAGTAATAATAATAATAAATTTAAAAAGCAGTGCCCCATTATGCTTTTTCAGATATTATCTTTCATGACATGTAGTGTGTTATATAGCGGTTTGTTTGTGAATGTAGATGGTCTGCAAAGTTTCAAAGATCAAAGTGGACAACAAATAAAGTTATAGTCTCCTAAAAGAAAGAACAATGGTCTTCGTTGGCTACCTGCAAACAACGTCTACTTTGACCCTGAAACACTATGGTTGTAGCTGAGACTGGAAGAGTTATCAGTGATTTGTGTTATCAACATGTTGAGAACGAAGACACTGTTTTCTGCACTGCAAAAGCAGATCCAATTTGCAATCGCTTCCAAAGGATGAGGACTCGGGCTCGAATTGATATGGTAAAACAAATGCCATCCTTACTGTTGAAAATGGGCCCCACTGGTGTAAAAATGCATATAAAAATAAAACAACCACAGAACCACTGAGGTGTTGTGTCTGGTGAGAGTTACTAGAAAATATTAATAATAAATACATTGCACCTGGGTAGACAAATAGAATGCCCATTACAGTTTTTCCAGCATTCAGATTTCAGGTTGAAATGTATAAGAATGTTGAAGCATTTGCCAAGTTAACTTACTGGAGGAGAAGGATGCTATATAACTTATTATTAACTTAAATATAATACTATATGTGGCAACTTAAAATGCATTCTGTTCTGATCAGCTTCAGACAACTGGAAATAAAACTAGTATGTGCAAAAGCAAACAAACAAACCAAAAATTAAATACCGCAAAAAAAAGTTGTCTATATGTGGAAAAACATGTGGGTGAGTAGTATCTATCACTATGCATCAAGGTATTATTATGAACGATCCATTGATGCATGTTATTCCAAAGAACACAGTGTTTGTTTTAATAATCTTTTTTTTAACAGTAATAACTTTAAATCAGTGCTGGCATTTTACTGCTATGAGAAGTTGTAACATTGCCAGTAAACTACTGTTATGATGATGGTATGTGTGAAGTTGTGAACAACCTGAACAATGTGAACAATGTCCTGAAGATTACCAGTATGAGGAAAACTTAAATCCATGGCCAAAGTGCCCTCTTTCCCCACTAATCAAATCTTGACAAATTTCAACCTTTTTAAAACATTTCTAATCGTATAGTACAAGTGTTTTCAGGAATAACGCAAAAACCATGTAAACCATGCCACCGAAGAATATGAACTACTTCCTTTCAATAGCAAGCAAACACTTTTAGTAAATTGAATGACAGACTATTTATACTGCAGATTAAAAAAAACACAGAAGAAGTGGACTCCTTATGTGAAAAGAAAAATAATTTCGTAAACGACAAAAGATTAGGTTCACGGAGAAGGGCTGTCATTAGCATGTAATGCAGAGTGCTGTAGTCTCCTAATTACATTCAAGATTCAGATTACACATTTCCATGAGCAATTAACAGCTGCAAATGCAACTGCAATTAGTAAAAGAAAATTCATACATTTAAAGTCACCCATCTGTTCAATGTGTGAGCACTCTACACCTGAGCATTTGCTGATGCTGATGACGGCGCCCTATATGTCACATTAGATATGCAACAATGAGTGTGAAAATGTGAAAAAATAAAAAGACAACAGTCTGTTAATGAAAATAACCATGAAACACTACAGACACTGGTTTGTATTACTGCAATGATGCTTGTCTAAATATAAGGATATCAAATATTTTTCATAAGTTTCACATTTGACCATATGACTTTGATTTCATTGACAAACATTTTGTTCTTCATACATAAATAACAATAATACAAGATTATCCCAAACCACTTTTTCTTTTTTTACAAGAATTGAATCATTTTAATGACGCTTTTTTTCTTCACTATATCAGGACAGTCGTATCACCCTAACATTTTCTGACTTGGTGCCAAAATTAGCTTGATTTTGTGACAAAATAAATTTTAAATCAGAAACTAAAACAAGTGTGTTCAAGTTATCATATGAATGAATCACATTTTTAATATTTAAAGGGTACCTATCATGGCATTTAAAATGTTCCTAATAATGTTCTGGGAGTCCCCAACCACATTTTTACATGCATGCAATGACAAAAAACACTTTTTTTGTCTTATAATATGCATTTATTTTTACCTGATTTGCTCACCGACTCCCTAATGATTCGTTTGACGACTCATTTGTCCAAACCCCTCCTTTGCGTGACGCTAATCGGCGGTGATTGGTCAGATGACGCAGTCAGTTATATTTTGCGTTAGCCCAAAGCTTAAACTTATTGATAAAGCACTGCAGTACTACAATACGCTTCACATAATTTCACATATTTCAAAAAACAAAAAAAAATGACATCGGAGACTGCTGAGAAGCTGCTGAGCGTAACTCTCACTCTCTCACACACACACGCACGCACACACACACACACCACACACACACACACACACACACACACACACACACACACACACACACACACACACACACACACACACACACACATAAAAGCAACAATTTTTAATAGTACTTACAGGTTGTGATTCGGAGGAGGAAGCTGATCCAAATAAACTTGGTATTGAACGTTCCTTCAGTATCAGGCGACTCGCGAATACACCATAATCCACACAGCATTTGTGTTTGTGAAGCGATCGTCATTAAAATAACGCGAACACAGCTCAAGGTGGCTATACTTGTGTGGTATAGTTGTAAATATAAACTCTAGCCACTGAGTCTTCACATGCTTGTCCCTGGGCAGTGAAAAAAAAAGTTTGCTTTTGCAGGTTTCTCTGTCTGCTCGGCGCGCGCACTGAGTGGGCACTGAGTGGGCGTGTCGAATTCAAATAACTTGTGCAAGTGACGTACGAAAGTTAGAGAAAATGCATCGTTCGTCTATCGATTCATATCAGCGACTCAGAGTCGACTCTTACTTTTGAGAGACAATAACTTTGTATACGGTGAACTTTCATATTTAAAACTTTGCAGGATGTTTTTGTTCACTTAGATCTATGTTACACACTACATGAAAGGTAATTTTCAAAATTCCATGATAGGTACCCTTTAATCATTTTTTTAAGATATGCACAAAAAAAAGAAAAAGGAATTCTCACAAATAGCGTCCAAACTATAGCGCTGATAGGTTTATCCTGGGTTTATACGCACATACGTAGTATCTCGGTTAACAGGTGTTTCACATCATAGCTGATACTAGATCATGTATTTTAATCCTTATTTAAGGCTACGTTCACACCGTAAGTCCAAATCCGATTTTTGTGCATGTCCAATTGAAATCCGATCAGATTTAGCAAGTGTGAGCGGCAAAAAAATAAATAAATAAAAATCACATAAAATGTGATTTTTATAAATCAGTTTCAAGATACATCTATATGTGGATTGAAATCTTATTTAAAACGCATTTCTGGAAATTCTTTTCAGTCTGACTGATCTGATTTTGCATTGTTTATGTGACTTTCTTACGACACGTAAGACGTTGGCGTTGTTAAAGGAAACATGGTGAAAGTCGCTGTCGAAACAATGCTGTGTTGTTGAAAAGCAGAAAATGACAATCTAACGGAGATATGTTTTGAAACTGGCGAAGACGACAGCGCGGAATAAAGCCGTGAATACCAGCCTCTAGCCTTCCGCCAACCCAAAGTCATTGCCATTAAAAAACCAAAGCAGATATTCCGGAAAACAAAAGAGCAGCATGGGACACACAAATCGAAATGTGTTTTGATACACAATATGTGACCCTGGATCACAAAACCAGTCACAAGTCGCACGGGTATATTTGTGGCAATAGCCAACAATACATTGTATGGGTCAACATTATGAATTTTTCTTTTATGCCAAAAATCATTAGGATATTAAGTAAAGATCATGTTCCATGAAGATATTTTGTAAATGTCCTACCATAAATATATGTAAAAAATTATTTTTGTTAGTGAATTATGGAAAGTCAATTTTTAAATCAGATTCCAATCGGATACACAAATGATCAGATTTGGACTGCCTTATAAGTATATTGACTCTGTATTGACCAATCAGAATCCAGGACTCTAACCATCCATTTGAATGGCAGATTGTATCTGTGCATATACTAGATGTACTGTATCGAAGGTCAATGTGCACCTCATTAAATACTCTAATGACTCTAATGAGCTTGATCCAGTTTAGACATATTTTGCTCCAAAAAATGATGAAACCCCAGTCAAAGGCATTCTTAAATATTAGAGAACATCCCCCAGGTGTGACCATTGTTACTTAAATTATAGTTCTGCTCTACAGGTGCACAATGAGAAACGCTCTCATGCTTATCTGATCACAGTTTCTTTTATGACAAAATTATGATAGGCCACTGCTGAAAATAACATTTATGCTAGGAAATTATCCTGAACCTGAGGCCATGAAAGGCCTGGAAAAGAAATGTGTTAGAAGCATAATAATACCAAAAAATCAAATAAGGGAAAAAATGCACCAAATTATTTAAATGTCACAAAAGAATATATGTGTTTTAATTTCGTCATGTGTTGTCACGTCTGCCCTCCTTTTACAGCATCAGCATTTTCTTCAATCTTGTGGAATTGCAAGAAAAAGTCAAAATTGTTGCAATTATTATTATTATTTGTTTTATTCTGTGGCAGAAATTAATATTAATGCATTCAGACACACTATATATGTTTACGTGGACAGTGTAAACTAACTTTTTTTTTCTCCTCAAAATAAAATTTCCTCCATTTTATGGTTGTTGTGTAGTAAGCCTGTTCATATCTCAAATAATCTTCTTACAATGCATAACACACAACCTAAACAGAGGAAATAAAACCGATCCCTTGGGCCAGAACTGTCAAGCTCAACTTAATCCATGCAGTAATGTTTCCTGAGTCATTAGCCACATTTGAAGTGGCTTGTAGGGAGAAATAACATGGAGATGTGATTTTTGCTTTGTTCATCATCACAGGCTCCTTAAACATTTCACAGACCATTATACAAATCTCATTTTGACTTACTAGAATTGTGGTGCTTCAGAGATTTTTTTTAATCGTTATAGATTTTTTGCCCTTGGAACCAAAAAAGCAGGTAAATGCCTGTGGGCAGACAATAAGTTCCCAAACATAGTGAGATTTCTGTCTACTGCCTTTTAAGCCAGTATTGTAACAAAGATGGAAACTTGTGTCAGATTTGTAAGTATAGACTCTCAACATAGGAAGCAACTCCATATGGTGCACATATCTCATACCAAACAGGGTTTAGCAGCAGTAGCATGTTTCTAAGATAACATTCAGTCACAAAACATTGTTTGACCATTGTTTAAATCATGAAAACTCAGATGAGATAAAAACACATATTCATACATATTCAGTAGTCTATGAAAACTGTTTTGAAGTCGAACATCTCGGCAACTGCTGTTATTGGACAATTTTGTTTGAAGAATAACTTTATCATGGTTGAATGTGACCAAACTTCTAAATTCAGATTTATTTTTTTGGTCATTAAGTTGCATTAAAAATTATTTTTAGATTTCAGTATAAGTATCACCCCTTCAAACATAAATTAAAAAAAAATAAACATCAAATAACTTCGGCAACATAAAATGTTTGCCCATAAATAATACAAAAAATAAACTTTGCTAAACTTCTTTCAAGTCAGTAAGAAGTACTTCTATAGTTCACAACTGTTTTGTGTGCATAAGAGAAACACAGAAAGATAAATGGGCATAGTGCATGCATGTGTGTTTGCATGAGACGGTGCGCTTTGAGAGGATTCTGGGTTTTGACATCAGTTGGGAACATATAAAGGGTGTGATGTGTGATGCAGTGCGTTTCTGAGTTGTACGCATGTTGCTCCCTCGCTCGCTATAGAGTTTGATTTCCCAGGGGTCCCAGTGCTTATTTCAGGGATTTGGTGTTCTCATCCCTCATCCGGCAACATACTTGTCTTGGGTTAATCCGTTTCTACCAGAAAAGGTGTCACAATCTCGCTGGTGCCACGTCTTTAGTCAACAATAAAAATGGCTTATAATGCCCGGAAAGCTATTTTTCAGCAAGGTATTCTCCTATCTTCTCCTGAGCTTCCTACTGGGTATTGTAACACTGGAGGCAACAAGATAGTAGTCAATACAAAAAAAATGACTAAATCTCTGACAAGCAGGAGGTTAAAGATGAAGTGTGTCATTTCTACACCATTAGAGGCACCAAATGGAATTGCATTGTCGAGTCTTAAAAAACATCAGTCTTCCATTGTTGGTTTACTCATTAAACTGGAATAGGATAAACAAAGTATACACTTTTAACATTAACTTGCAAGGATTAGTAACTTAAAAAAATTGAGGAAACGCGTTGCGTTAAAATTATTAAGTAAATAAACGTCATGATTAATCGAAGAAATTAAGCAATGTGGAACTGTGTACATAACTTAATTTTTTTAATTAAGCATTAAGTTTATTTACTTAAAGTAAACTATTTACTTTTTTAACATGTTTTAACACAGTCAACAAACTAACACATAGCAACATGTTAGCAATGTCATTGTATAGACAAAAATATTGGAAAAGTCAGAGGTTTGGAATGGCATAAGTTCTATCAGGACCACTATCGTCAAATACGATTGACAATTAGCATACAGTTTGGATTTCCGTATGGTTCCGTTCTGGGCGTGAACTCCCTGCACATCCATGCAGCCTAGAATGGATAAGAGCAGCAATAACCCCCCTTGGGGTAAACAGAACAAAACCAACATGAATGTATGCAAATATATTTAATTCAAGATTTTAAAAGTACAACATAATTCGATAATTTATTCGGATTCAGAATGCCAAATCCTGACTGGGCGAGAAGAGGAGCTGGGGATGGAGGAGGGCAATTAACTCCTGAGAAACACGATAGCTTCTGATAATACTAAAGGAGCTTATACATGTATACAGTGATAGGCGTCGTATTCCTATTGGTAGATGTGGATCAGCTGAGAGTCAGCTGATGCGAGCTTGACTAACGTGACCTGCCAGAACTAACGCTACGCTTGATAGTAAATAATGACAATTTTCATTTTGGGTTTAATAAAGCTGAGAACAATCAAAATGGAATACCTGGTTGCCATTCATGAACATGGCAGCATTTGCCAGCTTTTGCCAGGCATCAAATTAAATCAGTAAGAAAACATGATTGTCTGTTCACTGATCTCAGTGCCTAGCAGACTGGTAGTTTTGCCAGGCTTTCCGGCAGAGCTTGGAAGGACAGGAAGAAACATAAGGCTGTCAGTGACACTCTAACATGTCGACATATGATGGCTGAAACTGAAAACAAACTCCCAGCCGCAGTGCTAGCTTTGCAGTACAAGCCAACTGGAGAGGTGCATCAAGAGCAAACATGTTCTACATCTTTTTGGGAGGTGGAGAAAACAGCAGGGTCACACTTTTACATGACCGTCACAGAGATGAGAACCATGTTGAGGCACCACTGAGGTCTCCAGGGAAGACTATCACTGTTGTACTGAGAGGCAACTTCTACTGTCTTCAAAACAATGAATGAGGTCAGTGACAGAATGAGCACAGATGGGTTTGATGGCTCTATTACTCCTCTAGACACAATGTAAAATAGATTCAAAGCTTTTGATATCATAATAACTGACACCACTTTGAATACAGTAGACTTTCAGTGACTTCTGCAGGTACAAATATACTCTGATCAGATCTACAGACAGTGGATCCCTCTTTTTCATAGTTATGACTTTTAATGTCTATCCAGAACGAGATATGGCATGTCGCCAACAACCATGACTATTATTGTCGGAATATAGGGAACATCATAGTCAACTTCAAACTGAGTCAGGAAGTGATGTGACGAGCAGATTGGAAAAAGTCTTGGGTCTGTAAAAATGTTTCTCAAACCTTTCCCACAGTCATCTTGTCCATGATTATGGTTTGACAGAATCACGTTGGTTGTCATGAACAGAAGTGTCGTTCTTTTGTTGAGATGAGGCAGTACATGCAGAACCTGTGAGGGAACCTAATAAGAGTTACATAAAGAAAACAGAGAAGGAAAAAGAGCTTATTGCCTTAATGAAGAAAGCTTGTGCAGGATCACACGCTGACTGTGCTGTCCTTGTAATCTTTAATTCAGACCTCTGGCAGACAGCTGTGAGGTTCTTCCAGAGGTGAAGATGCAGTTGTGGAAGGATCCGGCTATACTGTGCAAATGCATGTCCTGTGAACAGCTTATAATGTCATATAAAGCTCTATATATAATGGCCTGTAAACTTTACTCATTCCTTGGTTTTAGTTCACCCCAGGGCCTAAAGAGAATAATGGCCGATTCTCTCAACTCAGTCAACCTGTCGGGGCCCAAAAAAAAGGTACAGCACACTTTTAGTTTACGCCTAGCAATATAAATATGCTCTTACTTTAAATGTGACACATAATAGAAGTATTTCCCTGCTCCTGAATAATTACATTCGCAAATACATTCACAATGCAAAGCTCCTTCCCAGTCCAGAACATTAAAGAAACTCAAGCAGAAAAATTGGGTCACTCAGAAATAGTCTAAGCTTAAGTTGTCACATCCATGAGAAAATGAGCATTATTAACCATATCAACGCCTTTACAGAAACATTGCTAGGGCTGTCACAATATCAGATTTATAACTAAACAATTATTGCGGCCAAAATAATTCACAATAATAATATTATCGCAATGTTTATGGATATCTAATTATAAATAAGTCATTTGATTATAGAGGCACAGCAGCTGAGTGTAGTGTTTAATTCAAAGTGAGGAAATAAACTTTTTTTTGGTGCAAGAAACCTTGACTAACATTATACACTGCATGGTCAAAAGTATGTGGACACCCCTCTGAAACAGGTTTAACGGGCTATTTTGGCTACACCGGTTACTAGCAAAATTCTACAGCCAGTTATTTTACTTTAAAATGTGCGTTCATGTCATAATATCTATTTTTGTTTTGGTCTGTGTGATCCTGCCCAATAGTATTTCGACACACCAGGTTGCCAGCTGGCAGAAAACACGGAGTAAACTGGGTCAGAGGTCGCAGACCTGACCTAAAAAGCCTTGGCATCCATCTAAAAATTTATATGAAAGGGAGCATATTAAAACGCAGATAAATCAACTAATCAACTTACAGTGCTGATGTAAGTTTTCTCGCCTTCCATTGTCAATTGCGCTCAGTCCAGTTGTGTGTCCCCAATCTTGCAACCCGTGTGAGCGTCGAGTCTGAGGAGGAGGGGCGGGGGAAACAACTTTCTACAATATTTTGAATTTGGACTGCAGTACTTGAACCGCCAGCTGTCAATATTACATACTACACCTTTAATAAAGTGCATTCTGCAAGTATGCATGTGCATAGAATACAATATGAACACATAAGATTCACCATGGTGGCAGTAAATAGCGTGTTTGAACAAACCATTTAGTATACGTACTAGTAGACTAGTAGAATGTGCTGTAAGCCTTCTGTTCCAACCTGCCAACAATGCCGCAGTGCACAAAGCAAGGTCCATAAAGAAAGATTTACCGAGTATGGGGTGTAAGAACTTGACTGACCTGCACAAATCCCAGACCTGAACTCCTTTGGGATGAATTACCCCATCGCCCAACATCAGCATCTGACCTTACTGATGCTTAGTTGAGTCTGAATGGAAGCAAATCTCCACAGCCATGTTCCAACTAGAGGAAACCCTTGCTAGAAGAGTGAAATAAGACGATATATGGGATGGTGTGGTTGGGGGGCAATATCATGATATGCTTTGTTTGATTTTCAAATTGTGCAGGTTGTGATTTTTATTGCGATTGCTATTACATTTAAATTAAGATTTAAGTATATGTGCTACCTATTTCAGTGAAGTGCGTCAATTACACAACATGCAGATCATAACAGAGTGTTTTCAGAGTTTCCGAACGTAATTGACTGAATGAAGATGATTGAGACCATAGACATCATATAGATACACGCCCTATCGACCGCTACTGCCTATTGGCGCGGACGAGCCGTGGGGCCGCCATCTTAGACCGGTCACCCGCTCCACTCAGTGTAATCTGTTTAGCAGGTGCAATGAGCTGTCAGCGCATTTAATTAATCATATCTCACTGAATACCCAACTGATTTTCACACGGGTTTTTTTCTGCAACGGTCATACAGGTATGATACAGGACACATGGTTCGGCGTATTTTAATAATCATAGTGGGCTTAACAGTAATATAATATTCTGATATGTGATGTAGGCTATGATAATAACGTTAGGTAGGCCTATTTTGCAAATCACACACTATAAATATGATAGAGAAGCAGAAAGAGATAGTGGCAGTAAAGTCAGATATTTTAATAAGTTAAATAAACAATATATGATTACACACACACAACCGCATTCTTCTGCATCCATCTCTTCCCAGCCCTTGACATTTAGAAGCCCGCCTCCCGAGTCCCCACACACACACACCAAATACTAAATTAACGTTACTAGTTAAGCTAAGTAGTGACTGCCCAACACTGATAATACAGTCTGTGCCACTTGTGTAAAATTCACAGTAATATTTGTTTTATTTCTACAATTGCATTATTGTGTTAGTTGTAATCTAAGTCAGTGTTATGGAATGACTTAAGTCTCAGTTCATAGCCGGGTTAACACCGGCCGGTGCAGTAAACATAGCCTAGCTAGATGGCCACGATTTCAGGACAGTATTATCAAAGATCCTTGCTCCTCCTCAACTCTCTGGTATTCTATTCACAAAATACAACCAATAGTACGGTAATGTTAAATTTTACTTGTGAACAGGCACGTGCACAGGTAGGGCTCAACCTGTGCAGAGCACATGCCCTTTTTGCTCTTACACTCGAAGTGCCCTTTCTTTGGTGGTGTTTTTTTTTTTTTTTTTTTCTTATATAAATCAATGCTATTGGTCACCCTTTACGTCTGTCTGTCTGTTTTAAAATATTTAGCCAATGACAGTTCTTAAAAAGAGCTTGTGTAAATCTTGTTCGATCCTCAAACTGTCAGTAAAGCTGATAACTCCGCCCCCGCTATCGTGACTGAATGAAATGAAGCTCCGCCGCAGCCGCACAGCAGACAGCAGCTGAACGAAGTTTTGCAAGGGTAAACATCTTGTTGTTTGAATAAGTACTAAACACTTTGTCTATAAAAGCTCATATTTTATTTATTTAATGTCTGACTGAGACATGTGGGACCTGAGAGGGAGGTCTAGGCTAGCAACGTTAGTCAATACATAGCCTACACTTAAATAGCCTGTGCATAAAGTAGCATTTCAGCTTTTAGAAAATGCGATTTTGGTCAAATGTATTTTACAACAGGAAAAACTGAGCGTCTAACAAACTAGTAATCCGTTGATGAAAATGTAGCCTATGCCGCCGGCGCCGTTTTAATGACGGACAAAATGCACATTTGCACGCATTCGCTGGTCAAAAAACCCGTAACTGTATTTGAGTTTGACTTTTGTAAAATGTTAACGATATATTCATAATACAACAACATATACTTTGTTTTTAGCATCGGAAAATCATAAGCACAGGCGCGCCCCCGTGCTGTTTTGTACTGAAACTACACAAAGCGACGAGTGATCCTCGTCACCTAGGTCATATTTCTAAGAAATTTTATTCTTTGATTTATGATTGCTGATACACTTAATTTATTAACATTTCATCTTGTTATGGTAATATTAAATTATGGTTAATTCAAGGCTGTTGATATGCACGTGCAATGTAGTTTTTTATTATTATTCTATACTCTCCGCTCGTCCTCACATGTATAATTGTAGTAAAACATGGTTTTACTCCAGTAATGTTGTAGTAGTAAAAAAAAAAACATTATAGAAGATCACTGTGAAATCTTTATATTTTATCATGCAGAATGTAATCCATTATTTAATTCATTCCAATGCTTAATTTATTTGATCCAAAATACAGCAAAAACAATAATATTGTGAACTATTTTTACAATCTAAAATAACTGTTTACTATTTAAATATTTTAAAAAGTAATTTATATCTGTGATCAAAGCTGAATTTTCAGCATCATTACACCAGTTCAGTACTCCTTTTCAATGCAACTGTACTTTTCACATTGCTTTATTTATTTATTTTCATTGCTGGCTTATTTTAGGGAAAGTGTAGTGAACAAGGGACCTTCAAGAAACTAATAAATGCCTGGTCCTCCACAGTATCAAGTTTTTGCCAGGTAGGCAGATACATGTTGGATATGCTATATGAATGGCATGGGTATAGTTTCTTATAATCTGGAATTGAGTTGGACATAATTATTTAAATTATATTTCAAATAGTTTGTCAAAAATACTTGACTCATGTTTATGTGTGACATTTAGAAGAGGGGAAGGTAGAGCAATTTTAACCAAATAATACAAATTAGCTTATTAAACCAAACAGAATAGCTAAACAAATATTTTATTGAACTTTGTTCTGCAGAGCAGAGAAAAATTATATATATATATATATATATATATATTTTATATATATATATATATATATATATATATATATATATATATATATATAAGAACTATAACATTTATAAAAATTATTATAACTGATATAACTTTTTTTTGTACTTATATGAATTTTGATTACATGGTAGAAAAAAAGGGAGGGGGTGCCCTTTTTTAGTTTCAGCACATGCCCCTCAAAAGGTCTATGCACGGTCCTGCTTGTGAAAAGTAATCTCCCGAGCCCTATTTGCGATGGTTCACCGATTTGAGCAGGAATATGCTGCACAGTGCTCGGAATCTACTGCTTATACAACGCAACTAGGAGTACGACCGGTTCAAGATGGCGGCCGTATTTCTCGGTGCCCAGCGGCCAATAGGGCATCTAGTCTCTATATGATGTCTATGATTGAGACAATGAGACGCTGAGCTGCTCACGTGTAAACGAACATACAGTGCCTTCAATCTGAAACCGCCAGCACATTTTCTGACAACCCGTAAAAATAAAATTGATGGTATAGCATTCGAAAATGAAGAAATTAAACATCAGTATTGTAATTTTTAAAAAAAATTATTATTTTCTTATAGTCCTACTGAATTGGTCTAAAACAGTGTAAATGTGGCCTATGAAAACTGAAGAGGAAAATTGTTGTTTTTCCCCTAACTTTATGGTTTGAGCTGGTTCTTGTAAAGAGTAAATCCAATTATGAACACCCACTTTTTAAAAGTTTTTCATTCAGCCCTAAAAGGATTCCACACTTTAAAGAGCAGCGTGCAGGTTGAATATTTAATTTATACTTGATATTGTCTGAAGAGGTATTTTAAAAACACATATGTAGAAATTAATAATGAAATCTCATTTGATGTAGAAATTAAGATGAAAATGCTAGGCTCTGGAATATGCTTGAACTTGACCAGACTCCCTCGCCCATCGTCACTTCCGATTAGTGCTTTATAGATGCGGAAGTTATTTAATCACAATTTATCTCAAAATATCGTTAATGGCTAAATATATATTACTCCAGTTCAGAAAATCTAGTTGTTTTATCATCAACATACACTATGCTATATAGGGGTGTCCAACCTGCACGTTGCTCTTTAAAAAATTCAGGGTAAAAAGTTTGGCTCTTTTTTTCTTTCTATAGGCCTACAGGTGCATTCTATTCTAGAATAGAACAATTCAAGTCATCTGGTGAAACTTCCAGTATTTTTTTCATATCGTAAAATATATATTGCAGAATAACAAAATATAATTTTTTTCCCTTGATATTGAGCACCCGAGTAAAAGCTGTTTGAGTAGCAATGGAAGGAAAAAACAAACGTATTAATGCTATGGTTTTGAAACAATATTCAGCAGGCACATATGAATGTGGCATACTTTTGGCCTAGAAAAGTGTAGATTATGCCCCTGTTTAATACTTTATTACTACTGTTGCATAATATTACACAGTCAGTGACAGTCATTCAGTCAACCCACACACATTTCCCCCCTCAGAGTGGCTCTGCACTCACAGTTTGAGGTTACTGTGCTACTGTCACTGGTGTAAGCTTGAGGAATTTTTAAAAGCAGCCAAGCAGCAGCACAAGAGCCCAGCAGAAAGACTAATGAGTCACGCTGAGACAACACTGACCCAGTCAGCCCTCGTCGCCATCATCACCTCTTCTGCCACAGGTGTCCTTCAATTAGGAAAGGTAATGACGATGCAGGCCAGACCATGTCTTTACCGCCTACATCAGCATGCTGATTTAAATATCTGGACTGCAGACTCAACCAATTTGCTGTTCTAATCATTTCACCTGGGCTTACTTTGGGTTGTGAAATCCTAATGCCAAGCGGAAGCCTGCAGTGCAGAAGGAACAAGAAATATCACAACTGAAGTAAGGAAAAAAGAAAGCAAGCAAAGCTTAAAGGCTGAGGGGACATCTAGATGGCCTGGGCACTGGGAGTACAAGCAACTTCGGCAGATTTGTCGCACATGAGAAATGGAGGGAGGGAGGGAGGCAAACAAGACCACGTGAGGAGCCAAGAAATGCTGGAGGGCAAAAATCTGGCCATATTTCTTCAGCTTCCACTGCAGTGATCACAGATCACAGTCTCCCATGTAGAGGCAAAATGCCCAGTGTGGACGCTGACAACGTTTGGACTTCACAATGCTGTGTTGATGACCCGTTTAGCATTTCTTAGTTGTTTAACAGTATTAGTTTAGTAATTAAGGGGGAGAAATTAATATGTTCATGCCACTGACAGAAAAAACAAGCAACTATTTTTCCATTACAGCAGGCAGGATATTAGGCTATCTGTTTTTTTCTCATGTACAGGTGTGTGGACTAAGATCAAAAGCCACAGCTTGACAAAATCATACATAGAAAATAATATAATTTTTATGCATAATGAATTTGTGCCTTTTTATGCATAAAATGCGCCTAATCCCTATATACAATAAATTGAAAAAAAAGTGACAGTAATGAAAGACATTATATAATGTTACATAAGATTTCCATTTCAAATAAGTGTTTTTCTTTTGAACTTTCTATTAATAAAAGAATCCTGGAAAAAAAATATCATGGTTTCCACAAAAAATATTAGGCAGCACAACTGTTGTCAACATTGATAATCACAAGAAGTGTTTCTTGAGCAGCAAATCAGCATATTAGAATGATTTCTGAAGGATCATGTGACATTTTAAAATATATTCAAATAGAAACAGTTATTTTAAACTGTAATATTATATTTAACAATATGCTAATAATTACTGTTATTTTGATCAAATAAATGCAGACTTGGTGAGCATAAGAGACTTCTTTCAAATATATTTAAAATCTTACCGAACCCAAACTGTGTGTGTGTGTGTGTGTGTGTGTGTGTGTGTGTGTGTGTGTGTGTGTGTGTGTGTGTGTGTGTGTGTGTGTGTGTGTGTGTGTGTGTGTGTGTGTGTGTGTGTGTGTGTGTGTGTGTGTGTGTGTGTGTGTGTGTGTGTAAAATGCTCAGCAGTCTAAAGATGATATCCAAAAATGTACGATGCCACATTAATTATTATATAATATTTAAATAATCAAAACAATCTGATTATTCAAAACAAATGAATGATCAATCTGGCATCAGTGCAAAAACAGCATCACATTCTGCGACAATTTTTTTATTTTATATATATATATAACTATTAATGTGGATGTGATAAACAAACTAAACAAAAACTGTATTAATGTGGATGTGATAAACTCTATAAACAAAACTCTAATTTACACTGCGACTACAAACACGCTTTAATGACAAGTTCTTCCTCTTTTTGACTTGTTTTGGTCTAATTGTGTCATGTATTTTTGAATTACTCCACATTTGCTGCTCTCATCCGTAAATAACTTAAACCAGTCCTGCCCACCGATAGCCACGTGAAAACATCCATTTAAGAGCTACTGCAAAGCCTGTTCCTGTTAGCACATTTCTACCGTCACAGCTAAGCCTTTGAAAGTAGATGTGATAATGATAATTCTACTCGAAAAGGCAAGAGGCATTTTCCCAGCTAATCTATTTGTTTCAGTCTTTGCAAAAGCTCCTAGTCGGCTAATTAATAGCCTCACAGAGATTTTTCAGACTAACAAAATATGCATCTCACATCTACTTAATTTTCCTGCAGCTACAGACAATTTCCTTATTAATAAGCATTCCCTTTGTCAAGACACTAATCCTGTGCAGCTGGCAGGCATACAACGACGGGCAAGAAACAAGAGTGGAAAACACAGGTTACAGTCTCCTGAGTCAGCCCTTTAATCATAGCTGCAGTCTTATTAAAGCAAGAGCACGATACAGCCAGCCGTTCCAAAAAAAAAAACGCTGAACAAAATGTAGGGATGGCGCAAATGTCATCCGTTTCTGGTCATGATTCTCAGAGCTATCGCTATATGATGACTGTATATGATGACAGTGAAGGATGTAAGTGATGAATGGACACCGTAGGTACCAAACTAAAGAGTCTGGAGGATACAAGCAGTGTCTCTTTCTCTGATTGGTTGACAGATGGGTCAGGCGGGTTGCCTGGGGAGAGGCAATTTATCTCACATGACAAAGGGTCAACTTCAAACTCAAAGAGGATGTTTTAACGATGGTAAAGTACAAGCCATCTCATGCTATTAGGCCCACCCTCTGAAGAAATAAAAGAACATTTTAAAGGATGTTGCTATCCTGGTGCAGTTTTTGATCACGGTGCTTGTGATTGGAGGAGATCTTTCTTTTAAAGGGCAATGTGCAGTGAATGTAAACAAGTTGCGTGTTTTCAGAAGAAAGGCCATAGTGCCTTCAGGGCCAATGCGGGAGGTCTTCAGTCATCCCATATCTGTAGAAAACCACCACTTCACAAAGCTGCCTTTTACTGCAACTCAAGGAACAACGTTATAGTGTCGCTGTTGGTGCCAGCTAATGCTATTACTGCATTAATCAATGATTTGACATGCTGTGCTAAAGATTATAGTGGGTGTACGTGTAAGCCAAGAGATGATGACATTAAATATTCTTTTACCAGGAAAGACAAAAATAACTATTCTACAAAAACTTGAATTGCTTCAATTTAAACCGTTTCACTTTTTTTTTTCATGTTCGTTCCGGTTCAAACCGACCTTATTCTGTTGGTAATTAGGTTGCTTGAGTTTACAAATGTCACATAGACCTAAATCCCATTAAGAAATCTCATTAGTACCAGGTGAACCTGTACAAATTCTGTCAAGTTTGTCAAGGACTTCATATGAAGCAGTTGATAAAAAATGCAGGTCCAAAAAACCAGAGCCCCCGGTACCGGGGGCAAACACCTTGTTATGATGTTCGTACGTTCTTTTTACAGACTTCCATATAAGGTATAAAGCAATTCATGGTATCATTTGAAAGCTTAGAATCTAAACTTTACAAAGAATACCATCACTTTCGTTTTTATGATACATATCAACTTAAAATATTAGCTTAAATATGCATTGGTCCCAGGCAAAAATTTCCGCTTTGTGATTGCGAAGAATTATTTTTACAAATATTTATTTTTTTATATTTCATAAAACAGTCAAAACTTACATAGAAATAAAGCTCTCATTCTAAGGAATCTGTCGATGTAGGTTATTACATTGTGAGACAATCATAGACCGAAATATCTTCAAAAGAATCGCGCAGTAAAATAAAATAAAACAAAATGACAGATAAAAGTCTCACATGCCTGCTCCGATGTCGTCTTCAATCAGCCGAAAACAGCCACATAATCTATATCAACTTTTAGATTAGGATGTTTTCTTTCAAATAAGACCATTTTCACGTTTCTGTGAGCTTTCGTTGGTCAGAAAACCCGTTCCGAATGAACTGAGAGGAGATGCGCTCTGAGCGCAAAACACCGGATCTTCAAGCCATCTGCGTATGCGTCCTGTAACAGAGATCCAGCTGCCTAAGGTCGATCCATTCAGCTTAGAAATCTAGTAGGAACTTTTCTTGCGGTAAAAATATTAGGTGGACCCTTTACTGTGCAACACTGGCTGACCGGGGCTGTGTGCGCAACTCAAACGTGTCCATATCCTGTTTTGAACGCGAGCAGGGTCTCTGATGACTGTAGCGCGAGTTTATATAAGTTTGAGAACTATTTTGATTTATATAATTGCATCTAGAAACATAAAAGCATCGATGACATTGATAAACCCGATCTTTGAAAGTGCAACTTGTTTCTAAATGGAGGATTTGGAGAAGTTTGGAGTGCCAATGGCGATCTCAAGACGCGCTGCGTTTAGGTAGGTAACCTTTTACAATGTTTACATACATTTTTTTGATAAAGTTATTGCTAGTTTGAAATGTGAAAGAACAGCAACCAATCAGATAAACTATTATCTGAAAATAAATGTCAAACATTTTAGTCAAAGTGTGATATAGTTAGTTTCACTTTGGATACGTTGAAAAAATGGTCATTTCAGTAAATCTACATTTTGATATTGTGAAATCAAATGGCTATTATTACAGTGCAGAAACTATGTATAAACAGTGATTCTATGTTTCAGTTTCTATTGAAGATTGAAGATGTGGCTGATGGCACATCTTGGCACAGCTGGCACAGCGGGCATCAGAGGAGGCTAGCCGGTGATGTTGAGGTGAAGTGACAAAACTAATGCCCATATAATGAATGAAATACATCTGGAGGATGAGGATTCTGTTGTAGACTGTATTAGACCACATATTTTAGGCAAATATTTTGTAAAATTAAAAAAAAATATTTTCTGAAAGAATAAAATGATCAAAATTACAAAGCGCCTATTTTTTTATTTTTGTTTATTATAGCACAGACAACATATACTATAATATTTATCACATTCTGCAGTGTTTTATATAATTTCAAAGGGTTTTCTGTAAAATGACACTGAAATATTGCATAAATACCACTATATATAGGTATGAACAGAGTATAGATTTGGCTAGGTGGAAATTACATATAAAAAAGGTAATATTCCTACCTTCAGATTAATATGAATATCTTTTTCATTTTTTATTATAGAGAAAAAATTCTTTTTTCCAGTGTTTGTTGACATCTAGAGGAAACAACAACACTTGTCTGTATGTTTCGAGAGGACACAGGGGCTGAGTTATGCACTTTCAAAAATTAATTTAAAATTAAAAAATCAAAAAGCGCCTGTTTTTTGGGGGGGTTATTACAGCTCAGACAACATATACTTAAATGTTTATCACTTTTAGCACTGTTTTATGAAACTGCAAAGGGTTTCCTGTAAAATGACACAAAAATTTTGTTTTTAGCCCAAAGTATGTGTGAATGGGAGGCTTTTCAATTTGGGTAGGCAAATCCAGGCGGAAATCCCCAAAAATGGTCCTGGTGCTTAAGAGGTTAATGACGAACGGGCACTATCCTTGCATTCCTAAAGGAGTGTTTCCTAAAGTGGTCCGGCATTCCAAAAACTGGCAAAAACTGGCGCACCTAAATTTTGGACATAGGCTATCTAAATCTTTTAAACCCACCAAAAAGGAACTGGACAGATAACGGTCTCTAAAATACATCCGTTCAAAGAAATGACTTAAAAAATAACTGGCAATTATCTACCAGGATTTATACATCTGCTGTGACTTAGAAATCCATTTCAGGATAACTTTTGAGAGCTGTTAACTTTGAACCTTTGAAATAAGTTGAAGCTATACTTAGGCCCAGTTTCAAAGACAAGGTTTAGTTCCAGACTAAAATGCATGTTTGAGCTGTTTTAACTGAAAGCAACCTGCACTGACATATCTTAGGAAAAACATTGTTTTGTGTCAAGATGCAGTGATTTTTTTCATCTAAGTCACGTTCATAAAAGATTCTAACTGATCTGAGGTCTACAACTGGCTTAATTCATTAACTAATTCTGTATTCATTAACTAGCCTAGCTAATGTTAACAAGATTGTAATAAAGCAGTAAATGTTGAAATTAACATTAACAAAGTCATGTTATGTGTATGTAGTTAACTAACAAACCGTATTGTACGTGTTACCAGAAAATCTAAAGATTTTGAATTTAAATGACATGAGTGAATTATGACAGATTTTGACATTATCCCTTTAAATTTTGCAAATGCAGCATTCACTCTGACGCAACTGAGCCTTTGTCTTTGTTCTGCTCAGTGTATGTTAATACATAAAACTTTTAAAACACATAAGACCATGAAAGAGGAGTCATATCATAATCAGGATTCAATAGCAAAAAGAGTTGTCGAAATTTTTTTCAGGTTAGTTTGTCATAAGGATGAGAAGCAGCACAGGGGTCCAACAATCGAGGCACTGAAGCTCCACCGATGCTACTTCCCAGGTCTACTAAATAAAACAAGAGTACAAAACAAAGCTATTTCTTTCCAGATGATTTGGTTTCACAGGAAAGCCGCTCTGAAACCGAACCAGGGCTCTCCGCACAGGTGCAACACTGTGGATTAACAAACAAGACATTCCTAGAGAGCTCACGGCACGTCTCAGGTTTGTTGATGTTTTCCTTGATCTTAATGCCTGGTTCCTGTCTGTCACGTCTGTAACTGGAAGCGGAGGAGACACACTTGCGCTGGCCCAATTTATTGCCCAAGTACATCAGTATCAACCGCAGATGAAGGCTGTCTGGATTACAGATGCAAACGCATGACTGAGTGGCATTGTTGTCAAAACATGTGCAATTGTATTGGACAGTGCCTGACAGATGACATAATGAGCACATCTGACCTTCCATTGCTCCTGCCTTCTATATGTTCAAAGTATGAATCATGGAAGAGTGAAATGCGCAAGCAAGTTGATCGAATTTAAATCAACCAACAATTCCCATGGCATAACTCATAACTTAAAAATCAAACCATTTCTACAAACGAAACTCCCTTTCTGGTGTTCCTCATATCTAAGTTTCTGTCAAATACCATAGATTATAGTCAAGTCACATAACGAACCCTCTGGACTTTGATGACTCCCAAATGATGTTGCCTTTGTTCTTATGGTTTCATGAAAGGAAAATAAGGGATGGGATCAGACCTCAAAGGAATATTTCAAAGAAATATCTCTTCTGTACTGATGACTGTCAATGTAATAATCTTAGTCACACTATGATGCCATAATATGGTTTTGACTCTAAAATAGCCTATAATGACGTGTTTAGTGTTTCAATAGGATTCCTCTTGATGAGATACAAATCAGTCAAAGCTGTCAATTAAACAATGAGAGACACAGCTGTGATAGCTGATCAAAACAAAAGAAAAAATGAGAGATAAATGTATTAGATAAGCAGATACAGTCTCATTTTTTATCGTATTCATTTGAAAACTGCAGAGGGAGCAAATCTGAAATTAATTTGAACAGGTACTGATTCCTTGTAAAAAAGCAAGCAACAGATAATTAGGAAATATTGGCTAATAATCCAAACTTGTCCCACCCGCATGTCCCCCTAAATTTAGTAATGCAACACTGAACCTCTAAATAGAAGGAACACTTTTAAATACATTTAAAACTTTAAAATCTTTTCATTGCTCAAAAAACAAACAAATAAAACAGGCATTTTGCCAGACATTTAAAACTAGGCCTATCTGATTTATTTAGGCTGTACAGTATATTAAAGATACTCTTTTTGCGCCTAAAGAAATACAGTCAAATCTGGGTTAGTTCACGCAAAAAATTAAAATGATCTCATAGGCCTAATTTACTCACCCTTAAGCCACCCTAGGACTTTATTCTTTCAACTAACGTTAGGCTATATTACAAATATCTTGGCTCTTCCAAGCTTTAAAATTGACTGAATGGTACCTCCTTTTTTTTTACCCCGAATAAGCGCATCCATCCATCATATAAGAAATCCATATGGCTCCAGGGGGTTAATAAAGACCTTCTGAATGGAAGGTATGTGTTTTTGTACGAAAATTAACCATAATTCTAACTTTATAAACTATAATGACTGGCTTCCGGTAACGGCCGTACGCACGTCACGTTCGGGCCGAAGAGTGACCTCTGAGCCGACGTATGACGTACTGATGAACACAGACACAAAATCTAAAATGAGATTTTTTTTTTTGAAATGTCAGAGGAGCTTGAGTTTGTTGTCCAGCCCTATTTGTTTGAACCACAAGAGGTGCTCTCAACTAAGATTACACTACTCCTACATCCTATGTAGATAATATGTTGGGTCAGAGGTCACTAGTGATTAGCTAGTGATTACAGTTTATAAAGTTATAAATATGGATATTTTTCTTACAAAAATACATTGCTTTGCTTCAGAAGGCCTTTATTAACCCCCTGGAGCATTGTGGATTAATTTTATGATGGATGGATGCCGTTTTTAGGCTTCAAAAAACAAGGTACCATTCTGTTATACTCCCACTCCTCATATTTGTAATATAACTATGATTGTGTGAGGCTGAAAGAAAAAAGTCGTATACACCTTGGCTTGAGAATAAGTAAATTATGGGATTATTTAGATTTTTGGGTGAACTAGCTAACCCCCTAACTTTCATGATTCCCTATTTCTTTTTAATCTTAAACTATGTAGAATTGGGTTTATTATAGCCTTTACTTTTCAAGTCACTCAACACCACATATTTTGTTTTGACTACTTTGGGGGGTCTTGTCTTAAATTGACTCCCCATTCCCTAATTCATAACCTTCTTTTTCATCACAACACTAGAATAAGAAAAAGTCATTTCGACAGAGCAGGCTCAAAAACTGATTTCACATATTTTTTTTTTAAAGGGGCTTTTTTTGTCACCGTTGGCCTCAAGCTTTAGTCGTGCTCCCACCTTGCGGACAGTTGCTATGCTTGAATAATAAGTGTATGTTGTGTAAAAAAAAAACAGAAAGCATGAAGTATGAAGTAAAAAAGGCGCACTTGAAGCTTACGTTGCCCACCAAGGCTGGAGACCATGGTTCGAATTACGTGGGAGCCAGTGGGAGCTGAGCTCCCATAGAGAGAGGATGAGCTCCCATGAAAGCAGTAAAATCCTACACCTGTGGGGGCTCTAAAAATCATCAGCACCATCATTTTAAATTACATATAGGCCTAAAGCACTTTTTCCTTCAATAATCGAGGCATATTTGTTAACCCTTTCGCACGTACGTTCACAGCGGTGTGATTAGAACAGTCAGTGCATCACGTGATCAACTGCTAAATTCAAAAGTGCTTTCGCGCGTGCCAACACCGCAGCCAACGCGCGAAATATATCACAAATATATCGCATATTGCCGATAGTGCTGCGCGGGTCGGGCGAGCCAAATAATAAAAAAAATTAGCCTACATTCAAATTAATCGAGGATGGATGACAGATAAATCATTAGGCCTATAATGTGTTGATTTTAATAAAGACACGGAACTCTCATCATGGTAAAACGCAATGAGCGCCACTCTTTTACTTTCGTTTTCAACAACGTAATTCTCTTTAGAGAAAATCAATCAAGGAAAACATATCAGGGCATTTGGGCTACTACAGTTGTAATTTTTCAATGTAAATTATTTAATTTGATTGGTAACAGCCTACTGTCTTATTATTCTTATTTAATGTATTGATCAAATTAAGGAATATTTTAAAAGAAAGATGGAGCATAGGCTACATAAAATTAGAGTGGAAAATGCCTTTTTTTAAAGGTAAAAAAAATATTCTGATAAGAGTGTTTGCCAATGATGTAAAGAAACATTGTCAATTTAACTTTGAAGGGAGTAAAAAAACTCTGTTTAGGGTATTAAGGAAATGTAATTTTGGCCAAAGAATAACTTTTAATTTTAATAAATGTTAATTTTAAATCAGCCCACTTCAGTGTGATATTTTACCATATGCTTAACATTGAGAATTTAAAAAATTGTAATGATGATCAGATGCAGATCTAAATCAAAGAATATCATATGTTTGGGCGGTTGGATTATTTTTAACAGCGGATTTGGGTGACTCAAAGTGCACCAGATTAATGAATTTATCTTTTAAAATGTACAAAATTTTCTTCCTGGGGGGGCATGCCCCCAGACCCCCCTAGAGGTAACAAACTACACCCAAATATTCTCTATTCCTGTATTAATAAACGTACGTTGAACTCAAAATAATGAAGTGTGCAGTATTTAGCTATTTATTTATCACATACACCACGCCTGCTCATGGGTTACTTTTTTTATTGCTTTTTTTAAAGAGACCCCCACAAAGATGAAATCATAATTCGAACCCTGCTGGAGACTGCAACAAAACAAGAACTTGAAGCGTTAAAATCGGTTTAAGCAGCTATGCGCTTTGGTGTACATGTGTGTTGAATGACCAATTAAGATTTATAAAACCCACTGCATCCCAGCATCCAAACATATAGGATACAATCCGCTGCAGTCATTCACAACACCCAAATATTATCAAGCAACTATGGTATAAAAAAAGCGTGCATAAGCAGACTTACCATCTGAAATGAACATATACAGCAACAGAGTTTCCATCCAAGAGCGTAAAACGGACATCGTAGTTTCCACGAATAAATCCCGTTTGTGATGATAAACAACAGCGCTCCTCCAAAATATCTACCGACCGACGTCTACAGTCCAGCGACGAATTCCCAGCGAGAATCTGTTGGATTGTGGTGCTGGTGAACTTTATCTAGAGCTACCACGTTCATTATACCAGACCAGTTGGAGTTGAATAAAAAAGACCGTGTCAACGAGCGACAGAGCAGACAGAAAGCCCAATCTCTTGTGTGATGAAGAGCTTTCGACAGAGAGAGAAAAGTTACAGGTATCCGGCTCAGGTGTCTCGATTCCCACGCGTATCTCTGTCTCTCTCAGTAATCCACACGGCACGGAATAATGTCGTTTTCGTCCATCCAGAGATTTTAATTCAAACTATAATCCCGTGAAAGCATGAAACGCCAGAAATGGTATCGTAACAGCACAATACCAGTGTCGTCCACGAGCTTGTTAGTTTAATAATCTACAAAAGCATCACACAAAACAACTGATACACGACGCGTTTTGTGTTTGAGGGCAATATAGAATTTCCTATAGCCTAGTAACCTTTACATGAAATTATAGTCTATGTTATGGATGTATCGATGTATATTTAACCTGAAGTTATGCGGTGTTGAACAAGATCGTCGCCCAACGACGCATGGAAATACACGTTTACTTGTCCGCTCCGATGAAAAATAAAAAGTGTTTTCTTCCTGGATGCAGTCCGAAAGATGACTTGAAATTCTTCTCAGATGGAACTGAAGTCCAGCAGAACCTTCCCGGTAAATTAACGATACGATAAACCTTTCTGTTGATATCACTGTATGTAGCGTATCAAACCTATTTTTTTAAAACTCCGAGGACTTACGAAAAAAATGACAACTACATTCTTCTTAACAATGCAGCGCTCCGGTCTGTATACTAGCCTATATTGAGGTTCGGCTTCACTGTTGAGCTTCGTCAAAGTAGATATTTATTCAAGACCAACCCTCCTTAGGTCACACAACTTAACTTTGCGTTTCAACACTCGAGCTGTGGCATAAAGTAGGCTTTGCGTTCCGCTAGACTTGTAGTTTGAAGAAGTAGCTGGTGAATCTCTGAACCCTTCAAATCTCTTCAGTTCACAGCGGTCACGTGACACGAGCCTTTACAATCAGACCGCTCTGACGTTTCCACGCGTCCGTCATGTGCATATCACGAAAGCGTGACAGGGTCACATTTCATCCCAACATCAAAAGAAATATGATGAGACGATGATCAACTCAAAGTTCAGCTCCGAATTCCCATAAGCCTACTGTAAGAGAAATGATTCCCTTCAGATGTCATCCCAATATTTCTCAATGGAATTTTTCACATTTGATTCTTATGAGAGACCACATTTGAGGAACAAATGTGTATCTTTTGAAAGGGTAGGCCTACATTTCTAGTGACAGCTTTTGTAAATTTTTTCTAGATCATTTATAGATTGTATAAACTAGGCTACTCTTATTTGTTGCAGACATAGCCTATAATATTGTATCAAAATGTGACGCAAAAAAAGCCTCATTAGCACCTTCTGAAGGGGTATCACAACATTGACAGCGTTTGTACTTTTTTCGGAGTGTGTAAATTATAATGGGTGGTAGCATTATGGAAAACAGACATTTTAAATATTGTCACGATCAAAACGTATTTAAAACAGTTTAACTGAAAAGGGTTAAAAAAATATAGGAAACATTTTAATTCAATAAAAAACAGGACAATTTAAGATAGAAATGTAAATATATAAACTAACTATTGATCAACATTACATGGCAGTGTGTGTTTTAGTCACTCTCAAAATTGTAGCAAATTTAGGTCTATATATTGTCCTTGTTTGTGCAATATTCCAGTGAAAGAAAATGGTCAGTCATAATATTTCTTGTTTTGTAAAATTGTAAATGAAAAGTTGTTGGTTCTTAGCCTATCAAATTAAGCAAGAATTATAAACATGAACGTATACTTTCTTACCTCAAAAATAAGCGTACAAAATTTGTGTGTATGTATGTATGCATGCATGCATGCATGTATAGGCTATATAATTATTATTATTATTTAGTAAATGTGCAGAGTAAACAGAGGAGACACTGAAACGCTCTCCTGTGTGTTTTGTGGCTTAATGTATTTTGTTTGCAGGAATAAAAGCAACAATGTTATTAAGCAAATACAATATTTTTAAACAAAATATCTTAATCAACAACATATCACCCAGAAGTGTGTGCAATACACAAATGAAAATTTCACAAGTAACTGTATTTCATGAAGTTGACGTTGCTTTTGAGGTGTCACACGACAGTGACATCTCCTGGCGGGCCACATTATAAGGGTCGTGTAGCCTACTACATAATATATAACAGCTTATCAGGTTCACATGGCAGGACAGTCCTAAATAAACACCATTGCCATGATTTTGATACTTTTATATATACTGTTATTCTGTAACCCTTCCATTCTTTTAAACAATATTGTCCCCGATTGTAGGGAACACACACCCTGACAGCTGGTTTTATTTGTGTTCATTTTGGAAAGTTTAATGGCATAATAAATAAACACAGTGCTTTAATGGCTAGAGCATTTCACTTCAGCAATTTGCATATGATTTGTGCGTATGCATAATACAAATAATATAATGCACATCACAATTTCATATGTACAGACCATAAAAGAAAAAAAAAATTAGAATGCTATTTGACAGTGCATAATATAGCTGCTGTAATAAAACAATTCTCATTTTCTTCCACTGAGAGTTGCATGCTAAATGTACACTTGCACATTAACTCCGCAGTTTATGATACGGAAAACATATTAAGATTTCTTCATTTTAACCATTTATTGCTTGGAAGTGCTTTTGCGCCCAGTGTCCCGTGATGTTTTGTTTAATGTACTACTGATGACTTTGTGTACAATGCGAGACTGCGCACAGAAGGATATTGGTTGCTTTTGCAATAGGGATAATCTTCCTATAGCACGGTCCCCTTGTAGTACACTGGAACCTTAGTGTAATGGCCCTGGGACCGGATTTTAGAGTACTTACATTGATTCATATCTCAGATATTAACTTTGTTATTCCTTCATTCGTCCTAGCCATTTTGATCTAAGGTTACACCATAACATGAGCATCCTTCATGCTTGTCTTGACACAGGGTCGAATGCAAATGATGGACGTCACTTCAGAAACTTGAAATGGTTTGTTAAAGGTAACGTGCCGAGCTGTCAGCAACAGTTCTAGCAGCATTTAACACGTCACTGTGCAGCTGACTATTTTTTTATTGCTTTGATTTCTGTTTCAAAGAAAAGAGGCAGTGCTGCTTTGTTTTGATTCATTCAATTTTCCTGTTCGATCTCTCCTTCAAGCTCACACACCATAATTGCATCATATTTATTTGGTGGAAGGGCACTTTATGAACACTTCTGACCACTAAATAGGACCTATTTTGCCCTTTTACAAAGTCTTGGTTTTGTTTTTGGGGCCTACTGGAATAGATTTAATGGTTGAATGGTCAAAAAACACCTTATTTTTCACATATTTTAAATTGTTGCAGCTCATCTCTTCCCTGCAGAGCCCCACACATGTAGGCTAAATAGTGCACAATATTTACTAATTTGTTGCCTCGATGTACTAAATCATGCACACTATTTACTATTTCGTCCCTCGATTTGCTCTATCGTGCAGACGATTTATAAATAGAGGGAACAAATTAGTAAGTTGTCCGTAAAATTTAGCAAATCAAGTGCCTTGGAACGCGCAGCTTTGTATAATGCGTTGACGGAATTTCCACTGAAACAGGAAGCTAAGGTGGGACATATTGAATGGCTCCTCCCCCTTTTCAAATAGCCAATAGGGTTTAGTTTACCTCACATACTGCAAGTCGTACTTGACAGCATCATGGAAGTGAATAAGTTGGATTCAATAGTAGAGGTGTGAATAAATTCTAGCCATTTCATTTCTAACCAACGTACAGTTGGAAAACGGAATAAAACTCGAGCGTTTGAGAAACCGAACACACATCTTCAACACATATTGTTCTGTGACTTGTCAACGGTTGTTTTGGCCATGTGGTATTTATAGCATAGGGGGCTGGACGCTTTAGAGCATTTGATTGGACAGAAGCTGAAGTCATGATGTCTGATGTCATAAAAATCTGTGATCCATTTAAGCGGAAGTGAGAGATTGTAAGTTTTGAATGCTTATATCTCCTAAATGGGAATTTTGTCATTGTTTTGGAACACACTAGCTATTTCATAACCTTAAGGCTAACATATTCATACTAAAAGCTAAAAAAAAATATTTAGATTTCAGGGAGCCTTTAAGTGTTTTTTATGCCTTTCCTTCTCTTACTTCCCTCCATCTCGTTCATTAGGCTGTACGTCATTGCTTACGTTTCAATGTCCACTACTGGCGAAACCTTTGCAATATGTTTAAATGAAACGCCCTATGGCCTTGATCACATGGAATCCGCAATGGAGCCTAATTTATTATTTTGTTTTTTTTCTTATGAATTTGTTTAACACCATTCTATAGTATGTATGTCTGTATGTATGCTTGGGCTGTTAACTTCTTAGGAAAGTTTTGAGTGTATGTCTAAAAGTGAAGTTAAACGCATCCACAAAAGTGTCTGCAATCAAGGCATTTCAGGGAGTTCAGAAACAGAGTGCAACATCTTTGAAAATGTAAAAAAGCATAATAGTCCTTTACTCTCTGAGCGAGGTTCATAAATCACATCTGATCAATCATTTAAAGGGGTGATAGAATGCAAAACCAGGTTATATAGTTGAATAACAGCAACTCGGAGGGTAAAATGGCCATACACAGAATCTCAAAAGCCTATGTCACCTCCTTAATATGAAATAAAATGGCCGGATCTCAAATCAGCTCAGATGTGACGTAACACTTGGGGGATTTCCTCATTTGGATCTGGTTTTGAATATTTATCACGCCCCTAAATTTTCATACACACTGCACACTTTCTGGGCCCAGTTATATCAATGGTGGTCGTGCAGTCAGACACAGTTTTGCCGGCGCTAAGTTTACTGCTGCTGGAATTACAAATAAGAAAGTTTGGACGTTTTTAAAGGATCTTCAAAATGAGTCACGGTCGTTACTGCAGTGTTCCCGACAGGGAATGTTGTACAGGAAATGTTGGCACTTTTCATTGTCTTCCCAAGGAACCAAACATTCAACGGGCATGGTTGATGGTTTTTATACAACAAGATCCCTGTGAGCTTCAACATGAAATTATCAATATGCTCGGACCATTTCACCCCAGACTGTTTCGAAAACCTTGGACAGTTTCAAGAAGGCTTTTCTACGCGGCTACTTCTAAAAAGATGGGCTGTTCCGGCCGCAATTTTTTTTTTTGCAGGGTGGTAGGGGAAGACTCATTAATATTCATTGGGGAACTCATCCCTGATTGGTCTGATGACCTATGACCTACCCCTAACCCCGCCCTAAACCTACCCGTCACTGGGGTTAAGACCAATCAGGGAATGAATATTAATGAGTCTTCCCCTACCACCCTGCCAAAAAAAAATTCGCGTTCCGGCCATGTTGACATAAAAGCTGTAAGTAATCTAACGTTATAAATTATAATGAATTTGTCGCTAACAGTTATTAACAATGCTATCCGTTATCTACTAGCTATAGTTATCTAGAAGGTACAGTTAGTGTGATGGTTTGGTTTAATTGAAATATGTATTCGATAGTAGTTTAGATACACTGGTTTTATTCGCACATTTTTATTTCAGAGTACATCACAAATCGCGCTTGCTGCCAGATTCTCCCAGTCTGGCATCGCGTTATTATGTTTAGAGTTACAAGAGGTGTTTATGTAACTCCTTATGTAACTCCTTTATGTACTACTTTATGTGTCCATGTGTAGCATTATGACTGGTATTAGCAAGGGAGTGTTTCCAAGCATGTTTACTATGATGACTGGGTACATTTAGCAATTTTGTGAGTCATTCACAACAAATTAGTGAACTTTTTATAGTCCACCAAGTGGAATCTCTGTGTAGCCTACTGATTGCAGTTTGCCATTGATTGGTCTAGTCTCGTGAAGCTCATCTAAATATTCATGAGCATACCATAAAAGAGAGAAAACCGCTCGTTTCATTCTGGGGTTTTTTTTTAAGGTTTGCATTAGGGCGTATAAAAGAGGCCCAACCATTTTCATTTGCATTTTCAACTTAACCAATGTTACATACCCTATTTGGAGACCTTATGGAACAGTGTAATCCCAGGGAACAGGGTGAAATAACCTATAAAATCATTCTATCACCAATTTAAAACATCTTTTTTCTCTTCATTTCCTTTATTTGTGCTGAGAATGTTTTGCCATGAATTAGAAGAAAAATATATGAAATAGTCTATTGGGTGTGCTGCTGATCAGCCAATAATCGCAAGTAACCATTAGAAATCAAACCTGATTGAGGATGGAAAGTTGAATGATACACTGACTGAGATTTTTTTCTTGCATAAGCTGTCAAAAAAGTAAGTGATGAATTTTTCACAATTCCCAATCAAAATAAATTATGAAACTTGCTTTTGGCAAGATTCGACTAAAGGTTCTTGTACAAAAGTATGTATTCTGAAAGACAGCAAATATTGTTTCAGTTAGCATAGCATTTTAGGTCAAAAGATATAAACACTAAGGTAATGTTTTATGCATATGCTTAGCCCACATCACATCCTTTTGTCTTCATTGTAGGCTACAATGGCCCCGGGACCCAGGGAATTCTGTTTTTGTTCTTGAATAATATTAGTTTCGCATATGTGTGTAAGACGTAGCATTTTCTCTCACTCAGCAGCTTCCAAAAATAATTTGTATAACTCAGTCAGTGGATCCTATTTATATAGTTACAAGATTTTTTTGTAGCTTCCACCTACTTATGATGCTGGGACATTACTATTAAAATAGATTAGTTATATTTTATAATTTATACATTATGAATTAAATTATTTACTCACCGGCCACTTTATTAGGTACACCTGTTCAACTGCTTGTAAACATAAATATCTAATCAGCCAATCACATGGCAGCAATGATCTGACATGGTAAAGAAGATCTTCTGAAGTTCAAACTGAGCATCAGAATGGGGAAGAAAGTGGTGGAAGACTTGAACATGACATGGTTGTTGGTGCCAGATGGGCTGGTCTGACTACAGTATTTCAGACACTACTGATCTACTGGGATTGTCATGCATAATCATCTCTAGTGTTAGAGAATGGTCTGAAAAAGAGAAAATGTCCAGTGAGCAACAGTTCTGTGGGCGAAAAAAAATGCCTTGTTGATGCCAGAGGTCAGAGGAGAATGGCCAGACTGATTCAAGCTGATAGAAAGGCAACAGTAACTCAAATAACCACTCATTACAACTGTAGCATCTCTGAACGCACAACACTTCGAACCTTTAGACAGATGCTACAGCAGCCTGTAAGACCAGGAAATTGAGGTTATTATTTACACGGGCTCACTAAAATTGGACAACAGAAGATTGGAAAAATGTTGCCTGTTCTGTTGAGTCTCAATTTCTGCTGCGACATTCTGTAGGGTTAGCATTTGGAGTAAACACCATGAAAGCATGGATTCATTCATTATGTCTTGTATCAACAGTTCAGGCTACTGCTGGTGTAATGGTGTGGGAATATTTTCCAGGCACACTTTGGGCCCTTTAGTACCAAGTGAGCATTGTTTAAACACCACAGAGTATTGTTGCTGACCATGTCCATCCTTTTATGACCACAGATGGCTACTTCAAGCAGGATAACGCACCATGCCACAAAGCTCAAATAATCTCAAACTGGTTTCTTGAACATGACAATGAGTTCACTATAGGCTACTCAAATGTCCCCCACAGTCACAAGATCTCAATCCAATAGACTAGAGCACCTTTGGGATGTGGTGGAACAGAGATTCGCATCATGTATGTGCAGCCGACAAATCAACTGTGTGATGCTATCATGTCAATATGGACCAAAATCTATGATGTTTCCAGCAACATGTTGAAATCTATGCCATGAAGAATTAAGGCAGTTCTACAGGCAGAAGTGGGTCCAACCTGGTACTAGCAGGGTGTTCCTAATAAAGTGGCCAGTGAGTACATTATGTATTTATTATATTTATTGTATAATATAAAATAATGGGAGGAGTTTGCATGTTATCCCCATGTTGGCATGACCATGGATTGGCCATTTGTCCAGGGTGTTTCCTTGCCTACAACCCAAGACCTTGTAACCCTACACAGGACAAGCGTTTTGGAAAATAGATAGATAATAAAAATACATGTTTTGAATAATTTACAGTATCTATATGTCTTTCCTAAATTGTTCTTCCCTAAAACATTTACAGTGAATTGTTTGGTTAAGTCTTAAGGGACAGTGGTTTTGTTTTGAATTATTTAAGTATATTACATGAATATAGATCCTGCAACCTACTACCACATCGACTTTTCTGCATAAAAAATATGTAAATAAATACCACATGTCTCTGTGTATTTAGAAAAATATTTCTATTGGCTTAGATTTAGTCTCCAATGGTTTTCATAATGCTAACAGCATGCGCGATTTGCTTTAATGCTTTATAACGACCTCTTTTATAAACAACCATTGTATTAATTAAGCCTACTGCTGTTGTGAGTTATCAGGTCTGCCTTTCCATGACTTGACACAAATGATTACAAAGAATCCCAGCTTGATCTATTAGTAAGTCGGCCACCCTGCATTGATGTGTGGTATGAACGCGCACCCCGCGCACCGACTAACCCATCCATCATTATTTAGCTTATCATCCTCTTTTTTCCAGCAGCAGGGCGTTAGGATTTGCAGGTCACACATTTCAAATGCACAATTAAATATATTTTAGATCACATAGATATGATTGTTCATCAGGACTCACTGTATTTTATTAGAAAACAAACTTACTGATAATTGTCTGCCTGTACATCATATGTTCACAAACATTTCCTGTAAACACTTTACAATAAGGCTTCATTTGTTAAAGGTGGGGTATGTGATTTTCTTTTTTGACCATTTTTTCAAAATCACTTGAAATCCTATTCCTAACCCACTTACTGGCTGTAAATTAGAAGCACTGAAATGAAAATTAAGCAATTTAATAATCTGTGTGAACGGGCAGGACTCGAAAAACTCCAGCCAATCATTTTCAAGACCGTCTAGAATCATTGGACAGAAAATGCGTCACTCAAACGGTTGTACCATGCCCCCCTCCCCCCACCCCCCTCGCGCGCGTGTCCCGTTACTCATACTCATTCTCATACTCATGCGCATACTCAAAGCTCGTGACCCAGTCACAAGAAGTGCAACTCACCCCGGTAGAGAGAGGAGAGAGAGGAGAGAGAGAGAGAGAGAGAGAGAGAGAGAGAGAGAGAGAGAGAGAGAGAGAGAGAGAGAGAAGAGAGCGCATCCGAGTTTTTGCTTGTGCTTGATTGCGCGTCCATGTTTTTCGAAAGGGTGGAGTCAGGGCCAGGTTTGGAGAATAGAAGGTAGGACCTTCTGTGTTGTTTATTTTCAAAATCTGCCGGCCGTTTTGCAAATCACATACCCCACCTTTAACATAAGTTAACAACATTATTAAACATGAACTAAGACTTCCACAGCATTTATTAATCTTAGCAAGTGTTAATCTCTTTTTTAAAATCTAAATACTTTCAGGTCAATAGTTGTATCTGTTGACATTAGTTAAAGGGGTGGTTCAGGATTTTGGACATCGGACCTCATTTCCAAGTTAGCCTGGGTGTTATTTTTCAGTGGAGACAGTTTTCAAAAATTTTCATCCAGTCCTTCCAGTTGCATAGTTCGCCGGTGCTAGGCTAGTGTGAGTCAACGGTATATGCTAGCCTGCCATGAAAAACGGTTTTAACCCACTCCACAGTACACCAAAAGCAAATAAATGATAACGCCAGACTACTGTTAGAAATCAAACTACCCTTTCATCGCAATGCAATACTTTGTTCCCTATTAGCACAGTCTAAAGCAGCGGTGGAGTGATATTAAGTTACCTAGGCAACCGAGAGAGCCGGACTTTTTGGTGAGCATATTTGGTTTATTTTTACAATTTCGAAATGCACACCGAATCACCATGTTGCCAATTCCTTCGTTTACAATCGAATGTTTCAATATCGTTGTTCAAGGCTACTACTAGCTAGCTAGACGTCCCGACTGTAGTGTGCTTCTGTTCTGTGTTTACTTTTCGCAACAGTACTACTAACCGGAGCAAAGTAAAATTCCGCCACTGCTGAGAAACTAGTTCCTGTAAATGTAATACGATCATTGAAATGCAAGAATAATTTGAACATTATTCTCTCAACAGACATTTACATCGATAGTCTGGCGTTATAATTTATTTGCTTTTGGTGTACTGTGGAGTGGGTAAAACTGTTAATGGCAGGCTAGCATACTGTTGACTCACGCTAGGCTAGCACCGGCGAACTATGCAACTGGAAGGACTGGATGAAAATTTTTGAAAACTGTCTCCACTGATAAATAACACCTAGGCTCACTTGGAAATGAGGCCCGATGTCCAAAATCCTGAACCACCCCTTTAATGCAACTAAGATATACAAAATGTATATCTTAAAACTATAAAAATCTAACTATAAATCTAATACTTAAAAATCTATAAAACTAGCAAATGTTCCGCATTGTTAGTTCATGTTACCTAATGCAGTAACTAATGTTAACAAAAGTGTTACCCATTCCTTTAACCCTAAAACAAAAGGCTTTTTTTTCTTACCCCTAAAACATGGGTATGGTTAAAACACTTGTAACACCAAGCAGGCCAGCTGACAGTCTTGCCTGGGCCCGGGACAAGATAATCTTAGAATGGGTGGTGTGGGGTGCGTGTGTATTACACGCAAATGAACTGCGTATCAAATGCACGCAAAAAACAGCGTCTCATAAGCACGTAAAAACTCATTTTCGTGTATAAATTACACGACAATACACCATGCGTGTTATAGAGACGCATTTACGTGAGAACAGGCTGAGCCACCACATCAACTGTCGCCATGTCTCAGCGCTTTTATGAAGAGGACGCAACTGCACGCGCTTCGGGCATACACGCGCATCAAGTACCGGGTTTGAGAAAACCTGCTGGTACCGTGGCGTGACGTTTAAAACATTTTTTTTTACCGACTTGGTACCGAAGTACCGGGTCTTTGACAACACTCATAAACGTTGGCTGCGCTGTTTCTTACCTTGCTCTACGTTGACTTAACTTCCAGCTTCACCGTTACCAGCTTTTTGATCAGTGGCCAAACCATTTTTGTTTTTGGGTGGGGGGGTTCTTGACCACTATTTCAAGGGCAATTAGGAAGAAAACAAATAAAAAGCTTTTATGTAACTCAAATATTAGATATTTTTTCCACAAATATGCCTATTATATTTATTTTTTTAACAATTATTCCATAATTTAATGAGGGCCCAGTTCTTTTTTTTTACTTGAGTGCACTAGCAATTCTCAAGACATGAACATTTCATTTCATAGATTTCATGCACTTGAATTATTTTCTTCTTGTCGGGCATCAGAAAAGAGTTTGAGATGGGAGATTATATCTCTTGCAAAAAACATTTTAATATTTAAAGCTTCTTGCTAACCATAAATTCAGAAGGATGATACTTTTAATAAGTCAGGTAAAGAGCTTTAATATTACAGGGCTGAAAGCAATATTCACCCTATATGTGAGTTTTATTGTAACAGTAAATCATCTTTACCTAAATACATTTTAACTGCAGAATTGCATCATTTTACTGAGGTTAGAAGATACAAATTAGTATGAAGTGAAACTACTTTGCCTTTTCATAGGACAACAGCGCATTTGTTGCTTATTTTCTGCATGAAACATTATAAAGAAGCAGGTCCCTAGAGAGTTTAAAGAATTGCTCCAGTTTATTTCAGTCCTCAACATAAGGCTGTATTACTCTTATCAGTTTTCAGGAGAAATGTAAGTCTTTGCCATTGGTTAATTCTCTAACCGAGAAATTTTAGCGGAGTATCCCTGACAGAAAATGTGCTGTCTATGCCTTGACGTTTTTTTTTTTTTTTTTTTTTGCTACTTGTGATTTAGGTAAAAAAAAAAAAAAAAAAACACTCAATTTATTTCTGTGTAAAGACAGCAGCTTACCCCGCTGCTATTTTAATCATATTCACAGTTGGTAGCAGAAAAAGACAAATGCATGACAAAATGAAAGAATTGTTGGTGGGAATTGTGGGCAAAAGGGTTAGCTCTGTATCAAATGCTGACATTATTATAAGATTTCCCCCAAAATACTGTTATTATTATTATCAAAGCACATATCTAAAATCATTTTACACATTTTTCAGCTTCTGCAGCTTAGTTTCAGTACATGCTTTTTGCTGTTCTGGGGAGGAGGTTTTGTGTTACAATACGTTTTCATAGTATGTTTAAATCTTTTATTTAAAAAGATCAAGAAAAATTTGACTTATCATGATATGACTGTCATAATCATGTCCTATTTAGGGTACGGTTACATGACAATGATGTGCTAAAAACCGCATTTTTCCATCTTAAAAATATATCTAAATTACGTCATATGCTCTCACAGACAAATGCGGAACAATTAGTTAATGCGCGTTCATGACCTCAAGGCTAGATTATTGTAATGCTCTACTGGGTGGTTGCCCTGCACGCTTAATAAACAAACCACAGCTAGTTCAAAATGCAGCCGCTAGAGTTCTTACCAGAACCAGGAAGTATGACCATATTAGCCCGGTTCTGTCAACACTGCATTGGCTGGCTATTAAACATCATATACATTTTAAAATATTGCTGATTACTTACAAAGCACTAAATTGTTTAGTTTCCCAGTACTTGAGTGAGCTCTTAACGCATTATAGTCCTGCACGTCTACTGTGATCTCAAAATTCTAGCCAGTTGATAATACCTAGAATATCTAAAATGACTGCTGGCAGTAGATCCTTTTCCTATTTAGCACCAAAACTCTGGAACAATCTTCCTACCATTGTCCAGGAAGCAGATACAGTCTGTGAGTTTAAAGCTAGACTAAAAACACATCTCTTTGACCTAGCATTCACATAATACATTATAGACTTCTATAATTAAATGCTAGGCTGCATGGATTAGGTCAGCCGGAACCGGGAACACTTCCCTTAAATCCTGATGTACTCGTTACATAATAAGAAGAATGGCATCTACGCTAATATTAGTGTCTTTGTTTATCCCAAGGTTTTCCCGCAGCCTGCCGGATCCAGGCCATTTCCAGATCTGAAAAGGACCTTCGCCTGGACCCGATGACAACGCAGTGCTGAAGTGCCAACTAGCTTCTCCCTATGGAGGATCTACAGATAAAGCGCTATGAAATTCCGGTTTCGCGTCCCTACCCTGAATTGATAAAATAAAATTCTGCATCAAAATTTATAGGCAAGACAAGTAGTTTGTTTAGGTATGGTTTCTAGCGAATTACAAACCTGCGCACATATATTCAAACGCATATAACTATAGAATCAATTCTTAACGCGCATGTGAACGCCATCAGCGTTTATCACAGGTTCGCGTTTAAAGTCTGTTTAGAGAGAACAGCGTCATCTTAGCGGCCCCTAATTTAATAACAAATGATCATTTCGACGGAAGTGAATCAATCAAAACTAACATTAGCTGGAAACAACATTATTCAAGAACCGCTATAAAACCAAGCCATTCTTTGTTACCTTAAATTATATGTTTATCTCTGTAAAGCTGCTTTGAAACAATCTACATTGTTAAAAGCGCTATATAAATGAGGATGACTTGACTTGACTTGACTAAAAATATATATTTTTTTCTTTTGTGTTTTTCACATAGAGACGACAATGTAGTCAAAACGACAATGTTTTCAAACCCATTCACACAGATCTCTGAAAATAATTAAAAATGCTGTATTATTCATGCCAAGCCAGTAGTTGGGGATGTCACTTGGCATAGAAACACAATGCGCCTACAGAATGAACATGTAATACCCGTGCCGCATGACGTCACCATTTGCACAAATTCATGTTTTTGTAGTTTGCACTGCGGCGATAACGGTATCTTTTTTAAACATGTAGTCATGTAAATGAACAGCCAAAACACATACAAAGTTTTAAGTTTTTAGTTGAAAACTGTCATGTAAATCAGCGCAGTCTCATCCCAAGAAGTCATATACTGACGTCTTGGGATGTCATTTGACCATACGTCAATATCCGCCTTTTTAGGGTACCCTTAAACGTCGGTTAGATGACGTTATCGGATCCTAACTCTACCCCAGACCTAAACCTACCCCTAAACCTACCCCGTCACCTAACTGACGTTAAAGGTAAAGCGTCAGTTGTATGACGTCCCAGGATCGTCATATAACCGACGTTTAAGGGTACCCTAAAAAGGCGGATATTGACGTATGGTCAAAAGACGTCCCAATAATGTTATGTAAATTGTCCCTTAGTTAAGTTTTGCCTTAGTTCTATTTCATTGTTTGTTACCATAGTTTCAAATTAGTCTTGCATCTGTTCATTCTCTTGATTGTATTCTCTATTTAAGCCCTTAGTTTCCTCAGTTTAGTGTTTGTCGTTGTTGATGGTAGATGTGAAGTTTTTCTAGTTCTCTGTGTTCATTAATGTCTATGTATTCCTAGTTCATTCTACGTCACATCTTCTTGGATTTCATACTGCATACACCTGTGACAGTAGCTATGTTTCCATCCTAAGTTGCAAATTTAACTTAATCATATCACATCACATCACATTTTTCATCACAAACATTTGCGAATAAAGCAGCGTTTCCATCCCATGTGTTCAAGAGAACAAATTCACACTTCCTGCATAATAAATGATTCACACATAAAATAGGTGGAGGGAACATAGCTAATGACCGTTTTATTGATATAGTTGCTTGTCACAAATTCTATTAAGTCATAATAATCCATCATTTCGCAACATTGTAAAATTGTGTGCATATGCAGAGCTAGGACTACACAGGGCTAGTAGATCATTTCTGTGAACATGGTCCACCAAACTAAAATTACAATATCATCAATATTTTGTTACAGCTGTTGGGTAAACAAATTGAACACAATAAAACCACACTGACATACATTCAGAAAGAACAATCAACTATGTATAATGAATGTAGATGTTAAGTTCACAGGACAGGTTAGGGCCGCAAGTTGTCACATTGTTGTTGTTTTTAAATGTGTTTAGAATTTTTATAAATGTATGCAATTTGTTAATTACAATATTTGTTGGCCAAAATAATTACTTTTTTTTTTTTTTTTACATTTTATATTTAAAACATGTTTTCGTGCTAAGATTTTTGCTAAAAAGCCTATAATATGGCAGATTCCACTGTGACATCTATTGCAACCTACCTCCAATTGTTTTTTCTTCCCCTGGGCAATTCTCCCAACCAAGATAAATATTCACTTGATTAAACATGGGCTATCTTTTATGTATATATCCAATATATGGCAGTTTGTTTTAAAACTTTTTCTCTTGCTTTTGAAAAGCAACTTCTTGATAAGCATGCTCTAGTAGTTCAATTGAATGAATTTGGGACACGAAGGACTTTGGAACATTCTATAAATAAGAACAGAAGTCTTTTTATCGGTAGCACTTCTTTGGTTATATGCCGCTCTGATGGTTTTTAAGTGCATTCATGCAGTGACATCCATAAAAATAAATGTCCAGTGGTGGTTGAAATGATGACATACTATTCTTGTCCAAGTGCAAAGTGATGGTGACTGCCAGCAGTTCTTTCTCTACCTTCAGATCATGCTAGACTAAATAGATGCAACATAATGGCCAGCAGCACCATCAGGCAATTTAATATTTGAAGAGCATTTGTTAAACGGAGTGCACTGTAATTTTATGCCCAAAGTGGGTTGATGGTTTCATGTTGCAGTGAGACAATGAGATGAAACTGATTATAGTAGAACTGTCTTTCATTTATATGAAAGGTTAGCTTTCTTTCACTCTGTCATGTTGCTGGTGAAATGTTGAAGCACTTCTAGTTTAAGTGTTAAAGGGCTTGTTTACTCACCAAATGGAAAGAGTATCGATCCATTTGACATTTTGTTCTGACAGTCGCTTTCTTTAAGTCAGTAAAAAGTATCTCACCCCTGCCACTTTGGCCTGTTCACTGGACCTGTATGGCAGAATACGGTGGTCTAGTTAAAATTTAATTTGAGCCACTTTATTCTTATTCATGATCAATAAATAAAGAGTTCAGCAGAGAACCATTTACTACCGATGGTTCGAATTTTGGTTGCCCCATAAGAATACATTTTTGCCAGTAATTTGCAATGTTCCTTCATAAACATGGCAGCTGTTCACTAAGTTCACAACCAGGGTGCCAGGGCCCACTATTGGGGGCCTCAAGTTGACTTAAAATTATTTAAAATAAGACAAAACAAGCATTAAATTTAGCTAGAACAACTAAAAATCAATATACTTCTTAGAATTTGGTTATTTTTTTATAACAAATATACATCTTTCTAGTTATTGCAAGCTCCAATTTGTATTGGGTAGAAATTGTGACTTCAAATGTTGTTGTGGACATTGAAGTCAAAAAGATTGAGATCCACTGCATTATACCAGGGGTTTCTGAACTTTCCATCCCTCACATTTCCCCTTGCACACTTGCAATATGCAAGTTTACAATCTGCCATTGTCATTATTTTAATGAAGTTTGCCACAAAAAATCTATCATTATTTACTCAGCATTATGTTGTTCCAAACTCATATGCCATGTATTTTTTCTTCTTCTGAAGTCATATGATAGCTTTGTCTGGATTTGTCAGCCTGTTCCCCACACAAAGTGTATGGCTTCAGAAGACTTGAAATAAAGCACATGAGTTGTATCAACTGCTTTTATGATGCTTTTTTTTGTACTCACGGAGCAACATGACTCAAGTTGAGGCTCATATATGAAAGAACATATTTGTTTACTTTTCACAGTCATTAACTGTTTGCCAGTGTTAACTGGTGGAAATGATGAGCTTGATGCACACTGCACAGAATTCACTGGCTATGATGAATGCAAACAGCACATACTCTAGATAACGTAGCCAAGACTCATATCAACATCAGCCAGATGGCAGGTACAGAAACATTTCTCCTTCATTTGAAGTATTGATCCTTCATTCTTTTTCACAAATTGCATCATTTCTCTAGTGAAACAGTAGTTGAATCAAACACAGAAACACAGTTATGAATCCTGAAATCTTGACACATCTGTTCCTGACAACAATTTGGGATCATGGTACCTCGATCTGAGCGTTTTATTCATCAGTTTAATTAACAATTTCCTTTTGTTCATGTTTATATATTTAAAGTTAACTGCTAGCAAACTTTTAAATCAAATTTTTATCCAAATTTTATCCAAAAAGTGAAAAATATCATTACCAGTACACGCATTATAAAAAAAAAATCACCATTAGCATACATATTAGCAAAATTAACTTTAAGGTTGACCAAGGCCGTGATCAGATGATGATGAAACAGTTTGAAGAAGTTACTATTTTTCAAGATAATTAGGTTGACCATTGACTATCAAAATATCTGAAAGTAAGTTTTCATTTTTTATTGGAAAGCTATAAGAGCTTTGGACTTTTTTGGAAGAATTTAAAACTCCTGAAAATACTATAGACTCTACAAATTAGGGAAGTGTTTTAGCATTATACTGGTCAATTTTTATGCTTATGTTATGATTAATAAAGTTTTTTTTATTAAGAGTTTCATTTATGCTTTTCATCAGATTTTTTTGCTGTGATTTATTCAGTTCTCTAAAGAGAGTAATGAGTTACACAAAGAACTATGACTATTTCTGTCTGATTCAAAATGCATAATTGCACTTTTTGTTAATTAAAAAACAACTAAAGCATTTCACAAAGCATTAAGGCAGCCATGCTTAATTTTTTAGCCCAGCTGGGCTCCCGGGCCATTATGGTTACATGACTTCAATCATCACTAATCAGCAAAACAACTCGCAATTGTTTTGCAATGAAAGCTCAGAAAGAGCACAGGATGGGGAAATATAATGGAGTGCAATAACATTTTTTGGCTCAGTTTACTTTGGGAATCTGGATCTGTCTGTAAGTCTCCAGGTTTGAGTGAGTAAACTGTAGCCAGTGGCCATTATGCTGTCTCATAAACCGTCCCTAGCCACTCTTTCTCATTATCCTCTCTCCCCTGTCCACACACTCATAGCTTGGAGGCTTGTGGTTAAGCCTGTTCTGATACGGAACCACTAGCAAACAGTCAGGAGAAAACTTTCAAAATATCCTGCGGGAAGGGACATCGAAACCTCCAAAAATATATTATGGGTGGACAGGGACTGTATATATAGTTTTCTTAAATCCGGGTGAACACTGCACAATTTTAGTCAATCCTGAGACAAATTTAGTCAATCCTAAAAGATTCCTCTGATCTTAGGCCAAAATCTGAAGTCTTTGATTGATAGTTTGACATGTTCGCCGACAGCCGTTTAATAACCATTGGGATCCAATTTTACCTTCAATGAAATTCTGGCAGTGTCAAAAACCAGTAGAAGCACAGAACCGATGATGCAATTAGTGAGACAACAACAAACCACCACTTGCTCCACACACAAGTCTCGTTTTTTTCCAGTTTTCTTTTCAAGAAACGGCATGATTAAAATGAATGCCAGAGATTGTTTTTGTTAGCCAGCCACCATTTCTATCCTGCATGTAAATCACGCTCAGAGACACCGAACATATCCCACATTGATGATGTAAAACTCCAGACAAGTCTTTGAGTCATTTTTAACGTGTCTTGACTGCCGTCTGACATCAATAAAAACTGAGATCCTTCAGTGTGACATAGCTTACAGTGGTGATCATGATAACACTCATTCTGACAAGCAACAATCGTAAAGGACTATTATAAATCGTTTACAGTGTGCACCAGGTTTAAAGCTGCTGTCCGTAACTTTTTTAAGTTAAAAATAATCCAAATTAATTATTTAAAAAAAAACATCTTCAGCCAGTGTTCAAAACTATCTGCTTGCCATAGCTAGATTCAAAACGGTTAGCTTGTAATAATGATTTTAATTCCAGTGGTACTGGTGGGTTTTCGTGGGAAATTCGAGCATGTCTTTGCGTCATTACGTCACATCCGTATAAGGAGTTTCGGCTAACCGGCTATACTGCGCGTGAGGAGATGTAGAGATAGGCTTTTCTCCCAGCACTTTACATGATTAAACTTATGGCGGATCCAGAAAGATCCAAACAACAATCATCAGTGTCAACTGGAGATTAACCAGTTATAAAACCCAAAAGACTTCGTACTTCGGATTTAAGGTGGAAAGAGAAAGAAACCGTCTCATGTGAACACAAGGATACACATGTTGCCTTTGGCTTGCTCAGTTGGGGATATTCAAATTAATTAACCAATCATACCATTGATCAGCTCTACCAAACTTGGATGTCTTTTTTCCAGTAATAAACAAACATTGTTAAGTTGTTTTGATTGATACTGTGAAGCAGCTTTAATACAATCTGTACTGTGAAAAGCACTATATAAATATATTTGACTTGACTTGACATCAGTGGGGCTTTTGAAAGGTGCGTGAACTCCCGAACGGGTTCGAAACGGAAGAAGAGACAGCTTTTTTCTGCTGAACAAGTAAGACATTTCAATAGTTCAATCGTGTAACAGTACGTTTTCTTAATTCACACAGTTATAGAGTTTCCTTTGTTGTGCCTTTCTCGTTTAGCTATTATGGAGAATATGAATTCTGAACTACACAGGTAATCATAAAACACATTAAATAACGTTAGTCACGCAATGCTGATGTTGTTAACATGAACAATTTGAGAACAAAGTAGGCTATGATTTGCACGGTTGCTGTAAATCGCGCTGATTAAATCTAACGATCGCTTGTCATGTCGAATGCTTTTCCCCCTTAGTTGATCAGAACAAAAAAGGATGTTACTTACTTCAGAAGACATTTTCCGGTGAAAATTCTTATGTTGGTCAAGCTTTCAAAAAGTGAATCTGTGATTCTGAATGACAGTATCCACACAGTGCGGTGATTGACAGCAGCACTCGCCTCAAAACACTGTGTTCATCCGCGCTGTTTCATGCCGATTTACAACCCAGGTAAAGATGATAATTCCGCGAATCACTGCAGTTACAGATTTCGAACAGAGATGGCGACAAAAAGGGGAAAAGCTACGGACTGCAGCTTTAAGCCATATGATAGCTTTGCATTAGCAACAGAATAAAATGTAAGGCTTTCCTGGTCCTCACTGGCACATTTACTGTATATTAATAGTAACAATTCATTTTAAGTATCTTTGCAATTACATCAACTACCAGTCTTTTGAGTATTAGTGGTAGCAAAAGAAGATATTTTGAAGAATGTCGGTAACCAAACGGTTGATGGACCCCATTTACTTCCATAGTAAGAGTTAGAGAGTTAGTTCCAAAGTTTCTTATAGTTAGTTGTAATGTCTAAAGTGGACTATTGAAATAAAGTGTAAGCCATTCAATTTCACTTGTGAATTCCCTGTATTTAAATCTTAAGTGCAGTTGGTTTTATTGTTGGGATAAAAATTAGCATCCATCTTACAGTTTTTGACTAGTAGAAGATTTGTTGTTGTCCTTAGACAGTAACAAGCGCTCATCTCAGAACACTAACTGTTTCTATAGCAACTGGAGCTTCAGCTTCAGTGATGCGATGACTTTACCAATCGGCGATTGGCTCTTTTATTTATAGAAGGCAGGACTAATTCCACCATACTGTGTGATGTACTTTCTCCCATTCATTAGTAATATGAGTGCACCGTCTTTGTATCAAAAGTCTGTTTTTTAAAAGTCTTTGTACAAACCCATTTTCTTTTTTGTTTGAAAATCACAATTGGGAAAGGTTCTCTTATGTTCATTTTAAAATTAAGCACCTCTCTGTATGGTTACAGAAGTTCGTTTAGCATATCATATAGACATTATTTCTAATTTAGCCACCAAAAACTCAAAAAAAAAAAAATGTTGTTAATAATTTTTGCAATAAAAGGTTAAAAGTTGCCCTAAACTGTGGGTAAAACCATGGACTTGGCAATCCTAATGGGCACAAACTATAGTCAACATTTGGAGTGGATCAAAACCTTTCATCAAAGTTATACATGAATTTTGAACAATACCCGTTCTTGTCTTAGGACAACTTTGATAAACTTTTTTGATCCACTTCAAATGTTGACTACTGTTCATGGATGTGGATTTTTTTTTTAAATCGCACAACTTTTGCAAAAGAGAAATACAAACTCCATTTACATCTGAGTTTACAGCACTGCTTGAGCTTTTAAATCCTCTCCAGTAAAAAAAAAATTGGCACGACTTGCTTGAAGAATAAATGTTAGGTTTTCTTCTTTAAAATCCAAAGAAGTGTTGCTGATGAAAATAACTGAAGCTGCTTATATGGCCAACCCATTACATAGGCAATATGCTTACAAGGTTGCATGTGATGTAGCCTATAGACATTTTCCTATAACGCGATTCTTCGTCATGGTCTAAAAATTCTTTAAACATGACTTTAACGGCTTTCTCCCATGGCCACAGGGACCATGTCTTGAGGATTGATACAGGTTTTTTTTTGGCAGAAAACATGTAATGTGATTTCCACTATGTCTCCTTTGGGATTACATGCTAAACTGTGAAATGTGTTTGCTGTAGTCAGGTCTGTGAATGAACCCTTAAACTTGGCATTAATTAATGGCAAATTTGCATTTAATTTTGCATTAAAAATTAATAAAAATACTAATACCTGCCATTTAATTTCACGCCTTTTCAGTGCGTGTAATGATCAAAAAGCTAAAAATGAGAAACTTTAGCATTTGATTGTGTTTATTATTTTTGGTCGAATCTGAGTGAAGTGATGATTTAGTTTGTTGAATATGATCACTGTTCTGGTAATAAATAATTTAAATATATTGTTTTTAATCTCTTTTTGATCTTAAATATTCTAACATTTGTAAGAATTTTTGAAAATTAAGCCTTGAGATATTTTAAGGGAGCTATATATTAATTATTTCGGTTTGTATGTTATTACAATGTTATTTCACAGAAATGTTAATTAACAACATGTACTTACTATGGGTTTATGGTTAATTTTCTTCTTAGTTGCATGTAATTATGCATGATTTACTGTTATTACTATATTAAATGTATGTTAATTGTGTAACTATGTTGCAATAAACATAAGTCTTACCATTATTTTGGTTATTTTGATCTAGACAACTGCACTGTTCTAGGTTTTCTGTTGCTTGCTACAAATTTGCTGCAAACGGTTTTCAACAAAACTGATTTGGAAAATAACTTGGAACAAATTTCCCAGCGATCTGTGCCAGAACACTAAATTTTTATATGAAGAGTGTCAATTGGTCTGCCGTCAAGTTATTTGTGATTTGGAACAGTCATGTGACGTCTTTTAGTTTAGAGATTAAATATAATACACCTCAATCTAACATGTGATAAAGTATTCGTCTGTGCAGTGCTAGAGAATGACTTCGTTCTCATGACATTTTAGTAACTCTACAATCCCTCTCGATTTAGCCTACTGTAATTATTATTCTCAGACCTGAACATGGCAATCATTTGCAATTGCAACATGACAGAGATCAGATGCAAGCAGTGACTCTGATTGGTTCCTCCATTTCAAAACACAGTGACATTGCTATCCAAAACAACAGACAAATCACGGGAGCGTCACATCATCACCACTCTGTATCTATAGCAACTGTTCAGCTGAATGAGCAGTAGTGATCCAGCCTGCTTTACGGATTCTCAGTCGCCCCTCTCTCTGCAGTAGTCTTCCTAATGGATTTTTTCTTTTTTTTTTTCTTTGAGAGGGAGAGAGAATGATGCACTCCGATTCCGATCTGAGGCCAGTTGCATGATCAGATTCCTAATGAATTCGGCCAGTGTTTAGGTGCAGGAAGCTGGTCATGGATCAGCACAAAGAGGCACTAATGGCCAGAGTTAAAGCAGCTCTTATTACAGCAAGATTAAAGTCTCATATTAGAGTCATGAAATGATCCTTTACATTCCGCATCAGCTTCCTCTATGGCGCTATATCATGTCTGATTGGTTCTAAGCAGCACTTACTTCCACAGTCCGAGCAGGTGGCCAGCACTGGCACCAGCAACCTCTCAAATGCAGCTGTGTCTCCAAGCATGGAGAAAAACCATTGGCTAATTTAGTATGATGACAGATAGGAGTTAAAGCTACAGTGCTTAAGATATGACACTCTGAAGTGTCTCATTGCTAATACTGATTAATAGATGAATATTAACATGCTTATGATTGAGCATTGCCTCTGGGTCTTAATTTACAAGGCATCCACCTGTGATTTTTTTTCTTCTTCTATAATTGCAGATACAGGAGTTCTAGAATGCAAACATCTCTTGATTGCATGCAGCCGAAGAGCAGACACTCGTTTCTGAATCAGCAAATTTTTGCGTTCTAATTTTTTGGGGTTAGCGTGTATATGGGCATAGGGGTTGTAATCATAGGTGTAGGTCAGAGCAACTATTTGCTTACATTTAACCATCCTTTAAAACACTGTCACTCTGTAAACTGTACACATTATTTACCCTAAAGTTTATTGTATCATATTTGATATGCAAATTGGCAAGGCCTCTAAATTATCAACATGGCCATCTTTGCTGAAAAATCCAGTGAACACAAATAACTACACTGCCTGCCTCCCGTCATCTGATTGAGTTCATACTGTTTAACAAGTAAACATCTTTAACTCTGTCCCTGTCACGATTCAATGTGTTTAGTTCTGTTTTGAGATCTTGTTTCCCCCCGTCTTTGTGATTTTTGGTTTAGTCCTGTTAGTTTTCCCGCTCTGCCTAATTAGTTATTCCCGTCACCTGTGTTCTGTTCATTATCCTATTATTCCTTGTGTATTTAAGCCCTGTGTTTTCCCTTAGTGTTTGTTGATCGTCGTCAATGTATGGTTGTGTGTTAACCCTGAAGTCCTGGAGTTCTGTTCTTTTGTTCTCGTTTGTTTTTGGACGTTTTAAGTTTGTTTAATAAATATATTATATTGAAGCCCTTGTCCTCGTCTTCAGCTACCTGCAGCAACCCTGACAGTCCCCTTCATTGATGAAAATTTCCGTCATTTACGTGACAACACTTCCCTGCCATTGATGTAAATATCTGTAATTTATGAGACAGCGCTTTCCCACCATTGATGGAAATTTCCGGCTTTATGTGTTTTCACTGTTATACGATAGGAGGCACATCTATGACACATCTTCTGAAATAGTACAGAATATCTGGATCAAAACACAGGTGAAAAAGAAGCAGAAACAAGTGATATCATATGTAAGCAGATGCATATGTAAAATAATGCGATCATCAACATTAAACAGTATATAAATCAAAACCACCTGTTACTGATGAAATGTTGACCCAGGATGAGCTATAGGACTGTGCACCTTGGAAGCCCAAGGTGGAGCTGCTGGCTCACGGGACCGAGGTGGAGACGGGGGCTCGGCAGACCGGGACGACGACGGAGGGAGTGAAGATGATGGGGAAGCAGAAGGGAAGGCGAAGCCTGGTGGAGCCGAATGGGGGGAGGATTGAGGTGTATCCGGAGACCCGGAAGTCCATGGCAGAGGCTGAGTGACCGACTGACTGAGGCTGATCCGGAGGGACGAGGGAGCCCGAAGGAGTCCCTGGGCTGGCTGATCACAACAAAGTCGAAGGAAGGGCAGAACAGGGGCGGAGCTAAAAGGCTGACAGGCCAAGGTGGAGACATGGGCCTGTAGGCCTGATGTGAAGCCGGGGACTCAACCCCAACTCGATCTAGTGGACGGGAAGCCTGAGGTGGACCTGAAGAGCCGCATGAGCAGGCAGATCTGAGGAGCAGGATGACACCAGTGGCATCCGATGGATCCAGGGAACTGGACGAAACCAGCAGAGGAGATGGGACCAGGAAGCAGGGATATTGGAGGAGGAAGACTGGATCGTATTGGAAGGCGAAGACTCGAGGGTGGGGACTCGGGAGAGAACTGGATTTGCAGACCACAGATCTATCAGGCAGTGGTCCGCTCCTGGCTTTGAGATGGACTGGTTAGCTTGCTTCGGCTCTTGAAAGACCCAGACAGCTGGTTCCGGCCCGGGCTCCTTCTCTGCCTCACTGATGTTACCCGGAGAATCTCCTCCACCACCAGTATTCCACCAGCAACCTATCCTCACAGGTGATGAGCCTGTCCATCTTTAAACTTTTTATTAGGTCGGTCATTCCATCACAGTCTTAGAATTCAAAGATACTTGAAACAGGAGATCTAACAAAATAGTCCTTTAACTTGACAAGATGACTGACAGGCCAGTTTATGGTGACAGGATGCAACAGAGAGCAACCGTTAAAGACGCAATTGTATGACGTTATGTCCCAAAGCTTGTCTACTCTTTTGCTACACACTCAAAAGTATGTACTTTTTCTTCACAAATAAAGTGGGCGTTGTATAGGGCGTAGCTGCGATGCACTTTGAGGAACTTCAAAACATAAACGGCCATTTACAGCAATGTTAAAGCTTGGAAGAGCCAGGACATTTTTTAATACAACTCTGATTGTATTCGTCTGAAAGAAGAATGTCATATACACGTAGGATGACTTGAGGGTGAGTAAATCATGGGTTAATTTTCATTTTTGGGTGAACTAACCCTTTAACTCCAACTCTTTCTCCAAATCTATATTTAAAATGATTCATGGGGATTCGCCACCCTGGGTCACATGATCATAAACGATTAAATTACTTCCCTGAAGTTGCCGTTGCATGTTCCTTTCGCTAACGGACCTGTGGAAGGGCCCTTCGTGAAGAGGTTCTGTTGTTCACTTTCGTTTGGAATGCACCTACAAATGGCGTGGTGCAAAGGGTGCAAAAATGGTCCAGGTGTGTGTGTTCACTACTCACTACTTCTAATGTGTGTGCACTAACTTTGATGGGTGAAATGCAGAGAACAAATTCCAAGTATGGGTTACCATACTTGGCCTCCACATGTCACTTTTTACTTTTACGTGTCTGAATAAAAATTAAGTCTTAAAATATTTGATATATCTGAGCAAAAGACAAATAGTGTTAATCATTCCTGCTCTCCCCCACTATATACCAATTGTCAAAATTGGGCGAGAGTTATATCAACTTCCTTTTAATCAACTTTTGAGGTCCCTGTAGGACATCTGTCTACTATTCCTCAGCATGAAAAGATTGCAAAAATATTAGCAAAATGAAATGTGCCATTTTTTTAACCAAATGATCCGCCTCATTTGAATACCAAAAGACAAACTGTGCAGCTTCACCTCTTTCATTTTGAAAAAACCAGCAGTGAGTGGAAAAGTATGCAGAGCATGAAAAGAATATTAACTCCCAAATTCCTACCGAGCAATTCCAGCCATTAAAGGCTGATTCTCTGTTTTGTTTTCATCACCAAAGAGAAAGACTTGAAAGCAACTCATCTCTGCAGGGTTGACTGGCTGTTTCTATTAGTTTTCCCCAGTGTTGAGAGAGATTAGGTGGCTTGCAACCATACTGTCGAGAACATTTTCATGCTGGGCTAATTCTCAGTAAATTCACATAGAAAATTAATCTCCAGTGCCAGCCATACCATAAAAATTGCCTCTCCAAGAGCCCTCTACTGAGCAGAACTAAAATCATATTCATAAATAAAATTGCTGACTCTTTGTTAAAGACCAGAACACTGTAGATGCAGTATTTTATTTAATTTATTTGTGCTTGAATCCTGTCACAGTTATGCTCAGTTTGTCTAAGTTATCGCGGAATTTTAGGGGCTGTTTACACGACACTGAAAACGTAAAACTTTTTATGCGTTTTGGCCATTCATTTTTACTACAACAGCGTTTTGGGTGCCTGCAAGTTTTTGAAAATGGTCTCTGTGTAAACAACAAAACCGCCAATGAGACGAGCCACTCTCTCCGGTGTTGGAACGGCGATCTGCAGCGAGTTCACAGTGCCTGCTGATCTGTGCAGTGATCTGCCAGTGTGTGTGTGTCTCCCTGCTCGCTTCAACATCGCAGAGTTTTTTCTCATTTCATAAAAGAGCTTGCACGCGGCACGTCTTTTTAAAGACGGCTCGCCCGTGCATTTCTGGTTGCAGCGGACTGGTATCGGACTCTGATGGGCACGAGCACTGTCTAGTGTGTTTGGGCATTGATCATGCTTGAACAGCACTCGTGGATGACTCATGTTCTCTCTGTGGGAACATGACCATCGCGTCATTTAGGTCGAGACTCGGTGAACTCACAAGAGTGAGAGTCCCCTCATCCACCCCCCGATCTTCGGCTGGTGGCCAGGGTAACCTGAGGGTGACGGTCTGGAACAAGGCGCTGACTCTGTGTCCGCGACCCCAGCCCCCCTCCTTCAATGACGGTGCCCACTAGCGAACAGGTGATTCCACGGGTCTACCCTCGGGTGGCCCGTGTGTTTCATTTGAAGCTACAGAGGATGATGCTATGTCTGTAGCAGCATCACTAGGTGGGCTTGATTCTTCTGGAAGTGACAACTCGCCACAGCTGCCACCTTCCGGTGTGCATACGGCTGTGCCTGAGTCTGATCCGGAGATGACGGCCATGCTTTCCTGGGACGTTTGGTTTTTGGGTAAGGCATCCGACCCGCGTCCACGGCAAACCCCAATATCTTTCTTCCCGGACGTGCATGATGAGATCTCGAAGTCCTGGAAGACCCCCTTGTCTTCTCGGGACCGGTCGTTGGTCTCATCCGCCTTTCCTCCCCTCAATGGGGCCGCTGCCCATGGGTACACTGGGGTCCCCCCGGTTGAACACTCTGTTGCGATGCTACTGTGTCCTCAGAGTGCTTCCCGGCGCAATCCTAAGCACCCGTCCGAAGCCTGTAGTTCTTTCGTCTACATTAATCTGTGGCGAAATTCTATAGTGCCACAGGACAGGCAGCCGCCTCACTGCATCCCATGACCGTTCTACTGGTCTACCTGACCCAGATGCTCACGGACATGCACGAGGGCAGGACTGACCCGAGGCTCTTCAATGAGCTTCCGCGATGCAGAAAACACGGAAGGAATCGCGAAATCCAGTCATAAAAACGGAATTTACTGTATAAAGCGGAATGTCACGATCTTTGTCAATTTTTTGATGAATTAATAAAAAAACAGGTCAGTACAAATCAAATCGAATGTCAAACCGCAAAAAGACTAACGTTATTTAAATATGAATCCTGCGTGTCTCTAATGAATGGCAGACGCGTGATCATTACCACACACACACGCACACGCGTGTACGCTTGCGCTGTTTTCAGCCACAGCCGCATCATTATATGAGGACATGATTGCATAAACATCATCTCCAGAGCCGCTTAGTCACTTCATGAGCTTTTTAATGTTTCAACTGAGAAAAGTTATCGTCATATCCATAGGGTCATATCATAAACACACAGAAACTCAAAGATCTCAATAGCAAACCGTCAAAATAAAAGTTCGGTTTTTCATAGGGCCCTAAAAATGTAATTTGTGTTAAACTGTAAATAAATTGAATAGGTTTGATGATTTCAATTAATTAGAAATGCTTTTTTATTACTAAAATTTAATTTTACCATTAAAATGTAGTCTTTAAGTTTTAAAAAATGTTTACAGAATGCTGCTGGGTTCTCCCTGCACATTTTTTTATAGTTATTATTATTAATAATGTTATTATTAATAATGTTATTATTAACAGTTCTCAGATTTAAAGATATGTTTAAAATCATTTAAAGAAAGTATTTGTCAAAACCCTTTGTTATTCTTAATTTTGACATTAACTTACATTTTTACACCAGACATAGGCTATATATCGGTTCAAAATATCAGTTATCTGTCTACTTGATCTATAATAATCGGTATCGGCATCGGCCCTGAAAATCCCATATCGGTCGACCCCTAATACAGAGTTCACAGACGACACGGTGCGCCGCCTCCGAGCCGTGCACTCCTCGTCCCCTCTGTCTCAGAGCCGGTTGACAGTTTGTGCCGTCCTCGAACCGTACCGCTATCATCCCCCTCTGTCGCCAGACCCCTGGCAGAGCAGGCCCTCCTGGAACGCTGGTCCTTCCCTGGCCTCCTCTGTCAGGGTGCGGTTATGACCGTGCCCCCAAACCGGGCGCTATGCCGTCCACGTCCAGGCCGGTCATTCCGCTTCGCTGCACCACCGAGGGGACGTCTGTGGTTTGTTGACTCCGCTGACACAGTTGGGAGCCTGCCTAGAGCTTCCCTATCTGTTCCACTGGGTCGCGCGAACCATCGGCTCGGCTATGCGATTCAGTTCGCACGGTCTCCTCCCCGCTTCAGGGGAGTCTGCTCCACTATGGTCGGTGGCTATGCCCCTATCATGAGAGCGGAGGTTGCTACCCTACTGGCGAAGGGTACGATTGAGACTGTCCCTCCAGCCGAAATGAGGTCCGGGTTTATAGCCCCTACCTCATTGTCCCGGAGAAATCTGGTGGGTTACGGTCATTCCTGGACCTACGGATCTGAACCGCCCCCTTCACAGGCTGCTGTTCAAGATGCTCCTGGCCAAACGAATTTCTGGATGTGTGCGGCCACAGGATTGGTTTGCAGCGATCGACCTGAAGGACACCTACTTTTATGTCTCCGTTCTCCTTCGACTCAGACCCCACCTACGGTTTGCTGTCAGGGCGCGCGCATATCAGTGCGGTGTTCTCCCATTCGGGCTAGCCCTGTCTCCTCGCGCCTTCACATAGGTTGTCGAGGCAGCCCTTGTTCCTCCAAGGGAACACGGGGTTCGCATCCTGAACTTTCTCGGTGACTGGCTGTCTCAGCTCACTCTCGAGACCAGGTTTGCGAACACAGGGACCCAGTGCTCCGGCACCTAGCTCGTCTGGGCCTTCGGGTCAACTGGGAAAAGAGTAACTTTGCCCCATGCAGAGGATCTCTTTACTCAGTATTGACTCGCCTTCTCCACTCAGCCATAGCTGACTTGCCTGAGACTTTCAAGCGCAAGAGTGCGGTTCCACTGAACTTTTTCAGAGGCTCCTGGGGCATATGGCATCTGCAGCCACAGCAACACCTCTCGGATTGATTCATATGAGGCCGCTTCAGCTTTGGCTTCGCGACCGAGTCCCGAGGTGGGCATGGCAACACGGCACCCTCCGAGTACCAGTTACTCCGACCTGCCGTCAGTACTGCACCCCGTGGTCAAACCTCATTTTTCAACGTGCCGGAGTGCCCCTGGAATGAGCTTCCCGGCATGTTGTTGTCTCAACAGATGCCTCCACGGGCTGGGGCATGGCCTCCACGGGCAATGGACATGCTGCCGCGGGCTCCTGGACAGGACCCCAGCGCCTATGGTATGTCAATTGCCTCGAGTTGCTGGCAGTACGCCTTGCCCTGCACCGCTTTCGGGCGTTGCTCTGGGGTCAACACGTACTAGTCCGATTAGACAATATCGCAACTGTATCTACCATCAAGCTGGTCTATGCTCTCGCCATATGTCGCTACTCGCACGCCACCTCCTCTTATGGAGTCAGAAGCGTCTGAGGTCGCTTCGAGCCATTTTTATTTTCCGGAGCCCTGAACTGTGGAGCCGACGAGCTCTCACGGCTTCAGCCCCTCCCTGGAGAATGGCGACTCCATCCCCAGTCGGTTCAGCTGATTTGGGACCAGTTCAGGGACGCACAGATAGATCTGTTTGCCTCTCACGACTCGACCGATTGCGACCTGTGTTATTCCCTGGCCGCGGGGCCGCAAGTATGCGTTTCCCCCAGTGAGCCTTCTTGCGCAGACCTTGCGCAAGGTCAAGGAGGACGAGGAACAGGTCCGTTTGGCCCACCCGGACCTGGTTCTCGGAACTTGTACTCCTCGCGACAGCACCTCCTTGGCCAATTCCTCTGAGGAAGGACCTCCTTTCTCAGGGACGGGGCACCCTGTGGCACCCTCGTCCCGATCTTTGGAGCCTCCACGTGTGGCTCCTGGACGGGACCAGGCAGGTTTGAGTACCCTACCACTGCGTGGTGGCTACCATCACTTCCGCTAGAGTGTCGTCCACAAGACACGTCTATGCGTTGAAGTGGAACCTCTTCGCTGGTGCTCTTCTCGCCAAGAAGACCCCAGGAGATGCTCGATCGGTGTTGTGCTTTCCTGCCTTCAAGATGGGTTGGAGCGAAGGCCGTCTCCCTCCACCCTCAAAGTTTACGTTGCCGCTATCGCCGCACACCAAGATTTGGTAGAAGGTAAGTCCGTAGGAAAGCACGACTTGATCGTCAGGTTCCTGAGAGGAGCGAGGAGACTGAATCCTCCTCGCCCTCCTCTCGTTCCCTCTTGGGACCTCGCGGTGGTTCTAACTGCCCTGCAGAGTGCTCCCTTTGAGCCTTTGCAATCAGTGGAGCTTAAGCTCCTGTCAATGAAGACAGTGCTCCTGGTTGCACTGGCCTCTATCAAGAGGGTAGGGGACCTGCACGCATTCTTCGTTGACGAAGCGTGCCTGGAATTCGGGCCGGCTTACTCTCACGTGTTCCTGATACCCCGGCTCGGATGTGTGCAAAGGCTCTCTCCAAGCAAAGGCTGTCTCACTGGATAGTGGACACCATTGCTTTGGCATACCAGCAGCAAGGTCGACCGTGCCCCCTTGGTGTGACTGCCCACTCCACCCGGAGTGTGGCATCCTCTTGGGCTCTAGCGCATGGCGCCTCGCTAAGAGCTGCAGGCTGGGTGACACCTAACACATTCGCCAGATTCTACAATCTCCGAGTGGAGCCAGTGTCCTCTCATGTACTCGCTTCAACCAGCTAGTAACCGAGACGTTTTTGGTCGTTTCGTGGATCTATGTGAATGGGGATCGTTTTGACAATGGTGTCGTCTGTACACGGAAAACTCAAATGCAAATCTAATTAGTTTATAAGCTTATTGTTGTTGTGTAAACGTACCCTAAGTTGGTTTTCATACATTCTCATGTAGGTATTCCTTTGTTTGATTTTCCTGCCACTCCTTTGTTACAATAGTCACCTTCATTATGAATTTGTTTGGTTCAGGTCGTTTCATGGATCCACGTGAATGGGGATCGTTTTGACAATGGTGTCGTCTGTACACGGAAAACACAAATGCAAATCTAATTAGTTTATAAGCTTATTGTTGTGTAAACGTACCCTAAGTTGGTTTTCATACATTCTCATGTAGGTATTTCTTTTGTTTGATTTTCCTGCCACTCCTTTGTTACAATGGTCACCTTCATTATGAGTTTGTTTGGTTCAGCTGTGTTCTATTAAAGTAACACTAAGTAGTTTTTCAACCTTCATAATATATTTCCAAGGACCCTTTTGATGGTACATCGACTTAAAATAAGTTAAATGACACGTCTGCCATAGCCTGACGTGGTCTGTATCGCTTTTACTGGCACTATGTAACTTCGGGTTTCGGGTAGGAACCTGTGCACAAAAAGAACTACAAAATTCGACTGCTTTACATTAAGCGCTACAATAGTCATTATTTCGTTTTTCTTCGTTTCTGATGTCGCAATACATCATCCTTTCATGAAATCATGTAACATACTCTACCTTGTCTGTGGACATCGTTCATTCTAAAGCCGGTGCTGGATAAACAGCAAGCGTGCGTGCGACGGCAGGCTAAATTATTTACGACAGCGGCAATGGACAATTTAGTTTCCAACCAGTAGGGCGACCGAAGAGGAAAAGTTACTTGGTGTTACTTTAAACATCTTGTTTGAGTTCCTATTTAAGTTTTACCCTCACTTTATTTCTCTGTCCGGTCACGTTCACATTTACTGTGTGTTGCTACCTTCTGTTAACCTTTTGGATATGTGATATTAAGCTTGTTTTGGAACCTCCTTGGATCCAATCCATGTTGGAATCCATGGAGTATGCATATGTACACAGTGTAAATAAGCCTTGACACTTCCTGTGTTAATAAAATCTTCATGATGCTGTAGCAAATTAGCTCAAAAAGGAAATATGTATAACTAATTATTACGGGTTATAATTAATCATAGATATTTAGATCAGCTTTCAGAATTAACTGAAGCCGGATTAAAGTTACAAGTGAGTTACACAGCTCGCCAATCTTCTATTAACTCTAAACAAAGTTATGGCTAAGAAGGATAATTTTCTTATTGTACATGTACTAATAAAATTAAAAAAACATAGCAAGATCAAGCATTTAAGTGACTTGATCTGTGAGTTTCAAAAACAAAGACAATCAAGTGTGGATCTATAAAGAGGGACTATAAAGGGATTAATAGACAAAACTATGGGGAACATGCAACTAAACTAAACAAAAGAGAATAAATCAAGGAAAGAAGAAAGAAAGAAAGAAAGAAAGAAAGAAGAAAGAAAGAAAGAAAGAAAGAAAGAAAGGAAAGAAAGAAAGAAAGAAAGAAAGAAAGAAAGAAAGAAAGAAAGAAAGAAAGAAAGAAAGTATTTAATCGTCAACATAAACTAAGAAATCATCAGAGAATCAAAATCACTAAAGGGGTCAAAACCTAGAAACACATCTAAATAACTAGTAAGTGGTTACTTGCAATGGCTTTAGTGCTGAACAAGTGTCCGGATGTTTTAGCCTGGGTTTCCTCATGCTGCCTTGCCGCAGCTCAATTTTATTCACGCTGCAAGGCAGTATGGAAACCATGGTCCATAGCAGCGCATCAGCGTAAATACATCGTCACTGCAGCTGCAGATGCGTGAGAGTATTCACACTGGAAGCGTTTGTACAGTGTCACAGCAGCGGCTCCAAAGATACATACTGTATATAAGCAAGCAATTCTTTACAAAGACAACTATACATTTGTTTTTAGAAGTTGGTCATTTATAACATTGATAGTCTTGAAAGTTTGTTATGGGGAGGTGTACAACATTCGCATATAAATGTTAAACAACAAAACAACCCAGAAAATGGCTCCAATCTATTAGTTTCAGTCATACTTTGGAAATGTTTACAATACTGCAAACTCCGCGGATAAAAAACAAAACACAAAAAAACACACTCAGGTTTGATTTGGGCTGTGCTAGCGTATGTAGCTGTCTGTGTATTACATAAACTAAAAGAACATTTATATATAATATTTTCTGGCTAGTTTACTTCAGTTTTTTTTATATAATACACAACTTTCACCCAAACTGAATAATTAAAAACAAGTTTTTACAGGGTAGCCTAAATCTTCTATAAATATTTTTGAGTCTTCATTTTCTTTTATTTGCAAGTTCTTGTTAAAACTCACTAGACATCATTTTGGGAACTTTTTGTGTGAAATCATATTTATTTGTGTCCATCAAAATGTGCTTTTGCATAACCGCCGCATCTCGGCGATATCTCAATGAGACTTGGGTCTGACGTTAGCCAGGCTAGTCCGGATGCATGTAGAGAATGGAGATTCTGGATGAGTTCGTTAAGAGTGAGCTGGAAGCTTTCATTGAGTCGTTCTGAGGAGCGGATGGTACACAGGACTTGAAGTTGGTTGAAGGTACAACTGTCGGAAGACCAGACTTAGGTGAGTCCCGGTTTCAAGGGGATATAAGCCTCTCTACCTCACACCCATATCTGGTGAACTAACCAATGCTGAGGAGCAAATTTTAAGTGAGAGAATATTCCTCTGTCCCACTCAACAGCTTATTTGTATGTTTATGGTGGTCTGGAGGATTTGTGCAGTATTAAACCAAAGTGTAGTAAAAAAAAAAAAAAAAAAGAGTATGATGCAAGTTATCTGTACACCATTATTTAGGAAATTAGAAGATGGTCATTTTGATGGCAGACATGATTTGTAAAACATTAAAGCAGTGATACATTCAGAAATCTGGATTTAAAGATGAACTGAACTGAAATTTGAAAAAAGCTGATATAACAGATGTATTTTATTTATTATCATTGGTACAATTATTAAAATGGCAGAATTTGTTAAAAGGATAAAACTGTACGTTGAAAATGTTGTTTTTGTTACACGGGCGCCGCCATGTTGGATTTCAACATTCAGCTACGTCACTGGCATGGTAGGCTACTCCGTTGCCAACCAAATCTGCACGCACGGCACAGAGGGAGAGAGCGAGAGACCTTGCGTGTGTGTGCAAATGTGTGTGTGTGCCTCATGAAACGCATGTTAAGACACCCCCCAAACACACTCGGCATTATTTGAAATTGAGCCACAAAACCAAGCTAGATACGAAACATCCAAACTAGGGAAAGGGCTAGCAGCTAAACACGTTGGAAGAACTTTAGTCAAACTCCACAATCTAGCCATCACTCCGACCATATTAAACTGTATAAATAAATGACTCCAACCATATCACAGATCATAATCATTTACCGCTGCTAACTAAACCACAGCAGGTCTGTAAATGTCCCTCTCTACTCACCCTGAAGCTAGCTGATGTTCATCGTCTCAGGGCACGTTGTTGATGAGGAGGGAGTTCAACTGCAGAGAATATCTGCCAGTTCCATAGTAAGAGGTTTCTGTGCAGTATCCGTCCATGCAGTATTTTGTTTTAACATTTTGCGCACAACTAACTTAACAAGCGATCCCATTGGATGAATTCCCAATCACATTTTCCATTTATCTGCCTCAATTTTCTAAAACGCACAGTACCTCAACCATGTTTTTGTATTTTCTCTAAATGCACACGACATATATAAGCAGTCTCTATTTCCTAAAATGCATAAACTGATCATCCATGTGGTGGTGGTAGTCAGAAACTACTGGACTGTCCCTCACAGGTTCAAATGCGTAACCCATGCCGTTGAGGCCAATTTATACTTCTGCGTCAAGTGTACGCCGTAGTGTACGGCGTAGGTTGCGCACGTAGGCGACGCCGTCGTGAGCATTTATACTTCTGTGTTTAGGTCTGCGTTGCTCTGCAGTACAACGCCAAAACGCTAGTTGGCGGCGGAGGGTTTTAATGTTCCACTTTTAGATTCCTCGCGACTGTTTTGAGTTTAGGTTACTACAAGCAATGGCGACTGAAAGAGAGCGGATCACGTTGGAGTTGGAGCTTATCGAGGTGGAAAAGCAGTTAATTTTTAGTTTTTTTAACAGTTTCGCTGTACTTAGAATTTAAAAATGGCGGGTGGTGCAGAAGAACACGCCGGAACTGCGTAGGAGGAAACGCGATGCTACCAAGCTGACCAATCACAGATCTTGCGGTCCGCGTCGTGTAGTTACATTTTTGAGGAGGTGCACGTCAGGTTACGGCAAAGGGTACGGCGTATGGTACGCGTCTGTGCGTATGCTACGCCGTACCTACTGCACGCACCCGACGCAGAAGTATAAATTGGCCTTTAAAAGTTGCCTACGCACATTTGCGTGTCCTACCATGCCAGTGACATCATCGAAACTGCCAGCATTCTTATACTAACAAGCGCAATTTTTCTTTTGCTTAAAAAAAGCTATATTGATATTTTTAATTAAAAATTTTAGTGTAATTTACTTTTAATTGTCATAAACAACACGTTATTAACATCAATTTTTTTTCAGTTCAGTTCATCTTTAAGCATTTGGAGTTGCACTAACATAACTACAGAGGTTAATACAACATGGGGACATTCACACAACATGGGAATATACTATAATATACATTTTGGGGCAGTTTTATTGTGGGTTAAATTGAGCCAATGTTCTTTCCTAGGTGTTGCAAGTTTGTAGTGTTCTCTGTGCCACATGGGTGGTGGCGGGGGAGTTGTCCATCCACCTGGAATGCATTTGAAGCTCGAAGAGAGGTCCAAAAACTGACCTGGCTAGTGTCATCAATGATAGCAAAAGTGTTGACCGCCTTTGATGGACTGTTGGTTCCAGAATTTTTGGAGACATGCCGGTGATTTAGTAGAGTGAAAGGGGAATTGAGGGTGAAGACTAAAATTGTATACTATAGATTGCATGGACACATGTGTTTAAGGGAGGGGAGCTGGAAGAGTTTTATATTTTGCTTAGAGGTATGTGTGCGGTGCAACATGCTCTCTGAGCAAAGATGTTCCAATGATGATGACACATCAAATGTGTACAGTTGGCATGTTCTTTACAAGGAAAATAATGTTTTTCAACTGATGCAAATGTACCACAAATGTACAAACCGAGGGATAGTTTCTTAATATGGAAAGTGGATTGTACCATGTGTATACATGAGTATATGTTCCTTTTTAAACAAGATACGCAACATGTTTTGCTACCTTACAAGTAAGCCTCTCATGTAGCCTCATGTATCTCCTATGTCTTACATAATATGGTAAAATAAATAAGAGATCTCGAACAGGTGTCTGGTCCTGTGAATTAAACAACAAAACGGGAAAAGCATGATTTTCAAATCTACAGAGGAGGTTCACAATGCCTTTTGACATGGTCCCGCATTATGATCACATCAAATCAAATCAAATCAAAATTTCTTTATTAAACACCTTAAAAAACAGTGTGTAAAAACACAAAGTGCTGTATAATTTCAAATGGATTGGATGAGAAACAGTAAAATACAAGGAAATAAATAATACAATATATATATATATATATATATATATATATATATATATATATATATATATATATATATATATATATATATATATAATATATATATATAATGATAATACTAATATAAACAAATCAAAGCCTAAAGGTCCTTACAAAGTAGCAAAGGCCTCATCAAACAAACATGTCTTAAGACGAGTTTTAAACTTGTTTACAGAGGTAGAGGATCTGATAGACATTGGTAACCCATTCCACAACTTAGGAGCACATTCCAAACGCTACAATGTCTAAGGTCAATCTTAAATGGCAAAATAAAAAGACATGCAAAACTATGTGTTCGCAACCACTATGCTTGGCAAACAATGGAATCATCTTCTTTATATATCTCCAGATAACAGATTGATGGGGGGATAGACAGAAAAGTGCTCTTTTTGTGCTTTATTTGGATCTCTGTAAAAACAGCGTTTGTTTGTAGGGGTGCGTGCTTGATGACGGGCCCATTTACTGCAGTAAGAGCATCTACAGTCACCTGAAACAAAGTGGGAACTGTAAGATGTGCACAAGCTCTCTTTGAGGGCGGTCTGGCCTGCAGCGGGACTCGAACGCTCTCTTTTTCCCCCTGTCCTAGGATTAGGAGGGAGCCTAATGCACAGGGTCCAACGCAATCTTGGGTCGGGGGCCCTTGTGAGCCAGGCGCGGGTAGCTCTTAGCTTGTCTCTGGCGCCGGTGTGCTTTAGACGCTGGGCTGGGCTGAGGAGCTTGTGGCACGGGTTTGGCTGGCCGAGGAGGTGGCACCTTAGGGTGGCTAGAAACGCGGCCCCGGCCTCTTCTAGGAGGGGCATCCTCTCGTACATCATCTCCTCGGCGCTGTCGATGACCGAGGTAGAGGATTTCATGCGCACTGAGTACTGGGCGCGCCATGATTTTGTGAGTTCTTCATGAACTTCCGGTAAACAGGGTGCTGGTGTCTGGCGGGGGGCCTGCTGGCGCCCTTGCAGGAAGCACCCATCGAGCCGGCTCTCGGTGGGCTCTTCAGGCAGCGACCACTTGATGCCGAAGTCGCTGACGGCCTTTGTGAGGACTAGTTAGTTTACCGTAGACGGATTCGTTTACCGACCATGCTCACTCTGGCTACGTCACAGCTGGCCTGAGACTGAAGGGCGGGGTCTTGTGTCGAGCTCGGCCAATCCACTCCCTCAGACGCAGTGAGCGAAAGGCTGTCTCAGAAAATTTGCTCTTTTAAATCACATGTCGTGACGGCGAGCATGCTGAAAGCTTTCAAAAGGATATGGCTTCTCTCGCCGAATAGCTGCAGGTTAACGGCGAATTCAGGAAGGCGGTGCCGGTCCTCTGACTCTGCTTCACTTCAGCAGCGAGATCTCTGGAGAAGTCAACGATGTGAAGGTTCGTTGAAGGAGATTAAATCTGATTCTATGGCGAGCTGGCCAGGCTTATATTGTCATAGGCAATGCCCTTTCTGGTGGTCTCTGACGCGCTCTGGCGCAAAGCGCCCTGATTGGTTTGTGCATCTCAGCCGCCTCGTCATAGGATATGCAGTTGCTGCAGCACAGCCAATGGCAAACTAGACGCTCTGCTCTATGCTCGCTGCACTGCGTTTTAAAATAAAGGCTTCAATATTCTCGAGAGAAGGAGTTTTCCCATAGCGTCTAGCTAGATGCAACACGAAGTGACCATTCTCGAAAGGGAACCTCTGTTTGTAGTCAACTGAATACACAAACTACAGTGTTTTAGGCCATACGGAAGGGAAAAACTGAAAGAAACTGACGTTTTGTCGGTTCCGCCCAACCACCCGGAGTATAACGCTATCATGTACAAGAAAGAAAGCTGTTGCCATAGTGTTATATTTTTACCATAATTCTGTTTAAAGAGTAGACATTGTACAATAACATTTTCAGTGATAAACATACCCTTACAATAACTCTTTTGTTAATAATCCTCCAACTGTCCGTGGGCGCTGACAAAAATGCAAGCAGTGGCAAGCAGGACAAGGCCGAGGGCTGTGAGAGAACGGCCCGATGCCGGTGGCGTGATTACTAATGAGAGTCGGTCTCATCCTTCACTGTCGTCGCTCCTCCTTTTATGCTTCCGTAACTCCTTTATGAGATACAAGACTTGTCCGACTTGCCACAAAGTGGAAGTATAATTTTCAGGAAAGCCCTGGAGCTGTCAAAAGTCCGCTGGATGATCTGTCTGCGTTTCCTGACAACATCATTGCGTCATCTGGCGAATTTTTGCTGAAAATATAAGCATGCGTTTCTTGGTCCAGGTAACACGAAGAATGAGTAAATATTTACATATACTACCGACATTGTAACAATACAAAGCAGGTGTAAACTCAGTGAAGATACACTTGAAAAATCCAAAGATTAAAAACACTAGTGGAAGAAAATATGCCTTCCAAAAAAATAGTAATAATAAGTTTAATAACAATAATTTACATTTGAAATTTGATTTAGCTTTGTTAGCCTTAATGTCACTGTTACAGTCTATTTGGGTATCACTGACAGCTGATTGGTTAGGACAAATGAACTGTTGGAAACAATAATGGACTGACTGTGGTCTATCTGATCTGTCCAGTCAGTAATTATTTAACTATCACCAATGCTTTAAGTTCCAGGAAGTGCAATATAACATAGTCGGTGGCTATGGTTATCATTAAATGATTTGATTTGAAGACTTGTACTTAAGCTACTACTGAGATGCTAGACAGGTAATGTCTTCCCTGCTGTCCTCTGAGACTCGCAGCAGACTGGAACAAAACCATTCAATCTGTAGCCTCTCGTATTACCAATCCAATTACTGTAATCAGGTCCCTGTTGTGTTGAATTTAAAATGACTTTTGACAGTAGACTATGTTGAAAGTAGTGCAGAGGATGCCTCAATACCTTAAAGAAACACTGCATCAGTCTATGTTGCTGCATAAGTAATTTTATTGTCAGTTGTTGAATTGGCTGTTAAAAGTCTAACTTTAGGGGCAATATGGGCATTTTAGGTTTACCAAGCTCAAGTTAAAGGGATACTCCACCTCTGGGAAGATGAATTTGTATTTAATATTGGTCATTTATATAGTAGAAATGTGAAATTATTTTTGAAATTGAAGCATTCTAGACTGAGAAAAGGCAGAAAATGTATTTTTTTACTCATGTGGCTGAAAGACAACAACTCCCAGAATGCACTTGCTTTGGGGCTTACGAGGCCACTCCCAAACCACGCCTACCGGTTACAGGCGGCAGAATCCGAAAAATGGATACAACTAGGCTTGCTTTGACACATTGTGACTCTATAGGCTACAAATTTCCATCGAAAGTGTGCTAAATTGCATTGTACCGGGATGTACTAGCCTAATGTATATAACACAACTTACACTTTCACATTAAAAATATGATGCAAGGCAGGACCATATCAACAGAGTAGCGTAGCTCTGCATATGAACTGTTTTCCTCCAAATGAAATAACTATTTCTCTAAGCTAATACATTCTCTAGGCTAATCCATAATCTAGTAACACTAAAGGTTTATAAAAAGAACCACAACCAATGTGAGTTATAACTTTTAATTAAAAAAATAATTAAGATTAACACTTTTACACTCAAAGCTTTGCAGATTCAGCGATCTCGTCCAGAAGAAAATGGCATCGCTGAGATTCGTGACAGCAATAGGACTCTATATCTGTTTCCATCGGCGCACAGCGAGAGCACTGACACCGGTCCGCCCCAGCTGAAGTCTGGCCGGGCTCAGGTCTCGCTCCGGCCGCCTCTTGTTCCTCCATCTCCCGTGATTGTTTATCGCTGTATTGCGGCTCGTACAGGTCTCGCTCCGGCCGCCTCTTGTTCCTCCATCTCCCGCGACTGTTTATCGCTGCAGTGCGGCTCGTACATGTCTCGCTCCGGCCGCCTCTTGTTCCTCCATCTCCCGCGACTGTTTATCGCAGTATTGCGGGTCGTACAGGTCTCGCTCCGGCCGCCTCTTGTTCCTCCATCTCCCGCGACTGTTTATCGCTGCAGTGCGGCTCGTACATGTCTCGCTCCGGCCGCCTCTTGTTCCTCCATCTCCCGCGACTGTTTATCGCAGTATTGCGGGTCGTACAGGTCTCGCTCCGGCCGCCTCTTGTTCCTCCATCTCCCGCGACTGTTTATCGCAGTATTGCGGGTCGTACAGGTCTCGCTCCGGCCGCCTCTTGTTCCTCCATCTCCCGCGACTGTTTATCGCAGTATTGCGGGTCGTACAGGTCTCGCTCCGGCCGCCTCTTGTTCCTCCATCTCCCGCGACTGTTTATCGCAGTATTGCGGGTCGTACAGGTCTCGCTCCGGCCGCCTCTTGTTCCTCCATCTCCCGCACATCTCGTACAGGTAGCCACGAGCATCAGATTCTCACAACAGATCTTCGAAATCCCCTTATGCCATTTCAACTTCAAAACTATTTTCCACCGTCGTGAATAGCCTTCTATACAAACTTTCTACACAGAGCAAGAGCCTGTTAGCTTAGCTTCTACAGAAAGATGGCTGAAAATATCTTTACATTCTGTGAGTGAGATCCCGCCCCATATGGGCGTGGTGAAAACATGCGGAACACTGGCTGTAGTCTTTAGCCTCCGGCACAAAAATCCTCCGATGACGCAAAATGACGATTTTTGCGTCATCGGAGGATTTTTTTCAAACTAAAAATTACATTTTCTCTCATATCAGGGGGATATGAGGGGGGGAAGCACGGTAATTCGAAAATACTACTGGTTTTCTACTAATACAAAGCTTAATGCTAAATCCTGGAGTATCCCTTTAATTTCTGACCTGGCTATGTGTCTGACTCTGACCTCTTGATGATGTGGATGACTTTATACTGCAACCCACCTGAATAATGCAATTATGTCATTATAAATATGTAACTTAGAATTTCAGTAGTCCGAAAACACAGCAATTTATAATAGAGAAATTCCTTGCCAATAGATCAAAAACAGGAGCATCTGGAGAATAGTGTTTAAGGCTATTTGTCAGTATGCGTTTTCATTATCTTAGCAATGTTTTAAATTGCATTATTTTGTGTAATTAAATGTTCTGTTTACTTATATCAAATAATTATTGACATTGAAGCATTACAAGCAGCAAGGAGAATAATTACATCATGAAAATCGCTTTGTTGGGTTGTAATTGTTCATGTTTAGTGTTCAAAATGATGAGCTTTGGAATCCAGCAGAATTGACTTTTCATAGGTATTTTAGGAGTCAAACATTGTGGACACCAGTAGTTCAACCATATATGACACCTGGGAAGCAGGATTGATAAAAATGTGTAATTGAATTGGATTCCTTTCAATTCATGAGTGAGAATTTAGTCCATAAGAAGTTTAATTGAAATTTGAATTGGATCTCATGAGAAAATGTAACACTGTAACACAGTCTCATCCCAAGACGACATACGTCTGACGCTTTTGACGATACGTCAACATCCGACATTTTAGGGTACCCTTTAACGTCAGTTAGATGACAATCCCGGGGCGCTATCTAATCCTAACCCTACACTCTAAGAAATAAATCCGTAAAATAACAGAAAAAGTACTGGCAGCTCATTACCCGGACTTTGTCCCGTAATTAAAAAACAGAAATTTTCTGTTAATTCACAGTGTGCCCACTGTAAATAAAACAGAACTTTTCTGTTATTTAATGGTGTATCTATAGTAAAAGACCAGACACTTTCTGTCATTTAATGATGTATTTATAGTAAAAAAACAGGACACTTTCTGTTATTTAATGATATAACTACAGTAAAAAAACGCAAATATTAAATAAATCCGTAAAATAACAGAAATTGTACTGGCAGCTCATTACCCGGACTTTGTTCCGTAATTAAAAGATGAAAAATTTCTGTTAATTTATGGGTTTCCTACAGTAAAAATAAAACAGATGAATTAAGGCAATATACCTACAGCAAATATAAATTTAACTTTTCTGTTAGTTAACAGTGTAATGATAACTCTTGTTGAAAACATTTCAAACAAATCTTCTGTGATTAAAAAATATTTTTATTTACTTATAGATTACAACAATTCCAAGAAAACTAGAATATAAAGGGAAAAAAACACAAAAGGGAAAAGTATATATAGTTTCTCATCTCTAAATTGTATCAAGTCTGCCAATTGATGACACTTTGTTAACATTACAACAATCACATCCACTGAATAAATTATTTTAAAATGTGTGAGGGGGAAAAGGTTTTTCAGAGGAACATGGATTGGGTGGGGGGGGTACTCTTCTTGTCTTCAGGTAAGATGAAGGCTGTAAAAGAAATACAAAACATTATTACTGACATACAGAATGTGCCAAAACAAAGATTCTAGGTGGGGGAAACGCATCACTCACCAAGAAACGTGTAGTAAATTCTTCAGAGCCACCGGACTGATTGGACCAGGTTCTGGTAGGACTGCAGACTCGGGTTTAGCCACCAAAAGCTACAAAGGGGAGAGAACAGTATGTGGCCTATCCATCAAGATGTTTAAAATTTAGTTGCAGTGACTGTAATGGTTCTGTCTGCGGTTAACCGTACCTGTCTGTCTCGCGGCGAGAGGCCTGCATTACGACCCAGCTGTCCCTCCAGGTTGTCGTTGTTCTCTCCGTGCCGACACAGGTAGAGGGTTCAGGGCTGGACGTAGATGTTCATCAGGTAGATTATACTGGATCTGTTTGATGAGGAAGTGCCGATCACCGTCTATCGCCTAGATGAAGGAGTGATCGGTATGTTCAGTTAAAGTCTCATTTTGAGATTTGATAAAAGCTAAATCTTTACATGGTTTTTCGAAGTTGTTCATACAGGAACTTCAGCAGTCTTGGAGGAATGTGTATACGTTTGGTTTCCTTCATCTCAGCCTTTTCAACATTCGTTCAGGATTTCTGCACAGAAAAGTTGGATATGAAGAAAAAAAATAGATATATTATAGCTACGCAAGAAATTAAATGAAGGAAAATGAACTACAAAGTATCATGCAGACCAGGTTGAGGTTTAAAAACAATTGTACAGTATTTTACGTTCGTTAAATTATCAACTATAAATAATCAGCCATCCCTAATTCTTTCAAATTCAAACACTGTATATAAAATGCTAAGAGGAGTCCAATTGGATATCATGTTAGCTTGTCTGCTCAACTATACATTATAATATGTTTAATTATTTTCAACTAAATAAACAGAAACACAATAAGATAATCTATAAATCATTTAATTAAAAATGTGTTGCTTACCTTTATATGAAGTCCAGGCAGGATAAGTGCCATTTTCTTCAGGTATTTTGAAGCTTACTGCCTCAATGGGGTAGTGATGTGGTCAATAATAACTTCTTGAATGACAGCAATCCTGAATGTCCACCACCTTAAACAAAAAAGATATTACAAAATGATATTACAATCATAAAGATATTACATTACACGATCACTTCAGAAAACCGCTTTAAAGGGGTAGTTCACTTTAAAATGAAAATTCTGTCATCATTTACTCACCCTCAAGTTGTTTCAAACCTGTATGAATTAATTTCTTCTGCTGAACACAAAGATATTTTGAAGAATGTCGGTAACCAAACCGTTAACTGGAGCCATTGACTTCCATAGTAGGAAAAAAAAATAGTATGGAAGTCAATGGCTTCAGTTAATGGTTTGGTTACCGACATTCTTCAAAATATCTTTGTGTTCAGCAGAAGAAATTAATTCATACAGGTTTGAAACAACTTGAGGGTGAGTAAATGATGACAGAATTTTCATTTTAAAGTGAACTATTCCTTTAAACATAGTTGTTTAAATTTTCCCTATACAATTTGTATTTCTACTGACCATGTAAGCATACACATCTTTGAAGGGGGTATTCAGCAACCAACTTTTTCTATCAACATTTTTCCTCAGACTTTAAATTTAATTGTGTGTTGCCAGTCTTGAACACTCATAGTGAATTGTGATTAATAATACAAAAATGCTAATAAAAAAATACAAACCTGTAAGCAGCATGCAGGTGGTGCTTGGGATGCAAACTACAGCAGCAAAGTCCTGTCAATTAGATACGAAAACAACAGAAAAACTATTAAACAAACTGAGGAGGGATCTGGTAAAGACCAACGTTACAGGAAGAAGAGTAACAGATAATAGCAGTCATGTTAAATGTAAATTAATATTTCGTGGTCATTATGTGTGTGTGTGTGTGTGTGTGTGTGTGTGTGTGTGTGTGTGTGTGTGTGTGTGTGTGTGTGTGTGTGTGTGTGTGTGTGTGTGTGTGTGTGTGTGTGTGTGTGTGTGTGTCTCGTCTAAAACAAAAACAAGTCTAACGTAAAAACATAACGTTAACTTACCTCATTTGGCAGAAAAGGTGGTGTTTTTCTTGATCCAGCTGTAAATGTTACTGCATCTTCACACACAGTATCTTCACGTTGTATCTCCATGCCTTTTAAATCAAGCAAGTCTTAATGGCCTTTACTTTTCTTGACGATTCCTCTGGTAGCTTATGTTTGAAGGCATTAAATTGCTCCAAAAACACTAACGTTAGTAACGTTACTGCATTTTATCACAACTGGTTAACGGATGCGCTCGTCAAGAAATAAACCGTATCACCGACAAATAAAAGTAAATAAACCAAATTACAACGAGGGCACACTATAACACATATATCAGGGAACTTCCACGAGTGTATAGTAAATCTTTTAATGTGTGACGATATGCATAAAATGATAAATGCGACGGCTCCGACATTCATTTGCCTAACATGCCAGATGGCAACTAAATAACGTTACGTTAACAGCTTATTTGAACATAAATTTCGTATTTTACCATAGAAGTGTCAGAATGGCTTCCACACACCCGAAATCCGACTTTAATAAGCAACTTTGGCCGCGGTCATCTGCGTGTGTAATGGCGGTTGCGTCTTAAACTTTAAGCGCCGCCAGGTTTTTGTTCCCACAATGCAACGCGTGTAATTCAAAATACGGGTAAATGGCCTGTAAAAGACAAATACGGAAAAATCCTTCAAATTTATATGGTACATTGGACCGTAGTTTTACGGAATTTTTTTACAGTGTACCCCAGACCTAAACCTACCCGCGTCATCTACTGACGCTAAAGGTAAAGCGTCAGACATATGTTGCCCCGGGATCGTCATCTAACTGACGTTAAAGGGTACCCTAAAACGTCGGATGTTGACTTATGGCCAAAAGCGTCAGACGTATGTCGTCTTGGGATGAGACTGTGTTACAGTCTCGTATCTCTCACGGCCCTCATCCTGCTCACCAGAGAGATCATACAATGTGTAAAATAGTTAAAAGATAGATTTTTAAATCTATCTATCCCTTTGTCTGCAAGGCCTTTATCAATTTATCAGTTTTGTAAAAACTTTCTCTTGTTCTTGATTTTGACTACCTTTGATTTTCTAGTAAGAAATGACAATTACATGATATCAGTTTATTTTAAATATCTAAAAGAAAGAGCACAACTATCTTCAGCTCTTTATGCCCATAGAACAGGTTGTTCAAAATGAGTTACACGTTGAAGATGAATGCATCCCTAACCCAAGTATGAGGAATAACAACTGTTATGTTTTCAAAAGGCTCATTGGGAGATTGTGCCATTACTTTTGGAAAAACTCCAAAACGTACTAATGTTGATCCAGGAACAACATTCCTGTCTGAAAATTTAGTTCTAACCATGTCCCTACCGCTAAACCTAAACCTAACTTATTCTATAAATGATATTAGTACTAATGTAGAAGCAACAAACACTGGTTATAAGCCTGAACTTGACATAAACTGTAAACTTGTCCTTCAAATCTGATTGGTTGATTGGAATGTTGATCCAGGAACATGTTGTACTGTGTGAAATCACAGTCACTAGCTTTAGCGCGATACATACATCAACCAGCGTAATAAAATGCTGCCAGATTCACATTCATCTGTTTTGAACAAAACTAAACAGTTTTAGCACCACTCACTGGACATTTCTCTTTCACTTTCAATTATGCCAAAACGTGCAAGACGCAACATAAAATCCTTTTGCACAAATGAGCCTTGGTTGGAAGTTTTTGCATTGCGTTTGCAAGCACCACTATTGGTCTAATGACTGAGAATATGAGAAGATCTTTTTGCAGGAACCATTTGCAAAGAAGTGGAACTTTGTGTTAAAGTGATGAGAGAGCAGTTCCCCTACAATCTCCATATCTGACATTGAGAGGTTGAAATGAAAGATGAAGCTCACTCCAAAAGAGAAACCTAACCCGGGGGTACGCTCATTAATTAAATTATATAATTACGAGGTGGTGGCCCTGGCGTTTGGCTCTCAACACAAAAGATGGCTCATCTCTTTCTCTGCAAATGGGCTGTGCTCTGTCATTCTTAGTGACAGTAAGCAATCTCTGGATAGTGAAGAAAAGACAAGAACCAGTGGGGCAACGTATAAATGATGGATCAAGATGGCTGATGTCCTTGAGCCTAAGCTGGTCTTGGAGAACATGTGGAATGTTGGTAGGAATCACACTTGCACGCTGATCTGAGCTCACTTTGGGAGGACCTCTTACATGCAGGAACTTTAGGGATTCACTTGGAGGAACATGATCCCGCATCAGTGGAATAAAGCTTGCCTGAGGAACAAGCTGTTGCGATTGCGGAAAGCTGACAGTCTCTTCTCTTGCCAAGAATGAAGGGTAATGAGTGGGCAGGAAACATCTGGGAGAAAAGAAACAGTTGGGTAAGCCATTGGCTAGAATAAATAAATCATTAGTAGCACCACAGCATTGTTTTCAATTCTCTGAAATGCAGCATGGCTTGTCTAAGTGAGAAATGTGGTGAGTGCTAAAAATAGTTTAGTCATCATTTACTCACCCTCATCTTGTTAAATCCCTGAATTACTTACTTTCTTCTATGGAATAAAAATAATCATCAGAATATTCACACTGCTTTATTCAAAACTATGATAACGGTCAGAATTAATGCCACCCCTGGTAAATATGATTAAAAATGGCTGTGAAAAATAAATCTGCATTGTTTATCCTTTCATTAAAACATTAGCAAAAATCTAATCTTTCATTGAAGTAAAATAATTGAAAGTGGGGGAGGAATCACATTATGAAATAAATGTTTTTCTCCAAAACATGTTGGCCACAATTATTGGCACCCATAGAATTTTTTATGAGTAAAATATCTCTGAAGTATATTCCCATTAATATTTACCTTTTTAGCACACTAGAGTGAAACCAAAGAATATAGTTCTGATGAGCATCAAAAGCTTTTTAAAGCTTCACAAAATAAAAAGTGTCTGTAAGAAAATAGCTAAAGATGTAACAAAATAAAAGAGAGTTTTTTGGCAGCAAACACACTAGATTGGTTTGGTGCACACAAGGATAAAAAGTACCCCATGTGTACAATTTCATAGACCGTTGGATCTTTAATGTTGTGGGCATATTTTTCTGCTGGAGGTCCTGGACATCTTGTTCAGATACATGACATTGTGGATTCTAACAAATATCAACAGATAAAAAATCAAAACCTGCTTTTGCTAGAAATCATATAATGGGCCGTGGTTGGATCTTCTATTAGGACAACGATCCAAAACAAATATTGAAATCAACACAAAAATGTGTTACAGGAGCACAAAATGAAGCTTCTGTCATGACGGTCCCAGTTCCCTGACCTGATGAGTGGGGTGATCTGAAGAGAAGAAGCACCAACATGGATCTGGGAATCTGAAGGATCTGGAGAGATTCTGTATGGAGGAATGGTCTCTGATCTTCTGTCTGTTGTTCTCCAAACTCATCAGGCATTATAGGAATAAAACTGATATAGGAAGCTGATATCTTGGCAAAAGGAGGTTGCAAATAGGCAATAATTAATAAAAGGGTGCCAATAATAATGACCAACGTGTTTTGGTAATAATTAATAAAAGGGTGCCAATAATAATGACCAACATCTTTTTTTGATGAAAGATTAAAACGGTAAACAATGCAGATTAATTTTTTTACAGCCATTTTTGACAACTGTACATGCAGTCATCATCAGGCTGTCAAGCTCCAAAAAGGACAAAACGCACTATAAAAGCAGGAAAGATTTTGTAAAGCCATAATGATGACTTTGTGTGAGGAACACACAAAGTCATAATAATATATATATATATATAATATATATATATATATATATATATATATATATATATAATATATATATATATATATATATTATCTGGTTATTTATCGCTTATATTAAACAAAGTAAAGATATTTTCAATAATAAAAAAAAGAAAAAATTGAAGTCAATATTCACTGATCTATCTGGCCCTCCAACATAATTCTGAAATCTGATTCACACTTGCATACTTTTTTGTCGGTGAATACGTATTACACCAGGCTTGACATGAATGAGTCCAAATGTTTGTTGTAGCAAGCGATCATACATCAAGTGAGATTTAAAGAGATAGTTCACCACAAAATCAAAATCTGTCATAGATCCAAACTCATATGGCTGTCCATCTGTTGAACCCAGAAGATATTTTGAAAGCAACATTACACCCCTTTGACTTTCATTGTAGTGACTGAAATATTTTACAAAATATCTTCTTTTGTGCTCCTTTATTTGGTTGATCAGCTGTCCTTTAACTGTCATTAATTTGTATTATGCACAGTTCATTACCCAGCTCCACCATCTCAATCCTAACTTGAACTGATGAACAAATTGCATGCATGCGTTATAAAAATAATGTTTCAATGACTTTTTGGCTTTCAAATGTACAAATATGCTGCAAGTCTCTGCATAACTAGGTATTCTTGAATACCTCAGCCTGAGGATATTGTACATTATGTAAGGATTATAAAAATACCTGTAAGTGCTGGGAGAGCACCGCAGTTCAATAGCAGTATAAGCCTTGACACATTTACGTTAGTAAACCGGAGAAAAGGCTAAGACAGCCTAAAACCAAAACCCAGTACAGATGCTTTTCATATTCTGATGATTTGATAACACAGAGAGCACAGTGGACGGAGCATTTGTCTTCGTCTGACAGGACGTTGTAAAGCACCGTATACGCAGAGGCGTTTTTATGATACTGGCATACATCTATGTGCGGAAAGAGCCAAAATCCATCGCTTCAAGGACCCTTTGGAACATACAGAGGAGGGAGGCTGAGCTCAGGCCTGGGGCCAGACTTTAGAGAGTCTCATGATTAAAGAGCTGGACTTCCTGGCACTACTGCATGTGACCTTGGCAATGTCACTCCAGCCATTTGTGCTCTTTCATACTCAAGAGCTCTGCGCTCATCCAAACCTCATTCGCTCTGCAGCTGGGGTCCATTTCCTCATAATTGTTCTCTGAACTGAACTCTTGATCCATCTGTGTGTTCGCTCGCGATTATTAACGCACTGTTGATTGTTTTATTTTGGAGCTTCGCAGCGGTCAAGATCGATGACCAAACGTTGGCCGAAAATGCTGTAAATCTTCTCCGGTAGGCACTTGTGTTGGCCGAGCACATAGGAGCGGAGCCACGCAAGCATGAATGAACCACTGATTGGGTGTCCGCAACTGAAGTATCAATGTCAAGTTCTTCTAGAGTGCCAGTAACCACTAAACAAGACGAAGCAAAGTCCTCCTTTGCTTTGCTCTTGACTGTACAAGTGTACTCACGTACTAGTCTCCAGCACCCAGAGGAACGCACCTTATATGCCCCACAGCATAAAGAGAAGGTTTCATCCACTCACTGCCCACACTTTGACTGCATTACACACATCGTCTATATGTGAAACTGCAATACACCAGGCTACTCTCCTGTATTAAAAAGTTCAGGCGAGCTGAAGTGTCAAGATCAAGAGGTCTAAAAGCGTTTGATGAAGTGGAAGAGGCAGTAAATTCAATGAAAGCCCACAGGCCGACAGGGGATGCTTCGAGAATGCAGCTCTGGTTCTCAGAATGCAAAGACATGCTTTAAAACCACATGGATGAGGCTTACAATGAGCTTAATCTATCCTGACAATCATTGTTGGATAATATAGTAACCTATATGTCTGCACTGAATGTTTTCCATGCTAACAAGAATAGGCCCTTCAAATGCACAGGGTCTAAACAGCTCAGATGCAACACGCAGGAAACATCACTATTTTTATCCTGCACCACCAAAACAACACGCGTGTATCTTATTCAAACAGCATTCAAATGTGACACTGGTGGTGTATTCAACAGCTGACACTTTTCCATTTTTTTTGGCATTGCTAAAAATGATCATTGCCTCAAAATGTCAGTGACATGGTGCGGGTTCGATTGTCTGAAACTCTTCATCCAAATGTCATGAAATGACATGAATACACATCTTCTATGAAGATAATGTTTTACATTTCTGAATTAATAATGAATAAAAATTCTTATTTTGGGGGCACAAATTCAAAAACGCAAGGTGATACAACCGCCCTGACTTCATAATGAAAGGGAAAAAAAGAATAGTTAAAATAAAAATAGAAAATAATTTGGCATAGTCATTTATTTTTAGAAGTGTTATCAAAACAGGTTCTACAAAATCACTGCTTAATTTTATTAATGTATTATTAATATTTGATTAATATCTGACAAACTTTTGACAGTCAAATGATGTGGTGCAACCAACACAGAAATTATATCAATCTCTAGAGATAATTCTTGCAGATCCCCAGTCAGTTATAATATCCGATTAACTGACATTTTTATGAAAAGGCTAGATTAGATCAGGTTAATGTCATGTGGTGTAACTGACCAAAATCGTAGTGACCTTTGTGAGTCATTTTTAATAAATAATTCAATAAATAAAAAAGTAAGTAATTAAATACATATACCTTGCAATAATCAAACATGAATTCAGCACATGGCAATATTAATACTTATGATTGTTTGACTAAATCTGACAACAGTGCATTGTGCAATGATAGGACATCATCCTAATAAAGCTGTTGAGAAAAGTGACAGTTGATCTGGCAGCTCTTCAGTTACTTGGCAAGAATTATTGTCAAAAAGTGGCAAGCAACAAATGAAGTTATGCAACAGTTCTGTTAAACCTGTATTGATGCTGTGCTGTACCTCTCTCAGATTTTGAGTCACTCACTTGCTAATTAAGCACTCAAAGTCAGCACATGCTATCCGCCCACTGCAATTACGGTTTATTGTCTCTAGGTTATGAGGGAAAAAGCATTGCTTACACCTGGATAAACTAATTCCCATCCATGTTACCCTATAAATACACAGAAAATATACTGATCAGTTAAAGTTGGCTACTTGAACTTTGCAAAAAAGTAATTTTAACATCCAATGGTCATTAAAGTAGACTCCATTGTAAAAGCTTTTTTTCTGCCAGGAAATAATAAAAAAGTAGGCTAAGTGAGACTTTTTATCTGACAATTTCTTAAAAAGTCAGAATTGCAAGATATAATCAATTGTGACTTTTCTCACAATTGCAAGTTTATATCTCAGACTAATCGTTTTTTCTCAGAATTGAGATAAAAAAACTCGCAATTGTGAGTTATAAAGTCCGAATTGAGAGATACAAACTTGCAATTGCGAGTTATAAAGTCTGAATTGCGAGATATAAATGTGCAATTCTGAAGAAAAAAATCACAATTGCAAGTTTATATCTCTCAATTGAGAAAAAAGTCCGAATTGTGGGATAAAAAGTCCCAATTCTTTTTATTTTTTCTATTCCGTGGTGGAAACAAGCCTCAATTGCTACTTCATATCTAATCATGCAAATGTTATAACTTAACACTTCACTATGACAAACATGTAATCACTAATACTGTCCAAAAATCGTAACCTATTTATTTAGCATCTTAATGCAAATCACACAGGTTTATTTAAATATATTTAGTAAATAATAAAAAGTTGTCAGCAAATCTGATAACAGCAGATTTGGAGCCAGCAAATATGCAATTCATTATACTTTCAAACAGCAGCCCATTAACAGAGTTGGCGAGAGGATTGCAAAATAAAAAAAAACAACAACTTATATCCTATCAGTGTGACCATGCTAGCTGTATCTATGAAAATTAAGGTTTGAAGTGATGTTGAATGGTAATTTGTACATGCCGAAGTGACTTGATGCTTCTTGAATCATCTCGGTTTTAATGCATTTCTGACAGGACAATTCTGAAGGATTTCAGATAAGTGCAGAAATATGTCATTGTGCCAAAAGTCTTAAAAATAACCACAATGGCCTATTATATATTTAGCTCAAAAGAGATGACATTGAGCTACGTTATCTTAAAATAAAGCAATAACCTATGAGAGGACATGACTAAACCTCCCATTTACTATGCTAAAAACCCTGTGACACAGAACGTTAAGCTGCTTATTGCTTTTTATAAAAGGGCATCAAGTGCAATATGCTAAAACAGAGCAATATTGAAAAAAAGTTGTATGATTAAAACAGTAAAATATAAATAGTTAAATATAAATTTCATGTAATGCATAAAATAAATATAATAAAAGCTCAGAGTCACACAAGAAACAAACTGTCATTGTATGGGCATGCAGATACTCAGCAGAGACGCCTCAGGAAACATCAGCTGCATTATGAAAACAAGACAGCTGAGCGCTACCCTTTGTCAGTGTAATGAATGAGGTCCACTGGAGGCAAGATGTAGAGAACCCAAAAGCAACTTTAATTTAAAAACGTGAAAAAACACAAAACAAAGGCATGACACAGAAACAAGAACCACGACAGGAAACATTCAATACTAGACAAAGACACAGGGCAAACATGAGGGCTTAAATACAAAGACTAATTACTAGACAAGGGACTTATGAACAATGATCAGACGATTAACAATGACAAGACACATGGCAGGATCACATGACAATCAAGGAATCACATGACAGACAAGAACAAGGAACAAGACAAAACCCACACCGTGCCAGTCAGATGCTTACTTTCATAGACAAATTGTTGAACAAATTTACTTACATAATTTTATTGTAGCCTGACTCCGCCCTCCTTCGTACTTCCGCTCACTTTTCATTTCCCTTCTGGGATTGTGCTGTAGACTTTGGTTTTCTCCGATCAATTTTTTACCAGGCCAATCAGCGAACACACTGTAAAAAAAGTTAACTCATTATTTTGAGTTATCTTTTTGCATGGGTTTTTTTTAGTTTAACTAACTTATTTCGATAAGTTGAGGACAAGAAAACTTAAAATTTCTTGTTGTCTGGACAATCTAGTTAAAAAAATAAGTTGAAATAACTAAATTGCTAAAATATTTTTTACAGTGCAGAGGGAGTGGCTAAGAACGATGACGTTGATGTCGACTCGTGCGTTATTTTGAGTTGTAGTTCAAAATAAGAAAGATGCGAGCGAAGCCATTCGGTCCGTTGTGGCAACGCTGCCGAATATGCTCGCAAGTTAAAGCCGGAGCAAGAACAATCTTTGCTTTGTTTTGTTGGTGGCCATCCTCCCACGGGGTTCGGGAAAATACATATATCATAACCAAACGTTAGCGATTGGTTATGGCAGATAGAGTGACTCTGGGCAGATCCAATCATTTTAGGCTTCAATAGAGTTCCCGCCTACAAGGAAGTTAACGCTTGTCAATGGAGAGGTGCCAGACTCTATGTACAAATGAAATGTACGAGAGTCTGGTGAGACCAGGCTAATAGCCTAGTGCTTCTTCACTCAAAAAGTGCGTATTTACTTCGAAAGGTGAAATACTGAAGGCAAGAACAACCTAATCTCACTGGATATCCTGATTTTACCGCATTAGACACGTTCCTGGGTCAGTTGATCCAGGAGCGACATTTCTGTCCGAAAATGTAGTCCTAACCATATTCCTCTAAACCTAACCATAACATATCCCTAAAATCATAGGGAAATGATAGGTGATTAACACTAAACATTGAAAAAGCACCAAACTCTGATTCAATGAGTTTTAAACTAAGTTCCCTTTCACGTCTATTGTGCTTAACCTGTCAAATACACACAAGGTTATGTCAAAAACACACAAAGTTCACAAGCAGTCGGTTATTTCTGAACATAAACAGCAGGGAAAGAAATTTGCCCAGAAGAAGACCAGATGACGCAAACCTGCGAGACATTTTTTTCTACGCACAGCTAAAATTGCTTCAAGACATTCACCGGTATGGCTGTTCTACTAGGTGTCTGAAAAATACAATACATTTGCTAGATGTGATTTTAGTGTGTTTCTTTCCTTCACAGCGGTGCGCTTTCATTCCTCCCTAAAAGCCAAAAACTTAACGTCCAAATTGGCTTAATCATTGATTGTCGTAAAATGCAGTCTAGTGTTGCTAACGTAACAAACAATTGTCAGGTTAGTTTTTGATGAGAAAAACGTCAAAGGCACCCTTCCTCCCAAACTAATTTCTGCACCTGTCTGCTAGTGGAACAGTGGTTTGTAGCTGTTTAATTTGAAATGCTTAATTTGACTTGTTGAAGATCTTATAATGGATACTGAATGGTTATTTCTCAACATGGATTTGCAAACACTGCCATACCAATTATGATGACGCTAATTACCTTGCCGTTTACACTGTCAGTCATGCAGAAATGTATTACATACAGCATACTGAGAAGCATTTTTGAATTTAGAAAACATCTTACATTTAGCAACTTACAGTAAATCTAAAAGTATACTGCATTTAATCAGCAGGCTGTATCCCTGGGAATCAAACCCATGACCTTGCTGTTGCTAGTGTTATACTCTGCCAGACCTGGTAACCTGTTGGGAAAAAGAAAAAAATATTTTTTTTTTGGCTATGGCAACTTCTGATTGTGACAACACCCAACCCCCCCCCCCCAAAAAAAAGGACAATAAATAAAAAGAGAAACAGTAGCTGTATTAATTTTTAATAACATTTCTCAAGACTCATCTTCAACTTCAATAGTTTGCAGTACATCTCAAAAAAAAGAAAGTATTTGACGTTTTTAATGTATATTAAGGAATATATATGTTTCTATCTCTGGTCACTTTGCAGATTGTTTTTTCTAAATTGACTCATCACAACTGTTACATGACAGAAACACAAGTCCATAGATTCGAGGAGCTTATGAATCAGACGGCATTAGATAAATCCCTCTTAATCAGATTTAATAGGCATGGGCTTTGAAATGAGATCCCAAAAGTCTGAACTGAAGAAACTCTTCTTTTTCCAAATGTAATAGCAGCATTATGATAATAGCAAAGCAATTCAATTTCTTCAGCTGATTCTGAGTGCTTCATCTCTTTATGGGGACAGTAGCGAATGAAACATGATTTAAGCTGCGTATTGGCTCATCCAACAAGTAATTCTGTCTTTTATTTTTTGAACTCTACATTATCCCCTGTGGTGCTGCTCTTCAATTGCATCAAGTATCAGCGATAACTGTTACATCGGCAGTTTAAAGATGAGCAAAACGATGACCTGAGATCACTTAACTTCAATTTTTAAAGCATCATGTACATTCCACTCATATTCAATACAATGACACTGTAGGGCAAGGAAATACAGTTATGTTTTTAAAGTACCGGTTAGAGAATATTCGCCTGCTGTCTACAACGTTGCACCAGATGTATAATTGATGTGCAAATTATAGTAGCTGTCTACTTTGCTAAACTATTCCTCCTTCCTGAGCAAGGAATCTTTTTTTTATGTGCACAGTTCATATGTGTTTTTTTTTTCTTAAAAAAATACAATATAAAAGGAAACCTGATGACCTTCTGATCCTTTTTTTTATCTCTGAACTTTAATTAGCTAAAAAGAGTAGCACAAGACCTGACACATTTAATTCAAATTATTGGAGATAATTCATGTGGTGTCCGCAGTAAATCACATTAGCTCCTTCCTGTATATGTCAAAATGGCAGGAGAGGTTCATTGGAATGAAATTTCAGAGCTTCCTTTCACTAACCAAATTTGATTTGTGCTATGCTAGTGTTGAAGCTCATTAGATTAAAGATGAATTATGACATTGTGAACTTATCCAGTGGAGAATATGGGGAATTGCTCAAAGGCTATACAATTTATGCAGAATTCATCACACCAGCACCATGCTTGGCCCAGATACAATTTTTGTGATCTGTATCTCTCACCCTTACCCTAATTTTCTCTTTGTATCTCCATTCTTAAAATACAATTGACCAAATAAAAATGCCCTTTTGAACTTCCTGATGATGATTTGTGTCCTTAAAGGTGCCATGTGTAATAATTGAGGTAAAAATATCCAAAAAATGAGCTACACGCATCGATGATGTCATTAAAAAAATGAAAAGTTATAGTGTTGCAGAGATATCAACCTAAATTAGTGTCACAGGTCGGGAGGGTCGACTGGGTCTACCCCCTCCCTTTAGAATGTACCACTGAGGAGCAGACCAGAAACCAGGCGGACAAGGAAAGTAAAATGTAACAGGCTTTATTGATTAAAAGAATTTGTATATCCTAATTAAAATTCCTCCTTCCTCCCCAGCATCCAGTGGCCGCCGGGACGTCGCTGGACGACAGGCGGGGACTGGGTCCACTCAACCCCCTCGGACTCTTCGGGTGCCGAGGTTCTCGGCAATGGAGGGAACGCGGACCTGACCAGCAGGTAAGTGCTCTAAGCACGGCTTATCCTTCTCGGACTCTGAGCGGACTGTACTCTTCTCGACCTCCCAAGTACAGAAGTTTACAGCGGTGAAGAGGAGCGTCGACTGGACAGCCGGTAGGTACTCCTGGTACGGTAGGTTCTTTCCTATGCAGGGGATACAGAAAGCTTACGGCTGTGAAAGGGGCGTCGACTAGACAGCAGGTGGGTACTTCGAGCACGGTTGGTCCTTTCCTATACAGGGGGTGCAGGAAACTTAGGGCTGTGAAGGGGCGTCAACTAGACAGCAGGTAGGTACTTCGAGTCCGGTTGGTTCTTTCCTATACAGGGGATGCAGAAAGCTCACGGCTGTGAAAGGGGCGTCGACTAGACAGCAGGTGGGTACTTCGAGTACGGTTGGTTCTTTCCTATACAGGGGGTGCAGGAAACTTAGGGCTGTGAAAGGGGCGTCGACTAGACAGCAGGTAGGTACTTCGAGTCCGGTTGGTTCTTTCCTATACAGGGATGCAGAAAGCTCACGGCTGTGAAAGGGGCGTCGACTAGACAGCAGGTAGGTCCTTCGAGTCCGGTTGGTTCTTTCCTATACAGGGGATGCAGGAAGCTCACGGCTGTGAAAGGGGCGTCGACTAGACAGCAGGTGGGTACTTCGAGTACGGTTGGTCCTTTCCTATACAGGGATGCGGAAAGCTTACGGCTGTGGAAGGAGCGTCGACTAGACAGCAGGTGGGTACTTCGAGTACGGTTGGTCCTTTCCTATACAGGGGATGCAGAAAGCTCACGGCTGTGAAAGGGGCGTCGACTAGACAGCAGGTAGGTACTTCGAGTCCGGTTGGTTCTTTCCTATACAGGGGATGCAGAAAGCTCACGGCTGTGAAAGGGGCGTCGACTAGACAGCAGGTAGGTACTTCGAGTCCGGTTGGTTCTTTCCTATACAGGGGATGCAGAAAGCTCACGGCTGTGAAAGGGCGTCGACTAGACAGCAGGTGGGTACTTCGAGTACGGTTGGTCCTTTCCTATACAGGGGGTGCAGGAAACTTAGGGCTGTGGAAGGAGCGTCGACTAGACAACAGGTAGGTACTTCGAGTCCGGTTGGTTCTTCCCTATACAGGGGATGCAGAAAGCTTACGACAGTGTTGATAACACAGAATGCACATGGCGTTCGATGGAGGACACTCAGAATACAGCAGATCACTGGACTTCCTCCGTTCTCCAGACAACATCAATGATGAATCAGAACATCGCAAGCTTTAAATTCCACCGTCGCTTAATCTCTTCTTCAGCGGCTCCAAACTGCAACACAGGGCAAGACCAATGGGCACGTGACAGAATTCGGTATAGTAAACATGCAGTAGCTTCACTTCAAACACACACGGTGGGCACAGCATCAACTCACGTCACTCTCAACCACTCTGTGAAATATAAGGCCACAGCCCACCTCCTTGTTCTGAACAGCAGGGACAGTAAGACGGAAGAATATATAGCGATCTCACTCGTGCATCATAACAGCTGTCTTCTCATTACGGTGTCTAGACTCCGGTTCCTAGATCGCTTCTCTTCATATACAGTGTCTTGGTGTATAAATCACGTATCATACGGCCAGTAAAAGGTTTGCACTTATCTCTACCCAGGAAGGGGACTTGATGTTTCCAAGGCAACTTCTCCTCTGCTTCTCTGTTCCACTCCACCCAATCTTTCGTAGCGGATTCCCTTCCGCGGATCGATCTCACCAGTCAATTTTGTCCCACAGAAACTCTCAGCCTTCCTCGACGGAACAAGGTCAGGACACAGCACCCGAAACCGAACACAGAACACTGCACTGAACTACCCTCTTGGTCTCCCAAAGCTTGGTCTTTATCTGTTTCAAGCCGCTGTGTGTCCCAATCACCAAACAGCCCCTTGATGCGCCGCACCTGCTGTCACTCTGTCATCAGCGGCTGCTGTTGCCATGGTAGCGACGCATATCAGGCTGACTGGGTGTTGCGTCGAAAGCGCTCCGGGCGGAAACATTCCTCCGTGGAATATATAGTTCCGCTGCTGGTTCGTCACCTTGTGACATACTCCCCCGCCAATCCGTTCTAGTCCCGAGAACGGGTTCCGCTCTCCCAGTCTCCATACCTCACCGGGGGTCGACCTCGGTTCTCCCTCTGGGACCGCCTCGGCGGAGACTCGGGTCTCACCGGTCCCGGTGCTGGGCCCAAGCCCCTGGGGACCACTCCCCATCCTACCAATAACGGTCCTGGTGCTGCCACAACCGGGGGGGCTTCCTCTCTGGGATTTGGGTAGTTCGGGCAAGGGCGAATCAGATTCCGGTGGAGCACCCCGTTCTGGGCCCCCTCTCCCCTCGGGTCGGATAGCATACACGGGTTGATCTGGACGTGGTTGTCGTAAGACCACATAGGGCCGAGGCTCCCACCGATCGCTCAGCTTACCCTTCCCTTGGCGACGATTATCCCTCACCAAGACTCTCTCTCCTGGGAGCAGTGGGGCTTCCCGAGCTGTTCGGATCGTCGTACAGTCTCTTGCTCTTTGCCCCCGCCTGGTTAATCCGGTCCGAGACCCGGCCATACGCCCAGTGGAGTCGCTGGTGGTGCCTCGCCACCCAGTCTGACAAGCTCCCTTCCTCCCCTTGGGTAGCAGCCCCCGTTACTAAGTCGGCTGGTAGCCGCACGTGTCTTCCAAACATCAGATATGTTGGAGCATACCCAGTGGTGCTATGCACGCTGTTGTTATACGCTTGGATCAGTGCCGGAAGCGTATCTGCCCAATGGCCCTGCTGATCCATCTCCAACGTTCCCAATAGGCCCAGCAATGTTTGGTTAAACCTCTCGCATCCTCCATTCCCTTGGGGGTGGTACGGTGTCGTGTGGGTCTTCCTACCCCCGTACAGCTGGCACAACTCGTGGACCACCCTGGACTCAAAGTTCGGCCCCTGGTCTGAGTGGAATATTTCAGGGCACCCAAAAGGCTGAATCACAGCCCTCCACAAGGCATTTGCGGTGGTGGTAGCAGTTTGGTCCAAGGTGGGAATGGCCCAGGCATATTTGGTGAATAGGTCTGTCACCACCAAGATGTTCTGAATCCGGTCCACCGGCCTTCCCAGCGTCAGATAGTCCATGGCGACCATGTGCATGGGAGCCTTTGCCTGAATCGGGACCAATGGGGCTCGGATCTCCTTCCTGGTCTTAAACAGGGTGCACCGGGGCATCCCTGAAGGTAGGCCTTGGTAATCCTCTCCATCCCAGGCCAATAGAACTGGCGTCGCAATAGCGAGATCGTCTTCTCCAGGCCCTGATGGCCCAACTGGGTGTGATAGGCCTGTAGCAGGGACCGATGTTGCCCCTCCGGAACCACTGTTTGCCAGATCTTCTCGCCCAGGTTAGGGTCCTGGATGGAGCGACAGAGCACCCCCTCCCTCAAAGCCAACCTTTCCCATTGTCCTAGCAACCCTCGGACTGCCTGAGTCTGAGCCCGGCGTTCTCTGGCCTCTGGCCATTTCCCAGTCTGGACCCACTCTCGTACCGTCCGCAACCCTTCATCCTCCGCTTGTCTCGACCTCCAACACTGTGGGTCCCAGCCCCACCCATTGGGGGCCTCTTCCTGCGATGATCCAGGCGCTTCCACGATCCCCACCATTGCTCCTTCCTCCTCCTCGGAGCTAGAGTTGGGCCCCTGAACTACTGGACCTGCCACCGGAAACCTCGACAGCACATCAGCATTCGTATGCTCTTTCCCTGGCCGATACTTCAGCTGGTAGTCGAAATTCGCCAGTTGTGCCACCCATCTCTGTTCGACAGCCCCCAGCCTTGCCGTCTGAAGATGTACCAGAGGGTTGTTGTCCGTTACCACCAGAACCTTGGTCCCCCACAGGTAGTCCTTGAACTTTTCGCTCATTGCCCACTTCATGGCCAACAACTCAAGTTTGAAGGAACTATAGTTAGCATCGTTCCTCTCTGCCGGGTGTAAGCTTCGGCTGGCGTATGCAATCACCCTCTCCTTCCCCTGCTGTTTTTGGGCTAGCACGGCACCCAGGCCGAGATGGCTGGCATCAGTGTACAAGATGAAAGGCTGGGAGAAGTCTGCATAGGCCAAATCGGGGCCTGTAGTAGTTCCTGTTTAAGCCTCCGGAATGCAGCCTCACATGCCTGGTCCCACTGAACCGCGGGAGATCCCCGGCCCCTCGAACGTCCCGTGCCCCCGAGCAGCTGGTTAATGGGCTTGGCGATTTTGGAGAAGTCCTGAATGAACCGCCGGTAATATCCGACAAAACCCAGGAAGGATCTGACCTGTCGCACAGTCTTCGGCGCCTCCCACCCTTGCACAGCCGACACCTTCTCTGGGTCCACAGCGATCCCAGCTGCACTCACCACATGGCCCAGAAACTTCACCTCTTTCCGGAAAAGCTGACACTTGTCAGGTTGCAGCTTTAGCCCGTATTTGTCCAGGGCGCGGAAAGCTTGCTCCAGATGTTGGAGGTGAGTCTCAAAGTCCGGCGAATAGACAATGACGTCATCGAGGTAGACCAGCGTGGTTTCCGTCAACTGACCTCCCAGGCACCGCTGCATAAGCCGCTGGAACGTGGCTGGGGCGTTGCAAAGGCCAAACGGCATCCGTTCCCACTCGTATAGCCCGAAAGGGGTCGTGAAGGCTGTCTTCTCCCTGTCCCGCTCGTCCACCTGTACCTGCCAGTACCCACTGGCCAAGTCGAGAGTAGAATACCATGCAGACTGTGTAAGACTGGTGAGTGAATCCTCTACTCGGGGCAGGGGGAAAGCATCCCGCTTAGTCACCTGGTTCAGCTTACGGTAATCCACACAGAATCTCCAGGAACCATTTTTCTTACGCACCAGTACGATAGGGGCGGCCCAAGGGCTACTACTTTCCCGGATAATCCCCTTGTCCAACATTCCTCGCAGGAGGGTGCGGACCTCAGAATACAGGGTCGGTGGCACTGGTCGATAACGTTCTCTACTCGGGGCGGCGTCCCCGGTCGGAATCTGATGTTTTACAATGTCCGTCCGGCCATAGTCCTCGTCGTGAGTCGAGAACAAGTGCTGCCATTTGAGCAGGAAATCCTGGAGCCGCCCAGTCTGTTCCTCTCCCAGTCCTTCACCGCGTAGTGACCCTCCCTGGAGGTGATTAGGCAATTCCTCTCCCTCACTACCCACCGGCGGTCCAGTTCGGGTCAGGGCAACTTCCACTACGGAGGGGCTTACCCGGTTAAACTGCACTTCACCCGGCTCTCTCACTTGTTGCGGGCACACCCCTGTGACTCGGGCCAGACACTGATGTCGATGCAACAGGACGGGGAACGCATTCACGTTCCGTACTTTCACAGAAATCCTCCCCCGCCGTGCTGTGGCTAGCCCCCGAGCTACCTCAAGGTTTGGGCCGTCCAGATGGGGTTCCACCAATACCCACTCTCCCGGGCCATAGAGTTGCGAGGGGAGCCTGGCCCACACCACAGCCTCACTCTGAGCGGGAATGGACAACGCGTATCGGCACGCCGTCCTCCCAGTGCCCTCTCGATCTCCTCGCGTCTCGGCAAGGCGAACCCGCCGACAATCGGCCTTGATCCGGTCCCACTCGTGACTTTCCGAGGTCGAGGCCGTCTGCTTTAGTCCACCTCGGAACAGTTCCTCCCAACATTCTGCTATAACGTTCATGCCCAACAAGGCGCGATGGTTTCCCAGGCAGGCGTCACGAACGATCACCACCCCCTTCTGGGGGACAACGACTCCATGGATCTTCAAGTCAGTCACCAGGTATCCCACGTATGGGATGTCCAGACCGTTGGCTCCCCGTAGCGTCAACCAGGGGGCTTCTGAGGTGGGGCAATCCTGGCCCTTAAATAGCTCTCGTGACAGGCTCTCAGAGAACAGAGTGACTTGTGACCCAGTGTCTAACAGGCACTGTACTTCCAAACCGTTGACCTGGGCCACTACAATGGGGCAATGCCCCACCAAACATGCTCTGGACTTCGTAATCAATAGGGGGTCTACCATGGGAGTCCCAGCCACTTGACCCACAGTGGCCGGCAACTCTAAAAATCCTCCTGTGATCCCCGACGGGAGCGGCACTGGCGGAAGTAATGACCCGGCTCTCCACAACCATGACAAATGGGGCGTCCCTGTTCGTCCCACCTGAACCGCGGCCCCATTGGCCTAGCTGGGCGTCGCTCTGGGAATCGGCTCCCCGCTGAATAGGTCCGCTCTCGGAGCAATGGACTGGAACGTTCACACGCCGGAGCTCTTCTCTGAAGGAGTTGGATAGCTCGGCCAGCTGTTCCTGGACGTCCTTTTTCAACTCCTCTCGTAACGCACGTCTCCATTCCGCTTCGACCGGGCGTGGGGGGTCGACGGGTGCACTCGCAGCCATGCACGTTGAGGGCTCTACCGTGTGATCCCGTTCCAAGGCCAAAGCCTCTTGTCTCAGTTCGTCAAAAGACGAGTCCGGGTTCCGGCGGACCTGTATTCGCAGGCTTTGGCGTACGGGGCCTTCCCGTAGCCCCAGGAGGAATTGGTCTCGCAGCAGGCTCTCTTCACCCCCTAGACCATGGTCTTGCCTTCCTCTTAGCCTAGCGAACTGCTCTCTCAGCTGTAGCGTGAATGCCCGGATGGTCTGTCGCGGCCCTTGTTTGCAGTTGAAGAACTGTGTTCGCAGAACGGCTACGGGAGTGGTATCACCGTATTGCCCCGAAAGGAAGTCAAAGATAGCTTGAGCCGTGGTACGGTTCGCTTCTGGCGCTGCTCGCACTTCCCTCAGTGCTTCTCCTTCCAAGGAATTCAAGATGAACTGCACTCCCTGAGGGGCATCCAGACCTTGGAGCCCGACTAAATATTCGACCTGGGCCCTCCATGTCGACAGACTCATCTCCGATCCCGGACCTTGGTACTTTTGGGCCCAAGGGCTCCCATGAATATGGGCATGGCTTGTCTTCGTGCTCCCGGTGCCTCTTCATCTGCCATAACGGCTTCTGGTGGCTCAACTCAGTGGTAATCCTGCCGACTACGCCAATAATCTGTCACAGGTCGGGAGGGTCGACTGGGTCTACCCCCTCCCTTTAGAATGTACCACTGAGGAGCAGACCAGAAACCAGGCGGACAAGGAAAGTAAAATGTAACAGGCTTTATTGATTAAAAGAATTTGTATATCCTAATTAAAATTCCTCCTTCCTCCCCAGCATCCAGTGGCCGCCGGGACGTCGCTGGACGACAGGCGGGGACTGGGTCCACTCAACCCCCTCGGACTCTTCGGGTGCCGAGGTTCTCGGCAATGGAGGGAACGCGGACCTGACCAGCAGGTAAGTGCTCTAAGCACGGCTTATCCTTCTCGGACTCTGAGCGGACTGTACTCTTCTCGACCTCCCAAGTACAGAAGTTTACAGCGGTGAAGAGGAGCGTCGACTGGACAGCCGGTAGGTACTCCTGGTACGGTAGGTTCTTTCCTATGCAGGGGATACAGAAAGCTTACGGCTGTGAAAGGGGCGTCGACTAGACAGCAGGTGGGTACTTCGAGCACGGTTGGTCCTTTCCTATACAGGGGGTGCAGGAAACTTAGGGCTGTGAAGGGGCGTCAACTAGACAGCAGGTAGGTACTTCGAGTCCGGTTGGTTCTTTCCTATACAGGGGATGCAGAAAGCTCACGGCTGTGAAAGGGGCGTCGACTAGACAGCAGGTGGGTACTTCGAGTACGGTTGGTTCTTTCCTATACAGGGGGTGCAGGAAACTTAGGGCTGTGAAAGGGGCGTCGACTAGACAGCAGGTAGGTACTTCGAGTCCGGTTGGTTCTTTCCTATACAGGGGATGCAGAAAGCTCACGGCTGTGAAAGGGGCGTCGACTAGACAGCAGGTAGGTCCTTCGAGTCCGGTTGGTTCTTTCCTATACAGGGGATGCAGGAAGCTCACGGCTGTGAAAGGGGCGTCGACTAGACAGCAGGTGGGTACTTCGAGTACGGTTGGTCCTTTCCTATACAGGGGATGCGGAAAGCTTACGGCTGTGGAAGGAGCGTCGACTAGACAGCAGGTGGGTACTTCGAGTACGGTTGGTCCTTTCCTATACAGGGGATGCAGAAAGCTCACGGCTGTGAAAGGGGCGTCGACTAGACAGCAGGTAGGTACTTCGAGTCCGGTTGGTTCTTTCCTATACAGGGGATGCAGAAAGCTCACGGCTGTGAAAGGGGCGTCGACTAGACAGCAGGTAGGTACTTCGAGTCCGGTTGGTTCTTTCCTATACAGGGGATGCAGAAAGCTCACGGCTGTGAAAGGGCGTCGACTAGACAGCAGGTGGGTACTTCGAGTACGGTTGGTCCTTTCCTATACAGGGGGTGCAGGAAACTTAGGGCTGTGGAAGGAGCGTCGACTAGACAACAGGTAGGTACTTCGAGTCGGTTGGTTCTCCCTATACAGGGATCAGAAGCTTACGACAGTGTTGATAACACAGAATGCACATGGCGTTCGATGGAGGACACTCAGAATACAGCAGATCACTGGACTTCCTCCGTTCTCCAGACAACATCAATGATGAATCAGAACATCGCAAGCTTTAAATTCCACCGTCGCTTAATCTCTTCTTCAGCGGCTCCAAACTGCAACACAGGGCAAGACCAATGGGCACGTGACAGAATTCGGTATAGTAAACATGCAGTAGCTTCACTTCAAACACACACGGTGGGCACAGCATCAACTCACGTCACTCTCAACCACTCTGTGAAATATAAGGCCACAGCCCACCTCCTTGTTCTGAACAGCAGGGACAGTAAGACGGAAGAATATATAGCGATCTCACTCGTGCATCATAACAGCTGTCTTCTCATTACGGTGTCTAGACTCCGGTTCCTAGATCGCTTCTCTTCATATACAGTGTCTTGGTGTATAAATCACGTATCATACGGCCAGTAAAAGGTTTGCACTTATCTCTACCCAGGAAGGGGACTTGATGTTTCCAAGGCAACTTCTCCTCTGCTTCTCTGTTCCACTCCACCCAATCTTTCGTAGCGGATTCCCTTCCGCGGATCGATCTCACCAGTCAATTTTGTCCCACAGAAACTCTCAGCCTTCCTCGACGGAACAAGGTCAGGACACAGCACCCGAAACCGAACACAGAACACTGCACTGAACTACCCTCTTGGTCTCCCAAAGCTTGGTCTTTATCTGTTTCAAGCCGCTGTGTGTCCCAATCACCAAACAGCCCCTTGATGCGCCGCACCTGCTGTCACTCTGTCATCAGCGGCTGCTGTTGCCATGGTAGCGACGCATATCAGGCTGACTGGGTGTTGCGTCGAAAGCGCTCCGGGCGGAAACATTCCTCCGTGGAATATATAGTTCCGCTGCTGGTTCGTCACCTTGTGACATTAGCATTAGCATTACTAGCCCCGGCCCGACAGGTGTTGTAATACCAGTTTCGGCCATGGGAGGCGGTATGCGGGCAACATACATAACCACCAGCCAAACTGCAACACACGAATAACTCGCACTGCTTGTATCTCTTTAATCTCTAAAAATCTCCAAATGCTCCACGTGAAACTGCGGTCTTACTATCGTGTCAATTGATTTGATTAATATGCGCGAGGGAGAGAGAGCAGGACCGCTCTCGTGTTGTTTGAAGACGGTGAGAGTGCGGCCGGGGCTCGCTCTCTCTGTCTCTCTCTTTGCTCGTAAAGCGCCCTGTCAAGCGCAGCGGCAGCAGTCATTCTAGTCTACACCCCTCACCGATCAAAATAGGCTTTGGCGGGACAAAGCGGACTATTTGACGGTTTTGTAAGATTAACAACCTGAAACTAAAAAACAGACTAGAGTAGGCCAACTTTCTGGAGGTATACTGCCCCCATCTGGTATGGAATATGTGGAGTTTTAATCGATTTTTTGACAGATGGCACCTTTAAAGGAGAATTCCGGTATTTAGCACTTTGAGTCTATTTTCTAGTTTGTTTTGGATGAACTAGAGTGTACATTTTGACGATGGGTCCTGTCTCGACTTTTTGACTCTTTTAGGATCGCCTCTGAACGCTTCAGAGTGGCTGTCTATGGGCATGCACAAACATGTCCTTAAAACAACCCTTAACATTTGTTTTGAAAACTGTGCAACTCACCGAGTGGTTAGTGGTGTTTATTAGTGATCATCATTAGTGATGATTAAAAACAAATATATCTGCGCAATGTATGATTTCAATCCGTGTTATTTGCTATAGTGGAACTATTTTTTCAGATACCTCACAACCGCGTATAAACTTCCGCTCGATATTTGAGTCTGAAGCGTTAGCACACTCCGGTAGTGCAGTAATATCAACGAGCAATGAGTCCTCCAATAGAAATCAATGCGAATTTTTAAAATGCCAAATAAAACACGACATAAACTGTATTTCGCTATGCTACTTGTTACTCCCATACACAAAAGAAATATATTTGAAATATATTTTCAGAATTTAATAGTGTGTGTGCAGTGTTAGACACTGAGTTCTATCTATTGTTCAAGTGTACTTCACTGTTGGAGTGTCACTGTTATACTTGCATCATAAATATTGTGTAGGAAAGATGTCAATAAAACAACAATAAATCTAATAATTGCACGTAGTGTTAGGTACGTGCCACCTAATATGGCCTAATAGTCCTAGAAAAGCAAATATCTGTCATTTTACATTGCAGTCATTTAAATGTAAGTATATTTATTATAGCTGTGTGTCATAATACAGTAGTGAAATATGGTAGCCTACGGTTGTGTATAGGGGAAAAGGTAGAGGAATTACTATGATCAACATACATTTTCGACCCTTCTTTAGCAAGCTAAACATTTTATGACCATATATTTTGTCATATATTTTACATTACGTTATAAATGTAAATATATTGCACACTTAACATCATATATTTTTGTTATATTTGAGAATATATTTCAAAATGATAAATATAAGTGAACAACAATGCAAATATATTTCAATGTATTTGGAATATATGCCACATATATTTTTGACACTATAAAATATATTTCAATATATTTCTTTTGTGTATGGGTCGCTACTAACCACTCGGTTAGTTCCACAGTTTTGAAAACGAACGTTAAGGGTTGTTTTAAGGACATGTTTGTGCATGCCCATAGACAGCCACTCTGAAGCGGTCAGACGATTATAAAAGAGTCAAAAAGTCGAGACAGGACCCATCGTCAAAATTTCTGTGTCCACCACTCTAGTTCATCCAAAACAAACTAGAAAATAGACTCAAAGTGCTAAATACCGGAATTCTCCTTTAAGTCACTCAAAATTGCACACTTTCATTACCAGTTAACAAATGCACATTGCATAATTAAAACTGTAACTAATTGGGAAGTAATATATTAAAGGGATAACTGGTCCAAAAAATTAAACTTCGGTCATCATTTGCTTTATTTAATTAGCTCCCAGAACTAAAATAAGGCTATTTTATATGGTATATTGGTAGATATTGTGTCCAGACCAGCCAAACATACTATTATGAAGAATCATACATGCACTACACAACTCTGTGTTTCAGATATATTATAACATGGCTTGAAGGACTTGCAGTTGGAATAATTTTACCATTAAATGTGGTGGTAAATAAACACCTAGTAAACCTATCAAACCCTATCAGTACAGGATGTGCTTAAACGGTATAATTGTTCACATTTGAATTGAATTGGAAAATAGGACAAATAGGAAAATACAGAAAAAAGTAAAAAAAAAAAAAAAAAAACGTTTTATCAGTAATAAAACGTGTAAGGAGATTACTGCCGTGTAACACACCTGAAATAATGAGGAAACTTTACGTTCATTAAATTATCATTGATTTTCTGTGTTTCTGCATGTACTTTAACACCACAAACCATTTGTTCTTATTTAGTTTGAGTGCTGTTGTGTTCGCTAAATCCATAGTAATTGATTCAACATATAGATTGCAAAAAAAAAATAAGTGGAATAGATCGTAAATGCTATTCTCTGCCCAGATATGGTATATCCCATCTTACACAATAAGAGTTGAGTGACTTGATATATGTGCATTGGGGCGACATTAAGAGCAACAGGTGCATTAGCTTTTTGATGTAGAAAAGAGAGTTGGGATTTTTGCCAGCCAGCCCATTAAGAAGAATCATGGTAAATCTAATCGCATAAAAACTATTGTCCTAAAACACAGCTCTACTGCCTCAGAAGCACCAACATAATCTTTTAAGAAATGGGGCATCAGTAAAGATAACATAATACCACAAACTGTGCTATTTGTCTCTGGAAAGAAATTCCTGAGGCCTCAGATTTGGCCTACAGCATGTCACACAGGTTTTTCAAGTCACCATGAAATCAAAATTGACAATTCAATTTTGTTACATAATAAAACAATGCTGGCCAGATGAGTTCCAACCCACACTCATATGAAACGGTGCAGCAGTTAGCAAACGACTTCGGATTGTTAAAAAAAAAAAAAAAAATTCTGATGGTCAAAATCATATCTCGGCTTACATTTCTTCTTGTTTGTTAAGTCTAATTAAGGAATAAAGTTGGTCGTAATTTCAGTTTCATACTTATTTTAACCACACAATTGATTTAATTGACAATGAAAGTAGAGAGGAGGGTATCACTTTATATCATTTTGATGGTCCTTTTAACACATTCTCTTGACTATAAGTAACGAACGGTTAGGGTTAAAATAAGTTGACATGTAGTTGCTAAGTTACTTATTGTCAGAATGTCTGTTAGAGGATCATCACAATAAAGAGTTAGCAGATATTAAGCAGACAGTAGCTATGTTTCCATCACACATTTTTATCCGAATTAAGTGATATCGAATGAAAAATGCCTTATGGAAACAGTAAAATTCGATTGAATTTCATGAATTTTTCATCTTGATTGATGTACTGCTTATGCGATAAACATTGATCGAAACGTTATTATGGCGCGATCCATTTTGTCTAGCAAAACTTTGTTCGCAAATGTTTGCTTGAATGTTGTGCAATTCAGTGCGAAAATGAATGGAAACACCTTAAAATGTCTCAAATCAATTCAATATACCAATTTGATCGCAGAAAAAGCATGTGATGTCATTACGCAAAGGTTTTTGTTCGCTTTAAAGCCATTGGATGGAAACACTTTCCCCAGCTTTATTCGCATGAGTTTTTTTACCGAACTTCAGATAATTCGATTGATAAGTGGATGGAAACTTGGCAAGTGAGTCTAATAATACTCTAATGAGAGTTAGTTGACATAGTTGCAAAGTTATGTATAATCAACAGAATGTTCAAAAGGGACCATCAAAATAAAGTGTTACCGAGAGGAGGAATGGAAATAGAACATATTGCAGGCTGGATATTAGGGGCAGAGGCCGTCTGACTGACTTGTAAAGCAACAAATCACAGTTCGATTTGTTCAGTGTCATCTCCACATCTCCACCACAGGCTCATCAATGCTCACGGTTCCACGCTGGAGGAATGATCTCCCCATCCTCGTCCGGAATGCAGAATCCCTGACAACATTGTCTGGTTTATGCTAGTCTGAGCAATGCCAGAACTTTGTATTTTGAGCAATTCTTGCGTTGTTTTTGCCTCTTCACGGTGACTTGACTTGTCTTTAGTCATCAGTTGTAAGTCGCTTTGGATGTCTGCTAAATGACTAAATGTAAAAATGTAAATGTCATGTTTAGGTGCGTGAAAATATAGTCGGCATCCCTACAATAACAGACTGGCATACAACCACTAAATTATTTATTTAAGATGATGTGCCTCAAGCAAAACTCTTGGATGGTCTATCTATGCCATGAACTTTACATACCTTTGAAAATCCAGTGTTTAGTTCATTCTGGTAAGCACTCTTTATCATATTTTTTTAACACAACGGCTTTTTTTCTAGGCAAACCGTTAAAGAACATGACACACGTCTCCCGGAAATCCTGTAACCAATCAGTTAAGCCAATCAGATTCAGACTTCGAAACTCCTGAAGTGTTTCGCTTTTTTCTATTACGTATTAGATGTTCAGCCAACAGGTGAGACATCTGAGTGTGAGACTAGCTGGATATGAACTTTCCCTTATCTATGTGAGCACCAAAACACAGCTTGGGTCTGGAACACATTTACTAAATAATTAGTCATATCTCCATCCATCACATTTCTCATCAAATTCTTCCAACACCAAATTATTTAGGCTATGCTTTCCGCATTTGTACACATTTTCTCCTAAAGAATCCTGGGAGAAATATCTGGGACAAAATTATTCTAATTTAAGATTGCCTTATTAACCATAACTGAGGAAAGTCCAATAAGTTATGAGCTGAGCTATGATACAGCAACATCTGTGCAGTAAATTTGTCTTCTGGCAATCAATAACCCATGTGAATAGGTCGAATTCCATAGTTCAATAGAGAAAATGGGAGCAGTTTTATGGAAATGACTCTTTGTTGAGCTAGAAAGACACTTCACAAGGTTTCAACACGCTTGCGACTGTCCTTGAATCAGATTTTTTTTTCTTTCATTTGGCTCATTCTTTGTTCTCCTAGTACCTCTCTGATGGCTGTGATCATGTGACGAGAGGTTTTTCCTGCGTATTACCCTCTTCACTGGAGCACTTCAAGGCATCATCTTTTTTATTGCAGCTCCTCTCTGTCTTTCCTTTTCTTCACTTATAGGAAGGTCACAAACGCTTGCCTTTATTTTGGGGTCAATCTCATTCTTTTTCTCCCCTTTAGACTCTCGTCTCACTTAATCCCAATATGTTAAGTTTGACCTCGGTCTCAAAGAGGCATGAATTTGGGATGTCATTTTTGGATGATAGTTTAGCTTCGGTTTAAAGTGCCTGTTATATCAGACCATTGTCCACAAAAGTTAAATGTACCAGTGGGTGTCAGAATCTGTGGATCTAAAAGGTTATTTGACACAGGGTTGTGTGAGATACTGAGAAGGACAAATAGAAATGGGCAAATAGACAGGCTTTACTGTTTACAGAAACCAAACATGACGCTTCAGTTTTAATGGCAAAAGGGAGAAGGGATGATGCAAGAAGCAACCAATTTTATATTTGACAACTGTTATGACAAACACGTAATCTTTTTGCTGTTTTGAATGAAAAAGATGCTATAATTTACTTGATTAATGCCATTCATAACTGAATGTGGCAAGAAACATTAGCACAATTAAGACTGAATGTTTGCATATTTTAAATTAAAAACACTACCTGCAAATAGTTTGAATTGATTACGACAAATTCTACTTCTTTTAATGGTCTTCATTCTATTTTTTTATTCCCTTTATTTTGATTATTATTTGAATGATTGTAAATGAAGTTACAAACCTAAAACCCAACAATAAAGGACAATTTAAAAAAACAAAAACTGTCGTTAGAGCATTAATTTATTTGTGCACATAGCTAATAATGTATAATATGGATGGTGCATTGTACATTATTACAAATGTAACAATTATCCCTGCTCTCTCCTATAAATATTCAATGTTAACTCTCAATTAACATGAGGTCAAACTGCATGAATAATAATTATAACACAATTACCCAATATAAGAAATGTAAAATACTATTTATAACAGTAAATCATGTCCCTTTGCAGCATGTTTCAATGTATTACTTTGTTGTGACACTTTCCAACCATTTCCATATGCTGCATTCATACAAACATACAAATATGTACAGCTACACTTGGTTCATGCTTAGTAATACTGAAAATATCTCTATAAAGTAATGTGACTGCAGGACTACAAAAATAATAACAGTAGTAAACATTACAAAATCCACTATTAGTAGAATCTAAAACTACACAATTGCAAATTTTGTAATTTTTGTAAGTCGTTTCACAAAATCAATAACTAGTGACCAAAATACTGTGTTTTGGGGCAGTATGCAGATTTATGACAGGCCATTTTCAACAATAGACTCCAATTAGATTATGGGGGGGGGGGGGGGGGGGACTTTTTTCAGAAAAGTAAAATTGCAAGACATAAGATTATCATACAGTAAATTGTGTAATACACACATTACAATGCAATTCCAGCACTTATATTCCAGAGTTGCCTTGCAGTTGCTTAAAGAGATCACCCCAAAAATGAAAATTCTGTACATTTACTCACTCTCAAGTTGTTCCAAACCTTTATGACTGTCTTTTTTTGTTCTTTTGAACACAAAAGAAGATATTTTTTTCTACACTATGGAAGGCAATGGGGCCCATCAACTGTTTGGTTATCCATATTCTTTAAAATGTATTCTTTTGTGTTCAGCAGAAGAAAGAAACTCATATAGGTTTGGAAGAACTTGAGGGAAAGTAAATGATGACAGAATATTCACTTTTGAATGAACTATTCCTTTAGTAGTGAGTTTTTATATGAAGGTCCAGGTTTCAGGGCTGTTTCTAACGTGTCGTCCTACCTCTGGACATTGTCTGATAAGGTAGAATATTTGAGGAAGTTTCGTTTAAATTTGGTGCAGCTTTTTCCCCAAGTGATTTACCACATTCTAGCAACTGCACACAGAAAAGCTGCATATGGGGATAAAACAAAAATATGTGCTGATCATGTAAAAACAAGGAACGTTGCCTTGGGACAAGAAACATTTCTCTCTCTTTCTCTGAGAGAACAAAAATTAGATCACGCAATACATTTTCATGTGAGCCAATTATCCAGTTTTTCTACAGTTTTATTGTCTGTCTTCTTTTCTGCCTGACAGAATGAAACAAATTCAGTAAAGAACTGCTGAGCTCAGAGTGTCCCAAACTCTCTTAAGATGCAACTTGACAACATCAATGCTCATTTATCTATATTACTATAGGCAGCAGCCAAATAGCTGCATTTGTCCTGTAGTCCTTGGACAGGTCACAAAAACAATGAATCAGCAAACAAGCAGTCCATAAAAGCACATAAAAGCAGATAAACCCAGTTCTTCATAAACTCACTGCCTCCATTGACTGCATTGACATGCATATAAACATACACGGCAAACATTTAAACATATCCTGGACATATTACAAACCAAGTGGGACTTAAAATCAGATCAAACATTAATAAAAGGTAATTAAATCATTTCAAGTTGATTGCATAACTTGTGGTTTACCACACCAGCAGCAAAGCAAAAAAAAAAAAAAAAAAAAACACACCCTGTGCAATCTATGTTGGGAAAATGGGCAGGGAAAACGCATAGATGTTTTCAGCCTAAGGATGTCTCTTGATCTCTTAATGAGAATGTTAACTCCCAAACACACTGCCACCCCTGGTACATCACAATTAACCTGTGCTTTCACACAGTCTGTTTTAGTCTAGACTCATCATGATGAGAAAAATATATAATAATAATCTGGACACTTCAGAGTTGTGGCCTGGTAAGATATCCCCTCCCCCTTCCATAAGAACAGTGGGCATTTAATGCAAAATATTTTGTGAATTACAACAATTTGTGAATTACAGTATACACAGATACACATAGTTCAGCCATAAAACTCTTCAAAGCAGCTGATCATGCCAGCAGCAGCAACAACAAATATAGTCCGCCAAGACAAAGCTTATGTATATTCCATAAATAAAATGCTGTTTAATTCTATTCCGAGAGTTGTCATGATTGAACTGTGTTTTTAATAGGAATATAGTTGGTCTTAATAATAGGTCTTAAAAGCAAAAAAGTCAATCCACCCAGATTGAAGGATTCCACTCAACTGGACTTTAGGTTAAGATGTACAGTATAATGTTTAAAATGTACTGAAAAAGAAAATTAAATAATAACTCCATCAGTTATAATAATTATTAAATTAATAAAAATAAAGAAACACCATTCTAAGTTGGTTATCTTATCCCAAGGGTCGAATTGTAATTTTGTGTTATCAAATATACAAATGTCTCTATGTTTTACAGGTTTGGAACAAAATGAGGATGAATTTTAATTTGGGTGAACAATGCCTCAATCTAAAATGTTTATTTAAAGCAATGAAACTAAGATTGTATGTCTGTCTATATGCAGGACGACTTGTAAAATCAGTACTGTTTATTAGATAGTCTGACAGAGAGTTATTAACAAAACAGTTATTGTAAGGTTTACAATTAAAAATTGCATTGTACTTTGTCTAGTCTTTATTATGGTAAAAATATATGGCAACAGCCTTCTGTGGAACACCAAATAAGATATTTTGAAGACATACATATTCTGTTTTTGTCCATACTAAAAGTCAATGAGATCTAAAACACCACAGGACACCATTGGCTTTCCTTGGCCAAGAAAAAAGAAGAAGACATTTGGTACAGTCAAATAGGTTTGGAACAAAATGAGTGTGAGTAAACGTTGACAGATTTATTATCTGCCTAACAATGCTTAAGACTACACACTACAAATCACACCCATTTAAAATGTTTATTTACAGCAATTATTAAACTAAGACTATAAGACTGTCTAAATGTGAGACTTGAATCATGCTGTTAATCGCAGGTCTTCTCCTTCATGTAGAGTTTAGCTCCAACCCTGATCAAACTCTCTTGAACAAGCTAATCAAGGTCTTCAGGATTACAAGAAAGTTATAAGCAGGTGATTTTGATCAAGGTTGGAGGAAAATGGACGAGAAGCCCTGGAAGAGAAAATGGAGTTGAGAAGCCCTTGTTTATCCGATAGTCTGGTCACCCGGGGATAAGTGTCTTTACCATGTGATTTTTTTCTTACAACATTTTCTAAGCTTTCTGTCTAGACATGTTTACTGTTTTTACCTCTCAAAATGTTACATACATTGAATGTTTTCTCCTTGGTCTTTTTAGACAGTTTTAGACAGACTTGAAACAGCCTTCCGCCTCGTCCCTAAACACAGGGGCCCACTCACTCTACGTGATGATTTGAACATCTGCACGCAATCCTCCCAGTAGTGCAGTTTACTTCAACATCGCCTTCAACATTCACTCAACTAAAGTTTGAGTAAAAGCTCCGTCTGCCTCTCTTGCATCACGTGCCATCATTATATCTGGCCTCTGGAAATCCTCTACATATAGCTTGTGTTATATAAAAAGTAGGCCTACTAAGTTAATGCTTTAACTTATTACAATTTTTTTATGATAATAATAATAACACATTGAACACACTCTGACAAAACAATTCCATAACTGAGTACTCATTTAGCAATAAATAATGGATTAGCCTGTCTAATGGCTAATTTATATATAGATGAAATCCTGATGGAATTCTTTAACCAAGTAAAATCATTTGCAGTCTTTAAATGGCTGAATTTAATTGTTATCCGAGCTCAAAACACCCCGATGATGGTGTGGTTAATGAGGAGACCACAGGAGAACAGCTGCAACATCAGTGATTCATCTTTGTTACTCGTTGTTTTCTTTTCTCAAAAATGTTGCTAAAAAAACACACGTTCCAAAGTGTAGAGATGCATTTTAGTATATATGGATAGATGTTCAATACCATAATATTGACAGACTTTTACGTATCTACAAATTAAGGAATGTGCAAATCCTTAAATGGGTGTAAACTTTTAGGTTCAACAACTTTGTGGGGACACAATCCCAGAAGACTGTAGCTATCTGTGAAAAACTTTGATGTGATTATTTTCTAATGTAAATGTTGTCACGCACCTGAGAACAATATAATATTAACTCCTTCCATCATAAGTACTGTATTTTCTATCATTCATGACTGTTACGTGCCACATAGAGAGCAACATCTATTAAAAGGCGACGCCTGGAGTTCCGTCTCCTGCTCCCGTAAACACTCCACAACGCAACAAATTATTCAAGAAAAGTCCATGTTTATTTTTACATGTAGGGGTAAGATTTCATTCGTTTGTAAAAAAAAAAAAAAAAAAAAAAAAAAAAAAAAACGTTTAAACTGAGAGGGTAAAATCGGCCACAAAACAACAAACAAAACGGGTCTTCTGACTAAATTTTAGATAGTCTTTCCTGGATTTAGAAATAAACAAAACATACAGTTCTTCCCTTCTAACCGGTAAACAGGAGAAAAAGGTGAAAAGTAAAACAAAGGGCCTCTGACCTCTCAAACACTGCATAAAAGGGTTGCAGGATATCACATTTACCAGCCTATACCGTTAACAGTAAGGACACTGCTCACAAGCAGGCTACTCGGATGAAGCACACGACAGCCAACCGGCTATGACACGGGTGGTTTGAGGCAAACCCCGTCCTGCTTCATGGTGTTGTTGAGCCTGTGTGTAAACGGGGTTTGCCTAAAACCACCCGTGTCATAGCCGGTTGGCTCAACAACACCATGAAGCAGGACGGGGAATTCGATGAACAAGCCTTCCACACAGCTTATATCCATCCGGTCCGATGAGTCCAATCAGCCGCGCCCTCTTAATAACAGCTGCACCTGTTACTCTCAAATGAGGGTGAAGTGAAAGGGAGAGGGAGAGATAGAAAACAAAGAGAGAACACATGCGCACATTCACTTGTTCTACACAGTATTAAATAAAACAGCATTTACGTTCCGATACGTAACAATGACACAGTGCCTCAATTGACAAGTTTTTCCGGCAATCCATTGGTTCACTGATATCCAGTATGCGCGCTGTTACTTATCTGCTTAAATAGCACAACATCTCCAAATACATATACATGTGAAGAAGATGATCTGCATAAAAATTAAAGCTGCCTTAAGTTACCAATTGAACTCTTTTAGAAAACGCTGGTGGGGAAAGGGTTAAATCAAACATGTAGTAACAATATCATAGAGTAAAATTTTTGGACACTTTTTCTTATTACGATTTTCTCAATTTTCAGCCTGGTCTCATTGTTAATACGTAGGTATTAATACGTTATTTTCAAAGATAGAAAACGTACGTTTTTGTACGTTTGGATAGATGCTGAAACGTATAATATAGACGTATTTGCAACATTTAAACGTAAACATTATTACGTTTTTACAGCTACAAAACGTTAACAATTTACGTATATTTTTCACATCATAAAGATATCTGTATACTTTCACTTTTAAAGATAAACGTAACAAGATCCCTTAATCCTACTCCCAAAACCTAAACATATACATTTTATACAGAATATAAAAAGGATAAAACGTAACGTTAATGGACAGAGATGTGTAGGTAAAATGGCAGTTTTATTAACAATATAGCATTAAAATATATTTTGAGCCACTAATCCTACTCCTACCCCTAAACCTACCCATAACTATTTCTTAAAACTATGTCAGGCTAACACAATTATGAAGAAGAAAAAACATAACAGATAGACAAGTTTACATTTCACAATAATTTATTTATTGAGAAAATGTCAAAACCGGTAACGTTAACATTACCAAGTCGTTAACATGATGATGCGTTGCAGTCGCAGTCCTCTCTGGCAGTATTATAGTAGTTGTGTATGATATGAGGTACAGATCAGAATTTAAGTTATTAACGTTAATCCATGAAAATGTTAATCCGATTTCGGTTCGCTCTCTGAAGGCGCGCGCGCTTCTCCCATAGGGCTTCTCCATTTCAAATGTACACCGACTGAAACACGGCATGTCGCAATCTGTGACGAAGCAGGCGAGAGCCAATGAGCGTTTGATATCACGGCCGTAAAACATGTCGTAACGTAACACTTCTTGAAGGCGCATTTTTTGAATTTGAATTCATCACCAGCGCGGGATGCTAGGATCATGCGCGGGATAGATTTGACGTTTGCGGTCGCTGCTGAGAAATGAAGATGAAGATCACTGGATAAAAGGCTGAATTTGGATCTGTTTCTTGCAAACAACGTATGGATTCTTGGATTTGGATTACATCAAGCTAATAAAATGTATGTCTTTTGTGAATGTATCAGTATGTTGTGTTTTATTGGAGAAAATGCTTTTTGTGTAAATACACTAAATACTACAAAATGGTTAAACGATTAAACAAGGTATTTTTAAGGTTAAAAGTGTATTCCTTTTTAACACCACAGGCTAATCCTCCGAAACGAGTTTGCTGCAGAAGGCACGAACAGAGCGAAATGTTAATATTTATGAGTAGGATAACGTTCTTAGGCCTATTATATTGATAAATGCGACTGAAAACGTAATTGATAGGACAGTTGAATGCAATAGTCAAAAGATTAATGCCACGATTATGCATAAATAGCAATACGTACAAATGTCTATGTCTGTAGATTTGTTCATACGTAAATAAATTACGTTTTTGTGCTGTCAATACGTGAATATTTTACGTTTTAGTGCTGTAAATACGTCAGTATTATACGTTTCTGCGTGTATAAAACGTAAATAAATGTACGTATGATAGAACTACACTTTACGTAAAAATACACACGTATTCTCATGAGATCACGTTGCAATTTTTGAGTTAAGCATTTAAGCACAAGTTGTTGTTGTTATTATTATTATTATTCATAATAGTCATTAGATCATGATAAATGTACATTATTTTGGTCCAAACATACTAATACACTCCTAAAAATAAAGGTTCTTCATTAGGTTCTTTATAGTGGAAAAAGGTTATTCAGATTATTAAAATGTTATTTAAACTAAACAAAACGAAACAAAAATGGTTATTTTAAGAACGGATCACTGAAAGTTTCTTTGGGGAACCAAAAATTGTTCTTCTATAGCATTGCTGCGAAACTCCCTTTTTTAACCTTAATTTTAAAGAGTTATACAGACTCATGGGGCCAATGTAAAGACGATATAGACTTGAGATATAAGCCCCAAATGGGTATGGCGATGGGTTGCATGTCGGCTCTAATTGGCTGAGCCCATAGTTATCTCATATAGGATTTGCCTGGGGCCAATTCAAATAATGCCGGCATGGAACCCGTGGACAAGTTTTTCCGGCAATCACGGAAATCATGCCTTTATTGGGCTCATTCCTCAAACCCATTTTGTCTCTACATTGGCCCCACCACAAATTATTGGCTGGTACTAAGTGCTAATAACAACTTTATAACAACTGGTTGAGACAAAATTACAATAGAGTTGGCATTCAACTTTTCCCCATCCAATTATTCTCCCTATTCCCATTGCATATTTAAAATGTTTAAAAATACATTTTATTTTGAAATTTTTTATTTTGAAAAAAAAAAAAAAAAGAACTACTAAAAAGTGGAAAAAATATGCCTAACGGGTATTTAATAGACCTGTAATTGAAATTGGATGTGGTGTCCTGGCTTTGATTGCATGGGCTTGCGCATCACAGCATTTCACTAACACTCTCAAAACCGGTTATCCCTTCAGGGATCCTCAAGGACTGAACAGCAGTTAGGGTTAGGAGGAGTAGGTGAAGGGGAGGGCGTAATGCCGGGGTATCCAAACTCAGTCCTGGAGAGCAACTGTCCTGCAAAGTTTAGCTCCAATTGCCTCAACACACCTGCAAGGAAGCTTCTAGTATGCCTAATAAGGCATTGGTTAGCTGCTTCAGGTGTGTTTAATTGGGTTTGGAGCTAAGCTTTGCAGGACAGTTTTCAAAAGTTTGTGTTTTCAAGCACCCAAAACGCCATTGTCCAGTATAAGAACGGTCAAAACGCATAAAGTTTTATGTTTTATACAGGTTAAAGTAGCAGGATCAGACACCCCTAGCTTAAGGGATAGGGATTTACACGACACCGTTTTCAACTAAAAACATAAAACTTTATGTGTTTTGGGTGCCTGAAAACACTAACTTTTGAAAACGGGTTTCAAAGTCCAAGTTTTCATTGACATGCGTATTACGTGTTCAGTCTATAGTGTTGCATCGCCATCTAATGAGCTGGCAGCAGAATACAGGGTTTTTAGTCGTTTTCACGGATATGTGTAAATGGAAATGTTTTGACAATGGTGTCATCTGTACGTGGTTTAAATTCCTTTGAGAAAACTCAAAGGAAAAACTTCTCTGTTGTAAGCATATCATTGTCTTGTAAACTTACCCTTAGTATAAATAGCATCTATCATATTTATACTGAGTGCAAATAGGCTCTGCCCACTATAAACATCATTAGTGCTTACGGTCTATGTACATGTGTATACAATGCCCCCACAATATCTGTGCTGTCCTTTTTATATAATACTTCATGGATTAAAATAGTTTGACATCAGTTTTTTCAGGTATTTTCAGCTGGACGGTCATCATCAGAAAGTTTGCTGAATGAAATTGCAGGCAGTAACTCTAGCAGAACATTAGTCAGACTGTGATGGTGCTGACTACTCCATGTCTGAATGCTTGCTTGGTTTTCTACAGTCATCAGGCACTATTAGATACAAATCGCAAAGAATGTTCACTATATTGCATATATTATAGTATAGTATTATAGTATTGGTCTATATATTATGTGACTAAATACAAGTAATTATGTCAATCTATTAAAAATCCTGGTAACACTTTAGTTTAGGGTCCAATTATTACTATTAACTAGTTGATTATTAGCATGCATATTACTAGGATATTGGCTGTTTACTAGTACTAATAAAACACACATTAATGCCTTATTCTGTATGACCATATTCTACCCAATACCTATTGAGGTAAAAGCCGTAGTTAATAGTTAGTTATAGTGAGAATTGGACCCTAAACTAAAGTGTGAGCAAAATCATAAATCCTAGCATATGAAATGATAGGAGGAAAAATTGGTCATACTCTATATTAGGGTCCAATTCTCTCTATTAACTAACTATGACTTTTGCATCAATAAAATCCTAATTACTTCTGATTAGTTAGTAAGGTAGTTATTAGGTTTAGGTATTGGGTAAGATACACGGTTAGTACATGTTAGTTAATACAATAACTAATGTTAACAAATTAAACCTTATTGTTAAGTGTTACCGATGTAGAATATGGTCTTGCAAAATAAGGCATAAATATGTGCTTTATAAGTACTAATAAAAAGCCAATATCCTAGTAATATGCATGCTATGAAGCAACTAGTTAGTGAGAACTGGACCCAAACTAAAGTGTTACTGAAAAATCAGTAACACTTTTGAATACTGTTCCATCATTAATCAATAACTACACAGGAACAAATTAGTAATGGAATATTAGCATTCTAGTAACTACTATTAACTAACAATAAACTCTAATTAACTAATTGGTAAGTAATAACGCTCAGTTGAATGAGGTAGTTTACTATTAGCTAATCAATAACTACTATTTTTTTCATACCTCCCAGAGGACTTCTAAGAACTCCTACATACAGGTTCATAATTAATGTAAATAATGCATAATGTATAATTAATTCTAAAGTGAAGATATGGTAACCCACTAGTAATGACTCAAATATTATCAAATCCTTTAGAAGGAATTACTAATTATTTGGAACAATATTCTAAAGTGAAAAGAAGTAACTCTCTAGTAATGATTGAAGTCATTGTAAGCTTTTGAGGTTTGCAGTGCAACACAATGATGATTGAGAGGTGGACAAATAAACGTTCATCAAATTCCTTCATTTTTCTAAAAAGTGATGTATGGATAATCAAGTAAACCTATGTTGCTTCAGTCGAGTAGTTAAAGGTGGGGTATGTGATTTTCTTTTTTTTCCATTTTTTCAAAATAACTTGAAATCCTATTCGTAACCCACTTACAGCCACTGAGTTAGAAGCACTGAAATGTAAATTAAGCAATTTAATCATCTGTGGAACAGGCACTCGAAAAACTCCAGCCAATCATTTCCAAGACCACCTAGAATCATTGGACAGTCAGTGCGTCAATCAAACGGTTTTTGATTGACAAAAACACCCCCCTCCCCCCAGCGCGCGTGACCCCCGTTGTGCGCATACTCAAAGCTCTCGTCAGTAAAGCCGGTTCCATGAGTAGTAGTAAATCGTCATTACAATCTCTCGGGCATCTGAGTTTTCGCTCGTGCATGATTGCGTGTCCATGTTCTTCGAATGGGTGGAGTCAGGGCCAGCGTTGGAGGAAAGAAGGTAGGACCATAATTTGAATTGTATATTTTCAAAATCTGCCGGCCATTTTCCAAATCACATACCCCACCTTTAAGTGTTTATCTTGAAATATTACTAACAATATGAAAGTAATTCTTAAGCTTGGTTTATAAAAAAAATTCACAGCAAAAAGATGCATACCACAAACTGAAGGCCGATTTGATTACAATGATACTAAAAAAATTATCAGATGATAGAAGGCATATACTGTAGTTGATTGGGTGATTGTGTTTTTTATTCGTAAAGTTTTGATCATGTTGAGGCCTTGGAAATGTGTGTATTATATATGATACATTAGGTTGTATATACCCCTAATAAAAACATTACAAATATTACAAATCCTGTGCATCAGAGCGGCAGTGGGAAATGACCATACAGTAGGCGTATCTGATGACCTTGGCATAATCCATTCCTTCACCTTCTCTGACATCAGCTCACCCAAGACCTCAGTAAATCATTCACAGACAACCCTAATATCCTCAGCGACCATCTTTAATGAGTGAGTACTGAACCTATGACCATCCATCCTGCGACGGCCTGCCAACCTAAAACCATCACATCATCTGTCCTCCAGCAGAATTCCCCTGGCCTGTTCTTCTATCATCCATTCCTCACTTATCAGTGCCTCAATTTAAAAGCAGCTAATATAATCCCACTGTTGCAGCAAAGAAAAATACACAATACTCCAATAACCAACCCATGGACAAAAAGCACTTAATATTTTAGTTGTACCACTGGATGTTACATTTTCATGAGATCCACTTAGCACATGAAAGCACACAAGCATCCAGCTAATTATCCTCATTTCGCATCTGGATATGGCGATGACTGCTCTGTAGATTGCAAGCTGGACAGTGGCCACATTGGCAGCTCTGACCGAGGGCAGATGATATAGTGCTGGAGTGAGTGCCGAGCATGCCAGGTTCAGTTGTAAAGCATGACCCACTGGTGAGGTGAAGTGAGTGCGAAACCCACAGGAACAAACTGATTTCCTGTTTACTCGTGTTCATCACGTCACATTTGAAAATGGGATTGTTTGAAGCAGTTGATTGCTCTGATAAAAAAAAGCTCAGACAATAAATTATATCAGGGGCATCGCTACATCCTTTTTGGGGTATGAGCCCCAGTGAAATACAGCTGTGCCCCAGTCAAATATTACTGATAAATCCTTGTCTGACAATGGAGATTACCACATACACGAGAATCATTTCCCATGTCATGAGTGTTTTCTATCCGCTGTTTTGAACTGAATTGAACTGAATTCAATAACTGTCTGAACTGGCAATAACTGATTAATGAATTATTCACTCTTTTGATATAATCAGTTTGCATAAAGGTCTGAAATCATTCACAATTCAGTTTGATTCATTTTGACAGTTCGCTCGCGGACTAAATAATTTGCACGATTTTGCAACAGTTTCTCACAGTGAAATAGTTATGGGATTTATAAGACAAGAAACAAAGAGAATGCGGGATGAGGTTGATATTACCTACTACAATACATTGGAGGAAGCATAATTGGAAAATGTCTTTTTGCGAAACATGGCAGCTGTACTACAGGTAGAGGCAATTTACGTTGTGGTCAGAATTATTGACACCCCTGAAAAATATAATCAAAGGTGGCTGTAAAATTAATCTGCATTGTTTATCCTTTTGATCTTTCATTAAAAAAATGGCAAAACTCCAACCTTTCATTGCAGAAAATGAATTGAAAGTGGGGGGAAAATCACATGATGAAATAAATGTTTGGCACACGTTGGCCATAATTATTGCCATTTTGCAACCTCCTTTTGCCAAGATAACAGCTCTGGGCTGAGTTTCCCGAAACCTTCTTAACGCTACGTCGTTCTTAAGTTACACCTTAAGCTGTACCTTATCGTTAATACGTGTTTCCCGAAACGTTCTTAGTTAAGTATACCTTCTGTAAGTCATACTTTCGGAAGGTTGGTCTGGACCAATCTTAGCTTTACCTTATTCACTGTTAAATGGCTATATGAATATAATTCTGAAGTTTTAATACACCCAGACAGTGTACAATTAGGCTAATTCAAGTGTTTTCATGCAAAGAATAAAATTGTCATTACACTGATTGTTGTTAGAATTTTAATTATATTATTATATAGGGAATAATATAATTTTATAAATTTATTTTAATTAAAGAGCGCTTTTAAAGGCGGGTACTGTCAGTTAAGTCCTATTCGGACGCTATTATTGTTTATCATGGGCTCGTACGGTATTTAAAACATTTACAGGGGTAAATCGGTTATTTTAGTGCCGTCCGAATCCATAATATCAGTGTTTTTTCTCACCCAACCCGCATAAAAATCTCTGTGCAAATTAGTACTTACTGATTTTTGACAAACAGGTCGTGTGGTAATTGAATTGCCGTCTAAATCCACATCTCTGAGTTTACAAGAGATTCAAAATTCACTGTTTAAATCCTTTTTGATCACTACCGTGCACCGTAGCTATGACGTACACTTTTATTACTGAAATGCTTGAAAGTATTTACAAGAACAATATTTCATCGCAGCTCACCTCAAAAATGGGAAAAAACAAAAATGGGAAAGAGAAGAAAGCACATAAAAAATTAAATGGTTATTATGGCAGCAATATATGATGCAATTTTAAAATATGTAGGCTGTTATAGTTTGGATAATTTTTTATAATATCCCATGAGTCCTTGTAAATGCAATTTCAACTATTTCTGAAGTGCTTCTTTTATAAAGAACAGCGTTTTCTCACATAAACAGCCCCTGCACGAGAGAATAATTGATTCTCGAGTCATCGATATCAACAGATTCAGCACCATCGCCACGGACAGCACCGGTAACGTCGCACGTAAGAAGGTATATCTTAAGCAGCTTTCTAAGGTATAGTTCGGGGAACACGCCTAGAAATGCTATACTTCAGTTAAGTTATACCTTAAGAGTCTTCTTAGCGCGCTAAGAGTGAGCGTTATCGGGAAACCGGGCCCTGAGCTTTCTCCTATAATGCCTGATGAGTTTGGAGAACATCTGACGAGAGATCAGAGACCATTCCTCCATACAGAATCTCTTCAGATCCTTCAGATTCCAGATCCATGTTGGTGCTTCTCCTCTTCAGTTCAGCCCACTCATTTTCTATAGGCAAGGCAGTTTATTTACAGTATATAGCACATTTCATACAATATGGCAATTCAAAGTGCTTTACACAGAAAGGAATAAAAATAATCCCAAAATAAAAGGCAAGGGAAATTAAAACAGTTATTAAAGGAATTAGAGTAAAATGAATTAAAGTAGTACTTTTTTTTTACATAAAATAAACTTCTTATCGGCAATATCTTATTGTATCTTATTTTGCTCTTACCCATTCTCAGTGCCATTTGAGTTCAGTTTAGAATCAAAGGAAAAATACATTGCAGTCAGTCGGACATACAGTGGATACAGTTATACAAATAATTAAAAGAGATAAACTGGCAAAACACTGGTGTATCATATACAGCTTCTTGTTATACTGTGAGATTACCCCATGTGGATTGTACTGTGTCTGTGGTGATCTTTCGACGCGCCTAAAAAAAGGCCCTATTTTCTATAGGGTTCAGGTTAGGGACTGGCATGGTCATGGCTGAAGCTTCCTTTTGTGCTAAGTGACACATTTTTGTTTGTTTTGGATTGTTGTCCAACCACGGCCCATTATAAGATTTCTAGCAGAGCCCGTCAGGTTTTGATTTTTTATCTGTTGGTATTTACTAGAATCCATGTGACCATGTATCTGAACAAGATGTCCAGGACCTCCAGCAGAAAAATAGGCCCACGACATTAAAGATCCAGCAGTATATTTAACCGTGAGTATGGGGTACTATTCATCCCTGTTTGCACCAAACACATCTGGTGTGTTTGCTACCAAAAAGCTCTTTCTTTTTTGTTTCATCTGTGACATATCTATGATTTTTCTTGAAACCCTCCCAAACAACATGTGTTGATGTAGGGGTTGTAAGAGGTTTTAAGGTTTTTTGCCCCCAAGGCTCAACTAATCTCTGCAATTCTGGGATATTTGGCCACTCAAACTTTCTCACCACCGTGCATCAAGACAATATAGACACACGTCTTCTTTCAGGCAGATTCATAACATCTTTAGTTGATAGAAACTTCTTAATTGTTGCCCTTGAAATGGGGATTTTCAATGCTTTAGCTATTTTCTTAAAGACACTTTCTATTTTGTGAAGCTCAACAAATTGTTTGCTGCACATCAGAACTATATTCTTTGCTTTTACTCATTGTGATGGATGATTAAGGGAATTTTCCCTTTGAGTTTCCATATTTATACTCCTGTGAAACAAGAAGTCATAGCTAGACATGTTTAGTCACCCTGATGTGATAAAAAATGTAAATATTCATAAAAATATACTTCAGAGATATTTTACTCATAAAAAATCCTAGGGGTGACAATAATTGTGGCCAACGTGTTTTTAGAGAAAAACCTTTATTTCATAATGTGATCCCCCTAAATCAGTTGAATGAATCAGTTGAACGAATGATGTTGAATGTCTGAAATATTCTCATCAATGATGCTCTATCTGAAACTACAATAAGTAAACAGTTCCTCAGAATACATTATTCTGATTGGACATTTTTAAATATTTTGTATAATGAGCCATGAACTGTACAGTTGACCATTTTCCAATGCAAATGATTTCCTACATACAGTTGCTGTATAGTCTCGAACACTTTGCAGTCTTTTTCTTCTCATATAATAATTTCAACTTAAATAAGGCATGCCCATTTATTTAGTAAGTAACCTTGTAATAAGTGGGATAATGTACAGCCAGCCAGCCAATGATGTTGTGTACCAATATATACATAAATATATACAAATATAAGAACAAATCTACATATATCTCATGATCAGGCCATATCCTGAATTGTGTGGCAAGGAAAGATGAGTATCTTAGACATGACAAGTCTTGGAAAAGATCCGCTCATAAACATTTAGATGACTGAAGTTTCTAAAGATAAATGTTGAAGGACGAAAAAAAAAATCTTTCTCCCTAATCCAACCCAGACTGGCCAAAGAAAAAAAAGGCAATTTTCTGCTACGACGTGATGAATAGGAGGAGAGAGATTATAAAATAATTGTCAGAAATACTAAAGCAATCCATGTGTGATTTGCCCCAACTGCAGTCTTGGTTTGTGTTAGATTCAGAAGCAACTAATCCTGAACTGTCCAAAGCAGAATTCACTGACCTACTAGAGACAATAAAAAAAATTAGATCCCAATTTTTCAATGGCAGGGCTACAAAAAACTAATATGACAGGCTCGCTTGTGTGTGATTGAAAACAGTCTGGTCTGTGGAGCTTTTGCTCTCCCATTCTTATGATCATTACTTTAATTGGATTGATAAACAGCACAAGAGAGTAGATACATATTCTTGTCTAAAGGTGAAAACCCATATTGTTCTTGCAGGGCACAATAAAAGCGTTTGTCTTCATCTTAAATTGGTCCAACTCCCGAGGGAGTCTATGCATTATACAAAAGCTTTCGATAAAAGAAAAATAAATAACGTGTAAAAGATTTGATTGGTGCCATCATTCTTGTGATTTAGATTTTTGCCAGTGGGATTTGGTTTAGTCGTACAGGACATTGAGGTCTGCATTTTCCTAATTAAAAAAAAAATAATAATAATAATATTCGGTCCAAATGACTGGATCTGCTCTTATTTACCACTTGTAATCTTGTGGATAATGGACAAAATGTTATTGCTTCAATTACAATTTAAAGGAAAACCACTATAGCCAGCAATTGGTGTAAATTAAAAATTAGATTATGGCCCAGTTTCACAGACAGGGCGATTAAGCCAGGATTAGGGCATTTAAGTTAATTGTATAAATGTACCCATAGAAAAAAACACATCAGGTGTGCATCTTGAGACAAAACAATGGCACTGATATTTTAAGATGTGTCAGTGCAAGTTGCTTTCAGTTAAAACAGCTTAAACATGCATTTTAGTCTGGAACTAGACTCAAGCCTTGTTTATGAACCCGCCAGCCTACTCAAAAAAGTGGCTAGATAAATTCAACCTACTGAAAGTCAATCTGGTAACACTTTATTTCAATGTTCACTTTAGACATTCTACTAAATGCAATTAACTTTGTAACTTCACATCAGATGTCTTTAGATCTTTAACACTTTATTGTGGTGGTCCCCCAAAAGACATTCTTCTGACTACAAGTAACTTTACAAGTTCATGTCAACTTATTCTACTAATCAGAACCCTAACCTAATGAGAGTTAGTTGACATGTACTGGCAAATTATTTGATAGTTAGTTGACATGTACTTGCAAAGTTACTCATAGTTAGAAGTCGAAATAAAGTGTAACTGTGCAGCTAGTTCACTATAGGGCTGTCACTTTTTATTCGATATTCGAATATGCATTCGAATATGACGTGAAATATCCGAAATCGAATATAAATAAACTATCCGGTTTTTAAAGTCCCATGTTTTGCGCATTTTTTACAGTCTATCATTTGCTTTTTATTTATTGTTTGCCATCTCATCCAGTAGCGGCCACTCTAAACATATTGTAGCGTAAGCCCATGACCAAATCAAGCGAATAATAGCCAATATAGCCAGCTTGTTTTGAAAATGGAAGATAAAGACAAGACGAAAGAAACCGCGCTATAATTCCTGCCTATTACACACACACACACACACACACACACACGACCCACAGAAAAGACGCGTGTAAGTATCGAGTTCTCTTTCGGGCTTGAACAAACCATAAACACACAAATTATGTCAAATGAATGTAAGAGCAGTCTTAAATTATTTAAATAAAGCCTTAAATGAACGTAGAGATTTGCGAGAAAATGGGACGCATGTCAGATCCATCTCTGTGTGGTCAGATCGCGTCTCCTTCAGCAACGGCTGGTCTTAAAGTGTCAAAGAACAAAGGTAAGAGAGTAAATTACTCAACCAGACCCGGCGCCAGGAGGATTATTATACTGGTATGAATGTGTGTATCATGAATCATGAATGTACTCCGCTATCTTTTAACACATCTCCGGCGAACGGCTTCTTCACGCAAAAGAAAAACTCTTCATGAAGGACAGTTAAATTCAGCGACAGCGACCATATATGGCGTTTCCTGATGGATCGAGGTTGTTCATTAACTTTTACATTTTACTCGTAGATATTCGAATATATTCGAATATATTGCTTGATATTCGATATCCGTTCGAATGTGATTTTTCTCAAAAGTGACAGCCCTAGTTCACTACAAGTTATATGGAAAAAGTAGCTGTCTAAAATGAAGCTGCTTTATAATTTATGAGAAATATAGTGAAATTATGTAGAAATTATTTTTCACAAGGTATGTCATTTGTTTAAATGCCTTTTTATTAAAACCTTCCAAAAGGTGTGATGTAAAGACGTCTCTGTGTAGTTTGAGCCATGTAAAACCTGCTGTATCCAATGATACAGTCCAGATAATTTTTTTTTTTAAATAAAAAGAGTTTATTCCTGATTCGCTTGTTCTGAAATAGCTGTACTTTACACACAAGTCTTTATTGCTGAATTTTTTTTTTTTACTTTGCTACTAAAAAGCTACAGTATATTTAAAACTACTTTTGACTTTTTCGACACCATTTACAACAAATTGTAAAAAAATTTAATGCGTTTAGGCCGTTCGTTTACACGACAATGGCGTTTTGGGTGCCTGAAAACGTATACGTTTTGAAAACGGGTTTTATGTGTACATTTCCATTCGAACACCAACATAATCTTTATCCTACACATCAACGATTCAGTCAACAATATTATTTGTCGCCACCTAGTGGAATATTTAATAAAATAATCCACTCAGATAGTTTATTTTATTAAAGATTCCACTAGGTGGCGACAAATATTGTTGACTAAATCATTGACGTGTAGGATAAAGATTGTGTTGGTGTTCAAATGGAAATGTACACATTTCAAAGTACAACGCTAGGAGTAAAAAAGACTGCTACCATCCTTTCCTAAACTGATTGTAAAAACAAAGGTCTCAGGTTACTATTGTAACCATAGTTCCCTATCGAGGAAACTCGACAATGCATCGAGAATCGACACTTTGGGGACGCTCCCTTAGCGTGCGCCTCTGAAGTAAAAATGAAACTATTCCAATCCTGATTGGTGTTGCGTCGTGACGTAACATGTGACGGCATAACCGGAAGCATAAAGGTGACGCTGACGCATAGAATGCCAGCTTTCGCTCTTCAGCAAGCGCTCTCTGTGAAACTGTCTGTCTTATTTGATGTTGTTTGTCTGTGCTAAGCTCTATATATGGCGAGTGAACAATACACTAAGTGTGTGCACCCCTGCCCAAGATTATATGCCACGGGTGGGGACACGCATCTGCTGTGTGTGTGTGTATTGTTTAGGGGCGCAGCACGCACAGTCAGCGCCTCGAGAGGGCTGCCTGTGATACTGTGAAGCACTTCCTATTAGAGTGCTGCGCTCTCGCTTGGCTATATGATTTCACTGATGATGGCCAGGCTCGCGATCCCCGCGATTCGGGTCCCGCGTCCGTTGAGGCGGTGCGACGGCCTAGATCGCGGAGATCGCAGAAGGATCTCGCGGATGAGAACGAGACTGCTGAGGCACCTTTTCTCTCATCATCCGCAGATTCTATGACACTAGTTCACGACGCAGACGCCCGCGATGCGGCGGCTTCTGCCCGTGACGAGTGCCCAGTGCTCGAGCTATATGTTTATAAACAAACAAAATTATAAATAAGGAAGTAGATGTGCTCAGCATTGGGAACGAGCAACATGAGTCACACTCGCCGGCTTATGTTTCTGCTTATGTAGAGCTTGTATTGTTGTGATGAGTGCTGTGGCCAGTATTAGATAAATAAATAAATTATATATATATATAATATATAATATTTAAATATATAAGCTGGCCACAAAATAAGCAGGATGATCCCCGTCAAAATGAACTAGAGAGATTCCTGCAGCACAGTTCACAAACTCAGAGCCGGGGCTTACTGTTTTTCCCAGATCTTTATAAAAAATATATATATATATATATATATGTGTAGATCCTGGGAGAAACCCCACACTTTACGTATCTCACCACATTCATTATATGTTTATTCGAATGTGGTGGGTGCGAGAGAGTTGGGTTTTGGCAAGATGCCACAGATGGAGGAAGCTTTAGTGAGTTTTCTTTCTCTTGATCTGGCATCTTTGCTTTAAGCCCCGGTGCTGCCCAACAAACCGTGCAGGGACACCTCTGCACTGGTTGGCTGGGCTTATATGGTGCAGGAAATCGATGTTGCTCTTCCCCCGTTAAAAACGTTTCGGGACACATCGGTTTCCAGCGAACGCAGGCTGCACTGTCCGCCCCACAGGCTTGCGGCCAGGCAGCTTTCGCGTTCGCCCATCGAGAATCGTTTTTCGGTCCAGCCCTGCCGGAAACCCGCTTCAGGGGGTCAGGAACGAATCCCGATTAATACCCGAAGCCAGGCTTGAGAGCCTGGTTCCTTTGGTAAAATATTTCAAAATATTTCAAAAAAAAATAAAAAAAAAAAAAAAGAGGGCTGCCCCCCCGCTGTGGAACAATCGATGTTGTTCTAGCAGCAGGTGCCCTCGGGGAAGATGTTGTTGTCCCGCCGTCTTTGACGCTTCGGGTCACATCGATTTCCAGCGAACGCACACCATGGCGTTCGCCCAAAAGCTTGCAACAGGGCACCGACTATGGTCACAAAATCTGTATCGACTTTTTTCCTGCCGGTCCACCGCTTCAGGAAGTCGAGAATAGTGCTCGAAAAACACCCGAGGCCAGCCTCGAGGGGCTGGTTCCCTTAGTAGATTTTGTAGAAGAATGGCAACGCCTTCCGAACATATATCTATATGGGTCCTGTATATTATAAAATATTATAAAATATGGGTACAGATTGCAGTTCGGTCACCGACCTCCCTAGTTTGCTGGGGTGGTACCGACTGCAGTGGTTCCAGAACAGGCTCGGGTTATGGAACAAGAGGTACAGACTCTACTGGAATTAAGGGGCCATAGAATGTGTTCCCCTACCAGACAGGGAGTCAAGGTTTTACAGCCGGTACTTTATAGTTCCAAAGAAGGATGGCGGACTGAAGCCTATTTTAGATCTAGGGCTTTTTGAATCATTCTTTGAGGAGATTCAGGTTCAAAATGCTTACTGTTTAAACCATTATCGTGAACCAAATCAGATCCGAGGACTGGTTTGTCACGATGGATCTAAAAGACGCTTATTTCATGTCTCCATCCTTCCATATCACAGGAGGTTCCTGAGGTTGCTTACGGGGGCGAAGCATACCAATATCGGGTTCTTCCGTTCGGCCTAGCACTCTCTCCCCGCACGTTCACAAAGTGTATGAATGCAGCTCTGGCTCCACTGAGGCTTCAGGGCATCCGTATACTGAATTACATCGACGACTGGCTCATATTGACCCAATCTCAGGAAATGGCAGTTCGGCATTGAGATGTCGTCCTTGGCCACATTCAGAACCGGGGGTTGAGGCTCAACACTACGAAAAGGTGTTGGACCCAGCTCAGAAGACTACTCTTCTGGGCGTGGTACGGAATTCTGTTACGATGCGGGCACGTATGTCTCCCGTTCGTATCGAATCCATCCTGGCCATGGGGTCCAGGATAAAGCTAGGCCAGGCCATCATTGTAAAGCAATAACAAAGCATAACAGCGGCATCCAACGTAATTCCTTTGGGCCTGCTTCACATGAGTTCCCTTCAATGATGGCTCAAAAGCCAAGGGTTTTTTCCCCAAGGGGAATCTGTTCCATATAATAAAGGTTACGCGCAGATGCCTTCGTTCCCTCTTAATATGGAAGAAACCTTGGTTCTTGTCCCAAGGTCCAGTGTTAGGGGTGTCATGTCGCCGGGAAACTGTTTCGACAGACGCTTCCCTCGCTGGCTGGGGCGCGGTCTCGGACGGCCGCTTTGCCAGGGGTCTGTGGCAGGACCATCATCATTCTTGGCATGTAAATCGCCTAGAGATGTTGGCTGTGTTCAGGGCTCTGAGGAGCTTCCTCACAGACATCAAAGGTTACCACGTCTCAGTGGTATCTTATCTGAACCGACAAAGGACACTCAGATTGTGCCCTCTTTCCAGATTGGCGCATCTGATCATTTTATGGTCCCAAGGGAAATATTATCTATAAGAACAATATATGTCCCGGGGGTTCTGAATTAGGGAGCAGACATCCTGTCGAGGCAGGGGCTGAGGCCCGGGAATTGAGACTCCATCCAGAGGTGGTGGAGTTGATATGGCAGAGGTTTGGACCAGTGGAAGTGGATCTGTTTGCCTCTCGAGGGACTTCCGTCCAACTATCCACTTTGGTTCTCCCTGACTCATCCAGCCCCGCTGGGGCTTGGATGCCATGGTACAGGCCTGGCCGAGGCTTCGCCTGTACGCTTTTTCCCCGATCGCTCTGCTCCCGGAGAGTCCTAGAGAGGGTCAGTCAGGAGGGCATCAGTCGTCTTCTGGTAGCCCTGTGTTGGCAAGCCCGAGTATGGTTTTCAGACTTAATTTCACTCCTAATAGCTCCGCCATGGCAGATTCCTCTGAGGAGGGATCTGTTGTCTCAGGCGGAGGGCACTATATTCCATCCTCATCCAGAGCTGTGGAAATTGTGGGTCTAGCCTCTGAGGGGGCTCAGTACCTAGATGCTGGTCTATCATCTGGGGTGGTCGAAACCATACTTATCTCTAGGGCTCCGTCTACTAGGAGATTATATGGCCTCAAGTGGAATGTTTTTCCACTTGGTGTAGAGAACTTGAGTTAGGCCCAGTTAACTGCCCAATGGCTTCAGTTCTGGAGTTTCTTCAAGATCGTTTCTCTGCGAATCTCTCCCCATCCACACGTAGAGTGTACGTGGCTGCCATTGCTGCATTCCATGCACCACTAAATGTTGGGCCTTTGGGGAGGCACCAACTGGTCATACTATTTCTCCATGGTATTGGAGGATGAGACCGACAGTCAGGTCCAGGGTTCCTTCCTGGGACCTGACGGTGGTTCTCGAAGGGCTATTCCTGGCTCCCTTCGAATACCTCCAGTCGGCTTCGCCTAGGACCTCACGTTCAAGATAGCCTTTCTCTTAGCTATTTCTTTACAGAGACTGGGAGATCTCCAAGCCCTGGCATTATCGCCAGCTTGCTTGGGATGTGCCCCCGGCGGAGTTAAGGCCATCCTGCATCCGAGACCCAGCTATGTGCCTTAAGTGCAATTTATCATGGCTAGGTCCATGGTCCTGCAAGTATTTCATCCTGCACCTCATGTGTCGGCAGAAAAGGAGAGGTTCCTTGCTCTGCCAGTCAGAGTTCCGAGTATTTACCTTGAGAGGTCCTCTTCTTGGAGGAGGTCGGACCTACTGTAGTGTGTTTTGGATCACCTATTAGGGGCTCCCGGCTTTACAAACCATAAGTAGGCCTACAAGGTGCGCAATTTGCCTTCACCTTTGGCCGTTAGGGCTCTTTCTACTAGAGGCATGGCGTCCTCTAGGGCCCTCCTTTCGGGAGTTCCCATCCAGGAGATCTGTGAGGCAGCCGGTTGGGCTACCCCACACACTTTTGTTAGGTTCTATATTCTGCTCCTCCCTAGTACGCCTGGCGCACATGTGCTCTCGTCCTAGCTGAGTGCCTGAATCAGTTTCACTCCGGGGCAGGCCTGTTTTCGGTGCGTGGCCTAGTGGGCATTCGTTCCCCAAAGTGTCGATTCTCGATGCATTGTCGAGTTTCCTCGATAGGGAACGTCTCGGGTTATGACTATAACCCTTGTTCCCTGAGAAGGGAACGAGACAATGCATCGCTCTGCCACGCCCCTCGAGGCCTTAGAGCGTCTTGCTTCATCGCGAGGCTGGCATTCTATGCGTCAGCGTCACCTTTATGCTTCCGGTTATGCCGTCACATGTTACGTCACGACGCAACACCAATCAGGATTGGAATAGTTTCATTTTTACTTCAGAGGCGCACGCTAAGGGAGCGTCCCCAAAGTGTCGATTCTCGATGCATTGTCTCGTTCCCTTCTCAGGGAACAAGGGTTATAGTCATAACCCGAGACGTTCCCTGAGAACAGGGAACGAGACGATGCGTCGAAAACGCTACGGGAACGCCTTCTGCGTGATTGCGTCTGAAGCATCTATGCCAACTAGTCCAATGGAAAAGGGAATGAGCGTCACGGGCGGGTGACGTCATGACCAGGAAATGATAAAAGCACTTCCGCTGCGAAACGCCAGTTAGCTTCGAAATTGCTGAAGCAAGCCAATCGCAGGGACGCCAGAAGTATGGCAGAGGGACGCATCGTCTCGTTCCCTGTTCTCAGGGAACTATGGTTACAATAGTAACCTGAGACGTTCCCTTATCGAAAAGGGAACTTCGAGATGCGTCGAAAACGCTACGGGAACGAGAATACCAAATGCGCCATAATTCAAGTACCTGAGTGTCAGTCTGTTCAGCTAAGCACTAAGAACCTGAGAACCTGGGGCAGCATCCAGGTCTAGGCTGTAAAACCTCACGAATGTGAGCGGAGAGGACCAGCCCGCCGCATCACAGACATCTTGGAGAGAAACTCCATGCAGTAAGGCTTTAGAAACCGCCATACTCCTGGTCGAGTGAGCTCGGACCACCAAAGGACAAGGCTGGCCGTAGTACTCGTAAGCAAGTGAAATAGCCTCGACTATCCACTTACTGACTGTCTGTTTGGAAGCAGGAAGACCTTTTTTAGGTGATCCAAAGCAAATCAATAGTTGGTCGGACTTCCTGATTGAGGATGTCCGATGTACATACGTGTCCAATGCTCGCACTGGACACAAGAGGTGCAGTCTTTCCTGGTCTGCAAATGTAAAGGGAGGAGGACAGAAAGCCTGCAGCACAATAGGCCTCGGAGTCAAGGTCGGCACCTTAGGGACGTATCCCTGTTTTGGATATAGGAACGCCTTGACCATCCCCGGTGCAAATTCAAGGCAAGTGGGGGAGACCGAAAGAGCCTGAAGGTCACCAACTCTCTTGAGGGACGAAATAGCTAGCAGAAAGTTAGTCTTAAGAGTAAGGAACTTCTCTGAGACCGAATCTAAGGGCTCGAATGGGGCCCTAGACAGGCCTTCTAGAACTATAGTCAAATCCCAAGCTGGCACCCTAGTGCGAGTTGCAGGCCTTAGCCTCAAAGTGCCACGAAGGAAACGTGTAATCAGGGGGTCTCGACCCAGGGATGTACCCCCACCCAGGGTGTGGTAAGCCGCAATGGCTGCCACGTAGACTTTTAGCGTGGAAGGGCATAAACCTGACACAAAGCGCTCTTGCAGGAACTCGAGTACTGTGTTCACAGAACAGTTAACTGGATCCAAATGACGTCGGTGACACCATAAAGAGAAAACTCTCCATTTAAGCGCATATAGTTTCCTAGTAGCCGGAGCTCTGGAGCTAAGGATGGTCTCAGCAGCCTCAGCTGAAAGACCACTTTCTATGAGTTGGGCCCCGTCAGAGGCCAAACCCACAGATTCCAAATCTCTGGACGAGGGTGAAATATTGTGCCCCCGGCCTGAGACAGAAGGTCTCTCCTGATCGGGATCTCCAATGGAGGCCCGTCTAGAAGATGGACCAGGTCCGAAAACCAGATCCGACTCGGCCAGCGTGGTGCTACTAGCAGTAGGCTTATTCCAAACCGACGGACCCTCTCCAGAACTCCTGGGAGCAGAGCAACAGGGGGAAAGGCGTACAGACGTAGCCTCGGCCACGTCTGCACCATGGGGCTGGGTGAGTAAGGGAATACCAGAGGGGACAGTGCGTCGTGTTGTGAGACGCGAACAGGTCCACCTCTGCTCTGCCATATGCCTCCCAGATTTTCTCCACCGCCTCGGGGTGGAGTCTCCAGTCCCCTGGCCTCAGCTCCTGCCTCGACAGGATGTCTGCTCCTATATTCTGGTCCCCAGGAAAATACACTGCCCTCAGGGAGAGTACCTTCCCCAGGGACCACAGGAGGATCTGGTGCGCCAGTTTGCAAAGCGGACGCGACCTCAGACCCCCCTGACGGTTCAGATAAGAGACCACAGATGTGTTGTCTGTTCGAACGAGCACATGATGGCCTCTTAGGTCCGGAAGGAAATGTCTCAACGCATTGAAGACGGCCATCATCTCCAGGCAATTTATGTGCCACGAAAGATGATGGCTTTTCCACAGACCCTGAACCAAGCGGCCTTCCATTACCGCTCCCCAGCCGGTGAGGGAAGCATCTGTCGAGATAGTAGCTCGATGGCAAAGAGCTCCCAACACTGGACCCTGGGTTAAGAACCAGTGTTTCCTCCATATCTCTAAGGCACGAAGGCATCGCCGTGTAACCTTGATCATACGGAAAGGGTTTCCCCTCGGGGAGAACCCTCTGGTCCTGAGCCACCACTGTAAAGGCCTCATGTACAGCAGGCCAAAAGGTATCACGTTGGACGCTGCTGCCAGTAGACCCAACAGTTTCTCGAACAGTCCTCGGATCTGATTTGAGTCACGATCTGCTTGAGGGTCAGCATCTTGAACTTGAGTTTCTGAACTGACCGATTTAACAGGCGAAGATCTAAAATGGGACGCAACCCTCCATCCTTTTTTGGAACAATGAAATAACGGCTGTAAAACCCGACTCTCGGTCGGGTGAGTACACCTGTTCTATAGCTTGTTTCGCTAACAGGGCCTTTACTTCTTGCTCCATTACCAGAGCCTGCTCGGGATGCACCACTGTGGGTAGCACCCCGCTGTAACGAGGAGGACGAGAGCCAAACTGTATTCTGTATCCTTCCTCTACAATCTGCAGGACCCAATGAGAAATATTCGGCAGAAGCTTCCACGCTGCCAGAAAATTTACTAAGGGAACCAGCCTCTCGGGGCTGGTCTCTGGTGTTACTGAGAGAGCCAAATCTGGAGCCTGAAACATAACGGCAGGAATTACCTGACCTGACTGCTCTAAAGCCCTCCTCAGAGGGCGCGAAACCGATGCTGTGCCGCAGCATAGCATCAGCGACTCGCTGGAGACCACTGCGCCCTGAAGCACCGGAGGTGGCAGGGTTGGCAGGAGGGTCTCGTGAAGACCCCGAAATGGAACGGGCACCGTATAATGAGGTGAACACCATTCCACCTTGGTCGGGGCTGTCCTCACAGGCCTGATGCCTAAGCATCAGGACCTTTTTTTTTTTTTGAACCGAAGCCTTCTTCGCCTGAAGAACGGTCCTCAGATCCGGCTTAGGCTTAGGCGACTTCGGTTGAGAGGGCTGCGTCTGTCTCCAGTATCTACGTGGAGGAACACGAGACGCAAAACTCTTCTTTTGTTGCACACGGTATGATGAGCTAGATGGCTGGGGCTGCTCACGCCCAGCAGCCCCAGGGGGCTGGACACGGCGAGGGATTAACTTTTTAAAGCGTCAGACTGCTTTTTAGACTCCTGAAACCTATCCACTACAGTGTGGACTGCGTCACCGAAGAGACCAGAGGGTTCAAGTGGAGCGTCTAATAAAAAAGTTCGATCTTTTTCTATAATTTCAGAAAGATTGAGCCATAAGTGCCTCTCAGTGGCTACCAAAGCTGCCACAGACCGCCCAATTGCTCTGGCGGTCTCTTTAGTAGCCCTGAGAGAAAGATCAGTAGCCCTACGAAGTTCTCGAACATCGTCATGACTAATTCCCTCGCTGTTATCCAGTTCCCCCAGCAGGTCAGCTTGGTAAGCCTGGAGCAGTGCCATGTTGTGTAAACACGCTCCGGCTTGACCTGCTGCCGAATAAGCTTTGCCCACTAACATAGATGTATTTTTAAGCGGTCTAGTGGACAAAACCGGGGCTTTCAGAGAAGATGCGGGACCAGGCGCGAGATAGCTGGCTAAATTCTGCTCGGCCTGGGGAATCGACTCATAACCAAACTCTTTTAGCCCTCTAATCTTTGAATATGTAGTGGTCTGAGGGTTAAAAACACGAGATGAGAATGGTTTATTCCAGGATTTAGAAATCTCATTGTGTAAATCTGGAAAAAAAGGCAGCCCTCGTGGTGGATATAATGTGGCTGAAGGAAGAAAATGCTCATCTAACTTGCTTTTTGAGCGAGTGCTTTTTTTCTCAGATGGCCATTCAATATTTAATTTTTCTACAGCCCGTGACATGACATCCACCAGCTCATCATACGCCGGGGAATTAAATTGTGAATCCCTTTCCCCCGTGTGTGCATTTTCACTTTCAATACTCATAACGTCAACTTCCTCAGAAGAAGAACATTGCAGTAAAGGAGAGCTCTCTTCCCGGGCGGAAGAAACCGCAAAGCGTGCTTCCGACACCGGGAGAGGAGAGCTAGATCTCTCGGGTAAGGAAAGAGAAAAGGTCCTCGGACCCGTCTCCCCCCCCCCCCTCCGAGAGATCCAATTGCGATCCCCAAGAATGCATTCTCTGCGCTGCCTCAGCAGACGCGGGTCCTGATCCTTGAGGATCGCGAGCCTGGCCACTCTGTTTGTCAAAGAGTGCCAGGCGAGAGCGGAGCATGCGAAGCGGTAGCTTCTCACAGTGTTGGCACTCAGCCCCCTCGAAGGCTGAGACCGCATGCTCCACTCCCAAACAAATCACACAAAGCTCGTGTGTGTCCCCACCCGTTAAATAACGCGGGCAGGGAGGAACACACTGTTTGTAGACTTGTTTCGCCATACCGATACTTCCAACAATATTGTAACAGACAACAATAAATAGACAAGACAGTATGACACAGATCGCTTGCTGAGGCACAGAAGCTAACTGGCGTTTCGCAGCGGAAGTGCTTTTATCATTTCCTGGTCATGACGTCACCCGCCCGTGATGCTCATTCCCTTTTTCCATTGGACTAGTTGGCATAGATGCTTCGGACGCAATCACGCAGAAGGCGTTCCCGTAGCGTTTTCGACGCATCTCGAAGTTCCCTTTTCGATAAGGGAAGTGAGATTTTCCAACACTCGAGTATTAAAATGTTCAGCAATAAATACCACTTTAGACAGCCTCTGCTTGTCTTCTTCTCCCAAGGCCCTCCTAGATCTTGTTGTTCCTGTTGCTACTTGCTCCTGCTCAATGCTGATTACTACGACGGCCGGGCTAAATGGTATTTATTTTAATGACACGATAGAATTAACTGCATTCGCCATGACGTTGTTCAAGTTCAACTGGCCTCAACTCGTGAGTCGCGAGATGTCCCAACAGTCTCTCTTGCTCTCGTTCTTTTTTATTTTTATTTTTGAATCACATTTGATAAAGATATTATAGTAGTGTTTCATTTTTTCTTGTTCTTCAAATTCAAAATTGTTTTCAAACATTATTTGTCACTCAATCTTAAATATTTTTAATAGTGTATTTTTGTTCCCACCAATCGCTGTACAAGTTAAGGATACGTATGATGACGTAAGCACGTTAGTGCGAGCCCTCCCGGGAACCCATAGAGAATGCAATGCAGTGCCTGCCGTTCAAAAAAAAACATCTTTGAATGTAAGGCCCTGTTCCAAATGGCACACTCCGGACTTGTGGACTTCCTCAGAGTCCACACTTCGATGACGTCATGTAGTGCAGACCTATAGGGCCCTTAGCGCGAGTCTGCGAGGGCGCATTGAGAGGTATTTTTGGGACAGACTCGATCGTCACGCCGGAAACAGGAACTCGTTCCTCATGCCTGTGAAAGCCTTATCCCTCTCCATACGGAGCTGAATAAACTTAAAGGTTATCTCATCAGTCCCTTTATTAGAAAAATATCACAAATATCATTAAAAAAAATTCCAGTCTTTAGCATCGAAAAAATATTTATTTTATTTTCCCAAATCTCATGTCCATGTGAACTACACAGCCTGCTTTTACAGTTCTATAATTGTATATGCCATCTGGGCATTAGAATAGATGTCATGGTTATGTAAATGATAAATACAGTTGTACATAATCATACATTATGTTCAATTTTAACACAAAATGAAAATGAGTTTAAGAAAAATGTATAGGTTTCAATATTCATACTACGTTTATATGACTCAGTAAAGCCATGACATTCGGTTAGAACTATTTATGTAATGAATTATAATGCACGCAATGTACGCCTATGTCATAAAAACCATAATGATACTCTTAAATATTCTCTTCTCAGCCATGTTTACAGTCCGTGAGCGAAATCTCCTACCATCCGTTTTCTGATTGGCATTTCGCAAGGATTCCTGGGTAGTTAAAGTGTGTGGAGCCTGCATCTATGAGGGCTTTGCGGAAGACCGCTTCAAGGGTACAAGGGGGCGCTGCTGAGCACACTTCAGAGCGTTAAAATTCTAAATGGGACGGCCTACGGACTCGTAGACTCGGCGAGCACGCGCAATTCAAGTCCACGAGACCGAAAGTCCGCATGAAGTGCGCCATTTGGGACTGGGCCTATGTCTATGGGAACACTCTGGGCGATTCTCAGCCAGAGTGAAATCGCCCAAAAAGAGGCGGTACTCCACAGAACGTGACATGACGCTGATTGGACTATAGTGACGGCTAGCGTAACTCTGTGGTTGAATGAGATTGTGAATGTGATTGAAAAAGTCACTTTCACACTTTGGTGGTGCGTCGCCCAATCGCCCTGATGAAGAAATGGCCTCATCGCCATCTAATGCCCTGGCAGCAGAATATAGCGGTTTTAGTCATTTTCACGGATCCATGTGAATGGGGATCGTTTTGACAATGGTGTCGTCTGTACTTGGAAAAAGTCAAAGGAAAAACTTCTCAGTTTAAAGCATATCGTTGCCGTGTAAACGTACCATTAGTGACATTGCTCCCTGTCACTGCTGGCCTGATGTTAATTGTGAAAATTTGTTACCATTTAATAAGTGTTAATAAATGTATTTTCATACAAACAAAAGAAAAATTAGCACTGCATTTTTATTCCTAGCGCATTACTTTCAGCAATCACCTATTTCCCACTAGCAACGAGGGATTATTTTTGCTTGTGTTCATTGTCATAGAATCTCCATTTAACAAAAACCCAGTGACACTGTAATAGTAGCACATTGGTATTATTTTGACTCATATTCCTGGCTCTCCTCTGTAAGAAAGTGCATTTGTGTTGATATTCAGGTAAGGTGATAATGGTCTGAAAATTAGCCCCACCTATTATGACCAGCAGACCATTAGCAGTGACAAACATTAAACACCTTTCCAAGAAGGTTTCATAGCTCATACCCCTCTCTCGCTTCAACTTGCCGCTAATGGAGCTGGCATGTTCAGGGAGCCAATTTTGTAATTTATTTTAATGCTGGCTCGCAAAAAAGGCCTGACATATTTTGAGTGGTATCCTTCTTGCCTAAGGAACACCAGAGCTCCCTAGATTAACAGTAATGCATTTACATATTTATTAAACTTCTAAGCAAGCAATGTATTAAAATGCATGTTCCACCCTAAGAGGAATGGTGTGATTATGCTAGTCATCTACTTTCATTGGAGAAAGAAAAACATGAAATTCCACAGCCCACATGCATTGATTGTGGCACAAAAATATGTTGATCATGCTGAGAAGCCTTTCGCCACCAAAAGCAATGGTGAATGGGTAAAACTCCTCTTCTGCTCTCTAACCCCAATGTCTGCAACTAAAAGAGCTGCTCGGTCATTGAAGTCACAAGAGGAAATAACAAGTTAGACATTTTTGGAAGCGTAGTTATCTCTGTCAAAGAGGAGGGATAAGACTTCACCCCAGTCAACACACATTCATTCATTGTATTTCACACAGCAATGCGCACTGCCACAAAGCTGTGGAACCAATGCTTGAATTGAGTTATACAATACAATCTAAAAAAAAGTGTTCTCCAATATCGCACTTTCACATATTTGAATTTGACATGCAAACACTTTGCACAACATGTCCTGTGACATTGCGTGTAGACTGCTTTTGTAGAAAGGAAGAATGGGAATAATTGTAAAGCTCAATAAAGCATCAAGCATCAACCATCTTCATATAATGGACAGTTTCACTAACAATATACAGTTAATGTTGTTTTTAAATCTGCATTACTGTTTAAATGGCGTTTTTTTATTATAAGTTTTTAGCAAATGTAAAATACATTTACAAGTAATTTATAATTTAATATAAGTTACAATGATAACATTTCTATTTTAATTAAATGCTGTTCTTTTGAACTTTCTATTATTCAAATAATCATGAAAAAATGTAAGCAGCACAACTGAATGGAAATAACATTGGTTATTTTTCAACATTGGTTTTACTTTTCAACATTAATAAAAATAAATGCAAATTAGCATATTAAAAGTATTTCAGCCGGAATGAGGGTTCAGTGCACATATTTTAAACCATGCTGTTGATGTTATTTCCATTCTTGGGATTTAAAGGTTTTTACAATATGTATTTTCCAAAACAACTTGCTAGATTTGCTGTATGTTTATTCACAATTAAAGAATGTCTGGTGTTTCAGAATGTGTTTATACACATAAAAACAGAACTATACACATTTTTGTTTACGGTTACATTTATTACATTATGAATTGTATATTATGAATGTAACATCAGCCTAGTTTGATTGCATCCGATTCTATAGTTTTAAATGACTGCTAATATGATAAGTTTGTTAATACTATGAATCTGATACTGTATGTATAACACTGTCTGTTTGAAAGTTTTTGACTGTACTAAAGCATAAAAATACCATAGCATGTTTCCTAAATTTCAGCAAACGTATTGAGTTCACATCCTCGTTTCTCTAAAAAAACAATGCTACAGCCAGTTATTTTAAATATGCCTTCCGTGTCGGAATGTCTGTTTTTGTTTTGGTCTGTGCAATACTGCACATTGCCAATTTACCCAATAGTATTTCACCACCACAGGTTGCCAGCAGGCAGAAAACATAGTATATTGAAGCCATGGAAGCCAGCAAACGAACTGGGTCAGAGATTGCAGATTCTACCCAACCTAAAAAGCCTCCCCACCTATCTAAAAATATCTATGAGCAGGAGCATATTAAAATGCAATATCAACTCATAAATCAAAAAATCAACTCATCAACTTACGATAAGTTTTCTAACTCTAAGTGATAGTGTTCAACACCATCATCAACACCATCAACATTGTCATCATCAACACCGTCATCAACCAACGTCGTCACCAACACCGTCATCATCAACACCGTCATCGTCAACATCCCCAACACCGTCATCATCAACACCATCGTCAACATCATCAACCAACACTGTCATCGTCAACACCGTCATCAACATCATCCACCAACGTCATCACCAACACCACCATCATCAACACCGTCATTGTCAACACCGTCATCATCAACATCATCAACGAACACTGTCATCGTCAACACCGTCATCAACACCATTAACATGTCATCGTCAACACCGTCATCAACATCATCAACCAACGTCGTCACCAACACCGTCATCAACACTTCTAATTCTAAGTCTTCTAGCCTTCTAGAGTTGGAAACAACTCACTCCAATATTTTGATTTTGTACTGCAGTACCAATTTCAACTTCTAGCTGTCAAATCTCACATACTGCATCTTTAAAAGTTGAGAAGATTCTGTATTGGAAGTTTTAGGCCAACTCATTTTACTGAATAAATGTAAAAAAAGAAACTGCATATTTTTGTGGCTTTTCCCTTAATGTATAGTGTTTTTTTTTGTGTGTGTGTGTGTTTGTGTGTGTGTGTTTATTTGTGAGCTTGAGACCCCATTGCCACAATAAAACCCTGCAACAGTTCTTCAAAGTTTGAATAACCTCCCCCGCAAAAGTGTGATACTTGTTATTTAGTCTCTGTCACTCAGTCAAGCTGTGCTAGAGTTTGACATTGTACACTGCTTTATTCCCTGCTGTAGATGCACATGCCTGCAAATCTAATAACTCTGACTGGTCTGTGTCTGTGATAGACAGAGAGAAAGGAGAGAGAGTCCCTGCCGTTTCACTGATGGCATCCCCTGATCTCCCACCCAGACAGCAGGGATGTAATATCCCCTCCTTGCAGGCAATAATACTCAGATCACAGGGTTGCTATATGGAGATGGAGCACGATATATACAGCGCAGACCCCCTCTGTTCCTGCCCGCAGACACAGGGAGCAAAATCAACAGCATGGCAGCTAAGAAAAGAGAGAGGCATGCCCTCTAAACACTGCTGTGAATTTAATACTACATAAGATTCTGATAAAAGGCTATTGACATGGGTTAAACGTCAACGCAAAGGGATGCATTCATAAAATCCACTGTTTTCATTAAATAGAAATGTCCTGCCTTTTACCATCTTTGAGGCTTTATTAGACAGCTGTGTTGGTTGCAGGTAATAAAGATTGCAGGATATCGGTGCAGTAAAAGGTTTATTAACAAAGAACTAGAAACAAAACACTCTTGACTATGAAAATGGTAACAGAACAACCGGGAAAACTCGACAGTAACAGACAACTAGATAGGACTAAACACAGAGCTTAAATACACATCAAACAGAGGAACTAATGAGACTGATTAGAGACACCTGAACTCAAACTCTAATCACATCAGACACCATAGTGACAAACTGATAAGGGACAGAACTAATTAACTGAACAAGAAAAGCAACCAAGAAACAGACATGAACAGACTCACAATGTGATGATAGCACAGTCCTAAATATTGATTAGCCAGATAATGACTTCATTCAAAATGTTTGTGTTGTGCATGTCAAATAAAATCCTTCATAAAAATTTAAAGTAATTTCTTATGGATTTTTTGTATCAGTATTCATTTATTGATTCTAAATTTCAAACCGTTTCTGAGTGTTATTTACACACAAAAGAATACTAATTATTTTATTTGTCTAGTTTCCAACTAGCTTGAAGTTACTAATGCTGCGTTCCAGGCAAGTTTTTGAGCTCGTAAATTACGACTTCAAACCACGACTCACGACTTTGTAGCGTTCCAGGCCAGTCACACAAAAATACCTGAGAGCAATATACATACTTATTGTTTCAGACACATAACATTGTAATACATAATCGTGTGTGTATATACATACTTATTGTTTCAGACACATAATATTGTAATACATAATCGTGTGTGTATTATTATCATTATTATTATATTATTATTAATTTGACTGCAACGTTATATTGTCCTAAAGTGTATTCTCACCGTGTACCGCCGGCAGAAACACTGCACCCGTAGGGGCTGCCATTGTTGTTTTGTATGGTTTTGCGGGCTGTGTGACAGCAGAACTCGTAACTGGGAGTACATGGATCTAGTACGAGTTCACGGGTGGTAAGTCACGGGTTTGACTGCCGTTCCAGTGCACTTTCACGGGTATAAGGTTGGAAAAACATAAGCCTCTGTGGACTTTGTTTCAAATTAAAGGTACATTTACACGACAACGATGTTCTAAAATCTGAAAAGTTTTTCCTTTACGTTTTTCACGTACAGAACAACATTGTTAAAACGATCCCCGTTCACATGGATCCACGAACATAGTTAAAAATGCTGTATTTTGCATGCCAGGCAAGTAGACAGGGCCGGATTAAGAATTCAGAGGCCCCTGGGCACAATGTCTTGTAGGCCCCTCTTAGGCAGGCCAAATGTATAGTTTGTCTAATTTTAATTTGGCATTAATCAGTTTTACTGATATAAAAGAAACTTTGTTTTTGGAGTAAAGTTCATAAATTATTGTTCTTTCCCATAGGATTTTGTAAAACTATGTTGGGTGGACCTCTGTCCCTCTAGGGGGGTTCGGGGGCATGCTCCCCCGCAAGAAAATTTTAAGGTTAAATGCATCAATCTGGTGCACTTTGATAGATCAAAATTAAGAGCTTTAACCGGCTTCAACGCACGAACTGTGACATTGAACAAAGGAAAAGCATTGACTTGTACCTGGACATTAAAGAGGGATCAAACATCTTTTAGTTATGATATAGAGTCTCAGTCTGTTTTAGGATGCCAAACGATTATTATAATAATGTAATAATGATTTATATAATTATTCCAATTACGTAAAATCCATATAGCCTATAAATGTAATGTATAAATGAACATGAATATTTCAAAAGTATATTTTACTTATACTATTGTATAGGAAAATTACAATACTTTTGTCCTAATTTTTTCACTTGCAAGAAATAAACCCTTGAGCTTTTATTTTGGAGAAAACACCAGATCACCGTGCTGATTGCGTGAGCAAAGTGCGCACTTTTCTTTAAATCACGCAGCACAACCAGAATGGCTATATAGGCTACTTAATTACAGTCTTGTGCTGTTTTATAAAGGCACAAAGCCATATCACGGTTTCGGTGTTAGGAAAAGGGAGTAGAGAGAGTTCGGCAAAAGGCGGATTCGAACTCGGGTCGAACACGTCAAAAGCTGCTTCCAAGCACCTCATGCCCTACGACCTACGCCACTGTAGATATTTAGTGAAGGGTATCTTTTTGCTCATGTTCAAAGTCATAGGCAGCGCAGCGTCTCTCTGTGCAGCGCAAAAGCCCGTGTTGACAGTTTGTTTAATATAAAGCGGGAGATTACCAGATACAGTATTTTGCTCGTGCCCTTGCTGCCCTGGGCCCTTTAGAGGTCTTGGGCCCCTGGGCAATTGCCCAGTTGCCCGTATGGTTAATCCGGCCCTGCCAGTAGATGGCAATGTCACTTTGTAATGAAAAACTATGTGCCTATAGATTTGTGGCAGTTTGAGTGTTTAGTCTCAGGCTAATATTGGTTGGTTAGGGTCTATTGAGTTAGCCTATCACGGCTAGAGGCAGAGGATATAGACCTGCCTTGCGAAGAATCGCATTACGGAGTTACTGTCTTTTCCGGTTCCACATGCTGAGTGGCCTGCGGGAGAAATATTTTGTTTGGTCGATACAGTTTGTGGGAAAGCATTTGTACTGTTTTCGGTTTACTACCTTCACAGGTAGTAGGAACGAATCGCATTGTTTGTGGTGTTTATCCTTCTGATCTGGTGGCACTTTTGCAGTTTTATGGCCAGAGGTAGGCATTCTGAGATATTTTCCTGCTGGATAGAAGCTGGATAAAAAAAGAAACTTAACAGAGCCGTCTGTCTGCAGGCTTCTCACAAGGTTTTCCAGCTGGCAAGTTTTAAAAGGTTTTTATTAACCAAAAATAAAAGCAACACAAAAAAGGGCTTAAAAAGTCTAGACGACAGGATTGGAAAACAAAAGACCAATGGTAGGACGAAACTAAGGCCCTGTCCACACGGAGACGCTTTTAGCTGTATACGTACAAATCTTGTATCAATATTGGCGTTTCGTCCAGACGGATCCAGCGTTTTGGGACACTAAAACCGCTATTTTTTGAAACCGGGTCCCAGAGTGAATAAATCTGAAACCAACACCCTTGCGTTTTCGTGTGTACGGCCAATCCGAACATTTTTTGAAACGATGATGTCATCACACCACGTGTCAGCATTATTCACACACCATCAACAACAATGGCGGACTACATGCTTGTGATCGTGCTGCAGAAGCTACTGAGACTATTAGCTTTACTAAAGCAAAATCTTCTGCTCCTATGCTACAATGGTGAGCAATCTTCGTCTTCACCTTGCTGTCGTGTTGGGTTCGTATAGAGCGTGCAAAGTTATGCGCATGCTACAAATCCTCTTCTCCTTGTTTAGTGTATCTCTGTGGCAGAATTACAGCGCTACATACTGGTCTGGCATGTATACCACATCGGTTTCAGTCGGTTTCAGTGGTTTTGTGTGTACGCATATATTTCTTGAGACGACTCCGTGTTTACGAAAAAAAAGTTAGAACGAGAAAAAAAAAAGATCAGATAGGGAAAGCTCTGGCTTTGTGTGTATGTGGCTTAAAACAGAAATAAAACTAGCAAAACAACACAGGAAGAAAACCAGGCAAATATAAACCAACCAACAACTAGGAAAACAAGCAAGCAAAAACTTAACCAGCACAAAACAGAGCACACAAGAGAAATATGTTGGGAAGGAATAACGGAGGGTAATGAGGTAGAGTAATAATTAACTAATAATGAGATAACAAGGGGGCATTTGTGAAAATTAGACGGGAGAGCACATGGCACACAGAAATGCAAACATAACAGAACCCATGTGCTCCTACCAAACACAATGACAAGACAGAAGAGCAAATGGCAAACAAACACCAGTGGAATTCATGTGCTTTAACAAAAAACAAAACACAAGACAGACAAAAGTGTCAGGATCACAGGCCCAGAGATCAATCCTTGAAGCCACACTCTCACACATGGACAAGACGATACAACACATGGGAGTCAAGATCTTCGTCACTAAACTAAGAATAAAACCGACCAAAGTTACAGAATCCTGACAAATACGTTTTTGGAACAAAAGTAAATGATGCCACTTTTTTGTCAGAGCGATCCTGTTAAAAGGACAAACCTCAACAAACTTGCAGTAACTTCTCATTTGTTCAGAGTCAGTGTCTGTTGATATCGATATTGGCCAGAACAAGAAGTATGCTTCAGAACAACAATACGGGGGCAGTGAATACACCTCAGGTGAAAACATCAAAGCACTTATCACACTGTGTGCACATACCTAGTGTGAAGGCATGTTTGATGATTTTATTTCATCTTTGCTTGTTTTTTTTTTCTTGTGTTCTTTGCTCAGCTCAGAGCAAAGAATTCTAAAATTTCAAATGACACCTTAATAACGGATGAATTAAGCATTGTGATTTAACAGATTCTCAAACACAATCAATTACAGAAAAAAGAAAACAAGCCTATACTTATTTGTTGCAATGATCTATGACAAAACTCTCTTTCTGTAATAAACAATGCATGTAGTGCTTGGCAGGCATCAGTACAGTACTGAGTACCCAATTGTATCATCTGGACATACTGTACAGCTCACTGCATCAAGTACAACAGATGATATATCAAATGCCATCTTGGCTTTTAATTGTAGGGAACAAACAGCACAACAGAGTAATCATCATTCAAATTTGAAATCAAATGATAATGATGGCAGAAATATAGTCACCAATGTGGCAGCTGGATCTGGGAAAATAAGCAAATATGATGTACCACAGAGTTTTTAACATCAAGGAATAAAGAATAAAATTATAGGCCTACTGTTTTTCAAAAATGTGTGCATGCTAGTATAATTGACCATGTGAGGAAATTGTCTCATAAATCTGCTCTGGTTGTTTGAAAATGTCCTAGTAGCTGAAGTAGGGGGTTATCTTTTCTTTTTTTGCATTTACACTGGGTGCTTCTCAATACTTGAATTGATGCTTCCTTGTTACCTTGCTTCTCTGTCCTCCAGCCAGTGACCCGGAAACTGATCAAACTCAGACATTTTGAAGGGCATCTCAACTCCCTAATTGCACCATGAGGAGAAGAGGAACAAGAAGTGAGGAAGCTTCCTAAGGAGTCATGAGCGAGGATACACAGGTGCATCCTTCAATTATACTATATTATATTATATTTATTATATTATATTTATATTATTTATATTATATTATATTATTTATATTATATTATATTATATTTAATTGTTGTCACAATCTCAGACCCTTTTTTATATTCTGTTCTGTTTTCTTTAGTTCATGTTTTCCTGCTCTGTTTTCTTTCTTCTGCGTGATTAAAGTCAATTTTGAAAATAAATTCATATTCTGTGCATGTTCTACGTAACCAAACCAATACATTACATTACAATAATGTACAGCAGTTAGAATGCAGAATTTGCAACAACCAAACAAAAAATTGTTTGAGAACCTTAATGTGCATGAAACATAACCCCTTTACTCCTAGTCTGCTTACCCTGCAAACCCAACATGGATTTGATGAATTATTATCCATTCAGGACAATTTCTGCAAGTGCAGAAGCTGTTTCAGTGGCATGATATGAGATTCTGACATACATCAAGTAAAGCTTGGTCACTGAAGCCTGCCAACACTTCATTTACACTGTTACCAATTCTGGAGAATATTTCCACACACATAGTTCCAGACATGTCTAATTATACATGATGCTTAATATGGCAACACAAACACTTGCAGGTGACAGGAAACACAAGCCAAATCGCAGGAAGCTTGTTTAGAGATCACAGTTCAATGCATGCTCAAGACAACAGTGATATACTGCCTTTTTACAGATGACTTCTCTTATGTAAACAGTCAAATGTAATGATATAGATGCTTCACAGTCATAATTGGCCATACATTTGAAACAAAAATGTATTAATTAGTGTTTCACAGCACACAGCTGACCTTTTCCTTCTCTAATCACTTTCACACATGATTCATCTGCCTTAAAATAGATGTAAGATCTCAAATTTATTTCAGCATATTAACACAAAAACTAATTATGCTTGTACTATGTGCTCAATAAACATACTAAATATTGACAGATAATTAAAAAAAAATACTAATGATGTGCTTGCTTACATGCAGACATGAGGACTTATCAAAATAATTTGAGTCTACAACAGTTTACTCCTATTCATTCCAACATGTCTCAATCTATATCCACTGTTTAATTGGAAACTCTTTTTTTTGTCTAGCTTTAAGTTGTATTGCATTGTATCTAACCACTCCACTCACAGCGATGATATTATTCTAGTTAATTAGAAACCAACAAAAACAAACAAGATGTATTTTTACTGCCCTTCAAATTGGTGATATCGTGGGACAGGTACAGCATGGAAGAGGGGGTTTTGGGCTCAGTTTAGCTCCGCCTAAATGGCACAAGGCAGGCATAGCTCAAAGGAGGAAGCTGGTAGTCAACGAGGTGCGACAGCAGGAGGAGAGGATGAGGTGTATAAAGGCCGTTTCCCAGGCCAAACAGGGAGAGTGGATGAGATGGGAGAGTGTGGAACAACGCAAGATGGGCTGGAAAGACCTTTGGTCAATGGAAGAGAGTAGGATCAGTTTCCTCATTAGGTCAACATATGATGTTCTCCCATCACCACAGAACCTAAACCTCTGGGTAGGAGAGGATCCCTCTTGTCCTTTGTGTTCATCACCTGCCACATTAAGGCACATTTTGACAGGATGTAAGGTGGCTCTTAGCCAAGGTCGGTTTACTTGGCGCCATGACCAAGTACTGCGATGTTTGGCTTTAGCATTGGAAGGCAAGCGCTGTATGACCAATAAGTTGCCGCCTGTTCTAGCAAAGCATTACACGCAGAAGACAATATTCCTCCGCCCAGGCGAGCAACCACCAAGAAAAGGTGTTAACACCAATTCTCGCCCAGGACAACTGGAAGCTGCTAGGGACTGGAAGATGCTGGCTGATCTTGATCAGCGGCTTATTTTTCCACCTGAGATTGCCACCACTAACCTACGACCAGATATTGTTCTGTGGTCTGGATCAGCTCGCATTGTTCAACTGATAGAGTTAACAGTGACATGGGAGGATGCGGTAGATGAGGCATATGAGAGGAAGAAACTGCGGTATGCTCATCTGGCCACTGAAGCAGAACAGCGAGGATGGAGAGTCCAGGTTTATCCAGTGGAAGTGGGTTGTCGAGGTTTTGTGGCATACTGTACAACCCGGTTCCTCAGAGACATTGGATTTGGCGGCCAAGAGTTGCGTCGCACAGTAAAGAACTTATCTGAAGCAGCAGAAAGGAGCAGCAATTGGCTGTGGTTGAGACGGAAAGATTCTAGCTGGCTGTGTACAGGCCGTCACGCTATGGTTTCGTAGAATTCTTGAAAACTTGAAGAGTCTGTCGGTTTATTTGTATACGTTCCTGTGGATATTGCGTGAATGAAGGGTGGTTGGGCAGATAGTGTGTTTAGCGGTAGGTGGTATGCCATATGGAACCGCTGCCACTGAAACTGCTTTATAACGCACCAGTGGGGCTCGACAGCCTTAGTCAAACGGGTTGGCGCGTATGGTTGGGTTGCGGAGAGATTGTGAGATTGTGGTTAGGTCTTGGCAGCAGGAGGGATGTAGAGGTCAGTAAGCTGGGCTGAGTTGAGTGGGGGACGGAGAGGGGTGTCTCTGGGACGCCAGAGTCACTGTCGAGCCCTCTTGAGGTGTTGTGGGCTAGTCGACGAAACACTGAGGACGGAAGGTGCCCACTTGAAGACCCTAGAGATGTCCCCTACTCGGCTCAATCCAGACGGTTGTGCTGGTCCTGTAGTTGTAGCCGTCGTGTGTGCTGACGCGCCAAGTACACTGCAGCCGTTAATGCCGGATCAGCATGAAGTTTTAACATCTACTCTTGTGTAATGGAAATTACACTCAAACAACCCTTTAGCTCTGTTGATGGCACTGAACCTGGAGTTTAAATCTCATTGGTATAAGGGTTTAGGGCTAAACAAGCAGTAAATGTCACAACTGTTTACTTACACACAATAGACGAAATCTCAAAAGATATAAAACCATCTTCCAAAACGTAGTGATATAGTAGCATTGAGTGACTGAGTTTACCAATGCCCCAAGCCATAATTTAAGAAAAAAAAAAATATGGGAACCATGGAAACAAAAAGATTTTCCCTGAACCTTGAACACACACACACACACACACACACACACACACACACACACACACACACACACACACACACACACACACACACACACACACACACACACACACACACACACACACACACACACACACACACACACCACACACACACACACACACACACACACACACACACACACACAACACACACACACCACACACACACACACACACACAAACACACACACACACACACACACACACACACACACACACACAGATCTGTTGATGGAATGAAGCAGGCACTGTTAAGAGACCTATGACCCCGGATGCCTCGTTAGGCTATACCTGCTTTTCAGAGAACACAAAATGAAGATCAAGATGAGTACGTCTCTGCAGCATTCAACCTAAGAAAAGCAGTAGATCCAGGTTCTGGAAGCATCTACCAGTACTGCTAATATATGAGATATATAAAGCTGATTATGTCATACACTATTGCCAAGTTTAAAATGATTAATGTTTACAATGACCATAATCTTACACACTACTCATTTAATTTTTTTTAAGACAAAATAGTTGACCAGATATTAAAGTCTGCAGGAAATCAAATTCCTATTTACTGTGTTAGCGCACAATACTAGTCTTGCAGTGAACAATGAAAATAGGGGTCCTATTAGGCTTTTTCACTTTTTCAACTTTAGTTAGTGTGTTAGGTTGCTGTTTGAGCACAAAAAAGATCTGCAAAGTGACAAAGCTCAAAGTCCGCTCCAAAGGGATATTTTATTTGACAGAATCCACTTTCCAAGAACTACAACGAATGACTCATTTGGACTACAATGCGTTTTTTTCCGGGCTTTGTGAAGTCATAATGTTACTCATTTAAATGCCCATGGAATAAAAAAGGGGGCAGAGGCCTGGCTGAGCTTTTCTATGTTGAAGAGACGCTGTTTTGTTTCTAAAACTCATTTGTTTGACCTTCCTAAGGCTGAGTGGTTAAAATTTATTTTAAACACTGTTCCTGAACATTATAACCCCAAATGTTTATCTGGGTGCTCCACATTTTACAGAGAAGAGCTTCCAGAACCAATGAGTACAATGCAGGCTACGCACAAAAGCTTCTCCTGAAATGGAGCAGTTCCAACTTTGTCGGAACAATATGTTGTTTATGGATCACAACTTGTAAGTATGTCTTATTGTTTCTATTTGCTTTTCTATAAACAGTTCCAATTATAAGTTTTATGTAGTTGCTATGATGTAAACAAAGGGCAAAGCTTTGCCTCCACTTGCCTACTAGCTAACATTATAGTATTATGCAAGTGACGTATGTACGCAATTTCCCGGTAAAACCATCGCTCTAGGTCTAAAATATTAATTTATAATAGGCTTACCATATAGTGATTGTCATTGGAAGGAGGATTGATGATGTATTGACAATTGTGTTAATTGTGAACAAAAACAGTTACATAGAGTATATTTAAAGGTGCAAAATAAAAAAAATAGAACATAAATAAATTAATGACAAGAACAAAAATCATTTCTCTCCCTCAGTTTCTTTTTCCATGTGCTTCATTGGCATGACACATATTTGTCCATTTGTATTGCCAAAGCATTTGCCGCATTGAAAAGTCAGAATAGAATTTACAAATAACATGCGTGGGTTCAATTTATTGTTTAGCAATTTGTCTGCAGTTGCCTTGTCATAATCTAATAATCAGTAGCAAATGTCTATGAATTACCAAACTTTGCATGCATCATTTGATGGAAAACAGGTTATTAAGCTATATGAGCTTTGGAAAACATTTGCCATATAAGATTAAATCTCATAGTGAGACATTCTCATTATAGTTTATCAAAGGTTCAGTAAACTTAAGTGTGTCAACGTAAGGGTATATCTAGCTTTTTGGTCATAATGCAGTTATGGAATAAATATTGCTCTAGTATAATGTTCAAATAGTTTGCATATCACAATCATCACAAAGCTACAGCATAATTTGTATTTCATAAAAATAAATCCAGCTGTTTTGATTAAGAATAAGTCTAAATAGTAAAAGCACATAATCATAGATCTGACAGATTTGTGTTTTCTGACAGGTCTTTAGACTGGGATTGGTATGATGTGTTCTGATGAGATGTTTGTGTAATGAACCTGTCACAACCCCCCTCCCCTCTCACCTCTTCCCTCTTTTCCTCACCATTGATTTATATTTTATGTCATTGACCAAAATTTGCTCATGCGTCACCAGGGTAATGACTTTCTTAAAATACACCCGCTTATTCTGCATATGAAGCACAGACTTGCTTAATGCATTAGGCTTCTATAGGTTCATTACTCAAGTAATTGGCCATAGGTCAGGGAGGAATCTGAGCAAAAGAAACATTTTCTAGTAGTTGCAGTTAAACAAATATTCTCATACTGTAAATAAATACACCAGGGATTACTATACTATCCACAGAAAAATGATGGTCTTCTGTTGAAACCATTATATGTTGTGTTTCAGTTGCTAGACTCCAGCAGGGATCAGCTCCATGGCTTTGCATTTTTTTCACCTCCCATTATGGATGTGCTGGTTCACCAGCTAAACCAGCATGGAACAGCATTTAAATGCATACTGATCTGAGCCAGTCTTTTCAGCAGGGTAGACTGCAGCTTTAGAGGACTTGGCAGATTGGGGATAGGATAGAAAAGGCTCAAACACAACCCGTTCCACTTACTCTTCTGGTTCACCACGACCAGCTACCTATCTGCCGTCGTCAAAAGGTACAAAAGAAAAAGATTAAACTGCGTCTTGCCTCTTGGAATGTGTGCACACTTTTGGACTCTGCTGATCATCATGAACGAAGAACTGCAATCATTGCCCGTGAACTTGATTTAAAGCAATCTATTGTATAAAGTGTTATATAAATAAACATCACATGCCTTTACAAGAATGGTAATTACAGATTACGTTAAAACTTTCACATTGCTATGATCAGATACTTTTCTTATGCTTTATTTAAAAAAAGCTTGCCGTTTTCTCAATTTTTAACTTAATTTGACCTCTAAGCGAAAAACAAAAAAGAGCTTCACCTTGAGTATATCAGGGCCTTTACTGTATCGCCCTTTGTTTGTTCTGTTCATTTTCTGATCTCGTCATTACAAAGTGGTTGTTCTGTTCGCTGTGTTTTTTTTTAATCTGTTATTCCGAGAAGTGTTCTTTTTTTCATTATTGTATACTTCTTATGTATACTGCAGATCCAGCCTTTATTTTCATTCTCTGCAGCTGTGACATGCTTTTTCCATATATATAAAAAGTTATTTCTGTAATAATCTTTTTAACAAGGGAATACATGTTTCTGGTCTTGCTGGACACATTTCATCAGTGTTTGTTATTCCAAAGCAGTTAGTCTGACTCAATTTGGGTATGAAACAGCCACTTTACATAATCCAGTTGAGTTACAATGGACAAAATCAAATTCATCCACTCCGAAATACATCATAAAGTAAAATGGATTGCAAATGGAAATTCACACTAAGTTTGATTTGCATTTGTGCCATGTCATTTTTTTTTTTTTTTGTTCACAGCACTTTGGGTTAGGGTCTTTGGAGGCGCACCAAACAATCCATTTTTGCTTTGCAAAACAAGCAGCCACTGGCAGAAAGCAAGGCTCAGGTGTTCTATTGTCCACTGATTATCCAAATCCAGTGTATGGTAAGATATACCAATTACCTCTTAAATAAGTCAGTTAAACTGTGCATTGCATGTAGCCCCTGAGTACAATTAGCAAACCCATTAGCATTCTGCTATGAACATAATTGTCCCCCCTTGTGAAAGCACACAGCAATTTTTTTTCTATGCTTATTTTATAATATTTATTTTTGGGCAGAAACAATTCTGCATTTACTGCTTGACTACCTCCACTTAAAGAACTCCTGAAATAATTATTTTAGTTTTTTAGCTTTTAGTATGAAAATGTTAGACTTTAGGGTATTAAATTGGTGTGTTCCAAAACAATGACAAAATTCTCATTTAGGAGATATAAGCATTCAAACCTTACAGTCTCCCACTTCCGCGATAATGGATTATTATGACATCGCCACATACTTCAGCTTCTCATCACATCTGCTCTCTATAATATAAAGTGTCCAGCCCCCTATGCTATAAATACCACCTGGCCAAAGCGACCGTTGACACGTCACGGACCAATATGGGTTGGAGATGTGTGTTCGGTTTCTCAAACGCTCGAGTTTATTCCATTTTCCAACTGTACGTTGTTGAAGAATGAAATGGCTAGAATTAATTCCCACCTCTATTAAATCCAACGTATCATCAGTGATCAGATTCGCTTCCATGGTGTTGTCAAGTACGACTTGCAGTCTGTGAGGTAAACTAAACGCTATTGGCTATTTAAAAAAAGGAGAGGAGCCATTCAATATGTCCCGCCTTAGCTTCCTGTTTCAGGGGAAATTACGTCAACGCATCATACAAAGTTGAGCGCTCCAGGGCCTTTAAGGAGTCTACAGCACACATGCTAACCAATAGCCCAACATCACATAAGCATCTAAAATAGACTAATGTTGCCATACTTTGGTATATAGTATTAGAAAAGTGCTATGTTTGTTAACGAACACAAATATTTAGGTATTTAGGATGTGCTTAACTTGGCATGATTTTCAAATTTTATTTTAGCAGTGTTATATGATCAAGTTAATTTGTATGAGAAGACAAGTAGGTTCAAACTAACAAAAACAACAAGACTAGCAAAATACAAGCAATTTAAGAAAGTATTTATAAAAAAAATGTTTAGAAATGTTTACATTTTTTTATGTAAAAAAAATACCAAGATAAATGTTCCATCTCGTTTAAAAATAGGTAAATGACTAGCACAAATAAGCAATTGCTTAATGAGCTGTTCTTTTCCCTCTAAAATGATGTCACTTCCTGGAGGATGTGACTTTTATTAATCTAATTTTACAAAAAATTAAAAGGAAGGAGTGATATTGGGGACCTAGGGAAAATATAATAACCACTTAAAATAATACTTCCAAGGAAATATGTTTTGTGTTGAGAAGCTTCAATTTGCAAACAAAAATTGTTATGAATCGAGGGGTTTAATCCCCCCCCCCCCCCCTCCCGACTCTACATGGGAGAGTCCCCCCACCCCCGCTGTTAAACAAGTTACTCAGCAGCTTTTACTCACATTTTAAATAAGCTACTTTTTACTTTTACTTCAGTAGATTTTTAGACTGGTGGTACTTTTACTTGTAGCTTACTTAAGTAAAATTTTATCAAAGTAATAGTAGCCTACTTTAGGTTGAATAATATTCTTCCAGTTTCACCTCTGATATTTTAACAGTTGGGTAAGTTACTCTAAAATATATTATGAATTACTAAATGACATCTTCAACAGTGTAATTAGATTAATGTAATAATTTCTATCAAGTATTGGTCTACATATTACTAATTACTAAATCCTATATCGACCTCAACCTTGAACAATACAAGGAGAGACAAGAAACTGCACTTTTAATGCTTTCAAATTAACAATATACAATTGCATGAATTATTCTTGAATTGATCAAAGTGTGTAGAGGGAGAAGGTTACATAAAAATATACCTTTTAAAAATGTATGTTAAATCCACTATTGTTTTATACTAAATTGGTCTATAGTCTATGTAGCCTATTTAATGTAATTGCATCATTTTAAATTATAAGAATTAAGAGTAATCCCTTTAATTAAATTACAATGTTTAGATTACTTGATAATTAATTACACCCAACACCTCTTTTTGTCTGGCGCTGTTGCCATGGTGACTCATAATATCTGCGCTCCATTGATAATGGCTTTTTATAGTTGTGGTGCACGCGCTTAACTCAGAGTCAGTCAACTCAGAGTTGATTAAACTTACTCATTTCAGCTGTTCTGTAACCGAAAACTCAGAGTTTCCCATCTCAGGGTAAGTCAACTCAGAGTTCAAGTTTTAAAGGGTACCTATCATGGAATTTTGAAAATTACCTTTCATGTAGTGTGTAACATAGATCTAAGTGAACGAAAACATCCTGCAAAGTTTTAAATATGAAAGTTCACCGTATACAAAGTTATTATCTCTCAAAAGTAAGAGTCGACTCTGAGTCGTTGATATGAATCGATAGACGAACGATGCACTTTCGTACGTCACTTGTCCAAGTTATTTGAATAAGATACGCCCACTCATTGCATTAGGAGACACCAGGGAAAACATCATGTCGACGAGACGCTGCTGTGTTTTGAAGTGCGACGCAAAAGCAAACTTATTTCATCTGCCCAGTGAGGAGCATTTGAAGACAGTGGCTACAGTTCATAACTATACCACAGAAGTATTATAGCCCGAACTCGTTCTGTGTTCGCGTCATTTTGAAGATGATTGCTTCACAAACCTAAATGCTATAAAGTATGAATTTGCGAGCCGGCTGATACTGAAGGAGGGAGGTTCAGTACCGAGTTTATTTGGATCAGCTTCCTTCTCCGAATCACAATCTGTAAGTAGGCTGTTGCTTTTATGTTTGTATCATGTTCTATAATTATTTTGTGTGTTGTGTACGCACAGGCACAGCGCAGCTTCTAGCAGCTAACTTAGGTCTTCAATGTCAATTGTATTGAAATATGTGAAGTGTTTGTCGTTGTTAACCTCTTAACCAGCGCCCCATTTTTTGAGAATTTTCTGAAAATGACATACCCAAATACAAATGTCTGTAGCTCTTAAACCCTATGGTCCACATTCAAAACTCTGATCTTTTTTTAAACTAGACACTTGAAACTTTGTTACCTAAGAGTCATTATAACTCAAAGTAGCATAGGAACAGAGTAAAACAAGGTAAAATGTACATGAATGTGACTGACGATTTCTTTGAATTAACTTCACTTAGGGAAAAATGTATCATACTTTTATGTTAAGGGCCTGAAAACACCATAAAGATAAAATTGAAAGTCTGACCATGTTTAGATTCAAATTTGAGGATGATACTCCCAAAAATGTAGTTTCTGTAAGCTTTTATTCAAGAAAAGTATAGGCGTTCTTTCCAAAATGCAATTTGGAGACTCCAATGGACACCTGGCACCCAACCACTTTTCATAAGAAGTAAACACTACAGGTCTACATCATCAATTCAAAACTGTTATGCCCTTCAAACCACACAAGAAAAAAACGATTTCAGCACAACATTTTAACAAAATTCTCTTTATTTTAAACAATTCTAATAACAAAAACAGTGATTTCTCACTACATGTATAGACATTGCAGAAGTGTTCATTTTCCAACTAATGTATAAAAATATATAAAAAGAAAAACATAAATGTTTTAGAACATTTGCAATTACAAACGTGTTTTTACTCAAATAAATTGCAATAAACTGATATAATGAATATCCTATTACTTTCTGTTGCTCTTCGTCAATTGCTCCTCTGCATCTTCTGCAAAAACACCTTCAAATCTCTTCTTTAGGTGACGATCCATGAGAGAGGTGCTCAGATATAAGCTTTAGAGTAAATCCGTGCATTTATGCAAGCTCCATGTGTCAAAACATCGCGTTTATGTGTCTGTTTACATTCTGGTCGGCTAACTCGGCTAACTATGTGTGTGCGTGGCTGCGCGCGTGGCGAAAGCGCACATCTGAATGAAAACTTTACGCATTTGAATGACGAAAATGCTTGCATGAACGGTCTATCACTGCAATCGATTTTAGTTGGCTAATATCCCCGTCAATCAAAACGTAGCTCAAAAGACATTGGATAGCATTACCCAGGCTTTTATCCAGTCGAAAGCCCAGCTGCTTGATGGACAGCGCGCTCAGCCTGTCAGGGACTCACTTACTGTTTTGGTCTGTAACACAGCCTGTGATTGAAGGACAGAGAAGTGGAATATACCATTCGATCAGGAAGAGTTTAAACTACGGGGGTGATATGGCTTTTGAGTGTTGGCATACGCATAGAAATCATATAGAGACTAGAAGCCCTATTGGCCGCTGGAAACCGAGAAATCCGGCCGCCATCTTGAACCGGTCGTATTCCTAGTTTCATTGCGTGGCAGCAGATAAGATGCCAGAGCTTTGTGGAGCATTTTCCTGTTCTAATCGCCGGACCATCGAAAATAGGGCTTTTCACAAGTAAGTCTTAATATTATCGTACTATTGGTTGTATTTTGTGAATAGAATATTACCAGATAATTGAGAAGGAGCAAGGATATTTGCTATTACTGTACTGAAATCGTTGTGAAATGCTGTTTACTGCATCAGCCGGTGTTCACCCGGCATGGAGAGGTGAAGATAATTACAAGAGCTTCTAGGTTATCAGATAAGCATTCAACTGCCCTGTTGTATAGGTTATTTGTGTTTGCGCACATGATATCAGGAAGCAATGTAACGTTAATACACGTATGACAGCGATGCACAAATTGAGTTACCCCTCCAACTTCTAGTTTTATTGATAACCTATATCTTATCACATGCGATTTGGCTATTGATATTACAGAAGTCCTGTGGTAAAATTACATCGTTAACTTACTCCATCTACCCTTGTAAAGTTAATCCGAATCCCCTCCCACATCCACATACAATAAAAAAAGTATAGGCTTAATGTTGTCCAAACTTAATAGAAATTACTGATGCAAACACGTTGAAAAGCGATCTTCTCAATTTTTATTACAGGTGGCTGCATTCGGTGGATTCGTGGCTGCTGTGTGTGTGTGTGTGTGTGTGTGTGTGTGTGTGTGTGTGTGTGTGTGTGTGTGTGTGTAAAAGAGAGAGAGAGAGAGAGAGAGAGAGAGAGAGAGAGAGAGAGAGAGAGAGAGACTGTTTGTTTGTGTGTCTGTTCGTGTGTATGTGCGTGTCACATACCATAAATTGTTTCTTCAACTTATTAAAATATCTTACTTTACTGCAACTATCTGTTTCTGCTTCTTTATTATATTTATAGTGTGTGATTTATCAAATACATTATATCCTTCATCACACATATTGTGTCTGGTCACTTTATAACTTATATCAGAATATTATATTACTGTTAAGCCTACTATGGATATTAAAATACGCCGAACCATGTGTCCTGTGTTATAGCTACATGAATTACCTTTGCAGGAAAAAAAACGCGTGAAAATCAGTTCAGTATTCAGTGAGATATGATTAATTTAATGCGCTGACAGCTCATTGCACCTGCCATTCAGATTACACTGAGCGGAGCGGATGACCGGTTTAAGATGGCGGCTCCAATTCTCGTCCGTGCCAATAGGCAGTAGCACTCAATAGGGCGTCTACCTATATGATGTCTATGGGCATACGGATTAGAATCGATATTTCTTTGAAACTGAACATGATGCGAACTCTATGTCAAAAACGGTCATACAAACAGAGGAGGATATTTCATTTTTTCCCTATTTTTTCGTTGTTTTGGATTAAAAAGTGGGATACATTTAGAAGACTGGACCCTTACACTGAAATGCATGCTGTTGTTTCATGGATTTGTCCGAACTGATATGAACCATACGAGATGAAAGATGAGTATTGCGTTTCATTTTGGTCATTTTCAAATGGAAAGTCCTTTTGCATTTAGTTTAACCCTTTCCTCTCTGGTGTATTGATTGCAAAAACAAGTTTAGAACATGATTCTTGAGTGTTTTAGCTTTCAAATGATGCATAGTTTATGATGGTCAGTTGAATATTTGTTATAAAACAAAGCTTTAAAAAGTAATAAAAGTATAGCCACGCCCTCGACGGCCCGCCCTCGGGCCGGTGCTTGAAAAGGGGTTAATGGAGTTGTCACAAGGCTCTCGAGTGTCACGCATCACGCATTGAGCGTGACAGTCACTCATTTCGGTCTTTTGTCACGCTCTCCGGCCACACATTGTATTTCTCACGCTGATAAACTATTTGTAATATATTTAATATGCCGCAGTGCCCAAAACTCACTCACTGTGGAACCGGCAGGATTCAAGCGCGTCTCCTCCAGTGTTGCCAGGTCTGTATGCCTGCACTGTTTCCGCGGGTTGTTTGTGTAGTGCACGCTGGTTGACGCGATTGTTTTATCCACTGGAACATGATTGTTATTGAGGAAACACCCGGGAACGCTATTTGAATATTTTTGGCCGTGATTGGGTTAGTTTGATGAGCAATTGGGCTGGTTTTGTTGTGCAGACCTGGCAACCCTGGTCTCCTCTGGTGTTGTTCGTCTGGTGTTGTTAGCCAATCAGAAAATAGCACTGTTGTATCTGGGTAAGATCTAGCGCAACAACCAATGACACCCCGTCGGCTGGGTGTCTAACATATCACCACAGATTAGCGTCACGCAAAGGCGGGGTTTGGAAAAATGACTCGCTAAACGATTCATATGGGAGTCGGTGAGCAAATCAGGTAAAAATAAATGCATATTATAAGACAACAAAAGTGTTTTTTGTCATTGCATGCTTGTAAAACTGTTGTTGGGGACTCCCAGAACAATATTAGGAACATTTTAAATGCCATAATAGGTACCCTTTAACTCAGAGTTGGTTGAACCTCCTTATTGAAACAGGCCCCAGATGCTGACTAATATACACACAGCTGAGGCAGACTGATATTGTCTTGGTCTGGAACAAGGTTTACGTGAGGTAATGTGAAAATAAGCAGGGCAGTCTGAAATCTGCCCCAATGGCTCTCAAGTTATTTTCTTTGATGAAGCCCCCTAAAAAAAACGATTTTCCGCAGAAGAAAAGGTGAACGCTACCATGAGTGCAAACCAACGCACAAGGCCTGAAAAGTGAAGGCAAAATGTTTTGATCACTCACATGTGGCTGGATGCAGTATATGTCATGAACCCCGACCTCTAATCAAATGGGACATGACTCAAACTAAACAATCAAATTACACTTCAATATATATTGAATATATATTAAATATATATTGAAGTGATCTTAGGGGTGATATAATGCCCTTTTTTACAATATGTAAAATAATTCACTGTTAGTGTGTATGTGAAGTTTTGGCTCAAAATACCCCTCAGATAATTTTTACAGCATGTTAAAATTGTCCCTTTTTGAGGAAACGTGTCGTTTCGTGTGTGTCCCTTTAAATGCAAATGAGCTGCTGCCCCAGGCACAGAGGGCGGAGCTACAACAGCTCGTGTGTGTTAGCAGCTCCGATTACCTCATGCAGACAAGCACTAAAATGTCAGAAACCGTTCTGCCTCTTTAGGTCTAAACTGGAGTCGGACAATGATGGAGAGACTCAAGAAGAAGTGACAACATGTAGAATGCAACAGGACGTTTCTGAATAGTTAGTTGATTAATCTATGTTGCTGATGTGGAGATAACTATCTTCAAGTATTTGATTAGCATATTCTGTCATGATAATCTATAAATCGCTCCTGTGGGAACTGTTGTAAGATGCCTACAGAGTGACATGCTATTGCATTTGTGTTGAAGATGAATATGACAGCTTGAGCAGACTCACAAATGTGCTGTCCTGCAACAACTCTCTCTTCTCAATGTGGACTGGGTTACCAGAGGTGGGGTTTTTGTAAATTTTAGGGTTAGTGATGTCACTAACCCTGGAGGAATGTCGTGTAGTCCCTACCAGCCGTTTGTTGAAATCCTTAAAAACGATTTCTTTAAAAGCAAATATCTTCCTTTAAGTCTCCTGACACATCCATGTGTGGGGTTGCTTTTCATCCAAGGGAGTAGGCTCTCTCACAATTCTGCCTGCTATGAAAAAAAAAGCACTGCTATGAATACAGAATGGTATCAAATCGTCCTGCAAAAACAACTTCTCCTAATGATCCAGGAGCAATTTGGTGACGATCCTTGCATTTTCCAGCATGATGATGCACCATGTCACAAGGTAAGAGTGATAACGAAATGGCTCCGAGATCATTACATTGAAATTTTGGATCCGTGGCCAGGCAACTCCCTAGATCTTAATAAGGCAAGAATGAATCGCCATCGGTCAGGATTTGGACCAGAGCATGCCAGAGCGAAGGTTAATAAGAAGGGTCAACACTGTAAATATTGACTCTTTGAATATATTGAATGTTTTTGCCAATTAAAGCCTTTAAAACTTGTGAAAGGATTATCATTGTTTTCCAGTATATCATTAGCCTGACTACGTCAGACTTCCTACTTCCGCTAATTTCATTTCGCTCCTGTAGTCAGTCTGAGATAGCAGCCTATCTTTCTGTTTTCCACCGGCCTGAAAACAGCCGGCCAATCAACGAACAGAAGGCGGGCTGAGAGCCGTGACGTAGTCGCTAAGCGCCGAGTTTAAGAGTTAGGTCAGAGAAATCGAAAACGACCGCGGATAGGGAGACGCGGATGCAATTCGCTCTGTTGTGGAGAATATTCCCGGCATTAGCAAACTGAAGCCAGAAGAAGAAGAGTGTGTATTAAACATTTTGAATGGAGGTGATGTTGTGGCCCTACTCCCTTTGGGAAAAGTTCAATTTATCAACTATTGCCGATCGTCAGCGAGAAACTGGGGAGCCTTTTGACAGGTCAGTATCTCCTTTCTTTTCCAGGTCTTAAATACCGTAAAACTTCAAATAATAGCCCAGGCTTTTATTTGCCTAAATCGTCTAACTGCACCGGCTTGTATTTGAGACAGGCGTCTAACGTTATATGAGACAGGCCTTTATAGTGTTGAGATGTTGTTCATTGAGATGTTGTTCCTAGAGTCTATAATCTCTAAAAATCTCCAAATGCTCCACGTGAAACTGCGGTCTTCCGATCGTTTACTATGTTGTCGATTGATTTTGATTAATATTTGCGAGGGAGAGAGAGCAAGACAGCACTCGTGTTGTTTGAAGACCTGAGAGTGCGCGCGTGCGGCTCTCGCTCTCTCTCTCTCTCTCCTCTCTCTCTCTCTCTCTCTCTCTCTCTCTCTCTCTCTCTCTCTCTGCTAGTTTGCGCCCTTTCAAGCGCAGCAGTCATTCTATTACATCACTCACCGATCAAAAAAGTCGTTCACAGCCATGTTCACTCCGGTATTTCGCTCGCATCATCAAGTGTTTACATCAGGTTACAGTGGAAGTTCGATCATAGATTTGAGTTCGATGCATGATGTCTGTGGTTCGATGCGGCTGTGTCAGCGCATAACATACGTCATAAATAAACGGATCTGATTGGCTTACGGTTAACCAATGATTTTAAACTTCAGAAATCGCCCCCTAGCGAGAGAGAAAACACTTCTCTATTATGCTATGCCAGACTCTGTCTACGAAGCAAAGTGAAGTAGCAGAGTCTAGTATTACCAGGCTAGTATATCATAGAAACAATTTATAAAAACAATTTATGTCACTGCTAATACTTTTGGCCATGGCTATACATCTAAACAATGGCTGACACACATAAACAGAGCACATTACCTATGGTAAACACAGAAGCTAAAACGTGCATGCATGTGAACTAATGAGGTTTGTTCTAGCGTTTGACACATTTGCTTTCATGATCATGTGATGAACATACAGTACTAAGCAATCACATTCCTTCACAAGACTTGGATTAAACCATTCTATTCATATAGATTCATTTCATTTCTATTCGTTTAGAATCTTCTCTTTTGTATCTACCTGTACTTTTTAATAGAGGAACAGAAGTCTTGCAGGTTTCATTAAAAAATGTATTTATTTTGTGAAGATTAACCAATGTCTTATGGGTTTGGATTGACATGAGGGTGTATAAATGCTGATTTTCTCTTTAAGATCTGTTGGGAGACATGAAGATGTCCTTCAAAGTAGAAATTCTGCCAAATATGTTTGAAAACCACAAATGCGTAAGCATTTGAAAGGGAGATTGAAAATATAAAGAGGTGAGAATTGAAATGATTGAAAACCAAATGAAAAGCTCAGAGATCTTGCCACCTCATTCAAAGGTTGTGGATTGTGGAAGAGATCTCTTCAGAGAGATTTATATGCAAATTAAGTGAAGTCAAAGAATTTTGTCAACTAAATCGAGGAAGTTATAAGCTGTATTTAAGCTGACTTCAAGACCTGATATTTGTTTTCATTTTTGCTGACTGTCAGCGCAAAATGTTAAAGTGCACAGTCTGAGCTCAGAGACCTTTTTAACATTCATGTGTTGGAATCTCATTGTTTGTATCTCCCTTTTATCCAGCTCTCCCCATCCGCTCAGAAGTGGAGGTCATTTAACACTCTGTAATTCTGCCTGTCTATTCCATCGCCTCATCCACTGCACGGTTCTGCACCAGCGCTTTTCTCTCCCAGTCTTTAGAAGATGATCTACCGGGCTTTCTCTTCAACAACCTTGCCGCTTCATGGTTTAAAAAGCTGCACAGGTCCCCAGGGCAATCACATTCTTCTTTTGCTAAATCCGCAGTCAATTGCATTGTCTCTAAGAAAGCTCTGCCCTGGGACACTCATTTGTTGCCGTTCAAGAAAGAATGCCCCTCCTGCCTCCCCGTGCTTCATTTGAACCCATTTTAGACGCATTTCAGGTTGGTTCTCAAGGTGTAAATGAACCAAATGCAGATGAGTCTCTCAGCTCTTGATGCTTGTGAAAAGTCATGTAACTTAATTATTCAGGTTTATATATGACTTTGTGTGTGAATGTGATAAAAGGAATTGATTTCAGATATGAATCCCATCAATCTCCACTAAACAGATGTTGTTGCCGGAACACAAACCTATTTAGACTCCACAATAGGCTCAGGCTCCGGGATGATCGTGGCCTTTGGCAATTGCTCTGGCTATATCTTCGTGGTGGGCTTGGGTTCAGAGTTTGCGGTGGGCTCTGGCTTATGCTCCGTAACAGGCATGGCTGAAGGCTGACTGGACACCTTACCATTAACATTAACGCAAGATTCTGAACAGAAGAAACAGGGCTTTTATAGATGATAATCAAAGAAACAGGGAACAGGTGTGTAACCATCAGGAACCATGGCAACTAATAATTCAATTCAAATTTATTTATATAGCGCTTTTCACAATACATATTGTTTCAAAGCAGCTTTACAGAAAGTGGATTTCAGAAATGTACATAGAAAAATACAGTTATTTAATCATGTATGAATTTAGGGCATAACATATCTTCGCCGGCGTTGAGTCGTCTCTTCACAGGCGTCGAGTCGTCTCCTCACAGGCGTTTAGTCATCTCATCGCAGGTGTTGGGGCATCTGAAGTCTCCGTGAGAGGCTGGATACAAACTGGAGCTGACGAACTCCATTTACCTCGGGACTAGTGTCCCGAGATAACAGCAGAAAAGCAGATGGGAAATAATTAGCATAGCTGCTGTTCATAATATTAATATTACAAGACAACCAGCTACACTGTAAAAAATATTTTAGCAATTTAGTTATTTCAACTTATTTTTTTAACTAGATTGTCCAGACAACAAGAAATTTTAAGTTTTCTTGTCCTCAACTTATCGAAATAAGTTAGTTAAACTAAAAAAAACCCATGCAAAAAGATAACTCAAAATAATGAGTTAACTTTTTTTACAGTGTACACTGTAAAAAATATTTTAGCAATTTAGTTATTTCAACTTATTTTTTTAACTAGATTGTCCAGACAACAAGAAATTTTAAGTTTTCTTGTCCTCAACTTATCAAAATAAGTTAGTTAAACTAAAAAAAACCCATGCAAAAAGATAACTCAAAATAATGAGTTAACTTTTTTTACAGTGTAATAAAGCATTACAGTAATCTAGTCTCGAGGTCATGAATGCATGAACTAACTTTTCTGCATCAGAAACAGATAGCTTAGCAAAGTTTCTAAGGTGGAAAAGGGATGTTCTTGTAACATGAAATATGATTTTCGAAAGTCAAGTTGCGGTCTATAACACCCAGGTCTTTTAATGTAGTGGATAAAGCAACAGGACATTCTTCTAAATTAAAGTTGTATTGTACGACGGTACAATGTGGGTAGTTTTTTGGACCAATAAGTAATACCTCCGTTTTATCTGAATTTAATAGCAGGAAATTACACGTCATCCAGCATTTTATATCTTTAAGACACTCTGTCAATTTAGATAAGTTAGTGTTTTCATCCGGTCGTAATGAAATATATAATTGATTGTCATCAGCATAACAGTGGAAATTAATTCCATGTTTTCTTATAACATTACCAAGTGGCAGCATATATATTGAGAATAGCAGAGGGCCTAACACCGATCCTTGCGGCACTCCATAGTCTACTGACGTTATCTTCGATTTTTCCCCATTTACACAGACAAAATGGTAGCGGTCTGATAAGTACGATCTAAACCAGCTTAATTCCTGTCCCTGAACACCAGTGTAGTTTTGTAGTCGATCCAAGAGTATTTTATGATCTATAGTGTCGAACGCAGCGCTAAGATCGAGTAGAACTAGTATTGAGATACAGCCTTGGTCAGAAGCTAAAAGTAAATCATTTGTAATTTTGACTAGCACAGTTTCTGTGCTATGATGCTGTCTGAATCCTGACTGAAATTTTTCATAGATATAATTTTCTTGCAAGAAAGAGCACAACTTTTTCTAGTATTTTAGACATAAATGGAAGATTTGAAATGGGTCTGTAATTTGCTAGGTTATTTGAATCTAATTGTGGTTTCTTAATGAGAGGTTTTATTACTGCCAGCTTGAATATTCTTGGAACGTGACCTAAAAATAAAGACGAGTTAATAATATTGAGAAGAGGCTCTTCCACTACAGGTAACACTTCTTTCAGTAGTTTAGTGGGTATTGGATCTAATAAACATGTTGTTGGTTTAGATGCAATGATAAGTTTATTTAGCTCTTCCTGTTCTATAGTTGTAAAGCGGTGTAGTTGTTCTTGAGGGGCGATAATTGAGGCTAAATCATAAGACACCATAAAAGATTGTACATTTACAATTGTGTTTCTGTTGCTTTCTATTTTCTCAGTGAAGAAATTCATAAAATCATTACTACTAATGAATGTGAACTTAGGTAAACGTTGACAGTGAAAACAAAAAAACAGAAGAAAACAGACATTGGGGCTGTTTACACAACACCATTTTCAACAAAAAACGTAAAATATTTTTGTGTTTTTTATGTTTTGGACGTTCGTTTACACGATAACGCCGTTTTGGGTGCCTGAAAACACAAAGTTTTGAAAACGAGTTTCAAAGTGCAAGTTTTAAGCATATCATTGACGTGTAAACATACCCATAGGCCTAAAAGTGACAACAATGAACAACTATCTTTGCATAACAGTTAATGCTAATTAATAAATAAATCATTGTTCATATGTAATTCATGCTACCTGCATCAACTAAACTTAAAAATATATATTTAATTTCTATTTTATTATATTCAGTTTCAAGTTCAGTTTTTTAATAATAGTTAATGTGCTGTTATTTAATAAATATAGCTACAATTGTTCTTAGGTATTTACATTTTTAAATGTACATAACAGATTTTTTAAATAAAATATCCAAGTCACCCAGTCATTGACTTTGTTAGTTACAATCCCCTGTTGTTAAAAATTGTTTAGATAAAACCAGATTAAAAATGGGGCATTTATACCTATAAGTGCCAGCAGGTTAAATTTACCAATGCCTTTATTTTCAAGCTGTCATTTTCGCTTATGTTTTAACGCTTTATATTACTAACCAATGCCTTTCACCCATTGAGATAGCGGTAATCAGTTTTAGTCACAATGTATAACAGAAGTCGATTTATGGATGCCAAACAGGTATTAGAGTCACTAAATGCCATGAGTGGTGGTGAATCTGATGGTGGGGAGATATCAGGGGTGAGTGATGCGTCCTGGGTCAGCTGAGCATCTGACGGATCATCTTTTGAACATTTTTGAGGACTAAAATAATAATTTCATGACTCTAGACATTATTTTGTGAAGACAGTGGCATACTACAGTGACATAATACATTTTTTAGCCATGTCAAAACATTAGTCATGTGCATGGGAAAATTTTATACAATGACCCATGATGGTTAAAGTGTTAAAATACTTTTTCCTAGCTTAATATGCAGAGATAACTATAAGGAAGTGATTTGTTGGTCAATTAACATGGTTGTATTTGGGCTATTGGTTGGTCCAGCAAATAGGATTTATGTAATACGCATTGACATGTTCACTGTATGTGTGCTGTGTGGGCTCAGTGTCATGTAACTAATGAACATGTGCAGTGAGCAATTAGGCCCTTGTCAAATCACTCTGAGATGTTTAATAATACAAAAGGCTAATTAAAATGCTTGCTGCGACATGATTTTCACATTTATCTAGGACACTTATCTGCATCCTTTATTTATCTCTGTGACTGAGGTCTATCTTATTTAGAGACAACAGCTGCTTTCACACCCCCACCCCAGACATTGTCCTTGAGAGATCTCAAAAATAATGCGCCAATACAACTGCCTGTTGAATCCTGTTTGAATGCAAGATGCATCCAAATGCATATGTCTATACTTACTTCTTAGACTAACAATTAGAATTAGCAAACAATTGAGAAATTTGAAGTGTTAACCTTTTTCATGCAAGGCTCATTTTGTGTTTGATTATCGAAGTTCTTACAACATGCTGTGCCTTTAATGGTTTATTTTAAATAGCCATGGGGCATAGAAAAGTACTTTATTTGTGGAAATTGCCATTTTTTTTTATTTTTTTATTTGATTTGTAAAGCAGGAATTCATGGAGAAACTGAATTTAGGTGTGATCTATGGTAAACCTATATCACAGAATAAAATATCTGACTGCTTTGCCATTTAACCAAACGATAAAATCTTATATTTTCCCTTAATCACAAAGGCCTATATTTTAATATTCTGAACTTACAAAATGAGAAAAATAGATCAGAGCTAAAATCAATTTATGAATCACAGAACATAGTGGTGGGTCACAACACAAGTAATGGAGACTGGGAACTGTGGCAGAGAAAACGAATCGGTTACCTAACGTAACCTCGGTTCTCTCTAGATGAGGGAACGAGTATTGCGTAAGCTAGCTTACGCTACGGGAAAGATTCCATCTTTCTGAGAAATTGAAGCCAAAAATTATCCTATAATTTTGTATCCATTGTCAACGCAGTTCAGCTGCAGCAGACCATGAGAGGGCTAGCTAGCCGCTCATTGGTTCGCTCACGGAGAACTGCTTAAGCCTATGAGGGAGCGCGGATGAACCCGCGACCGATGAGAGTCTGACTCGCTCTCATTACGTCACCGCCCCCGAAACGGGCGTGGACGAGACTATAAATACCCCGAAATAGGCTGAATAATCTGTTTTTTTCAATACTGAAGCGAAAATCACCAGTAGCACAAGCACGGCCAGGAACGCAATACTCGTTCCCTCATCTAGAGAGAACCGAGGTTACGTTAGGTAACCGATTCGTTCTCTTACGAGAGGTTCTCTCGTATTGCGTAAGCTAGCTTACGCTACGGGAACCCCTGGTCAACGCCGTGCGTGCTAAGCATCCACTATTAGTCCCGCGGGGCACCCCGGGGAACTCCGTAAGTGGGAATGAATATATGTACCTGTGACAAACGGCCAGCGGAGCGGGCCGGTGATTGTGTAGTACATAAGCACATTAAAGAGAGGGACAGAGCGAACTCGGTCTGTGTGATTAACCTCCTATAGTGCAGCTCAACCAGAAGAGCTGAAACATACTAGACTGCTAGTAGTTTAGCCTGCAAGGCGGGTACTTCCAGATTGTAAAATCTGACAAAGGTGGAGGGGGAAGCCCATCCCGCTGCCACGCAAATGTCGTGAATGGAAATTCCGCTGGACCATGCCCACGATGAGGCCATGCCTCTAGTGGAATGAGCCCTGATGCCCAGAGGGCATGGCAGGTCTTTTGATGCGTATGCTGCTGCAATGGCATCAACAATCCATCTGGATAGGGACTGTTTCGAGGCGGCCAACCCTTTGGTGCGCCCGCCGAACGAAACAAAAAGCTGCTCGGATCGTCTGACCGGAGCAGTGCGAGTAACATATAATCTCAGGGCCCTGACCGGACATAGGAGATTAGAATCTGATTCGCTATCGGAAGCAGGCAGAGCCGATAGGGATATAACTTGTGCCCTGAACGGGGTGCCAATCGCTTTGGGAACATAGCCATGCCTAGGTTTGAGAACGACTAAGGAGTCATTAGGTCCAAACTCAAGACAGGACGTAGACAGCGCGTGCAGGTCTCCCACCCGTTTTACTGACGCGAGCGCGAGTAGAAAAACGGTCTTTAGCGACAGGTACCTTAGGTCCACGGTGCTTAACGGTTCGAATGGGGGAGCTTTCATAGCATCAAGAACTATGGAAAGGTCCCAAATCGGCACCGAAGGGGGGCGAGGGGGGTTCAACCTTCTAGCTCCCGTGAGGAAGCGGACTACCAGCCCGTCTTTGCCCAGTGACTGGCCGCGCCGGGGTTCAGCAAACTCCGCGACGGCTGCCACATATACCTTAAGAGTGGACGGGGATCTGCCCTTGTCCAGCATCTCTTGGAGAAAATTTAGCAAGGAGGGAACCTCGCATAACCGCGGGTCCAGACCCTTTTCGGTGCACCACTTTGAGAACACAGACCATTTTGACGCATAGAGCCTTCTGGTAGAAGCCGCTCTAGCCTTTATGATCGTGTTTAACACTCCCTCTGGCAAAGCAACGGGTAGTTGTTGATCACCCATGCGTGTAGCGCCCAGCGCTCTGGGTGGGGATGCCAGATCGAGCCGCGAGCTTGGGAGAGGAGATCTGCTCTGACTGGAATGGGCCACGGCGCTGTCTGTGACAGCTGCGTGAGCTCCGGAAACCAAGTCTGACCCTCCCAGTGCGGGGCTATGAGGAGCACCGAGTGCTGCGCTTCTCTGATTCTCTGAAGCACCTGTGGTAGCAGAGAGACCGGAGGGAAAGCATAAAGCGGGCGGCTGGGCCAGGTTTGGGCTAGCGCGTCCTCGCTCCTTGAGAAAAATATTGGGCAGTGGGTGTTCTCCGCCGAGGCGAAGAGGTCCACCTCTGCTCTGCCGAATAGACGCCACAGTTTCTGGACTGTAAGAGGATGCAGGGACCATTCCCCGGGGGGAATGGGGTTCCTGGACAGGCTGTCTGGACCGTCGTTCAGCTGTCCCGGCACGTGCGTCGCTCTGAGCGAGAGCAGGTGACACTGAGACCAAACTAGGATGCGTTCTGTCAGCTGGAAAAGATTCCTGGATCTGACTCCGCCCTGACGGTTTAGATAGGAGACCACGGCCATATTGTCCAAACGGATCAGCACGTGATGGCCCTGAATGCACGGGAGAAACCGCCTGAGCGCGTTCTCGACCGCCAACTTCTCCAAACAGTTTATGTGTAGGAGGCTCTCTTGAGCTGACCAGGGGCCGAAGGCCGGTGAGCCCTCGCAGACCGCCCCCCACCCCGTGTTGGAGGCGTCTGTCGAGATGACTTTTCGGCATGAAACTGTCCCCATGGAGACGCCGCGCTGAAACCATTCTGCCACTGACCATGGCTGCAGAGCTGTAATACAGGTCTGCGTTACCCTTATCAGCTGGTGGCCCGAGGTCCACGCTCGGTGAGACACACGGCTCTTCAACCAGAGCTGAAGCGGGCGCATGCGCAGTAACCCCAGCTGGAGTACCGCAGAGGCTGAGGCCATAAAACCCAACGCTCTCTGAAAAGTTTTCAAAGGCGTGAGTCTGTTCATCTGAAAAGATGTGGCGAGACGCTGCACACGGTGCGCGCGCTGCGTCGACAGACGCGCCGTCATCGTGACCGAGTCCAGCTCTATACCCAAGAAGGAGATAGTCTGACTGGGTTGTAGTACGCTCTTTGTCCAGTTGACAGAGAGGCCCAAAGCTTTCAGATGGTCGAGGAGAACTGTACGATGAGACAGTAACTCTCTCTGAGATTGTGCCAAAATCAGCCAGTCGTCCAAGTAGTTCAGTATTCGCAGCCCCTGACTCCGCAGGGGGGCGAGCGCCGTATCCATGCACTTCGTGAACGTACGGGGTGCCAAGGATAGGCCGAACGGTAGGACGGTGTATTGATAAACCTGGCCTTCGAAGGCGAAACGTAAGAATGGCCTGTGAAGGGGATTTATCTGGATCTGGAAGTATGCATCCTTCAGATCTAGTGATATGAGCCAGTCCCCCTGGCGCACATGCGCGAGGAGTTTTCTGATAGTGAGCATTTTGAACGGTCTCTTTATGAGAGCTTTGTTCAAATATCTGAGGTCTAATATTGGTCTGAGACCGCCGTCTTTCTTGGGGACAAGAAAATAACGGCCGTAGAACCCCGACTCGCTCATAGCCAGAGGCACCCTCTCTATAGCCTTCTTGCACAACAGACTTGCTATCTCTGAACGGAGCAGTGACACTGCTTCTGGGTTCACAGTAGTTTCTAGCCGCGCTCGGAAGTGAGGAGGGCGGCGACGAAACTGTAAGCGATAGCCTAGCTTTATTGTGTTTAACACCCACTGGGAGATTCCCGGAATAGCTTCCCACGCTTTGAAGCGTGACGCTAGGGGGTGAATGGCTACATGGTCCCCATTGCCGCACTTCGCGGGCTGCGTGAGCGCGCTGATAGTGCTTATAACAGCGGGACTTACACTTGGAGAGGAGCTTAAGGGCCCTGTAACAGAGTGAACAGAGGTGGGACGAGCACACGGGCTTGTGGGCGCGCTTATGCACTCTGAGACTCGAGCGGGCTTGGCCCGTTTTATGAGAGTGGACTCTGTGTGAGACAGGGGAACTGAAGTGCTTTTGTGTATGAGTGAACACAGTGTTGTGGGCACATTTCGTACACAAGAGGCTTTTATGCTCTTTTTTAGATTTCTCTGGGTCGCCGTAAAAACGGCGTTTGTGCTCATGCAAGCGGGAAGGGAGACCGGCTTGGTTATGGCAGAAAACACTGCTGTAGTAACCGCCTGGGCGGGGACTAACAGAGGGCAAATCTTTGACGGCGGTCCGGCCGCAGCGGGAGAGCGCCGTCTTTTTCTTCTCAGCTGTGCTAGGCAGACTTTGGTTGCTCAGGTTTCAGCGTGATTCTAGGCCGAGGCCCCCGAGGAGGCGGCGGCCTGTGACGGCTGTCAGAGCGGGAACGCGGGCGGCCGCCCTGGCGTCGCTGAGCAGTCTGGTTGTGCTGAGCTGTGCGCTGGGGTGGGGCTCGTGCAGGAGGCTGATCACGTGGGCGGCCTGCAGAGGAGCTAGCGCGACGAGGCAGGAAGAGGTTCATGGCCTGCGAAGCTTTCTGTACTTCGGAGAAGCGGTCGACGATACCCGTGACAGCAGATCCGAAGAGGCCGGCTGGAGAGAGCGGGGCGTTGAGAAAGGCGGCGCGCTCGGAATCTCCCATGTCGGCGAGAGTGAGCCATAGGTGTCTCTCAGACACGCAGATGGCGGCCATGCATTTCCCCAGGGCTAGAGCAGCAGACTTTGTAGCGCGAAGGGCAAGGTCCGTGGCGCTCCTCAAATCCGCGACAGAAGGGGGGTTCTTTCCGCTCTCATCCCACTCACGCAGCAAATCGCCTTGCAGGATTTGCAGCACGGACATCGAGTGGAGTGCAGACGCCGCCTGGCCGGCGGCTGAATATGCGCGGCCGTGAAAACTTGAAGTCGCTCTGCAGGCTTTTGAGGGAAGCACAGGTGATGAGCGCCATCTAGCAGAGGGCGGGCATAAGTGTGCGGCGACCAAGTGTTCAACAGGCGGGATGGTGAGGTAGCCCTTCTCTGCGGCTCCGTCCACAACGCGGAGCGGGGTGGAAGAATCAGAGCTAGACCTGGCAGAGAGCGGGGCATTCCAGGACTTTGAGAGCTCAGCGTGCAGCTCGGGCAGGAAGGGCGCAGCCCGTTTGGCAGCGGGAGTCGAGCGCTGGCGGAAATAGCTGCCGTCCATGCGGTTGATGGTCTGCTCGGGGGGAGGAGACCACTCGAGACCGAGGCGCTCGACGGCCTGTGTGAGGAGGCGCATTAGTTCCTCTTCAATGCCAGCGCGAGTCCTGGAAGATTCACGGTTCGAGGAGACCTGAGAACCGGACCAATCCTCACTGTCGGAAGCGAGAAGCGAACATGAGTCCTTGATGTCCGCGGCGTCATCGGAGGCAACAGAGCGGCCACTCGGCGGCAACTGTTCGTCCGGAAGTGGCGGAGAAGGAGAGCGGGAGGCTACAGGCTCCGGCGGAATGAACGCTTCTTGCTGGGGCTCCGGCGGCCTCTGAGCGCGGCGTTTCTTCTTCCGCGGCGCAGACAGAGGTGGCTTGGGAGCGCTTTTAGCGGCCAACAGTCGAGCCCGCAGGGTCAACATAGGCATTGTATCGCAGAAGTCGCAGCCGCCATCGGCGAGGGCGACTTCGGTGTGCTCCGGTCCGAGGCAGAGGGCGCAGATGACGTGGCGGTCTCCAGCCTCGAGAGGAGCGCGGCAGGAGCCGCAGGAATTCCAAAACATCTTTAAAAAGACGCTCGCTCTTTTAGATACAAATAGGATTTTAAACTCTGATTAAAGGATACACTCCGTCGGATGGCGCTAGCTCACAGGACGGCTGAAGGTGGCGAAGACGGCCGGCTTCCTCAGTCTCCCAAACGCTCGCTAGAAGGTGCCTTTTCGACGACGGCGGCTTCTCTCTCAGGATCAGCAGATGCAGGTGCGTCGCTGAAGGATGAAAAAATCAGATTATTCAGCCTATTTCGGGGTATTTATAGTCTCGTCCACGCCCGTTTCGGGGGCGGTGACGTAATGAGAGCGAGTCAGACTCTCATTGGTCGCGGGTTCATCCGCGCTCCCTCATAGGCTTAAGCAGTTCTCCGTGAGCGAACCAATGAGCGGCTAGCTAGCCCTCTCATGGTCTGCTGCAGCTGAACTGCGTTGACAATGGATACAAAATTATAGGATAATTTTTGGCTTCAATTTCTCAGAAAGATGGAATCTTTCCCGTAGCGTAAGCTAGCTTACGCAATACGAGAGAACCTCTCGTAAGAGAACACATACTGTAACTAAGAGTTATGATACTATGCACACCGTAGATCAGCAGAAATGCATTATCCCTCATAGACGGATAACATGCAGACACATATGACAATCTGCCATTATGAGGCCTTTGATAATTGTCAAAAAATCTTATGAATCTTCATATTTTATAATTCAATAAATTAAAACACTTTCATGTATTTTGTTAAAGTGACTCCTGTGACTAAATCCATTTGAATATTTTACATATTTGAAAGAGCTTTACCAAATCAGTCTCTTATATCAAATTTTATCTTTTAAAGTTCATTCACACCAAGAACGATAACTCTAAAAATAACTATACTACCGTCCACACCAGCAGATGCTGCAGTTATGTGTCACAGAGCCAGACACATCCTCAGCACCAGACCTCTCCCCTCCACCCACTCCTTTACAGTCACCCGAATTCTGATCAGCATCACCTGCACCAGCTAATCAAGAACTCACTATATAAGCAGTCACTCTATAAACTTCACTATTGTCTGATTTTGTTGTTCTGTATTGAGCTAATTTCCTGTTGCACCTTCTAGTACCAGCAAAGAGAAGAACGGTTACTCACAGCTAAGTGTTTGCTTCTGTTTGATGAACTCAGTTACCCACAGTTAAAGTCCCTGTAAAGTCAAAATGAAGTATGTGTTCTGAGTTTGTCACACCACAGAAAAATGTGTTATTAGTCACCCAGACAAATTTGAATGATAAAAAAAGCCAGCAAGTACATAAAATAAACTATGAAAATCTTGAAAAAAATGAGCAGTAATCTCTGCTCTCAAACGCTGGGGGCGTGTCCGCTGGCTGCGCTGAAACCACGCCCACTCGCGGGAAAGCTGCCGTCGCCACAGTCAACTCTACAGCCGGAATGGATGCTCGCACAGTGGGCACGCACTGCCGATGATGGCATCAGTTGTCGGCGCGACGGCCGGGAGGATGAATGCCGAGGCGGGAGTCGGTTCGGCCCCATTTACCAGAAACAGCGGATTATCAGTGAATCCCATTTGTCTCCGACGAAAGTTTAGTGTAAAATGATCACTTACAGAGGTGGGTTTTGGTGGTGATCCTCAGCTCTCCATCAAGGTGGCTCTTCACAAAATGAATCCACTTCTTCTTGATGTAATCGTTTTTCGGAGATTTAAGGACCGATCTGTTTTGTACGTGATCCGGTGATCGCATCCAGGTAGTACGCATTTCCGTGACAAAGGCATAGCTAGCGCAATCTGTAGGCTGTTACTAATAATTGTACTGACAGTAACTCGCGATTGAGCGGCAAACTGATGATGTGAATGTGCTCTATTAATATTGAGCGGCCAGCCTCAGCGGCTCCAGTGCGTCATCAAGTAGGGGCGTGTCCAGGAGCTCAGGGGCTCCAGTGCGTCATCGAGCCCTGTTTTAGCCCCGCCCAGAAAATCTGGAAAATAGCAATGGTGAAAAACTGTTTAACGGTCTAACTCCACAATTCAGTACTTCACAGTTCACAGTCTTTGTAATATGTTTTAGCAATACATTTCTAACATTTATAATGTGTTTAGAATTTTTTTTGAAATTGCCTTTACAGGGACTTTAAGCTTGTTTCTCTCTCTTACCTGACTATAAACAACCTTTGTGAAAGTTACCTTTGTCCTGTCTTCTTTTTGCTAACATTATGTCGTTGTAACGTTCTAGGTCTGACTAAGATGATCAAGATGCAAAAAAGGTTAAAAAACTGAATTAAGTAAAACAAATTTAGGTAATCCACAGGAAAGAAGGCAGCGTAGCAGTGTGTAGACACAACAATACAGGACCATGAACTGCAAAAAAAAAGAAAAAAAAAAAAAGAAGAGGAACTTAAATATACAACGATAATGAGCTCAAGGGTGAACGGGTAAAACTGATTAAATGAATGTCCATGACAACTAATGCATGGTGGGAATCTAGAACAAAGGAAATGGGTAACTGAAGAGAAACAAACTAAAAGTCCATGAAAATGAAACTAGCACAAACAGAAAGTGGCAGTGGTCTATCACTTTAAATGCTCAAGCTCTTTAAAGCAGATCGTATTCTGATTGACTTTAAATGTTTTTATTGTTCATTAGCTGTAAAAAAAAAAAAAAAAATTCTGTTGAGACCGTCTAGGGCCAGCCATAACATAAACTCATGCGCACAAAGTTAATGTCCAACAAAAGTAGATTTATTAACAAAAAATATATAGATAAACCCAGAAACAAAAGGATTAAATTCAGGGGAGGGGGAGGACAAGGTCAAAATAACAAACAAAAATAACCAGGTTTAGTAAGGGAAACTTAGGCATTTTTATTGCCAATCTGCAAAAAAAAATTTCTTACCAATAGCGTTTTTTACCATGTGCTCCTATAGGTGTCTAGTAACACCTTCCAATTTATCCACGGCCAAATCCTCGGGGAAACGCCTGGAGAGGCAATCAAAGTTGGGGTGGCCAGGGGGCCTTGGTAAAAATAATGAATTTTTATTTTATTTTTTTTACCAAAATTAGCTTTTGAGATGTCTAACTAGGGTTTTTTAGGGGTGCTGAATCTATCCCATAAATTAGTTTTGAGTAAAATTGACTCCTTAAAGGAGAACTCCGGTCAATTTTAACATTAACATTTTTGTGAAAATTTGGAGTGCTGTCAGTACAGAGAACGACGACAAAAATCGGTGTTTCCTACACCATGTTATTTTCTTTTTAAAATTCGCACCCTGTTGACTTCATTGGGGCAAGTTCTAAACCTGCTTTTAGCCTCTTAACATCCTTGATTTGTCACAAGTGTACAGCCATGTGGGTGGTGTTATTAAGAGTGAACACGGTGAATCTGACTGCAGTAGATGTGAAAGATATGAATAAAAATTATGTTTATTCAGCCAGCTCACATACCTGTATTTTCTTCCTGTTTTCGGTCGAAGTCCACAGTAGGCGATTGTCGAGTTCGTGCGCGCGATCCTTAGTTATCTACTTACCAATGATCGAGGGTGCGAACTCGACAAACGCCTACTTTGGACTTCGACCGAAAACAGGAAGAAAACACAGGTATGTGAGCTAGCTGAATAAACATCACTTTTATTATTATCTTTCACATTTATTGCAGTCAGATTCACCTTGTTTGCTCTGAATACAATCACTCACATGGCTGTGCACTTGTAATGACAAATCAAGGATGTTAAGAGTCTAAAAGCAGGTTTAGAAGTTGCCCCATTGAAGTCAACAGGGTGTGAATTTTAAAAGGAGGATAACAAGGTGTAGGCAACACCGATTTTTGTCATTTTTGTCTGTACTGACAGCACTCCACATGTACAAAAAAATAAGCTCAATGTTAAAATTATTCTCCTTTAAGGAGTAATTTTTACTCAAAACTAATGTCTGGGATAGATTCAGCACCCCTAAAAACCCCTAGTTAGACATCTCAAAAGCTAATTTTCTTTAAAAAAAAAATAATTAATTATTATACCCAGGCCCCCTGGGCACCCTAACTTTGATTGCCTCTCCAGGCGTTTCCCCTAGGATTTGGCCGTGGATAAATTGGGAGGTGTTACTAGACACCTATAGGAACACATGGTAAAAAAAAAAAAAGCTATTGGTAAGATTTTTTTTTGCAGATTGGCAAAAAAAATGCCTAACTTTCCCTAACTATTTGAGTACCCTCTAAATTCCCTAAAAGAAAGAAAACATATCAAAAGAAAAATTACAATGCAGCCTCCCCCAACCCCCTTGACCCAAAACATAGAACAAGCGATATATGCAACTGAAATGGCGTCACACTCCCTACTTCCCTTAAACTGAGTATGTACAAATAATATTAACACAATATACCTGAGGGCAAAAGTAATCCTAAGAATTGTAAATGGAATTGAACAAAAGCAAGTTTACAAAGTACAAACAATCACAGAGGAAACCAAGACAGAATAAATAATATGGCACATATTCAACCTCAATAGAGTAGTTAGGGGAGGTCCTTTTCACTAGAACCAGGACCAGACCAATCAGGACCAGACCAATCAGGATCTCTGCTGGCTTGAGTGCAGGCCACACCTTCTCCTGCAACAGACAGACTCAGAAACACAACAAATACACACTAAAAGACATAAGACGTAACACCCCCACTTGTAAAAAATAAAAAACATAGGTTTTTAAGAATAGATACAAGAAAGAGAGCGATCACATTTTCAACTCCTTTTTTATACTGGATATTCAAATTAAAACCATGACAAATTATTGCATTGAAGGAAAACCAAGGGATTTTGCTCTGGACCCAATGTACACTTCAAAATGTTGAATGGCAAGTAATAAAGCAAGAGCTTCCTTTTCTAAAGTACTATTCGGTTGTTTAGTCTGACGTCACGCGTGACGTTTAGCCTCTTTCCGGGCCCAAGCGCTCCGCTCGTCTTTCAGATCCTAGACTACATAAAACCTTTTCTTAAAGGGCTTTTTTCGCTTCAGTGCCAGTGGGTGTTACTAGGGATTAAGGGATAGCACCCACTGGCGCCAAAGTTTCTTCATTCGTTTAAGATTTGTAACTTACCTTATCAACTGCCGCCATTTTCTCTTATATTTCTCGTCACAGGGAAAGCAGTAGATGACAGTTAAATGTCACTTGTTTTTTTTAACTCCGATCTATTTAAACTACACGGGTACACGTTAAAACTCCGGCGAAAGCGGTAGGTAGGTAGAGAGGACCCGGCCTTTGGACCCGGAAACAGGAGCGCTTACGTCACGACTTAACAACCGGATGGTTCAGTTGGTGTTTGAGAAATTTCTTGCGGAAAAATAATAATAATCGGGTGTTCTATTCCAGCATCATCAGACTGAATTAAAACTGCACCGGCACCTGGGCCACTGGCATCTACTTCCAACTTGAAAGCTTTGTCGAAATGAGGGCAGAAAGTACAGGTGCACTACATAGCAGAGTTTTCAATGCTTCAAAGGCAATCTGACATTCAGGAGTCCATTTGAAAGAAATCCCTTCACTGAGTAAACCTGTCAGAGGATTAGCCACATCTGAAAAGTTGCTACAGAAGTTTCTATAGTAGCCAGCCATACACATAAAAAAAAATCGTCTAAGCTCTCTCTTCATCGTAGGCACAGGAAAATAAAAAATAACTTGAACTTTAGAGCTAAGTGGTCAAACTTTGTAATTTCCAACCTCCTTTCCTAGATAGGTTATGGTTGCACAAGCAAATTCACATTTCACTAAATTGAATGCGCGATTGGCCCTTTCAAATGTGAAAAGAGACAGTTTAGAAGTTGGACATGTTTATCCCCAAAATCCGAATAACGGATGATTATCACAGAGTTAAGCATCACAACTAGGAACATTAAGTTACACTCTTGACATTAAACGCTGAAATGTGGCACCAGCATTCCGTAGTCCGAACACCATCACTCTATATTGAAGGAATACATGAGTGAGTAGCAAAGCCAGAAATTTCGGAGGCCTTCTCAGTAAGTAGTACTTATCAGTATCCTTTTAATAGATCAAGTTTAGTGACAAATTACGAATTTTCAACATGGTCAACACAATCTTCGACACGAGGTAATCGGAATGAATCGGGTTCAGTCAATGCATTGACTTTTCTATAACCGTTGCAAAATCTGGACATACCATCAGACTTGAGGACAAACACATGTGAACACCAGAGACAACTACTGGGAACTGCTAAACCATGTTTTGACAGATACTGGGTTTCCTGTTTCATGAGATTCCTTTTGATGGGATTAACTCTGTAAGCATTTTGCTTAACAGGGGCATGTTCTATGACATGCGTGTTGGGGGAAAATCATAATGTTGGATATTTAGTGATCAAATTTCTGAGATCAGCTTGGGCAGAAACAGGTAAAAGTGATAATGTGGTGGACAGATTTTTCAAGGTTTCAGAGTTTAACAAAAAAGCAGTAAAAAATGAAGCACTTCTCATTTTTAAACCATCACTCTCAGGTGAATAGTCAGACGGAGACACATTCACAGGTACAACTTGCATCAGCAGCCACATTTGACACATCAGAACGAGTTACATAAGCCTCGAGTATATTAGCCTGACAAACTCTTGATTTTCTCCTGCGTTCACAACATAATCAGTCTCTTCTAACTTTGCCTGAATTTCACAAGGGCCAACACATTTAGCTTTCAATGGAGAACCTGGTATTGGCAATGAAACAAGATCTCGATCCCCAAAAGAACATTGCACGACCTCATGATCATGTGCTCTTGAACAGCACTAAGTGATTTTCTCGCCAAGCTCCATGCAGAATGCAAACACGAAAACTACTGTCGTAATTTAAAACATTCTTTGGCTGAGAGGAATGCTCATCACCTAGTATTTGTTCTTGCAGAACTTTCAATGGCCAACATACAGAATGACCAAAAATGAACTCCAATGGGCTAAAACCAAGCGATGGTTGTCACACACATTAGGGATGTAGAGTTTCCAGATTTTGTTTTTGGCAGAGGGCCAACACAATCAATTAAAATATGCTCACAGGGTTCTCCAAACACTGGTATTGGTTTTGACAGAGTTGGGGGAATAACCTGGTTAGGTTTAACAGCTCGCTGGCAGGCATGACACAACTTACAGAACTTTGCCACATCAGATTTCATAGATGGCCTGAAAAAAGGTTTTAACAAATTATCATTCCTTTTCCTGATGCCAACATGGCCTGAGAGTTTATGTACGATGCTTAATATCTGCAGTCGGTAAGGCTTTAGAACCACAACCTGGTAAAATGTACTCCCGTCCTCCTCAGCTTTAGGCGGAGACCATTTACACATCAACACCTCTTCATCGCAGTAATAGGCAACAGAAGGCAGATTGTTTCGCTGCGGTTGTGAAGCAAGGGACCAGAGTAGGATAAGCATGCTATGCTTTGATCAATTCCAGTTTACCTAAGGGGCAGATTAAAATTAGGAACAGCACACACATTCAACACATTCAACTCATTCACATTATCTTTTACATATTGACCAGGAACATCTGTGGACAAAAAAGATTTGGAAAGATCCACAATCTCCTCATACTTACGAGACTGAGCACGAGTCACTACACAAGCACTAAACATACAGGAAATGTTTCACGTAACACAGCGTTACCTTTATTTACATCAATGAGGTAATCAAGCACTTCAGGTTAACAGACAACTTTTTTACCCACCAAGTCATTACCAAGAATGTGTGATACACCCTCAACAGGTAACTCAGCACAAACAAACAACTTGACAAGCCCCAAACTTATGCCAGACAGTAAAAAATATATTTTGCAGAGGAACTTTAAAAATGGCCAAATCAATTCCTTTAGTACATCAGCCACACACCTAGAATGGATAGAAAAGGCAGGGTACTACACTTTCTAAAAACAAAAAAGAAAAATGCCTGAGCTGACCCCGTATCTCTCAGGATACGGAAAGGTTTGGCTTCAGACATCGACTGGTCAAATTCGATTTCATTGAAAATGAACAGTTAGAATGCGGACTCAGCAGTCAATAAAGATGCACATTCTGGTAAACATATATGACTGTCATCTAGGGTCACACTCTTTGAAGAGTTAGCCTTTCTGCTAGACTTCTGTTTCAAAGCAGGACAAGCTGCAATGAGGTGCTCAGCCTCATGGCAGTAAAAACTTTCACTGTCTTTGATATTGTCACTATCTGCTTTCTCTTTACTTACAGTCGCAACATCTTTAGCATTTTGTGTAGGAACATAAGAATTACGCTTAGTAGGTGATGAAAAAAACACTCGGAGAATGAGAACATATATTAATCAGAGAAAACAGCTGCCTCTGTATTCTAGACACCTTCTGTTCATTCAAATAAACAAAAATTTTCTCTGGCAAACTATTTTTAAATTCCTACAACAAAATGTATTGCTTGGGTTGTAAGGTTGTGACTTTATTCGCAGTACACCACTTTACATCGCCATGAGCGAACTCAACAAACATTTGTCCTGGGGATTTTACATGATTCCTAAATTTTTGACAATATGCTTCAGGAACTAATTCTTAGGTGCGCAACACAGAATCATTGCATCATAATTTAAACTCTGCTGAAGAGTCAACGTGGAACAAACTTCTTGAGATGTCCAATCAAGTTTACACTGCAACTCTCAGCGGCCATATATTTAGCGGCCATTGAAACGTGGTGGCGATGTGTTCAAACACAGGTTCCTTGGGTCTGCTCCGCTCCCTCCCCCCATGGAACTCAGTTTTGGGTTTGCAACAACCGCTAACTCGCCCTCTTCTGGCAGGATCCCTTTTTACACCATATGTTTCACAACCATTTCCTTAATCTCTCTCTTTACTGGACCTCGAGGCACCCTAATCTGATATAAACCCGCGATTGCAAATAAGTCATCTTTCTACATTCTTCTAATTGTAGCGCCGAACGCCGAATTGCAAACACCTTTAAATCAAATTTAGAAGACATCTCAAAAACTCTTAAAAAAATAAGGCAAATTTCATTAGATCAAATGAACCATTTGTTTGTATTGAATTGTATTGACCAGAAAACAAGACTCACACAAATCTCACACAATTCCGAAAAACTAAAATTTGCACAAACTATAGGCCTTTATTTATAATATTATGAATGACATGTGCGTTATTTGGAAGAAAGTAGAGGTGTCTCTAACTTTAGCCCACTAATTCCATTAAAGTATTGTTTACTTAATACTCCCAACTTATTTTTACTGCTCGTGCCGCCCTGTAACACCAACAATATTCACCTGGAGCAAATTAACAAGTCAACAAGTCATCAAAGAAGTAGGCTGTGTTAGAAATCATCCCATATACTCTCATTCACTATTCCCTACATTAGTCCACTAATAGTCTACTTTAAATGGAAATGACTGAGGGAATTCGGACACCAAGTGCGGAAGGGCTAGTTCTTTTCCATCATTTTTGCTTGCTGTTTAATAATCACTTGAAACTTTGCAAACTGGCAGATCCAGTAGTAATGAAAAGATGTATTTTGTACTCGGTCATGAAAAATACCACGTATAAACCTTAATTAAGCAATTTAATAATTAAAACGGAATGTGGACATTACGTTGTAGCCACTATAGGTATACATTAGGCATCTACGTATACATACCTATTGTACCCACTTTGGACCAGTGGTTTGGAAAATGGATAGATGGATGATTCAGCTGTGGGCAGCATCATTTGGCGAGACGCAGGAATTCACTCGGTGCGACCCGAGAGCATTATGGCTATAGCCATCGGTTGTACACGTATTATAGAGGGTATGCACGAGACGTCACCGTCGGCCGGAGTGACTGTGGTTACTCCAACTGTGTGGCAAAAAGAGTGGCAGCATTGGTTTTAAGTGATGCCGATGATGCTGTAGCTTTGACTGATGGAAAGCTACAGAAAAAGAAGCAAATGGATCGCTGCAATTCCCAGAAACAACTGGACTCCAGGCAGCGAAACATAAATTTGGAGTTATTATTTTGTCAATATATTGAATTTTTGGAGGAAAATACCTTATATATTGTATTGACAATTCATCACTTAAATATTTAGGCTACCATCTTATATTTTGCATAATTGGATGTTTTAAATGAACACTGAAAAAATCTTAACAAGTTTTAGGGTGGGACGTGATTGGATTTAGACCCACCTAAATTATATTTATTTATTTATTTCACCACAGATGGAGAATGCACAAGGGAAATCACCACAAGAATCAGAAAGGCCAACCAAGCTTTCACAATGCTAAAGCCCATCTGGAGGACAACAAACCTCAGCATCCACACGAAGATCCATATCTTTAAGAGCAATGTGTTGAGTGTCCTTTTGTATGGGGTAGAGTGCTGGAAGACCACTGCTACCATCGAACACAAGCTCAAAGTTGTCCAAACCAAGTCCCTGCGACAGATCATGATGATCTTCTGGCCTAATATAATCTCAAACGTTAACTCCGACACAGAACGGGCGCAAACACCATCATTGAAACTATTGCAACATGCCGATGGATATGGCTTGGTCACATCTGCAGAATGCCCCCTGACTCACTACCAAGGCTGTCACTGAGATGGACTCCACAGGGAAAAAGGAAACGGGGCAGACCCAAGGAGACCTGGCGTCAAACCGTGGAGCGAGAACTCAAGACCAGAGGCCTCACTCTGCTGACCGCTCCCGCGACAGCAGCCGACAAAACAAAATGGAGTTCCCTTGCAGTCGCCTCAAGCACCAGACGGTGCAAAGAGGATCCATTGATTGATATTATATATATATAAAGCGATCACAGGCAAATTTTCTTTCCCCGGTGTCGAAATCAGGCACATATAATCGATCTGGATCTGAACAGACATAGACACAAATGACAATCTATATTTTGTTTGTGCGTTTTTCATAATAATCTTAATAATACTGTATTATTACTTTGTCTTCTGGGTAAATTTAACCATCTCCATTATTGAGGTGCATTATGGGACTGTGGTGAAAATTGTTTTCCATTGGGATTTTATTGTGAGAAAAGAAAGTGGGGGTTCTTGTATTGTTTGCTTTTCTTTTCGGCAGAAATCAGAAATTATGGTTGTTTATCAAACAGTACATTCCAAATGTAATGATTTTCTCTGCTAACATATTTTAGTGCTTGACTCTCAACTGGATCATTTCAGAATGCTTTTGGGCAACCACAAATATCAGCTTTTTCAAAAGCATCCAAAAGGTCAGTGAGGTAATTTCAAAAGATACAACAAAAAAGTCTGCTGTAATCATGCTGCATCTATGTACTGTATTTGTACACACTTTAGGTATAATGACTATGCTTTGAGTCCCCCATGGAGAGATGAGGGCGTTTAGAATCTGAAGTGTGTCATCCACACTATTGAATCAACTTCTATTTAATCGCTTTTGTACAGCCTACAATGAGCTTTTTTATTAATGCAACAGCAGATACACAAAACGAATATTATGCCATCAGTATTCCCATGGTTATAGTAAATAATAGTGGGTCAGACTAGGCATGTAAACTCCTAAAACTGTGTAGAAACGGTGGTTGCAGTCTCAAAAAGTGTAATAAAAAAGAGTGCAATATTAAATGAACTGCAACATATTTGTCTTAATCCTTCTTTATCCAGAATCAATAGTCTCTGTGAAGTCATAGCATTTCTTTAGAATGCAGTGGAGCACTGGGTTGTGAACCTCTGATGCCCATACTAATGCTTTATACACTGGCTCCAGTAATGCCTGCTAAACAGCAGAGTGATATGAGCTCTCTCACTGAATGACACTAGCTTTGTTTACTGTGATTCTGGAGATGATGAGAGCCGTTCCACCACCATGGTCATTAAACGTCATTAATCCATGCTGTGGATGCAAAGGTGTCAACACATTCTCACATGTCTTCAGTATACATCTTTCCAGTAAAAAATCTTAACCTCAATTAAAAAAAAATCCTTTGGTGGGTCATTTTACAAATCAGTCACACTATATTAATTCAAACCAAAATCAAAGAGTGTTGGTTACCATTGACTTCCATTGTAGGAACAAACTAACACTGACAAACACTGACAGAACTAACTTTATAGGAATAAAGGGCTGCAGCCCATTCTCACCCCAAGGCGTCATCTAACTGACGCCTTGGGAATCAGTTTGACCATGCTTCAATATTCGACGTTAAAGGTACCCTTTAGCGTCAGTTAGTTGACGCGATCCCAGGGCGTCATCTAACTGACGCGTTACCCTTAGCGTCAGTTAGATGACGCCCTTCTACCCAGACCTAAACCTACCCGCGTCATCTAACTGACGCGTTACCCTTAGCGTCAGTTAGATGACGCCCTGGGATCGCGTCAACTAACTGACGCTAAAGGGTACCTTTAGCGTCGAATATTGAAGCATGGTCAAAATTGTCAGTTAGATGACGCCTTGGGGTGAGAACGCGTTGAGGGCTGAAGATAACTCGGACACACTGTTAGTAGTGGTAATACTTCTTACCTTAAAAGGATATTAGTGCCTGATTAAAACCCATAAAATCAAGATATCAAGATAAATCAAGATAAACTCAAAATATTGCAAATATGCTGTGGAAATATGCAAAGATTTGCTATTACATTAAACCTCATCTCAACAATAAAGTCAAATCTCAGAAAAAAATGGCACAAAAGCTGTCACTGGAACGATACCCTTTAAAAATGTTCTAATATGTACCATTTGAGAACTAATATGTACACTTTTGGTACCAATATGTACATTTGAGGTACAAATATTCAGGTACAAAGGTATACCCTACTGTCCCAGTGACAGCTTTTGTACCTTTTTTTCTGAGAGTGTATGGTGGAGAGTTTCATGGTTTGTGGCTTTACTGCCTCGGGGGCTAAACAGCTTGCTATCATAGATAGAAAAATGAATCTCCAGGTTTATCAGGACATTTTGCTGGAGAATAAGGCAACTGTTGGCAACTGAAGCTCAACAGAAGTTGGGTAATACAAAGGACTAAAACCCAAAGCCCATGAGTAAATCAACAAAGTTATTGCTTCAACACAAGAAAATATGCTTTTGTGGCAGATGCTTGACCTAAACATGATTGAGATGACACTAGAGATCCAAACTACTGCTAAACAGAAACAATTTTTAGAGGCAAAATTGTGAAAAATTCCTCTTAACCAATGTGCAGGTCTGATCCACAAGAAACATCTGGTTGATAGTATTGCTGCCAGTGGAGGGTCAACAAGTTATTAAACTCAAGGGTTCACATACCTTTTCCATCATCCACTATGAATGGTTCATTTGCAAAACAAACAGTTCTCTTACGAGAGGTTCTCTCGTATTGCGTAAGCTAGCTTACGCTACGGGAAAGATTCCATCTTTCTGAGAAATTGAAGCCAAAAAATTATCCTATAATTTTGTATCCATTGTCAACGCAGTTCAGCTGCAGCAGACCATGAGAAGGCTAGCTAGACGCTCATTGGTTCGCTTACGGAGAACTGCTTAAGACTATGAGGGAGCGCGGATGAACCTGCGACCAATGAGAGTCTGACTCGCTCTCCTTACGTCACCGCCCCCGAAGCGGGCGTGGACGAGGCTATAAATACCCCGAATAGGCTGAATAAATCTGATTTTTTCATCCTTCAGCGACGCACCTGCATCTGCTGATCCTGAGAGAGAAGCCGCCGTCGTTTGAAAAGGCACTTTCTAGCGAGCGTTTGGGAGACTGAGGAAGCCGGCCGTCTTCGCCACCTTCAGCCGTCCTGTGAGCTAGCGCCATCCGACGGAGTGTATCCTTTTACTCAGAGCTTTTATAAAAATCCTATTGTATCTAAAAGAGCGAGCATCTTTTTAAAGATGTCTCGAAATTCCTGCGGCTCCTGCCGCGCTCCTCTCGAGGCTGGAGACCGCCATGTCATCTGCGCCGTTTGCCTCGGACCGGAGCACGCTGAAGTCGCCCTCGCCGACGGCGGCTGCGACTTCTGTGATTCTATGCCTATGTTGACCCTGCGGGCTCGACTGTTGGCTGCTAAAAGCGCTCCCAAGCCACCTCTGTCTGCGCCGCGGAAGAAGAAACGCCGCGCTCAGAGGCCGCCGGAGCCCCAGCAAGAAGCGTTCATCCCGCCGGAGCCTGTAGCCTCCCGCTCTCCTTCTCCGCCGCTTCCGGACGAACAGTTGCCGCCGAGTGGCCGCTCTGTTGCCTCCGATGACGCCGCGGACATCAAGGACTCATGTTCGCTTCTCGCTTCCGACAGTGAGGATTGGTCCGGTTCTCAGGTCTCGTCGAACCGCGAATCCTCCAGGACTCGCGCGGGCATTGAAGAGGAACTAATGCGCCTCCTCACGCAGGCCGTCGAGCGCCTCAGTCTCGAGTGGTCCCCTCCCCCCGAGCAGACCATCAACCGCATGGACGGCAGCTATTTCCGCCAGCGCTCGACTCCCGCTGCCAAACGGGCTGCGCCCTTCCTGCCCGAGCTGCACGCTGAGCTCTCAAAGTCTTGGAATGCCCCGCTCTCTGCCAGGTCTAGCTCTGATTCTTCCACCCCGCTCCGCGTTGTGGACGGAGCCGCAGAGAAGGGCTACCTCACCATCCCGCCGGTTGAACACTTGGTCGCCGCACACTTATGCCCGCCCTCTGCTAGATGGCGCTCATCACCTGTGCTTCCCTCGAAAGCCTGCAGAGCGACTTCAAGTTTTCACGGCCGCGCATACTCAGCCGCCGGCCAGGCGGCGTCTGCGCTTCACTCGATGTCTGTGCTGCAAATCCTGCAGGGCGATTTGCTGCGTGAGTGGGATGAGGGCGGTAAGAACCCCCCGTCAGTCGCGGATTTGAGAAGCGCCACGGACCTTGCCCTTCGCGCTACAAAGTCTGCTGCTTTAGCCTTGGGGAAATGCATGGCCGCCATCTGCGTGTCTGAGAGACACCTATGGCTCACTCTCGCCGACATGGGAGATTCCGAGCGCGCCGCCTTTCTCAACGCCCCGCTCTCTCCAGCCGGCCTCTTCGGATCCGCTGTCACGGGTATCGTCGACCGCTTCTCCGAAGTACAGAAAGCCTCGCAGGCCATGGACCTCTTCCTGCCTCGTCGCGCTAGCTCCTCTGCAGGCCGCCCACGTGATCGGCCTCCTGCACGAGCCCCACCCCAGCGCACAGCTCAGCACAACCAGACTGCTCAACGACGCCAGGGCGGCCGCCCGCGTTCCCGCTCCGACAGCCGCAACAGGCCGCCGCCTCCTCGGGGGCCTCGGCCTAGAATCACGCTGAAACCTGAGCAACCAAAGTCTGCCTAGCACAGCTGAGAAGAAAAAGACGGCGCTCTCCCGCTGCGGCCGGACCGCCGTCAAAGATCTGCCCTCTGTTAGTCCCCGCCCAGGCGGTTACTACAGCAGTGTTTTCTGCCATATCCAAGCCGGTCTCCCTTCCCGCTTGCATGAGCACAAACGCCGTTTTCACGGCGACCCAGAGAAATCTCAAAAAGAGCATAAAAGCCTCTTGTGTACGAAATGTGCCCGCAACACTGTGTTCACTCATACACAAAAGCACTCCAGTTCCCCTGTCTCACACAGAGTCCACTCTCATAAAACGGGCCAAGCCCGCTCGAGTCCCAGAGTACATAAGCGCGCCCACGAGCCCGTGTGCGCGTCCCACCTCTGCTCACTCTGTTACAGGGCCCTTAAGCTCCTCTCCAAGTGTAAGTCCCGCTGTTATAAGCACTATCAGCGCGCTCACGCAGCCCGCGAAGTGCGACAATGGGGACCATGTAGCCATTCACCCCCTAGCGTCACGCTTCAAGGCGTGGAAAGCTATTCCGGGAATCTCCCAGTGGGTGTTAAACACAATAAAGCTAGGCTATCGCTTACAGTTTCGTCGCCGCCCCCCTCGCTTCCGAGCGCGGCTAGAAACTACGGTGAACCCAGAAGCAGTGTCACTGCTCCGTTCAGAGATAGCAAGTCTGTTGTGCAAGAAGGCTATAGAGAGGGTGCCTCTGGCTATGAGCGAGTCGGGGTTCTACGGCCGTTATTTTCTTGTTCCCAAGAAAGACGGCGGTCTCAGACCAATATTAGACCTCAGATTTTTGAACAAAGCTCTCATAAAGAGACCGTTCAAAATGCTCACTATCAGAAAACTCCTCGCGCATGTGCGCCAGGGGGACTGGCTCATATCACTAGATCTGAAGGATGCATACTTCCAGATCCAGATAAATCCCCTTCACAGGCCATTCTTACGTTTCGCCTTCGAAGGCCAGGTTTATCAATACACCGTCCTCCCGTTCGGCCTATCCTTGGCACCCCGTACGTTCACGAAGTGCATGGATACGGCGCTCGCCCCCCTGCGGAGTCAGGGGCTGCGAATTCTGAACTACTTGGACGATTGGCTGATTCTGGCACAGTCTCAGGAGGAATTACTGTCTCATCGTACAGTTCTCCTCGACCATCTGAAAGCTTTGGGCCTCTCTGTCAACTGGACAAAGAGCGTACTACAACCCAGTCAGACTATCTCCTTCTTGGGTATAGAGCTGGACTCGGTCACGATGACGGCGCGTCTATCGACGCAGCGCGCGCACCGTGTGCAGCGCCTCGCCGCATCTTTTCAGATGAACAGACTCACGCCTTTGAAAACTTTTCAGAGAGCGTTGGGTTGTATGGTCTCAGCCTCTGCGGTGCTCCAGCTGGGGTTACTGCGCATGCGCCCGCTTCAGCTCTGGTTGAAGAGCCGTGTGTCTCACCGAGCGTGGACCTCGGGCCACCAGCTGATAAGGGTAACGCAGACCTGTATTACAGCTCTGCAGCCATGGTTAGTGGCAGAATGGTTTCAGCGCGGCGTCTCCATGGGGACTGTTTCATGCCGAAAAGTCATCTCGACAGACGCCTCCAACACGGGGTGGGGGGCGGTCTGCGAGGGCTCACCGGCCTTCGGCCCTTGGTCAGCTCAAGAGAGCCTCCTACACATAAACTGTTTGGAGATGTTGGCGGTCGAGAACGCGCTCAGGCGGTTTCTCCCGCGCATTCAGGGCCATCATGTGCTGATCCGTTCGGACAATATGTCCGTGGTCTCCTATCTAAACCGTCAGGGCGGAGTCAGATCCAGGAATCTTTTCCGGCTGACAGAGCGCATTCTAGTTTGGTCTCAGTGTCACCTGCTCTCGCTCAGAGCGACGCACGTGCCGGGACAGCTGAACGACGGTCCAGACAGCCTGTCCAGGAACCCCATTCCCCCCGGGGAATGGTCCCTGCATCCTCTTACAGTCCAGAAACTGTGGCGTCTATTCGGCAGAGCAGAGGTGGACCTCTTTGCCTCGGCGGAGAACACCCACTGCCCAATATTTTTCTCAAGGAGCGAGGACGCGCTAGCCCAAACCTGGCCCAGCCGCCCGCTTTATGCCTTCCCTCCGGTCTCTCTGTTACCACAGGTGCTTCAGAGAATCAGAGAAGCGCAGCACTCGGTGCTCCTCATAGCCCCGCGCTGGGAGGGTCAGACTTGGTTTCCGGAGCTCACGCAGCTGTCTCAGACAGCGCCGTGGCCCATTCCAGTCAGAGCAGATCTCCTCTCTCAAGCTCGCGGCTCGATCTGGCATCCCCACCCAGAGCGCTGGGCGCTTCACGCGTGGGTGATCAACAACTACCCGTTGCTTTGCCAGAGGGAGTGATTAACACGATCATACAGGCTAGAGCGGCTTCTACCAGAAGGCTCTATGCGTCAAAATGGTCTGTGTTCTCGAAGTGGTGCACAGATAGGGGTCTGGACCCGCGGTTATGCGAGGTTCCCTCCTTACTAAATTTTCTCCAAGAGATGCTGGACAAGGGCAGATCCCCGTCCACTCTCAAGGTATATGTGGCAGCCGTCGCGGCGTTTGCTGAACCCCGACGCGGCCAGTCACTGGGCAAAGACGGGCTGGTAGTCCGCTTCCTCAGGGGAGCTAGAAGGATAAATCCCCCGCGCCCCCCTTCGGTGCCGATTTGGGACCTTTCCATAGTTCTTGATGCTATGAAAGCTCCCCCATTCGAACCGTTAAACACCGTGGACCTAAAGTACCTGTCGCTAAAGACCGTTTTTCTACTCGCGCTCGCGTCAGTAAAACGGGTGGGAGACCTACACGCGCTGTCCACCAGCGCGTCCTGTCTTGAGTTTGGACCTAATGACTCATTAGTCGTTCTCAAACCTAGGCATGGCTATGTTCCCAAGGCGATTGGCACCCCGTTCAGGGCACAAGTTATATCCCTATCGGCGCTGCCTGCTTCCGATAGCGAATCGGATTCTAATCTCCTATGCCCGGTCAGGGCTCTGAGATTATATGTCACTCGCACAGCTCCGGTCAGACGATCCGAGCAGCTTTTTGTTTCGTTCGGCGGGCGCACCAGGGGGTTGGCCGCCTCGAAACAGTCCCTATCCAGATGGATTGTTGATGCCATTGCAGCAGCATACGCATCGAAAGACCTGCCATGCCCTTTGGGCATCAGGGCTCATTCCACTAGAGGCATGGCCTCATCGTGGGCATGGTCCAGTGGGATTTCCATTCACGACATTTGCGTGGCAGCGGGATGGGCTTCCCCCTCCACCTTTGTCAGATTTTACAATCTGGAAGTACCCCGCTTTGCAGGCTAAACTACTAGCAGTCTAGTATGTTTCAGCTCTTCTGGTTGAGCTGCACTATAGGGGGTTAATTCACACAGACCGAGTTCGTTCTGTCCCTCTCTTTTATGTGCTTATGTACTACACAATCAGTGTATTGTGTATAAAGTATCCCCAAATAAATAAAGCTACCCAAAATAACATGCTAAGAGCTGCACATCATTGGCTGCCAGAAATTTACAGTAAAAAACAAGGTAGCAACATTACTAATATACAAATTACTTACAAACTAACTAAACTTTGTACTAACAAACAAATACTAATATATAGAATCTGCACACAGTGTCATTCACACAAACACTAAACACCATCATGGTAACACACATGACATTAAAAAATGCAATAAATATCAATATAAGAACATTAGATGTAATTGTCACATCCGCCAGCTGGAGTCCACCAACCCTAACCTCTCTGTGTTCTTTGCTCCAGTTCTGTCTGATCTGCCCTGGTAGTTTTCTGCTCCTCCGTGGTGGTCACCAGATCTGCCTGCTCCACCATTGTGGTCCTCAGCTACGTCGGGGTGATCACCAGTCCCGGCGACTCAGCTGTGGTGGACTTCTGCCCCGTCGTGGAAATCTTTAATCCCGTCTGCTCTGCTGTGGTGGTCTTCAGCTCCATTGAGAGTGTCTTTAGTCCCGTCAGCTCCACCCTGGCCACCAGCCCTGCCTGCTTCGCCTTGGCCCCTGCTTTGCTGGCACCGCCCTGGCTCCCCAATCTGCCTTAATATCAAGTCCTGCTTCCACTCCACTTCACGGACCTGGCCCTCCGTTCTTCTGCTCCACCTCCCTCCTGGATTTATGTAACTGCTATTCTGAGAGCCTGTAGCCTGGTTTCCCTTGTGTTAGTCTTGTTCCTCTGCCTAATGTCCTGGATACCCTGGTTTGCCTGTGTTTTTGGACTCTATTGTACATTTGGATTGTTTGCACTATGCCTGTTATATTGATTATGATTCTGGTTTGATAATAAAGCTGCATTTGGATCTTCAACCCTAGTCTCGAAGCAGTTTGTGACAGTTACATGCATCCCTAATGTACATAACTGATTAGAAAAAAAACTGAGAGAAACTAAAAAGAAACCGTTATTTCAGAGAAAACACATCAAATGTGAGGTGTCACGCAGAGATTTCTGGGAATGCCAATTTATGTTTTTTCACTGTAAATTATACAATGACTTGTTCTTTTTCACTTCCGAAAACTGTAAAGTTAACGGTCTTTTACTGTAAAATTACATTAATGTAAAGAAAGATATATTACAGTTATTCACTGTATATAGTACAGAAACTTTCCGTTAACAGTTTTTACTGTAGCAGTTTTTTACCGTTAAAATCACAATCAATTTTTACAGTATGACATACAGCGGGCAGCCTGGTGTTCTGGCTGCGGGTTTCAGAGCTTCTAAGGTTTCTTTGATATCTGGCCTACATGCTACTGCCACTCCCAGCTGATCACAGCTCCCCACAGGGAGGCTGGAGAGTTTGATGGGAGTTGGGGTCCTGATGAAAGCTCCAATGCAAATAAGTGTGGGTTATCTTCTTCTCATTTATCACAACTAATTGATCCCTCAGCGCATTCTTGTATGGTTCTAGGAGAGACAGAGAGCGTTACACACTGAAACCCCCTGAACACAGACACAACATACTAGCACAGACATTTCATCAAGTGGGTTCAGAAAGTTCTTCATGTCCACACTTCAACATTATCTACTAAAACAGTACAAGAAAGTAAAAGTTTTTATGAACATGGTATCATTGATTGTTTCATGTACTATGGCAATTCGATGTTTTTTTTTAATGGGTACAATGGTATTCTTTAAAGTAATTTGGAGTAAACAATAAACTTTCAATTTTTATTTAATGTTATATGTATGCATGTAAACTGCAATTAAGTGAAAATAGTATTACAGTTTATTTTTATATTAAATGCAATTTGATCTGATTAAGACTTACATGTCTATGTGTGATTTCATAATTACATATATTGTCTTTGAAAGTTGTACTGACAAAGATTTACGGTAAAATAATGGTCATTTCTATTGGAAGTTGCAATTTAGTACATTTAAAATATGTTAACTTTTTGCTAGTTTCAGCCTGACGCAGTTATCATTTTCACATCCTGCGTCACGTTGTTTAAATAGCAAATGCATTTGTGCCCATTTGTGCTGGCCTGCTGGTCTGAAAACATGGTGTGTTCAGGTGCACAGTTGGAGCATTGCTATTGAGGCAACTGAAATAGACTCTGCCATTGACCAAAACAGCAGCAGCAGAGATGAATCAGTTTAGGCGTCTACACAGTCTCATTTAAGTGATGCTGCTGTGCAAGACTTTAAATGTTTAAATTGAGAATTAATGTAAATTACATAAGGTACCATGAAACACTGCATGGAGTCTTATTTCAAGTCATAATTAAAGCAAAATTCTGGCCACTTCAACTAAACCATTCCAATATTAATGTAACAAGAAGTCTTCAGATCAAACATTTATGCACCGACATAATTTTGCCACCTCACTCCAGTTTCAGAGCTAAATAAGCTTATGTTAACCCTAAAATATCTGCAGTGAAGAGAACAGCATCATGCCGTATTCATATGTAAGATATGACAGTATATTATAAGGTAGTTACTCTATATTTCAATACACCAACCCTTCACAGACATGCTGAGGAGGAGAGAAGCCAAAGTGACTGAGCTCATTTGCGTAAGAAGCCAGTGACTGAACGCTTGTCAGAAATTGCATTGAAGGAACAGACTGCAGATCCTCTTTTTATATTTGCAATGATTTATGAAATGTTATGACTCAGATGAAGACCATTCACTGCACATGTCACTCATATTACGTGTGCATGACCTGCCCGCGGTCTCTTCCAATGACGTGACTGTGAAGTTCCACTACACTTTCACATTCTATTCTGGTGTTACAGTTTGACTGACTGTGTTAAGTTCCAATTCCGACTCGTCAATTAAACTTTCTTACTACATGATGTTGGTATCATTGTATCATCTGTAATGGCAGAAGTACGTAAAACAAATTGTAGTAGCCTACTAGTTACTGCAAAAAGTAATATTATTACTGTAAAGGGTTACTTTCCAGCACTGTTCTGGACAATACAGACAGAATTTATATTTATTACAACAAATGTTTATATTAGGACAGATAAGGATCCTTAAGAACCCTTGGGCCTCATTTATAAAGATGTGCATAGAATGATCCTAAATGTGAACGTACGAGAGTTTCTGAATTCTTCCTACGAATGATTTATAAAACATCCATACATACAAAAAACTTTTCTAAATGCATCCCACTTTAAAAATCGCAGTTCATCTTATATTCAAACACAATGTGAACGAGCACTGAACTTTTGGTTACACTTTATTTTAAGGTGTACTTGTTACAGTGTAGTTATACATTCACTTACTGAGTAATATCAATTAATAATATGTACTTACTATAGATGTAGGGTTAGGAATAGGGTTGGTTTAACATTGTGATTGTCTATTTGTTTTTACATTTTAATAAACAGTTTTGGATTTTAATTACTGGTATACGAGTACAAAAGTTTGTACAAATGCTTCTGAGTTGGCGTACACATAAGGGCATTTTCATGTCAGTTTTTGCCTTTATTAATCCACATGTTCCTCGAGTTTAACATAGGAAGAAATCTCTTTGTGTGTTTTATCCCACCCATGCACTACAGAAGCCCTGAAGGTTCATTTAAGCACAATTGCTTAGCTGTAGCCTCAAATCACTGTGTAAGTAAGCTTAATTTCATGTTTAAAAATAGCAACCCAATGTGCTATTAAAATGATTTTAGACATTTCAGTTTTGACTTGGAAATGAGCAAGTGATGTACTACAAACCTGATAAATACATCGCATACACTGTTTGCAAAGAGTTAGCTAACAATCGGCAGGGAATTCTATAATGTATAGAGATACATCTGTTTACAATGGTGCATTCTACGCATAAGGTGTCTTATCTACGCATGGTTTCTTTGCCTTATCGATTCCACTAAACATTTGTCAGACGAACATTGGTTCAATCTTTCTCTCTATCTCATTAAACTTTATGCATTACTGGAGTTTCTTTCTCAAGGGAAGCATAAGCCCACTGATTCAGTGAAGACTACAGTGATCTTCCTAGTCTTTTCATTTTAGTACCAGAAAAGCTGTGTCAGGACCACATAAAAAAATGACATTTATTGTACATTGATATGCCAAAACAGTGGGGCCGTTTTTACGGCAAAGTCATCCTTCCGCCCTTTAATTACTTGTGAGTTGTGGCTCACACTTACCCATCACTTAGCTGCATATAAATCAGTAATTCATTACTTCTGAGGGAGGTTTCCACATAAGGGTTAGACCAGTCTCTGAGCGGCTTGTTTGAGATGTGCCCTGCCTCGCCTGAAATGTAGGTGAGAGTAGGAGGCTGCAGTGAGGGAAGGAGTGAAAAAAGCGCAGGCAAGACGGACAGTCTCTTCTCGCAGTGGATCAGACACCTGTGAGATCAAAGGCGGATATTGCGGGATTCACGCTCGTGCACGGTGTTGCTAATAAACTGGATGTAATTTAAGTTCTGTTGCTTTTATATGAAAATAAATATAATGAACAAGACACGCAAAGTACTTATTTAATTCCATTCCAAATAGCCTACGTGTTTATCAATATTTTTTTTCTTTAATACATGTTTTTTTTATATATATATATATATATAAATTAAATAAAAATGACATCACATAACCCATATCGCACTGTCAGTTTATTCACACATAACGTATACACATAAAACATGATACCATTCAAACATTTTAAAAGAGAACAATACATCACGGTTGTTTAAACCAATAAGCATTAAGCTGTGTCGTCAACAAGTCGTTTCCCATCATGCTTTTGATCAGCGCAGTCGGTGGAGAGCAACTGCGCAGGACTGCAGAATCCGACACGTGCGCCTTGCGGTCACGAGAGTTTTTTGACATACGTCAGCATGACATCAGAGCAAGGCGGACCGCTCTCGGACACATTTCTAACCGGCATGCATCTCGCGGTGAGCACCGGTGATCGGTTCTGTGCAGATTTTGCTCATCTCAAACAAGCCTATTGTCATAGTTTTGTTATCACTAGTCACATGTCTTCCTTTGTTCTGTTTTCCCGTCACTCATCTGTTTCCATGGTTACTGTCATTTAGTTCATCTGCATCACCTGTTTTTTAGTTAATTATCATCATCATCATCTGTTTCACCTGTGTCCTGTAAATCAATTTTGTATTTAGTTTGTACATTGTTACGACAGCTAGGGGTCGGCCGTAACAGGAAAAGGAATAAGTCAAACTACCAGAGAGATCAAAAATAACATGCGTTTATTTGCAAAAGGGTTTTAGCGTCAGGGGCAGACAAGGCCAAAATAACAAACAAAACAATCTTTTGTTAAACCTCTGCAATTGACCCTTCGCAAAGACCCGCCCTCCTTAGTTACTGTCGCTATGTTCCGACAAGCTATGCTGCTCTCATGCTCTCACCATGTTCTCACGCAGTGAAAAATACATCGTGGAGCAGAGAGGAGACTGACAACACGCGGACAGACCAGGTTACTTTTGATATTAAACAAAGTCTCAGCTTTCAAATGTGGTCATTTTTTGAAAGAAATTTAAACAATAAATACCGTTTTGGGGCTCTTTAATGTGCCGTGACAGATCGCTGTAGAGCATCCGTTAAAGCTGCTTGTGATCCGATCATCTCTTCCGTCTAGTTCATTTATAGCATCAAATAAACATGAACGAACATAAGTAATGTTGTTTTAACCGCGGAAAGGCATCAGTATATTCATTTTACCAAGTTAAAATCCTCCTAACTCTACTGGCTGCTTTTTCGGACAAAATGGCGGATGGCGAAGTATGATTGGTTAGAACACCTGTCAATCAAGCTCCACGCGAAGGGTCAATTCCTAAAACAAAAAGAAAACAAAATACAATTTAAACTTACCTACCTCCCTAAACCAAAACATTGTGAAAAGATATACAAAATAAAATGGCGTCAAACCCCCTACCTCCCTTATTTTGACAAAAATATTTACAGTACCTAAATGTACAAGTCCGTAGCAAACAAAACAATCCGGAATCCAAAATCGTAGTCAAAAAGGCATGGGTCAGTTAACAAGGATACACAGCACAATCTCAAATGAACACTCACAAACTCTCTGATACACTCTAGAATAGACGATAAAACAATAGCAAAGTGGTAACAATCAACGATGGCACAATAGTGGGGCCTCTTGTTGAGTGTTTGGGGTGGTTCTTATATGTGGATCAGGTGTGGAGGAGAACCAATCGGAGCCTCCAACAAATTATCACCAGATCCGCCCACCTGTAACACAAACAAGCACATGCACATACACAGACAATAATACACAGGACAGAATGGAATCAGTGAGTAAACATTAAAATGACTCAGGCTCATAACAACATAGTTTGTATTTAGTTCCCTCCTGTTCAGTCAGTTATGTTCCGTTCTACGTTGTAGAACCGTCTGTACCTGTTTAGTTATATTATTGCAAGTAAATGCTTTGCCTTGGAACTTCTGACTCCTCTTCTCCTTCTGCCTGCACCACACCCTGACAACTATGAAACTGTCAGACTAATCTTGCCATAATCTTGTTCTGATCGTAATATGACAGTATTTTGGCAGTTCCTTATTCTCAACTAAAACATACAGAACTGATTTAACACATTTATACAAAGGATTATCCAGTCACAAAATAAAGCTACACTTATCTTCAGAAGGTTTGGAGAGTAACGAATTAAAAGCAGTGATGCTACTAATATAACTACTTTTACAAAATATTGTAGCTTTTCCAGAAATGAGAAGTGTAGCATGACATAACCTGCAGGGGATAATATAACAAAACCTCCTCAATCATTTTAGAAAATATAGTTCAGATGCTTCATTTCAATTAACTCATAAAAACCATTAACTCCTTTTTTTTTAATTACTCAGTAGGCTAATGCTCCCTTAAGTCCCTGCCTGCTATCATGTATTTGGATATATATTCCCTTCTGAATTTTGGTGTGTGTGGGTGTGTTCATTTTATTCCTTGTACTTAGTGTAAATTTAAGTGTTAAAGTCACCATGAAATAAAAATGGACAATTCTTCGTGAATATTGCAGTATTTATTATAAATGTATCTGTGCACATCTTAAAAAAAAAAAAAAAAAAATCATGAACTTTTGTAATCTTTAATTTAAAATAACTCTTTTCGGTAACACTTTATTTGAAGGGGTGTGCATAAGACTGACATGACACTGTCATAAACATGACATAACACCTGTCATAAACATGAAGGAGTCTTTATGAATGTTTATGACTGTTGTCATTAAGTGTCATTCGGTAAATTATGACACTTTCAATGCAAAGTTGACATTGTTTAAAATGTCTTTGTTATGACAACTTGACATTACCCAAGACAAAAATGTCTTGATTATGACAACTTGAAATTAACAAAGACGGAAATGTCTTTGTTATGACAACTTGACATTAACCGAGAAATCATAACCTGTCAACCTGTGACAACTTTGGCCGTCATGACACCATTATAACTGTGTCATGAATATTTTACTTGTCCTCAAGTAAAGTGGAACACATTGTACTAGTTATAAAGATGTCATTAAGGGTTATTACACTGCAAAATGCTGGAAGTTTGATAATTAGACCTGTTATGACATATTTGTGACAGGTTGACAGGTTATGATTTCTTGGTTAATATTAAGTTGTCATAACAAAGACATTTCCGTCTTTGTTAATGTCAAGTTGTCATAATCAAGACATTTTTGTCTTGGGTAATGTCAAGTTGTCATAACAAAGACATTTTTTGTCTTTGTTAATGTCAAGTTGTCATAACAAAGACATTTTAAACAATGTCAACTTTGCATTAAAAGTGTCATAATTTACCGAATGACACTTAATGACAACAGTCATAAACATTCATAAAGACTCCTTCATGTTCATGACAGGTGTTATGTCATGTTTATGACAGTGTCATGTCAGTCTTATGCACACCCCTTCAAATAAAGTGTTACCCTATTTTCTTCTCTGATGACCTGTATACTGGCACGGAGGCGGGACAGACTGTCACTCACATGAGAGCCACCAATAGCAAACCACAACCATACAGTCATCCAATCAATTCCCAATAAACAAAATCAAGTCCCACCTACAGTACATTTTTTTTTCTTGTTCAAAAGCCGTTTCACTCAAATATAGGTCATACAAGTAGAAGAAAAGACTTTGAAATTTTGATATTATCATCCTAATTAACTTTTTAAATTATTTTTTGTGGACTAATTCAAAAACTGTTTTGAGTCTCAGTCAGCACAGTCCTGGATGTATCTTAGAATTTTAGCTTTTCTTTTTTTTCTTCAAAATAGTTAATTATGCTTATCAATGCTTTTTTTATTTAATTTTTATTTAAATGATGGTGTTTTCTAATATTTTTTTAAGTTGGATTTAATGCTGCTTTTAATTGTAATCATTCAAATGACCTTCAGATCTTATGATTTATCAATTATAAATCATATATAAATATATATATATAAAAGATAAGAGGTAACTAATTTTATTAGCAAACTATTTTATCACAAGGATAGTATTAGTTAATTTACTTTAAATTATGAGTGGCTTGTTGTATCATAAGCTATAGTTTCAAATCAATGTTGCATCTCCAACAATGAGGTACAGCAGTCCTGCCATGACAACATGAATCATGTTGCTACGGTAAATAAACAATTCTTAATAACTTACTGTATGTTTTATGCTCTCAAATAAATAAATAAATAAATAAATAATATGGGCACTACATTTATTGTAATCTAAATGCACAACCTTCTCTGCAGAGCACAGAATAATAAATCATTTGTCCAATATATTCAGTGATATTTGTATTTGCATGTTTAGGAGAAAAAGAGTCATATATAAGACAACGAGACTAGAACATTAATTGCATCATGCTCTTTTATGTCATGCAGGCCTTGAAATGAATTGTGGCATGTACCTGGTTCATCTGAAGTGTATAATGTGTAACCAGACCCACATTTTTCTGAGCACGTCTGAATTTCAGCGCTCAGGTGAGAGGTGTAGACCCGTAGGGAATGTCACTTTGTGAAAACCCTGTGGCTTGTCTATGCCAACATCTGCCGACAACCCAAGTTTGTCACCAGGGTGTATTTTTGGAGGATGTGGAGAGCAACATGAGACCTTTTATATCAACACACATGTAACAACAGGACACAAGGGCTCTCCATATGAACAGGAGAAATAATGATGGCTGGTGCTGTACATGCTGTGTGATGATAGTCACAAGATCAATTAAAATTCCAATTACCCACAGCACTCCCTCTGAGTTAAATTGCGGCAGCAAATTCACTTTTGCTGAAAAGAAAGGCTAAAGAAAAGTGGACAAACTGAAACAAAATATAGAGTTATACGTTCCCTAACATGTGCAGCAAATTAAATGTGGTCACACACGAGATCTGTTTTGAAAGTGGACAAACACCTTGTCTTCATTTCGACCTTATATCAGAACTGAACTGACGAATTTGGATCTCTCCTTTACGGCTTTCACGTAATCCTGAGACCCCGGCCTGGACACGTGCCCAAAGATCCCACCATTCCCTTCAGGGACCAGGTGAACTTGCAAGCACTGCCCCGGGAGGAGGTAGACCCAGCCCTTGCACAGCTGTGTCCCGTTCAAGCTTTGCACTTGTACATGGACTGCACGCAGAGCTTAAGGACCTCAGACCACCTCTTTGTCTGCTATAGAGGCCAGCGAAAGGGAAAGGCTGTCTCTAAGCAGAGGTTGGCCCACTGGATTGTGGATGCCATAGTCTTGGCGTATCAGGCTCAAGACCAGCCGTTCCCAACACCCTGAGCGTTAACTCTTCCTGGGCATTGGCACACGGTGCCTCACTGGCAGACAATTGTAGAGTTGCGGGCTGGGTGACACATAACATGTTTGCGAGGTTTTATAATCTCTGTGTAGAGCCTGTGTTCTCCCATGGACTGGCTTCAAACTGGTAGTAAGTGTCTCGCTTGCAGTAACACTCCCCTCCAAGGATGGGATATGAGTGATTATCTTTAGGCCCTGGATGGAGTTCCTCCAGCACCCTCGGGAGCCAGACGTGGCAGAAGCGTCTGACGCTGGGTCTAGCACTCGTGTGTATGCCCAGAAGGTCAGCCCTTGTGCTAGACTTGGTGCCCATGTGTTGTGATTCCCCTACGGGTGATCCCACATGTGTATTCTTCCACGGTACGGCTTCCCTGTCAGCGACCCCGTGTCATTCCCTTGGCACAGCCCACCCTGCAGTCTCTGCTGCAATGACTTCATCCTAGGCTGGATCTACCACAGAGATGTGCCATAGTATGTGGCACTGCCCTAACAGTCAGTCCATATGTGTAACCCCACATTTTACCTCCTACTGGCAGGATGTGGTCTCCATAGTGTCCCTTTCTGTTTAGAATAGGCACGCTTTCACAGTGTTATCAAAATAGTCACGCTGTGTGGAAGGGAACAGCAATGATCGATGTGACTGACTGATAGGGAACTTCTAGGATACTAATCTAACCACGTTCCCTGAAGGAGGAAACGGAGACGTTGCATCCCTTCACCACCATTGACACACCATCTCGGCTCCTCAGCGGAAAACTTTACTGAGCGATTGCAGCACGCTTCCATTCATACCTGCTTCACGGGGAGTGGTTCGCGATGCAAATCTCGTTCGCCAAAGTCAATTGGTTAGTTTTGTTACACTCAAAGTATTTCAGACGAGAACCCAATTCGTCAGTTCAATTCTGACATAACCTAATTCAGCGAACGGGGGTTACATTAGTAACCTAGATGTTACACTTTATTTTAAGGTGACAGTTACATTGTACTTAAATAAGTACTGTGTAATATTAATTAACTACATGTACTCACTGTAGAGTTGATTAGGGTTTGATTAACACAGTCTCATCCCAAGAAGTCATATATTGACGTCTTGGGACGTCTTTTGACCATACGTCAATATCCGCCTTTTTAGGGTACCCTTAAATGTCGGTAAATGACGATCCTGGGACGTCATACAACTGACGCTTTACCTTTAACGTCAGTAGGTGACGGGGTAGGTTTAGGGGTAGGTTTAGGTCTGGGGTAGAGTTAGGATCCGATAACGTCATCTAACCGACGTTTAAGGGTACCCTAAAAAGGCGGATATTGACGTATGGTCAAAAGACGTCCCAAGACGTCAGTATATGACTTCTTGGGATGAGACTGCGCTGGTTTGATTTAGGGTTAGTTACTTGTAATTATGCATAATTTACTGTTACATGTAATAATGTAGAAATTACATGTAGTAATGTGTAACTAAATCACCTTAACGTCCCCCTGTAGTCAATAATTGTATCTCTTAAAACTTATCTATGATCACCAAAATTACATACACTGTAAAAAATTATTTTCATGATTTGTTATCACAACTTTTTATATTTTGTCAAATCAACTTAGATAATTAATGTAGTTCAGATAACATAATATTTTGAGTTTCTATTTATTAAACCAATCTCCTTTGTTGTATTAACTCAAAGTTTTAATTTCAATTAACTAAAAATTTTAAGGCAACCAGGTAACTTACTTTTTTAAGTTAATCCAACTTTTTTTTTACAGTGTATTTAAACTTGTTTTCCCCTGGAAAAATAATGTCTTCATGCCTTAAAATACAACGCTTTTCTTACACAGTATTTTTGTGTCGTTTCCAGTCCAAATATATATATAAAATGTCCTGTTTTCAGGGGAATTAATTCAAATTAAGTGAGTTGATGCTTAAAAAAAGCTAAATTATCTGCCAATGGGGTAAGAAAAATTATCTTAATTCTACAGAAACAAGATTATTTTTCTTACCCCATCGGCAAATAATTTTGCTTAACTCACTTAATATTTATTTATTTATTTATTTATCCAGAAAACAAGACTTAATATCTTATGTAATTTTACTACTTTAGTAAATGGATCTTGATTTAAAGGGATACTCCACTTTTTTTGGAAATAGGCTAATTTTACAACTCCCCCAGAGTTAAACAGTTGAGTTTTACCGTTTTCGAATCCATTCAGCCGATTTTCTGATATTTAGAAGAATATCAGTAACCACACAGTTTCTGGTCTCATTGACTCCCATAATAGGAAAAAATATATACTATGGGAGTCAATGAGACCAGAAGCTGTCTGCTTACTGATATTCTTCTAATTATCAGAAAATCGGCTGAATGGATTCAAAAACGGTAAAACTCAACTGTTTAACCATGGGGGAGTTGTACAATGAGCCTATTTCCAAAAAAGTGGAGTATCCCTTTAAGAAATGTTTGATATTTGGACAGGAAACAAAAAAAGTAAGAACAGCATTTTTTGCAGACACCCTTGCCTCATTTAGTGTATGTGGTTCTATGAATATGCAAATTAGCCCCACCTCCACTCACGCCAGCTCAGAAATCCACTTGTTGAGGATCGTGATTGGTTACAAGGTAGTTTGTGATGTCAGAAACACCTGTGATTTCAAACCGTGTTTTTGAGACTGTCTTTAGTTCAGTGCAGTTTTAAGGAGAAAATACTCTGCAATGGTTTTGAATTATGAATTTGCACATGGTTTGTCTTAAAGCATATTACAAACACCACATAAACATATACACAACATTAAAAGGTTGATTTTCAACAGAGGGTGACTTTAAAATAAAGTGTTACCAAACATTGTTTTACAAGAATTTGTTAAATTTGTAAAAGAAAACCTTACAAAAACCTAAAGTGTACAATGACTAAAGTCATTACTAGAGAGTTATCATGCTTTTAACTTTAGAATACTGTTCCAAATAATTAGTAATTGGTAATACTTGAGTCATTACCATATCTTCACTTATGTATAATTAATTATACATTGAGCATTTTTCACTTGAATTATGAACCTGTACAGTATATAGTAATTCTGAGTAGTCCTCTAGGAGGTACAGTATAAAAAAATAGTAGTTACTGATTAGCAAATAGTGAACTAAGTGCTTACTTCCTATGCTAGAAATGACTTTACTTACTATTTGGAGTTTATTTTTAGTTAATAGCAGTTACTATTATGGTAATATTTTGTCACTCATTTTTTCCTGTGTAGTTGTTCATTAAAGTGTTACCGAATTTGTTTGGAACTATTAGATAATAATGTTTTATACATTATAATATATTACTATTATATATAAATCAGTATGGAAGCTTGTTTCCAACACAGAATAAAAAACAAAGTTTATTGGGACTTTTTAATCTCACAATTTTATTTGGAATTCTGACTTTGTCACAATTGCGTGTTTATATCTCACAATTCTGATATCACTTGACGCAATTCTGACTTTATTCTAAGAATTTTACAATAAATTAAAGTCGGAAATTTGGAAAAACGTAACACAAAGAAAGTTTATGGTATAAAATTAGTTCTTTCACTTTACAAATTATTATGTATTCAGAACTGCAATGAGTGTTCTTCTCATGGCTTGACTTGTAGACTCTGGCATTAAATAAAAGTCAAGGTCATGAGTCTGATTCCCACGGAATCATGTACTATTAAAATATATTGTTGGAGCATACTGAAAATTTGCTTTGGATTTGCTTGGCTAAATGCAAAAATGTAAAAATGAAATAGAACTTTGAAATTTGTTTAATAATGTGACTATAGTCTATTTGTAGTAGTGAACTCTCAAGAAATACTCATCATTATTCAGTTTAGGCGAGACAGCTGAGAAGTGGATGACGAGAAGAAGATAAAGCTGTCAGAGGCTTCTCCTCATCTTCTACCACGCCTGTGTTCAGTTTCTATCACATCCACTAGATTAAACTTAGAGCTTTTGATAATACAACAATCATTCTTTGGTCAAATGGGACATTTGAAAAAATTCCATCTCGGAAAATTGCTTGTCTGGTTAGTAATCTCTCAGATGTCTTCTGTGACATTTTCTACATCATAGTTGAGTAATATAATTAGTGTGACCCAAAATTCAGTTCTATTATGTATCTGATAACATTTCTAATGTTGCATAAGGGAAAAACAGATAACAGATAAATGCGATATAAGTGATTTTTTCTTTGGATGGAGAACATGATAGATGGGAACTAATTTCATTAAAGGAGGGTGTGTCTTGAATGTCAGGCTGATACGTGTTGTACTGGATCCAACAAGTCCATTAGGTTGAGATTTAAGCTGTTAGCTCAATACCCTTCCATTACGAAAACATTTTGAAGTTGTGGACAGGATCCTAGTAAGACTTCTTGTATTCTGTCCCATGGTAGAGTATACTGTGTGAAAATCACCTTAAGCAACCACCTCATGCACAGCATATTTAAGTCAATTTATGATGTCAAACTCAGTGACTGAATAAGGTGCTTCATAAATTTCAAGGAACATTTCAGGGTTGGTTCACTGGGGGCTCAAAGCCATTGACCTTTTTCCAAAATTAATCAAAAGTTTCCATTTCAACAATTACCAACAATACTATTGTGGTCAATAAAACAAAACGCTTTGAATTCTAATTGACCTTTCGCCGCCCCTCCCCCAAAACAGCCATTGTCCAATCACACATCATAGCAACCGTTACTATGTGAGCAGGTCCGTCAAACATTGACTCCAAGCAAGATGGTGAAGCTGTGCACCCACGGCGTTTGTAAATCGGACACTAGGCACCCCGAGAGATTGTCTGGAGGAGTTGTGTTCTTTCCGTTTCCAAAGCCGAAATCACAACGTGAGCGGTCCCTACAATGGATAAAAACAGTGTGGACGGCCCCACTCCTAGTAAAATGTGTCGAACATGGTTAACTCGCATGCAGCGTGCGTGAGACTGAGACACTGAGATTAGTCAAAGAAACATGGAGAAAGCAGATCAAGAGGATCCACAAAGGAATTACGTTTTCTAAAGGGTTGTTGTTAACATGATATTCTCAGGGGGAAATGAGCAGCAGTCAACTAGCAGTGCAGCACCTGTAGCTACAGTTTAGAGCAGTGCACGTTCGCAACGGGGAAGAAGCTTACTTGACAACATCAGTTCATATATCAATATCGTAACGAATAGAAATAGCCTTAAATGGTTATCTGCATCTTTCCGTCTCTTATGTATAGTTTCTTTTTAAACACAAAAAATCGCATTCAGCATGACAGGCAAGCGGTTGCCGTGGTAATGAACAACCCGCGAATGTATAACGTTAATCCTGTAGGCTATTTGAGGCAAAATTACTAAATATGCAGCGCAAGTTATATATTTCTAACTCCAAACAATTAGCCACTGAACCAGCTTATAACATCTTCTTGGAGGCTGTGCTGGTTGCATTTGAGGTACAGTCATGCGGTTTCTCAGATTTCGCTTGAGACCGGTATAAGAATTAGCCTCGATAGTAGTCAAGTCAAGTCATCCCCATTTATATAGCGCTTTCAACAATGTAGATTGTTTCAAAGCAGCTTTACAGAGACAAACATATAATTTAAGGTAACAAAGAATGGTTTGGTTTTATAGCGGTTCTTGAATATGTTGTTTCCAGCTAAAGTTAGTTTTGATTGATTCACTTCCGTCGAAATGATCATTTGTTATTAAATTAGGGGCCGCTACGACGACGCCGTTCTCTCTAAATAGACTTTAAACGTGAACCTATGATAAACGATGATGGCGTTTACATGCGCGTTAAGAATTGATTCTATAGTTATGTGCGTTTGAATATATGTGTGTGCAGATTCGTAATTCACTACAAACCATGTGTCACGAATGCCGGTGAAGATTCCCCTGTCGGCCACCGGAGGTCTCACTCTCCTGAATACTAACGTTAGCTTTGAACTACACTTCCCAAGAACCCACATACAGGGACTGATTACTGCACACCTGATCCTCATCACCAGACTATTTAAACCCTGCTTGTTCACACACACATTGCGAAGTCTTGTTTGCCCCGGCTGCATTTCTGAGCGTTATATTCTCATTGTATCTTCTGTCTGTGTTTTGACCCTGCCTTGGATTACCGACTACGACTCCTCTCTGCCTGCCATTGATCTCTGTTTCACTCTGACCTTCACTCCTGATGTTAGCTGCCAGCCCTGAACCACTGCCTGTTTTGACCACGTTTTATGTCCTGTCTCTGATAGTGTTGTTCGCCTTGGTATTTCGACCCATGCCTGTTTGTACACTGAGCTTGCTATATTTAAATAAAACTGCACATGGATCCTACTCAGCCTGCGTCTATGTTACACCATGCCTAAACAAACTACTTGTCTTGCCTATAAATTTTGACGCAGATAGTAGTCGTGTCTCCTTCATTGTGTATTTTTATATTTTGAATATATCCCCCCACTGCATACTGTAACCCTTTTGCCTCGATCTGGAGGATATCCCGGAGGTATTGCTCCAAAAAAGGTCACTGACACGCACGGGTATTATACCTCTTCCCGTCATGGCAATCTGTGGCACTAGTCCTGTTTGACCATTTGTTTGATGGGCGTAGTAACAATAACTAGGGGGCGTGGCTTTTGCGAACAGTCAATTAATATGACAACATGTAAAACATCAATGAATCACTCAAAAGTCTTGTTATTTTTATGTGTCTGAGACATTGTTGCCATAACACGTTGCTACAGGTTCACGTCTTGCTTCGGACTTAACTTATCTCCCTCACAAAAGTTTACTGAGATAACTCAGATGAAATTGATTCCTAATCCTTGTTTTTCTTCTTTCACATTTATTTATAAACCTAATTTTCAAATTTTACAAATGTGTGAACATATCTCCGATACTCCTTTTTATAAAAAACAATCAGATTGCTTTGACATCGCTACTTATATCCAATTTTCCGAACTTCCACTACTAGCCTTAGCCCGCTAGCACTGCATGCGTGGTCTCTAGCCTATCAATCGTCTTACTTACAACCGTATCACTGAAAGCTATAATTCGCCATTATAGCACATCTGTTATAATGGCGAATATATCGGATGTGTGTCTAACGTTACCTCTGAGTGCAGGTGAAGACACCTTCGAGCTGCATTCGGTGCAGTTAGAGCTTGAGTCCGTCGAGAAGCAGATCCGTGACCTGCTCGAGAGACAGGCCGAGCTGCGAGATCGGCGATCCTCGCTTGAAACATCACGTGCCGATGCTCACAAGTCAGTGGTTAATAATTTTTTGACTCTGACTTCGTCTACTCCGTGTGTTTCTCTGCACAGATCACGAGCACTCATGAAACGATCATCCCTGCCTTCATTCACTTCATTCATTCACCGACACAACACCATGGACACTGGGTGATTCCATGGCGGAAGACGCCAGCCAGGACCAGACCAAGGACCTCCCCGCCCCTCCCGGCTTTCGAGATCTCCACCCGGAACTGCTTCTCACCTCTTTGCGAGTCGGAACGCGACGACGCCGTGATCATCGGCAGTTCAATCGTCTGTCATGTCCGCGCTACCTCGGGTAAAGGTAAGGTGCGCACTCACTGCTTTCTTGGTGCTCGTGTTCTCGATGTCGCTGCGCAGGTTCCCGAGATCCTGAGCGGCGACGAGCGCGTCAGAGCTGTCGCGCTGCACGCGGGAACGAACGACATCAGGCTGCGGCAGACGGAGGTTCTGAAGAAGGACTACAGAAACCTGATCGAGATGGTACGCAGCACATCGCCTGAAGCAACGATCATCGTGTCTGGACCGCTTCCCACGTACCGACTAGGACAAGAAAGGCTCTAAATTAATGGTTAATGTCATGGTGTAATGAACAGAGACTGCTATTTGTAAATAATTGGAATCTGTTCTGGGAGCGACCTAGGCTCTTCCGTCCTGATGGCCTGCACCCCAGCAGAGTCGGAGCGGCTGTTCTGTCGGACAACATCTCCAAGACGCTACACACCATATGACTAGTAAGTCAAAGTCCAAATCACAGTCTTTGCTGTCCCAACTTAATAGATATTGAATTGAAGTACCAATGTAGAACATTATATAGAAACTGTGTCTATTCCTTGTTTAGTAAGGCCAAACAATAAATCTACTGTAGGATCTAGGAAAAATCTAATTGTAATTAAACCAGAAAATCTCAATATCAGTGAACAAAAACAATTTCGAAAGCTAGGTCTTCTTAACATTAGATCACTCACACCTAAGGCGGTTATTGTAAATGAAATGGTCACAGATAATAATTTCGATGTACTTTGCCTTACTTAAACGTGGCTTAAACCAAATGATTATTTCGGTCTAAATGATTCTACTCCACCAGGATATTTTTATAAGCATGAGCCCCATCTGATCAGTCGTGGCGGCGGTGTTGCAACAATCTATAGAGATATTATTAATGTTACTCAGAAAATAGGTCACAGGTTTAATTCGTTTGAAGTACTTGTGCTAAATGTTACGCTCTTAGATGTAAGAAAGAAATCCCTATTATCTCTAGCCTTGGCTACTGTATATAGACTGCCAGGGCCTTATGCTGATTTCCTAACAGAGTTTGCAGACTTTCTATCAGATCTATTGGTCAATGTCGATAAAGCAATAATTGTTGGAGATTTTAACATACACGTAGATAACACAAATGATGCGTTAGGGGCTGCGTTTACAGATTTATTAAACTCATTTGGGATCACGTAAAACGTCAGTGGTCCCACTCATGGTCTAAATCATACACTAGATTTAATTATATCATATGGAACCAGTCCAACCAATATAGATATTATACCGCAAAGTGATGATGTCACTAATCATTACATGGTAACTTGCATACTATGTAATGCTGAAATTTGTCATGTTGCGCCACGTTATCGACCAGGCAGAACAATCCTTCCAACCACTATAGATAGATTCTCAAATAGCTTACCTGATCTATCTCAGCTGCTCAGTGAACCCAAACAAACAGATGAACTAGAGGAAATGACTAGCAGTTCGAGCACTATTTTCTCTAGTACATTAGAAATTGTTGCACCAATTAGATTAAAAAGAAGAGAAAACGAGAAGAGAAAAGAGAAAACGTCTCAGGTTATTATTGTAACCATAGTTCCCTGAGAATAGGGAACGAGACGATGCGTCAAATGAAGCCTTGGGAACGCCCCTTGCGTGAATGCATCTGAAGCATCTATGTCAACTAGTCCAATGGAAAGAATGAGCGTCACGGGCGGGTGACGTCATGACCAGGAAATGATAAAAGCACATCCGGTGAAAACCGGCATTAGCTTCGAAATTGCTGAAGCAAGCCGATCGCAGGGATGCAGGAAGTATGGCAGGGTGACGCATCGTCTCGTTCCCTGTTCTCAGGGAACTATGGTTACAATAGTAACCTGAGACGTTCCCTTTATCGAAAGGGAACTCGCGATGCATCAAATGACGCCTTGGGAACGAGAATACCCAAAGCGCCAGAATTCCAAGTACCTGAGTGTCAGTCTGTTGTAACTAAGCACTAAGCACCTGAGAACTGTAAGATCTAACGAATGTGAGCGGAAAGGAAGCCCGCCGCATCACAGACGTCTAGAAGAGAAACCCCATATAGCAAGGCTTTAGAAGCCGCCATACTCCTAGTCGAGTGAGCTCGGATCACCAGAGGACACGGCTGGTCCGAGTACTCGTTTGCAAGTGAAATAGCCTCAACTATCCACTTACTAACCGTCTGTTTAGAAGCAGGGAGACCCTTCTTAGGTGATCCAAAGCAAATAAATAAATGGCCGGACTTCCTCCATGAAGATGTCCGAAACACATAATCTTGTGATCACACTGGGCACAAGAGGTTAGTTTTTCCTGGTCCGAAAAAAGGGGAAGACAGAAACCTGCAGCACAATAGGCCTCGGAATAATGGTAGGCAACTTTGGAACATATCCATGTTTCGGGTAAGATTGCCTTGGCCAACCCCGGTGCACTCAAGGCAGGTGGGGACCGAAAGGGCCTGAAGGTCTGACTCTTATAGGGACGAAATAGCTAGCAGAAATAGTCTTAAAAGAAAGGAACTTCTCTGAGACCAAATCTAAGGGCTTAAAGAGAGCCCCAGATAGGCCTAAACTATTGAAAGGTCCCAGGCCGGAACCTAGTGCAAGTTGCAGGCCTCAGCCTCAAGGTGCCACGAAGGAAACCAGTGATCAGGGGGTCTCGACCCAAAAATGTACCACCCACCAGGGCTTGAAAAGCTGCAATGGCCGCCACGTATACCTTAAGCGTGGAAGGACATAGACCTGATACAAAGCGTTCTTGCAGAAACTCAAATACTGTGTTTACTGAACAGTTAACCGGATTCCACTGACGCTGGTAACACCAAGAAGTAAAAAACTCTCGAAATAGTGAAATAGTTTCCTCTTAGCGGGAGCTCTGGAGCTAGAACGGTCTCAACAACCTCAGTTGAGAGACCACGCTATATGAGTTGGGCCCCCTCAGAGGCCAAACCCACAGTAGAACTCCTGGGAGCAGAGCAACAAGGGGAAAAGCGTACAGACGTAGCCTCGGCTACGTCTGTACCATAGCATCCAGCCCCAACAGGGCTGGTTGAGCGTAGGAGAACCAGAGTGGACAGTGCGTCGTATGCTGAGACGTGAACAGATCCACTTCTGCCTGGCCGTTTTTAAAACTCCCATATTTACTCCACCGCCTCAGGGTGGAGTCCCCTGGCCTCAACCCCTGCCTCGACAGGGTGTCTGCTCCAATATTCTGGCCCCCTGGAATATACACTGCCCTCAGGTAGGTATCTACTTGAGGGACCAAAATAAGAGGCCATCAACGTGTCGTCTGTGGAACAAGAACCAGAGTACCCTCCACATAACCAAGGCGCGGGGATACTGCCGCGTGATCTTGATGGTATGGAGTGGGTTTCCCCTCAGGGAGAACCCTCTGGTCCTGATCCAGAGCAACACATGATGGCCCCTCAGGTCTGGGAGGAGATGTCTCAATGCATTGACGACAAACATCATCTCTAGGCAATTCATGTGCCAGAAGAGATGATGACTCCTCCACAAGCCCTGAGCTGAGCGGCCTTCCAATACCGCTCCCCAGCCGGTGAGGGAAGCATCTGTCGAGATCACAACTCGATGCAAAGAGCTCCCAACACCGGACGCTGGGTTAAGAACCAGTGTTTACTACATATAACCAAGGCGCGGAGGAACCGTAGCGTGATCTTGATCATACGAAGTGGGTTTCCCCTCGGGGAGAACCCTCTGGTCCTGAGCCACCACTGTAAAGGTCTCATGTACAGCATGCCAAAAGGTATCCCGTTGGACGCTGCTGCCACAAGACCCAACAGTCCCTCGAACTGTTTTACAGTGCGTGATTTGTTAAGAACCAGTGTTTACTACATATAACCAAGGCGCGGAGGAACCGCTGCGTGATCTTGATCATAAGAAGTGGGTTTCCCCTCGGGGAGAACCTTCTGGTCCTGAGCCACCACTGTAAAGGTCTCATGTACAGCATGCCAAAAGGTATCCCGTTGGACGCTGCTGCCACCAGACCCAACAGTCTCTCGAACTGTTTTACAGTGCGTGACTGGCCTAGCTTCAGCTCTTTTGTGGCTGTTAGGATAGTAGATACACGAACGGGCGACAGAGTGGCCCGCATCGTCACTAAATCCCATATCACACCTAGGAAAGTGGTTCTCAATACTGGAGAAAGCACACTCTTCTTGGTATTGAGCCTCAACCCCAACATCTGATATGAGCGAGAACGACACCTCAGTGCCGAACCGCCAACTGCTGTGATTCCGCTAGAATCAGCCAGTCGTCGATGTAGTTCAGAATACGTATGCCCCGAAGCCTGAGAGGGGCTAGAGCTGCATCCACGCATTCCGTGAACGTGCGGGGTGATAAAGCTAGACCGAAAGGAAGAACCCGATATTGGTATTCTTTGCCCCAAAGGAAACCTTAAGAACTTCCTGTGCTGAGGAAGGATGGAGATATGGAAGAAGGCGTCCTTCAGATCCATCGTGACAAACCAGTCCTCGGATCTGATATGAGTCACGATCTGTTTGAGTGTCAGCATCTTGAACTTTAGTTTCTGAACTGACCGATTAACAGACGAAGATCTAAAATGGGACGCAACCCTCCATCCTTTTTTGGAACAATGAAATAACGGCTGTAAAAACCCGACTCTCGGTCGGGTGAGTACACTTGTTCTATAGCTTCCTTTGCTAACAAGGCCTTTACCTCTTGCTCCATTACAAGAGCCTGCTCGGGGTGCACCACTGTGGGCAACACCCCGTTTGTAACGAGGAGGACGAGAACCAAACTGGATTCTGTATCCTTACTCTACAATCTGCAGGACCCAACGAGAAATATTCGGCAGAATCTTCCACGCTGCCAGAAAATTTACTAAGGGAACCAGCCTCTCGAGGCTGGTCTCTGGTGTTACTGAAACAGCTAATTCTGGAGCCTGAAACATAATGGCAGGAACTACCTGAACTGGCTGCTCTAAAAAAAAACCTCAGAGGGCGCGAAACCGATGCTGTGCCGCAGCATAGCATCAGCGACTCGCTGGGGACCGCTGCGCCCCGAAGCACCAAGGGTGGCGGGATTGGCAGAACGGTCCCGTGAGGACCCCGAAGTGGAACGGGCACCGTAATATGAGGTGTACACCGCTCCACTTCGGTCGGGGCTGTCCTCACAGGTCTGATGCATAAACATCAGGACCTTATATTTTTATTTATTTATTTATTTATTTTGAACCGAAGCCTTCTTCGCCTGAAGAACGGTCCTCAGATCCGGCTTCGACTTAGAAGACTTCGGTTGAGAGTGTTGTGTCTATTTCCAGTGTTTATGTGGAGGTGCACGAGACTCAACACTCTCTTTTTTTTTTTTTTTTTGCACACGATACGAGGAGCTAGATGGCTGGGGCTGCTCACGCCCAGATTATTTTTAGCTGTTAGCTTATGCTCCACTCCCAAACAAATGACACAAAGCTCGTGTGTGTCCCCACCCCTTAAATAACGCGGGCAGGGAGAAGCACACTGTTTGTACATATGTTTCGCCATAACGTTTCCGAGATATATTGCAACAGACAACAATAAATAGACAGAGACAGTATAACACAGATCGCTTGCTGAGGCATAGAAGCTAATGCCGGTTTTCACCGGATGTGCTTTTATCATTTCCTGGTCATGACGTCACCCGCTCGTGACGCTCATTCTTTCCATTGGACTAGTTGACATAGATGCTTCAGACGCATTCACGCAAGGGGCGTTCCCAAGGCGTCATTTGACGCATCGCGAGTTCCCTTTCGATAAAGGAACTAAAGCACCATGGTACAACAGTGCTATGCATGCTATCAAGAGATAAACTCGTAACTTAGAGCGTAAATGGAAACCAACTAATTTAGAGGTATTTAGAATCGCGTGGAAAGACAGTATGTCACGTTATAAAAGGGCTATATAAAAACAGCCAGGGCTGAGTATCTCCGCAAACTAATAGAAAATAACCAAAATAATCCAACATTCTTATTTAACACCGTGGCTAGACTAACAAATAAACAGACATCACCTGAGCAAAATATTCTGTTACAGTGTAGTAGTAATGATTTTATGAATTTCTTCACTGAGAAAATAGAAAACATCAGAAACACAATTGTAACTGTACAATCTTTTATGGTGTCTTATGATTCTGCCTCAATTGTCGCCCCTCAAGAACAACTACACCGCTTTACAACTATAGGACAGGAAGAGCTAAATAAACTTATCATTGCATCTAAACCAACAACATGTTTATTAGATCCAATACTCACTAAACTACTGGAAGAAGTGTTACCTGTAGTGGAAGAGCCTCTTCTCAATATTATTAACTCGTCTTTATTTTTAGGTCATGTTCCAAGAATATTCAAGCTGGCAGTAATAAAACCTCTTCAATTAGATCCAAATATCCTAGCAAATTACAGACCCATCTCAAATTTTCCATTTATGTCTAAAATACTAGAAAAATGTGTCCGCTCAATTGTGCTCTTTCTTGCAAGAAAATGATATCTATGAAAAATTTCATGCAGGATTCAGACCACATCATAGCACAGACACTGCGCTAGTCAAAATTACAAATGATTTACTTTTAGCTTCTGACCAAGGCTGTATCAACTAGTTCTACTTGATCTTAGCGCTGCGTTCGACACTATAGATCATAAAATACTCTTGGATCGACTACAAAACTACACTGGTGTTCAGGGACAGGCATTAAGCTAGTTTAGATCGTACTTATCTGACCGCTACCATTTTGTCTGTTTAAATGAGGAAAAATCAAAGATAACGTCAGTAGACTATGGAGTGCCACAAGGATCTGTGCTAGGCCCTCTGCTCTTCTCAATATATATGCTGCCACTTGGTAATATTATAAGAAAACATGGAATTAATTTCCACTGTTATGCTGATGACACTCAATTATATATTTCATCATGACTGAATGAAAACTCTAACTTATCTAACTTGACAGAGTGTCTTAAAGGGGGGGTGAAATGCTGTTTCATGCATAGTGAGTTTTTTACACTGTTAAAGAGTTGGGTTCCCATGCTAAACATGGACAAAGTTTCAAAAATGAAGTTGTAAGTTTGATGGAGTATTTCTGTTCCCAAAATACTCCTTCCGGTTTGTCACAAGTTTCGGAAAGTTTTTTTCGAATACGGGCGTGTGTGACGTAAGAGGCGCCGGAATTTCCTTATACGGGTCTTAAGGGCACATCTCCCGGAAGGGCGCACGCGCATCTGTAGCCTAGTGCGTGCGAGAGTACGCCTATGCCCGTCAGAGCGCTGGGCTCGGCTGCGCTGCAATCTAAAAAATGGCACCAAAAAAGTGTGTTTTTGGTTGCCAGGGCAAGACAACACTGCACAAATTTCCAAAGAACCCAGCGTTAAGGGACCTGTGGATGGATTTTGTTTTTCCAGAGCAGCAACGGAGTTGTGCAAGTGTTCTTGTTTGTTCCCTTCATTTCGACGGAAATAGTTTTATAAACAAGGCCCAGTTCAGCACGCCTCCACCCGCTCTGGTTTTTTCCGGAAAGACTCGGTACAGCCTATCTTTATTTTATAAATATAATAAAACTAAAGACTTTTTGGAGATATGAAGGATGCAATACTACTCTATAGGTACTCAAGATTAACATGAGATTGAGTGAAACTGAGTGTTTCACCCCCCCTTCAAAGATATAAAATGCTGGATGATGTGTAATTTCCTGCTATTAAATTCAGATAAAACGGAGGTATTACTTATTGGTCCAAAAAACTACCCACAAAATCCCTTACAATACAACTTTAATTTAAGAAGGATGTCCTGTTACTTTATCCACTACAGTAAAAGACCTGGGTGTTATACTAGACCGCAACTTGACTTTCGAAAATCATATTTCATATGTTACAAGAACAGCCTTTTTCCACCTTAGAAACATTGCTAAGCTACGTAATATGCTATCAGTCTCTGATGCAGAAAAGTTAGTTCATGCATTCATGACCTCGAGACTAGATTACTGTAATGCTTTATTAGCTGGTTGTCATGCATCCTCAATAAACAAGCTACAGTTAGTGCAAAATGCAGCTGCTAGAGTTCTTACTAGGTCAAGAAAATATGATCATATAACACCAATTTTATCATCTCTACACTGGTTACCTATTAAGTTACGTTTCAATTACAAAGTATTACTACTGACCTATAAATCCCTAAATGGTTTAGCTCCTTAACAGACCTTCTATCGCCATACAATCCATCGCGCTCTTTAAGATCACTAAATTCGAGGCTTCTGGTCATTCCTAGGATATCTAAGTCGACTAAAGGAGGGAAGGCGTTCTCAAATTTAGCTCCTAAACTCTGGAATAGCCTTCCTGATATTGTTCGAGACTCAGACTCGCTGTCCCAGTTTAAAACTAGATTAAAGACACATCTCTTTAACCAAGCATTCACTTAATGCTTACCTTTTATACTACTCTTGAATTAGTTCGAATGCATTAATATTATGAACATCAGCTTCAGCTATGTTAATTATTTCCCATCTGCCTTTCCGCTGTTATCTCGGGACGCTAGTCCCGAGGTAAATAGCGTTCGTCAGCTCCAGTTTGTATCCAGCCTCTCACGGAGACTTCAGATGCCCCAACACCTGTGATGAGACGACTAAACGCCTGTGAAGAGACGACTCAACGCCGGCGATATGTTATGCGCTGAAATTAATATATGATTAACTAACTGTATTTTTCTATGTACATTTCCGAAATGCACTTTCTGTAAAGCTGCTTTGAAACAATGTGTAATGTGAAAAGCGCTATACAAATAAATTTGAATTGAATTGAATTGAATTAACTTACAGTGTTTGCTTGCTAACCAATATTCACTCATTTTTTTGTTTCTGGTTTATCAGTAGTTGCATATTCATAACTGTGACCACACAGTCACAATGAATCCACTGTTCTCCGTCGCTATTGATAGAATCCGACGGAGAACCGTGGATTCATTGTGTGCCATGACGATTGGATTTTTTGAGAGAAAAGTATTGATTGGTTTCAACTTATTTGAATATGCAGCCTAATTATACAAATGTTAAAAAAAAAACACTTTAAATCAGTTCAAATGTTGACATATCTTACCAATATGCGATTTTATAGATTTTATGCATATAAATGGACCTATAGGTAATATTTAGACAGGTTGCGAACCCTGTTTTGTTTTCAGACAGATGAATATAACTTTAAACAATCCTCGATATACGGCTATAGGCTAGAGCTAGACCTTGCAATTTAAAAATGCTCGGTCCAACCTTCGCGTACTACGAAGGATGCAGCCTCTGAATTGGAACAAAGCTTAAGCGGCGATTCAATTAAAAATCCACATATTCCATTTTTAAAAATATAACAATGACGGCTGATAACACTGGTGTGGCGGCCATGACGGCTGATAGCACTGGCGTGGCGATCATGGTGGCTGATAACACTGGCGTGGCGATCATGATGGTTGGAGACAATGACGTGGTTGCCGTGACGATTGGGGACTCTGGCGTGACTTTCAATTCACAAAATTACAAATAAAATATTGTAATTTGCATAAACATATTGTCTCAAATGAGCTTGTGATGTAAATCTAATCCAATCATTTCATTTTCATTTTTTAAATGTACTGAATTGATGGCTGACGTATATTAGGAGTGTACAGCTACACATCAGGATATTCCTAAAGTATTACTTTAAATGATATTATAACTGATTTATAATTTCTTCATATTACTATTAAATATACAGTATTTCACACATGTGGATCTACTAGTTCAGTAAACTAGTTCTAAAAGGGATGTTTTCTGTGTTTATATGAATATATGTAGCCTACATGAAACAGAAAACATCCCTTGCATGTTCTGTTTTATTAACACTAACATTTTCTTGCGGCTGAATGCATCTGTGTCTGAAACAACGTGCATTTTGCTCAAAGAGAATTGTGGGTTGATTTGCTTCATTGTGTTATGGACTTGATAAAGGACAAGGCAATTTCAACTATTCTGTCCATAATAATCCCCATTTCCTGACACCCACTGAGTGGCCTGCGAAAGCATTGGTAATCTACAATAGCATCATTAAGTACAAACCAGAAGAGTTCTTTCAAGCACTGCAACTGAAACTTTAGATAATAACCTCCAATTCTACTTCAAAACACGAGACATGGACACACAAAAAAATAAGATCTGCTTGTAGAAGATTTGCGTGTTCGAGAAATTATAGCATAATAATATATGATTGAACATTTTATCTCTACAACATAAGTGAACTAGAGCCCTGCACGGGCCAAAGAATCCAGCGCTGTCTCTGCCACACACACACACACACACACACACCACACACACACACACACACACACACACACACACACACACACACACACACACACACACACACACACACACACACACACACACACACACACACACGCTATGAGGTAAACTTTTATTATAGGCCTCAAACATAACTACCACCACCAACAATCATGCCCAAAAATATAAATACAGACTGTCCATTACAGAGAAGCATTAGCATGCAGTAGATAATGTTATATAGCCAGCTGTGATCCAGCAGCAAATAAGTAAATAAAGATTTACGGTCTACCTTTTTTTGATGTTAAGTAACTTTACTGAAGAACGTTTCAAAGAACTTTTTGCCAACTAGCTAATGTTAAATAATAATAATCAATACCCATACAAAAATGTAATATATGGCCATATATGTACTTATATTTTAAATAGTATGACATATATCTATACATATATTTGACTTATCTGAGAACACAATATATGCCTATGACATATATCTATACATATATTTGGCTTATCTGAGAACACAATATATGCCTGCAACATATATGAACATTTATGTGTCCAAACATGTGAAGAAAATATTTGAGTTCATCCATATATGATACCATATATCTGCATATATTACAGTATAGTATTGGTTTCTCACATATATGGACAACATTAAGTATAAATATGTGACATACATATTTGTTTTACACATATTTAATAAATGTATGTAAACATACATGGATGCAATACTGATGCATTTTTAAAGCTGTGGCATATGGTTATGGTACTTTGTGGATTTTGTCAAAAATGACAAAGAAAAACTGCATTATTGTATTAAAAATACTATATTTGGTATATACAGACACAGCATCTCCAACTATATAGGCATTTAATTCAAATTAAATACACAGGTATAATAATACAGGTATTCAAATACACTCTCAGAAAAAAAAAGTGCACAGTACAAATAATGTTCCTCAAAGAACAGTTTTGTACCTTTAATAATAGTACCTTTAATGGTACAACAACATCTGACTGTCTGTTTGGTACCTTTTAGGAAATGAAGGTACTTTTCTTCTCACATCACAGTGATGGCCAAATTACTGTTTCATTCATGATTGGTTGATGTGTTGAGTATTTGGCATAGCAACAAGACGCTGATTGGCTGAAATCGCTTCAGCTACTGAATTTCCAAACTGACAACGGGAAGCAGACTAACGTTACACGACTGCAGCGGTCGAGTTTATTTTAAATATCAAACTTGTCAAACTTGTAGAATACGACATTTAAAGGTGAGTTCTGACCTTTTATGTTTATATTTAGTTCACAAGTCGAAAATAAAAAGGTTTCAGTCACTTATTTAGCGAGTTAAATTAGCTTTGCACCAAATGATTTTTAGCCATTTGATATGTATAAAGTTAACGTTACACTTTTTTTATATTTTTAATATAATTATTGACTAGTATAAGTCATCGCGTGTACATTATGACGTTTTTTCTCCATTATCCACTATAAATGTTAACTTTGCTATTAGGCACAACAACATATGAACTGATTGGCGCTGCAGCCGTTATTGCATTTTCAAATAGACCGGAGAGCGGGAAGCCGATTAGCAGCACGAGCGCGGACCACCACAACCATGGCTGCCCTCTTTATCGTCAGAAGAACTTTAGAGGCTGGACTCGAAATACAAGACAAAGATAAGAGGACACGCAAAGGTGGGTTTTATGTTTATGTTTAACCAATTAAAAAAATGTATAAAACGTTACAGCTATTCAACATGACAATAGCGAGTGTAAATAAGTTAGCTTAATGTACGAATCCAGTCGGTGATATTAGCCGTCTGCAAATATATTTAAAATCAATTGAGTTTCTGTGTCGTCGTAAGTTAAACATTTAATACGTAATTGTTGTAAATGAATGCTCAACCAGAGGTGCCATGTTGTTGTATTTTACATGAATCCACAATACTTTATGCCGTTGTTGAAGAACGTGATTGAATGCCACCGAACAGTGCACAGATAGTTTATCGCATTGTGTTTAAATGAATGCGATTACCTGATTCTGCCCTAAGTCACATGTCATTAATTTTATCATAGAACTTTGTTGAAACTCAGCAAATGTGTCTTTGATTTTTAGATCATGAAGATGCTGGGAAAAACTGCCTGGTCTCACTGATCATCACACATCTGAGAGTCTGACTTCATCCTCAGCTGTGAGGCAAGTATCAGTACAATGGGTTATTTGTTAAGATTATTAATCTTAATCTTGTGACATTCTTTTTTCTGATGAGGTTGAATTTTTATTCCTAAGACAAAATGTTTGCCATAATGACAGTGATGTCAATCTTGATAAAGCACAGTAAAACTGCACTTCAAATGAAATCTGAAAGATTTCTGTCACTTAATTGAAAGTATATTCACAAAAAATGAAATGTAACATGCAAAATGGCAAAGCAATGTGTAAAATGGCAATGTATTTCTGTTTTTATATTTACATATTATACATGTGCAACATCTGGAGCAAAACAGTTATTCTAAATCAATAATATAATAAATTGGCATTACTACACTAGCTTTAACATAAAATTAAAACATACATTTGAACATTTTATAAGTTTAAAAATTACAATTAAAATGTATTCCAGAAATTAGATGTTTAACATGTTCAAGCAAATATTATAGCAAAATGATAATTTAAGTTATTTTTCCTAGTTGCATTTACACTCAAAGTTAAGGCACTTTATGCAATGATTGACAGGGCGGGGCTTTGATCGGCTCGGAATCCTTTTTTTAAATCCACATTGAATTTTGCTACGTTAATTGCGAGTATTTAATAAAAATGCAGTCGTAAGTGTCTTAACTGTGAGTGTGAATGCGGTTAAGAAAAATAGCTTTTAAAATTATAATTTTGCTACAATTTTAGCTTGAACATGTTAAAGGGCAAAATTGTTCACCCCAAAATTTTAATTCTTTCATTAATTACTCAGCCTCATGTCGTTTCAAACCCGTAAGACTTTCGTTCATCTTTGGAACACAAATGAAGATCTTAATAATGAAATCTGAGAGCTTTCTGACCCCCATAGACAGCTAAGCAACTACCACTTTGACGCTTTAAAAAGTTCATAAAGTGATCGTAAAACTAATCCATATGTATGGTTTATTCAAAATTTTGTGAAGACATGATCACTTCCTTTATGATGAACAGGTTGAATTTAGGCTTTTATTCACATATAAGTATTCATCATTTCACACATCAGAAACGGTAAACGGAAGCTCAAGCATGTTCGCTTGACATGCGAGAACAAATGAGGTTCACTCTCGTGTGTTGCGCAGCACGTTTGAGAAAGAGGTTTGTTCTCACGTGTCAAGCATGTTCGGTTGAGCTTCTGTTTATGTTCGCTACTCAATGTTTAAATGTGAAGAAAAGACTAAATTAAATCTGTTCATCATATAAAGCAATCATGTCTCTTCCAAAATTTTGAACTAAACTGCTCAATTCAAATGGATTGGTCTTACTATCTCTTTATGAACTTTTTGAAGCATCAAAGTTTTAGTTGCTTAGACTGTCAGTGGAGGGACAGAAAGCTCTCGATTTCATTCAAAAGATCTTCATTTGTGTTCTGAAGATGAACAAAAGTCTTACAGGTTTGGAACGTCATGAGGGTGAATAATTAATGAAAGAGTTTTCATTTTTGGGTGAATTATCTCTAATCATTTTTTGTAATACATTTTAATTTTAATTGTGCAACTTGTACAAATTTTAAATGTATATGTTTAAATTATATGTTAAACAAGTGTAAGAAATGGCTAATTTAATTTATAGTATTGAATTTGAATTGTCACCCAAACATTGCACATATGGTATGGAAAATGTCAATTTAAATAAGAAATAAATTGCCATTTTATATATTACATAGCTTTTTTCCATATTACATTTCTGTATGCTACCATACTGAAGAGATCGTAAAATAATTTGAATCGAACTGTTTAGTCCAAATTTAGGGTCAGAGCACTAATGGAAGGACAGAAAACTTTCCCATTTCATTAAAAGATCTTCATTTGTGTTCCAAAGATAAACTAAAGTCTTACAGGTTTGAAACTACATGAAGGTGAATAATTAATGACAGAATTTCCATTTTTGGGTGAACTAACCCTTTATTTACTAAAAATATTTTCCATGGGACTTGTTTGTCTTATTTTTTTTAGTGAACATCTTGTCTTTCACCATACAGTAGCCCTAGCTCTACTTTGCACATTCAAGAGTGCTTGATAAATCCTGTTCACAATGGCCGTTCTGAAATTATTCTAAAGTTAAAGCAATATTTTTGTGTAAACACAATTTCTCAAATGTGGGAACAAGCTTATATTATAGAAGTGCAAAGTATGGAGAGGAAAACTGTAAAATAGGGCTGCAGCTAACATTTTACTCTTCTGTGTATTTTAAATGAAGCTTTAAGTGAATCATTTAAAACTGTTTTTTGTGGAAAATGTAAAAATGCAGAAAGTTTTTTTTTGTTGTTGGTAAAACTGTTGTTTTCTTATCTGCATTTCAGTTCATCCAGAAATGGGTCGAATGCATGCTGTGGTTGATTAAATCTGTTTCCAGGATTCCTTAAAGGTATAGTTCAGCTAAAAAAATTTAATTCTGTCATTAATTATGCACCTTCATGTCGTTCCAAACCCGTAAGACCATCGTTTATCTTCAGAACACAAATAAAGATATTTTTTATAAACTCCAAGAGCTTTCTGTTCCTCCACTTGTAGCCTGCGCAACTAATACATCCAAGCCCCAGAAAGGTAGTAAAGACACCAGTAAAGTAAAGACTCCAGTGGTTTAACCTCAATTTTATGAAGCGATGCAAGTGCTTTGTTTTGCGATAATTAAAAAAAACATAATTTACCTCTATATTTACAAATTATATTATCTAAAGCACATTCACGGAACAACACCCGGTCCTGAGTCAACACAATACGCATGTGTCGTAGTGCTCTCCCTAATGGATTGCATTGCTACTGGTTAGTAATTTTGTAAATAAAGTGGTAAGTTGTGGTGGGGTTTTTTTGTGCAAAAAACAAAGCACATGCATTGCTTCATAAAATGGTTTAAAGCACTGCAGTCACATGGATTACTTCAATGATGTCTTTCCTATCGTTCTGGGCCTTGAATGTGTTAGTTGCATTGCTCCCAATGAAGGCACAGAAAGCTCAGAATTTCATTAAAAATATCTTCATTTGTGTTCCGAAGATGAACAAAGGTCTTATAGGTGTGAAATGACATAAGGGTGAGTAATTAACTAAATAATTTTAATTTTTGGGTGAACTAACCCTTAAAGCAAAATTGTCCAATGTGTTGAGGTTGGCTAAGCTGAAACCTGTTATAGAAGCACAGTACATGGATGCCAAATGAGATGTTGCAGGATTTGTAGTTCACCCAAACAATGAAACAGTTGATGGGCCCCATTGACTTCCATAGTTTGAATAAAATAGAAAATAGCAACAAATTCTATGGAAGTCAATGGGGCACATCAACTGTTTAATTTTTAAAGAACTCAAACAGGTTTAGAACAACTTGAGGGCGAGTAAATGACTGAATTTTCAGTTCTAGGCGAACTATCCCTTTAAGTCTAGAGGCCAAATTTTAGCTCGTCATGGGAGTTTAAATATAATCAATTTACTTCTGTCTTTTCTAATACTGATTCTTCATTTTGTTCAGGAAGAACCGGCTACATCACAATCCACTGTGCAGATTTTGGGACCGTCTTGACTGGACGTGTCTTCAGTGAGAGGAGAATCTTTAGCAGTGTATTTATGGAGGGTTATTAGCAGTTGGGGTGGAGGAAGGCGTTTAGTTAAATAAATGCAGAGGTATTGTGTGAAAAGTGAAAAACAAAACAAAAGTCTAGCTTTGTTGTAGATGAGAAAATATATTTGATGTACTGTAACATTTTATTGTAATTGCACTTTTAATTCTTTCAAATCTTTTTCAAGTGATATTCTGTTAATTTTGCGAAGTCTTTATTGTATTGTAAAGTCTTTGATGTATTTACACAAAGAAATACTTTACTGTAAGTTGGAAAGAAAGTATTCAAATGTTCATATGTATTTGCAGAACTGATTAAATTGATGCCTTTTGGATTCAGTTGTTGAATGTGCGTTATTCGATAGGAAAATAGCCTTAGTTTTCGAAGGAACAAATTTGACACAGTTAAGGTACAAAGGGGCTTGTCACTGAGGTGGTACCTTAAAGGATCAAATTTGTACCTTTGATAAAAGTACAACATTGTACAAAGAAACAAAAGGTACATTTTGGTTGTACACAAAAAGGTACACAAACCCAGTGACAAGGATTTGTACCTTTGGTACAAAATTGTACCTTTTTTCTGAGAGTGTATATGATATAAAACAGTACATTATATTTGTATCCCTAATATAAGTGAAAGTATGTACTATGGAAATAAGTACATATATGCATGTATACATATATGTATCCCTAATATAAGTGAAAGTATGTACTATGGAAATAAGTACATATATGCATGTATACATATATGCGTCTTACATATATTTAACATTTATGTGCATATATATGAGGCGCCGTCTAGGGCTTAAATCAAACTTCATTCACGCACACATATATGAAACACGTGCACACACATATACTTAGTAGTCAAACATACACGTATACTGCTGAATGCTCGAACAAATACATATGAAATGCACAACGACACATCTAAAGTCGCGCACGCACATACAAACTCCACGCACACACTCATATGAGATGCGCGCACGCACATACAAACTCTCCACGCACACACTCATGAGACACGCGCACGCACATACAAACTCTCCACGCACACACTCATATGAGACACGCGCACGCACATACAAACTCTCCACGCACACACTCATATGAGATGCGCGCACGCACATACAAACTCTCCACGCACACACTCATATGAGACACGCGCACGCACATACAAACTCTCCACGCACACACTCATATGAGATGCGCGCACGCACACACAAACTCTCCACGCACATTCTCATATGAAACGCGCACGCAAACACACAAAACTCTCCACGCACATACTCATATGAGACATGATCACACAATATGATGCATATGATTCTCACTGTGAACGGAAGGCATTTCAGTGTAAACGGAAGGCATTTTCACTACGTTCAAATCATCAGTAAACATGAAGTTGCGAGGGATCTTATTAACGGTTTTATTTGTATTTGCAAGCAGCAATGAGGACGATATAATCGAGTTCTTTAATAGTGTGCTAAGGTGTGTTACATCTATACAGCAAGCTCACGGAGATTCCTTTTATATGGAATTAGATGACCACGCCAGAACAGTTTATGGGATTTTATCTATAGTTGATCAAGATCCCCAGTCTAGGGAACACGTTGTTCTTGAGAACTTATACAGATGTATGCGCCAAATCATCAACCAGCAGAGTGGCAGAAGAGAAACAGGGCCACTACTGGCTCCACCAACATCTCAGATTTGCCTCAGGGGTCGCCCACGCTACGACATTTCACATGACCAGATTTCCCACATTCTAAGCCTTGGGTTGAATTGGCAAGGAATTGCATCTTTATTCGGAATAGACCGCCGCACTTTGTTTAGGCACAGGCAACGTCTTGGAATAGGATCGTTGGAATTTACATCATTGCCTAACGCTGAGCTTAACACACTCGTAAGACAGATTTTGCAAAGAACCCCAAATTCTGGCGAGACCTACATTTTGGGCAGTCTCCGCTCTCGTGGCATCCGCATCCAGCGTTGGAGGGTCCGACAAACTTTGCAAGAAATTGATCCAGTTGGCCGATCATTCAGACGCAGACGTGCTATTCGGAGAAGGGTTTATTCTGTACAAACCCCCAACCAGCTATGGTAAGTTTCGCAGTTGTTACTTCGCCTTGAAATATTTTTTTTTAAATCCATGTAGGTTACTTTTTAAGTAGCCTATTAATAATATACAATATGAATTTATATTGAATCAGTTTAAATTGCATCAGTGAGAGAACCTAAAAACTAATCCTCTTTACAGGCATATAGATGGGAACCATAAGCTGGTGAGGTGGAGACTGGTGTTCCACGGGTGTGTTGATGGATACAGCCGTACCATTATATATATTGATTGTTTAGATAATAACAGAGCATTAAGTGTTCTATCTTTGTTTCAAGAAGGGGTACAGAACTTTGGATTGCCATTCAGGGTCAGGTGTGACCATGGCCTGGAAAATGTTGAGGTTGCGCGTTACATGATAAATAGACGAGGTCTCAATAGAAGATCTGTTATTGCTGGACGCAGTGTCCACAATCAACGGATTGAAAGATTATGGGCGGAGTTAAATAGAGTTGTATCATACTATTATTCTAACTTGTTTTCCTTCATGGAGGATCAAGGCATTCTTAATTCTCTCTGTGAGCTAAATTTATTCTGTCTCCATTATATTTACTTACCCCGGATACAGAGGGCAGTTAGAGAGTTCAGGGGCATGTGGAACAACCATGGATTATCAACTGAAGGGGGACAAACACCTCTGCAGCTATGGCACAGGGGTGTTATTAATCATATCGGACACAACAACACAGCTGTATCAAGTGTGTTTGAAACTGATGACCATTTTTACATGGATGAGAATGTACCTGAGGTAGTACCAGAAATAGAGACCAGAAACAATGTTGTAGTTCCCAACAACAGATACCAACCAAATTATACCACATTGGTAATTATTCAACAAACATTCAATCCATTACATGAGGATGGAAATCATGGAATTGATTTGTTTTTAGCGCTTGTAGAATTTTTGGAAAGACAACAAGCCACATGATTTTAGTGTACATATTTTAATTAACACTGTCAGTTATAACTGAAATTTTCAATGTTTCTTGAAGTTTTTAGTGTTCTAAAATTCATAAAGTGATAAAGTTTTACTCAAATGTAGTTCTAAACCTGCATGACTTGCTTTTTTCTTCATTGTAAACAATGATGCTAGGAACTGGCAGCCTTACTATTGTTGTATTTTATTTTCCTTATACACTGAACATGGCTGTCCATCATGTCATTTTTTTTGCATTCTACAGAAGCAAGTCAGTCATACAGGTTTTTAAAACAAGTTGACTGGAAAAAATAAATAAATTCATGTGTGCAGATAGTTCATAACATTAAACATACTAAATTGAATACAAACATTTCATAACACTAAACATACTACATTGAATAAACATTTCATAACATTAAACATACTAAATTAACATTTCATAACATTAAACATACTAAATTAACATTTCATAACATTAAACATACTAAATTGAATACAAACATTTCATAACACTAAACATACTAAACCGAATACAAACATTTCATAACATTAAACTTACTAAATTGTATAAAAACATTTCATACAAAGTTTTAAAAAGTTTTTTGCTTAACGAAAAAAGCAAAACAGATGTCCTAATGTAATAAAAATGAAGTAAAAAAAAGTGTAAGATTTATCACTGAACTTATTAAAAGGAATACTGCAACTAAAAATGCATGCTATATGGGTTTGGGGTGACATGAGGATGAGATTTATATATTTTTTTTTGGATAACTAAGCCTCTAACATCTCTACAGTAAGCCTACACTACAGTAACACCTCCAAGCAGGTAGTATCAATTCATAAAGTCTTATTCTTTTCCAAATCCGTGCGTGTTCTCAATGGCAAAGTCCATGTTACTTTTAAACGCCCCATATGTGCTGTATACTGGCAAGCGAAGACAGTTAATGCAGGTATTTGCAACTGGAAACCTTTGTGGTGTTTCAGTCTCATGATGAAATCCAATAGATGGCAGAGGATGAAATCCAATTGGAGGAACTTGATTGGAGCCTGTAGCAAATGCTAAAATTGCACCAAGTTTCTGCGAACCCTCGTCCTCTGAAGAAAGATGGGGTATATCATTCCATTTTAATAATTTGGCTCAATGGTTTAGGGTCATATCTTCAACAGTAACAAGCCATAGCAATTTGTAAAATGTTTTTTATTTTTTCTCAAATGACAGCCTTAAGGTTCCTTACGTGGTCCATTAGTTGTTGTTTTTTTAAACTTACAACCAGTTTCATTAAGGGTACCCTTCCCTTAACCTTATAAATTAGGGTTTTCTTTAAAGCAGATCTCTCCAGGAGTAGGGCTGGAGACCCCTGCTTTAAAGCTTTCATGCAACTGGGCACAGATCACTGACTTCCCTAATGACCATCAGTGTTGGGGTAATTACTCAAAAAAAGTAATTAGTTACTAGTTACTTCCTTAAATTGTAATGAGATTACTTTGAAAAGTAACTTCACTACTTATTACTAAGGGTGTGCACGAATATTCGCTCAGTAATTATTATTCGAAAAATAAAATACTATTCGAATTTTACTACGTTGCTTTGCTGGCCGTAAATGCAGTGAGTCCATGATAAATCCTAAGCACTTACGCGCAGTTATAATTACATGCACTGGATGGCGCTGTGGAGTGTGTTACAGTTTTTCTCAGTCGCTTTGGTGCATTTCTTAGATCAAAAGTGCAATTCTTGATACTACTTGTACAAATTCCAAATCATCTAGTCACTTGTGCACATCATTAAAGCAATTTCTTATTCCTTTGAACAAATTGCAATTGCTTTTGTACAGATTGCAATTGATAATGTACAAGTGTCAGCTTTTTTTCCACGTTTTCAATTAAGTCATGTCATGTTAATCAAAATATAGTATATGGTTCTCTGTTGAATAGTCTTACCCCTCAAAACATCTAAGCATTAGTTCCTTGCATAAGCCATTACATGCAAAATTGTTGAACTATTTGTCATAACTGTCAAGTTTTACACAATTCTATTAGACCTTTTGTACAAAAATGCATCAAAGCGACTGAGAAAAACTGTCACAAGTTGTCTGTATTTGATCACATAATGTTGTCGTCTGCCTCGCGAAGTTTGGATCTTACTAAATGGAATTACTTTTGATCAAATTAATTATTTAATTTGAGTTATAATATCATCACCACAATGATAAATCACATGAAATCCAAACAGTCGAATGAGGAAAAATAGCTGTTCATCATTGCATCACGACTTCAGGTAAGCGCAACTTGTATAGTCGCAGAGTGTACAAATAACAAGGTAATATGAGACACAGCCACTTTTTTAAACGTTTAAATACTGGGAACTATTTTCTCAGAAGGCGAAGCACTGCTACTTGGGCGGAGTGATAACCGCAGTGCTTCGCCTTCGGAAAACATTGTTTACAAAACGTGTCTCATTAAATTTCTAGTAGATGAAATATAATTTTCAACTATGCAGATGTGGAGATAATGCGTAACAGTTTTGGAAAGTAGTTCTGCTTACCGCAAGCTCTACACTCATATATATAAATCTCTCTCTCTATTTAGCTCTCTCTCATCATCATCATCATCATCATCATCACTGGGGCTGATGAAGGTCCTGCTGCAGAAAACATATTTTTACGCCGTTAAGACAAAAGGAAAGTAAAAAAAAGTATGAGATGTATTGGCCCTGGGCATAGAGTGCATTTCACGCAAATATTTTTGTCCTTTCGAGCAATAAAGTAATGTGAATATCGCCACTGGCTGAAACCCCGTCTCCGTTTCCCGCTTCCCCTCCGCACCAGCAGCTACGTCACTCAAATCGATATCTATGACAACGGTGCCCAGGGAAGCACACACAAACATGCACGCACCACTTAAACAGATCAAAACTTTAGACGCAGAAAAACACGTCTTGGGTAACGCAGGAAAACGTGTTCCTATAGTCTAGTAAAGTAGTGTAGTTCCTGATATTTTTAGTGTAATGCATTACTTTACTTCGTTACTAAAAAAAGTAATATTGTTACTGTAATCCGTTACTTTGTAACTCGTTACTCCCAACACTGATGACTTTGCAGTCATTTTATAAGAATTACTTATTACATTGTTACCTTCTGCATCCTGTAGGTAGTCCCTCCAAAAAGCAATTACTCTGTTCTCATCCGCCCTTTTGTTGCTTCCAATCTCTGACCACTGAATTTCAAAAAGCTCATCCATTAAGTCAGCCGTGAGTGAATTTGGCTGGTGACAAAATAAAGGTCTGAAGGCATCTGGATGTTGTTGGATCTTAGCAAGGACCCCCAGGGTCTTAAGGCCATCACAAAATCTAAATAAAGCATACATCAACATCACAATTGTGTACCTGTTTCTGAAGTCAAAATAATTAGACTAATTTTCTTCTGCAAATTTGTGAGTTCAAGAGACCACCCATATCTGAAGTTACAGCAAACCTTTCAAATGGGCCACGGATGCGATTCAACACCTTAAACTTTAGGATATCCTCCACCAGCCTGTCCCTGTCATCAATGCTTCTTAGAGGCCTTAGACAACCTGTATTCGTATAGTATATTATATATTTTTTAATGTCAGCATCTGAGGCTATTTTCATGGCAAAAACTGAAATAAAACCAGGCAAACAAACTAGCAATGCATTTAATATTATGCACAAAAAAAGTGAACATGATACCTGCATTTGCTAGGTAGTCAGTTATGGGCTCCGTTGAGTGTTTTAACTCCTCCAGAGTTGTGGACTGAGAAACCTGTATACAAACATAAGAACATATGGAACAAGTATTTAAAAATAAAAACAATGATATTACATTTACATTTTAAGGAATACAGATTTAATGGGAAACATTTGCTTATCTAAATCTTAACCATAATTAAAATATATGGCACGCTGCCTTAAAGGTGCAGTGTGTAAACCAAGGGCTCAGTCTCCCGCTCACCTCTGTCTTTCATAGGGCCCTATAAAATCCATTTTTATTTTTCCCCAAATTCCGTTTTATTTATTTCCAAATTCCGTTTTTTCCTTTTTTGGTTTACATTTTTGGGAATTCATTTTTTTTACCCTTTACTGTTATTTTAGTCATAAAAAGAGTGGTGCTTTTAATGTTAATGATTAGAATGTACACAAATAACATAGGGATGACCTTACATTTTCTGAGGTAACAAACATTACATTTACACAGTACTTTTCAGGATAAACACTGCATGATGCAACATAACACTGCACTCTATGAGCTTTAAACTCTGCAGGACAGTGGCCCTCCAAGACCGAGTTTGAGAAACCCTGATCTAAAGTCTTTAAGCACCACTCAAAACATAGTTATGTACAGTAGTCAACATTTGAAATGGATAAATAACAGTTCTAAGACAGAAACGGATATTGTTGTGGTTTTAGGACTACTTTGATTAAAAAGGTTTCGATACACTTCAAATGTGTTGTATATTATTATGACCTTTAAATATACAGATTAGGAAGGGGATTTAAAAAATGAATGAGACTGTTTAAAGATTAGGATGAATTAAATGTACATAACCCTCATTATGCCACTTTAAGCCAACCTGTTTGATCTTATTATAAAGTTCACAGTCGTCTACATCCTCCAAAACAGGTCTGCACATGTCTGGGCCCTGAGTTATGCAGTCAAAAAGGGTCTTGGAGAAGCAACTTGGTGCTGGTCCTCCATGAACAAGATTGACTGCCATCGCTCTCCCTGCTATAAAATATCTGTCCTCCCTAATTGCTGGTATATAAACAAAGCCAATGTTAAAACGACAGCCTTCACAGAACACTTAATCTTTATGTTTAATGTATGACAAACAGATAGAAAGTGAGGTTTTGTACCTTGTGAATCAAGTGCCAAATTAAGATTGCCCTCTTTGCCTTCAAACATTGAAGAGTGAGTCAACGCAGCCAAGAGAAGGCGTAAAAATTCTCGCCTAGGACCACCCAGATCAATGGCTTCCTCGTATCTTCCTTTGTCATCAGAAAACCTAATGACCATTCTGTTGTAAGGGTTGTATGAGACCCTTGTAAAGCCCCGTATGGCCCCATCCAAGACAGCTGCACGATTAATGTTGAACTTCGAGGTTTGGTTGATATTGATTTTTTCTGAAAGTTCTTTCAAGATTTCCTTGATTGGAATGTCCTCTGTAAAGGCAATGCTGCAAAAGATCACAACATATTTTGTTCAGTTTAATGTTTGATCCATAATTGTAAAAATCTAGGGCTGCCTCCTAATTGTTGACTAACCATTAGTTGACAAATTGTATTAGTTGTAGAAAAAACAAAACAAGGCAAGCTTTAGGAGTGTGCTGATAAGGCTGTGTAAGCTATTAAAGGCTCATCACAATTTATATGGATTAAATTCCCTGTAAAAGCAAAATTAAGCATGTGTTCTGAGTTTGTCATACCACAGAAAAATGTTATTTTTTAAAAAGTTGCTAGATAAAAAAAGCCAACAAGTAAATAAAATAAGCTATCAAAATCTTGAACTTTTTTGCTGTATTCTCTGCTCTCAGATGATGGGGCCTTTGTAATGTGTTTAAGCAATACATTTCTTACATTTATAATGCGTTTAGATTTTTTTTTTTTTTTTTTTGAATTGCCTTTACAGGAGCTTTAAATGAAAACATGCAACTGCAAACTTACGTCTGATCCTCAATGCTTGCCATTATGGCACTGCAAAGATCCTCATCCTCATCCTCTGAAAATCCCTGTATAAGGGAAAGGTAAGTGCTATAATCACTTTCCCGGGGAGTGTTGTCAGTTGTGGAGACTTGAGCAGATCTGGAGGCCAGGCCAGTAGCACTTGAAGAGGACTGGCCACTGGTGGATGACAGCGCACTAGTGAAGGCCTGGCCAGAAGCTGAAGAAAGTGCACTTGAAGAGAACTGGCCACTGGTGGATGACAGCGCACTAGTGAAGGCCTGGCCAGAAGCTGAAGAAAGTGCACTTGAAGAGAACTGGCCACTGGTGGAGGACAGCGCACTAGTGAAGGCCTGGCCAGAAGCTGAAGAAAGTGCACTTGAAGAGAACTGGCCACTGGTGGAGGACAGCGCACTAGTGAAGGCCTGGCCAGAAGCTGAAGAAAGTGCACTTGAAGAGAACTGGCCACTGGTGGAGGACAGCGCACTAGTGAAGGCCTGGCCAGAAGCTGAAGAAAGTGCACTTGAAGAGAACTGGCCACTGGTGGATGACAGCGCACTAGTGAAGGCCTGGCCAGAAGCTGAAGAAAGTGCACTTGAAGAGAACTGGCCACTGGTGGAGGACAGCGCACTAGTGATGGCCTGGCCAGAAGCTGAAGAAAGTGCACTTGAAGAGAACTGGCCACTGGTGGATGACAGCGCACTAGTGATGGCCTGGCCAGAAGCTGAAGAAAGTGCACTTGAAGAGAACTGGCCACTGGTGGATGACAGCGCACTAGTGATGGCCTGGCCAGAAGCTGAAGAAAGTGCACTTGAAGAGAACTGGCCACTGGTGGATGACAGCGCACTAGTGATGGCCTGGCCAGAAGCTGAAGAAAGTGCACTTGAAGAGAACTGGCCACTGGTGGATGACAGCGCACTAGTGATGGCCTGGCCATTTGAACCCTCAGACTCAGACTCAACTTCAAAGCAGCTTTCGTCTGATTCATCCAATTCATTCTAGAAAAAAGTAGAAAAAAGGACATATTTCTTCCACGAGTAAAAACTAGGTTTAATTTGGTAGCACTGAGGGCTGATAATAAAGCACTCAATTTGAGTTGATATGTAGATTATATGCAAGCAATAAGGTATGAGAGGCTGTGCTGTATCGTGAATAAATAACAACGTGTCGTGCCTAACAACGCCCTTCAGTCGTTACTTATTCACGATACAGCACTTGCCTCGAGTACCTTATCCGCTAGAAAAAATAATCCCTGAGCGTGAACAGCAACAACGTTCCAATGTGTAAAATGCATGAAAGCTCAAATAAAAACAACATAGAACCGCAGTGTTGCGCAGCGATCAATAGAACCGTTGGGTGAAGCGGTCATAGCCGTGTTTTATCGTGAATAAAGCACAGCTCTTGACCAATCAGAATCAAGGATTCGAACTAACCGTTTTATAATAAGACATTTATGAATACATTTAACTCAAAAGCAAGAAGGGTGGGAAAAACGGTGCCTCCCGTGTCCCGTTACCTGAAGTGATCTTGATGGTCTAACATATATGGCCTTTAACCTGAAAACTTTTAGAATTAAACTGCCTGTAAGCTGTTGACCTTCACTCAACTTTGGTGTTATGAGCTTGTTGCCACACCCCATTAAGATTTCCAAACTGTACAGAAACAAAGGAGAAAAAAAAGGTTATAGATTAAAAATATCAATTAAAAGGTTCATATTTTTAATCGAAAATGATTCATACCTTACATCAGCTGGAATTTTTTCTTTGAACCCATCTTTGATTTTTTGTAGAACTGTTGTATAATCCCATGATTTATTAAATTCAAACGCACTTAATATGTGTCCGATTTCATGCAAGTTTTGTTTGGTCCGCTGTTTGACGACCATATCATCTGTTGGACTCCTCAGCAGTACCACATCCTTGTTGAATGTTTGATGATTTGGAGCCCTAGGTCTGTTAAGAGAGAGACATCTTAAAAGGTTAGTTCAACTTCACCCTAAACTGAAAATTTCCTGATAATTTAGTCACCACAATGCCATCCAAGATAATTTCGCTATATAATACCCTATTCCTCAGCTGGGATAGTGCAGTGCCCTTTGAAGCACTTTAAAGCTCTTTGAAACTGTATTGATTTGGACTTCAACATGTGGCCACTGAGTCAGTTTTGTTGTAATGTATTGTCTGTGACAGATAGAAAATATCTGTCACAGACAATACATTACAACAAAACTGACTCAGTGGAAATACAAATATTTTTTATGTATTAAAATTATATTAATTAACTATGTATTTGATTATTCTTTCTTACCAGGTTCTTTAATAAAGTCTAAAGTGGTGTTTCTATTATGCTGGTGAGCTCACTATATAGTGCTCTACTCCCGTGCTACCCCCTACATAGGGGGTAAGGAGTAGTGGTTTGAGTTGAGATTTCGGACACAGCCATAGTCTAAATACATTTTTAGACAAAGTTAGGTTAAGAAATAAAAAGTTGAAAACTATTCTGGCTTTTCTTACCTTTTTCTTGATCTGGACTGCCACTGGCCATATTGCCGGCGTGTGTGGAACCGTGGTCCTGAGGCAGTGGGCGGTTATAACGTTTGATGGTCTGAACAACGTTTGAACTTCCAATTCGATATTCGATCGAGACGTTGGAGTCACGTTAGCTTCAGTTGAATTCGCTAGCGACTGTATTAACGAAGGCGAGGAAAGCACACTTCGCAATATATCAATTGCTTGTCTCGTAGGATCCGACATAGCTCTCTTTATTGTATGTGATTCTGGGCAATTCCACCACGCGCATTGAACGTGGTGACGCGATTACTCAGATGTCATTTGATTGGACCGGTGTGTACACGTCATAGCCTTGACAACGGCTTGTGATCTATTCTAAACTGTCCAATCAGGCTGTCCAATCAGAGATCGGCTAGTCCAGCTTACCTTCCGTTTACACTGAAATGCCTTCCGTTTACACTGAAATGCCTTCCGTTCACAGTGAGAATCATATGCATCATATTGTGTGATCATTGTCTCATATGAGTATGTGCGTGGAGAGTTTGTGTGTTTGCGTGCGCGTTTCATATGAGAATGTGCGTGGAGAGTTTGTGCGTGCGCGTGTCTCATATGAGTGTGTGCGTGGAGAGTTTGTATGTGCGTGCGCGCATCTCATATGAGTGTGTGCGTGGAGAGTTTGTATGTGCGTGCGCGTGTCTCATATGAGTGTGTGCGTGGAGAGTTTGTATGTGCGTGCGCGCATCTCATATGAGTGTGTGCGTGGAGAGTTTGTATGTGCGCGCGCGTGTCTCATATGAGTGTGTGCGTGGAGAGTTTGTATGTGCGTGCGCGTGTCTCATATGAGTGTGTGCGTGGAGAGTTTGTATGTGCGTGCGCGCATCTCATATGAGTGTGTGCGTGGAGAGTTTGTATGTGCGTGCGCGACTTTAGATGTGTCGTTGTGCATTTCATATGTATTTGTTCGAGCATTCAGCAGTATACGTGTATGTTTGACTACTAAGTATATGTGTGTGCACGTGTTTCATATATGTGTGCGTGAATGAAGTTTGATTTAAGCCCTAGACGGCGCCTCATACAGACATACATGGGCACTGACATTATATATGTAATTTACATATATTTACATATATTACATTTCTGTATGGGTAAATCCGCTGAACTGAGTAACGTTAGGCTACATTTACGTTGGTCATCATCATTCACTGTTTTCTCGCGAGTGTTGTGAAGAAAAAGATAGCATCCACTGTTAAAGGCTTCAGGCTCATTGTTTGTTATGGTAATCAAATCAAAACTCTTCCAAAATGCAGCTTTTCTCGAAGCATTGAGAACTTTTCGAAGCTCCAACTTCTCCCTGATGCTCTGCATAGTCAACTGTCACCTGTATCCTAATGCATTGCACGCGTGTCGTAGCCTAGAAATTTGAGATGGTCCTCACTGCAGAACATGAAATCCACGGGGAGGAGTCGGATCTAGATGCGACTCCTCCCACCTTACATACCTAAACCTACCCAGCTCCACCCCTTATCCCTAAACCCACCCCTAAACCTAGCCAGCTCCACCCCTTATTCCTAAACCCACCCCTAAACCTACCCAACCCCACCCCTTAATCTGGATCCGACTCCGCCCCCCGGATCTCGTGTACTGCAATGAGGTGCTACTGAGAAATTTAGCAACTCTCCGTTGGCTTTCGAGCTGAAAAAACCAAACTCTAGTCAGGCCAATCACATCGTGTATACAGTTGGTGGGCGGGCTTAACGTCATGACAGCAGAGTTGTGAAGGTTCCGCGTGATTTCCCTGCTACTTGAAAACAAAGAAGATGAGCGCTGCTGCTGGCGAACAGCGGTCTTTCAAATCGGCTTTGGCCATGACTCTGGAGGACTTGGAGTTAAGAGAGCGTCACTTAAAGGATTAGTTTACTTTTAAAAAAAATTTTGCTGATAATTTACTCACCCCCATGTCATCCAAGATGTCCATGTCTTTCTTTCTTCAGTCGAAAAGAAATTAAGGTTTTTGATGAAAACATTCCAGGATTTTTCTCCATATAATGGACTTCAATGGGACCCAAACGCTTCAAGGTCCAACTGACAGTTTCAGTGCAGCTTCAAAGGGCTTTAAACGATACCAGACTAAGGGTCTTATCTAGCGAAACGATCGGTCATTTAAAAATTAAATTAAAAAGTTTAAGTTTTATAAGCACAATGCTCACCTTGCTCTGTTCTGTGATGACTTTGTTCTGTGAGACCTTTTCAGTGTAATTGCGTATTGCGTGACGTCACGAATGCGCATTGAAATGACCAATCGTTTCGCTACAAGAATTTCTTTTCGACTGAAGAAAGAAAGACATGGACATCTTGGATGACATGGGGGTGAGTAAATTATCAGCAAAAGTTTTTTTTAAAAGTGAACTAATCCTTTAAGTCATTCTTAAAAAATGAAGATGTGTTCAGAGTTTTGACGACCGGATTCCCTGGTGGGAAAATGCGTGGGACTCACTCATCCACAACCATTCGTTGCTCTGGTTGGTTGTAGCGCTGTCCTATTGCGTGCAGAGGGATTTTGAAAGACAACCATTTATCCTGCCCCACGGATTGAGGTATGCCAATGGTGAGTTCCCAGACCTAACATCTTGATGTAGGTCTGGCTTGCCAGGCTACGCGTGTCACGTTACTCGAGTTATCGCGTAGGCGATGTATAATATTTATAATATTAACAATATTTCATACAGTAGCCTGCGCTCTGCGTGTATATTATGGGCACAATGAAAGGAGAGAAGCTAAATGAGGCCGAGATCGACCCGAGCCCGATGTGTAAAAAAAAAAAGTCCCGAGCCCGACCCGAATGGACTTGCAGACCTCTACGGTCAAAGTGTATGGACTACATAAGCTACTTTACTGAGCCAGGAAATTACTTAGAGAGCAATGGTAAAAGCAAAATATCATGTTTTATAGATGTCAGATAATGTTACTTACATTAATATTTATGCATTTGAAGTGCAACTATGTGAGAAGTTTAAGTTCATGGTATTCTAGTACATGCACAATGACATCTTGCCAAACAAGTTCAGTTTTAGCATACGAACACAGACCTACTCCTCCTACAATAGAGTGGCATTTGAACTGTATCATTTCATGGGGCCTTTGCTTTTCTTGTGCCTGAACTGGTGGGTTCGGTCACATATAGAGGTCCCTACTCACCATTCCTGTTTGATCTTGAACAACTAGTGGTATTTTTTAAGCTAGCAAGTATTTTAAGCTCTTTTCAGATATCCATATTGTGATGCAAAACCATGACTGAGGAATATAACATGGCTATCTGTGATAAACTGTGATGTTTAATGCCTGGGATGCTGATTACACGATTCAGTTTAGACCATACAAACCCATTTTGTCTCATGAAATGTAATGAGCTCAAAATATGAGATGCATAAAACAAAAACTGACAGACAAAAATGTATTTATTATTATGATTTCCTGGTGTTTTTAGAGCTTGGCAGTATGAATAAAAACAGATTTTTACTGTATGGAAAGCGTTATTTATTTCAGAAATCAGTTAAGTTTCATTGTTCAACATCATTACACAGGCTAATCTATCATGTTTACGGTCACATGTATGGAAACAAAGCAGTACAGGTATTTGGCATTAGTGTTTAACAGAAAATAAAATGTGCCCCACTTGAAGGGTTAGTTCACCCAAAAATGAAAATTTGCCCATGATTTACTCATCCTGAAGCCACCCTAAGTGTATATGACATTCTTTTTTCAGACGAACATAATCGGAGTTATATCAAAAAATGCCCTGGCTTCCAAGCCTTATAATGGGCTTGTATATACTTTTTTTTTTTTGTGGAAGTCCATCAAAGCCTATCCATCCGTAATAAAAGTGCTCGAAACGGCTCCGGGTTGTTAATAAAGGCTTTCTGAAGTGAAGCGATGCGTTTGTGTAAGAAAAATATCCATATTTAAAACTTTATAGACTAAAATAACTAGCTTCCGAAGTTATTTGAACTTGACGCACAACGTAATGATGAACGCGGTTGCGCAGCCCTGTTTGTTTGAACCGCGAGAGTTTGAAATGGCCGAAAAAACGGCGAAAATAGTTTTTGCATGTATATGATACGCAGTTTTCGCGTGCATATGATACACACTTTATGGTGTGTAATACGCATGCATCCCCCTCCCCCTAATCCTACCCAAGGACTTTTCCGCAAAAAAACATTTTTGCCGTATAAATGGCATGAGAAATAACATTTGTGGTATAGTGTTACTCAAGTGTTACTCTTTTGGCGTTGGTCCACTACGCAAAGCTAGTTATTTTAGTGGATAAAGTTTTGAATATGGAAATTTTTCTTACACAAACGCATCACTTTACATTTCTTAACCCCCTGGAGCCGTTTCAAGCACTTTTATCATGGTTGGATAGGCTTTGATGGACTTACAAAAACAATACACCCATTGACTCCCATTAAAAGGCTTGGAAGAGCCAAGACATTTTTTTATGTTTTTTGATGCGTTTTAAAAAATTCCAAGAGACTGTGCTTCCGAATTTTGACTGGAAGTTGGTTCCACGACCTGGGAGTAGATATAGAAAAAGCTCTGTCACCCATGGAACGTAACCGTGTTTGATGGACAACCAAGAGATGTTGAGAAGAACGGAGACTTAGCCTGTATTCGTGATGAAAATACATATAGTTAAAGACGCATATAAAATGTGACCAGAAAATAATACAGGATCAGAATGAAATGAGGGTGAGTAAATGACTACAATATATATGAGCAAAATCACACGAGTAGCAGTGTCATATGATCAGCACAGCTCTGATTTAGGTGCCTTTTAAAGTGTCTTTAAAAACCCTCTTTTGTGCAGAATACTTACTTCTGGCATGGATTCAAATCTCAGGTTGACACTTTAGGAACGTTGAGTCGCTTGTTGAATTGACCTATGACTAAGCCACGCCCCCTCCACTCACTCGGCCAAACAGTCAATATTCGGTGACAGGCGCTATGGCATGCTGTCACAGTAGGAGACATTTCACAGGAGGCAATTGATGATGACCGAAAGATTATATATCATCTCGAAGTCACCAAAAGAGCCTTAACTATGCATTGGAGGGTTATATCAATAATTTTATTGTTGAGAAGGTCGATGAAAAGCTTCTGCTCCAGGCAAAAATTTAACGTTACAGGTCACAGTGTAAACGTAATAAACCGCATTTCGTTGACATCACCATCTCAGGCAACAAGATAGAGGATCAGCATTGTTCATGCACTGCAGGGTAAGAAGTGTGATCTTAATATATTAATGTATTAATATATTTGTAAAATGTATTAATTGACTTGTAAAATATGCTATGGTAATTGTTACTAGCTTATTTTTTAATCTAAACCTAGCTTAAAGCTCCGTATTAGCATAGCTAGATTTTTCTTCTGCTAAAGCTGCGTTTTGTAATAAAAAATGATTGCCCGTTTTATTTACCACAAATTAATTATATATCATTAACCACTATCTACATAAGAGCCTGCGGCAAATTCCCGAAGAACTGGCCGAGATGTTGCTCTCTGTGGGTAGGCCTATATGAGCACTGAACGGCCGCTGACGGCTTAAATAACTACATTCTCTCCTAAAGCTCTTAAAGGGGACATATCATGCTAAATCTACTTTTTTAGCCCTTAAATGCCTTTTGTTGTATATTTGGAGTGTTTATAAGTACAGAAAAGTTGAAATCAGTCTCTTCGGGAACTTCGTTGATATCTTTATATTCCGTTTTGGTCACATTTTTCAACCGGTTTAGATTTTTCTATAATCTATGACGTTTTGTGAACTATTACGTCAAAGTATTTGCAGCGGAACTGCCAAATAAGGACATCGACTTCCGGCCAAACACTTTGAGCAATCCGCCATTTTTATTTCTCGCTGCAATTTTGTAGTCTAAATATGCAGAAGTTACGAGAGGGTAAGTTACGTCAACATGTTCGGTTGTTGGATGTAGCAACCCACATGCTTCATTACACCGTCTGCCAGCATCAGAACCTCTTCGAAGTGCCTGTTTGAGTTTTATTTTTCACGGAAATGTCCCCACATCTGTGAGTAAAGTCATGTTTGTGTGCGCGAAGCACTTCATGGATAACCAACGTCACTTCAGCAACCTCCGCCAGTATAAAGAAGGATTTGCCGATAGACTTCGTCTGATTGAGGGGTCAGTTCCTTCTATCTTTGGAGACGACGAACAAAGCACTTCGGTAAGCTGTAAATAACGTAACTTACTAACGTTACTCTTCTTAAAACACTCGGTGGTCATGGTTTAGCAGTTGTCTTGTTAGTGTGCTTGTTTTAAGAGAAATAATCGACTTTTCTTTAATTGTTTATAATATAACTTATATTTTGTTTTGTGAGTATTAAATAGTCGTTGTAAATCATGCAGTATTGTAGTAGTGGGCATGGATGCAGAACTTACTGTAAATACAGTAACACACCATTGCGATACATCCATATGAAGACACAGGTTCGTCGTCTTTATTTTCATCTCGCTCCGACTGTGGCTCGAACATGTTAGGCTTGATGAACAAGTCTTCCGTTGTTGACATTTTGTTAATAACATGTGAATAAAAAGTTTCTGTTCAGCTAGGCTAGATAATCGCATCTCTATAAAACTACAAACATTGCCGAACGGGGTGGAGTTGAACCGAGTGTCACCTCTGCGAGCTGGAGAGGGGGCGGGGTATGAAGTGTCGCATTTGTATTTAAAGAGACCGCACCAAAATGAGTTGATCTCAGACGCACATCAGAAAAGCGGTAGAAAAGTGGCCTGTGGAGCTATAATAATGAGGAATTCAGACCCAAGCATTGCAGTTCTGCTTTATATAGACCACAAATATATGATTTATATGTAAAAAGGAAAGATTTAAAAGCATGATATGTACCCTTTAAAACTATATTTCGTGACACAACAACAACAGCAGCAGTAGTGTTTTTTTAAATGGTGGATTTGCTCGACCGCCATGACAGGCGTCCAAGCGGAGTGACACAAACGGTTAGATTGCTGTTACTGGGTGAATATCGCACGGCTGGAAAAGGCTCTCAGCCAATCAGATACAAGAACCAGAAATAACTGGGGCACGTTCAAGATCACAACGGTGCGCAACGTTTTGCTACGGTTTCCGGGTTGAACCTCATGTTTCCTGGAAACGGTGTGCAACGGGGTTTGAGATGCGTTTTCTCTTGTTTGGTGTGCGTGTCAGAACTGCAGTCCAATCAGCAGCAACATGTAGCCTATATAAAGCACACGGTATTAAAGTGAACTCGCACAATGGAAGTAATTTACAATGTGTTCGATACGCAATGTGTTCGATACGCAACAACTGAGGATATTAGAAGACATGTTTGTCGTAAGTATTATTGTAAAAATATAGGATATCAACATAATGATGTAGTTGTTTATATTTTTAGCTTCATTGCAAGTGTATGACACTGTTTCTGTTTAAAAAACATTCTGCAACGTTTTGTCGGCGCTGAACGCAGCCCTGTTGTATGTATAAATATACATTACTGTTACTGTTACTGTTAAAATATAAAATATTTTGTCAACAATGTCAGTGAAATTTCATCTTTATTTTTTAGTTGAAGGGTTGTTTTAGACCTTGGGACCTGTGATAGCACACACGGACAAGGCTTCCGTATGATTTACAATCCAAGGTGTTCGCTGTTGGATCCCTTGATTATTTGGAAACCTCCCTAGAGATTCATCTCAGCCTGATTCAGAGCCCGTCACACTAGCACCCAGCACATAAGTGGAGCCAGACTACCCCCTCTAGTGATCCTGGACCACACAAAAAAAAATGAGGAAATAACAGCTCTCTCTGACAGCTCCAGCATGACACATGCAAGATAGATGCTTCATTAAAGCAATAATTATGATTTCAGCCATTAAACAAACACACACGGCATGCTGTAATCACCTACTGCTATTTCTCTTCATTTGCTGCCAGACATTAAATGCACAAATTTCAGCTGGTGTCAAACAGCGGGGTCTGCGCCTCCTTGATAAGACTCCCTGCAGATACAGTGTGGGAGACCGACTGACTCTATATCATTCATATTTCATAGTGACAGGCTGATTGATAATCAAAGTTAAATGGTTGCATGCTTTGTGTGTCTTTTCCATATGTGCTGGTAGCCTTTTGATCCTAGGTATAATAGAGAAAAAGGTTCAGTCCCAAGTAGGGTTTTCCTGGAAACTGGAGCAATACCGTGATCATGGTCACGTTCTCCACTGCGCCCTTGAGCTGGCAGGTACACCGGGGCTTGAAATGTCATGGCTTTGATTGTAAAGTGTCCGCTAAATGGAAGCTACATTTTTTAAGTATATTTTCTGTCAAGGCACTATTTAAAAAAAAAACTCTCCCACAGGCCTTAACTAGAACTTTCATTAAGAAATTTGATTAAGAGTTCAATTTTTCTCCCAGAAGGAAGTCTTATTGCTCGGAGGTTGCTCTTCCATAGCTTAGGAGACTTAATCAAGGTCTCGCTAGTTTTATTTAAGGGAAATATGTGGGATTTTTGCAATGTTTTGATACTTTCCCAGTTCAATACGTAAAGTCAAATACAAGTAATTGTAAAATGATCCATAAAAAATTGTATATTTGGAAAGGGGTTATTTACGGTTGGTTTGTTTTGCTGGTATAATAGCTTTGGATGTTTATTTTTCTGTTATTATTTTATAATTCCATTCATGACTTTTTGTCAACGGTAAATGTGTCCACACCTTTACTAAATGTTGTGCCTACTCTTCCATAAAAATTGCACGTTATTGACACTAAGAGTATAGAGGTATAAAATGAAAGTGGATAGGTTTGAGCATAGGTTTGATTCACTGGAAATGCATAAACTGATTAAAAGTATACCCTGAATGTGAAGGCTGGTATACACTACACAGCTTTTAACAATTGAACAGATTTGAAAACACTAGGCATTTGGATGCAGATAAAAAAACGGGCATCATACAATAAACAACTGAAGATCACAAACTACCAGACTTTAAAGTTTCTCCGAACACAACAAGCTCATGCAAAGTCTTGCGTCTCATTACTGGGAGATGCATGATAGATGAAAACAATCAGATGTAAAGGAACTAGTTGATGTAGAGACTGTGTTTCTTGAAAAGTCATGAATCAAACCATCGATGTGGATCTTGGGATTATCAGTATGGCCTGTACACATTGCAATAGGAGTTGGAGATGAGTGGAATTAAGTCAGTCAAGGCTAGAATATATTACACAACTTTTGCCTGACTTGCAGCCTGGAATAGTCAACACTAGTTGCCGAAAGCTAGAGCCAGTTTGCAGATTTTGGGCAATTGAAATTGATTTCACAGAACAGATATCACAGGAAATCTGAGCACAAACTTTTTTTAGCTTAGATTATGAGTCCATTCACACATGTCACATGTCAAACATGTTCGGTTTTAGAACACATATTGTTCTCATTCGTCATCCTTCTCCTAACAATCCTTTTCCTAACAAGAAGTTTCTGTCCACACATTTTACATGTTTGCGAGTTTGTTGTGTTTGGAAAGACCTAAAAGTCCTCTGTCATTTAGTGTATGATGCCCAGTTTCTCTCTTTAACTATTTACAAAGTCAGTTAGAGTTACTGTCCAAAATCTGCACTGGATCTCACTTTTGGCAAAAAGCGTTGACTTGTCCAGATTGTAAGGACTGGGCATAAGCCAAATTCCAGCTTTAGATAAAATTAGATAAAAAGTGTCAGAAAACTGATCTTTGATTTTTGGTTACAGACTTATTTTGGCAAATCTGAGCTCAGTGTATTACACTGTTGAAATGTCTTCTGAAACTCTAAAGGAGACACGCGGAAGAACACAGGTCTTTTTCTCAGCAGAAGAATCTGCTAGTATCCGTCTATAATTAAAGAGGATTTATTGTCATTTTCCGTTCCAGTGGTCTGTTACTATTAAAATAACTGACTAAAACAATTTTCAAGACCAAAAACTCTAAAAAACTACATGCCAAGAATTTTTGAATAAAAACAGTGAAGTCTGCAGTGACCACTCTGCAACCATTTTGTAATTTGCAAGGCAAATATGTTCTAATACGCTAACATTAGCTCAATATCAAAGCTTGGATTTATTTTTATCAAATTAATTTTTTGGCTTGTGTGCTTTTTTCCTCATATTTATGAGATCATTTTAACTGTTGACAGTGCCTGTTGACAGTGTTTCACTTAATGAGTATTCACTTCCTAGATTTTAGATGACATCTAAAAAGACAAAATGAAGGATCTGGGACTGTTTGTTATCATGCCAAACTAATGAATCATGCAGGGAATTTCTCAAAACATTGAGCTTATTTTTATAATAATATTTTTTCCAATAAAAAGCCCAGCTTCCATTCACAGTGTAAAAATACATTTATCATAGGGTCCAGTACAAGTTTTCCAGTCGTCCAGCCCGACAGCAGCCTGCTTGGTGCATACATAAAGAATATAAATTATAGAATTAATTTTAAATCCCTCTAACCTGTGTCAGAAGTCAAGTAATTGCCTCAATTTCAATGTAATAATAGCTTAAGAAATGCAATAATTTCTCTAACTAACCATAACCTTGTATAAGTGAAATAGAATCAGTTAGGAATGTCATAAAAAAGGGAGAGCTGAACCGGAAAGATCGGGAGCTGTGCTTTGATGGAAGCTCCCAGAACCATGTCATCTGAATTCAAAGTGATGTACATTTAGTCTACGCATGCGGAATATTAAACAGACTAATCCAGTGAAGTCTATTTATAAGTTTCAAGCACCAATCTTACAGTTTCAACCCGTGTGTCACATTTCATGAGAGTACAGAGATACATATTTCAGTCAGTAAAATATTTATAAAACAAATGAAGGACAATAGAGAAATCGAATGATCCGATTTGAAGGGCAGTCCTGTATGTGCTCAGGAAATCAGCCTACAGGATTCTGTCAAATCATATTACAGTATGTCACAATCACAAACATGTCTTGTATCATCTTGACAGTTCTGGGAGCCGAAGACAGCAGCAGCAATGGAATTATGTCTGTGTTATTCCTGGGTTATGCGGTACCTGTAACATAAAAAAAAAGAATGAATATACTTGTGTTTGAATCTGGAAATTTTGAATTATTCAAATGTATGACTATGATAAATATATATATATTTTTAAAAAAGATATATATATATATATATTTACTATGTTTTTAACTATTCAAAATATAAAATTAGAGAAAGTGAAAAAATAAACAAACAATTGGAAATATGTGATATAATATTACTTCTTGATTAAAGAGAAACATATATGGTTTTCAAGCTCTGGAAAACTGATCTGGCCACACACATGTAATATGTATGTGAATATGAATGCATTACTGTGAAATCGAGATGTGACACAGATTCAGAATATATAACACTTGAGTAAATCACCGGCAAAAAGAAATATGTCTGACACTGCAGTTCTGCAAAGAGGGTGGAATAGGAAGCCCTGCTCTGATAGGATTTCTACATTACTCACTAAATCAAAGATAAAATCCATGCAAAATCAAAATGTCTTGGGTAAATCTACTGTATGAGGCAGGCTCTCTTCTTTAAGAGGGAAAAGTAGTCAGCCACCACAGACCTGATGAAGTTATTGCTCCAGGCAGCTTTGTCATAGCAGTCTTAAGATAGTCCTGATGAACTTCCCATGAAAATCTGGATTGCATTTTGGATTGTAAAGGATTGTGTTTCTGAATGAGTGACAAATGCATTCATTAAACCCACTGAGGTTTGAGATTCAAACTCAACGTAAATCAAAGATCACTCACTCGCTTCCTCCCACACTGAATATAAATCTTGTGTATTTCTTCAGTTCTGGAATTGCATTATGCTCCATGCCAGATAACACTCCTTGGTTTATTATGTTATATTTGAGTCTCCGGCGCAGTCAGCCTGGCTTCAGAGCATTAACTGATGTGCTTTAGGGATTGTGAGCTTGTGATGATGTTGCATTGGAGATGGGAGAAACAATCAATTTAGCCTTGACTAATATGCAGCCTTATTCTCTGCAATAATATCTCTTATCCAAATCAGGAGGATTCATTCTTCTTAATAAGGGAAACAAAGGAAACAATGTAATAATGGAAATTCTATCAAGCAATAATGACATTGAAGCAACATCGATTTTTTTTTCATTAAAGGACCTATTATGTTTTTTTGTTACATTTCTAACTTTCTTTATAGTGTAATGTTGCTGTTTGAAAATGAAAAAGGGTCTGCAAAGTTGCAAAGCACAAAGAAGCACTGTTTCTGAACTCAATAAAACACCTTGATTGTCTTGAGTTTTCTTACAGGAATGTTCACGGCACAAAATTCCTCATTTCAAATTTAGACACAATATTGCTACTGTTTTGTCTGTTTTCGCTTCGCCAGAAAAAATTATCCAAACAAATCTGCACAGAATCCTTGCGAGATTTTTTAACAGAATCGGTTGAATGAATGAAACACTCTGTTTATTATTTTATCATTCATTAAAATAAATTCCACTTGCATTAATATTTTGTTAACTGTGGCTAAATTGCCAAGATAACGGCAAAGTGTGTAAAGTTTTAGTCAATTGTTTTATCCTGTGAATCTTTCTGGGACCACTGTAGAAACACAAAAAGTGTTTTAGCTAGTCGTTGTAGAATTGTTTTATGTTACTGTTTCAAGATCAAGCAGTTGCGCATACTTTTTGCTGCTTTGAATATGAATACACTCATTCCTGTTTGTAAATATTTTTTTAGGAACACATACAAACACCTAATGGCCGAAATCATTTTAGATGGCCTCTTACATAAAAAATGGTTAAATAATGTATTTAGATAAATATTTAAAACAATTACCAAAGTCAGACACACTTTCACTGTTTAGGTTTTAAGTAAAATCCCTAAGAATCCCATAAATGGTGTGCGGCTTGACTGCCTCCTATTTATTGTTAGTGTTCCCTTTGGTAATTAACTAGCACGCATGGCTAAGGTTAAACCATTAGCCCTAATAAGGCACAAAATGACTTTCTATGTTTCAGGCTCTACTGCCATTATTACTGTCTGATGTCATTAAGGGAATTAATTGGATGGTCCTGTGGTGTAAGAGCACATTTATCAAAGAATCCTTAACAGAGAGAGAACACTTTTTGGGAGTCACGGGGACTTCTACACATGCCTCAAATCCTCCAAAAGTTTTCTTTGTTTACACAGTTTGATGCATGTTGAGATTTTTATTCCAATGTCTGAGACCTCTTTACATTTGAATTTCTGAATTTCATTATGGCTAATGTTTCACGGCACACGTTTGGGCACTGCCTCCCAGAGGTACAATTATATCTGACAAGAGACCTTTATCAGGCTAGCACAATATAAAAATTAGCTCAGTTCTTCTGCTCAGGTCTAAATGCTGGCATATAAAACACAAGAGATAGGATAATGTCAACATCCTGGATAAATATTTGTTTGTTTGCTTCGTGCAGTTATGCATCATCTGGTGAAGTCGGCAAAGGTGTAAACAGTCTCAGAGCTTGCCAATTTCCACCTATAATAATGGGTTGTGAAGCAACAGAAGGAAAAACAGCATGAAGGAAAACAGTGGAGAGAGGTGAATTCAAATACACTCAACCTTGACAGAAAAATAAATGTTACCTGTACCACAGAGATATGAAATTACTAGCCAGAATAATTGAGGACTGTTCAGTGGGATTAAACATGAAGTGTATTCGAGGTTTTTATAATGTGGCGTCATGTATGTCTGTGTTCTTAAGATTAATTCCAAGAGAGCACAGATTAAACTATGATTGTTCTTTCTTTCTAGGATTATCTTTTCACATATTTCAAATAATCCTCATACTCAGGCCTATTTCATTGCCAATGGCTTGTAAGATTTTTACAGAAGACTTAATCTAATTGAATAAATCTGATATTAAAGAAAAGGCTTTATGCCTTTTAAAGACATAATTCAACCAAAACTTCATTTTAAAGTCCTCCTGTGGTAAAAATCAAGCTTTTAATGTTGTTTATATGTCTATGTAATGTTTCAATATGCTTTAAGACAAACCATGTGCAAATACATAAGTCAACAACATTGTTGAGTATTTTCTCTTTAAAACTTTTAAATCAAATTTTCAAGGGATACAATTATTTTATATTAATAATAACAATTACAATTATTTGATTATACTACAGGGTTAATAGATTCAATAGTATTGTCCTTGAGCTGAGAGGAGAATGCATTGATATAAGTGCATTGCTGTCTAGGAGAAACAATTAAGCTATTAAAGAGATGTGATTTCACGATTACTTCAATGAGCTGTTTGAAACATTAGATATAGTAGTATAGTATCGTACATATTAGATATTAACTCTAATGAGAAGAAGCTTATTAAGACAGGTGCAGTTGTCAGCCATGAATTGCATTGTCTTCCTCTTTCTTTAATTAAACCCTCCGAGTGCAGAACGCTGGGACATCACTCTTCCGCACACATTCCCTCAGTCTACTAATGAGACTTTATCAAGATTGTGAGTGTCAGATTTGGCTGTGTTAGACACTGAGCAAAGTGTTGATCAAGGACGAAATACGCACTGTGAGGTGTGAGGTAAAACGCCACACATTTTGGATTACTCGATTTATTAAAAAAGAATAAAACTTGAAATCGTTGTCACATGTCATATTTTCGTTTTATTGAAATATAACACTTAGTTCAAAGCTCAAATAGATAATTAAAAAGCAGTTTTATTTAAAACTACTCACATGATTTCATTTTACTTAGTACAATCAAGGAGGTCTGTAAAACTTAGGAGAAGGCTATGAATTAGAATACAGAATTATATGGAGAAAATTTGTGTTGCTGCCAGATGGTGTAGTTCTATCAGGGGTTAAAAGCCAAACCTGGACGCTTGAGTATAACATCGTCTAAAATATTGTCATATTTTCAGAACAATAGGCTACTTAACCTACCTTTAAAGGGTTAGTTCAACTGAAAATGAAAATGCTGTCATTAATTACTCACTCTCAAGTCATTCCAAACCCACAAGGCATTCGTTTATCTTCAAACCACAAACTATTTTTTTTTTAGCGTGCAAACAAATAACTCGTTGCTTCATATTACTGAGGTTAAACCACTGGAGTCACATGGATTACTTTTATGATGTCTTTAATACCTTTCTGGGGCTTGAAAGTTGTAGTTGTATAGTTTTCAATGAAGGGGCAGAAAGATCTCATATTTGTGTTCGGTGACCGTTGTCAGTTGTCTTATGGGGTTGGAACGACATTCATCTTTGGGTGAACTGTCCCTTTAAACCTAACCATACCACCCAAACCTGTCCCTAACCTTACCAGCATTTCACCTCGATAGCAGCAACGGTTTTTTACAATATACCATGAACACAATAATTACACTGTTTAAAGAAAAAAATCATGATAAATGATTTGATAAATTAAAAAAGTTACTAATAGTATATAAATGGTGCAGTGTCATACAAACAAATACAACCATCATGGTAACATATGACACTAAAATAATGCAATAAACATTAATTGAACAACATAAGAAGTATTATAAAACCCTAATTTGCATGACTGATAAGAAAAAAACAAAACAAAGAAAAAAAATGCTATTTCAATTAAAAACCATCAAAAATGTCATGTGTCATACAGAGAATTCTGGTAATATCAATTATGTTGTTTTTTTCACTGTAAGTTATGAGCCTTTTTTTTAAAAGCACATCTTTTTACTGTAAGGGGATGTACTATTGCCCAATTAACAAGTTTTTGCTTTTAACAGGTCTTTTACAGTTAAAAGAATGTTAATTTCTTACAGTGGTAAACTTTGGTAACACTTTATTTAAAGGTGACATAGTTACACGTTACTGCATGTATGTACTATAGTAATAAAAATAAATTATGCATAGATACAGGTAACTAACCCTAAACCAAACCATAACCGTTACTCTACACTGTAAAAAGTGAACAGTTGGATCAACTTAAAAAAATTACTTCAATTGGTAACACCTAAAAAAATTAAGTTCCCTTATCGAGTCGGTCTCTCGACATTACGTATGGGGAAATCCATTTTCCTCGAATCATGAAGTCTGATAGAATAACTCTTTTGCTTGCAAATAGCCAATGGCAGTCCCGCCATCACCTGATTGGCTGACACTGCTCAATATAGGTGACGGCGGGCGCCAAAAAACCTCAGAATCTTTTTTCTTCACTCGAGTCTGTTTTCACCGTTGATGTACGCATTCAGAGCGGAGTATATTAAGGAGTTTTTATTTCCCCTCTCGCGTTCCGGTGGATTATATTACGTCTCTTTGTCGCACGTGTGGTGGACTCATCGAATCCCCGGACGCACACAACTTGTGTGCTGTGCCTGGGTCGGGACCACGCAGAGGCGGCACTCGAGGGATCGGGATGTCCCGCCTGTGAGGAGCTTCCCATCAAGATCCTTCGTGCAAGGCTGGCCGCTACACGTAGCGGCGACCTTGTGTCTCCTGCCTCTCCCCAGTCTGCCGCCGTCGAGCCGCGGACCGGGAGACGGCGGAGATCTCATTCGCAGGTTCTGTTGAGGTGCTGACGTCGGCCCAAGGCCCACGCCATCCTCACGTGGTAGAGCCCGTGAGTTACTCTAAGTTTACCGCCCTCCTGAGGAAGCGCGGGAAATTATCTCGTTCGGATACGACGATGACGATCATGTCCACCAGTGCCGCTGACCCGGGAGCATGGTCCGAGTCTCCGTCTGAAGGCGCCCTCGCCTCTGTGGATGCGGAGCTTATGGCCATTCTCACTGAGGCGGTGGCAGATATGGAGCTGGAGTGGACAGCGCCCAAGGAGCTGCCGCCGGAAAGGTGGCCTCGGCGCGGGCCGTCAAGCTCAAGGTACCCAGCTGCTGACTGCAGTGGAAGGGGCAGAGAAATTGGGCTATGCTCGATTGCCTCCCGTCGAGGATGCCATTGCGGCTCGTTTAGCATCTTCTCCCGATGGAAGACCGCCCAACTGCCTTCCAGACCATGTCGCGCTACTGCCCACATGGCTGAGAAAGCCTACACGTCAGCTGGACATGCAGCATCTGCCCTCCACACGATGGCAATTCTGCAGGTTTTACAGACACGACTCCTAGGGCTAGGGTCCCTGGTTATGGGGATATTACTGCCGAAACGGTCTCAAGCCCCCCCGGTGGCGAGATCGAGATCATCTTCTGCGCAGCGCCAGCGGGACCTAACAGACGCGCGTCCCCGAGCGCGGCAGAACGTCGCGCCCGCCCAGAGTTCGACAAGATCTGTGTCTCAGCAAAGAGCTTTCTCTCCCCAACATTATTACCCTTGTCATAGGCATAGCCTCTCCCCCGGGAGACGCTTCGCAGAGCGGAAGCTCGGGGAAACCCGAGGAGATGGCTATCTATGTCCCCGTGCATAAAGCCGCGAACGAGCTATCTACTATTCATATAGCGGTCAATGCTTCCCCGGTGGCTGGCGCTTAGCCCCCGCCGCAGCATTCATTGCTCTGTACCCTTCAGTGCAATGGCGATTCTGATTACTACGCAGTACGTATTCACAGTTTTTGCGCGATGCAACTGACGCTGTGTTACGTACACACCACACTGTTATGTGTAATGATTTATGCCATATATTGCCCTGTGTCCTTCAGTGCAATGGCGTTTCTGATTACTACACACACAGTGCGTATTCACAGTTGTTGCGCGATGCAACTGACGCTGTTACGTACACACCACACTGTTATGTGTAATGATTTATGCCATATATTGCCCTGTGTCCTTCAGTGCAATGGCTATTCTGATTACTACAAGTACGTATTCACAGTTTTTGCGCGATGCAACTGACACTGTATACGTACACACTGCACACTAATATGTGTATGAATTTTGCCGTTGTATTTTGCCCTGTATCATTGTGTGCATTCAGTGCAATGGCTATTCTGATTACTACGCAGTACATATTCACAGTTGTCGTGCGATGCAACTGACGCTGTGTTTACATACACACTACACACTGATATGTGTAATGATTTATGCCTTTATATATTGCCCTGTGTCCTTCAGTGCAAATGGCTATTCTGATTACGTATTCACAGTTGGCGCGCGATGCAACTGACGCTGTGTTACGTACACACTGCACTCTGTTATGTGTAATGATGTATGCCCTGTATCATTCAGTGCAAATGGCTATCCTGATTACTACGTAGTGCGTATTCATAGTTGTCGTGCGATGCAACTGACACTGTGTTTGTGCACACTACACACTGATATGTGTTATGATTTATGCCGTCATATATTGCCCTCGATCCTTCAGTGCAAATGGCTATTCTGATCACTATGTATTCACAGTTGTTGTGCGATGCAACTGACGTTGTGTACACACTACGCACTGATGTGTTACGCCGCTATATGTTGCCCTGTATCCTCAGTGCAACTGGCTACTCTGATTACTGTGTAGTCACAGTTGTTGCGCGATGCCACTGACGCTGTGTTATGTACATTGATATGTGGCTATGATTTACGCCGTTATATATTGCCCTGTATCCTCAGTGCAATCGGATATTCCGATGAACTACGTATTCACAGTCGATGTCGCTATGCCACTGACGCTGTGATATGTAGATTGATATGTGTCTATGATTTATGCCGTTATATATTGCCCTGTAGTCAAGTCAAGTCAAGTCACCTTTATTTATATAGCGCTTTTTACAATACAAATTGTTTCAAAGCAGCTTTACAGAGATAACAGGAAAACAATGTTGTAATAGTATTGTTCAACTGAAAATTAAATGTCCCCAACTAAGCAAGCCAAAAGGCAAAGGCAACAGTGGCAAGGAACCAAAACTCCATCAGGTGACAGAATGGAGAAAAAAACCTTGGGAGAACCCAGGCTCAGTCGGGGGGCCAGTCCTCCTTTGGCCAACGAATGAACAGTGTATGATTATGAGTTAGGCAGCATAATGTCAGGAGTCAGATGGGATCAGAACTTTCACAATATTATCCAGTTCATCTGGTTGGGTAGGGTCATCCGGCCGGTGAGGAGATGAGTGGTGAGGTGTCCATGGGCCTTCACAGCCCTGATAATGCATGTCGTCGTGTCCATGTGATGGTCCTTCATCAGATCTGGATATGCCTGGATCCGGCGGTCTGCGGTAAACCTCGGGATAAACAGAGAGACTAATATTAGCGTAGACGCCATCCTTCTTATGATGTACAAAGTACATCAGGAATTATGGGAAGTGTTCCCGGTTCCGGCTGATCTAATCTATGCAGCCTAACATTGAATTATAGAAATCTATAATGTATTATGTGTATGCTAAGCCAAAGAGATGTGTTTTTAGTCTAGTTTTAAACTGACAGACTGTGTCTGCTTCCCGGACAATGGTAGGAAGATTGTTCCAAAGTTTTGGTGCTAAATAGGAAAAGGATCTACCGCCAGCAGTCGATTTAGATATTCTAGGTATTATCAACTGGCCAGAATTTTGAGATCGCAATAGACGTGAAGGACTATAATGCGTTAAGAGCTCGCTCAAGTACTGGGGAGCTAAACCATTTAGTGCTTTGTAAGTAATCAGCAATATTTTAAAATTTATACGATGTTTAATAGGCAGCCAATGCAGTGTTGACAGAACCGGGCTAATATGGTCATACTTCCTGGTTCTGGTAAGAACTCTAGCTGCTGCGTTTTGAACTAGCTGTAGTTTCTTTAATAAGCGTGCAGGGCAACCACCCAGTAGAGCATTACAATAATCTAGCCTTGAGGTCATGAAAGCATGAACTAATTGTTCCGCATTTGTCAGTGAGAGCATATGACGTAATTTAGATATATTTTTAAGATGGAAAAATGCGGTTTTACAGATACTAGACACGTGACTTTCAAATGAAAGATTGGTATCAAAGAGCACACCCAGGTTCCTAACTGACGTCGAAGACTTAACAGAGCAGCCATCAAGTGTTAGACAGTATTCTAGGTTATTAGGTGAGGATGTTTTTTGTCCAATGATTAGAATCTCTGTTTTTTTCAGAATTTAGTAATAGAAAATTACTGGTCATCCAATTTTTTATATCAGCTATGCATTCCGTTAATTATAGTAAGTTTCGTTAGGTTTTGAAGAAATATACAGCTGAGTATCATCAGCATAACAGTGAAAGCTAATTCCATATTTCCTAATTATATCTCCTAATGGTAGCATGTACAGAGTGAACAGCAGTGGTCCTAGTACTGAGCCTTGTGGTACGCCATACTGAACTTGTGATCAATAAGACATCTCTTCACTTACTGCTACAAACTGAAAACGGTCAGATAAGTATGATTTAAACCATGCTAGTGCAATTCCGCTAATGCCAACATAGTTTTCTAGTCTATTTAAAAGAATGGTGTGGTCGATAGTATCAAATGCAGCACTAAGATCAAGTAACACTAATAGAGAGATACAACCACGATCGGATGATAGGAGCAAATCATTTATGACTTTAATGAGAGCAGTCTCAGTACTATGGTACGGTCTAAATCCGGACTGAAAATCCTCGCAGATATTATTTCTTTCTAAAAAGGAACACAGTTGTGAGGATACTGCTTTTTCTAGTATCTTTGACAGAAAAGGCAGATTCGAGATTGGCCTGTAATTGACTAATTCTGTAGGATCAAGTTGCGGTTTTTTAACAAGCGGTTTAATCATAGCCAACTTAAAAGTTTTTGGTACGTATCCTAATGACAAAGATGAATTAATGATATCTAGAAGAGGATCTATGACCTCTGGAAGCATCTCTTTCAGTAGCTTAGTCGGTATAGGGTCTAGCATACAAGTTGTCGATTTAGATGAATTAACAATTTTGCAAAATTCTTCCTCTCCTATAGCAACAAATGAATCAAAATGTTCCTCACGGAGACTACAATATACTCCCTGATGCGATACTGTAGTAGACGGTTGCATAGTTATAATTTTGTCCCTGATATTATCAATCTTATAAGTGAAGAAATTCATAAAGTCATTACTGCTGTGTTTCTTGGAAACATCTGAGCTTGAAGCTTTCTTTTTCGTTAGTTTAGTCACTTGTTCAAATAAATACCTAGGATTATGTTTATTTTCTTCTAATAGGGTTGAAAAATAATTAGTTCTAGCATCTTTTAAGGCCTCTCTGTAAGCAATCGAGCTCTCCTTCCATGAAATCCGAAATACCTCTAATTTTGTTTTCTTCCAGTTGCGCTCCATTTTTCTGGCTGCTCTCTTAAGGGCCCGGGTGTGCTCATTGTACCACGGCGTTGGACTATTTTCTTTAATCTTCTTTAAGCGCAGCGGAGCAACTGTGTCTAAAGTGCTGGAAAAGAGAGAGTTAAAAGTTTCTGTTGCAATATCAAGTTCTTCTAAGATATCTGGGATGCTGAGATTATGAAACTGATTTGGAAGATTATTGATAAAGCAATCTTTAGTGGCAGAAGTGATAGGTCTAACATATTTATAACACGGAGTCGGCTTCGCAGCCTTGGCTAAATGTAATTTACACGAGACTAGATAATGATCGGAGATGTCGTCGCTCTGCTCCAGAATTTCAACGGCATCAACATCTATTCCATGTGATAATATTAGATCTAGAGTATGATTACGACAATGAGTAGGTCCTGACACGTGTTGTCTCACTCCAATAGAGTTTATAATGTCTTTAAATGCCAATCCCAATGCATCTTTTTCATTATCTACATGTATATTAAAATCACCAACAATTAGGACTTTATCTGCAGCCAATACTAATTCTGATAGAAAGTCAGCAAATTCTTTGATAAAATCTTTATGGTGCCCTGGTGGCCTGTATACAGTAGCCAGCAGAATTCTCAAACGTGATTTATTGTTTACACTATATATATTTACATTAAGCACCAACACTTCAAAAGAAGTATATTTAAAACTAGATTTCTTAGTGGTTTTGAGAATATTACTATAAATTACAGCAACACCTCCTCCTTTGCCTTTCGGACGAGGCTCATGTTTATAACAGTAATCTTGCGGGGTGGACTCATTTAAAGTAATGTAATCGTTTGGTTTTAGCCAGGTTTCTGTCAAACACAGCACATCTAGGTTATAGTCTTTAATCTTATCATTAACTATGAGCGATTTTGAATTAAGGGATCGAATATTCAGCAACCCAAGCTTTATCGTTTGCTCATCTGTATTATATCTGTTTTTTATTTGTTGAACATCAATTAGATTTTTAACCTTAGAAAGGTTTGGCAGTTTTTTGGATTTCCAAATTCGGGGAACAGACACAGTCTCTATATGATGATATCTAGGTGAAAGAGTCTCTATGTGATGGGATTTATCTGACCTTGGTGACGCGAGGCCGCTAGCAGACGGTCGGTTTAGCCAGTTTGTCTGCTTCCTGACCTGAGCCCCAGATTGTCATGTTTTATCTCTAAGACTATGAGCCAAATTACTAGAGAGAAGAGCAGCACCATCCCAGGTGGGATGAATACCATCTCTTTTCAACAGGTCAGGCTAGCCCCAAAAACTTTTCCAATTGTCTATTCTGTCAGGGTTGGGTGCAGGTGACTGAAGAAGAGGACACGAGAGCTTCAATATAATAGTTTTAATTACCAAAAATGAAACTTCCAAAAATCAAACAAGAACAAAACTCCAGGAATTCAGGGTTAACACACAACCATACATTGACGACGATCGACAAACACTCAGGGAAAACACAGGGCTTAAATACACTGAACCAAACAAGATAATTAACTGAAAATAGGTGCAGAAAATTGGACACAAACGAGGAGCGGGAAAACTAACAGGACTAAACCAAAAATCACACAAGACAGGGGAAAACAAGATCACAAAAGATAACTAAATACATCAAAACGGGACATATGAATTCTATATTATGTTGCGGACACCAATTAGACAACCAGCCATTGAGTGAACACAATCTACTAACTATCTCATCACTCCTTCGAACAGGAAGGGGGCCAGAGCAGATTACAGTGCCTGACATCGTACTTGCGAGTTCAAACACCTCTTTAATATTAATTTTGGTGATCTCCGACTGGCGAAGTCGAACATCATTAGTGCCGACGTGAATAACAATCTTAGAGAATTTACGATTAGCATTAGCCAGCACTTTTAAATTTGCTTTGATGTCAGGCGCTCTGGCTCCCGGCAAACATGTGACTATGGTGGCTGGTGTCTCTATTTTCACGTTCCGTGTAATAGAATCGCCAATTACCAGGGCACAATCAACAGCATTCTCAGTGGGTGTTTCACTGAGAGGGGCAAATCGATTTGTTATGGTAACCGGAACAGAAGAGTGGTTTTTTGATGCGCGACTAGAGCGATTTCTCACCGTCACCCATCTGCCTGGCTGCACAGGCAATAACTCAGCCGGAACCGAATCATGTAAATGGTTCACTATGCTAGGCGCATCCAAAGTAGTATCTAAAGCTCTAGCACACTTACTATCCTCAATTAAAATTTGGATGCGTGTCTCTAATTCTGAAATCTTCTCCGTCAGCCTGACTGTCTCCTTGCATTTATCACATATAAACCCTATGCCGACGGGGAAGGCTATGGTAAACATATGGCATGAGGTGCAAGTGACAATAACAGGACAAGACATTACTCACCGTGTTTGTTGACTGATTCTTACTCACCTGGGCTTTTAATGAACTCAGATGTGCAGGCGCGCACGAGAAAAATAAATAAATAACTGAGCGCACGGGTGGCGCCTTAACAGGCTAGCGAGATACTAGCGTGTTGTGCTAACAATAACGGAAGCTAGCGATGTTAGGTAAACTGTAATTAGTAGTATAAACAACTAGAAATGATAGTAAATGATGGTTCAAAACAGAAAGAAATGCGAGGCTTAGACGGAGCTAACAGCCTCAGTGCAGTATCCTCACAGTATCCTCAGTGCAGCCGGCTATTCCGATTAACTACGTATTCACAGTCAATGTCGCTATGCCACTGACGCTGTGATATGTAGATTGATATGTGTCTATGATTTACGCCGCTATATATTGCCCTGTATCCTCAGTGCAGCGGGCTATTCCGATTAACTTCGTATTCACAGTCGATGTCGCTATGCCACTGACGCTGTGATATGTAGATTGATATGTGTCTATGATTTATGCCGTTATATATTGCCCTGTATCCTTCAGTGCAACTGGCTACTCTGATTACTGTGTAGTCACAGTTGTTGCGCCAACTTGTGCGATGCCACTGACGCTGTGTTATGTACATTGATATGTGGCTGTGATTTACGCCGCTATATATTGCCCTGTGTCCTCAGTGCAACCGGCTATTCCGATGAACTACGTATTCACAGTCGATGTCGCTATGCCACTGACGCTGTGTTATGTACATTGATATGTGTCTATGATTATGCCGTTATATATTGCCCTGTATCCTCAGTGCAACCGGCTACTCCGATTAACTACATATTCACAGTCGATGTCGCTATGCCTCTGACGCTGTGTTTTTTGTACACAAAATATAACTATGCTTGTGCATAGTCTCAGTCGTCGCTACGTCGCTACTGCCCTTCAATATAATGGACCATTGTGTGCGCATATTCATGCAGTTTCGGTCGCTTCAGCGACTTGAGCTGCATTATACACACAGATGTTTAAAATGTGCACACTGTTCACTAAAATGTGAACGCTGTTATGTTGCCCTCTATCCTTCAGTGCAACAACCAGCTATCCTATCTAACTGCATATTCACAGTTTTGTCGCTACAGCGATTACACTGCAATTATGTACGTAAAAGGACGTGTTTTGCTATTTTTGTTGCCCTGTTTCCCTCAGTGCAAACTCGCTATCTTAATCTAACCGTGCATACTCGCAGTTTCTGGATGTATGTACGTACACGGATGTGCAATTTACCATGTGTTATGCTGTAATACTGCCCCGTTTCCTTCGGTGCAGCTAGCCATCCTGATTGAACTGTACATCTCAGTTTTGTCTCTACACAGTTTCTGTCGCTACGGCGACTTACGTTGCGTTATGTACATGCATGGATACGCTACGGCGACCGATGCTGTTACGTACATGTGCTATGCTGTTATGTTGCCCCGTTTCCTCAGTGCAACTAACTATTCTGTGCTAACTCGTTTACTCACAGTTGTAGCTACGGCTATGTGTTTGGTTGTTTACTGAGGTGCTATGCTATTATGGGGCTATTATCTACTGCGTATATTCACAGTTGTTGTTGCTACGGCCACAAAAAAAAAAAAAAAAAAAAAAGCTAAAGTGCTCTCAACGCCGTTCAGAGCCCAGGTGGTTACAATTCCAGCATTTTGTCCTGATGAGGTCAGTGTTTCAGAGTCTCAGAAGTGCGCTTTGTGCCCTGTGCGTGCCCTGTGTGCTTATGGGAACAGAACTAGCCAGTTTTGAGCTTCAGAGCAGCTCTTCGTCTGCTACGCGGGTGCCAAGAAGGGCGGCGCGCTGTCGAAACAGAGGCTATCTCAATGGATAGTGGAGGTTGTGCGACTGGCTGGCTTATGCTTCCCGGGAAGCCTTTTGTCCTATAGGGTGCACACCCACTCCACTAGGAGTTGGCATCATCATGGGCGTGGGCGAAAGGCATGTCTATTCAAGACATTGTTTCGCGGCGTAATACCTTCGCGAGATTCTATAACTTGAATATCCCTTCATTCGCACCACATGATCTGTCAGTGCAGGGAGAGAAGGCTGAGCTGTCATTGGACTAGGCTAGACTGCCCCGATGGCGCGCGCTCTAGCCACGGTTTCGACTAGTCGTCAGACAGTAAGAGTTATTATTAGCAAAAGCTATCATGTTCACTATATTGTGCCCTTTGTTATGCCCCCATTCTTAGCCGGCAGTATTTTCCTAGCACCAATTACTTTGCTGCAATCTCCCTCCATTCAGTTCAGCGTGCTTAGCTAGATGGGAGGGGCCTTCATTGATGCAGATGCTGAGTTGGCTCTGTGCCAATAGATGTTTCAGCCAGGTCCGGTGTCTGTTCCGGAGAGCTGGGCGGGATTTTTCCCACGCGGCGGGGCTTTTATTGTTCCCCATACGTAATGTCGAGAGACCGACTCGATAAGGGAACGTCTCTGGTTACTCACGTAACCGTAGTTCCCTGAGAGGAGGGAACGAGACATTACGTAACCTGCCGTGTGGGAAAGACTTTATGTCTTCTGACTCTCGTTCAGTAAGATTCTGAGGTTTTTTGGCGCCCGCCGTCACCTATATTGAGCAGTGTCAGCCAATCAGGTGATGGCGGGACTGCCATTGGCTATTTGCAAGCAAAAGAGTTATTCTATCAGACTTCATGATTCTAGGAAAATGGATTTCCCCATACGTAATGTCTCGTTCCCTCCTCTCAGGGAACTACGGTTACGTGAGTAACCAGAGACGTTTTCTCAACTTAAATTATCACGTTAAAACGTGATAATTTAAGTTGAGAAAACTTAATTTTTTAGGTGTTACCAATTGAAGTAATTTTTTTAGGTTGATCCAACTGTTCACTTTTTACAGTGTATAATAAGTACATGTAGTTAATTAATATTACTCAGTACTTATCTGAGTGAGTACAATGTAACTAAATCACTTTAAAAAAAAGTGTAACCTAACTTTCTTTTTTTGACAGTACAGAAGTTAAACACCTAATATAAAGTGACTACAACATTTTAAATTTGTACTGCTTTTCCTTTTCCAGCCAAAATCTGGTTACAGTGATGTATGGGAGTGAACTTACAAATGAAAGTGAACATTAAAAAACTGAATGTTACAATAGTACAAGACAATGTGTTAGCATGATGCTAAAACCCCTAAAACAACTGTAAAAAGTAGACTTAGAATTCCTTTATTGATCCCCAAGGGGAAATTAAGGTGTTGCAGCAGCAACAGAAAAACAAGACAACACGCAAGGCAAAAATAGACAATACAATCAACCAATCAATAATCTAAATAATCGGAGTATCTAGCAATTATAAAATACCATATGACGGCCTACTTAACATAATAAACTCAAAAGCACCTCCATTCTCTTGCACACAAAGACACTCAATACTCTCACATTACATATCGTACCAAACAATGCTACTCAACCTCAGTCAATGTGCTATTTAAAAAAAAGAATTTGAAAAAATGTTTTATAATAATAACAGTAATATACTAAAATATTAAAATCAACACCGTCCATTCATGCATCAACATAAGAACAAATACCCAAATACGCATAACATACCTCCCCTTGTACATCCCTATGCGTACATACATACAGATATACACATACAGTATATACATATATACATGGGTGGAAGGATGTCCTCCTGTAAATTGTCACACTCTGCAGCCTGTGTGACTGTATAACCGCTGGCCTTTTCTTGCAAGAAAATAAATAACCTTTAAAGACAATTGGTACATGTTTGTCTATTATTCAGTGAAGTAAAATTGTTTGGCGTTGTTGGCAGGATTCCTTGGATGTGTCTCTTGGACCCGAGAGCGGACTGTGTTTGGTCACCTGGACTGAGCAGTTCCAGCCCTACCTCGCAAACTTGAGAGACGAGGGGCCGAGGGAGACAAGGGAGACACCACTGGAATCATCAAAAGAACTGAAGTGAACGTTAGAAAAAAAAAAAAAAAACCCATGAAATTATATTCATATGACATGCTGAAATATATGCCACTGTACCTGGGATGAAGACATTTCACACACGACGCAAGCAGAACAGCTGCATGTGACCTCCTCCTACAGTGTTCAGGGCTATCATGGTTGTCAACAAATGCGCGTACATGTAGGATGACAGTTTACGACAGTAGTAGAGGACAATACTGTTTCCCAACTGTAGGGGAGGACCCCGAGAGCAAAAGTTAAAAGTTACCTGGTGTTACTTTAAGTGATTGAAGGAAAAAAAAAAATATTGTCTGTTTTATAAAGGAAATTCTGGGTCGGGGATAATTTCCCTGGACAAGTCTGACTAAAGGAAACAAAGGATACAACTTAGAGTATGTTGAGCGTTTCCGTGCAGCTTATGAAAATTAATGTGCTGCCAATAATAATGATGAATCTTATGATTCGGCTATTGTGACTGAATCCGCCACTGGTGGACTGTAAAAGAATACAGAGAACTGCTTATCAGTGGCTCCGTTTACATTCATGATTGGGACACGCTGCTTCAAGGGTGTGCAGTAAGTTGGAGCTGTTTGCAAGCTCATAATGATCAAAATATAGGCTGATACACGAACCCACCCGCTATGTAGCCGTAATTTTAATTGCCCACTCAAGTGTGAAATTGACAGAAATTTCTGGTGTAAATGTGGGTTTGAAAGTAGATCAGTGTTTCATATGACGATATTAAAGTGTTCGTCTGAGAAAGAATAAGAGATAAAAACAAGGTCAAAAGATTATATTGAAGTCTTAAGATAATCCTTTTGAACGAAAGATCTATAATAATATTTTTTATAATTGAATTGATGAATACAGGTTGATGTAAAATTAAGGACCAACAAATGTTGCAAAAATATATTTAAAAAAAATATGTTTGTATTGAAAATGCATGTAATTTCTGGCAAAGATGCCTTAAGTCTCTCTATCTCATTCAATGTTAACTAAAAGCTGTTATCTGATCCTGTCATAAGTGATAACAGGCTATTTATAGTAAAGTACAGTGTTTCAGTTGAAAATAATAGACAAGGAGATGTTAAAAGAAATCTTTGGCCAGACAGAGGGCAATTTGTTTATGTTTAAAAGTAAAACTGAATGACCTTAAAATAATTCAGAACTTATAAGTGACAAACAACCTTAGAAAAGTTAGAAGTGACATTTTTGACTAGTTTAATTTAGGACCAGTAACTTCTTTTCTAATTTTATTCTCCACCATACAGGGCCGATGGCTCCGGCTACAAATGTTGATGTACACTGAATAGACGGTTGTATAGTATAATCTGTAGTATAATCTAAGACTTGAGATTTTACTGATTTGAAGATGTTTAATTGAGTTTAGTGATTAAATTCGGCTGTTATTAACCCGTCTCTCTGTGTTAACATTATTAGGCAGTCCGAATGGCTCTGGTGGCTCTTGAATGCCTCTTCCCTACGCTCCAGAAAACAAAGTGATTATGTTGAAGAAAATGTATGCCATTAATGTCAGGGTTGGGTGCAGGTGACCGAAGACGAGGACACGGAAGCTTCAATGTAATAGTTTTAATAACAAAATGAAACTTTCAAAATGAAACAAGAACAAAACTCCAGGACTTCAGGGTTTACACACAACCATACATAGACGACGATCGACAAACACTGGGAGAAAACGCAGGGCTTAAATGAACTGAACCAAACAAGATAATTAACTGAAAACAGGTGCAGAAAATTGGACACAAACGAGGAGCGGGAAAACTAACAGGACTAAACCAAAATCACAAAAGACAGGGGAAGACAAGATACAAAACAGAACTCAATACATCAAAACGTGACAGTACCTCCCCCCTCCCCGAAGGCGCGTCCTCGCGCCGTATAACATCCAAAGGGGTGGGAGGGTGGGCGCCCTGGAGGCTGACGAGGGCATGGTGCAGGTCCGGGAAGCCTCCAGGGCGGAGCAGGCTGTGGGCGTGGCCATGGCGGCGCAGGCTGTGGGCGTGGCCACGGCGGAGCAGGCTGTGGGCGTGGCCAGGGCGGAGCAGGCTGTGGGCGTGGCCACGACGGTGCAGGCTGTGGGCGTGACCACGGCGGTGCAGGCTGTGGGCGTGACCACGGTGGTGCAGGCTGTGGGCGTGGCCACGGCGGTGAAGACCTTTCAGGTGACCACGGCGGTGAAGACCCTTCAGGTGGCCACGGCGGTGAAGACCCTTCAGGTGGCCACGGCGGTGAAGACCCTTCAGGTGGCCACGGCGGTGAAGAACCTTCGGGTGGCCGTGGTGGTGAAGACCCTTCGGGTGGCCATGGCGGTGCAGGCTCTTCAGGTGGCCACGGCGGTGAAGACCCTTCAGGTGGCCACGGCGGTGAAGACCCTTCAGGTGGCCATGGCGGTGAGGACCCTTCGGGTGGCCACGGCGGTGTTATTTTTTCAGGCCTCCAAGGATCTTTGGCCGGCCACGGCGAAGGCGTATAGCGCCCCCCCAAAATTTTCTTGGGAGGACAGGCTCAGGATCGGGAACTGACTTGACATCAACGGGCGCAGGGTCAACGGGGTCTGGGTCTGGGTCAACGGGCTCTGGGTCTGGGTCAACGGGCTCTGGCGCTGGGTCAACGGGCTCTGGCGCTGGGTCAACGGGCTCTGGCGCTGGCGCTGGGTCAACGGGCTCTGGTTCTGGGTCAACGGGTTCTGGCGCTGGGTCAACGGGCTCTGGCTCTGGGTCAACGGGCTCTGGCTCTGGCGCTGGGTCAACGGGCTCTGGCTCTGGCGCTGGGTCAACGGGCTCTGGCTCTGGCGCTGGGTCAACGGGCTCTGGCTCTGGCGCTGGGTCAACGGGCTCTGGCTCTGGCGCTGGGTCCACGGGCTCTGGCTCTGGCGCTGGGTCCACGGGCTCTGGCTCTGGCGCTGGGTCCACGGGCTCTGGCTCTGGCGCTGGGTCCACGGGCTCTGGCTCTGGCGCTGGGTCCACGGGCTCTGGCTCTGGCGCTGGGTCCACGGGCTCTGGCTCTGGCGCTGGGTCCACGGGCTCTGGCTCTGGCGCTGGGTCCACGGGCTCTGGCTCTGGCGCTGGGTCCACGGGCTCTGGCTCTGCCGCATCATGGGACTCGGAACTGGACGGGGCCAGCACATCATGGGACTCGGAACTGGACGGGGTCAGCACATCAAGGGACTCGGAACTGGACGGGGCCAGCACATCAGGGAACTCGGAACTGGACGGGGCCAGCACATCAGGGGACTCGGAACTGGACGGGGCCAGCACATCAGGGAGCTTGGGGCTGGGCTCAGGCTCTGGCGGGCAGGTGATGGGCTCAGGGGCTGGCGGGCTTGGCACTGGCTGGAGTGGGAGATCTTCCAAGTGGTAGCTGGATCCACAGGCCCACAGCGTGTGATCCAAAAACTCCAGGAAGGATAGGTTGAGGTCCTTCACCAAAATTATCTGGGCGAGAGGGTCTTTTAATCCACCCCAGAAACTTTGCTTCAACTCCTCCTCATCCCATCTCACATCATCATACAGCTCAAGGTATAGACCAGCGTATTCCTCGAGTGAGCGCTCCTCTTGGAAAAGGATTGGGTTTTTGAAGGGGCTCACCTCTTTCTTCCTCCTTCTACTCATTTTCGTTTAATGGTCGATCGTTCTGTCAGGGTTGGGTGCAGGTGACCGAAGACGAGGACACGGAAGCTTCAATGTAATAGTTTTAATAACAAAATGAAACTTTCAAAATGAAACAAGAACAAAACTCCAGGACTTCAGGGTTTACACACAACCATACATAGACGACGATCGACAAACACTGGGAGAAAACGCAGGGCTTAAATTAACTGAACCAAACAAGATAATTAACTGAAAACAGGTGCAGAAAATTGGACACAAACGAGGAGCGGGAAAACTAACAGGACTAAACCAAAATCACAAAAGACAGGGGAAGACAAGATACAAAACAGAACTCAATACATCAAAACGTGACAATTAAAGGTGCAATGTGTGATATTTCTGAAGATCTATTGACAGATATGCAATATAAGATCCATAACTATGTGTTCAGTGGTGTATAAAGACCTTACTCAATGAACCGTTTACCTTAGAATGAGACATTTATATCTATGGTGTCTAAGGGATGCGGAGGCGCGCGCGCTGTTACAATCACGTCATTTTTGCCGCGCGCACTTTTGCGCTCATGCGGACGCGCCGAGTATAACCAGCTCAGCCACAGCCTTACAGCATAACAGCTCATATTAGCCAGCTAAACTTACCCTGTTAGAAAGATATGTAGTTGGATAGTTTCATGTGGTTCTTCTCCCTCGCTGTATGGGTTTGCTATGTGGGGAGAAATGTGCTGGTTACGTTTGTGAGACAATCAACTGATTACTATTATTATAATATATATTAAGACCCTTGATCCTCACCTGACTATGACTTTGTAAACTTTATCCATGATGTGGTTTATAATGGACTGTGGTACAGAAACAGTGACAATGTTACACACTCTTGGCTTACTCTGGCTATTCTCTGCTGTCTCCAGTGGCGGCGCCAGGGGGGAGCTAGGTGGTGCTGTAGCTCCCCCTATAATAGCCATAGCACCCGCCCAGCACCCCCAAGAAATGTCTGTGATTTTTTTATTTATATTTTAATGTCATGTTTGTATAGTCTTTTTCATGTTGTTAAATATATATTTAGTCTAAAAAAACATGAGGCGATCTTCTTTGGCCAATAGACGCGGTGCCCGGTGAACGTTTGCAGACATCCCAAGTCTCGCGTATATAGATAGCGGCTCCCTGATGGCCGCAAATTAGTTCAAATCTCCCGGAATCTAAGCTCCAAACGTGTAGCGCGCGCAAGACAGAGAGAGCGAGAGACCTTGGCGTGTGTGTGTGTAAATGTGCGTGTGTGCGCATGAAGCGCAAGACAGAGCGAGAGACCTTGCGTGTGTGTGTGTGTGTGTGTGTGTGTGTGTGTGTGTGTGTGTGTGTGTGTGTGTGTGTGTGTGTGTGTGTGTATGTGTGTGTGTGTGTGTGTGTGTGTGTGTGTGTGTGTGTGTGTGTGTGTGTGTGTGTGTGTGTGTGTGTGTGTGTGTGTGTGTGTGTGTGTGTGTGTGTGTGTGTGTGTGTGTGTGTGTGTGTGTGTGTGTGTGTGTGTGTGTGTGTGTGTGTGTGTGTGTGTGTGTGTGTGTGTAAATGTGCGTGTGTGCGCATGAAGCGCATGTTATACCATCCCCCCGACAAGGTGCTTGAAAGACGCGTTCGACCCGAGTTCGAATCCACCTTTTGCCGAACTCTCTCTCTTCTCCCTTTTCCCAAAACATATGAGATGTAAAATGTATATGTCTCTAGCGTTATATTTTGCCAATGAACTAAAATCAAAACCGTGATATGGCTTTGTGCCTTTATAAAACAGCACAAGACTTAAGTAGCCTATATATAGGCATTCTGTTTGTGCTGCGTGATTTAAAGAAAAGTGTGCACTTTGCTCACACGATCAGGGGTGCGTTTCCCGAAAGCATCGTTAGCCAACTACTGTATGGTCGCAAGTTGGTCGCAATTTCCATTGAACTCTATTGGAAACGACGGAACTTGCGACCATAGTTGGCTAACGATGCTTTCGGGAAACGCACCCTTGCATGGTGAGCTGGTGTTTTCTCCAAAACAAAAGCTCAAGAGTTTATTTCTTGCAAGTGAAGAAATTAGGACAAAAGTATTGTAATTTTCCTATACTATAGTGTCATTTAAAATATACTTTTGAAATATACATTTTTCACATATCTCTCTCTTCAATAAGCTGGCACGCATGTGACATGAGCACCCATCGACGCAATTCTTATTTTTGTCCCTCAGCTAAAACAAAATAATAAATAACATGTCTGAACATTTCATGCATTAGGCAAGGAAAAATATAAAATCAAAACAAACAAAAAAATTCATACATGAAAATGCATAGGAACACAGCCTCAGTTAATTGATGGGTTACAATACAATTTAGAGGGTGAGTATTAGTATTTTCACAAAAAATAACAGAGTTTGTCCAGATTTGTCCGCTCCGTCATTACCTCCAGTATTTTTGCTTTTGTAATTATTTTTTAAAAGGACAAGTCAAACATTGTCATAAATCATGTTAATTGAGCTGACTTTGCACTGTACCTGAATATTTCTTCAACATCACTCAATCCAACTGCAATAGTTAATCACTTAATTTGTGTAGAAAACACATGTGGGCACTTGTAGTGTCTTTACTACTAAATAATGACAAAATGGGAGTGAAATAGATCAAAGAAATGTTCATGGGTCGCTTCAAAGGAGAAAACTTCAGAGAGAGTGAGTAAGAGAGAGAGCGAGAAACTGTCTAACCAAGCCTGCTCTGTCATTGTTGCCCATAGTAAACATAGACCTTGCCTTGACAGAGGCTGCAGAACAAGCTCACCCCAATTTTAAAAGGTTAACTGTCAATACCCGCTTTCCATCGTCGGGCCGAACGCTTCTAAGAACGGTAAGGAACGGTTACCATTATATTTCCACTTGAGCCTGGTACAGCACGGCATGATTACAGGCGTCCATTCCTGCTTAAGGTCTCTGTACAATCAACTCCAGGCCCTCTAGCATGCTCTTATGTGAGTTGTAAAATCAAAACTTGGAAATCAAAATGAAAAGTTTGTTATACTTAACTTTTTATACTTGTTTTCTTTAGCCTGACATGTTCTTTCTTGAAAAGTTTTCAAACAACTTCCTTTATTTGAATGTGTTAAGAGGAAACTTTATACACTGATATGTAAGTAACATCTAAATATGGATGTGTGTCTCTGAACATCAAGGATGAGAATTCATACACTTTCATAGTTCCATCAAACTGAAATCATGAGTGAAATGATTCTATGCAAGTTCTATGACAAGTTTTTAGTTCTTCAGTTGAAAAAATGCAAGTTTCAACATCAGAAGTAAATGAAACAACACTTTGAGCGAGAGAGCATGTTCACGTTAATAAACAAGACAACATTTTGTAATGTTGGAATGCAAGACTAATCAAAACTAAAGTCAAGTCAATAGGACAACTTTTTGAATTTAATTGCATTTTTTTTGGAGCTTAACAGACATGGTGATAATGAAGAGCTGCATCCTCCATCTATGGCTACTTTTACTTTCTATTTCTTTTTTTATATAATGTCAAATTGTGTTTACAGATGCATCACAGGAAATTCTGTCATTTTGGTTGAAATAGGATTCAGTGGTTTTTATTTAATCATTTAAAATCTTGGTAACACTTTACAATAAGGTTCATTAGTTAACATTAGATAATCTATTTACTAACATGAACTAACAATGAGCAATACTTTTGTTACAGTATTTATTAATCTTTGTTAATGTTAGTTAATAAAATTCCAGTTGTTCATTGTTTGTTCATGTTAGTTCACAGTGCATTAACTAATGTTAAAGGGACTATATGGAACTTTTTCCCCAAAATAAACGTAACAATAGCCTTTTTATTTTACCATTTATGACTCAAACATCTCCTGTTGAGCATACTGACACCTTGTCCACTCACAGTGGGTGCACCTATAAGCCTGTATCCTATTTTTCATATTTTCTGTTGGGTCGGATTTTTCCCGCGCTGTCTGCGGATGTGACGTCAAGCGCGTTCATGTTAAACGTTTCAGATCACTCTGCCACCACCGCTAGTCAGCAAGTAGCCTACACTCGCAAACTTATCTCAAACAATATATGTATATGACTGTTCTTACCTCTGTAAACATAATGTTGACCTCCTTGCAGGCAGCAGATGACTTGTGAAGTGTGCACGCACGTACGAGCGCTGCGAGCAGTGTTGCCAGGTCCGTATGCCTGCACTGTTTCCGCGGGTTGTTTGTGTAGTGCACGGTTGACGCGATTGTTTTACTCACTGGAACATGATTGTTATCGGGAAAACACCGGGGAACGCTATTTGGCTATTTTTGGCCGTGATTGGGTTAGTTTTGATGAACAATTGGGCTGGTTTTGTTGTGCAGACCTGGCAACCCTGGCTGCGAGAGCGAGCAGAAAGGAAGATCAGTTCTGTTTTTTGGCCACAGGTGTCAGTCGCGAGTTTAAATTTCAGAAAAACGCATATAGGCCCTTTAACAAATGCAACCTTTGATTTTAATACCGTATTAATAAATATTGAAATTAATATTAATTAAGATTTATAAATGCGGATGAAGTGTTGTTCATTCTTAGTTCATGTTAACTAATGTTAACTACTGAAGCGTATTGTAAAGTGTTACCGTAATCTTTTAACGTTTATAGATTTAAAGGCACAGTATGTAATTTTTGCTGCTAGAGGTCCACAAAGTCGTGGCTTGATGACGCTGTGAAAGAGTGTGGAAAGAGTCGTCGTCTTCACCTCCGTTGCCGGTGGAAATCTCAAAAATCATGTTCATGGATGAGATAATGAAATAAAGTTTTATAACCGTTACATTTGATCACATGATATTATTTTTATTCGAATGAATTAGCTGCAAGTAAAGTAATGTTTAATGCTAAATTACTATTCATACATGTCAGTTTATTTGTGGAATTAAATGGTCGGGTAAAAGCACAGTTTTGTGTGTTGAAAACAATCATACTAAAAGTACATTTAAACGTACCCAGAGCATTTTCAATAAGACTGCCTTTTTAAAACATACTGTAATTAATTACACTGCCATAGACGTGATCACCAGACTTGTTAAACAGTGTTAGGCAATGCCACACCGATATTCACCCAAGTTGTATTTCTCCTCTGGTCTAAAACTCTTCTTGGGTCATTTGATTCACCCATACGTTTACAGTTCTCGCAGTTATCGTCAACAGAGTGGCGTGCTATATGCTACACCTACTACTTCTGCATTTTTCATGAGCATTTTTCTTGCACTTATCACAAGGAAGGGCTTCATTGATACTAAATGTCACTGACAGACTGAGAGAGGTGCTGCTACAATGTAAGAGACGTAAATTATAATAATGTCTTTTGAGAATTCAAGCATGAAAACCTATTCTAGTAGACATTGTAAAAGGGCATGATTTAAAATTCAATCCAACAGCAAACAGATGTGTAACAACATGAGGGTAAGTAAATAATGACAGTGATGTCAATTATGGGGTTAACCGTTGCTTTAACATTTGATCTGTAATATAATTTTAGCCGGTTCCAGCAAATATGTATGTCTGCGTCTGCTATCTCCATGATAGAAGTAAAATGGAAGCTTTAGCGTTAAGTTTTGCCAATTGCAAGAATGCTCAATTGCTACGTCACTTATTACCTTCTCATCTACCCAATCGTGTCTAATACTTGCGGTATAAAAGACCGGTACTTACACATGTCTGAGTTTGCAGATGCTGACGCTTCCATTCCCTCCATCCTCCCCACCAGCACCAGGTCGGTCCCTTCCTATACCTCCCGGGGGTCGGCTGCGCCCCTGCCTTCGTCTTCAGGCAGGAAATGCAGAGTCCGGGCCCTCGGATTGCGAGCTATTGACGAGCTATAGCCCAGAGCTTGCTGGGATATCAATAAATGTATTTATTGTTGCAGTATTTATTCTCCCGAGTCTTTCTGGTAGAACTGATGCACCAGGTGAGAAAGTGTGTGGCTCCTTTCCAAGCGTGAAATAAACAGACTATGAAGCTCTCCGCTGGAATCCAAGTTATTCTGGCAGTGGGCAAAATCTTTTGGTCGCTCTTCCTATTGCAAATTGGCTGTGGTTTTGGATTGTCAGTTACACTCCTGCATTTGCAGAATGCCTGTTTAATACACAAGGCCTCAGAAGCTTAGAATCATATATCCATCAAATCTGAAAATTCAATCAGCGCACAAGGCCGACCCTTCTCCAGATGCCTGACATTCAGTGTCGCACCCAACACGCGCCAGAAATAACAAAATATGTTTCTCAAAATAGTTGATTTAGAATAGCAGAGATTAGCCCTAAGCCACTGGGTAGAGATGGGAAATGGCAATAATGAAACATGACATGGCGGAGCCTTCAGGCAAGGATTGTGTTCTGAAGGTTATGTCACCCTCACCACTTCTCCTTAGGCTTTCTTGGAAAAGTAAAAAAGGTTATCTCATTGAGAGAGATGAATGTGTATCGGGATGTGGATTGAATGCATGTAAATGACAGCAGAGCTTCAGATCAGGTGGCCATACGTCCGGATTTGGCCGGACAGTCGGATTTTAAGCCCCATGTCCGGCGTCCGGCGCATCCTCAAGCGACACCATTTGTCCTCCTTTGGAGTTGCGCTGAATTTGAAAAAATTAATTTTTTTTTTTTTTTTAATTAACTTAAATCCCGCATATGATAGCGGCTCTCTGATGCCGTAAATTAGTTCAAATCTCTTGAATCTAGAGCATGCGAGACAGAACATACTGTATGCTCCAACCGTGCAGCCGCGCAGAGAGCTAGAGTTGCGTGCCCTCAGCACCAACCCACCATACCCCCCCCCCCCCCCCCCCCCCCCCCCCCGACACCATACCAAAATATATGTCCTCCTTTTGTGTTATGAATGGCCACCCTATTCAGATCAGTAATAAGCTGCTCGCTCTGGGCTGAGGAAATGTGTTGTAAAGCGTAAATATCTGATAGACTCACGGCTATGGAGGAACGTGCGAATCTACTGTTCTACAGCTGTGATGGTCATGTCTAAGTTCCTGTGGGTGCACAGCTGTTACGCGACATGACAACCAGAGATGCTGAATTCATAATTGCAGTTGCAGTCAGGAGATGACCAAGCGGATGTGTAGGTGTTTCTACAGCAGAAGCATGAGAATTTATGTGTAATCAAATGAGCTATTTTATCTCCTGACTCACACTGTAAATTTTTACCTTTTTTTCTTATAACAAATGACAGTTTTTCTGGATTGCTAAAACACTAAATCACATTCTCTGAACCAAATTCTCAATAGCCTAAACCAGTTTGTCGAATAAATCGCTCTTTCTGTAAAACAAGTTCACATTACAACACCATTTTGCAAATCTCATGCACACTTTTTGCAAAACTCTTTCTCACTCACTAAAACACATTTTGCACTGTGGTGTACATACGTTTCAAAATGCTAAACACAGGGAGGTAAATGTTAAACAACTGTGCATCCATCGTTCACACACAACGACTCAAATTTGCACTTGTTTCTAATGATGAAACCAAACCAACTGTACACAATACAAGTCAGTTCAGAGTGCCAAAATTGACTCCAAATTTTGTACCAACAATGGATTGAAGCAATATAAGAGGGAGAGGAGGAGTAAGAGCTGGTGGACAAGGAGGAAGAGGATGAGGACGAGAAAGAGCCAGGTGTGGAGAATGTTGTCAAGGCTGGATCCGGCACACCAGAGGGTTTTTTCCTTTGCCTTGCAAGAGACGACACTGCCTGATGTGATGCCGTTGATGTGGCCGGACCCAGCATGAAGACATGATGCTGAGGCAGAATGAATCTCTCACTGACTTTGATTTTACAGTTGCACAACTATTTTGAGTGTACTGTAACATGCTTTTCAATGAGAGTTCTTTAATATTTATGGCTTTTGGAGTTGGGTTACTGTATTTTCACAGTATGCAAGTGCTGAATTTACAGAGATCCAATAAGCCTACTATACAATATTCGGTCCCACTTTATATTAAGTGGCTTTAACTACTATATATTAAAGGCCGTGTTGCAGGGTTAATTTTTCAACGAATTTGTGCAATTTGCTTGTTGGTAATACACATTTAAACTGTTATCCATTGTATTTTATGTTGTTGGGTATCACAAAACGGAATATAATACGAAAAAGTTACAGCGGTTTGCAACGATTCTCCTTTCCACCACAATGCATTGGATGACGTCACCTTGGGGAGAGAATTTACCAATGCCCGCCTTGAGAGCATTGAGAGTGACTAGAGAGACGAGTAGTAGACGAGCGTATTCAGATAGCGCAGATTATAGATAAATACATAGATATCTATAGATAGATAGACTAGATATATAGATAGATAGACAGACAAACAGATAGATAGATATAGATAGATAGGCTAGTATATGCGTCAACTGCACATCCAACGGCGCGGGCGCCTCTGACGTGCGACCAATGAGCCAGCTCTACATTGTCAATCTACCTACTATATATTTCTATCTATTTATCTATCTAGATGCTAGCTATCTATGCTAAGTTTATGCTATCTGGATGTCTGCCAATCTCTCTCTATACTGCCCACACAAGCACCTGCCAAACACAGCGACAGACACGCGGCGCTACGTTTGCAACAACATTTTCACCGGAGGAAGAGATAAATGCTTAGAAACGCCAATATAGCTAGCATGATGCCTTCTATTTCTAGATGACAACGACCAAGTTTACCAGTACTACGACACTATGACAAAGGTTACCGGTACTTATCTGAACTAACGTCATGATCACTGCCACTAGATATAAAGAAAACGTTGATTTTGCACTCGGTCCTATTCAATGACAGTAAAAAAAAAATATATATATATGTGTCGTTATTGTGCACTGCTGCTCGTAGACTAGCTCCAGTGCTCATTGCTGCGGTGCTAAATGATAGCAACTCACCAGGACACTTCACCAACTCTTCCTCATTCCGGTCAGTCGCCATAGTTCTAATACTAGTCTGAGAATGTCTAATTGTAGACGGGCTCTGATACTAGGCTGAGGCTGCCTTTCCTCCACTGCTCCCCAATGTGACATCATCGCCGAATCACGTAAAAAAAAATGTACCCATTAATCGACAGTGGTGGTTAACCTGCAACATTGCCTTTAACATTGAAATTAATAATTTGATACAATGGACTTATTGGGCCCTATCTTGCACCCAGCGCACGATCTGAAACGCAAGTGTCAAAGCGCAAAGCGCAAGTAACTTTGTGGGCGGATCCCGGCGCTGTTGCTATTTTCCCGGCGGGATAAATGCCTCTTGCGCCTGGCGCAAATCTAAAAGAGGTTGGTCTGAAGTAGCTTCATTATTCATAGGTGTGGTTTGGGCGTAACGTGAAATAAACCAATCAGAGCGTCATCCAACATACCCTTTAAGAGCAGGTGCGCATGTTGCATGGCGGATTGTTATTATATGGCGCATTCACCAGGCGCGCTCCAGGAGCGGTTCACAGCCGAGGAGATCGATGTTCTCGTCAGGGCCATAAATAAAAGAAAGAGAATTGACATTGGGGATGGGACAAACCCACCCAAATCAATAGAAAAAAATATGAGAAAGCTCAACTTAACTGGTAAGTTAAAGAGTAAGGTTTTTAATGTACTTACATTATGGTAAAAATGATTTCGCAGTCTTCAGATTTTTTTTTCCTAGTTCTTGACAGAAAAATAATTTGTCAGATGTCCTTATATACATATGTGTCTTGCCACTATTGGGCAAACAGGTCTGATCCGTCATTACTACAATTTGCCTGAAAAATTACCAATATACACTGGTAAATGTGTAAGCTAGATTTATGCCTATTTTTTCACACCTTCATGGACACCACAAGGATTTCCCTCGTATGGTAAAATATTTCCTTGTTATAATGTATGATTTGCAAAAATAAAAACTGCTGCATCTGTGTTGATGAGAGAATCAAAGTGTGTGCGCGTTGTGCACCCGCTACATTATGGCCAAGCATGCGCGCTTAAAATAGCATTATGAACAACGCGCAACGCGCCATTGACTTTAGACCAGGGTTTTTTGGTCAGTGGCGGAATTGTTTTCTGGAAGTGCAAAATAGCACTAGGGAATGTTTGCGCCGAAACACGCCTCCTTTTTGCGCCGACCCGCCCAGGGAGCGCAAGTTCATTTCCTAGTTTACCGACGCGCGTCTGTGGAGGGAAAAGCCCGCTTTGCGCGGGTGCAAAATAGGAATGATACATGCGTCAGCGTACAAAGTCAATTGCGCTGGGTGCAAGATAGAGCCCATTGTGTACATACATGTTTTTACATTGTACTTATATTTTGAAAATACCTGCATGTAATTACAGTTGTAATTAATGTATGTAATTACATTTGTAATTACACTTTTGACCCATACCTTACACCTTAACCCACCCTTAAACCTACCCATACCACCACACCTGACCCTAACCTTACCCGTATCACATCTCAATAGCAGCTAAAGGGTTTTACAATACAACAGGAACACACTGTTTTACTGTACTTAATTTTCAATGCAAGTACTGTACATAGTACTTAAGGCCACTTAATATAAAGTGGGACCCAATATTCAGTACAATACTATACTTGCTTGCAGTGCATACAGTATACAATTTATTCACCTTACTGTAAGTTGGTATTACTATACTTTTTTTATGTAATTGCAAAATGTGTTTACTTTGTTACAATATATACTTTTTTCTGTAACTACACTGTAAAAAAAGTTAACTCATTATTTTGAGTTATCTTTTTGCATGGGTTTTTTTTAGTTTAACTAACTTATTTCGATAATTTGAGGACAAGAAAACTTAAAATTTCTTGTTGTCTGGACAATCTAGTTAAATAAATAAGTTGAAATAACTAAATTGCTAAAATATTTTTTACAGTGTACATGGCTTTGGATTCTGTTGATCTGTTTATAATATTGACTTGCCGTGTGTATGATCTGAAAGCATCATTTGATTTCATGTATTGTTCGTGTTTAGCGCACACTGTTATGTGTGTGGAATATTCTATTTGGAACTTGTAAAATGTGTCTTATATTCACCAAGGCTGCATTTATTTGATTACAAATACACTAGCACATTATGACAATTTAATTGTTTTCTATTTTAATATATTTTAAACAGCATGTTTTACCCTTAAATCATTAGCTCTTCTGTGTAGGGATAAAAGAAAAAAATCTAAGCCATGATAGAAAGTTGCATAAGTTTAGAATGAGATATTTTTTGCTGATAGTTTCAAAAAATGTCTGGGGACTTTTAACTTCTGAAAGTTACAGTATGTTTCCATATAGGCTACATGTTGTTCTTTTATCTCATAAGATCAAGGAAAATGTGATTCCTTATGATATATGACCCCTTTAAAATATGCTTTGAATTAAGAATTATGTTTCAGAATGTGTCCTCATAGGAGCAGGCTTTTTCAGGACAACAGATTTTTTCCCTTTAGAAACAAAGGGAAACCATCCACTGTTAGTCATAGAGGTCATTGGAGTTTGAGTTGTTCATTCAAAATCACTTTCAATGTAATGTAACAATACTATTAAAAAGAGGAAAATGTTAGGACAACTGTAATTACTGTCATTCATTCAGATGCAAGGATTCAGCTGGAGGACAATAGTGGATTAAATGAGGGAAAGTCTATATACAAAGCCACTCTGGACCACTTGATCTCTTATATAATTTCCTCTCTCAAATGATCCAAAAATTACAACCACAGTCCAAAGCCTGTTTTAATAAATGAACAGGAAAAATTGCTCCCAGATCATCAACAAAAAGCTTTTACTGGCATTCTATGTAATCTAAGGCTCAACAGTGCACAGCTACACACAATATCCCCACACAATATTAACTAAACAAGACATTTTAGAAACTGTCATTGTCTATACATTTAGTAGACAGTTGAAAGTGAGCTTGTGTATCTGCAAATTACAATGTTATTATTTTGTCTTCAGAACACTGGTACCCACATCCTTACATATTTCATGAACGAATGATTTTGATGACAAGCGTAAATCCTAACCTGACTAATGTAGATTTCTATTATAGATTATAAATGGAATCCAGCTCTACCATTTATTTAATTTCTTATTTTTGGCATGAGGCAATATGCACACTGTCTCACTATTTCATAGTTATTTACTTATTCATAAAATGCTCATTTTCAAGCTTTACACCTATATTGAAAGACAATATATTGACTTCAAAATCCAGTAAATTAGTATTAACTGTCATAAAGGGCCCTATTTTAACTGTTGGTCTGAAGTAGCTACATTACTCATAGGTGTGGTTTGGGCGTAACGTGAAATAAACCAATCAGAGCGTCATCTCACATTCCCTTTAAAAGCAGGCACGCTTGTTCCATGGCGAATTGCTATTATGATGGCGGATTTGTAAGCTAGATTTATGCCTATTTTTTCTTCATTAACACCAATGATTTCCCTCGTGTGGTAATATTTTTCCTTTTATGTATGGTTTACAAAAATGGGAACTGCTGGGTCTGTGTAAATGAGAGAAGCAAAATGTATGCGCGTTGTGCACACGCTACATTATAACCAAGCATGAGCCATTAAAATAGCATCTGAATAACGTGCCACTGACTTTAGACTAGGTTTTTCCTGGTCTGTGGAGGAATTGTATTCTGAAACTGCAAAATTGCACCAGGGAACGTTTATGCCATAACACGCCACGTCTTTTCCCTGAACCGCCCCCAGGAGCGCAAGTTCATTCCCTAATTTACCGACGAGCGTCTGTGGAGGGAAAAGTGAGTTGTGCGTTGGGTGCAAAATAGGAATGATACATGCGTCGGTGTACAAAGTCAATTGCTCTGGGTGCAAGATAGGGCCCAAAATGTCTATATTTTCATTTAGGTGATTTTATTTTTTCTCTATTAATATTTTTATATGTGGTTCAATACAATTAATTACACCATTTGCCATATAATATAATTAAAAATATATTTTTAATCGCAATATTAAAAACACCACCATCATTGACAATAGATGACATTTTCATAGCATGGAGAAAGAAAATCAAGCTTATCCCTTTAATGGGTTCTTATTTTGTAGTCTCATTCACTCTCAGCAAAGATTACTTTCAGATTTTGATATTTAATATATGTCAAGAGAATTTAGGAAAATTCAACATTGAAAAAATCAACATTGTACAGTTGTAAATTAAATTATACAATCCTCATTACAAATCAGGTTTATTTGCAAAATGCACAAATTCAGCTGTTTGCAATGAACAAATCAAACAAAAGTTATTGAAATAGCTCAATATAGCAAATGTTTCAAATGGTTTCCACAAATTGACCGGGGTCACGTGAAAAGTTGAACACTTGTATGAATGTTTGAAAAGTTTTTTCAAAGTATGAAAATTTAAATCACCTTTGCAAAATGGAATTGAACAGTCTTTTTCTGGCCACGTACAGACCATATGCTGTATTGTTTCAAGCACCATAAATACTTAATTTCATTTTCCATCATTGAATGTGCAAGATCTCTGTTATTAACTTAAAATGAAAAGGTTGTGACATCAGTTAAGGGACATGTTGAAAACTTATTCTACATGACTTATCACATAAATGTCGACTACTTGCTAGTATTAGGTTGGAGCTACTTTTTTCATCAGAACTGCCTAATTCATATAAATTCACCATGTTGCTGGAAACATTCCTCAGAGATTTTGGTCCATATTTACATGATAGCATCACACAGTTGCTGCAGATTTGTCGGGTACACATCCATGATGTGGATTTTCTGTTACCGCATTCTAAAGGTGCTCTATTGGATTGAGATCTGGTGACTGTAAAAGGCCATTGAAATGTAGTGAACGTATTTACTTGACTGTAGGGTTACTTGACTGTAACCCTGTTTCCAAAAATGGGGAACGAGATGCTGTTTCATTAATGCAAATGAGAATGTCTTTGTTTAAACAGTTGTGAAACAAACACGCCAAGAATTTGGCTTAAATAACATCTGATGATGACGTCATTGGAATGCGTGCTTGTGATGGGCTATAAATAGACATGAAACAGACACGCCTTCAGGTTATAACTTTGTCTGAAGAGACGTCTAGACATGACAGTGCAGCAATGAGGCACAGCATCTCGTTCCCACTTTTTCAGGGAACAGGGTTATAGTCAAGTAACCCGAGAAGTTCCTTATCAAAAGCTACACTCAATGCTGAGTTTCATTAATGCTGATGGGAACAAGAATACTAATGTAGCTGCACTGGAAAGTATGTCTGCTTCGTACAATCTTTCCCAAATCTGCCTGACTACCTCAGGGTGTAGTAGTCCACCATGTGTCAAAGTATGCTCGCCCTGAGGGACAGGAACCTGTCCTGAGCCCAAAGCAGAAACTGCTGCACAGGCGTGTTCAGGCGGCGCAAACGCAGTCCGCCTTGGCGATTTATGCAAGCAACTACCAGGGTGTTGTCCACCCGTACTACGACATGGTAGCCCCTTAACTTCTGGAGGAAGTACTTCAGGGCAAGAAATAAAGCTATCAATTCAAGGCAATTGATGTGTCAATCGAGATGATGACCTCTCCTGATCCCTTGGGCTGGATGGCTAAGACTGCACCCCAGTCAGCTCCAGTTTGGATAAAGTCTCTTATGAAGAGCCCAGATGCCCCAACACCTTTGAATAGATGACACCAACTCCTGTAAGGACTTCAGATGAAGCAAACTCTGAATCAACATGCACCAATGCCATATTTTCTATATATCCTATCGGAAATATACTAAGGGGCTCAAAGTGTGCCAAGAAAATTTCCCCCACCCCATTACACCACTAGCAGCAGCAGGTTGATACTGTTGATACAAGGCAGGATGGATCAATGATTTTATGTTGTTTATGTCATATTCTTACCCTACCGAGTTCAAACAAGTCTGGCCATTCTCCTCTGACCTCTAGCATCAACAAGGCATTTTCACCCACAGAACTGTTGCTCACTGGATATATTTTCTCTCTTTCGGACCATTTTTTATAAACCCTAGAGATATTAATGCGTGAAAATTCCAGTTTATCAGCAGTATCTAAAATACTTGCAATTTGTGCAACCCGCTCAGATTCTGCTACCTTTGATAGGTAGCATTATTTGCCAGAACACTGGCCCGTCTGGCACCAACAACCGTGTGTGTGTTGTGTGTGTGTGTGTGTGTGTGTGTGTGTGTGTGTGTGTGTGTGTGTGTGTGTGTGTGTGTGTGTGTGTGTGTGTGTGTGTGTGTGTGTGTGTGTGTGTGTGTGTGTGTGTGTGTGTGTGTGTGTGTGTGTGTGTGTACAATATTTTGGTAACACTTTATTTTAAGGTGCTTGTAATAAGCAGTAATTAACAGTTAATAAGACACTTATAAGACCTTATAACAGGGGTCTCCAACACGTCGCTCGCGAGCTACCGGTAGCTCGTGGCCTGATTGTTGGTAGCTCGCCAAGGGGCCGTTGACATATCGCATCTTTTGTGTGCTCAAGTTCGTTATTTCAAATGTAGGCGCGCGGCAAGCACATTCAAAATTGAACCGACGCGCTCATTTTTTCTAGGAGCAGCGAGATTAAATCTCAACGCTTCTTACATGCGCATGCAAGTCTTTTAGGGGCTCGCGCTTCTTGAGACACACACGCACACTAGCACACACACGCAAGGTTTCTCATTTGCCGTGCGCGCGGCGCGCAACACGGTTTGAACATACATATTCACGTAGCTTTCGAAAACCGGGACATTAGTGCATAAATTTCCCGGGACAGGTTATTAAAAAGAAGGACAACAGGTGGCAACCCTAACTCTTAATGATAAAAGATAAGCTAATGTGCATTAATGTAAATGTCAGTAATTTATCTTTCACTCATTCTTTTATAAAAATGATTTAAAGGCTGAAATATGTGAGGTTTATCTTTTTATAAAACCTTTTTTGTCAACTTTATTTGAACTTGTACATGTTAGTATTGCATGTTGCAAGACACTGCTTTAAAATCTGGCCATCATTTTTAATGTTATTATTTTAATGTTTATGTAAACAAATTGCATATTGATGCTAATTTTATTTGCTGGTTTTCGACATAAAACTTGGTGAATTGATTTTATTGTGTAGTATTATTACTTTTTGAACAGGATTCTGAGATAACCGTGATCATTATGATATATAATCATGAAATGAAATTTTCATGCCATTTCAGTTCTAGTTATGATGCACTATAAAATCAACTATAATTGTGTGTTTTTACAGTATATTATGCAAAGTACAATTTTCTATAAAAAAAAAATCAGTTCTTCTCTCGACATTTAAGGGTGACATACAGGCGTACAAAAACTCTTTTACCGGTAGTTGCCAATCTGAGAGTTATGAGACATTATTTAAGAGATTTAAGTATTGTATTACATGAGTAGCTCTCGGCCACTTTCGTTTTTAAAAAGTAGCTCTCAAATGAAAAAAGGTTGGAGACCCCTGCCTTATAAGATGCATATAAGCATTAACTACTTCATATAAGGGTTAATTAAAGCACAAGACGAACTCGGAGAGGCAACTGAGCGGCCCCGGAGTGGTCATGACCCAGCTGGACCCCAGGGGATGGAGTCTACACTCACCCTGGCTGTAACTGTCATGAGGCTCGTCGGCGGCACGATTGAGTAGAGCGGGAAAAGTGAAACAAAGCGTCCTCAGAAGTTATATGAAGTAGTTAATGCTTATATGCATCTTATATGCATCTTATAAGGTCTTATAAGTGTCTTATTAACTGTTAATTACTGCTTATTAATAGCACCTTAAAATAAAGTGTTACCAATATTTTTTATATTGTATAAATACATAGACCTACATATAACGATATATGTGTAATTTAATTGTTTAAACTTCAAAGTTGTCCTTAAAAGTTGATAATTTCATTGTCAGAATTTGATGCAGCTCGTCATTACAAAGCATTCTATTTGCTTTATATCTGCTTTCTATCAAATGCAACAGCAGACTTTAAAAAATAAGACTTACATTTGAGAATGAATATTTATTGATCCAGTATTACCTCGCATAGGGTTCTAAACTGGTTGGCTCCTTCATTTTGGCCACAGTCTTGTAATTGTGTTATCATGGAGTGGTATTGATTGTCTTTAAACCTAAAGTGCACATACAGTCACAAATTGATAATGTTGCCCTTGCATTAGGACTATTCAAAGACTGAATGGTTCTGCTTGTACCAGTAATGATAGAGATAGTTACCGCTCTTAAATAATGTTTCCATCATACTTAGGAGCTCTACTGTTTAACTGCTGTCTCCTCCACATTATGAACTCAAGGTATTCTGGTCCATGTTCAAAGGATACAGTCTTTACTGAGGCCAATAACTTGATAAGAGCCAGCTCTTTATTTGATTGTAAGTTTTAAGATGTTCCTTAACTTTAAAATTAGATTTTAGAAAAGAACATGCTGCTTCTACTGTTGTTTAGGTTTGTTTCTCTAACGAAAAAGTATAATGCCCTAACCTTCTGTTATTTTAGAGAATGTACAATGGTGATGAAATGGCAAATATTACCAATTATGGGTACAAATACTTGGAAAGATTTTGGTATTGCTATGAAAAACAAAACAGATTTAATGACTTAAAGCAGGGGTGTCCAACTTAGTTCTTGGAGGGCCACTGTCCTATAGAGTTTAGCTTCAACCGAGTTTAGCAAGTAAACACTCCTGGAACAGGCTCTTCAGGATTACTAGAAGGTCCACGCAGGTGAGTTGGAGTTGTGTTTATTGTGATTGATTTAATTATTTTTTTGACTAAATAAATAAATACTTTTTATCAGTTTGTGCACTAGTTCTAGGGATTTTTCAGTGATTTTTACAGTAGATTAGGCCAGTAGTTGGCAATAACTTAATATATAGTTCAGTCAAGAAACTCTAGGGGCCCTATCATACAGGTACACCCGGCACAATGCAGTGCCAAGCGTGACAAATGTTATTTGCGAGTTTCAGCCCGACGCAGTTATTATTTTCACGTCCCGTGCCGCGTTGTTTCAATAGCAAATGTATTTGTCACGCCCATGGGCGTGCTGGTCTGAAAACGAGGTGCGTTTAGGAGATTGTTGGTGCGTTGCTATTTGTGTCAGGCAACTGAGGCAACTGAAATAGACTGCGCCATTGACCAACAGAAACCTGGTCAAGTCAATGGCACAATATTTGTTTTGTTATTTAAAGAGCGCTTTAGTAATGTGTGCCTATAGGCGGGTCACAACGCACGTGTTATTACACACACAGGGATGCGCAGCAGCACACAAACTAGCCAAATATTAAAAATAAAAGGATTACAAATGTAAAAGATTAATATTGTGTACATAAAGATATGGTGGAATTCGGCTTGTCCCGTAGATGGTTGCGCGATTTAACCTCAAGCAAGAGCAGATCCTTTTGCGCTCTGGCTCTTTTGCGTCCAGTCTTTCTGCTTGTAAATTACATCATGTAAATAGCGAATCCGTCATGGCGCAAGTGCAACTGGCTTTTAAAGGGAATGGGAGATAAGACTCTGCTTGGTTTATTTCACGTTACGCCCAAAACACACACATTACACATTAAGAAAATAGGGACAACCCTTTTAGACCATGCGCACCAACCATTTTTCCTGTATTTACAATAGCAAAAGTGGATTTGGACACGCCCTATTAATAATAATAATAATACGTTTTATTTATACAGCGCCTTTCCAGGGCTCAAGGACGCTTTACAATGAACAAGCAACAATAATGGCAATTGACAATAACAACAAACAAAAAAACAATAGGTACATGAGAGTAAAGGTTCAGTAAAGGAGAATTATGTAGAAAGGGCAGCATACAGCAGAATACAATCAGACACAACGAAATGTAGCACAACTTAACAATGGTGACATTCAGAAAATACGTGAATTTTGAGCATTGTTTTAAATTCAGAAATAATATTAACACAACAGAGTGATCGGGAGAGAGAGATCCATAGCACTGAATGATCTGCCCCTCATTGAAGGCATTACAGAGATAGGGGGAGCCAAGCTGTGCAGAGATTTAAAAGTGAGCAGGAGGATTTTGAATTTAATACGATACGCTGCTGGAAGCCAGTGAAGATCGTACAAAGTTGGGGTGATATGGGCAGAACGCTTGGTGTGGGTAAGTATTCTAGCAGCAGAGTTTTGAATGTATTGCAATTTGGAAATGGAGCTGGCAGATAGACCAATGAAAAGGGCATTACAATAATCAAGACAGGGTGTGACAAATGCATGGATGACATTTTCAGCGTCTTGAATACTGATGAAGGGATGGAGTTGGGCAATGTGACGTAGATGAAAGAATGCTGATTTAGTGATAGAATTAATATGAGCCTGGAAAGAGAAAGAGGAGTCAAAGATTACACCAAGTACCAATTTTAACAGTACTATATGGTTTTATGTGAGAGCCAGCAATCTCACAGGTGAAATTAGTAGAAATTTTGTTAGTGAGTGACGGAGGACCAGTAAAAATAATCTCAGTTTTGTCCATGTTAAGTTTTAGAAAATTTGAATGAAGCCAATCTTTTATTTCATGCACACAAGCAGAGATTTTGTCAGCCATTGCTGTGCACTTGCGCCCTGTACTTTAGACCATGCTCTTAGATTATTAAAATAGAGTATAGATGGCACAGGCTGATTCCCTCTGCAAACAATGACATCATCTAACATGGCTCGAGCTGATTGGACTCTGCTGATTCTGCAGCCAATGAGCTCGCAGCTTAACTTTGAAATAGTTTGGTCCTGTTTTGCAGTAAGCTGTTTTGCTGTGCGCTATAAGAAACCCTCCACCTATACAGATCTGCTATGGGTATTTTCATGTATGTTATATGAGTGAGTCAATCATTTATTTAACCAATTCATTCAAAACACTGAATCATATAAGACTGAAAATAGTGTCTGTCTTTATGAGTGAGTCATTGAATCTTTGGAACTATTAGCATTGACGGAGCAAAAACAGATACATTAAAAAATATTTGGTAATACAGCATGTTTTGAATGTGAAGCAGCATTTATTCATGAAATTGCTTAATTATGCCCAATTGTATGGCTGGTAGAACTTTTTACTCAAAATATGTAGCCTAGTATTTATATAAAAAGCACTGAATGTGATGGTTATATTGCATAAAATGGAGGCTAAATAAATAGTGTACTAACATTTACTAAGTTTATTCAAATATCACCTGTATTCTTATTATGTTCACACAACAATGGCTGCTGATAATGCAATTTAGTCTTCAATATATGCACTCTGATTCCAGCCTAAAAGTGGAGCTCTATTCTGAGACAGGCAACACACCGCAGTGCTACTGGGATGCTTCCTGGTGGCCTTTCAAAAATGTGATGTGAACAATTAATTACTGAGACAACTCACGATGACACATTTCATTAACATTCAAAGCATTCCTCAGCCTGCCAGTGCAGCATGAGCTCCAGAGTAAGGATGGCAGGGGAAGGACACACAGCTGGAGGGAAGCCAAGTCCAAAACCCAAGACAACTGTGTCTCACTTTCTGAAAAAAGAAATTAACAAATACTAAGTCATTTCAAGGTCTATGCACTACAAATTAGACAAACACTCAAACACTCTGCGGCACGGGTTAGTTGTTCTCACAGAGGGGGTAAGTTAAACTGCGGGTGCTTTAAAACGGATGCAGACTTATTTGTGAAGGATTTGCTTTAAGAAATGTGCAATAAGGAGCTTGACCTTGCAGTGGCCCCAAGAATATAAATCACACTTAAATATCAATTAATGTCATTGCTATAGATAACAAAAACACCGAAGCAAGTGGTATCTGCAATAAATGATGTGCTTTTTGAAATGCACTATACTTTCTAAACATTATAGATAAATGTAAAAAAAAAAAAAAAGTGGATGTATAAAGTTAGTTCACTACAAACAGGATCCACTAAAACAACCACTTATTTATTAATTAATCCAACAGTATATATATATATATATATACATTTAAATTTAAACTTACACTTAAAACCTTTTTCTTGTAAAGTGTGCTTGTAGCTTGCTTTCTTTAAAATGTCACCTTGTTTAATATTTTGTGTGTAATGCAATGACATTTTGAAGCATAACTTTAGTGACCAAGTACATTTTGAAGCCTTTAAAACAGTGTCCAGTATGCATAAAGAATCTGGAAAGTTATTATCTGATCTCTGAAACTTTCATCATCATTTTCAAATGTGATGTCAGCGTCTTTTCAGTTACGTATAGGAGAAGGATTCTTTGTTAAAATGAGGGATATATGTGTATTCATTATGCATGTTGTTTTTCTAACCAGCATGACACTCAGTCACAAACACAGCATGAGTTCATGGTTTAACACGAGAAAGTCTTCAATACTTTATTCTCCTTGTAACCACAGTAAGTTATTCTCTTAGCTTTCTTCAATGAACAACATCAATCACAGCTGATAAACACAGAGCAAATAACTGGAACCATTCTCTCTTCTACTTTCACTTTTTGTGTGAATATTTTAAAATTAACAATCCCTCACATATTAGGGAAAATACTGCCTTTAGTTTTTGCCCAGACAGCAATTTTACAACTCCAACATTATAAATGTCATAAAGGCATAATAAAAGTTATAGCTGGTTGACATAAAAAATGGATTCTTCTTCCTGTTCAGTAAGCAGATGTTAGTAATTCATGACCTCTGCTATACTGAAGAAATCTATTCAAACCTTTGTGCTTGTGACCTTGTTCTTTCTGTAGTATATTAACAACTTAAAACTGCCTTAAATTACATTATACCATGGTCTGGGTGAATACTCGATTCTGATTGGCTGCAGGGTGTCCGTTGCATTTAAAGGTCTTCTCCCTTGAAATGATAGATATACAGATTTGACTTTTTGCATTTTAGGAGGTCATACATTTACTATTATATTATAGGTAGACATAGCGGTTTAAAATGTATTTTTAATAGGGCTGCCATTTTAAGGGACCGTTCACACAAGAACATCAATATGCAAATGTCAGAGAAAGAAGATTCTTTGTGTGTGTGTGTGTGTGTGTTGTGTGTGTGTGTGTGTGTGTGTGTGTGTGTGTGTGTGTGTGTGTGTGTGTGTGTGTGTGTGTGTGTGTGTGTGTGTGTGTGTGTGTGTGTGTGTGTGTGTGTGTGTGTGTGTGTGTGTGTTGTGTGTGTGTGTGTGTGTGTGTGTGTGTGTGTGTGTGTGTGTGTGTGTGTGTGTGTTGTGTGTTAACATTAGTAGTAATATCAGGTCTTCGTATTATGTATAATTATATAATTGTAATAATTATAATTCACTATTTTATTAGAATTATATTATTATAATTAATTAGTTAAAAGATACTCAACCATTAAACAAACACATTGTATATGTCCTGTAGGGCAGTGGCTTGTGTTAAATGATATGGAAACAAGATTTATATACTGACAGTATACTGTATACAAAATTCACTTTTACATGGTTTGAACATAAATGTGTGTCGGCAGTGTGTGTACACAACCACCCTATAATTGTTAAAAACCACCCACTCCTTTTTTATGTTCCCAATAAATCATAAACAGTCGCTGCGTCCGAAATTGAATACTTCCCTACTATGCAGTATTTGTGAAAAACAGTACGGCAATAGAATATGTCCGAAAACAGTGTTGAAAAAACAAATGACCTACTACTTCCGCCGAGATTCTGAAGTGAGCATTCTATGGACACTTTACTATACCATGAGGCCACAGGAGAGTATTTTTGAATGGAAGTGAATTGATGTAACTGGCGCTGGTAGGTCACATGACAGTAACAACAACACAGATGCAGGACGACAGAAACTAATTCATACTACCCCTATTCATACTAAATAGAAATACATAGTTCAGGCATGAAACTAACAAACGCAGATTGGTTCTTTCAATGCCGCTGCATGCACCAACCAATAAAAAGTACATCCAACTCCACATAGCCTTATATAACGTAGCTACCCTAACCTGCGATCGGCAAATCCAATTTCAAATTCAAATGTAGTACCTACTGTACTCAGCTGTTCACAATCCATCATGTTTATCTCCTTACTAGAGCAACTAGTGGAAACACAAGAATGTCTCAGCTACGTGATAAACAATCTGTGTTCTGTTGTTGGTGTCAGGATTATGTTTTGCTTAGTTGCCTTTTCGTTGCTATGTGTTTGTTTCTTGTGCTTCAGTTCAGTTTAGCCTTGATTGCTTTCTAGTTAGTCTCCTTGGTAACTGATTACCTTCAGCTGTCTATCATTGTGTTTTCTATGTGTATTTTTTAGGCCTACTCCCTGTTCTGATTTGTCGGTTCACGTCTTAATTTGTGTGGTACAGTTGTAGTATTATCCTGTCTATATTCTCCTAGTTCATTAAAAGAAGTTATCGTGAGATATTCTGCATCATGCGTTTATTCAATACCACCATATATGTGACAGATAGCTGCTATCAATGAACACAGAATGCGTTTCTCCATTCCACTGTGCCATTTTTTCCATTGCTTTTCATTGTAAATATGCTAGACGGATGCCTTTGACCATTGCGCTCGTGTCTCGCATTTTTACTATGTGTTACGTGGCAAAAAACATATTAAAAACTCAGCTTTCCTGTTAAAAGAAGTTTAATTTTTAAAAAACGTACCACGACATCTTTCGTTTTCAACTTCTCGCATTTTTAGATGCAAAGATGCATTGTGTGAGAATGGCCCCGAATGGGAGGGAAATAAAACCTCAAGGTCTGTCTAGCGAGATTTAATATTCTGAATGTTCCAATCAAATCCGACTTCTGACCTATAATGCTGTCTGAATCACAATCGTACACTGTTCGTTCATTGGCCAGAGGAGAACTGGCCCCCCGACTGAGCCTGGTTTTTCCCAAGGTTTTTTTCTCTATTCTGTCACCAGATGGAGTTTTGGTTCCTTGCCACTGTCGTCTTTTTCGCCTTTGGCTTTTGGCTTGCTTAGTTGGGGACATTTAATTTAATATTCAACAATAATATTGATCTGCCAGCATTGACACCATTATACGAGAACTAAACTGAGCTGGACGATGACATCACGGTTTTCTCCAGAGCGGCTATATATATAAATAAACTAAATTAATAAATTATTTACAACAAAAATTAACCATCACTGAACTTACTTAAGCTGGACTGTAACGCCATTTTCTTCTGGAAACAAACTTTGTTGCATTATTTTCCTGTTATCTCTCTAAAGCTGCTTTGAAACAATCTGTATTGAAAAGGGCGCTATATAAATAAAGGTGACTTAACTTGATTACATAGTAAATAATGGAAAAGCAGCACAGAATGCAAAAAAAGCGTTCCGTGGAAACAGCCCCATATACCGTTTCTCCTGTTTTGTTGTTTCCGGAGTGAGGCACGAGCTTTAAAGGCACAGTTCTCTTTGAGCTTCACAGACACATTCTGGGGACACCTAAGACTTATTACATCCTGTAAAAACAGGCATAATAGATCCCCTTTAAAGTCCCATTTTGTGTATTCATTTCTTCTCACTGTCTGTCATATTAATTTATCTTCATTTGAGGCTTTTCTCTATAATTATTGTGATCCCTGCTGAGGGAAAAATTTAATTTGCCTAAGCTGGTTTCCTGGTCTGTCTTTAGTTGGTTTTAGCTGATTGAAGCTGGTCTTCCAGAGGGATAATTCACCCCCAAAAAATTCTGTCAGTAATTACTCACCCTCATGTCGTTCCAAACCCGTAAGACTTTCGTTTATCTTTGGGACAAAAATTAAGATCTTTTTGATGAAATCTGAGCGCTTCCTGTCCCTCCATTGACATACGCAACTACCACTTTGGCGCTTAAAGTTGAAGCCTATAAATTCAACCTAAATTCAATCATGTTCATCTTATAAAGCAATTGTGTCTCTTTAGAAAATGTGAGCTAAACTGCTCAATTAATTTGTTTTACGATCTCTTTATGAAGTTTTTGAAACTTTAATGTCTATGGAGGGAAAGAAAGATCTCAGATTTCATCAAAAAGTTTAGAGAATGAACAAAAGTCTTACAGGTTTGGAACAACATATGGGTGAGTAATAAAGTACAGATTTTTCATTTTTGGGTAAACTATCTTTACCTTTAAAAGTGGGACAAAAAGGTTTTTTTCAGAGCTGTAGATCATTTGCTTTGTTATTGTCAGGGTGTGTGCAGGTAGCTGAAGACGAAGATGCAGGAACTTCAAATTATAGTTGATTTACAAAATAAGCTTATTTAAGCATACAAGAACAAAATAACAAAACTCCAGGAACTTCAGGGTACTGAACCAAACGAGATAATTAACTGAAAACAGGTGCAGAGAATTGGTAATCAGACAGAGAGGGAAAACTAACAGGACTGAACCAAAAATCACAAAAGACAGGGGAAAACAAGATCACAAAACAGAACTAAACACATCAAAACCGTGACAGTTCAGGTGGCCACGGCGGTGAAGACCCTTCAGGTGGCCACGGCGGTGAAGACCCATCAGGTGGCCACGGCGGTGAAGACCCATCAGGTGGCCACGGCGGTGTTATTTTTCCGGGCCTCCGTGGATCTTTGGCCGGCCACGGCGAAGGCGTATAGCCGCCCCCCCCCAAAATTTTCTTGGGGAGAAGGACAGGTTCAGGAACGGGAACAGACTTGACATCAACGGACGCTGGGTCAACGGGCTCTGGCGCTGGGTCAACGGGCTCTGGCGCTGGGTCAACGGGCTCTGGCGCTGGGTCAACGGGCTCTGGCGCTGGGTCAACGGGCTCTGGCGCTGGGTCAACGGGCTCTGGCGCTGGGTCAACGGGCTCTGGCGCTGGGTCAACGGGCTCTGGCGCTGGGTCAACGGGCTCTGGCACATCATGGGACTCGGAACTGGACGGGGCCAGCACATCATGGGACTCGGAACTGGACGGGGCCAGCACATCATGGGACTCGGAACTGGACGGGGCCAGCACATCATGGGACTCGGAACTGGACGGGACCAGCACATCATGGGACTCGGAACTGGACGGGACCAGCACATCATGGGACTCGGAACTGGACGGGACCAGCACATCATGGGACTCGGAACTGGACGGGACCAGCACATCATGGGACTCGGAACTGGACGGGACCAGCACATCATGGGACTCGGAACTGGACGGGACCAGCACATCATGGGACTCGGAACTGGACGGGACCAGCACATCATGGGACTCGGAACTGGACGGGACCAGCACATCATGGGACTCGGAACTGGACGGGACCAGCACATCATGGGACTCGGAACTGGACGGGACCAGCACATCATGGGACTCATGGGCCAGAGCTGATGTGCGTGCAACCCACACACACAGAATCGCTGCAGACATCACTATCAGCGCTGTGTCTTCTTGTGTGGATTCATGTGCGGCGTTCTCAGTCTCTGGAGTGCAGGTGATGGGCTCAGGCTCTGGCGGGCAGGCGACGGGCTCAGGCTCTGGCGGGCAGGCGACGGGCTCAGGCTCTGGCGGGCAGGCGACGGGCTCAGGCTCTGGCGGGCAGGCGACGGGCTCAGGCTCTGGCGGGCAGGCGACGGGCTCAGGCTCTGGCGGGCAGGCGACGGGCTCTGGCGGGCAGGCGACGGGCTCAGGCTCTGGCGGGCAGGCGACGGGCTCTGTGCTGGATGGGACCACATGCACCTGGCTGAAGAACGAACATGGACTGTGACCTGTGGATTGGCGACCATGTCCCCCTCTACGACCTCCACGGTTCCCACGGAACACAGCTTGGCGAGTTCCCACAAAGGCCTGCTTCCAGATCTCCATCTTTTCTTATCTTTTCAAGGTTGGTAGTTCTGTCAGGGTGTGTGCAGGATACCGAAGACGAGGACAGAAGGTTCTGCAGTAGAGTAGTTTTATTTACAAAATAAACTTCAATAAACATACAAGAACAAAATAAACTCCAGGACTTCGGGGGAAACACAACCATACATAGACGACGACCAACAAACACTGAGGGAAAACACAGGGCTTAAATGAACTGAACCAAACGAGATAATTAACTGAAAACAGGTGCAGAGAATTGGTAATCAGACAGAGAGGGAAAACTAACAGGACTGAACCAAAATCACAAAAGACAGGGGAAAACAAGATCACAAAACAGAACTAAACACATCAAAACCGTGACAGTTATGCAATTAACTCTTTCACCGCCAGCGTTATTGAAAAAAGTTGTCAGTCACCGCCAGAATCTTTAATCATTTTCACAAAAGTTTCATGAACCCCAGAATATTTCGTTGTATGAATATCTTTATATGCAATATATAAGGAAGAACAGATCCTCTGCTTTTAAACCAAAAAATCCCTGGTTTACTCTGGCTTCGTGCATTCCTTTTTTTATCAACACCTGTGGGTAAGTTCCATAAAAAAGCAACATTTTAAGAAAATCTCGTTTTTGTCAAAGACTACGTCTGGATGAGATTTGATTGATATTTTCTTTGAAGCTGGCGTTATATTTCTTTATCATTTTGAGCAGGAATAAAGTCTTCGTTGGGACAACATTATTATTGTACCTAGCAATTAGGCGACATTTTAAAATGACAAAGTCTTGTCTTTGCTCCAGATTAACCCACGATTCATTTGAGGCATTAGCAAAACAAACACTGCTGCTTTCATGCAACATATGCCTAAAGGAACCGAACTAATGGAGAAAATGCACCAGGTTCTGTAAAAAACGCTCCAAATGAGCTATAGGTTTAAAAATGCTTAAGACCAAGAAACCAGCTTAGTTTTTTTTCAACAGGGATATATAATTAATTGTGATTCAGTTAATTATTCAGCATATTATGTAATTATATCATTTGAATTGATTGACATCCCTACTTCTTCTTGATGTATCAATTATTGATTAAAGATAATTCCATCTTAAACAAGAGACTCTTGTGAATTTCTTCTTCGTCACAGATGGTTTAATGTGAATCAAGCCTATATCCATCCTGCTCAGGCTTCAGTCAGAGGCAGTTATCTCTATTGCTCAGAGGTTCAGTGACTGTCAACTCCCAACCTTGAATGACACCCTTTAAATCTCTTAGTAACAAGGCTCTACAGTACAACAAATGTCCTTTTCCACTATAGTAACATGACATATAAAAATCATGATATATAGTTGAGGATAGTGACACTATGTAACAGACAATAAACATTTGAGGGAGCACAGCCTTGGGTACCTGTTCTTCTGGCCCTCATCATTTTTTATCTGAAGGATGACTGGTAAAACAGACAGCCTGTGTTCATATCTCATGGGTGTGATGTAGTGTGAGAACCTTGGTGATGGACCATATGGACCCCAGCAGGCCTGACACAGATCGTTTATCCCCACCGCACTTCATATCAAGCTGTGGAATGAACTAAAAATGCCTTTAATTATTCACTGTGATATCATGATCTTAAGTTCTTTGAAACACAAACAACTGTTACATTTTTTTGCAGTACATCAGTCTTTTATCATTGTGGTGAAATGAGGTTAGACATGTCTTTTAAAGCCCAAACACCTACTTTTACCCCCTGGAACCTAAAAATAGCTAGATAGCAAAATATCCAGGTTGATCTTTTCTATACAATCAGTATAGTAACTGGGACTGTCAAGCTCCAAAAAAAAATCCAAAAAAAAAAAAAAGGATCATAAGAATACCCCATTTGACTTTGTGTGCTATATTCTAAATCTTCTGAAGTTGTATGATAACTTTGCATGAAGAAAAGACCAAAATTTGGAAGGACATATAAGGCCAGATTTACTAAACGGGGCAAATTTGCGTGAGCACAATTCCATAAAAGTGCAGATGGGAGTGGAAAGTTCTGCGCATAGAGAACACAGACACAGCCGGAACATTTCAATAAAGACCAACACAATCTACCAAAAGCAGTAGATATTAGCATCTGGTTTAAGACTGGCTTTTTGGGGGATTAAATAATGGCACGAAAACCAGTAAATTGAGGACTTGGGCTATTTAAACATTCAAAACAGCATTCAAAAGATAGATAGACATTTTCAGAATATCTTCTTTTGCATTCTGCAGATGAGGTTTGTCTTGAGGGTGAGATAAATGATGACCAAATTTTAATTTTGGGGTGAACGATTCCATTCAGAGAAGTATACCCTCATGTTCGATATTTTTAGCTTACGTTAAATATCACATCTGGAAGTGCAATTTTATATTTTATAGTGTTTTTGGTACTGTATGCAGTAATGTCATTTCTTTTAATGGATACACTAATGCATTATCCTAGATGACTTTGGTCTATTGTTCTGCTGAGTGTTTCTGTTGTCAAATGTGTCTCATTTAAACTGTAGGGCTAAAAAGTTGACCCAAGCATGAAAATAAATGACCTTCAGAAAGATAATGTATTTTTAATAATGAATTTGATTTCATCAAACATATTATACATATAAAAGTCTACCTTTACACCTGGCATTAACATGGATTTTCAGAGTACTATATGATAGTACTTGCAAAGGCTAGCTTAAAAAAAGCACAAAAAACTAATTTAAAGAAAAAATTGCTAAGCTAAAAGTTGCTAGTTAGACTACAAGCTACAAAAAGTAGCTTTCCTTGGAGTCACTCCAACCGATTTAAATCTGATAACATGTAGTTTTGATGATTCATAGTTTTGATGAAGTTTGACTGATTAATTTATTCGTGAATTAGAATTGGCTATAAATTATCATTAGCTATCAGTTTGATGGACTGGGTCTAAAACCAAAAGTGTCCAATGTGATATTGATGAGCTCTTTAGTCTTACCAAGCTCTGTGTTGTGGTTTCTTGGCTTTTGTTTTTTATTCTGCTCTTGCAATGTGAAAAATACAGAAACTGCAGCCTTTTACAGTCATCAATATCCCTTGAATTATCCTCAACAGTCTGTTTTTACAGGAGAATGTTAAAACTTTATCTTCTCTCCTTTTCTTCTATTTTAACTCCAGTTAGCATCCTTCCCTGGAATGTTTCTAAAGTAAGAAAAAGCAATAGACCAGATACTTTATTTTGGCAACACTTTACAATAAGGTTTCATTTGTAAACATTACTTAAATGTTATTTAACATAAACTAGCAATGAACAGGTAACACTTTATAATAACTGCACGCTATGAATCATTAGTTAAGCATTAGTAAACAGTTAATTCATAATTTATAAAGCATTAATAGACATTAAGAAGCGGTTTATAAATATTCTAAACATATTCTCATTTATCTTCTAAACAGAAAAAGGAAACAAACAATACAGTGATACAGAACATAAAAATATTTAACTGAGTCTTTCCATCTCCTTTGTAAATGCTTTACAAGGCATAAATAGTCCTCACTTTAGATGCTCACAAAAAAAGTAAACTGACCACTACGAAATGCTTTATACCTGAATAACCCTGAATTACAGTAGAAATACATGTTAATAAAGCATTTATTAACACACTAAGTAACTATTATATGTCTGAATAATAAGATGTATGAATTTACATTTAAATAATTAATTAATCATTTACTTACACGTTTTAAGTGATCTTATGAACCACTGACAACTCTTAAATAACTGGTTTATAAATAATGCAATACAAAATAATACAATAGCATTTACAGCTGTATTTATAAATTGCTTAATAATGTATAGTAATGCTTTATAAATTATGACTTAACTGTTTACTAATGCTTAACTAATGATTAATAGCGTCCAGTTATTATAAAGTTACCACCTTATTTTTTCTCATGACTGCAATTTCCTGGAAATTTCAACATAAAAGTTGTTTTCTCATCTCGAATTAATTTTCTCACAAACAAACTGTGCTTACCCCAATCTCAAGAAAAAAAATAGAGAAGAAAATTCTTGTTTTGTCGAAATCACCAGGAAAAAAAAAATTGGAATCTGTGAGATTCTGTACTCATGTACTGCTGAAAAATATCTAGATGCTATCTATTCTGTAGATACAAAATGTATGTGAAATCCCAAGTTACTCCAACTAACTCTGAAAAAAAGCCTCTGAATAAAGTTGTGTTGGGTTTTCTCTGCAACAATCCCTCAATACAAATGTGAGCGAATGTACGAAGTGCCCAGGGGCATTGAACATTTTAGAGACCTCTGTGTGTGTAGCGATGATGATTGTGTCTGCAGCAGCGAAACGTGAGAAGAAATCACATCTCTCAGAGAAAGTGCCTGTACCCTCAGCGGAGCTCATGCAAACAAACATCTACAGCTGTTAAAACAAATAAATCTGATATAGAAGATCGTTTGACTTCTTTTGTCGTGATTACAAGGTGCTAGAAATGCACCACTGTGTAAAATATGTGTGAAATCAAGGCTACATCACTACCTCGCTGCCTTTTTTGATTAACCAAGCGCATCCTCGGGGCGCATCTCAAAAGTGCGGCGTTGCATCTTCTCTCTCAGCCCCACAGCATGGAGAAAATAAGAGGGTGAGTGTGGGAATGGAGAAGAGGTTTTGAAGGGAATGACTGTGGAGCCGTGCCGTCAGTCTTTATTAGCAGTAGGCTAACGCTTCTGCACCCTGTCTGGTTTCATTATCATGACTCATTAGCTCGCACCAGGGTCACGAAAGCCAGGCGACTAGAAAGGGGGGTGGAGGAACTTAGGAGGGAAGTGATCTTTGTCACTTTGGACATTTATTGACCTGTTTTCTCAGTGGGGAATGAGAAGGGAAAGAGAGCGGGATGCCCCTCAGAGAAGAGGAGAAGCTCACACAGACGAGTTGGACCCTCAAAATGAAGCATGACTTATTCTGTTAGCAGTTGAGGCTTTGGACTTGACCTCCATAAAAGTTAGAAACATACTAATATATGAAGTATAAGAATCGTACCATTTTCAGGGGGGTCCATATCCAAACTAATTCTGGTGCGATTTGACTGAAATATGAACGCAATACTGACCACAGACCAAAAACAGGACATGATGTCGCAAGATAACTTAAGATAACTTTTAAAAGAACAGAATGGGTACCTGGTTCCTCTCGACATAGGAGCTATGTTGCCCATTACAGTTCGGTACAGGCATCAAAACTGCCATCTTTTCACATGCAGATCTTCGTTTGTGTGTGACGGAGGAACTGCTGGTGCTATTTTGAAAGCTTTTAAAAATACCTTCATAGTATTATAACACAGCATTGTTTGGGATTCGGACATTTTTAGGTTTAACCTCAATTGATTATTGAATCTGAAATAGGGTGATGGCATTAAAGGCCCACTGAAGTGCCTTGGAACGTGTAGCTTTGTATGATGCGTTGACGTAATTTCCACTGAAACAGGAAGCTAAGGCGGGACTTATTGAATGGCCTCTCCCCCTTTTCAAATACCTAATAGCGTTTAGTTTACCTCACAGACTGCAAGTTGTACATGACAGCACCATGGAAGTGAATCCGAGTGCTGATGATACGTTGGATTCAATAGTAGAGGTGTGAATAAATTCTAGCCTTTTCATTCTTAACCAACGTACAGTTGGAAAATGGAGTAACCGAACACACATCTCCAACCCATATCGCTCTGTGACGTGTCACTTTGGCCATGTGGTATTTATAGCATAGGGAGCGGGACACTTTAGATTCTAGAGAGCATTTGGACAGAAGATGCGATGAGAAGCTGAAGTCTGTGGTGATGTCATGAAAAAATGTGATCCATTTTAGCAGAAGTGGGAGACTGTTTTTGAATGTCCTAATATCTCCTAAATGAGAATTTTGTAACTGTTTTGGAACACACCAGCTTATTCATAAACTTAAGGCTACATACATGTTCTAAATACAACAACAACTAAGGCTACATGTAAGATGTACATTAGGACTCTGAGGAAATAATTTAATTAATCTCTCAGTTGCATCTCGCAGAGTTCATGCAGAGCCAGTGTGGAATGTGTGTGAGAATTTACACACAACAAGTGTGGTTTCACAATGCAAATTTGCACTTTACATGTTCCAATTTCCAATAGGCTTCATTTTGCAATGCTCTTACTTTAACACTTCTCAGTGTTTTAACAGTTCTCTGTCATACTCAAACCTTAATGATTAGCTGGTCTTGTCAAATTTGCTTTTCTAAAATGTTTATGGGTTGGCTATATGATAAAGTGAGCAGAGACTTTTAACTTCTTTCTTTTCAAGGAATTGGTCTTTTTGCACATCTGTCTGAATACAGTAGATTCGTATTTGTTTGGACCGTTCTCTCACTAAATCATCTCATAAACTAAGTGGTTCCTCAGTCAGTGAAACAGACAGTATCGAGCACTTAAGAACAAAGAGAACAAATAACAAACAATTGAAACAATAGGCTACGTTTCAAGTAGTATCACTGAGAAAACTCAGCTCCTGCTTTGTTGGTGTGATGGTATAAATAAGTGGCCATTCATAACAAAAGTCCTTTTGTTGCATGCTATTGTTCAGTTGTTTTCTTATTTGAATACGCACTAGATGGATTTCTTTTACCATTTCATTGATTCTTTTACATTTTTGTGTTCTAAAATGTGTATAGAAACACCTTTGTTCTGCTCAGGTGTTCAGATGCTCTCACTGATTGTTCAGTCTGAACAGTCAAGTCTTATAGAAGTGCATAGTAGATGCATGAATGCTAGACTAAAGAAAACTAAAAGGAAAAAGCAGTGTACTTCCAGATGAAATCCTGCAGGCGCCCCTTATATTTCCTGCTTTGGTAATGGCTACATACACACAACAGAAGAATACAGTTAAGAGTGGAAGCTGGACAGTGGAAGCTGAAATGCCCATTAACAAAGAGAGTCATTCTTGACTCAGCATTTTGGACCATTGACAACAACATGTTTTGTATCCCTGAGCCTATGACAGGTCAAAAGTTCTTCTGCCCGCTGGCTAAAAAATGTGGATGTGTGACAAGCCAATAGCGTATTTGTCAAGTCCTGTCATGCCGTCAAGGTAAATGAATATCCACTCATCCAACACTACTGAAATTTAAAATCTTTTACAGTCCAGGGCACTCCTGGAATGAGTTTGAATGATACCAAAGCCTCAGAGTGGCAAAACACTGCTCTTCAACCATTTTGCCAAGCATTGCTTATTGTTTTCTATTCTTACAATATCAGCCCAATTATAATATTTTATCTTTAGGAATAGTTCCCTGATGTTGATCAACGTATTTTGCCTTCAATTCAGGCAGTTACAGTTAGCAACACATATATTGGGTTTTGGTTTACTGTGGTGGGAAACAATACCATTAGACTGAATTTACTTATTTATTTGTCTTGTAATCTGATCTGCACTGAACTGTATGGCGGAAAGCTCTGTAAGTATCTTTGACTGGAAGGTCTCAGCCCCGCTAAAGTAATGCTGCAGTAACTCGAACACTGTTGTGGGATATAAAATGTTTATCTTTCCCATTAGTGTTTTTGGAGTCTTCATTTGTCCCAATGGTAATGAAAGCATAAAAGTTTACAATATAATTATAGTGGATATTTTTTGAGTCTCTTGACATGCAGACTTGAACAAAAACAAATTTTTTTTTTTTCACAGTCACCGTTTGTTATGTAGGCTTCCTTTCAGGAGTTTCATTTTAAGGAAAATCAAACGTAAGAGAGCAAAGCTGTTTTGTCAATTACAGCTTGTAAGCTGTCACAACAGACATTTTTAAGTATAAAATGTCTCTTTTCCCATGAGCAGGAAACAGGCATCTTTGCAGGCAAGTCAGCTTGTAGTCTCACTTCTAGTATAAAGTTAATCTTATTGTGGCCATTAGACAGAAAGAGATATTTGATTGACCTGAAAAGTGTCCAACTAGAGTTTAATTAATTTCACATGCCATTTGACGTGCGACAATCAGAACTAAATGTTTCAGCAGCAAAATGTTTAAACATTGTGATAGAATTCCTTTATATCCATAGGTAATTACCAATTGTTTCACAGGTGTACACTATCAATCAAAAGTTTAAGGTAGACAAGATTTGTTTGTTTTTGAGTCTTTTGTGCTCACAAAGATAGTGTAGTATATGCAGTGAATGGTTCTGACCAGTACACCCCTATACAGTTTGTGTAGTTGGTATGACCAGGGGGTTGTTGATTCTATGCAGGCTAGTAAAGAGGTTTTCAACTTGCTAACTCCCTCGTGTATGTGTCGTTAATGTTAACCGAAGATTAACAAAGACTACAAGAGATAGCATTTATTTGATCAAAAATACAGTAAAAAGTATTACATTACACTATTAGAGCTTGAATACACCTTCTGGTGCTACTTGGACACGTCATCAGTGAAGGACCCGGGGTCATAGGGTGTTTCGGGTCTTTAATCTTCATACACCCTCACCCGGGCGACCCAGCCGGGGGTGATCAGTCCCCGGCTTGTGTCCAAGTGGCCTGTTGCTCCACGTATCCCCCCTACGGATCCACAGCCACCGAGAAGCCCTCTCTGCGGCCTCTAAGATGTTTGTGGTGGCTTTTTTCAATTGCAGTCCTTTCACTCCAAGGAGTTTTAGGGTTCGCAGCAGCGAGCGGCCGGCGAAGCCTCGGCACCCGACTTCGACTGGCTCGCAGCGGGTTTTCCAGCCGTTGTTCCGGCACTCCGAGCCGAGCTCTGCATACTTAGCCCTCTTGCGCTCGTAGGCCTCTTCAATCCGATCCTCCCAGGGGACAGTTAGTTCCAGGATAACCACTTGCTTAGTCGACTCAGACGTTAGCACCATGTCCGGGCGGAGAGAAGTGGCTGTGATGTTGCCTGGGAACTTAAGCTGTCTTCCAAGGTCGACTTGAAGCTGCCAATCACGAGCAGTGGAGAGGAGCCCCCCCGTAGAGCTGGGCCTGTGGTGTTGTTCCTTCTGCCCAGCTCTAATGAAGATGATTGTTTGTTTGGGGGCTGCCTGAGTCTTGCTTAAATGGATCGCTGTGCGGATAGAGTCCGCCAAAGCCTTTAGCACCTGATCGTGGCGCCAGCGGTACCGCCCCTCCCCTAGTGCTTTTGAGCAGCTGCTCAAAATGTGCTCAAGTGTGCCCCTCTTCTGGCACAGCTTGCACTCAGGAGTGTCCACCAGGCCCCAGGTATGCAGGTTAGCAGGACTTGGGAGGACGTCATAGACGGATTGGACAAGAAACTTAATCCGAAATGGCTCTGCTTTCCAGAGCTCTGCCCAGGTTATTCTGCGTGGATCTGCATGTTCCCACCTGGTCCACGCTCCTTGTTTGGACATGCCAGCCATTTTGGTGTAACGTTCTTCCTCCACCTCTGCTCGTATCTCGTCCTGAATCAGTCTGCGCCTCTCTTTTCCACGAGCCAGATCGTAACGTGGCTTGGGAAAACAACCAAGACCTGCTCGTCCCGTTGCCACGGAGCCCACCAGTATTACAATTTAAAACTATTTTAAAATGTAACTTATTCCTAAAGATGACAAATCAGAATTTCCATCATTATTACTCAAGTCTTCACAATGTCACATGATCCTTCATAAATCATTCTCATATCCTGATTTGCTTCTCCAGAATTAATTTTTTTATTTAATTATCAAAGTTGAAATGTTGATGGAAACCATGATACATTTGTTCAGGATTTTTGATGCATAGTTCAAATTATCAGCACTTTTTTAAAAATAGAAATCTAATGTAACAGTATACATGTCTTTACTGACAGTTTTGACCAATTGCTAAATTAAAGTATATATTTTTAGAAAAAATATCCAAGGCACTTCTTCCAGTCCAAAAAAGTGAATAAGCCTTTATTCACATCATGGCTTGCATGGCTTGTAGCTCAGAAAACAAAACCATATGTAGTACTAAGTGCCTCAATAAATAAGTAAATAAATAAATAAACTGCTGCCATAAACCTTTTAAACTTTGATAAATCCAGCGATTATTTATTTTGCGAAAGCACTTACTATAACAACCCAATTCCTCAATAAATGTTTCCAGACAGAATGACCTGTATGCTGTCACTTCCAAAAGTGTTATAAAGCCAGCCAATTCGATATAAACAATTTCTTGCTATTTTTTAGCACAATGTTTAATATTAAGTCAGTTCACAAACTGTGGGCTGAGACAAAGAAACTATCATACTTGAGGCAACGTGTTTTTGAGTTTGAATCTAACCATTGCACAAAGAAAAATACACAATGGCCCTCATTTATCAAAAGTGCGTACACCAAATTTCCAGCATACACATGGCGTACACCAAAAACCACAGTGACTTTGAGATTTATCAATATGGACTCGCACTGACGCACTGACAAACTAAAAGATATGATATATTATGACCCACTGTAAAAAAAACAACAACAACAAAGTAATTATAAACTTCAGTGTTTATATTTTTGTGCAACATGGACTTCAATGTTTAATTTGTGTGATTTTACCAAAGCATTTGGTTTGTAGGCATATGTATTCCTTCAGTTGCCAGCCTGTGCGTTTTACCTGACGTTTCAGGGTTAGGTGGTGCGCACGGACTGGGTTCAGTAATGAGGCTTTCAATGACCAAAAAATAATTCAGAATGACAAAATAATAAGACATTATTCTTCTTTTAAATAATAATAATAATAATGACATTCTTCTTCTAAATAACAATAAGCATCATTAATAAAAATCATAAAAATAATAATAAGATCTTCAGTGCCGAGACGCGCCTCTTTGTGGCGATCTTTAGATCTGACCACTTTTTTTTCACCTACAATAAACAAGAAAACGTCTCGTTGATTTTGTTGATTCTCGTTGAAAATTGTTCCCTGAGAAGGGAACGAGACACTGCAACGGTGACGACGCTAGGGGAACGCCCTTCAGCGTAGCGCGTCTGAATTTATGAATGAAACTGAATCCAATCCTATTAGCGTTGCGTGATGACGTAGCGTGTGACGGCATATGCGGATGTGTACAAAGCACGCCGGCACACATGAGATGTCAGCTTTTGCTATGAAGCAAGTGCTCCAGGCGGGGTGAGGTGTGGCGAACCGATGCAGTGTCCCGTTCCCTTCTCAGGGAACAAGGGTTACATACGTAACCCGAGACATTCCCTTTCGAGGAACTCGAACTGCATCGGTGACGACGCTAGGGGAACGAGATACCCACTATACCACAACGAACCCCGCTCATCCTGGTGTGAAACTGTCTTCAGGCACAACCTAGGACGAAAGCACTCGTGCACCGGGTGTAGAGGGAAGGTCCAGACTTTAAAACCTCATGAATGTGTGCGGAGTGGCCCAGCCAGCCGCCTTACATATGTCATGGATAGAAACCCCTGAAAGGAGGGCTCTAGAGGACGCCATGCCTCTGGTGGAGTGAGCCCTCACGGCCATAGGTGAAGGCAAATTGCGCACCTGATGGGCCAGGGAAATAGTCTGAACGATCCAGTTGCTGATGGTCTGCTTAGAGGCGGGAAGCCCCTTCTTGGGCGACCCAAAACACACCAGCAACTGGTCCGACTTCCGCCATGAGGAGGACCTCTGGATATAACATCGCAGTGCTCTGACAGGGCAGAGCAGGTGAAGTCTCTCCTCATCCGCCATCACATGAGGAGGAGGATGAAAGGCCTGCAGAACCACAGGCCGTGCCACATTAGATGGCACCTAGGGCAAATAGCCGGGCCTGGGATGCAAGATGGCCTTAATGTTGCCGGGAGCAAACTCCAAGCACCCATAGGAAATAGAGAGTGCCTGAAGATCTCCTACCCTCCTCAGAGAAGTAATGGCCAACAAAAAGACCACCTTAAACGAAAGGTTCTTGGCCTCAGCCGTCTCCAATGGTTCGAAGGGGGCCTCGGCCAGCCCTTCGAGAACCACCGCCAGGTCCCAAGAGGGAACCCTGGTGCGGGTCGCAGGTCTCATCCTCTAGGCTCCACGGAGGAAACGTACGACCAGGTGATGCCTCCCCAGAGGACCATCACTCAGAGGAGCGTGGAAAGCCGCAATGGCAGCCACATAAACCTTGAGTGTGGACGGGGTAAGTGGGTCACTGGGTCCAGATCACGCTCTCTGCACCAAGTGGAAAACACATTCCACTTAAGGCCGTATAACTTCCTCGTGGAGGGAGCTCTGGAAGTGAGTATGGTTTCAACCACTTCTGCTGACAGGCCGGCTTCTAGGTACTGTGCCCCCTCAGGGGCCAGACCCACAGTTTCCACAGCTCGGGCCGAGGGTGGAGAACTGAGCCCCCTGCCTGAGACAACAGGTCCCTCCTCAGAGGGATCTGCCATGGCGGGCCTGCCAGGAGCAGGATGATGTTCAAAAACCATACTCGGGCCGGCCAAAACGGGGCTACTAATAGTAGGCTGACCCCGTCCTGGCAGACCCTTTCCAGAACTGCTGGGAGCAGAGCGATTGGGGAAAGGCATACAGACGCAGCCTCGGCCACGTCTGCACGATGGCATCCAACCCCAGCGGGGCTGGATGTGTGAGGGAGAACCACAGTGGACAGTGTGTCGTCTCTCGAGACGAAAATAGGTCCACTTCCACTGGGCCAAACCTCTCGCATATTAACTCCACCACCTCGGGGTGGAGTCTACATTCCCCGGGCCTCAGCCCCTGCCTCGACAGCATGTCTGCTCCTTGGTTCTGGTCCCCCGGGACATACATCGCCCTGAGAGATGACAGTCTCTGCTGGGACCACAGGAGGATCTGATGCGTCAGTCTGCACAGAGGGCGCAACCTCAGACCCCCCTGACGGTTTAAGTAAGATACCACCGACATGTTGTCGGATCTTACTAGGACATGGCGACCATGGAAGTCTGGCAGAAAGCTCCTCAGAGCTCAGAACACCGCCAACATTTCTAGGCATTTTATGTGCCAAGCGACATGACGCTCCCAGCCTGGGACCCTGGGACAAGAACCAAGGCTTCTTCCAAATTGATAGGGAACGAAGGCATCTGCGCGTAACTCTTATCAAGCGGAATGGATTTCCCCTCGGGGACAACCCCTTGGCTCTTAACCACCACTGTAGAGCTCTCATGTGTAGCAGGCCAGAAGGTATCACGCTGGACGCTGCTGCCATGAGACCCAACACTCTCTGAAAGTGTTTGACAGTGATGGCTTGGCCTAGCTTTATCCCGGACACTGTGGTCAGGATGGACTCGATCCGAGCAGGAGAAAAAGGTGCCTGCATCGTGACTGAGTCCCACACCACTCCCAGGAACATGGTTCTCTGGGCTAGTGTCAACACGCTCTTCTTCGTGTTGAGTCTCAACCCCAGGCTCTGGATGTGGGCGAGGACGACATCTCGATGCCGAATCGCCAGCTCTCTCGACTGGGCCAATATTAGCCAGTCGTCGATGTAATTGAGCACCCTGATGCCCTCGAGCCTCAGGGATGCTAGAGCTGCATCCATACACTTGGTAAAAGTACGAGGGGAGAGTGCTAGGCCGAATGGAAGAACCGATATTGGTAAGCTTCGCCCCCGAAAGCAAACCTCAGGAACCTCCTGTGAGATGGAAGGATGGAGACGTGAAAATAGGCGTCTTTTAGATCTATCATGACAAACCAATCCTCGGATTGGTTTTGACTCACGATAATATAAATAGTGAGCATCTTGAACCTGAACCTCCTCAGAGACCGGTTCAGATGCCAAAGATCTAAAAATGGACGCAGCCCTCCATCCTTCTTGGGAACTATGAAGTACCGGCTGTAGAACCCGGACTCCCTGACTGGTGGGGGAACATGCTCTATGGCCCCTTTTTCCAGCAGCGAGTGAACTTCCTGTTCCAACACCAGACTCTGCTCTGGGTGAACTGAAGTCCAGACCACCCCATTGAACTTTGGTGGGCGGACCTGGAACTGCAGTCTGTACCCGATTTCTACAGAGCGCAGGACCCATGGCGAAGTATTTGCGAGGTTTTGCCATGCCTCTGCAAAATTCGCCAAGGGAACCAGCCCCTCGGGGCTGGTGTCCGGTGTTTTGTGCGAGTCCTTGACGGCACCCTGAAGCGGAGAACCGGCAGGGGAAGACCGACAACGAGTCACAGTGTGCGAACCTGAACACTGACTGACTGCAAGCCTTTGGGGCAGACAGACCAGTGTGTGCTCGCTGGAAGCTAGCGTGTCCCGAAACGTCAGAGACGGCGGGATACTGACGCCAGCTTCCCGAGGGCCCAGCGAGAGAGGGGACCACAATCGCTGTCTCTCGGGGGCGGGCCCTTGGAGGTCTTGTAAAAGTTAGGACCTCTTTCCCTTAGCCTTCCTGGACTGAAGGACGGTCCTCAGATCCGTCTTCTCAGGAGGCTCTGGGTAAGAGCACCGCCTAAAGTCCCAAGCTCAGTTTTTTTTTTTTTTTTTTTGAGGGGGACCTCTAGAAGCGATACTCTCCTTCAGATGGTAGGCTGAATTAATATTTAATTACTTTAACTCCTCGGAATTAAATGCAGCCATAACACTGGATAAGTGAAACACGGTCTGAATGGTAGGCTGTAGGAAATAAATGCAGCCATAAACACCAGAATACTGTTTTATATTTAATTATACGATCTCATAACCTACACGCTGCCTCGGCAAGCGCGAGATTCGAGCCGTTATAATTTGGCTTTCATCCCTCGAGAAGAAAGTCAACAGGGGCGAGACTGAAACAACTGACAGCGCACGGCTGTCAGGATATTTCTCAATGAACACAGCCAGCACCCTCAGGGGCTGACTGTGAATTCCTCGCACCTAAACAGTATTATTTATCAGATCGCGTGTGTCCCTTTTATTGCAGACTCGTAACGCGCTGCCTTAACAAACGCGAGATCCGAGTAGTACAATATATTTGCCTTTCATCTCTCGAGAAGAAAGTCAACAGGCGTGAGGCTGAGACACCCGAAACGCACGTGTGCGGCGAGTTTTTTTTTTTTTTCTCAATGAACACAGCAAGCACCCTCAGGAGCTGACTGTTCATGCCTCGTACTCACACAGCAAACTGCAAAGTAGACTCGTAACCTACATGCTGCCTCGGCAAACACGAGATCTGAGCTACTGGATTCTGTATTGCAACTGCAAGGCATTAAACCTACGCGCTGCCTCGGCAGACGCGAGATCCCAGCCACAGAATCTTACTGGAAAGTACACTCGCAATCTAAGCGCTGCCTCGGCAAACGCGAGATCCGAGCTAGATTCTGTATTGCAACTGCAAGGCAAACATTAAACCTACGCGGTGCCTCGGCAGACGCGAGATCCCAGCCACAGAATCTTACTGCAAATTGTGTGTGTGTGTGCGCTTCGTGCAGATTCTCCTCCGCGATGCTGAGCACGTCCAATTCCTCGGAATCAGACAGCTGCAACACCGGGTCTACATCCCGAACGGGAGAAGCCGCGGGGCGGGCTCCCGAACGGGGGATAGGGGAATCTGCAGCTTTCAGATGAAGATCGGGAAAGTGCCTCGGCAGTCCCGATCTCCTCTGAGAGCTCTCTCTGCGAGCCCCACGATCTAAGCCGCCGCATTGCCTCAGCAGACCTGATCCGCGGGGAGTGCGCATCTGACCATCATTACTAAATAAGGCCAGGCGGGAACGCAGCACTCTTATAGTAAGAGATTCACAGTGGCCGCAAGCAGCACCCTCGAGGGCTGCTTGAGCGTGCTGCGTTCCCAGACATGACACACACATCTCGTGTGTGTGTCCCGCCGTGATAAAACGAGGGCATGGGAACACACACTTCCACCAAATAAGACAAACTGGTTCAGACAACACAGAGCGCTTGCTGAATAGCAAAAAGCTGACATCTCATGTGTGCCGGCGTGCTTTGTACACATCCGCATATGCCGTCACACGCTACGTCATCACGCAACGCCAATAGGATTGGATTCGGTTTCATTCATAAATTCAGACGCGCTACGCTGAAGGGCGTTCCCCTAGCGTCGTCACCGATGCAGTTCTAGTTCCTCGAAAGGGAACTCATGCTTAACTTGATCACTATTGGTCTATATTAAGCAATAAAACATTCTCTGCTGGAGTGCGCTTCTCAACCCCCACACTATTAACAGAACTCGTAATTTAGGTAGAATTAATCCCACTTTAATCTTTAACCCCACTCTTCAAACTCCCAAATAAAACAATTTAGTTTCTTTCCACTTCCCTGGTGATGGTCTCTATCTCCACGTCGGAGAAGTTTCTCTTCTTTGCCATCTTCCGTGTGTCCATGGCGTAAAATGAGGGCATGGGGGAAGCGGAGACTTGAATATATAGGGGCGGGTTATTCTAATGACAATCATTTTCAGCCGCGGCATTTATCAAGGGCTGGTATTGCGTACAGCTATATTTCAAAGGTACGCACAGCTTCATACATCAGGCGGTGAGAGGAGTTTAAGCATAATCTTACGCCAACATATACGCCCGTTTCTACGCAAGAATGATAAATGAAAGTCATATGTGATCAGCCACTTTATCCTTTGTTTTCCATATTTTAAACGAAATGGAGAATTTAAAAACAGCAGGGTAGAGTTGGACTTTAAGTGGCTGAAATAAGTTGTCAAGAGTATAATCAACTTCATGACAAAACGCATGCTATGGGTAATCCCTGAAGACCTGAGATCCAATAATCATCTGAGCTCAGCAGGATGACTGCAAACAATGGTGATCGCATTTTATTCTGCCATAATATCTAGGATTGCACAGCTCAGTGAATGTATTATTCATCGATGCAGTACAGTAATTTCAGATGTGCTGCTTTGAGTGTGCTCAACCCTCCTGTGTGTTTCATGTTTTTGAATACCTCAGGGGCATTAGCTGGATGACACTGGATGATTAACCATTTTGGCCTGTAGATGCCAAACTAAATGGATTCGATCAAGTTAGCTCTCGCTCCAACCTCGGTAATTAGTGCGAGGGATGGGGGACAAACCTCTAGTGCATGACAGCTTGTACTAAGAGACTGCCAACACCATAGAGGCAAAATACTTTGCAGTAATTCTGACGTTAATTGTCAGAAATTGCGTGTACGAGCAATACAAATGGCAGAAAATACAAATCGTTTCACTGCATGAAATTACCTAAGATCTAAACTGTCAAACAGTAAAACTTATAAGAACCATGGGGTATGCATGCAGAAACATATTTTCTAAACTTTAGGCCTCAAAGACTCACTGTAGCACAATTGGGAAAGTTGTTTGCATTAAAAAAATACATTTATGCATTTATCCTTCTCCTTGACACCAGAGAGCTGCCACAGTTGTCTTCCCGTGGCTTGGTTGCACGAAGAAGCATGTCTGTGGCTCGGCACAGCTCAGAAAACACCCTCTCACTGATATTTCTCCAGCTCTGTGCTCAATTCTTTTAGCAGGTCAGCTTTCCCCAACAGCATGGATGCTAATCTGCATGGCTTGGTAGTGAGCATTGGCTTCTTTAATGACGATGCTCTGCCAGGGGAGAGATCTTTGACCTGAGGCATCATCGTATCCCTTTATGCCTTCACAACAACGATAGTCGGATAAACTGACATCGCCGAGACAAAGACATGGGATGAATATGGCTTATTCTATGAACACAATAGTTCATTATGAAGATCTTAAAAGAAAGGTAGAGACCATCGTTCTGGATCCTCCCATTGGCCACCCAACAAGATGAGTGATCTTGTTCCTATCACCAGTCTAACTGAAGACTGTCCACAGCGTGAGTCACTACCTTGAGTTACTCATCGTGCGATCTGTCATCACAAGAGGAGCGCTCAGAGGCAGCGCTCTCAAACACCATATCACCAAAAGACCTAGGGTCCTCAGCCCGGTCTGTAGAAGCGCCGGAGCACGCTTCAGAAGTGGGCTTAAGGACCTCACTATCTGGTGAGAGGTCAAGAGAAAGGTAAGGACCCGTCTCTTGGCCTCCAGATCGACACGCGAGCCACATGATCTCATCAAGGACGTGCAGGCTCGTTCTCCCCGAAAGAAGGCGAGTCTGAAGTGGAGAACCCATTCCATTGATGTCATTGTCAGAGGTTATTTAAAACCGAGATTATTTGCGTGTTTGCCACACATGCTTTACAACCGGTCACACAAAGATGTTCCCATAGTGCTATAAGAGCAGCATTTAATTTAAAACTTGCATGACAAATGTAACAGTTATGATGGTTAGTGCTTTGGATTTAATTTAGCATTTCATTTTGCTTTCCAAAGTCAAGTCCTCAGTGTCACATGATCCTTCAGAAATCATGCTGCATTTGTAGTGTAATTATAATGGTAGTGTAGCTCAGAAAACAAAAAAGATGTAGTACTATAAGTACCTAAACCAAATTATGCCATAAACCTTTTAAACTTTGATCAATCCAGTGATTATTTCTTTTGCAAAAGCACTCACTATATCAACCCAATTCCTTAATAAATGTTTCCAGCCAGACTGATGTACTGTCACCCCCAAAAGTTTTGTAAAGCAAGCCAATCTTATTCAAACTGCTAAATTCAGCCAATTATTGCTATGTTTCAGTGTGATATTTATCAGACAGTCAGTTCACAGACTGTGGGCTACCTGTCCAAATTTTCCCCTCAGTATTTAATGATGGAAAAAATTTAAACATTCCTTCAAGCATACAGAAAAGGTCAGAGCAACTGCAGCCTCTAAAGAAGCATTTCAGGTATAATATCTCTGATATAAATATATCCAAATTTCATGCCTCCTAACATGCTCCAAGTTACTGTAAAGGTCAAAAGATTACTGTAGTCTAAATATGCATTTTCAGTACACTTCACAGTGGGGCCCGTTATGTGTGGGAATAGTGTCTTGAAAGTGTAGAGAGAGTTAAAGTACTGCACTGACATGAACATTTTAAAATTATACCCTTTGATTTGCTGGGAAAATTCTCAAGAAAGTAAAATCGCCTTTGCATGTTTACCTAATTATAAATTTGGTTCTATTTTGTTATTTCTGGTGCAACTGTGCAGATGCACAGCCCCCTCTGCATTTTAATCTGGATCGTGGAACAGAGAGCAAGTTAAGGTCACTAGATCCAAGTGCTCAGGCTCATGTCAACATTTTAAAATCAATCCTATATTTGATAGGAGCCAATGGTGTAAAAACAAGACTGGTTTGATCAAACTTACATTTCCCCTTAAGGGGTCTGGCAGCTAGCCTGACTACGTCAGACTTCCTACTTCCGCTAATTTCATTTCACTCCTGTAGTCAGTCTGAGATAGCAGCCTATCTTTCTGTTTTCCACCGGCCTGAAAACAGCCGGGCCAATCAACGAACAGAGGGCAGGCTGAGAGCCGTGACGTAGTCGCTAAGCGCCGAGTTTAAGAGTTAGGTCAGAGAAATCGAAAACGACCGCGGATAGGGAGACACGGATGCAATTCGCTCTGTTGTGGAGAATATTCCCGGCATTAGCAAACTGAAGCCCGAAGAAGAAGAGTGTGTATTAAACATTTTGAATGGAGGTGATGTTGTTGCCCTACTCCCTTTGGGAAAAGTTTATTGCCGATCGTCAGCGAGAAACTGGGGAGCCTTTTGACAGGTCAGTGTCTCCTTTCTTTTCCAGGTCTTAAATACCGTAAAACTTCAAATAATAGCCCGGGCTTTTATTTGCCCAAATCGTCGAACTGCACCGGCTTGTATTTGAGACAGGCGTCTAAAGATATATGAGACAGGCCTTTATAATTTAGTGTTGAGATGTTGTTCTTTGAGATGTTGTTCCTAGAGTCTCTAATCTCTAAAAATCTCCAAATGCTCCACGTGAAACTGCGGTGTTCCGACCTTTTACTAGTCGATTGATTTTGATTAATATTTGCGAGGGAGAGAGAGCAAGACAGCGCTCGTGTTGTTTGTTTGAAGACGTGATAGTGCGCGCGCGGCCGGGGCTCGCTCGCTCTCTCTCTCTCTCTCTCTGCTTGTTAGCGCCCTGTCAAGTGCAGCAGCAGTCATTCTATTACATCAATCACCGATCAAAAAGGTCGTTTACAGCCATGTTCACTTCGGTATTTCGCTCGCATCAAGTGTTTACAGTGGAAGTTCGATCATAGATTTGAGTTCGATGCATGATGTCTGTGGTTCGATGCGGCTGTGTCAGCGCATAACATACGTCATAAATAAACTTATCTGATTGGCTTACGGGTAACCAATGATTTTAAACTTCACAAATCGCCCCCTAGCGGGAGAGAAAACACTTCTCTATTATGCTATGCCAGACTCTGTCTACGAAGCAAAGTGAAGTAGCAGAGTCTGGTATTACCAGGCTATCTGGCAGCAGCATTTTGGACTAATGAAGATGAGAGAGAAAAGAATAAGACATTCCAAAATAGAGAGAGTTGCAGTAACTGAGATGTGAGGAAACAAATGCATGATTTACGGTATCTTTTTTTTAGGAAAGGAAGGGTTTTACTTTCACCAATAATCGAAGATAATAAAAACACTATTTAACTTCAGCAATTATTTGTTCAACAAACTTTAGGCTACTGTCAAACAGAACACCCAAATTATTAGCAGACAAAGTAAATTCCTCTACATGTACATGCATAAATACATGCATACACCATTATTATTAATATTTGGGACTCTTGTTGAAATTATTTTTTTATTTAGGGTTTTGAAGAAATGTCTTGTATCATTAATACCTTTTAAATGATGCTTGTAATGACTTGTTAAAGCTCAACTGAGAGAAATGTTGAAAGTCTGCCAACGCTGAGGTTTTTAGTGTGTGAGAGAGTAGCTTTCCTGGGTAGATATTGATGTTTAAGTGTATTGTGATTATTGTCCAGTTGAATGCTGTAAACACATCTATTGAACAAATGAAAGCCACAACGGTGTTAAACAGAATTTGGGGCAGGATTTCAAGCCACCTTTGTCTTATATTGACCTTCACTTTGGCTTATTTATGCAACATTCAGTACAAGGTTGAGCGCATAGTGAAGATTAATAGCCCCTTTAAATGCCTGTGGTCTTGCACTGCATGGAACAGTGTAGCACATTCTTATGTTATGTGAATCCAGGGGCTCTGCATGAGCCGTATACATCTCCATATTAATCACTGCTTTATTTTTAAGCACAGTTGATGACATTCTCAAACAAATTGAAAAAAACATCTTTCATAGATGTATTTGAGTAAATAAAATACTTTTGCTTGATAGATGGCAAGTAATTGTGGCATGGCATATGGACTGCCATACAATCAAAGTGATGTGAAATTCATTTCAATATCTGAACATTTGACAGAAGGAACAGCATTGTGTGTCTTAGTAAGCTCAGAGCTATAGTAATCGAAGGTTGTCGGTTGAAACTCCACAAGGAGCCAGCAATGAGGTATAACCATTGTTCCCTTGAGCAAGACACTTAACCCCTGGTTAAATGGAGGGAATGTCCACATAATAAGTGTGCTGTAAGGCGGTAGATAAAAAAGTTTGCTAAATGACTACCTACAGCCTACTGTGTCTCAGCCTCAGACATTCATAGGGCCTTTTTATGAAAAAGCAGAATTCGTAAATTGTTTGAAATTGTTCATAAAATCATTATTACTTTAAATTGCCACATTGAATTGGTGCAACAATTTACATTAGAATGGTTTTCAAATCATTCTGCTCATGTGCTCATGTTTAATAAATGAAGCCCAAAGTGTAGGCTATCTTAAATTTTCTACAGCTCTTCTATAGTCTGCATTTGGTGTGGTGGGATGAGACTTTTTATTTTTCAGGCGACATCATCTGTTTCCACATTTCAGTCGGTCACACAAATGAACAAAGTTGCTGATCATCAAATAATAGGGTCAAACAAGAAATCAGTTCAGCTGGGAATCAAACCATAATGTTGTTGCTATAGATTCTAAACAATAGAAATATGGCAAAATATCAGAGAAACATCAGTAAGCCATAATTTATTAATAAATTAAAGTATGCTTGTAGAGCGTAGAGTTGATATGCCTGTAAAGGGTGAAAATAGGCAAATAGTGGCACAGACTGAAGTGTGACAATAGGGGTATCTGAGAGTGCTTTATAAGGATGTCCATGAGAATATTTTAAGCAGACACAGTCAAACATGAATGGGATTTACAATATAAGACGGACAATGAAACTGAAACACTGGCAAATAGTGTTGGAGGTTTCATGCCAATATATGTGTGGCCAATCATGGCCTCATGGCCAATCTTCACTGATTTCACATTCCATCAGTAAAAGTAGAGTGTGAAGGTTGAATTAGCAGAGCAATAGCACAGCTGTACTTAAAATATTGCAGTCCACACAACATATGGGAGACATATCAGAGTTCGCTGTGACCAGGACAGCACTTTGTGGTGTATCAAGAGCTGTGGTATCCAGGGTAATGTCAGCATTCCACCAAGAAGGATGAACCACATCCAACAGGAGTAACTGTCAAAGCAAGAGGAAGCTGTCTGAAAGGGATGTCCAGGTATTAACCCAGATTGTATCCCAAAAACAAAACCAGAGCTGCTCAATTCACTGCAGAATTAAATGGGCACATTGACTCTCCTGTTTCCATAAATACTGTTCATTGGGAGCTCCACATGTTTAAAGGGGTCATATAATGGTGCATGCACTTTTACAAGTTGATTGTACTGAAATGTGTGTTGGCAGTGCCTCTACACAACCATCATATAATGATAAAAATCCATCCAGTGATTTTGTTTTAATCTTCTTATATGTTTTCCCCTGCCTCAAATCGAGCCGTTCGAGCCTGTGACGTCACAAGCTCGCACGCCCCTCCCACGATGGTTGATTGACAGCAGCGTTTCAACACAGACCCGCCCTCGCTCGTGAGTGAGATGTCAATCATAGTTCGTCATTGTTTACACTGGAGCAGAATGGCGGCCATCTAAGCGATTGTGGTGTTCTGTTCTTGGGTGTAATAAGGAACACAGCAGTCATTTTAATGTTCCTAAATCCGAACCGCTGAAGACGCAGTGGCTAAGTTTTGTTTATGAAGGGAATATTTCCGAGGAGTCAATGCGCTTATGTTTGCGCAAATCATTTCTCACCAGACTGCTTTTTAAACGAGGCGAGGGTCAATATAAATCAGGTTTACCTGAGAAGCTGCTGCTGAAAAAGGATTCCGTACCAACTATTCGTGTTCCTGGACCTCCAAAAGAATTGAGTGTACATATTATTAACCTTTAATCTTTGCAAATCCCTTGCACGCTTCACGATGATTGTGGCTAATGTTTACACTAAGGGTGCATTACGGCATGCCATGTATTCTATGTAACGTTACGACGTTCTCAATATAATTCATAATCCCACGTTTATAATGTAAAACGCGTTATAGTTATGTGTTATTAAAAACTGTGTACGCAGGTGTTACAGTTAACGTAACAACAGGAATATCATGCAGTTACAATACTATAGATGTACTTAAAAGTTTTCTTAAAACATAAAACATTTTCGTACTGCACTAAACATAAACATACAACAAATTCTTAGGTATCCTTCAACTACTGCTAGAATCATTACTGAAATGACCTCATGTCAGTGTTTCAGTCACGATAGTTGTGCCCAACACTGAGATAACGTCACGCATCACTGACAAGCCTACATTAAAAAAAAAAAAAAAAAAAGTTTTTCAACATAAATCTGTCAACGAACTAACCTATAGCTTACATTAGTAACGTTAAACACATAGCGTTTGTATCTCACAACAACGTTACCCTGCCAGTACATACAAAAATAGATCAAAGTGACATACCAACCATTCAGAAACGTCCTGTTCGAGCCTTAATTGTCGAACTTCTTCGGGGCGTCATCTTGTTTCGGGTCCGAGTCCGGTTCAAACTGATACGGTTACACTGATGTGTCCTCAGAGCGAACCCCGCTGCCATAATAAACCCTCAACTGTTGTCAAGTTAACACTCCACGTGCGATGTGTCAAGGCGCCCACAGAACAGAGGGGCGGAGTCAGCAAAGCTCATTATCATTTAAAGGCATATGCACTTAAACGGCGTGCTGAAAACAGAGCTGTTTTTGAGCAGGTAAAATTAGTGTTTCCTTAAAATACTAATGAGAATTTTTAATAAAAGTATATTACAAAGTTTTCATTTAGACCATAAAGATTCATATTAACTTGTACAAAAATGGCATTATATGACCCCTTTAATATTCAAGGTCAGGTTGCTATAGACAAACCTTTGGTCACTTGTGCCAATGCCAAATGTCAGGATTTAATGGTGCCAGCAGAGCAAATCTTGGGTTGAGGACAATGTGAAACATGTATTGTTCTCTGTTGAGAGCATCTTCACTGTCTTTCCCACATCCGTGGGAGTTATGGTGTGGAAAAGCCCCTAAAAGGCTTACCACCTGGACTGTCGTGTGCCTAGAATTAAACATGGGGGTGGATCACAAGCCCAAGACTTGCTAGATGGGCATGTCAATGCCAAGGATTACCAAACAATTCAGGAGGACCATGTGCACCCAATGGTTCAAACATTGTTACATCAATATACACAGTAAGATTGGTGGCAGATTGGCTGTTTTGGAGAAGGAAGTCAGGGAACGTTTTCCTCAACCAGTATCACGTAGTCAACCTGGACACTGTTCTGCAGGAGGAATGGCTCAAAGTCTCTATGGCCACTGTCTCTCTCTCTATCGGTCGCAAAAGGTTTCATTGGCCAACCCCTGAACGTTGATGCAGTATTTTATTGTTCTTAGTGTAGTGGAAAGGAACTGATAGACGAATGTATCAAAAGTGTGTGTAACATATCAGAATGGCACCAGACAGTCTCCACATCTGAATATGCCCACTTCCCTACGATGTAGTATAGGCAAAAAAAAAAAAAAACAGCAGGCTGATCTCTAGAACAGGGATGGACAACTCCAGTCATGGCTGACCACTGTCCAGCAAAGTTTAGATAGATCCCCAAATAAACATACCTGAAAAAAAAACTAACAAAAGTCTAAAGGATTGCTTGAAGATTTAAGGCAGGTCTGTTTGATTGGGGATTGAAATAAACTCTGCAGGACAGTGGCGCTCCAGGACTGGAGTTGCTCAGTCCTGATATAGAATATAGACTTTTTTATTGGTTGCGTTCTTCAAATGTAGTACTTTGACAGTATGCGATTTTGCAAGCAGTAAGAGAAAACTGACGTAGAATAAAACTATTAAGGTAACAGCTATCCCTTTTGGAAACATTGGGAATGCAGACACATTTTACAACATGTACATTTGAGCTTGTGTTGCGAGCATTTGTGTCCACGTAGCGTATGATAGCGTAGGTCTCAGAAAGTGTGTATGCAGTAACACAAGTATAAAAGCAATTTGAAAAGGTTGGTTGTACCTGTCAGCCAAACCAAAGACAGAAAAGGTCTGGTTTGAACATTCAGTATCTCAAGTAAAATGACTAAAAAAAGAATGAATGGGAGATAGATTAAGATATTTTACAAAGCTTGCAGCATACCTGTTGTGAAAAGGTTTCCTGTTGTGTAAAATGCTTTTAATTGCTGAATAGAAAATAACTGAAATTAGCTGAATTTATCAAAATGACATGAATTAAAAACACTGAAAATTCCATGAATATTACATTGACCACAATATACCAAAGTAAAGTATTACTTATTTTTAAATACCCATTTTGAATACATTTAATTTCATTTGAACCCTTAATAATTTGGAAAGTATCTATGGCCTACTAACAATGTTAGTGTGTTTTATTATTCAAAAAAGATTAGTACTGCACATGTTAAACAATATTTACCATAAACAAATAAATATCTAAACTGTACAGTAGAGTTGTATTATTTAGAGGTTATTTTTATATGTCCAATAATAATTATTTGAAGAAAAATCTTTTTCTTCATTGGTTCCTTTTAGGCTTGAAAGTGTTGAAAGGTACAATGTGCTGATACTGAGTGCTTTTCAGTAAATAATTATTTGATTGTGGAAAATAAATTAAATGTAATAAAAAATTTGATAAAATAAAGGTCATTATTAATAAAGTACCCCTATTATGATTTTTTGGAAATTAACTTTCATGTAGTGTGTAATGTAGCTGTATGTGAATGTAAACCGTCTGCATAGTTGGAAAAAGTGCATCTTAAATAAAGTTAGTTTATCTCAAATGAAAGAGTCAACTCTGAATCGCTCAAACGAGTTGTTTGGAATTCTGATCTATTTTTGTGAAGTAAAATTAATAAATAATTAATAATATAAAAATTAAAGGATATTCAAAATATTAATAAAAACTACATACATAACACTGGGCTAAATTGAAAGAAAACACATTTGTGTTTACCTCTAAAATGAGCAAATTACGTACTGTCAAAAAACAAACAAACAGATCAACCTCAAAAACTCATGCCAGTAGCTGTCCCACTAGCCATCATTTTGTTAGTATAATTTAAGTCATAAGCTTTATGTACAGTCATTGGAGAATAAGAGGAAGTTGGTGTGCGCGGCCGTGTCTCTCAGCGGGAGGGTGTTAACAGCCACAGCGAACTCCCTGCTGTGTTAATGGTCCTACTGACTCAAAGAGAACATGCAACATTCTTGACAATTCTGTTCAGTTGGTGTGCCAGGCTCTTGTGGCCTCAATGACCAATGAGCATCTACTCACACAGAAGAACTAACAAAATATTACACTATTATTAAAGAAGGGCATCTATAATTGTAGAATGTATAATTAATTAAAATTATAAAATATATACAGTTTATCAACAGTTTAATAAATGCTTAATACAATTATTTAAAAGCTTATTAAAATCTTTTTTATTAAAAAAAGGAAAATTGTTTTCCCCAAATTCTGTTTTTTTATTTTTTTTATTTCTGTGGATTGCATTTTAATAGTTTAATTAAATATTAAAATTCAAAAAGCATGTCTAATAAAATGAATTCATAGAACTTTAACCAATAAGGTTTATTAGTGGCAGCTGGATTTTTTCTTGGGGGTGCTGGTACAGGGTACAGAGAAATGTTTTTTAAGTGCATAAAAAAATGATAAAAAGTTATTTTTTTCATTTTACTTTAAAACATTACATTGCATAACATTGTAAACTGTGCAGTTATTAAGCACATTTTCAATTTCTCTGAAAATCTTTATTATTACGTATCAGCACTTTGAATCAATAACGGTTTATTGTGCGAATGGCAGCACTAGTAACAATTTCTTTTATTTTTTGGCAAACAAAGTGCTGCACAACAGGCAGGTTTGTTAATATTAAAACATGGAAGAAAACAGTAGATGAAACCACACTCATTCACTAGTCCATATAGAGATTTGATAAGGTGTGGGGCCCTACTTTTGATTTATTCATCCAAAATGTGTTAAATTCTGTGAAATTCCACGTTATACCATATAAATTCCATTATTATGACTGGATTCTGCAATTTGTCCACATTTTCTGCTTCTTAGAAATCACAGGGACCTATACCTTTGGCAGAAATTTTTTTGAATTTTCAACAAAAAGCAAAAACAGTCAGTAGACGTGACAGACCTGAACTAAAATCGAGTTCATCAAAGTGAGCTAATGGGAAACTTCCTCGTCCAGCCTGAGTCACACAAACCTTCAGTTTGAATTTACATTCATCTACCTCCCTTGGCATTGACTCCAAGCTGATATAGCACTGTAATGAAATATCTAGCCCACTGTCCCTCAGAAGATCTGTGGCAGCTCCAGACTGGACCTCAACTCATATATCCACTTTCCAACTAAGGAAACAGATGGACTACACGGAGTTCTATTCTCTTTATCAGAGCAGATTTTGTGAGATACTTCACCTCTTTGTGAAAGGCAAGTTAAAAATGTTATCCTTTTATGTGTGCATTTTTATAGGTCTTTCTTTCGGGGTGATTTATGTGGAACATTATGGCCTGTTTTTGCTGTCCTCATCTTAGGTCATCTCACCGAGCTGATATATATTCTTCCTTGAAATGTGTTGTATATTAAATGAGACAGATGTTTTCAAAAAATATAGAGATTGAATGAATAAAGATGAATAATTTGTTTTCCAATCAAACATTGCCCTGTTTGTTTGAGAATCCTGACCAACATTAGCTCAACCAATGGAGTGTTTGGGATAGGGTTATCTTTTTGTTTGATCAATAGCAGACAGTGGAGTGTTCGGGAAACCTATTCAAACCATCATTACTTTTATAATTCTGTTTGGTGGTGCTTGTAGCTCCAAAATTACAGTTGAGCTCAAGCAAACATTTCCCTCGTCTATGCTAAAATCCGAATTTTATATGATGTTCTTAAATCAGTAAAATTTCTTATATTTGATAACGTCTTGGTTACACATGGTAACCCTTGTTCCCTAAAGGAGGGAACGGAGATGCCACGTGGAGACCGACGAATAGGAATCTCACTAGAGAGGCCAATCTACTTCGAGTGAAACTAAACGAGCCAATGCACATTGGGTGGCCTACCTGCGACTGGCTCCTCAGTGCCGATTGGAAGGAGGACGCCCCCGGTGACAAGCAGACTGAGGGGCCACAGGCGATAGCGTGGAGGCAGCAGCTGACCACTGTGGCAGGATGTGCTTAATCGCCTCAGTCTTCATTGTTCACATGTGTTCCTTTTCTTGTCTGTGTATTTAAGCCCTCATGTTTGCCATGTGTATGGGTCAAGTTTTGTTTCACTTTAATCTCTGTCGGTAAGCCTCATGTCATGGTCTTATTTTATGGTTTTGTTTCATGCTTCATGCCACGCCATGTTTTTGTTTTGTTAAATTAATAAATAAACTGCACTTGGGTTCTCTATACAACTTGCATTCAGTCGATCTTTACACATAATTGTATGTTAATTGCAATTTGTCGAAAATGTATTATTGTCAGCTGAATAAAAACAAAAATAAAAGGCAGGATCTAATTGCATACAGTTATTTAGTCAAAACAACCTAAAATTTACACTTCATCAGGGATACGAATACATAAAACAAAATGCGGGAAACAGAATAAGCACTTTATCATAGACCAGATCTTACAAAGATTGAACAAAACACCGGGCTATAAATACATATGGACACACTAGAGACTAATCGAGATGATTAACTAGACACAGGTGTAACAAATGAGGGCAAATAAAAAAAATGGCATCTGATGAACAAAGACAAATGAAACTGAGCAGGAAACTATTCTAAAACCAAACTCAAACCCAGGACAGGCGTAACAATTATAGTTACATTGATATGTCTGTGCTGTTTGATACAGTTAACCACCAGATCCTCCAGTCAACCATCATGATGAAAGGGCATCTCAGGAACCGCACTCCAATGGTTCAAGTCTTACATCTCAGGTAGGTCCTTTAGGGTGTCGTGGAGGGGTGAGGTCTCTAAATCGCAACATCTAGCTACTGGGGTGTCTTAGGGCTCAGTACTTGGACCACTTCTCTTCTCCATCTACATGTCATGGATCTCTCATTCAGAAACACTGATTTTCCTATCACTGCTATGCTGATGACACACAACTGTACCTCTCATTACAGGCAGATGATCTAAAGATAGCTGCTCGCATCTCAGCCTGCATGACAGACATTTCTTCCTGGATGCAGGACCACCATCTTCAAGCAAAAACAGAACTGCTTGTGGTCTCGGCAAACCCAACACTTCATCAGAACTTTTCCAATCAGCTAGGTTCATCACCCATAACTCCTTCCAGGACAGCCTTTGGAGTTGTGATTAATAATCAGATCACATTGCTAGAACAACCCAGTCCTGCATATTTGCCTTATACAACATTAGGAAGATCAGCCCCTTACTATCAGAGCATGCTTCACAACTCCTTGTCAAAGCTCTTGTTCTATCCAGACTATTGTGATTCTTTCTTGGCAGGCATTCCGCCATGTACTGTCAAACCACTGATCCAGAATGTGAGAGTGGTCTACAACGAGCCCTTAAGAAGTTTGCATTCTGCAAGTGAACAGAACCTTGTGGTGCCATCCTAAAGTGGCACAAAATCACTTTCACAGACCTTTTTGAAAAACACAAGATGAGCCAATAAATAGTAATAAGATTGCTTTATACAGTTTGAGCTTTATTCAATTATTTTCTACCTAGGTGTTGTGCTATCAACACTTGACATTTAACCTGTCCACTTTATTCTTGGGGAAAGAACAACTCCATCAAAAAGAAGGAAGAAAACTATAGGGGAAAAGTAGCAAAACTACTTTCAAAATGAGATGGCAAACTAAAAGCATTAGGGTTAAGATTGTTATTTATTAGACGTAAATTAGCGTACAAAAGAACAAAAAGCAGAGCGGCTGGAAAACCAAGTTGCCTCCTTCACGTTCATTTAGGCATCCATTTAAATGCTGGCAGGAAATTTGATTGGCAGTGGAGTTTATGTCACGCCATTGATAGAGATCGGCAGCTTCCAGAACCAACAGAAGATTAGAAAGTTGGAGTCTAAGAAAATGATAAGGAGAGAAAAAGAGAAAACAGGTACAGCCACAGGGACGTAACAAGGCCGAAAAGAGAACTTAATTCTGAATTCAACTGTCTGAGAGAGCTTCTGGTGTGTGTCATGCAGTGTGGTGCCACATTTAGTTCCCTTTCGTCCTGGGAACTCCGACGTGTCGTCGGGGAGTTCCCTGACGAATTGGGATCACGCTAGGGAGACCAATCGACTTCGAGTGAAACTAAAACGAGCCAATGAAAATTGGCATGCAAGATTTGCATTCCGCGACCCGCCTACCAGTGCGGGTATAAAAGCCGGAAGCAAACGCATCCAAAATGCTTTTTGCTTCGGAGCCGACCAGTTGTGTCCTCTGAGTGTTATGAGCTTAAGGATTGTGCTTTCTGAACGCTCAACGAGTCTGCTGTTTCCTGAGATCTCTCTGTGCTGGTGTGACGGCGCTTCAGCGGTCTTCGCGATCTCCCGTCTGCCTGTTTGTTACTACACGCGCTGTGTTTACAAAGAGCTGTTTTAACAGCTGGTATTCGGTTGAGTGCACACAGTGGGCTTGCAGTTTCCCCGCTGTGTTGCCGCGTTGATCCCTGTGTGCTTCAGCACAACTAAAGAGTATTTCTCTGAAAGAGCAACACGGGTGAAGATCGCGTCCTTTTAAGGATGACGTTTCATCCGTGTGTTTCTGGATGCGGTCAGATTCTGCCTCCGGTTGATGGTCATGATCGCTGTCTCTCGTGCTTGGGCCTCGCGCACGCTGAGGCAGCTTTCGTGAACGAGTCATGTTCCCATTGCGGGAATATGACCGTCGCAGTGTTAAGATCGAGACTAAGATCCCTCTCACGAGGGGGAGTCCCTTTGGAGATTCCCCGATCTAGTTCGTCTTCTGGTTCATTTCAGAAGCCGGCTACTTCGGCTAATCCCATTGGTGGTCTGAGGGTTACAGTGAGGAATAATCCGCCGGGTGAAAGACCCCCACGGACCCCTCACTCCTGCACACTGCTGCCATTGGAGCCCTTGGAGGAGCGCGCTGGGCCATCTCGTATGGTCCCGGTCGTTTCCTTCGGGGCTCCGCCGGAGGATCAGATGTCGATCGCTGCATCGGAGGGAGAGCGGTCATCTTCTGGGAATGACGACTTGGCTGCGTTGCCCCCTTCTGGTGTGGTAGCGTTGTCCGAGCCGGACCCGGAAATGGCCGCTATGCTTTCCCGGGCGGCCGCAAGCGTAGGGCTCGTGTGGAACCCTCCACCGTGTCCCGAACCTTCGCGGCTCGATGATTGGTTTCTCGGGGCGGCCCGTGCTGGTTCTCAGCGCCCCGCCCCGGTGCCTTTCTTCCCGGAAGTGCATGAAGAGGTGACGAAATCATGGAAGGCCCCTCTGGCGGCCCGACATAGATCGACTCCCTCCTCCTCCCTTACCACCCTCGATGGCGGGGCAGTGAAGGGTTATGAGGGCATTCCCCCGGTGGAGCGGTCGGTTGCTTTACAGCTGTGCCCTAAATCCGCTTCCACCTGGAGGGGTGACCCTACTCTCCCCTCTCGCGCCTGTAGGTTCTCCTCCGGTCTGACCGGTAAGGCCTATAGTGCGTGTGGAGAAGCTGCTTCTGCCCTGCATGCCATGGCGCTCCTCCAGGTCCATCAGGCGAGAGCGCTTTGCGACATGCAGGAGGGTGGTACCGACCCAGGTTTGCTCCAAGAGCTGCGCACGGCGACGGACCTTGCCTCCCGGGCGACGAAAGTCACCGCGCGTTCCCTGGGCCGAGCGATGTCCACACTCGTGGTCCAGGAGCGACATCTCTGGCTCACCCTGGCCGATATGACGGAGTCAGACAAGTCCAGGTTTCTGAACTCCCCCATTTCCCAGGGTGGCCTATTCGGCGACGCGGTCGAGGACTACGCCCAACAGTTCTCCGCCGCCCAGAAGCAGTCCGAGGTGATCAAGCACATCATGCCCCGGAGACAGGCTGCTGCTGGCCCGTCCCCTCCGGCTCCACCTCGCGCTGCTCGTCGCCGAGGGCGCCCTCCTGCCGCCGCCTCCGCCCCTGCTCCGCCTAAGCAGCAGCCTCCTAGGCAGCAGCCGGCCGGCCGCAAGAGAGGTGCCCAGCCCGCCCGGGGCTCGTCGAAACCCCCTGGTAAGAGGAGAGGTAAGCGGCCCTGAGACGGGCGGCCCAGAGGACCTGACTGCTGCTCTTCAGGAGGGTGCTACTGCACCCCTCCTTCCCCCGGAGGAGGGCCGGGTGGAGAATCCTTTGTTTCGTTTTGTTTTTCTTCCGCCGCTTCCTTCAGCGGTACCCACTTTATCAATAAAAGAGCAGTTTCCAATTCCTCTGGGTCTATCTCGGTCGAGACTGACTTCTCAGTCTCCCCATCCGAGGGGGTCAGAATGACAGTGTGCGCCGCCTCGTTGCCTCGCCGCTCTCGTTCCCCTCTCCCCAGCGCTCAGATGACAGCTACGCCGCCTCGGCCTCGTCGCTCTCGTCTCCCGCTGGGCAAGGAGGCGCGGAAACCTGGATTCGACGCCCCCGAGCCTCGTTCCTCGTTTCCCCTCCTTCCTTCGCCTCCGTGGAAACAGGTAAGTGTTGCCTCGCACACTCAGACCTCTCTCTCGGCCGCAGTAATGCCTCCGGAGTCCGGTCCCTGTCTTCCACCTCGCTGCCCCTCCGCGGGTACACCGGTGGTCCGAGTGGGCTCCTTGGCACGGTTCCTCGAAGCCTGGCTAGCGCTTCCGAGGCCGTCCCGTTGGCTCACCCGCACTATCCGGCTCGGCTATGCAATTCAGTTTGCCCGCCGGCCTCCCAGGTTCAGAGGCGTCCACTTCACCCGGGTGCGGAGTGTCGATGCCCCTGTCCTGAGGAAGGAGATCGACGTCCTGCTGGCGAAGGACGCGATCGAGCCGGTCCCTCCAGCCGAGATGAGGTCGGGGTTTTACAGCCCTTACTTCATTGTACCCAAGAAAGGCGGGGGGTTACGACCAATCCTGGACCTGCGAGTTTTGAATCGGGCCCTGCACAAGCTCCCGTTCAAAATGCTCACGCAGAAACGCATCTTCGAGTGCATCCGTCCCCGGGATTGGTTTGCAGCGATCGACCTGAAGGACGCGTACTTTCATGTCTCGATTCTCCTTCGACACCGACCTTTTCTTCGGTTCGCGTTCGAAGGTCGAGCATACCAGTACAAAGTCTTACCCTTCGGCCTGGCCCTCTCGCCCCGCGTCTTCACGAAAGTCGCGGAGGCGGCCATTGTTCCCATGAGAGAACATGGCGTTCGCATTCTCAACTATCTCGACGACTGGCTCATAATAGCTCACTCGCGAGATCTGTTGTGCGAACACAGGGACTTGGTGCTCCAGCACCTCAGCCGTTTGGGTCTTCAGGTCAACTGGGACAAGAGCAAACTCTGCCCAGTGCAGAGGATCTCTTATCTCGGTATGGAGTTGGACTCGGTCGCCCAGACTGCGCGCCTCACCGAGGAGCGCGTCCAGTCAGTGCTCAACTGCCTCAAGTCCTTTCAAGGCAGGTCAGCGGTCCCACTGAAACAGTTTCAGAGGCTCCTGGGGCATATGGCAGCCGCAGCCGCGGTGACGCCGCTCGGTCTGCTCCATATGAGACCGCTTCAGCGCTGGCTTCACGATCGAGTCCCGAGATGGGCGTGGCAGAGCGGCACGTTCCGGGTCAACATTACCCCGCACTGTCGCCAAAACCTTCAGTCCTTGGTCAGACCCTGCGTTTCTACGGGCCGGAGTGCCCTTAGTCCAGGTCTCCAGGCATGCTGTGGTTTTCACAGATGCCTCTGCCAACGGATGGGGGGCCACGTACAACGGGCATGCAGTTTCAGGTCTGTGGACGGGGCCTCAACTGCATTGGCACATCAACTGCCTAGAGTTGCAAGCAGTACGCTTAGCCTTGTCGCGCCTCAAGGGGCTGCTTTTGCACAAGCACGTACTGGTCCGTACGGACAGCACTGCGACCGTTGCGTACATCAACCGTCAGGGTGGTCTACGCTCCCGTCGTATGTCGCGACTCGCCCGCCATCTCCTCCTGTGGAGTCAGAAGCATCTGAGGTCGCTTCGAGCCATTCACATCCCTGGTGTGCTCAACCGTACAGCCGACGAGCTTTCACGGCAGCCACCTCTTCCGGGAGAATGGCGACTCCACCCCGAGACGGTTCAGCTGATATGGGAAGTCTTCGGAGCCGCTCAGGTAGACCTGTTTGCCTCTCCGGACACGACTCATTGCCGGTTGTTTTACTCCCTGACCGAGGGTTCTCTCGGCACGGATGCACTGGCGCACAGCTGGCCCCTGGGTCTTCGCAAATATGCGTTTCCCCCAGTGAGCCTTCTTGCACAGATTTTGTGCAAAGTCAGGGAGGACGAGGAGCAGGTCCTGCTCGTTGCGCCGTATTGGCCCAACCGGACTTGGTTCGCGGAACTCATGCTCCTCGCGACAGCCCCTCCTTGGCCGATTCCTCTGAGGAAGGACCTCCTTTCCCAGAGACGGGGCACCTTGTGGCACCCGCGTCCAGACCTCTGGAGACTCCATGTGTGGTCCCTGGACGGGACGCGGAGGTTCTAGGTGGCCTACCACAGGGTGTGGTAGACACCATCACTTCCGCCAGAGCCCCCTCTACGAGGCGCCTCTATGCGTTGAAGTGGAACCTGTTCGTCGAGTGGTGTTCTTCCCTCCGGGAAGACCCCCGAACTTGCCCGATCAGAGTCGTGCTTTCCTTCCTGCAAGATGGGTTGGAGCGAAGGCTGTCTCCCTCCACCCTCAAAGTGTATGTTGCCGCAATAGCCGCGCATCACGATGCAGTAGAAGGTAAGTCATTGGGAAAGCACGACCTGATCATCAGATTCCTTAAGGGTGCCAGGAGGCTGAATCCACCTCGTAGTGTGCACCCCTTACCCTCTTGGGACTTGACTCTAGTGCTTAGTGCACTTCAGAGGCCCCCGTTCGAGCCCTTGCCTTCAGTCGAGTTGAATATCTTGTCTATGAAGACAGCGCTCCTGTTGGCTTTGGCTTCCTTTAAGAGGGTAGGGGATCTGCAGGCATTTTCGGTCGACGAGTCGTGCCTAGAGTTCGGACCGGGCCTTTCTCACGCTGTGTTGAGACCCCGGCTCGGATACGTGCCCAAGGTTCCTACCACCCCGTTTGTGGATCAGGTAGTGAACCTGCAAGCGCTGCCCCTGGAGGAGGCAGACCCAGCCCTAGCTTCTCTCTGTCCCGTCCGCGCCCTGCGCTGTTACGTGGACAGAACGCAAAGCTTCAGGACCTCAGATCAGCTCTTTGTTTGTTACGGAGGCCAGCAGAAGGGGAAGGCTGTCTCCAAGCAGAGGTTGTCCCACTGGCTAGTGGATGCTATCGCCCGGGCTTATGAGTCCCAGGGCGTGCCTTGCCCACCTAGGTTGACGGCACACTCTACTAGGAGTGTTGCCTCCTCCTGGGCTTTGGCGCAAGGCGCCTCGCTGACAGACATCTGTAGAGCTGCGGGCTGGGCGACACCTAACACGTTCGCTAGGTTTTATAGCCTCCGTGTTGAACCTGCTTCCTCCCGTGTACTCGCTACGGCCGGTAGCGCGAGGAATTAGGTTATGTCGGCTTGCTACGCCATTCCCGCCCCGTGGGCCGGATACGTGCGTCTTTTACTCCGTTGGTTCCCCAACATACGGTTAACCTCGTGAGTTCCTCCATCACCCCTTCGGCATCAGGCGAGGCGGATCGCCGGTGCCAGGTCTATTACCTCTCGTAGGAGTTGCTATTAGACTGGGTGGCCTTAACAGTGGTCCCTTCGGTGACCCATTTTTTCCACGTTCCAGCTACCCTCCGGGTTAGCTCCGTGTCTTCCTCTCGACAGATCCCTCTGTCGTCCTTGCTGAGTACGCTCCCACCCCTCGGGTTAGTACATACGTGTATTCCAGTGCCTCCCTTCGGGCGGGCAGGGGCTCCGTAGCGTTCCCTCCTACGGGTTGGGCACGCTTTCCCAGTGTTATCCAAATCCACTGAGTGGGTCTTGCGGAACAGCAGTGTGATTTTCCTTAGCTAGCTCCCGCATCTTGTTCAAGAAACTGCTGCAGGGTAGCTTAGCTGGGCGCTGGAAGGGGTCAGCACCATGGCGTGTTTGTAGGGATCCCAATTCGTCAGGGAACTCCCCGACGACACGTCGGAGTTCCCAGGACGAAAGGGAACGTCTCGGTTACATATGTAACCCTCGTTCCCTGAGTACAGGGAACGGAGACGTGTCGTCCCCTCGCCACGTTGCTGTACCTTCGCGGAGGACTGGACACTGTTCGGCTCCTCAGCGAAAAAGCATTTTGGATGCGTTTGCTTCCGGCTTTTATACCCGCACTGGTAGGCGGGTCGCGGAATGCAAATCTTGCATGCCAATTTTCATTGGCTCGTTTTAGTTTCACTCGAAGTCGATTGGTCTCCCTAGCGTGATCCCAATTCGTCAGGGAACTCCCCGACGACACGTCTCCGTTCCCTGTACTCAGGGAACGAGGGTTACATATGTAACCGAGACGTTATTTTTTCACAACTTACTGTGCATAATAACTTGATAACTCTTTTTTTAAGATTCTCATTTAATCCTCTGCCTCCATCGTTAAATCGGTCGTATTATTGAGTGGAACTCAGTCGCTTGCTAGCATGACATGCGTGGGCAGGTGTCGGGTTGAGCTTGAGTGGAAAATTAAACCAACCACGGTTGTGCCAGCACTTGTTTGCACATGTGCAAATGCAAAGGAATTTAACCAATTATCTAACTTGCAAGCACCAGACCACTGATTCATCAAACCTGCTTGCTTGCAGTCTGTGTTCTTCTGAGTTTATTTTGTCGTAACCAAAATGCCTTGGGGAAATGTATCGAAGTAAAAATATACATTTTATTTAGGAAATGTAGTGGAGTAAAAGTGAAAGTTGATAGAAGTATAAAAACTCAAGTAAAGTACAGATTCTCCCAAAAATTACTTATGTACTGTAACGAAGTATTATTACATTACACCACTGTGCTAAACAACATAGCAGGCTCACTGGGGAAAGGCACTGGGGAAAAAAACTTGTAAAAGGCACATTAGCAACAGCCATCTTCGTGACCAATGATTGCGAAAAAAAATCTAATTTTTGTCTATTTGTATGAATCTGCCAGGAGTTAATAAGCAATGAAGCACAAGATACAGAAGCAGTGAACTTCATCCATCTTGTTTACTCTTTCACTTCCATTCTCACACACATTACATCATTACACAACAGTTCCGACTATCAACAATTAACAATTCACTCATGAATAACACCAAATCTTCTGGGTTCTTTCATGATGATGTCATATGCGTAACACACAATAATTAAGGTCTTATAATGTTCCTCAGAAGAACAAAATTAGGGTGAGTAAATGACAGAATTTTCATTTTTGCATACACTATCCAAACTATCCATTTAAGCCAAACTGTCACCTGAATTTGACAACTGACAAAGCCCCAACACCTCTGGCAGGAAGGCTGTATTACAAACTTTATTAAATTAAGTGGAAAAACTCTCAGTGAAACCAGAGTTGTTACATGCTTGACGTTGATTAGAGTATGATAAATTGCCGGAGCTTTTATTACCTGTGGCCTTCTCAGATGTTACTGCAGTATTTAACAATGCTTTAAAGCAAATCTGTCAAAGCAAAGGACGCCAAAAAGGTTGCCATAACAATTAAAAACTATGCTGTTCTAGGTTCTGAAGCATGCGCTTGCTGTAATGTTTCTCTTAATGTTTCTGAATAGAAATAGTTCACCCAAAACAAATTAACCAAAACAGTTTTGGTAACCATTGACTTCCATTCTTAGGGTTAGAGTTGTCTTAAATCACCAAGCTTGTCTTAATTCACCACTAATGATCTACAGTAATGTAATGCCATTCATACATTTTTTAAATATGAATGATATCTACAGTTTATGTTTACTGGAATACATGTGTAATATATTAAAAGAAAAAGAAAATCCGACTATTAAAATATTTTTAATGATTAAGAAAAAACATTTTTTTTCCGTTTAAGAAGCTCTAAAGTGGAGAACATTTCATAATGCTCTGCTGCTCTAGGGTTCAGCTGTCTTTTTGAGTGAAGACAAAGATTACAGTGCAAGACATTGTACAAACACAATGATTATATTTTTCTATATAGACTACCCTTATTATATCATTCAGTAATGACCTGGCCATGCCTCTGCCACCCTATTTAGTTTATTAGAAATGAATTTCTTTAGACTGTCAAAATGTACTAGTTACCAATGGGACACTAGACAAGACTTTTGTTTATGCCTATAAGTGAGAAAAATAGCAAGGCAGCAAGAGCCAGAAAGAGTAGAATCCATCCATTTCCTAAGATAATCTGAAATTGCCTCTGAAGAGGCAGAAACCAAAATTCATCCTGATCTCCCCAAGAGCCTGACTGGCTGCTGGGGCAATGACACTACGCGATTTTGACAAGGAGCCAAATGAAAGCGTGGAGGATGTCACAAGAGAATGAGGCAGTCTGACAGCGCAATAGCCAGCTGTTGGCAGACTGTTTTCAGACCCCACCTCTCAAAAGCTTCAATAAAGCCATCAGGGTCCCGTAGGGTGTTTATTTCTCTTTAATACATAGCTCTCTGCAGTACCTGATGCCGGTTGGTTAATCGCACCATTAGCCTTCGTGTAAGAGTAAAATATTTAAAGATACTGACCACTGCAGTCCATGGCAACATACTGGTGCTACTTTCATGTCTCTCAGATCACTCTGCTCTCTCTTTTTCCATATCAATGCAAGTTAGAATAGCTAATCCTAAAATGTAGCACTTGTTAAAATGACTCCAAATGTTGACCATCACTGAATAAATATGGTGAATATAAGGTTTTTGATTGTTGCCGCATACAGGCTTATTGGGAAAACTTGCTACTTCCCACACATTTTTGCAAAACTCTAAAAACCTATAAATACAATTCACTGCCTCAACCTTAGTATTGACTCATGAAGGGGCTGCCTGCTTGGGGACCCAAACTCTGGATAGGAAGCCACGGCTTCACGAAAAATAAGGGAGCTGCCTACTTAAGGAATCCAGCGTTAAAGGGAGGATATATCTAGGGGGATCTTAACAACCCAGGAGAATCTAAACACCCTTTCTGACCAGGAGTCAGCATGAAACACAAAACATAAGGGAGCTGTCTACTTAAGGACCACGTCATTAGGGTCAGGCAGCTTCAACCTAAATCACAGAGAGCAGACACGCTTGATGTTACTGTCTAGGTGGAGCTCAAGAGAGCGAGGCCTCAGCAAAATGCTCTAATTTAAAGGCTCATAAAGGAGCCGCCTGCTTAAACCCCATTTACTTATTTTTTTCTCTTGTGGCTACAACCTCAAAGAACCTAATGGAGTTATGTTTTTTTCTGCATCTAATTCCTCATAAATTAGATCTAGTAAATTTTCAATAGAATATTCCTGTTCGACTCCTTCCATGCTCCGCCTACACACCTTGCTCTTTATCCCGCCTCACCACAATGGCGACCACTGGACCCGAGCTGCAAAGAGTATGGTGCTTCATGAATGAGCCATTTATATAGCGCTTTCATATGTTCTACTGTACACCCAAAGGGCTTTACAATCATATCGAGGGATCTCTCCTTAACCACCACCAGTGTGCAGCATCCACTTCAATGACGTGACGGCAGCCACAGTACAACAGCGCCAGTGCGCTCACCACACATCAGCTATAGGTGGAGAGGAGAGAGAGTGATAGAGCCAATTCAATGGAAGGGGATTATTAGGAGGCCATGATTGGCAAGGGTCAATTGATGGAATTTGGTCAGGACACCGGGGTTACAACCCTACTCTTTAGACGAAGTGCCATGGGATTATTATTTTTTTTACCATGCGATTTTTATTGACCACGGAGTGTCAGAACCTCAATTTAACGTCTCATCTGAAGGACGGTGCTTGTTACAGTATATACTGGGGCATTATGACCCACACGGACCACAGGGTGAGCACCCCCTGCTGGCCTCACTAACACCTCTACCCTGCTTAGCTTCCATGGGCAACCAGTCTTGGACTACAGGGTGATATGACTGCTGGCCATAGGCATTTGCAGCTTAACCCTCATCCCTCAAGAATCAAGCCTGGGTGGAACAAATCACTGCGACCACATCACACAATGTGCATTTAACCCCCTTGGCAGTTAAGCGCTAAGTTCAAACGTCAGATTCTGTCAATCTGAAAGAATCATACAAGAACAGCCATGAATGCATTGCTATGAGTGCCTTCAACTCCCTCGAGAGCCAAATGCACTCGTGCAAATGCTAACTGCTATCCCTCAGGAGAGAACAGGAAATACAACGCTCATTACCTGTCTCTGTAGATAGTTTTGCTAATGCACATCCAACTGAGTTCAACTCAACTGAGCATTTCATTGAAAAAAAACTCAAAACTGTTCATTCAGCTCCCTCAAGAACTAAACCCATGCACAGAGTGCACCAGATGCACACACTTTCTGAAAACACTTGTTAGAGTGTTTCTTCATGATATTCACATGTACGCAAACAAACATTGTCGCGTTTAAACACATGCTTCAGACACCACCATGCTGGAGGCGTTACCATTCAAAAGGGAAGGCGGCACAGGAATGGGTCCCATGAAACACAAAGCATTGTTGCTTCATCAACTGCATTTTAATCCAATGTTAGATTAAAATTGTTAACACTATTGGTTATGTTTAGGGTAGGGTTTATTGTAGGTAGTACATTAGTGCGATAGATAGACAATTAACCGCTTTAGATTCACTTTCTGGACATTCAATTTCCGAACTGACGCAAAACTTACAGAAACCAACATACAGTATTTGGTAAGCAGTCATGTAATAAGCAGGATAAATGTACAACCCTCTTTTTCTTTTATATGAATAGTTTACTACAAAATAAAAAATTAGCACACTGATGAGAAAAGTAATGACGCCTGCTTTGTGAACAAATTGTTCTTTTTAAATTGGGTTGTTTCAATGACTTGTTTCTTCCAGTTCTAAGAAGCAGTATATCTTCAGAAATTCACATTCACTGTTCCACGAAAGAAATAAACATTTTTGGAGCATTTTAAGTTAATTATTTCTTTGAAGAGCTCAGCTCAGAGAGAGCACCAAAGAGTGAACGCAGGCAAACAACAGTGCACTGTTTCAGCAGAAGTCTTTCGTTCACAGAGGGTCACGCATGGAAATAACAGGGCCATATTTCTCCGAATGGAAAACATAGCACGCAGATTTACAGCTTACTCTGCCTCACCCATCAAGGTCCTGCTTTGCCTCATCAATCAAAGCAGCCATCCATTGGCATTGGGAGTTATAATACTTCATTCGTTTCACTCTCCTTGCCCCATCTAGGAGAAGGTACATGGCTTTAAATTTGAAGTCCTATCATTAAATGCCCCACACCTCAGAACTGCCCCGACCCTTTGCTCATCTGCTGATAGAGCGGTTTTATAGTTATCCAGAACCATTCTGTTCAGCATTGACTTTACAGTTACTTTATAAGTCTGAGAAACATAGACAGTCAACATTTAATAATGAAGCAATCTTGTTTTACAAGAAAACAGCTTGAATTACATTAGCAAGTTATAACAATAACAAAAGTCTACAGATAAAAAAATAAGATGGGGATTCTTTTCGAGGTTATTTCAGTTAAATCTTCTATAAGAGACTCTAAACCAGTACATTATTCTTTATTCCACACAATTCTTCATGATACGATCCCCAAAAAAATTAACAGGCTTGATAGTTGAAAACATCAGCCAGACGATGGACTTTGACAACTTGGAAACCAATATAAAATTATGAGATATCAAGATTACTTGATGCAGTTTCACATCATGTTGCCATCATAAAGCTGATTAAGTGCTGTTGTTGTTTTTTCATGTTATAAAATAGAAATAAGATGGTATTCTGGGAAACAGCATACATTGTTGTCATTATAAAATCTGTGGTGTCTGTCTCCTAAAGGCATCATGAGCTATAAATGCACTAATAACTGAAGGTTTAGGAAAAGTGGAAAATAAGGGAGAAATGGAACTACTTGAATTGATAAAATTACTATGATCATGATTTTTGCCAAGTTGGATTTGTTTAGATTAGTTAAATGTTTTTTCTGGACCAAAAACTGATGATCCAGGAAAACATTTCTTTAAAACAAACAGTTTAACTTTTTTTTTCTAACTAGGGTTTCATATCCAAACAAGTGCATGGCAATTCGTAACTATTTTTTACGAATTGGTAAATTGGATTCCCATCGGGCGAATTCATACAAAATTGCCCCTTTTAACATGGTTGTGTTTTCCTGTGATATCATAAGTAACTACCCTTTTCTACAAGTGCTTGAAGGACTTTTTAAGCAAACTGTTCCTTCAATATCTCAACACCTCAAACTTAAAGAAATGTATCTTTAATACTCTTTTCTAATCATTTATTTATACAGTCTTGAAGTTATCTTGCCATTCTCTTTTTTATTTTGTTTGTCACTGTCAGATATGTCCTTATCTTCCAGACTGTTTTCTATACTGAAAGCTGAGGATGAAGTTGGAGTCTATGGTGTTCAATGAAGCTTCAAGTTGAGCGGCAGTAAGAGGTTTCTCAAACTAGAGACTCTGATGTACTTGTTCTCTTGTAGTTGTGTGCCTGGATTATCCTCTTCTCTGTCTGACCTGCTTAGATCCAGTTTGCTTCTTTCAAGTGCATGCATGAGTTTATAGAGAAATGTGTTTCCTTTTGGCCATTTCTAAAATCATAATTTGACTTGCAAGTACAGGACACAGACATTTTACAGTATTGCACATTATGCAAAACAAGAAGCATTTTCATCTGTGCTAACAAAGAGAAAGTTTCCAAATCATGTTTAGACAAGTTATTTCAGAGCAAGTATCAAAGGCCCTATTATACAGTAATTTCAGCTTATATTCATCAGTACAACCAGACCGTTTTAATTGTAGACTGATACAGTTTATTATCATTGAAATATTGGTAATAACATTTAAACTGACAGTATAACATTCTACTCACATTAATAGGACAACTCATATTGACTCAAAGTGAGAGACAGCAAAATATAGTTGCGAAGAGCACAATATTAAATTGTGTCTTAGGATGGTTTGCCACATTTTTGTAATCAAGGATTATATGCTATTTTATAAAAAGAAGCGCTCGGCAGTTACAGAGCAAACGGGACAGTTCACCCAAAAATTTTAATTCTGTCATCATTTACTCGCTCTAATGTTTTGGTTACACTTTATAATAAGGTTCAGTAGTTAACATTAGTTAATGTATTAACTAACATGAACTAACAATGAGCAATACATTTGTTACAGTATTTATTAATCTTTGTTAATGTTAGTTAATAAAAATACAGCTGTTCATTGTTTGTTCATGTTAGTTCACTGTGCATTAACTAATGTTGACAAATACAACCTTTGATTTTGATATCGTATTAGTAAATGTTGAGATTAATATTAACTAAGATGAATAAATGCTGCAGAAGAATTGTTAATTAGTTCATGAGGTAGTTAACTAATGTTAACTAATGAACCTTATTTTAAAGTGTTACCAATGTTTTTTATCCCAAACCTGTATGTCCTTTTCTCTTCTGCAGAACACAAATGAAGACATTCCCATGCATCAACACAGCTATTTGATTTGCAATCAAGCTCTGCTCATTTAATTCATAAGCTTTACACTCATTCACTTCACACACTCATTATTGTGTAGTGATTTTAGAGGTTTATGTATAATATTATGCTATCCTCTGGCTCATATCCAGCAAACACGAGGGGTGAATGGATCTGCCGAATATTCCTCCTATTATTTGGTCGAATTCATTATTCATTTTGAAGCCATTATCCATGCCTTTCCGAATAAGGTATTTGGCTTCAGGCACATCTCTACACACAATTAAACACTAGTCACTGGACATTTTAACTTTGAAAGTGCCGTGAAAAATGCTACAGACAAGATGGTTTACATGCTGTAACCCATAAACACAAATTCCTATAATTGTATTACTTAAAAAAATTAAAGGGGTCATGACATGGTTTTTTGTTTTGTTTTATTATGTTCCCTTAGGTGCAATTATAGTATTACTATAGTTTTTTTGTACAAAAAAAATTAAAAAATGTAGTGATTTATGACATTTTCCCACCCTGTTTCTCACCTCTGATTCAAACAGTCTGTTTTGGGGTGTTTCCCCTTTAAGAGTTCAGTGTTAACGCCTATACTGTTATGATTGGCTAACGTCAGTGCTGCTTATGCATAAATTATTAACGTTAATCATTTTGTATCACACTTAAACTACACAATGCTCCACCACGTGAAACTTCGGTCTTCCAATCTTTTACCATGGTATCAATTCTCAATTGATTTTGATTCATATGCGCGAGGGAGGAAGAGAGAGAGAGCAAGACAGTTTGAAGGCGCGCACGCGGCCGGAGCTCGCTCGCTCTCTGCTCTTTCAGTAACCTCAAATAAAGCTTTGGCGGGCTGCATATGCTGCAAATAAACTGCATCCGACTGCTTTCCCTGACGTCTGGATCGTTCAGCAGCATTCAAACATGTTGTTTGTCCACAGCAGGAACAGAACATCATCGCAGTCATCTTGTAAACAGACCCACTCGCTGCACGTCAACGCATGATGCGAGGATGCGAAATGAGGGTAGTTGTCTTGCGCTGGAGGCGGTCATTTGCAAACGACTGGTACGTCACTTCGCACCGCGACGTCACTTCTTACCATGGATCCAGAACGAGCTGTATTTAGAGCTTGATTAAATAAATGCTTCGTTTATAATGGGGAGGACATCTTAAGCTATGAAACTTACAGGAAGTTTTAATAGTACATAGATCTCTTATTACCAAAAGATCAAGGCAAATTTGGTTTCTCATGTCATTACCCCTTTAAAAAATAAAAACATTTTGAAACAATTGACTCTTTGCTAAGCCACGCCCGAAAACCGCCACTGGCCAATCGTGTCTTAGCAACCGTAACTAGGCACGGCGAGGTCTGGCAAGCTTTCAAGCGAAGGAAACATGCCGAAGCGTTTGTGCGTATGGATTGTGCAAATCTGATACCCAGTATCCTAAAAGTTTGGATGGGGGAGTGGAAAAAGGCCAAGGGGAGAAATAATGGGCGTGGATCAAGCAGTGTGGGAGACCTCATTCACAACTAAATGTCGACAGGATTAACAAAAACGTATTGCTTGGAAATAATGATGACTCTTTTTCATAATGCATATATTTTAACGTAAAATAAGACGATTAAAGACAAGATGGAGGCTAACTGACATACTTTAAAATATATTTCAGCATTTTGTTAATCGACGGCCTACTACCCCTGACTCCGGTGTTAGTGTTATTCCACAAGATTTAAGAAAGCTGTTTGATTTATAATTATTAGATTATTTTCACATTTTACTTACCCTGCTGTGCACGAACATAGCTGTTCCTCAATTTGTGTGTTTCCCATTTGAATGGTCAGCGTATGAGGCGGCTGCTGTTTGCGCTGGTAGGCTATAGGCTTTAGCTTCAATTTTTATGAAATTATTCTCTAATCATTTGCATATTATGTCGTGGATATATCTGTAGAGAATTTAAGGATGAACCAAACACAAATGAATCTTCCATTTGATTCATTGAAACAGAACTCAATCACTAATTCAGCCATAAAAGATCCCGGCGCCAGCTAGTCTAGGCACCCCCTCCAGAGAAGATTTTTATGGCCAAGACTCCCTCCAGAGATAAGCCAAAGCAGGAAGAACTTGTCACTGTTTCATTCTTAAGCAAGACAACTCTCCTCACAAATGGTTAAACAGGCCTGACCACCAAAGGGGCCTGACCACCTTTGACCTCCCTCAGCATCACCACTGCTGAACCGGACAGAGACGTGAAACAGACCACAGCTTTCATGAGAGACCTTTACATATTACATATTAAAACTCACACAGAACAATGCTCAGTGGACTTATAATCAAACATCATAATTCTTGTTGTTCCAACAATTCATGTTTGTACTATGCTTAGATTACATATAAATCTTAGATTCCATATAAATCATGTAATGGTGATTATAACTGTGTGTATGAATGAACGAGTATCGTGCTTCCAATCAAAATAATCGTATGCCCTTAATTCATAAGATGGCTTGTTTGAAATCTGTGTAAAATGCTTTGTATGATTATAATAATCTATAATGTTTAAACTGTGATCTCTTGTTCTCTCTGCTTAGTGCTCGAAAACAAGGAGATCCAAGATAGCATGATTTATGATAAGTAGGAACTAGTCCACCCCCTAAAATGATGCCATTGTCTCATTGGTCAGAATTCTCCAAAAGAGGTTGGACTAACTTTAAGTTAAAGACCCGAACAAAGCAGTTCAGTTCAGTTCAGAGAGCAGTTCAGTTTTCGGTTCGGTTCAGTTCGGTTTTGAGTCGGTTCTGTGGTAAATTAAGTTGTGCCTCTCTCTATCAACAAACAGCAAGAGAGTGTTCATGTTCATACGCTTCTACATCGACCAGACCAAGTTAGACCAAGCCAGCAGACAAACCCATCAAGATCGGAGTTAAAACAGCTCATTCAAGCCACCAAACTCATCTTACTTTCATTTCTTCCTTTATTTTATTTTCTCGTAAAAGTCTCGGTTCAAAGTTAAGTTTGCTGTAAAGTTCGTTTACACGTCTCTCCTGCAACGCGCTTCGAACTGTAAGTTTCTTGTTCGCCTGCCCATCACCCGTGACCGGCAGCTCAGAAACTTCATCCAGGCACTTCAAAGACAACCAGCGACACGGACCCGGCCGGGAAACTCCTTGGACGAAGCACCGCACAAAGGGAATTCCCTGGCCTAAGCAACGCAAAGACGAGCAAGTACTCCAGACTGTAACTAAACTGGTGTTTTAATTTAAATTGAATAACCTGTCTAAGAAACGAAGGTTTAAATTAATGCTTGGTGGTTCGTTCAGGTTTATGTCTTACAAAGTGCATCTCACTCTGAAAACTCACTCTTTCTCTCTCTTCCTCTGCGCCTTGAATGAATGTGTGTGTGTGATTGGGTTTAGACATTAGTTTTATGTGTTTAGAATAGTTAATAAAGTCGTCCATATATTTGAAAAGATATTTGTCTTGTGTTGTGCTTACACATTTAATGTCTTGTACTGTCGATCTAAAGTTACCTTGCTAATACATAGTGTTTCACTATAGATTGGATATTTATATCTGTTGCCAAGGTTAAAATTACGGCCCGTTCAAATGAACTCTAAACGAGTCATTTGCTCGGTTCCATAGTGATTCGGTCAATGATTCATTGCAAATCGATGAATCATTCCCTTTGAGCTAAATTGGCCTTCCGGCCCCCTTTAATACATTTTATGTATATTATTATTATGTAGGTTCGTTACATATCCCTCAAATGCATACTGCAGTCCCTTTTGTCTTGCTCTCTCAGATATTTCACATGTTCGCCAAAAAATACTAATTATCTCATTGGGAATGTCTGACACGGTGCATACACACTGTAATAGACGTGCCAGGCGCGAAAGCTTGACAGGCGTAGCAACAGTAACTAGGGAGGGCGGGGCTTAGCGAAGGGTCAATTAACAGACAAATTCCCATGTCCCCAATCATGCTTTCTTAGTTTCTCTCTGAAATAAAGGTTTCATAGGAAGGAAATGAAACAGAAGAGGAAATGGAACTCCAAAAGCATATAGTGTAAGCATTAGTCATAAACTTCATTTTATGAAGTTCAAACCTCATTTTTAGAAGACTTATCTAATAGCGTAAAACATAACGTCTGCCCTGTTGTGTCAATTTACACTGGACATGAATTTTATATATCAATTAAAATTCTCCCTAAATGATAATCTTCTTCTAGCATGTTGTTATTTCCTAGCTAGTAATGGGCTTCAATAGCTTAAAACGTCCACCACGTCGTAGACTGTAAAAAAAGATGGATGGCGCACCTTCCATTGTAAAAGTGAAGCCGTCAATGCCCCAACATGACGCTGACATCTTGCTCTAATTACGTTGTTCGGAGCCTGAGTCTGCACAGTGGGTGTGAAGTGGAGCCGCAGTATCAGGTCCCGCCCACACTCCCACAAAATCAATCGCAAGCACACGCCCCTGAACTTTTTTTAAGTAGCCTGACTGCTCCAATTTTGATGTCTGCTGATTGTAGTTTAACAGAAGGCATGTTGAAACAAGGTAAAAACAACTACGAACCACATAGTCATATCCCGAAAAAAGGCTGTTGGTGCCTCCGTGAAAACTTCACTTAGATAAGCTATCAATCACAGCTGTCAATCATGACATCACAGCCCCATTTTATAGCATCAAATAGTCAACTAAAGCAAAACTTATTTAAAAAACGAACACTTCAACTTACATCAGCATGATAAAAACTGCCTAAAATGACAGAAATCTTCTTTGGACAAAAAGTATTCGAAATGTCATGTAACAGGGTGGACAAATATCCTTAGACGACATAAAATATATGGTCAGGATTAATAGGTTATACTAACCTTTTCCCCCAATCCTACTTCCCACATCAATAAAACTGGCAAATAGAACTAATACAAAAACTCTTGTCCAGCTTGGGTTATGACACTCATCTCCTTCACTAAAGTAGATATAATAATAATAGTCTTGGGCTAGAGCTCTGGAATCAAGGCTAGTTTAAGGTTGAAGTATTAGCTCAGCTTAAGCACCCTGAGGGTAAACTCTAGCAAAAACTAGGACGGCTAAACGCGATACACAAGTGAGTGTCGCATAGACTGGGCTCTTATCCCAGGTGTCAAATATAGAGACATCACTGCACAAAACAATGTTGAACCGTACATCTCCGAAACTGTCAGCAGGCACATGACACCGCAGCGTCTTCCAGTGTTTGACACGATTTGCAGTCCTAGTTTCTCCTGAAGGACAAATGCTTCATTGGCAGAGGAAACTTTTTGACATTTCCCTCAGGTACACGGACATACACATCAGCATTTTCAACTGCTATTTTAAGCCCTATTGAATACATGTACAGGAGATATGTCTCATAAAAAGAGCTGTATGTGCAAAGGGCCTTCAGATCATATATTTTCATGAGACACATTAGAAAATGGTTGTGCAAAAAAAATTATAAAAATAATCCCTTTAATTGGCATACAAATGTGTACACAGTGCTGATTCTTCAACAGAGTGGAGAACTAAACATAGTGATATTAATAACTCTAAACTAAATTTTCATTAGTACGACATAGTTTAGTAGCGTAATTCTTCTAATGAAGCAGTCATACTAAATGGCCCTTACCTTTACAGTGCTATAAAGACTGATTCATTCTAAAGAACTTGTTCATCCCAGTCCAATGATTAAGAAGATAGGTAAAGTGATTCAAAATAGAGGTGTTGTATATTAAACAAAGTGACTCGGGTAATCCAATAAAACACAAAAGAAACAGCGTGCAAAGCACAAACAATAGACAAAGAACAGAATAAAATGAGCAACGTAAATACACATAATAATGAGCTCAAAGACTAACAGGTGTGATTGTTATATACTCATGGCAACTAATGACTGGCGGGACCCTGTACTTATTATAGTTATTACAATAACTGGGTAATCACTAAGTACCATAAGTAGCATCATTTTAATTATCTACTTTTTTGTTAGCAGCCTACTGTGTAGCTAACTGCTTTTTTTTTTAATGAGCAGCTTGACTGTACTTTAACTACTTAAAGTAAGCAGGTTCACCAACACTGATTAGAAATAACAATAATAATAACCATACAATTATATTAATTTTTCTTATTTATATTACTGACCAGCCCCTGCAATTATCAATAATGTATTGCATTTTATAGCAGAACTAGAAAAAACACACATGGTAAAAAATAAAAAGCAAACTCAGCTGTTTTCCCATAGTAGAGAAATATGAGCTATATCACGTTATATCCTCTTTCCCACATTACTTGCTGTTTGTTAACAATGAATTATTCTCTGCTTCTTGGTGATCTATGAAGTCTTGCAACACCATTAATTTAACATTGAAATAGATATTAAAGAGCAAAAAATATTATTCTTTAATGATTTATCATACCCGCATGGCTTAAACGGTAAGCCATGTTCAGCATCTGATTTGGATAATCAGGCAAATCAGAAACTGCTTAGTTACATTTTTTATCAATTAGCTAAACATGAAATGTTGTTAATAAAATTTGTTTTTAATTACATTTTTTGTCTTTTCTCAGCAATGGTTTGTTTTTTAATAGTAAGCTTAACTTTTTTCAACAATAAAATCAATTATACTGTCAACAGAATAATGCCCACCTATGATTTTCACAACAGATCTGATCATTGGACTGAATGGGTGAAACTGGAAAAATCACCCACTTAACCCTGTAAGACCCAAATATAGAAAAAAAATTGTTTTCTCCTGCCAGATGTTGTTGTAGGAGGCCTCTGATACAAATAGTAAGATACTTTTAGTAAGTTTTTAAGGAAATGCTGTACTATTGCAACGTTGGGCCTATTGGGGAGCAGAATTTCAGCATTTGCACTCACACTGTCAGAACAAATATACAGAACAACTAAGGGCTCATTTTTTGAAGAGTGGATTGCTTATATAGCACCATAATAATAATAATCACCCAACAGTCATATTTTTAAAAAAAAACATAAAATATAAATATTAAATACAAAAGAGATTGAAAAGTGTCAAAGAAACAGTGTCCAGTGTTTCTTGCAATGGTAGTACCAAAAGCAGTTTCTTTCCTCTAAAAAGCAGAGACGGAGATTGCACTTCCTTCCTACAGAGCGTATTCGAATATCCTTTTTTGCAGTGTCTGCAGAGTCCTCTCATTCTGAAATGAAAATAGTTGTAAGAGGTAGGATTCATTTACCTTTAAATTATTTCAACGCATTCTCACCCCAAGGCGTCATCTAACGCATGACCACTTTTTGACCTGCTAGTCAGTATTCGGATCAGTCTCAAAGTAAGCGTAGCGTCAGTTAGTGACGCGGTATCTAGTCTTCAAGGGCGTCATCTAACTGACGCTAAGGGGTACCTTTAACGTCAATATTGAGCATGGTCAAACGTGTATTAGTCAAGGCGTCAGTCTTAATGACGCTAGGGGTCGTTAGATGAACTGGGTCGTATTACTTACTTGAAGACTACGTCATTATTGATACTGATTCCAAGCGCAGTTAGATGAGCAGGGTACCTGGTATCATATACTTGAACTACTCTATTATGTCATTCGATGACAGGCCAGCTCTACGCAACGGGTACTGACGAACATGTCTGAGGTCACCGTCATCACAGCAAAAAAAACATTGGCCTGCCCTGCCCATGTGTGCACGTTGTGTCTAATGACATGGATTCATTGATCCTAATGTCTAATGACATTGTGGGCTCTATCTTGCACCCGGCGCAAATGACTTTGTACACTGACGCATGTATCATTCCTATTTTGCACCCGCGCAAAGCGGGCTTTTCCCTCCACAGACGCACGTCGGTAAACTAGGAAATGAACTTGCGCTCCCTGGGCGGGTCGGCGCAAAAAGGAGGCGTGTTTCGGTGCAAACATTCCCTAGTGATATTTTGCAGTTCCAGAAAACAATTCCGCCACTGACCAGAAAAAAACTCGTCTAAAGTCAGTGGCGCGTTGCGCGTTGTTCATAATGCTATTTTAAGCGCGCATGCTTGGCCATTATGTAGCGAGTGCACAACGCACATACACTTCAATTCTCTCATCAACACAGATGCAGCAGTTTTTATTTTTTGCAAATCATACATTATAACAAGGAAAAATATTAACACATGAAGGAAATCATTGTGGTGTCCATGAATGTAGGCCTAAATCTAGCTTACACATTTACCCAAAATTTTCAGGCTAATTGATGACGGATCAGACCTTTTGGCCCAATAGTGGCAAGACACGTATATAAGGACATCTGACAAATTAGTTTGTCCGTCAATAACCAGGAAAAAAAAAATCGGTCTCCTCGGCTGTGAACCGCTCCTGGCGCGCGCCTGGTAAATCCGCCATAATAATAACTATCCGCCATGCAACATGCACACCTGGTCTTAAAGGGTATGTTGGATGACGCTCTGATTGGTTTATTTCACGTTACGCCCAAACGAATAATGAAGCTATTTCAGACCAACCCCTTTTAAACTTGCGTCGGGCGCAAGAGTCATTTATCCCGCCGGTAAAATAGCAACAGCGCCCAAGACCCGCCCAAAAAGTTACTTGCGCTTCACGCTTGATTGCGTTTCAGATCGCTAAAATACCACGGGATTGTCTTGCTTCTCAACCGCGGTTAGAAAAAATCCAAGGAGATGTGCTTCCAGGAAAGTTTGCAGGTTGTAAGAGTTCATGACCTTATGGCAAGACCTATAAACACATTTACTATGCATTGCATTGCGAGGCTAAACAATAGGACCCATTGGCTATGTAAATGTGTTCTTTAAAAAAAAAAATGCAGATGTGTTTTTGGAAGAGCTAAAAGTGATGTTGTAATTTTACTTACAGGGTTTTAAACAAGAACACTTTTGGTCATGGCCAAATTGAAATTAATTTCATATGAAAATAAAATGATCTGTGAAAGCTCCAGTGAGCACTCATCTCATTCATGTCTGTGACCTTCATAAGACCTTCAGCGTTTGCCGAGCATTTGATTACTAATGATTAGGGCTGGGTAGAAACATACATTTCTTGATTTTATTCAATTCTCATTTTGTTTACCCTATATCATTTCTTAAATTCCAAGAATTGATCTTTTAGTCAATGCTGTTTTTAGTTGATGAATGAACAGAACAATGTAGCATGCCTAATTTATATTTTATTAATATATATATATATATATATATTATATATATATATAGTTGTGTGTGTGTGTGTTGTGTGTGTGTGTGTGTGTGTGTGGGTTGGTTTATGTGATTTATGGAGGACACAAATTTGTATTATGACATGTGTATTACATTGGTATTACAACTTATGGGTGGTTTATGAGGACATTTCAAAAGTCCTCATAAATCAAATGGCTTAAAAAAACATAAAAAACAATGTTTCATTAAAAAATTAAAAATGCAGCATGTCTCCTGTGATGGGTAGGTTTAGGGACAGGGGCAGTTTAGGGGGATAGAATATATAGTTTGTCCAGTATAAAAACCATTATGCCTATGGAGAGTCATCATAATGCTGTTGCACCAACGTGTGTGTGTGTGTGTGTGTGTGTGTGTGTGTGTGTGTGTGTGTGTGTGTGTGTGTGTGTGTGTGTGTGTGTGTGTGTGTGTGTGTGTGTGTGTGTGTGTGTGTGTGTGTGTGTGTGTGTGTGTGTGTGTGTGTGTGTGTGTGTGTGTGTGTGTGTGTTTGTGTATATATAAATATATACTGTTCACTTCATTTAAACAATTCCTTTTGATTTAACATCATTGTATCAGGTTTCTGGTTCAAAAGTGATTGCTTAATGTTAAATTGACTTAAAACAGTAACTCGACTTAAATTGATGTTTTCATTTTGAAATAAGTCTCATTAATTTACAAGCTATATCAGAATTTCATCTTACTGGCCATATAAATATCAGCAACTGCACCAAAGGCATATTTTTGCTCAGTTTAGGCCTTGAATAAAAATTTGGTATTTTTCCTTCTCAAGTATGAACTTCATATTCTCCCTATCATATGAGCCATAAAAGCCTGACTTTTTTTAGAAAGGTTCAATAAAACTCTGTTTTTAGTTTTTAGTAAATTTTTAGGTAACACTTTAGTTTAGTTTAGTTTCTTATTAGCATGCATATTACTAGGATATTGGCTGTTTTATTTGTACTTATAAGCACATATTAAAGGCCCAATATGTAAGAAATTTGTAATAAAATATTAAAAAATCACTTGCACAGTGTGTTATATATTTACTGCAGTTGTGTACTTACAATATCCCAAAAGTCTCCAAAGATTTTTTATTTCAGAGAAATTCCAAGTGGCCGTCCCGGAAACAAATGTCGCCTGTCAATGACGCAATATCCGCGCTATCCTCGGTTTCCGCTCGAACTGCCATATCCATTACGTAACCATGGTGACAGATGTGGACAACTGCGTAGTGCGTAACATTTAGCGGCATGCAGTTCTTGTTTCGTTCAAACATTATAGACCATGGCAAGCAGACTTTGGGACAAACCAGGACAATTGAAATAAGGAACAATATCAGCGTGGCGTTTTTGAGATGCCGAGAGCTCCACGTCCGCGACTAACTTGGCCTTGACAGAGCTTCACGGGTCACGACTTGACAGCTTTATTAGACAGGTGAGCAAATGTACATAAAATGAATCAATGATATATAACGTTATAGCTCAACATGATGAAATGTTAGAATATGGTCAGTATGTTATTCTAATGTTGATCTAGCTTAACGTTAACATTACTGCTACCGTAATTCCTCAAATAAAAACCGGTATTCAAATAAACGCCGGGCCTCTGATAGTGGCCGGGTGCGTGGTCAACGCGGACAAATAAAGGCCGGTCTCAAATTAAGGCCGGGGAAAAATTAGTGTACACTCAAAGACGGACGCGCTCAGCGCTTGTCATATATCACAACTACTATTCAGTGTTTTTAACCACGTTTATTTTAGGTTTCAGACATTTAAATAGATAAGATTTATAGCAAAACAATACATTTATAGTTTGTAAAATACACAATGGTGTCTATGGAAGCAGCAATAATCCATTCAAATATATTTGGCGACGTGTTTTATTCATATCAGATACACAGTGTAAGTATAAAGTTTACTCTATTCTTCTCCCAGTTCACCGGCCACTTACTTTCATGCATTTCGGGAGAAACTGAAGAATTCACGCGCTGTGTAACGTATTAAATCCAACAGACAGGAATCTCTGAACTGCGGTGCCCATCTCACGTTACAGATCAGGATCAATTATAAAGGGTTTTAAACGACAAAACAAACTCACTTACACTGAATTGAGAGTCAGAATAGAAGATAGTTGATGACATGGTAAGCAAGTTTGTTAATATTTAGAAATAAAAGCGCTACATCTGTCATACAGCGCTATTTTGGCTGTGGTGAACATGTGCCAAGCATGACGCGTCACCATGGAAACTTGGCTGACGGGCGGGCGGGGATCGCAAATTAGAAATAAAGGCCTGCCTCTAATAAAAGCCTGCTTCAAATAAAAGCCGGCTACCATCTGCAGTTCAGGTAAATAAAGGCCCCGGTCTTTATTTGAGGAATTACGGTAGTTTCGTATAGCAAACGAACTAACACGCAGAATAACATAATAACTTTCAACACACATTTAAATTCCGTTTAGTGTGATAGTGTAACGTTAGACCAAGTGAAGCAGCGCTACATTACCTCACAAGTTTAATTCGTCTAATAAACTGACCTGACCTGTGTGAGTAATCCAGCACTTGCGGGTAGTTCGGTAGAATGAAATTTCTTAGTCCTTATTCCTTTATATCCGCGGGACTCGCGTGTGATATCATTTATATCCACGGGACTCGCGTGTGATATCATTTATCATTTATAAAGATCGGTCTCATTGCATCCGCTTGTCAGAGAAAGTGTTAACGGCCGTAAGAACTAACTACGATATCTATGGATTTTTAAAGGTAATCAGCTAACCTGCTAAGTTCACTTTGTTATTGGTGTTTTATGCTATTTAAATATCTAAACGTTAGTGTGAAGAAGAAAAATTTAAAAACTTTTAAATATCAATCTGCACATGAGAGGGACATTGGTTATGCTCATTATTGCTTGCTCCTTTTAAGTTATCTTGAGTAAAACCGCAAAAATGTTCATGAAGCACATACAAAAGACCTGAATCGGAAGCGATGCGATCTGTTTTCCGGCTTGGTCACGTGACGCTCGGCATAAAGCCTATCGCGACCTGCTTCATACCACTATAATGTTTAAAAACGTGAATGTTTGCACTCATCCATAAACATTATTAGATCCATCAGCTTGACAGCAAGTCCCATCATTCAGCTCGTCACTGCGTCATAAACATACGCCTTTGTTATTGTTGGAAACTGTGCCCTCTAGTGGCGAAAAATCGTACATATTGTGCCTTTAATGTCTTATTCTGAATGACCACATCGCTTAATCCTACCCAATACTTAACAACTACCGTACTTAGTATTAATAAGCAGTAAATGGGAGATTATTGCGGCAAAAGTCATAGTTAATAGGGCACTAATCTAAAGTGTGATCCATGTTTATTCAAATAACCGACTAGTTTGTGTTATTTGAGCTCGTTGAGGCCATTTTGTAGACCACAGGGCTAAAACTGTGTAAATAGAAAAATACGGTAAAACTTTGAACTGTTAGTGGCACCAGACCCCAAAGATGTTTGGATTAAATGTTCTGACCCTTCGCATTCAGCATGCTATGAATTTTAATTTTCAACTTTTAACCACACAGCTCAATAGGCTGCATCAGACTCCCAGCCAGAAGCAGAAGAAGAAGAAAAGTAACACAATTAGCTTCCTGCACAAGTTAATTGTTTGGTCCCTAATTAATGTCCATGTACGTTGTCAATCAATCCTATGTCACACTAACACCTACAGACATTCAGCCCGCTTCAAAAGGACTAACACTCCATAAGGAGAGCTGACAAGTTTCCTTTATCAAAACTGCAATTAACTTATTTACTGGCAGGTCATTACTTAGAAGTTCATTAGCACGAGATAAAAACGATTTCTTTGTTGCTAACACCACGATTGTCTGTTAACAGGCATTTGTCAAGGGGTTTGGCAGCTCCATACCATCCTGACACAACATTAAACCCATTTCTTGTAACAGAGGCATCTGCTAGTCTGCATATTAATAACAGCTAATTATTCAGACCTGGTGCCGTATTTCCGGTCTTCTCTAATTCTTTCACTCATTTCCTAGTGCTAATTAAGGCGATGCAAAATTTCCATTGGCACTTCTGGGGTGTAAACAAATCATTAGAACAATCCAATCAACATTTCTTGTGACAAATGCCACAACAAAGTTTCAACAGTGTTACATTTTGTTTCATATCAGCACAAAGAGCATACTCAAAATATCTGTATTAGAAAATAATAGACGAGCAATATGAAACCTCAAAATACATGTAATTCCTCCAAAACCACTTTCTTACTAGAAAAAAAAACTCTATACACATGCTTTAGCTTAGGCACGTGTATTAGTCTTGATGATGACGACATACAGAGAGATATAACCTCACTTTTGGAACTGCATCATGGGTAATTAGCAGGCAAATGTGAATACAGAGAACTGGTCTAAATTATTGAAAACAAGTCAAGTCAAGCCACCTTTATTTATATAGCGCTTTTTACAATACAAATTGTTTCAAAGCAGCTTTACAGAGATAAAAGGAAATTAATGTTGTAATCGTATTGTTAAATTCAAAATTAAATGTTAAATGTCCCCAACTAAGCAAGCCAAAAGCCAATGGCGACAAAGGCGAAGAGAGGCGAAAAAAGCAACAGTGGCAAGGAACCAAAACTCAATCAGGTGACAGAATGGAGAAAAAAACCTTGGGAGAACCCAAGCTCAGTCAGGGGGCCAGTCCTCCTTTGGCCAACGAACGAACAGTGTATGATTATGATTTAGGCAGCATAATACACTCACCTAAAGGGTTATTAGGAACACCATACTAATACTGTGTTTGTTTGACCCCCTTTCGCCTTCAGAACTGCCTTAATTCTACGTGGCATTGATTCAACAAGGTGCTGAAAGCATTCTTTAGAAATGTTGGCCCATATTGACAGGATAGCATCTTGCAGTTGATGGAGATTTGTGGGATGCATATCCAGGGCACAAAGCTCCCGTTCCACCACATCCCAAAGATGCTATATTGGTTGAGATCTGGTGACTGTGTGGGCCATTTTAGTACAGTGAACTCATTGTCATGTTCAAGTAACCAATTTCAAATGATTTGAGATTTGTGACATGGTGCATTGTCCTGCTGGAAGTAGCCATCAGAGGATGGGTACATGGTGGCCATAAAGGGATGGACATGGTCAGAAACAATGCTCAGGTAGGCCGTGGCATTTAAACGATGCCCAATTGGCACTAAGGGGCCTAAAGTGTGCCAAGAAAACATCCCCCAAACCATTACACCACCACCACCAGCCTGCACAGTGGTAACAAGGCATGATGGATCCATGTTCTCATTCTGTTTACGCCAAATTCTGACTCTACCATCTGAATGTCTCAACAGAAATCGAGACTCATCAGACCAGGCAACATTTTTCCAGTCTTCCACTGTCCAATTTTGGTGAGCTCTTGCAAATTGTAGCCTCTTTTTGCTATTTGTAGTCGAGATGAGTGGTACCCGGTGGGGTCTTCTGCTGTTGTAGCCCATCCGCCTCAAGGTTGTGCGTGTTGTGGCTTCACAAATGCTTTGCTGCATACCTCGGTTGTAACGAGTGGTTATTTCAGTCAAAGTTGCTCTTCTATCAGCTTGAATCAGTCGGCCCATTCTCCACTGACCTCCTGCATCAACAAGGCATTTTTGCCCACAGGACTTCCGCATACTGGATGTTTTTCCCTTTTCACGCCATTCTTTGTAAACCCTAGAAATGGTTGTGCGTGAAAATCCCAATAACTGAGCAGATTGTGAAATACTCAGACCGGCCCCTCAGGCACAAACAACCGTGCCACGCTCAAAATTGCTTAAATCACCTTTCTTTCCTATTCTGACATTCAGTTTGGAGTTCAGGAGATTGTCTTGACCAGGACCACACCCCTAAATGCATTTAAGCAACTGCCATGTGATTGGTTGATTAGATAATTGCATTAATGAGAAATTGAACAGGTGTTCCTAATAATCCTTGAGGTGAGTGTAGGTCAGAAGTCAGATGGGATCAGAACTTTCACGATATTTATCCAGTTCATCTGGTTAAGGTCGGAGTCATCACGCCGGTGTGGAGATGAGTTTGTTGAGGTGTCCATGAGGGCTTCACAGGGCTGATGAGGCTTTCACTTCAGGGATGCATTGTTGTCGTGTCCATGTGATGGTCCTTCCTCAGATCTGTATATGGCCTGGATCCGGCGGTTTGCAGTAAACCTCGGGATAAACAGAGAGACTAATATTAGCGTAGACGCCATCCTTCTTATGATGTACAAAGTACATCAGGAATTATGGGAAGTATTCCCGATTCCGGCTGATCTAAACTATGCAGCCTAACATTGAATTATAGAAATTTATAATGTGTTATGTGTATGCTTAGCCAAAGAAATGTGTTTTTAGTCTAGATTTAAACTGACAGACTGTATCTGCTTCCCGGACCATGTTAGGAAGATTGTTCCAAAAGTTTTGGTGCTAAAGAGGAAAAGGATCTACTGCCAGCAGTTGATTTTGATATTCTAGGTATTATTAACTGGCCAGAATTTTGAGATCGCAATAGACGTGAAGGACTATAATGCGTTAAGAGCTTGCTCAAGTACTGGGGAGCTAAACCATTTAGTGCTTTGTAAGTAATCAGCAATATTTTAAAATGTATACGATAATAGGCAGCCAATGCAGTGTTGACAGAACCGGGCTAATATGGTCATACTTCCTGGTTCTGGTAAGAACTCGAGCTGCTGTGTTTTGAACTAGCTGTAGTTTGTTTATTAAGCATGCAGGGCAACCACCCAGAAGAGCATTACAATAATCTAGCCTTGAGGTCATGAACAACTGCAGTGTAATTCATGTGTGTGCCACCATGTTTGAATATTGTGGTGTGAAAGGGTTTGTGGCGTGGATATTAACTGTTTCCTTTTGTTTGCCATTTTATTAATACAGATTATAATACAATGTTAAAACATTTTTTTAACAACAAATGAAAATCTTTGAATTGGATAAAACAGCCACATTCAAATGTATTCATATTTTTACGAGAACATACATTTTTGTACAATTGCATATATATGCTAAAACAGGGTTTCTCAACCTTTTGCCTACTGCGACCCACTTTTTTTTCGTATGCCAGCATACGACCCACTAAGGCTGGAAATAATTAAATAACTGAAATGCCTCTTTTAGATATGGCTACTACTCTGTAGGCTCATGTTTATTATAATTCATTTCACAAAAACACAGAAACATTTTCAATAGACAGACTATGAGGCAAACTGATTTTTTTTTTTACTCACGTTAATGTGACACTTGAGACTGCCGCTCTGAAATAATCATATCCAGACGCGGTGGAATTTGGGAAATTGCGACTCGTAGTGTCGCACACAAACTAGCTGTTGTCAGCCTATTCCTGCTTTTTGTTTTCGTTGCAGTCACTGTTGAAAATCCTGACTCGCAAAGATAGGTAGTGCTAAATGGCAAGAGAAACGTTGCACGTTCTGTGAGTTCAGGATATTCGTGTGTGGTTTGAATCCAGAATGAGCTCAGGTCTGTTTTGCGAAAAGCAAGCTGCAGGCTGCCCTCAGATGCAAGTTCCACTAACTGTGTTTGCAAATTAATGGGGAGTACAACATCCACATCACTTGGATCTACTGAAAAAGGATCGTGAATCCACGCATTCCCAACTCTTCGGTCGTTGGGGAAATAATCAGAGAATTTCTGTGTTAATCTGGTCAGGTGTTCCCGGACAATTCTCTGTATGTCGGTGCTGATGTGAGGGAATTCATGCAGAACATCAGTGAGGTTAGGAAACATGTCAAAAATGTTCTCCTGCACTCTCTTCTCCCACAATACCAACTTCCGTTTGAACGCTTCAATTTTGTCAGCCATCAAGAAAACACTGTTGTTTCTCCCCTGAAAGGATAGGTTTAGCTGGTTTAGCTGGTTTAGCTGGTCAAAGATATCGGACATGTATGCCAGTTTCCCGAGAAATTCAGGCTCCGTATAATGCTTTGCCAGGGGGGCCCGTTTCTCCTCCAGAAATGTGTGCACCTGCTTGCGCATTTCGAAAAGACGATTAAGAGCTTTTCCTCGGGAGAGCCACCTAATTTCACTATGATATAACAACTGGCGGTGGTCTGATTCCAGCTGGTCGCACAAAATTGAAAACAATCGGGAACTGAGAGCACTGTTCTTCACTAAATTAATTGTTTAGACAGCAATGCCCATTACCTCATTTAAGGGCACTGACATTTCTTTGGCTGCAAGGCTTTCACGGTGTAAAAAGCAATGAACCCACGTCGCCTCAGGTGCTCTGTCCAAAATTTTTCTCACAACACCACTATGTCTGCCAGTCATTGCGGCCGCGCCATCCGTGCAAATACCTGCTGTACGCAATTATTCCAAGCCAGGTCATTCTTTGTGAAATAGTCATCAAGGCAATTGAAACACTCATCTGCTGTCGTCCGTGTCGAGAGCTCATTACACATCAGTAGATCCTCATGTGTTGCACCTTCGCAGTTGTAGCGAACAAATACAAGCAATAATGCCATCTTTGAAATATCTGTTGATTCGTTGATTTAAATGGCAAACAAGGGGCTTGCTCGCACTTGATCCAAAAGTTGCATTTCAATATCATCGCTCATGTCTATAATCCGTCTGGAGACAGTGTCGTTGGAGAGTGGGATTTCTTTTATTTTGCTAGCAGCACTTTTACCTAGTACCTCATGGCACATGTCAACTGCACATGGGATAACTAGCTCTTCACCAATATTAAACGATTTCTAAGCACGGGCGATATGGCCAGCTGCCAGATAACTTGCCTTCAGATAACTTCCCTTTTGAAGCTGTTGTGAGCGACACAATACTACTTTGCTGTCTTTTAAGTAGGTCTTGCTTTCGTACAAAGTAATCCACAGGTTTACCCACACATGTTGGATGTTTAGTCTGTAGGTGACGTTCAAGTTTGGATGGCTTCATGGACTCCTTTGCCAATACCTCACCACACTCGACACACTGTGGTTTTTCATCCGAAGAAGTAAATCCATATTTAATATAGTCCGGGTTGTACTTGCGTTGTTTACATTTTGCTGCCTTTGAAGTTAAAGGAGTTTCCGAATCTTCTGCTTTTTTTTTCTTTTTCACAAGTTCACACTTACATACAATTAAGGGAATAGAGTATAATGCGTATTTGGCGTGCTGTCCGGGGGGAGGGCTCCGAGCTCGGAATTCGGCCCGAACCCAGAGTACTCCCCCCCCTGTATGTAAAGTGGTTTAGGACTAGAGAGTGGAGAAGGGGTGGTGGAGGGACGCTGCTAAACTGTCAGAGAAATGAGGTGAGACTGCTGAGTCTTTATATACACGTTTTAATCATGATTGCTGAGTGCTCTCCACCCGTGTTAATTATCTGAACGTGCTTCTCCCGAACTTTGTTAATAAAACATAATTTCACGAGTTCACACTTACATACAATTAAGGGAATAGAGTATAATGCATATTTGGCGTGCTGTCCGGGGGGAGGGCTCCGAGCTCGGAATTCGGCCCGAACCCAGAGTACTCCCCCCAAAAGGCTAGAGAGCAGAGGACAGCCGCCAGACTAAAGACCCCCCAAATGAGTGCCGAGTTTGGCGGGCTGGCATCTCGTGAAAGGTTCTGGGCGCTTGGTCGGGAGGGCCCGTGGCGGTGGCTCACTGCGCTGGATTGACGGGCCCTGCTGACCTGAGAATAGGGAGCAATTGTAATGGCAAATTTAGGAGTTGTGCCTTCTTGATGGGAGCTGTTCGCGCAAATCACGGACGACGGACGGAGAGGCCCATGTAGCTTCGACAGAAGGGGGCTTGCAGTCGTTGGGTCTTATCTGCCGACTGTGGAGTGGCTCTTCTGATTTAGGCTTACAGGAAAGTTTCGCTGCGGGTGCTGTAAGACAAAATGCTTGCTGGAAAAGAGAAAACAGGTAAGAGAAAAGTGAGTACAGAGCCGGGAGGTTTCTCACACTGCGTCGCTGGACGAAAGAGAGAACAAAAATGCTCTACCGGAAAAGTTCTCACTGCGTCCGCTGTGGGACTGAAGCCTGCTTGGCAGAAAGAGGAAAAGGAGTACTCAACCGGGAGATTTTCTCACACTGCGTCGCTGGACGAAAGAGAAAATGTAAGTGCTCTACCGGAAAAGTTCTCACTGCGTCCACTGTGGGACTGAAGCCTGCTGGGCAGAAAGAGGAAACTGGAAAGAGGAAAAGGAGTACTCAACCGGGAGATTTTCTCACACTGCGTCGCTGGACGAAAGAGAAAACATAAGTGCTCTACCGGAAAAGTTCTCACTGCGTCCGCTGTGGGACTGAAGCCTGCTTGGCAGAAAGAGGAAAGAGGAAAAGGAGTACTCAACCGGGAGATTTTCTCACACTGCGTCGCTGGACGAAAGAGAAAACGTAAGTGCTCTACCGGAAAAGTTCTCACTGCGTCCACACTGTGGGACTGAAGAGCCTGCTGGGCAGGAAAGAGGGAAACTAGAAAGAGGAAAAGGAGTACTCAACCGGGAGATTTTCTCACACTGCGTCGCTGGACGAAAGAGAAAACATAAGTGCTCTACCGGAAAAGTTCTCACTGCGTCCGCTGTGGGACTGAAGCCTGCTGGGAAAGAAAGAAGGAAAAGGAGTACTCAACCGGGAGATTCTCACACTGCGTCGCTGGACGAAAGAGAAAACATAAGTGCTCTACCGGAAGAGTTCTCACTGCGTCCGCTTTGGGACCAATGCTCGCTGGATGGAAAGAGGAAAAGTGAAGAGGAAAAATGAGTGCTTGCCCAGGAGATTCTCTCACACTGCATCCGCTGTGAGACCAAATGCTCGCTGGATGAAAGAGACAGGAAAGAGGAGATTGGGGTTTAATCAAATATGAAATGTTTTATGCTCACAGAGAAAGAGGAACAGATGCATGCAACGTCTGCTGGGAGACCAATGCTCGCTGGACAGAGAAAGAAACATAGATGCATGCAACATCCGCTAGGAGACCATGCTCGCTGGATGGAGAAAGAGGAAACAGATGAAACCAGAGAAAAATAGCTCCTGCGGTAGCAGAGACATCACTGCTGCGGCAGTGGAGAAACTAACCTGGAGAAAAGAGCTCCTGCGGGAGCAGAGGAGACACCACTGCAGCGGCAGTGGAGAAATTAGCCAGAGAAACAGAGCTCCTGCGGAGCAGAGGAGACATCACTGCAGCGGCAGTGGAGAAATTAGCCAGAGAAACAGAGCTCCTGCTGGAGCAGAGGAGACATCACTGCTGTGGCAGTGGAGAAAATAGCCAGAGAAACTGAGCTCCTGCTGGAGCAGAGGAGACATCACTGCTGTGGCAGTGGAGAAAATAGCCAGAGAAACTGAGCTCCTGCTGGAGCAGAGGAGACATCACTGCTGTGGCAGTGGAGAAAATTAGCCAGAGAAACAGAGCTCCTGCTGGAGCAGAGGAGACATCACTGCTGTGGCAGTGGAGAAAATTACCTGGAGAAATTGCGCTCCTGGAGAAATTGCGCTCCTGCGGGAGCAGAGTAGACATCACTGCTGTGGCAGTGGAGAAATTAGCCAGAGAAACTGAGCTCCTGGAGAAATTGGATTCTGAAATCTTGCGCGTTAATCGGAGACGCGAGCAAGAGGAGGTGAGAGATTAAATCCTTGCAGGATTATGCGCATCTGAAGTTTAAGTGGCCGAGCGAAGATAGCCGTTCGCGTTTAGAACAGTTTAGACCAGGTGTGCCCAACCCTGCTCCTGGCGATCGACTGTCCTGCACAGTTTATCTCTAACCTGATCAAACACACCTGCCTTTAATTTTCAAGTAATCCTGAAGACCTTAATTGGTTGTTAAGACCTTAATTGAAGACCTTCAGGTGTGTTTGATTAGGGTTGGAGATGAACTGTGCAGGACAGTCGATCGCCAGGAGCAGGGTTGGCACACCTGGTTTAGACTGTCTGGGAAGGTGGATGAGTTTTGAGCAGTGAGGCCTGGAAATCACCTGTATCCAAGTTAATGCCCAAAATCCAAATGGACGAGGCTGAACCCATGGTTTTAACCTGTGCAATTGGAATCCTGAACTCAGCAGAAACTGTGCGGGGCTGAGGGATTGATTATTAAACGTTTGAAAATGTTCTTATTTCTCTGTTTATTTATTTATTTATTTATTTGGGTCATATTCCATGCCGATTTGTTCGTTCTTAATCAGAAAAACAATAGTGTGAGCTGTGGGTTTAAATGTACCTCAAAAATTGATTTTTTGAAAAAAAAAATTGATTTGATATTTATGCCATAACTAAGTTTCTAAGCGATTTTGTAAATAATTTGCAGGACAGTAAACAAAAGGTTCTTAATGGTTCTGTGTACAAGCTGACCGTAATATGAGACCTACTATTTACGTGTGAGTTTACGCCAGGGGAAGTATTGCGTAAATGAACAGCAAATCCTTGTACATAAACTATTTAATACACGTGTTCCCTCGATCAAAAATTGTATCCAGATAGCACGACTTGCTCGTGATTCAACAACTGAAGCGATGCGAAGTTCAAATCAGGGACAGAAAACAAGAATGTTTTGAGCTAAGCACTCACGGAGTTGACCCGGCAGATGTTGAGTGTGGACTGGCCGGGACTGAATCTGCAGCGCGGCTTACTTAGGGCCTGTTGCGGCGGCCTGGCGCTGGAAGAAGGCCCTTCCTAAGGGCAGCATTGCCGTGTTGTCCATTTCTATGGCAGGAATTTTAAATGGTTCGGTTTAAAGAAATACGCAGAAATAGATTGGGAATTTTTCGCCCGCGGTTGCGAGGACCCGTTTGTTTGGCCTGACGCCCATGAGATCTATACCAACGCTGCTAAACTGTCAGAGAAATGAGGTGAGACTGCTGAGTCTTTATATACACGTTTTAATCATGATTGCTGAGTGCTCTCCACCCGTGTTAATTATCTGAACGTGCTTCTCCCGAACTTTGTTAATAAAACATCATTAAAAAACGGATGCATTTTGTCAAGCTAACAGGCTGTGGCTGCGTATTTAATAAGGTCTGACATAGCAGGTCTAGTGTGTAACATTATGTAAATAGAGTAGGACCTTGTCCAATAAGAGCCTTTCACGGCAATAATGAATTATTTTGATAGGATAGTTGAAATACAGCGTTAGAAACCATGGCAATAATGAAGTACGACATTCGAAAATCAGATTCGTTGGAGGTCTGGCTATGTTTACATGCAAAACATTTGTTTCAATCTGTGCGCGTTTATATTATTAGGTGTTTAGCCGTCAATGCGTTTACTAACGGATTAATTTGTTGCACTTGCACGTATTGCAATGAGCCTATTGTGAAGCCCACTGATTGGCTGTGCTAGTGAACACTGACGTCTTGCGACCCCCTACAGAATCATCAACGACCCACTTCTGGGTCGCGACCCACCGGTTGAGAAACCCTGTGCTAAAACGTAGGCTACATTGATAAAAATTAAAAAAAAACACAAAAATTCACCTCCAAAGAACATGTCAGAAAAAAACTAAAATGCAAATAGGTTCATAAACAGAGAACATTTCAGACTGCAGCTTTCTGATTGGCTAAAAAGTGCTTGTCGACTATTGACTCTTTTTCGCCGTTTACAAAGTTTAGCGGCATGTGATTTCTGTATTTCAGTTACATCTGACACCCTGGAGCTTCTATTCTCTTTCTTTTTTTTCTACAAATGTTGATATTAGTGGCTATTATATTTAACATAAGAACGCCCAATTATAACATGAATGTGCAAGGCTGTCCTTTGTTATAATATTGTTTTAATCTATTATCGATCACAAACAGACTGGTTTTTAGCACAAATAGTTTTCCGTTTAAATGGGTCATATAATGCCATTTTTGTACAAGTTAATATGTATCTTTAGGGTCTAAATGAAAACTTTGTAATATACTTTTATTAAAAATTCTCATTAGTATTTTAAGAAAACACTAATTATACCTGCTCAAAAACAGCTCTGTTTTCAGCACGCCGTTTCAGTGCATATGCCTAAATGATAATGAGCTTTGCTCACCCCGCCCCTCTGTTCTTTGGGGCGTTTTTGACACAACGCAGTGTTGCCTTGACAACAGTTGATGGTGTATTTTGGCAAAAGAATGGCAGCTGGAGTCTCTGAGGACACATCTGTAGTGCAACCATATCAATTTGAACCAGAGTCGTACCCGGAACAAGATGACGGCCCGAAGAAGTTCGACAATTGACCCTTCGCGTGGAGCTTGATTGACAGGTGTTCTGCCTTTCCGCCTTTCCGCGGTTAAAACAACATTCCTTCTTATGTTAATTCATGTTTATTTGATGCTATAAATGAACTAGAAGGAAGAGATGATCGGATCACGAGCAGCTTTAACTGATGCTCTACACTCTACAGCAACCTGTTACTGTCACGGCACATTAAAGAGCCACAAAACGGTATTTATTGTTTAAATTTCTTTCAAAAAATGACCATATTTGAAAGGTGAGACTTTGTTTAACATGCTTAATATCAAAAGTAACCGAAAAGTAACCTGGTCTGTCCTGTCTGTCCGCGTGTTGTCAGTCTCCTCTCTGCTCCTCGATGTATTTTTCACTGTGTGAGAACATGGTGAGAGCGTGATAGCGGCGTAGCTTGTCGGAACATAGCGACAGTAACTAAGGAGGGCGGGTCTTTGCGAAGGGTCAATTAATGGTGCGTTCTATTATTTATCCGTCTCGGAGATCCGAACTAGAAGACAGATGTTGCCTAGCAACACGCCCCCTTTCCTCGGATTTCTCCTCTCGGACGTCGGACAGCCGCGAGGACACCGAGCAAGAATTCCGTTTCGGAATTCAAGATGGCTGCGCCCTGTGTGACTTGTAGTATGAATTGTTTTCATTGTTTTTGAACCGCTTTGATATTTTAAATGACGATTATAATCACTCGTATTACTGCGTCCCCTGTAGGTATGGGAATCGGTTGTTGTGAGTGCAATTACTAACGTTGCTAGCGTTGCTAACAGAAGATTAACATGAAAAACATGAAATAAAGTGAACATTTTCAAGTTCAAATGGCTGCGTTTTGATAAGGTGTAGTCATAATATTTTTTTACACTGGTACTCGGCCAGTGCTACCATTACAACAGCTTTCCGGGTGGCGTCCATTTTTTTCTCCGACTCGGATGCGCAAAACATAATAGAACGCTTGAAGTGTGGACGTGACGTCATATCCGAGGTCCGAGTCGGTTCGTTGGCTATAATAGAACGCAGCATAAGGCTCGAGCAGGACGTTTCTGAATGGTTGGTTAACAATGTCAGTTTGATCTATTTTTGTATGTACTGCCAGGGTAACGTCGTTAGAGTTGTGAGATACAAACGCTATGTGTTTAACATTACTAATGTAAGTTATAGGTCAGTTCGTTGACAGATTTATGTTGAAAAACTTTTTTTTTTTGTAAATGCTTGTCAGTGATGCGTGACGTTATCTCAAGTGTTAGGTACAACCATAGAAATCATATAGGTAGACGCCCTATCGACCGCAACTGCCTATTGGCACGGACGAGAATTGGAGCCGCCATCTTAGACCGGTCATCCGCTCCGCTCAGTGTAATCTGAACGGCAGGTGAAATGAGCTGTCAGCGCATTAAATTAATCATATCTCACTGAATACTGAACTGATTTTCACGCGGTTTATTTTGCTGCAAAGGTAATTCATGTAGCTATGATACAGGACACATGGTTCGGCGTATTTTAATATCCATAGTAGGCTTAACAGTAATATAATATTCTGCTATAAGATATAAAGTGACCAGACACAATATGTGTGATGAAGGATATAATGTATTTTATAAATCACACACTATAAATATAATAAAGAAGTAGAAACACATAGTTGCAGTAAAGTAAGATATTTTAATAAGTTGAAGAAACAATTTATGATTTGTGACACGCACATACACACGAACAGACACACACACTCTCTCTCTCTCTCTCTCTCTCTCTCTCTCTCTCTCTCTCTCTCTCTCTCTCTCTCTCACACACACACACACACACACACACTCACAAACACACACACACACACACAGAACGCAGCCACCGAACGCAGTACCTGTAATAAAAAGTGAGAAGAAGCTTTTCAACGTGTTTCTAAAAATTAAATTCGGACAACATTAAGCCTATAACTTTTTTATTGGATGTGGATGTGGGAGGGGAAAATGTCGAGACTAAAGCCCTATTCGGATTCTTTACAAGGGTAGATGGAGTAAGTTAATGTAATTTTACCACAGGTTCCCTTTCGTCCTGGGAACTCCGACGTGTCGTCGGGGGAGTTCCCTGACGAATTGGGATCACGCTAGGGAGACCAATCGACTTCGAGTGAAACTAAAACGAGCCAATGAAAATTGGCATGCAAGATTTGCATTCCGCGACCCGCCTACCAGTGCGGGTATAAAAGCCGGAAGCAAACGCATCCAAAATGCTTTTTGCTTCGGAGCCGACCAGTTGTGTCCTCTGAGTGTTATGAGCTTAGGATTGTGCTTTCTGAACGCTCAACGAGTCTGCTGTTTCCTGAGATCTCTCTGTGCTGGTGTGACGGCGCTTCAGCGGTCTTCGCGATCTCCCGTCTGCCTGTTTGTTACTACACGCGCTGTGTTTACAAAGAGCTGTTTTAACAGCTGGTATTCGGTTGAGTGCACACAGTGGGCTTGCAGTTTCCCCGCTGTGTTGCCGCGTTGATCCCTGTGTGCTTCAGCACAACTAAAGAGTATTTCTCTGAAAGAGCAACACGGGTGAAGATCGCGTCCTTTTAAGGATGACGTTTCATCCGTGTGTTTCTGGATGCGGTCAGATTCTGCCTCCGGTTGATGGTCATGATCGCTGTCTCTCGTGCTTGGGCCTCGCGCACGCTGAGGCAGCTTTCGTGAACGAGTCATGTTCCCATTGCGGGAATATGACCGTCGCAGTGTTAAGATCGAGACTAAGATCCCTCTCACGAGGGGGAGTCCCTTTGGAGATTCCCCGATCTAGTTCGTCTTCTGGTTCATTTCAGAAGCCGGCTACTTCGGCTAATCCCATTGGTGGTCTGAGGGTTACAGTGAGGAATAATCCGCCGGGTGAAAGACCCCCACGGACCCCTCACTCCTGCACACTGCTGCCATTGGAGCCCTTGGAGGAGCGCGCTGGGCCATCTCGTATGGTCCCGGTCGTTTCCTTCGGGGCTCCGCCGGAGGATCAGATGTCGATCGCTGCATCGGAGGGAGAGCGGTCATCTTCTGGGAATGACGACTTGGCTGCGTTGCCCCCTTCTGGTGTGGTAGCGTTGTCCGAGCCGGACCCGGAAATGGCCGCTATGCTTTCCCGGGCGGCCGCAAGCGTAGGGCTCGTGTGGAACCCTCCACCGTGTCCCGAACCTTCGCGGCTCGATGATTGGTTTCTCGGGGCGGCCCGTGCTGGTTCTCAGCGCCCCGCCCCGGTGCCTTTCTTCCCGGAAGTGCATGAGGAGGTGACGAAATCATGGAAGGCCCCTCTGGCGGCCCGACATAGGTCGACTCCCTCCTCCTCCCTTACCACCCTCGATGGCGGGGCAGTGAAGGGTTATGAGGGCATTCCCCCGGTGGAGCGGTCGGTTGCTTTACAGCTGTGCCCTAAATCCGCTTCCACCTGGAGGGGTGACCCTACTCTCCCCTCTCGCGCCTGTAGGTTCTCCTCCGGTCTGACCGGTAAGGCCTATAGTGCGTGTGGAGAAGCTGCTTCTGCCCTGCATGCCATGGCGCTCCTCCAGGTCCATCAGGCGAGAGCGCTTTGCGACATGCAGGAGGGTGGTACCGACCCAGGTTTGCTCCAAGAGCTGCGCACGGCGACGGACCTTGCCCTCCGGGCGACGAAAGTCACCGCGCGTTCCCTGGGCCGAGCGATGTCCACACTCGTGGTCCAGGAGCGACATCTCTGGCTCACCCTGGCCGATATGACGGAGTCAGACAAGTCCAGGTTTCTGAACTCCCCATTTCCCAGGGTGGCCTATTCGGCGACGCGGTCGAGGACTACGCCCAACAGTTCTCCGCCGCCCAGAAGCAGTCCGAGGTGATCAAGCACATCATGCCCCGGAGACAGGCTGCTGCTGGCCCGTCCCCTCCGGCTCCACCTCGCGCTGCTCGTCGCCGAGGGCGCCCTCCTGCCGCCGCCTCCGCCCCTGCTCCGCCTAAGCAGCAGCCTCCTAGGCAGCAGCCGGCCGGCCGCAAGAGAGGTGCCCAGCCCGCCCGGGGCTCGTCGAAACCCCCTGGTAAGAGGAGAGGTAAGCGGCCCTGAGACGGGCGGCCCAGAGGACCTGACTGCTGCTCTTCAGGAGGGTGCTACTGCACCCCTCCTTCCCCCGGAGGAGGGCCGGGTGGAGAATCCTTTGTTTCGTTTTGTTTTTCTTCCGCCGCTTCCTTCAGCGGTACCCACTTTATCAATAAAAGAGCAGTTTCCAATTCCTCTGGGTCTATCTCGGTCGAGACTGACTTCTCAGTCTCCCCCATCCGAGGGGGTCAGAATGACAGTGTGCGCCGCCTCGTTGCCTCGCCGCTCTCGTTCCCCTCTCCCCAGCGCTCAGATGACAGCTACGCCGCCTCGGCCTCGTCGCTCTCGTCGCTCTCGTCTCCCGCTGGGCAAGGAGGCGCGGAAACCTGGATTCGACGCCCCCGAGCCTCGTTCCTCGTTTCCCCTCCTTCCTTCGCCTCCGTGGAAACAGGTAAGTGTTGCCTCGCACACTCAGACCTCTCTCTCGGCCGCAGTAATGCCTCCGGAGTCCGGTCCCTGTCTTCCACCTCGCTGCCCCTCCGCGGGTACGCCGGTGGTCCGAGTGGGCTCCTTGGCACGGTTCCTCGAAGCCTGGCTAGCGCTTCCGAGGCCGTCCCGCTGGCTCACCCGCACTATCCGGCTCGGCTATGCAATTCAGTTTGCCCGCCGGCCTCCCAGGTTCAGAGGCGTCCACTTCACCCGGGTGCGGAGTGTCGATGCCCCTGTCCTGAGGAAGGAGATCGACGTCCTGCTGGCGAAGGACGCGATCGAGCCGGTCCCTCCAGCCGAGATGAGGTCGGGGTTTTACAGCCCTTACTTCATTGTACCCAAGAAAGGCGGGGGGTTACGACCAATCCTGGACCTGCGAGTTTTGAATCGGGCCCTGCACAAGCTCCCGTTCAAAATGCTCACGCAGAAACGCATCTTCGAGTGCATCCGTCCCCGGGATTGGTTTGCAGCGATCGACCTGAAGGACGCGTACTTTCATGTCTCGATTCTCCTTCGACACCGACCTTTTCTTCGGTTCGCGTTCGAAGGTCGAGCATACCAGTACAAAGTCTTACCCTTCGGCCTGGCCCTCTCGCCCCGCGTCTTCACGAAAGTCGCGGAGGCGGCCATTGTTCCCATGAGAGAACATGGCGTTCGCATTCTCAACTATCTCGACGACTGGCTCATAATAGCTCACTCGCGAGATCTGTTGTGCGAACACAGGGACCTGGTGCTCCAGCACCTCAGCCGTTTGGGTCTTCAGGTCAACTGGGACAAGAGCAAACTCTGCCCAGTGCAGAGGATCTCTTATCTCGGTATGGAGTTGGACTCGGTCGCTCAGACTGCGCGCCTCACCGAGGAGCGCGTCCAGTCAGTGCTCAACTGCCTCAAGTCCTTTCAAGGCAGGTCAGCGGTCCCACTGAAACAGTTTCAGAGGCTCCTGGGGCATATGGCAGCCGCAGCCGCGGTGACGCCGCTCGGTCTGCTCCATATGAGACCGCTTCAGCGCTGGCTTCACGATCGAGTCCCGAGATGGGCGTGGCAGAGCGGCACGTTCCGGGTCAACATTACCCCGCACTGTCGCCAAACCTTCAGTCCTTGGTCAGACCCTGCGTTTCTACGGGCCGGAGTGCCCTTAGTCCAGGTCTCCAGGCATGCTGTGGTTTTCACAGATGCCTCTGCCAACGGATGGGGGGCCACGTACAACGGGCATGCAGTTTCAGGTCTGTGGACGGGGCCTCAACTGCATTGGCACATCAACTGCCTAGAGTTGCAAGCAGTACGCTTAGCCTTGTCGCGCCTCAAGGGGCTGCTTTTACACAAGCACGTACTGGTCCGTACGGACAGCACTGCGACCGTTGCGTACATCAACCGTCAGGGTGGTCTACGCTCCCGTCGTATGTCGCGACTCGCCCGCCATCTCCTCCTGTGGAGTCAGAAGCATCTGAGGTCGCTTCGAGCCATTCACATCCCTGGTGTGCTCAACCGTACAGCCGACGAGCTTTCACGGCAGCCACCTCTTCCGGGAGAATGGCGACTCCACCCCCAGACGGTTCAGCTGATGTGGGAAGTCTTCGGAGCCGCTCAGGTAGACCTGTTTGCCTCTCCGGACACGACTCATTGCCGGTTGTTTTACTCCCTGACCGAGGGTTCTCTCGGCACGGATGCACTGGCGCACAGCTGGCCCCTGGGCCTTCGCAAATATGCGTTTCCCCCAGTGAGCCTTCTTGCACAGATTTTGTGCAAAGTCAGGGAGGACGAGGAGCAGGTCCTGCTCGTTGCGCCGTATTGGCCCAACCGGACTTGGTTCGCGGAACTCATGCTCCTCGCGACAGCCCCTCCTTGGCCGATTCCTCTGAGGAAGGACCTCCTTTCCCAGAGACGGGGCACCTTGTGGCACCCGCGTCCAGACCTCTGGAGACTCCATGTGTGGTCCCTGGACGGGACGCGGAGGTTCTAGGTGGCCTACCGCAGGGTGTGGTAGACACCATCACTTCCGCCAGAGCCCCCTCTACGAGGCGCCTCTATGCGTTGAAGTGGAACCTGTTCGTCGAGTGGTGCTCTTCCCACCGGGAAGACCCCCGAACTTGCCCGATCAGAGTCGTGCTTTCCTTCCTGCAAGATGGGTTGGAGCGAAGGCTGTCTCCCTCCACCCTCAAAGTGTATGTTGCCGCAATAGCCGCTCATCACGATGCAGTAGAAGGTAAGTCATTGGGAAAGCACGACCTGATCATCAGATTCCTTAAGGGTGCCAGGAGGCTGAATCCACCTCGTAGTGTGCACCCCTTACCCTCTTGGGACTTGACTCTAGTGCTTAGTGCACTTCAGAGGCCCCCGTTCGAGCCCTTGCCTTCAGTCGAGTTGAATATCTTGTCTATGAAGACAGCGCTCCTGTTGGCTTTGGCTTCCTTTAAGAGGGTAGGGGATCTGCAGGCATTTTCGGTCGACGAGTCGTGCCTAGAGTTCGGACCGGGCCTTTCTCACGCTGTGTTGAGACCCCGGCTCGGATACGTGCCCAAGGTTCCTACCACCCCGTTTGTGGATCAGGTAGTGAACCTGCAAGCGCTGCCCCTGGAGGAGGCAGACCCAGCCCTAGCTTTTCTCTGTCCCGTCCGCGCCCTGCGCTGTTACGTGGACAGAACGCAAAGCTTCAGGACCTCAGATCAGCTCTTTGTTTGTTACGGAGGCCAGCAGAAGGGGAAGGCTGTCTCCAAGCAGAGGTTATCCCACTGGCTAGTGGATGCTATCGCCCGGGCCTATGAGTCCCAGGGCGTGCCTTGCCCACCTAGGTTGACGGCACACTCTACTAGGAGTGTTGCCTCCTCCTGGGCTTTGGCGCAAGGCGCCTCGCTGACAGACATCTGTAGAGCTGCGGGCTGGGCGACACCTAACACGTTCGCTAGGTTTTATAGCCTTCGTGTTGAACCTGCTTCCTCCCGTGTACTCGCTACGGCCGGTAGCGCGAGGAATTAGGTTATGTCGGCTTGCTACGCCATTCCCGCCCCGTGGGCCGGATACGTGCGTCTTTTACTCCGTTGGTTCCCCAACATACGGCTAACCTCGTGAGTTCCTCCATCACCCCTTCGGCATCAGGCGAGGCGGATCGCCGGTGCCAGGTCTATTACCTCTCGTAGGAGTTGCTATTAGACTGGGTGGCCTTAACAGTGGTCCCTTCGGTGACCCATTTTTTCCACGTTCTAGCTACCCTCCGGGTTAGCTCCGTGTCTTCCTCTCGACAGATCCCTCTGTCGTCCTTGCTGAGTACGCTCCCACCCCTCGGGCTGGGACTACCTCAAGGACTTCCGTATGTTTCACTACCCCACGGGTTAGTACATACGTGTATTCCAGTGCCTCCCTTCGGGCGGGCAGGGGCTCCGTAGCGTTCCCTCCTACGGGTTGGGCACGCTTTCCCAGTGTTATCCAAATCCACTGAGTGGGTCTTGCGGAACAGCAGTGTGATTTTCCTTAGCTAGCTCCCGCATCTTGTTCAAGAAACTGCTGCAGGGTAGCTTAGCTGGGCGCTGGAAGGGGTCAGCACCATGGCGTGTTGTTAGGGATCCCAATTCGTCAGGGAACTCCCCCGACGACACGTCGGAGTTCCCAGGACGAAAGGGAACGTCTCGGTTACATATGTAACCCTCGTTCCCTGAGTACAGGGAACGGAGACGTGTCGTCCCCTCGCCACGTTGCTGTACCTTCGCGGAGGACTGGACACTGTTCGGCTCCTCAGCGAAAAAGCATTTTGGATGCGTTTGCTTCCGGCTTTTATACCCGCACTGGTAGGCGGGTCGCGGAATGCAAATCTTGCATGCCAATTTTCATTGGCTCGTTTTAGTTTCACTCGAAGTCGATTGGTCTCCCTAGCGTGATCCCAATTCGTCAGGGAACTCCCCCGACGACACGTCTCCGTTCCCTGTACTCAGGGAACGAGGGTTACATATGTAACCGAGACGACTTCTGTAATATCAATAGCCAAATCGCATATGATAAGATATAGGTTATCAATAAAACTAGAAGTTGGAGGGGTAACTCAAATAACATCGCTGTCATGCGTGTATTAGGCTACATTGCTTCCTGATATCATGTGCGCAAACACAAATAACCTATACAACAGGGCAGTTGAATGCTTATCTGATAACCTAGAAGCTGTAATTATTACTTTAACAGTTAGTTACCCCACCTCTCCATGTCGGGTGAACACCGGCTGATGCAGTAAACAGCATTTCACAACGATTTCAGTACAGTAATAGCAAATATCCTTGCTCCTTCTCGATTATCTGGTAATATTCTATTACAAAATACAACCAATAGTACGGTAATGTTAAGACTTACTTGTGAAAAGCCCTATTTTCGATGGTCCGGCGATTAGAACAGGAAAATACTCCACAATGCTCTGGCATCTTATCTGCTGCCACGCAACGAAACTAGGAATATGACCGGTTCAAGATGGCGGACGGATTTCTCGGTTTCCAGCGGCCAATAGGGCTTCTAGTCTCTATATGATTTCTATGGGTACAACTATCGTGACTGAAACACTGACATGAGGTCATGTCAGTAATGATTCTAGCAGTAGTTGAAGGATACCTAAGAATTTGATGTATGTTTATGTTTAGTGCAGTACGAAAATGTTTTATGTTTTAAGAAAACTTTTAAGTACATCTATAGTATTGGAACTGCATTGAATTCCTGTTAATATTCCTGTTTAGTTAACTGTAACACCTGCGCACACAGTTTTTAATAACACAATAACTATAACACATTTTATTTATAAAGGTTAATAAAACGTTACACTCACTTCTTCTGGAGGTCCAGCAGGAACCCGAATAGTTGGTACCGATTCCTTTTTCAGTAGCAGCTTCTTAGCAAAACCTGATTTATATTGACCCTCGTTTATAAAGCAGTCTGGTCAGGTGAGAAATGATTCGCGCAAACATGAGCGCATTGACGTTGCTCGTCGGGAATATTCCCTTCATTAACAAAACTCAGCCACTGCGTCTTCAGTGGTTCGGATTTAGGAACATTAAAATGACTGCTGTGTTCCTTACACCCAAGAACAGAACACCACAATCGCTTAGGCGCCATTCTGCTCCAGTGTATCAACAATGACGAACTATGATTGACATCTCACTCACGAGCGAGGGCGGGTCTGTGTTGAAACGCTGCTGTCAATCAACAATCGTGGAAGGGGCGTGCGAGCCTGTGACGTCACACGCTCGAACGGCTCAATTTGAGGCAGGGGAAAACATATAAGGAGATTAAAACAAAACCACTGGATGGATTTTTATCATTATATGATGGCTGTGTACAGACACTGCCAACACACATTTCAGTACATGTACCATTATATGACCCCTTTAATGCACTTTGTTATTCTTATAGTTATTTACCTATTGTGGCTAATAAATCAGAAGTCTCACACATTTGTGGAAAATAGCTTATACTTCTGCTTTGCAAAAAGTATTCAATCCAATCTCATTATCACATGCAAAGTTTATGTAAAGATTATCTGGATATGTCGCCTATTATTTTTCTACACAGAAGAAATGCCTAAAAGTATGTAAAATAGCAAAAATATGGAACCTGCAGCCACACAACAGTCTCTATATACTTTAACCTGCTTCTGACCATGGAGATTCCTCTGAGAATTTTGCCAAGTGAACACATATATATACAGTGGTGATTTATGGTAATCACAAATGTCAGTTTTAGGACACATGGCTGTTCCTCTCAAGCAACTGAACTGCATCATGGTGGCAAACTTGTTCACTTTCAGAACTATTTGTTTCTCTTCAGAGTCTGCACATTGACACAAGCTCTATCAAATGCACACATCTATGGGATTGCCTCTATCATTCAACCCTGTCTTGGCCAGATCTCAGCCTCTTATCTCTGGAAGATATATGGTGTTATTCCCAAGAAGGGAAATGAAGCTAAAAAAACTCACTGTGCTCCCATGAGTAATTTTCAAGCAAGTAAAGTCCATGCTTAAAATGCAGTAGAGAAGAGGGCCTTTTATTATTGGGTACTGGTGTTTTCTTCAAAGCACATGGCCATACAGCCCCATCTTTTCTCTCTCTCTCTCTCTCTCTCTCTCTCTCTCTCTCTCTCTCTCTCTCTAGTAGGTGACATCTACTGCATAGGGTTTCTCTTAAAACTCCTTATAAGATATACAAATATGCACAAATGAGTCAATTGCCAACATATAGTAGGGGAGAGCCGGGACGGTTGAAACACTTTTCAGATAAACGTCGTTTTCTAAGATAAGGTTACAGATAGATATTTTGTGTGTGTGTGATCAACAACTCACATATGTGTTCTCTTAGCATCATTTGTTATTCGGTACAAATATAGAATGATTTAAGTAAAAATTTACTTTGAACGGTAGTAGTGCTTTGTTTCAATCGTCCCGCCTGAGCGGGATGATTGCAACACAGGGGTGGGACGGATGAAACATAACAGTTTAAACGGTAACTATTCATCTAATGCTTGTTTTTATGAACAATACATGACAAGTAACTTATATACATATTGTTACAAACATATTTTGTCATTTATTTTAATTTAAAGGTTCATATTAAAAACATTTTTCTGTCGCCCAATAAACAATAGGCAATATATGCGCGTTTTGCATAATCTTTCTAATAAGCTATTTTGATGAATAAAGAAAAATCCGTTTTCTTAAATTTCTTCCTCGAGTCATATTGAGTGTTTGCTGGTTGAATAGCCTGTTATTATGAAGAAAATTGTCAACCAGAAGACGATAAATTAAATTTATTGAAGATTGAATACTTGTTTCAACCGTCCCGACAGCGCCTCCTGACAGTTAAACCTGTTTTGCCCTTAAACTAAAAGACTCTGATATTACACACTTAAGGGTATGTTGTAGTACTAATACACCTTCAGTATTATCATTATAATGGCACATGAAACTATAAATACAACTTGTCAGTCAAAAAAAAGTACTGCACGAAAGAATTCACTAACCGCACTCAAAAACAGCTTTCCGGCTCTAACTTTAAAACGGCATGACGTAAAGAAAAAATGTTTTCGGGAGTCTGGTAGGCATTTGCGTGCTGTACGTGCTGACAAAATTTGACGTACATGACGTGAGTGGTTTTCAAGGAAATCTCAATGTTTCATCCGTCCCGCGTTTCAATCGTCCCGGCTCTCCCTACAGTGTGAAGCATATATAGTAATCATTTTCCATGTTTTTGTTCTTATAAGAAAAGTCAGTGGGGTCCAATATTGTTTAAACTTTGTCAACATGAGTAAATAACATAATTAGCATTTTTCCCGAATCCATGTTGGTGCTTCTCTTCATTTCACCCCACTCATTTTCTATAGGATTCAGGTCAGGGAACTGGGATGGCCATGGCAGAAGTGCTCAGGTACACATTTTTGTGTTGATTTTGATGTTTTTTTTTTTTTTTGGAACATTGTCCTGATAGAAGATTTCTAGCAGAGCCCGTCAGGTTTTGATTTTTTATCTGTTGTATTTGCTAGAATCCATGATACCATGAGTCTGATCAAGATTTCCAGGACCTCCAGCAAGAAAATAAAAATAGGTCCACGACATTAAAGGTCCAGCAGTATATTTAACGTGGGCATGGGGTATCTTTTATCCCTGTGGTGTGTTTGCTGCCAAAAAGCTCTTTTTTTAGTTTCATCTGTCCGTAGAACCAGGTTCCTTTTGAAGTTCCAGTCGTGTCTGACAACTGAATATGCTGGAGTTTATATTTTGATGAGCGAGGAGGATTTTTCTTGAAACCCTCCCAAACAACTTGTGGAAATGTAGGCCCTTTTTGAAACTTTTTTTTTTTTTTAGGCTTTCTGACCCCAAGACTCAACTCTCTGCAATTCTCTATCTGGGATCCCTGGAAAGTCTTTGGACACTCAAACATTAAGGCAATATAGACACACATCCTCTTCCTGGCAGATTCGTAACATCTTTAGTTGATTGGAACTTCTTGTGGTGGGAATGGGGATTCTCAATGGTTTGCATATTTACTTAAAGACACTTTCTATTGTATTTCGTGAAGCTTAACAATCTTTTGCTGCACATCAGAACTATATTCTTTGGATTTACTAATTATGACGAATGATTAAGGGAATTTGGCCTTTGTGTTTCCTCATATTTCAACGCATTCTCACCCCAAGGCGTCATTTAATTCACACTTTTGACCATGCGTCAACTAACTGACGCTAATGGGTGCCTTTAGCGTCAGTTAGATGACGCTTCCGTTATGGGTAGGTTTAGGTATGGGGTAGGTAGGCGCGTCTCATATTGACGCTAAAGGGTGCCATGTGCGTCGGATGTAGACGCATGGTCAAAAGCGTCAGTTAGATGACGCCCGAGGATGAGCGTCATCTATCTGACGCTAAAGGCACCCTTTAGCATCAGTTAGTTGACGCATGGTCAAAAGTCTCAATTAAATGACGCCTTGGGATGAGAACGGCCTGCATATTTATACTCCTGTGGAAAAGGAAGTCATGGCTGGGCAATTTCATGTTCCTAGTCACCGTGGTGCGCTAAACAAAATGTAAATATGAATGGGAATATACTTTAGAGATACTCATATGAATTTCACATGCCCACATGCATTAGCTGGGCTGAGAGCCGTGAGAGAACGGTCGAAAAAACTGAAAGGGTCTGAATACAGTCTGAATCCACCGTAAGTCACTAATAAATATGCACATTTTAATATTATAATTTGTAATCCATTTTGTTATGTTCCTCACAAAAAGCTATCATATGACCTCAGAACACTTGGAATATAGCGTGCAACATTGTTATCATTTCTTCAATGGTGCTTTTCCCTTGAGAAAAAGAAGTGTGCTTAATTGTATTGCACTTTTAGAGCTCAAAACTTCAAAAGTACATATTTTCGGAAAACTGTACTTGAAGATAATATATTCTACTACTCCTTTAAACATGCTTGCATTCACCCAAAGCAAAAAAGTAAAGGCAAATAATATATAGAGCTCTTTTTATTGGAACTCCAACTAACTCTCAGCTGCTCTGAATTAATTCATCATGCAGCAGCTCCTGATATAAATGCAATTTGTTTTGCAGGGGTAATGTTCCTTACTGCAAATATATCATGCCAGACTCAGGACAGTTTGTTCAGCTCTTCCAAGAACTCCATATTTCATCTACGAGCCCATTTTAGATGCCAGAATCATCGTTAAGAGAAATAATTTTTAATATATGTTATTAATTATTCGGTTAATATAAATCCCTTAATTACTGACTGATATATAGATTGACCTATTGAAATCTTTTCTCAAAACATGTTATGCATGGCCTCATCATTTGAATTAAATTGCACATGAGTATGAGCATGTGTAATGAGTACATTTTGATTATCATACATCACACACTATAGTGTATGTGGTTGTTGAACTAATTCTTGTCCATTAGCACCTTTACTTGCGTAGAAATTTATGCCTCGGCTCTGATGATTGCTGTTACTGTCAGTCTATTTAAAGGTTAAGTAAGTAATTTTCCCTCATTAAAAGTTGTTACATATGAATGTTTAAAATGATGTAAACTCTCCCACAAACACAACCAATCATATCAGTAGATTAATAAAGTACTTTTTTATTGTACATGGAGCAGTTTACTTAATGGAGGCCCCATGGTTATACTACTATATTTTTTCTCAATAACATCCCTATTCTCAGACACATTTCCTTGAGGTAAAAATGAATGATGTGTGACAGCGAATGGTACATTTTTGCATCAGCATCAATTAATCTAACTTTTACTTAAAGGTTCTCTAAGCGATGTCGGGTGATGTCACTTCTTTTTGACGTTCGAACTATTGTCAAACAAAACGGAGGCTAGCTAGACCCTCCCTCATCTGCGCACTAACCCCTCAAACCCACCCCCAAACCCTTCATGTCGTTTATTGGCTGGAACAGTTTGTTATGTTTCGTAGAGCGGGTCGCTAGAGTTTGTTTTTGTAGTCGTTTGTGGAGCCTGGGGTGTCCGCAGAGACCGCATTTTTTTACAGTGTGTTCAGGGGACAGGCAGCCAGCGGATCGTGAGTAGATGTTTGCTGTATGTGACAAAAAATGTTTTGGCCTTAAAAACGCGTGACATCGCTTAGAGCACCTTTAATGGAGGCCCCATGTGTCACGGATGATACAGGAGTCAGACAGGTGGTAAGTGAAATCAGTGTTTATTTACAGAACAGTAGAAGCAGACGGAGTTATGGTGAGTATTCAAACAGATGATAATATGATGAGAACTTAGCCACTGGATCATAAGAGTCTCTCTTTCAGATGCAGATGGTCTGTCACTGGAAAGGGTTGCAGTAGGATGGTTGGGAACTGAAGACGGCATGCGGTGATGAAGATAATCCAATAGAAGACAGGTAAGTAGCAGGTAAGTAGCAGGTAAGTCTCTGGTTGAGCTTAGGAGAGTCTGTGTGTCATGTAGCGACGAGATCAGACAGTGACTGCAGGGAGCGTGAGTGTTATATAGTCCGTGCTGGTGATGGGACACAGGTGACGGTGATCATGAGGTGCAGGTGCAGGTGATAATGACTGGGAATGCTGAGAAGTGTAGTGAAGACAGATGAAGGAGGTGAATTTGAATGTGACATTACTCCCCCCTCCCGGTAGGCGTGTCCTCACGCCGTAGGAGAGGGGTGGGAGGGTGGGCATCCTGGAGTCCGTGACAGGAAGGTGGACCAGGTGCAATGGGACTGACTCCAGGATGGTCCAGGCGGAGCAGGACGAGCAGGTGACCATGGTGGAGGAGGACGTGGGCGTGGCCAGAACGGAGCAGGCTGTGGGCGTGACCATGGCGGAGCAGATGACCCCTCGGGCGTCCAGGGCGGAGCTGTTGGACCCTCGGGCGTCCAGGGCGGAGCAGGCTGTGGGCGTGACCATGGCGGAGCAGATGACCCCACGGGCGTCCAGGGCGGAGCTGTTGGACCCTCGGGCGACCACGGCGGTGAGGACCCTTCGGGTGACCATGGCGGTGAAGCCCCTTCGGGTGGCCATGGCGGAGAGGCCCCTTCGGGTGAACATGGCGGTGAAGCCCCTTCGGGTGACCATGGCGGAGAGGCCCCTTCGGGTGACCATGGCGGTGAAGCCCCTTCGGGTGACCATGGCGGAGAGGCCCCTTCGGGTGGCCATGGCGGTGAAGCCCATTCGGGTGGCCACGGCGGTGAGGCCCCTTCGGGTGGCCATGGCGGAGAGGCCCCTTCGGGTGGCCATGGCGGTGAAGCCCATTCGGGTGGCCACGGCGGTGAGGCCCCTTCTGGTGGCCATGGCGGTGAGGCCCCTTCGGGTGGCCCCCCCAAAAAAATTAATGGGGAGAGTGACTGGATGAGGGACCAGCGGTGAGGGCTCGGCAGGACTGGACGGAACCAGCGGTGAGGGCTCGGCAGGGCTGGACGGGACCAGCGGGGAAGAAGTCTCTGGAAGGACGGTCTCTGGCCGGACGGTCTCTGGCTGGACGGCGGTCTCTGGCGGGCAGGCGACGGGCTCAGGCTCTGGCGGGCAGGCGACGGGCTCAGGCTCTGGCGGGCAGGCGACGGGCTCTGGCTCTGGCGGGCAGGCGACGGGCTCTGGCTCTGGCGGGCAGGCGACGGGCTCTGGCTCTGGCGGGCAGGCGACGGGCTCTGGCTCTGGCGGGCAGGCGACGGGCTCTGGCTCTGGCGGGCAGGCGACGGGCTCAGGCTCTGGCGGGCAGGCGACGGGCTCTGGCTCTGGCGGGCAGGCGACGGGCTCTGGCTCTGGCGCTGGGTCAACGGGCTCTGGCTCTGGGTCAACGGGCTCTGGCTCTGGCGCTGGGTCAACGGGCTCTGGCTCTGGCGCTGGGTCAACGGGCTCTGGCTCTGGCGCTGGGTCAACGGGCTCTGGCTCTGGCGCTCGGTCAACGGCCTCTGGCTCTGGCGCTGGGTCAACGGGCTCTGGCTCTGGCGCTGGGTCAACGGGCTCTGGCTCTGGCGCTGGGTCAACGGGCTCTGGCTCTGGTGCTGGGTCAACGGGCTCTGGCTCTGGCGCTGGGTCAACGGGCTCTGGCTCTGGCGCTGGGTCAACGGGCTCTGGCGCTGGGTCAACGGGCTCTGGCTCTGGCGCTGGGTTAACGGGCTCTGGCTCAGTGAAAAAGTCTATTAAATCGGTGCTGGCAGAGGCCAGCGGTAGGGTCTCAGTGCTGGATGGGACCAGCGGCGAAGGTTCAACTGGGCTGGACGGGACCAGCGGCGAAGGTTCAACTGGGCTGGACGGGACCAGCGGCGAAGGCTTGACTGGGCTGGCCGGGACCAGCGGTGAGGGCTCTGTGCTGGATGGGACCAGCGGCGAAGGTTCAACTGAACTGGACGGGACCAGCGGCGAAGGCTCTGTGCTGGATGGGACCAGCGGTGAAGTGGGCTTGGTGCTGGTAGGTTGTGTCCCGGGTCGGGAACCGACACTCTCCAGACACCGGATCACGGTCTCCCTCCAGCTGAGTCCGGTGGTGTCTGGAAGGTCGATCCGGTGGTGAAAGGTGGCCCCGAGCCGGAATAAGGTACTCAACCGCTCGTCATCCTCATTACTGACGAGTGCGAGGCGGACAAAGCCTGCAACAAACGAATACAAACTTTGGCTCTCCTGAGCCAGGACGATAATTTTTACCCCATCGTCCATCTTAGGGCGGTCTGATCTTCTGTCAAGGATGATACAGGAGTCAGACAGGTGGTAAGTGAAATCAGTGTTTATTTACAGAACAGTAGAAGCAGACGGAGTTATGGTGAGTATTCAAACAGATGATAATATGATGAGAACTTAGCCACTGGATCATAAGAGTCTCTCTTTCAGATGCAGATGGTCTGTCACTGGAAAGGGTTGCAGTAGGATGGTTGGGAACTGAAGACGGCATGCGGTGATGAAGATAATCCAATAGAAGACAGGTAAGTAGCAGGTAAGTAGCAGGTAAGTCTCTGGTTGAGCGTAGGAGAGTCTGTGTGTCATGTAGCGACGAGATCTGACAGTGACTGCAAGGAGAGTGAGTGTTATATAGTCCGTGCTGGTGATGGGACACAGGTGACGGTGATCATGAGGTGCAGGTGCAGGTGATAATGACTGGGAATGCTGGGAAGTGTAGTGAAGACATATGAAGGAGGTGAATGTGAATGTGACACCATGGTTATACTACTATATTTTTTCTCAATAACATCCCTATTATTAGACACATTTCCGTGAGGTAAAAATGAATGATGTGTGACAGTGAATAGTACATTTTTGCATCAGCGTCAATTAATCTAACTTTTGTGTGATAGTGCCTCCACACCACTAGGTGTCAGTACAAAAACAAGACCACTACCATATCAGCCAGCAGAACACACTAAAACTAATGAGTGCATCTTTAAACATTAACCTTGTCAGTTAGAGAAGTATGATTGTGTGTTTGCAACTTATTACGTAAAGGGTTTTTGCACTGAAAATATTTTGGCGGCCTCCAAAATTAATTTTTGCCCCGCCAAAAAATTATTTGCTCATTTAATGTGAAGATTCTTGCCCTTCTGCAGTACCAGTACTTGCTAATAGTCGGCTGCTAAATAAGGCTCATGTCATGTGCGTGTTTGTGTAAGCGCTCTGTGAAGAGCATCAAAGGTTTCTATTTACAATGTGTTTTTGCAGCGTTGTACTTTGTAGCCAATCACTGACATATCTGTTGAGCACGTGAACGCAATGGCCAATCAATTAAATTAGTCCGTTCTGCTTGCATATTAAAGCAAACACAAAGCTGTTTGAAATAGATGTCAGCTATATGTTTTTTATCTCAGAAAAGTAAACTTTTTAAAGAATTCTTTGGAAACAGATGAAGAAAATTATATATTTCCTAGCCAAGCTAAGGGAGTATACCAAAAATGCCAATAAGAAAGAAAGCTATAGATTTGCACATTGCTGTTCATCTCAATGGAAATTGCTTGCTTGCCGAAGGACCCACGTGTGAATGTGATTTGAAGAACATAAATTGTGAAATGTTGCTAAGGTTTAAAAGTGATCTTCACCAAGGATCACAAAAGATGTTAACCCAAGGTTAAGCAGAGTGTGCCTTTTATTTTTGCTACAATATTGGCAAAACTATTTTATTAGAGGATAGTCGCCGAGTTGCCAACTTTGTCTACCTAGCTGGAGTGAGATTTTGATGACGTGAGCTAAATAACACATACCTTGCTAACAATTTTTTAACAATAACTTAATATAAGAATATAACAATGCAGTGCATAAATTCCCATTCAATAAGAAACGTTTGGCCTCTCCTGCTAGTGCACGTTTGACTCAAAATGATTTGGCTGATTTTCTATTTATTTACCTTTTAAATCTGAGATGCGAGCAACTCTGGCATCAGTGGTGTATCTTTCATACATTTCATTGTGAGAAGTGCCGTAATGGTGATTTAAATGAAAATCATTCATTACAGATTTCAACCGGGCTTTATTTGCAAATGTTTTATACTATATTCTAATTTTCGCATAAGTTAAATTCACAACTTGGTATGGAAACATAGATTGTGTTAGACCAAAAAAAATTGTTAGTTAATTTAGCAACCCTATAGTTTATTTTACAACATTTATGTGCTTGTTACTTAGCATTCCTCTTTATATTATTGTTGGAGAAAGAGACATGAATGCCCGAAGACACAGACATAATATAATGTCCAGCTTGATACCAATGTTATGGAAGTGACATGAGCAAATAACGAAAGATCTGACAGCTCTAATTTGAAAAGACCTTAAGCTTAACAGCTCAACAGGTGGGACATGGCATGTTATTCAGCTAATCTGGATCACAGGAGCACGGCCACGGGCAATACATTTCTCCAAATGAGGCCGTGACCTTCAGTTACAGTGAGAAGATAACACATTGATTGACTTGTTCAATGGTCTTAGCACAAGCTTAGAGCTCTGTCTGTGTGTTAGCAAATAACAGAGGATGTTCTCACACATATTGTCTTGACTTTGTTTTTAGTCGGAGCATAACAGACTGATTGACCATTTGCATGAATACAATAAAATAACTAGTTATTTAATAGTTATTTATATTTAATAGCTATTTAGTGATAAATAACGAATTAGCTTGAGTCACTTGATATTTTTACCGCAAGCTATCTCTGCCCAAAACTGACACGTGTTATCCAAATGAACTTGGAAAATTAACTGGATCACGGAAAATTAGTTAGTTGGAAGATAGTATTGAAAACTACGAGGGTTTGGTGGAAAATCAGAAATCAGTGGACAAAGATAATGGCCCTCATTTATCAAAAGTGCGTACACCAAATTTCGAGCGTACACCTGGCGTACACCCTAAACCACGGTGACTTTGAGATTTATCAATATGGACGTTGGCGTACGGCACGCTCAAATCCCACGCCAGCTCAGGAGGTGGTGTACGCACGTTTGAGTTAGTGCGGAAACGCGCAGAAACACAATTCCTAACACCACAAAATGCGCTGACAAACTAAAACATATGACAAAAAAACAACAACAACAACATAGGCTAATTATAAACTTCAGTGTAAAAATCTGTCACAAAGAACCGGCAAAAGTAATGATTATGAATATGTAAAATATAGCAAGGAGATATTTTAATTGTTTATTAATAAAGAAGTGTTTTCTTTGTGTCGGCTGCAAAGATGAAGTTGAGATGCTGAATCGCGATCTTCGCAGTAGTGAACGCGCCAGAGAGAAATGCACATTTCAGATTACATAAGCAGAGAGCAGTCTGCAGTCTGTTTTCTTTCGTTTTGAATTGTTCTGTTTAAAAGTAGACATGTCTGAGGCACCTTATACGCTGAGTTTCGGTTTATTTATGAGATGAGCTCAGTTCACGCGTCCTCCGTTTCATATCATCTGCTATTTACTTTCCTATTTGTTAAATCCAGGTAGGCCGGTCCGTGTATCATCCGATCATTCAATTATGGGCCTAATTGGTTGACGAAACATTGTTTAAAATTAAGATACAATTAATACAAAACGAAATTCAGTTTAAAGAAAGGTTTTGTGCTTTGTGTTTGATGTCTCTGTGAAAGTTTTAAAATATATTTTAGTGCCGCTTTTAGAGCGCTCATGTCCGTATCATTGTTTTTTCCTCATAAATGCGAACACGAATAATAATAAGAATAAGAATATTACAAATGGACATGCAATTATTAATGTGAATGAATGGTAGGCTACTCCACATCACATCATCATCACTATTGTACATGATACGATATTAAATGCTAATTGTTTCAAAACACGTGCTGTAAAATAATGCATTGTGATAGGTCATTTGATCTCCACGTCGGAGAAGTTTCTCTTCTTTGCCGTCTTCCGTGTGTCCATGGCGTAAAATGAGGGCGTGGGGGAAGCGGAGACTTGAATATTTAGGGGCGTGTTATTCTAATGACGATCGTTTTTATCAAGGAGAGGTATTGCGTACACCAGGATTTCAAAGGTACGCACAGCTTCATACATCAGGCGGTGAGAGGAGTGTAAGCATAATCTTACGCCAACATATACGCCCGTTTCTACGCAAGAATGATAAATGAGGGCCAATGAACCCTATGTGTGTCACAGTCCTCGTCTGCACCTGTCTGTCCTCGTCTCTGCACTCTGCACTACCCAGTATCATCCTTGTCTCCACACCTGTTTTCACTCCCTCAATCATCCACCTGTTCATCGTCTTCATCATCTGTGTCACCTGTCTTCACCTTGTTAGTGTTCATTTGGACTTGTATTTAGTATTTAGTTTAGTTGTATTTAACTTGTGTTCAGTCTGTCTTTGTCGGTTCTCGTCTATATTACATGTGCATATGTTACCTGATTTGGTGTGTGTGTAATCTTCTGTCCGTCATCCCTGTACCTGTATTATTGGATTATTCAGTAAATGTTTGAATTGGAGCTTGCTTGACTCTGCCTGCTGCCTTCAACCCACACCACACCCGTGACAGAAGAACCGACCACAAACTACAGGTTAAGATGGGCATTTTCATCACTGCTTCCAACTCCACCAACCCTCTTATGACCTGTTTCCAGGATGGTCGTCACATTGAGGAATATGTGACCGAATTCCTGGAGCTCTCTGAAGGGGTAAGCTGGGCAGATGATGTCCAAAAGACTGTGTTTTGGTGTGGGTTGGATGATATCCTATACCAGCAAGCTCCAGCTGCGGCAATCCCAGGCTCATTTGCCCAGTACCTGGACCATGTGCTGTGGTTGAGTGGCTCAGCCTTCACCGTAGGTGAGGCTGATAACATCGCCACTCAACCACCATCTCCAGCCATTTCTACCACGGCTACCATCAAACCAGCTACCGGGTCGGTATACGGACGTCCTGGACTGGTTTCCTGTGTAGCCGAGCCCCCGCTGATATCAGCACGTGCTGCCAGGAAGGCCATAGTCCCAGTGTCCCACCGAGACCGTCCAGCCAAAGACCGTTTATCCTGCGCCAGAGCCCGTTTATCCTGCGCCAGAGCCCGTTGACCCAGCGCCAGAGCCCGTTGACCCAGCGCCAGAGCCCGTTGACCCAGCGCCAGAGCCCGTTGACCCAGCGCCAGAGCCCGTTGACCCAGCGCCAGAGCCCGTTGACCCAGCGCCAGAGCCCGTTGACCCAGCGCCAGAGCCCGTTGACCCGAGCGCCAGAGCCCGTTGACCCAGCGCCAGCGCCCGTTGACCCAGCGCCAGCGCCCGTTGACCCAGCGCCCGTTGACCCAGCGCCCGTTGACCCAGCCCCAGCGCCTGTTGACCCAGCGCCAGCGCCCGTTGACCCAGCGCCAGTGCCCGTTGACCCAGCGCCAGCGCCCGTTGACCCAGCGCCAGAGCCCGTTGACCCAGCGCCAGAGCCCGTTGATGTCAAGTCAGTTCCCGATCCTGAGCCTGTCCTCCCCAAGAAAATTTTGTGGGGGGGGGGGGGGGGGGGGGGGGGGGGGTTGGGTCGGGGGGGTGGGCTATACGCCTTCGCCGTGGCCGGCCGAAGACCCACGGAGGTCTGAAAAAAGATCCTCACCATCTCGGCCGCCCGAAGGGTCTTCACCACCGCCATGACCGCCCGAAGGGTTTTCACCACCGCCATGGCCGCCCGAAGGGTCCGCACCGCCATGGCCGCCCGAAGGGGTCTCTCCGCCCTGGCCGCCCGAAGGGGTCTCTCCGCCCTGGCCACCCGAAGGGGTCTCTCCGCCCTGGCCACCCGAAGGGGTCTCTCCGCCCTGGCCACCCGAAGGGGTCTCTCCGCCCTGGCCACGCCCACGTCCTGCTCCGCCGTGGCCACGCCCACATCCTGTTCCGCCCTGGCCACGCCCTAAGTCTGCTCCGCCCTGGCCACGCCCTCAGCCTGCTCCGCCCTGGCCACGCCCTCATCCTGCTCCACTCTGGTCACATCCACAATTGCTCCACCCTGGCCACGCCCTCAGCCTGCTCCGCCCTGGAGGCCTCCTCCACACCACGCCCTCCTCAGCCTCCAGGGCGCCCACCCTCCCACCCCTGTTCTAAGGCGTGAGGTCACGCCTAACGGGAGGGGGGAGTAATGTCACAGTCCTCGTCTGCACCTGTCTGTCCTCGTCTCTGCACTACACTACCCAGTATCCTCCTTGTCTCCACACCTGTTTTCACTCCCTCAATCATCCACCTGTTCATCGTCTTCATCATCTGTGTCACCTGTCTTCACCTCGTTAGTGTTCATTTGGACTTGTATTTAGTTTGCTTGTGTTCAGTCTGTCTTTGTCGGTTCTCGTCTATATTACATGTGCATATGTTACCTGATTTGGTGTGTGTAATCTTCTGCCCGTCATCCCTGTACCTGTATTATTGGATTATTCAGTAAATGTTCAAACTCTGCCTGCCGCCTTCAACCCACACCACACCCGTGACAATGTGGAGGCAGAGAACATTTTGCGAAAAGATTATTTGTTTGCTTTAGGGTACGACTTAAGACTAAGAACGCAGTGTAGACAGAAAGTGAAGGATGTACATTTTGATTGATTCATTCTGCATTCCAATGAATCTACATTGATTCTAAATCTGCATTCAGTAATTAATGCACAACTACCAACACCACGAAACTGAAAAAAAAAAAATTCTACGAAGCAGGTTTCCCAAACATGCCTTCATGTTTCAAATTATTACACCATTAGTTGAGCTAATATCAACATAGGCTAATTGGAAAAGCTGCAACTAACAATTATTATCATCATTGATTAATCTGTTAATTATTATTTTTTTTATTCATCTGATGAAAAATCTAAAACGTATTATACATTTTAAATTTGTAATTTTAATACATTATTTTAAATCATTTTATTCCATATCCTGCCCAATGCTGTCCTCCAAAACAATAAAGCCTATGAAAACAAATAGTGAATGTATCTATGTATAGGCTACATTAAGTAAAAAGTGGGTTAAAATACAAACATTACATTCTAAACCTAAAAACAACTGATTGCTTAGTTACTATTTTAAAGCAGAAATTCAACAACTAAATTCAAAAATAATAATAAACAAAAATAAAATCACTAAATGTTAACTAGCACTACGGTTCTTCGTAGTACAAGTTAACATTTAGTGCTTTTATTTTTCTCTCTATTTTACGCATTCACTCACTGGACATGAACATCACGCAGAAAGTGTTGCAAAACGTGCAATAAGCAACATAATCTCATTTTGGAGAAATGCTGTCACATGCACGTGTTTACATTGAGCCTAGATTGGCTAAATTTGCTATATCAGTCCACTTAAACAAACAGAGAAATGCTCAAAACACCACTGTTCACACTTTTCAGAAAAATCTGGCTTGCTTATAAAGGTCTCTGTAGGCCTATATTTTACTGAAAATAAAGTATTTTAACATTGAAAAACATCAGCTTTAAATTCTCATTAGTATGATTTCCTGCACATAATACCCCATTTCTTCACCTTTTAAGTTTTGATATTGGCAGAGCCCTTCCCCCAGGGTTAGCTTTCAAGGTTAGCTCAAACGTTAGCGTAACGGCTAACAGGGAGACCAGAGGCTGTTTTGTGTGAATAGAAGTCAATGAAAGAGATGCCACAGTACGCATAAACTTTTGTGCAGAAACAGCTCATTACTTAATAAACGAACTGACTTTCTGCTCATTTTCAACAAATTTGCAATTAAATTGGAGTGAGATGTCATAAATATACCATCTGGGTGCAAAAGCAAATATCCATATTCAGACAAAATAACATTTTTGCAAGTAAAATTTAGAACATAAATATTTCATTATATTATACACATCAAGGTCAAGGTCAAAGTTATTTATAAAGCACCTTAAAACAACATGAATGCTGACCAAAATGCTGCACAACAGACATAAAATAAATGTCTAAATAGATTTTAAATAAGAATAAAAATACAATGTAGCATCTTGTCCCTTAAAGGGATAGTTCACCCAAAAATGAAAATGTCATCACTTACACACAGGCGCGGATTTATAGGTGGGCACGTGCCCACCCAGATTGACAGGTGGCCCACCCAATCAGATTAATAAAAACAATTTAAATGTTTAATTTCAATAATAATAATAATGAATTAATAAAGAATTTCATTTCAAACTACGTCCATATACGGCCCGCCGAACACTTTATATGATATATGACAAGCGCTGAGTGCGTCCATCTCTGGCTCAGCGCCAGCCAACGTGCGAATGCACAGTTTGAATCTGGCAGTGATGTCATGTCACTGTACATATTTTGTCCAGACTTCGACACCCTTGCAAGGAGAGGGGACGAGGCTCATTGTTCACATGAACACAATGTCTTGGAAAGACAAAGACTAAGGACCCGTTCACATATTTCATATCACATATCACACATTATTTCAAATGTACGCGCTCATAAAGGAAGCGACGCGCTCACGACAGACGTGGTCAGGCGTCTGATTGACTCGTCAAACGCGTGCGTTTCGACAGCCAAGCCAAGGGACGCGCGATTTGCCATAAAAGCGTGTGTTCTTAACATGCGCTTTGTGGTCACGGACGTGGTTCTGACGCGCGGTTTTTGCATCAAAATTTCTGGAGATTGTTTCTGTCTGCAGGTGTTTTATGCATCAGAAGTGATTTTGTAACAAAAAAAGAAAAACAACTCTAGGTTTTACGTTCACTGTTTTTTATTTCAGCACCTCGGACAGTCCCTAATCCCTTCGTTCGAGACACATCGCGCAAATTTTCCAGTTGTAATTCCAGTAACACTTTACAATAAGGTTTCATAAATTAGCCTATTTTTAATTTTTTTGATGCAAAAACCACGCGTTTCTTTTATGTCAAATCGCACGTCCCGCATACTTTTGACGGGTCAGTGTGCAATCAGACAGTTTATGAATACTTTGTCTTGCCAGATACGCATGTGGTGCAGGCTGCAGCGCGCTCATTTTTCCAGGCGCGCCTATATACCACGGCGAGATGAAAACATCTCAACTTTTCAGAATGCCACAAGTGTGCCGCAGATCATGTGAAAAAAACAACCGGGCAGCTTCGGCCTTTCCGTTACAACTTCGAAAGCTCGGCCGAACAGCTGATCATGACGTTTTTTATTTCTCATCTCCATATAGCCTATCTAGTAATAAAACTAATACAAGGGCTAGAAATCCTTGGCTGACACCCTAGATTCAGGCCCACCTCGAATTAATCCAGGCCCACCCATCTGTCACGTTCTGCATCCGCCACTGCTTACACACCCTCAAGTTGTTCCAAACCTGTGTCAACATTTACATTTTTGGGTGAACTATCCCTTTAAGATCACATGTAACCAACATGATGGGTGTTTCAGGTTTTTGTCCATTATATTATAGTATATCCATTTTTCCATAATATTATATGGATGTTTTAGTAATGCCTGATTTTTTCGCTTCTAAAATCGAGAAATTTACTTATATTTTCTGTTGTCTGTGATATCAAATATCAGGAAATCACCCTAGTGAATAGTTTGGAACAGTGTGTCTTTTATGGTTGTATCAACCCATCAATCTTGTGGTTCCATCAGTGTTTTTAAGGTGTCATTTACAGCTAAGGTGAGTGCATGGCTCAAAACAGCCTGACAGCAGAACTGAACATCTATTTGCAAACACTGCAAAGATATCAGATTTCAAACCACATATACTGTACTGTACATCCAGGGTGTCCTGCGGCAGCTGATAAACTGCCACTGAGATGAACGAGAATGCTAATATATAGCTTTCTCCATGCATTATAGACCTCCTTCATTTCAATGACATCAGGACCATTCGTTTTCGATGCGTACACAATGCATATTGAGCCTTGTTGACAGTTACTCTTTTTTAATGATACAGATGCAGAGATTGCCATCTTCACAATCTCAAAATCTCTTTAGTTGCAGTCATGTTCTCCAATACAGATTCTCTCACTAAGCACCACAGACGTAATTCCGAATCTCCCTCAACAGAGCAAAGTTTTCGTTTTGACAAATGTATGTGCAGCTGGCAAAGGCTCACTTCCTGTGCAAGAGCGCAAGCTTTGTTAATGTCCAGAAGGGAGTGTGGCAGCATTGACAACTCTGTGACAGGGGCTGAGTCACCTTGTCGTTCATCATCGGAAGTAATGTTTTGACATGAATGTTTAGACAGCGCACGGCTATGGCTGACACACCGCCGGTGATGATTATGCTGTTTATGTGCCACTGCCTTTCAATGCAACCGCTGGGCAGCGTAAAGATGAGGGAGTCTGAGATAAAGAGGTTTTTTTTGTTTTGTTTTTGCAAATTGCATTGTCATATATGCAAACTCAACTGCAAAAATACACGAAAAACAAATAAATAAAATGCAAAACTTAACTTAATTTCGCAGCATTTCCATATCCATGATCAGAAGCATCAATCAAAACTCAGAACACAAGCAAACACAAAGGGGATCTACTTTGAGTACAGTCACATCAAATCAGATTGACGATTTACAGTGGACTGTTACTATGTGTGAAATACTCCCAAAAGCAAAGTCAAATGAACCATCACAATGTGAGCTGAACAAAAGACAAGGGAGGGTTCCATCATAAAAATCTATATTTTCATTGCTGTTTTGTTCCACATGATCAAATACAAACACGATCGTATACTGTACGTACTGACAACTATAAAGGCCACCAGCACTTAAGGACTTACACCCCTATCCTGAAGCAAAAAAAAACAAAACAAAAATAACAACTTTATTCAACAATTTTCTTCTCTTCTGTGTCAGTCTCTGACCCTGTTCACATTGGCACTATGACACATGCATATGGTGCTGACGCAGGAGCCAAACAAACAAAACCTTAGTGTTACTGATTATTTTAAGCCATTGCATTTATTTGTTCAAAATACAGTAGAAACATTAATATTGTGAAATATTATTACAATTTAAAATAAATTGGAAAGTGGATAACTTTTCTATTTTAAAATGTAATTTATTCCTGCGATTGCAAAGCTGATTTATTTTTTCAGAAAAAGGTGATTTTATATATATATACATTATTAAAATAATATTATACACATCGATTAGTTATCTGAATGTAATGTATAATAATCATAGAAATGCCTAAAATGGAAACGTACTCGGTTACTAACGTAACCTCGGTTCTCTCTAGAGAGGGAACGAGTACTGCGTAATATCTTACGCTATGGGGAAACACTCTTTCCTCGAGATATTGAAGCCAAAAATTATCCTTAATTTTTTTAATCATGCAAAACGCTTTTGCAGCAGCAAGCAGACAAGGGCGAAACAGCTCGCGCGCCCATTGGCTGCCTCGCTGGAAAAGCTGCAGCCTATCGAGTGAAGGCACTGCGTGACGTAATGACGAATGAAGACGCTTCGCGCTCATTTCGTCATGTCCCGCCAGTATAGGCGTGGTCTCGCCCTGTAAATACCCCTCGATAGCTGTATTTCTCTGATTTTGTACACCGAAGCGAACCAGAGCATAGTTCAAGCACGGCAAGATACGCAGTACTCGTTCCCTCTCTAGAGAGAACCGAGGTTACGTTAGTAACCGAGTACGTTCTCTTACGAGAGTATCTCTCGTACTGCGTAATATCTTACGCTATGGGGACCCCATACAAAACGCCGTGCGGACAGGGATCCAACACCAGAGTCCCGGGGCCAAGCCCGGGGCACATCTAGTGCATAATCACCATAACTCACATAGAGTAGAGGAGGAGAGGCTAGAAGCGTCACTCCTTCATAAAAGTCCCGTAGGGGTACCGACCCGTAAGGGCAACATAGCCGCATTGGCGGCCGATAAGCCCGAAGTTCAGACCGCCAAAAGCTTAGCTTGTAAGGCGGGCACCTCCAGGTTATAGTACTTGATAAATGTCGACGGCGAGGCCCAGCCCGCAGCCGTACAGATATCCTGCAGGGAGACCCCGCTATACCATGCCCACGACGAGGCCACGCCTCTTGTGGGGTGCGCTTTGACACCCAATGGGCACCGCAGGCCCTTGGAAGTGTAAGCCAGCGCTATGGCATCCACTATCCATCTGGATAGGCTCTGTTTTGAGGCGGCGAGTCCCTTAGAACGGCCGCCAAACAAACGAAAAGCTGCTCGGTCTGCCTGAACTCAGGCGAGCGGGACACATAAGCCCTTAACGCCCTGACAGGGCAAAGGAGACTCACGTCCCTCTCCTCATCGAGAACCGGAAGGGCTGACAGGGAAATTACCTGGGCCCTAAACGGTGTATTGAGGGATTTCGGCACGTAGCCGTGCCTCGGTTTGAGTACGACCTTTGAGTCGTTAGGCCCAAACTCCAGACAAGACGCGCTTACAGAAAGCGCCTGTAAGTCCCCCACACGCTTCACTGAAGCGAGAGCCAATAGAAACACCGTCTTAAGGGACAGGTGCTTCATGTCCGACAGCTGGATCGGCTCAAACGGGGCGCCTTTCATGGCCTCCAAGACCGTGGAAAGGTCCCAAGCCGGGACTGAAGGGGGCCTGGGAGGGTTTAACCTCCGAGCTCCTCGTAGGAAACGCACGACTAAGTCGTTTTCCCCAGCGACTGGCCAGACACCGGTTTAGCAAACGGTGCTATGGCCGCCACGTAAACTTTGAGCGTGGATGGGGTCCTTCCCTTATCCATCAGCTCCTGAAGGAAGGCAAGCACTTCCTTAACCCCGCAGTCCACAGGTGAAAAGCCACGGGCTCGACACCAAGTAGAGAACACCGACCATTTCGAGGCATAGAGCCGTCTGGTAGACGGAGCTCTAGCCTGCGCGATCGTGTTTAGCACTCCTTCCGGGAGGCTAGCGGGTACCCGTTGATGGCCCATGCGTGCAGGGACCACAGTTCCGGGCGAGGATGCCAAATCGAGCCCTCCGCCTGAGAGAGGAGATCTCTCCTCAACGGTACAGGCCACGGGGCAGTGCTGGCCATCCGCATCAGGACCGGAAACCAAGCCTGGTTCGTCCAGAGCGGAGCTACAAGCAGCACTGGGCATCCATTTTCCCTGATCCGTTCCAACACCTGAGGCAGGAGCGAGACAGGGGGAAAAGCATACAGGGGACCGCTGGGTCAAGCATGGGCCAGCGCGTCCCTGCTTTTCGAGAAGAATACTGGGCAGTGAGCGTTCTCGCGGGACGCGAACAGGTCCACCTGCGCTCTGCCAAACGTTTCCCACAGCAGCTGGACCGTCTGCGGATGCAGCGACCATTCTCCTGTCGGGACGTTGTCTCTGGACAGCTTGTCTGGACCCGTATTCAGGTGCCCAGGCACGTGCGCCGCTTTCAGAGAAAGGAGGTTGTGCTGGGCCCAGACCAAGAGGGGTTCCGCCAGCCTGCAAAGGCGTGTGGACCCGATGCCGCCCTGGCGATTTATGTACGCCACCACTGACATGTTGTCCGACCGGACCAATACGTGGTGGCCTATTATCTGGGGACAGAAGCGCCTTAGCGCTTTGTCGACTGCCATTAATTCCAAGCAGTTTATGTGAAGGAGCTTCTCCCGTACTGACCATAGGCCAGCTAGTGGTCTGCCCTCGAGCAGCGCTCCCCGCCCCGATGTGGAGGCGTCCGTAGACACCACCTTCACACCCGAGGCGATCCCCAGACTCACACCTGACTGATACCAGTCGGTCACTTTTCCACGGTTTCAGAGCTGAGACGCACTGAAGGTCGACCCTGAGGCGAAATAGACCCGCGGTCCACGCCCTGGGGGAACTCGTGCTTTTAGCCATAGCTGCAGTGGGCACATGCAGAGCAGGCCCAACTGGAGTACGGAGGCTGCTGAGGCCATCAGACCCAGCATTTTCTGAAACCTTCTGAGCGGGACTATAGAGCCGTGGCGGAAGGATCTCGCGACGTGCTGAATATTCAATCCGCGCTCCGGTGACAGGCGTGCTGTCATGGATAGCGAGTCCAACACTGTTCCCAGAAGGAAATTCTCCGACTGGGGAGCAGTGAGCTTTTCGCCCAATTGACTGTAAGGCCCAGCTCCTCGAGGTGCTCGAGTAATGCGGCCCTGTGTTCTATGAGCTCCGTTCGTGAACGAGCTAGAATCAGCCAATCGTCCAAGTAGTTCAAAACTCGCATGCCCCGAAGTCTCAGGGGGGCGAGGGCCGCGTCCATGCACTACGTGAACGTACGGGGTGCTATGGACAGGCCGAACGGCAGGACTGTGTATTGATATGCCTAGCCCTCGAAGGCGAATCTCAAGAATCGCCTGTGATGGGACGCTATTTGTATTTGAAAATAGGCGTCCTTCAGATCTGTTGACATGAACCAGTCTCCTTGGCGCACTTGCGTGAGGATTTTCCTGGTCGTAAGCATTCTGAACTGGCGCTTCCCGAGCGTTCTGTTCAGCAGTCGCAGATCTAGAATGGGCCTGAGCCCACCATCTTTTTTCAGTACCAGAAAATATCTGCTGTATAAGCCCCCTTCGCCCTGAGATAGAGGTTCTATAGCCCCTTTTCTCAGTAGTTTCGCTATCTCGGCTCGAAGTAGTTAAAACACTTCGCTATACACCGTAGTTTCGACTCGCGCCGTATAACGGCGGGGCGTCGAGCGAACTGTAGCGAACAGCCTCTCGTTATAGTGTTCAACACCCATTCTGATACCCCGGGAAGCCTTGACCACGCATCTGCGTGAATAGCTAGGGGTAGAATGAAATCTGGGCTCTGGCCGCGGCAGGACGGCAGCTCGAGAGCCCCTGTGTACTGGGAACACAGCACCGTGTTTACAGCGTTCGAGGCGGGGGGCGCGCTGATCACAGCGGGCAGCCTGGCCGCGCTCAGCTTCTCTATGGCGGGACGCGCAGAGAGCGAGCGGGGCGAATCCTGTGGGATTCGGCGCGTGTGAGGAATGTGGGCACATTTACTAATGCGGCACATTTACTACACTGAGAATACTGTCAGCTCGCGCGACTAAATCACTGCTGTGTATACAGCGTGCGAGGCGCGCGCTGATCAAAGCCGGCAGCCTGGCCGCGCTCAGCTTCTCTGTGACGGGTTGTGCAGAGAAGACGAGCGGGGGTGAATCCCGTGAGATTCGGAGTGTCTGTGAGAAATGCGGGCGCGAGACAGCGGGCACATTTTCTGCACGGAGAATACTCGGCTCGCGCCGACTGAATCAACGCTGTGTTCACAGCGTGCGAGGTGCGCGCTAATCACAGCGGGCAGGCGCGCGCTGATCAAAGCCGGCAGCCTGGCCGCGCTCAGCTTCTCTGTGACAGGTTGTGCAGAGAAAGCGAGCGGGGGTGAATCCCGTGGGATTCGGCGTGTCAGTGAGGAAATGCGGAACAGCGGGCACATTTACTGCACTGAGAACACTGTCGGCTCGCGCCGACTAAATGTGTGTTAGTTTCGTTTTACAGAAACCAAGGGACACGCATCGTGTAGTGTAAGCGGGCATTGTATGGGCGCGTTCACCACATTTTCTGCACAACCAACATGAGTTGGTTTTATTTGTGCTAGCCCTGCACCGTGGCGGGCTGTGTCTGGGTGTGGGAATGGGCACTGGGACGTGGGCATTCTTACAACACTCGTAACACCATCGGCCGTGGCCGGAACACCAGAAAATGCACTCTTTATTGGATTTATCTGGGTAGCCATAGAAACGGCTTTTGTGCGCAGGCAAGCGGGCTGAGACACCGGCTGCTTCACTGCGAAATACACTGGGACAGTCACAACGCATGGAACTGAACGAGCGAGAAGTTTTGGTGGAAATCCGGCCGCAGCGGGATCTGAACACCGTCACTTTCCTAGAGAAACTAGGAAGGCCTTGAGACCTCGGGCTTTACCTCAATCCTCGGCCGGGGCCCGCGCTGAGGGGGGCGGCGTCCAGCAGAGCGAGAGCGCGGTGTTTGATCTCGGGCCTGGCGGCGCTGCTAGTTAGCCGAAACGGCGGCCATTGTGCGCAGGCAAGCGGGCTGTGGAACCAGCTTGCTCACTGCGAAATACACTGGAACAGTCACATTGCTTGGAACTGAACGAGCGAGAAGTTTTGGTGAAATTCCGGCCGCAGCGGGAACTGAACACCGTCGCTTTCCTAGAGAGACTAGGAAGGCCTTGAGACCTCGGGCTCTATCTCAATCCTCGGCCGGGGCCCGCGCTGAGGGGGGCGGCGTCCAGCAGAGCGAGAACGTCGAGGAACACGGAGCGCTCAGCTTCCGTCATCTCGGATAGCGTTAGCCACAAATGTATCTCACCATTCAGGCCGATGTAATCCACGGCTTGAGAGAGCGGACGCATCGGCTCAGTTTCAATGCCGTCTCCGGTAGTTTGTCGAGCTCAAGTGCGGACGCGGCGGCAGACGGCGGCCGCTGTCCGTCTGGGAGCGACTCGAGCGAAGCCGGCGAAGCTGGCGGGCGAACCGGCGAGCTTTGGCGGGCTGGAAATAGCTCGGGAGCGCGCAGGGCGCGGCGCTTCTTGCGGCGCGGCATCACGGCGGGCTGGGATGCGGGCTCGGAGAACGACGCCAGGCGAGTCCGCAGAGTCACCATAGGCAAGCGTTTACAATGATGGCATCCGCCGTCAGCGAGCGCGGTGGCCGCGTGATCCTCACCCAGGCAGGACACGCAGATGACGTGGCGGTCCTCGTCGCTGAGTGGGGCTCGGCAAGAACCACAGGAAAGCATCTTTAAAAAGACGCAGCTCTTTTAGAACAGTAGAAATGGGTGTTGCGTCACGTAAGCAAACACACACACACACACACTTAGCAGAGTAAAAGGATATAGTACGCCGGAAAGCGCAGCAGGTACGGCAGTTGAAGGCGGCTGGGCCAGCGACTTCAGAAGATGGCACGTCCCGCTGAGAAGGCTACAAGTCAACGGCGCGGCTTCTCACTCTGGATCCCGCGATGCGTGAGCTTCGCGTGAAGAATGAAAAATCAGAGAAATACAGCTATCGAGGGGTATTTACAGGGCGAGACCACGCCTATACTGGCGGGACATGACGAAATGAGCGCGAAGCGTCTTCATTCGTCATTACGTCACGCAGTGCCTTCACTCGATAGGCTGCAGCTTTTCCAGCGAGGCAGCCAATGGGCGCGCGAGCTGTTTCGCCCTTGTCTGCTTGCTGCTGCAAAAGCGTTTTGCATGATTAAAAAAATTAAGGATAATTTTTGGCTTCAATATCTCGAGGAAAGAGTGTTTCCCCATAGCGTAAGATATTACGCAGTACGAGAGATACTCTCGTAAGAGAACCCTGGGTCTATTTTCCTAGAGTGAAATCATGACGTGTGTGTGTGTGTGTGTGTGTGTGTGTGTGTGTGTGCGTGCGTGCGTGCGTGCGTGCGTGCATGCGTGCCTGTATACGTGCAAACCAACAGCATGTCACAGCTTAAGTTGGAACATTCGACAAAATTGCTTTAAGATGTGGTATTGTTCAGCCCATCGAGAGCAATATGACAGTGTCATTTCACTCAATACATTAGTTGAGCACCAAACTAAATCAGATTTCCTCCAAATCAGGTGGATTTATCTTTGCATTTCATGATGTTGATAACAGCATTATCTGTGGCAGGGGATTAAAAGATATATGGCACTTGGAGGAGAAAGGGAAATAGGTTTTTTTTTATACCGTAAAAGTATATCATGTTATCTAAAGCCTTTCATCCTAGCAGGATGTTGCTCTTTCTGCCTGGTGAGATTGCTGCTTTGCAAAGTTTAATCTCTAAAAGCCATGACACATTTAAAGCTTGACCACTTAAGCTTGTCTTTGTCTAAGTAGTCAGACCTAGAAAATTCCTCTCTCTGCCTGCACATCTATATAAGGCATGACACATTTAATAACACTTTTTTCCTTCTAAATGGACAGACCTTTGCCTCTCTCACACATTATTTTCCTTTCGGTTTTGTTCCCCTATGCCTGTATTTAATAGCTTTGTTAAACCAAAGATCAATAAGTTAATTTAATTGGCATTCACAGCTTGAGGTGTTAATGGGCTGGTCAGGGTGATCAACATGACAGCTGTTTCGATGAGTGTCCCCTTCTGCAGATTTCGCCAGTTAAACCTCACTGTGGATTCCCATAATGCTCAGCTCCTTAATTTATGATTGCACTCATATGGAGCACCTACCTGCAATTATACAGAGCAAATCCTGTATTTAAAAAGATTAGGGACTTAATTTGATTCACAGACCTGATTATGGGAAATATGCTGGCGTAAGGTAACTAGGAATGAAGACAAATTTCAGTAGAAAATGTTATGCAATGTTATAACAACATCAGTATATACTTTAAAATAACTAGATTTTATAATTCATAAAGAATCACATTTTCTTTAGCAAAAAGTTGTGATGAGAGCTGGATTCAAAAGGCGGATTAGGGGCTGTTTACACAACACCGTTATTTTAGCTAAAAACGAAAAACCTTTTAATGCGTTTTGGCTGTTCATTTACACGACAACGGTGCTTTGGTGGCCTGAAACTGTAAGCTTTTGAAAACGGGTTTCAACGTTTTTTGAAAACCTACCATTATCATTACTGTTAAAATGATAAAAAACGCGAATTTGTGAAAACTGTGACTTCATGCTCGCTCGTGCATATTATGTGTTCAGTCTTTAGGCGCATAGGGTTTCTTTACAAAGTGATGTCACCAACTACTGGCCTGGCATAAATACAGCGTTTTTATTCATACCTGACAATCAACACAGAAAACACTGGGGTTTAAGGGGTAACAATCTAACAAGACACACCTGGAAACAATCAAGACTACCGAACAGGGGGAACCAATTAACAAAAGGACTACAACGGACTACAAACATGGCACAAGGAAGAATAAACACTTCCACATAAGTTCAGGGGTAACACAGGGAACATGTAACACTACTGTTGTGGGTCGTTGCTTATTTGCCCAAGATATCTATAATATTCTGGGGCCAGACTCACAAGAATATTCTTAAGAAAGAAGTAAAGAAATTTCTTCTGATAAATTCTTAGAAAAACATAAGCAGTATCGCTGGCATGCTGCCGAAAATTATTTTGTAATTATAAAATTAAAAACAGGAGTTGTTTTTTTAGAGATGTTACTGAATTTCGAATTCGTCAACAAAAACACTGCATAATCATGACCAATCGCTGTTTAGAATAGATTATCGATTAATGGCAATTAATGCACAAGAATGTGCATTGAACTCACAAGAATAGTAATATGTAGTATAATATTTACTTGGTGTTATGTTAATGTTATGATAGTATTATGTTTTATTATTTGAACCCAATAAATTCATTAAACATCTTACTTTTGATAACTTTAAGATGAGATAGAGGTTATCCAAACTTATACATTATTGTTACGTCCCAGGGTGTCCTAATATCATTTTCTGAGGGAAAATGCTTGTGTGCCCTGTGTTGTGCTCTGTTTCTCTCCCTCACTCTCTGCATCAGCTGCAACTCGTTGTGAGCATGCCTGAGACTGAAGCTGCGTCCCAATGTGCATACTATCCATCCTAAATAGTATGTGACATTAGTAATTTTCAATACTATTTAGGGCAGATAGGATGATTAGTATGCACATTGGGACGCAGCTTGAGTATAAATGGTGCACTCATAAAAGCCTGTGCTGAGGAACCCTTCTCCCCAGCCTTAAGCACTATTCACACGGGATAAGTATTACCTGGTGACCTTTAATCATTTGTAATAATTGTGGAGGTTGTCTGTGACCTTAATCCCGTGCGAATCGGCCATGTCTGTAATTTGTAAAGTAAAAATTCCCCCGCAAATGACCTACCATATTTCACCGAACACGAGGTCCTGTGATAATATTAGTCCCGTGCGAATCTGCATCTGTGATTTGGCCGGGTCGTTTATAATTTTTTCAAGGTTTTTGTTGCGTTGGAGTATTTTGATAGTATTATGGGTGCTGGGTCATATCACTATACACCATCTATACAATTTGCAGAAAGAAAAGCTGAAAACAATCAGAAGAGCAAAAACAAAGAGAATGATTAGATGGAGATGAATGACATGTATAGCAGCATGCGGTATAAGGAACATTCTACCATTTATGATTCATCATACAGCTATAATAATGACAAGACCAACGTCAGTAAATTCGAGTAAAGTCACAGGCTTCGCTTATCCTGTGCGAATGCGCCACACAAAACTCAGATATGGGTGAGTAATTTCTAAACAAGAGGTCCCCAGATAATCCTAATCCAGGGTGAATCGGCCTTGAACTGGAAAGTGTGTGTGCACACGTTACAGTTTTTCTCGATTGTTTACACACATTTTCTGAAAGAATGCCTCATATTCTCAGAACTCTACACACAAATCAAAAAACACACACACAATGGGCAAAACCCCTCAATTCTCCTGCAAAATGAAACTGTACATTTAAAACAATGTTATTTCTTCTCAAAATGGTATTTTGTTTTCAAATGACACACACAAACCATCATATGAATAGACATTTATAAGAACCAGTTGAACACTGATGTGCTCAATGTAAAACACTGTGATGAATGGAAAACACTCCTTCTCCATAATGACTCAGGCCTTTTTTGTTCAGTGTTACACTTACTACAGACAGTACATACATAAGTGTGTTGTAAAATATTTGAGAATATTGTTTTTATACCCAGAACACACAAATACACGGCAACAAATATATTTTATTTTTCCCACAAAAACAATGGGAGATAGATCGCACATTTCGTACATCCCAACCAACACAAAGTTGCACATACAGTGGTCTACGTACAAAACAACAGAAAAATGTACTGTATGCAGTTAGTAAAAAAAAAAAAAAAAAATAACTATGCTGCATCTTCTCTTCTGCTTCAGTCTTTTATGCTAAAGCTCTGACTGCTAATTGTAAAACTGTGTGACATGTGTTTGCCCATGTGACGAGTCAGTCTGCAGTGTGTTCCTTGTGAAAACAAGAGATTTTGTGCATGAAAATTATGCCAAATGCAGATAATTGCAACATGACATCATGACTTTTCCGTAAACATACACGCCACTTTCAAGTCAAGTGGCGTGTTATTTATACGCATTTTGAGCTATCCGCGTGTGCGCGTGTATATCTACGCCGTTATGTCCGAGTGATTCCGCGTGTATGTACACGCCGTTAAAAATCCGAGCGAAATAAAGCCAAAAATTTGATATACATCTGGGGAGCGATAGTTTTCTTACTAGGATGGCAGGGAAAGACTTATAAATGGTATTAACCAGTGACGGGTAGGTTTAGGGACGGGGTTGGAGTAGGTCATATATTTGTATATACAGTAATGTAACGTTAAGTTAACGGCGTTCATAAACACGCTGAAAAGCGATTTTGCGTGTTGATAGCACGCCAAAAATGGAAATAGGAATTGGCGTGTCATACATACGCAGTTTCATGAGATCAGTCTGGATAATTGTGTGTATTGTTTTGAAAAACGTGTGTTTTAGAACTGCAATTTGAGTGTAAAGCAGGAATTGTGCTTGTAGTTTAGCAGAATTGGTTCAGGGGGTTGGTGAATGAGTTACATGTTGTGGTCATTGTGTCTCAAGTGCCAGAATTTGTTTGTAAACAATTGAGGAAAAACTGTAAGTAAGAACCTGTGCTTATCTTTGAGTTAGGAATGGAACCTCTGCTCATTTGTTGTGTGCCAACAACAGTTACTTAGCTTACATTAGTGTTGACTTTTTACCTGTGGGTAATTAAAAGGTATTGTATAACTTCTTGTTAGCTCTGTTAACTTGTTTATTATCTGGGAAATGTAGGGTAAGGGGGAGTTTATTCCCTCTCCTCTCTCCTGGAATTGCTGCACGTAGCTGTGTGGTTTTGCGATACAGTCGAGTGCAAAGTACATCGCAAATATACTGAAATATTCGCCTTCGCACCCGAAAGGTCCAGAACTCGGACCCATACGTTTCTCTGTTTCCATTACAGCATCTATCCACATTATTAGTAGCCTACTTGCAGCCTCTTCATTCTCCTCATTTTGCGAGATTTGTAAAATGTCCCCCGACTGAAAACTGTTTTTAAAAGAAAACCCATCACTTCAAGTCGACTTTACATCAGAGCCATCTTTTATTCTTTTTTTTTTTTTTGCGAGATCTGATCTGTTATCCAGATACAGAAGCCACTTGATGTGGACAGGTGTAAATGCACTGTGTCCTAATTGGCTTATGAGTGTTAGTGTAAACGTAGCCTGAGACTGAGGATAATAAATGGTGCACTCAGAAAAGCCTGTGCTAAGGAACACTTCTCCCCAGCCTTAGACTGGAACTTCTGGAACCTCTGCGACTGAAGTGTGTTCTCCACGTATTTTTACGTATCTATGTTACCTTTTTTTAGTCAAATTTAATTTTCCTTTGTTACCTTCCCTCCTGACCCAGACTGGGAGGAGAACGTAACAGTTAATTATGATAATATCTAAGAATATTCTTTTCAGGATTTTGAATTTTTGTATTTAGAACAATCTTAAGACAGTAGATAGTAACATTTTGAAAAAATGTTTTTTAGTATGCAAAATATTCTTAAGTTAGAAATTAAGTTAGGAAGAAATGTATTCTTAAGAATGTTTCATTTGGCCTGTGTCTGGCAGGAGCAGATCAGTATCTCCAGCATTCACCACACAACGATCACTCTCTCCGGATTACTAATCACCTGCACCTGTTCACAATTAGTAGTCACATCCATCCCGGTATAAAAACACCCAGATCACTCTCACTCATTGTCAAGCCTCCAACAGGAACAGACCCTAACCAGTCACCCAGAAAACCTCCGTGTCATCCAGCACCAAAGAACGTAACGTATACTCACCTGAAGAATACTAACCTCTGTCCATGTTCTGATGTCCTCAGGATCCGCTCCATGGTCCCTGCCGTGTCCTGCATCCTTGTACACTTCCTGAATCACGTTCGCCAACGGATGACCTACAAGAAAGAAAGCAAGTATTACTGAACTGAGTTGAGTTTGATAGAAATCACACCGAAGAGGATCTGCTCACCTGGAAACCTTCACGCCAAAGCATCCTCCTCCAATTCACCTCTGAACACCTGAAAAACTTTGAGCACTCACCTTGCATGTTACAAAATAAAGTTTATGTTTGTTCACTTACCTCTGTCTCTGAGCCTGTATCCTGACAGAAGGCTTGACCGACAACAGAAAGAGGTGAAGAAAAGATGGATTCAAGACAACCTGCCGTTGCTGCAACAAGTTTCACACCAGCTACCCCGGTAACGCCAGTGATTCCCCCAATGAGCACTTCCTTAAACGCCGCTTCTTCGATCACTTGCTTTGCAAGCCCCCCGTCGCGCCCAGCGCCATTCTCTGGTCGGGCGGAGGATTGCAACGGATTCCTGTTACAGTGTTCACTTGCTCTGGAACAACAAGCTCAACTATATCCTACGGAACGATCGAAAGTGGCATTTATTATCCAGCAATTATCTGGAGCGGCGTTGAGATGGGCTGAGGCGTTGTGGATGAAGGAATCACCCGTGGTAGTTTCGGTTACAGATTTCGTGAGGCATTTCAAGGAAGTGTTCGGGCGCCCAGTGGATGATTCCTCGTTCGGTGAACAGCTGTTGCAGCTGCGTCAAGGGAAGAAAACAGTTTCTGATTATTCTGTGGAATTCCGCACTTTAGCCTCTAACAGTGGATGGAATGAAAGGGCACTCATCTCAGTTTATCGCCGTGGTTTGAATCCAGCTCTGCGTCTTCAAATGGCGATATATGATGACAACTTGGGACTTGAGAAATTCATCCAGCAGGCTATACGAGTGCATCAACGATCTCAGAGTTGTTACAAAGATAATCTGGATTGTCAATCTGCACTACAACAGAGCACACGAAGTTCAATATCCGAGAGTCAAGTTGAAGAGATGCAAGTCGATACTTTCCGACTTTCTCAGACAGAACGTACTCGTAGAAGAGAACTGAAACTGTGTATGTACTGTGGTGCCAAAGGTCATTTCAGATTTAACTGTCCAATTCGACCAGGGAGAATGATGGTAAGCTCAGTTCTAGATCACATTATTGTATCAGCACCCCTCACGATTCATGTTATCATAAAAACTCAAGAAATCTCCGTATCTGTGACAGCCATCGTCGACTCTGGTTCAGCGGGAAATTTCATCTCAGGAAAACTCTGTAAAGAACTCAACCTCCCAGAAGTCAACACTCCAAAGTCCTACTCCATTTACGCCGTGACTGGTGAGTTGATTAATAAAGTAAATGTCACAACAAAGATAACCCCCATTCAATTATGTGTTGAAAATACGCATCAAGAACTGTTTGAACCGTTTGTTCTCCAACATAGCCAAACAGAATTGATCTTAGGTCGACCATGGTTAATTCGCCATCAACCCACCATCGATTGGAAGTCTGGAAAGATAAAGGAGTGGGGCTGCACATGTCCTCTAAATCACGTTCCAATCACAAGTTTTTCCAGTGATTCAAGATCCCCAGCCATAACTGTAAGTTCCACTTCCATTGAAAGTCCCACTGAAAATCTGTCCACGAACATTCCTACCTGTTATTCCTCGTTCTCTGATGTTTTTAATCCAGTCACTGCTTCCAAATTACCACCTCATCGGCCCTGGGATTGTGCCATTGATCTGGTTCCTGAATCACGATTTCCCAAGGGTAGGATCTACTCCCTATCCATTCCAGAACAAGAATCCATGAGAAAGTACATCAAGGAAGCCTTAGATCAGGGGTACATTCGGCCTTCCACATCTCCTGCAGCTGCTAGTTTCTTTTTTGTGTCCAAAAAAGATGGTGGATTAAGACCCTGCATTGATTACAGAGCCCTAAATCAAGTCACTGTGAAGTTCAGTTATCCTTTGCCACTCATTCCAGCAACCCTTGAACAGATCAGAGAAGCCACAATATTCACCAAACTAGATCTACGGAGTGCATACAACCTAATCAGGATTAGAGAAGGAGATGAGTGGAAAACAGCCTTCATAACACCTGCAGGACACTACGAATACCTCGTCATGCCGTATGGTCTGGTCAACGCTCCTTCTGTATTCCAGAGTTTCATGGACGAGGTTCTCAGAGATTTCCTGGGAAAGTTTGTACTAGTGTACATTGATGATATTCTGATCTACTCAAAAGATCCTGCTGCACACCAACGACATGTATCTCTGGTACTTCAAAGACTCCGAGATTTCACTCTGTTCCTAAAGGCTGAGAAATGTATCTTTCATCAGACCACTGTCGATTTCCTGGGTTACATCCTTAGCGACAGAGGGGTTGAAATGGATAAGCGCAAAACTGAAGCCATCCTGTCTTGGCCCATTCCCCAGTCAGTTAAAGAACTCCAGAGATTTCTAGGCTTCGCAAATTTCTACCGAAGGTTTATTCAACAGTACAGTATTCTCACAGCTCCTTTGACCTCCTTGTTGAAAGGAAAACCAAAGACGTTGCTTTGGACCCCAGAAGCTGAAATTGCGTTCAATTCCCTAAAGACCGCCTTCACAACTGCACCACTGCTACATCACCCAGACCCTGAGAAACCCTTTGTGGTAGAAGTCGATGCCTCCACCACCGGGGTCGGTGGAATTCTATCACAATACTCTGAACTTTCCTCCAAACTCTTGCCATGCGCATTCTTTTCCAAGAAGTTATCTCCAGCTGAAGCCAACTACGACATTGGGAATCGAGAGCTTTTAGCAGTGAAACTTGCCCTGGAAGAGTGGAGACATTGGTTAGAGGGAGCAAAGCATCCATTCCTAGTACTTACAGACCACAAGAATCTCCAATATCTGAGAGATGCTAAGAGACTCAATCCACGCCAGGCCAGATGGGCATTGTTCTTCACACGTTTTCACTTCAAGATATCATATCGCCCGGGCTCCAAGAATACCAGAGCCGACGCTCTCTCTCGACTCTATGCCTCAGAAACCCCAGTGGAAGAACCAGAAACCATCTTACCCGAGAGATTGTTTGTTAATCCCATCCAGTGGGAAATTAATGATCAACTTCTAGAATTGTCTCGACAGCAACCTAGAATCCCAGGATGTCCTCCCGAAAAGATTTATGTGCCTGAAGAGTTCCGTAACTCTTTAATTGCTTCTGCTCATTCTTCGGTGGGAACCGGTCATCCGGGCGTAAACAAGACTAAAGCAACCCTTCAAGCAAAGTATTGGTGGCCCAACATGCAACACGATATCACGAGTTTCATTCAAGGTTGTATTCCCTGTGCCATGTCCAAAGTTCCAAGAAACCTTCCGGTGGAAAGTTAGTACCCCTGCCTGTTCCACATAGACCCTGGTCACACATTGGAGTTGATTTCGTCACCGATCTCCCTATGTCTGAGGGGAACACCTGCATCCTAGTAGCCATTGATCGGTTCTCAAAGGCATGCAAGTTAATTCCTTTGAGAGGACTCCCTACGGCCTTTGTCACCGCCGAGTTATTGATGGAACATGTTTTCCGCAATTTCGGTCTCCCAGAAGACATAGTCTCTGACAGAGGGCCCCAGTTCATTTCCCGAGTCTGGCGAGCTTTTTTCAATCTTATGAATGTGACAGTGAGTCTATCTTCAGGATACCACCCACAAACCAATGGACAAACCGAGCGGAAAATCCAAGACATCGGGCGATTCCTGCGCACATTCTGTCACTCCAATCAAAACATCTGGAGCCGTTATCTCATCTGGGCAGAATATGCACAAAACTCTCTCAGACAGTCATCCACGCAGTTAACCCCTTTCCAATGCATCCTTGGTTACCAACCCCCGCTCTTCCCATGGTCCGGTGAGCCATCAGAGGTACCCGCAGTGAATAAGTGGTTTCAAGAGAGCGAAGAAGTTTGGAATCAAACCCACCAGCACATTCAACAAGCTGTCAATCGTCAACAGCACTTCGCTGATGCTCGTCGCCGCCCAAACCTGGAATACCGACCCGAACAGCTTGTCTGGCTCTCTACGAGAGACATCCGGTTACGTCAACCATGTCGCAAGCTAAATCCCAAATACATCGGGCCATTCCCCATTGTTAAACAGATCAATCCAGTCACCTACCAACTTCGTCTGCCCCCAGAATATCGGATCCATCCCACGTTTCACGTTTCCCTGTTGAAACCCCATCATCCACCTGTACCTCACTCAGTCACAGAGCCCGCTCCTGAAGATAACCCCCCGGTACCACCCATTGAACCAGACGCCATCTATTTAATAAAGGAGGTATTGGACTCTCGACGTCGAGGGGGTCAGTTGGAGTATCTCATCGATTGGGAGGGGTATGGACCAGAAGAAAGAAGTTGGGTACCCCGAAATGACGTTCTTGATCCCGGTCTGCTTCTTGAATTCCATGCTCAGCATCCTGAGAAACCTGCACCACGGCCCAGAGGTAGACCTCCACGACGTCGAGGTCCAAGGTCCGCTGGCGCGGACTCTGGAGGGGGGGGGTAATGTCAGGAGCAGATCAGTATCTCCAGCATTCACCACACAACGATCACTCTCTCCGGATTACTAATCACCTGCACCTGTTCACAATTAGTAGTCACATCCATCCCGGTATAAAAACACCCAGATCACTCTCACTCATTGTCAAGCCTCCAACAGGAACAGACCCTAACCAGTCACCCAGAAAACCTCCGTGTCATCCAGCACCAAAGAACGTAACGTATACTCACCTGAAGAATACTAACCTCTGTCCATGTTCTGATGTCCTCAGGATCCGCTCCATGGTCCCTGCCGTGTCCTGCATCCTTGTACACTTCCTGAATCACGTTCGCCAACGGATGACCTACAAGAAAGAAAGCAAGTATTACTGAACTGAGTTGAGTTTGATAGAAATCACACCGAAGAGGATCTGCTCACCTGGAAACCTTCACGCCAAAGCATCCTCCTCCAATTCACCTCTGAACACCTGAAAAACTTTGAGCACTCACCTTGCATGTTACAAAATAAAGTTTATGTTTGTTCACTTACCTCTGTCTCCGAGCCTGTATCCTGACAGTGTCCCTCCTTTAATGTACTGAAAGTCTATGCGATTTTTAAATTTATCATCTGCCAGTAAGTCAATTTAAAAAAACGCTTTACAAAAGTAAAAGTAGGCCTATACTTCTCAACTAACTGCAACTATCATTTGAGCTACAAGTGATATATTGAGCCAGCACACTTATTCATCATTTTAAAAATAAAAATAAAGATCTCCATATTCACTGATTTGTGGGTGCTGTTAAAAATGAACAACAGGCAGAGTTCAGAACCATGATGCTATGTTTTTAATGCATGTTAGATTGAGAACTCAATCAGCTGAATTTGTTATATTTCCATTATTTTCAGTGAGGGGGTAAACGACATAATGAACGTTTGCAAACTGATTTACATGGACTCCAGTCCTGGGGTCATTGAGCAGTAATGTGATTTTACAGCAGTATTCTGTAGGTGTATGACTATGATAACCACATCAACTAGACCTGTGTTTGGTGGGCGACCAATTGTCTGAGGTTCTGGATTTTAATCCGTTTGCTTAGATTATCATTTAAAAGCAGATCCAATATTGCTTCAATCCCTCCATCCACTTCTGCTCATGTTCAGAGACGGACTGCTCACTCCTCCCGTCACCGTCAATAGAATCAGTAAGTTCTTTTAAAGCAGTGTGGGCTTTTGCTGTAATTCTTTTAAATCTCGTACTACCTTCTCTCTCAGTCCATCTTTCTTAGGAGAGCAGTAGAGAGACTGAAGTTGGAAACAGAAAAATTCCTTTGTTAGATTTCTTCTATTACATGTTCTTAACCAGGAACAAAGTGTCAAGCAATAAAAACTTTTTCTCCAATACTATACATTTGCATGACCAGCTGCTGTAAGCAATGCGTGGCACTACATTTTGTAATTGGCTTGATTTGTATTTCTGCCGCATCATACTGGGTATCCACCAACACAAAAAACGCAAACCAAAATTCTGTTCTTCAAGTGTATTAAACCTCAAAAATGGACAAGGAGAAATTGTTTATGGAAATTAAGAAACATTGAATGTCATATGATAAATCCCTCAAATTCCACATAGAAAACTGAAAAAAAGAATGTCTGAAGAAGCATCATGGCAATACAAGGTATGTGACCATAGTTTTCATTTGCAGTGAGAATGCAAGAGAGCATGCAAAATCACCCACACCCTTTTTTTCATTTATTTTTTTCAGGCTGTGATTTAAAAAAAAAAAAACTGTTTGCATCGCATATGGAGAGGAAACAGTATAAAGAAGCATTACAAAATGCCCGAAGTCATTGATTTTCAATGAGGGGTGTTGGTGATGTGCTGCTGTAAACAGAGAAACTCCATTTACTCAGCCTCGTCATGTTCCATGTTCCATGTTCCATGTTCCAAAAATTGCGCACTGCAGTTATGTCATCTGCCACTTTAAATGCTCAAGCTCTTTAAAGCAGGACAGATGTCATTGTTATTACTCCTCAGCTGAAACAAAGCATTCTGAAAGTGATTCCAATGATATCGCTTCTCTGTGCCATTATCGTTAGAATTGTGTCGTCTATTTCTTTATATTTAGAATGATTTTTAGAACTATTTACAGATATCGTTAGAGTTATCGTCCTTGCAAGGACGATAACTCTAACGATATCTGTAAATAGTTCTAAAATCATTCTAAATATAAAGAAATAGACGACACTGAACGGGCCTTAAAGGGCACCTATTATGGCATTTAAAATGTTCCTAATATTGTTTTGGGAGTCCACAACAACAGTTTTACATGCATGCAATGACAAAAAACACATTTGTTGTCTTATAATATGCATTTATTTTTACCTGATTTGCTCACCGATTCCCAAATGATTCGTACAACGACTCATTTTTCCAAACCCCTCCTTTGCGTGACGCTAATCTGCGCTGATTGGTCAGATGACCCAGTCAGTTGTGTTTGTAAAGCAATCGTCATTAAAATGACGCGAACACAACAGTTCAGGCTATACTTGTGGGGTATAGTTGTAAATATAAACTCTAGCCACTGATTCTTCACATGCTCGTCCCTGGGCAGTGAAAAAAAGGTCGCTTTTGATTCGCACTTCAGAACAGCGTCTTGTTGTCGACATGATGTTTTCAAGTTTTCCCTGGTGTCTGCGCGGCGCGCGCAATGAGTGGGCGCGGCCAATTTGACAATTTTCCGTCTTGACGTCACAACGAAAAAGGAAAATGACTCATTGGAAAAACGATTCATTAAATTGACATGAGTCGACTCATACTTTTGAGAGACAATAACTTTTTTTACGGAGAACTTTTATATATAAAACTTTGCAGGATGTTTTTGTTCACTTAGATCTATGTTACACACTACATGAAAGGTAATTTTCAAAATTCCATAACAGGTGCCCATTAATACTTTGATTTAAAGTAACACCAGGTAAAATTTAACTTTTGCTCTCGGGGTCCCCCCCTATAGTTGGGAAACAGTATTGTCCTCTACTTACTGTCGTAAACCGTCATGAATCACATGCATTTGTTGACAACCATGATAGCCGTGAACATTGTAGGAGGTCACATGCAGGTGTTCTGCTAGCTTGCGTCGCGTGTGAAATGTCTTCATCCCAGGTACAGTGGCATATATTTCAGCATGTCATATGAATATAATTTCATGGGTTTTATTTATTTTTTTCTAACGACAAATGATCGCGATGCTCACGTTTACAAGCCAGCGTCATTATAGTAGCCTGGTCTAGCCTATTGGTTACCGTTTTACTGAATCTATACTTCAATGCAATGTTTGAGTGGTAGATAATAACAATATATCGTCAATATTATAATATCAAGCTATATTATTATATCAATAATGCGTAGGCTACTCTAGCACACACACGCAAGGTCTCTCGCGCTCTCCTTCTCTCTGTCGTGCGTACCTGTAATTAATGCGTACTCTAGCACACACACGCAAGGTCTCTCGCTCTCTCTCTCCCTCTCTGTCCTGCGCGTATTCAATTTAATAAGTCGGGACACTAAAATTAGAGTTGAAATACGGGACTGTCCCGGGAAAAACGGGACGTCTGGTCCGGTCACCCTAGCTAGTATGCAAGCAATATACTTACTAGTACAAAAGCATGACAGCCCGCATCGGTCGGACTCCCCTCCTCCTCCTTCAGCTCACACCAGCGAGAAAACGCTGGCACAGTGTTGATCCTTGTTCTGCCTTTAACGCGATCACTTTCTCTTTTGCTTTGCTCCGATAAAACCTTTGCTTTCTTGTTTTTCTGTGCTGAATTCGACCATGACTATAACATTTGGCTCGCACGTCCGATTTTAAGGAAGTGGGGGTGGTGGAAGTGACGTATATGCCGTAAAGCAGTCAAATTTTGTAGTTCTCTTTGTTCGCCGGTTACTACCCGAAACCCGAAGTTTAAAAGTACGATTAAAAACGCTACAGACCCCGTCAGGCTATGGCAGACGTGTCATTCAACCTATTGTAAGTCGATGTACCATCACAAGAGACATGGAAATATATTATGAAGGTTGAAAAGTTACCCGGTGCTGCTTTAACTACTCAGTTCATGTTAAATCTTTATGTACTTCTAAAGCCTTAAAATTTTACAATTTCAATGGATAAACTAAAATTATGAGAACATTAAAAATATCTTCATTTGTATTCCGAAGATGAACGAAAGTCTTATTCGTTTGGAACGACATGAGGGTAATTAATGACATAATTTAAATTTTTGTATGAAAGAACCATTTAAATTAATATATCGATTATTGGGTCATGTTCTTGTGCATCAATCTGTCACAAGCTATGTTTCCATCCACACGTTTTTATCCGCATTAAGTGACATCAACTGAAAAATGCCTTATGGAAACAGTACAATTCGATTGAATTTCATGAATATCGACTCAAATGAAATACGATCGGTCTCATCGGATTTTATCTTGATCGATATACGGCTTATGCGATCAACGCAGATGGAAACTTTATTACAGTGCGATCCATTTTGCCTAGTAAAACCTTGTTCGCAAATGTTGGCTTGAATGTTGTGCAATTCGGTGAGAAAATGAATGGAAACACCTTAACATGTCTCAAATCAATTCGATATACCAATTTGATCGCAAAACAGCATGTGACGTCATTACGCACAGGTTTTTATCCGCTTTAAAGCCGTTTGATGGAAACACACTTTCAACACATGACTATGTGTTTTTGGATTGCCCTTTAATTAAACGACTGCTATTGGATTCTCTGCTTTCTGTGTGTGCATCTTGACAGAAGGACTCCGTCACACTGAATCCAGCGGTATGTTTTATAACATCTCTTCCCCAGCCACCGACTTTTTTAAGGGGACCCGATTGGTCAAGTTTCGTGGGACCCGTGGAGGTCGCAGTGGAGGAGGTGGTCGAGAGATGGTTCATGTCCCGTCTGCCCAGCCAGAGACTGTTCACGTCCCGTCTGCCCAGCCAGAGACTGTTGTAAAGATTCTAGGAGGATCTAATCCATGGGGAATTTGCATATCATAATTAATAATTGGTAATTAATAATTATTCATACATGTTTGGATTAGAACAGTCTTACATGTTAATAAATCTCCCTCTAAGGGAGAATGTCATTTTACCTGCATGTATACAAGTGAATCCTTTCATTTTCACGACAAGTTGATTGCAGTTAATTACACAGATCACGTCTTACAAAGCAGGCAAAATTAATTAGCTCAATTGTCAGAATAATATTGTGGGGGTTCCCCAATATCATCTTACTTTATAGGATTTCAGGAAACGCAATTCTCTGGCCAGAAGAATTGGGCTTCCTGCCCTATAAACACATACTAATTAAAGTATGTTTCATTTGTAAAGCGTGTAGCATTAGTTTAGATCTTTGGCACTTAAGAGACTTGAGAATGAGCAAAGAGAATGAATCCATCAGTCAATATAGTGTATTTAATAAAGGCATGTCTACTTATATATTTACTACGTTCACACGGGATATATATGTATTTACAAACACATAGAAGTACACAAAACAATAAGACATTAATGAACGAGAAATGGTAAAGTTTGGACAAAGGATAACTTACAAGTGTGAGCGAGTAAGAGAGAGAGAAAGGGAGTTACATTCACCTAGACAGACAACCTCTCTGAACAACACAAAACACATTCTTAATGCTCTGAAAACAGGGTAACCTAATTTTACTTGCATGTGGAATGATTCTCTCATGCGTTGCTGTGTTCCTTGAGCGGCCTGCATGGTCTAGCCGCGTTTTGGACGGCAGATCTTTTGTTCTCCGTGCGCGTGCGTGAGCTGAATCCTTGGTTCCTTGGATAGTCACGTGATGCGGCGCGAGTCTTTGAACAGCGGTTGGAAGTCTTTGAGTTAACATTACCAACGGAAAATAGTTCGACTGAGTCCGTTTCACTTTGTGGAATTGAACAGAGTCGACTACGAAAACAAAACTTTGACTAACAGGAACGAAAAATCTCCGAAGGGAGATCCCAGAGAAGCGCGTGGGCATCTCTCAGTACGACGCGTCACGTGGTTACGTGCGCGTGCTTCTTCTTCAGAGAGAGCGCGCGTTTGTTTGTATATTGAGCGCCCTTGTAGTTGGATTTGCTGAAGAGATATGTCACGCGGGGTTCTTTTCACTCGTCGATCGGAATTAAACCCGGAGACTTATCTTAAGACTGAAAAACACAAACTAAACTAGAACACATAAAAGAAAGGCGAAAGGCTCGCCAGGAGGCGAGACGTTACATCATGACACTCGGACATGGACGGAAGAGCGTGGGCGGAGGTGGGAAGAAACCTTTATCACCTCAGCGAATTCCGGCCTCTTCCCGTTGCCTAGGCCAATAAGAGAGAGGGAATCACGAGCTGTAGTTTGGGTTTTTATGACCTTTTGTTTGTAGAAAGGCATTTGAAAGGAGGGGGGAAATGAGAGAAACTTAGAAGAAACGATGAAGAAAACTATGAAAACATCCTGGTACTATTCATATGTTGTTGTTATCGACATATAATTTACTCAGTCATCTTAATCTTCCCGGTACCAGGTTGTAGATACCAAATATGCCACACATTCTGTTGGTTAATCATAGTTTGTAGAGTTTTAAACCTTATTCCATTAGTTTCCCAACAACATAGATCAAACACAAAATAGAAGGCACATCGTTTGATAAGGAGATTAGATAGATTGTTCATACAATTCTCAACGGGTCATATATACCAGAATATATATGCACGAAGGCAGGATACATTTCTCCTTCCTAGTTAACTTCTGAGAATCGGCAGTTAAATGTGAAATACATAATGATAGTCAGTTATTCCAATGTAACATGGACAAACAAACAAACAAAGAACACATTGAATATATTTGTTTAAATGTCTTTAAACAAAGAGAAGTTTCTTTTCTCCTTAGGATCCACTTCCTGTGGAATTCTGTGTAACAGGAGCCTCTCTCGTGTGTGTGTGGGTGAGGGGCTCGTGGTGGAATGTGTGTGTGTGTGTGTGTCTTGTCTGTTTAAGTCCTGGGGGAGGACGCTGGTTTGGAAGCAAGTTCTAGGCCTTTGAAGGCTCTTGGGATTTTAGTTATCCAGAATATATTTAATTATTCAGATTCACTCTTCGATCCAGTCCTTACACTGTTCACGTCCCGTCTGCCCAGCCAGAGACTGTTCACGTCCCGTCTGCCCAGCCAGAGACTGTTCACGCCACGTCTACCTGGTCAGAGACAGATCAGGAGATGCCCATTCGCGTGGCCGCGAGGGCACGGATGCACTATTTGGAGCATCTGATTCGGATCCTGGACATGCCGGTGCTCGCTGTTCCAGAGCCGGAGCCAGTGTCCGTTCCAGAGCCGGAGCTGGTGTCCGCTGTTCCTGAGCCTGAGCCGGTGTCCGCCGTTCCTGAGCCGGTGCCTGCTGTTCCAGAGCCGTAGCCAGTGTTTGTTCCAGAGTCAGAGACAGATCAGGAGATACCCATTCTCGCAGCCGGGGGAATACCGAGCAAATCTGGAGCGTCTGGCACGGATCCTGGAAAGACCGTTCAGACCTTTTATGTCCCTGGTTCCAGAGCCGGAGCCTGTTCCAGAGCCGGAGCCAGTGCCTGTGCCGGAGCCAGTGCCTGTTCCGGAGCCAGAGCCAGTGCCTGTTCCGGAGCCAGTGCCTGTTTCAGAGCCGGAGCCAGTGCCTGTTTCAGAGCCAGTGCCTGTTCCAGAGCCGGAGCCAGCGTATGTTTCTGTGTTTGAGTCTGTCCTTGTGGCCATTACTATTCTAGTGGCTGTTCTCGAGCCGATGTCTGCTGTTCCCAAGCCGGTGTCTGTTGTTCCCGAGCCGGTGTCTGCTGTTAATGAGCCGGTGCCAGTGTCTGATCCAGAGCCGGAGCCATTGTCTGTTCCAGAGCCGGAGCCAGTGTCCGTTCCAGAGCCGGTGCCAGTGCCAGTGCCTGTTCCAGAGCCAGAGCCGGAGCCGGTGCCAGTGTCTGTTACGGAGCCAGTGTCTGTTCCAGGGCCGGAGCCAGTGTTTGTTCCTGAGCTGGAGCCAGTGTCTGTGTCTGTTCCTGAACCGGAGCCAGTGCCAGTGTCTTTTCCAGAGCCGTTGCCAGTGTTTGTTCCTGAGCCGGAGCCAGTGTTTGTGTCTGTTCCTGAGCCGGAGCCAGTGCCAGTGTCTGTTCCTGAGCCGGAGCCAGTGTCTGTGTCTATTCCTGAGCCGGAGTCACCACCGTGGCCACCTGAGAGATGTTCCCCGCTGTGGCCGCCCCGAAGGTTCTTTTCCGCCGTGGCCGCCCGAGGGGTCTTCACCGCCCTGGCTCCACCATTCCACCTCTCGCCTGGACTCTTGTTTTGTTTGTTTCCACGTCTTGGAGCGTCTGGTAGCCGCTCCGTAGAGGGGGGTTATGTCACAGTGTCTGGTTTGTGTTTCCCCAGGTGTCCACTAGAGGTCTCTTCCCCATACTGTCACCTTCACTCTGGAACTGCATTCCCCACAATCCTTGTCTGTTCATTGCACAATCAACTTGCAAACAAACTGATTTATTAAAAAGTTAAATATGAGAAAGGACATATTACAGGAAAGAATGTTTGAATATTCCATCCTTCAGCCATAAAGCTGCAGATGCAATAAAATGTGTCAAAAATACAGAGATGTAGCATTTGGTAATGCTACACGCATTGTGTACTACTTAATGTGGCTTTGTTACTAGAAACACTAAGCAGTTGAAATATTGTTTGTAATCTTACTACTTTAAGTCAGTAAGTAAAACTTGTGTTTATTTGTGAAGATTATAATAAGAAACAAACTTTGGTTAGTCACAGCATTTTCCACAATAATCCAAAAGACAAAGGAAAAATCCTGTTAGTGTTGTTGTTTACTTCCAGGTCACTAGTGCTCTATACTTCCCCCATTAGTGGTGATGTTGCTAGCCATTTTAAAAAAGTTGCTAAAAGTGTAACTTAACTGGAATTTACTACTTTTAAATAATGAGTAGTTTGTAGCTACTTGTTACAAGCTGTAGTATACTTGAGTCTTTTTTTCACTCACGTGAAGTATGTATGAGGTAGGCTATTTTTTGCTTAAAAGTGGATCATTATAATAATGTCTACTTTTATAACATGAATTATAATACAGGTATGATATGATTAAATTATATTCAGTATAACACGAGTAGAAATTCTTGTTCTTGTTGAATAAAGGGTACTTGAGTCTTACTAATGGTGCTGTGAGGGTAAGGAGTCACAAGGATGAAAGTGCAATGCTGACAGCTCCCTCAAACAGAATCCTTCAACGAGACAGTATTTGTAATGAAGACACGGTTTTGACATGCTCAATCTGTCCGTGGACACATGGCACACTAACATGGGAGGTGTAAAATAGGAAGTGAGAGGAGATCAGGTCTGGATATTATAAGAACCCGGGACCAATGTCTTCATGTTGTCACTGTGAACAATGCTGAGACCAGGAGAATTTGACGTCCCCTTAGAAACTTTCAACATAGAAGCGTAATTCGTTTGGACAGTCACAGATGTGTCCTTGGCCGCTGGAGATTCAGTGACTTTCCTCGCCTGGCGTTCAGTTGGATGGTGTCCATCCAGTGAGACGTGAAGCATGTGGGCGACTCGGCTCGGCTCAAATCCTCAAGACCTCTCTCTCCTCGAATCTCACCTGACGGCAAGTTGGCAACAAACGATATTACCTTCTGCTTGTTTATTCCTCAGGTGATTTATCAAACACTCCTCAATCTGTTGGCAAGGCCATATTAGCAGCAGTTAAATTAGCATAGGACTCAGCCAGTCATGAGGTGAGGCAGCAGCACACCATTCAAAAGTCTACATATTTAGTCTGGCTATTACCAGAGCACTTTATAGTGTATCCAGAATGCTAACTAAATGCGAGGGTTTAATGATATGAAAATAAAACAAAAACCATACTGACTTCTAAAGTCATTTGTGTTGAATTATTTACCGTTGTCTGCTACAATAATGCTGGAATTACACTACTGTTCAAAAGTTAGATGGGCAGTATTTTTTTTTATTTAAAATAAATTAATAATTTTATTTAGGGAATTAGGGAATAGGGAATTAGGGAATAGGGATACAATAAAATAACATAAAAATAAATGCTGTTGTTTTGAACTTTCTATTTATTAAAGAATCCTAAAAATTTTTTTGCATGGTTTCTACAAAAATATTAAGCAATATTTTCAACATTAATAAATGTTTCTTGAGCACTAAATCAGCATATGAGAATGTCAAGTCCCCTTTTATGTAGCACTTTTAACAATATAGATTGTTTCAAAGCAGCTTTACAGTGATAATAGGAAATTACAGTAACAGAGATTGTTTTGGCTTTACAGCAGCTCTAGAATAAAGTTATTGTCCAGCTAAAGTTAGTTTTGATTGAAACTGAAGCTTTGCCATCACAAGAATACACTGCATTTTAAAATATTTTAAAATAAGAAAATTGCACTAATATTTCACAATATCACTTTTACTGTATTTTTTTAAATGGTCTTGGTGAGCATGAGAGACTGAGAGATGTTCAAAAACAAAAAATATTACATTAATTAATCAGTGCAAAAATAATTGTATTGATGAGTATTTTTGTTTTATTTTCCAGTAAAAAATATAATAGTGTATCTTCATTTCATACCTTTTCTCAGCAAGCATTTAAGGAAACTAATCAAACTATTGATAATTTAATCAGTATATTAATTCATTGAATTTAAAGGAGCATTGCGTAAGTTCTGAAATTTCTAACCGTTACTGACAACAGTGGCCGTTAGAGAAACTGCAGCCAGTCTCATGCTCGTTCTCGGTGCGCACGCTCGCTGGCCGCACTAGATAAGGCTTTTTTTTTTTAACTTACGAGGAGTTTCCATGGGTGTCTGGATTGTGCTGGAGGCTGGTCGCTTCTTTCTATCCGCAGAGTCCATTTGAAACACTACTGCTAGCGATTGCCGCTGCTTACTAATGGCTGCCGTACGGATGTAAGCCCAAGTAGACGAGAACGCGCATGACGTCACATTTTGTGAATTTTCGCACCAATTCGGGCCCGACTCCTCCACACACAATTGAGCCTACAGGCTGATGGAGGCAACCGTGGTGGACAGTCAAGGTGTCATTCTTACTTTTACATTATGGTTGGCTCATAAATGTACAAATGAAAACTCTATCTTAAAGATTTTTTTAAGTAAAAACCTACACATTTTAAGCCATTTAAGCCATTTTAAACATGAATTATTTAACAGCCCTGGCATTATATAATGCAGGCATATCTGTTGCCAGCTAGTTTGCAGTTTCAGACAGATGGTTAAATCAACAGATAACAGCTCTGACTGGTCCAATGCAAAACCAATCACGCGACATCCCTTCAGGGTAATTTTAAATGAGGAGTTCAGTGAGAAAGGAGCAGTAGAGATGCACATGGCTGAAAATTAAGCATAACATTATGAAAGTTCCCATGAGGAAGCTAAAGTACTTCTGAAGTATTGCTCTCTAATGACTGAATGAAGAACTTAACCCCTTTTCCATCTCGCACATGAAGCACAGAAGTCCCCTATATAGCCATATTTCATCTTCAAACCACAATTATAAAGATTGTTGAACCATGACCAACCATCAAGTTCAAAGGGGTTGACATTTTTGCACTGCCTATTTTGCTGTTAATATAGTTCAAAATTGATATAACATTCAGTGTATCAGTAAGAGCGCCACCTGCCGGTCCTATATGAATTTACTATTTATGTGCACTCTTCCTTTATTAAATGTCCTGAAATCATTGACGTCTCACTTTAAATTAAGACTTTTTTTATCTCAGGGTGACTGACATGACCACTGCTGTGCTGTGTAATAAAGTAGGTGGAGAAGAGCTTTTGAAATGTCTACAAGAATCACAACACTATTACCACAAAAAAAGTCCATTCAGTCAGGCACAGAAAGTGATTGTTTTAAAAAACAAACAAATCTAAAAACTATTGAAGAACTTTAGATTTATAAATTAAAGTGTGAAATATTCTGTTGCTGTGAAGAAAAACTGTTGGACAGCGATAGCTTAGTTTCTGGCATGCTATAATAATATTCTCTCAGTTTACACAGAGTCATTATGTTCATATACATATTCCCAACAAAACAAGTTATTGCACTGTAGTCAGTGAATATTGAAGAGTTACTGTCCTGAAGAGTTACTGTCCTTGAGGACTCCTTGAGTAATGAACTGGCATGTGCAGGTTAGGCGATGTGGATCTTGTGAGGCAGGTGCCAAAGTAATTACATCAAACATCTTCATATTGCATAGTAAGTTTTGCTCAACTACCACTGTGCCATAAATATATGTCACACATCAAGCATTTCTATATATGCTCTCTGTGCTTTTGTGTATTTCGCCTTCTCGACATGAAAAAGTGGCCTATGTTCTTTATACCATCGGGAGATCTTCATGCAGGGCCAATTTATTGATGTCAGAAGGTCTCGGTTTGCTCCTCATAAATTCATCATTGTTTTATTCTGTGTGCACTTTCTGGTACAGCTTAAGTGCTTTTGAACTGTAAAACACGGCAACATATTTTGACATCAATATTGCATTTTCTCCACAGAAGACGCTGGGTACTTTACAATATCTCAACTTGTGAAAATTGCAAAATAAGGATTATAGAGTAAATAAAAAAGACAGAAAGAGAGGAGAGCGTGGAAGCATGTTTCTGCCACAGAATTATTTTATGTTTTATTAAACTCTGGCCTGGTTTCACAGACAGGGCTTATATTAAGCCAGGATTATGCCTTAGTTCATTTAGGGCAATTATAAACGTGCCTTAGAAAAAAAACATTACTGGTGTGGATCTTGAGACAAAACAATGGCACTGACATATTTTGAGATATGTCAGTGCAAGTAGCTCTCAGTTAAAAAAGCTCAGAATTTCAACTTTTTAACTCACAATTTTTTTTTAACTGTATAACTCGCAATAATAAATGCGAGATATAAATTGTATTGCAATTCAGATTTTTTTTTTCATTGTCCAAGTTTATAGCTCTCAATTCTGACTTTCTTAGAAATTCAAGCTATAAACTGAAGGAAAAAGTCAGAATTGTGAGAAAAAAGTCGCAATTACTGTTATTTTTTTTCATGGTGGAAACAAGCTTCCATATAGAAGAGAGCCTCTAGAAAGGAAAAATCACAAATGAGGTGCATCTTACGCCATATACAAATTACAAATTGCTCAGAATACAGGATACATAAACGATTGTGAAATCTGGTTGCATCACGCACATAAGGAGAATCTTCAAGAAAATCGTGGCGCATCATCACACAGTAGGCCTACAAGATATTCTCAAGATTAACATGCCAGATTTAGGGCGTAATTTCACGGGGAAGCGGATGTAAACAAAATTGATACATTGTCACGGCAACTTTCTGTATCAATAATTATTCTTTGTAGCGAGAAAAAAACAGCTGTGCTGTTGCCATATTTCGACTAGCCATTCCTCAATATCCATCCGCTTTCCGGTTTCCGCCAGGTTTGACCTCGTACTGCCAGTAACCATGGCAACAGATGTGGACAACTGGGTTATGCCCGTTATGCCTTGCAGGACACTCACGCTGTTGTTGTTTTGTTCAAACATATGGACCATGGCAAGCAGACAAAACTTTGAGACAAAAAGAGGACTAAAACGAAGATCAACATCTTTCGAGATGCCGAGAGCTCCACGTCCGCGACTAACTTCAACTTGACAGAGACGCGAGTGTTGCATGTACTTTATTAGACAGGTGAGCAAATGTACATAAAACTAATCAACGAAATGTTAGAATATGATCTGTATGTTATTCTAATGTTGATCTAGCTTACTTAAGTCTCATACAGCCAACAAACAACCTAAAGGCCTCATTATGCTTCTGCATCAACTCCACGGCGTAGCTACGTCGTCACTCCTACGGCGTCGTTGCCGTTTTATGGTTCTGCGTCAGGTTGCGTTGCATCGCGGTGCATCTGACCAATCACAGCCCTTGCGGTCTGCGTCGCCTCGACGCGTAGTTACAATTTTTTGGAGGTGCACGTCGAGCTACGGCGTAGGGGTCGGAGAGGGGTTCGCGGCGACGCAGAGGGGTCTGCGGGGGTACGCCGTCGATTCGACACAGAAGTTGAGATTGTAATTTTTTCCTTGTTGTGACGTATATCCGAGTGAAACAGCTTCTGAAATTTGAAAAAATGTAGGGCGGGGCTTGATTTCGTCCTTCGGGAATTGATTGGATCGTTGGAGGACACTGACAGGTTCTCTGAGAGGCCGTGCACCGATAGCCGCACCCTCATCGGCTCTGGCCGCACCCTTTCGCCATTGCACGTGACCGAAAGAGAAGAGAGGTCGTTTCGAGGGGGGAGGGAAGGGTAATGTATTTGATTAAAGATTATAAGGGTACATGAATTTAAAAAAATAATGAAGTGCACAGATAAATCATTTATAATAAACACTACAATATTACATATAAAAAGAAGATTTGTCAAATTTGATTTCATGCCGACTTTAATGTCAAAGTCTATAATCAAAAATCTGATATTTTTATATGGACTTTTACACCAGTGCCATATGATCTATGCTATGATACACATAGTTTGTTTTTTAATTTTCTTGCCAAATGAATTTTAGGAGAAACATCCAAGACAAAGTTGATAGTATAAAAAAAAAATTGAAAAAAGAAAAATATCTGAGAACTTCATGAAAGAGCAACCTCTGAGCAATAAAACGTTCCTCTGGGAGTACAGAAGGAAACCTGGCATAGGAAATTAAATTTGTCGAAGGAAAGTGCAGAGTGATTCATCCAGAGCTGGTAAACACTTGTACTTTGGGGATCGTGAAGGTCTTCTCATGTATCAGTTGGGTTGTAATATTTCTTGAAATGATCACAGTTTGTTTAAGAGCTTCCTCCAAGGTGTTAGGAACACGTCACGGGACTCATGCTGTGAAAAATGCCTAATTTCAGAAAAGCTATCTGTGACCAGCTGGAACGCTTAAAAGCATTTCACGGACATTAAACTCAGAACCTGTTAGAACACTTTGCCTATAAAACTGTTTTAAAACTTTTCCTCAAATACTGCACAAACAGGAGCAACATTATTACGATCATTTCTCAGTGAATTTTACACCTAACAGAAAGTGACAGCTGACAGTTAATTAATTGACAAAATATTATGAACTATAAACACTGTTGTGATTAATTCTGGTAGGTCTCGACACTTTTGACTGCACTTATTCATTAGAATAATTAAATCTTTTTTAACAGAGCTGTCTGTCTGATTTACAAGGACAAACTGATGTACCATATGGTCAAGCCGTGACTATTTTCACCTCTCAAACAGCTCTCACTGGCTGAGTTTAGAGAATTTAGCTTTTATCAAACAGACAGTTCTTGTCATTTAAATCTCAGAAGGATTTTTCCTTCTTCACACATTGACTCTTGCGTTTTGCAGTTTTTTAATGCTTCACACATTTTACTTCCAAAACCAGTGCTTTCTAAATTGCGATCCGCAGAGTTATTGTAGTGGCCTAAACAAACTTAAAATGTATTATCTCAGTTTGAAATATATTCAAACTAATATTTTATTCATTATAGCGAGGTGAGATAGCTTGCTTGTTTCTAACTGTATTCAGTTAATTATGTCTAATGATTTCAGTCAGTCAGTCAGGTGAAAATTATCGGTAACGCTTTATTTTACGACCCGCAAACAACTGCGTAAGTAAACCGAAATTACAGTGTACGTTTCTGTAATTATAGCGTACTTCCGTGTAGGTATAGGGGAACAATATGTTAAGTTTGGGGTAATAAAGGGGTAACAAGCAGATATACAACCTGTAAATAACTTCGTAAGTAAATCGAAATTACGGTGTACAGTACGTTTCTGTAAATATAGTGTACCTCCGTGTAGGTATAAGGTAATAGAGGGGTAACAAGCTATGCAAGCAAATTATTTATAATGTAATTATTTTAACAGGTACCTATTATGTTAATATATTCCAGGCAAAAATTGTATGTCTGTTGTATATAAAAGTTATCATCACATTTCTGGCAAAATATGTTCTTGTGCAATTTTACATTTAATTTTGGCATATGTGGGTTGATTTAACATTAATTAATCTAGTAAGAAAAGCCAATAAATTCATTTTTTAGCATACTGTGCTTACATACAGCCATACACGTTTCATTTTCAACCCACAGATGTCAAAATTACCCTGTAAAATTGCACAAGAACATATTTTGCCAGAAATGTGATGATAACTTTTATATACAACAGATGTACAATTTTTGCCTGGAATATATGAACATAATAGGTACCTGTTAGTTTTAAAATAATTACATTATAAATAATTTGCTTGTATATCTGCTTGTTACCCCTTTATTAGCCTACCCAAAACTTAACATATTGTACACCTACACGGAGGTACACTATAATTACAGAAACGAACACTGTAATTTTGATTTACTTACGCAGTTATTTACAGGTTGTATATCTGCTTGTTAACCCTTTATTACCCAAAACTTAACATATTGTTCCCTTATACCTACACGGAAGTACGCTATAATTACAGAAACGTACACCGTAATTTCGGTTTACTTACGCAGTTGTTTGCGGGTCGTAAAATAAAGTGTTACCAAATTATCTGCCTCTTCCTAAAAGCATCGATGAAAAAAAAGGAGAGCAAAGCACGACATCAACCTCATTAATAGGACCTGATTTAATTACAACTAAGAGAAATGTATGTAATCTTCCAAATACTCTGAGCTCTCAAACAAGGGCAATGTTTCTGATGCCGTTTGCCTCAACATGGTGCTTCAGAAATTATTCTAATATGATTTGGTGCTCAAGAAATGTACACTGCCTGGCCCACAAAAAAAGTTGCTGTTTGGATTTAAATAGACAAATGCTTGACTAAATCATTATTATTATATGGATATGAATGGACTGGAATTAAATATTATATGGAATGAAATGGACTGGATATGATTATTATGTTTGCTATAATTTGGGAACAGCACTTTAAACCCTTATTGATGGAGTGTGTAGCTTTTCATTTCTTATACAACCATGTAGGGAGACACATCATAGCCATATTCCAGGATGGTAATGTCAAGATTCATCAGGATCATATTGTGAAAGAATGGATACACCTCATGATGGAAATCAATGTTACGATGATATTTCCATCAAGAAGTGCATACATTTTTGGTCAAGATCTTTTTAAAATGATTCTTCATGCTCCCTCCCAACCATTCTTTTAAAACTGATGCATTTTTTTTTCAAAGTTTGATTCTCAATTTATTTAAACTATATATATATATATATTACTGACCCTAAACGATTGGATGGAAGTGTATATTTTGGTGTATAAAGTGTATAAAGAGGCCAAAGTATCAAGCTTTGAATGAACTAAAGAAATAGCGAGTCATTCTATAACAAAATTGCCTCATGTTTCAAGTGAGATCTGCCCATGAATTAGTAATTTGTGTAGTCCAATTTAACATCACGCATATGCGACACAAAAGAGAAAATTACTTAATCGCGACATGCAAGTTATTTTGCAGTCTAATTCTTTTAGCAAGCTTATCATAATGACCAAAAAAATTACAATGACCAATCAAATTATAATCTTGCCTGTGAAAAGAACCCAATTCCCCCCCCCCCCCCCCCCCCCCCCCCCCAAAAAATGTCCACTGCTCAAAAGAGAGCTATTAATATGCTCCATCTAAACTGTTTGAAGGCATGAAAGAATGGTTGGCCATCGTTTTTAAAATCAATTTTAGACATTAATAACAAAATGAGTTTTCAAGGACAAAAGAGATAGGCTTTTTTTTGTGCTACGAACAACAAAGAAACAATAAACAAGAAATGTCCCAGGCTAGATACACAATAGAGTGATAAACCTCAGGCTGTTTGTTCTAAAGCTCCTGTAAATAGTTCCCTGTAGATGAACTGCAGGTGTTACAATGACTGATAATGGAAAGCGTGTCCTCGAGCTCCTCTCTTCTGTCGGGCAAATCTGCAAGATGGTGTGCAACGCAACAAACTACAAGACCAGAAAAGCAGGGCAAAGGACAACACATTTGGAGAGCTGAGACCACATGGATCAAGTGTAGTTAGACATAGCCAAATGATGTTTGCGTGGGAGAGAGAGGTTAGTGCGAGAGCTACAATAAAGAATAGGCCGATCTGTACTATGCAAAACCGCAGAGGGAACCATAAGCAGTCAAAAAAAACTCTTTTACAAGCATTTGATAGGTTATACAGATGAAATATGGCCTTTCGTTCACTCTACTGCCACTTTCTGAGGTGTTATAAAGCAAACACAGTCAATGAACTTGAGAAGGTTGTTCCTACCTGTCATAACTCTTTAAGCATGTACCCAAGATTCACAGCGGCTCATCTGAAGACGGCACGCTCTCCTGTGTTCATTTTTAGAGATGTTGTTTACAATGAGTTGTTCTGATGATTAAAACCTACAGGAATAAAAACAGACACGTTCCCTTAGAATATAAAGGTATAGGCTCAGGCAAAGCAGTTAATATAAACATGCATGATGCATATGCATTATATAGGTATTCATAATGTATGTTAAGGCATTATCTTTTCAATAATAATTGTAACCAGAGTTAAAATGCATTATAATATTTGTAGATTCTGAAATTGGTTGTTTTTCGTGTTTTAATTATACTTTCTAAAGGTGCATTTTGAATGAATGGATAAGTAGTATAATGCATTACTGTGGTTTCAACTATTGACCAAACAAAAAAAATCAACATTTTATTTGGTGTGAATACACCATTAGTTTATTTATATAGCACCTTTCACAGACAAGGAAGGGTCACAAAGTGCTTTACAGAAAAAAATGTAATCAAAACAAATATAATAAAATAACAACTGTACAATACCATCAAATACCATAGAAATTTAATAAAACGCCATACCATATTGTTAATTAAAAGCTTGTCCAAAAAGATGTGTCTTCAGGTGTTTTTTAAAAGATTGCACAGAAACAATAGTTCTCAATGCTAAAGGAAGAGAGTTCCAGAGTTCCAGAGGCTTGGAGCCACGACACAGAAAGCATGGTCACCTCTTGTCTTAAGACGTATTCTGGGAATATTTAAAAGGTCTTGGTCTGAAAACCTCAGAGACCGACCAGGGGTGTGTGTAATGGATCCTGGATGTAAGAGGGTGCTTGACCATGCAAAGCTCTGTAAATAATGACTAAAACTTTTAAAATAAAACCAATAGGAGGCCAATGAAGGGCTCCTGCTGGCGTTAGTCAAAAGCCTATCAGACAACTTGCAGTCAATCCATAGAAAATTTGTTCAAACAAGTGTGTAGAACATTGCAGTAGGCCTACTGGAACTGTTTCAGATATTTGTATCGTTACATATCGGAATATCGATATTTGTGATAGTATATACTGTTCAGAAGTTTTGGGTCTGTACGTTTTTTTGTGTGTGTTAATTTTCAGCCTCAATACTCTAGTGTTAAGTGGAACACAATCCTTCAGAAATCATTCTAATATGCCCAATAAACATTATATGTGACCCTGGATGACAAAACCAGTCTTATGGGTCATTTTTTTGAAATTGAGATTTATATACATCACACGGAATCTGAATAAATAAGCTTTCCATTGATGTATGGTTTGTTATGATAGGGCAATATTTGGCCGAGATACACCTATATTAAAATCTGGAATCTGAGGGTGCAAAAAAAACTAAACATTGAGAAAATCTCCTTTAAAGTTGAGCATTTTATATTCGCGATTGTGCAGCATTTCCTCACAACAATAAATGTTTTATACATTTACGGTAGAAAATTTACCAAATATCTTCATGGAGCATGATCTTTACCTAATTTCCTAATGATTTTTGCCATAAAAGAAAAATTGATAATTTTGACCCATACAATGTATTGTTGGCTATTCCCACAAATATACCCGTGCTACTTAAGACTGGTTTTGTGATCCAGGGTCACATATTATTATCATCATTTTGTTTCAAGATTCTTCAAAAGATAGAAAGTTCAAAAGAACAGCATTTATTTGAAATGGAAATTGTGTATTAACTTGTGACATTTTAATATTTGACTTTCACTTTTGATCAAATGAATGTGTCCTTTTAAAGGAAATAAATGTAAATCAGTTACATTATTCTAGTTTTGATCCAGTATGTTTGTTCAATATCCTTTTTGAAGATTCGCATTTGTATTTTCCCTGCTAAAAGACCAGCTAAAATCAGCCTGAATTTCCATCCTTTTGTAGTTTACTGTTTAGTGTTGGTTTGGTGGATAGATCCTGCGACCAGCGATACTCTTCTTTTCAGTGACGTCTTGCTGTCTGTGTTCATTATCCTTTCTTTACTATGACTCTAAAGCAAAATACTGCCTTTGTATAGCCCATGAATCATCAGCTTGACTCCTGCACTGTAAAGCCACGTGTGTCCCACTGCTGATAAGCTGAAAGATGTGAAGTGTGCAGAAGCACTAGTGCCTGTCACTGTACTGACTACTCCAGCATGCCGGCTGGATCAAATACTTATCTGCACACTTCCTTGAGCCAGATGTGCTAACTGAATCAAACATGAAGAGAGGGAGACATGGATAAATCTGCCCCCCGAGTGCATGATCCGACTGAGCATGTGTAACAAATTCTTAAAAGCTTGTTGAACAGGTAAAGAGTGTGTCCAAGTATTAGCTTCCATCTGTATGCTAGTGGATGTCTAAAAGTTGGCAAAAAAGACCTTTAAATGTACTTTCTCGTCCAAAAAAATGGACCGGAAATACAGATTTCCGTCCAATAAAATACTCTCTAGAATAATATTGTCCCTTCTCCTTGTCATGGTCTCCTGTCACCCCAGCACTACATCTCCCAGCATCCTCTCTGGCTCCAACCTGCACACACTATGCCATTACCCACACCTGCCACCAATCACCTTCATCAGTCAGCAACACATATAAGCCTGCGAGTTACACACTCCATCAAACTGAAGTATCGGAAGTGTTTTCCTGAGTTGCTCACTGCTGTTATTCTCTTTGTCGCCATTCCTGTGGGTTCCCATAAGAAACCTGTAAGAAAGAGAAAGAGTTTTCCAGGCATTTAGCGATATACTGGTGTTTGTGTGGTTGTTGTGGTGCAGTGTACATGCATTGGACTGATCCTTTCCCATCTTCTCTTTGTTGTTGATTTACAAATACTCACCTATTGATAAATCCTTCTTACAATAAACTGTCATTGTTACTCACAATCTCTGTGAGTCTGTGTTCTGTAACACCCCTAAATATTAATAAATTATATTCAAATTAAAGGTAATACTTTAAGTACTGTAATAAAGTACTTTTTTTTACAGTACCCTACTAGTTCATTTTGTTAATTCATAGTCTCTATATTGTAGTCTATTGTACATTGTTAATATATTAATCGACTTTACAAATCGTGAGTTAAATTCATTGTCACTGTAATTAACCAAATTAATATTGTTTAATTAACTCATATGTAACAAGTTAGATTTAACTATTTATTAACTAAAAAGTTCACACTTTAGATTAAGTCACAGAAAAGTGTAACTTTAATAAATATATGTAATTTATATATATAAAGTAGAAATATTAGGTGTCTGTACAAAATGCATTTGTTAATTTGTTCTTATTTTATTACTGACTGTTTACTTGTCTTTTTGTGTAGTTCAACAGTTTAAAAATGGGTGGTTGATTAGGATTTCACTTTTCTAACTTTAGTTAGTGTCTAATGTTGCTGTTTGAGCATAAACAACATCTGCAAAGTTACAACGCTCAAAGTTAAAGCAAAGGGAGGAATTTGCTTTTTAAGGACTACAACAAACGGCTGGTAGGGACTAAACGAGCTTCCACCCGGTTAGTGACATCACCAACCTAGAATTTACATAAACCTGCCACCTGAACGCATAGATTATCAATGACTAGAAGATAACTAACTACACATCAGCTATATAAATTCATTAACTAACCATTCAGAAATGTCCTGTTTCATTCTACATGTTGTTGCTTCTTCTTGAGTCTCTACAACATTGACTTCGTTGACATCATCTGACTCTGGTTTGAAGGCTAAACGGTTTTGAAATTTTCAGTGCATGTCTGTGTGAGGTAAAATGACACGAGCTGTTAAAGCTCCGCCCTCTCAGAGCCATATAAAGAGAGAGTTGCGACAACGGAAGTTCTAAATGCTTGTTTGTCACGTGATTCGCGTAGACCTCAGATAGTTCCAGGAAGTGCTTCGGCGCCAATTCAAATCGATGGAGGTAGAGAGCTGAACTGTGATTTTTGGTAGTTTGTAGTCAATAAATGCGTTGGTTTATAATATGTATATAATACTTTGACATTTGGATGTAGTATGTATATGCAGTTACATCAATATTGTTTTTAAAAGATAAAAATCTGCTGATATTTAATGTTTATTGTGGTCGCGACCAGCGTTGCCTGCCTTTGTTAACATATTTTCTGGCTAACTTTACCTTGGTTAAAGACCGTTTTGCAGTTGTTTTGAAGTATTTTTGTGTTCTTAAACTTGTATGTTATTCAAGGGTTATCATGTAATGTTCACTATGGTTTCACAAGGACAGGAGACTTGCAGGAATCAGGGGATTGTCTTAAAAAGCCATTGCAAACAAGTAAAATTTTAAATTGCATTCATTGTAATGTTTACAATGCTTATGCACTTATTACTATATAAATGAATACATAATATATTTCATTTTAAAACAAAACATGACAGTACACACACACATACATTATTTCCTAGGTACATTATTTCCTTAACATAATTTGATAAATTCATGACATACATCACTTTAATCAATAAAACCTATTTAGTTTAAATTCATTTTTAGTACATTTAGATAATATATATTTTATGTTTTGTTATCTTAAACCCCCCAAAATGTCAGGTTGTGCAACTGTCCGCACAAATGAACAGACTAAAATACTAATTTAAATGGAATTCTATGGCATCATTTTAACCTTTCATATAAACAATTTTTATACATTTCAGTAGATTTATAGCTGATGATTGAAAACCTTTTGTCTAGCAATCTGTATGTCAGGGAGGCACAACTGCAAACATGGCTCTCTTATTATGGTAATTGCAGTGTGTATGATAATGTATTGTCCAGAGGAGCCATAATGATCCTTGTAGATCTATATCAAATACTGGTAAAAACTGCTTTCAAGTATGAGTAGGTTGGTACACTTTCAGGTGAATTTAAACACTTAGAAATGTTCAACTGAAACTTGTTCAAATACATTGTTCATGACACAAAAATATACATTACATCAGTTTTGAAAAGATTAAAAAAAAAAACATTTATTTGTTTATTTGTCAATGACCTATATATATATATATATATATATATATATATATATATATATATATATATATATAGACACTACCGGTCAAAAGTTTTAGATCGGTAAGATTTTTAATGTTTTTAAAAGAAGTCTCTTCTGCTCACCAAGGCTGCAATTATTTGATAAAAAATACAAAAAAAAAACAGTAATATTGTGAAATATTATTACAATTTAAAACAGCGGTTTTCTATGTGAATATATAGTAAAGTGTAATTTATTCCTGTGATCAAAGCTGAATTTACAGCATCATTACTCCAGTCTTCAGTGTCACATGATCCTACAGAAATTATTATAATATGATGCTCAAGAAACATTTATGATTATATTATGTTGAAAACAGTTTTTTTACATTTTTATTTCAGGATTCTTTGATGAATAGAAAGTTCAAAAGAACAGCATTTATTTAAAATATAATCTTTTCTAACATTATAAATGTCTTTACTGTAACTTTTGATCAATTTAACTCATCCTTGATGAATAAAAGTATTTTCTAATTTCTTTCCCCAAAAAATAAAAAATAAATTCTTACCCACTCCAAACTTTTGAACGGTAGTGATTAATGGTACAAAAGCTTTCCATTTCAGATCAATTCTGTTCTTTTGAACTTTCTATTCATCAAAGAAAACTGTTTTCAACATGGATAATAATCATAAATGTTTCTTGAGCATCATATTATAATAATTTCTGTAGGATCATGTGACACTGAAGACTGGAGTAATGATGCTGTAAATTCAGCTTTGATCACAGGAATAAATTACACTTCACTACATATTCACATAGAAAACCGCTGTTTTTAATTGTAATAATATTTCACAATATTACTGTTTTTTTTTATTACAGTTTTTCTCGATTGCTTAAACACATTTCTTGAAACTATGCCTCGTATTCTCAAAACAGTAAACACAAATCCATAACGTCTCACCCAATTCCCCAAACATCCTATTTTCAGGTCAAAATGAAGCTCTACACTCAAAACCATTCACTCTTGCTGAAAAACCAAACTTTGCCTTCAGACAGGACACACAAGCCCTTAAAAATGCACACACTACAAACATAGTCTTACACACTGGTGCTATAAATTCAAAACAACATTTTCAAAACTGGTAATTCATGTTGCTTGTGGTCCGTCCGTCCGTCACCCACCCCCCATCTTTTTACTCTCTCCTACTCTTACGTAAGATGTGTGTGAGCATCATATGACAGTAAAAGAGCACACACAAACCTTATTCAAATATGGAATTGTATTGGAATGGTAAAGAGTGTTGGTACACGCCTCCACTCAAGGATACAATATGATGAACAAGTCTAAGAATGTTCCACATATGGTTGAAATACCATCATTGGCCTAGAAAGATAACATTCTGGCAGTCAGGACTATAAAGGAGCCAGTCTGTGTGACTGTACGAATGCTGGCCTTTTCTTGCAAGAACATAAACCTCATCAAAGACAATTGGAAATGTTTGTCTCTTATTCAGTGATAGAAATTTGTTTGCCACCACACCTCCCTGAAGGTTCTGATGATGGAGGCGACGATGAAGCGACTCAAATTTGGCTGTACTCGTTGCCCAACCTCCCTCATAGTCATTCCATGGACAAGTACATGGCCAACTAAAGTGGCTTGAATTTCATCCGAGACTGCTTGTCTTCTTGCCCTTGGCCTTCCTCCTTATCCTTCTTCTCCTTCTCTTCCTCCTCCTCCTCCTTCTTCTGTTCCTCTTCCTCCTCTTCCTCTACCTCCTCCTCCTCTTCTTCTCCCTCCTCGACCTATTGCTTAATTTCTCTGTGGATCCATTGTTCCAAAACTCAGTAAACTGATATTTATCTTTTATAAAAGATTGTATAACCTTTTATCTATCCATTGAAGGATCTGACTGATGTGTGTTCAATTTTGACTCTTAGTGTTTTCACCTGGGTAATTGTGTGCTAACTGAGCTGAAGCTGTGCTGACTTGAGTGAACAATTTTGAATGCTAGTGCTTTCTAAATGACCACGTGGTGTAGGCAATGAGAAATGAAGGGATTTGTGTGTAGAGTTTTGCAGTGACAGTTCAACAATTCTGACTCATGTGTCAAAACAGGGAATAGTGTTTATAGTTTAGTGAAATGGGTGTGCTTTTTGATAAATGGCATTATGGTTTTGATATTTTAGTTCAAAAGCCTGGTTATAGTGTTTAAGCAATTGAGAAAAACTGTAAATGATTGCAGCCTTGGTGAGCAGAAGAGACTTCTTTTAAAAACATAAAAAAATCTTACCGATATAAAACTTGTGACCGGTAGTGTGTGTGTGTATATATATATATATATACACATACATACATACACACTTTTGCACTGAATTAGCACAATGGGATTTATAAATGTCTAATAAACTGCACAAGCATGTTGTCTAGCCTTTCCTCTATGTTGTTCTTGTACTGTCAGACACAGAAAATATGCTCTAAAAGTCAGGAGCAATCTAAATAGAACTAAACATTTTGTGCTAATCATACTTGGGTGTATCTGCACTTTTTCCACAAAGACCAACACTGGAAGTTTAAGGTTTATTAAAAATAAGGAGCATAAAGTCTTGCAAAATCCAAGGAGGTGAGACTGAAGGTGAGGGTACAGCGTCAGTGCAGGAGTCTTCAGGATCCACCGAATCCCCTTTCTGCTTCTTGTGTTGAAAGAGATAAAGGAAACAAAAACGGGATAAATTATATATAGGAGTTAGTATATAATACAGTTATGGTATTTATAATACCCCATTTAGCCTAGTGTGATTTGATCTAGAACACGGCTTGCTGCCGTTTTAAGCATGTTTTTTAATCTTACTTATTCCATCTCCCTTTCCCATCAATACAAATCAGCTGGGCTAAATCATAATAAAGACAGGTAATAGTCAACAGAAACACAATGAATAAACTTTCCTTACTCAAATATGAAATCTAAAATAAGGATTTTTCCCCGTTATTGCACATTTAATATGGAATGAAACCGATATTCTCATTTTATCAATTACAACTATCACACTCCCCAATGTTATATTTAACCTATGTTTAGAAGTATTTCCCTCTTATTACACAACAAAGGATAAACATGCATTAATAGAACGGGTTTAAACATTAATATGCTGTTCGTGGTTTGTTATGCGGTAGCTACTAACTTTATCCAATGACCTTTATTTTACCTGATAACGTCCCCTAAAACTACTAATTTAGAGAGCAATAATCAACTAGCATGCTTTAATACAGTTCAAGTTACAAGTTAATTTGATTCAGATGTACTGATAATATACAATCTTATTCTTTAAACGTCTTACCTTTTAAAAGTGCATCACAAACGGTCTGTTCTGCTGTAACTCTACGGCGCTGCCGCTACTTCCGGGAACTATTGAGAGGCTCCGCGAGCCGCCATTGCTGTAAAAAAAACGTTCCATTGGAGTGAATGGAGTTGTCGGAACTCTCTCTTTATATGGCTCTGCGCCCTCTGTGCCGGGAGCAGCAGCTCATTTGCATTTAAAGGAACAGACTCAAAACGCTCGTTTTTGCTCACCCTCAAAAGTAACAACTTTAACATGCTATATAAAAATATCTGTGGGCTATTTTGAGCTAAAACTTCACATACACACTCTGGGGACATCAAAGACATATTTTACATCATGTGAAAAGGGCAGTATACCACCCCTTTAAATAAATCCATGTGCTGTGTGTAAGCTACACAAAATTACCCAATAAATTATAAGTATACATTATCTGTATGGTGGTGGCAGTTTTCCCTGTGGTATCTAAAATTGTATATAAAATTTCTATTTTTCAAATGTTGGACATTATCCTGACAACAATACACAATTATGCAATACACATCGTTTCAAAAGTATAGCCACATGACTGTAGTATATATAATTACTAAACACTTACTAATCCTGATGTGAAAGATTTTATGTATTTCTTCCGTTCATGGCCATTATAAGCTAATAAATCCAGTAATTTCTGCACAACACAACATGCCTTTTTACACAACAACAAAAAATCTAATGCATTATATCAGTGACATAACTAAGTTTATCCACATAAAGCACCAGTTCCGCCGTAAAAATAACAACTTGCACAACTTTATGGTTGACATAATACATGTTTTCACTAAAATAATCTGTGTTAAAATTCAGGATAAATAAAACTCTTTTTGAATCTTGTCTGTATTACTTTACCATTTCCTGTTACAGTAATGAATTTTTTTTTTTTTTGCTTAAAAAGTAAAACCATGAGGGATAAGTCAAGATTATTTCTTGGGATAATCAACATATGCCACAAATCCTGTCGATAGCTTAACTTGTATTAAACTTACAACATTACTTTAAAATGCATGTTAGTATGCAATGTTGATGTTTGTACTGCATTACTTTGCCGTATTTAGTGAGGATAGATGGATAAATACTTATCTGCTTGATGGCACTAATAGTGTCAAGGGTTTGATGGCCAGAGAACACAAACATACACTGGAAAAATGCATATCAATTTGCATTGGATAAAAATATCTGTAAATGAATGTTATGTAAATGCAGTACTTAATGGTACACAATGTTATTGCGCTATAGGAGATTTTCTCTGGACAAAAAAGGGTTGAAGTTTCACTCAATTATGTCAACTGGAACATCTTATTACACTAATGAGATCTAGAAAATGGCTCAGCTGGATGTAAACTGCTAGATGTAAATGCATGAAATAAATTTTCACCGTTTCATCAATGCGTTTAGCACAGGAAAGCTTTATAGCCTATCTGCAGTAATACCCCAGGGCGGGAGTTTCGTTATTAGTTTATGATGAGACAATCTTCAGAGATCCGCTATAAATTTGGTGGCCCAACTTCATTATACTGAGACGTTAATACAAGAATTGGTTCTCAGTTTTGATATTATTAGTGTTTGCAAGATAGAGTGAAAATTATTAGCAGGCTTACAGCTCTTTAATACAATTACAAATAAAGACCACTGAAGACCATAATACAAATGCACCAATTCTACAGTTTGAATTAGTTATATCTAGTTATCGATAACTACCAGAGAGTAAATAATTCTCACCAAATGAACGAGTCCGCAATTCTAAATATCTACAATGTCCCCCCTCAGTCTCCATGGAGATTTCCAGAGACAAATAATAGCATGTGTGCTGGTAAGTATGGGCACAGCGTATGCAAATGTGAGTGAGCATTTGATTCGTAATGATGAATTAGGGGCCTTCATTGCTCATGCTGATTCAAGGCAATGCATACGGCGGAATAGAGCAAAGAGCTTTTGAAATCAATAAGCTCCTAACCACCGAATGAGCAAAACTCTTGTGGAACTCGTTTCTCACCCTCGAGTTGTTAATGAACCACTCAAATCCCGAACAGCGCTTTTAGAGTCTAAGGTGCGTGATAAGAAACGAGGGCCTGGAGTTTCTTCTCCACAGTCCTGATTGGATTTGATCTGCCACTTTTTCTAAATACTCCAGCCATTATAGCTTACACGCACGCATAAATCACGCTCGCAAGGTGTGGAAATGCTACTTTGCATCGCTAAGCAATGTATTTTCTGGATACATAGAGAGTGTCTAAGTCATCCATTACTATAGTGCTCCGTCTGAGGAGCATAAGTCAATTACTCGGTTTAAATTTTGATAGCTCGTTCATTCGAAGGGAAGTCGCTACTACCTGCCACAGCGTTAAATTCTCCCCAATAACCACGTGAGACTGGCGAAGAAGCCAGCATGTTTGATTAATGACCTAATATTTTATTAATACTATTTTCTCCTTTCCAAATGGAACTTGCAAGGGGAAAAATGAATCTTGTCGGAGCATGAGAAACCAAAACAGGCCCCGAGGAGTGCTTAAGATTGCAGGATTGAAGCCTGTCAGCACCGTGTCCCACTCTAACCCTGTTTGCTCTCGTAGCGAATGGAAAGTGGGGGGGGATGGCAGAGTTGTTTGCTTGAAAACACAAGCCCAACCCAACTGTCCACTGTTGATTTGCCATCTCTCAACAGAAGCACTATCTTCAGACGCAGTGAGAGAGAACTTGCTTCTATCTCTCTGCCATGTTGATAAAGCAACCAGAAAAGGACTGTGAGAAAGGTCAAGACCACATTTCAGCTGGAATGAATGAGCCACTAGAAGTTCTTCTTAACTTCAGAATTGAAAAGTAGTTCTTTCCGAGTTTCCAAGAAAAGGGATGTTTGTAACTGCATGAAGCAAAGCGGGCAGATGTCCTATTGTGAGGATGACAGTGGATCCAGTTTGGAGCCACTTAAGATTTCATTCATGCTGTTTCGAGCACAAGGTACAGACCAAGTATTTTCCAAGACAATTCACCAGGACACAGGACTGAGCTCCAAGGATATTTGGCTGTTGCTGCAATCTAAAGGGTTATTGGCCAGAATCCATTACCCACCCATTCTTCAAGGCACATTATCTAAGTGTTTTGGATGGACTTTTCAATGTCTATATTCAGTGAAGCTTAATGTTTCCACTGTGTTTCATCAGTGAGGCTGTCACACGCTTCAAGTCTGAGACACATTTAGCAATGGGACACAGTACTTGCTGTCTATTCAAAGAGAAAATACAATTCATTTTATTATGGGTACGCCTACATTAATCCAGATCCAGATTTTGTTTCAAAATGCTCTCTGTATACACTAGTGTTTTCTAAATGTTACTCATCCACACTGACACATCTGAAAAACGCTTAAATCATCTTACTGAACATGTGTTAGTGCCCAGAACTAGATCTAAACACAACGGTGATCGTGAGTTCGCGGTGACCGGTCCCAATCTGTGGAATAATACGGCACAAGCTATAAGAATGGCGCTGACTTTTGCCTTTTTTAAGTCTAAGTCAAAGGGCCCTATCGTACAACCGGGGCAATGCAGCGCCAGGCACGACGCAAGTGTTTTTTGTTAGTTTCAGCCTGACACAGTTATCATTTTCACGTCCTGTGCCATGTTGTTTAAATAGCAAATGCATTCGCACCCATTTGTGCGCCCATGGGTGTGCTGGTCTGAAAACGAGGTGTGTTCAGGAGCATTGTTGGAACGTTGAAGCAACTGAAATAGACTGTGCCATTGACCAACTGAAACCTGGTCTAAAGTCAATGGTGTAGCATTTTTTTATTTTTTATTTAAAGGGTGCATTATTAATATGAGCATATAGGGGAAAGCCATTTGGGAGAGCGTCTTCAAAAAACTCAGTTTTCACTGGACAGAAACACTGTCTCAGTATGGATGTAACAGAGAAAAAAGTAACAGAAAAGGGTGCATTTTCAAATGTATCCATATTAATGTAGACGAAACCTGCTTAGTCACTGACTCTGGCCTGGGATCAGATCTTAAATGTCCTTGTAGGACATGGAATGAAAATGTTGAGTGGCTGCCCTGAAGAATATGAGCTGGATGGCAATTTGTTTCCTTTCATTAACCCACTCACAATAATTGTATGGAAAGCTTGTGGCACACAGAAGAATGAAAGGGCACTGCATATTTTTTTGTAGAACAAACTAAGTGCAATCTGCTGGATCTTTTCCTCATTCGTTCGAGACATGATGAACAGTCGTCGTGATCCTCTCTAGAGATCAGAGTATTCATTTCAACTCATTGTGTTGTGAAACTGCATCACGCTTTTGATACTAACATCTTAATGGCTGTTCAATGTGCTGTAATCAGTCTATTTGGCAGTTTGCTCAGTAAACCTGTCAGTTTGTGATACTGGGTTGTCCATCAGGGTGCTATTTACTCCAAAATAGAAATTAGTGTTAAATAAAGCAATAAGTCATGAGAGGTTATTGTTAGTAAAAAAAAAAACTACAACCTGAAACCCAGAACAGTAACATTACTGAAGTGCAAACCTGAGAGGCTTATTGCTTTTATAAAATGGTACCAAAAGACACCAGCACCAGTTAATCACAACTGTGCTGATAATCTGATCAACAGCACGACTGCAAGTGTGATATTATACAACTCTAAAAAAATTAATATGAAGTTAATATAAAGTAACTTACATTCTAAGCACAATATTGCCAGTTACTTCGTTATTTTCTGTAAACAAACAAATAGCTCCAAATGAGTTTACATCTCACAATTACATCTCTCCAAAAATAGTCTGTTTTACCTCAGATTTGGACTTTATAACTTGCGATTGGGAGAAAAAAGTCAGAATTGTGAGAAAAAAGCAACCCAATCTCACGGCAATTCATTTGAATTTTACAAGGGGGCTATTTCGTACAAACTCATATGACCTCACTCATACGAATTTGTACGATTTTTGCTAAACCGTACATTTTACGAGTTACCCAATTCGTATGAATTCGTATGAATGACCTACCCGTGACCCCGCCCCCTAAACCTACCCATCACTGGGGTTTAGACAAATCGTATGACAAATGAATTTGCCACCTTTTAATCACTCATACGAATTCGTACGAATTGGTCGTGAGATAGCGTCGGAAAAATAGTTAGAATTGCGAGAAAAAAAGTTTGTATTTTGAAATGAAAAGTCCATCGTTTTTAACTTTTAGGTGGAATAAGACTTTATAGCCTTGGATTGAAAAGTGAAATTACTGTTGTGAAACTTAACCCTTATTCTACACTTGAGATGAGATGAGATGTTTACAAGAGTTGCCGAAACTTACAATAACGGACGTATATAGCCTTTGTAAGTCCTCCTCCAAATCACCTACCAGCAAATTAGAGAGAATGGCTTTAAAATGCATGCCTCTTCATATATCCACGGATATGAAGGTAAGTCTATATATCTCAAACTTTATGGCTTCCGTTAGTTTGCTAGCTTACATTAGGCTAATAAACAATCCCGGGCTGACAGAATATGCGTGTTATAATGCTGTACTGTTTTCTTAGCCTGGCATGCCAGACCTACATCAAGATGTTAGGTCTGGGAACTCTCCATTGACGTACCTCAATCCGAGGGGCGGGATAAACGGTTGTCTTTCAAAATCCCTCGGCACGCAATAGGATAGCGCTACAACCAACCAGAGCAACAAACGGCTGTGGCTGTCTGAGTGAGTCCCGTGCGTTTTTCCACCAGCGGAGCTAGTTGATATACCGTATTAAACTTTTGCCGTATCCGGTCGTCAAAACTCTGAACACATCTTCCTTTTTTAAGAATGACTTAAGTGACGTTCTCTTAACTCCAAATCCTCCAGAGTCGCGGCCAAAGCCGATTCGAAAGACCGCTGCATCTTCATTGTTTTCAAGTAGCAGGGAAATCACCTATGGAAATCACGCGGAACGTCATGAACTGTGCCGTCATTGTGTTAAGCCCGCCCGCCGACTCTATACACGATGTGATTGGCCTGACCAGTTTTTGTTTTTTCCAGCTCAAAAGCCTATTGAGAGTTGCTAGACCACACTGGCACGCTAGGGTGCGTCTAGATTTCTAGGCTACTGTTTTCTAGTATTAGGCGGAAAATGTCTATGTTGTACGCCTTCAAACAGGAAGAGAGCGAGCCGTGTTTACCCGTTGCGGATATGACGTCATTGCTATGTGCAAGGAGCCCATTCCACTAAAAAGAAAGGAAACATAAAGAACCTGGTAACAGCTCTCAATTATCCTGAATATTGCTATTCATCCATCACTGCTTGCTGAAGGGCAGCATATTGATGGGTGCTGTCATTATTACCGTTTCATCTTCGCGCAGACAGAAACTCAATGGACAGCATTGGCACGAAGGACAGAGCCCCTTAAAGACACAAACCCACACTTTCTCACCTGTGCATGCCGACTGGATATACAGTGTTTGTACATGACTGAATACTTATATGAAATCTTAGATGCATCATGTATGCAGATCAAAGCCTGCCACGTTTGGAGTTTTAAATTGGGCTCATTTTAGTCTGGGGTGAAGGCCACCAATCACTACTGTCAATTTAAACTAACTGCTGATCACAACTGTTATCCATCATTGTCATTGTAAAGATCTCAGTCTCTTACTTTTACCCATTAAAGTAGAGGAACAAGTGAATGCTTGTGTTTGGAATACAGAATCCTGCCCATTTTCCAAATGCCAGAGATCGATAGGCAATTTGATGGATGACTTCAGGAATAGGAAGATCCCAGCATGAGAGCCCATAGCTCAATCTAACAGGACTTGTGTTAACAGCAACCTGAGGCAAGAAGACACGTGAGTAGACAGAACATTCCTGTCTGTAGCCGGAGGATATTTGTATTACTATACAAATTACAACAACTCTTATTAATTCTCTGAGTTAAAGGCTTCAAATCAAACAGCATCAATGAACAGCATATATATTAATGCAGCAGCATGCATGTGCATTGAATTTAGAGTGATGACTGGGAGTAGGAGAAGGCACATACTCGTATATCTCTAAATAACTTTTACACTGACAGTGGTTTGCAGTTGTACAGTGACCCAAAGTGATGCATTTTAATCAAGGGTTGCTGATTTCTGGCGACATGCTAACATACACTCCTGGTGATTTGACAAATGTGAGCTTTACTATATGCAAATAAGCAGCTGTGGTCAAATACAGATACACATTTTAAACAGCATTCGACAACTTCCAGTGTTTTTTGATGTCAAAAATAAAAATATATTTCTGAAATCTTATTCATCAGTGTCAACAATGATTGGCCGATGGCATTACAAGAACACTCACAGTCTAAAGCTAATTTTCTCTTTTTTTATTATAAATGAAGGCTGCACTACAAGTACAGTATTTGATCAAAAACAGTAATATTGTAAAATATGAATGCATTTTAAAATCTTTTTGAATATATTTCAAAATGTAATTTACTCTTGTGATGGGAAAGCTGAATTTTCATCATCATTACTTCATTACATTACATCTCAGTGTCACATGACCCTTCAGAAATTGATTTGCTGCCTAAGAAACATTTCTTATTATTATCAATGTTGAAAACGGTTTAATTTTTTAATTGCCGTTTAAGAGTTGAATTGCTTTTTTTCAAAATACTTTGACAAATAGAAAGTTCAAATATTTACTGCCATTTTGGTCAATTTAATGAATCCTGATTGAACTAAAACTTTTTTTTTTCAGGGGAACAAATCTTGAATCTTCAAAATCTTGAAGATCGCAAGAAGTCTACAAGAAAAATCAGGACAATTGGAGTTAAAATGTACACATTTACAATATGGAGGCGTTAACAATAAATGTGAGACTCATTGTTGTAAGCTCAAACTTCCTTGTTTTCATACAATAAAATGCTTTATTTGTCTATGTAAAAGAATGATTACTATTCATATTAAGTTTGCCAGTTCCAGGTAGTTAGGCTAAATAAAAGGATATTCAATTAGAAAAGATGTATTTATCTGGAATTTATTAGTTTGTGGAGTTTGGGCGTTACATACCAGAAAAGGAAATACATGCTTGGATGAGTTGAAAAAAATAAAGTCAGTTCAGAGATATAGCAGAATTATTGCACTTTAATGAAAAATTACAAAGAGGAAATTGTTTTGCAATGATATTTCACCACACAATATGACCACAAGTAAATATGGTAATTTTTATTTCATGTTGACTTTTCAGCCACAGCATAAGTCTTCAGGTCAGCCATTGTGAAAAAAATCCTTGAATGTGAGTTAATGAAGTGCTCACACAAAAAAAGAGAGAGAGAGAGGGAAAAAAGGGCATGGTGGCCTACAATGTAAGAACATCAGCACTCTTAGACATCAAAACTCCCCGAGCTACATTCTGCACATCTCACAATTAATTACATGTCATCTCATCAAAGTTTGAGAGACAATGGAGCCTGCATTCATTAGCTGACGGTGATGAACTAATAGCGGCGTGACTGCGAGAGAGAAAGTGAGTTTCCACAGTCCCACACCAGGACCAATGCCACTGCGAAATGTGCAATTAGGCCGTGGGAATTGTGAACACACTGTGTGTGATCAGCCGTTCGGGCGAGTGGAGTGCCAACACCTCCAGATGAAACGTGACACACTGATTAATGGAGACTGCCACTGAGCATGAGATAGATGGGCCGGAGTTTAGTTTGACTTCACACCACTGCATGCCACAGATTAATGCTCGTCGAGATCTCGGTTTAATGCATCAAGTAGGCAAGCTCTTCAAAACACGTGGATTGACAAATTCATATTTCACCAGAACAAATAATGCTGCAGCATGTTGATCCATGTTTGTCTTAGTTACCTGTTATAGAAAGTGTCATTTTATGCAATCTTTGCTGTCTAGTCATGATCAAAGATATAAAGAAAGTCTATCCATCACATCCAACTAGAGTATCAGTTTAACGCATTATAGAGATCAAACGTCCTCCAAAGGCTTGTTAAAATCACACACACACACCAGTCCGTAAGATTTTTTTTTACACTTTTATTCAGCAAGAAAGCATTAAATCGATTAAAAAATAAGATCAAAGTCATTTATAATTTGACAAAACATTTATATTTCAAATAAATATTGTTCTTTTCAGCTTTATGTTCAACAAAAAATCTCAATAAACAATTCTACTCTTTCCACACTTCTTAAAGCAACCATTTCCATCTAATGATTATAATTATACGAATAAAAAATTGAAAAGTTTCTTGAGCCCCAAATCGGTATATTACAATTATTTCTGAAGGGTCATGTGACACTGAAGGGGCTTCTGAAAATTCAGCTTTGCCAGGTTTATCTATAATAAAATAGAAAAAATAATAAAATAAATTAAAAAATATATTTATTTTGTATATTTAATAAAATTAATTAAATTTAGTTCTCTAGCTGTCACTGTGTGTGTGTGTGTGTGTGTGTGTGTGTGTGTGTGTGTGTGTGTGTGGTGTGTGTGTGTGTGTGGTGTGTGTGTGTGTGTGTGTGTGTGTGTGTGTGTGTGTGTGTGTGTGTGTGGTGTGTGCGCGTGCGTGTGTGTGTGTGTGTGTGTTGTGTGTGTGTGTGTGTGTGTGTGTGAGTTAAAGTAAGCTGTTGTTAGTAAATCTGGTCCAATCTTCGCATCGCCAAATTTAACGCTAAAAGAGGGTTTGCGTTTTAAACTAAACTAACTAAATCTGACCCTATCTTCGCATTGCCAAACAACACTATGCTAACGCTAGGAGTATCTACAGAGGCGGCAGCCAATGAGCATTTAGTGTAACAATGCGGGTTATGTCATTTAAACATGCGACTGTACATCCAGATGCCTCTTAAAGGTGCTAAGCGATGTCATGACTTTTTGAGGCCAAAACATTTTTGTCACATACAGCAAACATCTCCTCACTATCCGCTAGCTGCCTGTCCCCTGAACACACTGTAAAACGCGAGATTTTTTTTCCCAAACCACTTCAGCGGAAATCCCGCCCTGCAACCGATTTAATTGGTTTAGGTTACAGTGACGGGTAGGTTTAGGGATCAGGGTTGGGTGTAGGCAATCTGTACAGTGATTGACATGACCAATGAAAACTTTAGAATCAGCTGCAGGGCGGGATTTCCGCTGAAGTGGTTTGGGAAAAAAAATCACGCCTGTAAAACATACCTGCCAACTCTCACGCATTGGCCGTGAGCAGTGTTGGGGAAAGTTACTTTTAAAAGTAATGCATTACAATAATGCGTTACTCCCAAAAAAAGTAACTAATTGCGTTACTTAGTTACTTTTTATGAAAAGTAATGCGTTAAATTACTTTTGCATTACTTTTTCTCATTTGGGCTGGGCTTGCTTGTTTGTTTTTTAATAACAACAAAAAAAGTTCTATTTTTGGCAAATGTTAAGGCCCTTTCACACCAAAAGTGATAAATGCAAGGAAATGCATGTTTACTCCTGTACAGTAGAGGGCGCCGCTCAAACAAACTGTTCAGCCATTCTTCATTACAAAACAATAGGATACAGGAGAAGGAAGTTCAACACGCTTATTTCTACATCTAATCTTGAGTAATTTTTGCCTATTAGTATAGTTGAATTAGATAATTGAAGGTTAGCAGCATTGGTTAATAAATTGAGATTAAATACATAAAATATATTTGTGTAATTTACTATAGTTAATTATAAAATTTTGCATAAAATTCTGAGATTGCATTTTACTGTTTTTATTCATTTTGAGGAATGCTGAATGTTTTCCTGCAAGTGAGATGAGTAAATGCATGTTCATATTTAGTCTAGAACTACAATAAGCATCATGTTTACTCTGCACGCACACACACACACACACACACACGCACACACACACACACACACACACACACACACACACACACACACACACACACACACACACACACACACACACACACACACACACACCACCTCCTCACTTTGTTTCTATCAATATGAGGACAGGAGAATTGTCAGTCCATACATGTGAAAAAGTAACTAGCGTTACTTATTTGAAAAAGTAATTCAGATATTTTGTTGCAAATTGAAAAAGTAATGCGTTACTTTACTAGTTACTTGCAAAAGTAATCTGATTACGTAACTCAAGTTACTTGTAATGAGTTACCCCCAACACATGGCCGTGAGACACCTGCATTTGAATGGTTTCACACGCGCACACGCCACACCCCCGATTTCTCACGCTGAAGAGTCAAACCGGTCGGTCAAATGCCTGAAAGATGAGTTTATCCAACGCATTCTCATCCTTTAGCGTCATATAGGTGACGCCATATGACATTTCATCGAAATCTTACGCACATGGCATCCTTTAGCGTCAATATAACACGTAGCAGGTTTAGGTCTGGAGCAGGCCGGGTTACAGTTATGACGCCTTGGGATCTGCTTCTCATACGCTAAAGGATGCCATGTGCTTTGGATTTAGACGAGCGTCACTTGTATGACGCCTTGGGTTCTGCGTCTCATATTGACGCCAAAGGATGCCATGCAGGGGCGTGGTACCGGGGGATAAAGGGTACCGAGTACCCAGGGCCCGAGGCTACTCGGCAGCTCAAGTCCAAGCTCAAGTCCAAAGTCCGTTGCCGTTCGCGGAGCTCAAGTCCAAAGTCCGTTGCCGTTCACGGAGCTCAAGTCCAAAGTCCGTCGCCGTTCGCGGAGCTCAAGTCCAAAGTCCGTCGCCGTTCGCGGAGCTCAAGTCCAAAGTCCGTTGCCATTCGCTGAGCTCAAGTCCAAAGTCCGTCACCGTTCGCGGAGCTTCAGCCGCGGAGCTCAAGTCAAAAGTGCGCAAGTCCATTACTATTGTCACATATTATTTAGGAGGATGGATAGTATGCACATTGGGACGCAGCTAGAGACTGTGCTTCAAACCACGTAGGGCGCGCAAACGGCAGAGAGAGAGACCTTGCGTAATACCAGTCTCTCTCCCCGAACGTGGTTTCTGCACACACCTCAGGCTCCACAAACAGCAACAAAAACAAACTGGGCTGGCACCACGAAACATAACAAACTGTTCCAGCCAATAACCGACAAGAAGGATTTGGGGGTGGGGTTTTGGGGGGGTTAGTGTGCGGATGAGGAGGAGGGAGGGTCTAGCTAGCCTCCATTTTGTTTGCCAAGTATATGATACAGCTTACATTCTTCAGGTCAACCATATTCATGAGGTGGAAATATGTTTGAATGCGATATCTTTGTCATAGTAACCTTTCCATTGTTAAAGTTTCCACAGTCCTTGCATCTGCTACACTTTATTTTGTACCTTAATTTTATTTTGTTTATTTCTGTTTACCTATTTATGTGTATGAACCCTGGTACCCTGGTTTTGTGTATAATACTTATTAACTGGATTTAACATTCTGGTCTTGTCATATTTCATAGCTATACCTTGGGTATCTCCCTACAACAGACATTCTCTACCAGTGACAGTGAGCTGCAGTGCCCACAGGTGCACCTGTTGAGACAGAATCGTTTGTAATTGTAGAGGGAGACTTGAAATAAATGGTTTTTGCTTAATTATTAACACAACTTCATACCAAAATTAACGTAAATGCATGGGTTTTAATTTTTTGATAGTTCCGTTAGCATTTCATATAGCATTAGCCTAATATAGCCATAATGCTAATGTTTTACCATTCAGACACTGGCCCCATTCTCCCTTGCGCGGCTGCTTCGCTAGCATCGTCGGATGCCGATCGCGATGCGGGAGTTAAAACCGCAGTTTGAGCCAGCGGCTCGAATTGATATGGCTCCGGTCCTGTGTTCACAGACAATTCACCCTCCTCCACTTCAGGTGAAGGTGGGGGAGAAAAGTCCTCGACTTCAAAAGACCGCTCCGTGGCAAAACTACTTGCGTCACTCAAGTCACTCTCCATTTTAGAGTCTGACAGCAGCTGTCAATTAATCCGTAACTGCGGGTCTCAGGTGCACGCCCCCCCCCGCTCAGCCCCGCCCTCAGATCGTCCCCTCTATCTCCGCTGGGGTCTGCCCACTTTTCCAGCATTTTTCAAATATTGCTAGTGGGTGGAGTCAGACTCTGAGCAGGGGTTTAGTTACCCTTTAAACGTCAACAAGAAGTGACATCACCCGACATCGCTTAGAGCACCTTTAACTAAAACACAATTTAGGCTACTTCTTAAAATAAGTGATAAATTAGCACTACTGAATGCATCTTTAAGTTGTTTACATCACTTTTGAACACCTCTAATTTTAGAGGCACTGTTTACATATCTGTTCAGACTTAGAAATAAGCAATACTGCAGACACTATTATCCCTTGTAATTTAACCTAATTAATATTTATGAGCCATGCAGCCATTTGCCATGTCAAGATGTCACAACCAACACTTGAGCATGCTACATAATTTTAAAATAAAATTGACACCCATGGTCATTGTTACATTAGAGCAACAGTAAACCAAACGATATTTAGCTTTACAGCCTTTATTTCCATGCTATATGTAATATGAAATGAATTAAACATTGAGAACATCTTAATAAGAATAAGAATAATTCTTTCATTTCTTCCAGAAACTTCAGCAAGAGCCCATTTTAGGAGAAGATGAGCCTGTGGGCATGCGGCGGGACACACTTCAGTGCAGGAAATTCATCACAGCACCCTTCACTCCTTGTTTTAATTACACACAACAAACAGCATAGATGTTTCCTAATAAGATGGAGTCAGAGAGGGTCTCATTACCAGTTATGAAGGAGAAAGTGGGAGCGCTTTCATACGCAAAAGAGAGGATTTCTCATGCATACAGAGGAAGCGAGTACAATAAACTGAGTAAATCAGTACCAAAATGATTTGGCTTGAGAGGTGCTGAGGTTTTAGAATATTTGTTCAGTGTGCAGCGGGAATACATTTTTAGGATGTCTCAGAGTGTTGGCTCATCTACATCATATTTGTGTGATTCAAAGGCCATGCAATGCCAATTTTTTTTAAAAAAAAATTAACACCTAAAGGCATAATTCATCCAAAAATTAAAATGTTGAGCTCCTCATCCTCACTTTGCTCCAAATCAGACTTTCTTTCTTCTGGAAGATATTGATAAAAAAGAAAAATATTCTGAAGAGCTGTTTTTAATCCATACAATGAAAGTCAATAAGGGACCTTGACTTTCATTATATGGACACAAACAGTTCTTCATATCTTGCAATCACATATTCCACTAACATTTGCTAACAAGGAAATATTCCAAAAACGCTATTAAAGGAATAGTTCACTTCAAAGTGAGCATTTACTCTCCCTCAGGTTTTTTCTGCGGAACACAAAGAAAGACATTTTGAAGAATATTGTTAATCAGACTTCAGTTTATGGGCCCCATTGACTTCCATAGTAGGAGAAAAAAAATACTATGAAGTCAATGGGGTCCATCAACTGTTTGGTTACCAACATTCTTCAAAATATCTTATTTTGAGTTGGTTGGTTTTGAACAACTTGGTGAGTAAATGATGACAGAATTTTAATTTTGAAGAACTAACTCCTTTAATGTGACTTAAGTTTCAAAATACTTATTTTGGTATTTTGGTTTATTTTAAATGCATTCTGCCATATAATTTCTATAAGATGCAAACTCTTAACTTTGCTGGAAATCACCAGATCTCAAAATATCAGCTGCTGTTTGAAGTAAGAAAAGTTGAACCAAATATCTTCAAGCAAAATTGTGGCTATTGTTTGCATTTTGTGAAGTGTTTTGGGACTCTACTTCTAAATCCTCGGGCCTAGTAAGCCTTGATCATCAAACAATGCCACCAAAAGCTTCTAACTACACCACCGAGGATTATGTTACCATGGCTCAAGTGCGTGAGTTATTGGATCAGCAGAAGGATTTCTACAGAACTTTGCTTGAACAGCAAGAAAAAAATTTCAAATCTTGTGTACAGATCATAGTTGACTCTTCTAATAAGAGGATTGATGATCTGTTAAAGCAAGTTTGTGACTTCAAGGTGAGTTTGGAAATGACTCAAAAAGAATTCGATGACTTTAAAATCTCTTGTGGCACCTGGTCAAAGATCTGCGGTGAAACCAGGTCAGATTTGGACACAATCTGTAAAAGTTTCAATTCTATCACAGAGAAGGCTGATTATTTGGAGGGCCAGTCAAGACGGAATAATATTGTTGTGGACGGCATTAAAGAGTCTGTGAAAGAAAAAGTGTCTGATTCTGAAGATAAAGTGAGAAAATTATTCAGTGAGAAGTTACAGTTGGATCACTTGAAAATAGAACTTGACTGGGCTCATAGAACTGGGAAGCCAGCGACACCTTCAGAAAAGCCCAGACCCATTGTGGTCAGATTTCTGCGGCTTAAGGACAAACTTGCTGTTCTGGATAAAGCAAAAAACTTGAAGGGCTCAGGCATTTTCATCAATGAGGACTTCTCTGAAACCGTCCGGCAAAGAAGGAAAGATCTACTCCCTGCAATGAAGGCGGCTCGAGAGAGAGGTGACATTGCATATTTGAGATATGACAAACTTATTGTCCATCCACCAACACAAAATCCTCCTCAACAAAGGAGGACCAACATTTAGAGGTTGGTTAAATAGTTGCCTACCATGTTTTCTTATACAATATTGTAAATATACACTCTATGGACTACTACAATACATCTGATTCTGATTTAAATATTTTTGATTCCTCTTCAATTGATTCTTATAATTTTGATGTTGACCCAGACCTAAATTTTTTTTCATCATTTGATGCCAAAAACCTTTGCAGATTTTATGATGGAACTCAGTTTAATGACTTATCCATGCCTTCTAATATATTCTCCACTTTCCACTTGAATATAAGAAGTCTTCCTTGTAACTATGACAAATTTATTCATTATTTATCTTCACTTAAACATAATTTCTCTGTTATTGCTTTATCCGAAACATGGCTTACAGAAGACTCTAGAGAAGTATTTAAATTATCAAATTACAAATCAGTTCATTATGTAAGAGAAAATAGATCTGGAGGTGGAGTATCTTTATTTTTTTTAGACAACTATGAATCTAAAGTTAGGGATGATCTCTCACTGAATTCAGCTAGTCCGGGAGTAGAATCTGTTTTTGTGGAGCTCTCTGGTGTTTTTGGTGAAAAAAACGTCATAGTTGGTGTCATTTATCGTTCACCGGATTCTGTTGTCAGAGATTTTAGTGAATGTCTATCCAGTTCTCTTGATCTGATTAACAAGGAGGATAAACTTTGTTACATTCTAGGTGATTTTAATATAAACCTTTTAAAAAACAATTCAGATACATTAACTGCAGATTTTCTCAATATACTTTATTCTAGTTATTTTTTCCCTCTTATATATAAACCTACTCGAGTAAAGGAGAATTCAGCAACTTTGATTGATAACATTTTAACAAATAATTTGAGTGAAGGAATGAGATCTGGAGTCTTGTATTTAGATCTGTCTGATCATTTCCCTATATTCCAATACTCGTTAATCAAGTTTAATACAACTAAACAAAAAAAGAAAAAGATGCTTAAAAGAAATATGAGTAAGATAAATGTTTCTAAATTTAAAGATATGCTTGCCAGTACTTCATGGAATGATCTCTACAAAGAAAAAAATGCTCATTTTGCATATCAAAATTTTATGAAAATTATTAGTGGTAGTTTCAATGAATGTTTTCCAATTATTAGTTCTACTAGGAAATATAGTCAGGCCTTTAGTAAGCCTTGGTTTACAGTTGACTTGTTGAAGCTGCTGAAGAAAAAAAATAAATTGTACAAAAAATATATTTCAAATCCTACACCCCTTACCCGTGGTGCTTATACATCTTGTAGAAATAAATATACTTACTTCATTAGATTGTCAAAAAAGAAATACTTCTGTGAAAAATTTAAGAGGTGTTCAAATGATACTAAAACCACATGGAAAGTTATAAATCAGTTGCTGCATAGAGATAAGACTCATTCAGAATTACCTTCAGTTTTTTATGAAGGTGAAAATTCTTTTAATAACTCATTTGATATAGCTCAAAAATTTAATAATTTTTTTGTTAACATTGGACATGAATTAGCCAGTAAAGTTCCTGTTTGTAATGGTAATCCACTAGATTTTATTATAAGGGATTATCCTCCTATTTCTTTTTTTCAGCCTCCTGATGTTCAAGAAATAAGTGATATTATTGATGAACTGAAAACATCTTCAGCTGGCCATGATAACATTTCTTCATTCCTTGTCAAGCAGATCAAGCAGTTTATTTTGCAGCCACTGGTTTTCATTTTTTCACTCTCTCTGAGAACAGGAGTTGTACCAGAGGATTTAAAAGTTGCCAAAGTTATTCCTCTGTTTAAAACAGATGACCCTTGTTGTTTTAATAATTATAGACCCATATCCATATTGCCTTGTTTTTCAAAAATATTAGAAAAAGTTATATACAAAAGGATCTTATTCCATCTTGATTCTAATTTAATTCTTTACAAACATCAGTATGGTTTCAGGAAAGGTCATTCTACATACATGGCCCTGCTTCATTTGATTGATAAAGTTTCCTCTGCATTAGAAAATAATGAATTCACCTGTAGTATATTCATCGACTTCTCAAAAGCATTTGATACAGTCAACCATCATATTTTATTGAAAAAATTGCAAAAATATGGTTTTCATGATGTTACGCTTGAATGGTTAAAAAACTATGTTTCAAACAGACAACAGTTTGTTTGTATTAATGGATGCTGTTCCAACAAAGCCAGAGTACCTTGTGGGGTTCCACAGGGGTCCATTTATTTAAATGCATTCTGCCATATAATTCTATAAGATCAAACTCTTAAACTTTGCTGGAAATCACCAGGATCTCAAAATATCAGCTGCTGTTTGAAGTAAAAAATTGAACCAATATCTTCAAGCAAATTAGTGGCTTTGTTTGCATTTTGTGAAAGTGTTTTGGGCCTCTACTATCTAAATCCTCGGGCCTAGTAAGCATGATCATCAAACAATGCCACCAAAAGCTTCTAACTACACCACCGAGTGATTATGTTACCATGGCTCAAGTGCGTGAGTTTATTGGATCAGCAGAAGATTTCTACAGAACGTTGTGCTTGAACAGCAAGAAAAAAATTCAAATCTTGTGTACAGAGCATAGTTGACTCTTCTAATAAGAGGATTGATGATCTGTTAAAGCAAGTTTGTGACTTCAAGGTGAGTTTGGAAATGACTCAAAAAGAATTCGATGACTTTAAAATCTCTTGTGGCACCTGGTCAAAGATCTGCGGTGAAACCAGGTCAGATTTGGACACAATCTGTAAAAGTTTCAATTCTATCACAGAGAAGGCTGATTATTTGGAGGGCCAGTCAAGACGGAATAATATTGTTGTGGACGGCATTAAAGAGTCTGTGAAAGAAAAAGTGTCTGATTCTGAAGATAAAGTGAGAAAATTATTCAGTGAGAAGTTACAGTTGGATCACTTGAAAATAGAACTTGACTGGGCTCATAGAACTGGGAAGCCAGCGACACCTTCAGAAAAGCCCAGACCCATTGTGGTCAGATTTCTGCGGCTTAAGGACAAACTTGCTGTTCTGGATAAAGCAAAAAACTTGAAGGGCTCAGGCATTTTCATCATGAGGACTTCTCTGAAACCGTCCGGCAAAGAAGGAAAGATCTACTCCCTGCAATGAAGGCGGCTCGAGAGAGAGGTGACATTGCATATTTGAGATATGACAAACTTATTGTCCATCCACCAACACAAAATCCTCCTCAACAAAGGAGGACCAACATTTAGAGGTTGGTTAAATAGTTGCCTACCATGTTTTCTTATACAATATTGTAAATATACACTCTATGGACTACTACAATACATCTGATTCTGATTTAAATATTTTTGATTCCTCTTCAATTGATTCTTATAATTTTGATGTTGACCCAGACCTAAATTTTTTTTCATCATTTGATGCCAAAAACCTTTGCAGATTTTATGATGGAACTCAGTTTAATGACTTATCCATGCCTTCTAATATATTCTCCACTTTCCACTTGAATATAAGAAGTCTTCCTTGTAACTATGACAAATTTATTCATTATTTATCTTCACTTAAACATAATTTCTCTGTTATTGCTTTATCCGAAACATGGCTTACAGAAGACTCTAGAGAAGTATTTAAATTATCAAATTACAAATCAGTTCATTATGTAAGAGAAAATAGATCTGGAGGTGGAGTATCTTTATTTTTTTTAGACAACTATGAATCTAAAGTTAGGGATGATCTCTCACTGAATTCAGCTAGTCCGGGAGTAGAATCTGTTTTTGTGGAGCTCTCTGGTGTTTTTGGTGAAAAAAACGTCATAGTTGGTGTCATTTATCGTTCACCGGATTCTGTTGTCAGAGATTTTAGTGAATGTCTATCCAGTTCTCTTGATCTGATTAACAAGGAGGATAAACTTTGTTACATTCTAGGTGATTTTAATATAAACCTTTTAAAAAACAATTCAGATACATTAACTGCAGATTTTCTCAATATACTTTATTCTAGTTATTTTTTCCCTCTTATATATAAACCTACTCGAGTAAAGGAGAATTCAGCAACTTTGATTGATAACATTTTAACAAATAATTTGAGTGAAGGAATGAGATCTGGAGTCTTGTATTTAGATCTGTCTGATCATTTCCCTATATTCCAATACTCGTTAATCAAGTTTAATACAACTAAACAAAAAAGAAAAAGATGCTTAAAAGAAATATGAGTAAGATAAATGTTTCTAAATTTAAAGATATGCTTGCCAGTACTTCATGGAATGATCTCTACAAAGAAAAAAATGCTCATTTTGCATATCAAAATTTTATGAAAATTATTAGTGGTAGTTTCAATGAATGTTTTCCAATTATTAGTTCTACTAGGAAATATAGTCAGGCCTTTAGTAAGCCTTGGTTTACAGTTGACTTGTTGAAGCTGCTGAAGAAAAAAAATAAATTGTACAAAAAATATATTTCAAATCCTACACCCCTTACCCGTGGTGCTTATACATCTTGTAGAAATAAATATACTTACTTCATTAGATTGTCAAAAAAGAAATACTTCTGTGAAAAATTTAAGAGGTGTTCAAATGATACTAAAACCACATGGAAAGTTATAAATCAGTTGCTGCATAGAGATAAGACTCATTCAGAATTACCTTCAGTTTTTTATGAAGGTGAAAATTCTTTTAATAACTCATTTGATATAGCTCAAAAATTTAATAATTTTTTTGTTAACATTGGACATGAATTAGCCAGTAAAGTTCCTGTTTGTAATGGTAATCCACTAGATTTTATTATAAGGGATTATCCTCCTATTTCTTTTTTTCAGCCTCCTGATGTTCAAGAAATAAGTGATATTATTGATGAACTGAAAACATCTTCAGCTGGCCATGATAACATTTCTTCATTCCTTGTCAAGCAGATCAAGCAGTTTATTTTGCAGCCACTGGTTTTCATTTTTTCACTCTCTCTGAGAACAGGAGTTGTACCAGAGGATTTAAAAGTTGCCAAAGTTATTCCTCTGTTTAAAACAGATGACCCTTGTTGTTTTAATAATTATAGACCCATATCCATATTGCCTTGTTTTTCAAAAATATTAGAAAAAGTTATATACAAAAGGATCTTATTCCATCTTGATTCTAATTTAATTCTTTACAAACATCAGTATGGTTTCAGGAAAGGTCATTCTACATACATGGCCCTGCTTCATTTGATTGATAAAGTTTCCTCTGCATTAGAAAATAATGAATTCACCTGTAGTATATTCATCGACTTCTCAAAAGCATTTGATACAGTCAACCATCATATTTTATTGAAAAAATTGCAAAAATATGGTTTTCATGATGTTACGCTTGAATGGTTAAAAAACTATGTTTCAAACAGACAACAGTTTGTTTGTATTAATGGATGCTGTTCCAACAAAGCCAGAGTACCTTGTGGGGTTCCACAGGGGTCCATTCTTGGACCATTATTATTTCTTATTTACATTAATGATTTATCAAATGTTTCAAATATTCTTTTTCCAATAATGTTTGCAGATGACACAACTTTAGTTTATTCTCATTCAAATTTTAATTTTCTGATTAAAAATGTAAATACTAGTTTAACTGCATATGCTACATGGTTCAGATTAAATAAGTTATCGCTGAATACAAAAAAATCTAATTATATAATTTTTAGTGGAAAAAAATCATATTCTAGGACTTCTCAAAAGTCAAAATAGAGACTGTGGAGATATCCCAAGTTGTAACAACAAGATTCCTTGGAATTTTTGTTGATGAGAATTTGACTTGGAAAACACAAATTAATTGGGTTAGCAAGAAAATAAATAAATCTATTGGTATAATTAGGAGGATTAGCAATTTTATTACCATAAATTGTCGTCTTACACTCTATTACAGTTTAATTTATCCATATCTTTCATATTGTAATATAGTTTGGGCAAGCACTTTTCCTTCTACACTTCATAGAATTTTGGTTCTTCAGAAACGTTTTGTCAGGATTGCAACCCGATCTGAGTCACATTCTTCATCTGTGCCTCTATTTCAGAATCTTCAGATACTTACTGTTTATGATATTAATATCACTCAAATATGTGTTTTTATTTATAAGGTATATTCTAATTATGAAAATATTCCAGAGCACTTCAAGTCTTATTTTAAATTTAACTCACAGGTTCACTCTTATTCAACTCGTCAATCTTTAGATTTACATCTTCCAAAGTTTCTTACGTGCAGGGGTCAATTTACTATCAGATTTAGGGGTACCAAATTGTGGAACAGCTTTTTCCACCTAGTAATAAACTCCTCCTCATTAAAATATTACAAACGATATTTAAAAGCCCATTTAACTGCTGTCTTAAAATTTTAATATATTAATTATCTTACCTTTGTGTTATGATTATATTTTTGTTAGTATATTTCCATTACTGTCATTGTCATTTATATGTACACATGTATGTGCATGTGTGTATTGTGTGTGTGTTTATGAATATATGTATCACTAGTTTGTTATTACTTTTATGTAGTCTAATGTTATTTGTTTTTTATGTTCTTTTTGATTTTATTGTAATTATATCTATAGGTGGAGGCGTTAAATAAGCCCATTTTGGTTTTTTGCCTCTTCCTGCACATAAATTGATTGTCTTATTTTGCTTATGTATTTTATGTCTTGTTTATTATTATTATTGTCTTTTTTATGTAATTGTAAAGGTGCAAATATAAATAAATAAATAAAAATAAAAACGTCACACAGTCCCAGTATCTTGCCCAGGTTTGGATCCAGTAATAAAAAGGACTCAAGATTTCAAAGGAGTTGCATTCTTGTGATTGAATCAACACTTGAAACACTGGAGAACAAGTGTGTTCGCTGTGCATCAGCGTTGTTTGATCTTCACATTTGCATCAAGCATCTTCTTACATCATAACCACTTACCAGCGATACAGTATTCTTACCTACAATCAAAGGCCTCTTATTTATCATGCATGTTTTTCAAAGTCAGTTCATTTTGGGCATTTACATAGTCAAATGAAACCCTTGGCAAGCTTGCAGCTGCTGTGGGCGCACATCCGTTATTCAAAAGCAGAGACAATGAGATACACGGTAAAGGGTTGTAAACAGAACACATCTGATCTGCTGAGCAACCGACACGAGTGCGACAGTTTTCAGCTTTCATGAGGGAAGAACAGAATCTCACTCTGCAGGTGAAAAGCATTTGTCTTTATAAAGCAGAAGAACAGATGCAGATGTCCTGCAGATCACATGGAGCAACACTGTCCTCTACTGACTGAAGCATACACTCCAGCTGGGAGAATTCCTTCACTTTCAGCTATTACAAACATCAAAATCAGGTACACATACCGTGAAAGCTTGACTGTCAAGAACGTGTCAAGGTCGTGTTTCTTCCTCAAATCTACATAAGAAAGGGTATATTTTATGTGTATATATATACGCTACCGTTCAAGTGGGAGGTCAGTAAAACAGTTGAATATTTGAAAGAAGTCTCATGCTCAACAAGGCTGCTTTTATTTAGTCTAAAATACAGCCGGAATATAGTAATATTGCATAATAATGTAATATAATTACATATATTAAGAGGTTAAAAATAACGGTAACACTTTACGCATATTTAACTACTTCAGTTTACCTGAACTAAGAAGGAACAATACTTCTACAGCATTAATTCATCAGTTAATATTTCAACATTACACATACTAATAAATTATCAAAATCAAAGGTTTGGTAATATCAGTCAAAGCACTGTGAACTAACATGAACAAAAAATGAATAGCTGGATTTTTCAATCCATTTTTTTATTAACTAACATAAACAAAGATTAATAAATATTGTAACAAATGTATTGCTCATTGTTAGTTCATGTTACTTAATACATTAACTAATGTTAACCTTATGTAAAGTGTTACCAATATAACTTTCTAATTGAATATGTTTTAAAATGTAATGTATTACTGTGATGCAAAGCTGCATATTCAGGATCATTATTCCAGTCTTCAGTGCCACGTGATCCTTCAGAAATCATACTTACATGCTGATTTTCTTATCAAGAAACATGTCATAATATTATGCATGCTGTCTGCTTAATTCACTTGTGCTGCTTAATATTGGCGTAGAAAGCATTAACCATTTATTTTCAGGATTGTTCATTGAATAGAAAGTTTGGAAGAGAAATCTTTTATAACACTATAAATGTCTTTATTGTAATTTCTGATGTCATTTCTATCCATCTATTAAAGGGAATAATGGGCATTTAAAAGAAAGTTACATTTAAAGTAACATTTCTGGATGCATTTCTACAGCAATAAGAAGTTGGAGTGAAAATGAACTTAATTAAAATCACTACCAACAATATACTTAAATATATGAGTTGTGTTTGTGTGTGTTATATGAGCTTTTCTTGAGATTACTGGTGGATTTCATTTCGTATTTAGAATTCAGTGTTCTCATTAACAAGTAACAGAAACCAAAAAGTGTTGTTATATGGAGTAATGTTTATTGCTGATTAGAAGTTGAATATATATTTATATATACACTTGGATACATTGTAAAACCAAAAATCCCATACTGTGTAGTAAGAGAAGATGAATGAATGTCTCCAGACTCGCAGTGGTAATGAACTGTAACTTAATCAAACACTGCTGATTGTCTCTGTGGCCACATCTAATACTGCAACCCAATAATAATGCTGTGGGATTGCATTTCTACACCTATTTTCAGGATCTGGACTAGAATTAAATAAGCAATGACATTTTTTAAAAAGCATTACATAGTGTTGCTGAGCTTTTAAAAGTCTTGCATTTTTAAATAGCTAAAATGTATGTATATTCTAAAGAATAAAACTGGTAAACCTATAGATAATTCCACCACTGAATAAAAAAAAGGTAATCAGTAGTTTTGACTTCTTAATCTCACAATTCTGACTTTTTTCCTCGCAAATGCTAGTTTACAGCTCACATTTGACTTTTTCCCCTCAGAATTTCGTGATATAAACTCACAATTCTGAGAAATAGTCAGAATTGTAAAATAGAAACTAGCAATTGCAAGAAAAAAAAAGTCAGAATTGCAAGAATTCTAACTTTATAACTCGCGATTCTGACTTTATAACATGCATTTGCGAGTTGTTGTTTTTTTGTGAGAAAAAAAAGTTACCTTCGACCCTTCGCGTGGAGCTTGATTGACAGGTGTTCTGACCAATCATACTTCGCCATCCGCCATTTTGTCCGACAAAGCAGTCAAGAAAGTTAGTAGATTAACATGGGAGGATTTGAACTTGAAAAACTAAATATACTGACGTCTTTCCGAGGTTAAAACAACATTCCTTCTTATATTCATTCATGTTTATTTGATGCTATAAATGAACTAGAAGGAAGAGATGATCGGATCACGAGCAGCTTTAACTGATGCTCTACAGCGATCTGTCACGACACATTAAAGAGCCACAAAACGGTATTTATTGTTTAAATTTCTTTCAAAAAGTGACCATATTTGAAAGGTGAGACTTTGTTTAATATGTTTAATATCAAAATTAAGCGAAAAGTAACCTGGTCTGTCCTGTCTGTCCGCGTGTTGTCACTGTACGTTCACACCGTCGCCGGCGAGAGCGGCAAAAAACGCTCTCGCCGCCCTGCCAGCGACGCCGTGGAAAGATTCGTGGACGCTCTGATGCTCTGACGTAGATCGAACGCGTGGTCTTTTTTACAACTGTATTTAAAGGGGCCACAAAGCAAACAAGCACGTCGATCGTTATTTTTGCAGAAAATTGATCGATGGAAAGAACTTAACAATTATAGTGACATGTTTGCTAATGAAATAAACAAATGAAAAGCCATTTGTGTGGTGTGGCTTTTGTGTTCATGGTTAAGTGCATTCTCGCTGAAAAACAAGCGTTCTAGCGCGAAGATATTGCCTATAAATAGTGTTGCGCGCCTTCTTACTAAATTCAAATGATCAACCTCCTCTATTTTGCTTGGGAACTAATGTGGTCGGAACCAAAGTTTACAGGACTGCGTTCTCTGGACTCCTCTCAGCGGAGCACTTCTATATTCCGATTGGTTGCCGCCAAAACGCGTCATTGCTTATTACCATAAAGTTGACCTGACTTCAACTCTCCTCGCCGCTCTCACCGTCCAAGATGCGCCGCGCCGCTCTCGCCGGAGCTCGCCGCCGGCTCTCATTGAAAATGAATGACTTCCGGCCACTTTGACGCTCTCGCCGGCGGCGGTGTGAACGCACAGTCAGTCTCTCTGCTTCCCGATGTTTTTTTCACTGCGTGAGAACATGGTGAGAGCGGCGTAGCTTGTCGGACATAGCGACAGTAACTAAGGGGGGCGGGTCTTTGCGAAGGGTCAGTTGTGAGATAAAAAGCCGAAATTATCTTTTACATTTTTTTTTTATTCCGTGGCGGAAACAAGCTTTCATAGAAACCTTATTATGTGGAATCAAGACAAAAATTAAATCCCTTATGACCGTAAAAAAAAAAAAAAAAAAACATAGCAGCAAGTGAACGGCATCATCAAATCTGTCAGGTTAAAAACCTTATGAACTAAATTCATAGCTGCAAATTCTGAAAAAAAGTGCCTTTAATTTCTGAAGCAGTACATTTTACAGTACTAGTAAAGACATGTGATTTGCATTGATGTGCAAATTTGTGTTTCCATACGTTGATGCTTTTAAATTAATATTGTATCGATTCCCAGCAAAAGTATGAGGATCATTGCCGCATGTGCTCTACTGTAATGTAGTGCGTCATGAAGGACATCAGGCCCTATGATGAATCATATTTTAAGGATGAATGAGGCGTCTCCTCTTGGCTCGAGATTCGGGCGTCAATCTAAGGCAGAGCCATTCGTGCGGAACCATCTATAGCTGCCTTACAATACGGTGAAAGTACAGATGACCACAAAGCCAGTGACCCAGTGTGCGTTAATATTCTAGACTCAGCCAGATGAAGGAAGTTGCCGCCAACCCTTGCACATTCGCATACATCCAAACCTCATAACTCTAGTTTTCCCTTTTCGTCAAGTTTTAATAGATCTACAGCGGATGGAATTGTCCGTTTCACATGCCTGAACCATGAGCCGCTTGGCTCTGAGCGTCTCGTTTCAGACCGTCCTCCGTCACACCCTGTGAAGCCAGTTCTGAGAGCACATTGTCCAGGTAGTTGGGGTCGGGGTAGCCGTGGCCGGAGACGTTGGACATCATCTCCGTCTTGTGGTGGATCTCGTTCCAAATGACCGTGTCAGGCTCCCCTGTGGTGCTGGAAGTGCCCACGGTGAAGATGAGACGTCGTGTCCACGCCACCTTCAGCAGCTCCAGCACCTGGAAACCACATGATCAAAACCCTCAGATTTACAGTAAACACAGTTGGGGGTTTTCTCACAAAGAGAAACAAAAACCAGAGCATTTTTTCCATTTCCTGAAGAGTAGAGGTTTTGGAGATACGAGTTTCCGCACAACAGCGACAATATACCGCATTTCTTTTGTTACTTCACTGCAGTATGTAGTGATTTATTTCAATCTTATCCTGTTAAAACTCACACTCAATTGTGCGACGTAACACAATTTATAATTCACTGTGTAAAAGGTTACAAAAACAAGAAATTATGTTGTGTGGTAAATGGTAATTGACAATCGATAGATGCTGGAACATAAACACTATTTCAAAGGTTGTGTATGAGGTTAGGATGCTCTCTCTGACATAAGCAGAAAATGTCAAAGAATTCATGTCAAAGTTTCTGAAGGAACTGCAACAACAAAGACGGGCCACTTTTCCTATTGGCCCAGCGCTGTATCGTACATTTTTGGGTTTATTTAGCATTTTTAGACCCAGCAAACTTGAACATTTTGTTGTTCCTAACCCATAAGACTTCGGTTCATCTTTAAATGTTCTCTCATCGCTTGCATTTATTCACAGAAAGTCTAGATAATCAACTTGTTCAAACTGCTCCATTCATATGGGTTACTTTTATGTCTTTTTTAAGCTTAAACATGTTGATTACCTAGACTTCCAATGGAGATACAAAAAGGATGAGAGAACATTAAAATATATCTTTATTTATGTGCCAAAGATGTACAGAAAAGTTATGGGTCTGGAATGACATGAGAGTGAGTGAATGACGGATTTTTCATTTCACTTTAATGTGTGCTTTTCCATGACATTTGGTTGCAAATTCAGCTTTCAACTTTTTGAACTGGCTAACATGGAAGTTGTCTATCGTTAGAGATATATAGTTAATATCATGGTATGTAAATATATACCATGTAGCAGATAAAAAGTGTGAATGCATGCTGAGTTTAGCGAATAGTCGTGAAAAATATTCTCAATGCACACTTGCACTGACTGACACACCTGAAGCACGCGCAGAGATAGACACAGTTTATTGTGTGAAGTATTTACAATATTTAGTCAGTTATGTCTTTAATGAAAGTAAACAGTTGGACGAAAACCGGATGTGTGTCTGTAAATTCGGTCCATGCATTAGGTCTTTAGTGACAGTAGCCTAATATACCTTCTGCTGTCGGGGCCATTAATGTTTATTAAACACAAAAGTTATTCAGTGAAGAGTTTCAACTTTTGTATTTTTAATAAGAATCCATTTATATTTAAACCAAATATAAAAGAGCAGTTTTATTTTAACATTTGATTCTTCAATTTCTGTAGTATTTCTTACATGTTAAAGCTGCAATCGGCAACATTTTTTTGATCATATTCAGTAAAATCAACACTATAATCCAACAGAACAACATAAATAAAGTGATTTTAGGAAAAACCCAGAGCTTCTAACTCCACCTGGAGTGTGTTATTTGTTTCGCAAAAATCCACCGCTCCCGGATCATCGGGTCCAATCAGCGCAGGGGGGTGTGAGATCTGACTGTCAATCACAGATCGGGCACACGCCACCCTCGCGCACGTTACAATCACATGCACACGCCTGAAGTTCGCGCAGTAACGAAGAGTGATGGCGGAAAAGCTCATTTAGAGTATAAATGACGTTAGCAATTGCAATCTATCGGTAGATTAGCCAGGGCAGCATACCTCTAAATACTCCATGGTGTTGATGGATGCTGATGAGACGGCGCGTTCACAGAAAATCTGGTGCACACGCACTGACGAGCAAGAACTCGGTGGGAGGGTATCCGTTGATAGTGGGGGAGGGGCATGAGAGTTGTAAACATTAAAAATTTGCCTAAGTCCACTCAATCTGCCAGACTTGCCGACTGCAGCTTTAAATAAACCTACTGAACCAGAAAGCTTAATATGTATCTTTGTACTATTTTATTTGTCCTATTGTTAGCATTATTTTGCTTCTTTAATAAAGTGATTGACCGATATATTGCCAATGCTGATATATCGGCCGATATATGGCATTCTTAAAATATCGGCATCGGCCGATCAGTTTTTCTGACTGGCCGATGTGTTGAAGCGGGACTTTTATTTTGAAGGCGCCGTGGACTTTTATTTTGACAGGCGGCGCTGAGAACACCCGCGCCTGGTCACACAGCACTCACTCACATTTTCCGTCTTCATTAGTTTACGATCTCTGTCAGTCAGGAAAATAAAGCAACATAATTTGTTTCCAGAAGAAAATAGCGTCACAGTCCAGCTTAAGTAAGTTCTGTGACGTTTCATTTTTGTAGTAAAAAAATTATTAATTTAGATAATTTATCTATATATAGCCGCTCTGGAGAGAACCGTGATGTCATCGTCCATCTCAGTTCAGTTCTCATATAATGGTGTCAATGCAGGCAGATCAATAATATTGAAAATTTTATTAAATGTTAAATTTAATGTCCCCAACTAAGCAAGCCAAAAGCCAATGCAACAAAGGTGAAAAAAAGCACCAGTTGCAAAGAACCGAAACTTGTGTAACACATGGCACTGGAACAGTTGATTCAGCAACTGAACGGTAATTTAACAGGTTTAATGTGTGAAAATGGCTAGTGATTCCATATTGTGACAAATGAGAATGGCATGAATCTTTATTTGAACTGGGTCAATTCACTCTATTACCTTTCTGCCTTTGTCATTGTCAGGAAGGAAGCAGAAGCGAGGGAATCCTCTGCACGTATACGGCTGTCCTGGGTTCGGGTGCTCAGGGCCCTGCAGACAAAGAGTGCATTAGGATAATGAGTGCTTCATGCAGGCCAAGGCAAGGACAAAACCATCATCACACAAAGGAATGAGTCAGTTATGCCCCCAATAAATGCAGACGGACGCCGACGTCAGTCTGCTGGATGAAAACATTTGGCTGGTTCTTAAGGACCTCAAGCACGCACTTATTTTAAAAGTTGAAAGCACTTTTCTTATAGTTGAATCATGGTGCAAATAAATATAAAACAGTACAGCACTACATAGGTTTGCCAAAACAGACCTGTATTCCGGGCGGGATGTTGTAAATGATTTGTATAGTGCCGCAGTCTGGGTGTCCAGGCAAAGACTGAGGAATACTATAGATATCCATGTTGCCCTTTGGTTGGGTGCCGGTCTTCTCTCCGTAAATTGTCTTACATGAGGGGCACTGCAGGCTCCCGTCCTATGGGGTGACAACGTGAGAGAAAATGGGTGCAACAATCTCTTTAAAAGAAATAGTTCATGTGAAAATAAGTATTTTTGAGCTAATAAAATCAATTCTTGTAATTGTATGCACCTATTTTGTCATTTAAAGTAATTGCAGGAATGCATGACATACACTACCACTAAACTATTATTTTAAGAAATAATACTTTTATTCAGGATGCATTGATCATAAGTGACAGTAAAGACATTTATAAATGTTACTTATTTCAAACTAATGCTGTTCTTTTGAGCTTTTTATTTATCAAAGAATTCCGAATTTGTTTTATGGTTTCCAATATTAAGCAGCAAAACTGTTTTCAACTTTGATAATAATAATAAATCAGTATATTAGAATGATTTCTGAAGGATCATTCAACACTGAAAACTGATGATCCTGAAAACTAAGCTTTGCCATCACAGGAATAACTTAAAATTTAAAATACATTAACATAGAAAACAGTTATTTTCAATTGTAATAATATTTCACAATGTTGCTGTTTTTACTGCATTTATGATCAAACAAATGCAGCCTTGGTGAGAAAAAGAGACATATTTATAAAAAACACTTGGCAACACCAAACATTTGAATGGTAGTGTAGATTAGAATACTGTTAAATAAATACTTCACCCAAAAATCTGAAAATAATTTATTATTAACAGTATTGCAATTTGTCATCCATTCTTGGAATTAGCCTAAAATAGATATCAAAATAGTTGTATACAATTGACAGTTAAAAGTGTTGGTAAGATACTGCACACCTTGGTTCCATTATTGTACATGGCCAGCATGCAGGGCATGTGGAAGGTGTGACCACATTTTGTGAATTTGCCCACGGTGTTGGGCTGAAGAGACTGAGAGCACTCAGCTGGGACCTCATAACCAGACGGGCAAGTCAGGGCCTCCATACAGATAATACAGTCCTGAAAGCACACAGCCAGATGTCACACATCTCATAGGGCAGGGCGTTAAATATATGGGTGAATGTCATCAAAATATGTCCAGGTCATGTTATATTTTGCATACAGAAATTGAAGTCTAATTTAGGACCATTACGTTTTTTTTTGCATTGTTACATAAAGGTGCTTAATTTTCATGAAAATATGTAAAAATTTTCCTAAAATAGTCTTCATTTTCTTTGATATATTTACTAACAACTAAACTTAACGGTGGGGTATGTGATTTGGAAAACGACCGGCAGATTTTGAAAATACACAATTCAAATGGTCCTACCTTCTTTCCACCAACGCTGGCCCTGACTCCACCCATTCGAAGAACATGGACGCGCAATCATGCACGAGCGAAAACTCAGATGCCCGAGAGATTGTAATGACGATTTACTACTAACAGAGGTGGAAAGTAACGAATTACATTTACTCGCGTTACTGTAATTGAGTAGTTTTTTTGTGTACTTCTACTTTTTTAAGTAGTTTTTAAAATCTGTAATTTTACTTTTACTTAAGTATGTTTTGTTTGAAGTATTGTAATTCGCTACATTTTAAAACATATCCGTTACTGAGTAAAAAAAAAAAAATACAAAAAAAAAATGCTTTTGATGAAAACATCGCGCTCCGGAAACTACAGCATTGATTGATTGAAGGGCGGGAGAACAGACGCGCTAAAATCACAACACAATATGGAGAAGATGACGGACAAGACAGACGCAGACCCAGCTGAACGCGAAATGCTGTCGAAATCTCACTCGCACACATACCGGTATGTGAAGCCCTGGTCAGGGAATACTTTGGATAGAGAAAAAAATGGAGTTTAATGTATAATGCGGATGTCACGTAAAACAAGCAAACTGGTAGATGTAAGGATGAATAAATCGAAAGTAAGCTGTACAATAAATCAAATCGCGACATGATCTGTGAATATTAAAGCACAAAAGACTGCTATGTAAATATATAATCTGCTTGTTCTGCGTGTCTCTGTGTGAATGAGCTGTGCTGTTTCGTCTACTTACTACATACTCAAGTACGCGAGGCGCTCATGCTGTTTTCAGCATCTCACAAACAATACGAGGACATGAATGAACATTTCCAGAGCTGCTCTGAGAGAACTCCTAATGAGCATTTTCATAATTTTATTTGAGAAAAAACATTGTCAAATACACTCTGAAACAGGACTTAACAACCCGTCAAAATAAAAGTTCGGTTTTACTAGAAGAAATTATATATTACTATTTTAGGCCTACAATAGAATGTAGGCTACCTACTTCTCATATAATAATATTAACAACAACAATAATAATACTACAATTTATTTAAACATTATTTAAGGAATATATATTATTTGTCCATGGTTTGAGTAAATCTGTTTTGTACTTTGCCGAAAACTAAAAGGATAAAACGTTTGCTAAACTTTTATTTTTATTACCACCGTTTTTGATAATATATGTATTAAATCATAAAAAGAAAAAAAATCTGAATAAGAAACATTTCATAGAACTCTATTTTTAAACATTTTAATAAGTTAATGATAAAAATAAGTTTCATAAAATCTAATTCATAATCAATTGTTCAATAAAACATATCTAATCAACTAATTTCAATAAATTATTGAAATTAGTTGATTAGATATGTTTTATTGAACAAATGTTTCATTTATTTAACTGTCATTTTAACTGATGATAATAATAACCATAATTTAATAATACAGTTTATATAAACCGTGATATTTTCTGAGACGTCTATCATACTGTGAAACTCTCATACAGCCCTGCACGAGAGAGTCCCCCACCACACCCCCGCTGTTAAAGTTACTCAGCTACTTTTACTCTGAGTACATTTTAAACGAGGTACTTTTTACTTTTACTTGAGTATATTTTTAGACCGGTACTTTTACTTGTAATTAAGTAAAATTTTATTTAAGTAATGGTACTTTTACTTGAGTAGAAAATTTTTGTACTCTTTCCACCTCTGACTACTAATCATGGAACCGGCTTTACTGACGAGATGCGCATGCGTCACGAGCTTTGAGTATGTGCACGACGGGGGTCACGCACGCTGGGGGGAGGGGGGTGTGGTACAACCGTTTGATTGACGACTTTAATGTCAAATGATTCTAGGTGGTCTTGGAAATGATTGGCTGGAGTTTTTCGAGTCCTGCCCGTTCCACAGATGATTAAATTGCTTAATTTTCATTTCAGTGCTTCTAACTCAGTGGCTGTAAATGGGTTAGGAATCAGATTTCAAGTTATTTTGAAAAAATGGTCAAAAAAGAGAATCACATACCCCACCTTTAACTAAAATATAATATTCTTTTAACTCTGGTGTGAGAAATTACCTGAAAAATGTACATATTTATGCCAGTACATAAAAAGTTACCTCATCTGGAACCACAGGCACTTCCTCCATGTATTTCTTGATGACTTCCTCTGGTTTCTGAGCTGGAGCTAAGGACATACACAAGACACATTTAAACCTGTGTGATAACATGAAGATTACATTTTCTTAAAGACTCCATGAAAGCTTACTCAGAGTTTTGTGGCTTGCAATACATGTCTGTCTGTTCTAATCAATTGTTAATTATTCATATACTACATACATTTTTGGCCAATCTAATGCTCTCTATAGTGAGACTGTCTCTGAAGTCAGCATATGCATATATATATATTTTTAAAGAAAATCACAATTCCAAACATTTTCACTATTTGTAAAATTCTATAGACACTTAAACTATTATTTTTTTTTATAATAAATTACATCATTAAAGGGATAGTTCACCCAAAAATGAAAATTCTGTCAAGTTTCAATCCTTTAGAAGCCTATGGAAGAGTGACCCAGCTCTCAGATTTAATCACAAATATCTTAATTTGTGTTCTGAAGATGAACGAAGGTCTTACGGGGTTGTAACGACACGAGGGTGAGTAATTAATGACTTAATTTTCATTTTTGGGTCAACTATCCCTTTAATGCAGCTAACCTGGCAGAAGTAGAATGCTATGTTTGTTATGGTTTCTAAACGAACAAATACATTATATATACAAATACAAATAATTTTTCTAAGAAGCAGTTAGAGATGCTATGGCATCAGTATCCTTGTGTATTTCCAAGGAACCACAACCAAATACCTTTACTTCAGTCAAAGTTTGTTTTAATGAGTGCATTGTTATGCATTATCACACACTGATTATATGCAGACACATAAGCTCACGTATACACATTTAACTATTAATTAGCTTAATTAACTTAAGCTAACCATTTAATGTGCACATCCGTTTGTTTTGATGTTACATCAAGGCAATTTACTAATGTAAACAGAAGTGTGCAGCATATGTGCCTAAATACGGAGTCTCTAAGGGGACATGTTGATGGACAAAAAATGAGTTGAGGAAAAATTATACTTCAATACTTTTGAATTTGCTCACAAAAGTTCCCTGAGAAACTTCACATTCTGTCGCAAAAGTTCTGCGTTCCCCTGAGAAACTTTGCATTCTCTCTTAAAGGCATTGAAATATAGGTTTTCCTCCCACCTCATATATCCATCACCAATTTTGCCAGTTTTACAAGCGAATGCAAAACGTTTGAAAGAACGCAAAAGCTTTGAAATATAATTTTCCTCCAATCGCCATGTCCCTTTTGGGGCTCCGTACTTAAAACCATAATTTTACGGTAAAATCTCGCAGCCTGAGGTTTACAATTTATCAAATAAAAATGTACAGATCTTAGCAAAATAAATTTGCTAAATGGTTATTTTCGAATATTCTTATATTTTAAGTGTAATCCACAGCCTCAAACAGCTTATTGCTCTTATGAAAATACTTTTGTTACATTTTATAATTAAATGTAATCAACAATTCGCTAAGTGATATAGTTTATTAGTCTAGTAACAGTATATAGAATTCAAATAATGTGAACGTGCATCAGGCATCTAACATAGGCTTTGAAAGTCGCTCATCCAATCAGAATTTAGAGTCAGAACTGTCCGTTAAATATGGCTTCTTTTAATAAATCAATGTTTGATACTTACTCAGAATTTAACATACCATATAAAAGCACACACTGTTCAGATTACAGACCTTGATGTTAGTTTTTAGAGTTTTCAGGCAACACTTCAGGAAAACGTGTTTTAGTAAGCCGATATTAAAGCAGTAACTAACATTGCTTGTGAGTGTCAGTCTGAACCTAATATCATCTTCTGTATTAAAACACGTTAAAATGAAAAGCATTAACCACAACACAGGTTATTTAGGGTTAGAGAAAGAAAAAAAAAGACCAGGGAACAACTGTTATTCGATAAACCCCCCAGCAGACATCTATCTGCAGTGTCCCACAGGTGAGCAGGCGGGTGTCAAGCGGAAGACAATCAATAGTACATTCATTATGTGATCGAGAGGATAGAAGCAAGACAGCATGACCATGAAATGGGTGAAAACATGACGGCAGAAGCAAACGATAAATAGCAAAGCATAAACATCTCGCAATGGCTGGACGGAGCATGACGGAATGAAGCTACAGTGCTAAGCCCCTGGGGAAAATATCATTTGAAAGGAGAATGTAAGGAAAAGAGCAATTAAACAAAAAGGACAGCAGCAGTTTGCAGGCCAGTGGAGGGCAGGGTCGGTCGGGCTGGTTGGCGGTGCTTAACTACCTGTCCTGGACTGTCTCTTTGCCCTCTTAACGGAGCTGGGCTGGCCTTTGGTGGGCCTGCTGGAGCCACGCTGGGAGAAGGGGGCGGTCATGAAGCGAACTCCCAGTCCTGCGGCTGACATCAAAATGGAAGCCATGCCTGGAACGGCCGGAGGCCATGTGGAGACATGCAGGAGGAAGGGAGGAGGAGGAGTGAAGGAAAGGAAGAGTAATGAGCCAAGAGTGGAGAGGCCAATCACAAGTGGGGCATGCTTTGATGAGGTCAAGAAAAGTTTAGGGTCTTACTCACTTCTGCATCTGATGCAGAGGAAATAATATCGGTGACAGAAACATCCATCTATAGACGCTGACTACAATCCTACCTGTTATTAACATTCGTCTAGGACTGAATGCACGGGATCCAATTCGCTTTGAAAACTAACTGTGATCCAAACACTTAAACCACCTTCAGAGGAGACATGGGACACATTGGTCTCACTGAGTCAGACTTTTAACTATTTGCATAACGTCTGGTCCATTGTGACAGGAAGAGACCATCTGATTGACAGCTGATGACCAAACACAAATCGTGTTGCGTTTAAGCGATGCTTAAGGGCAGGACAATTTGAAATCCATTACAACATAATAATAGAACAGCATGACAAAAAAAAAAAAAAAAAGCTGCAAGCAAGCAATGCTTCCGGATACATAAAAAAATTACATTAAAGCTTTAAACACACCAAGACGTATGACCAAAACTGAGCATCCTGTAAGCATTACGTTTTAAAGACAGCATGTCAAGTTCAACATTTAGGCCTGGTTCCACAGACAAGGTTTAGACTAAGCCAGGATTAGGCTTTAGTTAAATAAGGACATTTAAATAGATTTTATAGACTACCTTTCATGTAGTGTGTAACATAGATCTAAGTGAACAAAAACATCCTGCAAAGTTTTAAATATGAACGTTCAGTACCACGTTTATTTGGATCGGCTTCCTCCTCCGAATCACAACCTGTAAGTACTGTTAATAATTGTTGCTTTTATGGGTTTTGTAGCATGCTCAATAAGTGTGTGTGTGTGTGTGTGTGTGTGTGTCAGTTACGCTCAACGCAGCTTAGGTCTCCAAGCTGTGTGTGTGTGTGTGTCAGTTACGCTCAGCGCTTAGGTCTCCAAGCTGTCTGTATATGTGTGTGTGTGTGTGTGTGTGTGTGTGTGTGTGTGTGTGTGTGTGTGTGTGTGTGTGTGTGTGTGTCAGTTACGCTCAGCGCTTAGGTCTCCAAGCTGTGTGTGTGTGTTTTTTGAAATATTTAAAATGTTTGTCGTTGTTATTGGAGTTGTCATAAAGAATAGAGCGTATTGTAGTACTGCAGTGCTTTATCAATATGTTTAAGCTTTGGGTTGACGTGAAAAATAACTGACTGGGTCGTCTGACCAATCACCGCAGATTAGCGTCACGCAAAGGCGGGGTTTGAAAAATGAGTCGTCAAACGAATCATTAGGGAATCCCTGAGCAAATCAGGTAAAAATAAATGCATATTATAATACAACAAAAGTGTTTTTGTCATTGCATGCATGTAAAACTGTTGTTGGGGACTCACAGAACAACATTAGGAACATTTTAAATGCCATAATACGTACCCTGTAAGCCTTGTCTGTGAAACCAGGCGTTTAAATTAGATACTTAAACTTTATAAGTCCCCTTGAAGTCAATAATGTTATCGCGTAAAACTCATCTTCGATGATCACAATTTTTTTTCCCTGTGAAAATAATTTCTTCATGCCTTAAAATAGCTTGAATGTAACGCTACACCCTTACTTCATTTAAATGTATGCAAATTAGCCCCCACCTCCACTCACTCACAACAAATCGGACTACCTCCACTCGGTCAACTATAGTAAACGCTACACAAGTGGAAATGTGTGTTTAATCCAGCCATATAAGCATATGCTAGCACCCTCAAATGAAAGCAAGAGCACCCTCAGTTGATAATGTAATAATATCATATTGACAAAACAGATTTGGTAAATGCACCAGTGCGTATTTGTGTTGGTGTTCTAGAGACCGTCCAATGTTTCTATTTACAACGTGTTTTTGCAGCGGTTTTCTTCACTCCCGCGAAACCTCTTATTAACAAAGTGCAGTGAAATGTAAAGAAGAGATTCATTGTGCAATGTAGACAACTTTATTGATTATAATGGAAATGTGAGACCACAAAATGAGATGAGTGACAGCTTCGTTCTTCACATGTCTTTGAGGCTATATACTGTATAATCCATTCCGAAATTGAATAAAAGCCAACAAAATGTTTTTTTTTTTATTCAGTTAATGGTTTAATTAAACTATTTAAAAAAGTAACTTATTTTGACAGGTTGGTGTGAAGATCTTTGAGTGCCTGTGTTTGATTTGTGTTTGAAATAACAATGCTCGTAAAGAGCAGCTCTGGAGATGAAGATCATGTGTTCACATCCTCATACAGTGAGACAAACAATATTCAGTTATTTAAAAATGTGTAAGATTGAACAAATTTGATTTATGCGATTTTTTTCCCAAATGTCAAGTATTCATTACTTCAATGAATCTGCATTAAATTATTACATTGTTTAAGTTAATACATTTTTGCTAACTGTGACTTTGAATATGCAGATTTCTGAAATACTTAAACTAACTTAAGCCCTATTCGCACTGGATTAGTATTATCTGGGGACCTCGTGTGATTTAGAAATTACCCCCCCACATCTGAATTTCGTGTGGCGCATTCGCACGGGATAACCGAAGCCTGTGATTTTACTCAAATTTACTGACTTATCTCCCGGATATGGCGTCAGGCTATTGCTTGGAAATTTCTTTTCGTTAGGTCTAGCTGTATGATATATTATGACATAAACAGAATAAAGTTCCTTACCGCACGCTGCTATACATGCCAATTCATCTCCATTTAATCATTCTTTTTGTTTTGCTCTTCCGATGATCTTCAGCTTTCACTTTCTGCAAATTGTGTAGTTGTGTGAAGCGATATGACTCAGCCCCCAAAATACTATCAAAACACTCCAAACCAGCCTCCATTATTCGCGAAAGATGGATAAAAAGGCGCACATGAAACAAAAACCTTGAAAAAATTATATACGATCCGGCCAAATCACAGAGATGCCGATTCGCACGGGACTAATATTATCACAGGACCTCGGTGTTCGGCGAAATATAGTAGGTAATTTGCGGGGGAATTTTTACTTTACAAATTACAGACATGGTCGATTCGCACGGGATTAAGATCTCAGACAAACTCCGCAATTATTACAAATTACTAGAGGTCACCAGGTAATACTTATCCCGTGCGAATAGGGCTTTAGACAGTTAATTCTGATAACAGAACACTCTAAATTGTAATATGGACTCTTTACTTTCTGTAAAGCTGCTTTGAAATGGTGTGTATTGTGAAAAGTGCTATACAAATAAACGTGAATTGAACTGAATGAATTTATTGATGATAAATATATTAACACGGTTACGGCGTATGCAGATGCAGTTTTTTTTTAGCATATAGTTGTTGTTGCATTGATCACTTCATTCAAAACCCACACAAAATCTCCTCAACTTCACTCTAGTGAAAATTATGTTGGAGATGTCACTTCGCTCCAGATCTATCTTTATGTTCCCCAAATGCCTCATTCATCTTGGTGCTGCAGCTGTCAGCTACAAGAACAACAGATATCCAATATCCCCAGACACGCGTCATTGGCCTGAAACTTGTTGAAAGGCGAGCGCTTTTAAGACACACCAACACAAAACCCACAAGCTGGTGACTCAGTGAAGCCGCTAATGTCATAAACTGATTTGTGACAAGCAGCCGACATAAGACAAAAACATCAAGGTGGAAACGCAAGTCTGTGGCATGAATATACTTGTGACATTCACTGAAGGATGCTAAAGCTAACTTCACTGACTCACTGCTCTGGGAAATATTTGAGTGGTTCAAACTGACACTCCCAAGAAACAGTTCAGCTGCTACTGCAGCATCAAACACCTTTCTGCAACGAGGAGACCCCAGTGCATCACTGGAAGGATTTTCTCCTGTGTGGCGTGTGTGATAGGCGAGCACCGTACCTGCCAGCGCCGAGTTCACACTACTGGATCCGTTCATGTGTAGAGGGATGGTTGGGATGCTGTGGAGACAGAAATATACACACTTTAAATCATGAGAACAAGAGCGTTTGACAAATGCCTTAACTCCCATTACAGGAGTTGTGTCATGTTCTTTTTATTATACTAAAGAAAAAGCAAATCTGATTGGTTGAGATTGTTGTAGATGACCTAGTAAAGATGAAATGAAAGCAAGATACTTTGCAGGGAAATCCCCTGACTTTCTCAAGCTGTCATGGTGTAATTCATGCTATGCCATCTGATCTGACACGTCTTTTTCATAAACACCCCCACGTTTAGGGTCAGTAAGATTTTGAAATGAATACTTTTAATCAGCAAAGATTTATTTTATTGATCAAAAGTGACAGCAAAGACACTTTCTATTTAGCAGACAATATTTAAAAAAGGAACACAGTTTACACAAAAATATAAAGCAGCACAACTGTTTTCAACATTGCAGATAAAATTCTTGAGCATCAGCATATTAGAATGATTTCTGAAGGATCATGTGACATAGAAGACTGCAGTAATGATGCTGAAAATTCAGCTTTGCCATCACAGGAATATTACATTTTAAAGGGGTTATGAATTGAGAAACCAAATTCCTTGATCTTTTGACATATAAAACATCCAAAAACAAACCAAGCTCCGAAAAAGCTCTAAAACTTACTAAAGCGTTAGTAAATACAAGACAGACGCAAACACAGGATTACTCCAGCAACAAAGCGATAAAGATGCCTCTGAGGATTACAAGATATTTTGAAGTGCCAAGTTGAGGAAAAACATTTCCACATTCTTTCTTTGCATTGCCGTCGTTGTGATCCGAAGCGTGGATGAACTTTATTTTTAACAAAGTTTCAAGTCCCGTCAGTAAGACTGTTGGTTTGTTCTCTTCATTTTACAGCGTATTCATTTTTAAACAAGACGCAGTTCGACGCAGGCTTTTCAGAGACTAAATGAAAGACGATGCAGTGCTGGCTATATTAAACCCGACATTAATGTCGCAACACACAAGTGGGAGTAACAATGTTTTACCATGTGTCACAATTGCTTTGTCTGTTACAGGTCTCACTTTACTGAAAATGAGGAACAATGAATATAACGACGACAGTGCGACAAACTAAGGCACATTCATTCAGAATTTGTTTACGCAAAACACTGCAATCTAATGAAGCTATCCTTTGTCAACTGTAACTGGTAACTCCAAGTACTTAAACTTTATTTGCCACAACCAAGACTTATAAAGCATTTGTAATACACAGAAATGTTCCATCTATGTAATGAGATAAAGACCTTGCTGCAGTGTCTTCGTCGTTTCAACACTAACTTAATATAGGCTAATAAAATACTACCCGACATAATATAATAAAATACAATACTACCTCACAAATACATAAGATATAAAATAAAAATTATCAATTACCACGAGTATCCTTGGTATTTATTTAAGGTGTAGGGTTGTTGTCTGATTCGAAAATGTGGCTATAGCCAAAAGTTTCAAAACAATTCCAAATGTGTAATTAAGAAATGTAGTTCATGACCCCTTTAAAATATATTAATTTAAAATTTAATATAAAATATATTAAAACATATTTTGAGACTTAAATAGAGACATAAGAGACTTTCAAAACAAGCATAAAAACAATTGCAGATCCCAAACTTGTGGGTCAGTATAGATGCACATAATAATCTACACTACCGCAAAAGAAGATGACAAAAGAACAATGATGCACAAAAACTGGTTTCACTGGTTCATATGACAGTACTCTGCATAGATTCAGCATTGTACAATGTTTTCAGCAACAGTTTTTGGTTAACCAATTTGTTATGACAAGTGGTCTGCAAACTGGGTCATGGATAAACAGTATAGAGTAAATCCTTCCTATTTTATGCATATGACACAGATATTTCTGCTACTTGCATAACTGCATTTACAGCTTTATCTCAGTAGTGGCGCTACAATTGGCATCACTTACAGCTCAGAGTACACTCCCACAGTCATCTGAGAACCACATGACACAGTCGGGTGTGATGAGGCCATATGCCAGAAAATATTCAGCTCTTCCCTCAGTGTAAAACTAACCAGCATAAACTGTGCATGACAAATTAAGCACCAAAATTTAGAATTTATTCAAACCCCTAACCTTAAGCAAATCTGAGCTTTTGTAAACAACACTAATACATTTCATAAGCTTCGACCAGATTGTTGATTTTTTTTTATTACTTTGGTTACACTTTTCAGCGAGTGATTTTGGTTTCGATTTCAGACTTTATTTCATAGAAATCATGCCACAGATCATATGGGGTGTATATGAAAATCAAACAAAGGTCACACATGGATGCTAGTGTGACACTGTAAGTAAGGAGAGAGAAAAACATGTCTACATTTCCTGGTTCCCCTTTCAACCTAGTTTACCAGAAGAGAACAATAACTCAAATCTGGGTCTTCCCCTTTCAGTCAGCACAGTAAGTGCAGACTCGCTCTCCATGTGTCCTAAAGCAGACCTCTTTACTCCTGTAGATGCACACAGAGAGGAGGATATGACACCATTACACAGAGGAAAGACAATTATAGTAGGGGGACAAAAGGGAGGATGATCCTTACCGCTCTTGAATTAAAATTAGTCCAGACTGAGAGAGGAAATTATCATGCTTATTATCATAAGCTATGTTTCCATCCACCTATTTTTATGCGCATTTTGGATGGAAACGTCAAAATGCGCTCAATTGAGTCGGATAAACTTTTTATCTGATAAGAAAACATGCGCATAAACTACGATGGAAACACCTTTACCAAATAAATTCCTCGATGCGCATCAAAAAAGGCATGGCTTTGCAATGATTTTGCCAAGATTTCTCCATGCAGATTTTCACTCATTTTCAAGTTGCTCACACAAACTCATTCGCTGACCAAACAGAAAGCTGCTTGGTTTGAAAGTGACTTCTGTGTGCTGTGCTTCATCCATCACTACACTGTTGACATTGACAATGGCCTTTTTTTTTACTTAATTCTTTTTTTATTCTCCAGAACACAAACAATATTTTTAAGAATGTTGTTTTGGATTCCATCGTCATCACTATATAAACAATCAGACATTTCTCAAAATATCTTCTTATGAAAGTCACAGGTTCGGAATGACACGAGGGTCAGAATTGATGACATGATGAAAAATGTATGAACATGACATGAAGGCCAAATTATCCCTTTAACATGAGTAAAGGTTAAGTTTGGTTCTGGGTTAGTATCTAGTTATTACACAATAATTACATACTAAGGCATACAGAGAAAGAACTACAAAATAAAATGCTTTTTTTAAAACTAATAACCAAGCCAAAATTAAATTATGCCACAAATGGATTCACAGAATGACATAGCTTCCGACTACAAAGACCACATGAGAACAGACACAATGGCAGGAAGGAGAAGACCACAGTAGATGATGAAATACAACCTTTTGACCTTCGGTGTCATTTGAAATATGCGGGTCAAACATCTTGTTTCCTTATGACCAAAAGCCATTGAGTATTTTTTAAACAGCTCTCTTTAGGAGAACTCCCTTACTTGTGTGCAAACTAAGTCCTTGAAAATATGGCTAAAATAAGTCTCTTTCCCTCAAACAAAAGAAAAAAAAAAGAACTATGGTGGTACCATGATAGATTGAAGGTATCAGATGGCAATTACAGAAGTATTTAAAAAAAATATGATAACCTGCATTTTCAACTTTTGAACTAGGCCTAATAGTCTTACCTTAAGCCGTTTGCGTGATGACCAAAAGCCTGCGGCTGTCCTGTGGGATGAGCCACCGAGGTGGGGGTGCTCCATGGGGTGTTCCATAACAGGTTTCCCATCGAGAGAGGTCTTCTGGGGTAGGGCGAGTACGCTGAAGAGGAGCTGGTTCCAGGAAGTCTTCCATGCTGTGTCTGGAGGCTGGGTCTGTTGGCTTGCCCCGCGGAGAAGGAATGCCGGGACCGGCTTAGCATGGGTCCGGCGGCGCTGCTATTGCTCACGCACTGGTGACAGGTACAGGCCGGGCCCGAGTGAATAACCGACCCAGACGTGAGAGGATACGGCATGCTGCTTTGCCGCCTGACGCGCCGTTTAAAGCTGGAAGTCTTGTTGACTTGCTCTAGAGCGGTGAGGTCCACAATGTAGTTGTAGCCCTGTGGGCTCAGGTCAGCCGTGGCCTGCCCTGCCTGGTAGCTGTGCTCCAGCAAAATGGAGGTTCGGATCTCGTACGCCGTCCACCCTCCTTCATCATTGGCCCACTCCCAGAGAACGCCACTGCCCAGGGCAGAAGACTGCGGGAACAGGGATCGGCGAACAGTGCGCATCTTTCCTAGAGAGGGTTCAACCAAACATTTCACAGTAATTGGAACAAGATCATTATCATTCCAGAGAACATTTCTCAATCTTAAAATGTGCTTCTCTTCTAAAACATATGTAAGAAAGAGCTGTGATTTCGTCCAGCATATACGCTGTGCATCCTGTTGAAGTCTGTACGCTTATTTCCTGAGATTTTTTGCCACCTCTTTCCTGTTCTTTTCCACAGAGACCACAGGTGTCGAAAGTCATTCAAACATCCCCCAAAACAAGCCTAATCTCCAGCTAACAGACCAAACGCCCATGTGTCATTCTGCAGCGCTAAACAGCTTTACCCAGCAGCTTAATGACCTGTTGTTGTCAAGAATCAAGCATACATATCATACATTTAGAGCAACTGAATTAGTTTCAACCAGCATTCACAGTTCACATTAGTCTAATTTCACAATGTAGATAATGAAGCACTTCCTGGACAACTGGTAACACATTTACTCAATCCAAATAAGCAATAAGCATACATTCTTAACACTCCCTTAAAGTAATACTAGATGGTGAAACTTAACATAGTTTATGGGTCATTGATAAAGATGTCCAAGATAATAATAATATATATTTTTTTTTAAATCGTCTAAAACGCTAATTAGATATAAGTTCTTAAAAACTTATCAGATAATTAGATATTATTTAAATGCAAATTAGATAGCCTATAAGCTCTTTTTAAAAATATGCGTACTGATGCTGGTTTTTGGAAAAAAATATTATATTGATATAATGACCCTAAAAATGTCAAAATAAAGTAAATCTAAAATATACTTAGCCTATACCATAAATACTTATGAGTGTAGACAAAACAAATAGCAGTATATACTCATCACGTACTAGGCTACTATCTATCGTACACATATCAAATATATATCCACACAATACTGCTCAAAGCAGCATCATCAAAAAAAGTGTTACTCTTTTTTTAAAAGAAATTAATACTTTTATACAACAAGAACACATCAAATGGATCAATACTTACAGCAAAGACATTTATAATGTTGCAAAAGTTTTCTATTTCAAATAAACGCTGTTCTTTTGAACTTTCTATTCAATCCTGTAATAAAATGTATCAAAGTTTCCACAAAAATATTAAACAACACAACTGTTTCAACATTGTTAATAAGATGAAATGAAAGTAATAGCTGCTGAATATTTAACTTTACGATGACAGAAATCAATCACATTTTTAAATATATTCAAATAGAAAGTTGTTTTGTAATAATATTTCACAATTTTACTGTTTTTAGCCTACATCTTTTCATTTTTTTAACAAATACCACATTGTTTTGAAATCAGTCAAGATTAAAGTTTATTTGGGAGTTTCACCATTAGTCTCAACCTGAACCAAAGTTTTGGTACAAGTTCCGCGTTATGTTATGTATTCAATAACACATAGCGTTAAAGAGCATATTGCATTGTTTTTCTATACATTGACTCGTTGGGTCCTCTAACCTGCAATATGCCCTTTAACAAAAAAGTAACATGGTACTATCATGTTTTTGAATATGTACCATACCATAGATGACAGAAGTTCTAACTAAGCATATACACGAATATGGTAACGATTCACTACTATTAACGTACTAGGGTACCACCAGCGTACTTTAAATAAGTCTCCATAAGTAGTTTAGTGAACGGGCTGTGTGAGGTCCCACTCACCGGTGTCCTGTCTGAACTGTTTGAGGTTGTGGATGTCGATGATGTATGCAGACAGGCTGGGGTCCGCCTGAGCCAGACAGATGCTGCTGTTGCTGGGGGTCGATGCTCCTCTCTGATGCTGGAGACACTGCTCGATGAAGCTGCTCACCTGTCCGGTGTAAGGCCTCCAGAAGCCCAGATCATCCTGCCATTCCCAAACCACCGCCATCGGCTGAGCCTGTCCCGGCATCCCAGAGGAGGTGGTGGAGGTGGAGGAAGAGGATGATGGCGATGCGAAAGACGGTCCGTTTCTAGACCCACTCCCTCCGGAATGAAAACTGGAGCCTGTTGCCATTTTGTCAGTTAGAAAAGATCCCAATGACCGCCGGCGACGAAATAAGCTGGAGTATAACGCAATGTGACGATTTGGCCCAGCTAACAACAACAACACCCTTTTAGCTGCACTTGATTTACAGCCAGCTAGCCCGCTAAATAGTCGTATTCTTTAAGATATTGATCAATATCGCCACTACAGTGTTTTATCCAGATAATTTAACCGCAGATTTGAGCGTAAAACCACTGACGTCGCATCATCTTGTTCGGTTGCTAGAGTCGCAGCTTCAGACTAGCCGCGTCTCGCTCTTTTCTTCGCCATTCGGTGCGTTACTGTACGGCTACCAGCCTCATAAACCACTATCAGATAATATAACAGCTACTATTTGGTAGACAGCAGACTAAAGTTGTCAGGTAGCTTATAGAAGCACACTGATGGACATGGTTTTTTTAAAGTACGCAAGGGTTGTATAGTTACTTGCTCGCCTGCTGTGTGTGTTTGTGTCGCTGGTGGTGGATTCCCATAGATACACACTGTGAAGCCAGACACAGAACACTCCCTTATGGAAATCTGTTTTTAAATTTCCCCTAACATGTTACAGGTTTTTAAAAAAAATGAAGTGGCAAGTTGTTTTAAATTACGAGCATTTCCCGGTGCTACATGAAGTTTACTACTGTGGCCGTTATCAGATTTTGTCTCCGTTAGCTAGAGTCTGCATTGTCAACTTTTATTTTAAAAGTAGTTATTATAAGCCAATGTGACAAACGGCAAAATAAAAGTCCCTCTATATATTTATTATTAAGTACAAATACGCGCAATTTGTAATATATTAGTTTTCCTGAAACTGAAAATGATGCCATCATTCACTGGTAATTTTTTTCTGTCCAGTTTGCCGTCAACGGATTCGTCAGGATGAATTGGGATCAGTGAGCTGAACTGTCTGATAACTAGACGAGTCTGATTCGTGAATCATTTTTTGTGAATTGAATCTACTGAAAAGACTCAACTCAAATGAATCGATTTCGTAAACGTTAGGTTAGGGCGAATGTCAAGATTTTCAGTAAGTCATTTCATTGTTGTTTATAATAAATAATGTTTCACAATTAAAATGTTACGCTGAATAGAGAAAATGATTGGTATCAATAACAAATGGCGATTAAATAATGACAATTTCGATTCTGGGTGAATTATCTTAAAAGTAAAAAGGCACGTTTATAAAGCTTCTTGAATGTCCTAATTAACTTAGACCTAATCCTGGCTTAAGTCCTGTATGTGAAACCAGGCGTAAAAGTGGTAAATTTTAATTAAAAGTAAAATTTCTCCCATCGTTGAAAATGTATGTTGCTATTTGTCCAGCAGATGGTGCTATTGATGGCCTCAACTCTGTGTTAGAAACATTATTCTTTCTTCATCATTCATCTATTTTCCATCTGAAAGATATATTTCACTATTCTTTAACTACTATGCAATAAGGCATCATAATACACACATAGAATGGCGTTCGCTCCATTACATTATCATGATACAAGTAAAAAAAACAAACGCAAGGCAACACATTTTATTTGAAAGGCCTAAATGGCATTAGGGTACAGCATATAAATACTGGCGATTCCAGAGACAGTCATTACAGAATAACATTATAGCATTCTTTCCTTTACAAACAATACATTCATGATGTTTTCTCTGTGAAATATCTCACTTTGCCTTACTTTAACGAACTTGAGAGTAACATACAAAGCTAAAATAATACAAAAAAGTCTCTCAATTGAATATAAGTTAGTGCTATCATGTTAGGGTTTTCCAACTTGACATACTGAAACCTGAAGCAGAAGTTTCTCTCTGAATACATACAGTAGCTAGCTGTGTTTAGCATCATTAGTCGTGTTATTCAGTACTTTATGCTCTATACTGAATGTGGTAGTTTACATTCCCTGCGTATACAAGTTTTTATTTAAATAAATAAATAAATAACAATACAAACATTTGCAAGGCATGAGACCCACACAACTACACGCGTCGTATAGTATGAACGTACTGTACGAGCTCTCGGCACCAAACAAGGCTGTGTATCCCAACAGTGATTATTATTTAGGGGAAAAAACAAATCCCAAATCTCATTCTTACTGCTCTTTATGAGATGGTTATTTAACCATGATTGTGTCCAGGATCTGCTGTCACAAATCCTAGTGGCAAAGCAATATAGTTCATCTGATGCTTAAATAACGGCTACACCTTTTACAAAAAACCTCTTAAAGGAATAGTTAACCTCGTGTCATTCCAAACCTGCTCTTTTTTCAGTTAACACGCATTGAGGTTTGGACTGACATGAGGATGAGTACTATTCCTCTTAAGTACTAGAGCAGTGGTCGATTGATTTACTGCAGTGTTTTTCCATCATTAGCACTTCATTCAGAAACAACTGCATCCAGCAGTTCACACTCTCTAACACCTGCCAGAACACACAGGTGTCTCCATGCGTGAGCCGCCCGATCTGCCACAGCTCTGGGGAAAGCTGAATTTAGCATTCAGAAACATTTAAAAGGTCCCATATTGGTGAAAGTCTTCCGTACGGCATTGGAAAGTTATTTAGTATTTGACTTTGCCAGGAACTTGAACATTCACTCCGCTATAGTCCACCATGTACATGGGCCATTGCTGGAGAAAAAAAGAAAAAGGAGGAGGACATTTTAATAGCGAAAATAGCAATTTTGAAGGTTGACATGAAAGTTCAATACAATTGACCCCATTTACAGTCTTCACCCAAAAATTCTGTCATCATTTACTCACCCTCAAGTTGTTCTAAACCTGAGTTTCTTTCTTCCGTTGAACACAAAAAAGTATATTTTGAAGAATGTCGGTAACCAGACTTCCATATACACACTCACCTAAAGGATTATTAGGAACACCATGCTAATACTGTTTGACCCACTTTCGCTCCCGTTCCACCACATCCCAAAGCTGCTCTATTGGGTTGAGATCTGGTGACTATGGGGGCCATTTTAGTACAGTGAACTCATTGTCATGTTCAAGAAACCACTTTGAAATTATTCGAGCTTTGTGACATGGTGCATTATCCTGCTGGAAGTATCCATCAGAGGATGGGTTAAGGTGGCCATAAGGGGATGGACATGGTCAGAAACAATGCTCAGGTAGGCCGTGGCATTTAAACGATGCCCAATTGGCACTAAGGGGCCTAAAGTGTGCCAAGAAAACATCCCCCACACCATTACACCACCACCACCAGCCTGCACAGTGGTAACAAGGCATGATGGATCCATGTTCTCATTCTGTTTACGCCAAATTCTGACTCTACCATCTGAATGTATTAACAGAAATCGAGACTCATCTGACCAGGCAACATTTTTCCAGTCTTCAACTGTCCAATTTTGGTGAGCTCTTACAAATTGTAGCCTCTTTTTCCTATTTGTAGTGGAGATGAGTGGTACCCGGTGGGGTCTTCTGCTGTTGTAGCCCATCCGCCTCAAGGTTGTGCGTGTTGTGGCTTCACAAATGCTTTGCTGCATACCTCGGTTGTAACGAGTGGTTATTTCAGTCAAAGTTGCTCTTCTATCAGCTTAAATCGGCCCATTCTCCACTGACCTCTAGCATCAACAAGGCATTTTCGCCCACAGGACTGCCGCATACTGGATGTTTTTCCCTTTTCACACCATTCTTTTTAGAAATGGTTGTGCGTGAAAATCCCAGTAACTGAGCAGATTGTGAAATACTCCTACCGGCCCCTCTGGCACCAACAACCATGCCACGCTCAAAATTGCTTAAATCACCTTTCTTTCCCATTCTGACATTCAGTTTGGAGTTCAGGAGACTGTCTTGACCAGGACCACACCCCTAAATGCATTGAAGCAACTGCCATGTGATTGGTTGATTAGTTAATTAATGAGAAATTGAACAGGTGTTCCTAATAATCCTTTAGGTGAGTGTGTGTGTATAATATATATATATATATATATATATATTATATATATATATATATATATATATATATATATATATATATATATATATATATATATATATATATATATATATATATATATATATGTGTGTGTGTGTGTGTATACACAATTTATGATACAATTTATATATATATATACATTTATGTTCAATTTAACGCTTCTTGCTAAATAAAAGTATTCATTTATTTTATTCTTTAATTTCTTAAAAAAAAAAAAAAAATGTTACTGACCCCAAAATTTTGAACAGTAATGTAATGTTGAACTATACATAAATTACTATTTAGTTTGGCTCCATTCTGTCCATAACACCCACTTTTCAAAATACATTTAATTCCTGTCTGATAAAATCGAGTCCCACCCCACGTCTTCCTCATTGAATATCCTGTTCAACAAAATGTCGCATTCTGAAAGTAACCTGGGTTTAAAATGCCTTTTATGATGACGTAAAGTATTTTTAAAAAAGTATAAATAGAAAAGCGCTCCTGTAATGTGTACATACCATGACAGGTATCTGATTGGTTGATAGTGTCGAGTCTGTTCTAGTGGCCAAGGATGCTTGACTGTTGTCAAGTACTCGTTACGTTTGCGTCGATTCGTAGACACTTCTTTACCTTCTGCAAAAGAAAATGTAAACATTTGCACACTTTTTTTCCCCAAAAGTACATAAAATGTTAAAAATAACAAATAAAGGCTCTTACCTTTATTACAAGATTGAGTACACAACTCTGTGAAAGGCCTAAACAAAGACAGAATCAATGAGATCAAGCAACACTTGCAAGCAGTGTTCATCCAACATAATCACTATAATCAGACCCGGCGAGCACTTACTGTAGGGGGGTTTTGATATGGAAAGTAATTTCATCTTGGACCTGCAGGATTTTTTCCAACCGAACTATGTCATAAGTATTGGGATTCCTGAAGGGGATATCATCCGGAAGTCCACACACCTCCAGCGAGCCTGGATTGGCACGGATTAACTTGTACGGAACAATGACTGAGCGATCCAAATCCAAAGCTTCACCTGAACACAACACAACACATTCACATATGAAGCATTGGAATATTTTCAAAAGGACAAAAACACATTTGCACAGAAGAATAAATCAGTTATTAGTAATTAACGTACCATATTTCTTATTGAAGAGCTCTTTAACTTGTTCCCTTAATATCACTTTCTCTCCCATTCGGTTGACCTCATCTTCTTCTGTTGGACAGTGATAAAATATTTAAGTGTAATGATATTTAATATAAGTTCACTGACAGATTCAACATTAAAATAACCTTTTATGCTTGATAGACAGTCAGATTCAAGCTTGAGGCAAGACTTATACCGCTTTATTTTTTCAAAGGAAATACTCTGGATATGGGATAAATGATTAAATATTTTGAATAAAACATTTTTATAATAATGGGCAATTTTATACAAGTGAAAAGATTGCTGTTATCTTTAATACTTTATATTTATCAAAGAATCCTGGGGGGAAAATGTATCACAGATTTCAAAAAAACATTGATTATAATAAGAAATGTTTTTTGAGCAGCATATTTATCAAATACATGCAGCTTTGGTGTGCATAAGAGACTTTTTCAAAAGCATTAATAATTATTTTTGTATGGTAATATATTTGCAAGAAAAATAATTTGCAAGTGCAGTAGTACATTTGCAAGTAAAATAATTTTAAATTATATATATAATTTTATATATTATATAATATATGTGTTTCTAATATATATATATATATATATATATATATATATATATATATATATATATATACATTATATAAACAATTTATTTATGTGGCTATAAATCAATATTTGACAGCACTTATATATATATATATATATATATATATATATATATATATATATATATATATATACATATATATAATCACTATTTATAGTGATTTCTTGTCCATGAAGTGCAATAAATAACTACAAAAAATGATTCTATACTCTCACCGCTTATTGGGGTGTAACCTTTCTTTAATATGGTTATTCTTCGTGGTGCTGGCAAAATAAAAATGATTTGAATAAGTTATTTCCATGAGTAATTCAGCAACAATACAGACACTTTTAAATAAAGATGTGCTATTAAATTTGGACTGCTTACCTGGCTTGGGAATAAGCCCTTGGAAAGGCCTGAAAAGATAGAAAAGAATTTGTAATTCTGAAATATGAATCCATTTTCACTTTTTTAGTTTTTTTTTTTTTTTTAGTTTGAAAGCTTTTCAAAAACTTGGCGCAGTGCTTCACCGTGTAATGCTGAAAGAGATCTTGTCAGCCACCGCTAATATCCTCTCTAGATTCTGTGAGCCGAAGGTACAGGGTTTTCTGAAGGGGATGCCGGGGGGCAAGCCCTCGATAATCACTGAGCCAGGGTTACTCTTGATCCGCTTGTAAGGCACTTGCACAGGATACTTAATGCCCAGTGCCTCGCCGTACTTCCTGTTGAACAGGTCTTGGACCTGCTCTCGCAGTGTGTTCGCCAAGTCGATACGGGAGAGCTTGGCCTCTAAACTGTCTGAGGGCAGAAGAATGGTAGAAAAGCCAACGGTTTAGTGATAGCATATCGGGAAAGGACAGGAGGGAAGGACGTTTTGAACATGAACTGGCATCTAAAAGACAGACACGTGGCACCAGGATAAACTGAATCTTTTCATTCAGTCAGGATGCGATCGCATCCTTCGCAAACTTACTATGTACAACACCTGATAACTTAATCACGGTGATACCTGAGAATCCTGGTCTTTTGGAGGCAGGTCCCGGGTCATCTGATTGGTCTTTAGAGTCGGTTTCTGCTGAAGATTTAATCAAAAGGAGCATTATATAAGATTAGTAAGTGATATTTTGGATAAAACAAGGAACACACACAAAATGGATAGTTTAAACAAAACAAAATGACTATACATAGGACAACTGGTTTGAATAAAATATAATACAAAAATAAAATAAAATTAGGTCTGTCACTAACGGTCATTTTGGTATTAGAGTAATCGGTCGATTATTTTGATGATTAATCGAGTAATCAGTTTTGTGGAAATACAAATAGACCTAAGTGAACAATATCCATTAAAAGGACTTAAAATACGTAGGTATAATAACAATGAGGCAATAATCATATGATTGTATTAAACATCACTGTTAAAATACATAATGTAATTACATAATATAAACATGATCATCTTACAGCATGCACATTACGTATTATAACAAATGCCTACAGAGGGCGCCAACGGCCTGGTGTGGTTGTTACTTTACAGCAGTTCAAGTTCTTGTTTAATATTGCCTTATGGCTCGTTTCCACTGAGCAGTACGGTACGGTACAGTACGGTTCGGGTCGGGTCGGGTCAGTAAACCATGATCCGGCTAGCGTTTCCACTGCCAACAGTACCCTACTTGATAGGCGTGGCGTTTGCTGGAAATAAGCGATCAACGTCATTTTCGCGCGAAGAAGAAAGCGACACCAAGAAAGTAAACACAAATGGATGGAATACAGCAGAACTTGTCCCTGCTTCTCGGCATGTTTATCATAAGAAGTTGCCGACATTAGGCATTTCTCAATACCAAGTACGCAAAGTTCTCAGCAGAAGGAGTCCCGAGGACGCGAGTCCGGTAATTCTCTAAATTGAACAGCGCGTTCTGAAAGCGTCACTCGGCTCGCTCTGCATGTTATTTTAGGCAACAATAAAACGAAATGTGTTATAAAACACCACTCTGCCTCTTTTCGTTTTCATTTAAATACATTTTAAACATTATAGGCACACAAGTGTGGTTCGGCAATGTATAGACCTGATTATATTATTCACTGCATGTATAACGTTAGCCTATTTATAACAAAACGAAATATAAAACACAACCCTGCATCTTTTCGTTTAAATTTCAAAAAATATTAAACATATTCCAGACAATATGCATTCGTACAAATGCTGCAATAAACAACATTACAGTGATAATCTTGTAATAAAATAAATAATGACAAAATTCAAACCTATCTCTTTGTGTTAAATTTCAGTTTTATTAATAATAGCCATTATAAAAGTATAAGTAGAAGGTAACGTTACAATAAGCTGTACAATAAGATATAAAGCAAACAATTTAGTCAAAATACAAATTCAGCGCTAGTCTAACGTTAACGTTACAACGGAAAAGTTAAATAGCCTAAATTATATGAAACTTAACTTAGTCCTCAGCCAAAACGATTGGCCAGGGAACGAATTATCGATTCACGAGACCAAAGATCACCCGTTAGATATACACAAGACGAATTACCACTAGCTGCTACAGAGCCAGCGGCATACCTCAGAACGACCAGCCGAGGAAAGGCTGTTCCGGGCGGGGAACATGATCGCCGAGCGTCCGGTGATCGCCGGGAATGGATCAAATTATCATAAATCATTATAAATAAACCACAGATTTGAGCTTTAAACAACTACATTCTCGCCTGAAAAACTCTTAAAACTAGATTTCGTGAAAGAATAACCGTAGTATTTTATTCCAACTGTATATTAAAAAATGGCGCTTCTTATGTTGTCATTCCCCTTGTAGCACGCGCAAGTGACGATACTCTGTCAACCAATCAACGTTCTGCAGTGAGTCTAGCTCCACCCTTTAGTACCGTACCACTGTGCTAGGTACCCCAACGGAAGGGTACCCAAAAAGTGGTACGGTACGGTTCGGCTTTTTGGTACCATTCACAACTTTTGACAGTGGAAACGCAAATAATTGCGTACCGTACCGAACTGTACCGTACCGTACCGCTCAGTGGAAACGGGGCATTATTATCAATTAAATAACATTTAACTGATATTTACATTTAATTGGCCTAATATTTGGCCGATAAAAATGCGACAGCCACTGTCATTTCTTGAAAAAAAAAAACATGTGGATATAAAAACATGCAAACTCAGAGCGAGGGTTTAAAACTTTTATTTTGAAATCGCGATGAACAACAGTTTGCATTTTTAGAAACGTATTGATATATTCTCCTATGTTGGCGTAGATTCATAAATGTAACAAATCTGGCTTATCTGGGTTATAAGCAACCCAAACATATGCAGAGATGGAGTGTGTTAACTGAGCTGCTGAGTCAGGCTCCACATGTAAATGATAACAGTGTAACACTTTGCATGAAACACAAAGCGCGTTATTGGAAACCCAAACAAACAGCAAATGCAGAGACTGAGTTTGTGTGGAGCAGGAAACTCATAACCTGCAGCATGTAAATAAAGAGCCGTGCTTCACCCTGAAACTCGCAGTGCATATATATTTATTTAACTGAATCGCAGCCTTTGTGATTCACAATAGCAGTATTCTATGTTATGATTTTTAAATGTTTCAAATATATCGTGCAGCCTTTGAAAGCGATCTAATAATGCGGTTCATGGATTCTCATTTCTGGTATTTTGCCGGTTAATCGACGATTTTTTTTTTTTAAATCGAGTACTCAAATTTAAGAGGAATCGTGACAACCCTAAATAGAAAAAATTAAATATGTAAAGTAAAACAAAACAAATGTTAGTTTACCTGAATCAGAGGTCATCTTAGAGGCACCTTCATTTTTTACTTGTTCTGTCAACAATTCTGGCCTGACAAACAGATAAAAAAGGCACATCATTGTCAAGCAGCTTTCTGAAACATCGTAGTGTAGTGTTTTGTGTAAGTCTGAACAAACTTGTTTGATCATTTTAATGTGTTCTGTATGACTATACCTCTTTATAACAAATGTAATCTGACTACTGGCGGCAAGAATCTTTCGGAGTTTTGCTGCCCCAAAACAGTTCGGCCTTCGAAAAGTCATTCCTTCTGGCAGCCCAGTGACGTACAGGTCATCTGGGTACATCTGAAACTTAGAGTATGGCACTTTAACCGGTTCAGGCAGACCAAGAGTCTCACCTAGAATAAGAAAGAGATGATTTGACAAACGTTTATGAATTCTGCAATCTATTATTCGTGTATATTTTAAGCCAGAGGAATCTGTAACTGGCAGATTTGCAGGTTGCCACCACAGTTGATTATAAATGATACGGTGAGTAAGTCCATGACTCACTGTACTTGGAGCTGAAAAGGCTCTCGACTTGCTTTCGCAGCTGAAGGATCATCTCTCCGATGTCTTCTGGGGAAAAGGGAGGACAATCACACCAACAGCCCATAATTTCTGAAGACAAACCTGAGTGATAATTCAAAATGGAGTTTTACCTTCAACAGCTCTCTTGAGCCCTTGTGGTGTAGACTTGGGCGTTAAATCTTCTGCAGAGATGTAAACAGAGTGATATTACCATCAGCGTAGCACATGGGAAGTATTGTGTATGATTTGATAAAAAACACATGAATTCTATTCTTCTTTGCTGGAGATGTTTTGATGATTCAACTCACCTGTGGTTTACTCCAGTGACCATGTGTGTAATGCAAACTTCAACATAATAAATCCAGTGTTATTAATTATGAGTCAAAATACTTAATCTGTGAGTCAATATGTACGCTTCAACAACACCAGGTTTCTACACCTGACTCGTGTACAATTCTTTTTAAAAATGGTAATTTGGTAATTAATTATTGTTTAAAAATCTTGAAATATATATATATATATATAATGAAAGTGACCAATGAATTCCCATGATTTTTTCAAAGTAAGAAAAAAATCATTTAGATTCAGACTGATTCGCAAATGAATCATTCCAATTTGTGATCAGATTCATGGGAAAGAACAGCATTGCTATTGTTAACTAAAACGATTACAAATCTTTTTTATTAATTGAAATAAAATAAAATATAAATATTAGATGAAAAACTTTTTATTCAGTTAACTAAAACTGAAATAAACTAAACATTTTATCAAATAAAGAAATATAGAAATATATAACAAATAGGCAATAGCACTGAAAAGATCCAAATAAAAAGAATCAGAAATCACTTGCTTACCTGCAAGTTTTACTCTACAAAAGAGCTATATCTAAATGTCAAAATATTCTACAACAAAAATATTTTATTTATAGGCCTGGCAAAGAACTTTAAAATTCCCTGATTTTCCATAACCAAGTAAACCTGTTAATACATATGACAGTAAGCGTTCATATCAACTCACAGTATATTTCTAAATATTAGGGGCACTAACACTGGGAGTCTATTTAGGGAGTTCTATTGGATGTGGGTTTACTGTAGTGGGAGAACTAGCACAGCATGGGGAACGGGTTTCATATCGGATCTGACTAGGGCTGGGACAACTGTTTGGGTTAAGTCTGGGGTATTGGGTTTGGTGTTAAAATAAGAAATGTAAAACTCTTGTCTTACCACATTTCAACCTATGTTATTATCACTGGTAAAAAAAATGTTTTTGTACATTAACTGCCGCTGTCCTGTTTCGCTCTTCACAGAGGTTCGTACTCATGTACAATTCCTTTTGAGAGATTAGGCCATGGTTTCTCCACACAACGCAGTGGCTAAATCAGCATTTAATATCCCTGTGTTAAGCATAAGCTCACTGAAATGAATGTCTTACAAGAATGGACTTGACAGTTAGTTGGACTGACACGTACATGTGCATATAAAGATTAAGAGACGGGCATTAAAGATTGTAAGAGGGCAGGTATAGACGGGATGGAGGGATTTGTAACTGGATGAGAAATTGAAGAGGGTTTTATTAGAGGCTTTGATATGTCATATGTTTGGGATTATCAATGTACCACTGGAGGTAAGAGAAAAAAGATGGATTTGGAACTACAGTCAGATATAAGGGAAGAAGGCTTGTATGCTGTTACCTGCTTCAGGCTCCTTGGGATGACAGAGGTCAGGGGTCACCCGCTCAGCCTGAGGCTCACTTGGCTCCTCTGTAGAAGCACTGGACTCTGAGAGTAGAGGAGGAGAGAAAGACAGGAATAGAGAATGAGAGAGAGAATAAAATGGCACTCAAAATGCATTTAATTTAGATAATATTATGTGTTCTTGAATTTGACTTTGAACTGTAAAAAGTAGAAAAAGTTATGGTGCTAAAATTGGTTCATTATTTTTTTTTAGAAAAAACATTGATAACTTGTCTAATATGAGGCTAGTGAAAAAGAAAAATATTATGCTCACCATGGCTGTGTTTATTTGGTCAAAAATACAGTAATACACATTTTAATATCATTACAATTTTAAACAACAATTTTTTTATTTTAATTTATTTTAAAATGTAATTAATTTCTGACATGGCAAAGCTGAATTTTCAGCAGTGTAATAATCTTGCATTTTCTTCAGAGTCAAATTACATTCTAATATGCGAATGGGTACTCAAGAAACATTTCTTATTATTATCAATGTTGAAAACAGTTGTGCTGATTAATATTTTTGTGGAAACCATGATTAATTTTTTTAATTAAACATAATAAATATCTTTGCTGTCACGTTTGATCAATGTAATGCATCCTTGCTAAAAAGAAAAGTACACATTTCTTTAAAGAAATTTGACCCCAAACTTTTGAACAGTACATTTTGTATAAACCAATAGGGCCCAATTTGATTTCAAGATGTTTTTAAATTCGACATTACGCAGCATTCACAATAGTTCCAAAATATGACATATTTTCAAGTGAAATAGGATACTAAACGACAGAAACACCAGTCTGGAATTAGTTGTATATATCAAGGATTGATAGGGTTTGTTTGACAGGTGTTTGGAATTGGATTCAGAGTGGTTTCAGAGATAGAGAAAGTATTAGATTTGACCAGAATGATGTTTTTCAACACTGTTAATGTAGCACTTGAGCTAAAATTTTCAGTTTATATATGATGTTTCTTCAGTTCAGTGTTTAACCAATAAATGTGCCGTGTAATGCAAAATGCCCTGTCTGTCCTCAAAGGCTCAGATCGCTGCACAGCAGGGTGGAAAATGAGAGCAAATATTTTTAAATCAGAAGTCAACCATCAAAGACAAACTTCCTCTCTGCGAGTAAGTGGAATATGCTAATGCCTTCATATCCAGTAGACCTACAGGGATTTCATGCTGCGTTCAACTCAAAACTTTATTTAAATTTCTGCACAGATGATTGTTGCAAATTAACAATAACGCCAAAAAGAGAAAAAAAAACTTAAGGTGCCAGGGCCAAAATATTGAAACTCTCAGTGTGTGCCTTACTGTGGGACTGGGAGCTCATACCTGGCACTGTCACCTGGATAATTTCACCATCTGGGGGTTCTGTTTTGATCTTTTTCAAAGGCAGACAGTCTCCAGATGGCCCTGGAAAATAAATCATGAATTATTTTGAATTTTACAGATAAAATAAGTTACAGATTCATAAAATTACAGTGGAGAAGCCAAAGTCGTATTAAAACGATGAGCAGAAGATCTACCTGCTTCACACTCAGCCAAAGGACTCACACAGGAGCTAGTCGATCTGGGAAAAAATAATAACAAGATTTCCATCTTTATTAGTTAACTTTCTACTTTCTTCTTAATTACAAGAAATTAAATTTCTTGGCCTCAAGCAGAACATCTGACACACTAGTTAAAAAGGCTAAACTCTCATTTTAAATGGTTTGTTTTGAGAACTATACATTCTGTTAGCCTATACATTTTTTAAATCAAATAAATATCTGCAGAATAAAGAATTAAGGCCCATTCACACCAAGGAGGATAAAGATATCTAAATGTAAAAGCATAGCAAAGTCCACACCACAACTATAACAAAAACAGCACAGAGAAATGATATCGTTGGAATCACTTTCACAAAGGTTTTATTTCCCCAAGCTGATGAGAGATAAAACATTGACAGCCAATCAGAATCCATCCTCTTTTAAAGAGCCAGAGCATTTAAAGCACCAGATGATAAAACTGTTTATCATGCTTATAATAAACAGAACGATACTGTTCGTTGGTGTTGATGCTAATGTAGTGATTGTAATAGTTATTAGAGTCATTATTCTAGGTATAAACAGGCATTTACTCATTAACTCTTTTTAATATAATAGAATATATTATAAGCACAGCCTAACATGTCTCTCACTGTCTGTGTACATGGGCAAGTACATGTTTGCAATATGTCCGAAAAGCGCTTTTTATTAATAAACCAATATCCATGACAGTTATTGCTTATAAGGAAAATGTATGCAAATATGGTTGCTTTGTTTTAATGTAAAGAAATGTATTCATTAATCTTATTTTATTTATTGTCACATTTTTGGACTTTTTATCCATGTCAAAGTTACCAGATCGGTTTCAGTAGTTTTGGTTCATATTTTCAGTCAAAGTCACCAGTGTATCATTACAGGAAAATAAAAATGCAAACTATCTAAGAACATAGCAATACTGTTCTTCTGTGGTGACAGGCAAGGTAAAGTGATACCTGCTACTGTGAGTGTTGCTGACCAGCTCTAGGGAAGAGCTCGGGACCCTGAGGCCATCTGGGAACCCGTCCTCGAGGCCGGAACCATCCAGTTTGCCCTCCTCCTTAGCTACTTTACCAGCAGCTTACAAAGAATGTTAAAAGACAAGTTTAACACATACTGTACAATATATAAAAAAATTGCCATTTGCCAACTTGATTATAATAGGTCACGTCAATGAGTGTACTTTTTTTAAGGGTCAGATGGGGTAAAAATAGCTCCTTAAGATAAGACATTTTCACTTACAGTTCAAAAAAGGTACAAAGTTATGGGTAACACTTTATTTTAGTGTCATTGTTACATAATAGTCACTACATGTAACATATGCATAATTACATGAAACCAACCCTAAACCAAATCAAACCCTAATCCTAACCCTTTAGTAAGTACATGTAGTTACTTAATATTACTCAGTACTTCTACACTGTAACAACGGCACCTAAAAATAAAGTGTAACCAAGTTATGTTATAACAATGCTATTAAGTCAGATGGATTCTGGTTCAGGAAATACCTACCAGTAAAAATCCGTTCATCAAACATTCTAAGAAAAGAAAAAATAAAATAGTTAGTTCCTGGGAGACCAGCTTAAACATATTAAAAATCTGAAATGCTGTCTACGCATGTCTGGTGCCGAACAGCAGGAGATTTCCTCATTATGCCAAATCAGCGGCTTCACGCTGGCTCATGTATGGCAGCGGTTACAACCAGCATGACGCTCCACTTTGGATGCCTAGTGCTGCTCTGCCAGATGGCAAAGACGGCTAGACTTTCTTTTTCTTTTTTTTCTTTTTTCTCAGATGAAGCAAATTAAAAACTCAGTATATCCAGTACCAATACCTGGATCATTTTCAATGAGCCCCTCAGTTAATTACATGACCAAAAATGAAAGGTTATCAGTAATTGAATCTCTCACACCAACCGTCACACTTTCAAATCGAAAGAGCTACAAATCACACTGGCACTGTAGCAGTTTAACTATGTTGGTAATGTACTTAATTGAGCAGCTGTGTCACGTAAGGAAATCTCCTTAGTCGGGTCAAGATTAGTTCTCAAAATAAAAGTATGTTCAAAATAAAAGTATGAACCTTCTGACAACGAAGCGGACGGCATGCCTTTCCTCCAGGATCCGTTTGAGTTTAGGCACACCGTAAGTGCATGGTCTTTTGAAGGGAATCTTGTCTGGAATTCCAATGATCTCCACCGCCTCAGGATCACAGGCGATTTTCCGGTACGGCACAGGAACCATGTGATCCAGGCCTAGTGCCTCAGCTAAAATGAACATTAGTTATGTGATGAGTTGAAGCTGATTTCTTTTTTTTGCACTACCAGTGTTCCAAAACGGAATTGAAAAAGAAAAATAGTTTTTACGATTTTTAAACAATCCCCCAACTGCCATTGGTCAGCCAAATAGGTGATCCCGCCCTAAACGCACACCATTGGTTGAGCCAATGTTGCTTTGCTGGCTGTTTTTTATAGCACCACAGAGACCCTGTATTTTAACTTTTTAGGGGGTGGATCAAGCTTCTAATGGTTTACTTACAGTTCTCTGCATATTAAGCTGTGATAGGAAATAGATTAACCCTAAAAAGAAAACTGTATCATATTTGATAAGCAAATTTCTATAAACCATCAACATGATCAAAACTTTGCTGAAAAACCTGTTGTACACAATCTACTACAAGTCTTCTGTCATCTGATTGATAGTTCGTATTTTATTAGCAAGTAAAAGGGCTTTTAGTAAAATTCTATTCGGTCTCCCATACATACATAGAAATCTCTATGTAAGAATTTTTATATTAGTAATATTTCAATATGAACACTGGAAAACTTGCTGACTAAAGCAACTTACTTAATTATCCATACATACAAGGTAAAATGAGTATCAAATATGATACATCAGACTGTGAACCCACAATGAACTATAAGAGTTTTGAAGATATTTTTTATAATTTATATTTCTGCATTAATAGCCTGCTATACTATTCTAAAGATATCACTGATGTATATTACAACAAGCTATTAGAATTTCATCTTATATTTTGGTCATATAAATATAAACAACTGCACCAAATTATATATTCTTGCTCATAAACTGCAGGCGCTTTTTTCCTCCTCAATTATGAAAATCCTATATCATACTATATGAGCCATAAAAGCCCAATGTATCAAATATGATACTCAACAAAAAACATGCAAACTGTTTTAGATTTTTTTAGATTGTGTCTAAAGGTTCAATAAACAGTTCCATTTCAGAAAAAATAGTATTTACAGCACTTTCTCTATCAATATGCATTTATTGCAATTGTTGTATAGTGGTATGGCAGTGAATTGTGCACTGTGAGCTCACCATATCTGCTGTTGAAGAGGATCTGAACACATTCTCGAAGTGTGTTGATATCCTCGGTCTCCCTGATGAACGAGTCCCATTTTTCTGTGCATGCAATACAAAACAAAATTGTATCATGTAACAATCTTTCAGATGTTCCCTGACTGTTAACATTTTCTGAAATGTATTTGGGTACATTGAAGTTTTCCTCTGTTTGTTTAGACATAGGAGACAATTAAGGCAGGTCCTGACTCTCTGCAGTGACTGAAGATTTCACGCTGATCTTTAGAGAGGAACAGACTTCGGTAGCCCAGGTGACCTGGCCAAACTCCCACTGCTCACTCTGCCAAAACCAGCCCTCTTTATGTCTCATTCGCCTGGAGCCATATCGAAACAAATACCACCGATATATAAAGAATACTTTGTGGATCATTAGATATGATTGATTTATTTACACGGAGTTTAAATTATACATTAGCTGTGTTTTCTTACTGGAAGGAATTCTGTTGTTGTTTAATCACTGAATCATTTCCAAACCCATATGCTGTTATTTTCTGAAGAATCGTCATGCTGCTTTTTTATGAACTAAACAACAGTTTATTAGTAAGCGTGTCAATATGTCAAGCTACAAAAATAGACTAATTTGCTAACACACCCTATATATCCTCTATCACCTCTCTGAAATGGACTACAAAAATGTTTTATTACACTTTATCTATTTGTGTCTTACATACACTAAACTTAACAGTTTTATTCTGTATTCTGAATGTTTGAAACTGGCTTTACCCAATGTTCAGATTTGTGAGAAATGTATGCAATTAAGTGCATATTTTATTAGATAATGCCTCCTTTGTATTTTTAACATATTAATTTTATGGTGTAGTATGTGAGTATGGTGAAAGTATTTACCTGTAATGTCTTGCTTTAAAAGGATGGTGATCTTGTGTCATTTATGTCTGTTACCTATATATACTAATATATATAATTACTGACTTCAATGATGGCATGTTAATTTGAGCGCTATAGTGTAGAGGAACATTATCGGGGAATAATAACTAAAAAAAATATTTTCCATAGTCACATGGAATATCATATGGCTTCAGAAGACATTGAACATAGTGATTTTTTGTTTGTTTTTTCTGTCTTTTCAGAACACTGAAATATTGATATATTTATAACAAGCTACATTAACATTCCTCAAAAATTCTCCTTTTATGTGCCACTGAAAATATAGCATCATACAAGATTTTGGAATGGCACGAGGGTGAATACATAATGACAAAACCTTGATTTTTAGGTGAACTATCTCTTTATAGTGTTGGGAGAAGATTCCTTGTCTTTGTATTTTGGGGTGGAAACTAACTTGGTATTTAGCCTGTTCTAGCTCTATTAGACACACTGCTTGGGACCCCATAAAACCCACTGAAATGAAGGCCAGCTTGTCCTTGGCCAGACGCTGTAATGGCGAGTACAGTCTGTCGCCCACCTGATTTTTCATGCACTATGGAGAACAGAAGGCGCTTGGAGACATGGATGCTGGGAGGGCTCTGGGTAAGATCCGCTGCCAGCCCTATTCGTTCGCCTGGAAGAGACACACGCAGTTTTAAGTACATAAAAAAAGAAGAATATCCACATGGTTCAGCATCTACACGTGTGATATCACTCATCATAAGTGCAACGGTGATTCAAAGAAAGGTAGTGGAAGCCAGTGTATATAGAAAGACAACAGGAGGCTCTAACCATTGTCAGCACATTCCTTGGCCTGAACCGCATTCTCCTCAGCGGACGCCCACATGCCCAGCCGCTCTTTACCAACGCAGTGCAGTGATGTGGGCTTCAGGTCCAGCTTGCTGTCTGGGTGGGGCTGGGAGGACATGGGCATGCCGTACAGGAAGCTGGAGAGCATGGAGTTGCTAGCAGACACTTCCTGCACGGAGGGTTTGACGGAGGCGTGGTTGCTCACGCTCTTTGAGGTCGAAGACTGATGGTTGACTTCCGGACAGGATTTGGCCTCCCGAGAGGGTTCCTCTGGTGTTCTATTAAAAACACACACACACACACACACACACACACACACACAACACACACACACACACACACACACACACACACACACAACATTCCCACTAATGAACTTCATTTAATAGCATCAAAAAAATGTTTGAATGAAAGCAGCCATTCATATGATTTACTTCCAAATACAACCCACCTGACAATAGATGCAGTTATTATAATGTAAAACACACACATATATATATATATATATATATATATATATATATATATATACACACACACACACCGGTACTTTCTTTATTAAAGAATCCATAAAAGATATGCATTATATATATGGCTGTCAAATGATTAATCACGATTAATCACATCCAAAATAAAAGTCTTTGTTTACATAATATATGTGGGTGCACTGTGTATAATTATTTTATATATATAAATACACACACATGCTTGTATATATTTAAGAAATATTTTCATGTATATACTGTATATAAATTTATTTATAATTTATATTACATATAAATATAAATTTTTTTTATATATATAATATTTTTTTTCTTAAATATATATGCATGTGTGTGTATTTATATATATACAAAATAATTATACACAGTGCACCCACATATATTATGTAAGCAAACTTTTATTTTGGATGTGATTAATCGTGATTAATCATTTGACAGCCCTAATATATATATATATATATATATATATATATATATATATATATATATATATATATATATATATATATATATATAAAATGCATAAATAAGCATACAATAATAACATAATAATACAGTACAAAAATAGTAATATTGTGAAATATTATTACAATTTAGAATAACTGTTATCTATTTGATTATATTTTAAAATGTAATGTATTTCTGTGAGTGTTACATGATTCTTCAGAAATCATTCTAATATGCTGATTGGGAGATCAAGAAACAATTATTATTATAATATTATAAATTTTGAAAAATGCTTAATATTTTTGTGAAAACCATGCTTACATAATTATTTTGATAAAAACAAAGTTAAAAAAAACAGCATTTATTTTACAGATTTTTTTTTGTAATTATGTAAAAATCTTTACTGTTACTTTGTAACAATTAAGTGGATCATAGATTAACATAAAAAAATTGCCAGCACATTTTGTCATTCCTCTTGTTATTTTTGTTGCTTTTATCCATTTCCTTGTTCTCTGACAGCAATAACATTAACAACCTCTATCTAAATTGGTAAGAGACACCTGACCAAAAGCTTTTATCATATTTTGTGGAGAGAAAGAAAATCACATACCCTGTGAAAAAAAAGTTAAACCGTCATAGTTTGAATTTTTTATGTAAAGGAGTTCAAAGAGATGCATTTTTTTCCATTTAATTTTACAATCGTTTGTGCAGAAAAAAAACAGGCATTTGCATTCTTCCCAGTGTATTATAAAAAAATCAACTAGAAGACTGACCTTTTGACTATGAAGCGGATGCGGTTGCTCTGCTCTAAGATCTTCATTAAGGTCTTGGTGTCATATTCCGAAGGCTTTCTCAAAGTCACACCATCAGGCAGGCCGTAGACAACCACCGAGCTGGGATCCTTGAGAATCCAGTCATAAGGCACAGGGACCAGGCTGCTCTTCCCAACAGCCTCACCTGAAACATTACATTTAAGTGGATAATGATGTTTTTGCTTTTGTGCCAAATACTGTACATCCCGTTTTTGCGTTTAATCATCTACTATCAACTTACTATAAAGCACGCTGAACACCTCCTCCACCATCTTCCTTAGGACGAAGATGTTGGAATGGGTGTCTGTTAAGGCTCTCTGTCTGCCCTGCTGCCCGCAGTCTTTGCCCGTCCTGCTGCAGTCCACATCAGGAACTTTGGCGTGGGGGTTCATGGAAGTTAATGCTTGCAGACAGGACACTTCTGTGGAAAAGAAATCAGTTATTTCTGAGGAAACAGCACAAATAGCCTCGAAACAATATGCGCATTGCATACACAACCGATCAAAAGTTTGGGATCTGTACGATTTTTCCCCCGATTTTTTTCATAATCAAAAATAGAGCACCACAGCCGGTGCCGGAAGTAAGAACTTAATACAATTTCTCCATTGACAGTTGGGGTATAAGCCAAAAAAAAGTAACCGTACATGGTAGACTTAAAAGCAGCTGCGGCTGTACTAAGCGATTGTATATGCTCATATAAACGCCAAAAGTTCATCTTGTTTTGAGACATATGAAAATATGTACACAGTCTTGTACCTTTGACTTTTTTGGATTTTCTCTTCGTTTTTTCACTCGAAATGATATGCTGTATGCTTATGAGTTCAGCCGTAGCTGGTTATCCTCAGACATGCTCTAAAACTCTTTACCTACAGATTTTTCCAAAACGTCAATGGGAGAAATGAATGGGAAATTTACTTCCAGCACCTTAGCTCTCTCGGGCTGTGGGCGGGACTGTGATGCTCTATACAATACAGTAGAAACAGTAATATTTTGAAATATGATAACAATTTAAAATAATTATTTATTCATATTGATTTGAAATAGAAATCTTTTGTAACATTATAAACATCTTTACTGTTACCTTTGATCAATTAAATGCATCCTAAATTGCAGATTAAAATAACAAAATTCCTTCAAAAACAAACAGACAAAAATATCTCACTGACTCTAAACATTTGAACAGTAGTATAGGTTATAAATATGCATGACAATATTGCCTGTGCAGTGGTAGAAATATGACAATACAGATTTTGATATTTTTTATTTTATAAATTATATGTTAACTTTTGAGATTATTCAAATGTTTTATACACCTTTAACAGTAGAACGTTTATCTGATTTGACATTCTAATGGTTTCATTCTGGTGGCAAGACCAAACATGTGAAAATAAACTTTCATTCTATAATAATTACATTTTTCAATGAATCAAATGTGCCGACCCTTGGGGCCTGGTCCATACGGATCACGGGTCAACTACGATCCATTACAACCCTAACGGTTACATTGTAATTGCCAAGACAATTTGAAATTGTCATGAAAACCATTTTTCTATAGAATAACATACATGTATTATGTAAATTTTGAATTTCATGTTGAACTCACTGCAGAACTTGTGAAAGTCTGTCTGTATTTCCTTTCTGGAGTTTAGGAAGATTCTTCCCTTCTCTGTTCCCACTGCGATCACGCTGTCCTCGTGCACAGTGACACAGGCCACCTCAGCATTCAGTTTAGACATGGCAGTGCACTGCAAACACAGTTTGATTCAAGTCATCCAGAACAAATAAGTTGCATAATACTCTCACTGTGAGTCTCTTTAAACAGTCTTACCACAGAGTCCAGAGCAGACACTAGGCTGGTGAGGATCTCCTGTCTGGCTGACACCTGGGGAACTTTGAGCTCTGGCCGAGAGTTGGTCCTCATCCCGTCACAGCCCAGCTTCCGTATCTGTGCCATTCTTCTGAGGGAAAGACACGGAATGAAATGCGGGTCCATAACACTACACCAAATATGAACTTAATTACTCACTAAATAACATCTGTTGCGCCAAAAGTTGTTCAAAAACATATACCATATTTAATTTGACAAATAAATTGATGCCGTAAGTAAGAGACAGATGTACAATCAAACAAATAGTCAGTGCAATCATTCAGTGTAGTCGGATTCACAAACATATGACTCATGTCAGAAATCATTTTAATATGCAGATTTGGTGCACATTATTATTATCAATGTTCTGCTGCTTTACATTTTTGTGGAAACATGATAAAAAAAAATCTGGTTTATTTGATGAATAGAAAATTTGAAAGCATTAATTTTAAACAGAAATCTTTTAGAACATCATAAGCCTACATTTAGGCACAACAAGTTGCTAATTTATATATTTTCTTTTAGTGTGTCTGTAGGAAAGTTTTAACTCTTTGCACATGAAATCTGAATTTTAAAAAAGCTTTTAAGGAAATGTTAAGGTTAGGGATTTAAGAATAGTGTGTTCTATGTAACATGGTGGCGTTGTTGTTTGTTTGTTTATTTGTATGTATGCGTGTAATTATTATTAGCCTTTTCTGGGTTTGTGTCATATATTGAAATGAATTGTATGAAAAGAGGTCCTACAACAGATGGGATGGCCCACGCAGAGGTCACCTGATCTCACCGTCATCAAATCTGTCTGATTATATGAAGAGACAGAAGCAGCAAAGTGTAAATCCACAGAAGAACTGTGGCAACTATTCCATCCTACCTGCAAACTACCCATAAATAGTGTACCAAGGATTGATTTAATATAAGTTTATTAATAAATAAGATCTATCATGGCATTGTTTTGGAAAACATCTTCACTTTTTTAGCCCACAAAATATTTCACAGTACTGCAGTTTGACTTCTGTATATGCATACTATATCTGCAAAGGGGTAATAATGTTTTAAAGTAACAGTTTTAGAGATTTTAAAGTGATTTTTCACTATTATTTACAATGGGATCTGCATTTACTGTACGTGGGTAAAAATTAGGGCTGTCAAAATTAATGTGTTAAGACATGAGGTAAATTCTTTTCAGTTTAACGCGTTAAAAATATTTAACACAATTACCACAGTATTAGGTTGTTGTTTTTGATGCAAACTTTCAATTGTACTGTAATGTTAAATGGCTATGATTAATGACTAATGTTGAGGGGGAAAAACATTTAATATAAACATAATCATATTTAATCAGTGTCAATATCATTGTCATAGTGCTTAGTAAAAAGATGCCATTTTGTAAACCACATAGTAAGCCGCCAGCCAGGTTAGTGAACTTTGTTCAACGTGTTTGTTTTGACATTCATTTTTTTATGCACAAACTAGAACTACACATTCTGATTCTGACATTCCTGCTTTGAATACTTTAATAATTTTCTATTCTTGACTGACCTATTTTTCATAATTTTGGCAGTAGATGAACTGTTCACTTTTGAAGCTAGAATTTTTTTATTTATTTTTTAGGCAGAGGCTCTGTTCTTTCTTTTGATACATTCATTGCATATTCAAATATTCTCAACAAAATATTCTGGGGGCCATGAAACTTTTGTGAAAATTATTAAAAATGCTGGCAACTTTTTTCAAAAACGCTGGTGGGGAAAGAGTTGGGCTAAACGACTGATCTTGAGATGAGTCCCTGTAGTCGTCCAATTTGACTCTCATATGTAATATATTTTAAACTTGACAGGAGACTTTTATAAAACGTAGTTTGATCATTATCTTCTCTGTTATAGGTTTAATTTTCCAATAAAAGATGATAATTTTTTACCTGATTTGTTATATTTACCCCTTAGCAGATGAATAGTGTTATAATTACGTGCAAAAAATTTTAAATCAACTAAAAAAAGAGTAGAAAGGTTTCAAGTTCCCCAGTAACTTTTAAAAATATTTTCGGCTGTACAAAACGTATTGAAGGATGGAAAAACCTATAAGAAGCTTTGGGAAGTGATAGTAATACCCTCTCCTGTGCTAATACACCAAAATCCGTCACACACATGTGAAAGTAGCTAATTACGATAAGCCTTTGTCAACCAATTAAAGCTAGCTCAGATTATTGCCTTAAAACCCTTCATCCTTAATTTGTTCTCCTTGGAAGCAAGACAGGGCCTGGAAGCATGAGACCCCTAAAGTGAAGTACTTTCCCCGTCCCTCTCGACAGACGCCCCCTGACGTCTCTCCGATCTCGATTTCAGCCACGTCGTCTCTAAACTACAGTGCTGAGAACTCGAGTACGGACGAGACTGGGTTTAAATATGAGCGCTAACGAAAGACGGTTTAAAGATGACAAACCAAAACAAAAACAACAGGGATGACAAATGTGAGCTGTAAAACAAATAAATAAATAACGCAATCCTAATTCCGGGCCTTGTGTTCACATGGCAACCGCAATCCGTTTCCTTGGAAACTAATCTCGAGGCATGTGAACAATGCAGCTCTGGCCTTTAATCTCTCCAGACACTGGGAGCCATTATCCCAGCCTCCGGGCAAAGCCAAAACCACAGACTGCACAGAGAGAGCCCAGTACTACTATTAGTCGTCTGAAAACCTCCAATAAATCCTGCTACAAGGCCAAGCCGGATGCCTCTGCCTGAGTGTAATATTACGCAGCGCAGCAGCACCTTGTTATCTCTAGTTCACTTTCTGATTCATTCAAATAGCCAGATCTAAAGGCCTGTTCACACCAATAACCAGAACTATAAGAGAACTATATTAGCGTCCACACCATCGTTCTGTTATATCGTCTAGCGGTTTAAATGCTCGAGCTCTTTAAAGTAGGATGGATTCTGATTGGCTGTCAAAGTTTTTATTGTTCGTAAGCTAGGAAAAAAAATCATTTTTACATTTTCCAAAGAAAATGTGAGCACTGGTTGCACATGTCAATTTGTCGTCACAAGAAGAAGCTATGAAGAAGCTAAGTATTTTGGGTCCCTCCTTCAAAACATCACGGTAGAAAGTTGATAAGCCTATATTTAGCGTCGACCACTTGTGATCAAACTGACCAAAACACATCTTATGACTAAAACTTCTTATGCATTTTGGCTGCTCATTTACACAACAACGAGCCATAGGGGCCTGAAAACGTGTTTCATAGTGTATTTTTGAAAACAATACCGTTATCGTCTTAACTAACAACAAAAAACGTTTCCGTTGTTAGTACATCGTTGTAATGTGAAAGTTGTTGCATATTTTATTCAGTGAATGTGTATGATTTATTTCTTCTGTGAAACACAAAAGAGTATATTTTGAAGAATAGTAACAGTATTGGTTACCATTGACTTCCATGGATTTCGCAGACAGTGTTTCCTCAGTTATTAACATCATAAATCCAGTTTTTCCTCTTTTGGAAAGTCATAGAAATACTATCATGGATTTTTCCTTTTTGTTGCAAATTTACACAAAAGTCTCTAAGAACTCCGAAAAATGTGAAAGGGTCCATTTTATGAAACAAAACATTTCTGAGTAAATTATTTTCTTTTCATGATGAGTTAATATTGAATCTTACCCGCCATTTATGAATGCCATAGCAAATGATTTTTTATGAAAAGGGTTACGGCCATTTAACAGCTTCCTCTTGACACTTTTATGTTTAACTAAACGCTTTGAAGAAAAATAAATTGGTGAAACTTCCTCATTGTACAGGCTTATCCGCAGTGGAAACGTTCATCTGACACCTTAAGCTTCATCTATAAATGACTTGTTTTGTCCTCTACACTAAGCTTTCTTTTGCAGTAGTCAAAAGACACGAGTTAACTATAACAAATATATTTTTATAGGGTGAAAAAAAAAAGGAACTGGTGACACTCCTAAAAGAAATTGCAGGAAAAGTAGGATCCGGACTGACATGCTTAAATGCTCAGATTAATGACTTCCTCCTTGTTAGGAGTCCACCCTGCCAAAATACTTTTTTTTTTTTTTCTTCATTCACGCTATCTGGGATCCTCGGCTCTGGGGGAAGCATAATGTAGCTGCTCCTTTACTTCTTGAATTACTGCCTGTTTGGTGCTTAAAGATATTACCGGCATCTCAAGAAAGGGTAACGTGGGTTTTATGAGCGGTTTTGCCCTAAGAGGCTTGTGGTTCTGCCATTGATACACAATACTTCTGCTAATAGCCTTTATACAGATTCTGCTCGCAGATCCCTTCAGAAACACAACTGTATCTAAATCGTTCAGCTCAAGGGCTGATAATTGACTTTTAATTGGTCCTAACTCCTTTCGCCCTGGACATTTTCCCCAAGGCCACACAAACATGTTGCGTCGAGCAAACACAAAGAACTGCGGCCTGCATGGGAAGATATTATCCTGACGGAAAGACTTACGGCTTACTTTTTGTAGCAAACATGTATTACTATTAAAACAGATAATTTAGCTAATACCCTAACCCAAATTGTGGATTGAAAGACCCGTTTCAACAGAATGTGCTCGTTTTAATATTAAGAGCTAAAGTTTTTTAAAGCAATGACAAATGTCTATATTTAAACCAATAATCTTTTTAAAAAAACATACTATGTACTTCTAGTCTGATTCAGTAGTTCTCAACTAGTGACTTGCAGGTCTGTTGGAGTAAAACAATACCAGCAAATAATAAAAATGCAACTAACCATATAATCATGTATACTTCGGATTACAAAAACATTGGGCTTAAGATCATCTTAAGGGGCACAAAAAACAATTTCTGCTATTTAGCCTAATATCCAACATATGGGACTTTATGGATTGAAAGACCGAATGCAATCGAACATTTTGAGCTGTGAATCAACTAGTTTTTCAAACCAATGTCATAGTAGACCTTACAAAAAGTCTTGGAATCATGATATTTTATACCATGGCACTGAATGTTTGCCATATAGAATTGCATTTACAAGGTAATTTAAATGATTCCACAGTACTATGACCATAAAATATGGTCTAATTCAGTAGTTCTCACCTAGTGAGTTGCAGGTCTGAGTAAAACGATGCTAAATTCAAAATAGCTGTCAATGGAGAGACAAAAAAAAATCTCAGATTTTATTAAAAAGATATTCATATGTGCTCTGAAGATGAACGAAAGTCTTAAGGGTTGGGATTTGGAACGAAATGAGGGTGAGTAATTACAGAATTTTAATTTTTGGGTGAAATATTCCTTTAATTCATGGAAAAATTGATAAGCATTACAGTGTTTTGTTACATTTTAATCTCACTTCTCCTGTTGTTTAAATATGTACAATTCTTATTCAGCCTACTTCTTAACAATAATTTCCCTTATGCACTTCATGGCAATATTAAGAACATTCAATATTTGATCATTTTCATTTAGTTGTTCACTAAACGATTGTGGTACTGTCAGAGATATAAAGTCTGGGTGAAGAAAAACCACAGAGAAACACAGACAGCTATTACTGTTATACGGTGCTTGACAATGAGGCCCAATCCGACAGTCATTCTGGGATAGTTCATGTTTCAGTTAGAGACTCATAGTGGGACAGTATGACATAAATCATAAACTCTCATGAATGGATCTGACAGTCGAGAAGTCCTTCGAGGAAAACTGAGCAAGTTTAGAGACATGTGATATTATTGCTCAGCCGCAAACTTATTGGGACACATCCAGTTATGCATAATCCACTAAAGCAGCCTTCACAGTAACGTTAGACAGATTAGCAGCAACTGATATGTGGATTTGACATTGTAAACATGACCTTCTCAGGTCGAAAAACGTGTCCGTGCCCACGCCAACGACGATTTTCATCAAACTGTACGAAATAAACACGACTAACTGTATTGTATCACCCTGCCAACAATGCAATTGCTCCATTTCAGCAACTTGCTAGCACTCACATTGTGTTGCCGTTTTTACAACACAAACAAAATAAGCAAATTGCAGCTATTGTTAGACAAAAACACGGAGCGCAAAAGCGTTTAATTGTTTATTTTATCTACAGCTTATTATAACGCGTATTACTTTCATAAAACATCGCGTTGAGTGCCATACATTTGCGTTAGCATGATAGCAAGTGTGCTAACACTCCTAGCCATCCTCCTCCCCCTAAATTATAATCTGTAATTTCACTTTTTCAACATCCATAAAAAGTCACGTGCTCAAGAACGATACTCGTAAATGTTTTTTTTTCATATATACATACACGTAATTATCTTTAATCCGTAACAAGTTTAATTACCTTATGCTGTCAATCCCGGATAGGTTTATTCTCCGTTTAATCCAACAGTGAGAGCGGAATTCCCATCTAAAGAAAGGCGATAGCGACTTTATTAAATGTCATAATCTCGAATGGTTTGTAGTCTGTTGAAATGCAATCGACGTGGTTTATTTGATCAATATGCCCCGTTTTCTTTCTGTTTTCTTTAACAGAGGAGTGTGTCCCCTTTCCCCTTTCTTTGTTCTGTAATCCAGTAAAATTGAAAGTCATTCGCCTCCGCTAATCCCAGCCCAACTCAACAACAGCATCTATTGGCTGTCATTTACATACAGGATTAAAGAACCGCTGGACCAGCAACACTCGCCGACACTCACAGGACAAATGTGAGCAACTAACTCTTTTGACATTGTGACTGTAACATGTCTATTTTTCTCTCTACCCCTCGCCACAGCCCCCTTGTTATTGTTGCCTTATTTTAAGATTAACTAGACCGTTGCAAATAAGCGCACACGGTTTAACGGACAACCTGTACCCTGTTTTATACAGATGAGTTTTGGAATAAAACAGATTCCATGAAACTGTAATATAGTTCTGAACACACGATGAAGATGTGGATATGCAATGTGGATATTCATGATGCCCTCAGATGCCCTTTGCAATGAATGTTTCATATTACGAAGAGCTAATATTCATATTTTGATATATATTATTGTGAATAAAAATTACATACAATAAAATGACAATGCCATTCATTTAATGATTTACTCTTTAATTATAGCATGTAGAAAAAATAATATTGCATAAACCTCAGAAAAAGTTGTAGTAATTTTTTTTACTATTAGGCATCTAAGTACCAAAGGTGCTGGAACCATGTTATATTTTGTATTTTTACAGCATTAATATGAGCCTAATCTTTGTTAATATTAATCTAAAAAATTACTAATAATTTTTTTAAGATCAAACGTTTTAAATCAAGTAGGCTAACATTAATAAAGGTTAATAAATGTTGTTCAAATATATTGCTCATTGTTAGTTAATGCATTAACAGACCTTATTGTAAAGTGTTACCAATATCAGAAACCCAAAACTGAGTGGGATGGTTCCAAATCCCAAACACTCATATTGATCTAACACTAGGTGGCGCTATAAGAATCTTATTTACGTTTTTGGCAATAATTCTGGAACAGTATACAAAATTATCTGCATGTCCAGGTCAGGACAAACAAAACACATGTTTCAGGTTTAACTTTGATCTAATAGTAAAAAATATATAAAATATATAGTAAAAAATATATAAATATATATTATATAAATAATAAAATATCTGATAGAGAGATATTTAGAGGATATTGACCAAATTCAACCAGTCATGCTCAGCACACAAAAAACAGTTTTACATTTCATTTATACACATTTATATAATTATAAATTCACTCATTTTATATAGGCCACAACTGTCCACTGTAGTATTAATGTAGGACTTAATCATGTATAATATTAATTTTGTATAATAGTTCAGCATGTGACAAAATATTAAGGAACAGCCTTCAGTTCACAGGTTGGCTAATTAAAAATATATATTTAATGTTATAGCTCCCCTAACGGCGTAACACTAATGCGTTCATCCCTCAACTCGGTCAAATGGCTGGTCAATTAAAATGTTGAAAATCATGTTCTTGCTTGTCCTTTACATGTATACTCAACTTGGACCTAGTACAAGTACACTGCCCTTACAATATAAAGGCCAATTCGACTTGAAAATATATACTATATACCCATATCTTCCAAAAGATTTGAAGAATGAATATTCCTTTGATAACTTTTTACTATAATGAGGAAATACGGGATGCGTTTGGTCCTGTGGATTTTGAGAAAATAAAACCTGTTGATTTCTACTCTCTCTAATTAATTTAATATGTGTATACACACACACACACACACACACACACACACACACACACACACACACACACACACACACACACACACACACACACACACACACTTAAAAGTATGACTTTTAGGTACAAATATCACCATTTGAATTTTTTTACATAGTGTACATGGTATGTAGTGGTGACTTGGAAAGTGCTTATGTACAAACACTTCCCTTAAGAAAATGAAGGGAAACCATTTGTTACAAATAATACACTACAGAGTGTTTCTTTTGTTAATGTTTAATTACTGATTCTTGGAAACCATTACAGCAAATGAAAAGTTTCCCAACAGATAAAAGGCATTTTTTTATCGAATCCAACTGCAATCTAAAGCAATTTCAACAGCAAAACTTGGGGCCAGCCCTATCATTTTCCCTATTCTTATTGAAAACAAATGATTTCTTAGTTCTAATGGCAATCACATCAGTAAAAAGTTGCTTTATGAACAAACTTGACCTAATTGCAGTGTTTCTGTTTCATCCACATGATTTTTCAAAGGAGAATAAATTCTGTTTTATGGGATTGCAGTTATTGTTTGTACAGTTAAATCAGATTTTTTTTTTAGTTCAACACAAAGATCTGTTTAGACAAACAGAAATCTGATCAGAGAGAAAATGCCAAACAGTCTTTTGTTCTTTTAAGGGAGGCACTACAGGTGATCCTTTCTTTTTATCAAAACGAACTTACTTGCATATGACAAAAATATTAAAAATGCACTTTTGTCAAAAGGTTGTTTCCATCAAGTTTTTAATAAAAAGTTGTGTGCATGTAAATAAACATGCTTCGTGCTATTTTATAAAGATCAAATTAAATGCTAATGAAAATAGCTAAATGTATTTTGAGTGGTGAAACAGAATTATTGTATTTGCTATATGAGCAATATGTCACTTATGCATGTAGTACCTCCCCTTAAGATACTCCAATCCCAACTCACCACCAGCTGAATTAAAAGACAAGCCAATCAATTTGATTCAGCAAATGATTCAAAACAAGAAATTAAAGCATTGTTCATTTGAATTGAACTACACGTTGGTAGTTGGCTTTGTCTGCTAATATTTAATAATATTACAAAGGTATGCACTAATATTGACTGCAACTGCAATACTGGTTGTTGAAGCTTTACGGCGCACCTTAACTTGCTAATTGTGTTGAACATTGTTGCTGAATACTGTATAATTCATACATTAAAACTTATGTCTTGATAAAAAAATAAAAAAAAAATAAACACCAGAATCAGCAGGTATGGAATAAGGGAGCCTGTCGGTTTTATTTACTTGTTTGCTACAGAATCTAGTGACCAGCCCAAGTCCTTTAAACCTTATGCTGAGAGTTGGCCAGTTTATCATTTTAAAAAGGTGAAAAGCATAAATGGCAAATAAATTAAACAGTATAAATTGAGGCCAAAAATGTTTTCTAAACAGCAACTGGTTACAACCAACTGGGAGTATAGCAGGGTATTGTTTGTTCCCTTTCGTTCAGTCACTCCGAGTTACATCAGTGACTGATGAAATGGGGGTTTCGCTTAGAAGCCCATCACCTTCGAGTTCTACAAAACGAGCCAATGGCAAGGAAATGCCATGGGTCTACGGAATTTGCACAGCGCAACTCCGCCCCACCGCGAGGGTATAAAAGGAGGGACGCTGGCAATCTCGCATTATGTATATACAAGCCTGTGTCTGAGATCTTCAGAACTACGAGCGGCTCTCCAGTGTGTTGGTGTAACGGCACTTTCCAGCGAGATCACATTGCCTGCTGCTGATCTCTGCAGTGATCTGCCAACAGTGTGTGTGTTTCTCCCTGGGCGCTTCATCACTCTGCTGAGCTTTCCCTCTCACAAAAAGAGCTTGAACGTTGCTCGTCTTTTTAAAGATGTCTCGCCCGTGCACTTCTGGGTGCGGTCGATTTGTTTTGCAATCTGATGGGCACAATCGCTGCCTTGCGTGTTTGGGCTTAGATTACGCCAAGGGAGCATTTGTGGATGACTCATGTTCTCAACGAGACTCATGTTCAGGGTGAGATCGCGGGTCCGTCTTTGTCCGAATTTCATTCGGTGCTTTAGATGATGAGACGATGTTGATATTAAGCCGCATCACAATGTGGGCTGGAGTCTTCCGGATATGAAGACTCGGCTGTGCTGCTGCCTTCGGGTGTGCCAGCATCGCCTGAGTCTTATCTGGAATTGACAGCCATGCTTTCCAGGGCAGGAATGGAAACCTCCACCTTGTCCCGAGCGCTCGCTCGGATGTTTGGTTTTGGGGGGGTGCAGAGGATCTCTTTTCTCGGTATGGAAATCGACATGGTCGACATGTGCGCGCTGCTTACGAGCGAGTGCGGACAGTCACTGCTGACTTGCCTGAGACAAATCGAGGGCAAAAGTGCAGTTCCACTGAAGTTATTTCAGAGGCTCCTGGGGCATATGGCGTCCACAGCGGCTGCCACTCTGCTCAGACTGCTTCATATGAGACGGCTTCAGCACTGGCTTTGCGATCGAGTCCCGAGATACTCCGAGTACCTGTGACCCGGGCCTGCCGTCAGACCTTCACCCCGTGGTTGAACCTCTCCTTTATAAGGGCCGGAGTTCCCTTAGAACGAGTTTCCAGGGATGTTGTTGTTTCAACAGATGCCTCCACCACGGACTGGGGTGCCATGTGCAATGGACATGCTGCCGCGGGCTCCTGGACAGGACCCCAGTGCCTTTGGCCTGTCAACTGCCTCGAGTTGCTGGCAGTACCGTTTGGCTCTGCACCGCTTCTGAGCATTGCTCAAGGACCAACACGTACTAGTCCCTTCAGACAACACGGTGACAGTAGCGTACATCAACCGACAAGATGGTCTGCGTTCCCGCCGTATGTCGCAGCTCGCCCGCCATCTTCTCCCATGGAGTCAGAAGCATCTGAGGTCGCTTCAAGCCATTCACATCCCGGGAGAGTTTAACCTTGCAGCCGACGAGCTCTCACGTTTTCAGCCACTTCCTGGGGAATGGAGACTCCATCCCCAGTCAGTTCAGCTGATTTGGGAACAGTTCGGCGACGCACAGGTAGATCTGATTGCCTCCCCAGACTCGTCATTCTGCCGCTTGTTCTATTCCCTGATCGAGGGGACCCTCGACACGAATGCACTAGCGCACAACAGGTCCTGTGCAAGATCAGGGAGGATGAGGAGCAGGTCTTTTTGGTTGCGCCTCATTGGCCCACTGAAAAAGGACCTCCTTTCTCAGAGACGGGGTACCCTCTGGCACTCAAGTCCCGATCTATGAGACCTGCATGTATGGCTCCTGGATGGGACACGGCAGGTTTAAGTACCCTACCACCTCAGGTGGTGGCAACCATCACTTCAGCTAGAGCCTTGTCCACGAGACACGCCTATGCTCTGAAGTAGAACCTATTCGTCACCTGGTGTTCTTCTCGCCGAGAAGATCCCAGAAAATGCCATTTCGGGTCAGTGCTCCCACCCTGAAGGTTTACATGGCTGCGATCTCTGCGCACCACGACCTTGTGGAGTTAGAAACAGTAGGTCAGCACGACCTGGTCGTAAGGTTCCTGAGGGGGGTGAGGATACTAAATCCGCCTCACTCTCCTCTAATACCCTCTTGGGACCTCGTAGCGGTCTTATCTGCCCTGCAGAGATCTCCCTTAGAACCATTGCAATCAGTGGAGCTTAAGTTCCAGTCTATGAAGACAGCGCTCCTGGTCGCTTTGGCCTCCATCAAGAGGGAAGGGGACCTGCAGGCTTTTTTGGTTGACAAAGCGTGCCTAGAATTCGTGCCGGCTTACTCTCACCTGATTCTGAGACCCCGGCCTGGATACGTGCCCAAGGTTCCCATCACTCCTTTCAGGGATCAGGTGGTGAACCTGCAAGCGCTGCCCTCGGAGGCAGACCCAGCCTCCGTGCTTACGTAGACAGAACGCAGTGTTTCAGGACCTCAGACCAGCTCTTGGTTATGGTGGGAAGCTGAAAGGAAAGGCTCTCTCCAAGCAAAGACTGTCTCACTGAATAGTGGAAACCATTGTCTTGGCTTACCAGACGCAGGGTCGACCAGTGTGAAGGTGTGAAGACACACTCCACCCAGAGTGTGGCTTCCTCTTGGGCTCTAGCGCATGGCGCCTCGCTAACAGAAATCTGCAGAGCTGCAGGCTGGGCGACACCCAACACATTCGCGAGATTCTATAATCTCTGGGTAGAGCCAGTGTCCTCATGTACTCACTTCCTCTTTATACCCATGCGGTGGGGCGGAGTTGTGCTATGCAAATTCCGCAGACCCATGGTATTTCCTTCGCATTGGCTCGTTTTGTAGAACTCGAAGGTGATAAGCTTCTAAGCGAAACCCCCATTTCATCAGTCACTGATGTAACGTCTCCATTCCCTCCTTAGGGAACGAGGGTTACATATGTAACCGAGACGTTTTCCTGACCAACACTCTCTCATTTGTTAAGTCAGACATCATTGTCCATCTCGGAGGTAGTCTACAGGATCGGTGTGTCAGTTTGTCCGTGTTGTACCATTGACCTTAAATCCACTTTATGTCTTTTATAGCCTCTCAGATCATTTTAGATATTCTTCAATTTGTGGGTTCTGTTTGTTCATTTATAAAGTTGTTGTTTTGGTGTTAACTGTAAATGGAAAATAAGATGTCCAGTGAAGCATTAGTCCATAGGTCTAGGCATCAAATTGGCTTCTTCTTTCCCATTACACCTCCATTCCTCTCTAAACATCCAAGAACTGTTTTAGCCCTCATCAGTGTTCTTCCTAGAAAAAGAAATAGAGTTTAGGATAATAAACAAATATTAGGATTCTCCATTATTATTTGAACAGAGTAAAAAAAATCTATTGTTGCTAGTTTAAGAGCTATCCAGTTGAAGTCTCGGGGTACATTTACACGACAACGATATGCTTAAAACTTTTTCCTTTGAGTTTTTCGCGCACAGACAACATAGTCAAAACGATTCGATCTGAGAAAACGACTACAATTAGTAGCCACTAAGGGGCTGTTTACCCTACACTGTTTTCAACTAAAAACGTAAAACTTTTTTATGCGTTTTGGCCGTTCATTTACACGACAACAGCGTTTAGAATACAATGTTTTTAGTTTTTTCCGTGGATCCGTGTGAATGAGGATAGTTTTGACAATGGTGTCGTCTGAATGCAGAAAACTCAAAGGAAAAAAGCATATCGTTGTTGTGTAAACGTACGCTTAATTTACACAAAGCAAGTAGGCTCAGCTGTGAAGCAATCAGTGAGGTTGTGCTTAATACGTAAACATTACTGCAGCGGCAGACCTTGTGTGAAGCCCTTCTCTGGATGAAGACCAACTCAGGGAAAGACCTGTGATTCTACCTGCACGAGTCCACCGAAAAAGGACAACAACAAGACAGCAGGCTGAACGAAGTATCCCTTTCTTTTCTCCCTTTCTACTTTCTTGTTTCCTCTGAAAAACTCAAGTGCCATCAGTTCATCTCTGTTGTCCATGGCACACAGAAGTATAAGCACATCTGCTCATAGAAGTACACACTGAGGCACCTACGGTCCCTTGCCGCCTAATCTCACCCTCTCTGTCTGACTTTAACTGTCTAAGCTGTCAACAAAGCTGACTTCATTTCTGCCTTTGCAGTCAGTCAAAACAAAATGTTCTGGCTTTGACTGAAAGATGGATCTTAGCAGACAACACTGTTACTCCTTCAGCCCACTTCACCTTCCAACATTTAGAACAACACCTTGCTTCCTAATCTAGTTGTCAAATACACCTGGCATTGTACATTCTGAATATTATTGGCTCCTTGACAAATTGCTTTTATTCCTCTCTTGTGAGTCACTTTGGATAAAAACGTCAGCTAAATACATGAATGTAAATCTAATTAACCTCTTGTGTGAAGGAAGTGTCTTCTTGATGAATTCCATTTGCAGAATTTGCACTAGCATGTGCCTGTGAAGATGAAGAAAGAGTGAAATAAACCATTTCAATAGTTATTATACTGTTGGACTGTGTTAATATACAAATTATAAATAGGGACAAAACTGCCTGTAGTTGAAGAAACACCAAGCAGCAGTAGCAGGTTGAGGTGTTCACCTGGTTCTTGTCTGGACGGGTACGCATGGCCTGCACTAGCTGGTCCACGTGTTGGTTGTGTTCCAGAGCGTTCCTCAGGGCATCTTCTGTGCTCAGCAGCCTTTGACGCAGACGGGTCACCTCTGTGTCTGAAGCAGATGGGTCCATCATAGAGTATCGGCGGTGGTCTGGAGACGACCTTTCCCGACTCTGATATAATGAAATTGTAAAAATTAAAAGTGATGAACAATATATTAGTGCACATATAGGTGCAAGTATAAAAAAGTGAGGTGCAAACTAGTGACAGTAAAGATGCTTACATTGTTACAATAAATCTATTTCAAATAAATTATGTTCTTTTTAACCTTCTATTCATCAAATGATCCTGAAAAAGTTTCATGGTTTCCACAAAAATAATAAGCAGCTCAACTGTGATAACAATTAGACATTATTGAGCAGCAAATCAGCATATTAGAATGATTTCTGAAAGATCATGTGGCACTGAAGACTGGAGTAATGATGCTGACAATTCAGCTTTGCCGTCACAAGAATAAATTCTAAAATTATATCATTATTATATAATATATTATAAAATATATTAATTAAATAAAACTGTTAAATTTGAAAAAAATCTTACATTTTAATTTAAGGGTGCTTTCACACTGGCAGTTTAGATCGAAACGGGGTTCGCATGACAAATTGGAAATGTGAAAGCTGTCATGCGGACCCGGGTGCACACCGGGGTACCGAACCCAAGACTTCATGAAGAAGGTGGTCTGAGTTTGGTTGCACTCGAACTGTGGTTTGGTTGCACTCGCCATTCACGTGAATGTGAAAGCAACACGGACTCGGGTGGGCACTTGTTTAGGAAGAAAAGTAACCTGCGCATACGTTTTAGCAGATGACGATTTATTTAGTTCAATTCACGCGTAAGAGATGAAAGTATTGATGATTTACCTTGGATGCGAGCGAGAGTGAGTCTGCAGTGTAATCGCACATAGCGAGTGCAATAAAGGCGAAAAATAAATCACAATCTATCTCCGCTATCTCCTCTAAAGATCCCATTTGCAAGCAGCAGAAAGCTTCCTTCATGCAACGCACATACAGAAAACCCAAGTGTCGTTTACTCGGCTGCGCATAATAGCACCAGATTAAGAAAAAAACTATATATTGACCGTGTTCTGTTTTCTATCATGCAGAGTGCACAGTAATGATGACGTAAGATGAATGTAAGTGCACCAGGGTTCGATAGAATCAAGTTAAGTGTAAAACCATCGCGCTCTTACCACAGAAACATGCCCAGTGTGAAAGCCCCCTAAAATTGTCAATGACATAAGATGTTTGTCATAAAACAATGACAACAGCTGCAGTTTCAGGTTTCTGCCCATGTGTCTCACCAGCAGCAAAAGTTTCTCCCGCAGGGTTTTAATGTCATCCTGTAGTTTCTGCTCCTTCAACCTCCACTCCGCTCTGTGAACTTCACGGCTAATGTCCCGATCCACTCCTGAAGAGTGACGGGGAGATTCCAGCAATAACACCCGAAGCTCATTCAGGCTCCTGATACGCATTCCCATTCACACACACACAGGAAGAAAAAAAACATATTGCATAAAACTAAATATTAATATTAAAAAACAAATTTGTTGTTGACATTTAAACCAATGCAAACATTTTCTATATATCCTAATCATTTGTGACCATGGATCACAAAAAAACAGTCACAAGTAGCACGGGTATATTTGTGGCAATTGCCAACAATATATTGTATGGGGCAAAATGATAGATTTTTCTTTTATGCCAAAAATAATTAGGTTATTAAGTAGATCATGTTCCATGAAGATATTTTGTAAATTCCCTACCATAAATCTATAAAACACTTATTTTTGTGAGTGAATGCATTACAATCACGAACATAAATGGACAACTTTAAAGGCGATTTTTTTTGCACCCTCAGTTTCCAAATAGCTGTATCTCGGACAAATAGTGTCCTATCCTAACAAACCATACACCAATGGAAAGCTTATTTATTCAGCTTGTATAAATCTCAATTTCAAAATTGACCCATGTGACTGGTTTTGTGGTCCAGGGTCACATTTGTTAACAAACATGTATTCTTTACCTCGATGAGCTCATTGTTTCTGCCTTGAATACATTATTATCCAACTGTGTGATTTGTATATGTACATTTCTGAAATGCATAACTGGACACAGTCACTCTGATAACAGATCACTCTAAATTGTAATGTAGACATGCATTCTCTGTAAAGCTGCTTTGAAACAATATGTATGGTGAAAAACGCTATACAAATAAATATGAATTAAATTGAAAATGAAATGGTGGCTGTAATAAAAATGTTTTTTAAGACAGATTTATTGAAACATACATTAAATAATAAAGACAATAGGTAAAGTAAAACATAATGAATATGGTATTATTTTGAATATTTAGCAAAAAAAAAATTCTAGGTTGAACATCGAATGGTTCCTGAAGTAATGTTACATGACATTGTTTGCAATTGTTTTGTTGGCATTGTTTTATTGACACATTGAGTGTCAATTTCAGTATGATCATTCTTTATGATGTTATTTCATGTTTATTTCATGCTATAAATAGTAGTAAAGAGAAAGAGCAGAACCGCACTGCCGTTTGAACTGAGGATGATACAGTTCATCCAGTTACAGTTCATGATACAGCGATCTGTCACAAATTTTGTTATAGAGGGTATGCGCATGACGTCACCATCGGCCGGAGTGAATGCGATCGCGCCCACTAAGTGGCAAAATGACTTGAGCGGCAGCATTTGTTTTCAGCGTGAATGCCGTGAAAAATCTAAAAATCTAAAACGGGAAAGAGCTTTGCGATTGACGGTACAACTAGATATGACCAGAAATCTGAGGTACTGTATATTTTTACAGACTGCAAAAAGCTACAGAACAGACAATATTCTGCAAAATTGGATGTTTTTAAAAAACTATACAAGTTTTAGGGCTGGACGATATGATGATATACAGTATAACATTAATGTAAGTGATCACTCGGATTTACACCTATCTATATTGTATTTATAAAACGTTTACAGGCAAATTTTCTTAATTTATTTCCCCGGCGTCGAAATCAGGCACATATAAATGTCAGGAAACACAATCAATATCCATGGATCACTGGATCTTTGATAAGTTGTAAGGAACACTATATCGAGTCCAACTTTTAGTTTAAACTGATAATAGTTTGTTTTACTCGCGTTTTCGCAGTTTCCCCTATTAACTCCAGCCACGCAGCAGCTCTTTTGCCACTCAGTCCGGCTGAGGGGGCGTGTTCCGGCGGGAAAGTGACGTTAATGCATTCCCTCTATACAATTGACAGAATTTGAAAGCTCAGACTTTGTTTCATATCTCTGTGCCACCAGAGAAGCGCCAATTAAATGTCAACATTTAGGTCAATGATTTTGCCTCTCCAAAACCAAATTGAATTTTTATTTTCGGCCGAATATTATCATCACTATTAACTTGGGATCTGCCTGTGTCTGTCATTCATCCAAAGTATTTGATAAGTAATACAAATACTGAGAGCAATATGTCTCTGTAAATGTTTTTTGGTTCTCCATGCAGAGTTCAATAAGGGCAGAGCCTAAACCCCTGACAGGATATTCACTGTCAGCATGTAGTATTGACTGAAAAGAGTTAATGATGTTTAGGTCACAGTTTTAATCAACGCAATTGTCTTTGTTAACTTAAATTGCTCTTGAGTGGATTACAATCAGCAATGGTACATGGGTAACCATTTATCCTGGTCTATTGGAAAGCAATACAATCCAGATGATGGTTCTTCATGACAGGGATAAAACAGAAGGTGGACTACTAATTTCAAGTACATACTAGTTTCAAGTGTACAAGTGTAAGAAAGACTATCAAAGAATATTAACTGAGACGATAATTTTCCAGATGGTTCATGTTGTCATTATCAAGTGGTTAAAACCTCACACCTGTCATTAAGTCCATGTAATGCTCTTTACCTCTCTTTCTTCAGAAGCTCCTGGCTAATAATCACCAGCTGGCCTGATGCATCATGGGATTTCTTGGTCATGGACTCCAGCTCCGCCTCCAAACGCGTCTTCTCCCGAAAGAATCCTTCTGCCGCATTCTCTCCCAAACGAACCTTTTCTTCCAAGGCTACACAAAAGATGCAGTTGATTTTATTGTTAGAAAGAACAATATATCACGAACATCATCTTATTTTATGTTAAATATAGCTGACAAATGACAAATGTCACTCTTTAATGTGATAATTACCGGTTATTTGGGTCTTTAGGGCGTCTACTTGTGTTGTTAGAGTGGAGACTTCTTTTTCCCTTTTTGTGAGTTTCTCCAGAGTTTCTAATAGAAAGAATGAAGTTATAAACACAGGCATAGAAAAATATTTTCACATACTGAAATGTCTGAAAATGTTTATTATTACCATGGTGATTCACTCTGTTTTTCGTTATAGCAACTATGGTATAATTACAGATTAAAAGAAAAATTAAACAATATACCAGAAGGATTTAGTACACCACTGTCAACTCAGTTATGTACACTAATGTTCAAGTTTTGGTTTTCTTTCCGTTTTGAAAGACATAACTACTTTTATTCAGGTACGATGCATTAAAGTGATCAAATGTGACAGTTAATACATTCCTAATGTTACAAAAGATTTCCATTTTAAATAAACGTTGTCCTTTTGAAACTTCTATTTATCAAAGATCACAGCTTTCGGTGAAAATATTGAGCAGCACAACACTGATAATGTTTCTTAAGCACCAAATCAGCAAATTGATGAATGATTGCGGACGGATCATGTGACACTGAAATATAAAATATATGAACAGTTATTTTAAATTGTGATATTCCATTTGACTGTTTTTACAGCATTTTAAAACAAATACAGCCTTGTAAGAATCTTAGCAATCAAACTATCTGAAAATATCTGATCAATCCTACCAACCCCAAACCTTTGAACAGTAGTGTACAGTACATTAGTTACAAGATACAACATAATAATTTGTCATAATTTGTACACGTACCTTCCATATTCTGTTTCAGTTTAATCTTCTCTTCAGAGTTGTCATTATTTTCGATCATCTGGATGGTGAGAAAATATAAAAACATATTTAAGTGAACCCCAGTCAACAATTTCCAAACAGGATTAATTTTCGACTTTTTTGGAACTAATATGATAGGATTTCAATGGGATCACACAATGATAATCTAAGTATCAAATAAGATCCCACTGGATCCTAATGGAAATTTCAAACTATTTTTTCAGGATTTCAGTTTATCCAATAGGATCTTCATGCTTATTAATCCCATTAGGATCCTTTTGGACTGGTTTCAAATATTTACAATCAACTTCAATTGTAGCCCTGCTGTATGTAATAGAATTTTTGACTAATCTACAAAATAACATTAAAAGCAACTCTGCACATTTTTTTATTTTTAATCAAAAAGGGTACCGTCCCAGAGGTCACTAACATTAACATCCTGGGTGTTGTGATCCGCCTCCACAGCTTGCAGTCGGTTCTCACTGACCATCAGCTTCTCCTGCAGAGAGAGGATCTCCGCTCGGCTCTGAGCTTCGGCCTTCTGCAGGGCTTCATAATCGACCATCTTCTTCTCAGCCAGCTCCAGCTGCTCTTTGAGAAGTAGGGTGGCATTTTTATGCTCTTCATGGGACTTATCCATATCGCTGATCCTAAACTCAGCCTTTTGGAGCTTCTCGAAAACCTCTTTGAGCTCCAGAGTGTGCTGGTTGCTCTTGGTTTCCACCTGGATCCTCCAGTTCTGCTCGCTCTCCTCTAGCTGGTCCCGCAGATCCTGAAGTCGGGCACGTAGGTCTTCGCGCTCTTTGGCCATCACGGCAGCATCAATCTCATGCTTGGCCTTCAAGTTCTCTAACTCCAGTTGATGCTCCATTTTTAAGCTCTCCAGAGCAGCTCTCATCTCAGGTGTGGTTCCTTCACCCTCTCCGTTTTCACTGGCCCCGCGATCTCTCGTTAATGAGGATTTTAGTTCCTCTAGAGCACGTTGATGGTCTCCAACCAAAGCGTCAAGCTTGGCTTTCCAGCTGTCCATCATCTCCATGTTTTCACGAGTGGCCTGCTGAAGTCTTTGCTTCAGGTCAGAGATCTCATGGCCCTGACGTTCTGTGGTGGCTTTAAGGCGTTCAACTTCTTTCTGGCTGGTGCTCAGGGACGCCTCGTACCTCTCGCGCAGCTGGCTGCTCTCTTCGCGGCGTTCGCGGCCTGCGGAGAGAAGCTGTTCCCGCAAGACCAGAGTCTCCGAGTTTAAGTCTAGCCCGCAGTCTCCAGCATCTGTGCCTGGGCCGGAGGAGCTTCTCTGAAGCCGAACCTGGAGCTCCTCGACCTCAGCCTTGCGCAGGGCCAGTTCCTCTTCCAGTTGCATAACACGACTCTTCTCCTCAACTGTAGTTTGCTAGAGGACAGAGAGAGGGTCATAAATCTTGGATCGTAAACTGTTATTATGCCAAAGCCTCCAGTTCTTCTTCTCAGTGGCAACTCTTTAAGGATTTAGTGATTTTTCAATAAGACCTTTGACCTTAGTCTTAGGATTTAATTAGTGATTCTAAACAGAGCAAACTTTTAGAGTGTTTTGTTATAACATCTAATTGGAAAAATCATATTAATGACAAAATGGTGATAAAAATAACACTATAAACAACTAAACTAGGATGCACAATATACACTGGGAACTGTAATGCCAATACGGAGTAAACCTGTACAGGACGTAAACAAAATTAAATTTCATCACATTAAATTTTCATGCACACTGACATTATTTGAATGACACTTAATCATAACTCAATAAAACACTATTTTAATTATTAAAGTAAAAAAGTAAATCTGTAATATTGTAATGAAAGTAATTTTGTCTATACAATATTTTTTTTCCTTAAAATACAATATACTTCCATGATGCACAGTTACAAATAACCTTACAAATGAAATTTGTTCTTTTTTTGCATTACAGTAGAGAGATGTTTTATCTTAATGAGAAGTATATCAGACTACTGATAACTGTTTATTATGATACTGATAATAACAATAATTATTATTATTGTTGTTGTTATTATTATTATACTGGAAGCAGATAATATAAGGGAGTATTTTTTCAGATTAAATTTAAAACCAAATAAAGGAATAATATTGGCTATCTCTAAAAGCCAATGTTTATATATTGTGCATTCCTAAATAAACATTGTATTGTTGCTGATAATCCGAATGAAATCTCTTGGAGAGTTGCCCACTAGAGATTTGCAACCGGAAGGCATTACAGACTTGAGAAGCAAACAAAGCATTTTGCTTGGCCTGCAAACATTTCAGTGAATGACCATTTCTTGAAAAATGGCTCTCGCATGAGCAAAAAAAGCAGATATAGTGCAACCTAAGAAACTACACCAGCATTCCCGTTGAATTCAAGCCCAAGCAAGCGTTCCTCAATCTGTCCATCAAGAAGCAGCCAGGCAAATATGAAATGGCACAGCACACAGCAAGTCCAAAGGAACACAGGCAATTACTACTATGATTCAAACTATGTTTAAAGAAAACATATTTGAAGATGTTTTTCATTTCATAGAGCACACCAAATATTAAAATGTTAGTCATTGTGGAGTCATCTGAAAATTTGATACTTTCAAGGAAAATATCATTAGAGGTTATCAGAGATCAGATAATACTACAAGAGTTCATGGAAGTCTCGAACCACAAGAGAGAAGTGAGAGGAGCACGCATCTAAATACAGTATAGTGTTCATCTTTAAAGGAGAAGGTCACTCTAAAACCACACAGTATGTTACTCCCTTTATATCACCTTGACACTCTTGCCCAGCCTCATGGGTGCTGGCTGGAACCTGCCTCTGACCTGTTAATGATAAATGTGAAATCCTGTTGATTAGAGTGCCTGGACTGTGCTGGATTCACTCACCATCATTCACAATGACAGCCAAAACTACACTTTTACATTTAATGAAGTAAATGTGTCTGGTGCGTGCTTCTCCACGCAAAACTACCACCACATTGCTAGGCACTTGCTAGCGTGTTTGTGGTGGTTACTAGGGCATTTGTGTTTCTGTGTGTTTGCTAGAGCATTGGTAGGTAGTTGCTAGGGTGTATCCAGGGGCATTGCTAGTCACTTACTAGCAGGGCTCTGAATTAGGGTGACCATATTTTAGTTTTCAGAAAACAGGACGGGGGGCGTGGTTGATGGGTGGGCGTGATTTTTGGGGAGGCGTGGTTAAGGGGTGGGGGCGTGGTTTGGGGGAGAATGCATAAAAAAATACTTGACAAATGCATTCACAACCTTGCAACTATGTTATTGTACTTTAATACATAAAGTAATACATCCTTTCCATTAAATGTTTGGCCCGCAACAATAGAATACTATTTAAAAAAAAAGTTTAGCTTTTAACACCTTTTACATCACACTATTTATTTTCATGGCCATAGCATAGGTTAAAAATCTACTAGCCTACTAAAATAAAATAAAAAATCTACTACATTATTTCAGTAAAAAAAAAAAAATTTGAATCCTCCTGATGTTCTCTTAGCCTATTATGTGGGCTTCTAGGTCACTAGCACCTTAACACTGACACGTGCCAGCTTTGCAGTTCATGCATTCTGCTTACACGGATCCTGACCGAAACGAAAACACAGGAATTTTCTCTGTAAATCGTCTGTGAATTAACATTTGGGCTTTTTTTTCTTTCTTTTTTTTTTACGTTGTTAGCTACTTACATCTTACCTCGCACTTGACCGTAAAGTAAACTGAAGTGTTTGAAGCGTCACGCTGCTAAAATTCTGTGAACGTGTAAAGTCCGCCTACTTTGATTTGATTGGTCATTTCAAATATTCTGACATTGACAAGCAGTGACAGACCAATGAGGCTGCGAACACACACACACACACGATTCTGACGTGCTCTGTGCTTGACGCTGCGGATTGAGGAACGCGCTGATTATAACAAGAGGGGGTGAAGCCAAAGTCATATGTTTTGTTTGCAAAGGCAAGCGTGTATTTAAAGTACACGCTTAATGGGCCAATGAAAAATAATGAAAACCAGGACATTTTCATCACTTTTTAAAAAACAGACAGGACGGCCAGGACAGGACGTGAAAACAGGACATGTCCTGGGAAAACAGGACGTTTGGTCACCCTACTCTGAATCGGTTCAAGGAAAGAAAACAACTACATTTTAACAGGAACAAACAAAACGAAATCAAGTTTAAACGTTCTGAACAGAAATGCTTATTTGAAATTACGATTAACTGGTTAATAACGTTTTTTATCGTTCTGTTTAAGATTTTAATTTGGCATCATTCGACCAATCATGAATTCAAACAGTACGGCCTCTATGCAAATTTGACGTTGACGCATCCAACGTGAGTGAAATGCCCCTAAATAGCTGTAGGATCGCTGGTATATGTCAACAATGGCAGGTTATATCCAGCGTGGTGTGTTTTAAAACCAGCTAAAATCGCAGGTTAGTGTAGTAGAACCACTACTTTTTAGGAAATAATAATAATAATAATAATAAAATGAATGACTTTTTTTTTAAAACCCTGATTACTAGGGTGTTTAGGATGTTGTGGTTGGTAGCTAGGGCATTACTAGGTGGTTGCTAGAACATTTCTAGGTATTTAGGGTGATCACTAGGATGTTACTAAGCAGTTGCTAGGGTATTCTGGGTGGTTACTACAGCATTGCTACAAGGTTGCTAGCACCTTCTGTGTGGTCGCTACTCGCTAGGCATTGCTTGGTGGCTGTTAGGGTTTTCTGGTGTGTTGCTAGATGGTTGTTGAGCGTGTTCTGGATGGACAATAGGATGATGTTAGAATGTTTCCTTATGGCCACTAAAGCATTTCAAGGGTGTTCTAGGTGGTTGCTAGGGCATTGATAGACCGTTGTGAGGGTGTTCTGGGTGTTTGGAAGGGCATTGCTAGTGGGTTGTTAGGGTGTTTAGAGTTTTCTAGTTGTTAGCTCAGACATTGCTTGCTGGCTTGGATGTAGCTAGGCAGCTGCTAAGGTGTTTTGGGTGTTCACTAGTTTATTACTAGGGTGTTCTGTGTGGTAACTAGGGTGTTGTTAAGGTATTAGTAGTGGTCCTTAGAGTGCTGTTAGGGTCTTGGTAGTGGTCACTAGGGCATTTCTTAGGTTTTCTGTGTGGTTGTTAGAGCATTGATGGGTAGTTGAGACGGTCTTCTGGGTGTTTGCAAGAGCATCGATGTGTCAGAGGGAGTTTTATCACAACCCTTTTAGAGGCTGGAGGCTATATTTCAGCACATAAAAAATAAAATAAAGGCGGATGTGGGGAAGTGAGATCACTGCAAAGCAGAGGATAACTTCTCAACTCCACCAGAGGGTCTGGGGCAGATGCTTAGAGAAAAAGAAAAAGATAGACATGAAAAACTATTTAGCAAATGAAAGGTGAAAGCAGTTGCTGGCTATCAGGAGCAGTGCTGCCACACAAGAGACAGACAAAGATCTCCAACATCTCAACATTGAAGTTTCTGATCAGAGCTGGAGTAAATTCCAATTAATTCAACAATGTAAATGCAAAAAAATGGGTGCGTTTAAATTTGATCCAAATCCACCAAAGACTGAAATATCTGATCTTTTCTGATCCACTTGCTTAGACAAAATATATCGAATCAGTTTACCGATTTAACTTCCAACAGCCCTAACAAACAAGTCAGATCAAATTAGTATACATATATGAGAGTTTTTGGTGAATGATGGAGATCCCAGGCCTGGTCAGTCAAGCACAAGCAGTGGAGGCCCATAGACATGGGCTCTGATAAAGTGGCAGAAACATGGCAATGGGAGAGATGGCTACAGTGATTCCTCTCCCTGCATGTTTACCATATTTTCCTCTAACTCTTTCTGAAGCCGCTCTGCTTTGGACTTTTCCAAATGCAGACACTGCTCGAGCTGCCGAATACGGGCATGCTCCAGTTTGGTCTGAGTCTAAAGAGAGAAAAAGAGGTGGGAAATAAAAGACACGAGAGAAAGACAGAAAAAAGACACACATAGGTAGCAGAGAAAAAGATTAACAGGTCTTTGCTATGCACCAACCATAATACCAAAGGGTGTTTAAAGGCAGGAAAAAGTGTTTTTAAATTCAGCATAGCAGTATAGAGCTGGATGGAAGGACATGTTTAATATGGACACCATATTTAATTTTTCACAAATGAAAATAAGACTGTAAAAGTAGTGCGTTCAGCATTTCGTACAGTCATAAGGTCATAGCTCATGTCTAATATTCATAACGCATGATTTTTGAGGACTGAAAATATTTGGAAAAACATTTTAAATGTTTTATCAATTATCTAATTAAGTAATAGCATACATTTTTGTTTCTACAAATCTATTATCTTAATAGAAATCCTCTAATTGAAAAACAATACAAAACAAACAAACAAACAAAAGATAACACCATCTTCCAGTAAAGTAGTAGTAAAAATGGCAGATACCTCCAGGTCTCCTTTGGTAATGGACTCTTCCTCGACTCTGAACTGAAGATCTTCCACCTTCCTGTCATAACACATAATAACCACCAGGTGTCAGGACATTCTTCATTTATTGTTTGTTTCGCTGGCAGATAAAGAAGTATAGGAATTTATGCTGACACCTATTGGTGTGCATGCAGCATCACACAAAAACAAAAGTGTTGAATTGCCAAACGCCACTATTCGCAGTGTATTTATCTCCGATGACAAGGAATACTTTTTTTGTGAACAGTAGGCTATGATGTATCAGCGTAAGGTAAGCTGTGTCGCTCTGGTAATCTAGCAAATGGAGCACAATTATATATCTCATCATATACTGTAGGCTGTAGAACGGTAATAAGCATTTTTGTCCTACATTTTTTTGCATGTCAAAATAAACTTTCCACCAAACTTTAGTACCAATGTATAAAACTATGTAAAAATACATGGATAATGATTAGCCAAATCATTAGATGAAGAGTTTTCCCCAAAAGCTGTGAGGGTGAGGTCAGGAAATAATCACTCTGATTATTACACCTTTTCATTGGTGTTTATATTCAAGAATTTTTATTGTTTTTTTTTTTAAACTACTCCATCACACTATTTTTGTAATATTTTGGAGAATATAACTAGTTGTTTTTAACCTTTTTGACGTGAAGGCCCCAATTGTCCAATGCATTTTTTAAAGGCCTCTCAATACAAGGTAAGATATTTGTGCCAGTATTTCTGCTACATTTTAAGTTTAATTAAAGTTTAATTAATTAAGACCATTTCATTTTATTATGAATAATATTCAAATTAATTGCATAAAAAATAATATATTTCACTTGAATAATTTTAAGTCACCCTGCAAGCTTGGATGCTTGCTGAGGCCCCTGGTTTAGAACCATTGATACCAGAGGTGGACAAAGAACACAACTTCCCTACTTGAGTTAAAGTACAGATACTACTGGTCAAATATTACTTTGTTACAAGTAAAAGTAAAGACCGATTTTTACTTGAGTAAAAGCACAGAAGTACTCGTTTTTAAAAGTACTTAAGTATCAAAAGTAAAAAGTAAATGTCAATGCATTGTTTTATTATTGTTGCATTGTTGTATGTAATACTTACAGTATCAATTCCTGCCTACCTACCCTCATATCAATATCACATTTATTTCTAGAACACAGATCCTAGTAGTGGGATTGAATGTGAGAATAAAAATAATGCTCTCAATAACGTCCACAATAGTTTCAGACACCCAAAAGGCTGATCCCTCAAATAGTGCCCTATTTAAAGTTTTTTTTACTTTTAGTATGAATATGTTAGCCTTACTGTTATCTATAAGCTAGTTTCCGCAAAAACAATGACAAAAATCACATTTAGAAGACCAAACCCAATGTTGAAAATGAAAATCGGTTGATGTCAGAATCCAAAGTCAGATTGTCGTTTATCCGACTTTCATTTCCGATCATAATCATTCACTGACTGATGTTACTACTTTTCTACTCAAAGACCTTGACAGAAATTTAGTGGAGTAAAAGTACAATATTTGTCTTTCAAATGTAGTGCAGTTAAGGTAAAAAGATTCCAGAAAAAATAATACTCAAGTACAGTACAGATACTCAAAAAGTGTAAACTCAGGTAAATGTACTTTGTTACTGTCCACCTCTGATGATACAGACGCTTTCTTCAAATGTCAGAAGGAAACAGACATAATGAAATGGCTTTATTTCTCTTTGTCTAGAGGACATCTTAAGTAAGAAGTGTCCCAGCTTACCCCACTCTCATCTCCTCTTCAGCACCTTTTTGTGCATTTTAAGAACAATGACAAAATAACACTAAGTTGATAACAACAGCAAATGTCAGGATACTACTATACAATGCATGTAAAGTCCAAAAAACCTCTACCTTCTCTCTTCTTCAAGCTGATTGGCCAGTTCCATTTTGTCTTTCTGAGTGCCTGCCAGCACGGCTCGGACTTGCTGTAGGTTGCTCTCTACCTCCGTTGCATACTGAATGAGATAAGAGAAAAGGTCATTTGTTCGTCAGAAATTCATATGAATGTGCTGTTTAATGGAGTGTATAAGCTTGCATTTGTGAGTAAGTGTAGTAAATGAAAATGCTCGTGTAAGTGTTGTGTTTATATGTGTGAGTCACACCTGCAGATGTCCGGCCTTCAGCGCCGCCAGCTCTTTTTCCACCTCGCAGATACGGCTGGTTGCCTTGGCGACCTCGGCCCGCTCCAGGTCTCTCTCGGCCAGGAGCTGCTCTATGTGCTGCTGCTTCTCCTTCAGGGCCTCCTGCAGAGCCGTGGTCCCAGAGATCTTCCGTGCGTACCTCGACGACGTCTCGGTCAACTGCGCAAAAATAAAGACAAAAGTCAACTTTTTTTTCCATTGTTATGGTTTGAAACTTGGTAAAGGTTTTGGCACTTGCTATGTAAATATAAAAAAAATCATGGACATGATTTGAACAGGTTAAATGATCCTGAAAAAAAATAGTCACACTTGTCAAAAAAGTACCGCATTGGAAATGAATGGGAGACGAATTTCATCTAGTGGAAACCTTTGGTACTGCGGCCAAACTAAATTGTGGTTATTTGAGATATCAGGCTCAAATTTTGAACACAACTTGTTTAGATTTTCTCACATTTTTAGAGTAAAACATGTTTTTGAAAAATTTAATTTCATATAAAAATTGAAAATGGTTTATTACTTAGAATATTTTTCATAACAATAAACGTAAATTTCTGTAACTTTTTTTAAGTTCACTTTTAAAAATAATTTTCACTTCAGCAATAATCTGCCGTGTCGTCAAAGTGTCGTCTTTGAAAAGAAGTGCTCTAAATTCTTTTTAGAAATTCTTCTAAAAAGAATGCTCTAAAGCATTCAAGATTTACGACAGCTTAAGTTGGAAATAAAAACTGTAGGTCTATGCTCAAAAAGTGAATAAATGGATTATAAATACAGCATAAATATAATTTAGTATCATAAAATCCCCTAAAAAATACAAAATATTAAAAAACATTAGCAATCTAAAATATAGTACATTAATTTCATTGAAATGAAAAAATAAATTTCGGTCTTTTTTGACCGACACGCAAAGAGCACCAGAGGTTCTTATCAAGAAAAAAAATGCATTATATTAACCCAGGACAAAAATAAAGTGATTGTGACATTATGACAGTGGCAACAGAAAGCAACATAAGAAATTTGTGATTTGCACCGGCACTTTAAAGTGTCTTACCAGGCCAGTGCGGCTGGGACGCCCCCCCACGCTGGAGGCCACAGAGCTGACAGAACTGATGGAGGAGCTGGAGGGGCTGTGAGCCAGAGACGACACACCCATGGCCATACGCTTGCTCTTCTTAGCTTTAGCTGGACTGGTGGATGGGAAGCCAATCCGAATCACCTTGTGGATCGGAGCAAAGAGGCCAAACTTGGGTGGGCACTGAAAATATCTAAGGAGAGACAGAGAGAATACGGATGTGAGGGAGGAAATGCAGTATATTCAAGGGTAACATATAGAACATTAGAACATTAAAGTGTCATGTTTTAGCCTGGTCGTTCACACCTCCGAGTTGAAAAAGTCTCAAGAAATGGGCGTGTAAAGCTGTGGAAAAGTGGGAGAGTAGAAGGTGGGAAAAGGGGAAACAACAACCAATAAAACATAAGACCTGCAACATATTCATTATACTGGCACATGAATATTAATATATGACCACGGAGAAACCCCTCCCCCCACAGAAAACAGTTGAGGGCACCTTGATGCATTTTAAAAAAATATAACCTTATGACAACAAACTCCTAAAAACGAGGGAGAAACGCAGAAGAACCTCGTCTATTCTTTAAATGTAGTATCTTTAAAATTATTGAATTATATTAAAAGTATAATATTAATACAATTATACAATTTAAAATTTTTAAAAATAATTTCTGGTTTCGGTGCTGAATCTTCATTTTCGGTGCATCCCTGGTTATTAAAGTTAACAAGTTAACAAGTAACTAAGTTTTGTTACTTTAAATAAAATAAACATTAACTGGAATAAAATATAAAAATAAACGTAAACTTATTTTATTTTAGCTATTTGCCAAAGCAACATTCATTCAGCTTAACTTAATGTACTAAAATAACTAAAAAAGGAAATCATAGAAAATGTTTCTTATCAGATGTCCAGCCTGTGTCAAGCCATCATTTATAAAAAACAAACTACATAATCTACTAAATCCAGCCTTGGGCCAAATGTCAACAATTAAAGAGTATCCATGAAGCTGTTTATCCTGTTTGGCACTCAGCCATCCCTGTTCTTCAGTGAAAGACAGCTGAGGTTTAACCTTGGCTCAGCATGTGAATCATTACATGTGCAGATCACCTGGCCTGTACTCTAATACTAAAAGTCAACATGAAACTGCACGAAACCCATTTTTCTTCAGTAATTATTTCCCTAAAAAACTATGTAGGATGGGAGTTCGTCCATCAGGAATTGTTTGGATGTGAACAGAATGCAGAGCAAATTACTAGATGTTGAAAGATATTTGGGCTATCAAAATTAACACGGTAAGGCATGCAATAAATTCTGTCAGTTTAACACGTTTGAAAACATTTAGCGCAATTATCACAGTATCCGTTGGCTGTGCTATAGTATATGAGCACGCTATCATTCATTCAACGGCTATTAAACCATTCAAGCGTGATAAGACAAAAAATAAGTTAAATCTGTACTGGCGTGCAGTCTGTGAATCTCCTGTCTGTGTGACAGACACACACAGGACTCGTGCGCTAAGAACGCCACTTCAGACAGCGTACGGCTGCATTGAGTTGTCTTTCCCGCTTGAACGGACGAAAACACAAAATTAAGAAAAAATGCAAGCTTTGTCGAGTATCCTCGTAAACACAGTCTTAAATGAGTTAAATAAAGTCTTAGATGACCATAAAGTGTTGCAAGGTCATGGAATATGTGTCAGATCCACGTCATGTGCTTCAGATCTTAAAGTGACAGCAGCCTAATAAACCTGCTGCTGTGATGTGTCATTAGTGTAAATCAAAGAACAAAAGACAAAGAGACTAACTTTTGTAGCTTTAATAAGGATAAATATATATTTAAATTATAATTTATGCAGTTAAGACTGAAGTGTTTGATAACTTTATCAAATTTCTGTATGCTTCCTTCCTACCTGTTAGATCAAATACTTAAAATATACTGTCTTTATGTTCAGGGGTGCACATAACTGCTGCGCATGTGTGGTAAAAATAAAAGATGTGCAGCAGAATACGTGGAGGGAAAGCGTTTTTGAGTACCAACATTTTTTGGCTTTTTTGGGGACAGGGGACACATTTACTTTCTAGAGTAGATTTTTTCTCAATCTCTGGTAAGATAGCAATCATGATGATAAGTGTGTTCATTAATTATTAGGGGTGCAACGGATCGCAGTTGATCCGAGATCTATACGGACCAGGCCGCACGGTTCGGCATGCATGTGATTCGCTGATTAACTGCTAAGTTTAACTATCATAGAGTGAAAGTTTAACATTTGGACGCGTTTTGTCTTGCCAATTTACACATTCAAACGATTTAAAAGTGGAAGAAGAGGCAAAAAACAGGCCTGACACACTGTTATCTGTACGCACAAGCTCGCACACCAGAAGCACGCACAGAGAGTGAGAGAAAGAGATATAGAGAGAAAGTTACGTTTCAGACAGCGCTCAAACACCAAATTAATTCTTCTTTTGCGTATACTGTCGCGTATACAAAATTACGTCAAAATACCCGTCTCGACAAGTATTCTCTTGGTTATGTCATAAGTGAACATTTGAGAAAGAAACCAGAAGTGTGTCAGTACATTCGGACTGCATTCGGCCTTAAAGTGACAGCATCCTAATATTCCTGCTGTTGTCTGTGTCATTAACGTTGATAAAAAAAAATACAGCTTTAACAAAGATGAACCAATATTTAATTTCTACAGTGACCAAATAGTGTTATTTTCCAGGATAAGTGTGCCACTGTAGTGTGAGTACCAATCAGCGTTTCCAGGTGCTCCCTTGAGAACCAGACCAAAAAAGTTGTGTGTTTATATTGTTTCTACATTAATTTGGAGATTAACTGTGAAATTATTACAATATTAAAATATATAAACTTTAATGGTAAGAATTTTTGTATGGATTGACAGCACTAAAGATTCTAAAGACAAAAAAAAACGTGTACTGTATATAAATTGCTGAATAATACTGGGATGCATTAAGAAAATAAATCAGGTCCATTTTGATTTCATGTTGTAGGTCGCACTACAACCAAGATATATTAACATTCTAATTGTCTACAAACCTATTTTAAAAAGCCCTGAAACAATGAGATCTATTAGTGCTGGAAGGCCATTGAGGGTGCTGCTAAAGACAGGACATGTTAGTGAAAGACAAATGATGTACCTGGTTCCTGCTACAGCTCCATCGTTTTTCCCTAACGGCTCATCCAGCTCCACTCCACACCACTCGCCCTTGGCAAAGTCAGTCTCCCCCACATAACGCACTACTCCTGTTTTAGTGCCGCCAACCTGAGAAGAGAGCAAAGGAGATTAAGTGGTACATAGTGGCATTGTACTACATAGTACAACATTGAAAACATGGTTGAAGTGATTACAGTTATTTAGTATAACTAAACAGGTTTGGAAATTTGGTCTCTTGAAACGCTCAACAGACAAAAACAAAAATATATAATATATATTTAAATATATATGGAATATTGATCAGTGTATTCAAATAGATTAGAAAGGTTAATTTAATTGTATTTATTTATATTTTTGATATACATTAATTATATAAAACTACACATACACACAGGTATACATACCCACACACACACACACAAACAAACACATATACATATAATCATATAATGTAAAGTTTTAAAATAGAAAAGGGTGTATTTTGGAACCTTTAGGAGATCAGCAATAGGAATTGGCATGTTACTCTTAAAATGTCCAACTATTTGTCTATCACAGCTAAATGTTTGCCTGTCAACAAAACTTAAAGTCTAGGAAAGTAGATAGAAGTAGTCTCACTGCATGTCAGCAGTGTAGAGTAGTAAACTCTGCCAGCTGGTGTTGAGAGTAACTGGAATGACTGTTGTGCTGGTTAAACTGGCCTACATTCATCAACCCAGGACTGGGGAAAAAAGGAGGTCACAGACTATTCATTAGTGATGATGGCACCACTAAACATAAGAAAGCATATTGTATGCTTCAGTAACAAGGAAGTGTATGTTACACATTTTGTGTGCTTCACAAGCATTTATTCATATTACTGTAAAAAATAATTTATTTCTCTCATAAACATGTACCACACAAAGACTACACTGAAAGAGATGAGACCTGCTGTAAGAAAAGGCTCTGGTTCCAAGCAGGTCACATTCATAGTTAGCTTTACTCCTAAATTATGCATAAATTGACATACAGGAACATAAACGGAATTAGCCTCTCAAAGCCTTAATTGTTTCCTAGTCACAATCTGAGATTTACGAAAGCTCTCGGTAAACAACCCCAGAACAAACAAACAAAAACACATTGTTTCTGTAAAATTATATCACTAATTTCTGTCATTATTACACATGACTGGGATAATTAAGAGTTTATGTGAGATAAACCTGTTTAACCAAGTAATAGATCCAGTTAAATTTAGATAAAAATCATAGATTGATATTGCAGCATTCGCAATCCATTAATAAACTATTCTGGCCAAACACACTGCACTAAAAATCTAGAAATCTCAAGATTAACTGGCCCACAAATTACAATTACATTACACTTGAAAATCAGATTTTTCATTTTAAAGAATGACTAATATGACGTATTTTAACCATCAAATAAACCCTCAACAAAACAATGAACAATCAGAAATGCAGTTCAGTATTTCTGTAGATCATGCATTATAGGTAAATTTCACATTTTAGTAACATGTAACTTTACATCTTGACCTAAAATTATCATCATAAAGAAGAATTAAAATGGGCCTAGTACAGAACCTTGAGGCACGTTCTTCAAAGGATTTCATTTTACTGTTTCTTATCAACCAGTCTACCAAAAGAGTTTCCAGTGATGCTTAGTCATATGACACAGCAAACCATCCATTCATCCAAATTCAAAATCCTAGAGCCAAAATGAATAGTAACAGATAAAACAAAGAATTAAAGAAAGTCATACTTGGGGATTCAAAAGCATGAATTGCTTTGGAACAAAACTATCTACAATCATACCTCCCAGCCAGAGATATAAACAGCTTTTCTTGAGGGTCTGACGTCTGAGGCATTTATCCATTCCCAGAGAGAGTGATGGAAGAGATATGCAAAGAGTGGATCATAAATGCATAAACACATGCTTACACGTGTGCCCTGCAGTTGTGTATTCTTACATTTTAATCTATCTCTACTTAAATAAAATGAAAAGCCAAAGCAATCAGTTTGCGGAAACCCTAGTCTCCGCTCAGACAGAATGCCCCATGTTCCACCCACAATCTGTTCACTGACTGTCTGATGCATATTGCAGACTAGAATTGCAAGTTTAGAATGAAATTCAGCAGTTCCAATATGATTGGCTGGCCTCTACGCACCACTGGAAGTCAGTTTGTATGATTTCACCAGGAAACAAAAATTCTTTACACATTTTTAGCCATTTTCCAAGGTGCTGTTTATACAACTGTTTGCGGAGACAACAAGGCAATTCAATTATTTGAGTGTTTCCCCACACAGATTTCAAATTAATCCACCCCTAAATTGCACATAAAAACAAAATTAACTATGGTTGGTTGCTTTAGAGTTTGGTCAGTCAGTCAGTCTCATCTTGTCTAAGTAGGCCAGGGCTCCAGACTAACTTTTTTCACTAGGAGCACGCGCGCCCCCAACTGAAATTTTTAGGGGCACAACCAGAAAATTTAGGAGCACACACCGTAAATCAACATACTAACCAAATATTCAGATTTCAACTAATTTCCAGTATATTACTATTTACTAATAAATACTTTGATAATAGATGCAGAAATTACAATGCCTTTGCACTCTGACTTGAGGCTAAGATTGTGTTTAACTAGTGTGCAGACAGTCTTCCCGAAAATGGTGTGTTCGGCCTTTTCGCCACACAAACTTCTCACTCTGAAACATCATCCGACTGTGACACTGTACTAGGCTGCAACGTTTCAAATAGCTCACGGTTCTGTTTGTATCACGGTTTTAGGTTCACGGTTTCAGTATGATTCGGTATGTTCAGGGGAAAAAAGACTGCTGTCAAATAAAATAAAGAAACAAATAATCTAACAACAAGCAAAAGCACAAAAAAATACAATAGAGCAAAGATACTAATAAAATAAACTATGCTTTTCTGGTAGGTCTAACATTAGTTTTCAGGTACAGAAGTTGAATAAAATAATCAAATGTAAAATAACATTGCATATTTGACTGTATAAATTAAAGATTAATCCTTATTAAAGTTACAAAAGCTATTCAATTCAGAGCTGATTCAGATAAGTTCACTTAAGGCATAAGAGAAACAGACTATCTGCTAGGATACTCTTTAAGACGGACATGTTGACATACTTTTTGATGTGAATTTGTCCATTCAAGTGCAAGACTTGAAAGAGAACCCAATATTTGCGCGCTGTTATACATCTATGGCTGTCTGAGAGTTGCCTACACATACACAGGCGATCGCGCGCGAGCACTCGCACACACGCGCACAAATCTTCTAGACGCGAGTTCTCTCTTTCGCTTCTTGCTCTTGAATGTTTACATTGGCAAAGCTTAAATGAGTTTAGTTTAAACACCGATGGTAATGTCTGCAATTCAGGTCTCGCCTGCGCTCGTGCGCTATCAACTCCCGGGTGATGACGGCGTAAATGACAGGTCATGTTCGAGCATTTGGCACTCACGTGAACAGTGTTTAGTCATTTTGTTCATGTTTTCATAATTATCGCTGTTGTATATAGTTGTTGACATTACCATGGTTTAAACGCGCGCTCAATTATCTCTAGAACCCTCCCTCTCCACACATCAGCCACTTACACTTACACCCTATTCTTCTCACACTCATTGGTACACGTTCCGGATTCATTGATAAGCCTCTTAAAAAAAAAAAATTACTGGTCGCACATGTGCGACTGGATGTAAAATTCGGTCGCACACTCTCAAATTTTGGTCGCAAAATGCGACCATTTGGTCGCAGTCTGGAGCCCTGTAGGCGGTTCAACAAGCTGAAGTGTGGATCAATTGGATCACACTGTGTGCCAATAATCATAAGCCTAGTTCTGTAAAAAAAAAAAAAATTGAAAACTGTACTTGCAAAATAATATAATAATGATGAAATAAAAGGCCACTTAAATGTATTTAAACAGAGCACACTATTATGACTGTGGTCAGTACGCTTTAAAAAGAGCAATTCGTAATAATAAATTCAACGTTTTACTCTAAAATACATTTAAAATCATTGTTTTAATAATCTTTAGTTGTAATCATCTTTAGTTGTGCTTTAAAGTAGCTAAATGTTTAACATACTAAAAAAACGTGCAAAGTCCTTGGTTATATTTTTAACTGCAGTGTTGCTCGAAATTACATTAAAGTATAATTGCAACTTCATCATTTAAAAAGTGTAATTACAAAATATATTTAAATACATGAAATGCAAGTCCAATAATGTATATTTTAGTTAATAATAAACACTTTCAGTACAGTTGGTAGTAAACTTGCTACCTTCTGAAAAATTACATATAAAGTTATACGTCCTACTTAAGTGGCTCGAAAACACTCTAGTTAAGCTAAGCTAATTGAATTTAATATACATTTAAACTAAGATATTACATGCACTGTAAATAGCATTGAGTAAAGTGAAATATTAAATTCAAGTTTATTATTTTACATAAAAAGTACTCTTGTTAAAAGTATGCCAAAGTGTACTACTTTTTCACTATAAGCTAGCGGACTGCTATATTTCTTCTAAAATATGAAACAAGTGACAAATACACAAATTTAAATCATTTGGTTTTGTGACAAAATTATTCTCTAAAAGTAGGCCTACTTAATAATGTAACTGGAATCTGAACCAGAACAATAACATTTCTTGGGATTCAAATCAAAACAAAATGTGGCAATTAGAAAAAAAGTTGATAAATTAAGTAGAGCTGTTTATGTTTTCACAGGTTCATCAAGTGGTGTTTTGAGCACTGCAAGACATCTGCGGTTTGGCATTAAAAAGGAGAGTATCCGGAAGAGAATATATCCAGACAGACACATCACATTCTCCTGCCAGTGAGCGAGTCTGTGTTTGTGCAATTGACGTGGCAGATGAGCCACAGTACGCTCAAGTGTGGATAAGGTGATAACACAAACATTCCTGGGGGAACGTTCCAGATGTGCAATATTTACTTTACCATGTCGTCTCACTGACGTCTCAAACCAAAACAGCAGCAATTTATGAGGGTAAAAACATGTCAGATGCATGTTTGGCAAAAGCTTCTAAGTCACAATATGGCTTTGAGCAGCTATTCTCTAATAGACCTTCTGGGTGTGAGAAGAACTATAAAATCAGCAGAATACACAAGCACAGCACAGAGATGAGCGTTGAGGAGTGGGGAAAGCTGACTCAGACCGTCTTCTTTCCCAACTCACTCGCAACACTGCAGATCCCCGATCAGTCAGCATAAGCCTCAACTTGGCAGTGGCTTGATCCACCTTACAGTTCTTTTGACGGACTGTCTGAACTGACTAAGACATTCAGAAGTCTGCTCAATAACAACAGCGTGAAGAACCCCTCTAGTACATCATGCTACAAATATAACACTGTATGACCGTCAATATACTACAGAAATAAAATTTAATTCAATGGAAGACGACAGAAAATATTTGTATTTGCATTTGCTAAAACCAAAAGAAAAAATCCATGATAACAGTCTGTGAAAATGGTCCATTAGAAAAGTCCAGCATCCATTGAGCACAGGTAGCAACAAATCTTTTTGGCATGCATTTTGGTCGAACGGATCACAAGTAGACGAGGGAGACACACCCGTTTACACCTGGTGTTATAATCCGTGTCTTTTGTCCACTTTCAACCACTTCTGTCCTGATTTCTTTGAGGGGAGGGTCTAAATGGATTCGTTTTTTCAAATCTTTCGATCTAATGGACAAAATAAGCTTGCGCAACTTGCATATGAAAGCGCCTGGAGATGATGAAAAAACATACGGAGAGTAGCTTTCGTTTCTGCTCTGACAGACGCAAGATCACGCCGAATGCTGCGAGTGTGTGTTAGAAATCAGGAATGGCGAGAGAACATTGTGCTTGGTTCGTCTCCAGCTGACAAAGTTTAAATCCTGTTTGGCTAGTGCGCTTCCCATAATGTTTACGCATTAGGTCAGTAGACAGACAGTAGATAGTCTTTTGTGGCTGTTTAAACACATTTGACCACATGAGAGTCTACATTATAAAAGCAATCCGTTTGAATGCATTTTCGACTACCTCTGGAAGTGGTCTAAAGTGGACAAGCTCAAAAGACCCCGTTAACACCTGTATTTACTGTCGTCCACTGTGATCCAATCGACCAAAAGGCACCTTAATACCAGGAGTAAACAGGGCCATTGTGACATTTACATGCGAGCAAAAGGGTTTTGAATAGAAAATGTAGGGCGTGTATTTGGCTCAATTCACTGGCAGTAGACTGAAAAATCCAGCATACGTGACCAGAGAGAACTCTGTTGTTTCACCAGAAGATTGAGTTTTCTAAATTGAGACATTTTGATTACTGATAATCAACGTCACCGGCCTCGCGCCGTTCTCTCATGTCCCTCGACCTCGTCTTACACGTCACAATAGGTGGTTTGCAGTCACGTGATTGTGATGACGCGCGAAATTCAGATGGAGGGCAGGAAGTTATGAGCAGAATGGACGAGATGGAGGAAAGTCCGTACTGTACTACTTAGAGAGACTTATTACAAGAGAAATAATATAAACAAAAAATCAAAACATCTCCAAACAAGCTATTGCCTAATGTGAGCGTCTCTCTCATTAAACAACATTTAAATAAACTGAATATTCAGGTTCCTAAAAATCGAATATTAAATATAATATTTTTGAAAAAACCCCATCCCTTGTCTGGACCAAAAGATGCTATCTACCAGGAAAAGTGCTTCCTTTCCAGATAAAAATAAGTGCTCGGTAGAAAAATGAACCCTATTGCAGATGCAAATAAAAAGGATTATTTTTGCGTTGTTTTTTTTTTTACTGCTGAAAGTGGTGCATTTTGAGTCTAAAAATTTGGAAGGCTGTTTGGTGGTAAAGCACTGTTTGGTGTGGTTTGCGACCTGTTGTATGAGTTAAGAGGTGAAAGTGCTACAAGGCAATGTCAAGATCGATTGAGTCATGGTGCTAGGCTCTGGCTCACATATTGCTGATACATGAGCATCATTTTTACACATGTGCATTTGTAAGTCTTTTGAGAGCAAACAATGGAAAAGCACTGACTTTGAGAGGTCCTTCATGCACTAAAGCACAGTCATGGTAATAAGATACCAGTTGTATGGGGGAACAACAGGGAACTGACATCTTTCTAAAGCAGTTCAGTTATATTGTACTCTGGGATACTAAACATATATGAGTGTGTTAAAATTATATTTAAAATCTAACAGGCTTAATATTTTTTGTACACAATTCTACAGATTTATCAAGCAGGATTTGATGTTTGAGTTCAACAACACTAATATACTAGATTGAATTCATCATATGTTCTATAAACAGTATCTTAGTGGATGTTTAATGTTCTACAGTCAATAACTTCGACTTCGCTCAGCTCAACAAAAATGCAGTTACAGTAAATTAGTCCCAGTGGGACAGTTATAATTTATGTACAAATTTGAACTGAGATAAATCATTTTGTGAAATAACAGCAACAACAGTAGCAAGGTTGTATGCCATTTCCAACAGCTATATCCACAAATGGCTTGGGTTGCCGTGATGCCTTTCTGATGCAGCATTGTTTGGAAGATATATATACTCTTCAGCTTCCACTAAAGAGCATTTTACTTGGGTACAAGCTGGAGAAGACCAGGCTGGTACTCGAGCTTAGACAAAAATAGCAAAGTGACCATTTTGTCCGAAATGCTGGTGTCAAGGTTTAGACCGGCAGGAAGTGGAAGGCAGACGATTGCGTCGACAACGCTATCGTCAACCTGAAGCACGAAGAGTTTGTTGGAAGAACCCAGCAAGGAAGACAGGGTCTTGGCTGGGGTGAGGCATGCAATTTCTGGTCAAAAGCATCTATAAAGGAGCGGAAAAAGCTAGTGATTATAGGGGTGGGGGGAAAAATTTGATTCTTAGATACATCACGATGCGGACGTGGACTATTCTGAATTGAATCACGAATGTCAAAAAACGATTTTCTAAATGTTAATTGATAACGTAATTTTGACGGAATGCAAAAGGCGCCAGGACAGTGTGTGGCGTGCAGCTGTGCACATAACAGAGAAGCATGATGGTTGAGAGAGAAATCTGACCGGCACCCTCTGCTTTAAAATCTAGTGTAACCTTGGCTTTAAGAAGTTGGAGGGAAAAAGGACCTGGATAAGAGCCACACTTTATGTAAGTAGGGCTCCAGATTGCGACCAAATGGGCGACAAGAGTTCGCACTGATGTGACTACCACGTTGTCCAATTGATAAGAGCTGCAACTTGTTACATACGAGAAACATCAAATGGCAAAATAAACGAAAGTATTGAGCTGTGGTGCGCGGAACGTTTAGCGCGAGCTAAGAACAGATTTACTCGTGGGCCGATATCAAACACGCAACACTGTTATTAGCTACAAAGCGCTGGGAAAACCAGTGAGAAAGTGATTGAATTTACATCAGAATTAATAATATAGCAACGAGATCTAATTGGAAGCATTCGAATTCGGCGCAGAATTCTGTTATAAACCACACTCTGGTGAGCAGGACGAGGCCAAGGGCCGTGAGAGAATGGAGCGAGGCCGGTGGTGTGATTGCTGATGAGCGACACCTGCACAACGCACCGGTCTCATACCTCTCACAGAGGAGCGGAAGCATAGAAGGAGCGATGATCGTGAAGATTGAGAGAGGCCAGGCCTGGATTTTCTTTGATGGTTTGTTTCTGTTTTATGTGTTGAGGACTGCTGCCTTTACTTTCGTTTTGCATTTGTTTATTTATTTATTAAAATCTGTTGAACATTCCCGGTTCCCTCCTCCTCCTTCCAAGTAGTCACAGAGTGAGAAAAATGAAATCTGTACTGAAAAAACTATGCATCGATAATCGGTTTATCATCGCAGCCCTCTCAATCATAATCGAATCGAATCGTGAGGTGCCTAGAGGTTCCCACCCCTAAGTGATTACAGAAGTGACAAGATTGGAAGAGGAAAGACTTCTTGTGAAATCGGTTGGCCAAGGTCAGTGGACAAAGTGGGCCCACATCCTGCCAAGGTCAGTCAGTTGGAGCGACCTCTGGAGAATTCCTCAAGACAGGTAAAGCTTAATCAATCGAGCCACTTATGACACACTTCCTAGCCTAGTCAACTTGGCACAGTGGTTTGGGGCTGAAGAAATCTGCAGCCTGTGTGATGCGGCTCAGGAACCCTCCATCACATTCTGTGTGGGTGCAAAACTGCTTTGGCTCAGGACCGCTACAGGTGACGTCATGACCAGGTGCTAAGAAGTTGGCAGAATGCACAGAAAGAGCAAGGGCATTGGCAAACAAGAGGCTACAGAGCCTTAAGAGTTAGTCCGTCTAATTTGTAAGAGCAGGACAGGTAGTGCAGATCTGCAGAAATGCAGTGGCAGGGACTGGGCATTACGAGCAGACCTGGACAGGAGGCTGCAGTTCCCCGCTTCTATCGTGCAAACCTCATTTAGACCAGACCTTGTGTTGTGGTCAAAGACGAGAAAGTGGGTGGTGCTAGTGGAACTGACACTGCCCTGGGAGGAAGCAGTACAGAAGGCATACGAGCAGAAAACGTCACGGTATGCCGACCTGTTAGTGGAATGCTAGGGAAAGGAATGGAGAGCAACAACTTACCCAGTGGAGGTAGGCTGCCGTGGCTTTGTTTCCCAGTCAACCAGCCGCTTCCTGAGGGACATTGGCTTCAGCTCTGGTGAGATCAGGAAGGCCATAAAAGATTTTGCCGAAGAGGCGGAGAAAGGAAGCTTTTGGCTATGACTGAGGAGGTATGACAAAAGCTGAGGTGCTGAGAAGCCTCAAGGCATAAGGACCTGAGATCTAAGTCCAGCTACAGGGAGACGTCCCTGTCCACTGCCCCAACACCCTGTTTCTAATCACCATCAACCTGTTTCTAATCCCACAATAAACATTGAAATCAAATTTAAATCTGTTAATTTTAATACAAATCAGCCTCTGAGAAATAAAAATATGAAACTGATGTGTGTCTGTGACTCTGTCTCTAAGTGGGGATCCTCCCTGATGTGTTCATCCCTGAACAAACCAATCAGGTGTCAGTCGGGATTGAAGCACGCAGACAAATAGATAGCGAAGATCAATGGCTGATGGTTTATGGAGCAGTAATCCCATCTGATTAAGAATATTGACTGCCTGAAAAGCTTTAGGACTCTGCTATACTAAATGGAAAGCAATTTGACCCCTAGCCAATCAACCGTATACTCAAGCACACAGCTATTGGGCAGCATCTGTTACCTAACATGAGAAATTAAACACAAGGGAAGCCACATGTTAGTCATTGACAGCCAGATATGAACAATATTTGCTTAATACACAACATTTAGGGACAGGCAAATCTGAAATTGATAATAGCATACTAAAATGCACCCACAAGCAAATAATAATGGTTAAAAAAATTGGACTGTAGCTCTGTTCGCAAAAGTTTGTACAGAAAACACATCACCAGGATGAAGCATTTCAACAGCTAGCCTATCGAGTCCAGTATTCAGTCTCATTGTACCCTACACAATTCTGAATCACTATTATATATATATATATATATATATATATATATATATATATATATATATATATATATATATATATATATATATATATATATATATATATATATATATCAATTATTTATTTCAACTGTAATATCAATTCAACGATATATTTATTTTTTAAAAAAGGTTTTCCCCAACAAAAGGTATTTCATCAGATTTTCCATAAACTGGAAGAGCATGCAAGTCATTTACAGGCTTCAACATTCATGTCAGTAGTTTCATGAGGCTGGATCGAACAAAGATTTGCAAGATAGACAACAAAAACGCAACCCACACAGAAAACAAGATTAATCCTATGGCAGTACATTATGCATCAGCAGATTGAGCACACAATTTTGAACTTTTACACATTAAAACTCACTGGATTGGAAAGAGTCAGTGGACCAGTGAAAGGCAGGGCACTTCTGAAAACAGATGCTGAGATAACAGAGATGGATTTGACTCATTTTGAAATTTTTATTTGAATTTATTGTAAAAACTTTATTACTTTTCAATTATTATTGTACTTTTATTTTCATTCATTGATCCTTATACAACCTTATAGGTTAAAAGGGCTGGAGCCTATCCCAGTTTCTTATTGTACTTTACACATGGGTTTTCTTTTGGTCATGTTTTTTTTTCTTCTTTTGTACACAGCATTCATAGTTAAAGACTTTGTCATTGCTGTGCTAAACAATGCAATTTATAAGTATTCCTTTAATTTAGTATTCACACAGAATTTATTTTTGGTCGATGTACTAAATTAATGCCAGTGTCTTAGATTCTGTGCTTCTTTTCCTTACCCCATGTAATTAGAATACACCTACAGCCTATTCATAGCATAGGATAGTCAGTCTTTTGTTTTAAGTGTGCAGTCACTTTGTGTGTTACAAGTCAAATTAAACAAAAGGGTCTGTAAAGCCAAAAAGCACAGTCACTCCAAAGGAAGATATTCTCTATATCAGTACGCACTAGGACTGCGATATGACGATATATATATCGGATGGACGAAATAAAAAGTCTATCGTTTCATATTATGATCTATCATTTATTTTGCGGTGTCGCAAAATACATTGTTTACGGCAAAACTTTTTCATCATTTGGATGACTGCAATCTTACACGCCACCATGGGGATGCACGCAGAAACGTGAATAACAGCATGACGAGTGAAGGAAAGAGAGAACCAGGAAGGATCAGCCAGAACAATCGAGCTCGTTCCTAAACGAGAGGCAGGGACATGGTTTGGTTATGAGAAGTCTGACATGGACCAAAAAACTGTATTTTCCAAATGATGTCGATGCCGGTTCCCACAACAGGCTCAAACACTACACCACTACCTTCACTCGCATTATCAACGTAAAAAAAAAAACCCAAGGCATGTATAGGAAAAAAGGGACAAGGCCTGGTTGAGTTGTGTTAGTAGTGTGTTGAAACTTGCGGTTATGGTAAGCAGAATAATATTTCCGAAACCCACTAGAAGCGGTTGACCAAAATCACAACACACTGGTCCAGCTGACCATTCAAAGAGAGCACATTGCACTTTTCAGAATGAGGTGCTTCATAAGACAGAAACTACACAGTGTTACTGACACTGTTAAAATGTAAAATATGTGAAAAAAATGTGTTTTTGAACATTCAAGCATGAACACCATTTTAGTACCTATAAAAGACAAACGAAAAAGGGCATTGCAAATATAGAAGTGTCCAATAAACAAGTTAATATCAAGAAAGTCAGTTAGCATTTAGATTTTCGCCTTCCTCGTAGAATGAACTCATCTGCTTCTCACTACCTACTCTGAACACTGCTAAGTGATAGAAACTACTAAATATTAGCACTCAGCCAATCAAATCTTTGGATCGGAACTATTTATATATAAAATGTTATCAGAGATGAACAGCAACATACAGACGTAGCACTTAGACTCTCTACTCTTTCCTTTCATAGGAAGTCAGTTTAACTTAGCGGCCATATTTGCCAAGCCTTCGGCCACTATTCGGTACGCTGCCAAACTCGTATTTAAGTAATTACTTCAAATCATAAACAAAATCTGACATCAACAGTCCATAACTGTTTTTTGTGGTCAAATATTTTAGGTTGGTCCAGCAACGCGCATGAGCAGTTCCAAGCAAAAATTTTTAGATATACCCCAAGATGGTTCAAAAGTACAATGCAAAATATGCAGAATAAGCCCCACCTTCTAAATAAAAGAGTCAATCATCAATTGGTCATTGTTGTCACTACAGCTGACATGCTCCGGTGTGTGCTTAGCTTAGGACTGCACTTTTTAAAAAAAAAAGTTTTCTGACCCTAAAGTCCCTTTCCGAATGGAGCTTTTACATGAATCACGAAACAATTGATTGCCCTCAAGCTAATTCACGGGCAGCACAATAGGTTTCGTGACAGCTTTACGAATAAACAGAGCTCGTTTCATCGCGTGGTTGACGGAAAAAATTGACACACTGGTCGGAAAAATGCTTGCGTTGTCGGCTGCAATTGATTGCGCACTGTGTGAATAGCTCCATAGGGATCTATTGTTTAGATTCAAGAGCGTCATCGCGACGTACATTTGCACTGTTAATCACACTCAGTGTGAAAGGGGCCTCAGGAAACAACATTTATGGACAGTTCATGTAATTGTGCTGATTTGAATATGTTATTTTAAATGAAACTGTGACAAACACTTTCAGATTTCATTATTCCCTCATTCAACTAGATAGGAGTTGGTCCATTGGATGCATGAAAAGCTGCCCGGAGGCATTGCAATTTGCAATATGGCTGCAACTGATGAGTGAACTGACTTTACCTAAAATGGATTTTGGCGTGGGCCTCAGTTTCTGATGGCATCTGCAGTGATGTGAGACTTTACCAATTGGTGATTGGTTCGTATGATACAATAGCGGTATTTCAGCAAAATTGTGCAGGCATTATCAATAGTGTAGCGATTTTGAAGCACAGCTCATTCAACACAGAAGTCACTTTCAAACCAAGCAGTTTCTGTCATCACCAAATTCACCTGACCGACTTGAAACAGCAAAAATCTGCTTGTGGAACTTTTTTACCCTTTCGCATTCCTATCGCGCAAAGCTCCGAGCAAATTTAACAAAGTAATGGTAAATAATGGCCGAACCATTCATTCCAAAATACTGCGTGTTGCACTTTCTTATATTCATAGAAATGAGTGATCCGTCTTGGTTTATATATACTTTAATTATACTCACTGAAAAAATTCAACACTCACCAGCACTCGATCTCCGACCTTAAGGTCCTTCTCTCCCCCTTTCTTCACAGATCCACTGTCAGACATGTTGGATCCTGACTCATTGCCGGTTTTGACTGAGCTGTTGAGCATGCCTTCTCTGAGCGGCATGACCACACGCTGACCGGATGCTCCCGCACCACCCTGCAGTTGTGCGTTCTGTTGCTCGTCACCCCCATCCCCGGCGGGTTGCCGCATGAGCTTGGAAGGCCTGGTGAAGATGCCCTGCAAGGCCTGGCACTCAAAGTAACGCACTCCATTGACAGAGCCGTCATTTTTTCCAACCAGGTCATTCAGCACCACTCCAGCCCACTGTCCCGGGGAAAACTGGGTCTCTCCAAGATAGGCGATAACTCCTAGCTTGACTCCATTCACCCAGACACGTTCACCGACCACAAAGTCCCCGGCCACCTCGTCACCCACCTCAGAGGCTTTGGAGCTGGACTTGTCTGAGGCGTTGCTGCTGGGGGTGGGAGTCATCTGCTTGTAGGGGCAACCTGTGGATAAACAGCAGAAAAAGAAGGAATATTCCACGTTCAATAAAACAAAGTTTCAATCAACATAATCAGTGGCACACTGTCAGTTGCCAAAGAACTGCCTCTGAGTTTTTTCATTTTATTTGTTAAAACAAATGACATTTTTGTGTACAATAATGGACTTGCAATGGAGGTCTATGAAGCGCGACATTCTGGAGGGTTCTGTGTTGCTCAAACTTTAAGTATTTCTACTCTTTCTGTCATACAAAAAAATGGGTCTTATTTGAGATGTAAAGTTGTCTAAACCATCCTTTAGTGGCAGGACTACTGCTGTAGGTGGATGACCTTATAATTATGCGATACCACGATGCATATAAAAAATATGCAAGTATACACTGAAATTTAAACAGTACACTTCTTGTATCCTTGTGTATCACGTTTTTGCATCTCCATTTTGTTTGATATAGTACCATAACAATTAATGATTATTATTGTGAAATTGCTTGCCCCATAGGCTTCCATTATTAAAGCATTAAGGCTCGTACACACCGGGACGAATATCGGCTTGCGTTATTCGTCAGCGTTTTTCAACGCGTTTTTTGTGTTCACACCCAAGCGTTTTTCGCTGACGATGAGCTGAGTGAACATGCAAATTCATTCCCTGACATTAGATGGCGCTTAATGTACAGAAATACCCCGGTCCACAAAGTGCTTCTGACACTCGCTTGTCACTCAGAAGAAGAAAGCAAGTTTGTCGTGTTTATCATACAGTTCTTTATTCTCATTGGTGTCTCTTTATATAGACACCAACAAGACCAGCAGCTCTACATTCATCTGGCCTTGCATCTTCCTCGTCTTATTTCTTCCCGACAGAGTGTAGTAGACGGACGCTGTGTATCTTCTTCGCCATTACGTATGTGTGCTCGGCAAGACCTTTTTGTGTTTGAGCGCCCCCAAGTTGTGTTTTACTGTAACTTCAGAAGCTCCTGACACGTGAGCAAAAGCGTCAATCTCATTGGTCGGATAGTTTTTGACGCGGCGCGTCAAACTGAAAAAACGAACCCGAGGCGTTTTTTTTAAAATGACGCTTTTAAGCCCCGTTCACACTACACGCGACTTTGTCGCTGCAAGTCGCCAATCGCTGGCGATGAGGTCGCTAGTGGGCGTTCCCATCACTAGTCGCTAGCGGGACTTCCAAAAGACAGCGAATCAGCTTTCTTGCTGAACTGTACAGTAATAGGTTATTTATATCTAGTATACATTGATTTCAATAACATTATGGAGTATATAAACATGTAATTGGGGAGTGTAAATAGCACTAAAATATTAGAAAGGCCACTATAGTACGTTAACTTAGGTTTTGTTTACTGTCTCTGTCAAAAAAAATAGTTAATTGTACAGACTATTCAATCATTTGAACCTAATTGGAATCCCCACGATCGCCGAAACTGCTTTCCACGCATCATTCTTTTTATTTATGTCCCTGTATGTTGGCAGAGACATATCAAACAAAATTGGAAAATTGCTAACCGCAAGGATCAATTTCTCATCCATCTTTAACTACCGTGCACTAGGGCCCAGGGGCTGAGGAGAAGGATCACGCTCCACTCCTATTGGTTGTCGCTCGCGAAAATCGCTCTTCATTTGCATAAAGTTAAAAATTTCTCAACTTTTGTCGCTTGTCTCTTGTCGCTTGACACGCCCCATCTAGTCGCCAACGGTCGCTGTCGCGCGTGTCGCCGGAAGTCGCCCGCTCACCATTGAAATGAATGGTGTCGCGTCGCTTGCAGCGATAAAGTCGCGTGTAGTGTGTACGGGCCTTTACGCGTGGCGTTTTACGCGTCGGTGTGAACACTCACATTAGCACCCTTTGTTTAGTAACGAGGCGTTAAACGTCGGCGAATAACGCGCGCGAAATTCGTCCCGGTGTGAACAGGCCTTTAGGCTAAACATGATTTTTTTTGTCTGATTTGACAAAACTAGAGATGGTCTTGTCACCATCACAGGATGTTGGTGTGTTAGTGTAGTGTCCCTACCAGACAAACCTTATACAGGAAGCAATCCTTGGTCAGCCATTGTATTAATATTAAGATATTCTTCAAAAACTGATGTACACTACAGCTCAAAAGTTTGAGGTTGGTAAGAGTTTTGAAAGAAGTCTTTTATTCTCACTAAGGCTGCATTTATTATAAAAAATACAGAAGGAATATTGTGAAATAGTATTACAATTCAAAATAACTGATTTTTAAAATATTTAAAATATTTTTTAAATATTAAATGTATTTTATGCCTGTGATTGGAAAGCTGAATTTTTAGTATCATTACTTCAGTCTTCAGTGTCATGATCCTTCAGAAAAAATATGCTGATTTGGTGCTCAAGAAACATTTATTATTATTATCAATGTTGAAAAGTTTCATTCACAGTTTTTTCCCTTGAAAGCATGTGAATTTTGAACAGTAATGTATATGAATAACAATTAGTGCTGAGGTACAATAAAAGTAAAACACTGGGGAACAATAAAAGTTCCATGGTATTAACATTTGTACCATAATACTGTTTGTCATGTTTTTTGTAAGGGACCCGAAAGGTTTAAATCCCTGCCCTATAATTTTCCATGAAAATCTTAAAACTTAAAAGGTTGTATCAGCGATATCAGGCCCAAAAATAAATGATCACATTCATCTAAACTTTCCTAACGATCCACTAGCTGCCCGCCCCATAAGCAGGCCGTCAAATAAACGTGTCTCTGTAAGCCTATGAGATCTGCACACAAAAACAATTGGTTTCACCAACCACTCAAAACCAAAATAAATAGTGTTCCAACCAATCACCGACAGGGGGTGGGTGTTGTGAGGTTTTGCGCTCGTGCACGGCTGCACGCGAAGTCGGAGCGGAAGAAGAAGCCAGCGTCTATCAACAAACACCCTGTCGGTGATTGGTTGGAACACTATTTATTTTGGTTTTGAGTGGTTGGTGAAACCAACTGTTTTTGTGTGCAGATCTCTTACTTATGTGACATTTCAGAAGGAACAAGGATATTTTCTTGGAACAGTGCAAGTTGACGTTATTGACTGGAAGCTGGAGATAAGTCCAAGATAAATACATGAAAGTAACCTGCGGGATATCGAAAAACATCCGTTTTGAGATTTTACAGCATTCTCAGTATTTCACAACATATGTTGTCAACACTTGTTACACGGCTCATTTAACGCATGGCATCAAATGAGTACTTTCATCATTTCGCTCATGTCTGGATGTCACTGCAGACTTCACGCAAGGCTGAACAGCACACTAATTTATGAACGAAATCTGGGTCATTGGGATTTGCAGTGAAATAGCTTATGAACCTGAGTATCTTTGCACATGTGTCGCTTTTGACACATGCCACTTACCCTATACCGCTTGAAGGATCCAGTGATGATGTGTGAGCCACGGCTCATTTAGCATGTGTTCAGTCAGTCTATCATACCTCAGTGTATGTTGGGTGGTATTGGTGCTGGGGGAGGGGGATAATGACCGCTTTTGTCTCAATTGCTCCAACATGTTGTTTGACTCATAAACATGGTGGTTAAAGATATCCGATATGAGGCTCATCAGTCAAAAAACATCCTGATTTAATTTGCTATCGTTTAGAAATGGCCTGTAACAATACTGGGCCGGTTTGCCTCCTCAGAGCTGACAGACTGTCTATGCTGAGAATTTTGGATGTTATTCAAATAGTATTGAGGTCAGCAGTTTACCACACAGAGGCAGACGTGTACACGTCAGCTGTAATGGAAATATATAAACAAATCTTCTTTTTGGCAGAAAATAGGCTAGAATACAAAACCTAGTGGTCAGTGGCAGCTCAACTGTATTTGCTTAATGCACAAGAACAAGCATCATTGGTTCTCACGGGTCAAGCAAGCATGTTTAAGCTTCCATTTACAATAGTTGATGTGCTCTATTTGTGCTGATGATCAATGTTTCTATGTGAATAAAAGCTTAAATTAAATGTTCATATACAGTGATTGTGTCTCTTCAGAAGTTTTAATTCAAATAGATTACTTTCACTGTTTTCGTGAACTTTTTCTATTGGAAATCACTTTCAATCGAGGGACAGAAATCTCTGAGGTTAGTGTCACTGCGGGTCAGGCAAAACGAGGAGAAGAGGCACTATTATTATAAACAAAACAAAGAAGATAATTCACAAGAATAACCACAAAGAAGATCATAGAAATACAAGTGGCAGCATAAACAACACAAGTCAAAGAACTGAACAAAGTGAGGGCTACACAGGACAAACTAATGATGAAAACAAGGAACAGGTGTTTGTTAATCAATGAGCCAATGAGTAACCATACCAACCAATGAAAACATACTTAACAGCCATGACAACAAAGGAGAAACAACGAGAAACAAACCAAAAGTCAATTGGTGCGCCCGAAATCGCATACTGTCTGAGTAGGTATTACATTTGAATTTAAAATTATTTCACAACCGTTAAACAAATACTTTCTATATAGTGTGAATATGGGTAGTATGAATGAAATTCGGACATACTACATCCACCATGTTGTTACCGTCACGTGACCTACCAGCGCCAGTTGCGTCGCTTCACTGTCATTCATAAATCCTCTCCCAAGGCCTCATTGTATAGTAAAGTGTCCATCGAATGCACACTTCAGAATCTTGGCAGAAGTAATAGGTCATCCGGGGACTTTTCGCCTACAAAACGACTCTTTTAGCATACCGTTTGCACACTATAGTAGCGAAGTATTCGATTTCTGACACAACGCATACATGAAAATAAAACAGAGACCAAAACTGAACTTGAAAGTAATTTTTGACAAAAATTTTGAATATTTGGATAAACTATTCTTTTTAGAAGTTTAGAATGACATGACAGATCATAACAATTTGAGAGTAATATTTCTTATAACACATATTATAACGGGTTTTTCTGATCAATATTACTGTAACAATATAAAAATATATTACACATTGTGTACTGTGTAAACATTTTACACAATTTATATTACACATTTAAATGTGTGATTAATCTCTACTAATTGCAGAAAAAAATCTTTTTTTTTTTAATCAATTGACAGCACTAATTAAACTCTGCTGAGGGGTAATTAGATGTAACAAAATTATCACCTTTTATTGAAAAATTAAACAAAATTTATCAAACTCTGATAATTGCCTTAATCCTTTAAACAATTGAGAAGATAATGATCAAACTAGATTTCATAATCATCTGTCAAGTTTATAATATACACTCACCTAAAGGATTATTAGGAACACATGTTAAATTTCTCCTTAATGCAATAGGCTATATGCACGCATAAGTTCCGCATTTGACGCAAGGATGCTCTTCCGTTTCCGGTTGGGAAGATTAAAGCGGAGGAAAACCGAGGAAAACGGGATTATGGCAGAGTCTTCAAAATGTACTGTCCTCTCGTCTTTGAAACGAAACTTTCATATGTTTAGATGTAATTTTATATAGTTATGTTTATTTAATATAATTTTAAAAAGAAGCGTAAACACAACGAGGGATGTCTGTTTTGTCTGTTTTTGTTACTAACATTTCTTTAGTATAACCATGGAGTATAAAATTCAATATAAATTCTTGGTATTGCATTGGACTCTACGATCGGCGGAAGTTATCGAGCATCCTTAGACCTTCACCGGAAATACCACTGTGCATAGAGCCCATTATCTAATCAACCAATCACATGGCAGTTGCTTTAATGCATTTAGGGGTGTGGTTCTTGTCAAGACAATCTCCTGAACTCTCCACTACAAATAGGAAAAAGAGGCTACAATTTGCAAGAGCTCACCAAAATTGGACAGTTGAAGACTGGAAAAATGTTGCCTGGTCAGATGAGTCTCGATTTCTCTTGAGACATTCAAATGGTAGAGTCAGAATTTGGCGTAAACAGAATGAGAACATGGATCCATCATGCCTTGTTACCACTGTGCAGGCTGGTGGTGGTGGTGTAATGGTGTGGGGGAGGTTTTCTTGGCACACTTTAGGCCTCTTAGTGCCAATTGGGCATCGTTTAAATGCCACGGCCTACCTGAGCATTGTTTCTGACCATGTCCATCCCTTTATGGCCACCATGTACCCATCCTCTGATGGCTACTTCCAGCAGGATAATGCACCATGTCACAAAGCTTGAATCATTTTAAATTGGTTTCTTGAACATGACAATGAGTTCACTGTACTAAAATGGCCCCCACAGTCACCAGATCTTAACCCAATATAGCATCTTTGGGAAGTGGTGGAACGGGAGCTTTGTGGCCTGGATGTTCAGCCCACAAATCTCCATCAACTGCAATATGCTATCCTATCAATATGGGCCAACATTTCTAAAGAATGCTTTCAGCACCTTGTTGAATCAATGCCACATAGAATTAAGGCAGTTCCGAAGGCGAAAGGGGGTCAAACACAGTATTAGTATGGTGTTTTCAAATTGGATCACTAAAGGGATCAGTCATTTAACAGTTCATCTATTGCCAAAATTACTAAAAATAATCCATTAAACTATGTCAGTCAAAACCAATACATGATGAATGATGCAAAAATCTTCACTTGGATTGGTGTTTTTAGCATGCATTGTGAAGTATTTCAGTTCCCAGATCATTTTGATTTAATTTTAGCGAGCGAAGAAAACCTGTATCCTTCTGCTCTGACAATGTTCTCTAACTCTAAGGAGTGTTTTTCCCACAGGACAATGCTCCATGACACACAACCACACCAGGCCAATCAAGGTGTGGATGGAGGACAACCAGGTCAAGACTGTCATGGGCCATGGCCAGCCCAAACCAGACTAAACCCCACTGAAACCTCTGGAATGTGATCAAGACAAAGATGGAAGGTCACAAGCCATTAAAGAAAGCAGAGCTGCTTGAATTTTTGCACCAGTGGCCAGTTCCATAAACTGCTTAGACTAGTCTTAAAACTGGTCCTAACTTTTTAAAGCCAGTTACATAAAAAGATAGATTGGTCTACTATGTATTGTAAACAGTGCCGATCCTGACCTCCCTGGGGCCCTAAGCAAAATTCTGCTAAGGGGCCCTCTACCTGACCCGTGACGCCGTGAGATATGTAAACCATTTGCCATTGCCACAGTCACACCTGACACTTCAGTGCTCCCAATACAATCCTCTCTCCTTTAAACAAAACAGTCAATGAATAAGTACAACAATATAGAACAGAATGATATTTACTGAATCGAGTATTTTCTATAGAATATTAAGATAACAAGTGAATATTGTGATGCAGATATCAATAATCCCTGTGAGTGAATGACATCATTGATATCAAGAATTAACTTTTGTAAAAGTGAACATGTAATTCCTGATATCAAAAATAGACATTGGTAGATAAAAATGTAACTAAGGGGCCCTACTAGTAAATATAATCAAGAATTCACATTGCAAATAGTAAAAAAAAAAAAAAAAAAAAATTATTGATATCAAAAATGCATAAACTGTGAATGAATAAAAGCTAAAATGGCTTGCCATAGCATGTTAAAGTTTTTTTTATTATGCATGTTGAAGCAATTATTGATTTATGGTTATTATTTACTGAGGGATGTGCATCCATATTGACCAGTATGTCCAGCTAATCAACATTTTAAATTCAATATAGCCTATAAATCAAAGTCAATCAATGTCATATTGTCAATACATTGCTTTTCATCTTGCATAATTAGTGTAGTTGTTTAGAGTTTTTACTACACATTAACTGAGACTATAATCAGTGTCTTGTTTTAAAAGTGTGTATAATGTGTACTTTGATGAGGAGTGCCATAATTCACGCCCATATATTGTAAAGTATGTCTGGTCTCCACATATATTTCTGCTTGAAAAATGCACGTTTCATTTCGTGCACGCGCATATGAACGCATGATAACACACGCGACGCGGTTATCTTTTCCGAGCAGTTGCACTTTAAAAAACACAATAGAAATGCACATAAACTTAACTTTACTTTGCTGACATCAAACTTGTGAACACAAGTTGAAAACACAAGTTTACCTGATTGTTGTTCCCGCAATTCACTCTCTTTTCTTTCTCTTTCTTTTTGTGACCAGAAGAATAGTTTCGCTTAATTTTGTCATTGATGTTGTAAACATTACTTGACGCGTTATGGCACGAGGGGGAGGCGGGGCCTTGAGTAATTTGCGGGGCCCTACGCAGCTTGCGTAGTGAGCGTATAGGGCGGATCGGCTCTGATTGTAAAAGTAAGACTGATTACCTCTTGTTGGTCAGACACAGTCTTAACATAGTGGTTAAGTTTTTGCAACTGGCCACAGGAGTGGCGTAAAGTCACTCAACATCAATGTGAAAGACTGGTAGAGAGAGCATGCCAAAAAGCATGAAAGCTGTGATTGGATTAAAGGCTCTAAAAGAAATTTGGAAGAAATGTTGTCAGTAGTTTATAGAATAAAACAAAAAAGCATATAACAGATACATATAAACAGTAAATCCAGTGAAACTGCTCCATTTGCAGTGGTCTCTTATTTTTTTTTACAGAGCTGTATTTAAACTTTTTTTTTACATGCTGCTCCATTGTTTCACTAGCTGATGACACATTACATTCCAAATGTCCATTACACATTAGCGCAGCAGTAAAGCACACTCAGCGCAGTGCGTTGAAACACAAGCGGAAAGAGTATGTCTGTGCATGTGCCGGGACTCGAAATAGGAGCACACGTGCGCTACGCTATGTTAGGGAAAACTAGGCCCATTTAGGAAGTCCCGGCCCTTTGCGGGGCTTGAGCAGAAGCTGTGGTGCATTGCTTGCCCATGTGGCTGCGTTACTACGGTAACAGTAGATCAGCGAGGGGGGGGAGAAAGGAGTGATACAGGAAGAAGAACACAAGCCTCACTTCACCATTGTGCCTGCACTCCTCCTCCCACCATCTCAATCCCACCATTCAGCATCACAAGCTAGCTCACACTCACACAATGACCCCAGCTCAGCCTTTAACCACCCCCTGGACACACACACACACACGCACACTTCTTTCTCAGAAGCTCTTTGTGGTGTCTTGATAACTCCTCCACCTCTAAGACCTCTTTTTCTCAGTTCAAAATGGAAATGTATCTCCTGATAACAACAAACTTGGATTCATAATGTGTATAACTTTTTATAGGCCTTTTTTTCTTATCCCATTTTAATATTGATGTACACATTTAATTAAGTCTAATTTAAATGTAATTTATAGGTTGATTCCCCGAAAAAAAAAGCGTAACACTGCTCTGCTTACACTTGAGCATCCTGACCAGCCAAACCCAGCAACATTTGCCCAAACAATGGTTTGACTTTAGGGCGGGACTATTTGTTTGATTGACCAATGATATCAATGAAAATCTCATGGAAGAGGTCGAACTGAAGGATTAACTCTATACAATAATTGTTTTTCATTGTTCTATCAATTTCATCCCTCAGTTTCCTCACCACAATGAAAAATGTCCATTTACAAATGCATCGTGTTGGAGGAGGAATGGGGACAAGGCAATATGTCTACAGAAGATGCAATTTCGGCACATTGCTTCTCTGATTCGTCAAGCTTGTAACACGACAAGAAAGTGCAGAATTGGCAAGTTTGCTTTCATATCATATGTAAAATAAAATATGGCAAGAAAAAGCTTACTTTATGCTGCTAACTTTACAAATCAAACAATTCAGGGAGTAGCATCCCGAAATTCAATCTTGTTTATACAAGCCTCAATTCCCCCTCAAATGAGGAGATAGCTCTGGATGATAGCATGTTGGAAAAGATCAGTCTAAATCAGATCATTTTGTCCAAATTGCCCTTTTTCTAGTGAACTGATGAAGATGTGCGAGTCCCTGACTTGCTAATTTTGGTTGTGGCCAGCCAAACAGATTGGAAGCTATTAGCCATTTCAGTCTGTGTCATCCATTACACAGTGTGTACATGATCCAGTGGTGGTCCATCTGAGGCTGAGAGAAACAGAGAAACTAGACTAAGAAAATAGAATAAAGAACTATGTGGCACCATTTTAAAGCAAAACTGCTGACCAAAGTATTCATAAAGATTTAATACAAAATGATTTGGCCTAAAAACATTTTTAAAGCTACTGACGTGACTTGTGTCTTGTGTCTGAATCAATATGCTACTCATTTCCTGTGCCTGGACTGCACATGTAAGAAATGTTCAGGGAAACTATAGTTTGGGGAGTGTACAGAGCCACAGTCTGTGGGCGGATTACATGCCATTTTACATGACCAGAGAGTCAAACATGGATTTAATAAAATAAAAAGCATTAAAAAAATTAAAACATTTAAAGGATGTTTATATTGTTGACCAGTTCATGCATTAGTATGGTTTACAAAATTAGCGCTCAATTTTGAACGTAACATCCAAATGTGTTGAGAAATTATTTGTTTTTCATTTATTTTTAGATGTTGTATATTGACCAACGAATGTATGTTTTTGGATACCATTTTTTAAATAATTTGCCTGTTTGAGAAGAATATTGATGCGAGAATGTTATTTGCTATGATATGACAGTCAAAATAATGATAAACTGTTTCTGGTTGTAAAACACTGCAAAACTCTTAATCCACAATGAAGGAAATTATTTTACCAACAGATAAAGACTTTAATTTTAAACAATTAGCCTAAAATGCCACAAAATCATTTAAAGAGACAAGTTCTTTCCTATGTTGAAGCATTTCCTATTGAAACTGGAAGAATGGATGGTGAATATTGAAAGCCTTTACTGTTTTAAATAGCAATTACATCACATCCAGCATCTATTGATTTGTTACTTAATGTTGGTCGCAGATGGGAAGGACATTCTCAAACTAGAAGGCATTTGATTGGACGAAAATCTTTGTAGTGCAACAGGAGTCATCAATATTTTGAGTCTGTTTCCACACTGTAAAAAATATTTTAGCAATTTAGTTATTTCAACTTATTTTTTTGTGTAGAGAGAGATAACTAGATTTTCCAGACAACAAGAAATTTTAAGTTTTTCTTGTCCTCAACTTATCGAAATAAGTTAAACTAAAAAAAAAACATGCAAAAAGATAACTCAAAATAATGAGTTAGGTTTTTTACAGTGCAGGAAGAGAAAAACTGCACATTTTAACTGATCTTATTCTAAAAGTGTTTTTGTCAATGTTTCATAGTATACTGAATGACCTCAAATGTTCAGCTTAATTAAAAAAAAACATGTCATCTGTAATAAATGCAATAAATGACCTGTCACCCACCATTTTAGGGTGTAGCCTATAATATTTGTATATACTTAACTATTAACTAACAGTTGTTAGCACCATTAAATATTTTTATTTTAGATTTTGTTTTGTTCTGTTAAATTTTATGCTGAAATATCAACCACCCAGGTGTTTAATAATCTGTTCTGTAACTGTGATATGGGACTTTTTGCTATTTAGCAGCTGCTCCTTTATTTATATTTTATGATAATGAAAGTGCATGTTACTCAGGAGCTTTCATTCATGTCATGCACAATATTGAAATAAGTCATGGTAAGTGATAATGGATTCAAGTTAAACACACACACAGCTCAAACAAAGCTATACAGATGGTCAAAGATTGCTGCATGAAAGTGTTTTTATGAAACCTCTCTAAAAAAGTATTAGCTGAAATACTTTGAAGTCCATTCTTGGAGTCACATCTTTGTCACAAGCACGCACTCTTCTTCATGCTGTTAGTACAGATAAAACACTGATATAGAAAGAGTTTAGCATAAAATGGCTTTTTAAACTCGTCTTTACGAGTCACGCGTGATGACTTCTTTATTTGAGCAGCAGTACAACTCCTGATTTTCACTGCACTTCCTGTATGTGTGTGTGTTTTACGAACAAAGCATTCCAGTCTGCTTGAACCATGGCACTCTTCTGGGCAACACACAAACTAATGTAAATAACATGGTCTGGTCTCGTCGTGGCTGGATGTGAGGTCGGCCACATCACTGAGGCAGGGATTAGCTCTCTGTGATTTATGTAACTAATGTCTGTGTCACCAGTGTCAGCGCTTGTCATCTGAGTCGAAAGATAATTAAGCACATTAATCACCATAAACCACAACTCAGATCAAACTGTCAAGTGTCTGTCACAAATTAAAGTGATCTACACACATTGATCTTCTCAAATGGTCTACCGTTTTGTATAAAGCTTCATAATCAAATTATGCTACACTATACCATTCAAAAGATTGAGGTCAAGATTTTTTAATGGTTTTAAATGGGGATGCACCGATAGGATTTTCCCCCCCTGATACCAATGTCGATTTTAACAAACAACTATTGGCCGATTCCGATATTTGTTAATTGCTCTCTTATTTGAACTTTTGTCATTGAAATAGATGTGTTTTGGGTTTTTTTTATCATGTTTTGAATGAGCAAAGTTCAAATGTGCATACATTAAGATATTCTAGTTATTTTACTGCAGCATCATGAAAAAATGTCTATAAAACATGGAATGCTCCATTTAACATTCAACAGGCATACATAAATACAACAGAACAAAAATGTATATGAAATAAACGGTGCTTTTAAGGTAGGTCTAACGATAGTTTTCAGGTACATAAATAAAGTGATTAAATGTAAAAATATATTCTTGATTGTATAAATGAAATATAAATTAATCCTTATTAAAGTTACAAAATGTTTAAAGGAACACGCCACCGTTTTTTGAAAAAGGGGTTATTCACCGTCTCTTCTACATTTAGATAGGTGGGCAAACGCATTTTTGTCTCAGTGCATGCATTGTCTTAGTCTGGTAGTGCCGCCGCTAGCTTAGCTTAGCATAATGAATAGAATCCTTTGTTGCCGGAGAGCATGTTGTGAGTAAAAGTGAAAAAAATGAATTACTTCTTGTGGCCTGCATATTCACAACGAGTAAAATAGCAATGCAGATTAAGACTAGGCGATTTCCTATAGGCAGATATTGACTTGGGACTATATTGGGGTGAAGCACAGGCGAAGCATTGCTACTTGGGCGCAGAGATATCACGCAACACCTGAAATCCCCCAACTCTCATCCTCACGTCCTCTGGCTGTTGAGCGATCGCAACCTCCTCCTCCTCCTGTCGTTCTATTTCCAAAGCACGCACCTCCTCTTCTGAAAGCTCTAGTTCGTAGAGGTATAATTCTGGATCTTGACTGTCTGAGATGTCACCCTCTTCATCTCTCGCAAAATCTGCCATGTTCATCGCCATTCACTATGTTAATACGCTACTACTGTAGGAAAAATAGCCAGCTAATATTCACGGCAGCATGTTGACGGAAGTTGGGGGATTTCAAGTGTCACGCGATATCTCTGCGCCCAAGTAGCAGTGCTTCGCCTGTAATTCACCCCATTAGTCCCAAGTCAATATCTGCATTGCTATTTGTAGTCGTTGGGAATATGCGGGCCACAAGTAGTAATTAGTTGGGGGGGGGTTATCACTTTTACTCATGACATGCTATCTGGCAACAAAGGATTCCATTAATTATGCTAAGCTAAGCTAGCGCCGGCGCTGCCAGACTAAGACAATGCACGCACTGAGACAAAAATGCATTTGCCCACCTATCTTAATGTAGGGGAGACGGTGAATAACCCCGATTTCAAAAAACAGTGGAGTGTTCCTTTAAGAGTAGCGAGCGATTATTTGGACTTTTCTTGATTGATTAACTTTAAAATATACAGCAGCACAGCAGTAATATTAGGCTGCTGTCCCTTTAAGAGCTGTTTAAATTGCTGCATCATTCTTTGATGAATGGCAAGTTTAAAAACAGCATTTATTTGAAATAATTTTTGCAACATATGTCCTTACTGTCACTTTTCATCACTTTGATGTGTCATTGCTAAATAAAGGTGTCCTCAATTTTTTTGAATGGTAGCGTAGACAGCAGCAAAAATGCACTTCAGCTTCAATTTCAGAGAAAAAAAATCTAAATTTCAAATCACACCACTGCAAATCCACTGACGGTACTTGTGGCGGTACTACAATACAGCGATAGTATCAGATGATAAAACAATGGTATTTTGATATCTACCATTGTAGTGAATGATTGCCATGCTCGTATAGTTACATACCACGGTATTAAACATGCAATAAAAATGTCCAAAAAAATCATGATAATATTTTAATAGCCTCGTGAGACCATCCTGATCTCGCGAGCTTTCAAGGTTTCACTCGCAGATCAGTCTGGATACTTTCCGTTAAAGAAAATTTGGGAGCAGTTCACCAAACGAACGTCCAATCAGCGTTGGCTTTGAGGCGGGTTGAGGTGTGACGCAACGAGAAGCGCGACAGTTCAGTCTTAAGAACATGGCGGCTTCAGCGGATGAAACTAGCATCAGTGTGGCTATCGAGCAAGTTTTATCGGAATTACAGAGTTATTACGGAATTACAGAGCTAACGAGCCTTTACCTGCAGCAGCAAGAGTAGCCTGGCTTGTGGTTGTGTTTTCGTTGTCGCTCTCATATGCTTCGTTGATCTGATTGGTTGATTTGGCCCGTCTATCACCAACATAGGCCAATCAGCTAACCAGTATTTTCGCCCCTTACCAAAACTACTTCAACGGAAGGTTTCCAGATGGATATGCGGAGCAAATCCATCTGGCGGAGTCAGGTTAGTATTTTAATGGTAACAAGCCGGAATCTGCAACCATAGAATTCAGGAGAAAGTGACACAGATCTCTGCAGAAGTTCGCTTACTTTAATAATTTCATGAATTATTAAGGCGTGTTCATTAGGCAGGTACACTTAGCTTTGTTTAATGCATTTTATCATGCTCAAATCCACCCCTCCCCCATTCTTAAAAAATCAATGGAGAACAGTGTTGATATTAACTATAACTAAAACTATTAAAGTAATTTTCAATAACTGAAATAAAAGCTGAAATAAAATAAAATATAAATATTAGATCAAACTTAAAAATAAAAATAAATAAAAATAAAACTTTAGACATTTGGCTTTGGCAAATAAATACGAACAAATTAAAGCTAAATAGAATAGTAGAAATGACAACACTAAAACTAACAAAATGACAAAAAAATTAACTAAAATTAAACATATAATACAAAAAGCTAATTCAAAATATCAACAAATACTATAATAGTATATAAATAATACTAACACTGGTACAGAAATGACTGAAGATTCTGTCTGGTCCTAGTGACGGGTAATATGATGAGACATTGCTTGTAGAGGATCCGGACAAAAAGAAGCTGACTTACTGTCTTTTTGAGCTGCAGGACTGGTTGATGGGCCAGCAGTTGTTCGTCCCACTGGACTGGAGTGTTTAGGTCCCCTGCCCGGGATCTTCAAGCCACTGGACTTCAGCATGTTCATTATGTCCACTGGAGAAACGTCAAGTTTCGCAGCTTATTAAGGGTTTTCTTTATAACCGAGGCACTAAATGTGAGTATGACGGATATCCTTCTCCATTCTACCTGTGGGACTGAAAACAACCATCATGAGCATTCAACACAAACAGTGAGGCTAAGCTAAGGCCAATACACAGATCCTATTGACTGGGTGCAATTTGCTAAATGAATGAATGGCCTTGCATGGCCCATGTCAGTTCATTAACAGGATACTGAGCCACAGCATCAATAATGTGATGCTTCAGGGCAAAGAGGACACACAAAAAAACACATTTTATTGTTTGAATGAAGCTGTAACAATGTAATCATCACTGACAGACTGTAAACGCGTTATTTTCGCTAATGCAAGTGATAAATCAGTAATCTAGCAAGGTCACTCTAGCATATCTGTGAAATGAAACCCATTATCCAGTGAGGTCGGCAGTTTCGACATGCTGTCACCACAGCTGCCTTCCAAACCCCAAATTAACTCCGTTAAAAACTCACTACGTGAATTCCACTTAAAAACAGAGATTAATACAGCATAAACCGTATAATGTATCCTAAAAGAAACGGAAGTTTATTGTGCTAGCTCATTTCTGCGCCGTAGACTCTGCTGCTCTATTGTTTTGGCTCTTCACTGCGGCGCGCTCGCGACCCTCTTCACACGCCCCTGTCAAGCAACACAAACGCGACCCGTTCTCACAACACAAACAGCACTATTACCTTATGAAGTCCAAATCCTGTGAATTAAAAAGAAGTCGGTCCCGGCGAACTTCAGATGAATCTGTGCAGGGATTCAGGGATGGCTCAGTCGGCTTCCCGGCATGAGATTTGTCAGCGTCTGCCACTCCCTTCGCTCCTCTCTCTCTCTCTCTCACTCTCTCTCTCTCTCTTTCTCTCTCCCACACGGATGCGAAAAATATGGATGCTGAGCTAAAGCTGGCAGTGGGAGTGGGACAGGAGGCGAGGTTCACAGGCACCGGCACATTTTAGGAAAGCTCTTTTACACAAATGCCGAGATATGTCCTGAAAGTGTGTCAGTGGTGAGCAAATGGTTCTTGAATAGAATAGATGAGGCTCATAAGCAGGAGGAGTAAAAGCCTTCAGGCAGGGGGGCCGTTTAGAGATGCCCGATTCGCGAATCGTTCATTTGAATCGATTCTTTTCAATGAATTGGTTGAACAAAACCGTTTTTAAAGACATTTTTCCCGGATTCGACTGATAAGCGAAATAAATTATAGTAGCGATCACAATGGAAATATGTTTACGATTTGGCTGTATGACAGTTTTTTCAACACAAATGCGAACCAGCGCTGGTTTAAATAAATAAATAAAATGTAATTACAACGAGCATATAAAGACATGTAAATGATGTAGAGTTGTTTCTTGTAAATTCTGTTTGAGTTGTCACCATGTTTTTATAAAATGAATCTTGGCTGCAACAAATTCCGGAAAGTCCAGCTGCTGTGGAATTTATGCATTTCCGGTCATGAATGAATAAAGACCAAAACTGCCCACAACCTTTGCCACAACACAGGCACATATTGAGATTTTTTAAAGGATTTTTTTAGGCCAATTACATGCTGTTTTGTGTTTTTTATTATTATTATTGCAAGAAAAGAAACAGCACTGCATTGAAATACTACACATTAATCAGTAAGAAAAATATAATATCAATATTTTAATAACGATCAAATAAAAAAAAAATGTTTTTTTGCAACCCTGAAATTAAAAAAGTCTAAATAGCCTACATTTAAATAGGTACAGTTAAAGTATTTGTGTTATACATAAAAACTATTAACATTAAAACTATTAGCCTATAAAAACAAATTTTTACGTTTGAAAGACGTTAAGGTTTTCAAGAGTCCCACAGATATTCCTCAATGTCAAGATATATTTACACGCATTAGCAGACACTTTTATTCAAAGCAACTTATAAGATGAACAAAAGAAATTGGCCAAAAAACAGAAAACAAAGAGAAAGAAGGCGGGAGATATTTAAATTCTCATGCCGTTTTTATTGATTGCTGCATGAACACACTTCCACAAACATGTTCTTGGTCAAGCGGAAAATAAAACATGCTTAAATGGCTTTAAAATAGGGGAGGAAAAAGTCAGAAAAGGAGAACAATATTACTGTATAACCAACTCCATTTCAGGAGGAAAACATCATCAGTAGTTATTAAATTCCTCATAATCAAAAATGATTGCATGCTATTCCCATTTTAAAATAAGCATAATCTCTGATACACAACAAGAACACAGAGCTCAGCTGTACTACCTAAATAAATTCCTCCAACCAGTCCCTCCTCTTTAGCATGTGAAATAATAGTGCCTGTTTTTAATAGTAGGCTACAGAAGGGAGTGAAACACAATAATGTGTTTCCATCAAAAGAAAACACAGGGAGAGGAAAACAGACTGAGAGAGGTGGAGAAAGAAAGAGAAAATAACAGAGCGCTGGCCATGTTTCAAACGACTATACTGAAGATAAACAGGAAGCACATTCTTTCTTTTAAACATAAGGCACCACTTTAACCCACTCATTATAAGCTGTAAATACAAAATTACCAAAACATCAGTCTCAAACTAATAACAAGAATGAGAAATGAATAATCCATAAATTCACAATTGAATTAATAAATACAAATAATAATAATAATAATGTGATCCAAATGTTTAAGTATAATATACTCAATTCATAATTTACAGTACATTGTCTAAACACTGTCACCTGACTTGATCACATGCTCAGGGATTATATTAAATCATTTTTCATATAAAAACAATTCCAGTTTTATTTCCTAAACATGGAGTATACGAAGCCATACACACTTTCTTCCATGGAACACAAAAGAGAAATTTTGCAGAATGTGCAAGACTTAAATTTATTAACAGTTATCAAATGACTTAATGCAACTGGGCAAAAGTTGTTTTCTTTGCAAGAAAGAAAATCATACAGGTTTCAAACAATTTGAAGGTGAATGAAGACAGAGAATTGTGAATTTACTTACTACATCATTGATAGTTAACTCAGTCTGAACTTACATTATGCATTATGTTTGTTAGAGATTTGTGTTGTGCACATAATTAAATACGACTGGAGAATAATTTCAAACACCATCCAATAGAGAGGTTCATGATAATCTAAAACTAGTTTCAACAGTCTTGTATTTACAAGACCGAGGGCTGAATCCAGCTTGGAATAAGTAACACTGTATTGCCACCTAGTGGAGAATTACTCCATATTTTAAGAAGAAAAATACTTTTTTTTTTAATAATAAAAAACACTATGAACATTTTCCACGTTTTTGTGTTACAGTTTTTGTGAAATGCATAATGCATACTTCTTTAGGGTACATATCATAAAAAGACAGAACATCAATACATCCAAAACATGACACATGATACGAACAAGGCATTGAGACAGCAGGAATGGCAGTGTTGTATGGCATTTAGATCCAAGAATAAACTATTTCTCCCCTATAGATTAAAAAAATTATTAAAAACAATCATCTTTAAAATCTATAAACATTTTAATCAAATTGATTGAATGTAAAAATTGTACAAAGGAAGAGCTGACATGCATACAATTAAATAGAAGAATGGCGATTAATACCATTACAAAGGAAAATCAAAGTTAAAACAAATATAGCATGTCTGAATGCATGTAAAACCTGCAGAAATGCCAACAAGACACTGTTTTTGAGTTACCAACCTACTAAACTATGCTGAAATTCAGCTTACCTTAATACCAAATACACACCACGACTATCCTCAATAAAGGGATTGTGATCACAGCCCTCTAAATATGCATCTATGCACCAAAAATCGGTTCAAAAGTTCAAGAACACGTGAACTAATCCAACTTACAGCTCTTTTTTACATGTGTCAAAGAATAGCAGGTTCTGAACTCTGCGTTAATGCGCTCAGTGACTGAATGACACTGTGAATTATGTAATGCAAAACAGAAAGTCCTTTTTTTTACGTTTGTAATTCCAAGAAAACGTTTTTATTCTTCAGTCTTTCCTCTTCCTCCACCGCTGCATGTGCATCGTGAAGGTTTTGGAGAATACTGAAGAGATTTGATAGTCCATCTGCTTTCTTCTGGTCTGTAAGAACAAATGGTTCATTAAATGGAAAATTACTGTTTTTCCTCAAATTTCATTTTAGGTTTTAAAGTCCCCCTGTAGTCCTTTAAAACTCATCTTTGATCACCAAATGACATATTTAAACGTTTTTTTTCCTTGCAAAACATTTCTTTGTGTCTTAAAATAGCTTGAATTTAACTCTACACACTTGCCTCATTTAGTATAGGTAGATCTATGAATATGCAGATTAGCCCCGCCTCCACTCACTCGCACCAGCTCAGAGATCGTGATTGTTTACAAGGTATTTTGTGACGTCAGAAACACCAGCGATTTCAAACCGCGTTTTTGAGACTGTCTTTAGTTCACTGCAGTTTTAAAATTGAATTTTGTGAATAAAACTTGTGAATTTTGACATGGTTTGTCTTAAAGCACATTAAAAACACCACATAGGCATATAAACAACATTAAAAGCTTGATTTTCACCACAGGAGACTTTAATACGGTCGTTATGTGCTTTTGTCATACTTAATTTTGATCATTTTTAATATTTCTATGTAGCTTTTATTTTTATTTCAGTTTGAATCATTTTAGCAACGCAATTTGTTAGTAATAATAATTGCCACAATATACGTCACATTTCACAAAAACAATTAATATCGAGACACAAATAAACCTATATTACCAAAAAATATGAACTATGCTCATAATAGGCACATTAACATAAATGACACTGCAAAAATGTATCATTAAGTCCCATAGGTAAGAGGTTCAATCCTGAAAAGCAATTCACGATGATTGATGATTGTACTCTCTGTTTTTAAATGTGCTTGGATGTTGCTCATTAAAGTATTTTTGTAATAGTTATTTATACATTTTTATTTTATATTGCAATTTCATCCAAAACACATACAATTGACTCAGGTGTGCATGGCACTATATAGGAGAACTCCAACTTAAAGTGTCCCTATTATACGTTTTTTGGATATTACATTTTATGTAGTGTGTTATATAGCTGTGAATGTAAAATGTCTGCAAAACTAGGACGGGTTTAGAGAGACTGAATCCTTTATTTAACTTTTGCAGACACTGTGAGAAAAGAGGTGATGCTGCAATGTGTTTTTTTGACATTGGATGCATGTAAACCCACTGGAGGAGACCTCCAAAATTTTAAAAATAGCATAATAGGGGCACTTTAAGTTTTTCATCTAATATTTATACTTAATGATAACATTGCTGAAAGAAAAGCATAACTTACCTCTTACTGAATCTGCCTCCTGAACTCCCTGCTGCTCTCTCAACTTAAAATACTTATCTCTGCAAAAAAGTACAAAACATCATTTATAGATGGCCTGGACCTATAGGCAATTTGCATGGACTACTTTACACAAATTTAGACGTTATTACCAAGCTGACATGTATGTTGAACTGCTTTGTATAATTTAATTCTATTTCAATTATTATTTTATAGAAGTATGTGCTTGAATCAATTTCAGCTGTCATAATTAAAGGAGAATTCCGGTATTTACCACTTTGAGTATTTTCTAGTTTGTTTTGCATGACCTAGAGTGAAATTTTGACGATGGGTCCTGTCTCGACTTTTTGACTCTTTTAGAATCGCCTGACCGCTCCAGAGTGGCTGTCTATGAGCATGCACAAACATGTCCTTAAAACAACATTAAAGTAACACCAGGTAAAATTTAACTTTTGCTCTCGGGGTCCCCCCCTACAGTTGGGAAACAGTATTGTCCTCTACTTACTGTCGTAAACCGTCATGAATGTAGCACATGCATTTGTTGACAACCATGATAGCCGTGAACACTGTAGGAGGAGGTCACATGCAGGTGTTCTGCTAGCTTGCATCGCGTGTGAAATATCTTCATCCCAGGTACAGTGGCATATATTTCAGCATGTCATATGAATATAATTTCATGGGTTTTATTTATTTTTTTCTAACGACAAATGATCGCGATGCTCACGTTTACAAGCCAGCGTCATTATAGTAGCCTAGTCTAGCCTATTGGTTACCGTTTTACTGAATCTATACTTCAATGCAATGTTTGAGTGGTAGATAATAACCATATATCGTCAAGCTATATTATTATATCAATAATGCGCGCGCGTGCGTATTAATGCGTAGGCTACTCTAGCACACACACGCAAGGTCTCTCTCTCTCTCTCTCTCTCCCTCTCTGTCCTGCGCGTATTCAATTTAATAAGTCAGGACACTAAAATTAGAGTTGAAATACGGGACTGTCCCGGGAAAAACGGAACGTCTGGTCAGGTCACCTTAGCTAGTATGCAAGCAATATACTTACTAGTACAAAAGCATGACAGCCCGCATCGGTCGGGCTCCCCTCCTCCTCCTTCAGCTCACGACAGCGAGAAAACGCTGGCACAGTGTTGATCCTTGTTCTGCCTTTAACGCGATCACTTTCTCTTTTGCTTTGCTCCGATAAAACCTTTTCTTTCTTGTTTTTCTGTGCTGCTTCGGCCATGACTATAACATTTGGCTCGCACGTCCGATTTTAAGGAAGTGGGGGTGGTGGTGGAAGTGAAGTATATGCCGTAAAGCAGTCAAATTTTGTAGTTCTCTTTGTTCGCCGGTTACTACCCGAAACCCGAAGTTTAAAAGTACGATTAAAAACGCTACAGACCCCGTCAGGCTTTGGCAGACGTGTCATTCAACCTATTGTAAGTCGATGTACCATCACAAGAGACATGGAAATATATTATGAAGGTTGAAAAGTTACCCGGTGCTGCTTTAACGTTCGTTTTCAAAACTGTGCAACTCATCGAGTGGTTAGTGGTGTTCGTTGATGATTAAAACGTACTCGGTTACTAACGTAACCTCGGTTCTCTCTAGAGAGGGAACGAGTACTGCGTAATATCTTACGCTACGGGAAAACTCTTTTCCACGAGATATTGAAGCCAAAAATTATCCTTAATTTTTTATTAATGTAAAACGCTTTGCAGCAGCAAGCAGACATAGGCGAGACAGCTCGCGCGCCTATTGGCTGCCCTGCGGCAATAGCAGCAGCCTATCGAGAGAGGCTCTGCGTGACGTCACGACGAATGAGGGCCTTTCGCGCCCATATCGTCACGTCCCACCAGAAAGGGCGTGGTCTCGCCCCATATCTAGGCTCGATAGCTGCTCTTACGTTGGTTTTCATCGCCGAAGCGAACCAGAGCGTATTCCAAGCACGGCAAGATACGCAGTACTCGTTCCCTCTCTAGAGAGAACCGAGGTTACGTTAGTAACCGAGTACGTTCTCTTACGAGAGTATCTCTCGTACTGCGTAATATCTTACGCTATGGGGAACACAATGCAACACGCCGTGCTGGTAGGGATCCAACACCAAAGTCCCAGGGGCCGAAGCCCGGGGCGCATATAGTGCATAATCACCATAAACTCACAGAGAGTGAGGGAAGAGAGGCTAGAAGCATCATTCCCTGTAAATAGCATCCGAAGGAGCTGATCATGTGACAAATAGACCATACCGTCAGGGTGAACATTCAGCCTGAACTGGGTGGCCACAAGTGTGTCGACATTTTAATGAGCTGCTGTACCGGTCAGTGAGCAATACGCAGGTCAAACTCAGTATCTGAGCCGCACAGCGGGCAGATAGCACTGAACTTTATACCGCCAAAAGCTTAGCTTGCAAGGCGGGAACCTCCAAGTTATAGTATTTTATAAATGTAGACGGCGAGGCCCAGCCCGCGGCCATACAATATCTTGCAGGGTAACCCCGCTAGACCATGCCCACGAGGAGGCCATGCCTCTTGTGGAGTGCGCTCCAACACCAAAAGGGCACTGTAGGCCCTTAGAAGTGTAAGCCAGCGCTATGGCACCAACTATCCATCTGGATAGGCTCTGTTTCGAAGCGGCAAGTCCCTTAGCACGGCCGCCAAACGAAACGAAAAGCTGCTCAGTCTGTCTGAAACCAGACGAGCGGGACACATAAGCCCTTAGTGCCCTAACAGGGCAAAGGAGACTCGCGTCCTTCTCCTCATTGAGAACCGGACGGGCAGACAGGGAAATCACCTGGGCCCTGAACGGTGTGTTGAGGGATTTTGGCACGTAGCCGTGCTTCGGTTTGAGTATGACCTTAGAGTCATTAGGTCCAAACTCCATGCATGACGCGCTCACTGAGAGCGCTTGCAAGTCCCCTACGCGCTTCACTGAAGCGAGAGCCATAAGAAACGCTGTCTTGAAGACAAGTGTTTCATGTCTGACGACTGGATTGGCTCGAATGGGGCACCTTTCATGGCCTCCAAGACCGTGGAAAGGTCCCATGTCGGGACTGAAGGGGGCCTGGGAGGGTTTAGCCTCCGAGCTCCTCTAAGGAAACGCACGACTAAGTCGTTCTTTCCTAGTGACTGGCCAGACACCGGTTTTACAAACGTTGCTATGGCCGCCACGTATACTTTGAGCGTGGAAGGGGTCCTGCCCTTATCCAGTAGCTCCTGAAGGAAGGAAAGCACTTCCGTAACCCCGCAGTCTACAGGTGAAAAGCTCTGCGCTTGACACCAAGCAGAGAACACAGACCACTTCGAGGTGTAGAGCCGTCTGGTAGACGGGGCTCTAGCCTGCGCGATCGTGTTTAACACTCCCTCTGGGAGGTCAGCGGGTACCCGTTGATGGCCCCTGCGTGCAGGGACCACAAATCCGGGCGAGGATGCCAAATCGAGCCTCCCGCCTGAGAGAGGAGGTCTCTCCTCAACGGTAAAGGCCATGGGGCAGCGCTGGTCAGCTGCATCAGGACAGGGAACCACGACTGGTTTGTCCAGAGCGGAGCTATGAGTAGCACTGGGCATCCCTCCCTCCTGATTCGCTCCAACACCTGAGGCAGGAGTGAGACAGGGGGAAAAGCATATAGGGGGCGGCGGGGCCAAACATGGGCCAGCGCCTCCCGGCATTTCGAGAAGAATCTCGGGCAGTGAGCGTTTTCTTGGGACGCGAACAGGTCCACCTGCGCTTTGCCAAACGTTTCCCACAGCAGCTGGATCGTCTGCGGGTGCAGAGACCATTCTCCTGCTGGGACGTTGTTTCTGGACAGCCTGTCTGGCCCCACATTTAGGTGACCAGGCACATGCGCGCGCTCTCAGCGAGAGCAGGTTGTGCTGAGCCCAGACCAGGAGGCGTTCCGTCAGCCTGTAAAGGTTTCGTGAAGGAGCTTCTCCCGTACTGACCATAGGCCAGCTAGCGGTCTGCCTTCGAGCAGCGCTCCCTGCCCCGAAGTGGAGGCGTCCGTAGACACCACCTTCACACTCGAGGGGATCCCCAGACTCACACCTGACTGATACCAGTCGGTTGCTTTCCATGGTTTCAGAGCCGAAATGCACTGAAGGTCGACCCTGAGGCGAAATAGACCTGCGGTCCACGCCCTGGGGGGAACTCGTGCTTTTAGCCATAGCTGCAGTGGGCGCATGCGGAGCAGGCCCAACTGGAGTACGGAGGCTGCTGAGGCCATCAGACCCAGCATTTTCTGAAACCTTCTGAGCGGGACTATAGAGCCGTGGCGGAAGGATCTCGCGACGTGCTGAATATTCAATCCGCGCTCCGGTGACAGGCGTGCTGTCATGGATAGCGAGTCTAACACTGTTCCCAGAAAGGAAATTCTCCGACTGGGGAGCAGTGAGCTTTTCGCCCAACTGACTGTAAGGCCCAGCTCCTCGAGGTGCTCGAGTAATGCGGCCCTGTGTTCTATGAGCTCCGTTCGTGAACGAGCTAGAATCAGCCAATCGTCCAACTAGTTCAAAAACTCGCATGCCCCGAAGTCTCAGGGGGGGCGAGGGCCGCGTCCATGCACTTCGTGAACGTACGGGGTGCTAGGGACAGGCTGAACGGCAGGACTGTGTATTGATATGCCTGGCCCTCGAAGGCGAATCTCAAGAATCGCCTGTGATGGGACGCTATTTGTATTTGAAAATAGGCGTCTTTCAGATCTATTGACATGAACCAGTCTCCTTGGCGCACTTGCGCGAGGATTTTCCTGGTCGTAAGCATTCTGAACTGGCGCTTCACAAGCGTTCTGTTCAGCAGTCGCAGATCTAGAATGGGTCTGAGCCCACCATCTTTTTTCGGTACCAGAAAATATCTGCTGTATAAGCCCCCTTCGCCCTGAGATAGAGGTTCTATAGCCCCTTCTCTCAGTAGTTTCGCTATCTCGGCTCGAAGTAGATGAAACACTTCGCTTTACACCGTAGTTTCGACTCGCGCCGTATAACGGCGGGGGCGTCGAGCGAACTGTAGCGAACAGCCTCTCGTTATAGTGTTCAACACCCATTCTGATACCCCGGGAAGCCTTGACCACGCATCTGCGTGAATAGCTAGGGGTAGAATGAAATCTGGGCTCTGGCCGCGGCAGGACGGCGGCTCGAGAGCCCCTGTGTACTGGGAACACAACACCGTGTTTACAGCGTTCGAGGCGGGGGGCGCGCTGATCACAGCGGGCAGCCTGGCCGCGCTCAGCTTCTCTATGGCGGGACGCGCAGAGAAAGCGAGCGGGGCGAATCCCGTGGGATTCGGCGCGTGTGAGGGAATGTGGGCACATTTACTACATGCGGGCACATTTACTACACTGAGAATACTGTCAGCTCGCGCCGACTAAATCACTGCTGTGTTTACAGCGTGCGAGGCGCGCGCTGATCACAGCTGGCAGCCTGGCCGCGCTCAGCTTCTCTGTGACGGGTTGTGCAGAGAAAACGAGCGGGGGCGAATCCCGTGAGATTCGGAGTGTCTGTGAGAAATGCGGGCGCGAGACAGCGGGCACATTTTCAGCACGGAGAACACTCGGCTCGCGCCGACTGAATCAACGCTGTGTTCACAGCGTGCGGGGTGCGCGCTAATCACAGCGGGCAGCCTGGCCGCGCTCAGCTTCTCTGTGACGGGTTGTGCATAGAAAGCGAGCGGGGGTGAATCCCGTGGGATTCGGCGTGTCAGTGAGGAAATGCGGGACAGCGGGCACATTTACTGCACTGAGAACACTGTCGGCTCGCGCCGACTAAATGTGTGTTAGTTTCGTTTTTACAGAAACCAAGGGACACGCATCATGTAGTGTAAGCGGGCATTGTATGGGCGCGTTCACTACATTTTCTGCACAACCAACATGAGTTGGTTTTATTTGTGCTAGCCCTGCACCATGGCGGGCTGTGTCTGGGTGTGGGAATGGGCACTGGGACGTGGGCATTCTTACAACACTCGTAACACCATCGGCCGTGGCCGGGACACCAGAAAATGCACTCTTTATTGGATTTATCTGGGTAGCCATAGAAACGGCTTTTGTGCGCAGGCAAGCGGGCTGAGACACCGGCTGCTTCACTGCGAAATACACTGGGACAGTCACAACGCATGGAACTGAACGAGCGAGAAGTTTTGGTGGAAATCCGGCCGCAGCGGGATCTGAACACCGTCACTTTCCTAGAGAGACTAGGAAGGCCTTGAGACCTCGGGCTTTACCTCAATCCTCGGCCGGGGCCCGCGCTGAGGGGGGCGGCGTCCAGCAGAGCGAGAGCGCGGTGTTTGATCTCGGGCCTGGCGGCGCTGCTAGTTAGCCGAAACGACGGCCTTTGTGCGCAGGCAAGCGGGCTGTGGAACCAGCTTGCTCACTGCGAAATACACTGGAACAGTCACATTGCTTGGAACTGAACGAGCGAGAAGTTTTGGTGGAAATCCGGCAGCAGCGGGAACTGAACACCGTCGCTTTCCTAGAGAGACTAGGAAGGCCTTGAGACCTCGGGCTTTATCTCAATCCTCGGCCGGGGCCCGCGCTGAGGGGGGCGGCGTCCAGCAGAGCGAGAACGTCGAGGAACACGGAGCGCTCAGCTTCCGTCATCTCGGATAGTTAGCCACAAATGTTTCTCACCATTCAGGGGGGAAAGGCGCGGGTCTCGACTGTGACGGAGCTTCGTCTTTCCCGAGAAAGCGTCCGTCCAGCCTATTGCGCGTTAGTTGCGCGAACGCCTTTCAGTCGAGGCCGATGTAATCCACGGCTTGAGAGAGCGGACGCATCGGCTCAGTTTCAATGCCGTCTCCGGTAAGTTCGTCGAGCTCAAGTGCGGACGCGCGGCGGCAGACGGCGGCCACTGTCCGTCCGTGGGCGACTCGAGCGAAGCCGGCGAAGCTGGCGGGCGAACCGGCGAGCTTTGGCGGGCTGGAAATAGCTCGGGCGCGCGCTGGGCGCGGCGCTTCTTGCGGCGCGGCGTCACGGCAGGCTGGGATGCGGGCTCGGATAACGCAGCTAGGCGAGTCCGCAGAGTCACCATAGGCAAACGTTCACAATGATGGCATCCGCCGTCAGCGAGCGCGATGGCCGCGTGATCCTCACCCAGGCAGGACACGCAGATGACATGGCGGTCCTCATCGCTGAGTGGGGCTCGGCAAGAACCACAGGAAGGCATCTTTAAAAAGACGCCACTCTTTTAGAGGGGTGGGAAAAAAAGGCAGATAATGCAATCACACACACTCTAAGCAGAGGAAAGGATATGTACGCCGGAAAGCGCAGCAGGTACGGCGGCTGAAGGCGGCGAGGCCAGCGACTCCAGGCTCGATGGCACGTCCCGCTGAAGGCTACAGGTCGACGGCGCGGCTTCTCACTCTGGATCCAGCGATGCGGGAGGCTTCGCTGAAGAGATGAAAATCAACGTAAGAGCAGCTATCGAGCCTAGATATGGGGCGAGACCACGCCCTTTCTGGCGGGACGTGACGATATGGGCGCGAAAGGCCCCCATTCGTCGTGACGTCACGCAGAGCCTCTCTCGATAGGCTGCTGCTATTGCCGCAGGGCAGCCAATAGGCGCGCGAGCTGTCTCGCCTATGTCTGCTTGCTGCTGCAAAGCGTTTTACATTAATAAAAAATTAAGGATAATTTTTGGCTTCAATATCTCGTGGAAAAGAGTTTTCCCGTAGCGTAAGATATTACGCAGTACGAGAGATACTCTCGTAAGAGAACCAAATATATCGGCGCAATGTATGATTTCAATCCGTGTTATTTGCTATAGTGGAACTATTTTTTCAGATACCTCACAACCGCGTATAAACTTCCGCTCTATATATCTCCGGTAGCGCAGTAATATCAACGAGCAATGAGTCCTCCAACAGAAAGCAATGCGATTTTTTAAAATGTCAAATAAAACACGACAGAAACAGTTCTGTTCTGCACAGTTTTGAAAACGAACGTTAAGGGTTGTTTTAAGGACATGTTTGATGTGTAACCCCTCCACCCGGGTCCCACTCGACCCGCTCCGAGCGGGCCTCGAACCCGGGTCTCCGGCATGAGAGTCAGGCGCTCTAACAAGGAGGCTAAATACTGCAGCCTCTGTCGCTAGAGCGCCTATTGAGATCAGAGGAGTGAGGTTTACTCGCACAGCAACTACTAGCTGGCCTCCGTTACACATGCCCATAGACAGCCACTCTGAAGCGGTCAGAGGCGATTCTAAAATAGTCAAAAAGTCGAGACAGGACCCATCGTCAAAATTTCTGTGTCCACCACTCTAGTTCATCCAAAACAAACTACAAAATAGACTCAAAGTGCTAAATACCAGAATTATCCTTTAAATACACAGGCCCGTTATGTTAATGCTACATTACCGCATGGCATGCTGGACACCACTGAGATGTTGGTAGATGAGCTGAGCCTCCAGGTCTGGGTCCAGTGGGTCATACCACTCCTGCAGAGTTACTCCATGTCTGGTTTTATCACAGCCTTGGTCTATGAACAAAGGGATCATCAGTGCAGTTTAGTAAAATGTTTTTTAATACTTCTATTTTGCAAGGATGTATTAAATTGATCAAAACTGACTGCAAAGATAAGTCTATATTAAAATAAGTCTATAATTGTGACGTAGCAGTGGAAATTAATACAGAGAGCAGCAAAACGGATCCTTAAAACAGCAGTTTAAACTGAATAGCTCACAAGAATCAACAGGAGAAACAAAAGACAGCATAATATCTTGCATTAACACAAGAACAAAAACCGACAAACCAAGGAGGACAACATAGTACTATGGGTCCTTCTCAAACAGAAGGCTGTGTCCATTTTGAGGACCAGTCTTTGTGAGGCTTCTTAGGCTAGAATCCTCCTCAGCAATGAACACTAGAAGAGACAGTCTACTCTAGTAAGTGTGCATGGCGACGTCACACATGTTCTCGCCCCAATGGTCACGGCATGAAAATTCTATTTAAACTTAATTTTGAAAAAAATACTTTGTATTAAAAATCATTATATTAACGACAACCTTCTGTGTTCTCCTAGTAGCTTAGATTATTAGCAGTATAGTGTTAAGTGATTAATTTACACCAAAACAAAAGATAGCATGTATGCCTTCATCTTCGCAAACATTATTTTTATTTTACATTTCATAATGAACTCAGGCGAGCTCAGTGCCGACTCGTTTTTTCCGACAGTTCTTCTTTTTGTTTATTGGAATGTGTGCAAAGGATTGTGGGTGACTGAAGGACGAGAAGGCTACGCTCGATGCATCCTTCAGAATGAGCTGAACCAAGGACACGAAATGAAGGCTGATTTCCAAGGATCTACAGTCTTTACACGTCAACAATATGCTTAAAGTGGAGAAGTTTTTCCTTTGAGTTTTGCGGGCGGCAGTGGTTCAGTGGTTCATGTAGATTGTCTACAAACCCGGTTCCACCTGACCAAGTGTCGAGGTGTCCATGAGCAAGACACCTAACCCCAGCTGCTCCCGACGAGCTGGATGGCGCCTTGCATGGCTGCCGTCGCCCGTCGGTGTATGAATGTGTGAGTGAATGGGTGAATGAGAGGCAAAAATGTAAAGCGCTTTGGTGGCCATTGGGTCTATGAAAGCGCTATATAAATGCAGTCCATTTACCATTTACCATTTACCATTTTCCGCGTGCAGACGACACCAGTCAAAACGATCCCCATTCACACGGATCCGTGAAAACGACTAAAAACGCTGTATTCTGCTGTCAGGCCATTAGATGGCGATGAAACACTATAGACTGAACAAGTAATACGCACGAGCATGACTCGTGTTTTTTATTGTTTACACGGAGACCGTTTTTTTACTTTCAATTTGAAACCCGTTTTCAAAAGTTTGCATTTTTTAGCCACCCTAAACGCTGTTGTCGTGTAAATGAACAATGTTTTTACGGTATTGAAACGGTATTGAAACGGATAAACGGTATTGTGTAAAGAGCCCCTGAGATGCAGCCTTCCGTTTGAGAAGCACATATACAAGAAACTAAACAAGAAAAAGGTGGCAAACAAAATCAGTAGCCAAGGAAACTAACAAAACAATCAGAAAGCAAGAGAACTAATGAGACCGAAACTTAAACCCAAGAAACTAGAAGTATGTTCAGCTTGAAGCAGCGCTGCACTGGCTGATCTTTGTATAACATCGAAGTACCGCAAGAGCAATTTGAAAGCATACAGAACCGCCTGCTCTCTAATGTTCTCGCGGTACTTTAATGTCATACACAGATCGGTCTGTGCACACCTTAGAATTCAGAAACAACGTGATGAATATAACAACATAAACCTGACAATAAGTCTAACATTAAGTAGTCTCCTGTACTTTTCTCTCATTAGGATCTATGTATTCTAAACTTAAATCATGTGTGAAAGGAACTGATGGTTTAACTGAATATTGTGGCTGTACCATTGGTGCACGACAGGGCTGTATGGTGAGTCCTCTTTTGTTTATTCTTTTCCTAAATTAATATACAACTTTGCTAAAAGAAAACTGTAAAGGTAAAGGTATTAAGATTGAAAGTATCACAGAAGTGCAGACCTTGTTGTATGCTAATGATATGGCTAATGTGTCAGATACAATTGGTGGATTGCAGAAAATTGTATAGCTTGAAATAATCTGTAATCGTTATGTTACGAGACTGAATTTGAGTAAAACAAAAGTTATGTTTTTTAGAAGAGGGGGCTTTTTAAATAAGAATGAAAAATGGTATTTTGCTGGTGAGCACTTAATGCTTATAAATATCTGGGTATGTGGTTTACACCAAACTTGTCCTGGTGGAAAACTCGACAACACTTAGGAAACCAAGGTAAGAAGGGAATGCTTTCTTTATTAAGGTTTGTATCACATAAAAGTAGCTGTAACCAAGCGTTGTATTTGTTCGACCACATGGTTGCATTTTGTATTATGGATCTGAGATGTGGGGATTTGAGCCAGTGAGGTATTGAGAATGTTCAGTTATCCTTGGCATTATATATATATATATCATGGAATGAAGAAAAGAGCATCTGTCATGCTATTGTGACTTTGTGACCTTGTGTATTCCTGAAATAAATTTGATTTATTGATTGATTGATTGATTGAATGAATAAGTCTAAATAACTCTTAAGTCATTTATAATCTTAAGATTTCTATTTCAAATAAATCCTGTTCTTTTAAATGTTTAATTCATCAGAGAATCCTGAATGTCATGGTTTTTACAAAAATATTAAACAACACAACAATTTTCAACATTGAAATTAAAAATAGGAAATGTTTTCTTGTGCAGCAAATCAGAATATTAGAATGATTTCTGAAGGATCACGTGACACTGAAGACTGGAGTAATGATGATGAAAATTCAGCTTTACCATCACAGGAACAAATAGCATTTCAAACTATATACAAATAGAAAACAGTTATTTTAAATTGCAATATTATTTTGCAGCCTTAGTGAGCATTAGAGACTTCTCCCAAACAGATCCGATCACAAGCCTGGCTTGCTTGTACATCATCTAATATGTGCAGTACCTGATTTCTCCTTCTGATGGCAGCAGCTCCATCTGTCTGCTTTATAGATGCCAGGATGATAGCAGCTCATAGTGTTTGTGTTGTGACTACAGGCTTTCCTCAACGCTGACAGCCAGTGATTCAACTCATTTACACTCTACAGTCACACAGAGAGACAAAGAGTATAAAACAATGAAACAATGAGACATCAAATAACCCATTTGAGTTTTTTCAGGGCCCATTCTTACAATCTCACCAACAACAAACACATATCTGAGTCAGTGTCTATGAATAGCCACATTCACATTTTATTTGTGAATCCAGTGCAATACTAACTTTGCAGTCGAGGTACAGGGTTTCCTGCTGGCCCGAGTCTTCGCTTGAGATAATCTGCATGACGTTGGCATTACCGAAGCACTTCTCCTCCACCTTCTCTACCGCCCGGATCTTTGGCAGCGAAATAGACGAGCTCTTCTACAGATTCAGAAACCAGAGCCTGCTTAATATGGAATGACCTTTATGCCAATAATAATGAACGTAACTTTTCAAGAAACCAACGCAAATATAAATTGAAACTGAAGAAAATATCTGTGAAACGGAGAGAAAAATAAATAAATACGGGCAAATTTTTGACTTAGGAGTTCAAAGCAGTTTGATTTGTTAGATTATAAAACATTTCCTTTCTCATTATCCAGGGAGTGGAGAAACTTTTCCATAAACAAAATTCTGATGCTATCACAGAGGATGGAGTGCTAGTACTAGAGATCCACTGTCCACATCAGACAAGAATCTTACTTTGTTCAGACACATAACCTTTGAATGACTGGGATCTTGATCTTCAGATACCTGATATTATGCAATTGTTTTAATTTCTTTGGAGCTCTAGATTAAAACACTAGTTCACAAGTACAAAAGAGGTCAGTAGCACCTCATTGCAGTACACGAGATCCGGGGGGCGGAGTCGGATCCAGATTAAGGGGTGGGGTTGGGTAGGTTTAGGGGTGGGTTTAGGGATAAGGGGTGGAGCTGGGTAGGTTTAGGTATGTAAGGTGGGAGGAGTCGGATCTAGATCTGACTCCTCCCTGTGGATTTCATGTTCTGCAGTGAGGACCATCTCAAAGAGGTTGCACTTTATTCTTATTAGTCTATGATGATCTTGGATTAGCATACCAACAGAATCTGAATGTTAGGGGGATAGTTCACCCAATAATAAAAATTCTCATATATTTAACTCACCCTCATGGTGTCCCAGATGCATTTTACTTTCTTTTATGACAAATAAACACAAATTAAGATTTTTAGGAAAGTAATCCATCTCTACAAGTGTGAAGAAAGAAAGTCATATACATTTGGGATGGCATGAAGGTGAGTAAATGATGAGAGAATTTTCCTTTTTTTAGGGTGGACTATCCTGGTACCCACCCAGTCACTGTTTTGTTACTTTTACTGTAACAGGAACTATTCAAATGATCATTGCATTATTTGAAATGTATATGAATTGTAAATATTTATTCTGTTTTTGTTCTTGTGCATTTTGTATAGTAACGTATAGCATGAGAATACTGTGTATTACATGTATTTTATGCAGGTAATGTTTTGTGGATTCTGGTCTTTCCTGTCACAACATCCAAGACTTTCACTTTGATACTTGTGTATATGCTGTAGTGACAATAAAGAATGTACATTTATTTGAATTCATTCTTCATTTTAGAGAATACAGCTTCCTTGTTGTAGGCGGGGCTCTATAATTCACATATAAACATTGATGAGTGAACACAAACAGAAGCTCAACCGAACCTGCTTGACGCACGAGAGCATAACACTTGAAAATGAACCTCATTGGTTCTTGCGGAAGCTCAAACGTCCTGCATAGACGCAAAAAATGAACCTCATTGGTTCTCAAACGTCAAGCGAATATGCTAGAGCTTCTGTTTAGCACAGCGGATGTGTGAGTTGATGAATGTTTATGTGTGACAAGACTAAAAATTTTTATAGTTTATAAATTTTTAGTTTATCATATAAAGCGATTTGGGTCTTCAGAAAATTTTGACTAAACCGCTCAATTCATATCGATAAGTTTTACGATCTCTTTATGAACTTTTTAAAGTGTCAAAGTGGTAGTTGCGTAGTTGTCAATGGAGGGACAGAAAGCTCTCAGATTTAATCAAAAAGACCTTCATTTGTGTTCTGAAGATGAACGAAAGTCTTACGGGTTTGGAACGACGTGAGGGTGAGTAATTAATGACAGCATTTTAATTTTTGGGTCAACTATCCCTTTAAAGTCAAGTCATCAGTGCTACCTACCTTAGAGTGTTGCGTCCGCGAGTAGGACAGAGTGTCTTTACTGAGCGTGACATAGTACTTCTTAAAGGGTGATGTCATGGGCATACACTTGTCCTTGGTCCTGTGGAGTAAGAGGAAGCCTTCTTTCTCCATAGTGCCACACTGTAGGCTCATTCGTGTCTGAAGCTCAAGATCTGTTTTAAATATAAAGCAAAGAGAGAGAGCAAGACAAGTGAATAAAATTAGGGTCTTGACTATCTGCTCCATCTTTTAGGGGTCTGTTCATTTTTGGGTGAATTACACGATTAAACCTGCTGCTTCAACAAGAAAATTAAAAAGGATAAAAGAAAATGGAGATTAATTATCGAAAGATTGATCAGATATGACAGGTATGAATGAGTATCCAGCCATGCATGGGGATCCACTCAATTTTTCATCTAATGACTAATTTAGAGCAGCTCACCCTCTGACTCGTGGCAGTTGACCAGTATTGTGATGAAATCTTTGAGCTGGGTGATGCCTTGCTGTATGGCTGGCTGCAAACAGACCATCCATGGCTCTTTAGAGCAACATGTGAGAGTGTCCATATTCCCAATGGTCTGCACAGCCTGAGGAAACACACGAGGTAGTCACAATGACGAAAGAGGGATTGTGTTAACCATAATTAGGCCTATGAATGTATGCAGGTCATAATCCACGACTATACTGTGACCTAAATAGTTAATGTTATTGCGACAGTGAGTGCAAAACCTTATTTTCAATTAATGAGCTTGATTTGTGTTACGTTAAAGACATATAACAGCTGGTCAATGATACTATGTCTTTTCAGCTGATATGTTACTTGTATTCACAACAATGGTTTCCTTGAAAACTGGTCATACTTTGGCAAGTAGCAGGAGTGTGCGGCTCGTACGGGCATCAGCATGTTTCTCACGCAGGTGAAATAATTTTGGAGACATGATGGCAGGTGAGATGAACCGCAGACACAGGAAGCTGGTCACAGCAATGAACTTCACCTTCTGAGGAAAAAATATACAACCAGGGGATAAAAAAAAAAACTATGATCTAAATTCGTTGCCTTTATAATGCCATTTTTTCTAACCTAATTCAATGTATGTGTGATCATTTGTCAAATTGTTAAATTTAATTAATACATTGTATTAGAATATTAAGACAGTAGGGACTAGGGCTGTTACCAATCAAATGAAACCAGTATCCTACAAAATCCATCTTTGAATGCATAATACTTAAATTACAATTTCATAAATGTTACGAGAATAATGTTTTAAATCTAAAATTTAGAAAATAAAAATTTGAAATGATGGAAAAAATTAAATTATTAAAAATTAATACTTTTACATATGAAACTAAAACCATCAGTAGGTGGCGGCAAGTCGCTGTCTTAATGAGTGAGTCATTAGATGCGTCTCATTTTGAAGGCTGCGTTGGCATTTGTAACCATTATAAAATTGACAGTTATTCCTCGTGAAGAGTAAATTGTCATTTCTTTATGACTTTGGAATAAATTTTACTGAAATGAGGCAGTCTCTATGACTTATGCGGGCAACAAATGCGACCTCCGGAGGACATGGGCTTTAAAATGAGATACAGTAGTTGAGTAATTTTTTCAACTGATTTGTTCAAATTGGCTGATTTACTCAGGAATGAAGCAAGTGCCTGTCTTTATGAGTGAGTCGTTGAATTATTCACTCAACCGATTTGTTCAAATTGTCTGATTCATTCAGGAATGAAGCAAGTGCCTTTCTTTATGAGTGAGTCGTTGAATTATTCACTCAACCGATTTGTTCAAATTGTCTGATTCATTCAGGAATGAAGCAAGTGCCTGTCTTTATGAGTGAGTCGTTGAATTATTCACTCAACCGATTTGTTCAAATTGGCTGATTCATTCAGGAATGAAGCAAGTGCCTGTCTTTATGAGTGAGTCATTGAATTATTCACTCAACCGATTTGTTCAAATTGTCTGATTCATTCAGGAATGAAGCAAGTGCCTTTCTTTATGAGTGAGTCGTTGAATTATTCACTCAACCGATTTGTTCAAATTGGCTGATTCATTCAGGAATGAAGCAAGTGCCTGTCTTTATGAGTGAGTCGTTGAATTATTCACTCAACCGATTTGTTCAAATTGGCTGATTCATTCAGGAATGAAGCAAGTGCCTGTCTTTATGAGTGAGTCGTTGAATTATTCACTCAACCGATTTGTTCAAATTGGCTGATTCATTCAGGAATGAAGCAAGTGCCTGTCTTTATGAGTGAGTCGTTGAATTATTCACTCAACCGATTTGTTCAAATTGGCTGATTCATTCAGGAATGAAGCAAGTGCCTGTCTTTATGAGTGAGTCGTTGAATTATTCACTCAACCGATTTGTTCAAATTGGCTGATTCATTCAGGAATAAAGCAAGTGCCTGTCTTTATGAGTGAGTCATTGGATTATTCACTCAACCGATGCGGATTCATTCAGAACTGCTGTTTGTTGCTAAATTCACTTATTTCCAAACCTGTATGTCTTTTTTGTATGTGGAATGCAAAAGGATATTTTGAACTATTTTGAATAAAAGTCAATGGGGTCTAAAACAACACTGGGCCCCGCTGACTTTTATTGTATGGATACAAAACAGAGACATTTGTTTTAAAAAAAAATCAGTTTTTTGTTCTACAGATGCAAGAAAGTCATACAGTCATACAGGTCTGGAATGGCATAAAGTTGAGCAAATGATTACATTATTTTTATGTTTGGGTGAACTATCCATTTAATGTTTTATTTTAAAATGGTCCAAAATAGTCCACCATTGACTATTCATCTAAAGTTTGAACCTGTCCTTCCTGTCCTTGTAAGTCTATGGATTTTTTTTTGGACATTTATTATTTTTACCAGGCAAAAATGGGATGGTATAACAGATGAAAACTGGACATAATTACATTTGTAGTTAACTGTTAACTGTTGGGACACTAGGACACACCTTGTGAATCCAGAATGTCCCGGATGACCCTTTAAATAACGTTCATGAAAAATGAATATCACTGACCCGGTACTCTGGGTCAGGGAAGCGTTTCTGCACTCTGAGGTAGAGTTGATGGAAAGCCTGGCAGATGAGCAGCGGACAGTAGGAGGCCGACTGCAGGATGGAGGTGAGCAGCTCAGACAGGTACGACTGCAGGAGGCTGGAGCTCTGCTGAATAATATCAGACTCAGTCTGCTGACGGTGCAAACCTGCACACCTGCAATACCAGAAGACCCAGGAAAAATTCGGAGAAATTGACTTTCTGAACCATAAAAATGTCAAATGTAACCATGAGTCATCGTTGTCTTACCCTGCCTCTTTCAGTTCTACTTTACTAGGGTCCAGTTCTACATATTTCTTTTCTTCAAATATTCGGTTTATTATGGGGCCCAGAAGCCTGTGCAGATATTGCATCCCAGCCACCTGCAGTGAGAAAAATAAAGACAAAAGTCAAAGGTGCCTTTGTGTTATATTGCACATAATCAAATCATGAAAACTGGAATAAAATCAAATAAAACAGCAGGAGGTTTAAGCTGGTTAAATTTAACAAAGTTAAATTGAACAATAAATCTAAATTAACCCTATTTTATTTCTCAATGCATGTTCCTGGTCTTGATTCTGGTCTGGAATATTTATTCATCAATATGTTTGTGTGTATTTGCAATCTTTTCTCTAAATGTAAGATGGTACATTTCTGTCTAAGTGGGCAGTTCTTGGCTAGAATAAATGACGAGGATCAAACTTTATGCTGCAAGTCAAAAGTCTGGCTTTTTATATTCACTTTAAATTAGTTGAAAGATGTCTGTACAATAATAACACATACAACATAAATTAGGGTGGCCAGACTTCCTCGTTTTCCGGTCTCGGTTTTTGCCATATAACAGGGCCTGAATAGGGTGTGGGACTGTTTTTGCACACAGAATTTTAAATGTTCCCAAATGCAGTAATTTCCACATACACATCTTTTCTACAAGAGTGATAGTACACCCTGATATGAATAATAATAATAATAATAAACTAAACTACAATTGCAACAATTACATTTTCAGAAAGCCCAAACTTTATACTCAAAATCAACTTAAAATACATAATAATGAGCCTAATTTGGGATACACAAACATATATTTTTTCAAAGTTTAAAAAAGTTGCATTTACAGTATACAGTATATTCAATATTTCTGAAAGTGAAACTATTAAATGCAATTCGAAAATGTTACAGTTTTATTTGTCATATCTTCTCATATTTATTTTGTTTTACTTTTGTAATTTGTTTCTGTAAAGTCATCATTTTGTTATAATAAAATACTGTTTTGCAATGGTTTCCATTTACTGTTACACTCATAGTGTGATTTTGGTGAATTTAATTGTATTAAAACCAGTTAGGGTAATTATGTCCCAAAAACATCTCATTAATTATAATGTTCTACATTTCCTGTGTGCCCGAGTGTTTTCTGTTTTTTGTAGGCTCTAATCCTTCTTTGGTGGTTTGTTAGGTTTGCTCAGTTCTGTTTTCGTAGTTTACTAGTTCCTATCTTTGTATATTTCATTCATTATTATTATTATTTTTAAATGTATATATGAATTTGGATTCTCTCTCCTAGAGTTCACCCCAGCTGTACAGCATTTGGAACAGTATATGAAACCCACAACCATTCAAAAAACAGAAATGTTGTAACAGTTTGCTGTTGTGGCAGTAGTAATGCGCCGATAAATCTATAGGGAAATAACGGGAAAAACTCTTGATTACAATATAACTCGGAGAAACTCAGGAATCATGAAAGAAAACAACCACATAATAGAAATAAGTGACTGAACAAAGAACTGAGAGGAACTGATGGCTTAAATACACAGTGTGATTAACAGAACTAACAACAGGCGTGTGGAAACTAATGATAAGGAAACTAGCAGAACAGGCAAACCGTAACAGGGAACAGAATAAAAACCAAACCAAAACAGAACACAATGAACCAAACATACTCCTGACAAATTCTCCCTGTTTTTTTTTTTTTTTTGAATTAATGAATAATAAGTGAGATTTCAATTATATTTTGACCACTGAACTAGGAAATGTCCCTAGTTTCCATTTCAGAATTCCGGTAATTAGCACTTTGAGTCTATTTTCTAGTTTGTTTTGGATGAACTAGAGTGGTGGACTTAGAAATTTGGACGATGGGTCCTGTCTCGACTTTTTGACAATTTTAGAATCCCCTCTGAGCGCTTCAGAGTGGCTGTCTGTCTATGGGCATGCACAAACATGTCCTTAAAACAACCCTTAACGTTCGTTTTCAAAACGGTGCAACTCACCGAGTGGTTAGTGGTGTTCGTTGATGATTAAAAACAAATATATCGGCGCAATGTATGCTTTCAATCCCTGTTATTTGCTATAGTGGAACTATATTTTCAGATACCTCACAACCACGTATAAACTTCCGCTCGATATTTGAGTCTGAAGCGTTAGCACACTCCCGACCACTTGATGGCGACAACCACTTTGCCGCAGTTGCTCTGCTCATGCTAGCCTTCTGAGAGACGGAGAACCGAGCGAAAAGACTACAACCAAATGTAAACAGACCCCTTTCGGTATCCGGGAGCGCAGTAATATCAACGGGCACTGTGTCCTTCAACAGACATCAATGGAATTTAAAAAAATGGCAAATAAAACATGACAGAAACTGTATTTCGCTACGCTACTTGTTTTGAAACATCAACGAACACCACTAACCACTCGGTGAGTTGCACAGTTTTGAAAACGAACGTTAAGGGTTGTTTTAAGGACATGTTTGTGCATGCCCATAGACAGCCACTCTGAAGCCTTCAGAGGGGATTCTAAAATTGTCAAAAAGTCGAGACAGGACCCATTGTCAAAATTTCTAAGTCCACCACTCTAGTTCATCCAAAACAAACTAGAAAATAGACTCAAAGTGCTAAATACCGGAATTATCCTTTAACACAGTGGTTCTCAAAGTGGGGTCCGCGGACCCCTGGGGGTCCGTGAACGATAGCCAGGGGGTCCGCGAAATAATTTATAACAGCCTAGCGTTTTTCCATGACTATAAGTCATGTTTTCTTTATCATCTGAAAACTTGCTATTTATTCCAAAGTGACTTATCGGCCTAATGCATTTAATGTCAAATAATAAAATAGCATGCTCTTAAAGGTTTCTATAGATAGAGAATCTATCTATATTTCTTATGCCTGTGCGTCAAGTATTCGCTGTGTTTTGGTCGTTTTTTGGGCACGCGCGCCAGACGGAGACAGAGACGGCAGAACCGGCATCCTGTTGTTTTCTTTATTTTTAAAAGGCATAACATGTTGTAGTCATTTTTAATGTATACACAAATAAAAAATTGACATTTTGCCGTTTTGAATGATGTACTCTTATCTGTATGGCCATAAATAAGAGTATTCCTTTGTTTCCAGTGCAGAGGAAACAATCCAAGTGTTCGCGCCGGCGTCTCGCGTGCGCGCACAATAGTCAATTCTAGCACTGCTAATTTTACATCAAAACCTATTCATTATCAAAATAAAATACTCACCGAACTTATAAAAAGTTCTGCTTAATTGAATTTGTCTGTTGTACACTATGAAGGCAGTGACGGTCAATCATTATACTGTCGACTTGCTGTTGTTCCAATCTCATTTCTCCACATGTGAAGATGCTGATACGTGCAGGTCTGGACCTCTGTAATTTTTCAATGTGTAGCCTATATATATAATGAAAGTTTTGAAATAATTGCCTAATATTAACTCTAATTTGGCGCTGCAAGGATATTAAACATCGCGATGATAAACCGACCTTCTCATCTGAGCGGTTTCAGCAGACTACCAGCGCTCGTCAATGTCAAAATGCGAATTTCCGCATGACGCTTCAGTTATTCGGTCATAAAGTGCGAGATAAGATGTAGGCTAAACAAAATCTAGACACGTGTGAAATTAATGTGGGAAAAAATAAATACTCTGAACCCCAAGTGAATTTACACAAACTGAGAAATTCAAAAAGCATTACTTTGTGCCCCGCTCTCCCAGCTACAGGTCAAGAGAAGCATACTGTGTCCAGGATGAAATTAACATTTTTTTTAGCTTATTACAGTGGATATAAGCTCAATTTAACAACACAAGCACCTATTAAACATAATTTGTCATTATTATTGTACTATAGGCCTACTATTTGTGTACCTCGAATGTGTTCAAATATTGGAATTTAACATCTATGCAAAATAATCCTTGAAACATTTCTCATTTAAGGCCATTCCTGTTTGGAATATGTGATTGTGTTTTGATGTGATGTGAACAATAATCTTATACATACTGCATTTCCATTTTGTATGTGGATCATTCATTGTAAAATTTAAACTCATCTACTTGACAAAAAATGTATTCCACTGCCCACTGACATGCTTTTAAAGCTATAGTTATCCTATTTTTTGGCCTTAAAAACACCTTAAAATGCATGTGTAGATCAAGAAAATCTAAAATTCCTCGGGGGGGGAGGGGGCATGCCCCGAACCCCCCTAGCAAGATCACTTTTGGCACCTCAGTAGCCTACACTATTTAGAAAACCCTACATACGACCCTGGGTGAAGACTATTTGTGTCAAAACATTTCATTAAAGCGCTCCCACATTAACTTTGGGCTCAGTCACTGTAATAAATATGAGGGGGTCCTTAAAAAAAATTTTTCCCTGTAAGGGGTCCCTGGCTCCAAAATGTTTGAGAACCCCTGCTTTAACACATGTATATTAATAAGTATATTTACCTTCAAAAATGATTCCATAGACTTGGATGCTAATGAATTACTGCGGAATAGTGTGTTGGGTTCAGCTGAAGGATAACAACAACAACATCATACCATCAATTGGCATCACAGTGCACATAAGAAAGGTTTTTGCTCAGGTGTTAACAAAATAATTCAAAATAAACAGATATTAAGTACACACACACACACACACACACACACCACCACACTACAACACACACACACACACACACACACACACACACACACACACACACACACACACACACACACACGTGTGTATATGTTTATTATTTGCTTACTAGTCTTATCCAGCTCCAGTTTGAACAGAACATCCAAGAACTCCTTGACAAGCCCTTGACCAAAAACAGCTTCACCAGATTATTAGCTACTTCCTGTCTGCTCTCAGCTGTAGTGGTCTCATCAATCAGCATGATGAAATCAGGCCAGTTGCCCTACAATAACACAGTCATTTCAGTCAAATGAGGTTATGCTTAAATGAGCTTTAAATATATTCAACACTGTAAGCTAAAACAATAACCCATTTATCATAGTGAACATGTGTTATTTTTGTTTTAATTTGCAACATCATTTTACTCAAAATAGAATATTCCGTCATCTTTTATTCACTCTCTTGTTTATAGCCTGCATGACTTTGGAACACAAAACATACATACAACACTTTACAGAATATTATCATACTGGTTTACTAAGGATGAGTAAATGATGTGAGAATCTTTTTAGATGACCTGTCTCTTTAACATTTGCAGCACGAGTAGAGCATCCATCACATGCATACAAATGAGATCAGATAACAACGAGTGCTGCATTTCGCAATCCATACACCGAATTATGTCTTGTTATCTTGTTTCGAGAAATATGCCATGTGAATTCAAGAGATAATGCACAGGCATATTCCCTGAGATAAGGCTCAGTCCAAATGGCATCAGACTCACGTTGAGCTGAGAGCCGACCGACTGGCTGAGTAGCTCTGTGAGTGGCTTGTAATGGCTGGATGGCAACACAACCTCGTCTCGAAGCCGTAGCTGAAGCCGCAGAGAACCCAGAGTTCCTCTAGGAAAGAATAAGAGAAACGCAATGATACTATATTAGGTTACTGACATACTGTACAGCTACTCCTTTTTCCAATTAAAATGTGATTTTAATGAAAAATTAGAAAAATACTCATAACCGTAGTTTCACATAAGAAAACATTACTCGTAAGAAAACACAGTGAAACCTTTCCAGGAAGTAAAGCACAGGAGACAAACAATATTAGGCAGACTCCATTAAGGACCCTTCTGTTCAGCGATACGTAAAAAGACAAACAGTAAATGTTATTACTGTAAATGTGGGTGGCTGGTTTTTTTTTTTTTAACTCTGTCATGATGGAACAGAAAATGACGACACCTTGGCAACCCAACTGAAAACACAATATTGAGGCAAGCATTTAGAGACAATTTGGCTTCAGAAATGGATGAAGTAAAAATGGCTCTCGGCTACAGCTGTACAATCTATACAAGCACTGCTCGCAAACCCTACTGTTCATGTAGACAGCATCCGAATGTTCAGAACTCATAAATGACTGATTAAAAAAACAATCTATAAGCAGAATAACTACACAAATAAAACAATCCACAGTTTTATTTATACACAACTCAACTGATTTCAATATACTCTAACTGCATGATGATGAAGTAATGGTAAAATACTCAATTTTACATATTACATACTAATACTAGGTAGCAGTTAAATAATCAGTTCAATTAATACATTTAATTAATTTTGGAGTAATATTAATATATTTGGTTCATGACCACTGTTTTAGCATGTTAGTCAGGTGGAGCTGGGAGCTCATAGTCTCGTTTTTATCCCTGACAATTTAAATATGGCACTACCCTGTTTAAGATCTATCATCTTAGCATTTTTTGCTAACATTTCTATTCATTGGGATCCTTTAGGAGGAACTTAGGAACTGTGGGAACTTTTTATTTTGAAAAATAAAGATTTGTCATGATATGACTCACTTAAATCGATGTGCTGTTCCAAACATCTAAATATTATTTTGCAATGGAGATGATATTAGCATATTTCGTAACTTATACATTCAGTCACTCCATACGCCACATGCTCTCTCACTGTAAAGATGGGAAATACTCGAGGGAAGGTGGGAATTGGAAGAGAGATGTGTGTGTGTGTGTGTGTGTGTGTGTGTGTGTGTGTGTGTGTGTGTGTGTGTGTGTGTGTGTGTGTGTGTGTGTGTGTGTGTGTGTGTGTGTGTGTGTGTGTGTGTTGTGGTGTGTGTGTGTGTGTGTGTGTGTGTGGGCGAGTGCCACCATAACAGCCAGTCACTGAACAGCAGGCAACAGATGGTGGGCTGTCAAAAATCCAATCAGAAAGAAGACGGTGAGGGAGTGAAAAGAGGAGAAAGAGAAAATAAACAAAAACAACAACAGCTTGATTTGTTCACTGAGATGAGAGCGGATCACCCAAGGGGAGCGAGAGATTATAGGAGCTTAATGGAAAACTTTTCATTAGGATGACATCAGAAATAAAAAAATAAAAAAATTCTTACAGAAAAATAACTATTTACTTCTGGGGTATCCTCACGAAATATAAAAATAAGTTCATAACAATATCTCAGATGATGCAAATATATATATTGACATGATTACTCCGAGATTATTATCAAACAGTGCTTTTTTATTGCATGTGGGCAAAAACCTAGAGTCAAATAATCCTTTGTTCAGGATTGGCCGTGACATTTTAATTCCCATCTTGTTTTTTTAAATCTGGTCAGAGTAGAAAAAAAGCAAAAAGTGTTTAGAAGGAACAGATGGTTGTGCATCAGCATATTTAAGGCAGACAAAATCTGCCAATTTTGAAAATAAAATTGCGATGACCTATTATATAATATAGTTTAGAATATTTACATAAAATACAGTCAAACAGTTATTTTAAACTGTAATACTATTTCACAATATTACTGTTTTAATGTATTTTTGATCAAATACATGCAGCCTAGGTGAGCATAAGAAAACAAACAAACACAAATAAAATCTCACCAAACCCAAACTTTTAAACGGCCGTGTAGATTTAGCTCTAATTTCTGGTAATTGATGCGTTTTGCAATGAATTGTCATTGTCAGATTAGATTCACAATGCATAGACACATTTTTACCATCATGTATACCACTGTAATGCATTTTGATAAAAGACTTTTACAAAATTAACCTTCATGTTCTGTTTGAGGCCCAAGGTCCTTTGAATAGCCTATATTTTACATTTTAAGTATTATATTCAAACTCAAAAACTTTTTTAATTTGAAGTTATATTAAGTCAAATTAATCAAAATTACATGGAATGTGTTACATTACTTTTGGTTTAGTGGCTTAATAATATTTGTCAAATTGGTTTAGATTAGGTAAGAGGATTAAATGACAAATTACAAGAGTTTGCAGAGAAAAAAAGAGGTTAAAGTGATAGTCCACTCAAAAATGAAAATGTCATAATTTACTCACACTCATGTTGTTCCAATCGTGTATGACTTTCGTTCTTCTTTGGAACATAAAGGAGATATTTAAAATAATGTTTTGACTTCTACTGGTCAAAAAATATAATGCAAGTAAAATGGGAACCAAAAAACTTTGGCTACTAACATTCTTCAAAAGTCATACAGGTTTGGAACGACATGAGGGGGAGTAAATGATGACAGAATTTAAATTTTTTAGGTAAACCAACCCTATAATTTTGGAATAAGTACTTTTATTTTTACACTTAAAATCCCTGCATGGGACCCCCAAACTTAAGGACAATAAAGTCAATCTGTGCAACCTCGAACAAGTCCATCTCGGCAGGACATGAGGGTTAATCCTGAAATCATGGATAGTTAGTCCATGTATGCCCTAAATACAATCCTTTGGCATTTAAGAAGATACGATTATGGAACGGCCCAACAATTTTTAGCAATATTAAAAAAAGACTGTACTTGTGATGCTCAAATGCTGAAAACGTTTTCCCTTATCTGCCTCCAACTTTTACACAATATTACACATTGTCTACATAACACTATGTAAAAGATGCTGAAGCCTGATCCGTGTGGATGTGGAGCTTGAACTACATGACTCATCGAAGGATTTGGACAGTAAGTTCAATTAAGTCAAGTGTATAAATGAATGAACGACTGAACAAATGTCAATGACTCCTTTGCCCATGTGTACACACACACTGACACGCCGTGTACCCGAAAACACTTCCTGCCTTAATCTACCTACATACCTCGCACAAGCTCTCAGATGACGCATAGCTTTTGTCATCACCCAACCGAATCCCCCGTACTGGAGTTTTTACATAAGCCTTTACATCCTACTCCTCCTGCCAGCTTGAAATATAATCCCCACTGTCAATCCACGTGGCCAAATGATCTCTTATGGATGGAGAGGAGGGCCGTGTGGAGGGGGAGACAGAGCGAATGAACAGAAAAAATCCCAGGATTTAGCCAGGGAAAGGATTAGTACATTCTGTCAACACATGGACCAGAACACACAAGCGTAACGCTGTGACAGCCTGAGGGAAGACTGCGTAACAATCCTCCAAAGTTAGCTCAGATTAATTCCCAGGAACAGACTAGGGAAAGTTGCACTTTTCCCCTTGTATTTTATTGTCCTTGTGCCATTTGCTTAATGTTCCCTGCCACAGGCAACCGTTAAAGGTGAATACTTGTTGCTGTGGCAACCAAAGTTTAAGGTTTGCTTAGGTGGTGTGCATATTTGCCACGATTCAAAATACACTCACTCATATTCACTGTGTTTAGATTTGTCAGGCCCAAGGCGAAACCAGCCCTCCTCTTGCTGGGCAGACGGAAGCTTGTTGATGTTGAACAGGACCTGAAGGAAAACAGAGGCCGCATATATCAATCGCCATGACAATTAGCTGTCAAAGCAACCGAAGCTAAACAAAGCAATTGGAACATTTATTATTGGGTGACAAAGGCAATGTCACAGTGATCAGCTGTCAAACAGGCTCAAATGCAATGTTATGAAACAGTGACTATGCTTGAATTATTTAGTTAACTTTTATGCTGAATTGACAAGTTAAAAAAATAAACACAGGCTCCCTAGAAAAACCTACATTTTTTTGAAATGCAAAAAAATTACCAATACATATGGCAAGCCGTTTTAACTTTTATTCATTTCCAGGATATGAATCCTTGATATCAACAATTCAATTTTCACTAGTTAAAATTATAATTTTTGATATCAACAATTACATTTTTGATATCAACAATTGAATTCTTGATATCAACAATTGTATTCTTGATATCAACAATTGTATTCTTGATATCAACAATTGTATTTTCACTAGTGAAATGTCACCATAGGCTGCCATTCAAAATCAATTGTTGATATCAAGAATTACATTTTTGATATCAAGAATTTCATTTTTGATATCAAGAATTTCATTTTTGATATCAAGAATTACATTTTTGATATCAAGAATTCAATTGTTGATATCAAGAATTACATTGTTACTAGTAAAAATGCGAATTCCTGATATCAACAATTTAATTGCTACTAGTAAAAATGTTATATTCTTGATATCTGAAAACTGTATTTCTGATATCAATATATTTCAGATATCTAAAATGGGCTTTCTTACTAGTAACAATTACATTCATGATATCAGAAATTAACATTGTCACTAGTGAAAATGTAATTTATTGATATCAAAAATGAACATTGTTACTAGTAGCAATTCAATTGTTGATATCAAGAATAGACATTTACTATGGCAAGCCGTTTTAACATTTAATCATTTTAACCTACTAGTCTCTATTTTCATGCTACAAGTACTTATTTTTTAGATACTAGTATCTATTTCATTAAGTACTAGTACTTATTCATTAGCGACTAGTGCTTATTATTTAGGTACTAGTGCTTATTCAATAGATACTAGTACTTATTCATTAGATACTAGGCCTTTTCTTTGGATACTAGTACTTATTCATTAGATACTAGTCCTTATTTATTAGATACTAGTACTTATTCATTAGATACTAGTACTTATTCAATAGATACTAGTACTTATTCATTAGATACTAGTCCTTATTTATTAGATACTAGTACTTATTCAATAGATACTAGTACTTATTCATTAGATACTAGTGCCTTTTCTTTAGATACTAGTACTTATTTATTAGATACTAGTTTCTTATTCATTAGCTACTAGTACTTATTCAATAGATACTAGTACTTATTCAATAGATACTAGTACTTATTCATTAGATACTAGTACTTATTCATTAGATACTAGTACCTATTAAATAGATACAAGTACTTATTCATTAGATACTAGTACCTATTAAATAGATACTAGTACTGATTCATTAGATACTAGTACTTATTTCGATAGTCACTAGTAACTATTCTTTTGTTACTAGTAACAATTATTTTTTTTTTGCCATTGACTTCTATGGGGATCTGTCATTTAGATATCAACTATTCAGTTCTGACTAGTATCTATTCCAATTGTGACTAGTACTTATTCATTAGATACTAGTACTTATTCATTAGATACTAGTACTTATTTTTTAGATACTAGTACTTATTCATTAGCTACTAGTACTTATTCAATAGATACTAGTACTTATTCATTAGATACTAGTACCTATTCAATAGATACTAGTACTTATTCATTAGATACTAGTTCTTATTCATTAGATACTAGTACCTATTCAATAGATACTAGTACTTATTCATTAGTTACTAGTACTTATTCATTAGATACTAGTACTTATTCATTAGATACTAGTTCCTATTCAATAGATACTAGTACTTATCAATTAGCTACTAGTACTCATTCAATAGATACTAGTACTTATTCATTAGATACTAGTACGTAATCATTAGATACTAGTACTTATTCATTAGATACTAGTACTTATTCAATAGATACTAAATACTTATTCATTAGATACTAGTACTTATAATTAGATACTAGTACTCATTCAATAGATACTAGTACTTAATTAATTAGATACGAGTACTTATTCAATAGATACTAATACTTATTCATTAGATACTAGTACTTATTAATTAGATACTAGTACTCATTCAATAGATACTAGTACTTATTAATTAGATACTAGTACCTATTCAATAGATACTAGTACTTATTCATTAGTTACTAGTACTTATTCATTAGATACTAGTACTTATTCATTAGATACTAGTTCCTATTCAATAGATACTAGTACTTATCAATTAGCTACTAGTACTCATTCAATAGATACTAGTACTTATTCATTAGATACTAGTACGTAATCATTAGATACTAGTACTTATTCATTAGATACTAGTACTTATTCAATAGATACTAATACTTATTCATTAGATACTAGTAACTTATTAATAGATACTAGTACTCATTCAATAGATACTAGTACTTATTAATTAGATACGAGTACTTATTCAATAGATACTAGTACCTATTATTAGATACTAGTACTTATTCCAAATGTTACTAGTAAGAATTTTTATTTTACTAGTCACAACTGCTTTTTTACTAGTCTTATGTTATGACTAGTCAGAACGGTCACTGTATAGTTCATTTAAAAATCTTACTAGTAAAATAAAAATTCTTACTAGTGGCATTTGGAATAAATACTAGTATCTAATAAATAGGGACTAGTATCTATTGAATAAGTACTAGTATCTAATGAATAAGTACTAGTATCTAATGAATAAGTACTAGTATCTATTGAATAAGTACTAGTATCTAATTAATAGGTACTAGTATCTAATGAATAAGTACTAGTATCTATTGAATAAGTACTAGTAGCTAATGTATAAGTACTAGTATCTATTTAATAGGCACTAGTACCTAATGAATAACTACTAGTATCTAATGAATAAGTACTAGTCACAATTGGAATAGATACTAGTCAGAACTGAATAGTTGATATCTAAATGACAGATCCCCATAGAAGTCAATGGCAAAAAAATTATTTGTTACTAGTAACAAAAGAATAGTTACTAGTCACTATTAAAATAAGTACTAGTATCTAATGAATAAGTACTAGTATCTAATTAATAGGTACTAGTATCTAATGAATAAGTACTAGTATCTAATGAATAAGTACTAGTAACTAATGAATAAGCATTGGTATCTAATAAATAAGGACTAGTATCTAAAGAATAAGCACTAGTGTCTAAAGAAAAGGCACTGGTATCTAATGAATAAGTACTAGTATCTAATGAATAAGTACTAGTACCTAAAGAATAACACTAGTAGCTAATGAATAAGTACTATACTTAATGAAATCGATACTAGTATCTAAAAAATAAGTACTAGTAGCATGAAAATAGAGACTAGTAGGTTAAAATGATTAAATGTTAAAACGGCTTGCCATACATTTCCACTAGTGACAATTTAATTACTGATATCAAAAATAAAGGTTTTTACTAGTAAGAATTGTATTCTGATATGTGAAATTGGAATTTTAACTAGTAAGAAATAAATTCTTGATATCAAGAATTGATTTTGAATGGCAGCCTATGGTGACATTTCACTAGTCAAAATACAATTACAGATATCAAGAAATATAGTTTTTACTAGTTGCAATTCAATTGTTGATATCAAGAATAGACATTTTAACTAGTGAAAATGTAAATGTTGATATCAAGAATTAGCATTGTTACTAGTGAAAATGTAATTCCTGATATCAAAAATTGTCATTGCTACTAGTAGAAATATTATTCCTGATATCAAAAATTATAATTTTAACTAGTGAAAATTGAATTGTTGATATCAAGGATTCATATCCTGGAAATGAATAAAAGTTAAAACGGCTTGCCATAAATACATACATCCAAATCACTGCAGTTTTCACCTGAAATGAACACTATAGGCAGTAAAACAGCAAGCGCTATGATTACTGGGGCAGATAATCAATTAATAAAGACGTATTTTCATGCGGTTCCTATCACAATATTATATTATGACCTCATAACACTTCTTACCATAGTGCATGATTTGTAAGCTAATACATTTTGACGTTTGCAGCACATAACCAGCTACATATGTTTGGTTCCCTTTCGAATGGGAACTCTCACTGTCATGGTCATTGGCTCTTATATAAAAAATAACTATACATTAATCTAACCTGCTGTGCCCTCTTTTTTATTTCAATGTAAAAATGTAAAATGATCTTGTCAAGATTTTCAGGGAATAACAACTTAAAAGAGCTGCATGACAATTAAAAAAAATGCAGCAGACGAGTGTTGATCTATGTTGTAGAACTAATATTAAACACGCTATGTCTTACTAATTAAAGGTGCAGTCTGTAAAAATGATAGCTAGTGGTCGAAATAGGTACTGAAGTCCAAAAATGTTGTTTCCCCCGCCCCCTCCTTCTCGGACTCGACGCTCACATGGGTTGCCAGTTTGAGGACACGCAACAGGAACGAGCGCAATTGACAATGAAAGCCGATGAGACTTAAGTAAGTAAGTTGACGAGTTGATTTATCCACGTTTTAATGTACTCTTGTTCATAAAGATTTTTAGATGGATGCCGAGGCTTTTTAGGTCGGGTAGAATATGCGATCTCTGACCCAGTTTGTTTGCTGGCTGCAATACACTGTGTTTCCTGCCAACTGGCATCCCGGTGTGTCGAAATACTATTGGGTGAACTGTCAGTGGGCGAGATAACACAGACCAAAACAAAAATAGACTTTCCAACAAGGAACGCACATTTCAAAGTAAAATAATTGGCTGTAGGCTGTTTTTCAATTAAACTAGTACGTGAACTCGGCATGTTTCCTAAATATCTGCAAACATATTATGGTATTTTAATGCTTTAGTAGAGTGAAAAAGTTACATACAGCACCTTTAATTGCTTTGTGTTTTATTTTAAACTAAGACAAAGGTCAGCTTCAGAGAATGAGGAAATGCTCTAGGATTTGCTAATGTCTATTCTGTGCAGTCACCTTTCCAAGGAAGTCGTTCCTGCTGACCAGATCCCAGTCCCACACCTCCACACTCAAAAGGCTGTCAGCCAGCGCCTCGTCCAGCTCAAACTCGAAACTCTCGTTCCAGCGTGGGTAACAGGACTTCTTAACCACCTGGAGGAAGCAGGGTCATGGAAATCAGTAACAGACAGTCAGTTCTAACTGTGTGGCAGAGCAAATCACAAACTTACAGAGAAACATACTTACAGCACTCTCATGGGTTTTGCCATTGTACCTCACTCGAACAAAAGGATCAGAGGCCCCGTTGCGATCCTTTTTTGCAAGATCTCTAGAAGCAAAGCCGAAAGTACATGAAGCTATTAGACACAAATCCAAATGAAGCTTATGAAGATAAAATCTCGGAAGCCCCATTCCAACAATCTGATTCACAGACACTGAAAGAAATTTTGTTTTCAATTAAAAAGTCTTTGAATACATTGTCCTAGCATTTTAACTTCTAATTGATAAACTAGGTTATTTTTATGTAATGCTGGAGTATCTAGTTCCATATTTCACACCATTTTTCACACAGGGTTTTTGTGATACTGCTAATAGTCTATCTTAATGACTTTTTGTTCCATTAATGAATCTCGCAAGTGCATTCTTTCACGAATGCGGATGAAATGCTTTGTCTAAAAATAAAACAAAAAAGTTTCCCATTCAATGGAAAAATGGTTGAATAATGTGCATAACATGATGCACACTATGCATCTTGTCAGTAGTATTTCAAAAACAACAAGTAAATGAAATATATTACAATGAAATATAACTATATTTTTGTGTTGTTGTTTTTTTGCATTGCTGTTCAGATCAACTAATGGATTGCCTTTAAGCCATCTGAAAAGTCATTAAAAAGCAAACACCTTTTGCAAGAACTGTTTTTAATTGATTTTAAAATAATTAATATTTATTATGGGGGACATTTTTCCAGCAAGTGTGTTTTCATGTGCAAATGTGAATAAATCTAGATTTAAATTTAAAGAGACAAGATAGTCTATTGGTCATTCATACTCGAATCCAGAGAGCGCTCTCATGCAGAAAGTCCAAAACGGACTCATAGAAGTAATAAGTTATAACGTACAAGGAAATTCCTTATATGGACAAAGGTTTCCAGCTATGCTGTTGCTGAATAAAAAGCAGAAACGTTTTGACTTATGAACCATACTTATGTAAAGTATGTGAATAATGCAGTGCTGATTGATTAAGCCTTTATCTACAGTACAGAAACTACAACATATTTGTTCTGCCTTATTCTGTGATGATTTATTTTTTACATTTTTTTTTAAAATATATATATATTACATTGTAATTCACATAAGGAAAATATAGGAAACCATATTTTTGAATACAAATGATTGGTTATTGTTCAGCATTGTATTTGATTTCTTAGCCAATTAAAAGCAAGAGATAAAAAAAATGTTGACTAGAATAAGGTCAGAAAAAAAATGTATTACACTTTGAATTACACATTTATGTCACTTTAAAATGATTGCTATGCCCCTGAATAACTTAATTTATTTGCACTTTGATCTTTGAAGCTTTGCAGAGCTTTTCCATTCACAAACAGTTATATTAAACACTAAAGGTAATAAAGGTTTACTACTAAAGGTAATAAACATGAACGGTAATATCTGAAAAAGCATAATGGGGCACTTTAAAAAACATTAATGAACCAGAATCGTTCAGGAATCAGAACCAGAACATTTTTTTTTTTTTATTATTATTTACGATTCCCATCCATGAATTGATAAAATGCATTGACATAGGCTACTACTCACGAAAACATAAGTTTCCTGTCATAAATCATTTGCTGCTCCTCACAGTTCCTCACCTTGCCTCCAGGACTTGGCAGCACAGTTTCCGTGGGATATCTCCATCTCCCAGCACAGAGATCTGGAGGTGAATCTCCCCTTGCACCTCTTCATCTGGGTCAATCTCTGTTAAGTTCATCCATCCATCAACACCTACATAAAAATGACAAGAAGCTTAAAATGAGAATTTATGTCTGCCATTGACGTTGAAATAAATCATTTAGTGGGCAATCAAGTTACGTTGGGCTAAGTTGAAGAACAGGGACCGTAAAACGGCCTAGTGCACAGTGGGAGAGAGCAGGATTAAGAGCAGTATTATCATGGCTTCTGTATTCCCGTATCTGCAAAATCACACAGTAGGCCTATAGTTGGGATCAAAAATGTAATATATCATGTCCCCCCTCAGTAACTCTAGCTTTAAGAGGCTTACGGTAATAGAATTAATGGCCTTGCTGTATTTCTACAGGATAAGCTTATGGTAGACAAGAGCATACTTACATTGGATGTTCAATAATTGTGTTAAAATGTGAGATTTAAGCTATTATTCAATGGAAATCTGCTCCTTTGCACATCTTAATTCTCATTCTCCATTCTGCTGTGTTGCAATCGGTCAGGTGACACACAAGAACGAGGATGCAAATAAGATTTCAGAGTTTTAGATAAAGAAATATCGACTTAAATGGGGTATAAAAAAGCTATATTTTATGCTTTCATAGAATTGTATTTCTTTCCCTAAAGTCCAGCTAATGTTAATGCTGGGCTCCATGCTTTAATAATCTTCTGTGTTTAGGAAATCGAGGGCTGCAATTGTTAAAGACCATTTTTAGTATTTTGCTGAAAGCTTGACTCAAGGACCATCAAACTACTTTGATTTTGCAGTGGCTATGTCTAAAATTGTAAAACTAGATATTTTGGCTTCGCTGATGTGGACATAAAGCTTGTTTATTCATGTGGCCTAGTAGTTTTTCCTCTCGATTAGTATTCCAGCGTTTCACTCGTCAAGGTCCATTTTCTTTTATTGCTCTGGTGAGTAGCCCAAAAATAAATTCGATCTGCCAAGAAAAACTTTTCCATTTAGCTGAATGCTGATGCTTTCAATATATTTTGTGGAACTGAACGTGAAAAATAGCATCTGATTACGCATACATTTCATATTTTTGTTTGAAGTTCAGTGAAATTTGTATCTTTAATATATACCATACACTACTGACTGATTAAAAAACATGAATTTAAAGCAGACATCAAGCATTTCAGGAAAACGCTGTTTGTTATTTCAAGATATTGCTCAAAAGAAATAAGCTGAAAAGAAAATGGAATGCAAAATCACTATAATAAGCAGCAAATAGTCTGAAATAGCCCATTCTTCAGTTCAATCATCCAACCTCTGAAATTAAATGACAAAACATGACATGCATGCAGATGAATTTGTACACAAACAAATGACACAAATGAAATCCATTTAAAGAAAGGAAACTGAACCATGTTAAGAAAAAAGCTAAAACATTTTCTAGAAGCAATCCTTCTACAGATACAGTATTCATACAATAAGAAATGAAACACCAGTTAGAAAGCTTTGACTGACAGTCTCTTGACAGTTAAAGGTCTGCCTCATAAATATGTTCAAAAACAGTGTCCCCCCCCCCTCCCCTACACACACACACACACACACACACACACACACGGCCAACCTTTAAAGAGTCAAGGTCTCTGCTTCAAACAGATGCTGAGCCACTAGCCAAAATTCTTTACAATAGAGTGCATTTTTCCTTCACCTGCACACACAGGCTAAATGTTTAGAATACAAAAAGTACATAATAATAACAAAATGTTTATATTTTCTTCATAAAATGAGTGCCCTGTGCAGACGTTGCTTCCAAGATGCTAAATTGTTATGGGTGGTTTGCCAGGTGTCACAAATGGCCAGTTGCAGCAACAGCAAATATGATTTGAGCCGGATCTATTTGCAGCAGTTATTTTATTAAAGGCAAACTGAATAAAACAAAAGCACTCAGTCAGAATATCAAAATACAAAGAGAACAACCAGTATAAACAATAAATAGACAATGAAAAGAACAAACAAAGGGGCTGTAAACACGGTGTTGTGTTCCCAGTACACAGGGGCTCTCGAGCGGCCGTCCTGCCGCGGCCAGAGCCCAGATTTCATTCTACCCTTAGCTATTCACGCAGATGCGTGGCCAAGGCTTCCCAGTTATCAGAATGGGTGTTGAACACTATAACGAGAGTCTATTCGCTACAGTTCGCTCGACGTCCCCGCCGTTATACGGCGCGCGTCGAAACTACGGTGAAAAGCGAAGTGTTTCATCTACTTCGAGCCGAGATAGCGAAACTACTGAGAAAAGGGGCTATAGAACCTCTATCTCAGGGCGAAGGGGGCTTATACAGCAGATATTTTCTGGTACCGAAAAAGATGGAGGGCTCAGACCCATTCTAGATCTGCGACTGCTGAACAGAACGCTTGTGAAGCGCCAGTTCAAAATGCTTACGACCAGGAAAATCCTCGCGCAAGTGCGCCAAGGAGACTGGTTCATGTCAATAGATCTGAAAGACGCCTATTTCCAAATATAAATGGCGTCCCATCACAGGCGATTCTTGAGATTCGCCTTCGAGGGCCAGGCATATCAATACACAGTCCTGCCGTTCGGCCTGTCCCTAGCACCCCGTACGTTCACGAAGTGCATGGACGCGGCACTCGCCCCCCTGAGACTTCGGGGCATGCGAGTTTTGAACTACTTGGACGATTGGCTGATTCTAGCTCGTTCACGAACAGAGCTCATAGAACACAGGGCCGCATTACTCGAGCACCTCGAGGAGCTGGGCCTTACAGTCAATTGGGCGAAAAGCTCACTGCTCCCCAGTCGGAAAATTTCCTTTCTGGGAACAGTGTTGGACTCGCTATCCATGACGGCACGCCTGTTTACCGAAGCACAGATTAAATATTCAGCACGTCGCGAAATCCTTCCGCCACGGCTCTATAGTCCCGCTCAGAAGGTTTCAGAAAATGCTGGGTCTGATGGCCTCAGCAGCCTCCGTACTCCAGTTGGGCCTGCTCCGCATGCGCCCACTGCAGCTATGGCTAAAAGCACGAGTTCCCCCAGGGCGTGGACCGCGGGTCTATTTCGCCTCAGGGTCGACCTTCAGTGCGTTTCAGCTCTGAAACCGTGGAAAGTGACCGACTGGTATCAGTCAGGTGTGAGTCTGGGGATCGCCTCGGGTGTGAAGGTGGTGTCTACGGACGCCTCCACATCGGGGCGGGGAGCGCTGCTCGAGGGCAGACCGCTAGCTGGCCTGTGGTCAGTACGGGAGAAGCTCCTTCACATAAACTGCTTGGAATTAATAGCAGTCGACAGAGCGCTACGGCGCTTCTGTCCCCAGATAAAAGGCCACCACGTCTTGGTCCGATCAGACAACATGTCAGTGGTGGCGTACATAAATCGCCAGGGCGGCGTCAGGTCCCGAAACCTTTACAGGCTGAAGGAACGCCTCCTGGTCTGGGCTCAGCACAACCTGCTCTCGCTGAGAGCGAGCGCATGTGCCTGGTCACCTAAATGTGGGGCCAGACAGGCTGTCCAGAAACAACGTCCCAGCAGGAGAATGGTCGCTGTACCCGCAGACGATCCAGCTGCTGTGGGAAACGTTTGGCAAAGCGCAGGTGGACCTGTTCGCGTCCCAAGAAAACGCTCATTGCCCGAGATTCTTCTCTAAAAGCCGGGACGCGCTGGCCCATGTTTGGCCCCGCCGCCCCCCATATGCTTTTCCCCCTGTCTCACTCCTGCCTCAGGTGTTGGAGCGAATCAGGAGGGAGGGATGCCCAGTGCTACTCATAGCTCCGCTCTGGACAAACCAGTCTTGGTTCCCTGTCCTGATGCAGCTGACCAGCGCTGCCCCATGGCCTTTACCGTTGAGGAGAGACCTCCTCTCTCAGGCGGAAGGCTCGATTTGGCATCCTCGCCCGGATTTGTGGTCCCTGCACGCATGGGCCATCAACGGGTACCCGCTGACCTCCCAGAGGGAGTGTTAAACACGATCGCGCAGGCTAGAGCCCCGTCTACCAGACGGCTCTACTCCTCGAAATGGTCTGTGTTCTCTGCTTGGTGTCAAGCGCAGGGCTTTTTCACCTGTAGACTGCGGGGTTACGGAAGTGCTTTCCTTCCTTCAGGAGCTACTGGATAAGGGCAGGACCCCATCCACGCTCAAAGTATACGTGGCGGCCATAGCAACGTTTGCAAAACCGGTGTCTGGCCAGTCACTGGGAAAGAACGACTTAGTCGTGCGTTTCCTTAGAGGAACTCGGAGGCTAAACCCTCCCAGGCCCCCTTCAGTCCCGACATGGGACCTTTCCACGGTCTTGGAGGCCATGAAAGGTGCCCCATTCGAGCCAATCCAGTCGTCAGACATGAAACACTTGTCTTTCAAGACAGCGTTTCTTACGGCTCTTGCTTCAGTGAAGCGCGTAGGGGACTTACAAGCGCTTTCAGTAAGCGTGTCATGCATGGAGTTTGGGCCTAATGACACGGCTACGTGCCGAAATCCCTCAACACACCGTTCAGGGCCCAGGTGATTTCCCTGTCTGCCCTTCCGGTTCTCAATGAGGAGGACGACGCGACTCTTCTTTGCCCAGTCAGGGCATTAAGAGCTTATGTGTCCCGCTCGTCTGGGTTCAGACAGACCGAGCAGCTTTTCGTTTCGTATAGCGGGCGTTCCAAGGGGCTTGCCGCTTCGAAACAGAGCCTATCCAGATGGATAGTCGATGCCATAGCGCTGGCTTACACTTCCAAGGGCTTGCAGTGCCCCTTGGGTGTCAGAGCGCACTCCACGAGAGGCGTGGCCTCGTCGTGGGCATGGTCTAGCGGGGTCACCCTGCAAGATATCTGTACGGCCGCGGGCTGGGCCTCGCCGTCTACATTTATAAAATACTATAACCTGGAGGTGCCTGCCTTACAAGCTAAGCTTTTGGCTATCTAGACTTCAGTGCTATCTGCCCGCTGTGCGGCTCGGATGCTGAGTGTTTGGCATGCGCATTGTTCAGACCGATGCAGCAGCTCCATGAGTACTGGCACAAGTAGGGCCACCCAGTTTAGGCTGAAAGCTTTCACCCTGGCTGCGTGGTTTAATGGTCATATGGTTAGCCCCTGTGGGTCTATCTATAAGGAGAAATGCTTCCAGCCTTTCCTTTTTTACTCTCTGTGAGTGTATGGTGATTATGCACTACATGAGCCCTGGGCCTTTGCCCCTGGGACTTTGGTGTTGGATCCCTATCCGCACGGCGTGTTACACTGTGTTCCCCATAGCGTAAGCTATTACGCAGTACGAGAGATACTCTCGTAAGAGAACGTACTCGGTTACTAACGTAACCTCGGTTCTCTCTAGAGAGGGAACGAGTACTGCGTATCTTGCCGTGCTTGGAATACGCTCTGGTTCGCTTCGGCGATGAAAAATCAGTGTATGGCAGCTTATCGAGTTTGTTTATAGGGCGAGACCACGCCCTTTCTGGCGGGACGTGACGATATGGGCGCGAAGTGCCCCCATTCGTCATGACGTCATGCAGAGCCTCTCTCTATAGGCTGCTGCTTTTGCCGCAAGACAGCCAATAGGCGCGCAAGCTGTCTCGCCTATGTCTGCTTGCTGCTGCAAAGCGTTTTACATTGATTAAAAATTAAGGATAATTTTTTGGCTTCAATATCTCGATGAAAAGAGTTTTCCCCGTAGCGTAAGCTATTACGCAGTACTCGTTCCCTCTCTAGAGAGAACTGAGGTTACGTCAGTAACCGAGTACGTTTTCAATGTCTAACTTCACAATCAATGGACACATGCAGTTTAATTTTAATAAATAAAGTATGTAGTCCTATCTATAATAGGCTAAATAGAAAATTAAACTGAATAGGCTATATAAATAAATTGATAGTCCTGCTGCACGGGGTTTTCGTAATTATTCCAGATAATATAACAAATAAATAATTATTGATAGGCCAACTTGTTAAAAGAGCTTTGTGTGTTTCATTTATTAGGTTATCTACTGTCAATTATAGAAAACAAGAATGAACGAATTAATTAAAACGAATTTAATTAATAAATAAATAACAATATTGATGCACATGCTTTTCTGTCTCATTATTGCAACATCTGCATCAATAACTGTATAATGCTGGGACACACTTACTAAGGCCAGTTATGAATGTAATTTGATACTTATGACTGATCATGCCCAAACGCGTGTTCAGCGCGATCAGTCTATGTTCACGGTCTGTGTTCACAGTTGGTGTTTAAGATCTGCTACAGTGAGTCGATTATATGTGTACACAGCCAACCTACAATGGTAAAACCCCACCCACTTCTTCTCCCACTTATCATAAATCAGAAACAGTGGCTGTGTCCAAAATCGTCCCTCCTTAAATAGGGCGTTATTTGAGGGGACAGCCATTTCTAGTGGTGTCCGAAGAAACCACAGTGGACGTTTTTGAGTGCACTCATTCAATCCCACAATACACCGCAATAACGAGTATACAATGGTGAATTGGTTGAATCATCTATCCATCCATTTTCCAAACTGCGCTGGTTCAGCGCAATATCATACAGGTATAAATTCCTTATTAATTGATTATTAATTTTTTTAATTACGGTTTATACATCCTTGTTTCCATAGCAGAGTTCAGGATAAATCTTTTCAATTCTACTGGAGCTGCCAGTTTACTACCTATACCTACAGTTTTCATGCCATGCCTTTATGCAACCATTTTAGCGACATGGACATGGAGCTCACCAACAGTGGTTACAGGGAAACAATACTTGACAAAGAATGACACATGGCAAATATGAGGGCATAAATACACAAGACTAATGACTGAACAGGACACACCTGTGCAAAATGAAACAATGAACCAATGACAACACAGTACACATGGCAGGATCACATGAGGGCCAGGGAATCACATCACATGACATGACTGTGACAAGAACAAAAACTACCCGTGACAGACACAGTGAAGTGTTTTTGAAGGGAATCTGCCCAAAGAAATTGCTACTTATATTTTTGTTGCAACCATTTTCGTACATATCACACACATTTGTGGTGAATGGCCCCTGTAGTCAATAATTATATCCCTTAAAACTCATCTTTGGTCAACAAAATGACATTTCAAAGTTTTTCCTTGAAAAAAAAAAATATTCATGCCCTAAAATAACTTGAATTTAACTCAACATTATTGCTTCATTTAGTATATGTAAATTACCCACCTCCACTCACTCACACCAGCTCAGAGATCCACTCGTTGATGATCACACGTTGACGTGATTGTTAACAAGGTATTGTGACGTCAGAAACACCAGCTATTTCAAACCACGTTTTTGGTTCACAGCAGTTTTAGTGAGAAAATACTTAGCAATGCTGTTGACATGAATTTGCACATGGTTTGTCTTAAAGCACCACATAGACATATAAACAATATTAAAAGCTTGATTTGACTTATGTTTAAATTACAAATCACTTTAAAATTAGCATTCTCTCTTCTTTTTTTTTTTAGAAACAAGATCCACATCATTACAATACAGAGGGGAAATGCAGATTAAGTGATTTAACTAATATCCTCAGTACTTGCACGTTCTTCTACACATCTCCTTTCTAAGAATGTCATAATTAGGGTCTATATGCCAACCTGGATAATACGCCAACATTCTGCTGTCAGCTAATTACACAACATCTCGCACTGTTATCGGTGTGGTTAGACTATGATTTGACTTATAGCTAACTTGAATGTTAACACCCTGTCAAACCAAGGGAAACTTGAGCACATGGCTATTTTTGTGCTCTGCAGAACATGTCCTTTCGCTAAATGCTGTTTCAGAGCCCTTAGAGAAAAAGGTTATGTGAGGCCATTTGTTCGTTAGGGGTGACGGTGGGAAGAGGACAAAGAGAGGTAAAGAGCCAGCATGATAAAGACTCATTCACAAGTCAATAAAGGCTGACTTGTGTTATAGTTACTGTAAGAAGCACTTCTTCTGGAAGGATTTTACAAACTCTGTACAAACTCAGATCATGCCTGGTAACGACATGTACAGTACTGGTCAAAAGTTTGGAATAATTAAGTTTTTTAATGTTTTGTATAAAGGTTTTGTTGCACTGCGTGAGGCAAATGGTGGTCACACCAGATACTGACTGGTTTTCTGACTCCCCAAATACAGTAAAACTGCACATTTTAGAATGGCCTTTTATTGTGGCCAGCCTAAGGCACACCTGTGCAATAATCATGCTGTCTAATCAGCATCTTGATATCCCACACCTGTGAGGTTGATGGATTATCTCGGAAAAAGAAGAAGTGCTCACTAACACAGATTTAGACACAATGGGTCTCATTCATGAAACATTTGTAAATATACGAGTAAATATGTGAGTGATTTGCGCGTAAAGAGATCTTCCCGAAAACTCTTCTCATGATTCACAAATACTTCGTAAACATCAGATGTGATAGTGAAACGTGTGTGTGTTAATGAATTCCAACCAGTCGTAAATGGGATGCCCGTGCACGTTCATTCTCAATTACCATACATCCCGCCCATTAAATCCGACTGACAGCTATGGGCATCATATTATGACATGAATGCGAATGAAAAAGAAAAATTTCTCAGATGCAGAAATTGAAGTTTTATTATCAGAAGTTCTTTCAAAACGCCACATTTTATTTTCAAGCGTACATAGTGGCGTATCAGGTCCTAAAAAAGGAAGCTTGGCAGCGTATTACAGATGCAGTTAACAGAGTTTCATCTGTTAATCGAACAGTCCCAGAAGTGAGAAGAAAAGGGTTCGACATTAAGCTTGACTGCAAAAAACGAATTAGTTCACTTCGGAAAAATCGTATTCAAACTGGAGGAGGACCACCACCGCAGATGCTATAACTGGCTCTAATACCCTAATAAAAGTAAAAAGAAAAAAACGTATGTAATTACTATAATATTTTTTCAAAATGCTGTGTAAATATGTACCCGATTAAGGTGAATTAAAATGCAGCCTTATTAATGAGCAAAACGTTCGGATGTTAAGCGCACTATTTATGTGTGGCTGGGAACAGGTGTAGATTTCTTGCGTACCAACTAACATTTGGAAAATACGAACATTTTATTGAATCCGAAAATTTACGCCAGAAGCACTTTACACACGATTTACACAAAAATTATTTCTGCTCGTGTTTCATGAATGAGACCCAATATTTGAGAGAAATAGGCATTTTGTGTACATAGAAAAAGTCTTAGATCTTTGAGTTGAGCTCATGAAAAACGGGGGGGAAAACAAAAGAGTGCGTTTATAATTTTGTTCAGTGTAATGTTTAAAATCAGCATATTACTATGAAAAATAGTAGACTGTCAAAATTGTAAATTCAGTACATTTAGTAAATTTCATTTTAAAATATATCATTTAGAATACAGTTCTTTTACATTGTAATAATGTTTCAAAATACATATTACTGTTTTTATTGTATTTTTGATCAAATATGCAGCATAAGAGACTTCTTTCATAATCATAATTATTTCAAACTTTTGTATGTTAGTGTATATAGTCAATGACAGCAAATTGTGGGGAACAATACAAGGAAATGTTGTGAGCTATGTTCGAACCAGCATTAACCACATAAGAACCACAGCTCAACTGAACTAAGCCACAACACCGTCAGAGCTGGCGCAGTCCTGAAATAGGGCTGGGGTTGTCGGGCAACATTTAACAAGCTCACAATCATCATTAGGCTATTGTTAATGCTAACAAGCTGAGTTGCTTATCTAAACAATCATTATTATACCCAATCATTATTATACCCTATCTATCGCAGACACCAACACAGTGAACAAACAATGTTAATGAATGATTTAGCTTTTCTAATCCATTAGGGATAGCCTGCGTTGTATGACTAGTCATCATGGGGGTACAAAGAGTGATGCTTTGTTCCATTTTGTGTCATGATAATGGATAACCCTGCCGTGTCCTTGCCCCTCAGGCTCAATAGACATGAGTTACAAGCCTAGACAACCACAATGACTCACCAGCATAAAACACCACCTCACAGGAACCCCACCAGATTGTGTGCTCATATACACAAGGGAGTTTTCTACTACAACTATGTTGATTTAAAGTCATCTCATGCACAATTTTCCTTATCAGTATTGTTGCCTTATTTCAAATAAACAAATAACCTATATTTGCCTGAGAAACATTTTGAGCTAATTTATGTAAGATATTAAGGGTCAGAATTACTATAGGGCAAACTAGTGTGAGAGCGCAATCCCATAAAAGATGGGAGTGGAAAGTTCTGCGGGTGAACGACACGCAAATTAAAGAACAGACACAGCCAGATAATTTCCATAAAGACCAACGCAATCTACCAAGAGCAGCGCAAATTAGCGTCTGGTTTACAGGGTTTCTACAGGTATCTTCAAATGAAATTTAATGCCTTTTTAATGCCTTTTTAATGCCATTTTAAAATGTTTTAATGCCATATACGACCCATGACTAACCACGTGTATATATATATATATATATATATATATATATATTATATATATATATATATATATATATATATATAAAAATAATGTTTTTTTTCCTTTTTTTATGGAACACGTAGGTGTAATTTGCGGGTAATTTTTATTTTTTAAACATCTCGCGGCGTATAGGACGGGTCGCAGGAATGGTGTTTCATTAGTAATATTATTATTAGTGTTTTTGTTGTTGTTATTAATAATTGCTCACACTTGCAAAAGAGAATATTTGACACATGGCACTCACAATTCAAACAAATACAAAGTATTTATTCTCTTCTTCTACCGGCACCGTCTCCTCCTCTAATGGGCCCTTTTCGCCACCTTCTCTGGGCCAGCATCCTCTAACCTTGTCTTTTTAGGGGGCTTTCCTCTCAGGGCGGATGAGAGCATGCTTAATTGCTTTTTACCAGACATCTTTGAAAGACAGATGCAATGATTAATGCATTCATGGCCCAGATATAATTATAAAATATGACATGATTTTAAAAGGGACCTATAACATCGACTATGCAATACACTTTAATTAATTTAGTGCTTATAAAATTATTAAGCCTATTTGGAGAGAGGAATGTTTATAATGTGACAATATGTCAGTCATCGTGTGATAACGAAAATATGACTAGGCCTAGACTACTTGTTCTGAGCAGGTGTTGTCAGTGAACAGGCTGTAAAACTGTTGTCTAAGTTACAGACACTCATAAAAAACTGATGATAATTATCTGGGAAAAGTTTCTCTAACAGCAGTCAAGTTGCCATTGTTTGTGTCAAACAAGTTGTGAATTTTTTGTAACATTAAAACAGGAGATCATGACATATCTTGAATCTTACCCAGATACAATAGTGCTATTTTCTAATTGGCTAATGTGTAGACCCTTTCTTTTTTTTGATTGGCTGATAAGTGGCAGGCTCGACGCGCTTGATTCCTGTCGGTTCCATAGAGATAGCGGCGCGGCCAGAGACATTTGGAGCGCTGCAGCATATTCAATACATTATAAATAGTTTTTCAGCGTGAGAAATACAATGTGAGCGTGACAAAACACCGAAATTAGTGACTGTCACGCTCAATGCGTGACACTTGAGAGCCCTGCGTCAAAGAGTATAGAAGAACAATATACGAAGAGTTCAGATGCAAAAGCCTCTAAATGCAATCTGAAATTTTCGTCTAAAATGATCATTTTTATCAAGCTCGTATATTTAAGTTCAATAATTTCACTTAAATGGCAAGAAAAATTACCCATTAACTTGTCATTTAGGCCTAAGTGAAATTACTGAATTTAAATATACGAGCTTGATAAAAATGATCATTTTAGACAAAAATTTCAGAAGGCATTTAGAGGCTTTTGCAACTGAACTCTACATACGTTCTTTGCCTGCGTTCTGTTGTGGCTCGTGCACAACGCTTCTTCTATCGGACGCGGGCTACAATCCGTTGCGGAGAGACTCTCTTTTTGTTACGGTGAAATCACAAAACAATGCACAAAAACATGTCAGTGCTTGATATACAACCACTAATAAACAATCGGTTTTGATGAGGAAATAATACTTCTTACTGCGGATTAGAACCCAAAACCTCATGCTTGGCAAAAGTTCTGCTACTGGATCATTATAGTGCATGCGTGTAACAGTCGGGTCTATTCTCGATACTAGCAACATATATTAGAGCTCATTAAACGACAAATTAAACACAATGTACTATCAAGGTTCAGACCTGTCCACCGCTGTACAACAGACGTGCGTCACCTCCGCATCACGGCACTTTTGCTCCGGCCGGAAGCAATTACCAAACTGGTTCCGCGTATTTATCACACGAACGTACATATTTTGCGACAGCAAATACAAATTATTAATAATGAAGGCTATATTCAAATAAATGTATATAAAATTCTCTTCAAAACTATAAAAAAAAATTAATGCCTGTAAGAATCAAATTTAATGCTTTTTAATGCCTTTTCAGGCCTTAATTTTCGCAAAATCCATTTAATGACTTTTAATGCTTTTTAATGCCCCGCGGAAACCCTGGGTTTAAGACATGCTTTTTTGGGCCGTTAAATAATGGTGTAAATACCAGTAGTTTGACTAGTGCAAAAACCTTAGTAAATCACCTTGCATGATTCATTTAAATACTCTCCTCTCATAAAGTTTGCATCTGAAAGGTAAACTCCAACAAATGCATATGCAATGAGGTCCGCCACAAAAATAACTGTGCCCTCGCCTTTTCAGCGCTTTATTCTCACTGTGTCTCTAAATCCTGATAGTCGTTTTTTAACACCGAAGAGGGTTTGCGCTGGCACAAGTATGATTTACACAAGTTAGTAAATCTGGCTCTAAGACTTGTTTGCAGAGAATATGACTAATTCCGCTCCTTAGCCCGTGTGTCCACCAAAGCGTTTTTTCTATTGTATTTTCCAATTGTTTTCAATGGGAGCGCCACGTTATTTAAAACGGCAGCAGTGTGACGAGGTGCTGAGCGTCTATTTCACGCTGAGTGCTGAATGCTTAGCATTTTTTATCCGGTTGCAAAGAGTTGAAGAATGTTTCACTTTGAGTAAAACGCACCAATCATCACAGTCACTTTTTATCAAACCATTCAATCACAGTGGAGGAGGAGCGGGACAAATAACACAGCGACCAACCGTCACATCCTGCTTTTACAGCAATTACAAACAGCAACAAGAAGAACACATCTCCATCCAAAACTAGTGCCAGAGCAAGTACATTACAATGTGTCGACTTAAAACAAACTATTTGCAAAATCAGATCCTAACAGTCCCATATCATAGCACTATAGGGCCAGATTTCCTAAACAGGGCAAATTAGCGTGAGCGAAATCCCAAAAAAAACGCAGATGGGAGTGAAAATTTCTGCATGTGATCTACTGATGATCTACTGACAAATTAAAGAATACAGACACAGCCGGATCATTTCCATAAAGACCAACGCAATCCACCAAGAGCAGCGTAAATTAGCGTCTGGTTTAAAGACGTGCTTTTTTTGGCCGTTAAATAATGGCGCAAATACCAGTAAATTGACTCGCACAAACCTTAGTAAATCACCTTGCATGATTCATTTAAATACTCTGCTCTCATAAAATTTGGAGTCTGAAAGGGAAACTCCTACAAATGCATATGCAATAAGGCCAACCGCAAAACAAAAATGACTGTCCTCGCCTTTTCAACACTCATTTTTCACTGCATGTCTTTAGTAAATCCTAATGCCAAAAGAAGGTTTGCGCTGGCACGAGCTGTTAGTAAACCTGGCCCATATTGTCTCAACTGAAAAAAAATGCTGCACCGCCAAAGCATTTTCAGAAGAGCGCTGGCTTTATCAGCTGGCTAAAACACGTTGGTGGACACATGGACTTAGAGTTAGGGGTTGATTAAATCTGATCTCTAACCTTAGTATTAAAAATACATGTAGCAGTTTTAACTAAAAATGACTTGAGGAAGTTTGTGGCTTCTCACAGTCACATGACACTCAAGTATAGTTTCAAGTCCACATTTATGATTGTGTGTGATTAAGAGTCAGACTTGATTTTTTTGTCACAACTTTCTTGCAACACTCGTCTTACAATCTGTTGGCATTGAGAAATGTCTTGTTGGCTTTGGATATTGATTTCCCATTTCACCACAGCGACTGAATAAAGACTGTAAACACTCTCTTACCTTGAGGTTTAGCAGTGAGAACCTCCCTACTGATTGACACCTTCCCAATGACATCATCTCGGCTGTGAACAGAACAGTTTTTGAGACTGTAGGTTTCTACTGAGCAGACATAAGGGTCTCACTTTATATTCGGTGTCTTAAACTACTATGGACTAACATTTAATTTAATAAAATGCACTTATTGTGTACATTCATGTACATATTTTTAAATTGTACTTATTTTTAAAAAATACCTGCATGTCATTACAGTTTAGTTTCTGTAATTACATCTATAATTACACTGCAATTAACCCACCCATCAATACCAAACATGTCCGTAACTTTAGCCAGCATGTAATATTTGTAATACTTGTAGTATTAGTAAGACTAATAGCAGCAAGTGTTTTGGAATACCGCATGAACATGTCACACATTGTACCAAATAATTTCTTTATATAAGTACATAGTAGTTAATGACACCTAATATAAAGTGTGATTGTCTTCACTCTAAAAAATGCTGGGTTGTTTTAACCCAATTTTGGGTCAAATATGGACAAACCCAGCCATTGGGTTACATTTTTAAATTACATTTTTTACCCAATGTTTGAGTTTGTCCATATTTGACCCAAAATTGGGTTAAAACAACCCAGCAATTTTTAGAGTGTACATGAATCACAGTTATAATGCTGTAACAGTTATAGTCAATTATGTCAGTAGTTGAAGGTGAAGTGAAAAATAATTCGTTTTCTACATTTCATGAAGATAATACCCATGCAAAAGTCACTTAAATGATGCTAGCGTGTTGTGGGAGGATCCAAGAGTCAAGCGGTGTGTCCGAAATCACATACTAAGAAGGTACTACATTTGAATTTACTTCGCAACCATTAAAAAGTACATTCTATACAGTATACTCTGAATAAGGGTAGTATGAATGAAATTTGGACAAGGGTGACTTACATTGCAACAACAGTATTCATTTCATTAGCTTGAGCCACAGCCGTCATGTCAGACTGCAAGCTCAAACAACCATAGCAATGTTTTGAAAGCGACACTTTTAGGGGAAGTCAACCTTATTGAATGGCTTACTCATAGATGATTCTGCACATCAAACTTTAACAGGAAAACAAGTATTTTAACCAAAAAATATCACACACTTCACCTTCAACCATGTAGTATGTAGGTTAAGTAGTAGTGTGTAGGTTCAGACCTGAGAGAGTCCTCATCCAACACATAAAAAGACACTGTCCGAAAGTAGGGAGAAAGATGGACAGTGTATTCTTCGCCCCAAAACGGAGACAGTGTCTTCCATATTGTTGCTGTCCTGAGAGATAGATTAAAAAAGAAATGTGAATTGTGAAATGTAAAAAAAAATAAAAAATACAAAGTAGCTAAATTCATCCTGGTATGCCTATAAATGACAATGTGTTCTGAAATATGTCAGAATTGATTGATATAAAGTCACAATGATGTATTATAAAGTCAGAATTGTGAGATAAACTTGCAATTGCGAGAAAAAAAAGATTATTTAGTTAAAATAAAAATAAATATTTATATTTTTCTTATTTAGTTTATAACATGCGAGTTTATAACACGCAATTGGGAGTTCATATCTCGCAATTCTGACTTTATAACACGCAATTCTGACTTTATATCACGCATTTCTGACTTTGTATGTGTAAACTCTAAGATAAAAGTTGCAATTATCTTTTAAAATGTTTTATTCTGTGGTGGAAACAAGCTTCCATTTTCTGTCATTGAATTAAAGCTGAAACAAAATATAAATATAAGATGAAAAAATTAAACTTAAGAATCAAAAATTAGACTGAAATAAAAATAAATTGAAGCTAAATAGAAAAATGGAAAAAATAAAAACAAAATTAAAATGAAAACTGAACATATAAAAATAAAAGTAAATTCAAAATATTAATAAATACTATAATACTATATATATATACATGCTAAAATCGCACTGGTCGTACTAACATACGTCATCTTGAAATAAATGGGATGTCTGACAAAGACAAAAAAAAATCTCTGGAGAATAGGAATGAAGACATTGATTTCTATTTAAACATTAACAAAACCAGACAGCAGTTTTCCTTTAACTGCAGGGATAGACAGCTGGTACGTATACAAACGTCAATATCAAATCAGAAATTCTAAGCAAAGATTAGCATTTTGTCAATGATCTAATGCAAGTGTGCTTTGTATATTACATTGTCAATCAACAGACTCACGAGGCTTATTTACTGCGTTAGCATAAAGCTAGCCTGACGAAACAAACATCAGACTACGATCCATACATTTATTTACCTTCAGATTTGTTATACCAGGGGAAAAATGTGCCTTATTGACCAAAGAAATCATTGTGGCTCAGTGAACATTCAGTAGCATTCACAGTAGATAACTGTAGTATGATTGTTAAACCTTTCAGTTGGCTGGAAAATAAGTTATTTTTATAGGCCCTGGAAATAAAGTGAGTCACAAAAGAGACGGTAGTGAATAACAAATAAATACATTTACGGTAATAAACTATATAAGTCAAACTTCCGGCGTTCTCACTTCTACTGCTTTTGTGCATATAAAATGGATTTTCATTTCATTTTCATAGAGCACCAGGAATCAATATGCCCACACTGTACTGACGGTCACAGCATATATATTTTGAGTTTTGAACCTCCACATCAAACTCAAATCCGAGAGGTTTGTTTAGTATGACCTTTCTGCCAAGTGTGGAGGTACAACCACACAGCAATCTATGGTGCAGGAGGGGTTTCAATTATGTGCCACAAATTATATTAGTTCTGCTTCACAGAAAATTTAATTTCTAACCTGTTCGGTTTATGATAATTTACTTATTATAGGCTGTATGGCAACACAGACCAATATTAGATCACCGAACACTTGTGCTCATATTGAAATGTGCAGGGGGGAATAAAATCATACCTACCGAATTATCGCCTCATTATCAATTTTCACGATGCAGTATGGATCACTGCTTCCAGTTCTGCAAGTGAAATGAACAATAATGTTATTGCATACTGGCAAAAACTCAATAGTTATTAATCTCATGATCACACATGATTGGTTTATGCAATCAAGAATTTTAATTGCATGTTAAAATGATGCTGTTGCTCTCTCAGATCGGCAACGAGGCGTATTTAAATATAAATATACATTTATAGTTTGCAAGGATAAATGAAAAATGCATCTTCTTATCATATTATTTTATTCATAAGGTTTTAATTATGACCAAGAAGGATTTATTAGCCTTATTTCATAGAAGAATCCACAAATAAGTTTTGAAGACACTTATATGAAATAATTGTATTAATCTTTCACTTCAAACAACCATGAAATCAATGAGAATCCAGAGGGAAGTCAATATATTTAATATTTAAAATGTTGTTTAAAGCAAGTGTGAAATTAATGTATTAGTCTTTGTATTCATGTTGGTTTTTATATTATTTTAAAGAAAAGTATGTATAATTATTATTATGAACACTTTTCTTTCTTTACAAATATCATGAATTAGTCATTCATAAAGATCATGACATTTTAAAACCTGAAAAAACTTTGTCCTAAAAGGATCATAAAAATGACATCGACTTATTGACACTGACACATATATAAGACGAAATTCTTGTCTATGATGTCATTTCCTGTTTTACGTTCTAAACGGGAACAGAACACATTTATGTTCTATTTCCTGTTCCTGTCTTTTTCTCCACATAACTTTGCTGTTCACTTTGATTTGCCAATAAAAAACAAATATTTCGAATATTTTAACAAAACTGCTTCAATGCTTATATTTTTTCTAAGAAGTAATAATAAAAAATTGTGCCAAACTCCATGCTCCATTTCCTAACTAAATCCTGCACGCGCCAATTAAGGACAATATTTCTATGGGATGAAAGGGAAATGCGAACACATGGCTTTCTCCAGGTATTATAAACTCCTCCTTGTAAATGACACACTTTAGATTTAAAGTACAGTTACAATCATATGTTCCTGTTCTTTGTCCAACAACAACAACAACAAAATAATTTTGTGTGTATATACCATTTCCAATATTTTAAAATGAGAGAACTTCAATTTTCATACCGACATCCACAGTCTGATAGGTGAACATTTGTTCATTACACGCTGTCTAAGATGAGCGGTGAATTGACAGAGCATTTGTAGAGATGTCTGCTGTCACTGTGAGGATATTGAAATTCCTCGGTGGAGGTAATGACTGCTGTGGGCAACTTTGGTGGAGCTGTATGAGTATTTGAGTGTGTGTGTGTGTGTGTGTGCGTGCGGAGAGAGGAGAACGAGTGCATCGTGCGGTGATTCATCTTTGCCTGTTGTTATCAGTGTAATAGGGAAACCTGTGGCTGTCAGAATCAGGTGCTACATCAAACAGCACCGAGACTTGGCAGTTAAACCACATACTATCATCCTCATGCCACCTGCAGGATAGAGATGATGACAAAAGAAGCATTCCTCTCTCGTTCTCTCGGCTTCTCTTATCTTCTGTAACCATGATGTTCTGTTTGGGGACCGAGAGACCCCAGAGTCATTTTACTAGTTAAACACATACTTGAAATTGAAAGTTGTCATGAAATGAAAATCTTTTTTGTAAATGCATGTTATAGATGTTATTCTGAATTATTCACCCAAGTACACTGAAAAAAATGAATCCGTAAAATAACCCGGGCATTATCCAGTCATTTTACGGACATTTCAAAACACAACGCAATGAAGTTGAAAATTCAAAATACAGGTAAAACACCTGTAAAAAATGTATACAGTACATTGTGCCCTGGATTTTTTGTGTTTGTATATTTTGTTCTTTATTTGCTTTTGACCTTGTAATGATTTCACAGCAGCCAACCATCCAATCAATAACCGAAAAAAAATCAAGCATCGCCTACATTCTTCTTATTCGAGAAGCCATTACATATGATGGTATTTTTACCAGCTGAGAACTCACGACGAGCTTATAAAATATGTAAAGGGTAAAGTCTAAACAGTGGCAGGAATTCCTCCGTTACACACACAAATGAAGATCTGCTGCAAGGTGACGGCGTTTCCGACGCCTGTACTGAACTGTAAGTAGCTCCTATGACGGGATAAACCAGGTATTTGAGCATTCGGTCCTTTTAGGGTCACATCTTGTGACATTTGATTTGCTGCATGTGGAATATATTCTGTACAACCAGCATATCATGTAATTCACTTGATTTGAATGTTCCATTGATTGATTACACACACATCTTTGGTATCTCTGGGATCTAAGACATAACAACATTAAAGTCATCTCAAGAGAACAGGGTTAAGTGGGTTCTGTGTCACAAACATGAATCTGGCTTGACAGAGTCCAGGCCCGTGTCACGACGGAAGCTCTTTCACAAGCTACACATTCATTCATTTGTTATTTTGGTTCAGACTATCATCTCTTGTTGGATCACACAACCGTCAACTGCAGTTTATCTGTAACTGACTAATGCTAAGCCTCATTCTGAACACAAATCGAACTGCCAATTGAAATCTGAGAAGCTACAATAAGATGAATTATGCTCTCAGATTACAAGGCTTAGGGCTGCACCATTAATCGAAATACAATACATAACAAAGGAATGTCCCAAAACTTAACTTAAAATGGCTGTTGTCAATAAAACTTCCGCCGAAAAAAAGCTTGATAGTTTAATGTTTGAAAATGAAGAAATTAATCCAGCTAAAAATGTTAGCATTGTAATATGGAGTTGAACTGGAACACAATATTATTGTTGTTTTTGTTATATTATTTTTCTTAAATAAATTATCTTACAGTGAAATATTTTAATATTAATTCTTATGTTTAATATATTTTTTTGTAATAATAATAATAACATTTATACTCATTATTATACTCATGAGATTGTGCAGCCATACAAACATGCACAGCAAACCTGGAGCGTTTTATCGCATTATAAATCACGAATGCAATTTTTATCAAAAAAACAATAATTTTCAGCTCTAAAAATGCAATCAAAATCGATTGCAGATATACTACTTTAAAAATAAGGAGGTTAGGTTGCCAGGGTGTTGTTATGTGATTCCTATGTTGTAATGGATGGTTGTTATGGTGTTGCTAGGGTAACAATGCAGGGTGAGTTACATGCAGGGTTAAGTGTTTAGAAAAAAAAGCAATGATTACTGACTAACGTGCATGTTCTGTTTTGGTCTCGTTTTCATTCTGTTCCCTAGTTAGTTTCCTTTGTTGTTAATTAATCCTGCACCTGTTTCTGTTCTGGTTAATTATCTCTCCCTGTAGGGTGGGTTAGGCTACAACGGGGTTAAAGGAGCACTGGGGTAAAAGGCGACTTTGATTTTATTTTCCTCCAAACCACTAGATGGCACAAAAACTTGCCGCAGCACTTTCCAAAACATCCGCTTTTCAAGATGCACGTGGAAATTTGCCTGATCCTTGATGTGATCATGGACAGCAGCGCAAAGTTGATTTTGAAAACGGTCTCCTTGTAAACGAATCTCTGAAGACGATGACGCTACGCACATAGTACGTGTTCAATCTAAAGTGTTATCGCCATCTAATGGCCTGGCAGCAGAATACAGCGCTTTAGCCGTTTTTCGCATATCCGTTTGAATGGGGATCGTTTTGACAAGTCGTCTGTAAGCGGAAAACTCGAAGGAAAAACTTCTCCGTTTAAGCATATCATGCCGTGTAAACGTACCCTTAGTTTCCTCAGTTCTTTGTTCAGTCTTGTTTGTGTTATTCATGGTTGTATAATCTTTCTCCAGAGTTTCCCTGTGCCCGTTGGATATAATTATTAAAGACTGTTTGTTTTTTTTAATCTTGATCGTCATGCGCTTCACTGTAGCCACACACTCCTCCTGACAGCAACAATATCAACAATATCTGATTGCACTTTCTATTTTAAGGATCTTGTAAAAGTCCCAATCAATGAACATTTATCTCACAAAACAAGTGCTCATATTTCCTTTTCCCAGGTGCTGATTACTCACCAGCAGCTTGATTATAATTAGCATATCTTAAACAGTAATTTAATCTTACAAGGAAGCAAAAACAGTAACTCAGGAAAAGAAGGGCGAATCACATTTTCATTGCATTGACATGATGACCACACTGTTGAAATGTTAATGCGGATGACCTTAGCCAATGAAGTAATTTTCTCAAAGAATGTGGGAGAGCTGTCCTTTCCACAAATAGAAGTCGTCATCTGGGCTGTTGTGGTCAAAATCATAGACATGTGAGTTTCCAACCTCATACCAGACAAACGAGTGCCGAATGAATTCACAATGGAATGCTGCCAATTTCAAACAGGGAGCCAATTGACCGTTCGCAAAAGCCACGCCCCCTAGTTATTGTTGCTACGCCCGTCAAACAAATGGTCAAACACGACCAGCGCCACAGATTGCCATGAATGGAAGAGGTATACCCGTGCGTGTCAGTGACCTTTTTTCGAGCAATTACCTCCGCGATATCCTCCAGATCGAGGCAAAATGGGTTACAGTATGCAGTGGAGGGATATATTCAAAATATAAAAATACGCAAAGGAGACATGACTACTAATAGGAGACATACTACTACTAGGCTAATATACCGGTCTCAAGCGAAATCTGAGAAACCCCATGACCTGTACCTCAAATGCAACCAGTAAATTACAGCCTTGAAGAAGATTTAATACGCTGGTTCAGTCGCTAATTGTTTGGAGTTAGAAATATATAATTCGCGCTGCATATTTAGTAATTTTGCCTCAGATACAGGATTATACATTCGCTTTAACAAGCAGGTTTTTCATTACCACGGCAACCGCTTGCGTGTCATGCTGAATCCGATTTTCGTGTTTAAAAAGTAACTATACATAAGAGACGGAAAGATGCAGATAACCATACATTTAAGGTTATTTCTATTCATTACGATATTGATTACGTTATATGAACTGATGTTGTCAAGTAAGCTTCATGCGTTCCCCGTTGCGAGCGTGCACTCTTCTAAACTGTAGTCTACAGGTCCTGCACTGCTAGTGACTGCTGCTCATTTCCCCCCGAAAATATCACGTTAAATACAACCCTTTAGAAAACGTACTTCCTTTGTGGATCCTCTTGATCTGCTCTCTCCATGTTTCTTTGACTAATCTCAGTGTGTCAGTCTCATGCACGCTGTTCGCGAGTGAACCATGTTCGACACATGTAACTGGGAGTGGGGCCGTCCACACTGTTTTATCCATCGTAGGCACCGTTCACGTTGTGTTTTCGGCTTTGGGAACGAAAAGAACACAACTCCTCCAGACAATCTCTCGGAGTATCTAGTGTCCGGTTTACAAACGCAGTGGGCGCACCGCTTCACCAGCTTGCTTGGAGTCAATGTTTGACGGAGCTGCTCACATAGTAACGGTTGCTATGATGTGTGATTGGACAATGGCCGTTTTGGGGGAGGGGCCTGCGAACGGTCAATTAACAAGCTTAATTAATGGTACTGCTCATTAATGGTTTGAAAAGAGTGTGTATACAGCACTTTGCTTCCAAAATAACTATATATATATATATAGAGAGAGAGAGAGAGAGACAGAGAGAGAGAGAGAGAGAGAGAGAGAGAGAGAGAGAGAGAGAGAGAGAGAGAGAGAGAGAGAGAGAGAGAGAGAGAGAGAGAGAGAGAGAGAGAGAGAGAGAGAGAGAGAGAAAATTCTGAGTGTAAAATATTAGAATGTGACGATCAATCGGACGATGTGGTTGATACACTGATGAGAGTAATATCTAATAATAATAATATTGATTGAGATAAATGCACTATATGTTTTTGTTAGTGTAATTAATTAGGCTACAGGGGATCATCAGTAACACATTACACAATAAAACAGATTTTTAAATGTCATTAAAACCATTAAGATATATCACACATATATGACAAATGCTCATGGTGCAGAACAGGTTATCATTTTGTAGGCTACATATGCACTTTCATTGATTTGTTTTACATATAGTATAGGATATATATGTTTAGGCTATTAAAATTCCCGAACTGTTCTTTAAAAATCCCTAAATCCTATTTGTTTTATACATTTCATTGTGGAAAAAAACGTGTCCTGCAAAATGATTTTTTTCTTGCTTTTTTAAACTGAAATACTCTCTAATAAGGTAGGCTATCTGAATTTATGCTGTATCTGTCAAATCACATAGCCTACTGCCTTCAGTATATTTATCATCACGTACACTTAAGCACATGTCTTCCCACATATTTATGTGTAAATCATTGTATAATTTTCACATAGTTAAGTCATCAACACTTACATGTCCTTGATTGGCAGGTTCTTTCCTTCAACAATCCTGATGAATAGTGTGCTTCGTTTAGCCATGCTGTCATTCACGCGCCGTCACTTCTTATTCCTTCAATAACACGCATGCTTATGAGCATTGCAGAAATGATAATACTATCTATAAAGCTTCTCATATGTAAAGTCTGTGCTGAGAAGCGCGGCGCCGCCGTTCAGTCCAGCGGTCGTCTACAACACAATCCACGCGTTACACACACAGGCGGGTTTGATCTCTGTGGGTTGTTTGTATGGAGGAGGAGTGACTGACTGACTAGAACAAACACTAGAAGAGAGACGGTTTGGCAGACGCGACGCAACTAAACTACAACGCTCATTTTAGAATAATCGCAACTGATTTTAAAGTACGCGACTGTAAGCGGCTTTGTTGAATATTGTACTTTTGTTGTGTCGCGTCAAGTGGAGACGAGGTGTGGCGCGACGCGACGGGTAAATTGAATTCTCCTTGTGAGGGGAAATAATAAAGCGCGTCATTTCTCAACCTCGAGAGAAAGAAATATGAGATAAGCAAACAATTGTCTTGGTAGACTATTCGACACATGACAAACTAATAGGGTTACACTTTTTTTTCCATGTTTTGAAAGTCAATATTTGACGTGTATCTTGAAGGATTGGAGCAAAGCTGTTAAACATTAAAGCGTTAGCTATAAGACAGGGGGGAGATTGGGATACCTCGCATGAGAATGGCCATGGGGGTCTGTGGCATAAGATTGAAAACCCCTGGTTTAGGATAAAATATTCAGTTATTTGAACACATGAGACTATGGGGTAAGTTTTCACAATGTTTTATAAATAATTATTCAAAAATATTAAAAGCACATGAGCCTGTGGAGAAAAAATGCTCCACTTTAAGAGGGTTTGAAATGGATGCAAATCAACATATAAAACCGTGCATTTAAATATTGAGGACAGCTGTCCACTTCTCTTTCATTTCTCTAAATATCTGTCTGGCGTTGCTTTTTACTGGGGAACGAGCCCACAGGGAAATGGCTTTTTTCTAACGATTCAGTGTTATTTAGTGTGAAAACGCAGTATCGAGAACATTCAAAGTGGTGATTCAGAATAGCCAAGAGCTGCAGTATGACAGTGTACTTCCTTTTTCACGAGGACCTTTGCCTCAACACATGTTATTATGACTGATAAGCTCATGATGTAACCAAATAACCCCAGTCTGTTATAATAATGAGAAGAGACTCCACACTTACTGAAATGACTCGCATAAAATAGGCGAAACTGAAAGAAAATATCTCTCTAAGCTCACCAGTCGTAATTGTTTTTGAAAATTGAAAGCCTCGCTGAATGCATGCAGTTGAATAAACAAGGTTTAAAAAAAGGACTCCTTGATTATGGTCTTTGATGGAAATGGACTCTCACATAATGCCAGCCGAATGCACTAACAGATTCTGATTTAGGCTACACAAGTGCTGTCAACATCCAGAAAAGATCAAGAAGTCCGCCTTCATCATGGAAAAAGGAAGATGATTCACTGTCCAGTCACAACAGTTTCTTTCCACACAGACAAATTGACCACCACCACTAAAGGGAAGTTCATGCAATATGAATCTTGATTCTAAAACATTCTCAGACCATGCAGGTACAGTGCCAATGCTGGAAGGCTCCAGTGAGGTTTTCCATCAAATTATGTGTTTTTACAAAATAAAGGCGTTCTAATGCGCGAGTGTGGGCACGGGTGACTCATTGATCCAGGAATACAGACGTGAGATCCTGCACCTTTAGAGCTGTGACCAGAGGAGGGGATATGCTGTGTGGGCTTCTTGTGACTCACCAATTTATCAGAGTTACCAGAGCGCAACCCTCTCTTTATATAGTGTGTTTGAGTGTAAGACGCCATTTAGCAGAGGCTTTTCATGTGGGATATGAGGCTCATGAGAAAACACAACTATTTTGTGAGATGGTGTAAGACGGGAATAGGCCTAACTAGTTGAGGAACGACCACTCCTCGAGTGGACAAAGGACCCTGCTGAAAATCTACCCATCCTAAACTACATTTCTTCCTCTTATTCTCCACTCTTGCAGAGATTACCCAAACTCAGACAAGAATCTATATGGTTTAATGTGGATACTTATTATTGAGTATTATACACATTTAGTATCATTCGAAATGTCTCAGGGTGACTGGTACAAGTGTCTCATTCCCAAATAAGTAAAACAAAAGGTAATGAGGTTAAGAGTAGAGATAACTGACACACAAAGGAATGTGGTGTCTCTAGACAAACGGTCTCCTACCCCCAAAAGGTGTAACATCTGAATGCAAATATCCATTGTTAGCACATGTTTCCATGTAAAAGAAGTTTCTGTCTATATAATTAAATGTAGCAAGGGGCTCTGGGACTTCTGTACCTCAGATCCGCCCGTGAATGCTGAGAGTCCCGGCGGCTCTCAGCATTGTATTTCTTTACTTCCGGTATACTGCACGCGGGTTTTTGTATGTGCCGAAAAGTTCCTCTACTCAAAAGACCAAGATTCCTTGCGAATAGAACATGCGCAGAACACAAATCACTATGGGGATATGCCGATACGCGTTTACATGACCAAAAATTCGGGTTAGAAAAGGAGTACACCAGGGATCATATCAGGGTTTTTAAAATCCGGGATATGAGCATATTCGGGTTTTTGCCGGTGTTTACATGACCGTGCGCGACCGGGTTATTGCTAATATTCCGGTTTTGAACGGTGTTATTGGCTGCATGTAAACGTAGTCACTGAGAAACGTCCTGCTCGAGTCGTCCTTGCGATGGAGGTTAGTCGGGTTGAATAACTAGTTCTTTCAATGTTTCATCATAGGACACGCGCTCGGATTGGTATGGTAAAATTGACGTCATTTTTCATTACTGTGTTTAGTTTACAGTGTAGAAAGCCTCTTCTGGCTGGCTGGCTTCTCTCAGCTGCAAGGAGCGTCAAATCCATCAGCGCCGTGTTTTGAGCGTTAATCAGAAAGTTGAAAGTAGCTCAACTTTATGGTTAATGAGTCTATGACGGCTAAATGTCAGCAACCAATCGGAATATAGACGTCCTTCGCGCTGGCTGATTCCGGAGAAACATACGAAGTAAACTTTCGTTCCTACCAAAACATTAGTTCCGAGAAAATGGAGGAGAAGCTCATCATCACCGTTGCTGGTTTTTCCCATGGTTTTTCCTATCATTTATGACATGACATATTTTCAACATTCATGGTTGTGTGTGTGTTTCATATTATTTTTGCATGCATGTATAGGCCACACACCAGAGCATGTGAGTAAAGCGGAGCAGTGTGACGCTTAAAAATAAGTTAAAAAACTTAAACATGCGTTTCATATGTTTAAATAATATAATGTTATTTTTTTAATTTCATCTATGTTGATTATGAAAAGGGAACCGCATGAGATGAGTAAGATAGGATCATAAGATGAACAATAGGCTATATAGGATATAACGCGGACATAATTTTGACCACTTATTAAGTTTTGTTTTGTAGAAAGCCTTTCTTTAAAGTGAATTTCGTTTTTGTATAAGTTGTATCTTCATTTTAATAAATGTTTCATCAACAAATTGCCTGGATTAATAAATAAGAAGCAAATATAGTAGACAATATAATTAGGACATGGAGACGGAGGCGCGTGAACTGGAGCGCGTCTCATAAATAAACTGAAAACTGACAGAAAACACTAGTTTATTAATAAACAATTCAAATGTTTAATGCATATCGTTTGTCTGGTATGAGGTTGGAAACTCACATGTCTATGCATCATTACTTTGGCCGGTTCTTTTTGGCAAGCTTTATGCGTGCGTTGAGATGCGGAATAGGCAATATAAAAATGTTGTCATTATAAAAGGTTTCTAGTGTCAATGTATTGATTGTTTTTTTGTTTACATTTCATGTTGTGACACTTTTCTTCTCTCGAACATAGAATGCTGCTACGTCAGTGGCCAATGCTGCTACGAGTGGCCAAAGCGTCAACAAGCTTCTCTGTACTTTTTGACAAGCGTTCTTGACAGGGCGGCCAGAGCTTCGCCACCATAGACAGTAAAAGAAGTGCACAGAGCCATCTCATTGGAACTCAGTTGAGACAGTTGAAGCCCATTTTTAGCGATTTATGAGCACTTCCGTTCCTGACGCACAGACTCAAACCGATTCAAACTAAGCTTGATGACGTGAGCAAACTGTCTGACAGACGTAAATCTTCTAGTAGCTGTGCGTGAAAATTGCCAACGTTAATCTTGCAGAGACGGGGAACTTGAGCAAAGAGTTCTCATACCGAATTATTTCCAATTCCCCAAAAACGTTGTTGAAATATTTTGCCCTGTTGCTTTTATGGACTCATCTATGGGCTTCTCCCTTGACGGGACGTCCCCCCGATTGCCTGCGAGCTTCTCCTCCTGTCTGTACGGTCATTTTCTGTACAGCGCAACAGAGAGTCGAGTGGTTATGACGCAGTCGTTAGCCTATTTTTACAAAAACTGTTTCTACAGGGCCATAATGTAACATAGAAGGTAATGGAGCCCTTTATACATTGTCATGTTTCTTTAGAAATAAATAATGGACAAATGGAGTCTTTAAATGCCTCAGATGTAAAGTTATTCGCTGTCAAAGTGACGCCAAAATGAATGGGAGTCAATGGAAATGCTAACGCAAGTGAAGTTCTGCTACAAGATGGCGGTACCCGGCCCGGCTTCAGCTTCTGGTCGATGGATTACCCCCTTGGGTTTGCCACTCAAGTCGGAGGCGGTGTGTACGTTCAGGACAAGCAGAGATGACGTTGTTATGGCAATGGGCGTTTTTGTTTTTTCTACGCACGCTGTAGACCAATCACAACAGACTGAGCTGTCTGGCCAATCAGAGCAGAGTAGCTCGCAGAAAGGATTTAGAGAGATTGATGCATCTGACGAGTCGTTTGAGAATCATTGAAAATGTGGTGATGTGCAAATGTATTTTATGAGAAAATTTTACCTTTTGATGCATGTAACCTGTGGTAGGAGACTCCAAAACAATTAGGAAACTTTAAAATAGCATAATTGGGGCACTTTAAAGTATATTTTAAAAAACCACACACATATATTAACAACATTAAAAGCTTGATTTTCACCACAGGGGGGACATGAACTACTGTAACAATTAACAACTCTACAGCATTTATTAATCTTAGTTAATGTTAATCTCAACATTTAATAAATTTATTAAGATAAAAATGTTTATCTGTTCAAATTAATGAACGCTTTTACAGCAATTATATATACACACAATTGAGACTCTATTGTACAGTTACCAAATAGTTAAAAGAACAAACTCCTGGTTCGATGTTGATGAAAGGATATTTAAGCCTATTTGAACCTAAAAAATGAAGGTTAGGAAAAACTGCACCAGTAAATATCAGTAAATTATGACTGTCTCAATTCCACATCTGCTTGATTATTAAACAGCGCCATCTAGTGAATTTGCATGTTGTAGTCAGTCTGTTCTTTTGATCACACAATACTGAGGCCAAAAGAGTTTACAAAAGATAATTGCTAAAACATCAACTTTCAACATAACCTTCTGATTTGATATTACACAGAAAACTAAACACAGGAATAGTGAGTGATGTGAGTGTCATAAAGTTCCTCTATTTTGCCTTGTGACATATTAAAAGAGGAAATACTGCATAGTAATTTAGCTTTCCTTAATACGGATATGCAATGATGGTGTCTATGGAGCTCACAGCTTCTGTGTCTATATTCCAGGCTTGGGCAGAGTCTCCGATGTGGAATAATTGTTCACTTCCGACACGTAACCTGGGTTGTTTTGGGGTTGTGCTCGCCCCCTCAGGCTGTGGATGTCATAGTGGGGGATACGGATTGAGTTCATCATTTTCATGGGAGATGATGTCCCATTGGAGATTTTCCCACTACCTTTCCTGCCACCGCTGGATGGACAAAATTCAGATGTTAGGAAAATGAATTGCACTGGCATTAGATGGCATTACATGCGATCATATATTGAGTATGGAAGCTTGTTTCCGCCACAGAATAAAAAATAAAAAAGGTAATTGCGAATGCAAATTTTTCTCACAATTGCAATTTACATCTTGAAATTTTGAATTGCATGATATAAAGTCCCAATTGGGAGTTATAAAGTCAGAATTGTGAGATATAAACTTGAAATTGTGAGAAATAAACTCGCAATTCTGAGGGAAAAAAGTCAATTTTGCTATTTTTTTTATGTTTTTTGTCAGAATTGCAATATAAACTTGCAATTGCGTAATATAAAGTTGGAATTGCAAGGTATAAACTCGCAATTGTGTGTTTATATCACTTTAAAGTGTGTGATTCAAGTGTCTATATTTTGGGACCACTGTATTTGTGAGGTGGACATGATTTAAATGGTTTACTTACTAGGCTACGCATAACATGATGAAGAAAAGGAGTAAAAGCAGAGCCGCAGCCACACAAAGGATGGTAGTAATGACAACCATGGCACCAGATCTCGCACTTAGACCATCGTCAATGCTTTGAGGGTCTTGCTCTGTATGAACAGATTAAGATATTAATTACTCCAATATTACTTAGCATAGTGTCCATTCAAATGATTTGATATTATGAATTCTTACTTGTCTTGAGAAAAATGACGTCAGACCAGTTTGACGAATTAACAATATTCAAGTGGTTCATATCGAGAAGAAGATATTTAAACCTGTGAAAAACAAAAAAAGTGAAAACCAGTTGCAATACAATAACAGAAAACTAATAGCCAGTATTTAAGAAGCTACTTTGAAACTGCAGTCTTACTACCTTAACTACCTTATTTAAAATAAGGAAAGCATTGCAGAAAAATAGCAGCATTTAAGAAGTATTATACTTTTGTAGAATTTTGTAAATAAATAAATACTGCAGTCTGTGCATTATGTTGGGGATTTTTCAATGACTCTTTCTGTAGATTACATTGTTACACCAGTAGGTGGCGACACGTGGCTGTCTTCATAATCATTGGGCTATATCAAAGAGTATAGAAGCACAAGAGGCGAAACTCTGATGCTTTTCTGGTAACAGCCACTGGGTGGCGCTTCGGGAGCGCGGCCGCCATTTTGGCGTGAAGATTCCAACGGGAGTTACTGGACAAAAGCACAGATAACAGTTTTTTGAATTTGAGGTAGTTTTTTCTTGCATTATTGAACATTTCCATTTTATGCAACTTTACACATTTACTACTATTATTAGTTACCAACTCCACTTGGCCTGAAATATATTTTGTACGTTTTAATCCCCTGGATCATGCTACAAACATGATGATCTTATAGAACATGATGCATTGCTGTGTCCGTTATCCTATAATTGCCACAATTTTGTACGGCTGTGTTTTTGTTTACATACTCTTGCTTTAACGGTCATTAATATACGATATAAGAAGTTTACTGTAAAGCTATTTCTATTGCTGTTATATAGGCCTAATAGTTGTACAAATAGAGAGTTTGTAGGCCTACTACTGTATACGTGTTGTTGTAGTTATTAAATAAGCGCATTTAGTTTCGTATTTGTTCAAATATTATAATGGCTTTTTCCCCATGTTGATTATGAAAAGTGAACAGCATGAGTAGGATATGATATATATCGAGACATGAAGTGGGTCATACATGATTTTGACTCATTACGTTGTGTTTTGTAGAAAGCCTTTCTTTAAAATTAATTTCGTTTTGTGTAAATTGTATCTTAATTTAAAAAAAAAAAATTAATCAACCAATTACCTGGATTCAATAAAATAAGCAAATATAGCAGACAATATAATCATGACATGCGGCGCGGTCACTTGCAGTGCTCGTGAACTTGAGCGAATCTCATCATAAATTAGCCGAAATATGCCTCAGACATGAGAAATATAGAAAGCTTGCAACTAAATCTTTAAACGAAACTATTCCAAACGAAAAGAAATAGGCTACTCTCTGATTATGTTGCACACTCACATATTATGTATGTCGAAATAACATTATAAATAATAAATCTTTAAATATATTTGATTGAATGCTGAATGTTGTGCTTATTCGATTTAGTAAAATTAAAGCTTTAGTTGTGATAATTAAAATTATTGAATATTAAATATTGAAGTTTTGCTCATTTAATAATAGTATACAATATAGGCTATAAGTGCGCAGCTCCCCCTGTCAATGACCTAGCACCCCCTCGGCACCTGCGTTAAAACATTTCTGGCGCTGCCCCCTCTTTTTACATAATTATTTCAACCTAAAAATGACCTCTGCACTGGACTAAATATATGTATAATATATGACTGCCGAGTGGCTTTCACCCCAAAATGGCGGAAGCGTAGCGCTGCTGCTGGGCGCTGGTGTTGCAATGGAACGTTCTATTGGCTTTCACTTCTTGTAAATATACGTTCTTTGGCTATATGCACGCATAAGTTCCGCATTTGATGCAAAGATGCTCTTCCGTTTCCGGTTGTGGAGATTAAAGCGGAGGAAAACCGAGGAAAACGGGATTATGGCAGAGTCTTCAAAATGTACTGTCCTCCCGTCTTTAAAACAAAACGTTCATATGTTAAGATGTAATTTTATGTATAGTTATGTTTATTTAATATAATTTTAAAAAGAAGCATAAACAGGGGTGTCTGTTTTGTGACTAACGTTTCTTTAGTATAACCGCATGGAGTATAAAATTCAATATTAATTCTTGGTATTGCATTGGACTCTACGATCGGCGGAAGTTATCGAGCATCCTTAACCCTTCACCGGAAATACCGCCGTGCATAGAGCCCATTATTCACTCAATGTTTAGTTCAACCTGCTGTTGTTTTATTGACGACATGACATAGAAAGAAGAGTTTTGTTGGCTTTTGTAATCTTCAATTCGGAAAAGTATTAGCATTTTAGAGTCAACATAAATTTGTCTTTAGAATTTCCTATGGGTTTTTAGAAATGTTTTTAAAATGAAGTAAAACATCACATTGCAGGTCCTACCCAACAATGGATCCATCAGGAAATATTCCATTACAGTTGGTGCCAGTACATTTCCCCTCGGCTCCGACTCTGAAGTAGAGATCATTGGAGGACTGACTACAGAGGAAATCTGCCAGAGGTCCAACTTTAGTCACAAAGAAGTTCTTCGATGATGGGTCAAATGCTGTTGGGTAGGGTGACACGCTGAGGATGTTGGGACCTGAGGTTGTAACTATATTATCAACGGTGCCGGTCGCTAAAGGTAAAAAAGGTTTGATCATTTAAACAGATGAAAGCATTTGCATTAGATATTCAGAGACCTGCAACATTTTAGAACACTAACCCCCGGTTTCACAGACAAGGTTTAGTCTAAAAATGCATGTTTGAGCTGTATTAACTGACAGAAACTTGCTCTGACAAATCTTAAAATATGTCATTGACATTGTTTTGTCTCAGGAAGCACACCAGTAGTGTTTTTTTTTTTTTCAAATGCACATTTATAAAAGTAACTTAAATGTCCTAATTGAACTCCTGGCTTAATCTAAGCCCTGTCTGTGAAACCAAGTTTAAAATCACACACATCAGGGTTCAACAATATGGACAGCCAATGCTATGTTCATATGTATATTAGTGCTAGGCAACGATTAATCGCGATTAATCGCATCCAAAATAAAAGTTTCTGTTTACATAATACATGTGTGTACAGTGTATAATTATTTATATATATATATATATATATATAATATATATATATATAATATATATATATATATATATTATATATTTATATTTACACACACATGTAATACACACAATATATAATATAAATTGATTAAACTGTTAAAATTGTTTCATTTTCAACATTGAAAATAAGAAATGCCACTTGAACTGTCACTTTTGATCAAATTAATGCATACCAAAACAACAATTCCCAAACTGTGTGGTGTGTGTGGTGTGTGTGTGTGTGTGTGTGTGTGTGTTGTGTGTTGAAAATTCTACATGTCTACAAGTTGGCAGAGCAAGAGAAAATCATGTGCTATGGCCTGCAAACAAAATAAAATAAATCAATACAATTATTGAACCCTGACCTTAATTTGTAAAGATACTTTACCTGAGCTCAGCGCAGCTACCAGCCATATCTCACAGCCAACGCACGTCTGATTAAAAACACAATGCGGCTGCTTCAGTATTACCGTATTGCTGGTGATTTTGCCTTGTAAATCACTAGATGAGAGCTCGGGCTGGAATGTTTGACCTGTAGACAGAAAAAAATAATTTAAAGAGCCATTTTTAAAATGACCACATTTAGTCTGTCACAGAATAATAGCAAGTTCAGCCCTAATTCACTTGCACCTGTCATAGGAATCTGGATTGTGTTACACCTAACAACCCCAAATATTTGCAGTGACAGGTGTATTGATTGAAAAACTGGGCAAGGAACAGAACATACAGGCTCAGTCTTGCCTTCTACTGTGTTTCTCCTGAGGCTCTGTATGAACATGACGTATGAGACGCAGGGATGTGCAATCCTGCTCCTGAAGGCCGCTGTCCTGCAGAGCTACAGCTTGCAACAAGTTTCTAGTATGCCTAAGGCCTTGATTCGCTGGTTCAGGTGTGTTTAATTGAACTCTGCAGGACAGTGGCCTCCAGCAGCAGGATTGCACACCCCTGTGCGTAAGGCTTCATTATCACTCTAAGAACAAGGTTCGGTGGGTTTCTATAGAGAATCCTACGTTTTTGACTCAATTTTAAAGAACCCTTTATGCCAAAAAGGTTCCATATGAACCATTAAGGGAAAATATCTTAAATTATTGCATATTCCCCAAATTTTTCAAGCGATAAAGTATGCTTACGAGCTGGTTAATTCATAAAATTGACTCTTTTGGCTTCTGGGCAGGACTGGCCCTGTGGGGGGCACACCATCCTTCACCCGGAGATGTGCACAGATACCCATTTAATCATATTACTATCTTTATTATTTGTTATTGTTTGGAGGATTGGGAGGAGAGGAGAGTGGGGTGATGAGAGAAAGGGTAAAAGATGTTAAATTACTGAACAACTGAAAACACTCAACACCCCCAAAGAATATATATTTCAAATTATAATTTTTTTTCCTCATCTATTCTTATATTGTTATTTATCCGTATTTATCTGTATGTATTTCTGCAATAAAAAATATATAAATATATATATATATATATATAATTAATTTTATTTACTTCAAAAATTATTTTATTGAAGAATGTCAGTAACCAAACAATTGATGAAACCCATTGGCTTTGATAGTATTTTTTTTTTTTTTTCATACTGTGGAAGTCAATGGGGTCCATCAATATATTTTTCAAAATATCTTCTTTTGTGTTCAGCAGATCAAAGAAGTTCATACAGGTTTGGAACAACTTGAGGGCGAGTAAATTATGACGTTTTACTAACCCTCTTTTTAATAGGCTACTATATTATTTAATATGTCTGACTTTATAACTTGTATAATGCATTTTTATATTACACTAGACTAAGTACACCTTGCAGAATCTGCAAAATGTAAATAGTTTTAACAAAATAAGAGGTATCATAAAATATTAGTACTACTCTGAATAAACCATTTCAACTAACAGATGTTAACATAGCACACAAGACAAACGTCACGATCTCCAGCTGTTGTGGCCTAGATGTACACCAGTGGGCACTCTAACCCTCTAGTTCATTGTTATTCTGTCCCAAACTTAAACTTCCCACAATCCTCTGCCTGGTGTCATCACTCTTGATTGTTCTCATCTAGTTCTCATACCTCATCAGTCCCTGCCTATAAGCCTGGTTCATTCTATAATTCATTCAGACAAAAGTCTTTTATGTGTCTGTACTGCATTTCTAAAAATGTAAACAGCATGATTGGAGAATAAATTAAGTGTAGGCTATTTGTGATTTAATGCTAAAACCAGATCTGGGGGTTTAGATTAGTGTCTAATTCTCACTATCAACTAATAACTATGACTTTTGGCTCAAAAAAATCCTAAATACTGTTAATTAATAGTTAGTAACCTTATGTTACCTTACTAGTTTAGGTATGTGGTAGGATTGAGGTATGTAGAATATGGTCATGCAGAATAAAGCATTAATAAGACTAATAAACAGCCAATATTTTAGTAATATGCAAGCTAATAAGTAGGAAGTCAATAGTGAGAACTGACCCTAAAGTTAAACTTAAGTTTTACCCTTTACTAACAACCACCATATAAAAAGACCAACCAAACATTGATAATTAAAATGCACTTACCTTGTCCGGTCCACATCCAGACAGACAGCAATGACATCAAACGGATCACCGCATTTGGGTTCATCTTGTAACAAGGACGAAGATAGTTTCTAATTATTAAAATCCGGAGTAGAATCACAGCTAGCTGGTGTCTGAAATGTAATAATCAGCCTGGCATGAAGTGAATCAACTCATAAAAAGACGATGAAGGGAGTGGTGTTCCTCACGAGGGTGTGTGTGAATCCAGGTAGAAACTGGGAGGTACTTTGGGTACAAAAAAAAGTGCTTTGAAATTCCAAAGTCTTACTATTGTTAATTTGTAAGCTTTTAAAAATGCTAGAATCATTAAAATGCTTTCTGCTTAAATACTTTTTAATTGACAGTGCCACAATTACAGTCTTATGGTACCCACAATTGTGTAGTCACAGCATCTGACCAACATATCTGATGCTCGAATGGAAAATAAAGGTAGTCGGACGAATGAGTAAAGTTAAAGTTAACAAACCCGATTCCCACAAAACAATCACATGACGTGCTTTGACACGATATCCAAAGGCAGGGGTGTGGAGTTTACTCAAACAATATATCAATAATAATACAAGCAGTTCTTAATTCCTTATGTCTTGAGGGAAGAACATTAATAAATTAAGCATGACTTTTGTTTTATTTACAGCATAATGTTGGTTTTCTGTGACAAACTAAGCATATTCTGCAATGCCAGAAACTAATCAAATTTACAAAATTGTCTTTTAGGTAAAACCAGCTCAACCAGACCAGCTTAGTCATGAAGCATATTTATAGTCAGGCGTTATTGACAATGTCTCTAACGTTCTCCTTTTGTTAAACTCATATATGTCAATGTCTAAAACTCAGAATATATAATATTTGCAAAGACTGGAGTGTTGAAATCATGACATAGTAATAATACAATATCGATAATTTCATAGTGGTGGATTAGACCATAATTTGTTATAAATTATCCATTAATCCCCGACAATGGACACCTCAGTTTAGCTAACTTACGAGAAAGTGAACTTTTTTTTCATGCAAGTTAGGCTTGTCAAGCCATGGGCGTTACACTTTCATTTTTTTAACCTATAATTAAAATATATAAATGTATAACGGCTAACTAGATGTTTGTTTTGATACAATAAATTGTAAATCTATTGGTAAACAGTCAGTTTCACCAGAACTCCTTTACTAGGTGTCCTTTTATCAGTTTTTAATGGACACCCTGCAGCCAATCAGAATCGAGTATTCACCCAGACCATGGTATAACAGCATTTACAGAGTGGAGAGAATAATGTAGCGCTGCTCTTTTCAGAAGTACTCTGCATTAAAGAAATGTGGTATACATGACAACAGGGTTCATTAGTGATTTCATTAGTACTTTCGGTAATTTGTTATTAATATTTTGTTAATGCTGAGATTATTGCGCATTTAGATGAAACATTAAATTAACTTTGTTTAAAAAATATATCATATTTTGCCATTTTAAATGGCATGCGAGTACATTTTATAAAAAAATAAAGCAAACCACTATATCTATTTTTATGACATGTCTCCATAAATGAGGCCAGAGAAACTGCATAATAACTACAGAATTTGTTAATATTTGGGTAAAATTAAAATATGTGGTCTCAGACTTTGGATCCATTTATATATATATATATACCTATATTTCATCTGGTGTAAGGTGTAAGCAATGTCATTCTCTGGAAAAGCATAGAAAATACTGCATATATATAAAAATGCATGCATTTATATATACTGTACACACGTGTGTATGTATACATGTACATATATTTAACCCTTACAATGTTTTTGTTTGTTTAAAAAAAATGTACTCAATGCCGCATTGTTGTTTGATCAAAAATACCGGTAGTTAAAACAGTAATATTGTAAGATATTACATTTTAAAATAACTGTCTATTTTTTAAAATGTAACTTATTCCTGTAATAGCAAAGCTGAATTTCCAAATGTTTCATTAAACGCCAAACACAACTATTCCCTTTGCGGTTTATTTAAAAAAAAATACATATTTACAACAGAATAAAAGTCAATCCTGGTCAAATTATTGGTAACACTTTACTTAAAGCCTTTATGTAATGCACTATAAATATATTCATAGTGCACACATTATAATGAACTATATCTTAAATAAAAAATAATTGTAACCCAAGTATTGTTTGTCGTGTTTTTCAATGCGTTATCCTTTCTAAAGGTGTTTAATGAATAGATAAGGATTAGTATATTATAACTGAGATTACAATTATTAATAAGATTATACAACACATTATAAGGTGCATTACAAGCATATTTAATGCTTTAAAAACTTTTATAATGCATTATATATGAAGGCTTCAAGTAAAGCGTTACCAAATTATTTTATCGACACTCAAGTGAAGAAAAACATACAGCTTTTCGAATGTCCAAGTCAAGCGTTTAACATCAACCATAAAGGATGCCAGAGCACTTCTGAAACATGTCAAACAGTGTTGTCAGAACACAGTCTGATAATTGTTCTCTGCCCGAGGTGTTTTTGGCATCACATGGTAATATATGCTGGATATTTCCATTCCTTCACCTCTTCCCCATGATGAAGCTGGGCACTTCTGCATCATCATCACGTTCCTCTGCTTCAGAAGCCGAAGATGACGACGACTCCTCAGAGCCTGCTGACACAAACTCCGCTTAGATGAAAGCTGAAATGACCCAAACTCAAGAGGAGCTGTGGTTTCCATCAAAAACATCAGTAATACATACAGTGGCTATATTAAATATTCACATTCATGATGTTACAATACTGAGGCATAGAGGATTTATTTGCCCTTTTGCCTAATCAATTAACTTAATTATTATTAATATAATACTTATTTGCTTATTTAGTACATACCTTCCTGTTTTTGCTATATAAAAAAAGTCCACTGCGATTAAATTCAGTAATACCACAGAACATAAACAAGGGAGTGAAAACTATTTTATTATCTCTAACCTTCTTTCTGGCTCTCCATCTTGGCTTTCTTGGCCATCAACTTCTTTTGCTTCAACTTTTCCCTAAATGACACAAATTGAACATTTGAGATTTAGAAACAAGAGATAAATTAAAGAGTTTGATAGATTTTAGTATCTGAATCAAACACAAGATGGCATTTGGCAAACCTCTTCTTTCTGCGTTTGGCAGTTCTTTCCACAGCAGCCTCTTGGTTTTCTTTCACCTTTGCAATATAATCTTCATCCAGCTTTTGCTGCAAAAGTGAAATTAAATGTGAACCAAAATTAGTAATACTTGAAAATATTGAAATATATATATATTTTTTACTCTTGAAAATACTTAATAAAATTTTATTTTAATACAGCGGTTTAAAGTCTTCTGAAGAGACACGGTCACTTTATATAATGAACAGATTTAATTTAGTCTTTTATACACAAACATTACACTGGCAAACTCACAGCAACAGCAAAAGGAACATCCTCTGAACCCGTGAGCTTGAGGGAAGAGAATATCCACCGCTACTCTGACGCCACACCCAAATTCAGTTATTTAATCCACTACAAATAACGGGTAGAACTGCATTCCATCTCTGCATATGTTTGGGTTGCTTACAGGGCTGGGCGATAATATGACCTCAAAAATAAATCCCAGATTTGATTGTTTTGAACAATCAAAAATTGTTCAAAACAAGTTAACTTTTTTATTTTTAAATTTTTTTTTATTTTCAATTAAATTATTGTGATTTGATTCAATATTGTTTCATTTGGATAAATATTTGGTACAGTAGATACGATAATGTGTTATGTTAATTTTTCAAAAAAAATTAATTCTCACCTAATTCTGTAAACATACAGAACCCTGTCAACTGGTATTATTATTAAAGGTAACATCTTTTATTATTAAAAAATAACATCTCAAATGAAATATGCGTTTTTATAATAACAATATTAAATATTTATTATATTTTTACCAATAGCATAAGAATATTATAACAGTTATCAGTGTTTGGAATAACGCCGTTTAAAAGAACGTGTGTGTGTCGTCAACGCGATCTTTTTTGTCTTGTCATGAATGAATGACTGAATCAAGTAACGTTTAACGCCTTTATAAGTAAAAGTGCTAAGAAAAAACATGCATATAAAGTCTGACCTGGGGGCTGTTCCATAAAACACGCTTAGAAAAGCGGGGATTAAACTCCAAAACCAGACTTGAATGAGCCTAACAGTTGGGGCTAAAGTGGTTCCATAAAAGGTAATTGAAGTTCACGCAATCTCACTAACTTGAACCAGGTTTATCTAGTCTAGATAATTGCGTGTGCACGCGTTTCTGAAGCAGCCCTAGAGGTCGATCGTGGATCAAATCAATCCACCATCAAACAGCGTATATTTTGTCCTGTTTTATGCGTTTGTGACATGTTTTTTTTTCCTCAGTGCAAAACTTACATTATAGTTATATGTAAATGTTAGAAAGTCGTGCAAATGTATCCATTTTGCTGCTAATCTTCGTATTGAACAAGCGCTGCTGCGCGCACGCGCGCCAAATAGTTCTGCAATAATTCTCACTAAAATATACATTTTGCTTGGAAAATTAATATGCGATATTTTATAACACAAGGATTATCTTCTAATTATAATAATTTATCTTTAGGATGTTGGATAAGTTGCAGTGAACTTCTAGCAAACACTCATATATTTTATAGGCCTACTTCTAATAAAAAAAAAGAAATTGAACAGAAGTAGCCTAATTAAGGGAAGATTTTTTTTTTAAGAAACTAAATATATAAAGATACAAAATGCAATATTTTTTTGAGAAAGCAAGAATCCCCAGTTTTAAATGAGTGGTTAGATTTAGTTTCTAAAGTACATTATGGAGAGGATAACATTAAATTAAGAACAAATGTATACATTTTGAAAAGATATGTGCAACTCTAAAATCAAAGAATATTCCATAAAATAAAGGAATATATATTAGCCTGTATTAACTACATTTTTAGGTAACCTTCCCTTTTATTTTCTGGTTATTTGTTATTTTATTTATTTACTTATTTAATATTGAATATTTGATATTTAAATATAACAACTTGAATAACTATTAGGAATTATGTGTCATTATAAGAGTTTGATATATGTGAATGTTATATTTTTATTTATTTATTGTTATATTTTTATTTATTTATTGTTTTATTTATATGTATGTGTTGGTCGGTATTATCACAAAAGAAAAAAAAAGTAGAAGGAAAAATAAGGAATATTTATTGGGGGAAAATATGATGTCTTTAAAGGAACTGTCCATTTTTATAATTGTGTTAAATGTGTTTGAATTGAAAGACATAATAAAGTACATAAAAAAAAAACGATATGCTAAAATATTTGTTAGTTGGACATTATATGTCCCTTATTTAGAAATTTAAACCTACAAGTGTATTTGGGGTAAATCAAATGTTGGCTAATATACTGTCAATTACTAAGCTCAGATTAATTTTACCAGTTAAAATTTATACTGTGCTTTTGTAATTATTTATTTTTTGATTTTCTGCTTTAAAAAGATTTTTTTTAGATTGTGTTCTAATGTTCTTCTAATAATCAAACATGTACTAAAACAAAAACCAGACAAACTGCCAAATAAAACCAGAGAGAAATGTATTCATAAATCTTTAAAACAATCTCATTAAATCTTGGGCACAAAACATTCAGCCAGTAAAAAAACAAAAACCTGTAGTATGTATATTGTATTTATCTATCTATATATCTATAAATACAGTATATATATATATAGAAAGAATTCTCTGATAACCGAGGCACTCCTTAATTAAAATGTCTTTATTACAAAAATGACATGTCCTAAACGGACAACTTTAAAACGCCTTATATATGTGTCTATATTGTCTATATTGTAGCCTTATTTAAGTTGATGTTCTGTATACTGTGTATTTATTTTTGGACTAATAATGTTAATAAAGTCCAATAATGGTATTAGAGAGTGTCAGTGGTAATATCATTGTGTTCTTGTCGGTCAGTGTTGAGGATCTGTGTAACAACTGAGGCTTAGCCTGACAGTTAGCTTGCCCTGGACCAGGCTAGTTTCCCAGCATAAGTTGCCAGGGTAACTGAGTTTGAACTTTTTTAAGTTTGATTTATGAAACCGAATCTACCAAAAATAAGCCTGACTACCGAAATAAGCCTGGCTTATACTCTAATCTTGGTTTATGGAACAGCCCCCTGCTTAAATCCAATGCGTTATTTCCTAGTATCGATAAAATCGATTGATTTACCTTTTAAAACGATGTTAGATCGATACATGTCGTCCGGAAGGCCAACTTGCCGAGCACAGATCGATGTAAACTCAGCAAAAAAAGAAACGTCCCTTTTTCAGGACTGTGTATTTCAACAATAATGTTGTAAAAAATCCAAATACCTTTACAGATCTTAATTGTAAGGGTGTAAACAATGTTTTCCATGCATGTTCAATTAACCATAAATTCCACAGGTGCATGTTAATTAATTGATTATGGACCATAATCAATTAATTAACATGCACCTGTGGAATGGTCGTAAGACCTTAACAGCTTACAGAGAGTAGGCATTTAAGGTCACAGTTCTAAAAACGCAGAACACTAAAGAGACTTGTCTACTGACTGTGAAAAACACCCAAAGAAAGATGCAAAGGGTCCCTGCTCATCTGCATGAACATGCATTAGGCATGCTGCAGGGAGGCATGAGGACTGCTGATGTGGCCAGGGCAATAAACCCACCTTCGCTGGACCAGACAGGAGTGGCAAAAAGTGCTCTTCACTGATGAGTCACGGTTTTGTCTCACCAGGGGTGATGGACGGATTCGTGTTTATCGTCGAAGGAATGAGCGTTACACTGAGGCCTGTACCTGGGAGCGGGATCGATTTGGAGGGGGGGGGGGGGGGGGGGGGGTCCCGTCATGGTCTGGGGCGGTATATCACATCACCATTAGACTGAGCTTGTTGTCATTGCAGGCAATCTCAATGCCTTGCGGTACAGAGAAGAAATCCTCCTCCCACATGTGGTACCCTTTATGCATGCTCATCCGGACATGATCCTCCAGCAGGATAATGCCACCAGCCACTGCTCGTTCTGTGTGTAAGTTTCTGCATGACAGCAATGTCAGTGTTCTGCCATGGCCAGCGATGAGCCTGGATCTCAATCCCATTGAGCATGTCTGGGACCTGTTGGATTGCAGGGTGAGGGTTAGGGCCATTCCCCCCAGGAACTTGCAAGTGCCTTGGTGGAAGAGTGGGGTAACATCTCACAGCAAGAACTGACAAATCTGTTCCAGTCCATGAGGAGGAGATGCACTGCAGTACTTCAAGCAGCTGGTGGCCACACCAGATACTAACTGGTACTTTTGATTTTGAGCCTCCCTTCATTCAGGGACACATTATTTTATTTCTGTTAGTCACATGTCTGTGAAACATTTTTAGTTTATGTCTTACGGTGTTGACTCTTTTAGTGTTCATACAAATATTTACACACATTAAGTTTACTGAAAGTAAAAACAGTTGAAAGTCAGAGGACGTTTCTTTTTTTGCTGAGTTTAGTTGGATCATAGGAATATAAATCGATTCACCAATGTAGTAGATGAATCGTTACACCCCTACTATACGCTGAGTTTCGGTTCATTTATGAGACGAGCTCCAGTTCACGAGCAATGCTAGAGATCGCACCGGCGCCTCCACGTCCTGATTATATGTCTGCTATATCTGCTTATTAATACCAGGCAATTAGTTGATGAAACAGTGATTAAACTAAATTTTAATTTGTATAAATTGTATCTTAATTTTAAAGTCATGTCTGACCCATCTTATGATCCTACCTATTCGTCATGCTGTTCACTTTTCATATAATCAACGGTTTCAATTAAAAAATAACATTATGTAAACATAAATATGGAATATATTTTTTGTAATTAAGACATGTTGGAAAGGGTGTTTATCTATCATTTCCAATGTGAACATCATAATGTATTCTCCTTAAAATTATGCCTTGTCAAATGTGTGCTGAATGTAAACTCTTAGGAATTTCACATTCAATGCGAATGTATCTGAGAATATTCTTAAATAAGGAAATCTATTCAGTGATTGCTCCATGCCAAATAGGCTATATGCACGCATAAGTTCCGCATTTGACGCAAGGATGCTCTTCCGTTTCCGGTTGGGGAGATTAAAGCGGAGGAGAACTGAGGAAAACGGGATTATGGCAGAGTCTTCAAAATGTACTGTCCTCCCGTCTTTGAAACGAAACTTTCATATGTTTAGATGTAATTTTATATATAGTTATGTTTATTTCATATAATTTTAAAAAGAAGCATAAACACAACGAGGGATGTCTGTTTTGTCTGTTTTTGTGACTAACGTTTCATTAGTATAACCATGGAGTATAAAATTCAATATAAATTCTTGGTATTGCACTGGACTCTTCGATCGGCGGAAGTTAGAGCATCCTTAGACCTTCACCGGAAATACCGCCGTGCATAGAGCCCATTACAACCTGATGAAAATGTGACTATTTCAAAGTGTGCTCGTTTTTTTCGGATGTATTTGTGCTCTGCTGTGTGCATATAAAAATATAATTTAGGCTACAGGTTTAAAAGCCCATGAAATCATTCGTTCCCATCACCCGTCCCCCCTGATACAACCTCGTAAGTTAAAGGAGAATTCCGGTATTTAACAGTTTGAGTCTATTTTCTAGTTTGTTTTGGATGAACTAGAGTGGTGGACTTAGAAATTGACAATGGGTCCTGTCTCGTTTGACAATTTTAGGATTGCCTCCGAGTGCTTCAGAGTGGCTGTCTATGGGCATGCACAAACATGTTCTTAAAACAACACTTAACATTAGCTCTCAAAACTGTGCAACTCACCGAGTGGTTAGTGGTGTTCGTTGATGATCCAAAACAAGTAGCGTAGCGAAATACAGTTTCTGTCGGAGAACTCATTGCTCGTTGATATTACTGCGCTCCCGGATACCGAAAGGGGTCTGTTTACATTTGGTTGTAGTCTTTTCGCTCGGTTCTCCGTCTCTCAGAAGGCTAGCATGAGCAGAGCAACTGCGGCAAAGTGGTTGTCGCCATCTAGTGGTCGGGAGTGTGCTAACGCTTCAGACTTAAATATTGAGCGGAAGTTTATACGCGGTTATGAGGTATCTGAAAATATAGTTCCACTATAGTAAATAACACGGATTGAAAGCATACATTGCACTGATATATTTGTTTTTAATCATCAACGAACACCACTAATCACTCGGTGAGTTGCATAGTTTTGAGAGCTAATGTTAAGTGTTGTTTTAAGGACATGTTTCAGTATGCTCGTAGACAGCCACTCTGAAGCACTCGGAGGCAATCCTAAAATAGTCAAAAACTCGAGACAGGACCCATCGTCAAAATTTCTAAGTCCACCACTCTAGTTCATCCAAAACAAACTAGAAAATAGACTTAAAGTGTTAAATACCGGAATTATCCTTTAAGCATCATGTGATATTGAACAGGTGACCTATGCCTACACCACTGGCACACACCGCCATCTAGTGGTTGAACAATCATTTATTTTGGCTAAAATAAAATGATTTTGGCTTTAGGCAAAAATAACCCTACCTTGTCAGATATTCGTTCCAGGAAGTCTTGTCTCTGATACTCTCGGCGGCGCAGATGTCTATACACATGGAATTCACCACTGCCTGCTCCAGCACTGGAACCTGAGAAAATCAAACATAACCGCACTCACTAAAGACACATGTACACCCCCACAGCCCTGAAGAGTGGTGGAGCAGAGTTAAATCAAAATAAATGACTAAATAAATAAATTCTGTTATCCTGACATTATTTGTGTGGGCAGAAATTCAGGGAATTTTGGAATCAATGGACATTGGACAGTAAAGAGTACGTACTAGACAAAAATATGTGAAATAAGTAGGGCTGCCCATGCACGACTAAAGTTTTTTTTCTAGTCGACTAGTAGTAGTTCATTTAAGCCATTAGTACAATCGCATATTTATATTAATTTAATTACTTGAATATATATGGGAGAGAATACTAAACCATAATGAGCGTTTTCATAATATATTGTCAATTCCGCATCTCAAGCGCACGCATAAAATTATTATGCATGAGACATTTTAATTAAACTAGTGTTTTCTGTGTCACTGCCGGCTGCCGCCATCTTCATCAGTAGTGAACACGCCAATAGAGAGAAATGCACACTTCATACATTAGCCTACATAAACAGTAGTCCATTTCTTCTCGTTTTGAATTGTTTTGTTTAAAAGTAGACATTTATATATTATAATATATTATATATTTATCTATAGATATATTTCTCAGGTCTGTGAGGCAAGTAGCTTATACGCTGAGTTTCGGTTCATTTATGAGATGCGCTCCAATTCACGCACCGGCGCCTCCGTGTCCTGATTATATTGTCTACTATATTTGCTTCTTATTTATTAAATCCAGGAAATTGGTTGATGAAACATTGATTAAAATTAAGATACAGTTTATACAAAATGAAATTCACTTTAAAGAAATGCTTTCTACAAAACAAAACTAATTAAGTGGCCGAAATCTTGTCTGACCCATTCCACATGTCTCCCGATATACTGGGCATCTTATGATCCTATCTTACTCATCTCCTGCGGTTCACTTTTCATATTATCAATATAGATGAAATAAAAAATAACATTATATTATTTAAACAAATATGAAACGTAGGCCTATGTTTAAGTTATATTTAAACGTCACACCGCTCCGCTCACATGCTCTTGTGTGTAGCCCTTTACATGCATGTGTGTGTGCATGTGGTGGAGGGGTGCGATTTTCGAATACTAACTAATCGAATAATACCCAGCGATCTTCGAATATTATTTTTGCTTGAAAACCCCATCCCTACAAAAGGATGAGTAACTGATGACAACTTTTTAGCGTTTTATTTTTTTTTAGCCAGTAACAAATCCTGAAGACAGCGGAGCTCCAATGGCATTTGGAGGCCAATGGAAATTGGGAATGGACTACCTGTTGGTGGTGCAGCCAATGGCAATATGGGGAAAAATAAATTGTGCAAGTGGTTTAAAAAGAATAATTTGAAAATGCACTACCCAAATAACGTTACTCTGAAAGTGCTTCTTAAAGCTTACTTATTCCCGCAACATCTAGCCTTGCATGCCAGACCTACATCAAGATGTTAGGTCTGGGAACTCTCCATTGACATGCCTCAATCCGAGGGGCGGGATAAATGGTTACCTTTCAAAATCCCTCTGCACGCAATAGGATAACGCTACAACCAACCAGAGCAACGAACGGTTGTGGACAGGGAGTCCCATGCGTTTTTCCACCAGCGGAGCTAGTTGATATCAGGTTGGCAAAACTCCGAACACATCTTCCTTTTTAAGAATGACTTAAGTGACGTTCTCTTAAAGTCGGCATGAAATCAAATTTGACAAATCTTCTTTTTATATGTAATATTGTAGTGTTTATTATAAATGATTTATCTGTGCACTTCATTATTTTTTTAAAATTCATGTACCCTTATAATCTTTAATCAAATACATTACCCTTCCCTCCCCCCTCGAAACGACCTCTCTTTTCTTCCGGTCACGTGCAATGGCGAAAGGGTGCGGCCAGAGCCGATGAGGGTGCGGCTATCGGAGCACAGCCTCTCAGAGAACCTGTCAGTGTCAGTGTCCTCCAACGATCCAATCAATTCCCGAAGGACGGAATCAAGCCCCGCCCTACATTTTTTCAAATTTCAGAAGCCGTTTCACTCGAATATACGTCACAGCAAGGAAAAAATGACAATCTCAACTTCCGTTTCATGCCGACTTTAAAGGGTACCTATTATGGCATTTAAAATGTCCCTAATATTGTTCTGGGAGTCCCCAACAACAGTTTTACGAGCATGCCATGACAAAAAACACTTTTGTTGTCTTATAATATGCATTTATTTTTACTTGATTTGCTCACCGACTCCCATATGAATCGTTTAGCGAGTCATTTTTCCAAACCCCGCCCTTGCGTGACGCTAATCTGCAGTGATATGTTAGCTACCATAGCCCAAAGTTTAGTGGTTAAAGCACATTCAGTCTTTGTTTGCATTAGCCCAACGCATAAAAATATTGATAATGCAGTACTAAGAGGTAACGTTAAAGCTATCTTTATGACAACTCCATTAACAACGACAAACTTCACATATTTCAATACAACTGACGACCTATGCGCTGTGCGTACACAACAACACACACACATACTTATTGAGCATGATACATAAAACAAAAGCAACAATTAATATTAATAATACTTACAGTTTGTGATTCGGAGAAGGAAGCTGATCCAAATAAACTCGGTACTGAACATTCATTCAGTATCAGACGGCTAGCAAATCCATACTTATAGCATTTAGGTTTGTGAAGCAATCATCTTCAAAATTACGCGAACACAGAACAAGGCTATACTTCTGTGGTATAGTTGTATATATGAACTGTAGCCACTGTCTTCAAATGCTCCTCACTGGGCAGATGAAAAAAGTTTGCTCTTGCGTCGCACTTCAAAACAGATTCTCGACATGTTAGTTTCCCCTGCGTCTCCGGCAGGGTTGCCAGGTCTGCACAACAAAAACAGCCCAATTGCTCATCAAAACTAACCCAATCACAGCCAAAAATAGTCAAATAGCGTTCCCGGGTGTTTCCCCAATAACAATCATGTTCCAGTGGGTAAAACAATCGCGTCAACCCGTGCACTACACAAACAACCTGCGGAAACAGTGCAGGCATATACAGACCTGGCAACACTGGTCTCCGAAAGCAATGAGTGGGCGTATCTTATTCAAATAACTTGTCAAGTTGACGTCAACCAGACAAAGGAAAAGCATCGTTCGTCGAACGATTCATATCAGCGACTCAGAGTCGACTCTTACTTTTGAGAGACAATAACTTTGTATACGGTAAACTTTCATGTTTAAAACTTTGCAGGATGTTTTCGTTCACTTAGATCTATGTTACACACTACATGAAGGGCAATTTTCAAAAATCCATAATAGGTACCCTTTAACTCCAAGTCCTCCAGAGTCGCGGCCAAAGCCGATTCGAAAGACCGCTGCATCTTCATTGTTTTCAAGAAGCAGGAAAATCACCTATGGAAATCACGCGGAACGTCATGAACTGTGGCTTCATTGTGTTAAGCCCGCCCGCCGACTCTATACACGATGGCCCTCATTTATCATTCTTGCGTAGAAACGGGCGTATATGTTGGCGTAAGATTATGCTTACACTCCTCTCACCGCCTGATGTATGAAGCTGTGCGTACCTTTGAAATCTAGGTGTACGCAATACCTGTCCTTGATAAATGCCGCGGCTGAAAACGATCGTCATTAGAATAACACGCCTCTAAATATTCAAGTCTCCGCTTCCCCCACGCCCTCATTTTACGCCATGGACACACGGAAGACGGCAAAGAAGAGAAACTTCTCCGACGTGGAGATCAAATGACCTATCACAATGCATTATTTTACAGCAGGTGTTTTGAAACAATTAACATTTAATATCGTATCACGTACAATAGTGACGATGATGTGATGTGGAGTACCATTCATTCACATTAATAATTGCATGTCCATTTGTAATATTCTTATTCTTATTATTATTCGTGTTCATTTATGAGGAAAAAACAATGATACGAGCGCTCTGAAAGCGGCACTAAAATATATTTTAAAAATTTCACAGAGACATCAAACAGAAAGCACAAACCTTTCTTTAAACTGAATTTCGTTTTGTATTAATTGTATCTTAATTTTACTTAACGTTTCATCAACAAATTACCTGGATTTATAAGAAGTAGCCTAAATAGCAGATGATAGATAATCATGAAACGGAGGATGCGTGAACTGAGCTCATCTCATAAATGAACCGAAACTCGGCGTATAAGGTACCCTACTTGCCTTAGACATGTCTACTTTTAAACAGAACAATTCAAAATGAAAGAAAACAGACTGCAGACTGCTCTGCTTATGTAATCTGAAATGTGCATTTCTCTCTGGCGCGTTCTGCGAAGATCCCGAGTCAGCATCTCAACTTCGTCTTTGCAGCCGACACAAAGAAAACACTTCTTTATTAATAAACAATTAAAATATCTCCTTACTATATTTACATATTCATAATCATTACTTTTGCCGGTTCTTTGTGACAGATTTTTAATTAGCCTACTATCTTGTTGCTGTTTTTTTGTTTTTTTTTTGGTCTTTAGTTTGTCAGTGTACGGAGCCGTTAGGAATTGTTTTTCTGCGCATTTCCGCACTAACTCAAACGTGCGTACACCACCTCCTGAGCTGGCGTAGGATTTGAGCGTGCCGTACGCCAACGTCCATATTGATAAATCTCAAAGTCACCGTGGTTTTGGGTGTACGCCAGGTGTACGCTGGAAATTTGGTGTACGCACTTTTGATAAATGAGGGCCGATGTGATTGGCCTGACCAGTTTTTGGTTTTTCCAGCTCAAAAGCCTATGGAGAGTTGCTAGACCACACTGGCTGCGAAATAATTTCCGCTGCCGCTAGGGTGCGTCTAGATTTCTAGGCTACGCAACATCACTACAGAATCCACAGCGAAACATACAGCCACCTAGTTTCTGATTCAAGACCGAATGATTCTTATTATGAGCGGTTCTTTTTTTAGTGAAAACACTTGAATTAAACACGCTTGTGAAACATTCAGATTGTTCCTGAATTAATTGCACTCAATAAACTGCAATTTCAAATTATTATTACTTTAGGCACGTATAACTGAACCAAGAAGTGGTACTATAAAATTCGTGAGATGTATCATGTAGTAGGCTATATGTTTGCCCAGAATTTATGTAATCTAATCAGGTGAAAATTAATGATGTTACCTAGGGCTGGGGTAAACGATTATTAACTAAACGATTAGTTGGGCGATTATTTTATCGATTAGTCGACTAATCTAACGACTAATTGGGCGATTAATATAAAGATTATTTTTCAGCTCCTCGATTAATAAAAAAACATAATGTATCTCAAATAAATACGAACTAGCGTACCGAATCATGATACTGTATAAGCTGGCTAACGTTAGTCTAATGTTATGTATTTGAACACTGTCATTAGAACTCTATAACCGCCAAAACCGTGTTATTAAAATATTTTGTACAAACATTTTTTATCATAGAGAATGTTTAAATACTAATATCAGCTTACGAGGGAAACGTAGGCGGAGTTAGTGGTGCTTGCTCCTGCTGGATGATTCAGGAGAGTCTGTTCCCCGTTACCGATCAGAGCGCGCTGACACGGAGCAAAGCCTTGTTTACGCCGGTTTCACACTGCACGCGTTAGCAGCGCGTATTTTTTTCGGCGCCCATGTTAACAGATTAGAGCTTTCACACCGCACGCAGAGGCGGCGTGTCAGCGCGTAGCAGGAGCAGAGCAGGAGCAGCAGTGCCGCGATCGTTTCGGCGTCTGTTCTATTTTTGCCGCGCGGCTTACGCTGAATTAAAGTGACAATGCATTGATCATGGCCAAAATACACAGCAGTTTTACCCAAAAGCGCATTGATGATATCTATTGTGTTTTTAACAGTCAATCAAATGACCTTCATCAATTTAAAAAGAAAACAAAGTCAACAAAAACAAAGATGAACCAAACGTTATATGGCCTAATATAGCCTATTAATTAATAAAATAAACTTCTTGACAAGTCTTTTCTCTTAAATGTATTTGAAAACGAAATAAATCTATGCCAACTTACCCATTATAGAGTACTTTGTCTGTAAACACGCCGCGCGCGTCAAACGCTGCCAGTATGAAAGCAAAACGCGCGTGTCCTGCTTCCGCTCACCATATGCACTGCTCCTGCGCTGCTAACGCGCTGCAACGCGTGCAGTGTGAAACCGTCGTTATACTCGACGCGTCCGCACGAGCGTGCGGCAAATATGACACGTTGGGCGCGCAAGACCGGCAAAACCCCATATCGCGTGCACGGCTTCTTTTGTAACAGCGCGCGCGGCGCCGCGTCCGCGGATGAACGACTGCATGCCGGATCTGCCCGAGCCGTACGTCTCACCGCACCCGCACCCAGTTTGCGCGTCTAAATTGCAAAGGTTTTTTTTTTGGTTAAGGATTTGTTTACTGTGTGTGATTCATTTAATGGAGAGCACATTCACTTCTAGTGGTCTTCGTCCTCCATTCTGCAATGTTTCGTTCTCCCACGTGTGTTGGCGAGCTGTACTGCTGGAAACGGTGCAAAAAATAAATAAATGAAGAAGCGTCGACGCAAAAATATGGCGTCGACGTAATTTTGACGTCGAAGCGTCGACGTCATCGACGCGTCGCTACAGCACTGGTTACCACAAACAAACACACATATAATATATTATATTTATGACCGATAATTGGGCATTTGTAAATACACTTTTTGCAAGAATTGTATTAAAGGATTAGTTCACTTTTTAAAAAACTTTTGCTGATAATTTACTCACCCCCATGTCATCCATGATGTCCATGTCTTTCTTTCTTCAGTCGAAAAGAAATTAATGATTTTGATGAAAACATTCCAGGTTTTTCTCCATATAATGGACTTCAATGGTAGCCAAAACGGTTCAAGGTCCAAATGAGTTTCGGTGCAGCTTCAAATCACTTTAAACGACACCAGACAATGAATAAGGGTCTTATCTAGCGAAACGATGCGATGACTCGAAAAAAGATTTGTTCATTTTGATGAACGAGTTCGAACAGGAGAATCACGAACGTGCATTTCAGGACAGAGCAAGGCGAGCATTTGTGCTAATAATACTTAAACGGTTTTATTTATTTTCGAAATGCCGCATCGTTTCGCTAGATAAGACCCTTATTCATCGTCTGGTGTCGTTTAAAGTCATTTGAAGTTGCACTGAAACTCATATGGACCTTGAACCGTTTTGGCTACCATTGAAGTCCATTATATGGAGAAAAACCTGGAATGTTTTCATCAAAATCATTAATTTCTTTTCGACTGAAGAAAGAAAGACATGGACATCTTGGATGACATGGGGGTGAGTAAATTATCAGCAAAAATTTTTTAAAAAGTGAACTACTCCTTTAAGTTTAAACGTTTTTGCACTATAACAGGCCCTGCTGAAATCTGCAGTTATCTCAATTGGAAACATTTTCTGAGAGCACTAAAAGCAAAAAGTATACTTTTTCGATAAATATTTCTAACTCAAGTGTACTAAAAGAAACATTATTAGTCCAATTATTAATTGGGCATCTGAGTCTTTCAGGGGATTCGAATCTTTACTTTTCTTACGATACCCATGCCTGGATCTGAGAGAGTATTAAACCAACAAACCCATCACATCCCGCACAAACTCTGGAGGAGCACGTGGATTCCAATCCTTGGGTCTCTCTGGTATAGGCGCAGGTTTATCCTAAAGAAAACACAATATAAAACATAGCACTGTTTGGTGTGCAATGCAAACAGTTCGGTAGCATCATTAATACTCCAAGGAAACCCGCTAGTTTGATGTAAAGCTTTAACTCACGGGATTGCGCATCAATCTCTCCAACTTCAAGCGCTGCTCCTCTGCTGGGGTTTTGGCGATAATAAGAGGCTGAGACTCTTTTCTAGGACCTTTCCCTGATCGGGCATCTTTCTTTTCCTCCGCCATGATTTTTCCAGCGTCTTGGTTTGACTTCTTCTTCTGTTCATTTGTGGCAGATCACATATCTGAGTCCACATACTGCCACCTATTGTACTGAGGTGGATCTAGTATAAAATAAATAGTAGGCCTACGTCTGCACGTGCAAATGACTGGATGTGCATTGATAATATAAATAAAGTAAGTCTGAGTTATTATCTCAAATAAACATGTAATAGGCCTATACAAGAAATTAAATAGAAAATCAAGCATGCATCCTCCAGATATGATGATTTATGATTATAAACAAAAAAGTTCTGTTTTTCACAAATGTAAAGGCCCTTTCACACAAAAGTGACAAAAAATTCTTAGGCTGAAGGAAACGCAAACTCACTCCTGTACAGTAGAGGGCGCAGCTCAAACAAACCTTTCAGCTGTGCCGCCATTGAGGATTGTAAAAGAAATTCACCACTTTTACTTCAGCAATAAAAACAAAATGAAACAAATGTGATGTTTATCTAAAAGTCAATATTGCTTAATAGTATGATTGAATTGGACCATTAAAGGTCAGCAGCAAAAGCAATAGACTAGAGTGAGATTAACATATTCATTTCAGGTTTCTGAGTTTGCATTATACTATTTTTATTAATTTTGAGAAATACCGCACACCCTCTGCACAACGCCTCTGCACTTATGCCCAATCTCTCTCAATTTATTGTCAGTCAATAAATGGGAAAATAAAGTAGCTTGCATTACTTATTTGAAGTAAATTTAAAAGTAATGTGTTACTTTACTAGTTACTTGATAAAAGTTATTTGTAACTCGCGTTACTTTTAATGTGTTACACCTAATAATACTATCATTGTACCATACTGCCACAGTGCTTTTTTTATCTGGATCCTAAATCTTGTCCCTTTAAAAGTAAACGTTTATCATTATGTTGTTCACACAAAAATGTTCACAACTTATTTTCTGAAATCCGCAAACTTCACATTCATGTGACGCACAACAGATTTAAATCTTGTTTTCCACAGTCTTAATCTTGCTAACATAATTTACTCTTTGTCTCATCATATCATATCTATCATATCAATATATCATATCACATCATATCACACTGTGGCGTAAGTTTGTTTTAAAAAGTGGGTGGGACAGATGTGTGTGTGTGTGTGGGGGGGGGGTTGCTAATCAGATATATGTAACAATTCAAATAACGATTTGAGAAAACAAAATAACATTACGATGTCTAGAAATCATTTCAATAGTAATGTTACATAGTTCATAGATCAGCGATTTTGCTTGTGGTCTTGTGGTTAAAACATGTGCCAAGCGTTGTTCTAGGTTCTAATCCGCACATGTATAAACTTTTTTTATTATTATTCATCAAAACCGAATATGTTCATCAGTGGTTACAGTATATATCAAGCAGGGACACGTTTGTGTGCATTTAGTTTTGTGATTTCTCCTGCAACGGCGATAGATTGAAGCGCGCGTCCGAGTGAAGACTGCGCGAGCCACAGAGAACACTGTATCCATGCAACTGATAGCAGCAGCAAAAAGCATTCAGCTTGAGTTCAAAAACAACACATTTAAGCGCTAGATGGTCTCTTATTTAATAACGAACGAAATGAATGCTCTGCTAGTTAACTGGAGATGTTTTATTTATTTGTATGTGGCCAAGTAGTATAAAGATACATTGTTTCTATGGTGTGTTAAATATGTTCGTGGCCCCTTTAAGAAATCTCTCTCTTCTCGCGATATGATTCACTAGTTTTGGATGCGTGCGCGCGACCAGAGAAGCCATTTTCAGAGTACAGAAGAGCTCCATGTTGTTGTGCGTGCATCGATCTGATTTACTGGTTTAAACTAGTTTTTCTGGGTAAATATTACTCCAATATCTTTAATATGCACAAATATATTGTGAAGCGGAGTTTAAAGAACATTTGATGTGTACATCACATCATATCGCATTAGTGGTGTTAAGCATTATTTCCCAGGCGTATATGCCCCCAAAAACATGCTATTACCATGATTTTATTTATTCATTTTTTTATTAGTGCTAGCCATTCCAGAGAAGCTGCAGTTCATCCAGGAATATATATCCTTATTATAGATATCACCACACCCTTCCTCAACAGGACACAAACGGGCAGGGCAAGGTCATCAGCATTTCCATTGCTTGCCAGTTGCCATATTTGTTCAGAGTTGTATTTAGATGCAAATAAATTAGGATGCATATGTGCCACATCTGTTTAGATCCTCAAACCACCTGTATGTATTTCCAAACTGGAACAAAATTGTAGGTTTATTTCATGCAGTGCCATATTCACGTGCAAATCCCTTCATTCAAAATACTCCCAGCATCATCCAGAACTGGTTTGGAAAATATTTTTTTCTCACAACATGTCGTGTGACCCAACAGGCCTATTAGACAATCCACATAGACCAACATAGTCACCATGTGATTCACCACGTCAACCCGTAAAGCACTAACATGTTTTGACAATGACATAAATGTCCCCGAATACAGTCTTTTTCTTTTTATGGCAAGAAGTGACAGACATTGCTGAGTGGTGAGGCAACAGAGAATGTTTTATTTGAAATAAAATGAGGTGTATTGTGTCCTTGTTAGGGGGAACATAATTTGCACATTGTGTCAATGCCAGCGGATATGATGTTAAGCATTAGTGGTGTTAAGCATTAGTTCCCAGGCTACAGCCATCATTATAATCATCACGTATAGTGTTTTTTTAACATAATATCTTAGCAGACAGGGGCTGTTTTTATTTTATAGTTATCATTGCAGTGAAATATTCAGCAGAATTCAACCATAGCAGTATCTCACATCTCCACTCGGCCGTGTTTGCCAGATCCGACCCAGCCTAACAGATCCACACAATGCCGCTGTTGATTTTCTGATTATAATCACAAAACGTTTTTGTAGGGTAATTCCTCAAACATGCTGGAGCGAGCTAGAATCATGATATTACCCCCATACAGCATTTGTCTCTTCTTTGTTCTCTTAATCTGTATTTTTTCTTGTTTTACAGTAAAATATAAGGTTAAACTTTATTTAGATGGTCCACTTTAGACATTCTACTAACTATAAGTAACGTTGCAACTTAATTAACTCTCATTAGAGTATTAGTATACTGTTAGTTAGGGTTAGGGTTTGGGTTAGTAAGTTGGCATGTAGTTGCAAAGTTACTTATAGTCAGTGAATTTATGTTGGTGGATCATCAAAATAAAGTGTTTGCAGATAGCCTATTAAGCAGACAGTCTACTAATACTATAATGAGAGTTAGCTGACGTAGGTGCAAATTTACTTGTAGAATGTCTAAAGTGGACTTTATAGTGTTATCATAATCATATATCTAAAATGATGGCAAGAATTCACTAGGTGAATAGCGTAAAAAGTTTAATTGAGGCATTATCTAATTAAAAATGCACTAATCTGCATACATTTCCATAACAGATGAACATTGGATAAAGCAAGGTTCACAATTCTTGTTTTATTTTGTATACATTTACATTAGGTTTAAACAGAGGGGATTTAGGAATAAAACCAAACCCCCATAAATAAGACTTGGACCCTCCCAAAAGGGATGAAAATAATAATTTGGGGGGTACAATTTTTTTAAAAAAAATAAAATATCATGTTAGCCTATCCAAAATTGTATGTATTTAATTTAAATACAGTATACCATCACATACCAACATTTCAGGAAAAAATCGAATGAAATATGATTTTCAAACCCTCACTCCTCATTGGGCTGTACCATTTCTCTGGTACGTTCAGACTGTATTCTTTGCGGTTCTTTGATATCACTTCACTAGCTGTCAAACATACGTACCTGTTGTGTGTCAGCTAAAAAATAAGAGTAAGTGGCTGAATCAACTTTAATCTCTGCCTATAGTTTTGACTGCCATGTATATTATCATGCGTTGTGCTTTGCGGTAAATGTTATAAGCAGCTCGCTCATCATCTAAACAGGTTTTCAGAACTGTCTTCATTTGGTTGTTCATCTAGCTAGCTAGCTAAAAGTTCACGCAGCTCCTGAAGCTCTCCGTACCAAGCAAATATTGTCCGTATCTTGGTGAAACTAAGCCAAGAATGGTTTCATTGATGCAAGCAGTTGTTTATTATCTCACGGACAAGGTTGTCGGATGGAAACGTGCTCAAATGTGTGTGTTTGAACTGCAGAAGCTTTCGCAGAATTTCCTATATAGATTAGTGGTTCTCGTGTAAGCCTATATAAAATGGAGAGTGACGTCACTGGTCAAAATAGCTGTACCCCCCGAAGCTCACGGTATAATTCGAACACTGCTAAAGATGTTAGGAATTTGGCAGGAAGAGGATGTGTGTCTATATTGTCTTAATGCATGGTGAGGAGGAAAGATTGAGTGGCCAAAGACTCTCCAAGGATCACAGATGGAGAATTGCAGAGATTAGTTGAGTCTTGGGATCTGCCTACCAACAAAAAAAAAAATCAAACAACCCCTACATCACCACTTGTTGTTTGGGAAGGTTTCAAGAATAATCCTCCTCGCTCCTCCAAAAACAAACTCCAGCATATTCAGGTGTCAGACACGACTGGAACTTCAAACGGCACAGGGTTCTGTGGTCAGACGTAACTAAAAAAAAGAGCTTTTTGGCAGCATGGGTTTGGTGCACACAAGGATAAAAGTACCCCATGTGTACAATTGAATATACCGTTGGATCTTTAATGTTGTGGGCATATTTTTCTGCTGGAGGTCCTGGACATCTTGATCAGATACATTGCATCGGGGATTCTATCCAATATTAACAGATAAAAAATCTAAACCTGACGACTTCTGCTAGAAATCTTATAATGGTCTGTGGTTGGATCTTCCATCAGGACAATGATCCAAAACATTGACAAAAAATCCAAATCAACACAAAAATGTGTTACGGAGCACAAAATGAAGCTTCTGTTATGAATAACTTCTGTTCTGTTATGAAGCTTCTGTTTTATTCATGTTATGAATAAAATCCTCTTGTTTCCAACATAAACCTCCCAATATTCATAATTGGCTTTCAATTAGGTCAGTGTGTGTTTGTTTTGTGTGTTTGTTAGCATTCAGTGAGAGGTTGAATCCTGCCTGAGCCAGTTGAGTGCACTTGCAGTCTTGATGCATTAATGCCCTTGAACGTCAATTTGTAAAGCACATTCTCTACACATTATGTGTGTGTGACTATAGACTATAGAATGATGTGCCCTTATAGAAGCATGAAGCATGCTAACACAATTAGACACTAATCATGTAACATTATGCACATTATGTGTACTCTTAACACGTGCAAGCTGATGTGGATATCACAACAGTACAAGGGGAAAGAGAGAGATGGCACAAATATGACGACTGAAGCAATGGAATTATTCCATTTCATGAAATAGCTTTTGTTACAGAAATACTGTATTTGTTTGCTCTTTATTACAGCATTAGCTGTACCATGCCTTAAAAATAGAAAATATATATTTTTTTAGACTGAGCTGAACTAAAGAAGCTTTATTTATGCAATGCCATAATGACCACATTGAAAGGTCCCCCACAATAATCAGATATGGCAAAAAAAATAAAGTTTGTCAAGTCTTGATTTTTTAGGTTATGTAGAATAGGTTTTCCTGCTTGAATGTTCAAAATGCACAATATTTTTCACATATTTACATTGTTGCAGCACCTTTCTTCCCAGTCTGCCTGTAAAGCTCTGTTTAGTTCCTGTCTCTATGAAGCCCCTCCTTCCTAGAAGTGCATTGTGTTCTGATTGGTCGACTGGACCAGTGTTTTGTGAATGGTCAACCACTTCCAGCGCTAACTTCCATCCGCCTCATTCACTCAAATATACATCATTGCTGGCATTCCACTACAGGCAGAACCATTGCAGGGTTCTAAATGGAACGCCGTATCACCTTGATCACTTGTGCATAAATTAAGTGAGAGCACTGCGAGTTGCTGTTGTGATGTCACATTCGTGTTGCACTATGACTATGGTCTAGATCTGCCTTAAGTGTATATATGAGTAGTCTAGCTTCCTCTGTCAAAATGGAGGCGTCAAGGGTCTGTCCAAATGAACTTTGCCTGTCCACTTGACAAAGTTAAACTCACCTGAAATAGTGAACGAGTTAAACACAGTCCAGGTGTAAACACTAACAATGGCGTCATGCTCAAACAGCAACATCACACACTAAGGAAAGTTAAAAATGTTAAAAAGCATAATTGGTCCACTTTAATATATTTTTGATGCTGCACTCCACTACGCAACACACAAAAAGTTATATTTGTAGACTGGTCTTCTTCGGCTGTCTAACAGCGCTTGTCAATGTCAAAATGACTTAGATGGCCAATCAAATTAAAAAAGGAGGGCTTTACTGTTGCAGCAGTTTTAGTGGTGAAAGGAAGGTGAGATGTAAGTAGCTGAACATATTTGACAACTGTTTTACGACAGAAATGTTAAAAGACGGAAAGTAATATCAGGTGATGCAAGCTATTCAACTTTTCATTTTATTTTACTTTTATATATTTTATATTTAGCCTTCTTAAATGAAATAGACCAGGGGTGGGCAGTCTCAAGATCTACTTTCATGTAGAGATGTAAGGTCCAACCCTAACCAAGCACACCTGAACAAGCTGATCAAGCGATGGGTCCGAAATCGCATACTGTATAGTTGGTACTACATGTGGTTTGAAACTTACTTTGTTAAAAAAGCATGTTCTGTAATATGTATTCGGGCACATGAAATCTTGAACTGCCCATTTAATCATGTAAGTGAAGTGCCTTTTTAGGTTGTATCGCGGTGCCCCGCGGAACATGAGTCTCTGCTCTCACAGAAGTCTGTGCACGCCACTGCTCAGGGACACCAAATAGACACCCCGCAATCGTCCTTTCTATGGCATACATGGAGAGGCATCTCTGGTTAAACCTCTCAAGAATAAGAGAGAGGGACAAGTCATTCTTGCTGGAGACTTTACTTTCGCCTCCTTGCCTCTTTGGAGACACAGTCAATGCTGTCGTCGAGAGGTTTCAGGAGGCCAAGAAAGAAACTGGGGATCGAGGTGGCGATCACAGCGAAGCCCTGCCAAGGGAGGACAGATCTGAGGAACATCATCCGATCGGGATTCAGGTAAGCAGTCCTGATGCCAGAGGGCATATTACTTAACCTACACCAGAGGTCAGTCTGATATGAGTCGCTTGTAGTTTGGAGAGCTACAAAGCAGCTTTCCTATCTCCATCATATTACCAAGATGGCCGCCGTGTGAATCTAACTGCCCTTAAAGGATTAGTTCACTTTTAAAAAAACTTTTGCTGATAATTTACTCACCCCCATATCATCCAAAATGTCCATGTCTTTCTTTCTTCAGTCGAAAAGAAATGAATGTTTTTGATGAAAACATTCCAGGATTTTTCTCCATATAATGGACTTCAGTGGGGACCAAACGGTTCAAGGTCCAAATGACAGTTTCAGTGCAGCTTCAAAGGGCTTTAAACGATACCAGACGATGAATAAGGGTCTTATCTAGCTAAACGATCGGTTATTTCAAAAAGAAATAAAAAGTTTAAGTTTTATTAGCACAAATGCTCGCACAAATGTTCAACGAACGAAATGACTCGAAAAAAGATTCGTTCATTTTGATGAACTAGTTCGAACAGGAGAGTCACGAACGAGCATCACAGAACAGAGCAAGGCGACCATTTGTGCTAATAAAACTTAAACTTTTTTATTTCTTTTTGAAATAACCGATCGTTTCGCTAGATAAGACCCTTATTCATCGTCTGGAGTCGTTTAAAGCCCTTTGAAGCTGCACTGAAACTGTCTTTTGGACCTTGAACCGTTTGGTCCCCACTAAAGTCCATTATAAGGAGAAAAATCCTGGAATGTTTTCATCAAAAACATTAATTTCTTTTCAACTGAAGAAAGAAAGACATGGACATCTTGGATGACATGGGGGTGAGTAAATTATCAGCAAAAGTTTTTTTAAAAGTGAACTAATCCTTTAATCAAACTTTGTTCAAAAACTGCAGCATTTCATCTAAACAGAGACATTATTATGGATCTGAGTTATCGCATCCGATATGGCTCAGTGGTTTGTGATAAATGGCTTTGTCATTCTTCCTTCTCTCTATATTTCTTCCTCTCTAACACACTCATATATACAGCTTGTCAAATTTACAACCTGGTCCACTACGGCTAGTCGATTCAGTTGATAAAAGCAGTGCAGGACCAAAGGTGGCTATATATCATCCCCCTTCTCATTTTCTCATTACCTTCCAGCTGATACTGCATTCAGCAGTCTGCCGACCCAACATCCATCAAAACAAGGAACCATTTTTACTGTTTGTATTTGAGGCTTTTCACAAAGCCCATTCTGAGGATAGTGAGATATGATGAGCTCTCATTTTAATATTTCATCTACCCTTAAACATTAAGCCGGTCTGCCTGTGTGTATGACTATAGGAGATTTTCAAAAGGATAGAGAATGACTTAGGATAGAGAATGAAACAGAATCCTTTGAATTTAAAGGCGTATAGCTTTTAGGACACAGGACACGAAAAGGATAATCTGAGGTTTCAAAGTGGCAGAGGCCAATCTGTAGATTCAAAGATACTCAACCTCTTAAACCATGTTAAAATCACTGCAACACACTTGAGGGCAGTGGCGGGCCGTGCATTTCACACATAGGCCTTCTGTCCTATCTGAATTAATAACTTTTAATGGTGTAGCAGCGCAAAAACTCTCTATAATTGTTGTTTTTATTTTGCACCGGCAGTTATAGGGTTAATGCGGTGAGTTCGGGAAAGGCCGGTAGAGAGAAACGATCGAGCGCGTGAGTTCGGCTGGTGCGTTTGTGTACAGTTCTTGCGTTCCGATTCCGATTATAAGTTCAGAAACGGAGCCTCCCTTATCTTGTCGTTCAAGGGTTACAATAGTCCCTTTTCAGACGTTAGAATATGAATGTTTGAAAAAAAATACGTTTAGATCATAAATCTAAAAGAAAAATTAAGAAGAAAATCATATTCACCACGGGGGAAAAAGCATTATAGGCCTACTCACCAAAACATGACGATGTGTACAGTTGACCCATGCTCTCACATTGAACGAAATCAATGAGATCGTGGGACTTTTGCCTTCAAAATCATTCGTGGCATAATTTACATTAGTCAGTTCTGTTTTTACCCGGACAGATCGAGCAGTGTTCCGTGACTCTGCGTTTAGCTCAGGCTGAATAAGGGACTTTTTCCGGTAGGTTTGAACCTGTTGGGGGTCGAGGAGGGAAAGAAACATTAATTTGTGGGTTGAAAAACTATTAAATCTACAGGATATATTTTAGTTTACGCAGTTCGCTACAGATGTGGATACTACTAGTAATAGTACGCGCTCTGAGCATCCAATCAAAGAACGAGAAAATGCAGACGTTAATATAAGCCTGCTAGATGGCCCCGCTGCAGTCAAAGCGAAATCTGATTGGCTGATTAAATCTGAATGCTTATCTGATTGGTTAAAGCAACAGTTTCATTGCCATTCATTTTAAGTTACAGACGCCTGCCCTGCACTGTCGATTCTGAAGGCCGCCAGGCAGATTTATTTGGCCATGGCAACGCATGATGCCAGAAATATGATTGGATAAAAGCTCTAACATAAAAACACACTACTGGAAGCAGCGCGACCAAGAGCAAAGCTATGAAATTAAGAGAATTAACTATTGGGAATAATTTAATACTCATTCATGAAAAAAATATATTAAAGTGCAAGTCAGTGATTCTGATAGTGTTTAGGCCAGCAGAGAAGGCCTTGCTGGCCCTGACGGCCCACCACTGCTTGAGGGGCTTATTGCTTTTATAAAATAGAGGCAACAGCAATATGATAAGATACAAATGCTAAATAAATAAATAATGTATTAATGTTCATTTGTATGTATACTGACATTTTGAGTTTAACATCAATGTATTATAAATGAACATAAATTGACAATAAGCAATAGTATATTTTTAGTATAATAGCATTAATCTGTGCACTCTTTTTTTTACTTTTATTTCGCAAGGATGCATTAAATTGATCAAAGTTGCTGAAAAGACATTTATTAAAACAGTTATATTTTAAATGAATGCTGATCTTTTATTAATGAACCTTCTATTAATCAAAGAATCCTGAAATTTTTTTTTTATCACAGTTTCCACAAAATTATTAAGCAGCACAACCATTTTCATCATTGATAGTATTAAGAAATGTTTCTTGAGCAGCAAATCAGCATGATTTTGATTTGATGATGAATGATTTCTGAAGGATCATAAAGACTGGAGTAATGATGCTGAAAATCCAGTTCTGCATCACATCAATAAATGACATTTTGAAATATATTAAAATAGAATGTTATTTTACATTATGATAATATTTCTAATAAACATACCTGCTGTATTTTTACTGTGAATTTGGTGCAAAACAAAGCAGACAGTGTGAGAATATATACAATGCCATCAGTGCAAAACGTTCTTAATGAATTATTAATGATTCTTTATTTATTTAGGTCAAATTCACCCAATAGAACACTTATGAAGTGTAGTGCACTGAATTGCTTTCCAAATGAGTCTCTCAAAACATGATTGCCATGAGATGACATGAATTCCATAGTCCTTGGTTTCATCCTCAGCATTAAATCAGGAGATCAGCCCATCCAGAAACAAGCTGAGCCCTGATTTGAACCATTTGACCAAAACAAACAGCCTAAAGGGACACAGTCTGAGAGCGAAAGAAGGTCAGAGCCCTTCTTCTTTACTCCAGGGGGCACTGCATCAGTAACCATCCAGACAATGAGAAACACCAACTAAAAGCCTTCGATATTTAGGAGAAGATTACAGAACGATTAGGTAAAACATTACGCTTCCCCCAAAGCAGCATTTTGAATGCACACCAGATGGTCTGGGCTTCATTTGGTCTTGACGTCCACTTTCCAACGGCCCTGGACACAATAATGTGTGTGTTTGTCTGCAAGAGCAGTAAGCAGTCAATTCATTTCATGGAGAGTTCAGCATTCATAAAGCAGCAACATAATACACTGGCTTCACACTGATCAAATAATGCTGTGTTGAAATTTATAATAATGCTGCTGTGACTGAAATTTACCACAGGACGTCAAAAGGCCCGAGAGCGCATCATTTGATGTTTCTCAGAGCTGTCATCTGGCTGAACAAAGCAGTTCTGTTCATGAGAAAGCATCCATCTTCCTTTTTTATGCAAAGCACACTGTGAAATCTGTCTGTGCCTTGGCATACAGCGTGATTGAATCACATTAATGCCAAGCTGCATTTATGGTTATAGACTTATGGAATTAAGCAAACTCAGTCATTTACAAAATTAAAACAGTAACACTTTACAATAAGGTTCATTAGTTAACATTAGTTACTAACATGAACTAACAACGAGCAATACATTTGTTACAGTATTTATTAATCTTTGTTAATAAGCTGTATATTATGTTAGTTCACAGTGCATTAGCTAATTTTAACAAATATAACATTTCATTTTAATTATGTATCAGTAAATTTTGAAATTAATATTGATTAATAAATGCTTTAGAAGTATCATTCATTCAATGTTAACTAATGTTAATCAATGAACCTTAAAGTGTCACCATGAAAACAAAACACTATAGATATTCATTAACCATTACAATCATATCTGACTCTTGGTGATTCTATAGGCCATCTCTTGCCATACGCGAGAGACTGTCCATTAATGTTCTTGGTAAGGATTTTTCCAGGGTAGGTTGCCAGGTCTTTCCCTGATTATCCATTACATGGATTGGTACTCACATGTTCACACCTACAGACACTTTAGCTTCTTCAAATCACATATACTGCATGTTTTTGGATTGCAGGGGAAACCAGACCATCGGAGGAAACCCATACAGACACAGGTAGAACATTTAAACTCCACACATTTAAACTCCACGCCACACATGCTTTTAGTATTAAAACTCTCCAGTCGTTTCCCACAAACATACCTGACACCATCCAATAGGGTTTTGGACTGTACAGAACACGGCTCTGATCTTCCACACTCCTGTCCTTATATTCTTTGGCAAATGTGTGTGTTTTTTTTTTTGCGGTAGATAATTAATGTTTTCTTTACTGGTACACAACCTCTCAATCCAGCCTCTTATGGCTATGGAATTTCCAATGAAATCTCATCTTTCAGAAATCAGATCTTTGAGGTCCTACATTCAGTCCTACAATCCTCACTATCTTCCTTGACCAGTCACAGCACTTTACATTCTGCATGGTAGTGGCGTTGTGTGCTTTGAAATAATTCGGTGGACATTGTGACCATTTACATCCAACACATGAGCAATATCCAAAACCAATTGACCAGATTTAGACATTTCAATAATATCTTCCTTGGTTGCAGAGGACCACACATTTTCACTAAAACCCACAAAATAACATCTAATAATACAGCTAATATGTGCCACAGAGTGATTTATTGAATTATAGGCTGGGAATAATGAGTGCAAGATTGGTATATGACCCCTTTGCCAAAATGATACACATGAAACTTGTGTGTTGAAGGCAACATGGATTCATTGAAGTATCAGGAAATCATAGGAGAAAACGTCATGCCGTCAGTGAGGAAGTTTAAGCTTAGGCGTCATTGGACCTTGTGATGGATTTTCTTTCCCTAAAATCTAACCTAAAATCTGACTATCTGCTTTCCTATAAGTCTTCTCTTAACGATACTTCAGACAAATGCTGATTTTTTAATCCTACACTACTCAAGCTCCCAAGTGTCTACCATTTACACTTAGCTTCGAGTTTTTTCTAAACTACTCTACTCAAGCTCCCAAAGTGTCCATTGACATCTTTAGCTTCGAGTTTTCTGAACTACTCTACTCAAGCTCCCAAAGTGTCCGTCGACATCTTTAGCTTCGAGTTTTCTCTAATCCTAACTTCTCCAGCTGCGCAGCTTTTAAATGACAGACAGACTTCAGTAATTATCCCTCAAATGCTTTTTAATTAACGGCCAGGAGAGTTCTCGAGCAATAGGCCTACTCAGAGAATCTCCCAAGTAAAAAACAAGGCCGGTGGATCTCAGACAATTTCCATTGAGAATCCCACCGAAAACACGGAAACCACAGTTTTTATACAATAGGGGGTATGGCATAATGACATTAATTTGATTGGTTATTCATTTTCAGTCTCTTCTGTTACTGGGTAGAGAATAATATGTTTTAACCATTACTTCATTTATCACAAGTTCTAACTTGTCATCTCTGTCTAGTCTCATTTCCCATATTATGTTATTTATACACACATCATGGGTTCGACACACACACACATTCACCTAAAATACAGAATGTCTTAGAACATTGTTTCAGAGATTTAGCAGATCAAATAAGGTCAAATGGTAAAACATGTTTAGCTTAATATTCAGTTTAAATTTTCCACCACAACCTTCCAACAGGACAATGATCCCAAGCATACCTCAAATTCCACCAAGGCTTGGTTGGAGAAGAAGTCCTGGAAGATTCTACAGTGGCCATTACAATCACCTGACTTGAACCCCACACAAAATCTCTGGTGGGATTTGTAGAAGGCGATTGCAGCACGCAATCCCAAGAATATTACTGAACCGGAGGCCATTGCTCATGAGGAATTGGTTTAGATTCCTCAGAAACGCTGCCAGAAGCTGGTGTCTAGTTATACATCTCATTTGCAGAAGGTCATAACAGCAAAAGAGTGTTTTACTAAGTACTAAAGATGCTTGTCATGAAGGGGTTGAATAATTTGTGCAACATTAAAAAGTCTTACTGACCCTAAAGTTTTGAACCATAGTTTGTGATGATGAAATTAATATGATACATTTTCAAAAGGTACTGTCTTAAATCTAACAAAAAATGTTTTACTACAAGAAAGCCTGAAAATATGATAAAAATTATGGAAGCATGAAAATATGGTAAAATTATGCATTGCAGATGTTGCCCTTGTGCATTTTCTTGATTGACATTTGTTGTGTTTACACCCGATTGAAATCTGCAGCATGAAATCGACCAAATGAAATCAGTACAGAACAGAGACACCTTCCTGTTTATGTGTTGACAACATTCCTCCCGCCTCCATAATGAAAAACACTGATCTGCTCCATGATAAGCACATGCTGGAACAAGCTAATCCACAGCGCAAATACAACCCTGCAGACTTATAAACCAACTCTGGCTTTTAAGAGTCAAATCACCCCTCTGCATGTCCAGTGTTGTGGAATGAAAAGGAAGACGTGTTGGACTTTCGGGATTTGAGGGTCTCTGAGGAGGGGGAATAGGATCAGGGATATCATGTTCAAGGTCACCTCATGCTAGATGTGTCGATGATGAGTTGACAGATGTGGACTCTGTCTGACCTCGCGAACCGACGCTGCTGGACGGGATGTCTGAAGGGTCATGAACTCCGAGAAGAGACTTTGAGTTCTTAGAAAGCACTGTGCCTTTAGGCTTCATGCTAATTCTTGAACAGTGATGACATGCTTTTTTAGTAGATGATCTACTGAGTTTCTTGTCATACTGGCTGGATTCATCACAGATCAGGAAAACAGGGCTCTGATAAAAAACAATGAAAAACACATCATTTGGCAAATTCCATTTCTTTATACTCTAGCTATTTCTTATCCCACAATTGACACAACATTTCTCAAGGTAATCTGTTGAATATTTGGATAATTTTTGATATATTTTTTCATAAAGAAAAGGAAAGACATTTTTTTTCTAAAACCAACTAGATCTGATGAGAACCACGAAATCAAAATTGACAATTCTTTTTTTTATGGAACATTGCAATAGCTATATTATTATAAATGAATTACCCATGCACATCATAACTGTTTTTTAAATGAATCTGCCCTCGTGATCTTCATTCAAAATAGCTTCCCCTCGCTCTTGCAGCGACATCTCTTCTCTTCTCTGATGATGTGTACTGGCACGAGGGCGGGGCAATCTATCACTCACATGACATCACTGTAATAGCGTACCACAACCTTCCAATCAAATCAACCCAATCAATTCCATGGAAAAAATGTCCCGCCCTACTTTTTTGTTTTGTTTTTTGATTAAGCCGTTTCACTTATATTTACAGTACATCACAAAAGGGCAGAGAAATCACAAATTATCGTCCATTATGACTTTATTTTATGAGGTGTCAATTTTGAATGAATTACTATTGATGTGTATGAAAACAACATTTTTAGAAAAAGATAGCAAATGTACGAAAACATATGAATACGATTTTACAAATTCATACAAATTAGCCATTTATTCAGCAAAGTGTAAAATAATTTCAAGGTAAAAAGTTATTATTATTCAAAAGTAATTCATTATTTATTTATAAATATTCAGTATAACCTTGTTTTGTCAAAAAAGCTGGCACACAAAAAGGTCCCATTTGTTAACTTTAGTTAATGCATTACTTAACTTTAACTAACTTAGTTGATGTCAGTTCAGGCCCATAAATAATATTAACAGATACAACTTGTGATTTAATAATATATTAGGGAATTTAACTAAGATTAATACATGTTTTAGAATGTTAGTTTGTGTTAACTAATGTGGTAAACTAATGTTAACAAATAAAACCCTATTGTAAAGTGTGACCAAAAAGCTCATGTTATCGGATATTTTAAAAGACAAACAACATTATATAGTCTGGTTTAGTGTTTGCTGTTGGCAAGTTCCTCTGAAACCCTCCACCTCCCCCAGCTCCACCTGCCTAGATCTGAAAAGGGATTTATGTTTATTGATGCATCAGCAGCATATCTTACATTCTCAAAGCAGCGTGTCTGTGTATCTCAAGGCACCAGCAAGTCCACACTTGCTCTGAAGCAGCGGCAGCGTACCAGATCTAGTCCGCCAAAACCAAATATTCATCATCATGCTAAAAATACGTTGAGTGTTGTCATTCTGTAAAAAATAATTATACATTATTATGCTGAATATGTCTAATGTCTAAATTAATTTTATTTCACAAATAGTCCTGCTCATCATTAAAGAGATGAATTGCATTTGTGATGTATTTATTTAACGTATGTATTAGTAGATCTAGACAAGTGCAAACACACTGCAGGTTAGGTCTTGGCACTTGCAGAATTAACTAGTTTGAATTCTGAATTCCACTCATGTCAGAAACAGGTGAAGGTGAGTAAAGTCTAAGAGAAAAACATATAATTTCTGCTCTGCATAAATAGTGTAGGCACATACCTTCTCGCCCTTGTAATGATTCATAGCGTAACATGTTTTCCCATAGCTGTTTAAAATACAATGCAAGCACTGAAAATGAATTCAGAACTTTCCCGCCTGGACATAACAAATAAACAGTGTTTGATGTCCACATTGGGTATTCCATAACAGGATTTCCATAAATAAATCCCTTACTCTTAGATATGTTTTTCATTGAACGCTGAGCACATTACTAAACTGGATTTTGTGCTAAGCCACGTTTATTTGTAACCCTACTCAACTGTAGCTTTAGAATAAAGGCATAACCCTGGAGCAAGAATCAGCCGCGTCTATGAGAGCTTAGTCAAAGACGACAGCGTGTCCATACATTCTGACTACGGATTCCAATGGCTGAAAAAACCTGAAACAACAAAGTGTTTGGCAAAGTTTGGGCTTTCAAAGACTTCAGCTGCAGCTGTGTAAATAATAAATAACCCATCTGAACCGTTCTCATTGTAAAACGAGTCTTGCACAGACAAACATACACAATCAGTTCATCTAACTTACACTTGTACATCTTTTTTCTTATGTATTACTTGGATGAAAAATCCCTAATAAAAAAAAACTTGTCTGATGACAGAAAAATAATAACAGGGGGAATCTCACGAAAACATGTCTGGGTCACATTTCACCCCCAAATAAAAATAAATAAATACTGCACTTTATTTTCCATCAAGAAAACGTTCTTATTTTAGGAACACTAATATTTTCGCGACATTAGTAATATGCACAGTTTACACACAGTTCTCATTACTGTAATCTTTACCTTTGAGTAGTTTTATAAGTCACAATATTCTCAATATTATATATATATATAGCTTTTTTAAATAAAAGATAATATTTTTGCATCATGACATTAGTTTTATGCACAGTTTACATGGTTTTCATTACTGTAATGAGCCCAAAATTCACAATATTCTCAATTAATAATTATTTTTTTCAAAGAATTTTACTTCTTGCATACATAACATTACATTACAGTGCAAATATATATATAAAATTGTAATGAGAGTTAGGGAAATTTTTTCTTAATTTTCATTAAAATAATGTAAACCCATATATATATATATTATGGTTCTTTTCTTAATTAATTATTTCCTTCATTTGATGTTGAGGTGAAACCTGACCAGATTTTTAATCTTCTTGACATATTGTTTTTATTTGACCCGAAATACAGTAATATCAATAAAACTTAAAACAATTGTAAAAGAATAATTAATTTTACAAAGATTTATACTCATACTCATATAACTAAATTATTTTTGAATCTCAGGTAAATTTGTTGTTTCAAAAAAAAAAACAATCTTTGTATAAAGTAGCACAGTGGAATGCAAAAACACGTTGTGTGTGAACAGATTTTTACAGTATAGTAAATTCAAGACAACACCAAGGAAACAGAAAATAAAATACAAAACAACCAAATATTGGTTTAAAATAAACATCATGATTAGACTTTATTTAACACCCATTAACATTACAAAAAGGTGCCATTTCACAAGTCCCTCAGCGGTCTGAAAGACCTTCCAGTCAAAAAGCAGTGTCTCATGAAACTTCCCTCATACAAACAGCAGCTAAACTCCTGCCACGTCCAGACTAAACCCACACAAATACAAAACACAACCAAGTTAAACGAACAAGCAACAACGACAAGCAACATTAACAAATACTTTATGGCTTTCTGCTATCCTCCCTTTTTGGGTAGATGAATGTTTGATTTAGGGCTGCGCGATAAATCGCAGTTTCCATGAAATCGCACTTAAACGATTTGGCTTGTCCAGATTTCGAAATCGCGAAGGCTGCGATTATCATAGTCATTGTCACTGCGCTGCTTGTCATTGATAAACGCTGCTCCATCTGAAAGCACTCTGAGTTTGAGTCACTTATAACGTGCATCTGAAAAAGCAACACGTGTCCGACAAAAGACAACATTTAATAACATGCTTTTACTCCAAACTCACTTCGTAACGACAGTTGAGCATTCTTCTGAGATGATGTGGCTTCTTGCACAGAATAAGGCAGTCGTGTGTTTATTAGTCATGTTTAACCAATCAAAGCAACAGCGACGATGCCCGATTGGGATTTCGGGGGCGGGGCATATTTGGCGTGTCTGTGTCAGAGCGCCCTCTGGTGTTCAGATGGAGCAGCATTTATTACCGATCAGCCGTGTTGCACAGACAAGTTGCGCATTAAATATTTGCAGCCTTTGCCAAATCTTGTGCGGTTTCATTGCGATTAATTGTGCAGCCCTGGTTTGATTTCATGGCAGCATCAGTATTATATATCGACTCGATGAAGGCTTCACGTGGTCTTTGCGTAAGTTGTGGACTTTTGCTTTCACGTCAAACTCGCGGTGCTGAGCGTTATCGACACGGAGGCTCGGACTGATGGGGACTGGGCCTGTACAGCTGTTGCAACCGGACCGGTCTCACCGGCCAGCCGGGTAACTGTCCTATTACTCTCAGGCCAACGGGCTGCCCGGGGCAGGAGTGAGGAGCGCCAGGCCCTGAGACCTGCGGGTGGCATGAGCGCGAGTCCAGAGGAGGTAGGACCGAAGCCGAGGAAGGGGAAAGAGGCAGCAGGATGGCCGGGGTCAGACCGTATCTGAGCTGGAACACACGAGGAGGGCCGTGGTGAGTGCTGATGCCGTTGGGACGGAAATCCTTGTGCTCGTCCTCCCTCTTCTGCTCCTCCTCCCGTTTCTTGGCTTTCCTGTCGGGTCTGTTGAACTCCTGGAGCTTCTCGGCTTGAGCGCGGCGGATATGGTACGTCTTCCTGTGGCTTTGAAAAGAATCAAGGAATTCCTCCAGGGGCACGTGGCCCTCCATGAACCTCTGCAGCAACTCCTGTGAAGGTCAAATGACAAATAAACAGGTATTAGAGGGCGGGAAGTCAAGCCGGATTCATAACAAGTGTGACGCAGTTGTCTTTTTGACTCATCATGTTCCAAGACAAATGTCAAAGCCCAGTTGGATAAAACATGTTATTTTTACACCTAATATGAACCTTAAAATGACTTTTAGTGGCATAATCTCAAGCAGTCTGATTGATTCTATCATTTCAAGAAATATTAAATAAACCCTGCTGGGGAAAAAAATTGCTTAAACCAGCCAAAGGTAGATTGGTGGTCTAAGAAGGTTTAAGAGGGTCTAGCTTTGGGGAAACCCTTAAATGTGAAATATTTACTTGACGTACCCCCTGAGATTTCAAGTATTATGTGACCCTGGATAACAAAACCAGTCACAAGTAGCATGGGTATATTTGTGGCAATTGTCAACAATACATTGTATGGGTCAAAATTATCGATTTTTATTTTATGCCAAAAATCATTAGGATATAGAGTAAAGATCACGTTCCATGAAGATATTTTGTAAATTTCCTACAGTAAATATATAAAACATTTATTTTTGTGAGTGAATGCAGCAAAATTGCGAACATAAATGCACAACTTTAAAGGCGATTTTCTCAATGTTTCGATTTTTTTGCACACTCAGATTCCAGATTTTCAAACAGCTGTATCTCGGCCAAATATTGTCCTATCCTAACAAACCATACATTAATGGAAAGCTTATTTATTACATTTTCAGATGATGAATACATCCCAAAAGATTTACCCATGTGACTGGTTTTGTGGTCCAGGGCACATATTTTAATAATTCAACAGCACATTTGTATGATGGTTAATAATCACAGGGCAAATAAGCAGATCAAATGCTCTAATATTTTGTCATATTTTTTTAAAGGTTTTATTCTGATTTGTTTTTAATTATAATTTATTCATATATAACACTGCACGACCAACCTCTCAAATTGCATATAATAATAATAAATAATAATAATAATATACTCGAATAAATAAAAGACCGAAATATACTAGTGTTGTAAATTCTAATTCTACTGTAAAATTAGAACGAATATTAGATAATAATAATTATTATTATTTTATTTTACACTACAAGTGGCAATATTAATATTTAGACCTTTATTTCTTAAATTCTTTCCTTTCATAGTTTCAAAACCTAAAGCTTTTAACATTTTCAAGCTTTTATTTTTGCAGCCTTTGAATTGATAATTGCTCTAAGTTGCACTGAATAGAAAGAATTGCACATTTCAGTTTTAAGTTCGGCCTATTTATTTATTTACATTTTTTTCTTGAACCTCTGTTTGGGAAATCCTGGTCTACTTTAGTTGATGTCCCATCCTGACCATGGAGCATAAAAGTTTCCTAAAACCTCTCTAAAACCATAAAAACTACTTTAGGCTCGTTTAATATATATATATATATATATATATATATATATATATATATATATATATATAATATATATATATATATATATTATTTTTTTTGTTTTTGTTTTTTTTGTTTACAGAAGGGAAAATAAATGAATTTAGATGTTAATACATAAAGCAAATTTTTTGATTACCTGAGTTTTTTTTTTACCACACAAACATGATGTCTAATAAATGGCAGGATAAATTTAACATGAGCTCATGTGTCTACTGAAGCCTCTGGTGGAAGGGGCAGGTGTCTGCACTCTGTCTGTCTCAGTATGGGGGATTGAATAATTAATAAGTCTCGTCTGCACAAACCCACCACCTAAATGTACTCGCAGACAGAACAATAAAGTCTTTTAGGACACTGCCCTTGGAAAACTACACATCTGTGTAGGACAATAACATGCTATGTGTGACTCAAATAAATAAACAAATAAATCAATAAATAAGGTTCCCGCATTTTGATGTCCTACCCCATCTACACTGGCATTTTATAATTGCAGGTAAAGCTCCCATTGGACAAATATAGAGTAAAAGGATCCAAAAGCTATTGTATGAATACAAATATAAGTCTTCTAAGTTCCTCTTGTCCTTTCAGAAAATATAAATGTGATTTGTACATTTGCAGAAGTAAAACTTAGAGGTTTCTGATCTACTGGGATTTTCACGCACAACCATCTCTAGGGTTTACAGAGAATGGTCCAAAAAAGAGAAAATATTCAGTGAGCAACGGTTCTGTGGGCGATAATACCTTGTTGATGCCAGAGGTCAGAGGAGAATGTCCAGACTGATTCGAGCTGATAGAAGGGCAACAGTAACTCAAATAACCACTCATTACAACAAATTCCGCCGAAGATCATCACTGAACGCACAACACGTCAAAATTTAAAGCAGATGGGCAACAGCAGCAGAAGACACACCAGTGCCAGTCCAGTCAGATAAGGACAGGAATCTGATGGTACAATTCACACGGGCTCACCAAAATTGGATAACAGAAGATTGGAAAAACGTTGCCTGATCTGATGAGTCTCAATTTCTGCTGCGACATTCAGATGAAAGGTCAGAATCTGGTCTAAACACCATGAAAGCATGGATCCATCCTGCCGTGTATCAACAGTTCAGGCTACTGCTGCTGTAATGATGTGGGACACTTTGGGCCCTTTAGTACCAATTGAGCATCGTTTAAACACCACAGTCTACCTGAGTATTGTTGCTGACCATGTCCATCCCTTTATGACCACAGTGTACCCAACTACTACCCAGTGTGCCCTAGTTCCAGCAGGATAAACTCGTCATGTCACAAAAGCTCAAATCATCTCAAACTGTTTTCTTGAACATGACAATGAGTTCACTATACTCAACAGTGACCAGATCTCAATCCAATAGAGCAGTCATCTTCAAATGGTGGACACACGCAGTCCGTGTCCGGACCCAGCAAAAGTCTAATACGTACTAAACAGCAATATACAATATCAATAAAATCATTTTAAAAAGTCAATATAATCATTTTAGTCAGATTTCAAACAGGATCGACACCAGCGCAATGTCTCACTCTTGTTCAAAGAAAAGAAAAGTTGATAGCGAAAATGGGCAGAAAATAATGCATTCATTCTCCCCGCAACAAGTTCAAAACCAATGTGCCTTATATACTCCCAAGTCCATAGCGTACGTCAAAAATGTCAACGTTAAGAACTGAAATATTAGCTGAAGATGTGCTTACTTGATGAGGCCATTCAGAATGCACCGTGCATTTCAACAGAATCAACAGATACCACAGATAATGCCCAGCTTCTGGTATTTGTGAGATTCTAAGATCGGGACTAGTTTAACATGGAGAGGTGGGGTAGAGTAATAATTACCAGAGCTTCTCTGTGATTTTAGTCCCGTTCGAATGTGCCATCTCAGTAATCATTGCGGACAATGTCAGTAAAGATTACGGCGACTTTTACCTTCAATAAAAAGGTCCAGAAAAATGACTTTAGGTAATACGAACCTACGTCACGCTGTGTTGCATGCTGGGGTGGTGCCGTTACCATGGTTACTTCGACAGTGAGACCGAGAGAAATAGCGGCAGTGAGATCAGCTTGATATTTGTTTGCTTTTTTTGCGATACGGCACAGTTTCTTGGGAATAAGTAAGGAGGAAGCGAAAGGAAAGGGGCTCTATCGGGAGAGACTAACAACGTCATGCAACTTTATTTAGAGAAACTGCTTGTCACTAAACTAACAGCAGCAACAACAAGCTCTTATGATTTTAAAAGCAACACATTTCAGCGCCAGATCGCCTTTTATTTAAAGGGGTCATATAATGGTACTTGCACTTTTACAAGTTGATTGTACTGAAATGTGTGTTGGCAGTGCCTGTACACAGTCATCATATAATGATAAAAATCCATCCAGTGGTTTTGTTTAAATCTCCTTATGTTTTCCCCTGCCTCAAATCAAGCCGTTCGAGCCTGTGACGTCACAAGCTCGCACGCCCCTCCCACGACTGTTGATTGACAGCAGCGTTTCAACACAGACCCGCCCTCGCTCGTGAGTGAGATGTCAATCTAGTTCGTCATTGTTTACACTGGAGCAGAATGGCGGCCGTCTAAGCGATTGTGGTGTTCTGTTCTTGGGTGTAATAAAGGAACACAGCAGTCATTTTAATGTTCCTAAATCCGAACCGCTGAAGACGCAGTGGCTGAGTTTTGTTTATGAAGGAAATATTCACGACGAGCAACAATGCGCTCATGTTTGCGCAAATCATTTGTCACCAGACTGCTTTTTAAACGAGGCGACGGTCAATATAAATCAGGTTTATTTTGATAAAGAATAAGAAGCTGCTACTGAAAAAGGAATCGGCACCAACTATTCGTGTTCCTGCTGGACCTCCAGAAGAAGTGAGTGTAACGTTTTATTTATTAACCAGGGTGGGAAATTAGCACCAGCCACCAGCCAATGGCTGGTACTTTTTCAAAGTGGCTGGTGACTTTGCCTTGTATACCAGCCACAGTGGCTGGTAGATTGTAAAACATATTTTTATTGGTTACTACTTAAAGGATAACTCCGGTATTTAATACTTTGAGTCTATTTTCTAGTTTGTTTTGGATGAACTAGAGTGGTGGACTTAGAAATTTTGACGATGGGTCCTGTCTCGAGTTTTTGACTATGGCATAAGTCTCTTTATTAGACATTCTCTGGTTGTAGTCTTTTCGCTCGGTTCTCCGTCTCTCAGAAGGCTAGCGTGAGCAGAGCAACTGATCGCCATCAAGTGGTCGGGAGTGTGCTAACGCTTCAGACTCAAATATCCAGCGGAAGTTTATACGCGGTTGTGAGGTATCTGAAAATATAGTTCTACTATAGTAAATAACACGGATTGAAAGCATACATTGCGCCGATATATATTTGTTTTTAATCATCAACGAACACCACTAACCACTCGGTGAGTTGCACAGTTTTGAGAGCTAACGTTAAGGGTTGTTTTAAGCACATGTTTCAGTATGCTCGTAGACAGCCACTCTGAAGCGCTCAGAGGCGATCCTAAAATAGTCAAAAACTCGAGACAGGACCCATTGTCAAAATTTCTAAGTCCACCACTCTAGTTCATCCAAAACAAACTAGAAAATAGACTCAAAGTGTTAAATACCGGAATTATCCTTTAAAACATTCCTTGTAACAGATTGGACGTCTTTTGTCAAAGAATGCTGTTGCTAAGTAACAATAATGCACTTTTGTCGAGTAACTAATTTGATTGGTTTTTCAATGGACCGTGACACATATAGCTGAGCTGAGGTACAGACGAAAGGAAAATTTTTAAAATGTGGCGACATATACCCGGTGTTAAAGGTATAGTTCACCCAAAAATGAAAATTCTGTCAGTAATTACTCACCCTCATGTCGTTCCAACCCCGTAAGACCTTCGTTCATCTTCGGAACACAATTTAAGGTATTTGTGATTAAATCTGAGAGCTGGATCACTCCTCCATAGGCTTCTAAGGGATTGAAACTTGCCCCGAAAAGTTATTAAAGAAATCGTTAAAAGAGTCGAAGTGACTACAGTGGCTAGATCTTAAGTTTATCGAGCTATGAGAATACTTTTTGAGCGCAAAAAAAAACAAAAAAAAAAATAGCGACTTTATTCAAGAATTCTCTTTGGGCCTGGAGATTTCACGGAGTGTTATTGCGCAACACTTGGTTGAATCACACATGACCAGCGTCGGCCAATAGTGAGCCTACGTGTGACGTATAACACAGAAGCGCTGCGCAGTTACACTACGTCAACAGCTTAGGAGAAAAACATGGAAGAGAAGAGATGGTTCAATAAAGTCGTTATTTTTGTGTTTTTTTTGCACGCAAAAAGTATTCTCGTCGTTTTATAAACTTAAGATCTCGCCACTGTAGTCACTTGGACTCTTTTGACGATTTCTTTAAGAACTTTTCGGGGCTGTCAAGTTTCAATCCCTTAGGAAGTCTATGGAGGAGTGATCCAGCTCTCAGATTTAATCACAAATATCTTAATTTGTGTTCTGAAGATGAACGAAGGTCTTAGGGGTTGGAACGACATGAGGGTGAGTAATTACTGACAGAATTTACATTTTTGGGTGAACTAACCCTTTAAGAGACCCGCCGTGGAGTCAGCAGTAGCTATGAATGTACAAACTGTTGAGGGCGAAGTAAATAAAAAGAGAAGTTACTTTTCGAAAAAGTGGCACATTAATGATGAAGGGAAAAGAGGGAATGGTTAGCCTACCTTCCCGTCGAACAGTCCATGCACTGTACTTACTGTGTATAATAATACTTTGTAAATTTGAATTCCGGGAAAAGTGGCTGGTAAAAAATATAAGTGGCTGGTAAAATTGGGCATCCACCAGCCACTGTGGCTGGTGGGCAAAAAAGTTAATTTCCCACCCTGTTATTAACCTTTATATGAATCTTTGCAAATCCCTTGCACGCTTCACGATGAATGTGGCTAATGTTTACACTCAGGGTGCATTACGGCATGTGTTTTATGTAACGTTACGACGTTCTCAATTCATAATCCCACGTTTATAATGAAAAACGCGTTAGAGGTGTTGTGTTATTAAAAACTGTGTAAGTTACGCAGTGTTACAGTTAACGTAACAGGAATATTAACAGGAATATCAATGCAGTTACAAAACTATAGATGTACTTAAAAGTTTTCTTAAAACATAAAACATTTTCGTACTGCACTAAACATAAACATACAGCAAATTCTTAGTTATCCTTCAACTACTGCTAGAATCATTACTGACATGACCTCATGTCAGTTTCAGTCACGAGTTGTACCTAACACTGAGATAATGTCACGCATCACTGACAAGCCTACATCGAACTAACCTATAATTTACATTAGTAATGTTAAACACATAGCGTTTGTATCTCACAACTCTAACGTTACCCTGCCAGTACATACAAAAATAGATCAAAGTGACATTGTTAACCAACCATTCAGAAACGTCCTGTTCGAGCCTTATTGTCGAACTTCTTCGGGGCCGTCATCTTGTTTCGGGTCCGAGTCCGGTTCAAACTGATACGGTTGCACAGATGTGTCCTCAGAGAGAATCCCGCTGCCATAATAAACCCTCAACTGTTGTCAAGTCAACACTCCACGTGCGTTGTGTTACAGCGCCCACAGAACAGAGGGGCGGAGTCAGCGAAGCTCATTATCATTTAAAGGCATATGCACTTAAACGGAGTGCTGAACACAGAGCTGTTTTTGAGCAGGTAAAATGAGTGTTTTCTTAAAAAACTAATGAGAATTTTTAATAAAAGTATATTACAAACTTTTCATTTAGACCCTAAAGATTCATATTAACTTGTACAAAAATGGCATTATATGACCCCTTTAACACAAACGAACAAAATGAATACTCTGTTAGTCAACTAGAGTTGTTTAATTTGTTTTAGATATATCTGTACCGCGAAATGTTTCAAAAATACACTTTTTTCAATGATGTATGACTCGCATTGACAGGGGAATATCCGATCTGTCCGCTTTCACGGCAGGTGCACGTCTCAGATTCATATCACATTTATTTCCACATATGAATGAGGCCTGAAACCTCAAGTATGACTGAGCTCCCGCAGTTTACAGGTTTGTGGGTTTGTAAGTATTGCGGAATTGTTCATAAGCCTCTAATGACTTAAAGCTTCAGAACTCTTGCATTGTGTAGGCACTGACACCATAAACCAGGTAATTGACAATGTCAGGGTATGTGAAAGGTGGTAGTGCTTTTGTCCATTTTGTAGCTGCAGTTCGTACGGGTCCATGTTGTTGATGTCAAACAGCTTCTCTAAATAAAGCTGCCTGGCGTTGTTATTTAGTCTCTCCTGATAGAGCCCTTTTCCTTTTGGTTCCTCTTTCTCCATTTATTCCAAAGAAACTGCGCCGTATTGCAAAAAAAACGAATAAATATCAAGCTGCTCTCTCTCTCTGCCACTATTTCTCTCGGTCTCACTGCTCAAGTAACCAACGGATAGCTTATTCTGCTAAGATGGCAGCGCCTTCCCGAAATGCAATGCGGAGTGAAATGCGTAACGTCACATTCGCATACGCTGTAAATATGAACATAAATATTTAGTCAATCCCTGTTTAAAGGAGTTTTCCACGGTTTTTCAAGTATGGAGACGCTTGAAAAAGTATTCAGTTGCGTTCTAGACGCTGGGACAAGTCTGTGGCAAAACTCAAGTGTTTTCCACATACCATTCAGATCAGAAAGAAGATCGAAAGCACTTGTTAGTGGCAAGAAAAACCTTTTAGCGTGCCTATAAGTGACTATTACCAAAACAATCCAATCTGAAGTTAATTAATACATCGTTCGACCGGACATAACTGTTTTATAAATATAGGTTATGTGTTTGCACACGTGATATCAGGAAGCAACGTAATACGCACATGACGACAGGAGGGATGGACGATGAATATAATTAATAGTTTATGATGGCTATGATGACTTACTACTGCACAGCAATGTCAGATGGCTCAGCAAAGGCAAGGTTTTAAGGCGCTTTTGGGCTATTCGGGAGGAGATCAAAGCTTTCCTATCAGAGTAAAAGAGTGGAAAGAGTTTTTGGAAGCAAACTTTACATCACATCTTTATGAGCTCAACATTGAGCTGCAGGGATAGAACAACACAGTATATGATTTAATAACAGCTGACCGGGATTTCCAGAATAAATTGGAGATTATCAAGAATGATCTTCAAGGTGAACTTGTCCACTTCCCTGAACTCTTGGAGCAAACCCAGGGAGAGAAAGATATGACCTACCATGCTAGCTTCATACAGAGGCTGATGGACAACTTCAAGACTTAATTTGATGATTTTGTTCCTGGTCACAAATGAGTTTCCAGAGGAAGCAAAACAGATCTTCAGATGGGCAAATGTTGCATCACTACAAATTAAGTTGACTGAACTGCAAGAAAATGTGGCTTTGAAAGAGCAGGATGGTAATTATGACCCTGCATCTTTCTGGGGAAAGATGGTGCCGGCAGGTGATTTCCCTCTTCTAAATAAAGTGATACTACACATCCTGACCATGTTTGGTTCCACATACTGCTGTAAGTCAGCATTCTCCACAATGAACCTTATTAACACCAAGTACCACACCAAGCGTAGCAATGAACAGCTGCTCCACTGTCTTAGAAGTGCACTCACACAATTTTTTCCCACAGTTCAAAGTATTGGCAGGAGAAAAAAAGTTAATTTGTCTCATCAGTCATTGATGCGAGGTCCAGAGTGACTGGTGCATGCATGGAACAAAGTCTGAGCAGTCGGATTTTTTCTATATTGGACTCTCCTTTGTTCTCTAAATGTGCACTTAGATATTATTATTATTTATTAAATTTAGTGAAATGCTCAATGCATGTACAACAGTAACTTTTTTGCATACAGATTACTATGCGACCACTTTTGCTCAGATATGTTGTCACAAATGTGCAGTTTAGTATATTTTTGTAAGTGTAGCTATTTGTTAACTACTTTGTTTTACTGTAATTTCCTATTTTTTATTTGATGCAACAAGCCTACAAGTACAGCCTGTACAATTATGTCCTTAAAATGTGTCTGAATAGTCTCATTTAATATATTTAATAATAGTCCTGAAAACAAATGATCCCAAATCATAGTACGGACAAGTATGATCGTTACTATGCTGAACTACAGCACTGATAAATGACAATATCTATCCGGACCTTTCCCACTAAGGAATTTTGTGTAACTGGATGTTCTCAAATTGTATTTGAATACCCCATAAGAGCACCTTTGGGATGAAAAAAAAACATGGTTTGTTTTTTGGCCCAAATCCCCATTTCAATGAAAGTCTATGTTTTTTTTCACTCGTTTTACATGTTTGGCAGGCAAAAATCTAATCAAAAATGTCTTTTTTTTTAAAAAGCACACTTTTCTAAACAAACAAACACGGCAAACACTACATTATAAGTTATTAGGGTCAGGGGTTTGTTGAAATCGCTCAAGCATGAGCAACAGTAATGATGCCTTACCTCAGTGGGGTTTCCCAGTGTAATTAAAAGTAAAATTACTATTGCATGAACACAAAGTTACAAGCATCCAAAAGTTATAAATTCCCGAAAAAATGTTTTTAAAGGTCTGTTTGTCTTAATGATAAAGCAGAGCCCTCCGACAGTGTTTCATGTGGTCTCCTGCTGTTTATTAGCTCTTTATAATTCCTCAATCAAGGCATCAGTAAAATGTTATAGTTTCATATAAGACCAGTCTATGAACGGTTGCTGTCAGTCCTTTTCCAGACTTATAGAATATGCAAGTCCTGTGGGAATCCACAGCTTTAAACGCACGTGTCGGTTTGATGTTTTGTCTGGCGCGGGTCCTGCTGAAGGCTGGCTCTCCGTACAGCTTACTTACGATGGAGTGAGATCATCAATCAGACGGCAGGGGCATAATGACAAAGTCACAGAGCTATCGATCGGGCCTGTGTGAGGTGGAAGACACAGTGCTTGTTTACAGCTTGAAGACGGATAACCCAACGTAGATCAATCAGACACAGCTCAGGGCGGCTTAGACAACAACAAGAGAACACATCTAAGAAGTATTTTTCCAATGGCACATGTTGTGCTGAGCTGTTTTAAGCCCTTTGTTGAATAGTCTGTGATGCTAACATTTCACGTAATGATTAGCGATGTTCAATTTTTGGACAAATAGTTCTTCTGAGTCAAATCTTTTCCATGAATCCATTCAAATGGTTTGTAAACGCGTAGTTTTGACTTTTGAGTCAACAACTCACTGACTCATTGATATGCATGTGAAACCGGTTTAATAAATAGCATTTTATTCAAATACAAAGAAATAATTTTTGCCTTGCTTTTCGTTAAATATATTTAGGCTCCAAATTTATAATTTTTGTTACAAAAGATTTCTATTCATCAAAGAATCCTGAAAAAATGGATCAAAGGATTCGATCGATACGTGCAAACAAGCCAGATTTCCCAACACTAGTAATGAATGTTAACAAGGAACATGAGCACATGGATGAAAAACAGGGATACACAGACATTACAAGGCTAAAATGTAATTATATCCATACAAACAGATGAAACCATTTTCATGCTTCTGAGACCATGAAGGCTGATATTACAACAACTATTGTATTCATATTGAACAATTTGTAGTGTCTATTATTTCAAACTTGTCCTGCACCTGTGCTACAGATGCGAATGAAGTTGCTACAGATGCGAGTTCAAATAAAGCAACTTCTTGAGTACTATTACTTTAAAGGGATACTCCACCGGTTTTTCATATTAAACTATGTTATTCCCTTAAATAAGACGAGTTGATACATACCTCTCTCGTCTCAGTGCGTGCCTCAATCGCTCTGTATTGCCGCAAAACTATGTTAGCACTTAGCTAGCACAGTGCATTAAATATGGGCCAAAAACAGAAGCGACCAAACACTTCCTCGTTTTCCCTATTTAAACACAGTTACTCGAGTAGTGTAACTCGACCTAGGCTGGTGACACAAAATAAAGCGTTGCGCTTTTCTAAGCGTTTAAAATTGATGTAAATAACTGGGGGCAATATAGTCATCAATTTTAAACGCTTAGAAAATCACAACGTTTTATTTTGTGTCACCAGCCTAGGTCGAGTTACACTACTCGAGTAACTGTGTTTAAATAGGGAAAACGAGGAAGTGTTTGGTCGCTTCTCTTTTTGGCCCATATTTAATTGCAACAGTGTGCATACGGGGACTGAGACGAGAGAGGTATGATCAACTCGTCTTAGTTAAGGGAATAACATAGTTTTATATGAAAAACCAGTGGAGTATCCCTTTAAGCAATCAGAAATGCATTTTTTACCTGGTGGGCAAAAAAAGTCTTAAAGTCTTATATTGAAGAAGGGAATATTATTAAGACTTATTGAGTATAGTATGACTTGGGCCAATAAGCAACCACCCTAGCAAATGCATGACATTAAACTAAAATTAACCCAGAACACCTGCAACTGCTAATTCCATATAGGTTTAGTTATACACCTAATGTATATCTACAGTAGCAGGAAATACAATTGAACACCTTCTGAGGAGAAATGTTCTTTTGAAATGTTCAATGAAATTTTGGGAGTGCTGGTTTTCCACTTTTGGGACAAACCACAGTGCTGGAGACATGACATCAGCTCTGATGTGTTAGCCTCATCTCTTATTTATGACACATGGGCTGTCAATGCTTTAAATCATTGATTAGATCACAGATCCATCTTTGTAAGTAGTGTAGAGGGAGTGATTTAGAGTGGATTTTCACCTTCACGTCACCCTTATATTCAGAGCGGTTCTGTGTAAACAAGGATTGTGTCATGTAGCGTCGATAAGGCTTTCTGCTTTCCTTCTACTTTGTTCTGGTTCAGTTAACAGGGCATGTTCATTCAACAGTGTATTCAATGCTAAAAAAAATAACATGTCAAAATTTTCATACGGAGCGGGGAGGGACTGAACATAAAAGACACAGAAAGAGTTTCTGGAGATATAAAGGATGCAAAGGACTTTCAAATCACCTCAGACTGTTCTTCGGCACGTGCGACCTCCTCCTGGAGCAGATTGTGGCAGTCTGAGGGCTGTGCTTCTCCATGAAGGCCTCTGGAAAAACCACAAACATTTAATCTCAGTCAGTTTCAATTCTCAACATGACACCTGCTCAGAACTGTGAGGAGTGAAAGTTATTATTTCTATATATCATTGTGACTCTGTAGCACCCCAGTTGCCCCGCTGCTGAATCTATTGCCCCACGACAACAAATGTGAAAGACAACACAAAATAATGTAGATAATAAATAGACAACCTCCTGTTACGTACAGTGAGTGAATGATTCTTTTGAGCCAGCTGTTTTCAGTTCATCGGTTGAACAGATTCACAAAATGACTCAATCAATCACTACCGAGTTATCATCTCATTTACCAAAATGAGCCGTTATCGATATCTGCAGGGGGAAAAAGTGTTGCATTGTGTTTTAGTTTGCAGTAATGATATTCACTAATGAACTAAAGGCCCACATGGCAATTTTACAAACAATTCTCACATGGGATAAAAAAAGACAGACGGGCTGAATAGCCAGACTTCAAGCTTTGACAGTAGGTGGCGCTTACAGAGAAACGAAATACAGCAGCACAAAATGGCAGCGGTATGCAAATTTCCGTTCTAACACCAAGAGTAAAGAGACAAGAGAGCCGGTTCCGGATTCTTCCTCTGCTATTCACTGTCGATAATGCTGTATATGTGAGCGCCAGCTCTGAGCATGTGACCGATGATATTAATCTCAATAGTTGGCCAGTTTTAAAGGTATAGCGGAGGATTTTCTTTTTCCGGGTGGATCATCAAGACTATTGGTCCTCCTAGTTGGTGATATGTTTACGTAAGGCCGTTGTACGTGCTCGTCCCTATGTAGTTTTCACTTTCAGGTGTATTATGTGTGATGAGTTACGGTGTCAGCCATTCCTTTGAAAATGGCTAAGGGTCGAAAGAGAAAAAATGTATACGAAGTGCATGATAAGAAGAGAAAGGCCGCAGAATATAGAAACAAGACCAGAGTGATTTTGGGTGAATATGTCACACACTGGCGTGCACTAAAAGCACAGGTTGGGCTTCCCACTGACGCCGCAGTCACGAAGATTCTACTAGACAGGTAAAGTTTGTCATGCTATTTGGAGAAATCCATTTAAAATCACTGCTTGTAAAAGTTAATGTAAGCTATGATTAGCGATGCTAGCCCTGGAGAGGGCGGGTCTTCTCTAAAATTCGGAAAGATCCTCCGCTATACCTTTAATTGCAGTGCGATGGAAAAGTAAACACCTCCTCATAAAACTGAACTCCACTCCAAAAATACCAGATATTAATTTACATTTAAAGGTAGGGTAGGCAATTTCGGAGAGGCTAGCAATAGCAAGCTAGCTTTGAAAGCATAAGAACCCACCCTTGCTTTAGAGCGCTCTCTAAAGCCACACCTCTTCCAAAACACGTGAACGCACACACAGCAGAGTCTGCAAAGTTTAACCAGAGACGGCATCTCAAAGCACATAACATTACAATAATAATGAATGTAAACAACTTAGAGTGCTGACTTGCACCACCTGACTGCTGCAGATTCATTTCGGCGTTGATAGTGTTGCCAATTCTAGGACAGCTCAGAGTAGAATGCCACGAGTTGCCATGACAATTTGGTTTTTGTCAAAAGATTACAAAAAACTTAACACTAACACTGCTCAACATTATTTCTATCTGAACCAAAATCCAAACTCAAAAGGAATTAAAAATAGAATTGTGCAAAGCATAACAGTCCAATGCCAATGAAAGGGAAAAGACAACAATATACCATATTTTGAGTAACTATACCACACATAAATCATTACAATGTTATCATAATATAACATAGATCATATTATTATAACAATATAATTGGAATCACTTTCAGAACTATTTTTTCAAGCTGATAAATGATAAAAACATTGACAGCCAATCAGAATCCACCCAGTTTAAAGAGCTTGATAATTTACGGTGACAGATTACATAACCGCAGTGTGCGCTTAGAGTACACAGAGTTAACAGGTCCTTCACTAAGCTGTCAGTCTGTCAAGAACTGTTACACATTTGAACGTGCAAGCGTGCATGAGATTTAAGAGCTATGCATGAGAGGATTTCCAGAGAATAACTTAATTTTCTATATTTTCTTCACATAAAGCTATCATATGACTATATAAAGATCTGAAACATGGTATGACTACACTTTTAAAAATTAAGGTTTTTTATTGGCATCTATGATTCCATTAAGAACCTTTAACATCCATGGAAACTTCATTCCACAAAAGGTTCTTTGTAGTAGAAAAATGTTATTTGGGGAACCAAAAATGGTTCTTCTATGGCATTGCTGTTAAAATCGCCTTTATTTTAAAGAGGCCATATTATACCCTTTTACAGTGTCTTGATTTTGTTTTTAGGGTCTATTATAATAGGTTTTCATGCTTAATGTTTTTTTTTCACATGCATTGTTGCAGCACCTCTCTTTTCAGTCTGTCAGCAACGCTCTGGTTAATTCCTGTCTCTATGAAGCCCCTCCTTCCGAAAAGCTCAGTGTGTTGAGATTGGTCAACCGCTTCGACCGTGTTTCTGAAATATCACTTCCTTTACCATAACCACAAGTTTCAATACGCTAACGCAACATAAACAGGCCTGACATGCACAAGAAAACTCAAGACTACAAGGGGGAGTTCCGAAACGGTGCACACTGATATAGAGAACAACACCTTTTGGAGTGACTTTGTGCTAACTTTTCAGACCTTTTCATGCTCAAACAGCAACATTACACACTAACTTTAAAAATAAATGTATAAAAGCATAATAGGTCCTCTTTAAAATGTGGATCTTTTGGTGCATGTTGTAATAAATGGAACATTAATGTATATAAAAAAAAAAACTTCAGCTGACAGTGTCCCGCTGCACAAACAGATCTCAGGGGCTGGTAACTGTGCCAGCAGGACAAAAGAACGCCACAACAGTGTGTGAAAACATATTGTGAGTGTGTTCAGCTGTGAAGAAGCTCCACTGCTTGAGTCTTTGTGTAAAGTGCAGGACTGAAGCTGCACTCAGGTCTCTTTACAGTGTTATTGCAGTGCCCTGAGGGTGAGGGTGGACGCAATCACTTTCTGTTAGCTCATGTCCACTGATGAGAGTGAGGGGCTCGGGACATCTAAGTGTTGTGCTGGGGTTGCTATGGCAACCAACAATTATGCTAATGTGGAGATGTGTTGAGTCCACAGGGGATGTGAAAAGCTGAGCTAGTGGCCATCGAGGGCATTGACAGGTCAAGGCAATGACACCATTTGCGCTTCAATAAGCCAGAGCTGCTCCCCAAATATACATCTATTACAGGACGTAAATGCTCTTGAGAAAATTACCGTGGAGGCACTATGGTACAATGAAGGTATCAGATGGTAATTATAATGGTACTGTATGATTATCATAATCTCCAGCATGCTATCCCAACACTGTAAAAAATTCTAATTTTAATCAGGAAAAATTGTAAAAGTACTACAGTAAAAAGTTATTAACTGTACCATTTAGTGAAACAGTATCTATCATTTAATTTTAAAAAGTATGAATTGCTTAATAATGGTATGCTTCAATAGAAGAATGCCAATGGTTTAGAAATTACACAATTATTACATATAACAATTTTTTGGTGCAGTGACCAAAAACATGACAACACAATAATACCACGTCCAAATAGCCATGGCAATACCATTCTTCTACTGAAGCATACCATTATTGTACCACTGCCATTCATTTCTATATAATCTATTTGAGATTCTCCCACTGACTCGTATATGATGAACTTCATCCTTAATTCATCTTGTCAACTTGGATTGATGCCAACACTCTCTCAGATCATTTAGGCACACGCCTTGCCAATAACTCACAACAAAGCCTTTAACATGTCGTGCTCTCAGAACATGAATAATCAAAGGCCCACTATGTCACATGCATTAGTGTGTATCTGTACGTTGTGGCCCTGTGACTGCTGAGGCATGTCACGCGTGAGCGAGGGGGGAGTGGCACACCACGTGCATGACCCCGGAGACCCACGCGATGAAACGGTAATGGAAGGCGACAGACAGCCAAACAAACACTTGGGGAGCAGCTGTGGGTGACCTACATACTGGGGAGAAACCATGTAGATGTGCTGCGGGGCGTCCGTTCCATGGCAAGATGACTACTGGAGCCAGAGATATGACCTGGGGCTTGTGGGATCTCGCAGTCACTGATGGCTACTGATGGATATGAAGCTAAGGACCCAACGCTATTATTGTGACATGTCAGATCACAGTCCTCTGCTTGAAGCGATCACGTGGATCCAAATCAGAAACAAAGGCAAAAAAACAAAACAAAAAAACAGTTGAGATTTCAACCAATTAGATGCATGTATGAAATGGCCAATCAGAGAAAGAAAATCATCATTCATCTGAGCTGACCTTCAGAGATCAATAGACCAGAGACAGGTTCTGCCCCCCTCTCCATGAATACATAATGCTAATTGATTTCACTGACTGAAAACAATTGTTTTGTTCCAAACAAAAGGTCTTTTGAGGTTTGACTTTAGAATTCTGTTAGCATTTTTAAAAGAAATGCATTCATATTGAATGTCTCCGGAAGGGGAAATTGTTTCTTCTCACAGGACAAACCTTGCAAAAAGAAGTAAACTTTAGCATACTTTTAAAAAGAGTACTTATAACGGAAATAACGAAATTTCTAAGAATATACTTGAAAACAATGTTTAAACAAAGTAATTTAAATGTATAAAATGCAATGCAATGCAACTTCCACTTAAGTAGAATATGTAAACTATGTCTTATAATCAAGTACATGCTTCGGTGTGTTAGTCAACACATCAAAATAAGTGTACTTCTTTAATGATTTAAAAATTACTTTAAAGTAAAATCTTTAATTTGACATTATTACAATGTAATTACTTATTTGAAGTACAAATTCAATACAATTAAGCACACTTTTTTTTACAAAGGAGTCCTTAAAGGTGCTCTAAGCGATGTCACGTGTTTTTAAGGCCAAAACATTTTTTGTCACATACAGCAAACATCTCCTCACTATCCGCTGGCTGCCTGTCCCCTGAACACACTGTAAAAAGACGCGGTCTCTGCGGACACCCCAGGCTCCACAAACGACTACAAAAACAAACTCTAGCGACCCGCTCTAAGAAACATAACAAACTGTTCCAGCCAATAACCGACAAGAAGGGTTTGGGGTGGGTTTGAGGGGTTAGTGCGGGATGAGGAGGAGGGAGGGTCTAGTTAGCCTCCGTTTTGTTTGACAATAGTTCGAACGTCAACAAGAAGTGATGTCACCCAGGATCGCTTAGAGAACCTTTAAGTGCAGGAGCATTTTGTATTCTTGTATATTCATATACAAATTTCTGATCTAGCCAAGTCAGAAGTGTGGCAAATGAAAAAGCATAATCTATTCATGCCGCACTGCATGCTGGGTACCTTCATAGTACATATGCACTGTAGAAATACAGTTTGATATTGTAGATTTTACAAGACATTTCCAAGAGTGCAGTTAGATACAAGAGAAAATCTACGGTGGAATTACTGTAAAAGTAATGCAATTAATAACCTGGAATATAGTGTAATTTCATACTAAATAATGTAACAGTGTACTATTATATTATCTATTAATATTTTGAATTAGCTTTTATTATTATATTTTCAGTTCATTTTAATTTTAGTTTAACTTTTAGTAATTTTGTTATGTGCTTATAATATTTCTATTTAACTTTAATTTATTTTTATTTCAGTTTTAATTTCAGTCATTTTAGTACTTCAACTTCAGCTTTTCATCCGATATTTATATTTAATATTTTTTTTAAATAATTTTAGTTAACAATAACAACACTCTATATGAATTGTTACATGTGTGTCCTGTTTCCCCCGTTCTTTGTGTATTTGGTTCAGTCCTGTTTCCATTTTCCCGCTCCTCGTTACTGTTTAGTTAATTCACCTGTTTACCTGTCATTATGAGTTCATTTGCCCCAGCTGTGTCTTGTTCCCCTATCTGTTCTCTGTGTATGTAAACCCTGTGTTCTCCCTCACTCTTTGTCGGTTCTCGTTTGTATATGGTGTGTTAATGTTTCCTGGGTTCCTTGTCTGAATTTTATTTAGTAAAGATTATTTAATTGGATCTGTTGACTGCTGCCTCTTTATCTGCCTGCACCACACCCGTAACAGAAGAACCAACCAAAGTAATGGATTTTGGAGCAGTCCAGATCCTTCTCCTTTCACAGGAGGACCAGTCCCTCGAGGCCCACACACAGAGGTATTTGGACTTCGTACGCTGCCTTTGTTGAGTGGGTATTAGCAAGCTGCAACTCTCCCTTCACCGTTGGCCCAGGAGAAGAGGATCACGCCAGCGCCCTTCCAGTGCATTCACCGCTGGTTCCGTCCAGCCACGTCCAGCCTGAGCCCGTCGCCTGCCCGGCAGAGCCTGAGCCCGTCGCCTGCCCGCCAGAGCCTGAGCCCGTCGCCTGCCCGCCAGAGCCTGAGCCCGTCGCCTGCCCGGCAGAGCCTGAGCCCGTCGCCTGCCCGCCAGAGCCTGAGCCCGTCGCCTGCCCGCCAGAGCCTGAGCCCGTCGCCTGCCCGCCAGAGCCCGTCGCCTGCCCGCCAGAGCCTGAGCCCGTCGCCTGCCCGCCAGTGCCTGAGCCCGTCGCCTGCCCGCCAGTGCCTGAGCCCGTCGCCTGCCCGCCAGAGCCTGAGCCCGTCGCCTGCCCGCCAGAGCCTGAGCCCGTCGCCTGCCCGCCAGTGCCTGAGCCCGTCGCCTGCCCGCCAGAGCCTGAGCCCCTCGCCTGCCCGCCAGAGCCTGAGCCCGTCGCCTGCCCGCCAGAGCCTCCGCCAGAGCCTGAGCCCGTCGCCTGCCCGCCAGAGCCTGAGCCCGTCGCCTGCCCGCCAGAGCCTGAGCCCGTCGCCTGCCCGCCAGAGCCTGAGCCCGTCGCCTGCCCGCCAGAGCCTGAGCCCGTCGCCTGCCCGCCAGAGCCTGAGCCCGTCGCCTGCCCGCCAGAGCCTGAGCCCGTCGCCTGCCCGCCAGAGCCTGAGCCCGTCGCCTGCCCGCCAGAGCCTGAGCCCGTCGCCTGCCCGCCAGAGCCTGAGCCCCTCGCCTGCCCCCGCCAGAGCCTGAGCCCGTCGCCTGCCCGCCAGAGACTAAGCACACCACGCGTAAGTCCACTCAAGAAGACACTGCATTGATGGTGATCTCTGTGGTGATTTTGTGTGTGAGGGCTACACACACATCAGTTCTGGCCCATGCATCCAGCCCTCCCGAGCCTTCTCCGGTGGGCTCGTCCAGCCCTCCCGAGCCTTCTCCGCTGGTCCCGTCCAGCCCTCCCAAGCCTGTCCTTGAGCACGTCCCATTTTGGGGGGGGATATAGGACTCCGCCCTGGCCACCCGAAGGGGCGTCTCCGCCCTGGCCACCCGAAGGGGCGTCTCTGCCCTGGCCACCCGAAGGGGCGTCTCTGCCCTGGCCACCCGAAGGGGCGTCTCTGCCCTGGCCACCCGAAGGGGCGTCTCCTCCCTGGCCACCCGAAGGGGCGTCTCCTCCCTGGCCACCCGAAGGGGCGTCTCCTCCCTGGCCACCCGAAGGGGCGTCTCCACCCTGGCCACCTGCACAACCTGCTCCGCCTCTGGGAAAGCCACGCCCTCGTCAGCCTCCAGGGCGCCCACCCTCCCGCCCCTATTTGATGTTTATACGGCGTGGGGACACGCCTTTTTGGGAGGGGGCGTAATGTTACATGTGTGTCCTGTTTCCCCCGTTCTTTGTGTATTTGGTTCAGTCCTGTTTCCATTTTCCTGCTCCTCATTACTGTTTAGTTAATTCACCTGTTTACCTGTCATTATCAGTTCATTTGTCCCAGCTGTGTCTTGTTCCCCTATCAGGGTTTTTCCTGGCTCAAAATGAGGCGGAGGTGGTAAAATTGTAACACTAGGGGGGTCCGGGGGCATGCCCCCCCGGGAGAAAATTTTGTACATTTTAAAGATAAATTCATTAATCTGGTGCACTTTGAGTCACTCGAATCTGTTGTTAAAAATAAATAATAATCCACCCGCCAACCACCCATATTCTTTGATTTAGATATCTGCATCTGATCATCACATTACAATTATTCAATTAAGCATGATAATATGGTAACATATCACACAATTAACATTTATTTAAATTAAAAGTTCTTCTTTTGGCAAAATTACATTTTTTTTATAGAATAAACAGAGGCTTTACTCCCTTTAAACTTATTGTCAATGTTTCATTTTTGAAAACACTCTTATCGGAATAATTTTTTGTACCTTTTATAAAGGGCATTTTCCCCCTAATTTTATTTAAATATGCTCTAAATTTCATTTAAAATTCTTACATTTTATCAATAGGCTACATTCAATTAAAATAATAAGACACTAGGCTGTTACCAATCAAATTAAATAATTTACATTGAAAAATTATAACTGTATTACATGAGATTTTTTTGAATATACAAGTAATGTTGAAAAGAATGATACTAAACCGCCAGTAGGAGGGGGCAGGCGGCCGTCTTAATGAGCGAGTTATTGAGTCGTTAATGTAAACGATTCCTTCAAACGGCTGATTGATTCAGAATGAGGCGGTTTAATAATGGGCAATTGAATCTTTGACTCAAGCGATTAGTTCAAAACACTGACTGAATGATTCAGTAATGAATCATGGATGAGTGTTGCTGTGAGACGCGATATGGTTCTGTTGTTTGGAACTATTTTCGCTGCTAAAACAGAACAAAAACAGTCTAAAAATGTAAGTAACTTGATTTTAACTATTTGTTTATTGAACTGTTATGAAATTAATATCTCGGTTTCAATCGTGATGACATTCAGGAAAACAGCACTCTGGTCGTATAGCCTATATATTGTTTCTTAACTATAATTAATGTTATAAATAACTGGGCGAGACTCAACAGCGCAACTTTGTTACCGTCTGTCAGGTACCATGATGGGAGTTCCGCGTCTTTATTACACTCATTTAGCTGTCATCCACCCTCGATTGAATGGAATGTTTTTATTACTCGGCCCGCTCGACCCGCGGATTATGATCCGTGCAGCACTATCGGCAAACTACACGGTTAGAGAATGGACACAAGAGGGAATCGCGACAGAACTGTCACGGTGGATAAAGTAAAAGTGTATATGAGCACGTGACTGTCTGTCCTAATTTTGTCGAGAGGCGGAGGCGGCACGAAATTTGACGGAGGCGGCCGCCTCATAATTGTCTATGCAGGAAAAACCCTGCCTATCTGTTCTCTGTGTATGTAAACCCTGTATTCTCCCTCACTCTTTGTCGGTTCTCGTTTGTATATGGTGTGTTAATGTTTCCTGGATTCCTTGTCTGAGTTTTATTTAGTAAAGATTATTGAATTGGATCTGTTGACTGCTGCCTCTTTATCTGCCTGCACCACACCCGTAACAGAAGAACCAACCAAAGTAATGGATTTTGGAGCAGTCCAGATCCTTCTCCTTTCACAGGAGGACCAGTCCCTCGAGGCCCACACACAGAGGTATTTGGACTTCGTACGCTGCCTTTGTTGAGTGGGTATTAGCAAGCTGCAACTCTCCCTTCACCGTTGGCCCAGGAGAAGAGGATCACGCCAGCGCCCTTCCAGTGCATTCACCGCTGGTTCCGTCCAGCCACGTCCAGCCTGAGCCCGTCGCCTGCCCGGCAGAGCCTGAGCCCGTCGCCTGCCCGCCAGAGCCTGAGCCCGTCGCCTGCCCGCCAGAGCCTGAGCCCGTCGCCTGCCCGGCAGAGCCTGAGCCCGTCACCTGCCCGCCAGAGCCTGAGCCCGTCGCCTGCCCGCCAGAGCCTGAGCCCGTCGCCTGCCCGCCAGAGCCTGAGCCCGTCGCCTGCCCGCCAGAGCCTGAGCCCGTCGCCTGCCCGCCAGTGCCTGAGCCCGTCGCCTGCCCGCCAGTGCCTGAGCCCGTCGCCTGCCCGCCAGAGCCTGAGCCCGTCGCCTGCCCGCCAGAGCCTGAGCCCGTCGCCTGCCCGCCAGAGCCTGAGCCCGTCGCCTGCCCGCCAGTGCCTGAGCCCGTCGCCTGCCCGCCAGAGCCTGAGCCCCTCGCCTGCCCGCCAGAGCCTGAGCCCGTCGCCTGCCCGCCAGAGCCTCCGCCAGAGCCTGAGCCCGTCGCCTGCCCGCCAGAGCCTGAGCCCGTCGCCTGCCCGCCAGAGCCTGAGCCCGTCGCCTGCCCGCCAGAGCCTGAGCCCGTCGCCTGCCCGCCAGAGCCTGAGCCCGTCGCCTGCCCGCCAGAGCCTGAGCCCGTCGCCTGCCCGCCAGAGCCTGAGCCCGTCGCCTGCCCGCCAGAGCCTGAGCCCGTCGCCTGCCCGCCAGAGCCTGAGCCCGTCGCCTGCCCGCCAGAGCCTGAGCCCCTCGCCTGCCCCCGCCAGAGCCTGAGCCCGTCGCCTGCCCGCCAGAGACTAAGCACACCACGCGTAAGTCCACTCAAGAAGACACTGCATTGATGGTGATCTCTGTGGTGATTTTGTGTGTGAGGGCTACACACACATCAGTTCTGGCCCATGCATCCAGCCCTCCCGAGCCTTCTCCGGTGGTCTCGTCCAGCCCTCCCGAGCCTTCTCCGCTGGTCCCGTCCAGCCCTCCCAAGCCTGTCCTTGAGCACGTCCCATTTTGGGGGGGGATATAGGACTCCGCCCTGGCCACCCGAAGGGGCGTCTCCGCCCTGGCCACCCGAAGGGGCGTCTCTGCCCTGGCCACCCGAAGGGGCGTCTCTGCCCTGGCCACCCGAAGGGGCGTCTCTGCCCTGGCCACCCGAAGGGGCGTCTCCTCCCTGGCCACCCGAAGGGGCGTCTCCTCCCTGGCCACCCGAAGGGGCGTCTCCTCCCTGGCCACCCGAAGGGGCGTCTCCACCCTGGCCACCTGCACAACCTGCTCCGCCTCTGGGAAAGCCACGCCCTCGTCAGCCTCCAGGGCGCCCACCCTCCCGCCCCTATTTGATGTTTATACGGCGTGGGGACACGCCTTTTTGGAGGGGGCGTAATGTTACATGTGTGTCCTGTTTCCCCCGTTCTTTGTGTATTTGGTTCAGTCCTGTTTCCATTTTCCTGCTCCTCATTACTGTTTAGTTAATTCACCTGTTTACCTGTCATTATCAGTTCATTTGTCCCAGCTGTGTCTTGTTCCCCTATCTGTTCTCTGTGTATGTAAACCCTGTATTCTCCCTCACTCTTTGTCGGTTCTCGTTTGTATATGGTGTGTTAATGTTTCCTGGATTCCTTGTCTGAGTTTTATTTAGTAAAGATTATTGAATTGGATCTGTTGACTGCTGCCTCTTCATCTGCCTGCACCACACCCGTAACATCAATAGCCTAAAAAATGTAAATTAACCTGATTTTACTTGCTCACAATCCGTTAATAACCTACCTACTTTGTTTCAATAAATAATTTTTTTTGTCATGCCAATAAAGCCTTTTGAAGTGAATTGAAACCTAATTATTTTTATCCAGCTAGGTGAGTATCATAATTATTATGTCAGTAAAATATGCATGAGCATGCCTCTAAGCATGAGATATTAGCTCAAGCTCGTGAATGATTAATTGAGGATAAATGTAAAATGAGAAAACAGATTCTCCTAGTCTTGAGCAGTGAAATGGACTTAGCATGCAAGACTCAGTGGACCAGTCAATTTTTCAAATCTACACACCTTCAACCCAAGTCACATGAAAGGGCTATTTACACAAGGACTTCTTTCAGTGTAAAGCAACCTTGAAATGCAACACGTTTTTGTTGGTGGCGCAAGCTAATGCTGCTGTCATAACATCATTCATTCAAGAATATTTTCACTTTCTATAACTCACCTTTTCTTTCTATAAACAATGCTGTGTACTGCCACAATGATGAATGGTTTACAAGTACAAGAGTGACAACTGTTTGGAATAATTGATTATCTGAAATTTATTCCACAGTTTAGTTCACATTGGCTTCGTTTAATGGAATTCCAGGCACAACTAATTCTAATAGGCTTGATAAATGTGTGAGCATATACACAGGGAAAGTTAAAACGCTCTCTTCTCTGCAACCGTGTGCACACATACTCCCTCACTTCCTGTCAAAATAACAGAACGGTGGGTGTTCTTTTGTGGTCTTTACAGATAAATACCACCGGCTGCTTTCCTGTCATCAGAATGAAAGGAATAACTTCAGACGGCGTATGTGCCCCGTTGGGTTTGCACGCGAAAACCTGCACATCACATCCTCTAAAAGGCTAGTACAACCAAATATGTATCAATCAGTTTGCTGTAAAACACAAAAGAAAAAAAAGGGGAGAAAACTGCATGACAGGCATCAAAATGAACCATAAAAGCAGTCCATATGACTCATGCACTATTTGAAGTCATTATTCACTGATTCGGGAGAAAGTCATAGAGGTTTGGAACAACATGAGGTATGTTGTAAATGGTCAATCTTCACACTTCTCATTGATCAAACAGACATCTGCTTCTGCACAGCAAAATTCTGTTCAAGTGTCACTTCTGATGTAGAATTAGAGGGGAAAGTACACCAGCGCCCTTCTGAAGAATGTACTTGTGGAGGCCTTTTGTTCAGGTTTTCCTCGGGTCAAAACAGACAATGTGAGGATGCCACGCAAGCCCAAACACAGGGATACAGGTGCCTGAGGAGACCTTTCTGGGTAATTAAATGCTTGACAGATAGGTCAACACATGTTTTCTTCTAAAAAAATACAAATAAAATGCCAACACACTCAAAACAGATTCAACATCACTAAATGTCTTTCAACAATCTTGTATGACCACTAACATCTCAACAAAAATAGACACTAACAAAAATGTACTACATTATGTTTTTTGAACATGTATCATGGTTAATTGTAGTCGAGATTTGGAACATCTACAATTGTATATATATATATATATATTTAACATTTTATATATATCATTATATACACTGCAGTTCAAAAGTTTGGGTTCAATAAGATTTTCTTTTAAAAAATACTGAATAATTTTATTCCGCTAGGACACATTAAATTGTTTACTGTCACTTTTGATCATTGTTACAAAAATGAACTTTCCAATAAATATAATTTGTATTATATTTGTAAGTCACTTTATTTAAAAGTCTCTAACTATAAATGTAATTGCTGTTCTTTTGAACTGTTATTCATCAAAGAATCCTGAAAATAAAAAGGTATCAGTTTCAACAAAAATATAAAGCAACATCTTTGCCATCAAATGAATAAATGATATATTTTAAAATTCATTAAAATAGAAAAGAGTTGGTGAGCATAAGATACTTCCTTCAGAAGCATTAAAAACGTTTTACTGACTACAAACTTTTGAACGGAAGTGTATGCCTTTAAAATTAATAGAAATTGGGGGCTCGTCTTAAAATACATTTTCCAAAACCTAATTGGAGTTTCGTCATTGCGTGACTTGCGTGACTGTTGTTGTTGTTTGGCTAGTGGTTTTCACGTTAAGGGGAAGGGAATTCGGAATGGCCTCGAGAAGTTTGAGATTCAACCAACGTCGCAACAATTAGACATCTGCCGCAAAGATGATCTGTTTTCGATTGCGGATTAAATCACAGTTCCTCGTGTTGCAGTGAAACAGGAGATTAAAGGACAAGGACAATTCCAGTGCAAAATTAACCTAGGGTGTATTATCACATTGGTACCGAGTCAACCGTTTTCTGGGATTTGTTTTCATGATAACCAAATGTAGTTTCATCTCTAAAAACTGTTTAGCTTATAACGCTAGTATATGGGGCATCGAGTAAGTAAAAATAAAAATCGCTAGTTAATACCACTAACAAGGCTCAAAATAGCCCCACACTAACACAGAAGCATAATGAGGGTCCCTACATGCAAACCAAAGCAGTGAGAACTTTGTAAGTGTACAGACAGTTTAGTAAGAAGATCCTTTAAAAAGACAGTACACTTCGGGTTTACAGGCAGGAGCCATCTTTGGAAAACAGTCTCGACCAGTCGAACCACGAACGCCGTGCTAAGTGAGCTGCGATTTGGCAGGTAAAAAAGTTTTCTGTCTACCGGAGGAAATAGATGTTCCTAAATGTGAATGAGGAAGATGTGTTGAAGGAAGAATTTCCTGATGTGTTTAGCACGTGTGTTGTGACACGAGCTCAAGCTCACAAATTTAAGGAAACGTAGATCTTTCTAATTCCTTTATGTGTGCTGATGATTTTGCCCAGCCCAGTCAAAGTAGTTACAGAAGCAGTTGAGATAGATGTGTGTGCACTTACTAATGTTGATCTATCTTTGGTAAGCCACAGTTAACTGAAGCACTGTGGCTTAACTGAACTGAATCAAACTTTGAGTCACTGTATTGCAGTTACTGTTGAGCCGTCTGTGCTGTCAGAGCATCCTGTGGCGTACTTCCTTGAAGATGGTGAACTGATGTGTAAGTGGACTCCAAGTCACGCAGATAATGACTGGAGCACTGTCTTTCAAGTTGTTGTCCCGAAACCTTACAGAGAGCAGGTAATGAGTGTTGCGCACAATCATGAACTTCCTGGTCATGCTGGTATTCGAAAATCGTACGATTATTTATTAAAGCTTTTCTTTTGGCCTTTGATGAAATCAGATGTAGCCAAATTTTGTAAATCCTGCCACGCTTCCCACGCATGGCGGGCAAACCAAATCAAGTGATTCCACCAGCCTCACTGAAGCCAATATCAGTGCTGGGTGAACCATTTGAGCGAATTCTGATTGACTGTGTTGGTCCATATCCCAGAACGAAGTCTAGAAACACATCTTTTAACGCTAATGTGTGCGTCGACCAGGCTTCCTGAGGAAATACCGCTACGTTCTCTCAAAGCTCCTACGATTGTCAAAGCAATTGCTAAGTTCTGCACTACATTTGGAATGCCAAAATACATTCAGTCTGATCAAGGCACCAATTTTATGTCCAAAGTGTTCGCGAAGGTAATGAAACTAAATATCAAACATCAGGTATCCAGTGCGTACCACCCTCAGTCACAAGGCGCTATCGAAAGTTTTCATCAAACATTAAAATCGATGCTTCGAACCTTCTGTATTGAGTGTGAAAAAGAATGGGATGAACATATCCCGCTCTTGTTATTTGCAGTTCGATATACTACCCAAGCGTCACTCAGGTTCGTGGTCCACTGAACATTTTGCAAGAGCAAATTCTTTCTTCTAGACATCCATCTCAAACCGGGGTCCTAGATTATGTCAGTGCATTCCACGAGCACAACACACTGTGTGGGAGTTGGTAAAACGCTCACTCAGTTCAGTCCAAACACAAATGAAAACTCGCTATCATCAGAAGGCTGTACAGCGTTTATTTCAGACTGGAGACAAAGTTCTCATTTTGCTTACAGTGCCAAGTTCAGCACTCCAAGCTAAATTTGCTGGCCCTTATGTATGGAGCCATTAATCTCATTAATAATTCACGCACAAAAAATGATTCACACATGCGTAAACAATTTCACATGCATGAAACCTAATTCACGTACTCACAAAAAAAATTCACGTGCGTAAAAAAAATGTGTATTCACAAAAAGCAATTTACATGCGCAAAATAAACTTAAATATTCATAAAATACATTTCACAAATGCAAAACACAATTCGTAGATATACAACTGTGCACAAAAACCTTTGAATGTTTAAAATGTACGAGCTTATCCTTGAATGTGAATGTGCAAATCGTCATTCACGTACGAATCGCCTTGGATTTGTGTGTGTGTGTTTTTGAGACTTTCCTGCCAGCGCTTTACTCGTAACACAGAGCACTCGTACTCTTTAGCCAATCAGATTTAAGCTTATCAACCGACCAATCAGTATCACGTGAGGGCGGGCCTACCTGCATGTTACGTCATCAGCTTTCGACCACAGTTCATGGCTGAGCAGAGGTAAGTGCAGTTGATCAATTCATTTCTGTTTACTGAAGTTATAGTTCGAGATCAGTTGAAGCAAGTTTATTAACTGCTATTTAGTCCACATGTGAACATAAACATTTATTTTTAGTATTGATGGATTTTCATGTCCTGTCCACCACACATTCAACTGATGGTAATGTAGCCTATGTAATGACGTGCATAGAAGACATCGGTTTTGTTTTAAGCAGCATATATTATGTAGTTTTATCGTTTCAGATTTCCGAGACGGATGATGTATAAAGTTGCAGACAACCAGTACTGTGATCTTACCGTTCCTACTGTAATTCTTCCAAAACAGTCACGTTGAAGCCATCCATTTTGACAGTTGTTTCAACAAGAGGTTGCTATGCATGCATTATTAAATGTTCTTGTCTGAATAAAAATATTCAAAGACATAATTACATTGATGTACACGTTTTATTATTTTAAAATGTTTCTAAATCATTTGGGAATAAAATATAATAAATATTGGGTATAAAATAAAATGACTTGATCATGATTAATGTTCCTGTTATATATAAAGATCATGAACTGACAATCTTAAGTATGAAGCACAGCATTCAGTACAGAGAAATATACATATCTTCCAGAGTTGTGAGATCCAGTCAGAGTTTTATTTGCTTTTAGAGTATATAAATATAATACATCAAGTGAAAAGTTAACAAATGAATGGTGTTCAATCCAGTCATCAGTGGACCTCTGTTAGGACATATCAGATTTTGGTCTGATATTTATAATAGTAAAAACTAATGTTAACAAGATTTTAATGAAGTAATAGTAAATGTTGAAATTAACATTAACACAAATTAATAAATGCTGTATACATGCAGTTCATTATTAGTTCATTTTAATGAAACGTTATTGTAAAGTTACCAATTAAGACCTTAATACTAAAAAAAGAAAGTATAAAAGAGAATAAAGAAACCACATGAATTAAGATGTTTGTGACTGCTATCCAGATGTCATGCCATAGGTGAGTAATCCTGAAAAATGCAGAGAAACAACAAGTGTTTAATAATTTAACAACAAATGGTAAATAAACAATGGGTGCTCATTAAAATAGGTATATTCACTATTTAAATAACAATCTCGATGGGTATTGATTGACACCAGATGATTGTTTTGCGATCATTACCGTGATTGTCCTAACATTAGCTGAGAGCCGTCTGTACCTGCAGCTAAAATATAACAAAACAGGCATATTTTTTGACACGATATGGGACATCTGATTACCACAACACTTGCTTACATCGGTTAATAATAGTTAATAAACTATTGCTTCAACTGATCTCGAACTTCAATAAACACAGAAATGAATTGATCAACTGCACTTACCTCTGCTCAGCCATGAACTGTGGTCGAAAGCTGATGACGTAACATGCAGGTAGGCCCGCCCTCACGTGATACTGATTGGTCGGTTGATAAGCTTAAATCTGATTGGCTAAAGAGTACGAGTGCTCTGTGTTACGAGTAAAGCGCTGGCAGGAAAGTCTCAAAAACACACACACACAAATCCAAGGCGATTCGTACGTGAATGACGATTTGCACATTCACATTCAAGGATAAGCTCGTACATTTTAAACATTCAAAGGTTTTTGTGCACAGTTGTATGTCTACGAATTGTGTTTTGCATTTGTGAAATGTATTTTATGAATATTTAAGTTTATTTTGCGCATGTGAATTGCTTTTTGTGAATACACATTTTTTTTTACGCATGTGAATTTTTTTTGTGAGTACGTGAATTAGGTTTCATGCATGTGAAATTGTTTACGCATGTGTGAATCATTTTTTGTGTGTGAATTATTAATGATATTGTTTTGGCTCCATACTTATGAGATTAAGGAGAAGCTAGGAGATACTGACTATGTTGTTAATACCCCTGACCATAAAAGGAAGTTACAAGTTTGTCACATTAATATGCTTAAGGCATACGTGTCACGTTCTGATTCTAAGGAGGTTAACATACCTGTTGCTACTGTTGCACCAGTTACTGTGCCATTGACAGAATATTCACCTGAAAGTGATGATTTGAGAATGAATAGTGCCTCGTTCTTGTCTGCTCATTTACCAAATTCTGAAACTTTGGCAAACTTGTCAAAAAAAATGTCACACTTATCTCTATCTGCCCAGGCTGATATTGCCAATCTAATTACTAGGTATCCGACCTTCTTTAATGATTTTCCTTCAACTACCCATGTAATAAAACATGATTTAGATGTTGGTCTGCACGTCCCAGTTTAGCAGTTCCTAGTGCCAGTCCATGGTGTTCACCATGCCTACTCGTCCCTAAGTCAGATGGTACCTCAAGGTTTTGTACCGATTATAGGAGAGTCAATGCTTTAACCAAAGCTGATTCTTTTCCGCTTCCTTGCATGGACGATTGTGTTGATCGTGTAGGTAACACAAAATTTATGACTAAACTTGATCTGCTTAAAGGGTATTGGCAGGTGCCACTCACAGAGCGAGCATCTGAAATCTCTCCTTTTGCCACCCCAGATGTCTTTCTACAGTACGGAGTAATGCCTTTTGCCTTTATTTGCATTTCTATAACTACTACTTTTTTATATGGGCACCATATATTTGGTAAGAATGGTTTTAAATGAGAGAGATAATATAGTCAAACCAATGTAAAACTATGTGTACTATTCATAAGGGTGCAGTCAATGATAATACTACTACTACTAATAATAATAATAATAATACACAGTGTGTATTCATGTTCATGTAGCTCTACTTAGTGTTGACTAAACAATGAGTGACGTACATGTGCGAGAGATCACTTCCGGCGCTTGTGCAGACCGAAGCGCCCGCGCCCTCATATCCCTTGGACGTGGCTGTGTTTACAAGAGGTAAAAACAATATAAATACTGTTTGTTTTCTGTGGACCCCGTAAACCTGCATTATATGACTGACAGACAAGAACGGTTTGACCTAAAAATATCAAAATTGAAACTACTGTTGAAACAAAGACACCTACATCTTGGATGCCCTTGAGGTAAGCTAAAACATACCAAAAATTAATTTCAAAGTGAACTATCCCTTTAACTACAGACAGTACCATCAAAAAATAAACTCTTGCCTTAATTCTCGCTCTTCAACATTTTGAGGTCTACATTGGTTCAAGTTCACAACCTGTTACTGTTTACACTGACCATAACCCTCTTATATTCCTTCAGCACATGTCAAATGCTAATCTTCGTCTTATGAGATGGTCACTAATCTGCCAAAGTTACAACTTGAAGATATGTCATAAAAAGGGTATCGGCAATGTCATTGCTGATTCACTGTCCCGTGTCAATCAGTAAAACAGTGTATGTTTTATTTTGTGGGTGGGGGTGTTATGAGCTGGAGTCATTTGCTTATTGATTCCATTCTGTCCTGTGTATTATTGTCTCTGTGCATGTGCATGTGCTTTTTTGTGTTACAGATGGGCGGTATCTGGTGATAATTTGTTGGAGGCTGCAATTGGTTCTCCTCCACACCTGATCCAGATATAAGGACCACCCCAAACACTCAACAAAGGCCACTATTGTGCCATTGTTGATCGTAACCACTTTGCAATTGTTTTGTATCATCGTCTAGTCTAGAATGTCATATCAGAGAGATTGTGAGTTTATTTGAGATTGTGCTGTGAGTGATTATTTAGAGATTGGGATTTGTGATTTGACTACGTTTGACTACGATTTTGGATTCTGTTTTGCATTGTTTGCTACGGACTTGTACATTTATCTCTTGTAAATATTGTTGTATATATTTTTGCCAAAATAAGGGACGTAGGGGGTTTGATGGCATTTTATTTTGTATATCTTTTCACATTGGTAACTTTTCCTCTTCGGTCGCCCTACTGGTTGGAAACAAAACTGTCCATTGCCGCTGTCGTAAATAATTTAGCCTACCGTCGCACACCCTTCATGAAAGGATGATGTATTGCGACATCAGAAACGAAGAAAAACGAAATAATGACTATTGTAGCGCTTGACGTAAAGCAGTCGAATTTTGTAGTTCTTTTTGTGGTCGGGTTCCTACCCGAACCCCGAAGTTACATAGTGCCAGTAAAAGTGATACAGACCCCGTCAGGCTATGGCAGAAGTGCCTTTCACCCTGTTACGACTTGATGAACCACTGATAAGATTTTGGAAACATTTTTTAAGGTAAACAATGTTACATAGTGTTGCTTTAATACTTTATAATATTACACACGTTCATTAAATACCATATAACATATTTGAATAGCTGTCCTGTATAGGTCATACATATAGTAAACGTGTATCTTTCAAATCATAGCTTTTAATATATCACCATGCTAAAACTGATGCAACAGGTATAAGATACAGTATTACAAAAATGGATCATTAAGAAATACTGTCTGATACCTAGTACATCAAGGTATTACCATAGAACTTTTTTTTTTAAAGAGGAGCAAACAATCTACTATATTACAATTTATTCTATTAGTCAGATTTGTTATGAAAATATTTAGCGGTTTCCCTAATATTCAGCAGTGCATTTAGTTTTCCTCCCATTCAATGTCACTGAGCTTAAGCCAATGTGAAAGAGTCAAACAGAAATGTCAACATAATGTATCAAGTTTATTTTTTCCTAAGGGCTTTTGGCATGGAGTTTCCAGTTTGGTTTGGATTCTCAGGAGATTGATTTCAAAAGAGGCCCCTTTCCCCACTGAGTGATTAAGGCCTCATGTGTGTGGTAGCTCAATGGACCTAATCCAGCTTTGATAACTGCCCCCTGCATTCAAACGCCAGAGCGACTTCACATCCTGTTAATTACCAACTCCTCCATCAGTAAGAACTATGCGCTCTTACAACGTTTCCCGGCCTCTTCGGCTCCCCCAACATGCCTCTTGGCCCTGTGATTTACAGGCACTTTGAGACAAAGATGCCCTTTTCTCACTCGCAATGATGGCTAACCCCCCGATGGAGTTTTTTGTTTGTAAAGGGTGGAGCAGTTGACAACCAGTTTGGTGAGATTTCTTCTGGGTATGTGTTGAGAGGTCAATGATGGGGTTGTAGTGTGTTTAAAAGGTCATCAGTTCGGGCCTCGGGTAAGCGGTGTCGTTACGCTAGGTTAACAACAAAAGACACTCATGGTGCTCTTTGCTTTTGAAGCAGGATGGATAGTGTGTCGTATACCAGCGCCGTGTCACTCTCCAGAAAATGTACAGGTCAAGAGTGTGCCATTGACCACATGTGAGGGGGAACAGCAGGATTAGAAGCATTAACGCCAAAAGCATTAGAAGCAAATGGGAAAGTCTGAGTGGGAAACAAAACTGCCCAACATGGTAGCGCAGGGACTTGTATCATCAAGCTTCCCTGAATTCCTATCAAGAAACTAGTTGTGCACCTTCCAGAGCCAAATTCTTCTCCTAACGTCTGCCACAGCGTATTACGCAATAACTCGCAAGCCTCTGAGCCACAACTTCGGTCTCAGCTGATGGAGCAATCCAAGGGTTTTTCATTCTTGCTTTTGGCTCTACGAAATGAGAATCAGATGTTTGCTGTTGGGGGGAACAATCTCTCCCACCCATCCGGCTGCAGCTGGAGGCACTGGTACATGTGCACTTCATGGTGACAGGAAGGTGAACATTCCACCCTCCTTCCGTCACTGGCCAGCAGCTGCAAGGGCGAAGAAAAAAAGGTCCTGTGAAACAGCGTTTCTCGAGTGGACCGTTGCCCGTGTGGCCATGGAGATGGGAATTTCCTGTACAAGCTCTGTCAGAGCGTGTAAGCGGACTAGCAGATATCTCCGCTGATCTTTTGTTGCTCTGTCGGACACCGAAGGAACCCCACCGTCTCCTCCTCTTTTCTGCCCGCTCACGACAGTTCAATTTCCTGCTGGCATTTCACTCCGGCAACTTTTTTCATCAATCTCTCTCAAGACTTCGGTTCCCAGACGCTGCCGGGCTCTCGGGTGAAGGGGTGGGTTCAGCGGTTGAGGCGTTCTGACTATCATATGAATCTCTGCCTTTTCTTTGAAAGGCACTGGAGGTGGGGTCTCAAACAAAAGCCCTTTCAAATGGATCTGCATCACTAGTTAGGCTGCACAATGGTGAGGAGGGGCCAAAAAAGTCAACAGATAATTCATATCGGCTTCTTCGGTCAAAGGGCTGGAATGCGGGCCCAAAAGTACAGTGGGTGGGTTGATGTTGTGGGCTACAGCGGAAATACACAACCTCACCGTACATGAATTAATGCAAAAAGAAGGAAAAGCCCAATCTCGTAGTCTGTAAAGCCACCACATGCCTAAATCATTTATGCACACAGCAACAATTCCAGAGAAAGACTTCAAGAGTTCCAACGTCTTCCTCTGAGGTCCCAGCTGGGCTACTTCATTTAAGCAGTTTCCCTTGCAAACATCACAACAGATACTTGTTGTTTGACTTGGCCTAAAAACAGAGAAGCAAATTAACTAAATATTTGCGCCACTTTGTGTGGAATTTCACTAACCACCCACATTCCAAGATGCTAAATGCACTTAAATTGAGCTGCAACAAGTTTATACTCATTCAGTTTAATTCATTGTTATTCTTTTAGAGCAAAAACATGGCTCAATTGTAGCCTATTTAAAATAGTCTCATTATAGATCTTATTCACAAAGCTCAAAGCTATTTGCCAGCTGTAATTAAAGATGTGCTTGTTTTAAATCACGTTCCACACACAATTTCATTTAAATGAGATGCTTGCGTACAACTTCTATTAATCATAGCAGCACTTATTCAACAAATGATGATGAAGCATAACCCCCCCTCCTCTGATAACCAAGTTGGGCCAGTTGCTTTCCCTGCAATAATTTTCACTGGCACACCCTACAAAACAATGATCTATTTTTATTTCAATTTTCATTTTATGTCATGGCCCTGTAAACCCAACAAACTTTCACTTTTGCATGATATCTGCTAAAGTAAAACTGGAAGGTATGTTACATGTTAACTATTCATGAAGCAAATTTACCTGGAACAAATTTCTCCCACAGGAATTACAGTAACGCTTTAACCAGAAGTTCATCCACCCAGAAAAGTAGTCAAACCTCAAAAGGCAGAGATTCTTCTCAAAACTCCAATCACACACATTTTTACTGATTAATTCTGGTCTTTGCATACTGACATTACTGTGTTTAAATTCCCCAACAGTCTTCTGTTTTTCTTTGTTTTTCCAAACTGAAGTTAAACTAAAGTCTTAGTTATTCTCTTCAAATTAATTCTCCTTAGTTTAATAAACATTCAGAACACCGTGAATATTTAACCATCGAAAAGAGTCAACACTCAAATCCTGACCGAGTATCGTCATGAACTCTGAAGCCTAAAATAATAAAGAAAACAATAATAAACAATGATTTCTAACCCACAAGCGCTCTGTTGTACAAGCTGATAATCGACATGCGATGTCAGCGGGCCAACAAAAAAGATGGGGCGTGAGAAACTATCATGCTGAGTGTTCAGCCAAGAGAGGAAGACCAAAGAAGAACAAAATAATATTTCTCTTATTCTGGCCACGCTGACAGAAAAAGGAAAACAAGTCCCTGTGAACCCACGAGGAACTGTTTGGGAAGTGAAACCTGAGCACCTTAAGTACGTCTGGTCCAGATGAGGGCAGTTATTCCTGGCTGGTGTTGAAAAGAGGTGGGAAAGCCAGGTGGGGACCTTGTGGCCCCAGACCACCCCTAAGGGACCTGACCGCTACACTCCACCCTGGTAAGGGTCCGATGGAAGGTAACGCCGCTCCAGCGCTGGGGATATCGCAGCTGGACGGATCCAGGCATAGGTCAACCATTGTCAACCATTCTCGCCTTGAATAAGTGAGGAGCTCCGGATGTCAGGGTGTGTTATTATGGAACAATGTTGCCTGGTGATATTGAAATATTACCAACAGAACCACACGACAGCAGTGTCCCGATGCTATTCTTAAACTACTTAGTCAACAGCCGGTGTATCATCAGGTATCAGTCATCAGATTAGCGACAAGCTTAAATGAATGTGTCTAACATTGCTTTAATCTGGGGAGGAGCACAGAATACTTTTTCCCTGAAATGAGTTCTGTCCGGACACATATGGGTTGAGCTCACGTTTTAAACAAAGCCTAACCAGAGAGGCAGCACAAAAAAAGCAGGATGGGATGGAGTATGTGACTGGAGCAGTTCTGTAATCACTCCACAGTCATCATATTAGAAGATCGAAACTATTATATAACATGGCTAGAGCAGGGCAATATGGCCAAAAATATTATTGCAATATTCTCATATAATTAATTAGATATCGTAATATTCATTAAATACCATTAATGTGGAAGGAAGATGATTTTGCATGTTTGTTATCTTAAGAATGAATGTAAACAAAACCGCCCCCCCCCCCTTAATATAAATATATAATTTAAAAAAAGGTGTCTAATAAAAATTAATAATTAAATCAAACTTAACATTAAAAAATATTTTTTCAAATTAAAATAAAACAATTTACAACAAAAATATTTTTTGTATACTGTATAAATTTAAACATGGATGAAAAATATATTGGTATTATTTAAATTATTATTAATAATTTAATCAATGTAAAGTTAATACATTGTGTTATTGTGAATATTATTATGATGATGCTTATTATTTATTAATATAATTAAATAATATCATACAACTAAGATATTTTCATCCATGTTTTAATACAGTTTACAATTATATACAATATACTATTATTTTATACAATAGTAGTACATTTCCGAATCAAAACTTTTATTTTGCCGGTTTGTCCTGAAGAGTCTCAGTTTGTATTTAACAAAAGCTTTTATCAAATAAAATGATGAATTTAACAAAAGCTTTTATCAAATAAAATGATGAAATGCTTGATGAAGTTCATGTTCACTGTCCTCATATAGTATGACAGCCGATGCTGAAAACACAACAAGCGTCACGCAAACGTGTAGTGGATGAAACTGTTCAAGTTTATCAATATTGCCAATTGTTCCTTCTAAAAAAATATCGATACAGATTTGTCACCCACCCATGAGAAGCAAACCATCCAATGCGTATTGATCCATGAGGATAATGAGGGACGCATGGTGTAATTTCACAGCATCACTTTCACACAAGTTAAAACCCTAAACTTTTACTCACCAAGTCGGCTTTGCTTTTCCCTGCAGGCAGTGGTCAGCTTTGCCAGCTCCTCGTACTTTGCAGCCAATCGCAGCTTGCCGTTTTGAAGATGAGGGCGATTTGAAAGGCTCTCTTCTGCAAGACTCCGATTGGTTACTAACAAGGTTTCTCTGTCCAGCTCGAGTTCCTGAAACTAAACACAAATTTCAGTTATTCGTCACTCAAAAAAAAGAAACTGGAACAACAAAGACTGCATCTTTACACATACCATTTAAAACACAAATCTATCGATTCTACAACCTAAAGAAAGACCAAGATGTGTTAATCCGTTATGAATATCACAGGGACAAACCATTAAACATCAACTGTACATCAAAGTCCATTTCTTGTGTCTTCGATCTTGAAGGGAGTTCACACTGAAAGAGCTTAAATCACAGAAGGTCACCAAGTACTAGCTTTCCAGTTAAACTGCTGTACCCACTGTATCAGGTGACGGATCAAGCAAGCCAGTTGCTTTCAGCTTTTTGATGCCAAGAACCCCCAAATATGATAAGGGACCTGCTTTCAAAATGATAAAGACAGCTACATATGTACTGTAGTGTACATTTATATTGTGTGTACACAAATAGCAAATGTGATATTATAAAGTCAACATTAGGTGGTTAAAATATTACTAGAAACTAAAAGTTTAGTAAAGTTTGATGACTTGACAAAGTCTCTAGTACAAAGTACATAGCCTAAACGTATGAAATAGGTTTTAAAAGTTGAGTTGAGATTTGAATGTATTATTGTAAGAGAAAAGCAGAAAGAAGGTCAGATGAAGACCTCTCAGAAAGGCCATATTAGTCCACTTCAGACCCCACTTGACCTCATTAGACCCCAAGAAACCATATCAAACCAGTTTAATTCCTAATAAACCTTTTCAGACCAATCAGATCTGAGCACTAATATTACTAAGATCCCTAAGAAAGCACATCAGACCACATGTTTTTTAGGCCTCACTACCATGTTTCTTAAAGGTGCTGTATGTAATTTTTGATTACTAAAGCATAAAAATATCATAATGTTTGCAAAAATTTAGTAAACATGCTAAGTTCACATATTTATTTATCTGAAAAAAACGATGCTGAATGCTACAGACAGTTATTTTACTTTGAAATGTGCGTTTCGTGTCGGAATATCTATTTTGGTTTTGGTCTGTGTGATCCCGCCCACTGCTAATTTACCCAATAGTATTTCAACATCCCGGGTTGCCAGTTGATGGAAAACACAGCTTATTGCAGCCATGGAAGCCAGCAAACGAACTGGTTTAGAGATTGCAGATTCTACCCAACCTAAAAAGTCTCAACCTCCATCTAAAAATATGAGCATATTAGAATATATTAAAACGCGGATAAATCAACATATCAACTTACAAGTGTGTAAGTCTTCTTGCATTCCATTGTCAGTTGCGTGTCCTCAATCTGGCAACCCACGTGAGTGTCGAGTCTGAGGAGGAGGGGGTATTTTGAATTTGGACTGCAGTACCCATTTCAACTGTTAACTGTCAATATTACATACTGCACCTTTAGGTGTGGTCACATTTTTCGTTGCTCGGCGAAATTTCACGATCGAAATTTGAAGGCAGTCATTCCAATAGGGACACGTGCAATTAGAAGTTTTAAGTGAAAGTGCAAATTTTTCATTTGTTCTAATTTTCAGATTAGTCACATGAATTCACCACACTGACCAACAGAAAGCTGCTTGGTGTGAAAGTGAGTTCTATGTGAGCTGTGCATTATACACTGCTACACTATTGACAAGAAACAATGTACTTTTTTGTGAAATTTTATCTAAATCTAATGTGAATACCATAACAGTTAGTATTTCTTAACAAATGTTTTGTAGGCATTGTTAGCATGTGTTGCTAGCATAATTTAATGTGTTTTAAACCTTAGTAAATCACATTCATTTAAATACTCTCCTCCCATAAATTTTGCATCTGAAAGGAAAACTCCAACAAATGCATATGCAATAAGTTCAACTGCAAAAATAACTGTGAATAATAAACTAAGATTTAAATTTTTACATAGCTACTGAAGAGGCACGTTCCACCACTGTGGTGTTTTTTACTCATTTGGAGCATTTTGAACCTTAATTTCAATGTAATCCTGTATAAGGCCTTTAAGAATGCAGCTCCTCATTCAAGATGGCCATCAAGGTCAAACCACAGAATTCAGGAATGCAAGAACACAGAGAACTCACAATTTTATTCAGGAATTATGAGCCGTACAGAGTGAGTGTGAAAAATGCAACTCAATTCATCAAATTCCAAAGTGGTCATATGACGTTAGCTTAATATCCCAGGCACAGAATCCATGAACGTGTTCAAGAGAGATTGAACGAAATCTAAGAAAGAGAAAATAATAGCCTCCAGCTTTTTACTAATGGGACTGAAGACTTTGGCTAGTATGTTTGATTTGTAGAGAAAAGCTCCTTATGTTTCATGAGAACAGTGAGATCTGGGAATGGCTTGGGCAAGGGCCCATATCTGTGTGTGAACAAAGACATTCAACATTTAGCTTTAAGGCTGAGTAAAAAATTTCCAATTAATCATAATCTTCATTTGAACAATTTCCATATCAATTAACCAAATAACTCTTAAGAACTGGTTCTTTTTTTTTAAAGTGAAATGTAAAAAACATGTGAAGGCCAAGTATGGTAAGCCATACTCAAAATGTGTCCTCTGCATTCTAACCCGTCCAAGTTAGTGCACACACATTAAGAGGATTTGAAAAGTGAAACACACACACTGCAAAGCGTAGACACACACACACACCAGGAGTAGTGGGCAGCCATTTTTTCTGTGGGGCCCGGGGAGCGAGTGGGGGTTTAGGTGCCTTGCTCAAGGGCACCTCAGTCATTTCCTGCCGTTATTGGGAATCACACCCACAACCTTCGGGTTACCAGTCTGACTCTCTAACCTTTAGGCCACGACTGCCCCCAAAGAATCTAAGAATAGAAATTTAAGAACTGAATCATATAAATTAAAATGAATAATAAAAACATACAGCATTACATTGTGGTGCAATTCATGAACAAATGACTCTTATGAACTGGATCTTTTTAGTGAATCAAAACATATAGCATAGATAGTCAAAGTATTCCAATTCATGTACAACTGACTCTTTTGAACCAGTTAATTTAGTGAGTAAAAAACACACTGCACATCCAGTGCAGTTCGATTAAAAACCAAATGAGTCATTCAATTATCCAAAGACTCAAAAACTTAGGAGATGGACCGTTTTATTCCGACTGGTGGATCCATCATTAAATTAACTTACTGAATCTGTCATAAAGTTATGGAATAAAGTTATCATTACTTACAGTGATACATTTTAATATATAGGATAACTGTTTTACTCAAAAGGCAACTGAAAGCTTATTTAAACTCTTATTTCTTGGTTGTGTTCATTATTATATCTGTTAAATAAAATCAATTGTAGTTTGGGCCACCAAGTTAGAAGTTATAGCAGTAGCTGAGAGAGAAGTTTTTTTTAAACAAGCAAAATGTACATTTTAACTGAAATATAATCAAACTGAATCAATTCCAAAAATGCTAACTGCTGCTTACTAAGTCTTACTATGATTCTACTTAATTCATATTTTAGGAGTGATTTTATCTCAAGGGCAAGGCCCAGTACATGACTGTGACAAGAGGTCTTATAGCTTATGGCTCAAGGTCAAACCACAAGTAATATGAGAGAAAAAAAATCACAAATAGCAACAGGGTATCTCGGAGGTAAAGACCTCACTCACCACAATTTAATAATTTCTGAACGCCACTAAATATTGACATTCAACAATATTTCTGTAAAAGCAAGTTGATGATTTCCAGATGAAAGCGACTAAGCATTCTTTCAGTGATTTGCCACTGAAAAGGGGACAGCCTGAAGCGCCAGTGGAGACAATGCTCGATTAAGCAACCGCCTCAGTCTACCACGTCTTGCTTAATTACAATAAAACAAGGTTCCATGACGAAATAATCCTTTTGGAATGGCTGCTGGACAACTCTGTCCACATGTCCTTTAAAAAAAGCACCATTATTTGCTCTGACCGTCCTGCATGACATGGCCCAAGACCACTCTCTAACCATATAGGGAAAAGGAGAGACAAGTCCAAACCAATGTCCTCATGGAAAGCATTCGCAAAGGCCCAGACATCAGTCAAAACCACAGACCCCTACTTTCACTGTAAGTGAGGGTTTGGGTCATAACAGAACTTCATTTTTCTTCTCCTGTAGCTGCAATGAATATTAACTGCCAGTTTTATGCATTTCAAAACTTGGGGAACATTATGAAGACTGAGTGTGCTTAGTCAAGCATATAAGAGGATTAATGATTCATTCGCTCAACGAATATGAGAATTTTGCCTTCCTACTTAATGCTGTGTGAGACCCTCAAACATGGTGGTGATATTCCCACTGGTGGCACATCTATCTTCTGAAGACGATGAAACTGGAATACTTGAGTTGCTTAGAATAACTCAAAAGAGGATACGTGATCAGAACATGGTTAAGGTTATGTGACGTTCTTTTTGTTCGGAAATAACTTCACAATTTTTAAGGTCAATTGCTTGGTTCAACTATCAACATAATTGCTATTTACACAGGGACGTTCCATCAACACCTCAAGAGAGTGGCTGATGCTTGAATGTTTCTCTTTAGAGACAACTTCTCCGGAATGGTGGAGCACAGAACGGGCAGATAATCATTTTCTAATTAAAGGATTATTATATACAGTATAAGCAATGTAAATATTCAGAACTAATCCCTCATCAAATTGCAGATGGAAAATGCCAAGCAGTTTTTTGATCACATAATGCTAAGTGATTGCAAATTACACGCATCAGTTCTGCATGATGAATTGAACCGTGAATAGCAAAATGCAAACACATGAGATGTCTATGCTGTCCTAGTTTGACATCCTTCCATTTTTTAGGGGTGAGTGCAAAGTTTAGAGATTGGTCCAAAGGGTCAAGTTTTTATTGGTTTTCGCACCATTAGGCCCTGCTAGTATTGCTAGTTTTTTCAACAAAAAGCTGATTTTCTCAATGGATTTTCTCGATTGCCAATTAAACATGTATAGTGTATTTTGACATTTATTTATTCTAAAAAATAAAGCTGGTTTTAGTGGTTTATTATAATAAACCTGCTGCCGTCTTTCATTAATGTTATTTAAAGAACTAAAAATACTCACTGATCTTGACTGAATAACTTTTGTAACTTGGAATCGAAACTGGGAATTGATAAGAATCGCAATCAATAAGCAGAATCGGAATCGCTACAATTCAAATGATACCATACAGAGTTCATTACAATCAGGCCAATTGTTTCTGTCCGACTCAGAATGTGCAATTGCAGTGTTCATATGCCTAAATGAACCCAAATAAAGGAGAAAACCAGGTTCAGAAACAAATGCTGCATACAGGTCTGGTGTGAAAACACCCTTTGGGCCCTATCATACTTCCCGCGCAATGCAATGCCAAGCGAGACGCAAGTGTTTTTTTCTAGTTTCAGCCTGACGCAGTTATCATTTTCAAGTCCTGCGCCATGTTGTTTAAATAGCAAATGCATTCGCGCCCATTTGTGCCAAAATAACATGGTTGTTGTGCCAACATGCCAAATAAAAATAAAAGAACTACAATGTAAAAGATTAAAGCTGCTGTCCGTAACATTTTTAAGTTAAAAATAATCCAAATTAATTATTTAAAAAAAAACATCTTCAGCCAGTGTTCAAAACTATCTGCTTGCCATAGCTAGATTCAAAACAGTTAGCTTGTAATAATGATTTTAATTCCAGTGGTACTGGTAGGGTTTTCGCAGGAAATTCGAGCATGTCTTTGCGTCATTACGTCACATCCGTACACATAAAGAAGGAGTTTCGGCTAGCCGGCTATACTGCGCGTGAGGAGATGTAGACAGTAGCTGTGTCTGAAATCGCTCACTCGTTCACTCCTTCACAATCCCTATATAGTGAATGCAGTGAGTGCACATCTGCAAAGATGAACGAAATGAGTGAGCGAATCGACACCACTACAATGGCCGACACCCATATAGTGCACTTATAGTGGATAGGAGCGATTCAGACACAGCTATGGCTTTTCTCAGCACTTTACATATCAACTTATGGATCAGAAAGATCCAAACACAATCATCAGTGTCAACTGGAAATTAACCAGTTATAAAACCCCAAAGACTTTGTACTTCGGATTTAAGGTGGAAAGAGAAAGGAACCGTCTCATGCGAACACAAGGATTACACATCGGTGGGGCTTTTGAAAGGTGCGTGAACTCTGTGTTTTGAAAGAGTTCGAAACGGAAGAAGAGACGGCTTTTTCTGCTGAACAAGTAAGACATTTCAATAGTTCAATCATGTAACAGTACGTTTTCTTAATTCAAACAGTTATAGAGTTTCCTTTGTTGTGCCTGCCTTTCTCGTTTAGCTATTATGGAGAATATGAATTCTGAACTACACAGGTAATCATAAAACACATTAAATAACGTTAGTCACGCAATGCTGATGTTGTTAACATGAACAATTTGAGAACAAAGTAGGCTATGATTTGCACGGTTGCTGTAAATCGCGCTGATTAAATCTAACGATCGCTTGTCATGTCGAATGCTTTTCCCCCCTTAGTTGATCAGAACAAAAATGGATGTTACTTACTTGTTCAGAAGAAATTTTCCGGTGAAAATTCTTATGTTAGTCAAACTTTCAAAAAGTGAATCTGTGATTCTGAATGCCAGTATCCACACAGTGCGGTGATTGACAGCAGCACTCGCCTCAAAACACTGTGTTCATCCGCGCTGTTTCATGCCGATTTACAACCCAGGTAAAGATTATAATTCCGCGAATCACTGCAGTTACAGATTTCGAACAGAGATGGCGACAAAAAGGGAAAATGCTACGGACTGCAGCTTTAACATTGTGTACATAAAGATATGGTGGAATCCGGCTTGTAGATGGTCTGCTCACGCCCTTTAACCTCAGGAAGAGAAGGGGAAATTACACTCTGATTGTTTTTTTGCACGTTACAACCAAAACACACCCATTACTCATTTAGAGAATAGATAACTCTTTTAGACCATGCGCTGGGCACGCCGACCATGTTCCAGTAGTTAAACTAGCAAAAGTGGATTCGGACACGCCCTAAGTGCACTTGCGCCCCGCGTTTTAGACCATGCGCCCTAGATTGTTAAAATAAGGCCCTTAGTGCAACAGTGAACTAACACTAGTGAAGTGTTTGGGACTGAGTTTCATCATTGTCATGAATAATTAGCTATACAACTGTCATTGACAGGAATGGGAATTCTAATGGATGGCTCAAACCAGGTGTTATAGACCTCCTCGGTTAGGTCTGAAACAGGCGTGTGAATCATCTAACTATGCAAATTTGCATTCCAAAATGTGTCAACACCACGTATGTATGTATTGTAATCTTTTGGCGCATTCTGAGGCGCCATTAGTGTGTGTCTTTTCTATGGTCAGTTCTTTTTCAGATCAACTACCACAACTATATTGCCCCTTCGAATACTGAACTCTGCTATCGCTATGCAAGAATGCACAGTAAGTATGTACAACGGGACCACTCAAATGCAATGTGGTGGCCAGTTATTCATGTCTGCATAGTGTAGAGTTTCCTACCATTTGTCTTTGAATTTAGGAGGTGGTTGTGTTTAAGATTAGGAATATAGTTAAAGCTATGATTGTTTGATAATGGATGTCGATCCAGGATTCTGTACTACTTGGGAAAATCATGTGGTGCAATTTACACCACAAACTAAAACATAATCGATGTTACTTGTTTGATGACAGGACCAAGCAGAAGAAGACTACAAGCTCTCAGCTCTCATTAACTGTTTCACATTACCCCAGCCCACTCCAACCAGGCAAGCATTTCCATGGTTTCACAGCAAACAAAGAGAACACTATCTTTCCAAAGAGTCACTTAAAGTTTCGGAATCTATTTAAAGATGACACAGATGTTGTCGACCACTAAATGAGGGTATGATCAGTGAAGGATCGTTTAAATTCCTGCAGAGCCATTTTGGGGTTCTTGACAAGATGATAAAGGATTTGGGTAATGAATTGGATATGGGTTGTCACAGATTTTCCTACAGTGCATTCATGATCCAAAGTGAGGCTTTGGCAGAGATGGCGTTCTTCTTATCTCTCCTTCAAACCTAATCTGTTTGCATTTAACACCCAGAAATTACACTCACTCTGATGCTCTGCTTAACAATTATGACTGCTCAGCGGGACTTAGTATTCATGTCATCTTTTTTAACTACACATGGAGGCAAAAGGATGAATATTTATCTTGTATTCTAAATAAGATAAATATATACCAAAGCATGCTGTGCTAAATATGCATAACTGTTAATGTTTATTTAGGGGACATGTCTGTTTTCTTGTGATTTGCTAAAAAAATCATAAAACAAAATAGGACAATAGAAGCTTCTAACTGTTATTTTTTGGTCACACTTTAAGGCCCCTTGAAATTGCTTGATAAGTGCAGTTTTAATTCTAGTGTTGTCAAACTTCTTATTTCAATAGGAAATTATCTCAAGACATATCAAAGGGTTTGTCCTTTTTACAGCAAAAAGGCTTCACTTAGATCGCAGACAAGAGCCATGGCTGCGTTCGAAATCGCATACTCTCTTGAGTAGGTAATCATTTTGAATAAGTAAATACTTCATGACAACTAAAAAAAAGTATGTTTTATATATTATGAATGTGTATAGTATGGTAATCTGGATGTACTACATTCCCCATGATGTCATTATCATGTGACCTACCAGCGTCAGTTGCGTAGCTTCACTAGCCACGTTTCCATTACAGATTTGCGCCAAACTTAAACGATATGTTCTAAATGTCGCTCATAAACTATTTAGCAATGACAGCGTTTCCATTAACCGATGTTATGGTAAATGGACTGCATTTATATAGCGCTTTCACAGACCTCATTCATACACCGACGGCGGTGTCAGCCATGCAAGGTCAACATGAACCACTGAGCCACTACCGCCCCTCTTCAGTTATGAGACTTAAATGTACTTTTTTCCTCTCGCATTAAGTCATTCCAATAATTATGGCAACGGATGTTGGTAGGTTTACGTAGCCTATACCCCAGCCACTGCACAAGTCATTATTTTTAATCGAAAGAGACGTAAGCATGTTATCCATGCATTAATAGCAAGAACAGCCCCTGGGTGTTTCTCCCTCATATCTGCTTCAATGTCTTGATTGTGTCATTTCTTTGTGGTTTAGAATCCAGTATTCCCGTAATTTATGACGATAATATGATGTCATAAAGAAACTTCTCTGCGCTTACACGTTTTGTTTTTGCGCACAAATACGGCCAAAAGCATTGCAAGCCTGTGAGTGTGAACGGCAATTTGAAAGCGAAAACAGTCAGGAACTGCAAAAGAGATTGATCGCGTAAAACCAACCTTTGTGTAAAAAATATTCTCTCACATTTATTGAGTTTTGCAAGCGTGAAGAGGAGGGTCCACCTTCTACATGTAGCCAATCAAATGAGCTTTTCACTGGCTCTTGATTTACTCTTATCTGTTTGGTTCAATAAATATAGCCAGTCGCCAGAACACATCTTTATCTTCATTTGGCTCAGCATCGTTCTCAAAATGCTACTTTGCAATGCTTTTGGCCGTATTTGTTTGCAAAAAAAAAGTGCCAAAAGTGTAAGCGTGGAAAAATGGAAGTCAGAGGAATACTAGTCTCGCGTAGCCAGACGTTCAGACTGACGGCTGAAGGTCTGGAATTCATAGCAGCTTTCTTTGGACAAGGCCCGCCCATAAGGCCGTTTGACCGACATGTCAAACAACCAATTACAGTTCGTCTCGTTCAGCGTCACGTTTCGGGGCGTGGAAATGTCCCCACAACAACAGACCAGCGTGCAACAAGTCAGTCAGTATAGAAAATCAAAGAAGGAGAAGAAAACAAGCAGTAAGTCATTGCTGATTACGTTTACTGATTACTAAATTTACTACGTTTAGCTGATCTTGATAAATGCGCATTGTCACTCATGTAAACACAACAGTTTTTCTTCCGCAATCACACGTCTGCGCTTTGTTTCCCGGCGGACTGAAAATAAACGCAACACTCGCCCCCCCGGAAATCCGATAAAATCCAACCAATCAGATGACGACTTCGACATTCCTGAAGTGTTTAAGTGTACCATATGCATCAGACGTTTAGCCAACGTTCCGTGGGCGTGACGTCTGAGGCTAAGACTAGAGGAATACAGATCCTATTTATTTTGCATAAGCATGAAGTTGCAGCTTCCTAAAACATGAATTACACTTACAAATAACAGTAAAATCCTGCAAATATTTTTTTTCTTACACGTATAAGGCAATTTACATCTTTACAAATCTTCTCTTGCGCATGCACATTTAATTTACGCTTGCAATCTTTTGTACACTTTCACAAATCTTACCCTGTGCAATTAATTCTTTATGGCATCATATTATCTTCATAGTAATTCTTTTGTCTTTTATGAGTTTAATAAAGAACTATCTCGTCTTCTGTCCAAACATACGGAGCCATCGAAGGTGACCTGTAAAAATTCCATAGCAGTTTTTCGAAATATTTACTTTTTCGAATTGCCTGAAAAAACCCCTCATGAGGGAGTAAGAACTTTTTTTTGCGATATATGGGCGTTTTTGATAAATTGATGTGTTTCCATTGGGCTTATTTTTTTTAATACACAATTTCAATTTAACGCAAAAATAAAAATACAAATCCTCTCCCGTGGCCTAATGGGATAGTAAATCGTATGCACATCACTTCAGAATCTCGCAGGAAGAAGTAGGTCATCCGGTTAATTTTTTCACTACCCTTTTATGAGTACAGTGAATTCAGACATACTTATTTTGGTACATACTGTCTATATAGTAGGGAATTATGGGATTTCGGATGCAGCCCTGGATTGTCAGTTGCAGGTGGTCAGTGGGAGGGGCATATTTATTCTACAGATTATTTGATTGGACAAAAATCTGTATAGTACAACATGACTATATAATATAAATAGAACAGTGTTATTTCAGTATTATTTATATACTATTATAGTATGTTTTTAATATTTTGAATGCGCTTTTATTACAGCTATTTAGCTTACATTTAGTTATTAAAATGTTAGTCTTAGGAATTGTAGTACTTTAACTTGCACTTATTTCAGTTAATTGCCAAAAACAACATTTCTAATTTTCATTCAAGTTTCGTTAAAGGAATAGTTCACTTTAAAAAAAACTTTTGCTGATAATTTACTCACCCCCATGTCATCCAAGAGATCCATGTCATTCTTTCTTCAGTCGAAAAGAAATTAAGGTTTTTGATGAAAAAATTCCAGGATTTTTCTCCATATAATGGACTTCAATGGGAACCAAACGGTTCAAGGTCCAAAAGACGGTTTCAGTGCAAACTGTTCAAAGGGTTTTAAACGATTTCAGACGATGAATAAGGGTCTTATCAAGCGAAACGATCGGTCATTTAAAAAATAAATAACAAAGTTTAAGATTGCCTTGCTCTGTTCTGTGATGCACGTTCGTGACTCTCCTGTTCGAACTCATTTATCAAAATAAACAAAATTTTTTTCGTGTCATTTGGTTCATTCAACGAACGAAATGAACGAGTTGACTCGGGAAAAGATTCGTTCATTTTGATGAACGAGTTCGAATAGGAGAGTCACGAATGCGCATCACAGAGCAAGGCGACCATTTGAGCTTATAAAACTTAGACTTTGATATTTATTTTTTAAATGAGCGATAGTTTAGCTTGATAAGACCCTTTTTCATCGTCTGAAATCGTTTAAAGCCCTTTGAACAGTTTGCACTGAAACCGTCTTTTGGACCTTGGACCGTTTGGTTCCCATTGAAGTCCATTATATGGAGAAAAATCCTGGAACTTTTTCATCAAAAACCTTAATTTCTTTTCGACTGAAGAAAGAATGACATGGATATCTTGGATGACATGGGGGTGAGTAAATTATCAGCAAAAGTTTTTTTTTAAAGTGAACTAATCCTTTAAGGTGAAAGTGCAACTAGTTTATTCTAAAATAACTTTTTTTGCACTAGACGGCAGCTCACTAGATTTTGACAGAGCTAATAAATTCACCAGAGCATCTCTTTTAAACTTAATGCAGTTTGTCACCTAGGTAGAACATATTAATCTGAGCATTTGCAACTCCAGCAAAGGATGTGGCTTATCTTAGCAAGGATGTGGCTCAGAAAGCTAAGACACATGCTCTTTTACATTTCACAGACCTATGATCTATCTTTTAGAGACTAGGAGCTCTTTCCTTCTCTGGTTAGTATTCCATACTGCTGATTCTGCCGCATGCGTCATAAGTCACCCAGAGCCAATAACTGTCCAAGTCCAGCCCCTGCTGGTGTGTGTGTGTCTTTCACACTTGTGGTCGGATAATGCACATTCTGAAGACGGAGGGCACAGCATGGGTCTTCGGCCCCCTCTCCAAAAGAAGGCACACATTTCTCCAGTATCTCTGTTCTTTGCCCATTTCCTCACTCACTTGCTGTTAAATGCAAAAGTAATAGTCCCAGACATCCAGAGAGCGTTTTCCCTAAACAGGAATTGACACAGACTATCCATTTCCGCTTGCAGCTGCCTGTGTGTCTGTTTATACACTGTGCAGATGCAAGACCTCTGGAGACCATGTGGACTGGGTGATACAATGGTCATAAAACAAATATGACAAATCAAATGCCTGCAGCTACAAACTGGAAAATACCTTACAGGAATAGTTAATTAGTCATTTCAAAAAATGAAGCTACTGTCATTATTTACTTGTGTAATTATAAACCCGTATGGCTGTCTTTCTTCCAATAAACACAAAAAGAAAACTTTTGAGGAATGGGGAGATTGAGGACTGTAACCTTTTCAACTTTAAGGACACAAAAGCATCATAAAAAGTATCATGAATTCGAGAACCAAACTAACAATGAAAAGATCAGAATCAAACGAACAATTCATTTACAAATTAATTTTTTTGCTTTTCAAGGCTGCATTTATTCAATCTAAAATACATTAAAACATTAATATTCTAACATTATTAAATGTATTTATTTTTAGTTATTTATTTTAAAATGTAGCTTATTCCTGGTGCCAAATCATTACTCCAGTCTTCAGTGTCACATGATCCTTCAGAAATCATTCTAAAATGCTGATTTGGTGCTCAAGAAGCAATTATTATTGTTATTATTAATGATTAACAGTGCTGCTTAATATGTTTGTGGAAACCGTGATATTTTCCTCTAGTTCAAAAGAACAGCATTTATTTGGAATGCAGAACTGTAGCTCTATAAATGTCTTTACTGTCACTTTTGATCAATTTAATGCATCCTTGCTGAATAAAAGTACTAATAATTTCTTTAAAACAATTGTACCGACCCCAAACTTATGAATGGTAGTGTATGTAGCTACTTAACTTGTGTGATTTATCTTTATAAAATTTGTATTAAAAGTGTTAAAATATTTAAGCAATACAAAAATATGACTATTAATATATATATCTATATATTATATATAATGACAAGCAGATTTTACATTTGTCCTGTCTGCTACTGGTCGACAAACAGATGATGACCTTGCCTTAAACTCACGTATTGGTTAAGCCAATGAGATTTAACATCAAAGCTTGAGATGTTTTCAACAAGAAAGCAACACAAAACAGCAAAGGTAAGAATCTATATGATTAACGATGGCTGTACACATTGAGCATGCAGCGTAAGCACAATACATTAAGACCATCTGTTTGGTCCAATATAGTTCAGCTTGGTCAATAAACCATGAATGACCAAAGAGCTGCTGCTGTTGCTGATGAATTCAAGGAGTCTAATGAGCACATAAAGTTAACCATAAAGGCCGTCTCATTGCTATTCATAGGAAAGACACAGCCTGGTATTACAGAGCCTTTTCCATTTAGTAAAACCACCACAATCTCTTGTTAGAGAGTGACACTCATGCATACAAGAGCAATGACTGTATCTAGAGCACTAGACCATTGTGACCCCTTCATTGCGGTTGCCCTTGGAGACCTCGGTGTGTTAATGAATTGACCTGTTTGTGATGGGAATAGTGATGGGCCTCACCGATCACAAGACGTTTGGAGTTTGACCTCGACGACCCTTTAGCATATCTCTAGCGCACGGCTATCATTAAAGAACATCAATCCATAAGATGTGGAGTACTAGAGTCTGCATCTATATTTGCAGTTGTTTGTGTTGGTATACTTATCTTTACCACATGGTGCTGATGTTACAAACACATTTACAATCCATGTCTTCTCTAATGTGGCAAGACTGCTCAGTTCAAATGATAGTAAAAAAAATTCTGTCCTGGGTTGTTATTGTTAACTAAAACTAATCTATTTTTGGTTTATGCTGAAATTATATAGGGCCTACACACACACACACACACGCACACACACACAAAACAAACGCGCGCTTGTAGTATATTACACGGAAAAACCTAACTTAAAAATCGTATGTTTTAGTAACTAACTGGAATAAGTTGAAGTTGAAATATTAAAGGTGGGGTATGTGATTCTCTTTTTTGTCCATTTTTTTCAAAATAACTTGAAATCCTATTCCTAACCCACTTACAGCCACTGAGTTAGAAGCACTGAAATTAAAATTAAGCAATTTAATCATCTGTGGAACGGCAGGACTCGAAAAACTCCAGCCAATCATTTCAAGACCACCTAGAATCATTGGACAGTAAGTTCGTCAATCAAACGGTTGTACCACACCCCCCTCCCCCCAGCGCGCGTGACCCCCGTCCTGCGCATACTCAAAGCTCGTGACGCATGCGCATCTCGTCAGTAAAGCCGGTTCCATGATTAGTAGTAAATCGTCATTACAATCTCTCGCGCATCTGAGTTCTCGCTCGTCATGTTCTTCGAATGGGTGGAGTCAGGGCCAGCGTTGGTGGAAAGAAGGTAGGACCATTTGAATTGTGTATTTTTAAAATCTGCCGGTCGTTTTCCAAATCACATACCCCACCTTTAAATCACTAAAACTGGAAGTGAAATAAAAACCAATTAAAGCTACATAAAACATATTTTTAAAAAGAATTAAAAAAAAAACATTTAACAACAAAAAATACATCAACAAACTAAAATTTAAATAAATACTGAAAATATAAAAAGCTAATTCAAAATATTAATAAATACTAAAATAACAAATACAAATTATGTCATTATTCATGTTGTTCAAGACCTGTATGATTTTTTCTTTCTTTTGTGAAACATGAAAAGAGAAATTTAGCAGAATGTGCCGGCTGCTCTTTTATATACAATGAAAGCGAATGGTGACGGAGGATGTAAAGCTTCATAAATTACCAAAAAGTACCGGAAAATAACCATAACCATAAATGTCATGCCATATTCTAAGTCATCAAAAGCCTTTCGGTTAAAAAAAATGTTTTCTTTAAATGCGTCATATACAGTACACTTGAAAACAGTGACCCCACCATTGGATCTCACTTGTCTTGTAAACAATCGTAACGCAAAGTTTAACCGTGCAAGCATGAGATTTAAAAATACTAACTTAAATTTTGGTATGTTTCTCCTCTGTAGACCTGCATGGTACCATGGTAAATTTTGTCATTTTTTCAGCTTGACATCCTCTGTCCTCATTCATAGCCAGGACATCTCCTGTTGTGTTTCACATTTAAAATAAAGTAATACAGGTTTAGCATGAAATCAGGAGCCAAACCCCTTAATTTATGTGTATCATATTTTATGAAGACTAAGATTGTATTTATGACCTAGTACAAACGTATTTGTCCTTATATTTCAAACAACATGCTCAGGCTTCCTGCAGGCATGCAGCGATCTGGTATCAGACTACAGCAATCTAAATCTCAGATGTCATATATCCCAGTCTACAGTGACACCAGATCAGTCCTAAATGAGAAACGATTTTCTAAGCTGAAAATGAATTATGCACCTTAGGAGCTCTCAAATAACCTTGCTATGTCTCAATAGACGAGAATCTACAAGAGAAATCGTATAGCCTACACATGGCGAGCCAGAAAATATATACAACCATACAAAAAAATGCAATTCAGACGTGTTTATAATGCATATTGAACACTGATTGCATTACATTTACAATGCAAGATAAATGCAATGCTTAAAATGCAATATGTAAGAGATAATGTACTGTCAGTTGGTCATTATTGTGACCGTCAGCCAGTCTATATGAAAGATGGGGGTACACTATCTATACATAAATATATAAATGGACATGAAATATTAATTTGAGATTTTAGAAAGAAGCTTTCAGTTTCAGCCCGAGGCTTCAGCTAAGTTAAATATTCCATTACATCTATTAAGAAAAAAATAGTTCATTGGGAAAAGAAAATTGCAACAACATAATCACTGCAACAACATAACAATACTAATTTAATAATCTGCAACTTTACGTAGCGTTTCTGTTATGTTGATGTACACAACAGTGAAATATACAGTTGAGCAGTCGTTGTACATAATGCATACAATATTTCAAACATTAATGATGCGATTGACTCATCAAAATCAAGTAGCCCTGCGTTTTAAAAACTGGCTTTTATTTCAAGCGTGTAAAACATACGCATTTTGTCAACAGTTTAGTCGGAAAATTAAATATGTCGAGCAGCATATTACTTAAATTCGTTATTTACTTTTAATGTAAAAACTTTAACATTGACCATTTTCAAAGAAAAAAATTGTCTGTAGGATACTAAAGATTAATTTGATCAAGTATGAGTCTTTGTAGCTCGTCTGCAGTGCAATGGTCTGCAGTGCTGTATACGGTACAGGATGAATGTATGTGATGATGGCGTGTAATGCATATAACATGCTACACAAATCACTCGACTGAAGATGAATGGAATAAATCTACCACACAGTTTTGGTCATATGTACATCAGTTGTTCAGAGAGAACAATTACAAACATGCAAAAAACAGTCTGTTAAAGCTCTAAAATGAGTATGTGAAACGAAGAAATACCTTTTCACTGAGTCGCACGATCTGACTCATTTTTTCTTCATCTTGAAGGAGCTCCCGTAGTTCACTGCTATTGAGGACCCTGTACCCATCTGGGTAAGAGTTCACGTCCCTTGTCTGGGACATTCTTGTCCCCGTGAGGCGCACTAAACAACTCCGTTTGCCAGCCATTTAACTTCCATTTTGCTCACGCTCGGCGCCAAATGTACGCGAACACGGGAGTGGTGCTGGAGAAGCTCTCGTCGGCATGAAGGAACACACGGACTGTTAGCGAAGACAATGCGCTGAGAGACTATAGCACACGTTTACAGATTCATCCAGTTCCGCATTCCACCGCGAGGAGGCGCTGCGCCGCAGTAGTTATAACGCCATACACACTACAAAATACACAAATCATTCTGCAGAGAAAGTATAATACGATTCTTCATACAAAAAATAAACGACTATAACTGATCCGAGTTATTTTTTTTCTTAAGCAAAGGGATATTCATTTATTTTACTCGTTATAAACGTATACATTTCTAACTATTCAGATTGTTTAGTGTTGATGGGTCAACATCATCATGAAGTGCCTTTGAGACTTCACAATTTCCCAAATAAAAAGCTGAGATTTTCCATTTAACTTCATATTTGTTGTATTAGGGAGACATGAGAATTGCATATTGGTGACTTTTTATAAATCAACTGCAAGTAGCCTACTAGCAAACCACACTTTTTTTATGTAATGAAAATTACATTTTCATTACATAATAATGATTGTAAAATGAAGATTTTCAGAAAGATATTTCGATATTTTATATTCCCTTTCTCAACAATGTATTTTAGTTAATGGGAAATGTCTTTTGATAATAGTGAAAGTACTGCAAAAATACTTGTTTCCCTATAAAATATGCCATAGTTGCTCTTTCTTTTTCTACATAAAATCTGAAAACAAAGATGGTTAACTAAAACTAAAACTATTAAACATCGTTTTCTTTACTTGAAATAAATAAATGATAAAATAATAATTAAATAATAATTAATACATTAAAAAATATCATTATTTATATCTATTTTGCTTGGCAACTTATTAAAATCAGTTTAGTCATCATGTAATCATGAAAATATTGCAGTGTTTATTATTAATGATTTATCCATGCACAAATTCTTATTCTTAAATTCATGTGCGCTTATAATCTTTAATGGTTGTTTGTTTCCCTGGGATGCTCATTTTACGCACATTACAGTAAACAACAACAAAAATATACAATACAATATGCCATTTTGGTCATTATCGCAAACTAAACAGAGTATGTAGAATATTATGTTTATTTTAAATTATTATTTTCTAAATTAATAAATGTAAAATATTATTTATGAATGTGGCAGTATAGATGTTTGGCTTTGGGCTACTACTGGTTGCTTCGGGTCTATTTATTAAGCCTATCACCGCTAAAGGCGGTGTATATATATCTGCTTTGTAGTGAATTGCGTCACAGGGCTTCTTCTCTTCCCTTCCGGTCCCGCATGCTGAGCTGTATGCGGGAAATTTGTTTGTTTGGTCCCTCGTGTGGCATGTAGGAGATCGAGTGCTGTTTCCCACGGCTGGCGGTCTTGTATAGACTTTCCACAGGTAGGAACGCGGTTGTTTATAGTTTTTATCTTTCCTTTTATACTATAGGGCAGTGGGTGAATTAAACTCCCTCCTGTTCTATTTACAGCGTGCACATTGATTTTGCACTTCAGACCGCCGTGACTGGATTCCTCGCACCCTAAGTATGCAGGTTATTTGTAAACGTGTTATGCTCTATGAGATTTCTTTTTAATTATAGTTGTCATTTCAGAAGTGCAGTATATTCTGCTGAGTAGCGGGGAGGATTCCGTTGCTGGGGTAACCTGTAATTCGCTCGTTCATCACGGAGCGCTGCTGTTTTGCTGTTGTCTCAACGAGAGATTAAAACGAAAGGATTTGCGTCAATTTTAGTATTCTACTCTGGCTGCGGCCTAATAAGAAACTGTTACTGTTTGTACATGCGGGTTGACTGAAGGAATATCGTCGCCCTGCAGTTTTAGAGTTTGTGTTTGTCTGTAGCCCATGTGTGTGTGTGTGTGTGTGTGTGTGTGTGTGTGCGCGTGTCTGTGCCGTGGGCGTGAGTGCCTGCGTACATGTATGTTTACAAGGAGAGTGTGGTGTGAGTTTGGTAGTTGTATTGTTTCTTTCTAATGTTTATTGTTTAGTTAATTTATTTTGTACCTGTTTCCATTGTGAATTGTGTATTTAATTATTTTCTGCATGTTCTGTTTTTTTGTTCATTAGGAATTGAGTGTCTAAAAGCAAAGGGGCGGGGCTTGACTTGTGGTGTGCTGTGCATGTGCACTAGTGTGTGAAGGTGATACTGAGTTGGTTTCTTTTGTGTATTTCTGGTGCTACTTTTTCGAGTGATGTGGTGCTCCTCGAGTCTCCCCCTGCTGGCCACACTCAGTCCTTTCTGTCTGATTATTTTGCCATTTTGACTATTTCTTTTGTATTTATTTATGAAGTTTGTTAGTCAGCGCTGTAGTATTCTTGTGAACATTGTCCTTTTGTCTTTGTCTTGAATTATTTATTATATTTGTGTCTGTTTAATAAAAAAAAAGTAATTTATTCATCCACGTCTCTGGTCCTATCACTTGGGAAAAATCTGTGCAGCCTATATATATACTAGGTTGGTATTCCTGGGTTGAGAATTCCCAGGTGGCGTAGTCATTATATTAGACCTATGGCAAATTTGCCTCGGATTGCCACATTTGGCGTAGTCGGCAGGGTCCCATACTTGAGACAGAGACGTGGGTGTTTATTTTTGTGAATTGGTTTGGGGTTGTGTTTTTTTTTTGTTTTTTTTTACTCTCTCCTTTCTAGAAAAGCAGCAAAACAGCAGTGCCCGTTCAGTTTGAGTCTTCCAATTTTCGTTTGTGCCTTCCTTGAGGGTGTTCTGTTTTTGGTAAGTAAGTTGCCTCGCCAGGGTCAAGTAGTCTACCTGGCGACGTGACCGTTTTGCCCGTTACACCCCCGGCCCCGTCCGTTGGCGCTAATGTTGGTTTGTCTGAACGATTTGTCTTTGTACCAGGGGATAGGAAGTGTCCTGATGTTTAGTGACCGGTCAGGCATTGGCATTGGCGAGTGGATTGAGGAGGCTCAGGCCTGTATTCGAATTCGTCATTTGTCTATTCCAGAACAGACTTTCGTTTTTTTGAAGGCACAGGAAGAGATTCAGTATCTTTCTACTGCCATGTAGCCGTCATGGCGAGAGGACTTGTAACAAGTATCTCTATTTTATTTTGTGTGTTCGTCGTGTAGCCGTCATGGCAAGAGGACTTGTAATCCAGTCTCTCTTATGTGTTTCTCGTCATGTAGCCGTCATGGCAAGAGGACTTGTACTTCAGTCTCTCTCTTATGTGTTTTTCGTCATGTAGCCGTCATGGCAAGAGGACTTGTACTTCAGTCTCTCTTTTATGTGTTTTTCGTCGTGTAGCCGTCATGGCAAGAGGACTTGTACTTCAGTCTCTCTTATGTGTTTCTCGTCATGTAGCCGTCATGGCAAGAGGACTTGTACTTCAGTCTCTCTCTTATGTGTTTCTCGTCATGTAGCCGTCATGGCAAGAGGACTTGTACTTCAGTCTCTCTTTTATGTGTTTTTCGTCGTGTAGCCGTCATGGCAAGAGGACTTGTAATCCAGTCGCTCTTATGTGTTTCTCGTCATGTAGCCGTCATGGCAAGAGGACTTGTACTTCAGTCTCTCTTATGTGTTTCTCGTCATGTAACCGTCATGGCAAGAGGACTGGTAATCAGTGTCTTATGCGTTGCGTGTCGTGTAGCCGTCATGGCAGGGGACTGGTGGTGAGTGTCTCCCGTGTGTTTCTCATGTAGCCGTCATGGCAAGAGGACTTGAAACGAGTGTCATCTTCTGGTGTAATACCCAGTGAGGACTCGGCTCTCTTTTAGGCCCTGGGGTTAAGGCACCAGAGTTGTGTGTATCCTCGGGGCGATGATACAAGACCAAGGGGGTAGAATGTGGCAGTATAGATGTTTGGCTTTGGGCTACTACTGGTTGCTTCGGGTCTATTTATTAAGCCTATCACCGCTAAAGGCGGTGTATATATATCTGCTTTGTAGTGAATTGCGTCACAGGGCTTCTTCTCTTCCCTTCCGGTCCCGCATGCTGAGCTGTATGCGGGAAATTTGTTTGTTTGGTCCCTCGTGTGGCATGTAGGAGATCGAGTGCTGTTTCCCACGGCTGGCGGTCTTGTATAGACTTTCCACAGGTAGGAACGCGGTTGTTTATAGTTTTTATCTTTCCTTTTATACTATAGGGCAGTGGGTGAATTAAACTCCCTCCTGTTCTATTTACAGCGTGCACATTGATTTTGCACTTCAGACCGCCGTGACTGGATTCCTCGCACCCTAAGTATGCAGGTTATTTGTAAACGTGTTATGCTCTATGAGATTTCTTTTTAATTATAGTTGTCATTTCAGAAGTGCAGTATATTCTGCTGAGTAGCGGGGAGGATTCCGTTGCTGGGGTAACCTGTAATTCGCTCGTTCATCACGGAGCGCTGCTGTTTTGCTGTTGTCTCAACGAGAGATTAAAACGAAAGGATTTGCGTCAATTTTAGTATTCTACTCTGGCTGCGGCCTAATAAGAAACTGTTACTGTTTGTACATGCGGGTTGACTGAAGGAATATCGTCGCCCTGCAGTTTTAGAGTTTGTGTTTGTCTGTAGCCCATGTGTGTGTGTGTGTGTGTGTGTGTGTGTGTGTGTGTGCGCGTGTCTGTGCCGTGGGCGTGAGTGCCTGCGTACATGTATGTTTACAAGGAGAGTGTGGTGTGAGTTTGGTAGTTGTATTGTTTCTTTCTAATGTTTATTGTTTAGTTAATTTATTTTGTACCTGTTTCCATTGTGAATTGTGTATTTAATTATTTTCTGCATGTTCTGTTTTTTTGTTCATTAGGAATTGAGTGTCTAAAAGCAAAGGGGCGGGGCTTGACTTGTGGTGTGCTGTGCATGTGCACTAGTGTGTGAAGGTGATACTGAGTTGGTTTCTTTTGTGTATTTCTGGTGCTACTTTTTCGAGTGATGTGGTGCTCCTCGAGTCTCCCCCTGCTGGCCACACTCAGTCCTTTCTGTCTGATTATTTTGCCATTTTGACTATTTCTTTTGTATTTATTTATGAAGTTTGTTAGTCAGCGCTGTAGTATTCTTGTGAACATTGTCCTTTTGTCTTTGTCTTGAATTATTTATTATATTTGTGTCTGTTTAATAAAAAAAAAGTAATTTATTCATCCACGTCTCTGGTCCTATCACTTGGGAAAAATCTGTGCAGCCTATATATATACTAGGTTGGTATTCCTGGGTTGAGAATTCCCAGGTGGCGTAGTCATTATATTAGACCTATGGCAAATTTGCCTCGGATTGCCACATTATGTTTAAATTGTATTATTTAATAGCTTTTTAACTGTATGTCAAAATTAATTCTCTTTTCAGTGTAGGCTAAAATTACAACGCTCCTTAATAAACTACAAACCCCGCGATTCAACAGAAAGGTCTAGTCGTGGAGCGTGATCCTATTGGTGGATTTCTATGACGTCTTTATTCTACGACAAGATAGAAAAACATGGCGTCGTTCGCGGGAGATCGCTGGAGGGAAGCGCTCAAGAACCACGATATCTTTAATAAATTACAAGAGATCCTTCATTTAGAGCCTCAGGGGACTAGCAAAAGAATAGCCAAGAACCTAACGTTTTGTCTGAACGGCGACCTTTTTACATGGGATACTGTTGAGAGCGTGTTTTACACCACAAACCTGCGACAGCTGAACGCTGACGGGGACACAGACACGTCTAAATACCAGGTGAGCGTCTTTGAATAGTGTCTGTCTGGTGTAGTTATTTCACGGACAGTGTGTAATAGTGACCGAACTCTCCGCAGACTCTGCTGTGCATCAACCCGCCGCTGTTTGAGGTTTGTCAGGTTCTCGTCAGCCCGACGCAGTATCATGTGGCTCTCATCGGTCAGCGTGGAGCCACTATCCTGGAACTGCCCCAGCGCTGGGGAAAGAGGTCCGAGTTTGAGGGTGGACGCCTCCAGATCAACTGCAAGTGAGTGAACATCAGCTGTAGGAGAGCTGCGTTCATTCCTCCTTCAGGTCCTTTGGTTTTATATGTGTTCTTCTTCACAGGACGATTCCAGTGGCTGAACGCTTCTTCACCAGTTCTGCTTCTGTTACACTCCGACAAGCTGCCTGGTATCCCAGTGAAACCGAGGAGCCTCATCTAGTTTTACTGACCTCAGATAACACCATCAGGTATCTGAAATAAATGACTGACAGCGGTGTTAAAGGGACAGTTCACCCTAAAATTAAAGTTTGTCGACATTTACTCGTCACCCTCCAGGTGTTCCAATCCTGTATGAGTTTATTTCTTGCGTTGAACACAAAAGAAGATATTTTGAAAAATGTCTGAACAGGTGACGGCACCCATTGACTTACATGTTGTTGTTTTTTCTACAATGGAAGTCAATGGATGCCGTCAACTGTCTGGTTACCAACATTCTTCAAAATATATTCATTTGTGTTCAATGGAAAAAAGAAACTCACACAGGTTTGGAACAACATGAGGGTGAGTAAATTATTACAACATTAGAATTTTATGGCTGAAATATACCTTTAAAGATGTCTCTCTGAACAACAGAATTACTGTTATTATTGTACTGGGGTTGTTTATAGAAGGTTTTTCCCTACAGATTTTATAATCTTAAGGAACCGCAGTCCCCTGCCAAAGTGTTGTCTGTGTCTCAGTTGGATGAGGACAGCAATGTTCATACAAGAGGGTAAGATTGTCAATTTTCTACCAAATTACAGTTTAGTTGCTGTATTATTCATTTTATCAGAAGGTTTTGCCAAAAGATATGAGTATTCTACTTGTTAGCTAAAACTAAAGCCATTTGACATCAAATAAACAATAACTAAAATAAAATGTTAAAAACAACTTATTGTCTGACTTAACTGTCAGCTAGTTGCCAAGGCAGCATTTCTCATTTTCATTTAGTTGTACTAAAGTACTAAAATCATTACAAATAAATAAATGAAAACTAATACGTAAAAACTATATAGACATATTGGTAACACTAATAATAATAATGTTTCATACCAACAGCGAGCACAACATTTATTACAGTATTTTTTTAATCTTTGTTAACATTATTTAATAAAAATACAACTTTTTCAATATTCATTCAATACAGAATGTAACAATAACATTCATTGTTAGCACATGTTAGCTCAGATCCATTAAATATTAACTGATACAACTTGATTTTAAGAATCTATTAGTAAATGGCGAAATGAATAAATTCTATAGAAGTATTTAAAAAATTTTTTAAACCTAACTAAAAGTAAAATGAAAACCGCAAATTTAAATATTTAATCTAATTTAAAATATTAACAAAAACTTTATTTTACAGTGTCCTTGTTATGTTACATGTAGTTACTGTAATACCATAATTACATGAAAATAACTCTAAACCAACTCCTAGTCCTAACCCTATTGTAATTAAATGTAGTTAATTATTATTACTCAGTTAGTACTTAAATGTATAATTACACTGTAACAGACACCGGAAAATAAAGTGCAACCAAAACTATAATATAAATTAAAGCAACACTATGTAACATTGTTTACCTTAAAATAATGTTTCCAAAATCTTATCAGTGGTTCATCAAGTCGTAACAGGGTGAAAGGCACTTCTGCCATCGCCTGACGGGGTCTGTATCGCTTTTACTGGCACTATGTAACTTCGGGTTTCGGGTAGGAACCCGACCAAAAAAGAACTACAAAATTCGACTGCTTTACGTCAAGCGCTACAATAGTCATTAATTCGTTTTTCTTCGTTTCTGATGTCGCAATACATCATCCTTTCATGAAATCATGTAACATACTCTACCTTGTCTGTGGACATCGTTCATTCTAAAGCCGGTGCTGGATAAACAGCGAGTGTGCGTGCGACGGTAGGCTAGATTATTTACGACAGCGGCAATGGACAATTTAGTTTCCAACCAGTAGGGCGACCGAAGAGGAAAAGTTACTTGGTGTTACTTTAAAATAATATACAAATATAAAATGTATAATATGAAAAAATGCTTAAATCAAAAAATATACTGATAAAGACTGATAAATATACTGATTTTCGTGCAGACGTTCCTATGCAGCGTCTCTGGGAGAGACGGCTGTGGCGTTTGACTTCGGACCGCTGGCGGATTCTCCTCGTCTGAGCAGTTTGCGTATGAAGGCGGAGCTGGTGTATCCACTGTACATACTGTACGGGAATGGAGAGACATTTTTGACTTATATCTCTCTCACACACAGGTAACAATCACATGTCTATTACTGTGCCACGATGCCCTTAAACAATACTCATTCTCAAATACAGGGTTACTTCACAGTTTGGAATCCAGGCCTGGATAAGGATGGAAAAAAGAAAACAGAGTATGGAAACATGTCTTTTCATACTATATCAACACTAATCACCAACATATTTTTGAGTGTTTTCATGGCAAAAGTTCAGTGATTGTCAAATTCAACTGAATGAATTCAAGGCGCACATTTTCATTCATGTAAAACTGATTGTCTGTTTGTAAGAGAATCTCTTTTGAACTTCACTAAAAAATGTGCATCAGAAGCAGATTGATGTTTGGTGATCATGCAACATCAAACCATATTTACAGTGTCAAACTGATGAATACATGCAGGTTATAAAGCGTTTTAGGTTTCTTCTCATCATGTAAGCGCATGTTATCACTTCGAGAAAACATTTTATTTTTTGAAATTTGAGGCTGTAAAATATAGAATTTGGAAATGGAAAATATGTAGGAACCCTGTCGAAAGTGAAAATGTAAATTGTATGTAGATCCATACAACTGGAGTACAGTATAATTATATGAATAGGTGAATATTATTAAACCAAGAATATGTCCAAGAAAGTAAATTCATAATCAGAACTTTTTTTTTTTAAATCAGGAGGAATCAGGAAATTTGAGTGAATTTTAAGACTATTCAGAATTTTTCCAGTGTTGTTATTGCTAACTAAAAGTATTACAAAAAAAACTTAATTAAAATGAAAATTTGAAATGTTGTCTTGGCAACTAACTGAAATAAGTATAGGTTAGAAAGGAGTAAAATTACTAAAGCTAAAACTGAAATATAAACTAAAGCTGAGTAGAAATATAAAATTACAAAATTAAAGCTGCATTCCGTATTTGTTTTGGGTTAAAAATTATCCAAAATAAAGTTTTGAGCAAGTACATAACCAGCCAGTGTTCAAAACTATCTGCTTGCCTTAGCTTGATTAAAAGCGGTAGGCTTGTAATGATGTTTTTAATTCCAGTGGTACTGGTGGATTTTCGCGGGAGATTCGAGCATGTCTTTGCATCATTACGTCACATCCGTACACATAAAGAATGAGTCTCGGCTAGTCGGCTATATTGAGTCATTACGTCACATCTGTACACATAAAGAAGAGTCTCGGCTAGTAGACTATATTGAGTCATTACGTCACATCTGTACACATAAAGAAGAGTCTCGGCTAGTAGACTATATTGAGTCGTTACGTCACATCTGTACACATAAAGAAGAGTCTCGGCTAGTAGGCTATATTGAGTCGTTACGTCACATCTGTACACATAAAGAAGAGTCTCGGCTAGTAGACTATATTGAGTCATTACGTCACATCTGTACACATAAAGAAGAGTCTCGGCTAGTCGGCTATATTGAGTCATTACGTCACATCTGTACACATAAAGAAGAGTCTCGGCTAGTAGACTATATTGAGTCATTACGTCACATCTGTACACATAAAGAAGAGTCTCGGCTAGTAGACTATATTGAGTCATTACGTCACATCTGTACACATAAAGAAGAGTCTCGGCTAGTAGACTATATTGAGTCGTTACGTCACATCTGTACACATAAAGAAGAGTCTCGGCTAGTAGGCTATATTGAGTCATTACGTCACATCTGTACACATAAAGGAGGAGTCTCGGCTAGTAGGCTATATTGAGTCGTTACGTCACATCTGTACACATAAAGAAGAGTCTCGGCTAGTCGGCTATATTGAGTCATTACGTCACATCTGTACACATAAAGAAGAGTCTCGGCTAGTCGGCTATATTGAGTCATTACGTCACATCTGTACACATAAAGAAGAGTCTCGGCTAGTCGACTATATTGAGTCATTACGTCACATCTGTACACATAAAGAAGAGTCTCGGCTAGTAGACTATATTGAGTCATTAAATCACATCTGTACACATAAAGAAGAGTCTCGGCTAGTCGGCTATATTGAGTCATTACGTCACATCTGTACACATAAAGAAGAGTCTCGGCTAGTCGGCTATATTGAGTCATTACGTCACATCTGTACACATAAAGAAGAGTCTCGGCTAGTAGACTATATTGAGTCATTACGTCACATCTGTACACATAAAGAAGAGTCTCGGCTAGTAGACTATATTGAGTCATTACGTCACATCTGTACACATAAAGAAGAGTCTCGGCTAGTCGGCTATATTGAGTCATTACGTCACATCTGTACACATAAAGAAGAGTCTCGGCTAGTCGGCTATATTGAGTCATTACGTCACATCTGTACACATAAAGAAGAGTCTCGGCTAGTCGGCTATATTGAGTCATTACGTCACATCTGTACACATAAAGAAGAGTCTCGGCTAGTAGACTATATTGAGTCATTACATCACATCTGTACACATAAAGAAGAGTCTCGGCTAGTCGGCTATATTGAGTCATTACGTCACATCTGTACACATAAAGAAGAGTCTCGGCTAGTAGGCTATATTGAGTCATTACGTCACATCTGTACACATAAAGAAGAGTCTCGGCTAGTAGACTATATTGAGTCATTACGTCACATCTGTACACATAAAGAAGAGTCTCGGCTAGTCGGCTATATTGAGTCATTACGTCACATCTGTACACATAAAGAAGAGTCTCGGCTAGTAGACTATATTGAGTCATTACGTCACATCTGTACACATAAAGAAGAGTCTCGGCTAGTAGACTATATTGAGTCATTACGTCACATCTGTACACATAAAGAAGAGTCTTGGCTAGTAGACTATATTGAGTCATTACGTCACATCTCTACACATAAGAGTCTCAGCTAGTTGGCTATATTGAGTCATTACGTCACATCTGTACACATAAAGAAGAGTCTCGGCTAGTAGACTATATTGAGTCATTACGTCACATCTGTACACATAAAGAAGAGTCTCGGCTAGTCGGCTATATTGAGTCATTACGTCACATCTGTACACATAAAGAAGAGTCTCGGCTAGTCGGCTATATTGAGTCATTACGTCACATCTGTACACATAAAGAAGAGTCTCGGCTAGTAGACTATATTGAGTCGTTACGTCACATCTGTACACATAAAGAAGAGTCTCGGCTAGTAGACTATATTGAGTCATTACGTCACATCTGTACACATAAAGAAGAGTCTCGGCTAGTAGACTATATTGAGTCGTTACGTCACATCTGTACACATAAAGAAGAGTCTCGGCTAGTCGGCTATATTGAGTCATTACGTCACATCTGTACACATAAAGAAGAGTCTCGGCTAGTAGACTATATTGAGTCATTACGTCACATCTGTACACATAAAGAAGAGTCTCGGCTAGTAGGCTATATTGAGTCATTACGTCACATCTGTACACATAAAGAAGAGTCTCGGCTAGTAGACTATATTGAGTCATTACGTCACATCTGTACACATAAAGAAGAGTCTCGGCTAGTAGACTATATTGAGTCATTACGTCACATCTGTACACATAAAGAAGAGTCTCGGCTAGTAGACTATATTGAGTCGTTACGTCACATCTGTACACATAAAGAAGAGTCTCGGCTAGTCGGCTATATTGAGTCATTACGTCACATCTGTACACATAAAGAAGAGTCTCGGCTAGTAGACTATATTGAGTCATTACGTCACATCTGTACACATAAAGAAGAGTCTCGGCTAGTAGGCTATATTGAGTCATTACGTCACATCTGTACACATAAAGAAGAGTCTCGGCTAGTAGACTATATTGAGTCATTACGTCACATCTGTACACATAAAGAAGAGTCTCGGCTAGTAGACTATATTGAGTCATTACGTCACATCTGTACACATAAAGAAGAGTCTCGGCTAGTAGACTATATTGAGTCGTTACGTCACATCTGTACACATAAAGGAGGAGTCTCGGCTAGTAGGCTATATTGAGTCGTTACGTCACATCTGTACACATAAAGAAGAGTCTCGGCTAGTCGGCTATATTGAGTCATTACGTCACATCTGTACACATAAAGAAGAGTCTCGGCTAGTAGACTATATTGAGTCGTTACGTCACATCTGTACACATAAAGAAGAGTCTCGGCTAGTAGACTATATTGAGTCGTTACGTCACATCTGTACACATAAAGAAGAGTCTCGGCTAGTAGACTATATTGAGTCATTACGTCACATCTGTACACATAAAGAAGAGTCTCGGCTAGTCGGCTATATTGAGTCATTACGTCACATCTGTACACATAAAGAAGAGTCTCGGCTAGTAGCTATATTGAGTCGTTACGTCACATCTGTACACATAAAGAAGAGTCTCGGCTAGTAGACTATATTGAGTCATTACGTCACATCTGTACACATAAAGAAGAGTCTCGGCTAGTCGGCTATATTGAGTCATTACGTCACATCTGTACACATAAAGAAGAGTCTCGGCTAGTAGACTATATTGAGTCATTACATCACATCTGTACACATAAAGAAGAGTCTCGGCTAGTAGACTATATTGAGTCATTACATCACATCTGTACACATAAAGAAGAGTCTCGGCTAGTCGGCTATATTGAGTCATTACGTCACATCTGTACACATAAAGAAGAGTCTCGGCTAGTCGGCTATATTGAGTCATTACGTCACATCTGTACACATAAAGAAGAGTCTCGGCTAGTAGGCTATATTGAGTCATTACGTCACATCTGTACACATAAAGAAGAGTCTCGGCTAGTCGGCTATATTGAGTCATTACGTCACATCTGTACACATAAAGAAGAGTCTCGGCTAGTAGGCTATATTGAGTCATTACGTCACATCTGTACACATAAAGAAGAGTCTCGGCTAGTAGACTATATTGAGTCATTACATCACATCTGTACACATAAAGAAGAGTCTCGGCTAGTCGGCTATATTGAGTCATTACGTCACATCTGTACACATAAAGAAGAGTCTCGGCTAGTAGACTATATTGAGTCATTACGTCACATCTGTACACATAAAGAAGAGTCTCGGCTAGTCGGCTATATTGAGTCATTACGTCACATCTGTACACATAAAGAAGAGTCTCGGCTAGTAGGCTATATTGAGTCATTACGTCACATCTGTACACATAAAGAAGAGTCTCGGCTAGTCGGCTATATTGAGTCATTACGTCACATCTGTACACATAAAGAAGAGTCTCGGCTAGTCGGCTATATTGAGTCATTACGTCACATCTGTACACATAAAGAAGAGTCTCGGCTAGTAGACTATATTGAGTCATTACGTCACATCTGTACACATAAAGAAGAGTCTCGGCTAGTAGACTATATTGAGTCATTACGTCACATCTGTACACATAAAGAAGAGTCTCGGCTAGTCGGCTATATTGAGTCATTACGTCACATCTGTACACATAAAGAAGAGTCTCGGCTAGTCGGCTATATTGAGTCATTACGTCACATCTGTACACATAAAGAAGAGTCTCGGCTAGTAGACTATATTGAGTCATTACATCACATCTGTACACATAAAGAAGAGTCTCGGCTAGTCGGCTATATTGAGTCATTACGTCACATCTGTACACATAAAGAAGAGTCTCGGCTAGTCGGCTATATTGAGTCATTACGTCACATCTGTACACATAAAGAAGAGTCTCGGCTAGTAGGCTATATTGAGTCATTACGTCACATCTGTACACATAAAGAAGAGTCTCGGCTAGTCGGCTATATTGAGTCATTACGTCACATCTGTACACATAAAGAAGAGTCTCGGCTAGTAGGCTATATTGAGTCATTACGTCACATCTGTACACATAAAGAAGAGTCTCGGCTAGTAGACTATATTGAGTCATTACATCACATCTGTACACATAAAGAAGAGTCTCGGCTAGTCGGCTATATTGAGTCATTACGTCACATCTGTACACATAAAGAAGAGTCTCGGCTAGTAGACTATATTGAGTCATTACGTCACATCTGTACACATAAAGAAGAGTCTCGGCTAGTCGGCTATATTGAGTCATTACGTCACATCTGTACACATAAAGAAGAGTCTCGGCTAGTAGGCTATATTGAGTCATTACGTCACATCTGTACACATAAAGAAGAGTCTCGGCTAGTAGGCTATATTGAGTCATTACGTCACATCTGTACACATAAAGAAGAGTCTCGGCTAGTAGGCTATATTGAGTCATTACGTCACATCTGTACACATAAAGAAGAGTCTCGGCTAGTCGGCTATATTGAGTCATTACGTCACATCTGTACACATAAAGAAGAGTCTCGGCTAGTAGACTATATTGAGTCATTACGTCACATCTGTACACATAAAGAAGAGTCTCGGCTAGTCGGCTATATTGAGTCATTACGTCACATCTGTACACATAAAGAAGAGTCTCGGCTAGTAGGCTATATTGAGTCATTACGTCACATCTGTACACATAAAGAAGAGTCTCGGCTAGTAGACTATATTGAGTCATTACGTCACATCTGTACACATAAAGAAGAGTCAAGAGTCAAAAAAATACTAAATATAATACAAAAATGTATCTCTATTTTGGATTACCATGATGTGGGGAAAAAAAAAGTAAAAGCAATATGTATTTTGAATATATACATCATGATAGTATTTATTAGTACTGACTGTTTGAAAATGTGTGTGTATCTATAATGTTAATTCCAACATTTACTACATTATTATACATTATTTAAATCAAAATCTGTTTATATTGTTTAATGGACTTGCTAACATGGACTAACAACGAACGTTAACTAATGGGACCTTACTGTAAATAGTAGTGTGTGTGTATAGGGCTGGAAGATTTTGGCTAAAATCATAATCGCGATTAATCGAACAAGTCACCTCGATTACGATTATTGAACGATTATTTTAAAAAAATTCTCATGTCACTGGCAAGGCTTTTACTGTAAATATGTTTACAGTTATTTTTTCTAATGAAAGAGTAAATAATCCTATCTTTGTGATTCTAAAATAAGGAAACACACAGATAGCTATTAATGCTTATTTATTAAATATTTCAAACATTTGAATTAAACAAAGCATACAATGCTTGAAATAAAAATGTCTTATAAAAAACTTAATTTAAGTTTTAATGTAAAAATAAAGTTTCCTAAAAATGTAGAAAATAAAGAACTTTTAAAAAGTTATTTTTGTAAACAAAATAAATTATTGTAAATATTGCCATCTTAAAAGTAAAATATAACTTGTATAAAACAAATCATTTTCATATCGTATAGCATTTGGAAATCCTTGTGTTAGACACCTGCTTTGTGGAGGCACTTGCTGGGCGTTTGTCTGTCGCTCTCTCTCTCTTTTAGAGCAATGCACACACATGTAATGTCTCAGCAGCGTCTACAGTTTGCTTATGAACTGCGAACCACGCTTGTGCATTTTTTTTTCTCTGATTCGATCATAAACACGCTGGCGAACGATCCCGGCTTCAGGATCATCATTACGACGACACGGCACTGATTACGGCTCTTGTTCACACAGCGCGCGTTTCGGGACTGAACACGGCAATGTTAGCCTACTAGGTCCCCAACCTGGCAATCCCGGCTCGTGTTTGCGTTCACACAGAAGGAAATTTCCCGAGAATTTCCAGGGATCAACGCGCTGTGTGAAAGGAGCTCATGTTGCTTCAATGTCGCAGACGCAGACTGGACGCTGCGGAGTCACGTGACTACACACGCGGTAATATGTTTTAAAGGGAAAGTACATTAACACGCAGTGGGCGGAAATATTAATAGGATTCAAAAACCGAAATAACCGACATGGTAAAATTACGTCGGTTATAGGCTCTGATTTTCGGTTTCGATTATTTTTCGATTAATCATCCAGCCCTAGTGTATATATACACACCTTTTTTTATATACAACATTTTTCTTGATATTCACCCAGATGCCTCATTCCCGAGTTTTTTTAAGATTATGCATGTATATTTTGTTGATATAAACATATTTTTCTTATTTCTTCTCTCAATGAGTGATTTCTTAATGTGTAGCCTAGCCTGTCAGAGAGATTTGCTCGATTAATCTTCAGTCTTTCTCCTAGTATCAGTAATTTAGGGAAGCCGATGGGCCCATTACCCATGTACCCCGCGGCAGAAGATAACTACGGCTACGATGCGTGTGCTGTGCTCTGCCTGCCTTGTGTGCCCAACATCCTGGTTATTGCCACTGAATCAGGAATGCTGTACCACTGTGTGGTGCTGGAGGCAGAGGAAGAAGAATATGGCCGAGTAAGACCAACCATCTTACAAATGATCAAATGCAACTTTACAGTGTGAGAGATGCTCAACCCCTGTGTTTGTGCATTCAGGCTGTAGAGAGATGGTCCAGAGGCTCAGAGACTGTGCCTTCGCTTTATGTGTTCGAGTGTGTGGAGCTGGAACTGACGCTCAAACTGCCTGCTGGGGAGGAGGAGGAGATTACAGAGTCAGACTTCACCTGTCCAATCAGATTACACCGAGGTAAGGAGGTCACACAAGCCCTCACCATACATATAGGCAGTGTTGTGCAAGTTACTTCCAAACTAATACATTATAGATTACTTGTTACTGTTATTTAAAAGTAATTCGTTACCTTACAATATTACGGTCTAAGAATTGTAATGAGTTTCTTTATCTTCTGTATTACTTTTGAGTTACTTTCACCAAAATAACTACAGAAGTAGAACTTAACATTCTAAAATGACAAGGCTCAAGACAATGCAAGAAAGGATGACAGACAGAATCACAAAAGATCCAAGTCTGTTAAAAGTATGGTAGAGGTAAAGTTATTATCTGGCAAAATCTGTGATTAGCTTGGGTAGGGATGGGCATTTCAAGCAAAAATAATATTCGAAGATCGCTGAGTATTATTCGATTGTTATTAGCAAATCACACCCCTCCACCACATGCACGCACACATGCATGTATAGGCTACACACTTGCATGTGAGCGGAGCGGTGTGATGCAATGTAAGTAAAAAAAAAAAACTTAAATATACGTTTCATATTTTTTTTATTTCATCTATATTTATAATATGAAAAGGGAACCGCATGAGTTGAGTAAGATAGAATCACAAGATGTCCAATATATCGAGAGAAATATGGAGTGGGTCAGACATGATTTTGACCATTTATTAAGTTTTGTTTTGTAGAAAGCCTTTCTTTAAAGTGAATTTCGTTTTGTATAAATTGTATCTTCATTTTTAATCAATGTTTCATCAGCCAATTGCCTGGATTAGTAAATAAGAAGCAAATATAGCAGACAATATAATCAGGACACGGGGTGCCGGCGCGTGAATTGGAGTGCGTCTCATAACATATATGACCATTTCACGTAATGACACTTTATTATGCTGCACAAGCATTTTCAACTGAATTATAAGAAAGGTTTCTCAAAGCATTAGATTTTAGAACCTCTTTAGGTAAAAAGAATTATGTAACAACACGTTAACTTTATAATGTGTACTAAAAATATTTATATATATATATATATATATATGTGTAAGGGATAATGTATAGCGAGGTGGTCGTTATAGCGAATACAACCCCGACAGGCTGATTTAGGAGCCCGAAGCGGAGCCTGAAGGGGTTGTATTCGCTATAACGACCGCCTCGCTATACATTATCCCGCTTATTACATGACTATCTACCAAATAAATCAATAATTTGACTCAAAATATTGATTTAAAAACGATTGTATTGCTTCCGCTAAAGAAAAAAGTATGTTCCGTCTCTGAACTGCATCCATGGCAACGCTCTGTTATACTAAGCAGTGTCTGTTATCAAGAAATAACACACCGCATTCTACATTGGAATTCTACCAAGCCATGTAATATATATAATTATATAAGAGCTCCCACTGATTCTCCCACTGTTGCAGTCTATTTTGTAATATTTAATTTGAATGATTTTAAAAAATGGGTTTGAATGAATAATTTAATGACTTTTAATTTTTCAACAAATCTCTTGAATTAATGATTCAATGACAAATCAGTTTTTTTTTAACATTCATTTCTCGCACTCTCCACCTACTGGTGTAACGATGTAATTGATACAGTATCTGAAGCGTCGTTACTTTTTTTCAAAAGGTGATTTACTCTATTTTCTCTATTTCGCTTCCATAGACATCAGCGTTAATTTCCGAGCTATAAACCTTTATCAGTACTCTGTGTTAATTTCAGTGTTTTTAAAACAAATGATGATACTTTCAGCAGCCATTACTTCAATGTCTTGAGTGTCACATGATCCTTTTGAAATCATTGTAATATGCTGATTTGGTGCTCAAGAAAGATTTTTTGTTATTATCACTGGTTTTCCTGCTGAATACCTTTGTGGAAACTGATAAAAAAAATCAGGTTTCTTTGATGAATAGAAAATTCAAAAGAACAACATTTATCTTTTATAACACAATAAACAATTAATTTTGTGCATCCTTGCTGAATAAAAGTATTAATTTCTGTCAAACCCCTCTGTTTCAGATCCTCTGTGTCAGCACAGGTATCACTGCACCCATGAGGCCGGTGTGCACAGTGTAGGACTCACCTGGTTCAAAAAACTACACAAGTTTCTGGAGTCTGGTGAGCACATTTACTTGCGTTGAATTATTTCCATTCACAACACTGAAGTGGAGTGTTTGAGGAACTCTCTATATATTTTTGTGCAGATGAGGAGGATAAAGACAGTCTGCAGGAGCTGGCGGCAGAACAACGCTGCATAGTGGAGCACATCTTGTGTACCAGACCTCTCGCTAACAGGTTGAGTTAACATTTCAGTGCTGTGGTATCAGAAGCAGCATTTAAAGCAGCATTTGCAAACGTTTGAGCAAACCTTAAGAGACGCTGAGTACGCGCTGTAGATTACTGGTGCTTATTTAAATTTTCCGCTCGTCCCATGTCTCTTTCTCTCAGTTTGCCGGCTCCTGTTCGTGGGTTTTGGATAGTATCAGACCTGTCCCTTGGAGCCACCATGATCTGCATCACGAGTACCTACGAGTGTCTTCTGCTCCCTCTTCTGTACGTGACCAGTACTTTCTGCCTCTTTCCATATTTATTAGATCAGGTTTTCCCAAACAGGGTTCGTGAGGGAACTGTAGAGGTTTCAGAACTATCAGATTTTTTGTTGTTGTTAGTAACAGTTTCTTTTTAAATCTCCATGTAGAAGCTCTATTCGTCCCCCGTCCCCTCCGTTGCTCTGCTCTCATCCGGGGGCGGGGTCAGACAGCTCTCCTCTGCGTGGATTGGCTGAAGACTCTTTTGAACAGCATATTCGCAACATCTTGGCACGCAGCTCCACCAATCCATTAATGCTGAGGTAAAATGTGACCACTTCGATTAACTTTCATTTTTAAAGACCTTGCCCAAAAAAATAAACACATTAACTCTTTATGGTACAGCGTTGCCATATGGCAACAATTCATTTCTACTCATTTCCTTGTTATTCAGAGAAAAAAATACAGAAATTACTCTATTAACCTAATTTCTAAACATCTCTTCTCAAGGGGGATTTTTTTGCAGCATATTTGACAAGTATATTAGATATTTTTATTCACAAATCAACTTTGTCTAACATAGTTTTATTGTAAATAAAAAAAGAAATTATGTTTCCATATGACCGTATGGCAGCACCACAGTGGAATTGCAGTAATGTATTTCTCTATTGGGATTTTTTATAGATAGTAGCATCAACAAAATGATTGCATTTATTGATTTATTTGAAGTGTTTGAAGTGAATCTTCTTTGATTTGTATGTTTGAAGCTATTTTGTGTAATAAAAATATTTCATGGTTAGAACATAATGCGTACCATAGAGGGTTAAGCTCAAACCTGTTTAAGATTTTTATATTGTTCTAAATGATTGACTATCACCTGGAAGAACTGTTTTTTTACCAGTAGGGCTGGTAGACTACCTTGAACCAGCAATAAACCACCTACTACTACCCAAAAACCAGCTTAACAAGTTTGTGTGTGTTTCAGAGCGGGGGATAAGGACTCGTCTCCTCCTCCTCCAGAATGTCTGCAGCTGTTGAGTCGAGCCACGCAGGTGTTCAGAGAGGAGTACATCCTCAAACTGGGCCTGGCTCATGAAGAAATGCAGAGAAGGTGCAAGATACACGTTTTCAAAAGCTGATATTTTGAACCAGATCTGCTCTTGCCATTTATTTTTCTTAATTGTTAGTATATATATATATATGCAAAGTAATATAGATAACTAAATCAAACAAGCAAGTTTGAGAGCCCGTATGTAGTCTGATTTAACATGTATTGACCTAATTAAAAAAATTTATGAATATCAATTCAAACAGCTTTAATATAAAAAAAAGATTTTTATTCAACAGGGATGCATTCAATTGATCAAAAGTGACATTTAAGACTTTTTCATTGTTAGGGACCGTTCGGTATTTATGGAAAGGGCCACCGGAGGAAAATAGGGGAGGGTCATGTCTTTTTTTTCTTTGTTGAGGGGAGGGTCATCCAACTTTTTTTTTGTCTAGGGGGAGGGTCACCCAACTTTTGTATTCATGAAAACCGCAACATTTCAAGTGGCTTGTTTGGCGCATATTTTTTCCATGTAGCTCCATGTAGCTCTCTCGCTCTCGACCCCCCTTCCCTATCAGATGGTCTGACCCAACAAAAATCCAGTTTGGCGCTGTTTGACAGCGCGCGCACTTCAGTACGCGCTCAGAAAAAAGTGCATTACAGAAGAAGGCCAGGCAAAGCTTTAAAGCACGAGCAAATAATAAACTTTTGTGATTGCGAATAAGGTCAGTGTCCTGTGAGTGTAGCTCTACCGCTGCATTAACATGTGATGTGAATGCAGTATTGTTTAGAATGTTTTACAGTATTGGGACTGAGGCGCCAGAACTGCAGCTGATATAATGTGCGCTGCACGATACTAACATATTTTAGTTTCCATTCTTATTGTGTTTCCACAACAATGTTAGTGAGTAAATCGACTGAAATTGCCACCATAACAGTGCGTGAGATGTGACGTATATAGGGCTACCACATTTTTAAATTACATTTGAAACTTAACATTTACGTATAGGCCTACACCAAAAAAACTAGTTGAGGATAAATTCTTTAAACTTGGGCAATTCTAGCGTTATGGACGTGACATTTGCAGTCAATACTTGAAATATAAATTCTCAGAAAATGCATTTAAAAACGTCTGTTTATATAGCCTACTCCCTTAATAAAGGAGTCCAGACATTAGAAAAATATCAGTCTACACATTTATACACGTTTTATATTTAATATGAGGGAAATACACATGCGATGCATTTGTCACAAAAAATATTAAACTTTTAGGTGGCAAAATATTTTTTTGTAGCTATTCTATGAACTACGCTGCGCAAAACAAAAGTAATAGGCTATACCCACCGGATGAAGAAGGGTCGGCCTCCACATAACATAAAATATTCTTTTTATTTTATTTTTCGTGTTCGCATTTAGAGGGGGATAAAAATGTTACGGACGTTATAGTTCTCCGTTACGGTCCGGATATGACCGCTCTGAAAGTGACTTTAAAACTTTCAGAGACCTCAAACAGAATGCACAAAGCCTTTCTTTAAAGTGAATTTCGTTTTTTATTAATTGTATCTTAATTTTACTCAATGTTTAATCAACCAATTGCCTGGATTTGTTAAATAATAAGTAGGCCTAAGTAGAAAATAGATCATCATGACACAGAGGCGCCTGCGTGTGAAATGGACTCTCGTCTAATAATAAATTAACCGAAACTCAGCGTTGGCCTATATATGGTGAGAAAGCTTGAAATGTCTACTTTTTAACAGAACAATTCAAAACGAAAGAAAACAGACAGACTGCTCTCTGCTTATGTAATCCCTATGAAATGTGCATTTCTCTCTGGCGCGTTCACTACTGCGAAGATCGCGAGTCAACATCACCTTTATATTTGCAGCCGACACTGACAAAGACTTGTTTATTAATAAACAATCAAAATGTCTCCTTGCTATGACATATTCATAATCATTACTTTTGGCGGTTCTTTGTGGTAGCTTTATTGGCATCGCTACCCTTACATGTTACATCGTCACCACTGCATCGGCACCGAAAACATGATTTTTTTTAAATCAAAAATCGTGATATGAACCGAATTTTGGTCTATCGTTACAGCCCTAGTAAGACGAGAAAGCAGGAGTTTAGTCGTTTGTCATGGTTGTAAAAAAAACAATGGCTATCTGAACATCTTTGCCAAGCGCAAACCAGATTTAACAGATTACAGTGCAACGTGAGTAGCCTAATATAAGGTTTTGATTGTACTTTATTGTAGGCTACACTTTAATATTGTAGGCCTACTCGTGTTTTGAAAATAATTTATAAATGAAATAATTAAAAAGGGAAGAAAAAAAAATAGAAATACACATCTAAATTAAATGAATGAAAAAAAAAATCATAAAACAAGTAATGTGGGAATTATTTTTTAAAAACTGTGCAAAATAGGGATGAATTTAAAAAAATTGTCAAGTACTTGCTGACGTGCACGAAAACCAGCCATGTAGCCTATTGGGCATTTCTTGCGGACCTCCTTCCCTGATCTTTGAACACCGCTGGTTGCAGTTAGTTTGCAATGTCCTCCCTGATGTTTTGTTTTTCCTTATTTGTATTAGGCCTGGGCGAAAAATCGATTAAATGAATTAATTCGAATTTTTTGTTGCGGGCGATTTTAAAAATAAATAAATCGAGTTTTTGAATAATGGCGCATTTTTGGCCCCTCGGAGTTTCCGTAGCGTTAGTTTCACTCACGTAGCAGTATGGCAAGCGACGACAACAACATCATAGCACACACGAAACTGCAACAGCATACAGCAAGCGACATGGCTACCGGTGAGAGTGGGAAGTTTGTTCCTTAGCATAGGAGTGAACTCGAGCGTATTCTGCTCGAGCGGGTCGGGCCGATATTTCCCGTTCCTATCCTCGGGTCGGGCCTTTGAGAGACGTGCACTGACAACGCAATAGAGTGCGGCGCGGGACTAGATTTGATGGCCGAGCGCGAGCGCGGGGGGTAATGCACTCACTCTGTGTGTGCGGTTTGCGGGAGAATAAAACGATTCGCGGGACTCCCGCAAACTAGAAATATCTATGATTAAAACATAAAAACTAATACATTTGTATTAATCTGTTGCAGAAAAGCAACAAGAACAACTAAAACAAAATAGAAACGATTTGCAGGCCAGAGTTTCTATTTCTAATATGTTTGCAGCATTGAGCGATGTAGCCAATCTCAGACATACCAGTGTTGATTTCTTGAACGCAATGGCCAATTTAAGCATTTAAAACAGACTCCCCTCACCGCTCAAAACATACTTTTTGTTCAGTGCTGAATTCTGTATGCTGGCAAATCCTCGAATTATAACAATTTTCCTCAGATTTGAATGTATTGGTAATGCTTTAGAAAATGGTGCTATACTCGCAAGGTGAATGTTTGTCTCTTTTTAGTCTAGACAAACACAGTTGGGGCTTTGATTCCAAGAGGGTGGTCATTTATTTATTATTCATTCCAGAAATGGGGGTTACATTTGTCTTGCTTTTGATTAAATAAAAGCAAAATTTGCTTAAAATGTCTGCCGTTTGTAGTTATTGCTTTCCTTAATAAGTAGGGGGGAAAATCGTAAAAAAATCGTAAATCGAATTAAAAAAAATAAAATCGGAGATTTTATTTTAGGCCATATCGCCCAGCCCTAATTTGTATGGTGTCCTGTAGCCTACAATATCAGTCAGATAATATTATAATTATCTGTTAAAAATAAAATATTTGTTTCGCTCTATCTCCTCTATAAAAGGACATTCATTTTACCTTTTTTCAGCCATTTTGTCAGTGCCTCCGCCTGTATAGGTGCTTTAGACTTGTCTTGATTTCTAATCCACAACAAATGACGATTTTTAGGTTAAACGTTCAGAATACGATTCCATATAAGGTTATATTTCAGCACTTAGCGAATGGACAGCGATGCTTAAAGCCTGTTTAAGTAGCACGTATAGAGCGCGTTCTCGCGCGTTCATGTTAAGTGCATTTTTGGGAAACGCGCGTGGAATTGCCGCGAGCGTTCGTAAAGAGGACGTAAAGAGCGCTCTTAAGAGCTAAGATACATCGTTGTCGGGAAACCCGGCCCAGTACAGAAGTAATCAATAAATTATCGGGGAGGGTCATGCCTTTTTTCACAATCATTTTGGAGGGTCATAGAAAATATTATTGCTGGCGAAGGGAGGGTCAAGTCTTTTTTGACTACAGATCTCAAATCTCCTCCGGTGGCCCCTTAAATAAATAACGAACAGTCCCTTACAAAAAATTATATTTAAAAAAATGCAGTTCTTTTGACGAATCTTGAAACAAAAATATCAAGCAGCACAACCGTTTTGAACATTAATAATTATAAGAAATGTTTCTCAAGGTGGCATATTCAACATATTAGAATGATTTCTGATGGACCATGTGATCCATGTGTAGCATGCCATTACAGAAACGTGTCAAATTTAAGATTTATTAAAATGGAAACAGAATAAAAATTAAAGAATTAAACTAAGAATATTTCACAAAATTACGGTTTTTACTGTATTTTCGATCAAATAAATGCAGCCTTGGTGAACATAAAACTTCAAATTAAGCATTATAGTGTTTCCAAAATGCTCTAGTTTAATTCTCAAGTAGAATATACACAGTAGTGTATAAAAGTCAATACAATTTTGTTCCACAAACAGATTATAATCATACACTACTAAAGAAGAAATTGGTTAAAGACAGCTGTTGTATTAAGTTAATTTTATGATTCTTCTCTTGTAGAGTAAAGCTCCTGACTGGACAGAAGAATAAGCAGCTGGAGGATCTTGCTCTTTGTAGAGAGGAGAGGTGACCACAGCACTGCCCGTTTAACACGAATCACAACCATACGTACAGAAACACATTTAGCTCAGTTGAGTCACACACTCATGCACAAACTCATTCCTAAGTGTGGTAAACGGCTGAAATATATGAGTGGGCTGAGAACAGGACAGTCCGTAAAGCTGTAGATGCACTGTGCTAAAGTTGTAAAATGTGTTGCTGTGTTGTAGGAAAACCCTGAGGGAGGCTGCAGAGCGACTGGCTGATAAATATGAAGATGCCAAGTACCGTCAGGAAGCCATCATGAACAGGTTCACTTCCCTGTGAATTTAGTTGAATAGAAAAAAATGTTGACAATCGGAATGTTTAAAAATGTCTGAACTTGAAACTTCCTCCTCAGTTAAAAACACGTTTGTGTGTGTGTAGAGTTAAACAGGTTTTGGGAAGTCTGCGCAGTCAACTTCCTGTGCTGTCAGACAGTGAGAAGGACATGAGGAAGGAACTGCACACCATCCACGATCAGCTCCGTCACCTTGACAACGGCATTAAACAGGTCCTCGCTTTTTCACCGTGTATCCTAGTTAAAACCAAATTTATTTTGTCTGCATTGCCATGAGCGGAGCAGATGTACGCCGTGTCCCCGGTGTCATTGTGTGCTGTGATGTGTTATCAGGTGAACATGAAGAAGGAATATCAGAAGAAGCAGATGAATACAGGAGCATCTCCAGCTCGCTCCAGCCTCGCACTCAACGCCCACCAGCGGAAGTGTGTCCAGGGAGTGCTGAAAGAACAGTACGTACAGAGAGTGGCCATCTGCTTTGCTTTTACATGTACACTAAAGCACCAAATAACAATGCGAGTGTACACCAAATACCATTTACATCTGTGGCATTTGCCGAGGTCTATTGTTGATCTGACACATCTCTTATGTAGTGGTGTGATTGGGTCATATTACACACCAAACTAAAATAGAAATGGGGTAAACCTTATACAAGTTATTGTAATGCTGTTACTATAATGCAGAAAACGTATCCCTGTTACCACATTGCGCAGAAAACCCATCTGTTAGTGTACCACGCAAAAAAGTTTCTCCATTACACAGGGATTAAAGTTCTCCGTCGCTACGACGGATTTTCGTTAATTGCAGGGTTCCCGTCTGTCCTTATGTCTTAAATTCACTTTTCATAATTTGAAGGCCGTAAATATGCTTGCATTTCTCAAATAGTGTAATAAATGTCTTAATTTCAGTTTTAATAGGTTTTGAATTGAGGAAAGATGAGGTGTATTCACCCTGCTGAGGGGGATGTGATCAAAGCCTGGAGTGGAGCGAAAGCATGTTCCTCTCTGCACTCTTAAACGTTCTTTAATCAATCCCTCCGAATCCACTTCGGGTTTTCCATTCCGAGACAGAAATAATAGAAACGCATTTGTGTCATTTGTGAAGGTAAAGCATGTACTCACTATACTACTAATTACAAGAAGAAAAAAATGCTCTTAAAGTAACACTAAGTATTTTTCCTCTTCGGTCGCCCTACTGGTTGGAAACTAAATTGTCCATTCTGCTATCATAAATAATTTAGCCTTACGTCGCACGCACGCTCGCTGTTTATCCAGCACCGGCTTTAGAATGAACGATGTCCATAGACAAGGTAGAGTATGTTACATGATTTCATGAAAGGATGATGTATTGCGACATCAGAAACGAAGAAAAACGAAATAATGACTATTGTAGCGCTTGACGTAAAGCTGTCGAATTTTTGTAGTTCTTTTTGTGCACGGGTTCCTACCCGAAACCCGAAGTTACATAGTGCCAGTAAAAGCGATACAGACCCCGTCAGGCTATGGCAGACGTGTCATTTAACTTATTTTAAGTCGATGTACCATCACAAGGGTCTTGGAAATATATTATGAAGGTTGAAAATTGTTACTTAGTGTTACTTTAAACTGTGTGTCACAGGCTGTGGAATGGGGTTTGGCCGAGGAAAGAATTTTTTTTTTTTTTGCTTTAACCCCTCTGATTACAGTAATATACATCCATCCCTATTATTGTAATGCAAAAACCTCATCCGTTACAATTGTGTAAAAAAAAAAAAGAAGCCTGTTACTGTTGCCTGTTTACTCACCCCACTTACTGTTACATACAACAACTAATCCCCATAGCTGTTTCAAAAACCCATCAGTTACAAAAAAATTGTATACAAAAAAAGATCCATGTTACTGATGCTTTTTACTGATGCCCGTTACTGTTAACACACCCCACTTACTGTTACACAAAACAACTAATCCTCATAGCTGTTGCACAATAAAATGTCCCCATTAACATAATGTGCAAAAATTTCAACCTTTAACTATTATGCAAAAAACAAACAAATTCGTTACTGTTATGCAAGAAAATGTTACATTTCCTTTTGCGTAAATCAAGTGATATACATATATTATGTATATAGATTATGTATATGTACTGTATGGACAAAGTATTGGGACACACCTCTTGATTATTGAATTCAGGTGTTTCAATCGGACCCATTGTCACAGGTGTATAAAAATGAAGTATCTAGCCATGCTGTCTACATTTACAAATATTTGTTTAAAAAAAAAAATTCGTTCGGAAGAGCTCATGTGAATTCAAGAGTGGTACTGTGATAGGATGCCACCTTTGCAATAAGTCAGTTTGTGAAATTTCTTCCGTTAGATATCCCATGGCCAACTGTAAGGGGTATTATTGGGAAATGGGAGTGTTTAGGAACAGCAGCAATTCAGCCATGAAACAGAAGACCGCGCAAAGTCAAAGTGCATGATGTGTAAAAGTCGCCACACTCTGCTGAAAGGGTTCCAAACTTCCACTGGCATTAATATCAGCACCAAACCTGTGCGGCGGGAGATTCATGGAATGGGTTTCCATTGCCGATCAGCTGCATACAAAGCCTCACATCACTAAGTTTAGTGCCAAGTGTCAGTGGAAATGTGTTCTCTGGATTGACGAATCCTGCTTTGGGTTTTGGTGGATGCCTGGAGAATGTCACCTGCCTGACTGCAGTGTGTCAAATGTAAAGGTAGATGGAGGAGGGATAATGGTGTGGCGCTGTTTTTCAGGGGTTGGGTTAGGCTCCGCACTTCCAGTGAAGGGAAATCTTAATGCTGTTAGCATACCAAGACAATTTGGACAATGCTATGCTTCCAACTTTGTGGGAACAGTTTGAGGAAGGCTCTTTTCTATTCCTGTATGACTATTCCCCAGTGCACAAAACAAGGTCGATTAACACAGGGATGGGTTAGTTTGGTGTGGAGGAACTCCTGACCTCAACCCCATCAAACAGCTTAGTTATGAACTGGAATGGAGATCGCGATCGAGGACTTCTCATTTAACATCTCATTCAGCCTGACCTCACAAATGCTCTATGGACCAATGGGCAAAGCTCCAAGCTCTTGTGGAAAGTGCTCTTATAATGAGATGTCATTACAGTCCCTGATCAGGTGTCCAAAAACTTTGTCCATATAGTGATGTGAGATGATTTTTTTTGCAGATAGAACAGTAACAGTTAGGCCACTAGCTGTTGAGTGTTAGTGCAGTGATCCTGAACTTCTTTCTTCTGTCCTGTAGGGGAGAGCACATCGCTGGAATGATGAAGCAGATCAAGGACATCAAAAACCATTTCAGTTTCTGATCATCAGCAATCAACAGTCCTCAAAGGCCAATATATTATCATCATATAGCATACAATGAAATTACAGTAGAACCATAAAGCATCTCCATAGACCCTGCCTGAGCTCCTTATTTGACCAGACATTTTTGTATAAACTAGGTTGTCTATTTTTATAAGTGGTATGTACATGTACACATCTCTTCGACAATAAAGGGTTTTGTACATTGAAGTGACTCTTTCCTGCGTATGTGTTGCTTTGAGAGTTTATCAGCTGTGAGACAGCAGCATTGGACATCAGCGTTACTTCCTGAACCGAGACAATGGCTTATCTAAAGAGGTCATGCTGGATATGAGGACTTTTCCCTCTTTTCCTTCCCTCGCTAATCACTTCCCTCCGCTAATCACAAGGCAAAATGTGACGAGGGAAAAGATAATTTCAAAAACAAGGAGCTTGTATATTTACTGTAGTCGGAGGGGAAAGAATGTTCCGGGTTGAAAACATGTTGAGCTTTATCAACAGTATCTGCTGTTTACAACCCAAATTAATTTTGACTGGTCCATTAGTTTGTAACAAGAAAATATTTGGAATTGACAAGAATTTCGTTTTCAATGGAAGTCTGAGACGAACCTATGGAAGCTCATTTCCTCCACAAAAAAATAAGTTAAGCATGAGAAATAAAAAGTATAAGATAAAAACGTTAAAATTATGACGGTTATTAAGTCAAAGTTGGGATACCTAGGCCCGGTTTCACAGACAGGGTTTAGATTAAGCCAGGATTAGGCCTTAGTTCAATTAGGACATTTAAGCAGCTTTTATAAATGTGCCTTAAATAAAAATTCTTATGTGCATCTCGAGAAAAAATGACACTGATATTTTAAGATAAATTAGTGAAAGTTACTTGTTTGTGAAACCGGCCATATGTCAATTATGAGGCAAGTCGGAATTTGGAGAGCCAATTGAAAAAAGGTAATTAGCAGTCAAACTTGAGATATTAAAGGATAATTCCGGTATTTAGCACTTTGAGTCTATTTTCTAGTTTGTTTTGGATGAACTAGAATGGTGGACACAGAAACTTTGACGATGGGTCCTGTCTCGACTTTTTGACTCTTTTAGAATCGCCTCTGACCGCTCCAGAGTGGCTGTCTATGGGCATGCACAAACATGTCCTTAAAACAACCCTTAACGTTCGTTTTCAAAACTGTGCAACTCACCGAGTGGTTAGTGGTGAGAAATTGTGAGAAAAAAAAGTAGAAATTATAATAGTCAATTATGACTAATTATGTGTCATATTTGACAGTTAACATTGTCAATTTCAACATCTCGATTTGACTTGTCATAATTGACATTTTGTTCCTCAACTTTAACTTGTAATTAGGGCCCAAGCCCAAAGGGCGAAGGCCCTATTGTTTTCCTAAGGATTATTTATTATTATTATTATTATTATTATTTTTTTACTACCTTTTGGACACTTTTGGAGGCCTTAACATGCTCAAAAACTCCTGAAACTTTGCACACATGTCAGAACCCGCGGCCATCAGGGCCGGGCTGAAGATGGTACCCGGGCGTGGCAGGGGGGCTCGACAGCGCCCCCTGGAACGGGGTCCATAAATAAAAAACGCTTGCATGAAATAATATGAAACTCGGTACACATGTAGATCTCATCGTTTCATATATACTTCGCACTCTAACTTTTTACCCCAGCCCAACAGGAAGTCGGCTATTTAGGCTTGTTTGGAAAACGCATGCAAAGGAATGTGAAACACTCCTCCTAGAGAATTCAAACGGCACGAAACTCGGTCAGCGTGAAGTCAAGACATTGAGGATGAAAGTTTGCGAGGGGATTTTTGATATCTCGAACGGTTTGGCCGTGGCGAGGAAACGAAATTATGGCGAGAAACGTGAAACGGGAAGTGTGTCATAACTACTGCATACATTAACTGATCTTGATGAAACTTCAGCAGTGTGTTCGTTGTAAGAGCCCGATCACATGGATGTGACTATTGTGAGTCAAAGTTATAGCGCCACCAACTGGCAGCAGGAAGTGTGTCACTTTCAAAATGCTTTGAAATCACCCTCTTATTTTTACCCGATTTGCCTCAAACTTCATCTGTATAATGTAAATACACGGCAGATGAAGACCTGTGAATGGATTCTTGATATCTTTGAAACTGTTGCTGTGGCAATCCATCAAACTTTAATATTCTTTTTGGATGCTTTTGAGACTCTTAGCATGCCTGAAATTGCTTAATATTGCATGAAACTCGACAGACAGATCACATTTATTAGCCAGGTGACATGTGCATAGTTTCAGAAACGGGCGTGGTGCAGGGACTCAGTAGCGCCACCTTTTGACAAAAGTGGGGGGGTTAGTTTCATCTAGAGTTACAAAAATCTGTATTTATATAGTTCTCCTCCAGCCAGACAACTTTCTAATTTACAGTCATTAGCAATAACCAAGAGGAAGTCAGATATTTTGGTTTGAATATGGTCATTTCTCTCTGAGCCTACGTCTCTGTGCTTGCTGTCTGTGTGTGTGTCTGTGAGTGTGGGGAGGGGGAGGGGGAGTGGGGCTAGATTAACCATTTCACTGCTGTGTGGTTTGGCCTTCATTAAAAAGAAAATAAATGTCTTAAGCCTTGTATTTTTTAAATACGTTTTTTTAATAAAGGCATATAACAGACATGCTGCATTTAAAATTTTTTAATAAAACATTGTTTTTTATGTTTTTCAAGCCATTTGATTTATGAGGACTTTTGAAATGTCCTCATAAACCACCCATAAGTTGTAATACCAGTGTAATACACATGCCATTATACAAATTTGTGTCCTCATAAATCACATAAACCAACCCACACACACATCAAATTGACGGTGGGTGGCAATAGTATATTTAAAAGACTTGATGTGTGTGTGTGTGTGTGTGTGTGTGAGAGAGAGAGAGAGAGAGAGAGAGAGCATAATTTTTTTTTTTTTTTTTTTTTTTTTTTTTTTTTCATGTGCTTGTCCTCCGGACAAGTAAATCTGTCATTCACTTGTCTGAGAAAAAAGTTGCTTGTCCGGATTTATTTATTTATTTATTTATTTATTTATTCTGAAGCAATATTCTCATCAGTGTTCAATCAGCTTTGATATTTAAATCGGCATATTGTAATATCTGCATTGAATGTTGTGGATATTGACTAAGAATATTGAATATTATGTATGTTATCAATCACCCTAAATGCAATACGGTGTTAGTTATATATCTTAAAGTGCGATACTGTCGCATAATAGTGTCCCATGAAGGGCATCCCCTCCCCCAATATTATTAAATGTCCTATTAGTGTCTTATTATTCTAAATAATTGAATTTATTGATCAAATTTAGGAATTTAAAATGAAAGATGAAGCATAGGCTACTGTTACCCTAGGTAGGGCTGATCAAATTAAATCATTTACACTGAAAAATTACAATTGCATAAAATAATGTTATGAAATTGATTTAAATGTACAAATAAGAAACAGTGGAAAGAAGTATACTAGGCTACTTATAAACATAACACTAAATTGCCAATAGGTGGCGACAGGCGGCCGTATTAATGAGTGAGTCATTTATTCATTCATTCAAACGATTCGTTTAAACGGTTGATTCATTCAAGAATGAGACAGATGTTTAGGAATGGCTCATTGAATCTTTGACTCAACCGAACCGATTCGGGTCAAAATGCTGAATCATTCAGTAATGAAAACAATGAGTGTTCCTGTGAGATGCGCCGTGGTTCTGCTGTGATTTTTGTTTGGAACTATTTTCGCTGCTGGAACAGAAGAAAAACAGCCAATATTACATCTAAAATGTAAGTGACTACATTTTAACTGTTTATTGAACTGTTGTAGGAAATCAATGTCACATTTTGATATGGTATTCAGGAAAAACAATTGAGGCTGCTTAACACATATGTTAAAATATAGAAACTCCACATTTAGATTTTTAGAGGCAGTTACAGTATGTTGTTAACTGAGTGTGTGTGTGTGTGCTGCGCTCATATAGATTTCTCCTCGAGAGGCTGCGCGAGCGTCAACAGCGCAACCTATTTATTATCCACAATCGATCGCAACAACATACAATAAATGTAATAAAATCAGAATCATTCTCTCGGTTTAGTGATTCCCTAGTTATGTATTTTGTTGGTTATTGATGTTCTAATCAGGCTACTTGACTTGTCCGTTCGTGCAAGTAAAATTCTCTTTTACTTGTCCTTCAAAAATCCATTTGTCCCGGACAAGCGGACAAGTTAGACGGGCTCTGGAAATACGAAGTCTCTATTTTCATGCTACTAGTACTTATTTTTTAGATATTAGTATCTATTCCATTAAGTACTAGTACTTATTCATTAACGACTAGTGCTTATTCTGTTTAGAATATTCAAAGTGCTTATTCAATTTGTATGCTTATTTATATTTTCAGAGCAGAAAATTCGATTTTTCTGCTTATTAAATATTGCATCTAAAATGTAAGTGACTTGACGTGTGTGTGTGTGTGTGTGTGTGTGTGAGAGAGAGAGAGAGATTGTGTCTGTTACAGTGACAAGAGTTTTTGGATATATATATATATATATATGTCTTTGTCTTTGTCTTTTGTCTTTTTGGATATATATATATATATATATATATATATATATATATATATATATATATATATATATATATATATATATATATATATATATGTATGTTTGGTAATTGAACCTAAATAAATGTAAAATGAATGTGCTATATTTCAGATCAATATATTTGTTTTCCTTCATTTTAATCAACACTAACTTTATTCTCATCTGAATTATAAATAACTTATTTCTGTATAAAATAATAAATCCTGAATAATCCAGACCAACCAGAGCACACTATTTCTACAACATCATCAGTGCTGAAGCGGGACTACCAGAGCCGTTCGGCAGATAGCGAGCAGATATTTTGTGTCACGTCGTGCACAATAACCCTAAGGCACCAGGGTGGCCACCGGCTTTATATATATATATATATATATATATATATAGCTGCGAGCAGCGATGAAGGGCCAAAGCCGGCGGTACCGCCACCCTGGTGCACCAGGGTTGCGGTGCCACCGGCTTGGGCCCGTAATCGCTGCTCGCAGCTATATTTTTTTTTATTTTTTGTCAGTTTTATACTTTTTGTCTTATGACTGTCAAAATTTCTTCAATAGTCTTAATTATAATTTTGTCTTAATGATTTACCAAAGTATGAGTCTTCTTATTTGGCTGAAATGTAAACAAATTAGGGGTGGAACGGTACATGTATTCGTATCGAACCGAAACGGTACGGGCGTCACGGTTCGGTGCACGAATTTGCACGTAGAATACACGGTACAAAAACGCGCGCGCGAGGAGGAGAGAGAGAGAGAGAGAGAGAGAGAGAGAGAGAGAGAGAGAGAGAGAGAGAGAGAGAGAGAGAGAGAGAGGAGAGAGAGAGAGAGAGAGAGAGAGGAGAGAGAGAGAGAGAGAGAGAGAGAGAGAGAGAGAGAGAGAGAGAGAGAGAGAGAGAGAGAGAGAGAGAGAGAGAGAGAGAGAGAGAGAGAGAGAGAGAGAGAGAGAGGAGAGAGAGAGAGAGAGAGAGAGAGAGAGAGAGAGAGAGAGAGAGAGAGAGAGAGAGAGAGAGAGAGAGAGAGAGAGGAGAGGAGAGAGAGAGAGAGAGAGAGAGAGAGAGAGAGAGAGAGAGAGAGAGAGAGAGAGAGAGAGAGAGGAGAGAGAGAGAGAGAGGCGCGATGAACATTGTGTGTGTCTGCGCGCGCGTGTGCGAGAGAGAGAGAGAGAGAGAGAGAGAGAGAGAGGCGCGATGAACATTGTGTGTGTCTGCGCGCGCGTGTGCGAGAGAGAGGCGCGATGAACAGTCAGTGTGTCTGTGTGTGTGTGTTTGCGCGCGTGCGAGAGAGATCTCTCGTGCGCGATCGCACAGTGGAAACATACTCCGTCATTTTTTCATACAGGACATCATTAAAACTGCAAAGTGTTTACTGTTTACTTTTGTGTACACTTTAAACTCTTGTCAAACTGTAACCTACAAATGTTAACAAAAGTTTTTAAAGGTAGTATTATTTTATACGGAAATCAATTATTGATAATTCAGATGAGAATAAAGTTAGGGTTAACTAAAAATGAAGGAAAACAAATATATTGATCTGAAAGAGCGAATTAATTTTAAATTCATTCAGGTACAATTACCAAACATATCTCAAGGTCTTTTCATCTTTTTAATAATTTAATAAATAAACTAATTATATAAAACTCCTGTCAGTGCACTACAAGTAAACTGGTTCTATGCCTTTATTAATAAAACTTATTTAAAAAATACAAGGCTTAAGACATTTATAAAAATGCCTTCTGCATTTTTGTTTTGCTTTTCACTCCATTGTACCGAAATCGTACCGAACCGTGACGTCTGAACCGAGGTATGAACCGAACCGTGACTTATGTGTACCGTTCCACCCCTAAAACAAATGTAATGCAAAGTCTTAAACCTTAGGCTTACATGTTTACATGAGATTATGATTTACGTGATCTTTACTAACCTTGCGAATTGGATCGGCTACTGACTAAAACTCCACATAAAACTTGTTTCAATTTGTTTTATTATATAGATATATACAGGGATATGTACACAGTACAGTATATAAATGTGCCAGGGCTTCTGCATTTGCAACACAGCGTGCAAAAAGAAACATAACTGTTGTTATGGTGAATGAATCTTAACTATCACTCTTCACAGACCCAGCAGAAATGACTGTCATGAATTATAAATGATACTGACTGAAAAAAAAAAAAAACACTTAATAAAAATGGTAGTTTCCTAGCCCCAAATTTGTTATTAGAGTTCCAACAGTGTCTTCTAAAGAAAAATGTAGTTCCTAAAATATTGTGATGTCAAAACTATGCTTCTGTTGTTCTAGTAAAACATGAAACAATTGAAGTAGCAACTTCGTTACGTGTTTGCAATGTGATGACGGCGTTATGAAACTGACAGATAATAAAATGAACACCACCACAACACGCATGGTCTTAATATAATGCACATATTCACACAGAAGAGCTTCATCATCATCATCATCAGTCCCTGTACAGATCACAACAGCAGCACTGGTCATACTATAGTAGCGTTGGTGAAGTTCTGTGTACTCATCAGATGGAGTTATTAAAGTGGTCGGCCTTGCTCAGGGAACTTAATTCATTGCATGTGTTGATTTAAAAAATGCACATTTCAATACCTGGAATACTTGGACTGAATTAGTTTTTCCATTGTCAAATATCACTGATAACTGTCTCTCTTTTAATGACAAAATTAACAGACGTAATGTTCAACATGCAGGTACAGGGCTTTTTTGACATGGATTTCATCCAATTGTCAGCCAATGACCGTTTTTATTAACAGACTTTTGTTAAAGGGATAGTTCACCCAAAAATCTGAATTCTGTTATTAATACTTTCCCTCATGTCGTTCCAAGCCTGTTATTCTTTCATCTTCAGAACACAAATGAAGATCTTTTTGATGAATTCTGAGATCTTTCTGTCCCTCCATTGACAGCAACACAACTACCACTTTCAAGCATCAGAAAGGAAGTGAAGACATTCAAGTAATCCATGTGACTCCAGTGGTTTAACCTCAACTTTATGAAGTGATGCGAGTGCTTTGTTTGCACAAATAAAAAAAACAAACAATTTACATTACCATTTTATTTATAAAATATTTAATACAAGTTGTTGCCTGACTGCGTGTCGGAGATTAATATTTTGTAAATAAAGTGATATTTTTTTTGCACAATTCAAACAAAGCACTCGCATCACTTCATAAAGTTGAGGTTAAACCACTGGAGTCACATGGATAACTTTAATGTCTTCACTTCCTTTCTGGGGCTTGAAAGTGGTAGTTGTGTAGCGGTCAATGGACGGACAGAAAGATCTCAGATTTGATCAAAAATATCTTTGTGTTCTGAAGATGAAAAAATAACAGGCTTGGAACGACATGAGGGAGAGTAATTAATGACAGAATATTCATTTTTGAATGAACAAACTCTCTAATTTGAACATATTCAATTTAATTATTATTATTAATTTAAAAAAAAAATGCCAAAATCGCATGGCACTTCTGGTCTTGTAAAAAAAAAAAAGGTATTCTTGCCATTTAACTGTACATAAATCATACACGCTTGTTTACTGTAGTTGAGTTATATCGTCTCGCTTTTTTTTTTTTTAAACAGCAGCCAGAAAATGACTTAAACCATTAGCCCTTTCAATGTTCTGTTGATTTAGATTTCATCCAAATATGCTTTTTGAATATTTAAGGTCAACATGATCAACTTTGGTTCTATATGAAATTCTGTTTACGCTGCACGCAAGACACACATATATTATTGTACCGCTTAACGTGGTACACAAAACACAGGATTCGGTTTAAGACGCCACTTAGCCTGTGACAGTAAATCATTAGCATAGTGTGCTTTCATTAATACACAGACAGCAGAATGATGGGTAACCACCTTCTAAAACAGTGCTGTTGCCTTATACTTGACGCAAATCAATCACGTATCAAAAATCAGACCAAATGTAAACTGTAAATATCATCAGATGCGTCTGCGAATATCCTTCAGAAAGAAAGAAAACAGAAAAATAAACCAAAAGCATCAGTCCGTTCCAACAAAAGTAGCAGTAGCGTTAAGCAATGCTTGTCAAACTGTTAGCAAGTAAAAGAAAAGATTTGAGGATTTCCCAAAGACTGACGTCGAGGATAAACGATACGACGGAGCCAGTGAAATGATTGGTGGATGAGGAAACAGCGTCGCTTGTGAAAACGTAAGAGGCGGGAATCAAAGTCTTGTGTTTTAACTTAACTGATGCAATATACACATAATCTGTATACAAGTATGTACAAAACACTTGAGGAGCGCCTGTTTCCTTCATGGGTCACTGCTTGCTAGTTCGGCAGACGGAAGAGAAATAGAGCCGGTGTGAGAAGAAAGACGGGAACTTTGGTCGGGTCTGGGAACGGGACAGTCACATTAGTTGATTATCCATTTTCTCATTTCCTGAACTGAGCTCCTCACGGCTTTACAAGACACGAAGCATTCCCTCGGACAGAGACGGGAGTCCTGCTGTGCTCTCGAGAAGCTGGACAGATAGCAGTAGTAGGTCGGTATCAGTAGTGTTTCTCCAAGACCCGCGAGCTCAAGTCTTCCTCGCATGATTCAGGCCAAGATTTGAGGGACAGGTGGAGTGTGTGGAGAGTGCATGTGTTTCTATGTGCACGTTGTAGTCGTGAGGAGGAAGTGACATCATGTCTCGGGAAGCTGGCTGATGTCTGTGAAGTTGGTGTCGTTGAGAATGGCCCGGATCCGCTCTAGTGAGTCCGCTTGCCGGATGCGCTCCAGTTGCACCTGAAAAATCGGTTCAGTTTTGTTAGTTGGTTAAGGTCTCATCTGCTCATCAATACAGTAAAATCAGTGACACTGAAATATTATTACAGCTTCAAATAACTATTTTCTTTGGGATAAATTACATTTGAAAATGTATTCACAAAGCTGAATTTTCAGTATCATTACTCCAGTCTTCAGTGTCACATGATGAATTTTTAGCAGTAGCGTAATTACATGAGTCACGTTTCAAATTTCAAAATTAACACACATTAAAACGTTTAATTCACGTTTAAAATTGAGAGCTAAAACTAACAAAATAATAAACCACTTTTGAATTGGACAGATAAAAAAATTATTTATCAATTCCTCTTAGAAACCTAATCACATTGCCACTCCAAATCCTACTTAATGTTTTATGCTAATTTTGGGATATTGTATGAAAAATTCTGGAATTGATGGACAAAAAATGTCATATATTTACTCATACTTTACTATTGTACTTTTTACATGTTCAACTTTCTATAGTGTGTAATTTTGCAGTTTAGACATGAAAAAGCTACAAAGTCACTCCAAAACAAATTATTCTCTCTGAAACACCTCAATTTGCGGCAGTAGTGTTGAAACTCGCAGTTATGGTATGCGACATTACCAAAACACGCTCAAAGCGGTCCAGCCGACCAATCAGAGGGAGGGAGGAGGGGCTTCATCGAGACAGGCTTACAATGCTTTTGGGAAACGCAGCCCTGATTAGTTCCTAAGTGAGTGAACATTGGTGGCAGCCCGTTTCAGTTTGTTACTGACAAAATGCGTGCATTTTGGTGCAGCAACAATGTAAAATATGAAAAGGTGTTTTTTGAGCATCAAAACCTATTCTAGTAGACCCTAATAACAAAATCAAGAGTTTGTAAAAGAGCATAATATGGCCTCTTTATATCTGAGTTTTTATTATTATTTAGTAAGACAACATACTTCACTATGAAGGAAACATTTACTGAATAAATTCCTAGATATGCATCCATTTTTTGCCTCAAGTCATGTGACTAACTCGCTAGGAGCAGAAAATGTGTTGCTCTGGCCAAAGCTGCCAGACCGGTCTTAACCTGCTGTGTAGAAACGGTGTTGTGCTTCTAGCACTCCATGTTCTACTAGTGAAATGTGTTTACCTGAAGGGTCTGGGACAGCTTGACGAAATCTCTCTGGACCTGCTCGCTGACGTCCAGCTCTGTCTGAAGTCTCTGTGCCTTGTCTTTCTCTTCAAACGCCTGAGTCTCCAGGGCACTCTACAACACACACATCATTTCAAGTTTACTTTGACTTTCAGTTCACTTTATAATTCATGCTTATATTAACATTATATTGATGCACATCCTGTTGTTACTTAGTTTGATGCAAATACTGTTGTTTGCATGGACTTGGAATCCTGCTTATCTGATCGACTGATTCATCACATGCACAGGAAGCGCTGAGTAGACTATGAACTTTGCAATGAGTTTTTATGAGAAACATAACTCTGGCAGAACGCAGTGGTCACATGATTTCACACCTTGCTGCCGAGGGCATCTTTCAACTGTTCCTCCAGACCGTTCTTCAGGCCCTGGACGTTCTCCAGCATCTGTCTCTTCTCTGCCAAGCTGCTCTCCAGCTGTTGTAAAGATCAACAGTCAGTCAACAAGTGCAGAAGCCACACAACAAACACTCAATCTACTTCAGTCCAAAAGTTAAGAGCTAAAACTTGTTTAGGGCATATTTAAAAGCTGTATTTGTTAGTTGGTGCACTGTGAACCAAAATAAACAAACACTGAACAACTGTATTTTTATTAACTAATATTAACAAAGATTAATACTGTAACAAATGTATTGCTCATTGTTAGTTTAAAAAGAAATTAGACCTTACTGTAAAGTGTTACCAATACAAATTTCCAAAACTGGAAAATAAAAAAATATTTTTTAAACTAATAAAACGACAAAAGCACACAAAATTACTAAAAATTAAATCTAAATTTAGAATAAAAACTAAAAATATAAAAATGAAAGCCAGTTCAAAATATTAATAATACTAAAAATTAGGGCTGGGAAAAAATGAATCGTGATTAATCGCATCCAAAATAAAAGTTTTGTTTACATAAAATATCTGTGTGTAGTGTGTATAATTATTTTGTATATATAAATACACATATGCATGTATATATTTAAAAAATATTTGCATGTATATACTGTATATATATTTATACATCATTTATATTATATATAAATATACATATTTTTTATATTAATAACACATCTTAAATATATACATGCATGTGTGTGTATTTATATATACAAAATAATTATACACACTACACACATTTTATGTAAACAAAACATTTATTTTGGATGCGATTAATCACGATTCATTTTTTCCCAGCCCTACTAAAAATAAAACTGTCTCCCAATTCTGGTTAATATAATGTGCAAAAAAATATTAATAAAACTAGCCCCCATTTCTGTTTAATATTATGCAAAGAAAGAAAAACAACAACAAAAGCCCATTCTTATTACTGCAACAAAGATTATTTGGTATAATAAAAATGTATAAAAAATATATGAAAAAGCTCCTATTTAATATTGTTAGAAAAATGCTAATAAATACCACGGAGTATAAATAATATAAATGATTTCATTTATTAATATTATTTATCATTACTTAATACATTGAGAATTTTGGGGGGAATTTTCCCTTTTGATTTTGGGATCAATTATATCTTGGACATGTTCATTCAAGCCCAAAGACTAAAAATCATTAGTATGCCTTGAACTTCTGCCCTACCTGTTTCTTCTCGCTCTTCACTCGTTCCAGTTCCGTTTTCAAGCTGGAAAAAGATGCTATAGGATGGAAGAAAGACAATAACAGAAAAGAAACAGTGTCACATGCTGTTGCTGTGTTTTGCATTAGTCAGACACATGTAGTCACTGCATGGCCAGTTCTCCTATGACAAGGCGAGCGTTCTCCTCAGTAACAAGAGGAAGTATTTGCTCAAAGATCCGTGTGTTAGCGCTTCCTGAGCCAGAATGAAAATTGAAAAACTGTGACTTGTCAATGAATTAAGCATGACTCTTAATTTTGTAATTTTTTTTACAAATACTCCATCTCAAGCATGGCGTACTGTATTCTACAAGCAGTAATAAGGTTGCCACTGAACAGTGCCAATACAACATTTTTCAGAAGCAAAAACAGCTGAGGTACTGTTTCAATACAATGCAGCATTTTCAAGTACTTTAACAAGCACTAGGAATGAAGGAAGGAAGGAAGGAAGGAACATAGGAAGTTGCTGCACTGCATTTTCTTCTAGTCAAATATTTAGTAAAATACATTCATTACCATGTCTTTTACTTAAATACTGTATAGTAGACGTGTACGGTAATACGATATATCACAATAATGAATTTTTTTCTTATGAATTATTTTGATTGTTTTGCTGTTTGCTGCGTCAATGTAAACAACAACAGGGATGAGAGGCATGGTGGAACGAGTGAAGGAGATGTGCTGAATGAAAATGCACATTCACTCTCTGACAGTAGATGGCGATGATGGAACCATAGACATAATATATACATAGACGCCCTATTGGCCGCTTTGGAACGTTGCTGCGATACGTCAACGTGTCCGCCATTTTGCGGAGGGCAAGACTGCGCTGTAAACAAATGCAAGTAAATGGGTAAGCTGCGGTTTTCCTGGATAAAAACAATAATAACGTTTACATTTATCAGCCGATTTCAGTGGTTTGTACGTGGTGTATGTTTCTATTACTAATTATATAATGACCAAATACAGCCAAAAAAAAATTTCAGTCTTGTTTGTGAAAGGTAATTCCCCGAGACCTGTTCTCAATTGTGTGGCGACTTGTACAGCCCCACGCAGCGCACGAAACAGGCATTTTTCTCAATTCCCATAATGAGAGGTATGGGAAAGTTGCCCTCCTTGATATGGCGGCGCCACTGACGTATGCTCCAGCAGCCAATAGGGTGTCTATGTATTTATTATGTCTATGGATGGAACAGCAGAAATGCAGCCGTTATCCCGGTAACCCCCATAAACAAAGCAGCTGTGCTACTTTCTGTTTCTGAACAGTAATATTTCAAACACCCATTCAATTTTTATTTGCAATGGTGTTCATTAATTTTTGCTTGAATACTTGGACTTCATAGGCTATTTATTTTCAAAATTAAAATTTTTTCAATTTTAATCTGGACTAACAAATCCTAGCCTAGATATTGTTTGAAAATATCCTGATGTTAACATCAGTTAATTTATTAGTTATATAACTTAATTCAATACCATGATAAAAGCTTCATCAATTATTATTATATGAAAATTTGATACCGTCATATACCTACTGTATATAAATTAGAGTTTTCAACTAGTATTTAGTGTAAATTGTAACCCTAATTTAAATAAATTATAACTCTAATTTAAATATCCAATAAATATTTAAGATAAATACTGCTAAATCAAAAAAGGGGGAGGGGGGACAGCAAAATTACAAAAAAATTACAGTACATCACTAAATGTTTTTGTTCTGATGGATACATTTTCATACATGTTTCACTTGGAAATGTCTCACATTATGGTAGTAAAATACTAAAATACTGCTAAAAAGTTTGTGGTTAGTTAAATTAAATAAAATAAAAATGTTGTTATTTGGAACTCTCAATGAATCCTGAAAAAAATCCTGAATCCTGTTTCTTGCGCAGCAAATCAGCATATTAGAATGTTTTATGAAGGATCATGTGACAATGAAGATTCACTTTGCCATCACAGGAATAAGTGACAGTTTAAAATACATAAAAATATAAAACAGCTATTTTAAATTGTAATAATATTTCACAATATTACTGTTTCTAGTGTATTTTTTTTAAATCATACAGTAGCATTTAAAAGTTTGAGGTTGGAAGGTTACCGGTACTGTATGCTTCATGTCGACTTCACCCTTAACCTGACTCCATTACTTACTTCTTGTTTTGACCATAAATCTGACTTGACCATCAATAAACTACTTTGAAACTCTTGTCAAGTTGCTTAGGATTTAGAGTAGCTTCCACAAAAGTGAAATTGAAATGTTATCTGCATATTCCTGTCAAATGCACATAGAAGTGTTAGGTGATGCATTTCTATCAAGTTATGCACATTTGTTAGCCTGGATGCCAGCCCGAACCCCGCCCACAACATTTTTTGGTCGGGAAGTTCGGTCTGGACTCGATCCATTGAGGAGTAATTATGAGCGGTTCAGAAATTGTCGGGCCAATCAAATTGCCAGGGCGGGCTTTATACGATGATGGACAGATAATCCATCCAATAACGTAATCATCATGTCATCAAACGTATTTCTTTCAAAAATGATTTTCGTGTTTGCAAGTACTCCGCGAATCCTTAAATTCTATTTGCAACACCGGCAAAGATCGTTAACACTCATAATACTTTTTCCAGAGTGCGTGCAGTTGAGTTCTGTTGACAACTATGCGTTGCTCAACATACGTCACTTACTGCGTTCCTCTGATTGGTTGTATGCCTATCCAATTGAGTGCAGTTTTTTTTTCCTGGTTTGGTTAAGACACGCCTCATAATCAAAGCCCTATGGAGCAGTATCAGACTCACATTCTGACTAGAATACGAGTATGACGAAGTCAGGCTACACATTTGTAGTAGCACGACCACATTCAAGTTTAATTTCTCTTCCAAATGCAGAGACCAACCCAATGTCACACAAAGTTATATTTGTATTAGTACAGTACACTACACAGCTAAATTAAGTAGTATGAAGTGATAAGGATGGACTTAGTACACACACACAGTGCGGATGGGTTTAGGGGTGTGTGTTAGGATGGCATCGGTGGTTCCACTATAGACTACAAACATACAGTCAGGCAAAGATTCATACCTTCCAGGATGTCTGAACACAAGTCACCAATGCAGGGAGAAGTGGAGGAGAAAAAAGACAGTATTGAAATGCAAAACATGAGAGGTAAATAAGTAGTTTCACAACCCTTCTATGATTTTAATCAGTTATTGGAAGCTAAACAGGAGGGAAAAAGAGAATTTGGATTTAGTCAAATTTTTCCAAACCGCTAAAAGCCTCACATTTCAAAGCCTCAATGTAAGCCAGTGTAAACCTTCAGTGCTTATATATATAGAGATTATACATCTCAGGCCAGTCAAGTTCCTCCACACCAAACTCACCCATCCATGTCTTTATGGACCTTGTTTTGTGCACTGGGGAATAGTCATGCCTTCCCCAAACTGTTCCCACAAAGTTGGAAGCGTAGCATTGTCCAAAATGTCTTGGTATGGCTGAGGCTAGGGCTGCACGATATATCGAAATATTATCGTCATCGCGATAATAGTATATGCGATATCCGTATCGCAGAGAGGTGCGATAAGTTACATTTATTTTCTCCCGGAAGTTTCGGGAGTCTTCCACATATTGATAGCGGCTCCCTGATGCCCAAAAATTAGTTAAAATGTCCCGGAATCTAGAGCGAGCAAGAGCGTGTATGCGAGACAGAACATACTGTGCTCCAACTGCGCACAAGCGCACGCACAGCAGAGAGGGAGAGAGCGAGAGACTTTGCGTGTGTGCTTCATAAAGCGCATTTAAGACAGAGAGCATACTGATTGGCCGCACACCTGCATTTGAAATAACGAATTTGCACACGCAAAAAACGTGATATGTGAACAAAAGTGACAGTGTCACTAAGTCGTGCGGAAAAATTGTGGCCACGTCTAGAGGAAACTAATCTCCACAGTCATCTAAAACGCAACCTCAGGGAGCTATATGAAGACTTCAAAAAGTGTAAGCCCACATCTACCAAAACTGCTAACGAAATCCCAAGTAACAATAACAGAGTCTCACAGACATTAATCTAAAGTTTTGCAAGTGTAAAGATTTCTGAAGATTAGAAGAATATCTTTTAGCCTACCTGTTTATTTTAGTATGATCATTACATATATAAATGATTAAAAATAAATAAAAAGCTTAATAAAAATAGCATTTCTCTAGGGAAATTTTACATCGCAAGAAATATCGTTATCGCAATACTCAACAACAATATCGCATATTTTCCCAGTATCGTGCAGCCCTAGCTGAGGCACTAAGATCTAAGATTTGAATCCACTGAGCTCTTCAGAATGACCAATTTTTTTCACAAATGTTTGTAAATGCAGACTGCATGGCAGCAGGTGCAATTGGTCCAATTGAAACGCTTGAATTCCCAATACTTTTGCTCATATACACAATTATAGCGCCCATACGTAAGATTTCTATGACTGCACAACACACCACTCACCGATCTCTTCTTTACAGCCCTCTATCTCCAGCTGTAGTGTGTCCTCTAGGTTTTCTTTCAGACACTGCTCTGCCTGAATCTGCTCCTTCAGGAACAGAATTTCAGCCTTAAGCTTCTCCTCCAAATGCTCCGCCGCTGTGCATGCGGAAACAATGTCCTCCCTGTACTGCAACACCAGCTTCTGAAGTTCCTGTGTGGATAAATGACATGAAAAATAGACAACAATATGTGATGCGATCTGGGAAAACCCGTCGGATGTCGCGCTTGTACATTTTCAGTAAAGTCTAAAAATAGATTGAATGCCAGTTTATTGTCAAATTTGGGTTTTCAATAAATTATTATTCTATAACATCTTGTTTATCATCTCTGAATATATCTTGGGAAAAATTCACTAGATTAGTGCAGAAAAATAGCGATTTATAGTGGCAAGCTAAAAAGACGTGTCTTTCTCTTTAAGAACACGTGCGGAGCGGAGGTGCAAAAAAAACGGTCATTTAACGTTAGTGCTCCTTCTCTTAACACTACAAAGACAGATTTGCCTATCAAAATAAACCACATAACAGAATAAATGTCCCGCCAGTCCTGTGTAAACTACAACGGCACGCAAGTTTTTATTTATTTATTTTTATCCAGCGTTATCGTGTGGTGTGATGCGGAGCACAAGAGAACAACAGAGTCTGAAGCTGCTCGTTTAAAAGACCTTGCTCGCTTCTCAATCGTCCAATTTCAAAACGGTTTTCACAGGATGAATTTTGAGTTTGTAAGCTTTCGAATGATACCTAATCTATGATGATTACTAAAATATGTGTTATGAAAAAAAGGTAATAAAAAAAAGAGCGCCAGTCGTCCCGCTAGCAGGACCTGACAGTTCACTGATTCTTGGGAATTTGGATAAAACAGGTTTTAATTTTGAAAATAAAAAGTTAGTTAATTTACAAAATCTGAAGGTATATCATTATAGACCAAGGTCTTGGCTGTTCAGCAATGTACCGGTGCAACCTCCTCATTTTGTATTTTTTTCATAAACTAGGAGTTTTTTCAGTTAATACTTTGTTTTTGTCAACACCGTCAGACTCAATAAAAAGCTAATTATTTTTTATTTATTTGGTCTAATATGTATTTAGAGTTTTTAAATCATTATCTGGCATTCTTAGTACACATATATGCTGTTAAATGTTGAATATTCACTTTTGTTCATTTTTTTATACTGTTTCACGTGTACTCCCTTAAAAGATCTAACATCATACAACATTTACTTTAAGCCTAAAGACATAAAGTAATATGCTTTTATTTAACAAACATATTTTTGTATTAAAAGAGACTATTACTTTAATAACTCAACTGCACTAAAGAAACATATTGTACGCATATTCATTTTAAACAAATAAAACTCCCTCTGACGGTGGTGACTTTAGAACTGACGGTGGTGACACTAATCTGACGGTGGTGACAGTGGCCTCATTACAACATATAATTCCAAACTTTATACCACTCAAGTCAATGGCTTCTTGCTTAACAACTTTATTTAACTATTTGGTCCAAAAAATAACAATCCTGAGCACTGAGATAAACGTTTGTCAAGTACAATTAAGCAATATCATTATTAAAAGTACCCCATCCCCATATCATCAAAAATTAAATCATCATAGTAAAAAATAAAGTCATTACCAGTAGGAATAATGTACAATGCATCACTGACAAAATATTAAACTGTCATCTAGTGTTCTTCTGAAAACTGGACTGTAAACTGTATGTTGGAAATAAAGAACAGATAACAAACTGTGGCAAACATTCAAAAAGAAATATATGGGTTCAATTAGCAATAGGCTATCATTAATAAAAGTACCCGGTTGAGTGAGGATATCCATGCACATCCTCAATCGACTATAGAATCTTCACAGCTGATAATCACTCCACCTTTCGCTTTAAACTGCGCAATGCGCAACTTCATTATCTTTGAACTTGGAATGTTCGGAGCAACCAAGCTGATTGTTTGGAGCTAATTTTTAGTGCAGGCGAAAATCTAAATGAACGTTAGAAAACACAATTCAATTGCTTTAAACGTGTTACGATGCTAGTTGAACTGCTATATAAAAGCAATATAGCACTCGAGTTCGTGAGGATGTTCATGGGTATCCTCACTCTCACTCGCGCTTGCTTAATAGTAGCATGCAGTGTAGGCCTGTATGGAAGAAATATAGGTAGAATTATGTAAATAAAAATATAAAAGAGGTTAATGACACATTACAGGTAATATTGGTATTTATTGTGATAAACAATTATATTCTAGCCTTTGTTGAGGACCATTTGGAGGTTTTTGTCACCACCATCAGACTGTACGTCACCACCGTCAGACAGAAAACCTGACGGTGGTGACGTCTGACGGTGGTGACAAAAAGCTACTCTTTCACATGATATGCATGAGTTGTTCACATTAGCCATCTTGTTTACCCTCTGTTGCTAGCTACTTCAGACCACTTCTTAAAAAGTATACATTTATGTCATAATCTAATCTAATATTTTTTATACAAAAGAGACGGTGTTGACATGTTATGGTTGTGACAGTAGCAGTGTCCAAAAATATGAACAAGTTTAAGAGAAAATAGAAAACTTAGGAGAGCTTGAGGATCTTGAAGCATGCAGTAGAGCTGAAGGTTTGAAAATGGGGTCCTCAGGAGTGTAGTTGACCTTTTAGTTGCTTGATTTTATTGCTTTTTATAAATATCTGACGGTGGTGACGAATATGTGGGACACATTTTGAGCAACCATGAAATAATAGGAAATATTGTTCAAAACTCACTGTTTGTAGTTTTTAATACATATTACAATGTACTCTTTCATGTGGTAAAGATATTATTCAATTCAATTATTACTTTTTGTTTTTTTAATCAAGTTGAAATGATTATCTCCTATCCAAGGACAACTGATTTTGTAGGCAACCGGCCAGCATATCATTAAATTAATAATAAATAAAAAAATAAACCTTTAAAAGAACCTTACATATGTGCAAAGGACCCCCTGATTATAACATTGATTCTTTTTATTCATGAAAATGTTATTGATTTCCAACAGAATTAGCACTTTTCTTAGTGGGACATGTTTTTGCCAAAGTTTCAAGAATCAGTGAGTTATTTAAACCTGTTTTTCTCAAAATTCCATTTCTGAAAATCACAGCGATCAGTAGACTTCAGATAACCATAACTTTTGTTACAGACAAACTATAAAAGAAATAAAAACATATTTGGAAAGGGCTTGAACCCAGCTTTAATATTTCAGCAAAACCTGTAATATGTCAAATTTCACCATGTGGTGGGTTTTCCCAGATCGCATCACATATTGTTTACTAGATAAGCATTTGAGTTTTATTTAAAAAAAAGCTGGCTCTGACAAAACAACATTTTACATAACTTTCTAAGATTTTATTATTAATATCCCAGATTTTATTCCCATCATTTAAGGTTTTATTATTCTTTTCCCTATTTTTCCATTTAAGATATTATTAGGGCTGCCCCCTAAAAGTCAACTAGAAGAGACTTAATTTTATTTACCAAAATTGTATTAGACATTAGTCGCATAAAACAAATTCACAGGAAGTAACCGAATTCAGTACATATCCATGTACTGCACTTATGGAACCACTGTATATCCTGCACTTGCTGCTATTGCACTTCTGGTTAGACCCAAACTGCATTTCGTTGCCTTGTACCTGTACTTGTGTAATGACAATAAAGTTGAATCTAATCTAATCTAATCTAATTCACACAGGCTGTGACGGACAGATCGTTAACGTCAAGCAATCCAAACATTCGTCTATCATTCCTCGACCTCAAATATGGCTTATCACTTGAAACAAGCAAGTAGTAGCAACTTTACAAGTCCGCTCGCACTAATGTTAAAGGTACACTTCGACTTGAAAATGTTGGCGTTATTTTGTCACTTATTGGGATTAGTGTGCTAGCTGTAGCCATTTACATCCAGTCTTTGTGCTAAGCTAGGCTAGCGGTGGGTGCGTCAAACAGACTTACAGCACGCACGGAGATGAAAAAGGTATGTATGAACTTATCTAACTCTGGGGGATACAGTGAATAAGCTAAATTCCCAAAAAGTCGAAGTGTTTCTTTAACCTAGATAATTATTAGTGCTATTATTAGGCGCATATCTGTGTTTCAGTGGAGAGCGCACTTAGTGCTCGAGTATGTCACAAAAATGAAGCTCAGTGTATCGGGCCAGTGCAGAATAGTCATGAAAGTTAATCATTTGCATGTATTTTTAAGCCTTGCCAATGTAAATATTTAAGCGCAAGAACTCAATTCAGTACTCGTGAACTGTAAGAGGTTTTGTGCGCACACATCCGAAGCGTGTGCCCTGAAAGCTGTCTCAAAAATAGAACTCAATTCAGTATTCGTGTGCCGTCTATGTCTTCTTGCACTTGAGCGGCCATATTCACACAAAATTGCCAAAATGGCGAGTATCCTAGTAAACATAGTCGGTTATGTCTAAAAGGATTAGTTCACTTTTTAAAAAACTTTTGCTGATAATTTACTCACCCCCATGTCATCCAAGATGTCCATGTCTTTCTTTCTTCAGTCGAAAAGAAATTAAGGATTTTGATGAAAACATTCCAGGGTTTTTCTCCATATAATGGACTTCAATAGTAGCCAAAACAGTTCAAGGTCCAAATGACAGTTTCAGTGCAGCTTCAAAGGACTTTAAACATACCAGACGATGAATAAGGGTCTTATCTAGCGAAACGATGCGCCATTTCAAAAATAAATAAAACAGTTTTAGTATTATTCGCACAAATGCTCGCCTTGCTCTGTCCTGAGATGCACGTTCGTGAATCTCCTGTTCGAACTCGTTCATCAAAATGAACAAATTTTTTTCCGAGTCATTTTATTCAATCAACGAACGAAATGACTCGAAAAAAGATTTGGTCATTTTGAACGAGTCTTTTTTCGAGTCATTTTGTTCATTCAACGAACGAAATGGGCTCGAAAAATGACTCGATTTGTTCATTTTGATGAACGAGTTCGAACAGGAGAACAGAGCAAGGCGAGCATTTGTGCTAATAATACTTAAACGGTTTTATTTATTTTCGAAATGGCGCATCGTTTCGCTAGATAAGACCCTTATTCATCGTCTGGTATGTTTAAAGTCCTTTGAAGCTGCACTGAAACTGTCATTTGGACCTTGAACTGTTTTGGCTACTATTGAAGTCCATTATATGGAGAAAAATCCTGGAATGTTTTCATCAAAATCCTTAATTTCTTTTCGACTGAAGAAAGAAAGACATGGACATCTTGGATGACATGGGGGTGAGTAAATTATCAGCAAAAGTTTTTTAAAAAGTGAACTAATCCTTTAAGTGAACGTAAACAGTTGAGAAATAAAACTAATGTTTAACAGTATATTGGATTCGTGCAGTCTGTCTTAAAGTGACAGCAGTATAATATACTGTTGCTGTCTGTGTCAATGTTAATCAAACAACAAAAGTTAAAGAAATGTTTATTTTTTTTAACTTATAGAATAATCCTTAAAAGTTAAAAAAAAATATTTAAATGTAATTTATACAGTCAGTGAATAATATTCAGTGTTATTTTACATTTGATTACTTTCTTCAATTATGTACCTGAAAACCTGTTAGACCAACCTGAAAAGAAGTGCATTTCCTTTGAAAATATGTTCTATTGTATTTATGTGTTATTGCTTATAATATGATTATTTGTTCTTATTTTTTTAATTTACCGTTTACTTAATCTTAACATTGAACCCTGGCAACTCTCATACGTGATGTAGTACCTGTACAGTGGTCGGCATGTGAAAGTCCTCTTGCTGCTGCAGCGTCATGTGAAGTCTGTGTTTACCCTGAAGACTCTCATTATCTTTCTGCAGTCTGTTCAGCTCTTCAGTCACCTGCTCCCTGGACTGTAGCAGCACAGCCTGGATACACACACACACACACACACACACACACACACCACTTAACCTACAAAACCCATGGCAAGCCACAAATGTTTTCTAAAGCATATATCCATTTAAAGTGGAAAACGATCCATTATAAAAGAGGATTTTCAAAGAAATCTGCCAATGAAAATATCAATGTGACCCTGAGAGATTCACCGCGCATTCCTCAGGTAATAACTAACCGACAGAACCCTTTCCAGAGCGATTTATTCTGGGGATCATGTCACACCAGCATTAAGTTTATCACTTTAATAGTGCAGATTCAGATTTCAACCAGATGTGCCTCAAGCAAGCGCAGAGACCATGAACATATTGCAGCCAATAGTGAATGCCAAAAGACACTTTAGAGCATTAGTACATGAAGACATTGAAAATAGATCTAGATCTATACCGAGAGGTTCTACATTAGATGTTTTTCAATGGGAAAAAACTAAACATATGCTCTCTCGAGTCCTCAAGCAAAGCTAGTGAATGTTTTTGTGTAGTGTGTAAGTGAATGTATTTGGTCATACCATCTGTTCCTGGGTGTTCCTCTTGGCCTGGCTGAAGGCCTGTTGGAGAGCGCCTACGAGAGACTCAGACTCCTGAACCTTCTGCTTCAACTCTAAGATCTGTGAGCCAGACAAATTAAAATTACTGAAGTCGTTTGACTTGGAAGAACAGTAACATTCAGAGCAGTCTGTGCATTCTTCCAATTAAAACACTGGCTTTGTTTAAGACAGTAGTCAGCAAAGCAATACTGCCTTATAAGGTACACTAGTGTTTTAAAAAAAAATGGTTGATTTAAAACATTAAAAAAAAATCTTATGCTCACCAAGCCTGCATTCATTTGAACACAAATACAATAAAGTCAGTAATGTTGTGAAATATTACTAACATTTTAAATAACATTTTTCTTTTTTAAATGTCATTTATTCCTGTGAAGTCTGGAGTAGTGATGCTGAAAATTTTGCTTTGCCATCAGTGTCACATGATCCTTCAGAAATCAGTCTAATATGCTGATTTGTTGCTCAAACATTTCTTATTAATATTCATGTTTGAATCATTTGTATTGCTTAATATTTGTTGTCGTCAATCGCGACACACTTTTTTCAGGATTCTTTCATGAATAAATGCTGTTCTTTTAAACTTTCTATCTTTTTGATGTGAAGAACCATTTTAAAGATCTAACATTACAGCAATTTCCTCACTGTATATGATCCTCCAATTAGCACATGTGATCCCATCCATTATTACCCGGTCAATGGGTCTCATTCATGAAACATTCTTAAATATACGAGTAAATATGTGAGTGATTTGTGCGTAAAGAGACCTTCCCGAAAACTCTCCTGATTCACAAATACTTCATAAACGTCAGATGTGATAGTGAAATGTGTGTGTTAATGAATTCCAATTAGTCGTAAATTGGACGCGCGTGCACGTTCTTTCTCAATTACCATAAATCCCGCCCATTAAATCCGACTGACAACTATATGGGCATCATATTATGACATGAATGCGAATGAAAAAAAAAATTTCTCAGATGCAGAAATTAAAGTTTTATTATAAGAAGTTCATGCAAAACGCCACATTTTATTTTCAAGCGTACATAGTGGCGTATCAGGTCCTAAAAAAGGAAGCTTGGCAGCGTATTACAGATGCAGTTAATGGAGTTTCATCTGTTAATCGAACAGTCCCAGAAGTGAGAAGAAAATGGTTCGACATTAAGCTTGACAGCAAAAAACGAGTTAGTTCACTTCGGAAAAATCGTATTCAAAACTAGAGAAGGACCACCATCGCAGATGCTATTACTGGCTCTCATAAGTTATAAGAAAAAACGTATGTTATTACTATATATAATATTTTGTCAAAATGCTGTGTAAATATGTACCAGATTAAGGTGAATTAAAATGCAGCCTTATTAATGAGCAAAACGTTCGGATGTTAAGCGCACTATTTATGTGTGGCTGGGAACAGGTGTAGATTTCTTGCGTACCAACTAACATTTGGAAAATACGAACATTTTAATGAATCCGAAAATTGACGCCAGAACCACTTTACACACGATTTACACAAAAATTCGTTCTGCTCGTGTTTCATGAATGAGACCCAATGGGTTTGTGCTTCACTAATCCATCAGAGAGATCAGCTTTACCTTGGCAGTAGTTTCCTCATTGGCCTGTTTGATAGAGTCCTCTAACTCCTGCCTCTCATTCATCGTCCGTTCCAGCTGATCGTTCGCCTGCCGCAACATGACCTGAAGCTTTTTAACCTGAAGGCAGAGGAAGTTCACTGTGTAATAATTACTACAGATAATCCCTTTGAATGATTTCAATATGGGTCTTGTACGTGATTTTAAATGGCACAAAAAGACAAACCTGTTCTCTCGTCTCGGCCTCTTGTCCCTGTATGACCTGCAGCTGTTTCTCATAATTAGAGCACATATCACATCGGCGCCCCAACTTCCTTCCAGCGTTCTTCAACTGAGGTGAAACCACACCAAAAACAAACATAAAATGTGTTATGAAAGGTTGGCTTATTTGCTGATACATTAAAAACAATTGCATGCGCCATTGTCACGTGAACTTCAATTCAACAAGCAGTGTCGGCTTATCCTCTCACACTTTATCACCTAAAGTTCACAAATCTTCATCATACTGATTCAAACAAGTAGCTAACTTCTGAGCCTGTGAAATTTAACAACTTAAAAGAACCAGCTCAAGAGTCATTTGTCATTTCAATTGAACTATACTACGGGTTGTGCTTTGTTTCTTATTCACCCAAAAATAAGCAGCTCGAAAGATTCATACGTTTATGAAATTAATGCCCTGTCCAAACACACACACTTGCGGTCTCGGCCACTTGAGAGCGTGTGCATGCGACAGGAAGTACATGCACAAGACTGTACCACGTCTTAAAAATGCCAAAGTGCAGTGCCCTTAATACGCACTAAACCCACACTATTGAGGCTAAGCATATCCCATCATGCATTATGTTCGGCGACTCAAAATTCCACTGTAGGTTAAGTTAATTAGATATTATACCATACTCATCCTTGCACCAATAAAATGTGCAACATTTTACGTTTTAATACTAAATTGTGTATTTTTTACAACATTTGCAACTGCTTTTTATCACTTAATTAGAAGCACCACAATTTTAAAAATGTGTCTTCTGTTAGTTACATAGAGACTACTGAACAGACATTTAGAAGTTTATTTTAAATATTGAAAGTATTAAAAATAAAAATAAAGCTCTGTAAACACTTCCAAGACTATAAGGCTGCATTTACACTGCAGGTCTTGATGCCCAAATCCGATTTTCTGACTATATCCGATTTTTTTGACGACCCGCTTACGTCATCTTTTAAAAGTGACCCGTATCCGATTTTTGCATTTACACTATAAACTGCTGAAACTACCAAATGTAGCCGTTCTGACCCGGAAAAGGAAGTAAAAAAGCACAAAATGCAATAGATGCAGATGCAAATAAAATTATCCAGTGTTTTGCTTTCGCTTTGTATTTGTTTTTTAAGCTTTTTATCTTACGTTGGCTCTGTAGCCACGCGAGCGCTTAAAACCGTGCCTCCCCATATCTCGTGAAATGTCTTCAAACACGGATTTATTTCTGTAACAACCCTGCATTTTTGCCGCACTGTCTCTTCATCCCAAACACTCAAAAGACATGAAACCTCCGCATTGCTCCACTAGTGTATCCTTCATCCTCCATCGCGCCTATAATAAGTCATGTGATCTCAGTTGGTTGACGTCACTTTTTAAATGACGTACGACTCGCATTTACTGGGGAATATCTGAGTTGTCTGCTTACATGGCACACGCAAATGCACATATCCGATTCATATCCGATTTATTACCACATATGAGTGAGGCCTGAATCCGATCTGAGAAAATCAGAATCCATGTGTTTTTTTCCTGCTTACACGTTCCGATCTGTGCCACATGAGAAGAAAAAAAATCGGATTTGGGTCACTTGAACCATGCAGTGTAAATGGGGCCTAAGGGTGTCCCATTGGGTAATCAAAAGTTCTACACACACTTGCCATCTTCACGCCTACTTGCATGACGTATTTTCTGTATTTGGCCTAAGTGTTCAAGTAGACAAGTGCAAAGAGCGCGAGTGTGGATATTTTGGACAAGCCAGAACTACACTGTTTTGAGCTGGTTGTTTTTTAGTGAATCAGAAATCCAACCCAACCAGTCATTTGTTGGTGAATTAAACTACCCAACATTCTCGTTGCGCTTTGTTTCTGATTCACCAAAAAGGGCAGGACAAAAAGAGTAATTTGTTTGCGCTTTGTTTCTGACTCACTAAAAAGAACCAGCTCAAAATAGACCCATTTGTTTGTGAAATGAACTACATTGGTTGCGTTTCTGATTTTTCAAAAACAACCAGCTCAAAAGAGTCATTTGTATGCACTTTGTTTCTGACTCACTAAAAATAGCTGGTTTAAATAGCTGAGTGTAGGTTTATGATGGCCATATAAAAGCATATGTAGCACAAGTAGGTCCAACATAAATTCAAAAGAACGTATATATTGCACACAGTATAAATACTGTGTAATTCAAAAATATTACAAGCAATATGGGTTTTTGTTTGCAAACAACCGTAAGTCTTCTTTTAGATCACAACATATTTTCACTAACAAGGCTACTGTACAGAAACACAGTTCAAACTAGACAGCTCAGTCATCGAATATGAATAAATAAACAAAAACAGTAATTCAAAGCATTCACTATCTGACCTCTTGCTGCAGTAGATTCCACTCGCTCTCGCTGACCATTCGGTAGCCAGTCGGAGGCAGGTAAGCCGTGTCGGTCATATGAGAGATGCTGGACATGAGTGATGCGGTCTCCTCCTGCTCTGGGGTCATGGCCTTAATGGCCTTCTCCTGGTCCTTGGTGAGGAGAAAGTGTCCAGCGTGGAGGGATGATAAGGAGGAATTGTCCATGCTGTCAAAGCCTACACAGTCTGCCCCCACTAGAGGACCAAAGTCTGACTCTTCCAGCTGGCTGGCGGACTTGGCCTTGTTGTTGTGTCCGCCCAGACCGTGAGGCTGTAAGGTCCCTCCTGAAGAACCCAGACTGTCTGTGGACTGAACCCTCCGAAGCCCGTCTTTATAAGGGTCAGAGCCATCCGGGCGGCCCGGGGTGTCTGCGTCCAGAGAGTGCAAAGAGCTGTGGATACTGTGGCTGAGGTGGGACTGAGATCAAAAGGAGAAAGAGAAAACAAGATGCCCTGACTCAACTGTGTTGAAAAATGCTTTAAAAAGTTAGGATAAAGAACTTGTTACAGTTCATAGTAGTGATGCACCAAAATTTGAAAACGAAAAAGTTTTGGAGGGCCGAAATCATTAACAGAAACGGTGACATTTATTTAATGCTTCTTCGATGGCATGTTTGCCTGTTTTAGAGTCTATTTTGTGAACACAACGTGGATAAGCTATAATAGGTAAATGTGCTAGGACACTAGGGCTCTCGTCAATATCATTTTCTCAATTTTAGTCAATCTTTCACTTTTTCGGATATTACCTGTAATGGTATATATGGCTGTTTGTGAATGTAAAAGGTCTAAGATCAAAGTGCACAATAAATGCAGTTGTTGTCTCCCAAAGAAAGAACCCATTCAGAAACGAGTCATCAGTAATTCCAGTCTTACTTCCTGCATAAACCTACTTATGTTTAGGGCGGGGAATCGCTGGGTACTTCACGATACAATACGATATGCGTGATACATAGTTCACAAAACCGATAACTCACAATATTTCATGTTTTAAGAAATACAAATATTTTTTTTTTAATTACGAAAATTAATCTTCATTTATTTTTTGGGATGAAACACAATAACAAAAACAACTTGTGTCTTATCAGTTGCAACAAAACAGTCACAGACACTATTTTAGTGTAACATTACTGCAATCAGCAGTAATAAAAATGTTTACGCCGGGCTGTGTCGGCTTCGACAGAGCTCCGGGTGATGCCGCGTGAGGTGTCTGTGCACGTAGTCTTGTATCCCTTGTAGTGACTTTTGCAAAGCCAGACATCCCAAGTCTCCCGGAAGTTCCGGGAGTCTCCCGCATATTGATAGCGTCTCCCTGATGCCCGCAAATGAGTTCAAATCTCCCGGAATCTAGAGCGCGCATGCGAGACAGAACAAACTGCGCACATAACATACATAGCGCGCGCACGGCAGAGAGGGAGAGAGCGAGATACCTTGCGTGTGCCTCATGAAAGCTAGTCAATCCTTAAAAGAAAACTTATTTCATTATGAGACACGCTCACATAAAGCTGTTGCGAGTGGAGCGCTTGAGTAACAAACTGAGTTCTTTTTGCCGACTAATTGGGCTTGAAAGGTTAAATATACATACTTATGTGTCAAAATGCCTGTTTTGCAAGTATCCTCTTAAGCACTCTTGTTCATGTCTTAAGTGAACAAACAGTTGAGTAAGAAAACACATGTGAATGAATATATTGGAACCGTGCATTGGGTCTTAAAGTGACAGAAGCCTAATATCCCTGCTGTTGTCTATGTCATTAATGTTAACAAAAGAGAAAATCTCTCACTGCTCTTGACTGAATCACTTTTGTAACTTTAATAAGAATAAATGTATATTTACACAATGAAGACTATAGTGTTTTTATACATTTAATTACTTTATATAATTAGTTATTATATTATATCATATTATATTATATTATATTATTTGCTCTATTATAGTTTGTTTTCCTATATGCTTGTCATTAGTTTCTTTGTTCTTATGTGATCACTGTTTAGTAGTCTTCAGTAAGCTTGAGAGCCAGTCATGATGCAGGATGTTTTGCCACCCAGTCCAGCTGAGGGGGCGTGTCCCAGCAGGAAAGTGAAGTCATACCATAATATATATATATATATATATATATATATATATATATATATATATATATATATATATAAAATATATATATATATATATATATATATATATATATATATTATATACATACACACACACACACAACAGTATTTTTGCAATAACTGTAATCAGAGCGGTAAAGTTGTCCCTTACATAATTACAGTAACTAGAGTGTAACCTTTAAGCAGTTTTAGTTCTAGCTTTAGTGAGGTTTACAGAAGTGACATGGATACCTCTTCTATAGAGAGTCCGAGCAGAGAGTCCTCCACTGCGTCTGCGTGCTCCGTCCCATCATCCTCACTTGCCTCTTTAGCCTGACTCATTCGCTCTTTCTCATCCTCCTCCTGGTAAAATGTATAAATGTTGGCATGAATGTCAGAATAGCACTGAACTATCCAGATGCAACACAATATAGCACCAAGACAAATCCCCTCACTTTACATTTTGGATGGTTCACCCAAGTAAATGTCAATTTAATCAAGTGCAATTTGTTTTTAAATGTGTATGCAGTGACAGAACACAAAATAAGACTTTTTAAAGAATGCCAGGGTCCAAAAACACCATGGCCACCATTTATTTTTAATGTACGGGGCGGGGGGAAAAAAAGACACTTTCAAAAAATCTTCAAAAAAAAAATCTAAATGAGTAAATGGTGACAATCTTCATTAATCCTTTTAATATTTTTTTTTGTTTCATTTTTGCCTACTATGAAATATCTACAATCCCACTGAAGTTAAACATCAAATATGTTCTGTCAGAACTGTTGCTTCGTGTAGCATTTCAGGTTTTAGTGAGTCCAGAAACATTCTTCATGCATGCTTTTATACTTGAGAATTGTTTTGAGTCTGCGTTTTTAACAACTGATTTAATGAATGCTTCCAGTTCATTAAAAAAGAAGTACCTGGTCCCTCTTCTTCATCTCCTCCACCTGCCGCAGCTGCTCGGAGGACAGCACGCTCTCAATGCGCTGCATGTCTTGCATCAGAAGCCGCTGTGACTCCAGGAACTGATCGTTGGCACGCTGCCAAGTGTGTTTCAGCTGATTGTGCTGCTGCCGCTCCAACTCCAGCAAGTGAACCACTGAAAGAAGACAATTCAATCAGCTGAAATCAACTGACTTGCTACTAAATATATAAAACCCTCTGACCTGTCAGTAAAAGCATTTTACCAGCATTTGTGAGTGAAAATTATATTATTATATATTATGTATTGTGAAGAAAAAACTTTTCACACCTGTGCGAGTGACATCTGATCAAAATAAAACACCATCTGCATCTATCCATTCCTTACAGTGTATAAATTACATTTCACACTGTGATAAACAGAAGTTGAATACCATACAAGTGTGCAAAAGTTTATTGGCATGTAGAAGAGCATTAAGGATGCATTCGTTCTCACAAATGTTTCATATCCCTGTTTTCGGAGCAAATAACACCAATGAATGATTGGTTTTTAGAATGAGGAATTTTCAAGACAGCGTGCCATGTTAAAAAGTTTAACTCTTAAAAACAAGTTTTGTGACCTTGCATTGTTTTGACCTCGCATACATGATAGTGTTTGCTTATAACTAAATCAAAGCTATTAAGTGTTATGACTATATAGATAGTAGCAATTACAAATTTGGGGACAGAAAGAATTTGTTATGACAAAAACAGTAATTGCGTGAAATATCACAATTTATAATAACTTTTTTGTATTGTAATATATTTTAAAATGTAAATTACTCCTTTGGTGGCAAAGCTGACTTTTCAGAAGTCTTCAGTCATTCACATGATTCTTCAGAAATCATTCGAACATGCTGATTTGTTGCTCAAGAAACATTTCTTATTATTATCAATGTTGAAAACTGTTGTGATGCATACTATTTTTGTGGACACCATTATAACATTTTCCTTGACTGAATAAATGTATTCTATTTATTAAGAATCAGTCTATAGTTCAATTGTGAAGAAAGACTATTTTTTCAGCTACAGTAGGTCTATTTAATAGTAGCATTCAAAGAAAAAATTATTGAAATCAATATTGTAATTATAAAACGAAATTAAAAAAATATTAAATGACTCATGTCTCATTGATAATAATGTCAATGTTGCAAACATCTCTGTAAAAACGCACACAACTGGCATGTAATTATAATTATTTTATTTAATAAAGGGAGGGAATGGTCAACAACAAGGGCAGGAACACGCTGGTCAAGTGAGTTAAGTTTTTTAATTTTTTTTATTAATTGTAAGTTCTGTCTGGTATTTTTGCCTAGTATCGTATCTAAGTCATAATTTTGGTATCGTGACAACACTTTGTATGATCATCGTATGATCTTCATTCTATTCATCAGGAAGTGTCCATGTTTTATTAACAGTCCATTCACACTGTGTGTTTACTATGGTAACTGTAGTTCCTGTAAACTTAAACCCAAAATGTATCATATTTTCTATATTTTTGATTACTGTGGTGGCTTATTACCAACTTAACTTTGTTTAAACTAGTTTAGGACTGCTACCTTACCTTATCCTGTTTATTCATCAGTGTTAGTGATATTCTGACAGTTGATGTGTGTATGTGAAGTGCTTGTGTGTGTGTCAACCACTTTTGAGAAATAAATTTGCTTGGTTCAAATTCCTAAAAAATTTGGGTCACGGCTTAAAATGACCATGGGAAAATGTGGGCGCCATGGCTAAACAAGTTGAGAACCACGGTTATATCTCAAGTATAATTTATACCTGTGTACAAGTAAGTAAATAGGTTGCACTTTATTTTACAGTATGTGCACTTTCAATGTACCTGCCACAAAAGTACAGTGTAAGGTAACTACATGGGTTAAGTTACGTTTTAGGGATATATTCAGGGTTAGAACCTAGTTAGTGTCATTAATACAATAAGGACATAGTATGTTAATGCGAAACAGGACTGTGAAATAAAGTGCTACCAGTAAATGGTGGTGCCAAAATTGGGGTCACAAAACCAAGAGTCACATAGCACCTAAACCAGAATGTAAATAGAGACTGTACAAAGCACGATGCAATCATGCAACCTACAAGAAATGGCCAACCAATCAAGCAAAATAAGAAGAAAATGTGAAAATGTTTGCGTATAAAAAAAAAAGATTTTGTTCACATACCTTCATGGAGTTCTTTCCGAAGTTTCTCTGCATCCTCTTGAAGGACAGATTTCTGGGTGTTGAGGACAGCAACATACATCTCTAAGTCTGTACGGCATGATTTCTCAGCCTCCAGAACGTGATTGAGCTCCTTCACCTGGGAAATAACCAAGCACATGTTTCAAACTTCATTTTTCATGATGAAAAGTAAAAGCACCCATTAACAGAAGTATATTTTTAGACATTTCAAAGTAAAAAATCTGGCTTAAAATAAAAAGGTTATGTTTGAAAATAAACTGGCAGACTTCAGATCTTCAAACTTTCGACTTTACGGACACTGGCTCATTGACTTCCGCCAATTTTTACAAGACTCGACTGATTTATTACACATTCCTGAGGCCAAAACAACCAGGGTGTCTACAGATATAAACAAGTTCAATTTAAGACCTTTTTAATGTCACTTTGAATGAAATTTAAGACCAAACGTGATGGAAATACACATAATATCACATACGTATATAACTAAAATCAATGTAACATTTGCAATCGTGAGAATATTCAGCAAAATAGCTCCCGTCATGTTATGTTACTTAACTATATAATATGTTATAGATAAAAAAACTCAACATTTTGGATTTTTACCTAGTATGTTTCTTCTGCGAGTTTTATTGTGTGCTGTTATGCTCATTTGTTTTGATTTCCTCACTATAAAATCTCTCTAAGAGACAGGCAGCGCGAGTCTCAACAGCGCTACCAGAAATACATTACCATTATCAATCGCCGTTTGTGTAATAAAGTCAGAATCATTCTCACGATTCGATGCTTCACTGACGGACATTGACTGGAGAAAATTTAGCGGTAATGTGACCAGAAATATTTAAGACATTTTAATACTTTAAGGTCTTTTATTAGGAAAACTTTATTTAAGACATTTTAAGGACCCGCAGCCACCCTGAACAACATCATCACATAGTCATAATCATAACTAAAGGCTGTAATGCAGATGCAACCTTAATTTATTTGGCCAGGTGTGAATTTGCCTATTCAAGAGGTCATGGAATAACCACATTAAAAGAATGCAGTGACAGAAATGTGTCACGTCTAATAATAAATGTGAACAAAACTCTCAGTTCCACTTTTCTATGCGCGTCTAACCTTGGCAGCCTCAAGTTCCTTAACTCGATCTTCTGAGCTTGACAGTTTGGCCTTCAGAGCTGCGATCTCGCTCTCCATTGGCATCACCACTGAACGTAACTTCTCAGCGTCCTCCTGAGCCTAGATTGATACAAACCCAAGCTTGATTAACAGACCGACATAATGCGAACACTGGCTTTGAGTCACGATTCCGAGACTAAAAAACAGGGAACTAAAATCATAAAGTAGACATATTAAAAAGCAAACCAGACCTTTTTCATCTCGTTCTCCAAATTCTCCTCCTCCTGTCCCTCAGTAAGACGGCGGCGTAGCTCAGCCACCTCTCGCTCCATCCCATCGCGGTACTGTAACCAATGAGCGCGGTCCTGCTCCAACTTCTGCTGGAACTGCAACTTAAATTCCCGCTCTGCATCTGAACACGCACGCCAAGATAAAGATGTATGCATCAAAACGATGTTCACAGCAGATCTTGCTAATCCTTCCTTGTCCGAAAATAGTTTATGTATGACGTTAATGATTTAACAAGAATCTGAACCCAGAGGTACTGCAGGTTTCTGTCAGCACTTCTCTCTCTACAAATCATGCTCTCTTGAATGTTCATATATTGAAGAGGTCTTTTTAATATTTTCCTTATCCTTTAGCGTGTAATGGATCTGTTGGTGCATGTACACGATCTGCGAAGTTACAAATCTCAGTCTCCCACAAAGGGATTTATTCAATCAGAGAACACTCATCCAGACCTGCCTAAAATGCCTTGATCGAAGTCCAGATGTTACTTACGCTATGTCCGTCCAAAGGCAAACGCAAAGAAAGAGGATTAGGCTTCAGTGAACTGCGGAGATGCAAAAGAAAAACCCCTTTCTTTGGCCATCCAAAAATGGAAGAAAATAGGAATCAGTGGTTAAGGTTTATTTATAATGCGGTTCCTGAAAAGTTCAACACAAAAGTTAACTTGTGCAAAGCACATTTCACTGAAAACAGCCGAACCTGGGAGGGTACAACGCCGGCTTTACACTGAAGTATGTCTTTCAACTGTACTTTTTGCCACCTCAAGACTTAAATTTGTTACAGTGAAGAAGACAAATTAAACTTATAACATCATATCTGAAAGGTAAGAGAGTTACTAAAATAAATTCCACTATGAATTGTTCTGCAAGACGTCATTCTTTGCAAGCCATGTCTGATCATCCGTATTTTTAGAATCTGACATTTGCTCGAAGTGATGCGGAAATACCGACAACATTATTAACTGTGTGGTTATATTTGCTTTAAAAGCTGAAGCTTGCGATTATGACAAAAGACACACACTTCATGTTTTGGCCAATCACAACGCACTGGGTGAGCTGGCCAATCAGAGCACTCTGAGGCTTTGTAGTAATCAGTGTATTTCAGACACACAGGGAATAGAGGAGCTGTAATAATGTACAGTATGTAAAAAACTATGTGTTTGAGCATTAAAGCATGATCCATTACACCCAATAAACAAAACAAAAAAGAACTTTTAAAATATCATCATATTACCCCTTTAAGTCTATTGGCTATATGACAAAACTGTCAGCTACCAACCAACATGAGTGAATGCTTAACTACATTAAACATTTTACTGGAGATAGAAATGGTATGTTTGCAGTTCTTATATAATAATGTAATGTAATGTAATGTAATTAATGTTTTTTTGAAAGAAGTCTAAACCAAGGCTGCATTTATTTGAACACAATCACAGTAAAAACTGTAATAATGATAACAAAGCTGAATTTTCAGCATCATTACTCCAGTCTTTAGTCACATGATCATTCAGAAATCTTTCTAATATGCTGATTTGATGCTTGAGAAACAATCCTTATTTTTTTTGTGTGTGATTGGCCAAACACAGGTTTTTGTGGAACCTGTGATGCATTATTTTCAAGGTTCTTTGATTAGAATGTTTAAAAGCAGGTTTATTATCTTCAACTAAAGCTATTTGAAAAATGTAATTGAAGTAAAGCTGAAATAAAATATAAATATTACATGAAACACCAAAAACAAAAATGGAAATAAAATGGAAAACGAAATATAAATGTCTCGGCAACTAATTGAAATAAACACTAAAATTACTAACTGGAAATAAATAACTAAAACTGAACTAAAACCAAAAGAAAGAAAACATATATTAAACCGAAAGAGTAATATTATGAAATAATATAATTAAAAAAAAATAAATAAAATAAATTCACATAAAATTACTAAATAAATTATAATTAAGATGAAAACTGAAAATATTCAAATAAAACCCAATTAAAAATAATAATAAAAAACACAATGGTATACAAATAATACAAAAATAACTGTTTAAAAGAGCAGCATATATTTAAAAGAAATCTATTGTAACATTATATATTACCGTCTCTTGATCAATTTAATGTGTCCGCTGAATAAAAGCATTTAATTAAAATACACAAATTGGTAAAACTAACCTAGAAAAACACCAATAAATGGTGCCATCTATTAAGTCTTTAATTGAGTGGCATAACATTGTGCTATTTATGTATTGCTTGCAAAAGTTATTTCACTTTTTATTATTACTCAAAGCCATATTAGTATCGTAAAGCAGTACAGTCAACTTCAGGGTAGTGATGAATGACTTAGTTGTCTCAAATAGCAGAAATAGCACAATAAAAAAAAACTGAGTTCCGAGTATCGGATATGAGACACTATAGCATAAAAATAATCAGTATCCTATTACCTTTCATAATAGCCTGCAGTGAGGCCACCTCCTCCTGCCACTGCTGCTTGACCTGGTCAATGGCTTTTGCTTCGTGCTCTCAGAGACGGTGGCCACCGCTTTAATGGTCTCCATCTCTGCTCTAGCCTCGGCCAGCTGCTCCTGCATCTTATTCACCTCTGCCTGGGCATTCTCCAGTATAGCAGTCTGCTTCTTCAGCTCCTCTGAGAGATTTACAGGACAAGCACAAAGGTTTATGTAGAGGAGCCGACAGGTTCAGTTCTGTAAGGCCTCTGTGTACTAGATATATGATCTTTAACTGACTTAACTGGACCCTGTTTTGACCCATATTTATTGCAGTTCCTCTTGTGATCTGATCACCTGACACATTTATACCAGGTGTAAAAGGAGCCTTGTGTTCAGATTCCTGGTAACATTGTTTGAAACTTATCTGGTTTAGTACTTTCGTCCTGCCCCAGAACAGATTCACAATGAAATGATGAAACCATGATCTATGACAGCTAAACTGTTTGCTAGTTGTTCAGTCTGTGTGCATACGGGCACAATGTGTAATGGATTTTGTTACTGTACATGTCTATAGAAAAGGTAAGAACTGGTTTGAGAAAAAGTCAGTGAGTGTAAAACCCACATGTTTTTTCCCCTTTAAAGGTGCAGTAAGCGATTTCTGAGAAACACTGTTGAAAGTGTTCCTTGTCATCGCTCATCATCTTCGCAAAGCTTTATTTTTCTTCGCTTTTGCTATGATAAAGAGACATCTACTCTTGCATTGCATGTTCGTGCATTTTGGGGGTGGAGCAATGAAGTGAGGGGTGTGTTTGTTTGGGTTGATTTAAAATATAAACAGTGTTCAAAAATGATTCTAAGAAACTGCTTACTGCACCTTTAAAAACCCACACATAAGGCAAACATTATTTTCATAGAAATAGTGTTCAAATTTCTTGGAATTACAATGGCTCCAAAAAGGACACTTACAGTTTTTCTCAGTCGCTTTGGTGCATTTCTCACATCACCATTTACATTTGCACAACAGTTAATGCAGTTCTCAAAACAATTAGTTCAAACTGCCAAACCTATTTGATAACCTGCAAAAGCGTGTCACTTGCTCAAAATGGATAGTTCATTCCTCAAAAGCAAGTTTTCATGTCAATGAAAGTGTCAGTGTCGTCAATATGAAAAGTCCTGACACCATTGTTTAGGAACAAGATAGTCAAATGGCTTTGTCATGTTTTCATTATGACAGTTTACTCTATAAATGTTTTCCAATGCAAAAAAGTCAGATCTTGGTGACAACTACCTGAAAATGCTCAAGACAGCACTATATACTATTTGCTATATACTATTAAAATTACAGTAAAGTTACACATTGCTGTATTTAGTGTGTAACTAAGATTTAGTGTGTAACTAAGATTCAAGAATCTTGAATCTTGAATCATATTGGAACTGAATATACCACATACATAGTACTGTAATCATTCATGCACATCCAGACGTTCCTCTCTGTCTGGCCACATAAGTTCACCTGAGAGAAATTGTTCAATTTACAGTAAGAGACATTTTCATGAAAAAAAAAAGATAAAAAATAATTCTTTGACAGATTTTGACAACTAGTTCAACATTTTTGTATGTGATGACTCAAACAATGAAATGAGGACTATTAGTTTTATATGGAATGACTATTCAGCATAAACAAGAATAGTTAATTTTAACTGACATGACATAAGCAAATGATAATGTTATAAAACAGCAGAAAGTTGTATGAAAGCAATTGACCCTTCGCGTGGAGCTTGATTGACAGGTGTTCTAACCAATCATACTTCGCCATCCGCCATTTTGTCCGAAAAAGCAGCCAGTAGAGTTAGGAGGATTTTAACTTGGTAAAATGAATATACTGACGCCTTTCCGCGGTTAAAACAACATTACTTCTTATGTTCGTTCATGTTTATTTGATGCTATAAATGAACTAGAAGGAAGAGATGATCGGATCACGAGCAGCTTTGACGGATGCTCTACAGCGATCTGTCACGGCACATTAAAGAGCCCCAAAACGGTATTTATTGTTTAAATTTCTTTCAAAAAATGACCACATTTGAAAGCTGAGACTTTGTTTAATATGTTTAATATCAAAAGTAACCGAAAAGTAACCTGGTCTGTCCTGTCTGTCCGCGTGTTGTCAGTCTCCTCTCTGCTCCGCGATGTATTTTTCACTGCGTGAGAACATGGTGAGAGCATGAGAGCAGCATAGCTTGTCGGAACATAGCGACAGTAACTAAGGAGGGCGGGTCTTTGCGAAGGGTCAATTGATGCATGTCCAAAAGCATTTGCAATTTGTTGGAAGGAATGAGAAACTGCTACTATGATGTGCACAAATGTTGTGGAGGTTGAACTAACTGTTGTGCAAATGTAAATAGTAATGTGAGAAATGCACCAAAGCGACTGAGAAAAACTGTAAGCCACGCATCAAAATATGTGAATGTCACTGAATTAGATAACTTTTCACAAAATTAAGTTAGGTTTAATTTATTAAACAAGAGAGACTTTTAGTATATACAGATATACTACAAAATGAAGGCATTAAGGGAACACATTGGAGAGCTTGAGGTTGTCAAATATTAGTGGAACATGTTCATAGGTAATGTGATGAACTACACCCCTGGTTACTCTGCAAGGACACCCATGTAAACTTCATATAACCAAAAACAAAATTAAATAAACAAAAAACAAATAATAAATACAAAAAATCAAATAAACAAGTAAAACATATATATAATAATATATAATATATAATAAATATAAAAAATAAAATAAAAGTTAAAAAATAAAAATACACAACCGAAACACTAAAAATAAATTAAACAATAAATAACACAAATAAACAAACAAATAAATAAGTATATAGTGAAGTTGGTTTAAAAAAAAACCTGATGTTAAAGGAGTAGTTCACTTTTAAAAAAACTTTTGCTGATAATTTACTCACCCCCATGTCATCCAAGATGTCCACGTCTTTCTTTCTTCAGTCGAAAAGAAATTAAGGTTTTTGATGAAAACATTCCAGGATTTTCTCCATATAATGGACTTCATTGGGAGCCAAAACGGTTCAAGGTCCAAATAACAGTTTCAGTTAGGGCTGGGCGATAAAACGATAACGATATTTATCGCGATATAATTTTTCTCGATAAAACGATATCAAGAGGTCGATAAATGTTCGATAATGTTTATGCGCCAAAAGCGGAACGAAACTCATTTGAACCGCGCGGCGCGCGCCACACGTAGCAGTTATTCTGCTCGGCTCAAAGTCCAAACGGCAGCGTGAGTTCACTAGAGCAGACGCGTTTACTCTGATCTGCCTCACTCACGACTCGAGATCCAGTGAGATGCGCTTGAATTCAGCAAAGAACACAAATGTCCAGTTTAAAGGCAGATAAAACAGCGCTGACAAACAGGAGTAACACTGTGAGCAAAGATACAGTCAGAATCTGAATTGATACTGAATCCACCACGGATTTACTGTAACGTTAGCCTAGTAATATTAACTGCACCATGAAATGTGGGATATACATATTGAATTGTATTATATTATTAATGTAGACAATGTATTAAATGTCTAATGGAATATAATAACAGTATTTAATAATGTATTTAACTGTTAGGCTACTGTTTTTCATACAAATACCATAGAAGCTATAAGGTTAGTTATATTTTGCCATGATAGTGAGGTGCTAAGTTATAGGCTATGCCTGGTTTTATCTGTGGATATCATGATCTAAATGCATGATACTGGATGACCAATGGTTCATTTTAATAAAACTCAAACAGTCAGAATATTACATATTAGGATGCAGATTTACTGTCAACTCACTGTCAGATGTGCATTGAGACAAAACATGTAATTTGAATATTGTAGCCTGCACTGCAAACTGCTGAAGAAATATTTTTCTATTCAGATATTTATTTTGTTAAGGAAAAATGACAAATGTTTCAATGTTCTACCTCAGATTTGTGAAATGTTCCCCTGTTTGGCAAGTGTTTGTCATGATATATTCTGACAATAAAGAGTAATTTAAAACCACAATTAACGCTCTGGTTTCTACAACTTTCACTTAGGAAAAACAACAAAAATCTGCCTTTAAACTTGAAAGAAATAAAGATTTGACATTTATCGTGATAATTATCGATATCGACTGATATAAGAAAAATTATCGTGATAATTTTTTTTGGCCATATCGCCCAGCCCTAGTTTCAGTGCAGCTGAAACGAATTTAAACGACTCCAGACGATGAATAAGGGTCTTATCTAGGACCCTTCGAGTCATGACTCGAAAAAAGATTTGTTAATTTTGATGAACGAGTTCGAACAGGAGAGTCACGAACGCTCATCACAGAACAGAGCAAGGCGAGCATTTGTGCTTAAAAAACTTAAACTTTGTTATTTATTTTTTAAATGAGCGATGGTTTCGCTAGATAAGACCCTTATTCATCGTCTGATATCGTTTAAAGCCATTTGAAGCTGCACTGAAACTGTCTTTTGGACCTTGAACCGTTTGGCTCCCAATGAAGTCCATTATATGGAGAAAATCCTGGAATGTTTTCATCAAAAACCTTAATTTCTTTTCGACTGAATAAAGAAAGACGTGGACATCTTGGATGACATGGGGGTGAGTAAATTATCAGCAAAAGTTTTTTTAAAAGTGAACTACTCCTTTAAGATATTCAGAGCCTTTCAGATTCAGTTTTCTGTCTCTTACTGGTTCATCAGCAGTTATTGTAAACAATATATTACCTTCTTTAGACAGATAAAGTTCCTTAAACTTGGCCCGCTTCTGGTTGAACTCCATCTCCAGCTGTTGTTTGAGCTTCAGGAAGTCGGTTCGATCCTGCTCTTGCTCGGCCGCGTGCTGCTCCAGAACTCCTGCCAAAACAACACATCGTCCATCGGTGCCAAACATTCACAAGCATCTACACCTCCAACCTCTGAGTGGCACTTTGGCTATGTACACCCAAGAGTAAAATATGTGTAAATAATGCATGATAATGGGACATTTACAATGGCGAAAAGAGAGACTGAGATAACCATTCATTTAAAGAACTGAAACCTATACAACCAAAACTACTTTCTTCAATGAAGATCCTTAAATCTTGGTAGACAAGCAGCATCTTATCCATAATCCAAGTAAACAAGTACAAACTCTAGTGCCAAGTCCAAGCCGGTACAGCCACATAATACTGTAGGTCAATCAACCGCAAGTCTGTCCCGTCAAGATTTTACAAAAACATATTTGCAGCAAAATCTTTGTTCACCCAAAGCAACCACAAGCCTTCAGGGATTGACAGATGGTTATCTATATCTAAACTTAACCTACACCAAAAAAAAATGTAACTCAACTGGATCAAAGCAGCAAGTGTATGCATACAAATTTGCATAATAATGGGGGGGTTGCTTCCATAAAATCTCACTTGAGCTATACCTGATCATTGATCTGATCTTTGAAAAAAGATATGGAGCACAAATAATGGAAATAATGATTATGTTTTCTCATCAGTCCATCTAATCACAAACTTTTGTGTAATATTGTAGTTAACGTGCTAAAGTAGACTTATGCAACATATTCCCAATAATGGCATGTTCTAAAAAACATTTAACACTGTGTGCATCAAACCACAATATTAAAGTAAATGCACGCAAACAATATCATCAACTGAGCAGCATTACACACAAGAACATGTAGACATTATCTTAAATCACTTCAAATACATAAAAAACACAAACCACATTCTGTCCTGATATTCTAAAAACACTGTCAGTCCAGCTGTCATCTGCTGATCACTGGATGCAACATCATCATGTTGACCATATAAACACTTTTCTGTGTACCGAAAGATTAGCATAGCAAATGTTTTATGCAAGAAGAGTTCTGTCAGAAGCATCGACACATATCAAGCATTAAAGCATCATTTGAGAACGTTTTAATAAATATGCAAATAGAGGTGTAAGCTATCTGTCAGCCGGTTGACTGTTGCTGGCTAATCCGTGGACGAACAGGCCGCAGGCCTACAACGAGCACAGCTAAATCAGCACAATAAACCTCTCTTTGTGGAGAAAGACGCTTACCGTCATGTTGAGGCGGCCGGGTGGATCCCGAGGCCTGCTCGGCCATGGTTTCCCGGGACTGAGTTTATAAAAGCGGCTCTCTGAACGGAAAGTGAGAAGCGCCCAGCAGAACAGGCTAATAGAGACAGAGCAACGTCATTGTAGAAATAACACGCTCTGCGCATGCGCACACCAAATGGGCGGCGCTGTCTTGACATTACATCTACGTTATTTCGATTCATTTATTTTATAAATCCAATTTTATTTATACTATTTGTACTGTATATGTGTCTAATTAATCATTGATTACTTATATTAGTAGTATTTGTAGTAAATACAGGTCGCTTTGGTGTATTTCTCACATCACTATTTACATTTGCACAACAGTTAGTTCTACCTCCACAACATTTAGTCATTTGCGCACATCATAGTAGCAGTTTCTCATTCCTTCCAACAAATTGCAAATGCTTTTGGACATGCATCAATTGCTTTCATTCAACTCTCTGCTGTTTTATAACATTATCAATTGCTTATGTCAGTCAAAATTAACTATAGCTTACTTGTGAATGCTGAATAGAATTAAAAAATATATATTTAATCTTTTTTTATTATTATTATTTCACCTATGTGGCCAGAGAGAGAGGGACATCTGCAAAGGGACCCAAAGGGAGTTTATGTTTGTTGTAATTAAGGTGTATTTTTTTCTTTTGCACAATGCTGTGATTGTGAACAAATTAGAATTGCAAAGAGCATATGCAGTAAAAATGTGAAACATACATATTCAGTGTCTTGTACTCAGTTACCTCATACAGTAATTTGTAACTTTACTGTAGTTTTCAAATGGCTGTGCAAATAGTAGCCTATATAGTGCTGTCTTGAGCATTGGAAAACATTTACAGAGTAAACAGTCATAATGAAAACATGACATTTGACTACCTTGTTCATAAACAATGGTGTCAGGACTTTTCATCTTGATGACACTGACACTTTCATTGACATTGCTTTTGAGGAATGAGCTATCCATTTTGAGCAAGTGACACTCTTTTGCAGGTTTTGCAGTTTGTACTAATTGTTTTGAGATAGATAGATAGATAGATAGATAGATAGATAGATAGATAGATAGATAGATAGATAGATAGATAGATAGATAGATAGATAGATAGATAGATAGATAGATAGATGATAGATAGATCATCTTTTGGAAAATGAGGAAAAATCAAACCTTTAAGGGCACCAATTTTCTTTGTGCATGAATAATGTATCCTACATAAATAAATGTTCTTGCTTACAGTTTTTTACAGTCGCTAGGACACATTTCTCAATACTTAGGTCACTTTTTCAAAACTCTTCACACAGTGAGCACAACAGAAGTATATGTGGGCTAAACTGTGGATCATTTATCATTGCTTTGGCACAAAATGCATTCAATGACTACATCTTTCAAATTACATTAATTCTTTTCTCACTTCGACACAACAACCGCCAAAACTCTGTGTACCGACAGGCCAATCTGCACACGCTTACACACTGTTCTCAAAACTGTTAAACTTATGTTCAAAACAATAACATAATACAAAACTGAATAATTATAAGACAGCATTTTGCAACATTTCTACAGTATTGTAATGAAATATATTTAGAATCTAAAAATTAAATGGTATAAAAACAATTGGACCAACCACAGCTGATTCCTATTGTATCTGTATCGGTGGATGGTGTGTATACAAATTGTTGTACTTTGGAATTACTCCAAAAACATAAAATATAACAACTGCATGATGTCTGATTCATTCTAGTATTGCAGTGAATTCTAAACAGTAGAGAGGAAGAAGAAAGAAAGCATTTACATAGGAAAACATTGTATAAAGTTACCTGTTGTTAGTGTTTTTTATGTTATTGTTTTGTGGGTGACAAAGTGTGTTTGTTAGCTGACAACCTTTGCTAGTGTTATGGAAGAATGTGTTGATTTGAGATATGTATGAAGTGATTTGGTAGTTTTAGTGCATTTTGAATGTGAAATGAACTGCTGTGCCGAGCTGAAAGTTGGTTAGGAGAACTGTGTGAAGAGTTTTGAAAAAGTGACTTAAGTATTGAAAAATGGGTCCTAGCGACTGTAAAAAACTGTAAAATACAGAGTGCACAAGTCAGGACACCCCTATGTTAATTTCCCATAGAGGGAGGCAGATGTTTATTTTAAAAGGCCAGTTATTTCATGGATCCAGAATACTATACTATGCATCCTGATAAAGTTTCCTTGGCCTTTGGAATTGAAAAAACCCACACATCATCACATACCCTTCACCATACCTAGAGATTGGCATTGGGTACTTTCCATATCATCTCTCAATGCAATTCAAACCAGCTATTATGCTATTTTACACACACACACACACACACACACACACACACACACACACACACACACACACACACACACACACACACACACACTTTTATGTTAGATGTGATTAGTTGCGATCAATCGATTTGACAGCACAATAATAATAATTATAATCTCCACTAGACCTATTCACTAAAAATTCTAGTGGCCACACCAAAAAATGTTGTGCAGGATGAAATATTTTGTAAGACAGTTCCTTAATTTGGTTATTGACACAAAACTTATTTAGCAATTTCCATGCTTTGACCCAAGAGATATTACCAAATAAAGAAGACCACAAGTATCTTGCTGCAGGAAAAGACACAGAACAAGGAGCATTTCTTATATCCTTATTGTTGCATTTTTCTTTGAAAACATTAAAGGGTACATATCATGCTTTTAATTCGTTCCTTTTTACATATAAATCATATATTTGTGGTCTATATGAAGCAGAACTGGAATGCTTGGGTCTGAATTCCTCATTATTATAGCTCCACAGGCCACTTTTCTACCGCTTTTCTGATGTGCGTCTGAGATCAACTCGTTTTGGTGCGGTCTCTTTAAATCCAAATGCGACACTTCATACCCCGCCCCCTCTCCAGCTCGCAGAGGTGACACTCGGTTCAACTCCACCCCGTTCGGCAATTTTTGTAGTTTTATAGAGATGCGATTATCTAGCCTAGCGGAACAGAAACTTTTTATTCACATGTTATTAACAAAATGTCAACAACGGAAGACTTGTCCATCAAGCCTAACATGTTCGAGCCACAGTCGGAGCGAGATGAAAATAAAGACGACGAACCTGCAGAACAACGTCTTCATATGGATGCAATGGTGTGTTACTGTATTTACAGTAAGTTCTCCATCCATGCCCACTACTACAATACTGCACGATTTACAACAACTATTTAATACTCACAAAACAAAATATAAGTTATATTATAAACAATTAAAGAAAAGTCGATTATTTCTCTTAAAACAAGCACACTAACAAGACAACTGCTAAACCATGACCACCGAGTGTTTTAAGAAGAGTAGTAAGTTACGTTATTTACAGCTTACCTAAGTGCTTTGTTCGTCGTCTCCAAAGATAGAAGGAAGGAACTGACCCCTCAATCAGACGAAGTCTATCGGCAAATCCTTCTTTATACTGGCGGAGGTTGCTGAAGTGACGTTGGTTATCCATGAAGTGCTCCGCGCACACAAACATGACTTTACTCACAGATGTGGGGACATTTCCGTGAAAAATAAAACTCAAACAGGCACTTCGAAGAGGTTCTGATGCTGGCAGACGGTGTAATGAAGCGTGTGGGTTGCTACATCCAACAACCGAACATGTTGACGTACCCTCTCGTAACTTCTGCATACTTGGACTACAAAATTGCAGCGAGAAATAAAAATGGCGGATTGCTCGAAGTGTTTGGCCGGAAGTCGATGTCCTTATTTAGCAGTTCCGCTGCAAATACTTTGACGTAATAGTTCACAAAACGTCATAGATTATAGAAAAATCTAAACCGGTTGAAAAATGTGACCAAAAAGGAATATAAAGATATCAACAAAGTTCCCGAAGAGACTGATTTCAACTTTTCTGTACTTATAAACACTCCAAATATACAACAAAAGGCATTTAAGGGGTAAAAAAGTAGATTTAGCATGATATGTCCCCTTTAACATTATCAATGAAGTGAGGACCAGCTGAGTAAGTTTGATTGATGCTCGTCTTTAGAAGCGTGAAAAGCCGGCAACGAAATTACTTGTGTTGGCTTGAGGACAACTATAGAGGACTCAAGGAAGGAAGCGCTGACGGAGAACGCTTGCAAATCGGGGGCCCTTTGAGGCCCCTAAGGACCGTCGATAGGTCCCAAGAGTTACGAGGACGAAGCAGATTAAGCCTTCTTGACCATTTCAGTAAGTGAACAACCAGGTTGCTTGTACCCAGTGATTGGCCGGCCACAAGAGCGTGGTATCCTGCTATGATTTCCACATAGACATTAAACGTGGAGGGGGTGCGACCCGCGTCCATTAGCTCCTGTAGGAAGGAAAGTACTAGAGGTACTTCAAGTGAAATAGGGTCTTTCAGAGCAGTCAGAAAAAACAGACCATTTAAGGGTGTAAAGGCGTCTCAGGGACGGGGATTCTCATAGCCTTAGAGATAGTATTCAGGACTCTTGCTGGGAGGTCCATACGTTCCCGTTGAGGGGCCATACATGGAGGGCCCACAGCTTATGCTGAGTATTTTTGTTTTTTATTTTGTTCGCTATAACAGCGTCCTTGATCTCTGTCAGATTCAGCCACAAGTGGCACTCCAGCAGGGCCAGGTCTGTAGTGCTGTGGAGGTCACAGAATGCGCTGGGTCAGGTCCAGACTCATCCATAGACCGGAGGAGTTTGGCCTGAAACACCTGGAGGACTGCTATGTTGTGAAGGGTGGAGCCCGCTTGGCCAGAGAAGGGCTTAGGCCCAGCCAGCGTGGGCTAAAGTGGTCCTGCAGGGTTTGACAGATAAGCTACCTTGGATTTCCATCCAAAAGCAGTGGGCGGACAGAAGTGCCCAGCCACGGCTTCCTTGAGAGGGGGCAGCTCATATCCTTGCTCCACGGCGCCATTGATAGTGGTGAGAGAGGTGGATGTGGAAATGCGTAGACGGGCAGAGTAGGGGGCGAACCACTTGGTGAGCCACTTGAGTCTGAGCTCCTCGATCTGCGCCTTTTGTTAGCACCCCTGCAGGAACTATTCGTCCAGACGGCTACCTGTGGGCTTCTCTGGGGCAGACCACTCGAGTCTGAGCTCCTTGGAGGCTTTGGAAAGGACGCGGAATAACTCTGCGTAAAGTCCAGCTCTGTCGTCGCTCTGGTCTCTAGACGGTAAGGGGGGGTCATCCACTGAGCCCGACCAATCCTCTGCATCAGAAGTGGCCAATGACTTGGTGTCACCATGAAGGGTCAGAATCTCCAAACAAGACGCGGCCGCTCGCATCACACGAGGGGCGCTAGTCTGCGAATCTCGCAAATCTCTTTTTGAGGAGATAGTGAGGCATGCGGGATTTGCGCCGGCGTGAGCTCACTCATATCCAATCGCTCAGTCCTAGTCTGGCCCTGCTGTTTCTTGCCCCGAGGTTCCTGGGAGGCGAGAAACGGGAGAGCTCGAGGGGCCACAATGAGGGCACGGCATTTAAATCAACATCGGAATTTTGCAGAAATTCGCTCTTTTAATTGTCGCCGGATGGCCGCAGGGGAACGTTGAATGAGCTGCGAGCAACGACAAGTCAGCTTGCCCCCGGGTGCCTGGAGTCTCAGGCTGGCTGTATTTGCTTGATTAAAGAGGAGAAGATTCAGCTCGTTCTGCTGCTGGGCTGCTCAACTGCGAGAAGGCATTCTTGCAGGAGAGTCAACGCTTTGTGTGGAAATTGTCGCTGAAGGAGAATAAATCTGAATCCTATGGTGAGATGGGCTGCTTATATAGGCAGATCCCCCGCCCCCTTTGGAGGGCTCTGCGTTCGGCTTGGCGGGAGGTGCCCCCATTGGTTCGCACAGATATGCCACATCGCCATAGGCTTGTGCAGGTCCCACTGCTAAGCCAATAAGTGCGTGCAGATCACTGCACTGTTATGTCTGTGCAGTAGCACTGCATTAGTTTATAAAAGGCTTCAATAATCTGAGAAAAAGGCGTTTCCTCATATCGTCTAGCTAGCAGACGCAATATGAGTAAATGTTTCCTATGAACCTTTTGAGGTCTACCACAATAATTAAAAATAAATAAAGCCCCGAATACACAGGCCACACCTACTAAACCATTCTAATCAACATATAGAAACCCATCTTTAAGATGACAGCGAATTGGATTCAGTTCTCTAAAGAATAGCAGAAGTACTATTCCTGTTTTACACCATAGCTCAGTCTCTCTCTCGACTTTAACTCCCACACCATTGATGTACAACTGACTAACACACGTCTGAGTCACACAGCAGACCTCTTATGTGGAAGAAGGGTTGGTGGGTGGGCACTGGGCAGAGAAGCTAGAAGTTCTGAAGAACTTAATCTATTTCCAAATGTCTGTGACACATCTGTAATCCCCACTTTACAGAATATGTGCAAGACTGGTGTGATCTACAACAGACAAAGGTAATTATGTTTTATCTTATTATTTCAAGAACATGTGAATAGACATTATAGAATAGCTCTGCATGTAACACTTTATTTCGATAGTCTATTTTAGACATTCTTATAAGTATGTCAACTAGCAGTGTTGACTGTTTAATATCCGCTAATACTTTATTGTGATGGTCCACCAACAGACATTCAACTGACTATAAGTAACTTTGCAATATGTGAACTTATTCTACTAACCCGAACCCTAACAGTCTACTATTAATCTAATGAGAGTTAGTTGTCATGTAGTTGCAAAGTTACATGGTTATAGAATGTCTAAAGTGGACCATCAAAATAAAGTGTAACCCGTGTACATTTCTGCAGATTTATTATGAAAACATAAATTCAAATAAAGTGTAAAATACAAGTTATCAGTTTGATTTAGAATACATAACTATATTATGCCAATATATTGTTAAGTTTGTGTTTATCTTGATAGTTTATTAGTGAGATTGTGAGATCTATTAAGTCAATATGTTTTGCATTCTATTTCCTCACAATATAATTATTCATCTAACATTTTGGCTTACACTCTAAAAAATGCTGGGTTGTTTTAACCCAATTTTGGGTCAAATATGGACAAACTCAAACATTGGGTAAAAAATGTAATTTAAAAATGTAACCCAATGGCTGGGTTTGTCCATATTTGACCCTAAATTGGGTTAAAACAACCCAGCATTTTTTAGAGTGTAGTTTGATGTAAACCTTAAACATCCCTTGTGTGAATACTTCACCAAATGAATATAATTCAATTTATAAATAACTGTCTATATGTTAGTTTTTGTTTGTGAAGAGACTGTGCATAACCATTACAATAAATTACTCTGTAAATTAAAAAGTCGTCAGCAAAGCGAAGTGCTAAGCCAGTGCTAAGAAAAGAATGATGCAGGAAGTCGGTTAATCATATGAAAAACTTGTGCTTTTGCAGGATGAGTGCTGTGAGCATGATAGAGCTAGAGTCAAGTCAAGTCACCTTTATTTATATAGCGCTTTTTACAATACAGATTGTTTCAAAGCAGCTTTACAGAGATAACTGGAAAATAATGTTGTACTAATATAAAAAATAAATATAAAATTAAATTAGAAGCATATTAAAAGGTCTCTGCCCAGGAAACACAGCTGACTGGAAAACAAGAAACGTCAAGCATGTGCCTGAACACTGCTGAAAAGGAGAAGTAGCTGGAGTTTAAAGTATGTTATTCATTTTAATATGAAACTAAATGCCCTTTATCTGTTAGTGATATCATTGAATCAGAACATTTTTCTTTGTTTCATTTCACAGATGGAGTTCTTACGTCAAAACTTCTGGGCCATATTACTGCTGGCCGTCATTCTGGTGTCTATTGTGACAGTATTAATTTTTATTTTCATCAATCTTTGCATCAGTAAAAGAGGTAAATCACATCTGACAAGAGGTTTTGTCCAGTCACACAACAATGTAAACATGTAGAGCATTTAATGAGAGTGGTAAGCCACAAATTTGTTGTGAAAACTGCAGACCACTCTCAGAAAAAAGGTAACCCTTTAAAAAGTATCTACACTGAAAAAATTGGGAGTAGGATTTACTTGAAAAAAGCTAGGAAAGTTTTTTCACTCAGAAAATGCTAGTAAATTTACAACGATTTGCCAAGTAAAAACCTAAACATATTTATCAGTAGCTTTAATTAGAAATATTTAAGTTAAATTTACTTGGAATATGGAATTAAGTAAACTTTACTTAACCTATTCAAGTGAAAGTAACAAAGAAAATAAGAAATTTTAACTTGCCTAGTAAAACGTTGAGTAATATCAATTTAGTTGAAATTTCCTTTGCATTACATTTCACTCAAACAATAATATTGAAATACCAGTATGTGCTTTACTTCTATTTATAAGTAATTTATACTACATCATGTCAGGTGTTAAACTTCATGTGAATGCAAAGACCTCAATACTTGGTAGATAATACACAATGACGGTAACATTTGATGGATCGTTTTTGTGTTTGAATGTGTCATTTTGAGCAGAAAATTTACTTGAAATGTCACAAAATGGCAAGTTACTATAATCCTAACAACAAAAGCAATGATAAAACAGTGTAAATACAGCTGGAAACCAGTGAAAAATCAACCTCGTTAATTATTCAAGGTCCAGTGCATGATGGGAACCCCAGCATCAGAAAAATTGAGTAATTTTTACTTAATTTTATTAAGTTGATATTTACGCTTTCATTTCTACTCGCTTGAATTAAGTACTGATATGGAATTTACTTAGTTTTTTTTAATTCTTGCCTGAACTAACTTTTTCATGTAAATTACATTGTTTTTTCAGTAGTATTTACTTCACCACAAAATAATTTTTTACAGTGTAATATGTAACATGTACACTGTAAAAAAAGTACCTAAACTGTTCCAGCCAATAACTGACAAGAAGGATTTGGGGGTGGGGTTTGGGGGGTTAGTGTGCGGATGAGGAGAAGGGAGGGTCTAGCTAGCCTCCGTTTTGCTTGACAACACTTCAAACATCGACCAGAAGTGACGTCACCCGACATCGCTTTGAGCACCTTTAAGCAGCACAATCATTTTCCACATTGATAATTGTAAGGAATATTTCATGAGCACCAAATCAGCATATTTGAATTTTTGTGTGACACTGAAGACAAGAGTAATGGCTGCTAAAAATCAGCTTTACAATCACATGAATAATTTACATTTTAAAGTGCATTAAAATAGGAAAGTTATTTTATATTGTTGTAATATTTCACAATAATTCGGTTTTACTGTTTTATATATTATCATAGTTCTTCAGCACTCTTAGAGAAAAGGTTACATTGTGGCACTACCCTCTCAAAAAGTAACTTACCTAAAGAGTGCATATTAGTACCTCCAAGGTAATTGTCCCAAATGTGCATTAGTTCCCATAGCACCTACACTGATATAAATTATTCTGTGGTGAAATAAATACAGAAAAAAGTCATTTCTACCTGAATAATTTGTTCAGGCAAGAATTTAAAAAACAAAGTAAATTCTATTTTTAGTACTCAATTTAAGCTTGTAGAAATTAAAGTGTAAATATCAACGTTATAAAATTAAGTAAAACCTACTCATCTTGCTGATACTGGTGTTCCTATTATGCTGCATTTTTTATTGTTGCTGTATTTACACGGTTTTATTATTGCTTTTGTTGCTAGGTTTAGTAATTTGCTGTTTTGTGACATCTAGTGTTCATTTTCTACTCAAAATGACACATTCATACTCAAAAATTATTCATTGAATGTTACCGGTATTGTGTACCAAGATCTCTGTGTTCTGAACATGTTGTCTACACATTACCTAATGTTTTATTTACTTATATTTCCGAAGTAAAAATTAATCTTTAATAGCATGGCTTAATTCAGTGGTATATTGTTTGAGTAAAATGTACTAGTAAATTTACTAAGCAAAAATTACACAGCAAACTTTAACTGGCCAAGTTAAAGATACTAAATTAATTTTACTTAATTTAATGTGAAATTTTATCTGCGTGTAAAAACTTGCAAAAAAATAAATTAAGTAAATTTTACTTATTGTTTTTTTTTTCAGTCCATCACTTTTTGTTAGAATGTATCCATGCTGAATAAAAGCATTAATTTTCCCACCTCATATATATATATATATATATATATATATATATATATATATATATATATATATATATATATATATATATAAATTTATTATAATTCAAAAGGGGGGTTGAAGTGGATGTTTGAAACCGACATACAGCTAGAGGAAACAACCATTTCACAGAGTTAACCTTACTGAAAAATGTGCGACCACTTCCTTATTATAACAGTTTGACTGTTATGTACCACTGTTTGATTAATTTTATTTAACATTTTTTTATGTCAATCCTTAAATTTTTGTTTGCTCTTTTTCTAGCTGCTTGGTACAGTACACAAGCAACGCCAAATCATTACAATGGCACAAATTTGAAAAAACAGTAAGTCTGTCAAGGTCATATAAGTCCAGATTTACTCAAAATAATTTATTATACTCAAAAATGTGTTCACACTAAAATAAATGACTTTTTCCATTACAGGGACAACCAAGTTTATCACATAAACCTTGAGAATGAGAAACCACCCTTACCTTCCAGAGATCAGTTCAAGTCCAAGGATTCTGGTCAGTTTGGTTTTTATAGATGCGTTAATTTATTTCACTCTATTGCCCTGCAATGACACACAGCTTTTGTAACACGTCTGAACTCAAGCGAAGTCAGGGTTGGGTGAGATGACTTTCAAAAGCTTTATTTTAACTTTCAAAAAAATAAACAGAAAAGGCAGCTTTTCAGATCCACATAGATGATCCGCAATTTGATAGTCTCATGTAGCCATACCATCAGATTGACGGCAGAAGGTCTGGATTTCATAAAAGATTTAATTGGCTCTAGGACCACCCAGAGGCCCTCTGACTGACATGTAAAAACAACTACAGTTCATTTAATTCAGTGTCATGATCAGGGGAATGAAAATGTAAAGTCAGTGTTTCTACAATAGCAGTAAAAATAATAATTCATTCAGGAATATCATGCAAATTTACTGCAGCAATGGCAAGCCAGTCTCCTGATAAGCATTCATTGTCACAGTTGTAAACACAACGACTTCCTTCTTCCATGAGGGGGATTGGTGTCACAATGGCTTTGTTTCCAGAGAAAATGTTAAAGAATGCAACTTGCACATCTCCCAGAAATCCTGTAGAATAAAATCAGTCGGATGATGACCTCACATTTTGTGCCTTAGGCATCAGATGTTAAGCCAATGGTCCATGGGCATGACGTTTGAAGCTGAGACTAGCGTGTTGCTATCTTTCATGCAATGGAGGCACTGCAGGGAGGCTTGGTCCGAACAGAGAGTGAAGGCTTGTTCCAGGAGGCAGTAACGGAGGCTGAGGACCACCTACTGCAGGGGTGTCCAATCCTTTCTCCAAGAGTGCCCCTGCTCTGCAGAGTTTAGCTCTGAGCCCAGTTAAAACAGGCAAGTGTGTTGAGGCAAGTTGCAGGACAGTGGCCCTTTAGGAGCAGGTTTGGACACCCCTGACCTACCGGACCGCTAAGCATACTTTCTAGATGGTGCTCTATCTTCCCACGTTGAGAGCTTACGGTGAGGTACAGCACCGGGCGCTCCTCTCCCTCGACCACCTACGAAAATATGGCTCCCTGCACCATGTCCAATGTGTCTGTCTGCAACACAAAAGGGGGATTAAAGTCAGGAGAGTGAAATAGCAGCCTGTCACACAGAGCAGCTTGGGTGAATGCCTGCCGGCATGGCTCCGTCACTGGACCGGATCTGGGTCTCCCTTTTTAATGAGATCAGTCAGGTGATGACTGAATAATTAAGCATAAACATATAAAAACCAGACAGCCTTGGCAAACCGTCTATAAAAATTACACTGATGGAATCCTGTGATCCATACATAGCCAAGAGTTACTTCCCTCAAAACTGGGATGAAGTGGACTCCATCCACAGCTGTCCAGCAGGTTAAGTCAGTCCTTAAGCACTGAGACATCATTGGCCATGTGCAGCAAGTGAGAGGAGGTCTCGTACCATCCTGGCACAAGGCAACTCTTTCTCAGCGTCGAAAACTTGTGGTTGAGGAGGTGTGTCAGCAAGAGCAAGCACCAAGATGTGAAAAGGCTATCTCCCAAGAGCAGTGGATGAGATTGTAGGGAGTAGAGTGGAAGTTCTCTTGGAAGGAGCTGTGGGGCATGGAAGCATTAATTTCCTGTTACGAGCCACCAATAATGTCCTCCCATCTCCAGTGAACCTCAGCAAATGGGTCGAAGAAGATTATATGCCCCCTCTGTTCATCTCCAGCGAACCTAAAGGACATCTTGGTTGGCTGCAAGGTAAGCTTGACGCAAAAAACGCTATACTGTACATGAAGGCACACCAGGTGCTGAAGAATCTTGCAGCGTCATTGGACTCCAGACAGACCTCCAACAATGCCTTACCTCTCCCATTATGATTTTGTGCACCAATAAAGGGGTTTGTGGGGGAAAGGGCAAGAGAGGTCAACGTGAAGACCCCAGATACTGACCAGTTGGGTGGAGCTTGTGATTGGAAGCTTTTAGTTAAAAACCTTTTTTTTCTAGTTAAAAACTTAGGAATCCTAGGCCAAACACATCAGCAAACCGTTAAGGCCCACTCCAGTGCCTCTGAACAAGTGAGTCGATGGCTCTGGATTAAGAGGATGGACATCGGTTGGGCCCTGTGACAAGTGCACAGAGTGGGGTAAAAGCAGAGGGGGGCCCGTCTGGAATGCCAGATGTTGCTGGTGAGCCCTCCAGAGGTGTCATGGGCATTTATAATTGAAACACCAAGGAAAGAGAGTGCCCACCTGATGACCCCAATGAAGCCTTGTATTTCCCTCCCTCTATCCCTTTCACCTACACATCTGTTCCCCGCTCATCTCAGGAACCTGCAATAAAAGCAAGGGATATTACCATCTAGTCCTGAACTGTAACTATCACATCCTTTTTGGATTTAAATCAAGGGTTTTGGTTCTCATCAAGTTCCGCAACATCTACAGATCCTCCTCCTTAACCCGGAGGAGCAGGCGGAAGCGTTCCTCTTGCTCCATTCTCATGTACAAGAGGGCCTGATGAAGTTCTCCTTCCAGGTTGTCAGCACCGACAGACGGCGACAAACGCAGACAATCACCAGATTACAGTATGTCACTTCACAGACATTTGAATATGGTGCCAATTCATACGACAAGTGCCAATTCAGCATGTTCAATCGGTCGAAAACAAGGTCCAACACACTGATCTGACAAAATCTGACGAAGTGTCTGTTGCCATCTGTCAGTGCAGAGTGAATTGGCCCTAATATGTTTAAACTCAAGGGAAGGAGAAGTCAAGTTCGGAAAATGGACTATCTAAAGATTTATTTTAACTCATGAAAAAAAATCTCCAGTACAAACAGAAAAGGCAGATTTTCAGCTCCATGCAGGCATCTAAGCTCTCTTCACATCCCAGGAAATCAGAACTCTAGTTTTGTGGCTTTTAGTACACATGTATTACATGCTAGGGCACTCCTAAATGTTTTTTTTTTGGGGGGGGGGGGGGGGGGGATCTTTTAGCAGACATACACATTTTAGCAGACATACACATTTTAAATGGACAGTTTTTCTTTTCCAGGAAAACTGATAAACAAATATTGGTGACTTGTGTTTCACAAAGGGGTGTTTCCAATTGTTTATCCAATCAAATGCCTTCTAGAATGAGAATGGCCTTCCTTCAATACCACCCGCCTCTGACTAACAATTGTTTATCGTGGCCACTGGCCATGACAAAAAGAATCAACACACTCACCCAGCTAATTAGGTGCTGAGACCTATATACCGATCAAAAAATACAAAAAAGGTCTGCACTCTAAAAATCTTTTATTGTAAACAGGAGATAAAGTTAACAAACATTTCGGCTGATGACGGCAAAGAGCCGAAACGTTTGTTAACTTGACCTACTTTTACAATAAAATATTTTAGAGTGCAGACTTTTTTTGCTTTTCATGAAAAAAAAAAAAAAAAAAAAAAACATTTTTTCCTACTTTAACAGAAAAAAAAAGTTTTGCTCTTCATACTTCTTTCTCTCAGCATATTACAGTAAGCAAAACCCTCTGCAAAAGAAACGTAACCAATTTGATATGTTCAAATTTCCAGTGGATCACAATTATGAGGATGTGGTGCCTGTGCCGGACTATATTGTGGTTGAGGAGTCAACATCTCCAGCACCCCAACACATCTTCCCGCCACACTACACCAGTGTCCAGAAAAAATGCCAAGACCAGACCAAGATCAAGACCAAGACCAAGACCAAGACCAAGACAGCGAGGAGTATGATGACGTTGAAATCCCCCCTAACTACGACACTGAGGATTATGATGACGTAGGGTAAAAGACACAAATCAACAGTGGCTCTACCTACAGCTGAGACACATAAGGCCTAGAAACCAGCTAACATATTTCCTACGAAGTACTATTCTACATTTAAACAGAAGCAAGTACTAATAGCATGTAACCTGCGTTCACTTTCATTTGTGTAAAGCTATCTTTCACTTCCCATTTGAAAATGCATTACGTCTTCCAAAAACGTCATTTTCTGTTGAAGTACCTTGGAAATGGTTGTGCAAAGATGTTGATGAAACTTCTTAAAATAATGATAACTATCTTAGTGCCTATAAATGACGTTTGCACTGACAAGTTTCATGTCTGATACTACAGTATGCATTTCTCTTTTATCCCTGCAAATCTGTGAACTTGAACTAAATGCTTTTTGTAAAACAACGACACACAATCAAGCAGTACTCAAACTTTTTACATACATTTATTCTTAAAAAAAAAAAGAAAACAAGTAAAATGGTGACGATCAATAGATATTTCTCTTTCACAGCTGCTCGATTTGTGATCGCTGTTGTGCGGGGCAGCAACATAGCAAAAGTCAGTTCTTTTTTTTTTAAACCCATGCCCACAGTCAGAGGAGCATTATGGGCCTTGCAGACATTTCGAGGCAGATGATTTCTGTGCACACAAACTGCAAGTCTCCCTTTTGCTCGGTGAGTAGAGCTCATGTTCTTTTGTACACAAGAGAAACGATATTTTCTTTCTCTTGCTCTCAGAGATGTCCATTAATCGGCAGGCACACGGGTGCTGAGACTAGCCTCCTAGTCGCTGACCGTCACCCCAGGCAAAGCCTCCTGGACGCTCCTCAGGGAGAGGGTTGTAGTTGGCATCTTCCTCAGGTGTATCAAAGAGCATCTTACTGGAAAGGTTGAGAAAAATGGGTTTTACTTCAAAGCAAAGAGTAAAATATTACCTAGAGGTTTTTTGGTATTGTTTTTGTGATTGAAAGGATACGGCACATTGATGGAAAACCAATCAACAGTTTGAGATCAGCACAATATTATGTTTTTGAAAAGAGTCTCTTATGCTCACCAAAGCAGCATTTATTTGTTAAAAAAAAACAAAACAATAAAAATGACTATTTTGAAATTACACGTTTAAAATGACGATTATCTATTTTAATAAATTTTCAAATGTAATTTATTTCTGAAACCAAAGCTAAATTTTCAGCATCATTACTCTAGTCTTCAGTGTCACATGATCCTTCAGAAATCATTCTAAAATGATGATTTTCTGCTCAAGAAATATTTCTTCTTTTTGTTCTTATAATAATAATATTTCTCAACATTTTTGTGGGAACAATGATACCATTCAAATATTTAAGGCAAGATTAAAAAGAGAGAGTGATATTAATCGATTTATTCATCAAGGGTGCATTAAATTGATCACAGTGAAGACATGTTATAAATGTTACAAAATATTTCTATTTAATGCATTAATACATTTAATAAATGCAAATAAGTGCTGTTTATTGAACGGTCAATTCATCAAAGAATCCTGAAAAAAAGCATCACCATTTCCACAATAATGTTAAAGGTATAGCGGAGGATTTTCTTTTTCCGGGTGGATCATCAAGACTATTGGTCCTCCTAGCTGTCAATCATTCTGGTGATATGTTTACGTAAGGCCGTTGTACGTGCTCGTCCCTATGTAGTTTTCACTTTCAGGTGTATTATGTGTGATGAGTTACAGTGTCAGCCATTCCTTTGAAAATGGCTGAGTGTCGAAAGAGAAAAAATGTATACGAAGTGCATGATAAGAAGAGAAAGACCAGAGTGATTTTGGGTGAATATGTCACACACTGGCGTGCACTAAAAGCACAGGTTGGGCTTCCCACTGATGCCGCAGTCGCGAAGATTCTACTAGACAGGTAAAGTTTGTTATGCTATTTGGAGAAATTAATTTAAAATCACTGCTAGTAAAAGTTAAAGGGTACCTATTATGGATTTTTGAAAATAGCCCTTCATGTAGTGTGTAACATAGATCTAAGTGAACGAAAACATCCTGCAAAGTTTTAAACATGAAAGTTCACCGTATACAAAGTTATTGTCTCTCAAAAGTAAGAGTCGACTCTGAGTCGCTGATATGAATCGTTCGACGAACGATGCTTTTTCTCTAACTTTATGACGTCACCTGTACAAGTTATTTGAATAAGATACGCCCACTTATTGCGTTCGGAGACGCCAGGGAAAACTAACATCATGTCGACAAGACGCTGTGTTTTGAAGTGCGACGCAAAAGCAAACTTTTTTCATCTGCCCAGTGAGGAGCATTTGAAGACTAAGTGGCTACAGTTCATATATACAACTATACCACAGAAGTATAGCCCGAACCTTGTTCTGTGTTTGCGTCATTTTGAAGATGATTGCTTCACAAACCTAAATGCCATAAAGTATGGATTTGCGAGCCGGCTGATACTGAAGGAAGGGTCAGTACCGAGTTTATTTGGATCAGCTTCCTTCTCTGAATCACAACCTGTAAGTATTATTAATATTAATTGTTGCTTTTATGTTTTATGTATCATGCTCAATAATTATTTTGTGTGTTGTGTACACACAGCGCAGCTTCTAGGTCTTCAATGTCAATTGTATTGAAATATGTGAAGCAGGGCTCTCAAGTGTCACGCATTGAGCGTGACAGTCAGTCATTTCGGTCTTTTGTCACGCTCTCCCGCCACACATTGTATTTCTCACGCTGAAAAACCATTTGTAATATATTCAATATGCCGCAGCGCCCAAAACACTGGCCGCGCCGCTCTCACTGTGGAACCGGCAGGAATCAAGCGCGTCTCCTCTGGTGTTGTTAGCCAATCAGAAAATAGCACTATTGTATCTGGGTAAGATTTAACGCAACAACCAATGACACCCCGTCGGCTCGGTGTCACTCCTTTGGGCTATGGTAGCTAACATATCACCGCAGATTAGCATCACGCAAAGGCGGGGTTTGGAAAAATGACTCGCTAAACGATTCAGATGGGAGTCGGTGAGCAAATCAGGTAAAAATAAACGCATATTATAAGACAACAAAAGTGTTTTTTGTCATTTCATGCTTGTAAAACTGTTGTTGGGGACTCCCAGAACAATATTAGGAACATTTTAAATGCCATAATAGGTACCCTTTAATGTAAGCTATGATTAGCGATGCTAGCCCTGGAGAGGGCGGGTCTTCTCTAAAATTCGGAAAGATCCTCCGCTATACCTTTAAGCCGCAAAACTGTTCTCAACATTGATAATAATAAGAACTTCTGTTACCCGAGTACCAAAACAGCATATTAGAATGATTTCTAAAGAATCATGTGACACTAAAGATTAGAGTAATGATGCTGAAAAATCAGCTTTGCATCACAGGATTAAAATTACATTTGAAAATATATTCAAATAGAATACAGTTCTTTAATTTGTAATAAAAATACAGTAAAACAGTAATATTGTGAAATACTAATTAAATAAATGCAGCCAGGGCGAGTATAAGAGACTTCTTTCAAAAACATTTAAAAAATGTTAATGTTCCAAAACCTTTGACAGGATATATTGAAAGCCCCTTGACATTGTGAAGACATTATTACTCACAGGAAATAAGGAGTCCTCAGCCATCTGCTGCCACCTGGTTGGTTGGGAAACACATCCTCTAGAAAGTAGTACACGTGTCCCACTGCAATGCCTTATATTAAAATGACAGAACATATAAACTTAGTGATGTATACAACAAATGTTTTTTCCACATGAAATATTATTCCACATGTCACATTAAAATCTGAATTGATAATGAGTCAAATTTGACCTCTTTGTTGCCAAAGCATGTCAGTGAATAAATCTAACAAATCACTAGAAGTTTCTACCTAAAAGGTCCACAATGATGGAGTTTCCCAGCAGCAGAGAGAATCCCATGAGCACCCATGGGAGGAAGGGCGCCTGGAAATTCAAAAGGCCAAAGAAATTCATGCGCACGTTTGGGTTCCTCCTGCTCCAGATATACACCAACATGATGGTAAAAGCCTGACCTAAGAACACAAGATTCACAAACGTGCCAAATATCTGCACAACTATTAAGAAAATTACTATGTATTTGAGTAAAACGTAACACAATATTCCCTTATTTCAAGACTTCTAAACATAGCCTTTGTATGTATATTTGACAAGTTGTAGCTGTTGTTCTCTTACGAGAGTATCTCTCGTACTGCGTAATATCTTACGCTATGGGGAAACACTCTTTCCTCGAGATATTGAAGCCAAAAATTATCCTTAATTTTTTTAATCATGCAAAACGCTTTTGCAGCAGCAAGCAGACAAGGGCGAAACAGCTCGCGCGCCCATTGGCTGCCTCGCTGGAAAAGCTGCAGCCTATCGAGTGAAGGCACTGCGTGACGTAATGACGAATGAAGACGCTTCGCGCTCATTTCGTCATGTCCCGCCAGTATAGGCGTGGTCTCGCCCTGTAAATACCCCTCGATAGCTGTATTTCTCTGATTTTTCATTCTTCACGCGAAGCTCATGCATCGCGGGATCCAGAGTGAGAAGCCGAGCCGTTGACTTGTAGCCTTCTCAGTGGGACGTGCCATCTTCTGAAGTCGCTGGCCCAGCCGCCTTCAACTGCCGTACCTGCTGCGCTTTCCGGCGTACTATATCCTTTTACTCTGCTAAGTGTGTGTGTGTGTTTGCTTACGTGACGCAACACCCATTTCTACTGTTCTAAAAGAGCTGCGTCTTTTTAAAGATGCTTTCCTGTGGTTCTTGCCGAGCCCCACTCAGCGACGAGGACCGCCACGTCATCTGCGTGTCCTGCCTGGGTGAGGATCACGCGGCCACCGCGCTCGCTGACGGCGGATGCTATCATTGTAAACGCTTGCCTATGGTGACTCTGCGGACTCGCCTGGCGTCGTTCTCCGAGCCCGCATCCCAGCCCGCCGTGATGCCGCGCCGCAAGAAGCGCCGCGCCCTGCGCGCTCCCGAGCTATTTCCAGCCCGCCAAAGCTCGCCGGTTCGCCCGCCAGCTTCGCCGGCTTCGCTCGAGTCGCTCCCAGACGGACAGCGGCCGCCGTCTGCCGCCGCGTCCGCACTTGAGCTCGACAAACTACCGGAGACGGCATTGAAACTGAGCCGATGCGTCCGCTCTCTCAAGCCGTGGATTACATCGGCCTGAATGGTGAGATACATTTGTGGCTAACGCTATCCGAGATGACGGAAGCTGAGCGCTCCGTGTTCCTCGACGTTCTCGCTCTGCTGGACGCCGCCCCCCTCAGCGCGGGCCCCGGCCGAGGATTGAGATAGAGCCCGAGGTCTCAAGGCCTTCCTAGTCTCTCTAGGAAAGGGACGGTGTTCAGTTCCCGCTGCGGCCGGATTTTCACCAAAACTTCTCGCTCGTTCAGTTCCAAGCAATGTGACTGTTCCAGTGTATTTCGCAGTGAGCAAGCTGGTTCCACAGCCCGCTTGCCTGCGCACAAAAGCCGTTTCTATGGCTACCCAGATAAATCCAATAAAGAGTGCATTTTCTGGTGTTCCGGCCACGGCCGATGGTGTTACGAGTGTTGTAAGAATGCCCACGTCCCAGTGCCCATTCCCACACCCAGACACAGCCCGCCACGGTGCAGGGCTAGCACAAATAAAACCAACTCATGTTGGTTGTGCAGAAAATGTGGTGAACGCGCCCATACAATGCCCGCTTACACTACACGATGCGTGTCCCTTGGTTTCTGTAAAAACGAAACTAACACACATTTAGTCGGCGCGAGCCGACAGTGTTCTCAGTGCAGTAAATGTGCCCGCTGTTCCGCATTTCCTCACTGACACGCCGAATCCCACGGGATTCACCCCCGCTCGCTTTCTATGCACAACCCGTCACAGAGAAGCTGAGCGCGGCCAGGCTGCCCGCTGTGATTAGCGCGCACCTCGCACGCTGTGAACACAGCGTTGATTCAGTCGGCGCGAGCCGAGCATTCTCCGTGCAGAAAATGTGCCCGCTGTCTCGCGCCCGCATTTCTCACAGACACTCCGAATCTCACGGGATTCACCCCCGCTCGTCTTCTCTGCACAACCCGTCACAGAGAAGCTGAGCGCGGCCAGGCTGCCGGCTTTGATCAGCGCGCGCCTCGCACGCTGTATACACAGCAGTGATTTAGTCGCGCGAGCTGACAGTATTCTCAGTGTAGAAAATGTGCCGCATTTAGTAAATGTGCCCACATTCCCTCACACGCGCCGAATCCCACAGGATTCGCCCCGCTCGCTTTCTCTGCGCGTCCCGCCATAGAGAAGCTGAGCGCGGCCAGGCTGCCCGCTGTGATCAGCGCGCCCCCCGCCTCGAACGCTGTAAACACGGTGCTGTGTTCCCAGTACACAGGGGCTCTCGAGCCGCCGTCCTGCCGCGGCCAGAGCCCAGATTTCATTCTACCCCTAGCTATTCACGCAGATGCGTGGTTAAGGCTTCCCGGGGTATCAGAATGGGTGTTGAACACTATAACGAGAGGCTGTTCGCTACAGTTCGCTCGACGCCCCCGCCGTTATACGGCGCGAGTCGAAACTACGGTGTATAGCGAAGTGTTTCATCTACTTCGAGCCGAGATAGCGAAACTACTGAGAAAAAGGGGCTATAGAACCTCTATCTCAGGGCGAAGGGGGCTTATACAGCAGATATTTTCTGGTACCGAAAAAGATGGTGGGCTCAGACCCATTCTAGATCTGCGACTGCTGAACAGAACGCTCGGGAAGCGCCAGTTCAGAATGCTTACGACCAGGAAAATCCTCGCGCAAGTGCGCCAAGGAGACTGGTTCATGTCAATAGATCTGAAAGACGCCTATTTTCAAATACAAATAGCGTCCCATCAAAGGCGATTCTTGAGATTCGCCTTCGAGGGCCAGGCATATCAATACACAGTCCTGCCGTTCGGCCTGTCAGTAGCACCCCGTACGTTCACGTAGTGCATGGACGCGGCCCTCGCCCCCCCTGAGACTTCGGGGCATGCGAGTTTTGAACTACTTGGACGATTGGCTGATTCTAGCTCGTTCACGAACGGAGCTCATAGAACACAGGGCCGCATTACTCGAGCATCTCGAGGAGCTGGGCCTTACAGTCAATTGGGCGAAAAGCTCACTGCTCCCCAGTCGGAGAATTTCCTTCTGGGAACAGTGTTGGACTCGCTATCCATGACAGCACGCCTGTCACCGGAGCGCGGATTAAATATTCAGCACGTCGCGAGATCCTTCCGCCACGGCTCTATAGTCCCGCTCAGAAGGTTTCAGAAAATGCTGGGTCTGATGGCCTCAGCAGCCTCCGTACTCCAGTTGGGCCTGCTCCGCATGCGCCCACTGCAGCTATGGCTAAAAGCACGAGTTCCCCCAGGGCGTGGACCGCGGGTCTATTTCGCCTCGGGGTCGACCTTCAGTGCGTTTCAGCTCTGAAACCGAGGAAAGTGACCGGCTGGTATCAGTCAGGTGTGAGTCTGGGGATCGCCTCGGGTGTGAAGGTGGTGTCTACGGACGCCTCCACATCGGGGCGGGGAGCGCTGCTCGAGGGCAGACCACTAGCTGGCCTATGGTCAGTACGGGAGAAGCTCCTTCACATAAACTGCTTGGAATTAATGGCAGTCGACAAAGCGCTAAGGCGCTTCTGTCCCCAGATAATAGGCCACCACGTATTGGTCCGGTCGGACAACATGTCAGTGGTGGCGTACATAAATCGCCAGGGCGGCATCGGGTCCACACGCCTTTGCAGGCTGGCGGAACCCCTCTTGGTCTGGGCCCAGCGCAACCTCCTTTCTCTGAAAGCGGCGCACGTGCCTGGGCACCTGAATACGGGTCCAGACAAGCTGTCCAGAGACAACGTCCCGACAGGAGAATGGTCGCTGCATCCGCAGACGGTCCAGCTGCTGTGGGAAACGTTTGGCAGAGCGCAGGTGGACCTGTTCGCGTCCCGCGAGAACGCTCACTGCCCAGTATTCTTCTCGAAAAGCAGGGACGCGCTGGCCCATGCTTGACCCAGCGGTCCCCTGTATGCTTTTCCCCCTGTCTCGCTCCTGCCTCAGGTGTTGGAACGGATCAGGGAAAATGGATGCCCAGTGCTGCTTGTAGCTCCGCTCTGGACGAACCAGGCTTGGTTTCCGGTCCTGATGCGGATGGCCAGCACTGCCCCGTGGCCTGTACCGTTGAGGAGAGATCTCCTCTCTCAGGCGGAGGGCTCGATTTGGCATCCTCGCCCGGAACTGTGGTCCCTGCACGCATGGGCCATCAACGGGTACCCGCTAGCCTCCCGGAAGGAGTGCTAAACACGATCGCGCAGGCTAGAGCTCCGTCTACCAGACGGCTCTATGCCTCGAAATGGTCGGTGTTCTCTACTTGGTGTCGAGCCCGTGGCTTTTCACCTGTGGACTGCGGGGTTAAGGAAGTGCTTGCCTTCCTTCAGGAGCTGATGGATAAGGGAAGGACCCCATCCACGCTCAAAGTTTACGTGGCGGCCATAGCACCGTTTGCTAAACCGGTGTCTGGCCAGTCACTGGGGAAAAACGACTTAGTCGTGCGTTTCCTACGAGGAGGTTAAACCCTCCCAGGCCCCCTTCAGTCCCGGCTTGGGACCTTTCCACGGTCTTGGAGGCCATGAAAGGCGCCCCGTTTGAGCCGATCCAGCTGTCGGACATGAAGCACCTGTCCCTTAAGACGGTGTTTCTATTGGCTCTCGCTTCAGTGAAGCGTGTAGGGGACTTACAGGCGCTTTCTGTAAGCGCGTCTTGTCTGGAGTTTGGGCCTAACGACTCAAAGGTCGTACTCAAACCGAGGCACGGCTACGTGCCGAAATCCCTCAATACACCGTTTAGGGCCCAGGTAATTTCCCTGTCAGCCCTTCCGGTTCTCGATGAGGAGAGGGACGCGAGTCTCCTTTGCCCTGTCAGGGCGTTAAGGGCTTATGTGTCCCGCTCGCCTGAGTTCAGGCAGACCGAGCAGCTTTTCGTTTTGTTTGGCGGCCGTTCTAAGGGACTCGCCGCCTCAAAACAGAGCCTATCCAGATGGATAGTGGATGCCATAGCGCTGGCTTACACTTCCAAGTGCCTGCGGTGCCCATTGGGTGTCAAAGCGCACTCCACAAGAGGCGTGGCCTCGTCGTGGGCATGGTATAGCGGGGTCTCCCTGCAGGATATCTGTACGGCTGCGGGCTGGGCCTCGCCGTCGACATTTATCAAGTACTATAACCTGGAGGTGCCCGCCTTACAAGCTAAGCTTTTGGCGGTCTGAACTTCGGGCTTATCGGCCGCCAATGCGGCTATGTTGCCCTTACGGGTCGGTACCCCTACGGGACTTTTATGAAGGAGTGATGCTTCTAGCCTCTCCTCCTCTACTCTATGTGAGTTATGGTCATTATGCACTAGATGTGCCCCGGGCTTGGCCCCGGGACTCTGGTGTTGGATCCCTGTCCGCACGGCGTTTTGTATGGGGTCCCCATAGCGTAAGATATTACGCAGTACGAGAGATACTCTCGTAAGAGAACGTACTCGGTTACTAACGTAACCTCGGTTCTCTCTAGAGAGGGAACGAGTACTGCGTATCTTGCCGTGCTTGAACTATGCTCTGGTTCGCTTCGGTGTACAAAATCAGAGAAATACAGCTATCGAGGGGTATTTACAGGGCGAGACCACGCCTATACTGGCGGGACATGACGAAATGAGCGCGAAGCGTCTTCATTCGTCATTACGTCACGCAGTGCCTTCACTCGATAGGCTGCAGCTTTTCCAGCGAGGCAGCCAATGGGCGCGCGAGCTGTTTCGCCCTTGTCTGCTTGCTGCTGCAAAAGCGTTTTGCATGATTAAAAAAATTAAGGATAATTTTTGGCTTCAATATCTCGAGGAAAGAGTGTTTCCCCATAGCGTAAGATATTACGCAGTACTCGTTCCCTCTCTAGAGAGAACCGAGGTTACGTTAGTAACCGAGTACGTTTCTTCACATGATATTATTAAACGCAAATGAGGTCATACAGATCATCTTTCATGGTTGTTTCTATATTTGTTTAAGTGTCAAGGTTAGAGTGAGAGAAAACTCATTTTGCATTCAGCGGACTTGCAACCTTTTTATATATAATCAAAGCATATTAGGCTACTATGTTAATAAAAAACACCAAGATTGGAACATTGCCTTCAATGCCATATGTATGCTCAACTATTACCATTTATTTTACACGTATTATATGTAAATTAATGTCCTGTTATTTACACTTTCCTTTCCTTTTTTATTATAATCCAATGAAATCCAATATTTTTCTCCTTTTTTAATCTTACAATCTTAAATGAATTTAAAATGTTCTGCTTACATTTTTTTATGTTTCCTATGCACACTTAAAGGATTTGGTATAGAAACAATAATCATGCTAGTAAATGTTACAATTTATTTTTTTTTTAAGTAGAAAGACTGAACTTAAGTTGGACTGTGACACTATTTTCTTCTGGAAACAAACTTTGTTGCATTATCTCTGTAAAGCTGCTTTGAAACAAACTGTATTGTAAACAGCGCAATATAAATAAAGGGGACTTGAAATAGTATTTTCTTGTCAAATGCGCTCCAAAAATCTTCGAAATAGTCTTGGGTTTGAATGGCATGGAAGCAGCTAAGGCTACTCTTAAAGGGATACTCCACTTTTTTTGGAAATAGGCTCATTTTACAACTCCCCCAGAGTTAAACAGTTGAGTTTTACCGTTTTTGAATCCATTCAGCCGATTTTCTGATATTTAGAAGAATATCAGTAACCAGACAGTTTCTGGTCTCATTGACTTCCATAGTAGGAAAAAAAATATACTATGGGAGTCAATGAGACCAGAAACTGACTGCTTTTCTTTCATCATATTCTGGCTGTTATTGTTTTATCGTTTATCAGGTGAAAATAATTGTTCTGACAGTGTGAAACAACAATATCATCTGTGACATTATTTCTTTAGTTGTGGTTTTGGACTCTTTATATTTATATTGTCCTGTGTTAACAGGCCTTGATGGCAATGGTGAGCTACTTTAACACAAATTCTACAAATTGTATAAATAAAATTATTCCAAATATTTTAAATGTGTGTACAATAAAAAATCTTAAGCTTTTTCTGGTAAGTTCTTATCAAACAAGAGTTTACCAATTACATAAAATTATTTAATTTAATTACATAAAATTATGTAGCCTATGCAGAGCCTTTCGAATGATCATTGTGAATTAAATGTGCTAATTAAATACATAAACTTAAACAGCCATTTTCAACATCAATTGCTGTTCAATACAGATAAAGTGTTTCTCTTTTGAGAAAACGTGAAGGATACAGTCATGAGAAGGCCACCGAAGAGGAACATAAAGACAAAGTCAGCGGTTCTCCCTCTGAAGGATCCCTCCTCCAGCATCCGACAGTACCGGTACCTGTGAGACTCTAGTTAAGGAACTTCAGACTCTATCCCTTATCCCTTACACACACTGCCACCTTCACAATCTACTGATTTACTAGTAGCAAGCTATATTATGTTTTAATAAGGATACAAAAATATCATGTTGAATAAGAAGTTGAACCCAACCGGACCAAAAAACAAAAAGTTGGTTATTAGCCGCCATACCTATGGACACACACACACACAAAAATAAATTAGAATCACATGCTGCAATATTAACCCAATAATTATTAACCCAACTATATCATATTGATACATGAATTTCCACGGCCTCTAAATTATCAGATAATTATCAACAAAAGTATCACCATTTCACAAAAATGTAAAGCAGCACAACTGTTCTCAACCATGATAATAATAATAAGAAATGTTATCACATGCTGCAATATTAACCCTATAAATATGAACCCATACTGGATCATATTTGAAACATGAATTTCCAAGGCTTCTAAATTATCCATATGCTCATCTGATTGATAGTTTTTACTTTTTCAGTAAGTAAAAAAGGCCTTTTAGTATAATTTAAAAAACACCCCTTCAGGTCGTGATACATGTGTTGCTGTGAAACCTTTAATGCTTTTTATAAGAATAACTATCAAGATGAACTTTTACTGGACTGTTTAATTTTTAGAACGATCATGTTAAAAATATGAGTATCAAATTTGACAAGCAACAGGCTTTTTGAGGAATTTGGAATTCTCCATCTCTCCATCATCATTGTATTGCCATCCTCATATCCACAATACAATCTACAGAGCTTTGAACATAAATCTAAGCATTTAAATATCATGCAATTAAGACATAGAGAGATATAGAGTGAAAATGTATCATGTTTATATAAGGAGTCTGTTGAAAAGATCTCACTGATTTATTTACATTACAACTAGAGAAATTGCATATTTTTGTCCAGTATATCATACTATATGGGCAATAAAAGCCCGATTTATCAAAGAGTACACAAAACATAAAACAGACATGGAAACTTCAAGGTTCAATAAACTGTTCCTATTTTTTTCTGACAATTATTGTATATGTAATGCTTTACCTGGATACAAATAAAACGAGGCACAAAACTCTTCAAAGAAACACAGATAACACTTGCCTGATAATTCCTCAATATTAAATCTGGGTTGAAGTAAAGCTGGAAAGGTGTGATGAGTTCTAGTTGCTGTGAACACAAAGTAAACATCACAGTCAGATACGAATGACATGTTGTAGGTAAACAAACAGTGCATAATGTTACATTCATACTACACTCAAATAGTAACTCAAATAAAAAGTAAAGTTACTTTTAGCAGCTCGTTTGAGGCAAGTCATCTAAAATGCTGCAAACATAGGAATTAAGATATGCAGAAAGCGCAACTGGAAACCAAACTAAGTGATATGTAAACCTAGACCCATTACACGTAAAAGGACTTAACATAAATACACATTTTACAGGCGGGTTTTACGTAAACGTGTCCTAATAACACCACAGCCAGTCTGCCACAGGATACCAGCTGTGTTTCAACTGCATAGGGACGAGGCCACGGGTGACAATAGCGGTTAAGACCCTAATATTCGTCTAATTTACTTACCACGGCTGCTGTAGTGAGTACGCAGGCGGTGGTATAAGCTCTAGTAACCACAGGAATCTGTAAATATTCCTGTCGGATTGTCTGGTATGCCATTTTTTGGAGAGACAACGCGGCTTCCGGCACCTTCTTGACACGTCATCGCCTGGGCAAGCAAATGAAGGAGGCGGTTTTAGTTTGTGATGTTTCCAATTGGCCAGCGCTTTGTAAAGTCACTGCTCGGATTGTTCGTATAAAGTGTCGATCAATGCGTTATCCCGGTCATTTGAAGAATGTCATTTTTTGATTTGTTGGTGAAGATTGTCAATAAACGGATGCAAATTTGTAGTGTATGTTGACAGTTTCACCTTTGGTCTCCATCATGCGTTATATGGAAACTCAACAAATAGTATTCATAAACAAGACTATATTTTTTAGGATCGATGGTTTAACAAAGGTTTAAGTTTGTTACAGACATTAATCATCAATCAGGTGATCTATATAACTACAGTGAGTATAAAAACTGTAATGGTGGCAGTGCATGATTCAGAATATAATTTGTTTATATATATATATATATATATATATATATATATATATATATATATATATATATATATATATATATATATATATTATATATATATATTATATATATATGTATTTCCCTAATGCTGTCATGAAGTGAAACACATGATATCCTTCAAATACGTGGTCAGATATTAATAGACCATATCATTTCAAGTAAAGTCAAAGAAACTCACTCTGTAATTACTTTATTAGTAAATTTAAACAAGGGTTTTCTGGCCATTTTGTTTAGTACAGATGAGTCGGAAAATATCTTACATTTATTGTCAGTTACACTAAGGCCTATACAAATTTATGTTGGTCCCAAATTTCATTATTTATTTTTGATGTTTTTTTTAGGCTGCAAGTTTGTTACATAGTATACAATGCTCTTGCCTGTGAAATGTGATGCTGATATTGAAGATGGACAATATCATTAAAAATCTTATTTTATTTGGGAAATATCATATACACACAGCAAATTTTATGTCAGTTGTACCAAATAGTAGACTGTTTTCTGGTTTGACACTTCAATATAGACAAAGAACCATCACTGTTAAGACATCTCTGCATAGGCCTAATAGATGTCTGACTGATTTTTGATATAAGATTATAAGATTTGTGGTGTAGGGCAGGCTATAAGAAAAATAAAATGTTATGCTTATTATAATGACTATTCTTTTATGGTTATTTCTATAATTAATATTTTCAAACATAATTTTTTTAATTCATTCATTTATGAATGTTCTTTTTGTCTATTATATATTTTGATATCATATATAGCCTATCATAGGCCTTCATAGGCCTATTCAAATCAGATATTTGGTTCACCTCTGCTTTGAAAAAGTACATGGTGTCACTTCTCTAAAAGTTTAATATCAAATGTCACATGAGTTTGTTGTTTTAAGTAAGGTAAAGAGAGTATAAGCAAAAAAAAGTCCAGACATGTTGAAATATGCTTATTTTGCTTCTATAGTGTTAAACCGTAATGTTTAGTTTGGCTTACAGATATAGGCCAGAGCTGATTCTTAGAAAATATATATTTTTGGCATGATTAACATACTGTTCCTGATATGATAAATATTGGCAAAGGCAAAGCTCATTTATTGCTCTGCTCTTGCATCTAGCTCATTGCTCTCTTCCTTTATGGCAACATTATTTTAGATATTTAGTTAAAGACTTTCTTATTGTTACTTAGTTATAATAAAAGCTGATTATTATTAGGCTACAAATTTATCTAAATATTTTTATTATTTTTCTTCTTCTTTTTCTTCATCTGACTGGATCTCACTGTACATCAATTTGCAGTAGGCCTAAAGCCTATACTGTTACAATAAATATTTTTAAATCAATAGTTGTTTATTTATCCATCGTTTTTAGTTCATTGTATCATTCACAATGATTGTTGGGATTGCGGTTCTTTCCCTCATTAACGTTATTAACTACACAGTCTTATTTGCCTTTTTGTCCTATTTTCAAATATGTTTTGCTTCAAATCAAAGTTTGTAATGTTGTGATTCACCTGGTTTGGTTGTTTAGCCAAGATCTTTTTTAAATCCCTATGAGAAAAATGTGTCACAAACCAATGACTCGTGGGTTTGTTTCGTAAAAAGGTCAAGCCGATTAACTAAGCACAGGTTATTTCGAAAAATCTTCTCACTATGTGTAGTGTCGGAGACCATTATGGTAGTTCACACCATTGTGCTCCCAGTCAGCAGGGGGCGATAGTGCACTCTCAAACGCAGTACACTGAGGGACGAGTGTGAAGAAGGTTGAACTGAGCGCGGGCTCTGGAGATGGCAGAGAGCGGAGGTAAAACGGAAAAGCTTATTTATGTTATTTTATCCGTAACTCTAAGATGGTAGAAAACATTTAGTACATTTTACATGTAGATACATGTTATTGTCATAGTTTTACGGCTAGTTCTTTAATATTTTGATACACAGCAGTAATTTAGCCCTTTGAAACTACGACAATGCTAACAAGCAATCTTTCATTTGTGTGTGTCTATATAGTGTGTGTGTGTGTGTTGTGTGTGTGTTGTGTTGTGTGTGTGTGTGTGTGTGTGTGTGTGTGTGTGTGTGTGTGTGTGTGTGTGTGTGTGTGTGTGTGTGTGTGTGTGTGTGTGTGTGTGTGTGTGTGTGTGGGTGTGTGTGTAGTACGTACAGTACAGTACAGGTCAAAAGTTCAGAAACATTACTATTTATGTTTTTGAAATAAGTTTCTTATGTTCACCAAGGCTGATTTTATCGAATAAAAAATACAGGAAAAAACTGTAATATTGTGAAATATTATTACAATTTAAAATAATGGTTTTCTTTTTGATATACTTTAAACATAGAATTTTTTATACTTTGATGCAAATATAATATAAGTATTCATTTCTTTTAAAAAAGAGAAAAAATTACAGACCCCAAGCTTTTGAACGGTAGTGTATATTGTTACAAAATGTTCCTATTTTAAATAAATGCTGTTCATTTTTTTAAACGTAGCCTATTTTTCATCAAAGAATCATGAAAAAAGTATCATAGGTTATAAAAAATATTAAGCAGCACAACTTTTTCCAACATTGATAAAAACTGATTATTAAATTAGCATATTAGCTCATCAAGCAAGCTGCATTTATTTGATCAAAAATACAGAAGAAACAGTAGTATTTTGAAATAGTGTTACAATTTAAAAGAATGGTTGTCTATTTTAATATACCTTCTAATTTATTTCTATAATATATATAAAAATGTCTATATTTGTGGCCTTCAGTAACTTGTCTCTCTCTATCACTGTAGTTTCAGTGGGATCTGAATCCCTCCAGCTGTATGAAACGCAGTTCTTCGGCTTCACCCCTGATACCTGCACACTACGAGTTCGTGATGCCTTTCGAGACTCTCTTAATCACATATTGGTCGCCGTCGAGTCTGTGTTTGTGAAAAGATTGTGTCCAGGCCATGACCCGCCGGCGGAGCTCCGACTGACAGCTCGAGAGAGCACCCAAAAACTGCGACAGTTTTTACAGGAGCGCTTCGAAGTCATGTTTCAGCGCATGAAGGGGATGCTGATGGAGCGCGTCCTCTCCGTTCCTCGAAACGTCCTTCTGCCCGATGACCAGCTGCACCAGAAGCACCCAGAAGCCAAAGAAGAGCTCGCTAAACTGCAGGACTCCGTCGCCAAACTGCTCCAGGCTCACGAAGCCGAGGTGTGCGCCAAGCAAGCGCTTCTCGCTGAGCTTGAGGAGCAGAAAGAAACGCAGAAACAGATCGATGAAGTGCTGAGATGGATCGAGGAACTGCGTCTTTCGTGGAGGCGAGAGGGAATGGGAAGTGTCCAGGACAGCATCCGACACATGATGGAGACTGTGGGCCAACTGCAGGACGTCGTAGGAAAGATTAGAAAGCAAAATAAAGGACTGGATGAGGTTTGAGGCTTTATATGTAACATTTGAACGAGAGCTGTGGTGTAATAGCGTGATCCATCCAGCAGGGGGAGGCGGCGCTCAAACATTAACATACATGTGCCACGATCAGTCCAGCTTCAAAGCAATACATTTGTAATCAGGCGATTTTCCTCAGACATTTGAAATGCGGTCCATCTCTCCTTCCTCAAAGTCGCTGGGTTTTCTCATTTACGATTCAGTGCCTTTGATGTTCAGTACAGTTAGATCTGCATTAGATTAACCCAAATGTCCCACAGGCCCACACTGATGTGTCCAACAGCCTGACTGGCTTTAAACTTTACAGCAAGTTGTATTTCTTTGAGGATATATTGTAGGGTAGTTCCCTTGGTGTTCAGAGGAGGACGATTTTAAGTTCATATCGGCTTGTACAGGACCTCATAGTCGCCACAGGAAGACCTCAAGTTTGTTCACCGTCTCAATCTGAAATACAGTACTTGGATTGAGTTGCAAGTGTAAATTTGGACAGCAAACATTAGAAATAAATGTAATAGACTAATATACTTGTTTTGGCCATGACTGTAAATAACAATGATTTTTGTTTTTTGTTATTGTGATGCATTTTTTTTTACACAAATAAAATCAGTATACTGAAACACCGTTTATTTATTTTAGATTTTTATTATAATGGAATATATACAGTATGTCTATATGTGTTTGTGTATGTATATATATATATGAAAATATATAAACATACTTAAAGCAAGATAACGTTTAAATATATTCTCTCAAATAAATAGTTATATCAAAAATGACAGTTGCGTTATTATTTACACATCCTCATGTTGTGCCAAAACCATGGTGTTATTTCTTTTCTTTCAGTTGAAAGTAAGAATTTTGAAGATTTTTATGCAACTGTTCCCTATGACAGAAAAAAATATCAAAATTTAATATTTTACAGTGTCATGGTTGTATATAAAGTCAAGTGTATAATTCTCTTCATACCACTGTTATTTTTAGTATTTTAGAAATATATATATATAGCCTATATATTGCTTTTTTTTGTTTTGTTATTTTGGTGTGTCAAATTAAAACATTTCAAGGGTCTTTTAAATATTTGATTTCAGTTAGTGTTTATTTTATTTCAAGTAACCATTTTTTAAGGTTTTAGTTTAACTATAACAAACCTGCTTCATAGTTGTTTTCTCAGAATTAGATAAGAACATTTGTATTGTTTATTTTTAAAAATATTTATATTGTATTTTATTTATACCTATTTTTTCTATTAAGAACGTGAAAACAAATCAGTGGATGACACATTTAAGTACACACCTCTTAATATCTTCTCAGGTAAGGCCATTTTAAACAATGGTTAGAAATCAAGATAAATGATTGATATTTGTTGGGAGTGTTCACCTTATGATGTAAACCACTTCAACATCATTACACCCAATGCAAGATGAAAACCCAATGACAATACTATTCTCATGTAAAAATGAATCATGTCTGTATTTGCTGGAGGGCAAGCACCTAAACAAGAGCTGGAGACAGACACAGTGGATTAGAGGAGGGAGACCCCCACAACCTGCCCGGCTCTACGTCTGCCTCTTTCATCACTCATTACAGACGCATCCAGACCAGCTGGGGCCGTCCACAGAAAAGTCATGCTTGATGGAGGCGTCACAATCCGGACAGCCTGCCCTCAATCCCCCCTGCCAAGTCAGATTAGCAGGGTCTACCAATAAAGACCCCTTATCTCCACACAACCACGCACTGAAAAGCTGGAGTCAGAAAGGCCTGCTTGAGCCTGAAGATACTGAAGTGATGAGTTATGAGAGAACAGCAGAGTGGAACCCAGCTCAGTTTAATAAGGTTACAGCAGAGATCTCCTGATTAAGAGACAGGTTGACTACATTCGCACGCAACGAAACCAACGAATGGTATCTAATGTCACGAAACAATGAAAGATTGTATTTATGTTCACCTTGACCATATTATTAGAGAAGCTACTGTTGGTTTCCAAGCTACAAGCATATTTTAAAGTATTTCAACATGCTTATGTTCTAAGGTTATGTAGTAATGCTACTACATTTTATATTTGTGTGTGTAATTATATTATCAGAGCCGATTTATTATGAATGAATCAGACGTTTCAGTGCTACATGTAAGACTGACAGAGAACAGTTTAGCATGAATCATTTGGAATGATTCTTTCCAATGAATCTGACTCACCAATGCTAGGCCTACATATCTGGAAGAGAATTGTTTAGAATGAACTGATTCGTAATTTTTCATCAAAATTTCCCCTCCCTCTTGCAGCGACATCTCTTCTCTAATGATGTGTTCAGTGCTAGTGTGGGACGACCTGTCACTATACTTCCATCCGAAGTAGCGAAAATCAAGAAAATCAACATTTTATTTCCACATAAGTTAAATTCAGATTTTTTTCCAAATCAAGATTTTTTATGCGCACCGAGGAATGTATTCAGTAAATTTGTTTTCATCGTTGTTTATGTGCATGGTTTCTTATTGGATAAAAATATGTATCCGACTCAAACGAGCGCATAAGTTATTGCGCATTTTTAGAATTTATAAACATCTTAGTGTTTCTATCCAGCGTTTTTTATGTATTTATATGTATGTGTATAGTGTGTGGAAGGCGTAGGACCATAAAATGTTCATCCAGTCATTGCATCGGTCCGCCGTCTCTTTTTGACGCTTTAGTTTGCTCCCTGCTCTCCACGTTCATGTGTTTTAAAGGAGGCGTGCCTTTGGAGACGCTCTGAAGGGAGGGTGGGATTTTATGCTTTCAAAGCTAGCTCACTATTGCCAAAAATTGTCTGCCTACCTTTAAAAGTGCTCTAAGCGATGTCGGTGACGTCACTTCTTGTTGACGTTTAAAGTATTGTCAAACAAAACGGAGGCTAGCTAGACCCTCCCTCCTCCTCATCTGCGCACTAACCCCCCAAACCCCACCCCAAATCCTTCTTGTTGGTTATTGGCTGGAACAGTTTATTATGTTTCGTGGTGCGGGTTAGCCCAGTTTGTTTTTGTTGTCGTTTGTGGAGCCTGGGGTGTCTGCAGAGACACGTCTTGGTCTTTTTACAGTGTGTTCAGGGGACAGGCAGCTAGCGGATAGTGAGGAGATGTTTGCTGTATGTGACAAAAAAATGTTTGGCCTAAAAAACGTGTGACATCACTTAAAGCACCTTTAACTAACGTTTTCAGGAAAAATAAAATCCTCCTTAAGATACACTGCTTTAAAAACAGCTGAACTACTGTTATGCTACTGAAAATATAAAGTAGGCCTAACCGCATTGCTACATTTATCTAGTACATGCATCAAAAACTTCCCTTTAATATGTCTGCAGGTCAACACATGCGCTTTATGTTGACAAATGATGTTCATTTAACTGTTGCCATCTGAAACCAATAACTTTAATTTACATAATGTGCCTATCTTCTGTGTCCTATAATTTAACATTCAGTGATTAGCATAAAATAAAAGTTAGCCTTTGAAAAACAAAATCTGACGTTAGAGGTCATTTCATTTTTTAAACTTAACTGCTAACAACATCAGAAAGTACTGCAGTGAACAATAAATAAAATATGCACTACTGCCTTGAGAATCCCCCATTACTCTCTGAAAGACTCTCCACCAGAGGCAAACAAGCTTGAGCGTATGAAGTTCAAAGCTCTTTTTTTATCCTCTTGTGGTACAAATGGGGAAAGCGAAAAAAAAGACTATTTCATTTCACTCAACTTGGTGAACACCAAATCTTCCCTCCTGGTTTATGCATAGACCTACCAGATCATTTGTGCAAGGATGTGTGAGATATAATATATCTGAAAATTAGTAAAAAAAAATGTTTTAGGTAAAATTAGACTGTGAGAGACGTCAATACGGCCAAGTGGCTCATGCGTGCAATCAATAGACTCTTGAAAGCCCTGCTTGCAACAGCTAATCTACTCCTTGCACAGTCAGAATGAATCAATTCTGCATACAGATTATCCATTTTAAAGCCAACTCAGGGTTTTCTTAAAAAAAAGGCTATTAAATAAATCTATACGAACTGATGCAATCATCTGCACAAAGATTTATTTATTTATTTTATATTATTTAATTCATTCAGTAAAGGGCTTCTTATGCATTCAAAGAAAGATATAAAATGCGATTACATGTTATTGATGTAGAAGTGCTCTTTTTGCATTCACCTCAAGTGTTTTTGTTCAAATCTTTGATACAAACCGAGCACAGCCCACTTCTGTCCCTATTGCATTGCATCACCATCGGTGCAAGATATTTCTTTGCTTTTGGGTTGTTTGAATCATCTGTGGCAGGGCCTCAAAGTTACGTGAAACGAAACCTTTGGCACTATCGATTTCATCAAAGAAGGTAAAGTATCATATCTGAGCTAAAAATAGTATGGCCAAACATCAAGGTTGCTTACTGAAGGTGTTTCTTACAAAATTCTGTGATTTTGCGATAGATAAACCATGCTTTAGGGTGGCACACTGGCGGTGTTTGCTACTTTTGCTCATTATTGGGATATAGTTCACCCAAAAAATACACTTTCTTTCAGCATTTACTCACCTGAACTTCATTCTTCTCCGGAACACACACAAACAATGGTATTTTGAAGAATGTTGGGAACCAAACAGTTTTGGTGTCCATTGACGTATGAAAAAAACTCTGTGACATTTCTCTTAATATCCTTTGTTATGTTCCGCATAAGAAAGTCAGTCATGCAGTTTTTGGAAAAACATTCCAATTTTGAAAAAACACAAAGTTTTATTTTGGGGTGAACTTCTGTCCATTTGAGGTTAGAGATTTGAACTAACTTGTCACCCTTACTTCACCCTAACTTCAGTACAGTTAGATTCAAACATAAGTGACATGACCTCAAATCATGTCACTTATTAAGAGCAGGCGTGGTTACTTTTTTTTACGATTTCTGCGGTTACTTTTCTTACAACTTACACAGACTCAACCTAGGCTTCTTGCATGTTTTGCGACAGTTTCAAAGTGAAATGTCTAGTGAGTGGCCCTAAAAGTGAATTTGGCAATAATGCTTGATTACGTTAGTTGTTGTACAAATCGCAGTTCTGAAATAAAATATCCGGCGAATGGCGCTAAAAGGTTAATGCTCTATTGCGTTTGAAAATGATGTCGTATAGGCCTACGACCTACACTAAAAACCAATAGTGTTAACAAAAGCAAAAAACATTTCCTAAAGCAACTATGCCACCTTAGCTCTACAAGTCTTTAATTGTCACGTTTGTTGAACGGGATTTTGTATATCACTTGAATCACTTCACATTGCAAGTGCAATACTGTGGCTATACCAGGTGAGGTGAGCTACCGAGCAAGTTTACCACGTCAGAAAAGCCATATCAAAATAATTATGTGATGAAAACGTCAAAATATATTAGTTTACAAATGCACTTCAGTAATGTTTTCAGGTGAAAAAAAGGAACTGTGCGAAAGAAATACTTTATTAATCAAAAATCTGCCCAATAATATATGCCCCAAAAATAGGACAATAGGAGAGGCATGCTTTTCCAATGTGCCTGTGTTGCACACATTTTACCTGGAAAAAATGAAAAAAAAAGCAACAAATAAAAATAAGAAAATAGAGCAGAAAGAGACCACAAAGTAATATGCTGCGTACCAATTCGCCTTCTCATACTATGCCCTCAAATTATGTACTGTTTTTTTGAGAGAAAAAAAATAGAGTGTAACAGGTTGGAAGCACAGGTGGGTACACCTTCAAGGCATTTCTTGTCTTGTCAAGAGCCAAAAGCCCCCTGCTTTGCCTCCTCTGCCAGGTCTTTGAGGGTCTTTTTCAGTTTGGAGCCTCTGACTCAAAGGGATTTCAAGAGGTGTTGGGTGGATGCTCCAGTGAAGCCCTTGCCTACTTTATCTGAGAGAAATGTAGCAGCACGTTGATCTGACAGTCTTTCATGCTGAGACTCTCCTCATGTGTTTGCATAATGATGCATTTAATAGTTAATGACCAAATGTATTTATAATAGTCCAATGCTGTTGCAGATGAAATGTAATATTGATAACACTGAATAAAAATATATTCGTCAGGTTATATACTGATTATTAATCGCTCAAACCGCTTTAGCTAATGCTGACATTCGACCTGTGAACTCGGGTACTGACAAACTACAACCTCAGCTAGACGCGCCATTTGACGTCACTTCCAAGATGTCAGCAAGTCCTGCTTCCAGTGAGCTTAAACGTAAAAACAAACTTTAAGACAAGACATTAAGTGTATGTAATGATACCATATTTTTTGCTTTTTGTCAGTTTGTTTTCGAAGCGATTTATGTTGTTTTTATTCAGTTTTTTGCATGTTTATTACACTTTATTCGTTAAAAGAATCCTCACTAATCCAACACTCAATGGGCTATGGGAAATATTAGCCGTTAGAGTGTGCACGGATCTGCACTTCGGATTCTAACCGGAAAAAAAATTGATCACCTGGGTACCTTTGGAATACTCCTTTCAAGTTACATATATGGAAACAAGCTAAACGAGATAACAAGGGGTGTGGTATACATGAACACAAACGAGGAGCGGGAAAACAGTGAACAGGGCTGAACCAAATGCACAAAGACAGGGGGAACACAGACATACATCACAACATAGCCCTCCCTCTATGGGCGGCTCCCGACGCCCAACAAAACAGGAAACAAGACAGTTCGGGAGGGTGGTGGAGCGAAGGCGGTACCGGGGGAGGGATGGAGGGCCAGGTCAGCGCAGGGAACGGGACCAGGGCCTTGCAATGGCGTGCATGGGCCATGGAACGTGGGCGGAGCTGGACGTTCAGGCGGCCACGACGGTGAAGACTCCCTCGGGCAGCCGCGGCGGTGAAGACCCCCTCGGGCGGCCACGGCGGTGAAGACCCCCTCGGGCGGCCACGGCGGTGAAGACCCCCTCGGGCGGCCACGGCGGTGAAGACCCCCTCGGGCGGCCACGGCGGTGAAGACCCCCTCGGGCGGCCACGGCGGTGAAGACCCCTCGGGCGGCCACGGCGGTGAAGACCCCTCGGACGGCCACGGCGGAGACCTATAGCCCCCCCGCAAAAATTCTTGGGGAGAGTGACAGGGTCAGGGACAGTCTCAGGCTGGGCAGACGGGAGGTGAACAGTCTTTGCTGGGCAGACGGGAGGTGAACCGTCTCTGGCTGGGCAGACGGGAGGTAAAGTGTCTCTGGCTGGGCAGACGGGAGGTGAAGCGTCTCTGGCTGCGTCCACAGTGGATGGACTGAGCGTGTTCTCCTCTATTAGGATCAGCCACCCGCGATGCACCTTGCATGCAGCAGCCAGACTTTCTTTACGGTGAACAGCAGAGATGATTAATAAATGTTTGGGGTTTTTTTTCACTCAGCAGAAAAGATTAAGCCTGAGGCATAGCTGCCAACTCTCACGCATTGGCCGTGAGACACCCGCATTTGAATGGTTTCACACGCGCACACGCCCACACCCCCGATTTCTCACGCTGAAGAGTCAAACCGGTCGGTCAAATACCTGAAAGATGAGTTTATCCAACGCATTCTCATCCTAGCGTCATATAGGTGACGCCATATGACATTTCGTCGAAATCTTACGCACATGGCATCCTTTAGCATCAATATAACACGTAGCAGGTTTGGGTCTGGAGCAGGGTTACAGTTATGATGCCTTGGGATCTGCTTCGCATACGCTAAAGGATGCCATGTGCGTCGGATTTAGACGAGCGTCACCTGTATGACGCCTTGGGTTCTGCGGGGGATAAAGGGTACCGAGTACCCAGGGCCCGAGGCAGCTCAAGTCCAAGCTCAAGTCCAAAGTCCGTTGCCGTTCGCGGAGCTCAAGTCCAAAGTCCGTCGGCGTTCGCGACGTTCGCGGAGCTCAAGTCCAAAGTCCGTCGCCGTTCGCGGAGCTCAAGTCCAAAGTCCGTCGCCGTTCGCGGAGCTCAAGTCCAAAGTCCGTCACCGTTCGCGGAGCTTCAGCCGCAGAGCTCAAGTCAAGCTCAAGTCTCAAGCCCCCCCCCCCCCCCCCCCCCCTCCCCCCCAATTACTATTGTCACATATTATTTAGGATGGATAGTATGCACATTGGGACGCAGCTAGAGACTGTGCTTCAAACCACGTAGGGCGCGCGAACGGCAGAGAGAGAGAGACCTTGCGTAATACTGAGAGTAGGTCCATCTCTCCCAAAGGAGAAGTCTCACGCAAAGCTGAACTCAAAAGTTGGCAGGTATGCTGAGGTCCGACCGGACCCGAGGGTCATTTGCTTACATTTTCGACCCGAACCCGCGGGTCCCGTCAGGTTTGTCGGGCCGACCCGACCCGTTGAGAACTCTAATCTACAGTTCCCAGATGACAGCAAGACAGAAATTCTCTTGCGTAACCTTGAACGGGAACACGTTATTAACTACACTGAAAACAGGACTCAGGAGCAGGACTCAGGAGCAGGACTCAGGAGCAGGACAACCAACATTGACAGTAACAACATAAGAACTCACAAGGACTGAACTGAAACACAGGGCTTAAATACAAGGGCAACCAAGCTAAACGAGATAACAAGGGGCGTGGTATACATGAACACAAACGTGGAGCGGGAAAACTGATCAGGACTGAACCAAATGCACAAAGACAGGGGGAACACAGACAGACATCACAACAATATCATACTTTTCCACTCATATATTTTTTCAATAAATGTAAAAATCTGGATTAGTGGAAATATATCAAGCAATATAAATGGGATTTTTCTTTTTTACAGAGGATTTGTATTTGTATTTTTTACAGAGGATCTCAAAAATGCCTATCAGACTGAAATACATTTATTGTTGAACTGAAACAAAACATGATTTTCACAAGCAAAGTCCAAACCACCTTCATGGGTGGTTTAAAATCCTATTAAAATCAGAGTTTTGTGGATGCATCTTAATCTAAACGATTTCAAGTGTTTTTTTTTTCCTCAGTGTGTTGTTATCCCAAGTTCCCATCAGTCACAGTTCTTTTCACTGGTCCATATCCATCACCTATGAGGGAAAACCTATTTTTTTTATGCTGTTGTTTGCCCAAATGTGATTTGTATTCTGCCCTCATGAAGAACAGAATCAATGGCAAAACATCCCATTGCTAAAGTCTCATGCAATGTGAACCGATTTTATTTGAACAGTCCATCAGATTATTTCAAGCACATAGTACTACTCCAAGGTAATAAAATGCATTACAAATTTGTCCTTTTAAAGGTACTGCCCTGTAGTGTCAAGCGGTTATAGCCCTTAAGGTACATTTTTGTACCTTGTTTTTTACAGTGAAGTGATGGTTCACCCAAAAAAACTGTCATCATTTATTCATCCTCATGTTGTTCCAGACCTGTATGACTGTAAGACAGTTTGGTTCACTCTCAGGAAAAAAGGTACAAAAGCTTTCACTGAGGCGGTACCCTTTAAAAGGCACCTTTGCACCTAAAGAGTGCATAGTACATTGAAGGTATTGGTACCAAAAGTGTACAAATAAGTACCTAAATGGCACATAGAACCTTTTTAAACTGTACCGTCCCAGTGACAGCTGTACCATTTTTTTCTGAGACCATTGCAACAACATATTTGGCAAGCCTTCTCACGTATACGCACATCAATTAAGGTAAAATCTCTTTTTTTATGTGTTTAATGTGTTGCAATGTTTTCTCTTGCATCAGCACCTGTAACGCACACAGTGTTGGTGGATAAAGCTGAGAAATATTTTAGGTCTCGCAAGCAGCTTTATTAATCCCCAAAAATCTGGGTGAGGAGCATTTTCACAGTGTGCCCATCCCTTGGCCTTCTGGCCACGAGCAACAGGAGTACATTGTGGGTGGGAGAGGAGCCTTGGCATATTCTGGGGGACAGCTGGTGACAGACTGTTTGTTCTTCTTTAGGACGACAGCCCGGCACAGTCAGGGAGAGGTCACCTTCTCCATGCCTTCCCAAGCTCTGAGAAGCCTGAAATTCAGATTCGCTTTTCTATCTACTGTTCTCCATGTTTCTCTGCCACTAAATATAACGCATTGGCACCAGTTACGAAATAGGTGCAGAGACGCCTTGATCTTTAGCTGTTTGCACAAACACTGGATGAACTGATATCGTATCCAGCGATATAAGCGGATTGAGACGGAAGACACACGGAAATATTTTGTCTGTGTGAACGACAACAAACATGATGATTAAATTACATTTTTATCCCCTCATTGTTTTGGCATAAGATCTGCTGAAAAGCATAGCTGGTCACCAGCATATGTTTTGGATGCTGGTTGGTCCCTGGCATTAGATGCTGGTGTGCTGATGCCCTCATAGGATAACTAGTTTAATCAGCAATGATGGTTAAACCCAAGTGGCAACCTTTAGTTCTCTCTCTTGAATCCAACACGGAAGTGACTGCAATTCATCGACTGGCCACTAGAGACAGGCTCCAAAAGAGAGTCAATCCCATAGACCCCCCATGTTAAAATACCCAACTTTACAGCAGAAAAAAAATATGTTTATAGCCTGGTGAAAAAAGTGGTTTTGGTCTATATAGCTATTTCTTTTTATAACTCATCCGTTTAAATTATATTTAGCCTTAAAGTTCTGCATAATTAAGGGCGTGGCCACTTGAGTGACAGGTGGATTGACACTGCTGTCACTACTAGTCGTTTGTCTGCTGTCTGTGGTCACGTTACTAACTCAGCTAATTCCAGCCGCTGAACTTGGCATCTCTGTCGTGTTTGTGCTTTTTTCGGGATTATTTCATACAATTATCAAATAATATGGCTTGCTGTGCGGTTAGTTGTAACAAATTGTTCAAGAAGTCTGGGCTAATTTTTTTTCCAGTGAGTGAAATTCTAATATAATTTTTATTTATTAATTTATTTAAAGCTGCAGTCCGCAGTTTTTCCTCTTTGTCGCCATCTCTGTTCGAAATCTGCAATTGCAGTTCTTCGCGGAATTATCAACTTTACGTGAGTTGTGCCTTGACATCGTGTTCAACATCAGCATTGCGTGACTACATTTAATGTCCTTCCGATATTTATCCTTGTTTTCGCATGGGTCCGGTTGAGTGTCTCTTTTTTTTTTTCGTAGCCACTCCGATGTCTTTTGCATTTTACAGCGGGTGAAACTCCAGTTGTCACTGGTGATTGTCGTTTGAACATTTCTGGATCCGCCATCAAATTGATAAGTTTAATTATATCAAGTGCTGTGAGAAAAGGCTATAAATCTCCACCTCCAACATCCTCACACTCAATAGCCTACTAGCCGAGACTCTTTTATGTGTACAGATGTGACATAATGACGCAAAGACATGCTCGAATCTCCCGCGGAAATCCACCAGTACCACTGGAATTAAAAACATTATTACAAGCTTACTGTAACAATTCAATGTGTTTGAGTTCTGTTTTTGTGATCTTGGTTTCCCCTGTCTTTGTGGTTTTTGGTTTAGCCCTGTTAAGTTCTCTTTCATAGGTTCTCTCAACGCTGCGGAAAGCGCAGTGGGAGCGCAGTGGGATATTCTCTGAATGTGCCGATTGTCTGAAGCCTTATAGAATCACGCCAATTCATTGGCTGATGGCGTCCGCGCAATATGGCTCCGCCCCGACGCTCTTACGTCGCATCATACGTATTCGCGCGCGCGCCATCTGCTCCTCAGATTTCTCTGCCTTCAGAACGAAGCGGTCACGTTTGCCCTTCGCTCGTGATTTTTCTGAGCTACAATTACATTTGGATTATTCTCGGCGCTTCTGCGACTGTTCAAGCGGAACTCTGTTTCTCCTTACGGTGAAGCTGCCATGGATTACAGACGCTGTACTCCGCCATGTGCTCGTTACATCGCTAACGACGACCCACACAGTAAGTGCGTTAAATGTTTGGGTTTTTCACATGCGCGTGAGGCAGTTATAGGATCGTCTAAATGCAAATTCTGTGAAAATTTGTTGCTCAAAACCCTCAAATTGCGGCTCGCGGTCTTTGAGAGGGAATCATTCGTCTCCCCCTGTCGCGCTCCCGAGGCCTCTCGAGGATCCGCGACCTGGGGTTCGGATGTAGAGCTTGAGGATGCGGAGTTCGAGCAGACGAGCCCCGCTCTTTCTCTCCCTCCCTCCCCTCGGCACGCGCGAGACATGCCAGTCGAATTTTCACACGATTATTTGCGCCCCAGCCCGGGAGCACGCGACGCGGTTTCTTTCGGGCTGGAGGATATACTTTTTACCGAGGCTTCCGACTCCGAGGATTTCGGGCCTACTCTCGCCGACGAGGTTATTCCGCCGAGCGGCCAGGAAGCGCGGCCTACTGCGGCCTACGCGGAGCTCGTTGACGTGCTTTCGCGCGCTACGGAGAAGCTCACTATTGATTGGCCCGACGAGCCACGTGAGTCTCAGTCGTCGAAACTCGACGAAAGGCTTCTCAGTGGCCCTAATTCTAGGCCTCAACGGAGGAAGCTGCCATTTTTCAGTGATCTGCATCATGAGATCTCCAGATCCTGGAAGCAGCCTTTCTCTTCGCGCCTCACTAATGCGGCTGCTGCTGATTTCACCAACCTGGTAGGTTCTGTGGAACAGGGCTATTCCGCCATTCCGGCGATTGAGGAAACTTTAGCCGACCATCTTGCTCCGTCGTCTGCGCCGTCCTGGAAGTCGCGCCCCCTTCTCCCTTCTAAAGCATGTAGGACTACTTCCTCTCTGATTGGGAAATCCTACATGGCGGCTGGGCAGGCAGGCATGACCCTGCACACTATGGCCATTCTTCAGGCCTACCAGGCGGACGTCCTGAAGGAAATGGACGAGGGTGACGGTGTGACCCCTGAAGCGGTCAAGGAGCTTCGTAAGGCTACGGATTTAGCCTTAAGAGCCACCAAGCATACCGCACGTGCTATAGGTCGCTCTATGGCTGGTTCTGTTGCGGTGGAGCGCCACTTGTGGCTTAATCTCACGGAGATCCGTGATAAAGAGAAGGTTTTCCTCTTGGACGCCCCCATTTCTCAAACAGGGTTGTTTGGTGAGGCGGTCAACACAGTGGTTGAGAAATTCCGCTCCTCCAAATCCCAATCGGCCGCGTTCAGACAGTTCATGCCCAGGAGGGCTAGGGAACCTTCTGCTCCCCCCCCGGTGCGACCCAGAGAACGTCCCTCTCATAGACCGGAGTTCTCTTCCAGAAGAAGCGAACCAGGGCATCCCCCACCTGCCACGGTTTGGGGAGCCCGCGGTCGCCCGTTTCCCCGTCAACGGCCTCACAAGCGCCTCCAGTTGAAGCGGTCCGACAAACCGACTGCTCCGGCGGCGCAGAGCCGTTCCTGACCCTCCGGTCAGAAAAAGGAGAGCTCCTCTGGTTCCTCAGGGTTGGGTCAGACCGCGCAAGCGTTTCTGCCCACCTCCCAGCTCTCCTTTCCTTGCCCTGTCACCTTCGCCACTCAGAGTGTCTCGAAGTGCAGGCCATATTTCACCTTCTCTACTCAGTCTGGTGCGGGAGGAAGGAGACGCTTTCGGCTTTCTCCCCTCACCCCCCACGCTCTCTATAACTACCGGCCGCATCCTCGGAGGCACTTTCCGTTTTCCTCCGAAGCAGGCGGACCTGGTCACCATGACGATGCCTCCCATCACGTGCCAGGACGCCGATGGCCCTCCTGCACAGTCAACCTCTTTACCCCAGGAGCGTCAACACGGCACCCTTACTCAGGTATGTCGTCTGCATTACAACATCCCTCCTCCTCTATCACATTTCCTTCCAGAGTGGGAACGCTTACCAGGGGTATCGTCCTGGGTTCTTCGCACAATTCGGTTCGGCTACACTCTTCAGTTTTGCCGCAATCCCCCCTGTTTCAACGGGGTGTTTCCTACTGTAGTAGACAGCGCCGCTCAGGCTTCTGTACTGCAGCAGGAAATCTCTTCCCTCCTTCTCAAAGGAGCAATAGAGGAGATTACTCCAGGGGAAACCGAGCGGGGCTTTTACAGCCGTTACTTCCTGGTCCCGAAGAAGGGCGGCGGTTTGCGTCCCATACTGGACCTCCGCCGGCTGAACTTCGCCCTTTACAAAGGGAAATTCAAGATGTTGACGCTGAAAGCTATCATATCTCAGATTCGGCCAGGGGATTGGTTCGTGACGATAGACCTAAAGGATGCTTATTTTCACATCCAGGTTGTACAGCGACACAGGCAATTCCTCAGGTTCGCCGTTGGAGAAAGGGCGTTCCAGTACAGGGTCCTTCCCTTCGGCCTATCTCTAGCTCCAAGGACATTCACAAAGTGCATGGATGCAGCTCTGGCCCCATTGCGGCTCCAGGGCATCCGTGTTCTAAATTACCTGGACGATTGGCTCATTTTAGCCCAATCCAGGGAGCTAGTGGCCCACCACAGAGACGTCGTTCTGAGTCATATCCAGTCTCTCGGTTTGAGGTTGAACTCGGAGAAGAGTGTTCTTGCTCCGGCTCAAAGCACCGTTTTCTTGGGGGTGAACATGGATTCCGTTCTCATGCAGGCCCGTTTGGCCCCTGCACGGATTTCCAGCTTGACGACATGCTTGGCTCGTTTTTCACTAGGCCATCATGTGTCTGTGGGCACCTGCCGCAGGATGCTGGGCCTTATGGCTGCGGCCTCCTCCGTGCTACCGCTGGGCCTACTCCACATGAGACCCTTCATGTGGTGGGTGAAACTCTCAGGGGTTCGACCCTCCGGGTCAACCCTTCGCCTACTGAAGGTATCGCGCAGTTGCTTTCGAGCCCTGTCAGTTTGGCGGGACCCTCTTTTTCTTCGGAAAGGGGTCAGCATGGGTGCGGTATCTCGTCGCCAGATGATTACGACGGATGCCTCTCTCACCGGCTGGGGAGCGGTTTTCGAGGGCAGACCAGCGTGTGGGGTCTGGACCGGAGAGGCTCTCTCCTGGCACATAAACTGCCTGGAGTTAAGGGCCGTTTTTCTGGCTCTGCTTCATTTCCTCCCTCTTCTGGAGGGTCACCATGTCATTGTCAGAACGGACAATATGGCAGTGGTGTCTCATGTGAACCGGCAGGGAGGTTCTCGGTCGCGCACCCTAGACAGGCATGCGCGTCACCTTCTCCTGTGGTCTCAGAGCAGATTCCTATCTCTAAGAGCGGTTCATGTCCCAGGGGTTCTGAACCTCGCAGCAGATTTTCTGTCGAGACAGAAACTCCGATCGGGAGAATGGATGTTGAACCGCCAGACGATGGCTCTAATCTGGAAGGTTTTTGGAGAGGCGGAGGTGGACCTCTTTGCATCTCAAGAGTCATCCCAATGCCCTCTTTGGTTCTCCCTGAGTCCCCCGGCCCCATTGGGGATAGATGCGTTCGCTTACCCTTGGCCAACGCAGAAACTCTATGCCTTCCCGCCCATCAAACTGATCCCGGCGGTCTTGGCCAGAGTGAGAGAGAGCGGAGTCCGCCTCCTCCTGGTAGCTCCGTTCTGGCCATCTCAGCCATGGTTTTCGGAGCTAGTTCCTCTACTGGAGTCTCCCCCCTGGAGGATCCCGGTCAGGGAAGATCTGCTGTCCCAGCTACAGGGCAGGATATGGCATCCTCGCCCAGACATGTGGAAGCTGTATGTTTGGCCGATCAGAGGCCGTTAGCATTAAGCTCCGGTCTCCCAACTGACGTTCAGGAGACTATTGCGAGTGCTAGAGCTCCTTCTACAAGGAGATTATATTCTTCCAAATGGAAGGTTTTTGAGACTTGGTGTTTAGCACATGATAAGAGCCCAGTTAACTGCCCTGCTGGTTCAGTACTGGAATTCCTGCAGGAGAAGTTTGCGGCTGGAGCAGCCGCTACCACTCTCAGGGTTTATGTCGCGGCTATTGCAGCGCATAGGGAATCGGATGAGATTCCCCTAGGCAAGTTAAGGTTAGTTTCTGCCTTTATGCGTGGGGTGAAGCGCCTGAAACCGGCTCGCTCCCCTAGAGTCCCCTCATGGGATCTTTCTGTTGTCCTAGAGGGTTTGACGAAAGCCCCCTTTGAGCCCTTGGAGTCAGCTCCGGATAGGATTCTGACTCTTAAGGTTTCTCTTTTGTTAGCTTTGTCCTCGTTAAAGCGGGTGGGAGACTTACAAGCTCTTTCTGTTAGCGAGTCCTGCTTGGACTTTGCCCCTGGCCTGGTCAAAGTTTCCTTGAGGCCGAGACCAGGGTATGTCCCCAAGGTTCTTTCCTCAAGTTTCCGCTCTCAGGTAGTTAACCTTAATGCTTTCCACCCTCCTCCATTTTCATCTGAGGAAGATAGGGAGCTTAACTTGCTCTGCCCAGTTCGTTCTCTTAAGATATATGTAGACCGCTCAGGCGGTTGGAGGAAATCTAACCAGCTTCTGGTTTGTTTCGGTGCTAGCCGCCGTGGGCTTGCTGCATCGAAGCAGAGGATTTCTCACTGGGTCACAGAGGCTATCTCGTTGGCTTATGGGGTGCGTGGCTTGCCTTCACCTCTTAACATTAGAGCACATTCCACCAGAAGTGTAGCATCTTCTCAAGCTCTTTTCAGAGGAGCACTTTTGGAGGATATTTGTGTTGCGGCAGGCTGGTCCTCTCCGCATACTTTTGTAAGGTTCTATAGCTTGGATCTTGACATGACCCCGGGTTCCCAGGTTCTTTCTGTTTGAACTCGTTTCGGTCGTTGTCTCTTTTATCTACCAGTCATAAAAGCGCTCTAGCTTGGCGAGTTTGGTAGTCCGTTCCCACTGCGCTTTCCGCAGCGTTGAGAGAACCTATGAAAGAGAACGTCTCTGGTTACTTACGTAACCTATGTTCTCTGAATAGGGAACGAGACGCTGCGTTAGCGGCCAAGCTCCTCGCGCTGCTGACAGTTTCTTTTCGGCAGAGAAATCTGAGGAGCAGATGGCGCGCGCGCGAATACGTATGATGCGACGTAAGAGCGTCGGGGCGGAGCCATATTGCGCGGACGCCATCAGCCAATGAATTGGCGTGATTCTATAAGGCTTCAGACAATCGGCACATTCAGAGAATATCCCACTGCGCTCCCACTGCGCTTTCCGCAGCGTCTCGTTCCCTATTCAGAGAACATAGGTTACGTAAGTAACCAGAGACGTTTTCCCGCTCCTCGTTTGTGTTCAGTTTTATCACCTGTGTTCAGTTAATCATTCAATCATTCCATGTGTATTTAAGCCCTGTGTTTTCTCCCAGTGTTTGTCGATCGTCGTCTATGTATGGTTGTGTGTAAACCTTGTAGTCCTGGAGTTTTGTTCTTGTTTCATTTTTGAAAGTTTCATTTTGTCATTAAAACTATTATATTGAAGCTTCCGTGTCCTCGTCTTCGGTCACCTGCACCCAACCCTGACAGAACGATCGACCATTAAAAAAGCGAAAAATGGGCCGAAGGAGGAAAAGCAAGGTGGTGAGCCCCTTTGAAATCCCAATCCTCTTTCAAAAGGAGCTCTCTCTTGAGGAGTATGCGGGGCGTTACCTAAGTCTCTACGATGATGTGACGCTGGAGGAAGAAGAACTGAAAAAAAGTTTCTGGGGTGGACTAAAAGACCCTCTCGCCCAGATAATTTTGGTGAAGGACCTCAATCTATCCTTCCTGGAGTTTTTGGATCACACGCTGTGGGCCTGTGGATCCAGCTACCACTTGGAAGATCTACCACTCCAACCAGCTCCAAGCACACCAGCGCCTGAGCCCATCGCCTGCCCACCAGAGCCTGAGTCTGACCCATTTGATGACCTTCCTGAGCTTCTTCCGCCAGAGACCGTCCAGCCAGAGACCGTCCAGCCAGAGACCGTCCAGCCAGAGACCGTCCAGCCAGAGACCGTCCAGCCAGAGAACGTCCAGCCAGAGACAGTTGCCTGCCCGCCAGAGCATGAATCTAGCCCCAAGCTCCCTGATGTGCTGGCCCCGTCCAGTTCCGAGTCCCCTGATGTGCTGGCCCCGTCCAGTTCCGAATCCCCTGATGTGCTGGCCCCGTCCAGTTCCGAGTCCCATGATGTGCTGGCCCCGTCCAGTTCCGAGTCCCATGATGTGCTGGCCCCGTCCAGTTCCGAGTCCCATGAAGCGCCAGAGCCAGAGCCCGTTGACCCAGCGCCAGAGCCAGAGCCCGTTGACCCAGCGCCAGAGCCAGAGCCCGTTGACCCAGCGCCAGAGCCAGAGCCCGTTGACCCAGCGCCAGAGCCAGAGCCCATTGACCCAGAGCCAGAGCCAGAGCCCGTTGACCCAGTGCCAGAGCCAGAGCCCGTTGACCCCAGCGCCAGAGCCAGAGCCCGTTGACCCAGCGCCAGAGCCAGAGCCCGTTGACCCAGAGCCAGAGCCAGAGCCCGTTGACCCAGAGCCAGCGCCAGAGCCCGTTGACCCAGAGCCAGCGCCAGAGCCCGTTGACCCAGAGCCCGTTGACCCAGACCCCGTTGACCCAGCGCCCGTTGACGTCAAGTCTGTTCCCGTTCCTGAACCTGTCTTTCTCCCCAAGAAAATTTTGGGGGGGGGCTATACGCCTTCGCCGTGGCCGGCCAAAGATTCACGGAGGCCGGCCAAAGATCCACGGAGGCCCGAAAAAATAACACCGCCATGGCCACCCGAAGGGTCCTCACCGCCATGGCCACCCGAAGGGTCTTCACCACCACGGCCACCTGAAGGGTCTTCACCGCCGTGGCCACCCGAGGGTCCCACAGCACCGCCCTGGACGCCCGAGGGTCCCACAGCTCCGCCTTGGACGCCCGAGGGTCCCACAGCTCCGCCCTGGACGCCCGAGGGTCCCACAGCTCCGCCCTGGACGCCCGAGGGTCCCACAGCTCCGCCCTGGACGCCCGAGGGTCCCACAGCTCCGCCCTGGACGCCCGAGGGTCCCACAGCTCCGCCCTGGACGCCCGAGGGTCCCACAGCTCCACCTTGGCCACGCCCACAGCCTGCTCCGCCCTGGCCACGCCCACAGCCTGCACCGTCGTGGCCACGCCCACAGCCTGCACCGTCGTGGCCACGCCCACAGCCTGCCCCGCCGTGGCCACGCCCACAGCCTGCTCCGCCCTGGAGGCTTCCTGGACCTGCACCATGCCCTCGTCAGCCTCCAGGGCGCCCACCCTCCCACCCCTTTGGATGTTATACGGCGCAAGGTCGCGCCTTCGGGGAGGGGGGAGGTACTGTAACAATTCAATGTGTTTGAGTTCTGTTTTTGTGATCTTGGTTTCCCCTGTCTTTGTGGTTTTTGGTTTAGCCCTGTTAAGTTTTCCCGCTCCTCGTTTGTGTTCAGTTTTATCACCTGTGTTCAGTTAATCATTCAATCATTCCATGTGTATTTAAGCCCTGTGTTTTCTCCCAGTGTTTGTCGTTCGTCGTCTATGTATGGTTGTGTGTAAACCTTGTAGTCCTGGAGTTTTGTTCTTGTTTCATTTTTGAAAGTTTCATTTTGTCATTAAAACTATTATATTGAAGCTTCCGTGTCCTCGTCTTCGGTCACCTGCACCCAACCCTGACACTTACCGCATTGAATCGAGCTAAGGCAAGATGGTTTTGAACACTGGCTGGTTATGTATTTGCTCAAAAGGCCTGTAATTACCATTGACTGTATAAAACCTGGCACCTCAGCTCCACCAACGGCCTGCTTCTTTTCCCACTTTGGGCTTCAAAAATGCTCTTCAGAAACGGGTGATGTCACGGACACTACGTCCATTGTTTTATACAGTCTAATAAAACTTAATACGCATATGTATGGCATCACCACTTTCACAAATTCGCGTTTTTGTGGTGACATTATTGTTTTCAAAAAGTGGATGCCATGACATTGCAGCCCAGACCATCACTGATCCTCCTCGTGCTTCACTCTGGGCAGCAACAGTCCAGGTGTTAAGCCTCTTCAGGGCTTCTCCACTCTGTAACTCCTACGGATGATGGAAAGACAGTGAAGGTGGACTCATCAGAGAACAATACATGTCCACTGCACAAGATTTGGCATGCCCAAGATCTGGCATGAGTGACCAAATGTTTGGCCATATAATATTGACCATGAATACTGACTCTGTGGAGCTCCCGACTATCAGTTTCAATGGAAACAGGAGAGTTAAAGTGCGGCTGGGCAGCTCTGGTTTTATGTTTTTTGGATACAATTCTGCATGGTTCCGCATGGACATCGCTTCCTCTTGCATTGACAGTTACTCCTGTTGGATGTGGTTCTTCTTTCGTGGTGGTGTGCCGACATTACCCTGGATACCACAGCGTGAAACCTGGCCACTATATTGGCCAGTGTTTCAGTTTCATTGTCCAACCCATGTACTTTAATTGTAAAAAATTGTTAGCTACAGTGTAGTTATTGTTTTCATGTTGAATTGCAAAACAGTTTTGCTGCTATTAAGTGGGATATGGTTAAGGTTAGAACAGGTTTGGTTGAATGGGTAGGTTTAAGGGTGGGTTTAGGTGTAGGAGTTGGGTCAATAGTTTAATTATAGATGTAATTACATGCAGGTATTTTTAAACTAAAGTTCATACATGTTTATGTAGACAGTATTGTATCAAATTATTAATGTAATTCATGTTACATAATAGTTAAAGACACTCAATAAAAGTGGGTTCACTGATTTTAATAACAGGATACTGAATTTTGTTACCAAGACGGCATTTATTTGATAGAAAATACCGAAAAAAGTTTTGAGAACTGTTATTTATTCCTAAGCTGATTTTTCAGCGTAATTACATTTTTAATTACATTTCTTAATATTATCAATGTTGAAAACAGCTGCTTAATGTTTCTTTTTTGGAAACCATAATAAATTGTTTCAAGATTCTTTGGTGAATAGAAAGAAATTTTATTTAAAATAGAAATCTGTTGTGAAACGAAGGTGTGTGTGGATGAGAATACGTACACCTCAACCCATCAGCACAATGGAGGGGCCGGCCCGGGCTGTAATGAGCAGAGGAGGTGTGGGGCTCTTTCTGTATTCTGCCCCTCATTGAAGGGGTGTAGAGCAATATCCTGCCGCACAATTATCCCCCCTCAGAGTTAACAAAGGACCCTTAATGACAACCCCACTGGCACCGCTCCAGCTATGAGTGTACAAAGCAGGACGAGGCAGACGACGGGGGCTTTCACAAATGTCTGTCTGAACATTTGTGAAAATCTGGGCTTCATCCATATGGACCATTTAGGAATAATGTGCATAGATGTCCACCTGGGATACATTTAGGAAATAAGGATAAGAGACTTCTTTTAAAAATATTTTAAAAAAAAATAATGTGCTAGCTAGGCTACCATAAGAAGAAGTCTCTTACGCTCACCATGGCTGCATTTATTTGATCTAAAGTACAGTAAAAACAGAAATATTGTGAAAAAAACATTTGATTTGAAATTGAATCTTTTCTATTTGATTAAATTTTAAAATGTAATTTATTGATGTGATGGCAAAGCTGGATTTTTAGCATCATTATCAAGTCTTCAGTGTCACATGATCATTCAGAAATAATTTGAATAATGCTTGCTGCTCAATAAACTTTCATATTATAATCATCAATGTTGTGCTGCTTAATATTTTTGTGTATTACTGTATTATAACCAATCAATGCAGCCATTATAAACAAGAGGCTTCTTACAAAAACATAAAATATTACTCAATTATTAATCATTTTCTTCTTATTATTATTATCAATGTTTAAAAAGGTTCCATGATCATTTTTTTCATGATTCTTTGATGAAGAGAAAGTTCAAAAGAACAGCATTTATTTGAAAATTTGTTAAAGTAACACTAAGTAGTTTTTCAACCTTCATAATATATTTCCAAGACCCTTGTGATGGTACATCGACTTAAAATAAGTTAAATGACACGTCTGCCATAGCCTGACGGGGTCTGTATCGCTTTTACTGGCACTATGTAACTTCGGGGTTCGGGTAGGAACCCGTGCACAAAAACAACTACAAAACTCGACTGCTTTACGTCAAGCGCTACAATAGTCATTATTTCGTTTTTCTTCGTTTCTGATGTCGCAATACATCATCCTTTCATGAAATCATGTAACATACTCTACCTTGTCTGTGGACATCGTTCATTCTAAAGCCGGTACTGGGTAAACAGCGAGTGTGCGTGCGACGGTAGGCTAAATTATTTAAGACAGCGGCAATGGACAATTTCGTTTCCAATCATTAGTTACTTAGTGTTACTTTAACAGTTTAGGGTCCAATTCTCACCATTAACTAGTTGCATATTACTAGTATATTGACTGTTTATTAGTACTCATAAAGCACATATTCATGTCTCGTTCTGCATGACTATATTCTACATCCCTTAACTCTACCCAATACCTAAACTTAAAGGATAATTCCGGTATTTAGCACTTTGAGTCTATTTTCTAGTTTGTTTTGGATGAACTGTCCTCGGTTCCTGTCTCGACTTTTTACTATTTTAGAATCGCCTCTGAGCGCTTCAGAGTGGCTGTCTATGAGCATACTGAAACATGTCCTTAAAACAACCCTTAACGTTAGTTTTCAAAACTGTGCAACTCACCGAGTGGTTAGTGGTGTTCATTGATGTTCCAAACAAGGAGCGTAGCGAAATACAGTTTCTGTCGTGTTTTATTTGCCATTTTTTAAAATTCCATTGATGTCTGTTGGAGCCTCAGTGCTCGTTGATATTACTGTGCTCCCGGATACCGAAAGGGGTCTGTTTACATTTGGTTGTAGTCTTTTCGCTCGGTTCTCCGTCTCTCAGAAGGCTAGCGTGAGCAGAGCAACTGCGGCAAAGTGGTTGTCGCCATCTAGTGGTCGGGAGTGTGCTAACGCTTCAGACTCAAATATCGAGCGGAAGTTTATACGCGGTTGTGAGGTATCTGAAATATAGTTACTACCATAGTAAATAACAGAATTGAACATACATTGTGCCGATTGTTTAATCATCAACTAACACCACTAACCACTCGGTGAGTTGCACAGTTTTGAAAACGAACGTTAAGGGTTGTTTTAAAGACATGTTTCAGTATGCTCGTAGACAGCCACTCTGAAGCGTCAGAGGCGATCCTAAAATAGTCAAAAAGTCGTGACAGGACCCATCGTCAAAATTTCTGGTCCACCACTCTAGTTCATCCAAAACAAACTAGAAAATAGACTCAAAGTGCTAAATACCGGAATTATCCTTTAACAACTACCTTACTAACTATTAATAAGCAATAATTAGGAGTTTATTGAGACAAAAGTCATGATTAATATTTATTTAACAATGAGAATTGGACCCTAATCTAAAGTGTGACCAAATTTATTGTCCTTTTTGTTTAATGATAAATAAATGTATTAATTTCCATCTTTAAAAATAAAATTAAAATCTGACCACAAACTTTTGAATGGTAGTGTATCATTGTTTCCATAAAAGTATTAAGCAGCAAAAAATGTGAAACATTTTGAGAACAAAAACATTAAAATAATCTTAATTAAATCTTAATAATTAAATCTTTATTCAAATCTTAATTAGTTTGACCGGTAGTCCAACTTAATTATAAATGTAGTTTTTTCCCCTTTTTTTCCATGGAACTTTTTTCGTGTTTAAAATCCACTCGGCTCCCTGAGTTTTCAAAAGCTTGATGCTTCTGGACGGGGCTGTGTTTGGGTGTTAAGGTGTTGGTCTCCTAACTCCTTCAGCTTTGAGAGTGTTAATGAAGAACTTCAAAGGTAAAACTGTCCCTCCAGGTCTCAGCGCTCAGCTTCTGTAATTGAAATACGTGAAATGCATGCGCTCAAAAACAGAATAAAATTTCAGTTGTGAGAGCACGGTTGAGGCGAAGGGTTCAATTTGCATAATTTAAAGCACTTGCAACTCAGCAATATCTGTTTAAGAAATGTACTGTACTTCTAGCCTATGCATTTATTTAATTTGGTGTGTTTCACACTATGTTTTGTTGATATGTGTCATAAAATAAATAAAAACCGAACCAAATTTGGAGTTGCTAATGGTGCCATATAGTATGAGAGAACTAAAACTAAAGAAATGCTTTAAGTCTGTCTGTCACATTTAAATTGTATCTAAAGGCTGAATTATCCTATCAGTAAATTAATTTCATATAATAAAGATCTTATGAAACATTAGCATGTTCAGTTTTTATCAAATACTGTGCAGTTTTTATCACATATATTTTTTATGACACAAAGTAAACATTCAACAAAGGACTTTATTCACGCACCTTATATTCAGCATGCGTAAGATTTAAGGTGCCTATAAGATTTCAAGATTTTGAGACTTATATAAATATATTTCAAAAATCTGCATGTATGTGAGTGGTGCAGTGCCTTCAGGCGTATACCATCTGTAGCATTATGACTCTGGCATCTACAGTAGCAGCCATTTGAAGACGTGCCCTACTTAAAAATGAGATCTCTGTTAACAGCCCAGAGGAGTTGAACTATGTGCTTTGGTTTAAGGCCAGGAAGAAAATTGTTACACATGTATACAGCAATGTAATGATATGATAAACACTGCATGTTAAATCATGCTATGGCTACTGCCTGCTTAAAAACAGGGGCACTTAAAAATCTGGCAATGGAACAACACATAATTACATAACTTATATTCAAGATACATTCACTAATGGACCAACATTTAAGAGTAACACTTTAGAACACTGTTCTGTCACTAATGAAAAACTACACAGGAACAAATGAGTAATGCAACATTAAACTGCTATTAACTAAAAGAAAAGATGCTTAATGAATTAGTGAGTAATAGCACTCCGTTGAGTGAGTTCACTATTAGCTCTGTAACTATTTTTTCATAACTCCTAGAGGACTATAATAACTATTATTTCCAGGTTCATAATTAATGAGAGTAATGTACAATTAAATTAATTCTAAAGTGAAGATCATGGAAAGGACAGGTAATGACTCAAGTATTACCAAATCCTTCAGGAGGAATTTCTAATTATTTGGAACAATATTCTAAAGTGAAAAGTGAGATAACTCCTCTAGTAATGACTGAAGTCATTGTAAGCTTTTGAGGTCTGAGGTTTTGGATATAATGACTCAAGTGTTACTACATCCTTCTAAGGAATTACTGATTATTTGGAACAGTATATAAAGTGAAGATCGTGGTAACACACTAGTAATGACTCATGTGTTACCAAACCCTTCAGAAGGAATTACTATCCCAAACCTTTCAAAACCCTAAAAAACTTACAATTACTTCAGTTTACTATACAGTGTTACCAATTTAAGTTATTTACTGATGGAACAACATGAGAGTAAATGATGATAGAGTTTTCATTTTGGTTGATCTATTAATAACTTTTCAGCTTTGCAGGGGAATTTATCTTGTTTTGAGGATGTTTTCTTGGTAACTACAATAAGGTCTTATTTGTTAACAGTAGTTTATTTGTTACAGTATTTGATACATTTTTTAGTTTAATTACTGTCGTTACAACATTCATAGTTCATTTCAGTTCACGGTACATGCACTACATTTTTCACTTATACTACATTTGATCTAAATAATGTATTAGTAAACATTGAAATCAACATAGGTTTAATAAATGATGTAGAAGTATTGTTCATTCATATTAAAGGACTAAACTAATGAAACCTTAATGTAAAATTATATGTTTTTTTTTTTTTTTACTGGAGATAGTGATTAACAATATAATTTTTGCAGCGTACTGAAATGTAACAATGGAAGTCTTATTTTAACATCTGTTTGTTTAGGTGATGTCATTTACTATTTCAGATCTGCACTAGACCGAGTCTCACGTCATCGTCTTACACAGCGCAGGTAATGAGTCAGTAATGTGATTCATGTCATTGTTCTGCTCGGTTGCTTCAGGCTATACAAATGTAAAAGAATGTAGTCCACTTCATTTTTTACTAGCATGTGTAATTAAGGTACATCCCTTTTGTCTAAACGTGTTAGGTTAGTCAGGATTTTACAGCGGAACATTTCAGAAGTTGCATTTTACACTAAAGATAAAGATAAAGCTTTTCCTTTCGGTTGCTGTCTTCGTAAAAACTGTCCCTCAGTTTGTGATCAAATAATAAAACGCTCAAGCCTCATTCTGGTGTGTTTTTATGAATCGTCTGAATTTCTGAAAGTTAGCAGTTTTACATAATTACATAAATTAAGAGATTGGATATTTGTACTTGTGTATATTATTTGTATAACTTTGGGGTCAGAATCTCTGTTTTTATTTTTACTTTTATAATTAATTAATACTTTTATTCAGCAAGGACACATTAAATTGATCAAAAGTAAATTGATTTATCATGTTAAAAACAGATTTCTATTTATAAAATAAATGCTTTTTTTCCAAATTTTCTTTTTTATCAATGAATCCTGAAACCTAAAAAAATCCAGTTTCCACAACGATTTTAAATGTTAATATAAAGAAATGCTTTATAAAAAGGCAAATCATCATATTATACTGATTTCTGAAGGATCACGTGACACTGAAGAGTAATGATGCTGAAAATTTAGCTTTGACATCACAGGAATAAATTACAATACATTACATAAATATAATAATACGATAAAGTCTAAAATGATTAACCTTTTTTTTGTATTTTATTGAAATTCCTTTTTGTGTGTGTGTGACTGAATTGAATATCTTTGAATTCAAATTCAGCATACTCTCTTCATTTATATTCAACATCTTCATTATTTGTAAGGGAGCCAGTTCTTAAATTATGAATTTCGCCCAACGTTGACCTACATCTATGTGGGCAAGAGGTTTGGTTTACGTGATTCTGATCAACAAACGCATCTGAGATTAAACACTCGTTGCGGGAAATTCATTATGTACCTTTTGTTAACATTGAGATGATGAGTTCCCTTTGCTAATGGAAGTCTTTATCACATTATGAGTCTGAAAAGCCATTAGGCCTCACTCTAGTAATTTATGATTTATCTTGCTTGTGTGATTGCCCCGAGGAAGTCTGCAATGGAAGAGTCTGAGGCCTCCCTCTGACAGAATACGCCTCCCACCCTCCTCACAAAATGCCATTTCTGAAAGCCGGCTCATTTTGGGAAAGCTCTTATCAAATAAATGCACAAGTCAAATCTGTGGCTGCTAGCTGTGCCTTTTGACTGGAGCCGCCATGTGATTATGAACGTCTCCTGAAAGTATGAGGGCCGTTCTACCCCTCCTTGCAAAAGAACATGGCTTTCCACAAAGAAAAGGCTGTTCTGCATGTGAAATGGTCCCCACCTACTAAGATCTAGTGTTAACATATCAGCCATTCAGCAGAGCTGCATCCAAACAAGATCAAGCTTGCATTTGGCCTGCAGATTAAAAAAAAATTCATCCTTTCAACTCAAAGCCTCACAGCTTGCTGCTGACAGGGGCATCTTTTTTCTAATTCTGCATACGATATTTAGAAGGGAAAAAACAGATGTTAAGATGAACATCACTTTTACTACTGCATAATCTCCTGGATTTGTTAAAACCTCCAAGTTTAACATTTGGAGTATAACTTGTCCAGGGCTGTTTGTGCCATAAACTGAAAAGACACTTTAAATCATGTGGCTTGTTGAGGAAATGCTATTGCTTTTCTCCATGATCGGACATATGATTTCCAAATAAAACCGACATAAAAATCCCACAGATTTAAATTGAAAAAGGGGCTTAGGATCATTTTGCCGTTTACTCTTTCTCGGTGGCTGAGTTTACATGTTGATGGCTCAGTCGGACTGAAAAGTCTTGATGTAAAAACCTCAATAAGTATGACTGAATTGAATGAAATTTCGTTTGGTTTAAAAGCAGTGGTGGAAAAAATGAAATGCTTGAATCTGACTTTCTCAGTTGGACATAAAAATGCCTTGTTCACAAGCTCAGTGGCGTGATACGTATTTACATACGTTTTATGTTAATCAAATGTGTATGTTTATGTACGTCTCATGAATAGGTGCGTAGATGAGACTTTGAAAGGTTTTTTCTCACATTGCAGCATTATCTCTGTTCTCACAGTGTCTAAAACGGATTGATAAAGGATTCGTTCTCTCTAAACCCTTTCTTTCCGAGAGCCTCTGCTCTGATTGGTCAGATGGCCCAGTCTGTTGTGATTGGTCCGCTTAAAAAAGTAAATCACCATATCTGAATTTCAGCTCCAAATCCGAATTTCAGATTTTGACGATGGGTCCTGTCTCGACTTTTTAACTCTTTTAGAATCGCCTCTGACCGCTTCAGAGTGGCTGTCTATGAGCATACTGAAACATGTCCTTAAAACAACCCTTATTTTCAAAACTGTGCAACTCACCGAGTGGTTAGTGGTGTTCGTTGATGATTAAAGGGTTAGTTCACCCAAAAATGAAAATTCTATCATCGTTTACTTACCCTCAAGTTGTTCCAAACCTCTATGTGTTTATTTGTTCTGTTAAAAATTGAACAGAACAAAAAACTTAAAAAAATTTAAGTTTTCTCAACTTAAATTATCAAGTTTAACGTGATAATTTAAGTTGAGAAAACTTAATTTTTTTAGGTGTTACCAATTGAAGTAATTTTTTTAAGTTGATCCAACTGTTCACTTTTTACAGTGCAGAAACTGTATTTCGCTACGCTACTTGTTTTGGAACATCAACGACCCACACTAACCAGTCGGTGAGTTGCACAGTTTTGAAGGGTTGTTTTAAGGACATGTTTGTGCATGCCCATAGACAGCCACTCTGAAGCGGTCAGAGGCGATTCTAAAAGAGTCAAAAAGTCGAGACAGGACCCATCGTCAACATTTCTGTGTCCACCACTCTAGTTCATCCAAAACAAACTAGAAAATAGACTCAAAGTGCTAAATACCGGAATTATCCTTTAATTCAAGCCCGAGTCCGTTTCTACTGCATACAGCTAATCTTGTCAGCTGTGAATTTCCCCTTTAAGTTGCAGTCAGATTTATTTCAATAGGAATCCAAGTGATCTTGAATTCCTTGTAAAGGCGAAAGATTTCCACAAACAGATTTTTGGTCACATGAATTTGCCACGATAACCAACAGAAAGCTGCTGGGTTTAAAATGTCTTCTTTGTGCCTGGTGGTGTGTCATGTATTGCTACACTTTACAATGAACATTTTTGCCCACAAAATTTCTGCAAAATTCCGCTAATGTGACTGCACCTTTAGTCATATCTAGAAACCAAAATATTATAAGAATATTTTATATATGATCAAAAATATATATATATTTGAGGGTGAGTTCTGTTTAATTCTGTTCAATATAAAAATATGGTTCCCAAAAAAGAATGACATGATGCATTTTTGGAAATCCTTCTTTCCTTTTTTTTTTAAAGTCTCATCTCTTCTGACAGCTGTTGTCTGCCTCAGTCTCTCCTTCACTCCCCCGCTCTTTCTGTTGTCTCCACCCATAGCAGCTGCTCCCTTCTTATGGGCTACCATGTGAAACTGGCATAAACTATCCATGAAATCACTCCACCATTCTTTGCCAAACAACCCCCATATTTCTGAATGACTTCTCTGCACTTAACAAGATATAGCCTTAATCTTGACACAGTCCCTTATAGTATATAAAGCATAAAACTGGATGCTTTACAGACAACATGAAATCATGTCTGTTAGCTTTGAGGTCATCTATATGCTAATGTTAGCAATTTCACTTTAAGCAGAGATTCTTTTAAATTTTGCAGTCTTTTTTTCTGGCAAAACAAATCAAAATATTGATTGCTAATGCAGATGGTTGAAGGTTTGTTCATACCAACACGAATGCTCATCACAAAAATCACTCTCTGACAGTAGGTGGCGCTTATAGAAAAGCAGAAATATCTTAGTACACAAAGCTTCATAACACCTTCCGTTTCCGACACATAGTTGTTACTGAGAAGTCCAACACTATTTACATTATCGTAGTTTTATAACAGCAGAGGCTCTGGTCATGTGACCAAAAGCGCAAATCTTATTGTTTGGCCAGCTTTATTCACACACACACACAAAAAATTGAAAAAATTGAGTCACGATGGAATGCGAATGTTCGTATTGATCTGAATTAACAGATGCATTTCATTCATTTATTCAAATTAATGTTTATCTCACTGAACATTTGCCTTGGTGTGAACAGGCCTGTAATCTTAAATCTGTGTTATCTTGTTCCAAGCTTTACACTGTTCATACTGGGTTAGTAAAATAACCCTGTTCAAGTTTCAAGATTTTACATTATAAATGTACAAAACAACATTCCTAATTGCATATTTAAAATGTAAAAAACATTATTTGGACAAGTAGCCTAGATGATAATAATGATCAATAATCCACTTAGCTGCATTTAAGTGTTTTTTTTTAATTGGATTTACGTGTTTGCATCAATTATTAATATTTTCATCTGTTATTCTTAGACGCTAACACTAAACACAGTGCATTAAAGTTTCTGCAAGTTACACGGTTAACAGGGCTAGCATACAGCAGGTATTAACAAATAAATAGAATAGAGCTAATGGTTGTATTGCATTCTGTCATTAGAGTTGAAGTTTTTTTTAAAAAAAAAATTATTCAGAGAAAATGGCGAACAAATTCAAGAATTTTATAAGCTCATTTGGTATATGGTATATGAAGAACCTAACTGTGGTTTCGGCTGTTTGATATGCAGCCAGCGCCAAATTCTCCATTTGTAGTTTCATTGAGCCAGTCTAATATATCTGAGTCTGAATGAGATTGAGTGTGTAGAGGTGCAGTTCACAAAGCCCAAAGCACAACGCACTAATGACCGCCAGTGCCTGCAGGCCCCTCTGCAGCACTTACAGCAATCTGACTGCTACACACTGTAATATTAGCCATATTTGTTTGCTGAATTTGTCATCTCCTGGGCTTTGTGGCAGACCATGTCCCCCGAACAGCTGAGCTCTAATTGCTTTTCTCGCTTGATGCTCATGGCCCACGCCGAAGGCAGGGTTCTGCTGATTTTGTTACCCTTGTCAATTGGGGAAATTGGGGACCTTGTCTCGAGCATCTCTGAGGAGTCCACGGGTTGACCTGTGCCTGCAGCTTTTTCCTTTTCTCCTCTAATGGGTTAAAGCAAGAACTGTGCAGGACACCCGTCAGCATGTACTGTACTCCACGCTGTGTTTTATAATTAAATGCTTCAGCTGTTTGTATATTTATTTATTCATCAGTAATAACAATATTATTTTTAATTATTATTATATTTATTATTAGTAATTGTTATTATTATTATTATTAACAACAATATAATTTTTAATTATTTAACTATTATAATTAATGGTAAATTATGTATTATTAGTAATAATAACAATAATATTTATTTATTGTATTTAGTATTATTTTTAATGGTTTATTATTAATGATTAATCAACTATTAATTACTACTATTACTACTTTTACTATTTATAATCATTATTGTATTTATTTATTATTGATATTTATTTATTTATTAATTTATAACATCAATAATAACAGCATTATTTATATATTAATATTATTATTATTAACAATTAATTATAATTATTAATGGTAAATTATTTATTATTATTAATAGTAATAACAATAATATTTTAATAATATTTATTATTGTTGTTAATAGTTCATTATTACTACTACTATTTATCACCATTATCATATTTATTTATTTGTTTGTTTATTTGAATAAATTATTACTAGTGGCTACTGCAGTTATCTATAGTTGTGGGGCTTTTCTTGATGTCAGTGTTGTGATTACACAAGTGAAGGAAGGAGAATTGACCGCTACATCACTATAACACATTTTGAGTAATGAAGCATGTCCTTTCTTTTGTACACCAGCATAGCATGGATAAGTGATCTGAATGAGTCTCAAAGATCACAGAGAATCACCATTGTGAGAAATCAAGTGTGAGTTCAAGGTTATAGAAGACTAGTGAGGTGAATTTAAACTGTCCATCAAAATGAAGATTTAAAGGTGCCAATACTCCTGTTTAATACATCATATTGCCCTCTAAGTAGTCACCGGGGTCCCTATACAATGTCCCGCCGTCAGTCTCAAGAAACCACCAGGACTCTAGGGTCTACCATTACTAATGCCCCGCCCACTTCCCTTTGTGGTTTTCTGCCTTCTCCCACATTCAACCAATCAGAAAGTAGCATGTCAGTGGTGCTCCTCCAGAGTGATTCATTAGCCAAATATTGTCACTTCGGGGGATGCTATGGTAACGGCTGCTACAAGAGGTCAACCAACACCATCCTCTCCCTCCTAACACACACACACACACACACACACACACACACACACACACACACACACACACACACACACACACACACACACACACACACACACACACACACACACACACACACACACACACACACACACACACACACACACACACACACACACACACACACACACACACACAGACTTTCAACCCTTTAGCAGTCACACTTACATCTACAGAGATGCACTTATGCGGTCACAAGAAACATGGACTGCGACACTGTCAATAGAGGTTTGTTGAGAAACAAAATGTCAGAGAGGAAATTTTAAATCAATGCTGAATAGAGTGCCAGCATATTGCTTACGGTGTACTAATATTATTTTAAAAAAATAGAATGTAAAAGAGTATACATTATGCTATGAAACACCTTTCAAGTATGCATTGTTGTCACATGATGACCTCATCATGCAAGAGGCATGGTTATTAATAAAATTGGTTATTTTGCATTTGTAATAAAATGTTGTGTCAAAATGTCTTAAATAAAGTAGTAGTATATTTTTATTTAGCTAATTTAGATATTTATTCAAAAAGAAGACGTTTAAAATGGCGGTTGAAATTATTTCAGGTTCATTCGTCACATTGGAAATTGAAGGTCAATCAAGTTCAATGCATTGTGGGATACAGTATTCCCCACAGTGCACTTAAGCGACACGCTTAGGCAAATGTTGTAGGTCATTTTCTGAAAATTTGCATACTTCGCACAGTGAAAATACTGCATACTGCAGAAATAGTAACTAGTAAATATAATAAATATATTACTACATTATTTGGAATAGCATATTGCCATTACCATACAGTTAACACTAGCATATGAGAACAATATGACTCGCATTTTTAAATAGTTTTCCCCATGTTTCCATTCTTCCCACTCTGAGCCTCTTACAAGTAGAAATAGTATCCAGCAATTGCAACAATTGTATTTTGGCAAATTTATGGCAAATTTAAATGAATTTGTACAATCGTACGGTTTTGTAAGATTTGCTTATGCCCCACTGAGGGATTAGCCTGGCTAACGCCAGACCCAATTCTCGTTGAGACTTGGGTCTGGGAACCACATGTACATTTTCTCGTATTTGAGGCGTGGTTTACGAATGCCCGGCGCTGTTTATTGGGTGCTAAGAATGTCTATCAAATGCTCATAGCCAACATATGTCGTCATCGTCTTGCTGTTCCCTCCCCGTTCTGTGATCCCGTTCTGTGATTGGTTCCCTAAATGAGGCGAAAAATCTGGCCATGGTATCCAGACTGCCTTTCAGCGTGAATTGAATCGCGCTGCGGTAAGGCAGTATGGGGAAACCCAGGCTACTGAGGGATAGGTTTAAGGTGGCTTTCTTTAAAATCATATTTTTCCCTATGAGTCGAATCATACAAAATTAACAAGAAATGGCTGTTTCCTCATGAGATGTGGTTGGCACTTCTATAGCTTATCAATTGAAAGCTGTAAATAGATGAATTTCCTAAAGAACTCACCACTATAAGTAATGACCCAATCCACCACCTTTAGCCACATCATGGATTTTCCTTCACATCTTGCCTCAGCAAGCCAAAAAATAGTAAATACAATCATTACTGCTCCACAGAAACCCAGACATGAATACAAAAATAACCTTTTATATCTAGAGGTCATGGAGGAGGGGTTTGGGGAGGAATTGTTCTCTCTTGGTCAAACTCTCATATTTCCTCTTAACGTTTGGCTGGGGTGAGTCTGACACCCCTGTTGTGACACGTACTGCTTTTCAGTCTGTGAAACTGGAGCTGGTGGGCATGACAGTCATGCGGTGGAGAATAGCCAGTCTAATCACAATACCCCAAATCACTGGTTTTTATCAGATACGCTTGGTGTCATGAAGTAATATGGCTGGATATTTTCTGGTGTAATGGTGTTATACTCATAACCTGCCCTATTGCCATGGCAGTGGCCAAATGCTACTGAGAATAAGAAGAAAGAAAGCTCTTTTAACAATCAGATTGGTTTTCTGACCTATAAGGCTATGGGTTGGAAGGCACAATGAAAAGAAAACGGAATATTTTTGACTTGGTGTCATTGAGAGATGATACCAGTAGATGTGATATTTGCCCAAAGGGGGGGTGTTAGGTGACTATATACCCAGGTTGGGACTGCAGGTGGCCGGTGGACATGGAATCTAGTCTTGTGATTTCAAACTAGATTCCACACACACACACACACACACACACACACAACACACACACACACACACACACACACACACACACCGCACGCACGCACGCACGCACACACACACACACACACACACACACACACACACACACACACACACACACACACACACACACACACACACACACACACACACACACACACAACACACACACACACACACACACACACACACACACACACACACACACACACACTCGCTGCATCATTACCATAACTGAACCAATGCAGTGGGAGGTCTCATTCAAGCACATAAATCTTTAGAGATAATAATAAAAGCCTTGCTTGGATCTGATTGCATAAGTGATGAACCTGGATGAATTTTTTTTTTATCTTCCACAGATGTCTTTTTTTTTTTTTTTGGTGGGAACTGTGTAAAGACATTTAAAGGGCCAGTTCCTCCCAAAAGCCAAATTCTGTCATCATTTACTCACCCTCATGTCGTTTCAAACCCAAATGATTTTCGTGGAAATGTTTTGCAAGCTGTTCTTTTCCATAGTGAAAGTAGGCAGTGATTTGCTGTCAAGCTCCAAAAAGGAGAAAAAAAGCACCGCCTTAAAGGGTCACTTCACCCATTTGCATTAAGGTTTGTATTGTTAGAAACCCAGTCATATATTATAATGATGGTGGAATTTTGCTTGTTTTTTTCTGAGATGGGAGAAAAAAGGATTTAAGTGTTTTACTTCCGTCCTATCGTGACGTAAATATCGTCATTTTGCGTCACGATAGGACGGAAGATAAATTTCATTGCATATTAAGAAAACTACAGCCTTTAGCTCATTATTATTCAAGGGCGTGGGACCCACTGACCCCACCGGCCTATTACAGATCAGTGGGTGGGACTAAACCTGAAGAAACTAAACTATTAATCCGCCATCTTGCTTGGAAGACAGCAAGCTAAGCTAACAAGCGCTCAAGGAGTTAGATTTACCATAATGGCTGAATTTACGACACACGATATGGAAGACGAGGATTTTGAAAATCTTTTGCTCGAAACTGATGTTCGTGGCTATTTATACGAGCCACAATATAGCGAAGAGCAGCTGAGGCTGATGGAGGAACAAGAGGCGGCGGCGGCGGCGGCGGCTGCGGCAGCGGCCGCCGCAGGAGACCAGCCCGGCGCAGACGAGAATCCCGGGCTTGCTCGCGCTGTAGCGAATTGGTGGTGCTCGTGCTGTAAAACTGTGCGCCTATGGACACCGAGCTAGAGTCTGTCTGAGGCAGACACGGACATGGAGTGTTGTGTTGTGAACCATCCGAGTTTCGCACCGCATATGGACAGAGGCGTCCTAGATATAGCTATATTTCCGCATCCCGAAAATTAACCGGAAACGACAGCCGAAGCCAGCAGGGAGAAATGGACGCCTGACTTTAAAGTAAGTCTTTTACATGTATATATGATTAATCTTGTCAAATATAAACAATATCTTAAAGCATTGTCACGTTATGATTCCCGTTTAAAACGTAACGTCAACAGTGAACGTTTGTGCAGTAATGCCGCGTTCTGGATTAGTGGGAGTGGCTTCTGGAGCTGTTCAAACGCGTTGCATTGTGGGAAATGTGGTTTACCAATCTAATGCGCTATAAAGTTACTTTCTGTCATAACTCGGTCAAAAAGGCACCAAATTTGAAAATTTTGACAGATTTCGAATACATATATGACCCACTTTCAATGAAGATCAAGGTTCCCAGGGGTGAAATGCTCCTTTAAATAGGGTCCATGCAACTTGTGCACTTGATCCAAAGTGAAAGCTCAGTCGTGACATGAGAATAACTAGCAAGCACACCTGTGGATCAGGGAAACTTTTCTTAACCCCAGATATCAGTCCAGCGGTGACAGCAGAGATCCAAATAACCCTGCTTACACTGTAGAATTACATAAAATATAGTGGCTTCAAAAAGTGATTGGACAAAGAAGACACGCTTCAAATATCTTAATTTCACTGCATTAGATACAGAATATCAAACCAAATGGCATCTGCAAACAAATGCTGCTATAGAGCTGTTCTCAGAACTAACTTTACTTTTCTTTTCTAATTTTCTTTTAGTGAACTCGTCTGAATGTGGTTTTGTGGGCTAAACCACAAAATGAGACAATATGTTTTATTTTTTTTATTTTGAAGAGTATATCTATTTTTTATCATTTAAAACTGAACAAACTTCTTTTGGTGAATTGTTCTGCTTAAAGGATTAGTTCATTTTTTAAAAAAACCTTTGCTGATATATTACTCACCCCATGTCATCCAAGATGTCCACATCTTTCTTTCTTCAGTCGAAAAGAAATTAAGGATTTTGATGAAAACATTCCAGGATTTTCTCCATATAATGGACTTCATTGGGAGCCAAACGGTTCAAGGTCCAAAAGACAGTTTCATTGCAGCTTCAAATGGCTTTAAACGATATCAGACGATGAATAAGGGTCTTATCTAGCGAAACGATCGGTCATTTAAAAAATTAATAACAAAGTTTAAGTTTTATAAGCACAAATGCTCGCCTTGCTCTGTTCTGTGATGAGTGTTCGTGACTCTCCTGTTCGAACTGTTCATCAAAATTAACAAATCTTTTTCGAGTCATGACTCGAGGGGTCCTAGATAAGACCCTTATTCATCGTCTGGAGTCGTTTAAAGCCCTTTGAAGCTGCACTGAAACTGTCTTTTGGATCTTGAACCGTTTGGCTCCCAATGAAGTCCATTATATGGAGAAAATCCTGGAATGTTTTCATCAAAAACCTTAATTTCTTTTCGACTGAAGAAAGAAAGACGTGGACATCTTGGATGACATGGGGGTGAGTAAATTATCAGCAAAAGTTTTTTTAAAAGTGAACTACTCCTTTAAAATGTACTTGTACTATTTCTTTTAAATAAAAATAACTTTAACCATTAACTGTTAACCTGTGCATAATAGCATGGCACAAATTCTGTTTAATGAACAGAACTTAATTGAAACCATAATTTTTTTAATATATGATTTTGTTATATAATGCAATTACATTAATAGTTCGTTATGTGTGGCTTACGTGTCCAAATACACAACTAAAAATCCATTGCATTCTATGTAAATAAATCCAGATAGTGCACAATGCCAGCATGGCAGTTTCATGCTACGACATGAAAATACAGCATGCTGGCCAACACAAAATATTTTGATACAGACAAACAACTTTTCAGAGCACAATTTTTCATCCAAGTTTTCTAAAGTTTTCATCACTTTATGCAAGACCTCTCACTCTATGTCATCATACAATAGTTGCTTGTTCAAGCTAAAATCCTTAAAAGCTACATTTTTGCAATGTTAGTTTGTGACATTTACATGTGTCTGTAAGACTATGGCACCTGTCTATTCGTGGAGTCTTAAAGGGATAGCACACCCCAAAAAATATCTGTTTTTTTCTCCATACAATGAGAGTCAAATCTGTTTTTGTGTTCCAAAGAAAAAAGAAGAGTGAAGATGATTACACTGACAGAATTTTCATTTACTTTTTCATCTCTTTAATATTGTTTCTATATCTATTTCTTTAAAGACCCCCTGTGGTGAAAAATAAGCTTTTAATGTTATCTATATGTCTATGTGGTGTTTTTATATATGCTATATATGCTTTTATATGCTTCTTGGCACTATTGAATGAACAGGGCTGAGATAAGATCTAACAAAGGTTCGCGGCAAGACAGCGATTTAGTGCACGCACTGAGACGAGAGAGGTATGTATCAACTCGTCTTAGTTAAGGGAATAACATAGTTTAATATGAAAAACCAGTAGAGTATCCCTTTAAAACGGCAGTGAACCAGAGACAGTCTCAAAAAAGCAGTTTGAAATCATCATTGTTTTCTATGTGTCACAAATATGTTGTAACCAATCTCGTCAACATGCGGGCTTTAGCATATCATCATTACTATGCTGAGAAGCAGGGGTGTCTCAAGAGAAGCCATACAGGTTATCCCTGCATATTATTCTGTTGATGAATAATCAGGTACATTTAGCAATACAGCAGGAGAATATAAGTATATACTTATATTCTGATACTGATTTTTAGAAGACAGACTGAGATGCGAACGGAAACATGGTTTGTGTAACATTATCAACACATTATTAGCTGCTTGATAACTAGTCAAGGAAAAGGCTGATCATATTAATTACCGTAATGTGTGAGAGCGATACATAAAACGCAGTACCTTTTGATACATTGACTTATAACGAGCTTGTATAATTCACTTTTCCACTTCTTTCTGAATCAGTTTTGTTCAAACATATATGTCTGAATAAAACCAGTATTTCCACTTGCCATTGTGCAACGTTTATAAAGTTGGATCAGGTAGTCAAGCTGGTGTGAGTGAGTGGAGGCGGGGGCCTAATTTGCACATTCATGAATCCCTGTATACAAAATGAAGAAAGTGTGTAGAGTTAAAAAAATTTCACAGGAAAAAAACGTTTATAAATTCATTTTGGTGATCAAAGATGAGTTTTAAGGGATACAATTATTGACTACAGGGGGACTTTAAGATATGGTAACTATCTCTTTAAGATATGTTTGTCAATAATATTTTCTCTGCGAATCAACCCACAACCCACATTCTGTCTGCTGGAACCTGTTACACTGCTATGAGACACACAGATGGGCTGGATAGATGAAGGAACTTGGACAAGATTTAAAAGGAAATATGTGACAATTAGGGGGGAGGGAACAGAGACATCCAGTGAAAGAATAGGGATTGTTTTAAGGATGAATAATGTATATATAAATGACAGTGAAATTGTATTTCTTCCTTTAGAGTGAAAGAGAATGATTGTGGACAAGAAGATGGAACGTGAGAAGGAGGGAAGGGAGGAGGGGAGAAGAGAAGAGAGAGAGAGAGAGAGAGAGAGAGAGAGAGAGAGAGAGAGAGAGAGAGAGAGAGAGAGAGAGAGAGAGAGAGAGAGAGAGAGAGAGAGAGAGATCTGAATTCTGACTGAGTCAACATCAAAGCTGTACCATTCTCTTTTTTTCCCTCTTTGGTCATATATGATTTCCTTCAGCGGCCTCAAAGCGCACTTATACGTTTGAGGGCTCAGTGTGTGGAGCCCCTCAATAATACTGACCTGGATTTGGTTCACTGCCAGCTTTTGTTCTAATTACAGCTCAAGCGCACTTTTCAATTTTTTAAGTTTTTAAATATTTAAAAATAGAGAGACTTTTCAATTTTCAATCACATGAATGTTACACTTCACTCAAAATGAGATTATGCTCCAAGTTTTCAGATTTTATTAAAGGGATAGTTCATCCAACACTGACATTTTTGTCATAATTTACTCACCCTCATGTTGAAGCTCTAAAAAGAACCATCAAACCACCATAAAAGTAGTCCATATGATTTATGTGTAATATTACAAGTAGTTTTTTAGCTTTGTGTGAGGAATAGAACAAAATTCAAGCTGATTCATTCATAATCTTTCTCCGAAAAGGACATATATGTGAAAACACGAACCTCAAACGTAAACCTGACTAAAACCATATTGTTTTTTTTTACCAAATGTCATGATTTTGATGTTTATCTTGTATTATTTGATTATGTATTCTGTGTGTGCTTATGTCGATACATATTTTGGTTTGATATAACGCTTATATTTCTTATATATGTTCATAATAAAGAGTGATTGTTTCGCTTCAGAAGAACTGAGTTTGTTTCATGTTACCTTTATGTCCTTTTTGGAGCTTGAAAAGTTCCATAATATGGACAAAAACAGTTTAATCATTCTTCAAATATCCTCTTTTGTCTTATACAGAAGAAAGGTTTGGAATGACATGAAAGGGAGTACATTCCTTTTAATTACAGTGTTTCTTACACAAAGTTGACTTCAAATGATTTGGAATATTTTTAACCTCCTCTGGTCACAATATAATTTCATTGTTTGAAAAAAGATTCGGGTAAACAATGACAGAATTTTCATTTCATTTTTTAAACCATCTCTTTAAAGGTTATTGAAGATCTTAATAAAAATGGGCTTTCCTTCTATGCTGCATTCTCATCTTCAAGCTCATATATATTGTGGAAAAAAGACAAATATGTTTACCTTATTCCCCCTCAACTAAATGAGCACTTGAGCTTATGAATGAATGTTGTGTTTTATGGCCCAGTTTTGAGTAAAAGGCGCATGGAATGATGGCAGGAGGCTGGGTAGACAGCTGGAGGAACAGCCCTCCTCTGGCCCGCTCTCTCTCTCTCCACACACACACACACACACACACACACCACACACACACACACACACACACACACACACACACACACACACACACACACACACACACACACACACACACACACACACACACACACACACACACACACACACACACACACACACACACACACACACACACACACACACACACACACACACACACACACACACACAACACACACACACACACACACACCCTCCCTAGCTGCTGTTAGCTAAGGTGATAGAGGAGTGGTGATAGCAGTAAAGGTTGTTAACAACCTGCATGCTGACACATTGGGTTAGAAGAAGTCCCTCTCTTAAACCAACACACAGCCATCAGCAACACCTCCTTTCCAGAACAATGTGAAACATTTTTTCATAAAAAAAAAAATCTGGCTCCAGGAAAAATTCCTGACCAGAGACTTGTCAGAATATTATAATTTAAATTATACAGCTATTTTGTGTATTAGAAGTGGTTACATTATGGCTTTAAGTCATTGTTTAATTAGTGAAATGATGCTACAATCTGATATATCTCAAATAATATCAAATATCACATATTCAATTATACAAAGACCTTTAGAAACAAGTACTCTGTTTGTACAATGGTATCAGATGGTAATAATTACACCATGGTACTGAGCAAAATACAATGATATTTACTGTGAACTCGAAATTATTTTTTCGACATGAAAAATTAAGATTAATTAATTTTTTAGACATGCTATCAACACGGCACCAAAACTTGCAAGAAAGGCACTTTTTAGTGTTAGTATATCACATATAGCCTAAACATTAAGGCGTACTACACCTATTTCACGCGCGGCCAAAAATAACCTATAGGCCTAATGAGACAAAAAAAATGTGATTTTAACCAGAATTATTTTACAGGGTGGGGAGCATTAATTGAATGTCCCAAATTTCCTCCCACTCGCAGTGGGACAGTAGCCTACAACAGTGAACAGAAAGGGAGCATTTGCAACTCGACTCCATCTCCCTCCCTCCCTCTCTCTCTCGCGCTCCTCCTGGCCAAAACTGCTGAGCTCTTCCAGTGCGCTTCATTCAGATGGATAACTTCAGAAACATGGCCCTGCCAAACACTTCACTTTTACTGCTTCTTCTTCAACTGTGCGCTATTGCGTGGCAAGGTAAGTCACTTTCACCTCATCTTTCCTTGCGGCGCTGTTTTAAGTTGTGGTTTAATTTTATGAGAAACTTTTGGAGCGTTACGACCGCGCGCGTTTGAATGGGATGCATGCGATTGTTTTAGGATGCTGCAGTTATACTGTACCACATTGTGCGGTGTTTAAAACATTCTGTTAGTAATAGCCTACAAAAATATCGTCTGTTTAAACTTACTTAGACCACATTTGTAAAGCGTTTTTACCTTGGCTTTGGTATTCGCGTGAGAAAAGTCTGAAGTTTCTCATCAAAACGCACGTGAGCTAATAAACGTTAAGCTTGTTCAAACATAGATACTTTACACTAAAAATACACAGTACTTGTTTGTACAGTAATACAATATTGCTTTTAAATAAGCATTTTTTCTGTTTAAAATCTGTTAAAAAACTTGATACAAAAACAGCAGGTGGACTAAGTGCTTTAAAACAGTGATTTTTCTCTCAACATCCAACAATTGGCATTTCTTAAAATATTTAATCTAATTACCCGATTTTATCTAGTAATGCAAAGCAAATATGTATTTAACAAAGCAAATATTGAAAGAGGTTTCATGTCAATACCTAGCCAATTTGCAGTTTCCTCTGGTGTTATGAAGTGGTTCGGATCATAGGACTGGTCACAAATACAGGCTTTGTGTGTCTGTTCTCAGATACAGTCTGTGGAACTCATTCATAGAGGGCTCAAAAATCTGATGATATGAGAGATTCTCACAGTGATAAGTAAGCTGTTCACAATATGCTACTCAGTTGTATAATCATACGTTTGTAGACCTAGATCCTCAAAACATAAAGCGTATATCTGTGCAAATTGCCCTGTAGGTCTCTTGTACATGACCTAGACGACTACCGAACCAGTCCTTCTCATTAGGGAACAGATGATGGACCCCCACTGCATAATCCTCTCCTTGTCCATCTATATCTATCCCCTGGTGTGTTATCCGACTACTTTTTTGTCCATCCCTTTACACTGTGTTCCGCCTTCATCGCCTTTTCTCTTTCTCTTCCAACATATTTTGTTCAGTGTGGATCAGGACTCTCCTATAATGCTGGTTCTTCCAAAGATTCTTAACAAGCCCCTTTGCTACCTTCTGTTCACTCTTGTGTTAATAAGGTCCCTCCAGTTCCCCGACAGATGAACCAAAGCTGTCTGTCCTGGGATTACTGAACACCCCGTTAGATAACTGCCCCTATGATTAAGAGGGGTCACCTTGCTCCCTCAATGTGAAGGGGACATTTTTCATCTAAGAACCTGACATTGAAAGTGTCATCCTTACAATTTATAGTAGCTGTGATGTGGATGATAGAATATGTTCTGAAAAAAGGCATTGATTCTGTTTTTTTTAAACCTTTTGTGTGTAAATTTTCGCACAAATAACCATTTATTTTGATTAAGCATGAAAAACCCAATATTAAAACAGTATAAAATTATAGTGTATATAATATCACACACACACACACACACACACACACACACACACACACACACACACACACACACACACACACACACACACACACACACACACACACACACACACACCACACACCACACCACACACACACACACACACACACAATATTATATAATTAAATATTATTTGGTCAAATGATTAAATTCTAAAAATAATTATTCATATATTAGTCATTTAATTGTTTTAATAGTATTTTTTTTCCCCTTTTGTGTAACCGGTTTATTGAATTAACTGAGCATAACAGTATCAAATAGTAATATCATATTTCTTAATTTTCACTTTATTACATTTTTAATAATATTTCTGTCATTATATTTTTCATGAAACCGACATGTTGGGCTCCTTTCACGGCCACAGCAAAAGTCAATGAGAAATATCTTCATATCAAGGCCCCCGTCAATCAAAAGTGAAAACCGGAGCTCTAGTGAAAATCCTAATATAGGACATCCGTCAAAATATGCATTTTTATCCCGATGTCCGTACTCATTCCCTTAAGTTCGTATGAGCTGCATTGTGTGCCAGTGACAAAGATGCCATGCCTTAGACTTCCTGCTTCCCATAGCAGCCCATGACCCACACTAGAGGCGATACAATTGAGTGGCTGTTTCTGGTTTGAAGGGGTTTCTATGCTCACAATCTCGGGTTGAGCCCCTGTCTGTCACTCTTGACAGTGAATGTCATGTAAAAGCCTGTGGGTTTATTGTTTTGGCCTGGCAGAAGGTGGAAATCAGTGAAAACCTCTACAGGGATAATCTGCATTGTTGTTTTGCAGTTCAGCTTCAGTGAACAACAACATGTGGATTAGATGAAGATTGAGACCCTTACATATTTGAGTTTAAACTGCCAGTGTTTGGAACTCTGGAGCTGAGTATATTGTTTATGCATAATTGTGTGTTATGCAATATGAAAGATCACTGATGGATATGGAATTTGACTGATGGGAAGGTTCATCTCAAGTTTAAGAGTTAATCTCTTATCTAATCCAATCACACTGAGCCTTTAATGACTCTTACCAGCAGGGGGCAGCAAGAAGGCAATTACCTGAACAAAACTAAACACTTGTGATTAAAATTGATTAAACATGTATGCATGCAACAAATATGCATTGTATCTGTAGAACGTCTGTTTGATTGCATGCTTTGAATTGTGCACTTGTTCCTTACACCATAACTCCATTCACTGACTATTACTGCACATATTAACCATTCGAAGTATGTATGTATGCACGCAGTGCTAATTCATAGCTGTAGATTCTAGTATATGTTGTCAGTATCACATTTATACATTTAGTCAAGAAGACATTAGTGTGTACTTGGATTTACATCTAGTTTCCTTTACCTCAGTCAGATCATTTCTTCCTTATTGTGACATGATGAAACAGTTTATCGAAAAGAAACATTTTAGACCAGGGACTTCTTCTTTCAGAGGAGATCTGAAAGCAGGCTTGCAGTCGAATGTAGGAAAGGGGTGGGGTTTAAGAAGCCCAGCATACACCAGAGAGAAGTCTGTTGTTTCACTGTTAGATCCAGTTATGATATTTTGATTAAAAATTACAAGGTCAAAAAACATTTTTATAATAATGAAACAAATGTAAGCAGCATGAATCAAATTTGTATTTTCTGTGCCACTAGTGTCACCAAATGGAATCGCAAAAATGACTGTTTTCATACAGGTTTCCTGAACCGTCACCCTGTCTGCCATTGGTTGGCCAACACACAGTGGCTGAGTAATTGAAAGCCCTCATCTTAAAGGTGCTCTAAGCGATGTCACGTGTTTTTGAGGCCAAAACATTTTTTGTCACATACAGCAAACATCTCCTCACTATCCGCTAGCTGCCTGTCCCCTGAACACACTGTAAAAAAATGCAGTCTCTGCAGACACCCCAGGCTCCACAAACGGCAACAAAAACAAACTGGGCTAACCCGCGCGACGAAACATTACAAACTGTTCCAGCCAATAACCGACAAGAAGGGTTTGGGGGTGGGGTTTGGGGGGTTAGTGCCCGGATGAGGAGGAGGGAGGGTCTAGCTAGCCTCCATTTTGTTTGACAATACTTTAAACGTCAACAAGAAATGACGTCACCCGACATCACTTAGTACACCTTTAAGGAAACCCTGCATAAATAGGCTGTTTAGATGACTTTCTTTATGTGTTATTGCATTTAAACTAGAACAGAATACAATTTTTTTTTTTAAATACAACTATTTTTAATGTGACATGCCATGTTAAAATTACATGAGACCTGATGAGAAGTCCATCTCAATGTTTGGCTGTACTGTAAATCAATTCTTACCAGGTAAATCATTAATACATTAACTAATTTTACATTAACTACAAATGAGACCTTAAAGTGTTACCATATTGGATGCATTCAAACCAACGCTAATGAGTCATTCATTAATGTTCACCCTGGTAAACCGCAAAAATTCACTGTATATGAATCACTGAAAGGTCAGGCAGTGACTATGGTGACCATTATATTCACACCTGTTAACAAAAGAATCATCCCATCAAATCCACTAGACCCTAACCATAAAACAGCCCTTTACTTTCAAACATAATTCAGCATTAGATCTCTTTTGATCATATCCCAGAAGTCGAGGTTTTGATCCTTCTTCTAAGATTTCCCTGTAGTGATGAGCTGAGACAGGCTAGACGACAACCCCGCAGGCCAATCCTTGAAGTCACCCGCTTTGAGTTCAGCCAAAACAATGGCATGAGATTCCTCAGTTAAGTATGTATCAGTAGGAAGCAGAACGGGGGGATGGTAGTAGTCGGAGGTGTGCGTGTCTAAGATCCACAGGTGAGTTTACAGGGTCAGATCACTATCTGATAGAGGTTGCTCTTATCAAAGCCTTTTGTGCCTTGCCAATTGCGTCATTGTAAGGAAAAGCCTCTGTGTTTGTCATCTAGTCTTCATCTGAGCTGTATTTGAACGAGGAGATACCTTTAACGCACTGACTCTTTCAAGAATGAAGAAAACTATGTCTAGTCATTTTGTGAAGGATTCCAGTCTGGCTGCTCCTCGTTTTTTGTTGGCTTACTTTTACAGTATTAGTGGGAAATGTGTCAAACTTGCTCTGGCCACGAGGCTGTCGGAGCTGCCAGCATGTCTCATGTTACTTTATTCAATGATCTGTGTAGATTCTTGCATTTTCAGGGACGTTCTGAGTGGCACAGTCTGCCACCGTAGCAACATTTTGATCCAACTAAAGAGTAAATGTGTAAAACCCGGGATTTATGGTGATGCCATGTTTATCAGAGTCAGATGTGGAGACTGACCACATTAATGAAGCGTGAGAATGAATAACAATCATCCAAGTGCAACGAAGGGGGTGAAGAATTTACAGTGGACGGATGCCAGCTCTTTTTGCCCCTCTCCCTCACTTTCTCACAGAATGTGTTTTTATTTTTTTTATTTTAGAAAGCTGTAAAATGAATCCAAAATTAGATTGGTCACACTCAAATTGTCCCCAGTTTTTTTCCCTTAAAGGCATAGTTTGTCTGAAAATGAAACTTCTGTCATGATTTACACACTAATCTATTTGACTTACTTTATTTTGTTGGAACACAAAATTAGATATTTTGCTGAATGTCCAGGCTGCTGCTTTGCATAAAATGGGGAGGATGACGTCAAGCTCCAGAAGCAAGAAAACGCCATAAAGTGGGCCATATGATACATGTAGCGGTCTGCTCCTCACACAAAGCTTTTGTATTATTCATGCAATATCATTCAATTTCTTGTCCGAAACCAAAAATTACACACTGGGATGAAAATCACCACTGAAAATTGTTCTTTTAAATTATACTTCATTGGGATTTTCTAAACAAATTGTAAAATTATAATATTTCTCTAAATTATTACAAGGTAAAATCACATTTGAGATGAATAAACAGAACAAGTGGTATGGATGGTTCCTATTTTATTTTTATTTAATTTTGAGCTTGACATCTCTCACAACATTAAAAAGTTTGGGTCAGTATCTTTACATTTATTAAGCCATGCATTAAATTGATCAAAAGTGACAATAAAGACATTTATAATGTTACCAAAAAATTTAATTTTTTTAAATCATGGTTTCCTCATAAATATTTAGCAGCATGACTGTTTTCAACATTGATAATAAGAAATGTTTCTTGAGCACCAAATCAGCATTTTCGAATGATTTCTGAAGAATCTCGTAACAATGAAGACGACCGTGAGACATTCAAACTTTTGATGGTAGTGTACATGCTTTTGTTTTATGTAAAAAAGTGGTTTGGGCCATTTTTTAAATATCTACTTTGTTTTCACAGAAGAAAGGAAAGTCATACCTGTTTAAAATATGATGAGTAGATTCATTTCTAGGTGAACTATCCCTTTAACTTTGACATATGTAAATATTAGACTGCTGACTTTCCTTTATTTGAAATGGAAGGAGGACATTTTCCCCACCAATACCATTCATAAATAATCTCCTTTTGGATCAATAGCAATTATATGCTTCATGCAACAGTGTTAAGGACACAGCTGTAGACAGTTTTTTTAATGCCATTAAAATAAATGGGAAATACATAGTATGTACTGATAAAAGGCTTAATTTTGCACACCATGTCCCTTGTGATTATTTGGCTTTATCTCGTTATTATTCTCCAGCTTAGCGCACCCTTCCAAAATGCACTATTTAATTGGTTGAACGCAGCCCGTCACTTTTGGAGAGCCCCATCTGTGGGACACGTCACTGGCCAGGAACCGATTCGGGATCTGGCAAAAATCCTCACAATGCAAATGGGATTTCGGAAATCCTCGGATAATGTTTTCTCCAAAATCTCCCTCTAAATCACTGCCTCTCATCCACCCTTCTGTTTTATCACTTTTTTCATCTCTCTTTCTCTCTCTGTTTACCATAAAATTCACCGACAGCTGCAAACACCTGGTGGCTAACTCATTCTTGAGGAGGCAGATGTGGGTTTTTTTCTTCTGGATCTGTGTGCATGCGTGTGAGTTAGTAGGTTGCTCATGTTACAGAAATCATACACCACAATAGTAGCACCTCGAGTCTTGCTGTCTGCCCCCATCCCCCACGATCTTAGACACCTCCTCCCACATCTCCCTCACGCTCGCATACCCTTCACTCAGGCTTGGCTACCGGCCCATTCAAAGGGAGCCAGGGACTTCAGGCCCTTCATGTGTTTTACTTTCTCCAAAATCTTTATTGATTTTTGCAAGCATACCTGCAGTTGCTGTGTTTGTGTTTCAGGTGGTTTCAAGGTAATTCTTAGTGGTCCTGCCAAATAACCTAGATTTAGACTGTTTACTTTGAGTGATGTTATTAGTTTACTTGATTTTTGTATTTTTGTAAGAAACTACGAGTGGGGTTTTGCCAGGCCATTGTTAAGCAGTTACTAAGGTGTCCTAAGTGTTTTTTTAGTACGTTGGTGGCTGGTTGCTTGCCTTAAGGGACAGTCCAATTTCTCTCATCATTCACTCCATAAAATAGTAGTCAATGTGAACCAAAAGTACTTAGATGTAATTTTTGGGTGGACTATCCCTTTAAGAAGAACCACTTATGACTGTTTCCCCAAAAAAACTAGAGTATACAGAAGCCAATTACATTTTTTTTCATGACTGGACTTTTTTTTCTGTCTGGATCTATTGATTCATTTAAATAATACATTAAAAATGCTATTCATGCATAAAATGCACTGAAAAACACATCTTCTATGATGAGCATTGTTTTAAATTTTAGCATTAAAATTCATTTAGGTATTATTTAGTTCAGAATGTGAAAATTGTCAGGGGGATATAACTGTCCGGATATTATAATGAAGAAAAACGTCAGATTTATGAAATTCTTAAAGAAAACTTACTTTGGCAAACTAGCAAATCAGTCATGTGGTGCGACCATCATGCGGATTCAAAAATAAAACAATGAGGATTTTATAAAAAAAAATCAACATGAAGTTGAAGTAGTAAGAAGGTACATGTGTTTTAAACTGGACTTTTAAAATATTTTTAATTTTCTTTATTGTGGACACCCTTAACTTCTTCTGAAACAAACATTTTGCAGTTCTGTTTGGTGCTGTTAGCGTGGCAGAAATTACACACCTTAAAATATACTAGATATATCATCATAAGCTCTTTAGGTGTTAATGGCATGTGATCCTGCACACGTCCTATTATGTGGTAGAATGGCACGAGATGTATTTCAGTGCCTTCTGAAATTTGATCAAGCCTTATGTCATCCTGCGTCTCTATACGAGTATCTTTCTTGACAAAAAGCTGTCAAGACATTCATTGTGCTTTTCTGCTGATTACTGAAGGCAAAAATTCCTCAAGAACCACCACACCCTTTACATCTCTTTGTCCTCCAGCATGTTATACTCGGTTACCATCTTGTCCATGCTTTCTTCTTTCTTTCCTTCTCATTTATTAAACAAGTGCTCTAATTATTCCTAAGAAATATGCAGGAATGTGCAGAATTTTTAGCCAAACTTTACTGAAAAAAAAAAAAAAATGGAAGGAATAAAAATAGTCCACAAAATCTGGGACATTTGAACAGATCTTCTAATAAAAGAGACCAAAAACAAAATGTGCAGTCTTGTTTTTTGGCCAGTTTGTCCAGAATTTTCACCTTTTGTTGTACAGTATTTACCAAGAATATTTATTTTAGTGCATCACTAATATAATGTGTTGTCTTTTAACTTGTCGCTGCTTTTAAACATCTTATATATATTCAGTACCATATGTTGGTGGAGACACCAGATTGTGTGGGCAAATGATCTTTTGGCTGAAGATTGATGAGTACACAGTCTGATAAATATCATAGTGGTAAAGGTTAGCGCTCACTTATTTCAGTCAAATCAGTGAAACAGAAGTAAACAGAATGTTCTTCATCTTTGAAATGTCATCCAGAACCACACGAACAGTTTGCCCTTTCTCTGCAAGGTGATGCATCTTGTTGGAGTTGGATTTTGGGGTGTGTGCATTTGTTTCTTCCATCAAAGATATATTAAAAGAGATGTTCCCTGTCTGGGATAAACTGCTCTTTTCTGACCATAACATTGTCATATTGAAAGCCAAGATGCTCTACAGCAGTTCAAACTTACTGCTCTTTGAGACTATTTCATGCTCAGTTTCTCGTATTCAAACTCTAAACAACATTCTGTAGAAGAAACTGTGTAGCTGATCGGAGATCTGTTAAAGGGGTAATATCTCCCAACACCCACAGTGGTGGCACCGTACCAACATTCTGCCATCAGCAGTCCTCTTTTCATTCTTTCCTCTACTCCCCGTAGATCTGATAATCAAGCATAGTGGGTTGATACTGGCAGATCCAGTACCTATGAGTGTGTGCATATGCACATGCATATTCAATAATGTACTCCCACAATTCATAGCCCTACAAACCCTGCTGTTGTGCTAATGCAGGTCTTTGTAGTTGCTCTCAGCTGGGAATATGACTGGTAATAAAGGCTTGTATGTAATTTGGTGCCATTGGACTGTAATTTATAGACATTCTTTAGGAACAAATTCAATAAGCCTTTGCCTTAGCCATTGTATGCGTTTGGACATATATACTAACAAATCTGTAACACTTTTTTTTCAGATTCTGTTGTCAAATTTAAAGCTGAAGCAATTGGTTGGACAAACTAGTAGTTTCATCCACTGGGGCGGCAGTGGCTAAGTGGTTCATGTAGATTGTCTACAAACCGGAAGGTTGGTGGTTCAATCCCCGGTTCCACTTGACCAAGTGTCGAGGTGTCCATGAGCAAGACACCTAACCCCGGCTGCTCCCGACGAGCTGGCTGGCGCCTTGTACGGCTGACACCGCCGTCGGTGTATGAATGTGTGAGTGAATGGGTGAATGAGAGGCAAAATTGTAAAGCGCTTTGGTGGCCATTGGGTCTATAAAAGCGCTATATAAATGCAGTCCATTTACCATTACCATTTACCATTCATCCAAATGTAACATTTTCGTCAATCTGAATGAATCCAATATGATGATTTTTTATTTTTTTGAAGATTTAGCTAACTATGGTAACATACCTGCCAACTCTCACGCTTTGGCCGTGAGACACACGCATTTGAGTGGTTTCACACGCTCACACGGGCGAGTTCTCACGCTGAAGTGTCAACCCGGTCGGTCAAATGCCGCGTGCATGCGAGAGAAAGACTGTTCCAAACTGCGTTGCGCGCATGCGCCCACCCTCCCTCCCGGTTGGAGAGGTTTTATTATAAGGTTTATTTACTTACACCCCCCGCCCCCCCAGAAAAATCTCACGCAAAGCTAAACGCAAAAGTTGGCAGGTATGTGGTAATGGTCGCAAGTTTCATCGTTACCAACATAGTTGAACGATTTGGCGGTTCCAGAAACCATAATTCGAACAAACATTCGCAAATAGCTTCGCAAACTTATGTGGTTGTAACTACAGCTCTCTAGCTGAGGATAGAAGCACAGTTTCTTGTTAAAATGACATGTGAACTCAAAAGCCACGTTTCCACTGAAATTACCCGGAACAGTTTGTCCCAGGATCTTTTCCACCCCATACCTGTTGCTGTCAGGTTTCCATCGCAGTCTAAAGTACCGTGAAGATTAGGCAAATTAGTCCGGTGACGTAGGACGGCGTGGTACTTTTGAAATTAAGCCTGAACCTCGTCGTCGGTCCATCGGTCGTATTTTTTAAACTCCTGCTGTTTCGAATAGCAAACAACTCTGACTGCAACAGACCTTTAAAAATGGTGGTTGAAATATGATGCTGCTTGGAGTCAACCAATCAAAATGCTGAGTGAACTCAACCAATCAGCATGTTCAGCACCCAAGTCCAACCCCTGAAAGATCCTGAAATTTGAAAAAGTAATACCTCACCAGCAGGGACTTTCTGCGAAGGAATAATTTTACCCGAAACTTCATTTAGACCCTGGATCCTGCGGTCGAAACCCACCGAGTACCACCCCATAGTTCCTAGTTCCTGTGGAAAGTTCCTACAGTGGAAACGTGGCTAAATAGATTTTGCTCTTGGGTTTTCATAATAAATCCACGGCTCGAGAGCTGTAGTTCTAACCACGTAAGTTTACGACGCAACTATTGTTTTGGGAAATGCCAAATCATTCAACTAATTTGAACGGAACTTGCGACTATAGTTGGCTATCACCCCAGAATGTGACCTAAGTTGAATTTTCAGAAATTGCTATTGAATTTTACAAATAATTACAAAGAAATGACATTTAAAACATTAAATTAAATGTGAAATTTTGAAGTGGAACGATTGCAATTGTACTTTCTTGTAAAACCTACTCCTTAATCTTTGTTTTATTTACAACTTTGAAGAAAAATATTTTTTACAGTGTAGTCCATATACACTGTACAGTAGCGTAAAGAACACCGGATACAACATATTTGCTTGGAAACTAGTAGTGGCTAGTGGCAAAATTGTACTAGTACAAATGGTGGTTAATCTGCATGGTGGATAAATGTAGTGAATGTACTGTGACCATCAGCTGTCTGAGTACATTTAAAAAGTACGCTAGCAGAAATCAGACAAAGACCAAAAGGATCATTAATGACATAATGCCATATTTTACAGCAGCAACCTCAAAACGCCAAAAACTGGATGGTTGCAGCGAGCCTATATATCAATACTTGACAGCGGCCATTTTACTTCCAAGGTTCTCCCTGGATTCTGGATGCAACTTTTGCTATTCGATCCTTTGTTGACATGATCATTTTATCTGGCACTGAAAGATAATATTATACACCAAATATTTTACACTGAGGCCAGGGATGGTCTTTGTGGTGAGGTAATTTTTGAAACTATAGGAGATACACAAACATTACGCAACTAATTTGGCAATTAGTGTGAACATTTGTACTATTCTGCTGGATGGATTCACTGTAATTTATTTAATTGCTGTGTACCTTAAAATTCCTGGCCTTTTGGACTGTTGTATATGAAATATGAACTAAAGTGCCATTGATAACAGAGAAAGACAGACAATGTTAACATTTCTAGGCACCAGGCAGTATTACTCACATGGAAATGGTTACCAGTCAGAACAGCTGGATTCAGCCAAAGGAGACGTCTTACTCAAACCTTTTATTCACTGTGAGCATATCAGACCAGACATGACATGCAGCATTATGTCAAAGCCATTGCAAAGAATTGAGTTTCCATGTACAGATCAGACTGTTCAGATTATTCTATGCAACTTATGCTGATCAAAACTGACAGCTCAGACATTTTAGCTCAGCTTCTAAGAAAGAAAAATCACAAATGAGATCTCTTTGTCTCAAATGAGACTATAGAGGAGCAAATTTAGATCACATAAAAAATTTGAGTTTTCAATATGAACACAACAATGATCTGAGTTTTGCTATCCACATTTATTTTATAGCTCTATATTTCTCATAAGGAGTTTTTGGAAAAAACATATGATGTTGATAATTGAGAACAACCATTACATCTCCTGAAGTATGAAAGAGCAACCTTTGAGCAATAAAAAGTCCTCACAGTATGATTTGCAGTAAAAAGAAATATTTTGCGTTCACACAGAACGTGTTTTTCCATTGCACTGCGCTACTTTTACATTGTTTTCCAATGTAAACACACGTTAGATGGACATCTTTAACCATTGCTCTCCTGCCTCTTGTTTTGCAGATTCATGACACAGCATTCTAAAAACACGGCCCTCAAGTTAAAATAAGTTAAATGTTTTAAAAACGCATTTCTAAACCTAGCACTTTTTTTTGTTTCACTGTAGCTGTTGTTTTAACAGCAATAACTTATTCTGTGTTAACCGTCCCTAAGGCTGCATTTATTTGATCAAAAATACAGTTAAAAGTTTCAGTTATGAATTCCCTTATGAACTGCTCAGTATATCAGTGCAAAAACATGCATATTCATTAACCACCCACAATCCATTTTAACTAGGAGCTAAAAAGCAGCATTAAGTCAATGCATCTTTCCTTTCGAACATGCCTCCTTTTTATGGAAATTAGGCTTATGTTATTTAAAATAAAGTTTGTTTGTTTACAGCAGCGTTTATTCATCAAATGGTGATCAAATGAAGGAGAAGAGCATTATATCCAGGAAATTAAAAAATATATTTTTTAGTTTTTGCCTTGACCGGATAGTTCATGGAGTGACAGAAAGCAATAACAGAGTCAGGAAAAGACACAAACTTCAGCACCTGAAGGGCTTATGCACTATATGTCGAAAATTGTCCACAAGGCTTTAAAGAGCATAATCAGCCGATTCCTTTTAAATGAACTTCATGAACATAAAACAAAAGTTAGATCAAGAAAGGTCATTGACAGAAGTGAAATTGAGTATTAGCAGAGGAGATGAATGACAAAAATCAACAGATGCAGCTGTCCCTCAGCTGTCACGTGTTTCCCTCCTCAACCTTGAAGGAGACCCTTGTTTTTAGGACACTAATATATTGTTCATCTTTACGCTACCTCAACCAGGTGGTGTCGAAACACTCGTAGATACATTTAAAGTCTTCATGTCAGGCTTAATCAAATACATGACTCTGGACAACAGCCAGGGAGCACTGATGGGAGCTCACCCATGTTGACAGAATTCATTTTAGAAGAGTAACTCAGTAAAGCTGTGAATAGGTTGTATGGGCTGGGAATATGTTACAATAAAAGAGGTCCATCAGAGGAATAGAGAGTTATATAAATCCTTGTTGATAGTGAATAAGTGCAGTCGTTGGGAGTATATCCTTTCCCTCACAAATTATACAGACACCATGGCGCAGGACTTCCTAAAGTGGGAAGCCTTTTTGGTTGGTCTTGGGGCCTGTATTTATGTCTGATGTCTTTTGTCTTTAACCTATCACCCTATAAGTGTCTGCTTACTGAGTCGCTCTCATGGGCCTCTTTTTGTCCCTTAGGGGCCAGATTTATGATCTGCACAAGAGTCTGGACTCTTTCTTATCACATAGACACTTTATGTTTGCAAGGGTTCAAGTTCTACTGGATTGAGTGCATTACTTAACTAATGGATACCAGCTTTCAATAAAAATGTAAATAGCATGTAAGACTGTATTATAAAGAATAAATACAAAATCTGGTTTAAATGTAATTAAAAAACAATTTTTTTTAGATTACAATTTTCTAAGAAAGATTACAAACATAAGGCCACTGAGTCTGAAATTCGCATCCGGAATTTTCGCACGTTAAAAAATAAATACGACCTCACGTTATATCAATCACGCTTACACACTGCCTCCGAAACTTTCGTCCGTCATAAAAAAAAATCGTGTTTGCTTTTCTGCCTTGTTCGCATCAGTAGCAAGCAGTTTGAATGGTGTTTTGACAATTCAGAGCCACCGAATCACGAACACGAAAAAACGCATACGAAAATTTCAGACTCAGTGTGCAATGGCCTTTACATTTTCTTAGAAAAGTGCTTAATGTCTTGAAAAGGTTATATAGTGTAACCATCAAGTCAAAAAGTAGTTATATATTTGCTTTATACCTTGGTGAAGCAAATAAATTGACCTTGGTATTTTTGATAAATTAATAGATATATTTGCTTTATACCTTGGTAAAGCAAATATATTGTCCTTGGTATTTTTTTGGTATACAAAAAAATGAGCATGTGCCATCATGTGACCCAGATATCGCCTGCCACTCTATTACAATGTGAAAGTATGTGCATATTGTGTGTCTTGGCTGGAATATGACCTCGCACCTTTACTATCAGGTACTGCTATCTGATGGGAAATATGATATGCTGGACAGAGCTGTATGGTTCTGCTCTCACAAAGGCAATAGATCTTTTATTTGGACATATTTCTTTAGTAAATGACAGGGTCCCATGTGTGTCATCATGGATGGGGTGGTTGTGATATCTGCCCTCTATAGACCAGCTATCCCATTCCCAATATAGCAGTATCTATTATTGTGCTGCACTGAACTCTTGGTTTGGTTGGAGCACTGGAACACTTGAACACATGTACGGACCCAGAGGGTTATTGTACTGAACTGTAACTTAACTGATCACAAATCAGGCTGAAACAGCAAAGTCTATTAAAACCTTCTCATCTGGCTTTTGAGGTTTTACCTTCTTTATTTGTGTGCAGATGTTAAACAGGCTGTAACCTTTGTGGTCTGCATCCTATTTCATTTAATTAAGGTTGCTCATAAATGTAATTTATATGCGCTTAGACACTGAAACAAAGACTTAAAAGGGCTTTGAAATCCCATAATCAAATGGTTGCAAATTTCTGATGTGTTAATGAAAGAACAAATTAAATACTTTTGTATTATTATTTGTTGTTGTATTAGCATTATGTAAGGATAAAAAGAGAAATTGTGGCATTTAAGCATGCATATTGTTGAAATCTTCAATGTTCCTTACAAACTGCTGCCCTTAACCCAATTGAAGGGAATATTGAATTATTCCAAAGACCGTTCCATATCCATTACTTCATCATAAAAGTCAACACAAACGGCTTGGATTCAAAGATTGATTACAATGATAATGTTATAGCAGCTGCATCTTTCTTGACTCAACTTAAGATATGCATGAAATCGCACTCAGTGTTGTAGATCTATCTGAGTAAAGAGAGGAGATTGCCGTCACATACAGTACACTCTTTCCAGCTAGACTATCTGCTAAATATGAATTGCATGAAGACTGAATTTTATTTAGTCCTGTAGGCCTGGATACATGGAATCTGTGAGTTTTCACACAGCATGTGTAATAATAATTAGTGAACAATTTATAAAACAATTCAGTTCACAAAACAAATTCACAAAAACAGTTGTTTGTAGATGTTAACATTTTCCAGTGAATACCAGCACTCCAAACTCCACCAATCTATCATTAATCAGACAAAGGATTGTCCCATCCCAGACTCCTGCCATTTTCCTGCCAAACAATATTTACAATTTCCATTGAAATCAGCCTGATTTGTTTATTTATAGTAGTCTCTCAATATTAAAAATAAATTGGTTTAATTTAATACAAAATATAATAAAAATAATATTTTTGAATTATTACACAGTAATTATCATTAATTACACTGTTTTAAATAAAGGTAAAATGTTTAGGTTATTAACAAATTTTAATCATGCTTTCAGCTACATTACTATAGTAGGTCAGCTTTTAGTTTTGTTTAAAATATCCACACATTTATTCTCCCACAATTAGTGCATACAATTTGAAGTGTTCAGATTTATTGTGGGCCTTAACATCAGTAACACTCGGCATCACTTAGCTAAGTGTATAGCTTTCTTTATGAATAAATCATTCAGAGTCTCATGCAGGCTCTGAAGAACCTTGTTAAGACTGTCAAGTGTAGCAGTATTGACATAAGAGAGCAAGCACCCTCCATATGACATACATGATTGACACATGATTAATTATTCATTTTTTTTCTGGAGGGAGCACAGCTAGTAGCTGCAAATGAAGATTTTATCCAGTGGTTGTTCGGACATGGATAAATGTTTTTTTTTTTTAAATCATAATTTTTTCCACTGTTAGAGTGTCTACAGAAGTGGAAGTCCTGAGCTAATTCTGATGCATGATCATAAAAACAAAAAGCTATTTTGTTATAGCCTGGGCCCTGGCATATGGATTTCTGTAAAGGCCAACAAGTAGTTCAGGATGAGTCAGTGTGAGAGTACTCACTGCACAGCAAGCCGGCTCCGCCTCCAACCGACTGGCATCTGCTCTCACAGCTGACGCCAGGAACTCCAACACCAACATAACCAAAACAAATACACTATGCGATAAAGCATTTAATTATTGAGATGAGGCAAACAGGTACAGGACTCTCACTCTCCTGTGGAAAACTAGAGTGGAACCCATTTGAAGGACCAACAACTCTTTAGCTATAAATGTGGAAACTTCGCTGGATGTTCAGGGTTAGAAACATCATATATAGCCTGCTCTCTGCTGTCTATTATTAGTCTCTTATGTGCACCAAGGCTGCATTTATTTGCTTAAGAATACAGTAAAAAGTGATGCTGTGAAATATTATTACAATTCAAAACTGATTCGGTTTTAATATATGGAAAAAAAATTATTCCTGTGATACCAAAGCTGAATTTTCAGCAGCCTTTACTCCAGTCTTCAGTGTCACATGATCCTTTGGAAATTATTCTAATATGCTGATTGGCAGCTCAAAAAACGTTTCTTATTATTATCAATGTTGTTTTGCTGCTTAATATGTTTGTGGAAACCATAATACAAGATTTTTTAATAGAGATAACATTCAAAAGAACGGCATTTCATATATATTTTTTGTAACAGTGCATCCTTGTGGAGTAAAATTTATAATAATAATTTAAAAGTCTTGACAACTGACAACACACGTTTGAATGGCAGTGCATGTAAATAGTTCTGTGCGATTAATTGATAAGATTAACAATGCACTCTACCCACATAAATTATGTTGGTACTGCATAATGCAGTCCCATGTGCTTCCATGCATCACTTTTTTTTCTAACAAACTGAGTGATGGTTTTCTGTAGTAATTGTGATCAGGCCACAGATGTTGTTGATAGAGGAGGTTACCTTAAATCTTTTTAGCTTGAAGCTTTGCTTTAAAATGCAAATCCCTTCCCTCATTTAGAATCATTGGGCCTGTTTACACCTGGACACTTCATGCATTTTCTCTCAGTTGATAGCCATCCGATTGTTAAAAAAGACCAGGTGTAAATGCCCAATGAAACGCTTCCACGGCGTTAAAATATTAATTTTTGCAGTTAGAGGACTGTGCATGCCCCATTGCACTACATTACAAACTTATTTTCCCTGATGGTTTCTTCTAACACATAACTCCCCACTGAATCACTAAAGCAAAAGCAACATCTTCTTTATGTCTGAATTTCAATGACCTGTTTAGATTGAGAATTTGACTCTTTTTGATAAGCATTTGCCATTAAAAGCAAATCTGATTTCAGATGTATGGTTTGTGGGAAATTAATCAAATGAATATAAATATACAGTAATTAAAATTCCAAAGTCCACAGGTCTTGGAGAATGAAACACTGAAGAAGAAAAAGATATCTTTCAGCCAAATCCCAAACAGCTCTTTGGATTCACTCAATTTCAGCAGGGTGGCAAATGAATTTGACACTGGGATTGACAGAGTCTAAATGAACTGGCGAGACTTCACAGGAAGACCTCCAAGACAAATGCCAGCCATATTTTATAATGGTTTTGAATGGCACCAAACCACATAGCTGAGGATAAATATTGCAGGACTGTAGAAGATCCATTCTAATCCACCAGGTCTGGCACAGATACCATCAGAATTCCACAATCATTTTTTTTAGTTTCTCGACAGCTTCTACCTTACGATCAGAATGGCTCTGCTCTTTAGAAAGTTGAATTGTGAAGGACATTATTCAGCTTTTGCCCCACACAAAGGAACGATATGACGTGGAGTGTTTTTTTGTCTGATTCATGGGTCGCTTTGGCCCACAGATCAAGGTGATTGGTGTTATCTTTGAACTTGACGTTTGAGAGAGAGAACTATCACATGCCTCTCCGTTCTCTCAGTATTAGCTGGTGTTAAGAGATCAGCTATTGAGCAGAGTGACGTGAAATTGATCAGATTGCAAATGCACAATTATATGCAAATTACCGTATGATTGTGATGTATGATATAATATATAATAAAAATGTTGGGTTTTCTGTTTGTACAATCTACAAAATGTGTTACCTTAACAAAATAACATAAACTAGAAGCTAAGTAAATCTGAATAGTTATTTCCTGTGCAAAACGGGCCACTAGTGCTGCTAGATTATGGCAAAAATCATCACGATTATTTTGGTCAATATTGTAACCACGATTATTTAACACGATTAGTGGGCGAGATGAACTTAAACGAGTTGCAATAGCGATATAAAATTTTGCTGGAAATAAGGTTGCTATGATTTTAAAATTTAGATATCAGTGAAATTTCACAATTCTTGATACCAATTTTGATACAACAGCAGAAATGAATACTAGGCTAATTAATAATGAAATAATTATTTAAACAATTATTGAAGAAAAGTGAACAGTCAGTAATGTCAGAAAAAAGACAAACAATAGGACAAATACAATAGATTTTTTTTTCATGTATGTCTATATATAAGTGTTAACGGGGGTTGCAAGGTTGTTGCTAGAATGTGCGGTGGTTGCTGGGGCGTTGCTCGGTGTAGCTATAGAGTTAGGAGTGGTTGCAGTATTGTTGCTAGGGTGTTCTGGGTTGTTGCTAGGTCCTTGCAGAAGCTTTGTTATTGGGCTAAGAGTTGTGAAGCAAGGTTGTTGCTTGGATGTGCGGGTTGATTGCTAAGGTGTTGCTATAGGGTTAAGGGAGGTTTGATTTGGTTTGGGTTGATAAGGCGTTGCTAAAGGTGTTACTATTGAGTTATGGGTGGGTGCAATGTTTTTGTGGTTGCTAGGTGGTTACTCACAAATCAGAAGAACCCACCCTCAAGTCTCTTATGATGTTTTGATCTCAAATATGCCTGGGGTTCCTCCTGCAATGTAAGCTGATGTTTGGATGTTTTATCATTTGCCAGATGAAATGATAAGGATCAAGCTTAAGTTTTCTGAATGTTTGGGAAAAAAAGGAAGTGATTGAAAATAAGATTGTAATCAGTGTAATACAGGCAGAATGTACAAACAGCATTTACCAGTATCAACTCGACTGTTTTTCCATGATGGTGCCACATCCAGTTAAGCAGGATGGAAACATGAACTGGAGAGCAGCCAAATTGTTAAATCTTTGTTTCTAGTGCTAAAACACCTGCTGCCATGAGCCCAGTGGGGGCACCGGGCAGTTCCGGATTCCAGGACAGCGGTGCCGTGAGAGAGACCGTAAATGAGCTGGAGGTTTTTCAAGCCTCCACTGCCCAGAAGACACACGGGTCTTCCTTCGGCTACAGCTTTGTAAGAGAAATAAAGATAAAAGCGGAAAATAGGGAGCTGTGCTTGTCACTCATGGTGTGTGGTCCCACCCCCTGCCTGTCCACCGGCTTTCTCACCAATCCCACAAATCACTTGACAAATGGACAAGCAACAGGTGTCACAAGGGAAACTCCTTTTGCCCAGCTGTGACTGTCCTTTACATGGGAATCAGAAGGATGAGGCCATTGTTTGCCACTGTGTGTCATGTCAGGGTCACTCTTCCTCTGGTACTCAGAGCTTAAATGCAGTGTTTATCCGATAAACCTCTTTCACAGTGACTCTGAAACGTAGTAAACACAGTAAAACCCAAACAGAAGCTTTTCTCAAGGCTATTGATGCCTCAGTGTGACAAGACAAGCACTGTTGATGTTAGCGATGGTATTTCTTTTTATTTCACTATAAAGGGCTATATTATGGGATATATATATATATTTTTTTAAGCCCTGAAATGCATGTTCTGTGAATATGTCTGTGTTTTTGAACAGTGAGAATAGAGATGAGATTTCTGTGTAGGTCTGTGTTGTAATGAAAAACACAGTGTGAGTTTGTTGTGAGTACAGATGGGGCTCTGCTCTTGTTTTATCAGCGTGTTGCTGAAGTCTGTTGCGCTCTGAGCTGGAGGGGACAAGAGTTCACAGTGTGGGCGTTTAATGAAATGAACTTAGCTCGGGGAAGAGCAGCATTAAGAAAAAAAACAATCATTTATCTTGTTGCTCTCACCTTGGGGCACTGAGTTAAGTATAATGATCACCCTGAAATCTTTGTTCGTCCAAGACAAACCTGCGGGGCACCGAGAGAAGAAGCCGGATCAAGCCATAATGTTTCCTGTTTCGACTGGTTTGTTTTTGTATGAATGTGACCACTGCATTGAGAACCCTCGGTGATTACCTTAATCACAATTACTCCCAATCCTGACTCTTCCCAGAAGCTATGGTTTGTCTGAACTTGCACAAGAAAATTTCATGGACAGAATAATCTTACTGTTGAAGCCATCTCAAACCAATTCACATCACATAGAACTTGATATTTATATTTCTAAAGACATTGCAATTGGTGTTTGCTTGTGCAAAACTCACAGCCATAATGATAAGGTGCTTGTCAGGTCATTACTGTGCAGTTTCTATGGTGTTTTTAGCTTGTCACTATATCAAATTAATTCGAGTGAGGACAGTTTCAAGAAGCAAGAAATGTAAATGGTCCTTGGATGTACAAACATTGTGCAATGAGTTATGTGCCGACTTTTAACTCCTTCCCCGCCTGCGTTTTTGAAAAAAGTTGCCAGCCAGCGCCATCATTTTCACAAAAATATCATGGCCTTCAGAATATTTTGTTGTTTGAATATCTCAACATGCAATATATTAAAAGGAAGAAGAGACCATCTGCTTTAAAAGCAGCTTTATTCTAGCTTTATGCATTGTTTTTTAAAAAAAAAACAACTGTATGTGGGTAAGTTTCATAAAAAAGCACTATTTTGAGCAAAAAGTTGGGAAAATTGATTACTTCAATTACTTCCAAATTGAAGTAATCAACGACTACTTCTGGATTGGATTCAGAACGATGATCAAAAAATAGATGGAGTAGATCGAGTCTGCCTAAAGTTTTGATTTATATGCGAGATATACACTCACCGGCCACTTTATTAGGTACCCCATGCTAGTAACGGGTTGGACCCCCTTTTGCCTTCAGAACTGCCTCAATTCTTCGTGGCATAGATTCAACAAGGTGCTGGAAGCATTCCTCAGGGAGTTTGGTCCATATTGACATGATGGCATCACACAGTTGCCGCAGATTTGTCGGCTGCACATCCATGATGCGAATCTCCCGTTCCACCACATCCCAAAGATGCTCTATTGGATTGAGATCTGGTGACTGTGGAGGCCATTTGAGTACAGCGAACTCATTGTCATGTTCAAGAAACCAGTCTGAGATGATTCCAGCTTTATGAATGGTGCATTATCCTGCTGAAAGTAGCCATCAGAAGTTGGGTACATTGTGGTCATAAAGGGATGGACATGGTCAGCAACAATACTCAGGTAGGCTGTGGCGTTGCAACGATGCTCAATTGGTACCAAGGGGCCCAAAGAGTGCCAAGAAAATATTCCCCACACCATGACACCACCACCACCAGCCTGAACCGTTGATACAAGGCGCTGTAGACGCCAAATTCTGACCCTACCATCCGAATGTCGCAGCAGAAATCGAGACTCATCAGACCAGGCAACATTTTTCCAATCTTCTATTGTCCAATTTCGATGAGCTTGTGCAAATTGTGGCACCCGGTGTGGTCTTCTGCTGCTGTAGCCCATCTGCCTCAAAGTTCGACGTACTGTGCGTTCAGAGATGCTCTTCTGCCCACCTTGGTTGTAACGGGTGGTTATTTGAGTCACTGTTGCCCTTCTATCAGCTCGAACTAGTCTGGCCATTCTCCTCTGACCTCTGGCATCAACAAGGCATTTCCGCCCACAGAACTGCCGCTCACTGGATGTTTTTTCTTTTTCGGACCATTCTCTGTAAACCCTAGAGATGGTTGTGCGTGAAAATCCCAGTAGATTAGCAGTTTCTGAAATACTCAGACCAGCCCTTCTGGCACCAACAATCATGCCACGTTCAAAGTCACTCAGATCACCTTTCTTCCCCATACTGATGCTCGGTTTGAACTGCAGGAGATTGTCTTGACCATGTCTACATGCCTAAATGCACTGAGTTGCCGCCATGTGATTGGCTGCTTAGAAATTAAGTGTTAAGGAGCAGTTGGACAGGTGTACCTAATAAAGTGGCCGGTGAGTGTATATCACATTATTTTACTTATGAATCTGCTTACATATGCTATCGCTTGTTTCTGCTTCTTCTTCTCCAGAATATGCGCAATATCGCCCCCTTCTGTATAACAGGGAAAATACAGAAAGCTGTAAAATTCCGTCAATGAAGCGTTGTCACGTAAATGAAGGCAAATTACGTCAATAGTGGAAAAACAGTTAATAGTTGAGGTTAAAGTTCCTTGCACACTGAGTCCGAAATTCTCACATGTAAAAAATATATACTACCTCACGTTGTTTCAATCAAGTTTACACACTGCCTCCGAAATTTTCGTCCGTCATAAAAAAATTCGGATCGGGTTGGATTTTCTGCGTTTTCCGCATCCGTAGCAAGCATTTTCAGAGGTGTTTTTACAATTCAGAGCCGAATGACGAACACAATAAAACGCATACCCCCCTGTGCAGGGACCTTATGGGTTTTGAACAATTGCTAAGTATGAGTAACAGTCCATCAGACACACAAACCACTGACGCTGTCGAACTCTTTCTTTCAAATGTTCTGAATAAATTGGGCTGAACAAACTGAAGCCATGCAGCTCAAACCTATTAATATAACATGGAGTGAAAGACTAGAGTCAGAAGTAGTGAAGGAGACTCTGAATGAGAGGGTCTGGCAGGGCCGTGGGTGGGGTACGGCACGGAGGGTGGAGCAGGCAGCCGTGAGCTCATTAGAGACGGAGTGAACCTGTGATCACTCAGTAATTCTCTTTGAGGGCATTAGACTGGCTCTGCAGGGGGCGGCAGCAGCCCGGCACAGCGCTTGCCCGCTTCGGTACAGTTAAACCCCCATCCCGGCCGGAGCTCTCTGAAGGGTGTGATGAAAGGCATGATGGAATACGGATCTGGCTTTGTTGTGGGCTTGTTAATATTTGTCAGAATATTGAGGAGGATTGGGGGTTAACGCACACGCGATCGCCTTGATACCTCGAGCGACAGAGAGCTTAATGATTGACTGGGCTGATGTGTACAAGGACCCTAGTTGGCTCCAATTCCAATTTTTGTTTTTATCTTCTAGTCACTTTCAACTTCATAATGCTGTTCCACATGAAAGCTGCAACCCATAAAAGTGGCACTAGGGTTGTTATGAAATATACAGTAGAGCAGAAGCATTGATTTTTTTTCACGCTGTGAGCGTGGTATTCTGTTATTTTTGGACCGAATGTCTCTGCCAGTGGAGGGTTCCTCACACCCTTTTCCTTTCTTACGGCTTGCCAATCCCTCACCCTTTTAAGCACACTCTTTCAGACAAGGCAACCCTTTGTTAAAGTCCCGCTCATCACGAGAGTTGACGTGATACAGGGCCGCTATTTATAGAGCTGTAATAACAGAGGGTCAGAGCTGCAGATATAGGTTTTTGTCTTAAGTCTCATTTTACCTGACCTTCTCTGTTTAATGTCAGCAAAGCTTATCCTCCATTGGTGTGATTTTCACGACAAGATAACATGAAAAACACCCCCACCTTTCGATTGAAATGCCAAGTTTGTTTTTTTGAATGTCTTCATAGACCTGAAGATACAACACTTCTATTTTGATGACTGCTTTTAACATTTAACACTGAAACGCACAGCATTATTCATTGTGGTGTGGTGAATTTCCACTGAAACAGCAAGACAGGGCGGGACATTTTGAGCAGCTCCGCCTCTTTTAAAAAATAGCCAATATAAGTCTGTCTAAATCATTTGTCCTTCTAATCTCCTCTGTATCGCTTTAAAATACAGCATTCTGTGTAGAATTCAAATGGGTCCAATATATTTTCTGGTATGCACTGGACTTTAACCCCAACATCAAAAAGAAAAGAATTATGAATGAATATATGATAAGAAATAATATTTTGCCTAAAGAAATATACTACAGCTAAATAAAGCTATATTTAAATTATTAGCATTACCACTTGAATGTTTGGGGTCAGTAAGATTTTTTAAAATGTTTTTGAAAGTCTCTTGTGTTCATCAAGGCTGCATTTATTGGATCAAAGATACTGTAAATATGATTACAATTATATCTTTTTTATTGTAATATATTTGTAATTTGTTCTTGTGATGGCAAAGCTGAAATTTCAGCATCATTATTACTCCAATCTCCAGTCTCACAAGATTCTTCAGAAATCATTCTAATATGCTGATTTGTTGCTCAAGAAACATTTCTTATTATTATCAATGTTGAAAACAGTTGTGCTGCTTAATATTTTTGATGAATAGAAAATTATACATAATAACATTATATATAATAACATAATTTATTCGAAATATAAATCTTTTGATTAATTTAATGTCTTCGTGCTGAATAAAATAATGAATTTATTTCAATAACTATGGGCCTAAAGTTATTCTACCAAATAAATCAATAAATTGACTTAAAATATTGCTTTAAAAAGGAGTTTATTGATATAAAACGATTGTATTGCTTCCGCTTAAGAAAATAGTCCGTTTCGCGTCGGGCTCCTAAATCAGCCAGGTATTCGCTATAACAACCGCCTCGCTATACATTATCCCTTACACATATAATTATTGAATATTTTGAATATATGGCGGCACGTTTTGTGTGGTTAAAAACCATCCATGTGTTCTTCAGAAAATATTTTTGTTTTGTTTTGCACCACATTGCTTTCTTCTTTCACATTGAATGAAGAAACATCGAGTCTAAATTGCTCACACTCACGTCGTGGGACAGAAAAGTGGAAATGCATTTTAACATGGAATTCTCACTTGTGGTTCTACCCCATTGGGCAAATAGCTTCACCCTCATCAGGGGCTTGTAATAGAGCAGTTATTATTTAATGTACCTGGGGGGTTATTCCTGATTGGCCCTCTTTGTTATGTTAATTAGGTTTTGATTGGCCTCTTGGGATCAGATGTGGCGTTCAACTAGATCAGCCTATAACGGCACAGAGCATCGCCCCCAGAACCTGACATTGCACTGAATAATAGTATCACAAAGCATCCTGAAGCCAACTTGATTTTATCGTGTTTCAAGCGTTTTCACTGTAATGATTTTGGCTCGAATGCACAATTTAAACTGAATGTCTCACTGCCATAAATCTGCTATGTGTCTCGACGGACACTCAGTGGAGAGAATATTGATCCAGCAGCATATTTACAATGTGTTGTCTGTAAATAAAACATTAATTTAGCTCTTGAAGAGGCCTCAGCTTGCATACAGGCTGCTGAAATATTCATGAGGAGGCGTGCTGCACCAGAGGGAGTAATTTCGCTCTTTTAAAAAACAGGACTCAGCAATGTTTGTGCAAAACTTGTCGTGACAAACAGCAAATTAGCGATGCATTAAGTCTGGCTTGTTATGACAGGAATTCAAAATACTAATGATGATGAGGCAAACTGCCCTGTTGCTAGCAGAAATACTGTATATGTTTTATTGATCTTTGTATTATTAAAGGGATACTCCACCGGTTTTTCATATTAAACTATGTTATTCCCTTAACTAAGACGAGTTGATGCATAACTCTCTTGTCTCAGTGCGTGTGCTCAATCGCTCTGTATTGCCGCAAAACTATGTTAGCACTTAGCTAGCACAGTGCATTAAATATGGGCCAAAAAGAGAAGCGACCAAACACTTCCTCGTTTTCCCTATTTAAACACAGTTACTCGAGTAGTGTAACTCGACCTAGGCTGGTGACACAAAATAAAACGTTGTGATTTTCTAAGCGTTTAAAATTGATGTAAATAACAGGGGGCAATATAGTCATCAATTTTAAACGCTTAGAAAATCACAAGCGTTTATTTTGTGTCACCAGCCTAGGTCGAGTTACACTACTCGAGTAACTGTGTTTAAATAGGGAAAACGAGGAAGTGTTTGGTCACTTCTCTTTTTGGCCCATATTTAATGCACTGTGCTAGCTAAGTGCTAACATAGTTTTGCGGCAATACAGAGCGATTGAGCACACGCACTGAGACAAGAGAGTTATGCATCAACTCGTCTTAGTTAAGGGAATAACATAGTTTAATATGAAAAACCAGTGGAGTATCCCTTTAAAGGGTACCAAACATTTTCAATACTATATTTTGAAACACGTCAATGGTCACCAAAACTGTTTGGGGACCAACATTGAAAGAAAACAAAGCAAAGTATTTGTGTGACTGTGCACTTTTCAAATGTGATTTTTGCTTGCGAGCTGTGAAGTGATGCTCTGTTCTGCAGGGTTTAGAGGATCTGGCCTGACGGATTTGTGTGTTTGACCGAGGAGAGAGGCAGCAAACACTGAATGGCCGTCTCACTTTGTAAGCTCCATCGTGAAGGATTTGTGCCAGTTCCCGCTTCACAAAAAGAGATCAGATCAGGAGGCCTCACAGCTCAATGTGTGTGCATACGTGCATGGGTGTGCATTGCATTGTGAGAAATTTGTTAGATGTACTAATGTTAGATGTGATTGTACGTATTAGTATAAGATACATCTTCAAGGTACATCGTTTATTGGGTTATAATAGATGTGGAGCCTTGTGGAGATTGTGTGTTTGTCTGTGTAAAGTCAGATCCTGGGAAAGGCAGCAGAACACGTTCAAATCCAATGTTTGAGAAACATCCTGATTCTTTAATGCCTTGGCTGATTTTTTTAACCTTCTCTGCCTATGATATTCAACAATCTGATGCATGCTGTTCTTAGATAATTTGCTTCAGAAAAAAAGTAAATTATTTTTAAATATATATTTTTAATATTTGATTGTATTTCCACTGAGAAATAAACAATCATTAACAGATTTGATCAAATTCTGACTGATAATAAGTCTGTAATTATTGGTTACACTTTATTTTAAAGTGATGTACGTAGTTACTGTACTTTGTACTTACTCAACACTGAGTAACATTAATTAACTACTTACTATAGAGTTAGGGTTTGGTTAAGGGTTAGTTACTTGTAATAATGCCCAACTTACTGTATAAGTACATGTAGTAACTAGGGGTGTAACGCGAGACTTTAACATGACGAGCTGTCTCGCGATTTCTATTATCATAGAATATTCCACCAGTACACTCACATTCGCCTAAACTATCGTTTTGCTGTTTTTATAAAAAGAAATAAAAACCATTATAAACTAATGTAAAAGTCTACTCTGCTCATCCAGCACCATGATCCAGCACGAGTTGCCGTTGCAATCAGTGCAGCACGAATCACAGTTCACTGATCGCGTGAGGATGGCGGAGGATTCGTTGCGCAACATAGACTAAACGCCTGATCTTATGTTGTATAATGCACGCTCAGCACCGCTGCTACACACAGAGTACGCGTGATCACGATAGTGAAAGTAAAACACAAGCTCGCTGATGTGCATTGCGCACAAATTAGGCCGCGAACATACAATCGTCCGTCTCCCAAATACCCATCTCTGGACTGTTTATTTGCGGCTATCGTCTCAGTTTGCACTTCGAATATTGAGAGAGTAGGCTACTGTAATGTCTTAAAGACAACAGACAAGAGGCTCTGTTTCTGAACTTATAATCGGAACGCAAGAACAACTGTGGAGACAAACACACCAGGCTCGTCGTTTCTCTCTACCCGACCTTTCCCGAACTCACCGCATTAACCCTATAACTGCCGGTGCAAAATTAAACAGCAATTTCAAAACAATTATAAATAGTCTGTGTGCTAACTTTGATTATGGTTGCACTTGCACTTATTGTTTGCATTTAAGACTTCTAGAGTTCAGTTAGGAGGTCACACACAGCCTCAATCAGAAGTTCTGAAAGCTCTTAAATGTACAGTAAGGTCTGAAGAGACTAATGTGAAATCATACAGGAGAAAAGCCAGTCAATAAAAACCTTTTACAGTGCTTGTATATTGTTTTCTTTCAATGCATTTGATAATTCATACTCCTAATGCATGTAATTTCAGGTCTACTTTATAAGATTATTTAATTGTTTAAAAATTATTTAAGTTAAAAATTGCAAAATGCACCTGCATACTATTTTTCCAGTCATGAATTTTGTCATTGAGGATTTCTGAAAAATTGTGCAAAAATCTCGTCTCGTCTCGTTCTCGTGAACCCAATCTCGTGTCTGTCTCGTCTCGTGAGATAAGCGTCTCGTTACACCCCTAGTAGTAACGTGTTACTACGTCACTTTGAGATAAAGTGTTACCCAATTATTTTCTGGTTAGGAACAATAACAGATGAATGGCTGATATTAAAATTCTGTTAGTTTGTCTAGTCAAAAATCAGTCATTTTACTAGTAAATTTAGGCATCACACCATCATAATGTACACTTTGAAAAGTTGATATTTATTTTTTGCTACATATAACAGTTTTAAATTACTAGTTTAATTTTTATATTTAATTTAGTTTCATTGATGTTTTTAAATTTAAAATGATAGTTCACACAAAAATGACATTTCTGTCATTGTTTACTCACCCTCATGTCGTTCCAAACCTGAATGACTTACATAAAAGAAGATTGGAACGCATTAACTTCCACAATTTTCTGTTCCACAAAAGAAAGAAATTCATACAGGTTCAATTTTTGGTGAATGAAGTTGAAGTTTATTTATAAATGGCAACGTCAGAGCTGATGTCATTGGTCACATTGTATTTTTAAACAGAATTGATAGTTTGGAAGTGAAATCTTGAATTTTTAATAATGAAAATGTGTGTGAAATGTTTTGAATTGAAATATTCACAGCTTAAATATACAACCATGTTGAATTTCAGCCCATAAAAATGCTAGCCCTAAAAATACAATGCATTAAAATGCAAGCAGGGTTTTTGCAATGCATACAAAGTAGTGTATGACATTTGTCATTATTTTACTTCCATAGTAAAGGCCCAGATATACTTGAAGCGAAATCGAAAACGAAGTACGTTTTGTGAAACGGCTTGCCAAAGTTCGCTCCGGCTGGTAAACGCCTTCGAGCTCCCATTGGTCTGTGGCGATTACGTAATAGGTGTGTGTGCTGAGGCTCCGCCTCTTCTTTGGTTTATTTCTTCTTTTCAGCCTGTTGAGGTCGGACGTCTGTGGGTAAAAACACGAACACACTGAAGAGCCGCTTTATAGTAGCAAATGAAGTTGTACTTCTGAAAATAAGACACTGACGCTGTTTTTCATGTTTAATACTGTAAAACTGCATGCTTTTTAGTGCTATATAAATAAATGTGACGTGACTTTACGAGAGTGCCTTATTGCAGAGCTCATGCAAAAATATTCACGTTGCTTTGATCAAATGCTTTTCTTAAGCTTTCTTTAAAAAAAATGCTTGCTGTTTTCTCATTTTTGTTGTGTGTTCTCATCAGTTTGGACGGTGCTGGATGTTCACTAACAGTATCGTTCCTCACGTATTTTAAACGTCTTTTTACCCCTAAGAGAAGAACTAAAAAGCACTTCGCTGTGAGTATTTCGGGGACTTAAGGCAGTTCACCTTCGGTTTAGGACTCAGCCAGTGTGTGTGTGTTCTCTTTGATCCCAGGTGCATATGGGGTGTGATAGGTGATTCCCTCCCTGTCACAGAGCTGGTCACGCTTGCCTTTCTCCAGCACTCTTCAACCTTTCTCTCGCAAAGCTTACGGATTCCCAACCCAACACACTTTAAAGAGGCGGATGAAAGATCCTTGATTTAGAAAGTCTGAAGGTGTAGATTAGCAAACTTTACTCAGATTTTAAGATCAAACGCCAGCTATTGACACAGAGATAGTCCAAGATTAGTGAATCCCTCAATGGGCAGTTTATCTTTGATAAAACTGTCGAATACAGAGGTTCATTTGGTGCCCAGTCATTCTAATGTGATCTATATGGGAGGTCTATTGTGACACATTAGTGCCAGAGGGGGAGGGTGGGCACCATGTTGAAAACCAGCCTGTTCACAGCTTGGCTAACAGAACACAACCCAGATAGTTAAATGGATAGAGAATTCAAAAATCTGAGAACGTTTTTTAACATTCCCAACGTTATTTCTGAATGTTTTCTGAACATTCAAAATGTCAATTTTATTCAATGTTTTAAAAACAGTTTTTGAAGGCAATGTTACTTTTGAATGTTCTCTGAACTTTCTATAAATATTAACATTTAAAAACATTTTAGTTTAAACATTTCAGAAAAAAATCTCCAGGAACGATGTCTAAATAATGTTTTTTGTGCTAACATTTTGAGAACATTAACTTTGAATTATGTTCTTCGTTACTGGAAGAGCGTTCGTTGATAACTTTGAGAACCTTGCCACAACATTTTCTAAAGTTCTGAGAACGTTCCCCGTTAGATGGGATGTCATTCCAAACCTGTATGACTTTCTTTTTTTCTGTGGAAAAAGTTTTACTTTTCTTTCCCATATAGTGAAATGGATGGTGATTCACACTCATATTCCAAGTCTTCTGAAGCCGTATGCCATAGCTATTTAATCTTATTAGTGCTTGCATTCATTTTAAACATCACAAGATGTTCAGAAGAAGTCAAAGCTGGCATAAAATGTCTTTTATTGTACACTGTACAAAAATGTGTTGATTCAACTTAAAAAAGTGTTTGTGCTGCCTTCAAATTATAAGTTTAGTCAACTCAAATATCCAAGTTGTCACTTAGTACACTAAATTGACTAAACTTAACATTTTAAGGCAGCACAAACACTTTTAAGTTGAATCAACACATTTTTTACAGTGTATATTTCTTTTTAAAATGTTTCTTTGTGTGTGTGTGTTTTTTTATATTTATTTTTGCCATTTTATTGAGATACGAATATTTGGTTCGTTTATGTTTTGTTTAATTGTTCCTGTTTATCATGTGATTCCCTGTTCCCATCATGTGATCATGTCTTGTGCTTCCCCTTTATGTGTCATGTTCTGATTGGTGGTTTTTGGTCATGTGTTCTTTTTGGTTCCTTGTCTTATATGGCACATTTTGATTGGTTCATTGTTTTTAGGTGTGTCTTGTTAAAGGGTACCTATTATGGCATTTAAAATGTTCCTAATAATGTTCTGGGAGTCCCCAACAACAGTTTTACATGCATGCAATGACAAAAAACACTTTTGTTGTCTTATAATATGCATTTATTTTTACCTGATTTGCTCACCGACTCCCAAATGATTCGTTTGACGACTCATTTGTCCAAACCCCTCCTTTGCGTGACGCTAATCGGCGGTGATTGGTCAGATGACCCAGTCAGTTATATTTTGCGTTAGCCCAAAGCTTAAACATATTGATAAAGCACTGCAGTACTACAATACGCTTCACATAATTTCACATATTTCAAAAAACCTAATATAGCCTAGAAGCTGCTGAGCGTAACTCTCACTCTCTCACACACACACGCACGCACGCACACACACATACACACACACACATAAAAGAAACAATTATTAATAGTACTTACAGGTTGTGATTCGGAGGAGGAAGCTGATCCAAATAAACTTGGTATTGAACGTTCCTTCAGTATCAGGCGACTCGCGAATCCACACTTGAAAGCATTTGTGTTTGTGAAGCGATCGTCATTAAAATAACGCGAACACAGCTCAAGGTGGCTATACCTGTGTGGTATAGTTGTAAATATAAACTCTAGCCACTGAGTCTTCACATGCTTGTCCCTGGGCAGTGAAAAAAAAGTTTGCTTTTGATTCGCACTTCAGAACAGCATCTCGTCGACATGATGTTGTCAGGTTTCTCTGTCTGCTCGGCGCGCGCACTGAGTGGGCGTGTCGAATTCAAATAACTTGTACAAGTGACGTACGAAAGCTAGAGAAAATGCATCGTTCGTCTATCGATTCATATCAGAGTCGACTCTTACTTTTGAGAGACAATAACTTTGTATACGGTGAACTTTCATATTTAAAACTTTGCAGGATGTTTTTGTTCACTTATATCTATGTTACACACTACATGAAAGGTAATTTTCAAAATTCCATGATAGGTACCCTTTAATTCATTAGTCTTGTTGTATAAATAGCACTCATGTTTCCATTGTTTCTTGTCTAGCTTTGTTCATGTAACTGCTTTTTGTCCATCCCTCCATCCATCCATCCAACCACTTGTCATTTGTAGGATTGTGGGTATTCCTCAGAAAAATTACAAAACTAAAATGTATTTGTAATGGTGACATGAACTTTCATTTAGGGTCAAATACTTCTTTAGCCATACTGTTGTTTTGAAATGTTTATCATATTGGCAAGACAAAGCCCTTTCTATTTAAAAATAGTTAAAGCCCATTTACTTATCACAGATCACTGAAGTCTGACAGACTCAAGAGGGAGGGAGTTTGTGTTTGCTTGCTGGGTTTTGCATTTGTCTTTAAGTTTAGGGAGTCACACTGCAAGAATAAAAAACAGCTGGAGATGTAATTCATCTCAGCTGAGGCTGAAACAGTAGCTGATCTTCTTTGTTGCTGAGCAGACAGACTGATGTTGTGACTACTGTCCACTTGGGTAACAGGGACACAATGTATATGTGGCAGTATTATCATGGTGGTGAGCCCATTGTTAGGATAATATCTTGGTTTTTAGAGGAACACAGTTTGAGCTTGTGACCCACAATTCCTCCACCCCTGTGTTCTTATACACATACACACACTAGCTAGTCATCATCCTGTGAAAACAATGTGGTTTCAGGCATCCTTACTCTTGTTATTTGAAACTCTGTCAGCACGTCCAAATATTCACCGGTGGTTTCCAGACGTGGGTTTGCGCGGGGTAGGCCAAAGCCGTGATAGTTAATAACACAGTGCAGAAGTTTGACATACGTGGGCTTTAGGTATCTGTCTTTTCTCTATCTGAGAGTTACATTATATGACATGACACACATTTTTTGATCCAGATCTGTTAATTGATTCAAAAATACATTCAGATTTCCTATATACAATAACTTGATTACACCCCCTTCTCTTCTATGATTTTTGTAAACTGACTTAGTTCTGAAGCAGTTCAGCATAATCTAGGGTGACCATATTTTATTTTTTAGAAAACAGGACGCGGGGCGTGGTTGATGGGCGGGGCGTGATTTTTGGGGAGGCGTGGTTAAGGGGTGGGGGCGTGGTTTGGGGGAGAATGCATCAAAAAATACTTGACAAATGCATTCACAACCTTGCAACTATGTTATTGTACTTTAATACATAAAGTAATACATCCTTTCCATTCAATGTTTGGCCCGCAAAAATGGAATACTATTTTTAAAAAGTTTAGCTTTTAACACCTTTTACATGACACTATTTATTTTCATGGCCATAGCATAGGTTAAAAATCTACTACTAAAATAAAATAAAAAATCTACTACATTATTTCAGTAAAAAAAAAAACAATTTGAATCCTCCTGATGTTCTCTTAGCCTATACGTTCTTTATGTGGGCTTCTAGGTCGCTAGCACCTCAACACTGACACGTGCCAGCTTTGCAGTTCATGCATTCTGCTTTACACAGATCCTGACCGAAACGAAAACACAGGAATTTTCTCTGTAAATCGTCTGTGAAATAACATTTGGGGTTTTTTTTCTTCTTTTTTTTACGCTGTTACTTACATCTTACCTCGCACTTGACCGTAAAGTAAACTGAAGCGTCTGAAGCGTCACGCTGCTAAAATTCTGTGAACGCGTAAAGTCCGCCTACTTTGATTTGATTGGTCATTTCAAATATTCTGAGATTGACAAGCAGTGACAGACCAATGAGGCTGCGATGAACACACAAAACACACACACACATACACACACACACACAGGCCTCTGTATTCTCATGATTCTGAGTCTGACGTGCTCTGTGCTTGACGCTGCGGATTGAGGAACGCGCTGATTATAACAAGAGGGGTGAAGCCAAAGTCATATGTTTTGTGTGCAAAGGCAAGCGTGTATTTAAAGTACACGCTTAATGGCCCAATGAAAAATAATGAAAACCAGGACATTTTCATCACTTTTTAAAAAACAGACAGGACGGCCAGGACAGGACGTGAAAACAGGACATGTCCTGGGAAAACAGGACGTTTGGTCACCCTAGCATAATCCTTTATTATTTTTCTTGTTTTGACAAAACACATCATCAGAGAAGAGAAGAGATGTTCCTGCATGAGACTGGGGAAGTTATTTTGATTAAAGATTATAAGGCACGTTCATTTTCTAAAAATAATGATGTGCACGCATAAATCATTTATAATAAATACTGCAATATTCCATAAAATGTTCATTTTGTTGGTGCGCCTATACTTTTGTTGATCTATCTTTGTATATTTAAATACTTTACTTTCATGTACTAAACTGATTACTTATATTTTATAATAATTTTAGTGTCTAATTAAAAAAAAGAAGCTTTTTGGTGTTGTTTTTTTTTTTGTTTCATTTTAAAAATAATTTCCCCACCCTCAGTTTCTATCATAAAAAATATATATAATAAATCATAAATAAAAGATTTGATCATTAGAACTTTTTTATGACAAGGCAAAGTAAGTCCAGGTTGTAATACTGTCTGTATAGTACATTATAATCATGTTTATGAATTAATAATTTAGGATATTTGTAAAAACCCTGAATCCAAGATTTTAAAAGTTTTTTTCTTGTTCTTTATTGTGGACACTCTCTTTCTCTATCTCAGATAGGAAAACATCATGTTGGTCTTTGCCTCGAATCTCCTCTGACAAGATATTCTGCACCTTTGCTAATCCGATTATCTGGCCATGATGTTTAAGGGAAAATCATTGTTAACCTGTTTGTGCCAGGCTATTTCAAAATGTTTGTTGGAGAAGATAAGGAAAGCTCATCTTGAAGCACACAATGAACTTCTGTTCACCTTTGTGTTTACCTGAAACAAGAACAAATGTGAGAGACTTAAGGATGTTCAAAGCTTAGATAAGAGAGAAGAAGAGATTTGCGCCCCAGGTGTGGGAACAATGGCTTGTATCTGAAGGCCATGGGTGGATGGACGCAGTCGGGGGGCTCAGTGAAGCTGTGCTAGAGGACAGAGAGGTCTAAGCAAATAGGGCCAGCGTCTTGGTCACAATGAGTGGGGTGGCTGGTCTGGGTTGGGGTGGTAGAGGGAGGGGGTGAGAGAGAAAGGCAGCAGCCCTGATAATGGGGTGTGAATGCAGAATGGGACCAGCGGGATGTGACTGTGAGTTTAATAAGGCTTTGTGTGTGTGGAGGTTCACTTAGCTGTACCTTAGGGAACAAATTGTCGACAGAAGTTGGCAAAACCTGACAAAGCCCTCTTTGAAAACATCCACAAATGTTAAAATGCTTCACAAATAAAGGAAATACTATTTATTTTATTTAAAAAATGTAAACATTCTTTTTAGGGGTAGGATGTGGGATGGGGTTAGTCTGTATAACTATATGATCAGCGTTATAGAGACTAAAATCTATGGTTGTGGTATGTCTACATTTAGATATAACTAAACGTTTGTGTAGCTCTTCAGATTTTTACTAGAATCATCCATTTTATTGCAGATTTCTCACATTCCTGATCTATGATTTTGATTTGTCCTGTTAGTGATAACTGTGGCTATTTCAGTCAGATCTAGTGTGAAATACCCCCTATATATATATACCCAGAAACATTCTTTTCAATTAAAAAGAAATCTTTACTATGATGAATAAATTGTTTGTATATATATATATATATATATATATATATATATATATATATATATATATATATATATATATATATATATATATATATATACAAACAATTTATTCATCATAGTAAAGATTTCTTTTTAATTGAAAAGAATGTTTCTAGGTTGCATTTCCTGCAACGACATAACTTGCAGCTTAACTAGTACAATGCATCATTGCAGAAATTAACTGGCTAGTTTTGTGATTGTTTCCCAAAACCAAGCACAGTAACAGTGTTGTATCTCCAATTGTTTAAATCACATTAGTTCAATAATATAGGAAAGTCATTAATAACATCAAGCTAAGATGGTGGAGAAATAACTTCTCCTAATTAATTATTTCTAATCACTTTTTAATGTCAGCTTCAAAAACTGTCGCTTATTGTTGACACACTAAAATATATAGATCGAAATGTATTAAATGGGATGAAATATATAGAATGTACTGCATGTTGGCTTGCTTATTGCAATCTATGCAAGTCCATATTTCATATTAAAGGGTTAGTTCACCCAAAAATGAAAATTCTATCATAGTTTACTTACCCTCAAGTTGTTCCAAACCTCTATGTGTTTATTTGTTCTGCTGAACACAAAGGAAGATATTTGGAAGAAAACAGATCTCATTCCCCATTGACTACCATAGTAGGAAAAAATACATACTATGGTAGTCAATGGGGAATGAGATCTGTTTTCTTCCAAATATCTTCCTTTGTGTTCAGCAGAACAAATAAACACATAGAGGTTTGGAACAACTTGAGGGTAAGTAAACTATGATAGAATTTTCATTTTTGGGTGAACTAACCTTTTAACAGGAAACTATATGCTTCTAACTACAGGTCGAAAGATGTAGTTCCAACCACATAAGATTGCAATTATGTTTGCGAATGTTCATTTGAACTATGGTTTCGTGAAACGCAAAATCGGTTAACTATTGTATGTTAGTAATGACGAAACTTGCGATCAAAGTTGGCTATTGGTATCGATGCTATAAAGTTGGCTATTGAACTCTCCTTGAGGTTTGTAACTAATGCAAGATTGTACATTAGTATGTACTTTGGCCAAACATTTGCATCTGAACTAAACTTCGTTAAATTTAGTAATTCATCTTATTTTCAATATTTGAGTTAATTTTTATTGGACAAAGAGACTGATTCATCTTAGGGTTTTTGCAGTGTTGAGCTAAAACTGCACAGACCATAATCTCATCGATCTCTCAATCACACACACATACACACACACACACACACACACTCAACCCATCTCGGATGTTGTTGACACAGCTAGACCCCGTCCCTCGCAGCAGTAGCTGTGCCACTGACCTCACACTGCTGAGAGGAGGGTTGTTGTGTAGCTGCTTCACCCCTGAACCCTCGCCAACGTCTCTCTCCTCCACCAGTCACTCGCCAAGGACGTGGAAATCCCATAATAGCCCGTCTCCACGGCACCCCACCAGTCCAGCTCCCTGCCTCCCAGATGTTTCCAATTAAAAAGGAGGCCTTTCAGTCCGAGCCTATTTTCTGCATGCTGAGAGAAAGAGCAAGAGAGCAGGTTGCAGAGAGATAGAAGGGCTGAAGGAAAGAAAAATGACTTTCTTCTAATACAAAAAGGTCGTTGAGGGCAGCGAGTGACATTTGAAGAGTCACAGTGGCTGGACTCTTGTTTTGAACGCAGATATCTGAGGAATGGAAGATGAGAAGATGAATGGGTATCGCTCATGTCTGAGTCAGACAAAGATTGTCAGATTAAAACCAAGCCTGTGGTCACAAAATATGGGCCTTGTTTTTTAAAAATGCTGTTCTTTCTCTCTGCTTTGCTTAAGGGTGTGCTGCCAAATATAATCATCACACACAAAAGACACATGGTCTGTATTTTCTCAGTTGGTGTGGTGGCAGCCGCCGGCAGGTCTGTGTTTGCCACTCAAAACCTCAATGTTGCCACAATAGAGACAGCCAGAAAGTAAAGAGAGGGAGGATTTTAAATATATAGTTCACCTAAAAATTCATCTACTCACCCTCATATTTTGGTCTGTTTCTCACACTATTGTCTGAGTTCAGAAGAAGTGGAAGGAATATAGTACATTTATTTATACATTTAATATTTATTAATGTTTTTTTTTTAAAAAAAAATAAGTTTTGCTCACCAAGGCTGCATTTATTTGATTTAAGTACAATAAGAACTGTAATATTGTGAACTATTATTATGGTTTAAAATAACTGTTTTCATTTTTCATTTATTTAAAAAAAATGTAATTTGTTCCTGTGATGGTAAAGCTACATTTTCAGCATTATTACACCAGTCTTCAGTGTCATCCTTCAGAAATCGTTCTTATATGCTAGTAATAAGAAACTTTTCTTATTATTATCAATGTTGGAAACAGCATAATATTTTTGTGGAAACTAAACGAACAGCGTATATTTGAAATATCTTTACTTGCACTTCTAATTGAGTTGACGCTTAAATGCATATTAATAGTTTTTCATATTCCAGCAGACAGTTCTCTTTATGTGTTATGAAGCAAGTTAATGGGCTATGTTTTATTTCTTGATTTCCATGACAATGCTTTCGAGACCCATAACATATAATAGCTTGCATGGAGAATAACTTGCATGGAGTTAATGATTTTGCCTATTTTCCTATGATTCGGTCAGTGCTGATGTGCTTTGGTGGCCTAGAGCATTCTTCAATCTAATATTGCCAGCCAATTGAAGCTGTGCCATGTACGGTTTAACTTTCAAAGTCTGCAAGATCAATGCATCTAGAAACGTGGGCCATCAGAAGAGCTGCGCCGAATCTGCCTGCAGAATTTAAACATTCTTCAGTCAAGTTCTGTGCCTCTCCCACCTATTATGTATTAGTTTACTAAAATATATTGGCTAATTTGATTATGCTTTCAGCTATTATCAGTAGAGTATGGTATTCTTAAAGTAACACCAAGTAACTTTTCCTCCTCGGTCGCCCTACTGGTTGGAAACGAAATTGTCCATTGCCGCTGTCGTAAATAATCTAGCCTACCGTAGCACGCACACTCGCTGTTTATCCAGCACCGGCTTTAGAATGAACGATGTCCACAGACAAGGTAGAGTATGATACATGATTTCATTAAAGGATGATGTATTGCGTCATCAGAAACAAAGAAAAACAAAATAATGACTATTGTAGTGCTTGACGTAAAGCAGTCGAATTTTGTAGTTCTTTTTGTGCACGGGTTACTCGAAACCCAAAGTTACATAGTGCCAGTAAAAGCGATACAGACCCCGTCAGGCTATGGCAGACGTGTCATTTAACTTATTTTAAGTCGATGTACCATCACAAGGGTCTTGGAAATATATTATGAAGGTTGAAAAACTACATATTACTTTAATGTAACATTTTAAATCCATTCTGATTTGCATTACATTACAAGCCATTGGAATTACACTACAAAAACAGTGCCGAAAATGTGAAAAATAGATGTATGCGCTGTCTGTATATCTTCAATCTCAACAGGATAGCATCAAAGACCGATGACTCTTTGACTGTCTCACGTCCTCAGTTTGCCCACACACGATCTACAGTCACGGAATTCAGCAGAAGTCCCGTAGACTCATTATTTGTATACACAACTAACTACGGAACAACTTTAAAACAATATGCCATGGGAATACAAAAAAATATAAAACATGATAACATCATATTCAGTATGAAAACCTGAAAAAGCTGCATCACTTGCAATACAGATAACTCCCACAATTGACAAGCTTGTACACATCCGTCACCCCTATCATGTTTGTTTATCTGCTTTGACTTGATTTCATTTTCAGTTCTGAATCTGTAATCTTTTTAAATCCATCCTAAATAATTCTGCCTCACAACAATCCGCACAGGATCCCAGCAGGATCTTGCCATCATTTACAGTTTTCAAATGACCCTGAAGAGTTTCAACAAAGAGAGTGTTTTATGTTGTTGATCTCATTAATAGGAGTGTAATTGAGTTTTCTCTGAGGCTGTGGCCTAAACATTACTACCCAATCTAAAATACATTAAACGCTTGTTAATGTGTTTTTTCATGTGTTGATAAAGCAGCCTTTGTTCTCACATGGCCTCAAGCACACAATCTCAATGAGTTTTCTTTGGCAGCTTGGGCGCGAGTGGATCTGAGGATGGAGGACACTGTGGAGGTTTACATGGACGAGTCTGCAGAGATCCCCTGCCTGTACACCTTCACCGAGAAACCTGAGATGGTGATGGTGCAGTGGTTTGTGGTGAGTCCCGAAAGCTCTTTCACATGTTTTAGTTTAAAAAGTTGATTTACGAATGAAAATTCTTTCATCAGTTACTCACCTTTATGTTGGACCAAATCCATAAGACTTTTGCTCATCTTCGAAACATACATGCAAAAAGATTTCTGTCCACGAAACCAAAACTTTGACACTTCAAAAAGTTCACAAAGACAGTATAATTTTGAATTGAGCGTTTAACCCAAGTTTTCTGAAGAGACACGATTGCTAAACATAGCTCAGATTTAATCTGTTCATCTCAGATCGCTGAACAGATTTAAAGTTGTTCCAAAGCGTAATGAATTTCTTTCTTCTATTGAACACAAAAGATATTTGAAAGAATGTTGGTAATCGGACAGTTGACGACGGCATCCATTGACTTCCATAGAAGGAAAAAAAAAATAGGTCTGGTTACCAACATTCTTTCAAATATCTTCTTTTGTGTACAACTGAAGAAAGAAATTCATACAGGTTTGGAACAATATGAGGATGAGTAAATGATGACAGAATTTAAATTTTTTGGGTGAATTATCCTTTTAATTAGACTATTATTCACACATGAACACTGATCAACACACCTAGAGCACATCAAATATGGCAAACCAAAGCTCCGCCGTGCTTGTTTGACGCTTGAGTACAAGCTTCATTGGTTCCTGTGGAAACTCGAAAATGTTTATGTGACATCACGTCATGCGTGTGAGATTCTATTTACCATATTTGATGCACTCTATGCATATCAATGTTTATATGTGAATAAAGACTCCATTAAATGTGTTCCTCATATAAAGCAGTCGTGTCTCTTTAGAAGACTTGGATTAAACCGCTCGATTCATAATAATTACTTTTACAAAGTCTTTTTGTACTTTTTAAAGGTGGGGTATGTGATTTGGAAAACGACCAGCAGATTTTGAAAATACACAATTCAAATGGTCCTACCTTCTTTCCACCAACGCTGGCCCTGACTCCACCCATTCGAAGAACATGGACGCGCAATCATGCACGAGCGAGAGATTGTAATGACGATTTACTACTAATCATGGAACCGGCTTTACTGACGAGATGCGCATGCGTCACGAGCTTTGAGTATGCGCATGCAGGGGGTCACGCGCGCTGGGGGGAGGGGGGTATGGTACAACCGTTTGATTGACGAACTTACTGTCCAATGATTCTAGGTGGTCTTGGAAATGATTGGCTGGAGTTTTTCTAGTCCTGCCCGTTCCACAGATGATTAAATTGCTTAATTTTCATTTCAGTGCTTCTAACTCAGTGGCTGTAAGTGGGTTAGGAATAGGATTTCCGGTTATTTTGAAAAAATGGTCAAAAAAGAGAATCACATACCCCACCTTTAATGTGTGGAAGTTTTGGTTGAGTAGATTTTCAATGGATGGACAAAATTTGTGTTCCAAAGATCAACGATCTTATGGGTTTAGAATTATATGAGGGTGAGTAAATTAAAAAAAAAATTGTGCTGGAAGTGTGCTGTTACTTTTTAAGTGCTCATACTTTCACCTGGCTGACAATAGATTTAGTAAAAATTCCCTTTAGACTTACATTGAACAAGGGACTCGAGTCATATCCACAGACCATGCAGTAACTTTAATTTCTATCATCCTCAGCGGGAGCGTGAAGGGAATCGAGTGAGGATCTCCTACAGCGATCTGACCATGCAGAAGGTGGATGAGGACACGAGCTACAGTGACCGTATCAGTGTACAATCCAACAGTGATGGAGAAACTCTGACCATTCAGGACGTTAAGCTGTCTGATGAGAGAGAGTTTTTCTGTCAGGTCAGTGGGTTCGCAGCAGGCAATGGAGAGGGAAGGACTCTCCTCAAGGTTTTCGGTAAGTCTTTTCCTCATGAATATCGTCACTAAATGGTTTAATATGGTTGTGTCATATATATATATACACGTTAACTTGCTTTTTTCAGACCCTCCAGAGCCTCCTGTCATTGAAGGTGTCCTCTCTGGAGTTTCTGTGTCCAGTGACTTCCCAGCTAAGGTACATCATGCACTCAAATTCACCCTGTAAGCATTTGTAATGTTTGTAGCAGTTATATATATGCTGGGTTTAAGCTGACACATTTCTTTTTTGGTTAGATTGCATCTTGTGAGACCAGAGACGGCTTTCCCAAGCCAAACATCACATGGTACCGTGATCACATCCCCATCCACCCTGCTAATGGATGTGAGTAAGATTAATATATCCTGTTCCCCATGCACATACTATGTATTTATTAAAGTTATTACAATAACTGGTAAAATATCTAGGTACTAACCCTGAACCTAGTGTACACCTAAACCTAACCTTAACCCATGTACTTACTTTATATCACCTTGTACTTTCTCTGTAAGTGCACAAAAATGTTGTAAAATAAAGTGCCACCATTCAGTTCTAATTCAGGATTTTTCCTACAATTTTAATATACATTTTTATACTACCGTTCAAAACTTTGGATTCTGTATGTTTTTCTTATTCTCCTAAAAATTCTCTTATGCTCACCAAGGCTGTTATTAATTAAAAATGCAGGCCAATTTAATGTGTCCATGCCACTTTTGAATATATAAATATGGAAAATCTAGAAAAAAACAAGCTCAAAATAATGGACCTTATTTATTTTCTTAATGCACATGGTCATGTTGTGCAGATCACTGTCACAAGTTTGAAAGTCCAAAAGATGAAGATTAGTCAAAAGGTTCCAATACGAAACAAACTCAATCCACAATGTAACAGCGTGTCTACACACAAACAATAACCGACAATGAATTGAGGAAACACAGGAACTTAAGGGTACGTTGACACGACAGCGATATGCTTAAAACTGAGAAGTTTTTCCTTTGGGTTTTCCGTCTACAGACGACACCATTGTCAAAGCAATCCTCATTCACACGGATCCTCGAAAACGACTAAAACCCCTGTATTCTGCTGCCAGGCCATTAGATGGCGATGACACACTATAGACTGAAAACGTAATATGCATGTGCATGATGTCGTCGTTTTCAGAGATTCACGTTTTTGTTGTTTACACGGAGAGCGTTTTCAAAAACGTGTACTTTGAATGCCGTTTTCAAAAGTTTGCGTTTTCAGGCAGCAAAAACTGAACGGTCAAAAAAACGCATAAAAAGTTTTACATTTTTAGTTGAAAACGGTGTCATGTAAACAGCCCTAAGTATACAATTATAACAAACTTAAATACGGACAGCTGTGATGATTAAATAAATTCATGGTAACAAAGTGGCGGGAAATGTGAACAAGCAAACTAAAAGTCCATGAAAATGAAACTAAACAGATGACTAAATCATGATGTAATTTTACATTAAGATGCAATAACTTGCTACAAACCTATAAGACTGTAAAGATCTTAAAATTATAGCCAATACTAGTAAGCCCAAATTAAGTTTTATGTAGTGAAAAATTTATTTTCTTGTCCGAATTCAAAATAAAAACCTAAAAGCTAAAATCAATCGCTTTACATGCTACAAATGAATTTAGGCATCACAACGTTGTAATGTACAGTATGAAAAATAATTGGCACTAATGTGTATGTATGTCTGGTTGTGTGTGTGTGTGTGTGTTTTCTCAGTGGTGAATGTGGTAACGCTATTGACGAGAGAATCCAGTGGGCTATATACAGTGCAGAGTGATTTGCATTATAAGGTGACCAAGGAAGACAAAGATGCCCACTTTTCCTGTGAAGTCAGCTATTTTGTCCCAGCAGCTGTCAGGACATCCGAGTCCAAAGGCATCAATATTACAGTTCACTGTAAGTCCCTTTATAATTGAGAGTTTCTTTTGATGAAGTAGGAATGCGATACATCCAATCTTTTCCATGACAATCTGAATTTTTGTTCTGACCACACTCTTAGAAAGAAAGGTTCAATGGGTTCTATAGAATGGATTCTTTATTCAATAGGTTTCTTTATTCTTGACCCAGTTTTAAAGAACGCTTTATGCCAAAAAGTTTCTATACAAGGAAACATTTCTTAAATGATTGAATAATACTTTCATGTTTAACGAGCTATTTAAATTTTACTAGTGATAAAGTATGTTTATGAACTGTTTAATTAATAGAATTTAATTCAATTTTTTTTTATTAAAACTAAATCCATTAAATGATCACATGATGGGAACCCCTAAACGTTTATATATATGAAACACCTGACAGAACCCTTTAAGGTTCTATATAAAACAACAACATTTTGTTGGTTGCTTGTTTTCTGTATCAGTTGCATCGTGCTGATAGCTCCGCCCACTGTGAAATCTCATTGGTCCAAAATCCCACTTTACATACCTGCATATTAGACATCATATTTTACTTTACTGGCAATAATTATATCAATTCACATAGTATTTCAGTTTCAGTTTCATTGTGGACAAAACCTATTTTGAATCTGATGACAATCTTTGTGCAAACACAAGGCTTAAAGATCACATCAGATTTGACATGTCTATATGAAAGGACCCATAGTTTCATGTTTTCAATATTTCAGATAGCGTCAGTACATCCCAGGTAATGATAAACTTTGAGTTGTGTTCGTCATGACACAGCTATGAAGGTCTTTGCTGTGTCAGCTTTGACTAAATAATTCAGTGTGAGAATTATGTTGCATTGGCGAGATACGTATGAATGAATTAATATTCATGGCCCCTTCGTCTTTGTGTATGTTCGTATGTCATATAGACCCGACAAGCAGTGTGGAGATATGGAAAGAATCGCCTGAGGGCTTGGTAAAAGAAGGGGACACAGTGGAGATCCGTTGCCAAGGCGATGGGAACCCCCCAGCACCCATCATTTTCAACCGAGAACAAGTGAGAATAGCCTTTTTTTTCTCTTTTTATTCGGACCCGTTTTTCCTGAATGGGAGGCTGTAAAGCATTGAGAAGAAACGGACGTAGCAGACGTCTAGCTCAGACAATGTGCTTGATATGCACAGATAGAACAGTATACTGACTTGCAGTTTTATGTAAGTGTTACATATGCATTTGCTTTAATGACATTGGGCCTCATTTATAAAACGCGCATATGCACAGATTTAGGGTGGGTGTACACAACAACGATATGCCTTACAACGGAGACGTTTTTCCTTTGAGTTTTCCGCGTTCAGACGGCACCATTGTCAAAAACGATCCTCCGTTCACACGGATCTGCGAAAACGAATAAAAACACATGTATTCTGCTGCAAGGCCACTAGACGGCGATGAAACATTATAGACTGAACACGTAATACGCATGTGCATGATGTCATCGTCTTCAGATATTTGCGTTTTTGTTGTTTACACGGAGAGCGCTTTCAAAAAATTGCACTTTAAAACCCATTTACAAAAGTTTGCGTCTTCAGCCAGCAAATCGAACGGCAAAAACGCATAAAAAGATTTACGTTTTTAGTTGAAAATGGTGTTGTGTAAACAGCCCCTCAATCTTAGGCCCCCATTACACCTGGTGTGAAGATGTGTTTTGGTCGATCGCTTCACAAGTGGACGACGCTAAATACAGGTGTGAACGGGGTCTAAAACGTTTTGAGCTTGTCCACTTTTGACCACTTCCAGAGGTAGTCGAAAACACATTTGACCAGATTGCTTTCGTAGTGTAAACGCTCATGTGGTCGAATGCGGTTCAACAGTCACAAAAGACCGCCTACTGACCTAATGCGTAAACATTATAGGAAGCGTGCTAGCCAGACGGGATTCAAACTTTGTCGGCTGGAGACCCAAGTTTGGTTTAAAGACGAAAATTTACCAAGCACAATGTTCTCTCACCATTCCTGATTTCTAACTCACTTTTTCTGATTTCTAACAGTTCGGTGTGGTCTTGCGACTGTCAGAGCAGAAACAAAAGCTGCTCTCCGTATGTTTTTCTATCGTCTCCCTGCGCATTCATGTAAATTGTACAAGCTTATCTTATCTAGATCGAAAAATCTGAAAAAAAAAAAAAAAGTACCCGCCCATAGACCCTCCCTTTGAAGAAATCAGGACAGAAGTGGTTGAAAGTGGACAAAAGAAACTTATTAAAACACCATGTGTAAACGGTATGTGATTGCCTCGTCTACTTTTGATCTGATCAAACAAAATGCATCTTAATACCAGGTGTAAACAGGGCCTTAGAGTGTGCGTACAGCGTACGCCAAAATCCACACCAACTTTGACATGGAAAAGTGCTTAGCGCCATGTCAGGCTCTAAGCAGGCGTAGGCACTTTTCCTGTGGCAGTCAGAATACTGCAGGTGTTAGGAACGCCAAGCAGCAATAATATAATAAAACCCTGTTAGAATAATTTCACAGCATTAAAGTTCAATTATTTGGTGTGCAAACTACCACACTTTTTTCAGCCAGTCTTTAGGCTATAAAATAACCAATAATGCAGAACATATTGAAGTGAAACAATGAAAATAAACACTTATTAGTCAAAAAATTAATGTTAAGACAATTGTCAATTTTTTTGTCATTAGTTGATTAGTCCTCTGTTCTCTCTGTCCTGCTCATAACAGTCAGATATGGAGCTGGATTCCTACCATGGGCTGCTGGTTCTGAAGGAGGTGTCTCGAGCAGACAGTGATGTGTATGAATGTCACTCTCTGGACGTGGATGCAGTGAACCATGACGAGGTGGTGGACACACTACAGCTCACTGTGCACTGTGAGTTCTGCTTCTCGATTTACACACCCTGATTTTGACTAGAAACAAATTGGGCACCACCATTATATTATCATCCATTAGAACTGGTATCTTATGTTCAAAAGTTTGTTTTATATTATTTATTTAATTTTTTAAAGAAATTAAGTTTTGGTACATTGTACATTGTTACAAAAATTATATATTTCAAATAAATATTGTTATTTTGAACTTTCTATTTGGCAAAGAATCCTGAAAAAAAAAAATAATAATAATGGTTTCCACAAAAATATTACGCCATTATTACTTCATCTACTTAACTACTTAATAAGAAATGTTTCTTTAGCATCAAATCAACATATTAGAATGATTTCTGAAGAAATTACACTAAAGACTGGAGTAATTGGTGATACAAAGTCATATTTCCCATCACAGGAATAAATTACTTTTCAAAATATATTCAAATAGAAAACAGTTATTTTAATTTTTTATTAATATTCCACATTACTATTTTACTGTATTTTTGATCAAATAAATGCAGCCCTGGTTGCGAATAAGAGAGAAAAAATTCTTTAAAAAATATAAAAAGAAATCTTCCATCTTCCATCCCCATACTTTTGAACTATAGTGTACATTTATTAATTTTGCAGATGCTTTAGTCTAAAGTGAATAACAAATTAGGAGAATGTTTTTAAAATAAAGGAGCCAAATGTATTAGCAGTGAATTTATTGTTGAAAAATGAAAAGTTACTCTCTTTATTGAATTTTTAAAAAATTATTAATTTTATATATCCTTTCTATTTTGTAAAATACATATATAGAATTCAAAAATAAATAAGTGATACTAATAAAATAATTATGTTTTCCTGGTGCAATATGAATGAAATTAATTCTGTCATCACTTACTCAACCCTCATTAAATGAAGCTGATATAATTCCTTTCAGTCAATTATTGACCGTTTACAGATGTTACTCAACGAGAATGCTTCATTTGCTGCCACAGGTACAGTCACAGATGCCTAGGTTAATGTGTGTGTGTGTGTGTGTGTGTGTGTGTGTGTGTGTGTGTGTGTGTGTGCGCAGATCTGGACCCAGCTGTGGTGATGCCCAAAGACTCCGAGGTCATGCTGAAAGGAGAGAGTCTGACAGCCACCTGCAATGCCCTGTCGTCTTTAGAGACCAGTACTGTGTGGTTTAAGGTAACACTGCAGTGTGATTCAGCAGTCTAGACACATTCATTCAGTCTTCCACATTCTGTTCAGAGCTTCTTTTCACCCCACCTGTTCCTCTAAATTTGTTTGTGTGCAGGATGGGATTGAGGTCGGAAGAGGACACATAATGCCGCTTCAGGACGCCACATATGACACAGCTGGACAGTATGACTGTGCAGTGACCGTACCGTCTCTTCCAGGCTTGCAGACCAGCGGTTCTGTCCATATCATCGTACAGGGTAAGGGAGAGCTCAAGTACTTAAAGGTAGAATTGAAAGTTACCTTTTAGAATATTACTTAAAGGGGTCATATAATGCCATTTTTGTACAAGTTAATATGAATCTTTAGGGTCTAAATAAAAACTTTGTAATATACTTTTATTAAAAATTCTCATTAGTATTTTAAGAAAACACTCATTTTACCTGCTCAAAAACAGCTGTTTTCAGCACGCCGTTTCAGTGTTTCAGTGTACACAGTTTTTAATAACACAATAAACATAACGCATTGTTCATTATAAACGTGGGATTATTAATTATATTGAGAACGTCGTAACGTTAAATAGAACACATTTCGTAATGTACCCTGAGTGTAAACATTAGCCACATTCATCGTGAAGCGTGCAAGCGATTTGCAAAGATTAATATTTAAAGGTTAATAAAATGTTACACTCACTTCAGTTCTTCTGGATGTGCAGGAACACGTATAGTTGGTGCCGATTCCTTTTTCAGGAGCAGCTTCTTAGAAAAAACAGCTTTATGACCCTCCTCGTTTATAAAGCAGTCTGCTGAGAAATGATTCGCGCAAACAAGAAACGAACGCATTGACGACGTTGATCGTGGGGAATATTCCCATCGTAAACAAAACTCAGCCACTGCGTCTTCAGCGGTTCGGATTTAGGAACATTAAAATGACTGCTGTGTTCCTTATTTCACCCAAGAACAGAACACCACAATCGCTTAGACGCCATTCTGCTCCAGTGTAACTATGAGGACAGCGCGCTCAGGGCGGGTCTGTGTTGAAACGCTGCTGTCAATCAACATTCGTGGGAGGGGCGTCCGTATTATCTACGTCACTAAAACGAACGGCTCAATTTGAGGCAGGGGAAACTAGGGAAAGGGAAAGGGAACTACTCGGTTACTATCGTAACCTCAGTTCCCTGAGAGAGGGAACGAGTATTGCGTATGCGGCCGCACTATAGTAACCTGGCGTATTGTCGCTTCAATCGTTAGACCCATAGGTTAAACCTGCTATAAAGGTGAATTCAGGGGACTATTATAGGCTGAGGCCACGCCCCCTTGGCGCCCGCGCCATTGGATGTGCAGTTGCCGCAGCACAGCGAGCCAGACGCTCAATGTGCGAGCTGTGCAGCTGCAAATGCGTTTTACACATAGGCTTCAGTAAATCGAGGAAAAGGAGTTTCCCCCCGGTCCTCCAGTTGGTGCTTCTATGGTGGTTTCAGATGTGCTTCCTCCTCCTTTGGCAACAAACAAGCATTACGCTGAAATAGAGCGTGCGTAATGCAATCTAGGAGCAGTGATTCGCCAAACCTCCCTTATTGCAGTCGCATACATTTCTTCTGATTTTACTTTGTATTAACGAGTAACAAAGATGCTTAGTGGAAATATAACGGAGTAAAAGTATTTTATCTAGGAAATGTAGTGGAGTAAAAGTTGACAAATTTAAATAGCGAAGTAAAGTACAGATACGTGAAATTTCTACTTTAGTACAGTAACAAAGTTTTTGTACTCCATCACATTACAACACTGCTCGCCGGTTCGAGACCGACTTTGAGCAGGGCAGTTAGGATTGGAGGGTGAGCTTTGGAGGCGGAGCAATGAAGAGAGGGGTGTGTTTGTTTGGGTTGATTTCAAATATCAACAATTCCGACTTCGAGAAAGAACATACCGCACTTTTAAGCTGGAAGCGGTTGACCAATCACAACACACTGGTCTAGCTGAGCAATGAGAGCATATTATTTTTTTCGGACTACATAGAGACAGAAACTTAACAGCGCTGCATTTTACAATGTAAATATGGGGAAAATAATGTTTTTTGAAAATAATAAAGAGCATAATAAAGAACTATACATTTAGTAGCAGTATATTTGTAAAGTTGTTCCTGGATGTGTTCCTCTAGGTGCGCCTCAGATGAAGGATGCGGAGAGGGAGATTGAGCTGACAGAAAGGGTCGGGGGGTGGTTAAATTTGAGCTGTGAGGTGAGAGGTTACCCTCGACCCACCATCACCTGGAGCATCACTGGCAGCCAGGTAACTCAGGTTTCCTCTCAGTCCACTGCTCGTGTTACACAGAGCCTGGATTGACGCTTTTGTCTTGTACGTGTGTGCTGTACTCTCAGAACTGGCGTGAGGTTGTTAAAAGAGAGACGGAGGAGCAAGTCCACAGTGTTGTGATGCTTAAAGTTACCACTGACATGGTTGCTATCTGCAATTCAACAAATGACTTTGGAATAGAGACCAAGACCTACAACATCAGGAGCAGTAAGAGTCGATATTGTCCTTGTTTACACTGAAAATCAAGAAATATGATGAAAATTATCAATTTTGTTAAATATAGTGTTTTTTATTATACACTCAATGTATTTAAATTTAATTGACTAAATGTATTGTATAATAATAAATGTAAAATTTATTTGAATATGGGTAGATCATGTAATATACATACAGTACGATTACTGTGTACAACTTTTTACATAAATTACTTTTATTGTTATTTTTTATTAAAAAATAATTTATTATTTAAAATTAATACAATTATTCAATTTAATATTTGGGTATCTATTTAGATTAATATAATTTATGAATTTTTAAAATGTGTACGTACACTACCGTTCGAAGAACTTTTCTGTTATTCAAGGCTGCATTTATTTGATAAAAATACAGTAAAAACAGTATTATTGTGAAATATTATTACAATTTAAATATATTAAATATATTTATTTAAAGTTTTCTATTATTATATATATATATATATATATATGTTAATGTTGTTCCTTTTTTTCGCCCAGTTCCATTTCTCCAGACTCCAACGGCTAGAAAAACTTCAGGTAACATTTATGTTTTTCATCTTCTGCTTTTCATAACAGATCATAAGTTTTAAATCAACACCCAGTCCATTTAATCCCTGCAAAATCCATCCCAACCAAACAATGAAAGATCATCTTATGTACTTGAATAATTCATAGATTTGATATGGTGAAGCCTCCACAGCAGCTCGGTTAGCTTGGCTCTTCGTGTCAGCCTCTGGGCATATTTAAAATTCTGTGTGAAGAAAAGTCATAGTGCAAAAAAAAAAAAGCTAGCAAAAATTGAAGCAGACATTACTTCAGATAGCAGAGGCTGATCTAGCGCTGAATGTTTTCCAAGATGAATGTATAATTAGTTCTATGCGAATATATTAACAAATGTTTTGAAGTGCTGGGCTGCAACTGAGACTGTTAAACTATTATGGAGAACACTGTGGTGGCAGCCTGCTGTTTTATTGAGTAGATTTAACTCATAAAATCCATTCCCAGACAATTGTTTGTCGTCTCTCAGTGTTTATTTATAGCATTTGATGACGCTTCCTCTGAATGGCGCTCCTTAATTTTCTTTATTTGACTCTGAAGAATACGAGTCTCTTATTCCATTTTACTAAAACACTCTAATTATGTTTCATATACCAAACTCGTCTCATTTACAAGGACATGTGTCCTTGTCATGTGACCCACGTTTTGAATCCAAATGTTCCAGCCATTGTTAAAAAGTGCAGTGTAACGTGCCCTTCGGTGTTCTGGTATGGGATTTCACTTTTGTATTTTTCCCGAAAGCACATTTATTGCATTTCAGCATGAATTAATCTAGTCTTTATTAGTCTTGTTGAAAGGGTAATAATTCATTAGTTATTATATGTCAGCCAGTCCTGCTAATGTTGACGTCTCTTGTTCTCTTCGCAGTTGATAATAGTGGAGTGATTATTGTGGTGATTATTGTGAGCATCCTGTTGCTGGCCATCCTGGGCAGCGTCTTCTACTTCCTGTATAAAAAGGGCAAGTTACCCTGTGGACGCTCAGGCAAGCAAGAAATGTATGTCATAGTTTTTTTCCCCTTCTTATACATTAGTACAGGGGTTTTCAAACTGGCTGCATTGGAGTGTGAGACGGTCTGTGTATGAGTTTAAGGGATTATGATATAATTTGAGTACAGTAAAACATCTGTGCAGCCAAATGTGTCTTGTGTATCGGTGTGTTATTGGTGTGTAATCTCTACAGCATTAATGCCTACAGCACCAAGGAAAGACAAGCAAAGATGACATCGTCGTAGAGATGAAGGCAAAAAAGACGGAGGAGTCTGTCCTACTGAAGGGCGTCAATGGGGAAAAGAAACCTCTCAATGACCAGGTAACCATCTATACTTAACTCTTATTCAAAGTACATAGCAATTATCAAGATGAGATGGCCATCAGGAACATCCTTTTAACCGTATTATATGGTGCTTTTTCCTGAAATAAAGAACAACATCCTTAGCTCATAAACGGAGGATTGTCGTGGACTAAAGATGGCATCTGTTACTCCCTGCTGACCCAACATCAAGTCTTAAGAGCTGGAGGCCATCTTGTGGAGCAGCCACCTTTTCTGGATAAAGTGGACTGTACTTTTGTATCTCGTGTGTGAGCAGCAGTATTCATGCTTGGATAAATGGGACGTAAGCGAGCTGATCCATAAAGGAAGATTGTTCTCTATTTTCTACTGTTTTTCTTCGACCATCGACCAATTCAAGACAGTGGACCTTTTCCATAAAAACAAGCAAAATGAATTTCAGAGCAAACTGGTTGAAAAACACTGTCTACATTGAAGCTGTCTACACAGGATGCAAGGCTTTGGCTACGTTCACACTGTCAGTCCAAATCTGATTATTTGTGTAACTGATTGGAATCTGATCTAAAATGATTGACTGTCTACATTTTATATCGCAAATGTTCAGGGGTGTGTTTCCCAAAAGCATCGTGGCCAACTATGATTGCAATTTCCATTGAACTCTATTGGGAACGACAGAATTTGCAACCATAGTTTGCTTTGGGAAACGCACCCCTGATGCGATTTGTGTCCCATGCCGCTCTTTTGTTTTCCGGAATATCTGCTAAAACAATATGGCAATGTTGGTAGGCATACGCCAAAAACTACAACAACAAATGGAAGGGTTTGCAATAGATATGTTGTCTTAGGCTATGTTTACACGGAAACGAGCTGAAGAGAAAACGCAAAAGTGGCGTTGCGTTGTCACTTTTTATTCTGCGTTTAGACGAGCGTTATGGAAGGGAAATCCGCGTGCATATGGAGACGCAAAAGTGTGTGAAATACGATGTAGTATGCACTCCAGGCGGCTAGGTGGCAATGTGAAGCACTGCAACACAACAACACCAATGTCAGAATATTTTGTAAAACTGCTGAAAAGACTCTAGTTCGTTTATCAGAGCTGCTAGGGCAACTTGAAGGTCCGACGTATGGAAATAATCCGACATGTTGGTTGTTATTTTCCTGTACTAGCGCATGCCTGTGACGTAAACGCATACGCGACAAGAGCCAACATGAGCAGATTTGCGTTTTTACCGTTTAGACGGGAACGCGACGGCGGAGGGTTTTTGAGATTTCCACTCTGAAGGGTGGTTTCACTTTTTTGCGTTTTTAAGCCCCCAAAACGCTGTCGCCGTGTAAACGAAAGGCACATCCGTAAAAATATTTTTACGTTTTCACTCGTAATCGTTCTCGTGTAAACAGGGCCTTATTTACAGAATGTAAATGTGTTGCAGACGTTGTTTATTCCGAACTGTAGTCTCCACCAGTCTCAAAACATGTCTCTGTTATATATTTTCATTTTCTGCTCCTCCGACACTTTGAAGCAACACAAGTTCCGTTGTTATCTGGGTAGTTCAACTACAGCTCTCGATCTGTGGTTAGAAACATAGTTTCTTGTTTGCATGACATGTGGGATCAATAAATCATTATCTATAGCCACATAACTAAGCTGACATTCAGTACAATCTGTATCTTTTACTTTGAATACATATTTGTCATTTACGTCTTTTAGTTTGCCAAGAGATTTAAAGCGTTGTTTTCGTAGAGTGTGCATGTGCGTACATGCTCTATTACGTAAGAACAAGCCTATAATTGAATCTGGAAATAAGGCAAAATAACTGAGAAAAATTAGAAATAGTCCTCAGATGCCATGTCCGTAATTTATAACAAAACATCTAGCATTAATTCGATCTCAAACATATTCATTAAAAGTAGTTATTACTCCACCACATGTGTGACATCATTAACTAACTTGGTTGATCGACCAATTTGCGACAATTCAGTTTTGGGTAACAGTCTTGTCTAGCTAGTTGATTTCTTCAACAATGCATCGTACTAAGCAATCAAGTTATATGCTTATATAATGAGAAACACACCCTAGTGCACCAGCGGACTGAAACGAATTGGATTTCAAACCACATCTGAATGTAGCTTGAAGATCGCATTTCATGTGATTTTTTGCCGTTCACACCTGCTAAATCTGGTCGTGATTCAATCGGATTTGCACAAAAAACTGATTTGGACTGACAGTCTGAACGAGGCTTTAGAGTCGCCGTCAGTAAACGGTTGGCCCGTTCTAGTGCTGACGCACTCCTTGTGATAAGTGGCTTTGGCGCATCCAATGTAGACAGCCTCAAGCTTTGGCGATGCGACAAAACCGTGCAAATTGTGACATTGATTTGAATGTAAAAATGCTTTTACAGACTAAATTCATTCTGCTTGTTTACCGAATGAGACACAATGTCTTTTTTAGAGACTGCCATCGCTGGATCCTGTAGCGCGATGATGTACTAGATTAAATACTTTATGTAGTGGACGCCTCATTCCCCCCCCCCCCCCCCAAAAAAACTCCACCATGCATTAGTGATGTCAGTCACAGTGATGTCAAGATTTAATTGCTGAGGTCAATCACAGTGCTGTTTGCTTACACAACACTACAACAAATACAGTCTTAAAAAATGCTGGGTTGTTTCAACCCATGTTTGGGTCAAATATAGACAAACTCAAACGATGGGTTTACATTTTTATTTACAAATTTAAAGTCCCCTTGTGGTGAAAATCAAGGTTTTAATATTGTTTATATATCTATGTGGTGTTTATAATGTGCTTTAAGACAAACTATGTGCAAATTCATAAGACAACACCATTGCTGAGTATTTTCTCTTTAAAACGGCAGTGAACCCAAGACAATCTCAAAAACGCGGTTTGAAATCGCTGGTGTTTCTGACGTCACAAACTACCTTGTAACCAATCACGTCAACATGTGATCATCAACGAGTGGATCTCTTAAATATGTCATTAAAATGCTTAAATATGTCATTTTGGTAAATATGAGTTTTAAGGGATACAATGATTGACTACAAGGGGACTTTGAACCAAAGGTTGGGTTGGTCCATATTTGACCCAAACATGGGTTGAAACAACCCATAATTTTTTAGAGTGTACTAGCCCCTAAACTTAAGCCTAAAGTCGGCTCGCGTTATTCGTCAGCGTTTTTCAACGCGTTTTTTGTGTTCACACCCAAGCGATTTTTGCTGACGATGAGCCGACTGAACATGCAAATTCATTCCTGACATTAGATGGCGCTAAATACCCCGGTCCACAAAGTGCTTCTGACGCTCGCTTGTCACTCAGAAGAAGAGAGCAAGTTTGTCGCGTTTGTCATTTAGTTCTTTATTCTCGTTGGTGTCTCTTTATAAAGACACCAACAAGACCAGCAGCTCTACATTCATCTTGCCTTGCATCTTCCTCGCTTTATTTCTTCCAGGCAGAGTGTAGACGCTGTATATCTTCTTCGCCGTTACGTATGTGTGCTCGGCAAGACCGTTTTGTGTTTGAGCGCCCCCAAGTTGTGTTTTACTGTAACTTCAGAAGCTCCAGACACGTGAGAAAAAGCGCCAATCTCATTGGTCGGATAGTTTTTGACCGGCGCGTCAAACAAAAAAAACGAACCCGAGGCGTTTTAAAAAAAAAATGACGCTTTTACGCGTGCCGTTTTACGGGTCGGTGTGCACACTCACATTGGCGCCCATTGTTTAGTCACGAGGCGTTAAACGTTGGCGAATATCGCACGCGAAATACGGCCCGTTGTGAACAGGCCTTAAACCTGCCCTACACCCTAACCTTAACCTGGTTTGCTTCCACTACCCATTGAATTTAATTCATTTCATCAGCGCGATACGGACTGCAGTGTGGACATCTTGTTTTTAGACCACAAAAATGTATATATTATAAATATGTTTTATTGATCCTATTTGTGTGACCCAATTCGTTCCACTTGTGCTTCTCTAAGCTCTGTTCAGAAAAGATTTAGTTTTGCAATCCTTGATTTTCATATGGTGAAAGTTGATTTTGTTTTCTATGTACAGTACAGAACAATTAGTGATGTCTTCTGATATTCCAGCAAATCCCAGCGGACCAAATAATAAATGCAAATTCCATTTCAAAGGCTGTAACTTAAAAAACCCACGTAAAATCATTGAGAATAACAGATGTGTACACAATATTAAGAAACCCTGTTCAACTTGGCAGTAAACCGAGGAAATGGACAAACATGACCAGGGTTCAGCCAATAAAACCGAGCTGACACTTAATAGTGTGTGTACGGTCCAACTCAAACTACTGCAGAGCTCATTTACTGTTTGTAAATAGTCGTAGGGAAGGAAATTGTAGCTCTTTGTGTTTTGACTGCTGAGGGGAATTGCAGCTCCCTCTGTTTTTGCCTCAACTGCAGTGCCTGCGGAAATGTGTCTTCATTTCACATCAATGTTAGTTACACTGAAACCTTTGTGTCGTCTTGTTCGTTTTGCGTATGTCTCTGTATTTAGTGAGGGGAACGTTTTTGTTGTTTTCGTAAATGCCATGAATAATTATACGTTTTATAAAAAGACGCTGTATGGTTTTGCCTGAAAACTTTTGGATCCTTAAATCATTTTGTTTTGGTCTTTTTGTTACTATCATTCAGTCGTCAATGTGATTTGTTCTAATGTACAGAGTTTTTCTTGTTTCATATTGTTGAATGTGGCTGAGATGATGGCTTTGGCTTTTACATTTGTTCAAAAAGGACATGACACACATGTTATCTACATCAGTGTTCGAGGAAGCTGAACCTAATCTTCAGGACTTTTGTTGCCATTCTAAACCACACTTGGACAATTCATATTTGATTATAGCTGTGCTCATGCATTCTTTTAGCCTCAATGTTATAGTTAAATACCATCAAAAAATCTAAAAAGTAGGCTGATGTTATCCCTTTTTGTTATTTTTCTCATTTAAAAAAGCTTTGCATTTATTGATGTAACAGAAACACAGGAATCTTTTTTTATAATATTTGTGCAAATGTTGCATTTTAATCATATTTACACTCTCTAAATATAAGTGAGACTGTCAGAACACTGTCGAACCACTGCATACTACACTGGCACCTTTTTCCTGCCTGTCCTTGTGAGCAAATCATGTTGTAATAGCGCAAACTTTCATTCTCGTTGTAGATTGTTCGCAAAGAGTTCCGCAATGTTTTATGTTTTGATTTCACTTATGGATGTAAATTAATACTTGTGGTTTGATGCTTGCATTTTTTTAAAATAAATTTTGGCCCAAAAAAATGAAAATAAAGATATGTTACATTCAATGTTTGTCTCCAGCTTCCTGGAAATCTTCCATTTTGATCCATCATTTTAGATGCAAGTCTTTCCTCCAGATGTCCATTTGTGTTTCCTCTAGAAGAGTCTCTGTCTGCTAAAGTGAAGCATTCGAAAATAGCAGGCAGGTTTTATTTAAATCACAGTTTCCATGATATCTGTTATTGAGATTACTAAGGGCATGTCATTATGCCTCACTGAATATATTGTTCTTAATTACTGTGTTATTTCGAGTTTAATGTAGTGTTGAATAAGACAGAAAACCTCCAGACACATAATTGTTATAATGAAATGATGAAAAAAAATCTTTTATAGAACTTCTTGCTTATAACAGTAATCAGAATTGTCTGAAAGACGTCACCAAAACAAAGAACTGTAATTCAACCTAATTTATCTTTTCTAGATTTATCCAGTTTTCAATTTGGAAAGTATGAAAGAAATCTAGAGGAAGACTGCCCTCTACAGTTTACTTAAATCACACACAGGGCTCAAGCGGTCCTGAATCAGGATTCATTTGTCGAACATTATTGAGACCTTTGGGTCAATTCTGTTATGTTGCTGTCCTTTTAAACTATATATAGTGTAATTTAAAGAATTATTTAGGCTACTATTTAAAGGGGTTCATCGGCACAAAACATTACAAAATTCTTAAAATCCAGTGTTTTTGCTTGTTTGGGCTCCTGAACAAAACCATTACAAACTACTGTATGTAACTTTCATGATGATGTAATGAAGGATTTAGTTAAAGGGTACTTACCATTCATCAAATTGTCTAATTGTCTGCAGGCATTAGAGTTGTTTGAAATCTTTTTAACTCTTCCAGTTTTAATTCTCAAAAGTTGTTTATAATTTCAATTTACTATATTGCATTTCTATATACTTCTATACTATATAGCCTACTTCATTTCCCTCTACTTGATTTTTGCTTCTCGTTGTTATTTGTAGCCTAGCCTGTCTGTATTGTTTTGCGCATTAATAAAAAAAGATAATAAATAAAAGGTCGTTTCAAAAGACTTACATGAAGGAAAGTGAAACTGACAATAGAAAAACCAACAACAAAATAAAATTGATGACCAACTAACCACCACCAAGTCAGGAGTCAAAATACCCAAGAGCATGCCAAATTACAGCTTTAAAGATTTCCAGAGTTTAACGGCTATATAAAATTTTTAATGTAGCCTATTAATCGCTTTTCTGTTGCCAATGTGGGAACTGCTTGTAACGAAACTTAAAAATAAGACATTTCCCGACGTCCTAGGTTGCCTATGAAACCCTGAGAGTGTAGACAGACTTTTTTTTATGTGAAGAACTCGGGTCGTTTTTGCCGGGAAAATCAAAATGTGTTTACGCGCGCTCCCGAGAGCCTCTCTCCAGTTCAATGACACATCAAATGAATGATTATTCACGCGAAAGAGCCATTCTTTACTATAAATTCTGTAATGTCAATTTGTCAAGCAAATAAAAGTGATTAATTACTGAATACAAACATAGTCTCCGCTTGTCTTTCAGATCCTAGACTACATAAAACCTTTTCTTAAAGGGCTTTTTTCGCTTCAGTGCCAGTGGGTGTTACTAGGGATTAAGGGATAGCACCCACTGGCGCCAAAGTTTCTTCATTCGTTTAAGATTTGTAACTTACCTAATCAACTGCCGCCATTTTCTCGTCACAGGGAAAGCGGTAGATGACAGTTAAATGTCACTTGTTTTTTTTTTAACTCCGATCTATTTAAAGTGTAAATTGCAGGTTAACCACCACAACCGATTAATGTGTACATTAAAGTGCACAATATGGATATATTTAAAAATTTCTGTCTTAAAATGCGTTAAAATAGCATTTATTGGGGTTTCTTCAAAGGTAGCGTGTTTTTTTACCGTAACTGGTTGATGATGTCATAACAGGGAGCTGCGGGCAGTAATGCACTCACTCTGTGTGTGCTGTTTGAGGGAGAATAAAACGATTTGCGGGACTCCCGCAAACTAGAAATATCTGAATAAAACGTAAAAACTAATACATTTTTATTCATCTGTTGCAGAAAATCAATAAGAACATCTAAAACAAAATAGAAACGGTTTACAGGCAGAGTTTCTATTTCTAACATGTCAGCAGCGAGGAGCGATGTAGCCAATCACAGCCATATGTGTTGATTTCTGGAACGCAATAACGGCCAATCAGAAGCATTTACGATAGACTCCCCTCACCGCTCAAAACAGACTTTTTGTTCGGTGCTGAATTCTGTATGCTGGCAAATCCTCTAATTATAACAAACATAGTGTAACGTTATATATTATGGAAGCTTCATTGATAATAACAGAGATGTGCGAGATCTCTGTGAACTGATGTCAGCTTTAGGAATTATTATGGGATCGCACTTTGCGCGCAGTCATGCCAAACCATGCACGCAGTAGCCCGCTTGCTTTTATGTTATAACAGTGGTTTGTGTGTTAATGCAACAAACAATCGATCAGGAGCATGTATGCTGATGTGTATGGTGGGCTAACACGTAGGCTAACTTGAAAGTATTTGGAGGTACAGAAAAAAAGTATTTTTGCGGGCGGGAGCGGGACAAAACATGAATGTTGCGGTCGGGAGAAAGTAATATAAGAAAGTAGTTGAGCACGTCAGTTATAACGACACACGTATTCAAAAATAGCCGGGTTTAAACCGGGCTTGGGCTCATAATTACAGTTTATGTGTCGGGCCGGACTCGGACACAGCGGGCTCGGGTAACGTTAGGGTCTTGCTTGATGTTTTGGGCCGATCTAAGCTCTACCTCGGGTAAGTTATGCTAACACTTACAGGCACGAATCAGCCGTTTGTCCTTGGAGAACTTGTGGAGCCTCTCCCCCGTTTTTGATGTATTCGTACATCCCGCACAAGCACAGTTAACCATTTTCGCTAGCTAGGACTCCAATATAACGTAACTCTAGGCTTGTTGCATAGACCGTAAAAGCTTGGAGTCCCTGTTATGACATCACGCCCAGCCTAGTGGAAGGAGGGGGCGTGGTTAAAAGCACTGTAAAACGAACCAACTTTTCATTATATTTAGCATTTGGTATAAAAAATATAAAAAAAAACAGTGGTAGGCGGTTCTTATCTTTATATTTAGTAAGCACATTGCATTATCTTCGTAAAAATTTTTACCTGCAATTTACACTTTAAACCACACGGGGACACGTTAAAACTCCGGCGAAAGCGGTAGGTAGGTAGAGAGGACCCGGCCTTTGGACCCGGAAACAGTATTATCGGAGAGCGCTTACGTCACGACTTAACAACCGGATAAGCCTACTTATACAATCAAATTATCTGCAGTGTAATTTTAATTAGGCCTACCTCGTCTGTCGACTTGATCCGGTGAATTGCAGTGCTGGTGCAAACATATCGAACCACATCGCTATGATCATGCAGAGTGACGTCTGCCAGCGTGGATGGCGTCAGGAAGTTCGTAAAGAGTGTATGCTACAGCTGCGTAGCTGCAAAGGTATTTCCAGCTTCTTTTAACTTCTAACCAAGTGAAGAACGAAAAAAGTGAAACTTCGTGAAACGATGTGAGAATATCGGGCCTTTGAATGAATCACGTTCAAGGTTCAACCCTCTTTTTTCAATGAGTGAGAGCACGAGCAATAAGTTGCTGGCTGCAGTTCACATAACGGCCACTGGTGTCGTTAATAACAAGGGTTTCTGAATTCTTTAATATTTTATCACGTTTTATCATCTTAAATACATGTGTTATATGTGCATGAGAGCAGCAGAGAACAATCTTTATCCATATGTTTACAATTTTAATTAGAGTTTAATATTTGTATTATCATTATAGCATGCATGTCCCTCGGTCTGAACACTGAATAGGCTAGCCTAGTTAATTAGTGTTCATGTATGAGAACAGAACACTGCTAACATAACTTCTTTCTTTGTTTATAAATCGTTATAAATCTTCTTGGATGAACTTGAAAAGTGACCGCATCCTGATATTTGTATTTACATTATACAACCGAAACGTATTCAGAATTGCAGGTTATTTCCTCCAGTTCTCTGTTGGGAGGTAATAACCTTGCTCTGTCTCAGATTATAGCTAAGCTGGATGTGAGTTAATGCTGGGACTCAGATACCCGTCCCCATCCTCAGGACATTCTTCAAGGGTAGAGGGAGGAGGATGATGGGAACGTGTTCTGATTATGGAAGTCTGTCAAGGAAGTAGGCTAGTACCTAAAACATGTCTTTACAGTCACATTGAAATCAAAATCGACAGTTCTTGTTTCTCAATGGAATATTGCAGTATTTATTCTAAATGATTTATCCGTGCAGCCACGTCATTATTTTTTTAAATACATGTGCCCACATAATCTTTAATTAAAATAAAGTTTGCAGCAACATCTCTTCTCTTCTCTGATGATGTGTTTACTGGAGTGCGAGACAACCTGTCACTCACATGACATCACAACTATAGCAAATCACAACAATCCAATAAATTCCAGATGGACAAAATCAAGTTCTGCCCTACATTTTTTCTTGTCCAAAAAGCTGTTTCACTCATAGGCGTCACCATGGGCGTAATTTCCTATGGGGACAGGGGGGACATGTCCCCCCCACTTTTCAAAATCCCGTTTGTGTCCCCCCCACTTTCATGTTCGTTTATGATTTTTTTAACCGCACGCAGTCATCGCTATGGAGGAGCAGCCTGTGCCGATGCACGCGTCCGCATCCAGGTACGTCGCGTCCACACCATAGTAGTTCACACTCTAAAAAGAGCTCGCTGAAAGTTCTAATGAGCAGGTATAAAAAGAGAACTGGATTCTGGCGCGCTGTCTGTGCCTCGTGTGCGTGTGCGTCAGGACATTAACAGACAGCGCGCCAGAATCCAGAATCCAGTTCTCTTTCGCACTTGAATAATAATAACACACATTTATGCCAAAATTTGTCAATTGTATCCTCACAAGAACAGTCTTAAATGAGTTAAATAAAACCTTAAATAAGTCAAGAGTAAATGAGAAAATTTAAAGGGCAAGATCTTGTCATCAGCGACAGATCTTAAAGCGACAGCAGCCAATTCTGTCTGTTAGTAAATTAACCAAAGAACAAAGAGAACCGAGCAAATTACTCACTGATCTTGTCTAAAGAACGTTGTAGATTTAATAATGATGAATCTATATTTAATTTATAATGTATGCAGTGCAGACTATTTGATAACCTTATTCAATTTCTGTATATTTCGTACCTGTTAGACAGGAAGGGCACAGGTAAATATGACATTTATTATGGGTTTAAGTGAAGATTGTTTAAAGTTTACTTAAATTAAGAGTTGTTATATTTTGAAGCCTAATAAATGTTTCAAATTTGGGGGAGGGGGTCCTTTTAGCTATATTAATATCAGTGATACTGGCCTTCATTCATAAAAAGATGCTACAATTATTTAAAATATACTATCTTTATGTAGTTTTTACATTACAGTGGAAATTGGGTCTCACATAATTTCACTTTTATTTACACACAAAACATTAATGATGAAAATTATTGACTTTATAAAATGATTATCTCGCAATCGGCCCCCATTAAACAAAAAAGTAAAATCTTTTGGTAACACTTTATTTTGATGGTCCCTTTTGAACATTCTGGTGACTATGTAATTTTGCAACTACATGTCAACTGTCATTAGAGTATTAGTCTGCTTAATATCTGATAACTCTTTATTGTGATGCTCCTCAAACAGACAGTCTACTGACTATAAGTAACTATGCAACTACATGTGGACTTATTCTAACCCTAACCCTACCAATCTACTAATACTCTACTAATACTCTCTAATGAGAGTTAGTAGACATGTAGGTGCAACGTTAGTTTATAGTCAACATAATCTGTTAAAAGGACCATCCAAAGTGAAACCAATCTTTTTGTTATACATAGTTTAGTAGCCTACTTTTATTTTTGGCAGAATTTATCATTATAATCAACTTAATTATTTCCTGGATTTTGTATCACCATAGTACCATAGTCCCTAAATGTATGTAAATTCAGGAAATGGTATTCAAATCGGGGAAAAAAATTCCCCCATTTTGTGTCCCCCCCACTTCTCAAACCAAAGTTACACCCTTGGGCGTCACAATAAGGAAAGAAAAGACTATGTTTCTACTAGCAGTCTCATTGGGTCATACCGTGACTCTCAAACTAATCCTGTGTCTTTGAATTGGCATCCTCCAGACACCTGGCATTAAAACATTGCACAATACGTCCCTCATTGGCCCAATTCCCTTGTTACTACAGTACAGGTTGAATGAAATTAAAGTTGGAAGTTTACGAGGGCACAAATCCTCACCCCACGGTTAGGTCATTGTATGGGCAGATGAATGGCTCCATGTAGTTTGGAATTTATCCCTGTGTATATTGGGAGTAAAGAGTCTAATCTCATAAGAGGCTCAAGCCGCTTGAGGCTGCGTGGAGAAGAGGAAGAGAGCGAACAGAAGCGTTGTAGTTTTACACTCTGATTGTGTCTGCCGTGTCACACCACTCTCGGGATTGTTCTGTTGGACATGTCACTTGAGGTCGGACGTCCCCATGCATTGAGAATGCAGTGGGTTGAGGAGAATCCTGGAGCTGCTTTCATGGATTTACCAGGATGTTTGGGTTCATGCGCTTGAGTTGTATCTGAGGTTTGTACATGCAAAATGCATTTGAGCAGTTGTCACTCAGTTTAGATATTCATTAGTCTTTTTATATATATATATATATATATATATATATATATATATATATATATATATATATATATATATATATATATATATATATATATATATATATATATATAAAATTATATAGTTAAAGTTTAATTATAAAGTTATATATATATATATATATATAAAAAATTATATAGTTAAAGTTTAATTATAAAGTCATATATATATATATATATATATATATATATATATATATATATATATATATATATATATATATATATAACTTTATAATTAAATAAAAAAAATAGAGAAAACAAATTCTGAAAGAAAGTGTCTTGGTTGTGTGCAGACCTGTTAAGTACAACTGAAATGCTATTATAATTATTTTTTTTTAATATAATTTTTTTAATTTAAATGTGAATTGAAGTTTTATTTATTTTGTTGTGTGTTTATATCATTTTTAATATGTATAAAATGTTTATTAATTTTTATAAAAAAAAATTTGTTATTTTAGTATATTTAGTAAGTTACTGTATAAATGAAAATGAGGAATGCTGCCTTGACAACCATTGAATAAAATAATGTTTTACATATACATTTCTGTGAAATAAAATAAAAAATTAACTGAAATAAAATTTGTATGGTTATAACTATAACTATAAACCGTAATGCAGACAGGCATTTCAAATATATTCGCTAATTTTGACTTATATCTATTTTGACTTATGTGTAAATTGATTGGATGCCAGATGAGATACTATTATAGTTCTTATTAATATTTTGAATTAGTTTTATTTTCATATTTGCAGTTTTCAGTATAATTTGAGTTTTTGTTGTTGTTGTTATTTTTGATTTTAATTTAAATGTTTCTTTTAAAAAGTATATATATGAAATATATATATATATATATATATATATATATATATATATATATATAGACCTAATACATATTATAATATACATTAGAAATATATACATTTATTAATTTTCATTTCAGTTTTAGCTATAGTTATAGTACATCAAATGAAAAAAAACTAAATGAAAGCAAGGAATGCTGTCTTGGCAACTAGTTGAATAAAATAATTGTGTTATTTAGTTATTTTTTATTTCAAGTAACAAAGTTGTAGTTAACTAAAATAAACCCATGCAGACAGGAATATCTAATATTTGCTGAATATCTTGTTAATATGTGTATCTATTTTGTGGTTCCAGTGCAGAGATGGCGTGGTTGATAATTGAGACTAGCTGCAGCCTGATTGGCTGGTTCTTTCTGTACGTGCTGCTGTGTCACATGAACAGTGATGGAGATTACGAGTGGAACTGCAGGCTGGTAGCTTTGCTGCATGGCATCCTGAGCGTCTGTGTGACTGCCTACATTGGGTTCATCGCTGGGCCATGGCCTTTCACACACCCAGGCATGTTGTCCTGTCTTGCTATGGAACATGTTTTACTCCATTGGGACGTATTACCGAATTAAAAGAAATATTGAATGAGAAAAAATAGAGGAATTGATTTTAGTGCATATCTATCTTGCAGCAGACTGATGATTTGAGGATAAGAATATTCTGTCCATGCCATCAAACTGACATCATCAGAAAATTAATGTTCTTCCTGAGGGGAAGCGAAATTTCAGATTTTGACTAAAGATTATGAATTTTACTTGCACAAATGAATTATTCAGCACAAGACATGTAAAATACAAGACAATATAAAATAAATAGGTTTAGTTTTTTATTTCTTGCAGATTTGGACCCTAAAGCATGACTTATAAATTAATTCACCAGATATTTTTTTTTTTTTTTTGAAGTTTATTGAACCCCAGGTTTAAAGGTTGGGTCAGCTGAGGTTATATAGAATATTATATTAAAATATATTATATTATATTAATCAATTCATTGTATTATTGTATATAAATTACCCTGTGAAACATATGAAATAAGTCCAGAAAAAAACTTTTTTTATTTAAATCGGAACATTTGACTTAATTTCCACAACTTTTCCATTACATAATAACATTTTATTATTTTTAACTACATATTAAGATTTTATTCATTTCCACAACTTTTCTATAACATATTAAAATATTATTAATTTCCACAACTTTTCCATAACATATTCAAATATTAATTTCCACAACTTTTGGAACAGTTTATTGAACCTTTAAACAAAATAAGAATAATGATAAGTATTGAATATAACAATTAACGAAAAATTCCAGAAAATGAATAATCCAAATACAGAACTGAATGTTTATTGTGTCATATTAGAGTAATTATTTATAAATGACAACTGTCTGTCAAGCCTTTAAGAATGAATCAGATGTGACTTCAGACTCTCCTCTTGTTTCCAGGCACTGAAAACACATCTCTCCAGATCCTGGCCCTTGTTCTCAGCTTGGGATACTTCTTCTTCTGACATGGCCTGGTGTGTGCATTCCGCACCGAGGGTCCGGTGATGTTGGCCCACCACACCATGAGCATCTTTGGAATCCTGCTGGCGCTGGGACTGGGCAAGTCCGGCATCGAGACCTGCGCTGTCCTCTTCGGCAGTGAGATCACCAACCCGCTCCTGCAGGCCCGCTGGTTCCTCAAGCGCATGGGCCGCTATGACAGTTTAGCTGGAGATGTGGTGGACCTGCTCTTCATTCTGCTGTTCGCCTCTGTGAGGATCGGGGTTGGGAGCAGAATCCTGTACTGTGAATTAACCTCTCCAAAGCCGTTGTTTGTTGTGAAAGTTTGTGGGGTGGCTATTTACACTCTCTCCTGGATCTTCATGGTGGACATTGCACGTTTCGCCTGCAGGAAAACTCGCAGCAAATACAGGCGATGGAAGGAACTGTACAAGCTGGATGATTCTAATGGACATGTTGTTAAAGTGAAGTAGACCATTCTGTGAAAAAATGGCATATCTGCTGATATATGTAGAAGGATTGTGTTAAAGGGATAGTTCAGCCAAAAATGAAAATTCTGTCGTCATTTACATTTTTACCTTCAAGTTGTTCCAAACAAAGGAAGATAATTTGAAGAATATGGGTAACCAAATAAAATAGTTGATGGACTGGACCCATTGACTTTCATAGTATGAAAAAAACATTCTTTTGTGAAGAAATTCATACAGGTTTGGAACAACTTGGTGAGTAAATGATGACAGAATGACATGTTTTGGGTGAGCTATCCCTTTAACTTAACATGGTTTCTACACCTTTTGACTAATTAATTTCCATTCATTTTACTGGATACATTTACATAAAAGTTGAAATATTTAAAACATAATATACATTAATATAAATGTTATCATTAATGTTTCCTTTCCAACTTTCCCAAATTGTATTATTTACTTACCACAATTTTTTTCATGACATATTAGGAATATTTATTAATTTCTAACACATATTAAGATTTTATTAATTTCCACAACTTTTCCATGACTTATTAAGATAATAATTTTCAGGACTTTTTCTTGTTAATTAAGATTGTATACATTTTTATGAATTTTCTATGACATATTAAGATATTAATTAATTTCCAAACTTTTGCATGACATATTAAAATGTAAATTTTCATGACTTTTCCATAAAATATTAATACATTATTAAGTTCCTTGACATATTAAGGCTTTAATTATTTCCTCAACTTTTGCAAGACATATTAAGATTTTAATTTTAATTACTTTTTCACGACATAATAAGATTTTATTCATTTCCATTGCTTCCCGTAACATATTACTATTTTCCTTGACATTTCAAGATTTTATTCATTTACACAACTTTTAATGAAATATTGAGATATTAATTAATTTTCACAACTTTTGCATGACATGTGAATTTTAATGACTGAGTGAACTGTGTGTTACGAACTCCAAACCAAAGTGCTCAAAAACACAACTACACTGCAATCAAACAGAAAAGTACAATGACGATGAGAGTGCACTCATGTTTCGCATCTGCTAATGCTATTGAGCCTGTGAACGAGAGAAGGGTTTCTTGTGAAACGTCATTTCCTGTTACTGCAAAAGCTGATACTGTATTTCCTCAGCAGACAGAAAGAGCCAAATGTGTGATTTTCAGACGCGCTCACACACCTTCTCAAAACACTCTGCTCTTCTGAAGCCTGTAGAATTAAACCCTCTCACACTCTCTTCCCATACAGTAATTGCTTTTACAGGTTTAATGACAAAACTTAAATTCACCACTAACCTCTTGGTCTTGTGGATTTTCAAATGGTTTCTTGTCACACTGCAAGACCACCAACTTCCAGGAATGCTATGCATATTCTTAAAGATAAGGTTATGAGTTATAATTATTGAATTAAAAAATAAAAGACTTAAGCATCTTTTCTGTGATCTGTTTGGACTGGTATTTCTCTCTTTTATATAGACACTAAACACGAGGAAGGAAGAGATATGTATGTTAGGCCACTGTATCTAAACACACAATGTTAAAATGGCAAACTATTTTGATAATGCAAGAGGTGTGTTTTGAATGTAACATGTAGGCCTAGATTTTTTTAGTGTGAGTCCACATAAATAATGCCTCTCTGCACAAACAAAATACCATTCTAAGATAGGCTATATTTGATCATTAAACGTATTTGTGGATTCAGATGAGAAGTTTAGATACTATTTGAATGGATATCCAACTGCTTCTTCTTCTAATTTTTTTCCCACGGGCCTGATTAGTAATAGAAAATGTAAATAGATATATATTATTAAAATAATATAAAATATTTTCTGGACCTACAACTTTCACAACAAAGATTTCGCTTTTTTTTTTTTTTTTTTTATTTATTATAATTGTATTTCAATGTTCTTGTGACAGATGGAAAAACCCTGCCAATATCAGTATCCCTATTCACACATGAGCTAAATTATTTACAGATTATTTTTAAATGTTACTGTGGGGTCAGAAACACTGGAATATATCTATTCATTGATATCTGTTCAATTGATATTCTCAGATATCTATTCATTGTTCAAAACTTTTGAACCGCTAGGTGGCGCAAAAGATTTAAATATGCTCCTTATCACTATTGACCAATAAATCACAGCTCTATTGTATCAGTGTCTTTCATTCCAAATGAATTATTTCTGTTTTATTTTCTCCTTATTTGGTATTTTATAGAATATGACTTACACATCAGCTCTAGGCCTATTTGTTTAACACAAAATGACCACGAATAAAAGCCAGGTTATATATATATATATATATATATTTTGTTGTTGTTACTAAAATATTACAATACAATTATATGATGACTATGAATACATATGAAAGTTAACATGCTTTGATTTCAGCATTAATTTAACTCTGAATATGACTTTTGAATGTATCACTAACATAGTGACTTTGTTTATTCTTGGCCGTTTCTGGCTAATCTGTAAACCAACTAACTTGATTTACTGGTTTAAGTGAGTGAGTAATGTTCTTAATTTGCCACTGACAACAACTAGTAGTCTAGTCTACAACACTTGGGAGGCGATCTTGCTGTTTGCGGAAGGATACGCAAAGGGAGGTGAAGCGTCGCAGGCTCGCAGCAGGCGTAGGAATCCGGGATGTGATTTTACTGAAAGTCAGGAATTATCTGGATTTTTGTGATTTTTTCTTAATCGTTTTTTTTTATCTTCGTAGACCGCGAAACTGACACATGTGACAACATATGCTTGTGTTTTCTTCATTTGCGTTTGTATAGAGACTGAATTCTTGGTGCACAGATTCTGGTGGGGAAAAAACGGCTAAAAACTACTGAATTTTGGAAAACATGGAGACAAGAAGGGAAGGACCCGACTAAACCAAAGTTTCCAAACAAATTATTCCGGGAAAAGAGGGAATCCGTTCGCGAGAGGAAAATATGTGTAGCACATCCGTCAAGTGTGGATTGTATTTTATTGCCGCTTTGAAACGAAGCTTTTTTCAGCAGAATTCCTGAACTAGGAACTATATCGCTGCTCCTAGCACAAACATCAAACGATTTGTAAAGTTTTCTCCCGATTTTGTAGTGGAAAATGTGGGAATTCTGGAAGTTGGACTAGGTAGGAGAGGAACTGCGATGAAAGGTTGAACCGTGTGGCTGTTTTAATCCATCGTTTGAGTGAATTTCCCCAGATTTCCACACACTGGAGTGGACAGGAAGGATACATACATTCTTATGGAGAAAAAGTCCATTCAGCGTGTAAGGGGCCTAAAAAGGATGTATATTTAGTTTACATACTAACTTTACAGTGGCAATACATACTGCGAACTTACGTTTTTTTTCCCAGTAGAGAAAATTCGCTTATGGTATTCGGTTCTGTTTGGTAATGCCGAAGTATGTCGTGTTGGAAATGATAGAAAACCGCCGAGACGTACGAAGTACAATTGGGACTGTAAAATGAGCCAAGAGCTTTTGGACTGACGTGAAATGCGACCGGACAGTCTCTTTCATTCTTAAGGCAATATTTTAACAAAATATTGTTGATCTGAGTTCACTTCCAGTCGGGGTTTGGGATTGACAAAGGCGACTGTATCCAGACAGAGGCGAGGGGGAAGCCTGTCGGGCTGTGTGCTGGCATTTTGGCTGGGAAAATGATGAAGCGTCTCAGACAGACAGAAATAGTTTTCCTCCATTGATCATCTGTGTTTGCTTTAGCATCGATTTCCTTTACAACTCTTTGATATCTGTAGCGCTACAGTCAAATGAGACAGCATAGTAAAACCAACACAGTCAAACCGTGGAAATATAAAACATAAGCTTGTATCTCTCTTTCATTCAAGAGGAGACATTCCCGAAAACATCAAGACGGAACTGTCAAAAGTGCCACTCGGCTGTTGTTGTTTTTTTTTGTTTTGTTTAAAATTAGTTTTCTTTCGAATACAAAGGTGTTTTACCATGGTAAAATGCTAATTGGATAAGAGCTGAAGAAAATCAAGAAAGGAAAGCCCAATGAGCGGCACACAGTCCACGCTTGCTGAGAGGTAAATGATGACATAATATTGACATGATGTGTTTATGATAATGATAGTGACCTGTCTTAGGTTTATGACACTGTTTATACATATACAAAACACTATTGTTGATGTTGTGATGAATCTGGCAGCCTTCAACAAAATGTAGGCTACTTGTGGGAATACATAACTACAAGTTTGGCTGTTTACCTTAGTAATACCATGGTATTCTTATAAATATCTCGGGATACGATGTACAAACTTTGGTTTTCAAATAACTGTCATAGCTACCATGGTTTATTAGCAAATTACCATGGTGTAACTGTACCATGGGTGTTGTTTTAAAGGGATAGTTCACCATAAAATGAAAAATTTGTCATATTACTTACTTACCCTCAAGTTGTTCCAAGCCTGTATGAGTTTCCTCCTGTTGAACACATAAATATATTTTGAAGAATGTTGGTAACCAGACAGTTGACGATAGCATCCATTGACTTTCATAGTATGAAAAATAAAATACTATGGAAGTCAATAGGTGCCGTCAACTGTCTGGTTACCAACATTCTTCCAAATATATTTTTTTGTGTTTAACAGAAGAAAATCATACAGGTTTGGAACGACATGTTGGTGTGCTGAATCTTTTTCATTTTTGAGGAACTGTCTCTTTAAAGAGCTCAAATATACACAGAAATGTACTATTTTTTTGTATTCTTCTAAATACATTTGAGTACTATATAAATACCATCATGAATATGCTAATTATTTAATATCTCAATACACCTCAACGTACCCTACCCTGGTACTGCCATGGTACTTTTTATGAGGCGAGTTAGTCACATGTTGAAATAGGTGAGTTTAAGATCTGAATAAGTATCCCCATACAAAACTCAAACCTAAGTCAATGTTCAGTGTTTAAGATCTAAAACCGATCTTAAAGAGCATGATGGGTAACATTGTCACAAGTGCGATGATCCAGATTTTGGTTGAAGTTGTTCTCCCGGTGTCTTGTATGTGCGAGACGTGCAGTCAAACCTGTTTCTCTGAGTGATAAGAAAACCGGTGACCGTATGACCTTGCAGCTCAAGTTTACTTGATTGTTTTCCAGATAAACTTAATGTATGCGAATATTTCTTTCTAAGCAAAAACACTTTGGAACCACTCATTTATTGTGACAGTGTGTGGTTTGTGTGTTTGTATATTGTTTTGGTAGTGCACTAGTCAGAATGACCCAGAGATTGTGAGTGATGGAAAGATCTGAATTGGATAAAAAATGTATTCAAGTAATTTCGTTCATTTGAGCTGAACTAAATTAAATGTATAATTTTTTTTTCCGCAAACTTTGATCATATTCCAAAAAAAAAAATATAATGCACCCAATGACAAATTATGATAAACAGAAATGATTAATTCGGGGTCTTCTGGTCCGATCACTTATTCTTTTGTCACATGACAGATGCATATGATAGTACAAGAAACAGAATTGATTAGGCCTAGTTCACCTTTTGACTCTTGACTCTTGTTCGAGTCGTTCCATGTCACGTGAGAGGAATGAAAATGAACGAATTGTTCATGATCGACCCACCATCACTATACCTGTGAGCCCGCAGCTTGTGACAGGAAGTAATGCTGCTCTTAAGACTCAGTGTGTCTCTTGTTGTGGTTTTACACCTTTTGAGTTGTTACCTGTGCAGCTCGACCAGTCGCATACATTTTAGAGAACAAAACTCAGAAGATGCGGAGCGCAAATGTGTTGTCATCTAATATGTGTGTGCAGAGTTGTGCCTCGGTGCATGTTGTGTGACATCTGTGTTTTGACATCTATGCTTTTTTAAAATTTATATCAATCTTGCAAATTGCATGAGTACAGATGTAGTGCACAGCAGGGTCTAGCTGCTTTTGTAAGGTGATGTTCTATCTATGATAGTCATCAGGAAAAAACAGGTTGTTTCCTCAAAGGCAAGAATAGGGCACTTGCTCTCAGTAAACATTACCATCTCATCTACTATCAGGATTTCACAGATCCACATTTGCATTATTGCATATTTGAGAGACATATTTATTTTTAAAAGGAAAGTTCAGATAAGTGTCTTTGTTGCATGTGTTAAGAAAAAAGCTTCTTTTAAAGGGTTAGTTCACCCAAAAAAGACTTTCATCTTCAGAACACAAATTAAAGGAGTAGTTCACTTTTAAAATGAAAATTCTGTCATCATATACTCACCCTCATGTTGTTTCAAACCTGTATGAATTTCTTTCTTCTGCTGAACAGAAAGGAAGATATTTAGAAGAATGTCAGTAACCAGGCAGTTTCTGGTTCCCATTGACTTGCATAGTATATTTTTTTCCTACTATTGAAGTCAATGGGAACCAGAAACTGCCTGGTTACAGACATTCTTCTAAATATCTTCTTTTCTGTTCAGCAGAAGAAATAAATTCATACAGGTTTGAAACAACATGAGGGTGAGTATATGATGACAGAATTTTCATTTTAAAAGTGAACTACTCCTTTAAGATTTTTTTTTGCTGAAATCTGAGAGCTTTCTGTTCCTCTATTGACAGTCTGCGCAACTACCACTTTGACGCTTCAAAAAGTTAATAAAGAGATTATAAAACTAATAATATGAATTGAGCGGTTTAGTCCAAATTTTCTGAAGAATACGATCGCTTTATATTATGAACAGACTGAATTTAGACTTTTATTCACATATAAACATTAAAGGGTACCTATTATGGATTTTTAAAAATTGCCCTTCATGTAGTGTATAACATAGATCTAAGTGAATGAAAACATCCTGCAAAGTTTTAAACATGAAAGTTCACCGTATACAAAGTTATTGTCTCTCAAAAGTAAGAGTCGACTCTGAGTCGCTGATATGAATCGTTCGACGAACGATGCTTTCCTTTGTCTAGATGACGTCAACTTGACAACTATTTGACGCCAGAGAAAACTAACATCATGGCGACGAGACACTGTGTTTTGAAGTGCGATGCAAAAGCAAACTTTTTTCATCTGCCCAGTGAGGAGCATTTGAAGACTAAGTGGCTACAGTTCTATATACAACTATACCACAGAAGTATAGCCCGAACCTTGTTCTGTATTCGCGTCATTTTGAAGATGATTGCTTCAAAACCTAAAGCTATAAAGAATGGATTTGCGAGCCGGCTGATACTGAAGGAAGGGTCAGTACCGAGTTTATTTGGATCAGCTTCCTTCTCCGAATCACAACCTGTAAGTATTATTAATATTAATTGTTGCTTTTATGTTTTATGTATCATGCTCAATAATTATTTTGTGTGTTGTGCACACACAGCGCAGCTTCTAGGTCTTCAATGTCAATTGTATTGAAATATGTGAAGTGCAGGGCTCTCAAGTGTCACGCATTGAGCGTGACAGTCACTCATTTCAGTCTTTTGTCACGCTCTCCCGCCACACATTGTATTTCTCACGCTGAAAAACTATTTGTAATATATTTAATATGCCGCAGCGCCCAAAACTCTGGCCGCGCCGCTCTCACTGTGGAACCGGCAGGAATCAAGCGTGTCTCCTCTGGTGTTGTTCGGCTGGTGTTGTTAGCCAATCAAAAAATAGCACTATTGTATCTGGGTAAGATTTAACGCAACAACCAATGACACCCCGTCGGCTCGGTGTCACTCCTTTGGGCTATGGTAGCTAACATATCACCGCAGATTAGCGTCACGCAAAGGCGGGGTTTGGAAAAATGACTTGCTAAACGATTCATATGGGAGTCGGTGAGCAAATCAGGTAAAAATAAATGCATATTATAAGACAACAAAAGTGTTTTTTTGTTATTTCAGGCTTGTAAAACTGTTGTTGGGGACTCCCAGAACAATTTTAGGAACATTTTAAATGCCATAATAGGTACCCTTTAATCAATGAACATTTAAACAGAAGCTCAAAAGTACAAAAGTGCTCAAAAGTACAAAACAAACCCAGTAATATTGTATTGTGAAATATTATTTCAATGTAAAACAGGCAGCTGTTTTTTGTTGTAATTTTTAAATAACAGCTGTAATTTATTCCTGTGATCAAAACTGAATTTTCAGCATCATTAGTCCAGTCTTCAGTGTCACATGATCCTTCAGAAATCAGTATAATATGATTATTTGATGCTCAAGAAACATCTGATGTATTATCAGTTGAAAACAGTTGTGCTGCTTCATATTTTTGTGCAAACCGTGATCATTTTTTTTCAGGATTCTTTGAAAGTTCAAGAGAAAAGCATTTCATCATCAAGCATTAAATATTTTGCATTATTATGTCTTAACTGTCCCTTTTGATCAATTTAATGCATCCTTTCTGAAGAAAAGTATTATTATTATTTTTTTAAAATCGTATTGACCCAAACTTTTGAACGGTAGTGTATATTAAAATGATTTAAGTAAGTTTACATAAATTGATTTTGATCTGATTTATTATAAAAGCTTTATGCATAGCATAGCACCTGGTGAAGAATCAAAGAATCAAAATTAAGAATCGACAGAATAGGATTCAGTAAGAATTGCAATCGAAAAGCGTAATCGGAATCATTCAAAATTCAAACGATCAAACGATACCCAACCCTAATCTAGGATACCTAAATGTTTTTCTACAAAACTCCTTTTTTGTGATGATCTGTTTTCAACATAAGCACAAAATCAGCATATTACACTAAGGACTGGGGTAATGGATGCGGAAAATTCAGCTTTGCATCACAGGAATATATAAATAGATTAAAATAACTAATAGAAAACCATTTAAAGATATTTCATACTATTACTGTATTGTAAATGGTGGTGTATAGTGTCTATATATTACGTTGTATAAATACGATGACCTAATGGACAGTGACTTGGATGTTGTCTCAATGGCTTTTATTTGCTGCATTTGTAGACTGTGTTTCTTCTCTGGGCGGCTGGAGTTTTGGCAGTGAGTTCAGAGGGCATGTTGGCATTTTTAGAGGAGAATTATTCTTCCGGCTGTATTCTGAAGACGTCTCACCAAAGCAAAGCTCCGCTCACCTCTCATCATTTGTCTGAATAACTGTCTGGCAGTAGCGAGTGAGTCAGAAGCCTTCTTCTTCTGGAAAGCTTTTGTACGTCACCACACACCACTTTAATCTCATGGCTTCACAAAAGCTTTTTGTGTTTTTAAAAATAGTGCAGATGTGAGAAAGCAACTCAAGTTATGTATCTGTTGGGTTTCATAGTAACACAACAGCTGTGTCCAAAACACAAGGCCACCGCCTTGATGACTTCACAGGTGGTGTTTTTGTGCAAAAACACCTAATAATGAAACTAGGTTCAGAAACTAACTGCATGTCTAATGACCTAGAACAAATGAATGTAAAGATTTAGTCATATCCAAGCAAATGTTTATTGACTACATTTCTCAAGAAAAACTTGACTTGAAAAACTTTTCAATTTACTTTTTTAAATAATTAATTTGTATTATTATTTTAAAAAAGCATTTTCCTTGTGCCTTGGTATGGTCATACTTTTGTTTACTGGCTATAAGACAGAATTTTTCAGGTTTTGAACAGCGAATTATGTGTGACATTAGGCTAGCATAACTAGACGCTTCGTACAGTATGCTTGTTTGATGGGGACATTATTTTTATAACTTGTGAAATTCAGATGTTTACAGTATTCTGTACTTTTAACATCAACTAAATAATATATGAAACATTGCAATGCAAACATGATGAGCTTGAGTCCTCATAACCTCCCAGATATATAGCTGAAATGATATCTAACTAACATCAACTAAACAGACACTAAAAATGTTTGTGTTCTTATCTGACTTCATGTGGCAAGAATCATGGCATTGAATGTTTGCTGAAGGCTGTATCGTGCAGCTTGCTCTTTGTCACTGCATTTAGCTGATCTGTGGTCTTTTTTTTTTTTTTTTTTTTTTACCCCCGAGTCCCTCTCGGGAAGTGGTGACATCACTAATAAACAATGTCTGTCAACTGGGCCAGGCCACAAGCTCTTCCTGACAGAGCTGCCAGCCACCAGCAGTGCATCATGGGAAGAAATTGAGTTGCTTTGTTACTTTATTTGTCACATGGCCATTCTGTATGAATTCGAATAAGAGAACCATATAGGCAGTGGCAGTTTTAATGGCTTAAAGGCTTAGGCTAGCGGAGTGTTGTTTTTTATGTACAGTATGTGTGTATAAGTTGTTTTAAAAAAAGTTAAAGCTGTATATGTAAAATCATTTAGTTATGATCTCTATATCTATAAACAATTTTGTATTTTAAACAACGAGTCTCATAATTAGAATATTTCGTATTTGTAAGCACAGGAGAAGTTCTCACGAAAAACAATTCATGACACGCCTAATTTACGACACGTTCGTACACACATGATTTCGTTCTTAACATCGTTCTGATGTTGGTGAATTTGTAGTAAATGAGCTGTCGTGTGCCCAAGGTTAGGCATTTGCTTAAAACACCCACATATAAGGGCTTTCTACACACGATTTCCTTACAGCCGTTCGTCACTGTACGCGTATATCTGTGTTATTCAGAGAAACCTCGCAGCTGAAGCTATAACGCCGCTTTAACTTGATATGATGGAATGTATTTAAGATGAAATTAAATTGTATTTAATAATTTTATTATAATAAGGTTATAATATATATATTATATAATACAATTAATGTAACATACTTAAATGTAATTATAGGCGTTTTAGGATGAAATATAACTTAATATGATTATAAGGCTGTGCAGAGTAAGTGCTTTTTGCGTACGCGTGGTTTCAGTTGTTCCTATATTTTTTTTGTAAGTTTAGAATTAGAATAACTTTTTTTTTATTCTTACGGCGTACTCCTGCTTGGTGAATGAGACCCATTATTACAATTTTTTTTAAAATATTGACATTACTTTTACCATAAATAAGGCCAAGAGGGAGATTTGGCTTTTAAATGCCTTAGAATGTTGAGGCTGTTTAATGTGCTCCTTGTGGCAAGATATATTTGGATTCATTCATTTATGATTAACTTCTGGTTTGAACAGGCCAATAAAACTGCTACATTAATCAAGTCAGAAGTGTCAACCTGCAAGTACTGTAAACACCGCAGCCCACTGCATTTCATTATTAAAAAACAACAGTAAATCATAGGCCACCTCCACACAGCCATCTTTAGTTATACAGAGAATAGCACAAATATTTGTTGTTTAGCAGAAAATGTAGTATTCATCCAGAGAGGTGCTTTAGACATCTTTTTCAAAATCCTTCAATGGAGAAAAAGTTTTACAACAGAACAAGTTAAAATTCCTGACTCTATATCTCTTATATTGGTGTGAACGTACTAGTAAATTGCAACTTCAAAAAGTGCAATAAATCACTGATTTTGCTTAAGCTGACAATAAGGTCATTTATCACCTTAAAAGGATGGTTTGCAAAAGATGAAAATGATGTAATTATTACTCATCCTCATGTCGTTCCAAACCCGTAAGACTTTCGTTCATCTTCAGAACACAAATTAAGATCTTTTTGATGAAATCTGAGCGCTTTCTTTCCCTCCATTGACAGCTACGCAACTACCACTTTGACCCTTCAAAATGTTAATAAAAAGATTGTAAAACAAATCCAAATGAATCGAGCGGTTTAGTCCAACGATCGCTTCATATGATGAACAGATTGAATTTAGACATATAATCAATGATCAACATAAACAGAAACTCAACTGAACCTGTTGACACAAACCTCATTGGTTCTTGCACGTCAAGTGAACATGCTTGAGCTTCTGTTTAGCACAACTGATGTGTGAGTTGATGAATGTTTATATGTGAATAAAGGCTAAATTCAATCTGTTCATCATAAAAAGCGATCGTGTAGCTTCAGAAAATTTGGACTATGTCACTTAATTCATATGGATTATTTTTTACAATCTCTTTATGAACGTTTTGAAGTGTCAACGTTGTGTAGCTGTCAATAGAGGGACAGAAATCTCTCGGATTTAGTCGAAAAGATCTTCATTTGTGTTTTGAAGATGAACGAAAGTATTATGGGTTTGGAACTACACGAGGAAGAGAGTAATTTTTGGGTGAACTAACCAGGGTACCCGCGGGTCTTAAAAGCCTTGAAAAAGTCTTGAATTTGATCATCTCAAATTAAGGCCTTAAAAGCCTTGAATTTAGTATACAAAGTCTTGGATTTCGTTACAAAGGTCTTATTTTTTTTTTTGCCTTTGCTAGGATTAAGTTCATACCGTAACAAAATTAACTGTTACTAATGTAGGCTAATTCAAAATATATGCACGCAGCATTGAGTCAAAGAACGTATAGCCTACTCTTTGGTTGAGTGCACCTCGCGCTCCACGTCATAGCAGAAAAAGCGATCGCGTGCGCACCCGTTACTATGGTTACTAGGCAAGTGAGGTACAGAAAAAGATAGTACCTAGCCTAGTTTAATCCGCTGTGGCCACAAATGACAAAATTTAAACCCCAAATAAGAGCTTTTCTGTTAAAAGAACATATTTTCTACCCGGTCTTTTCAATACTATCTGGCAACCATGCGCGCGCGCTCTCTCTCTCTACACTGCTGAAGAAGCGCGGATGATCTGAAAACACAGACAAGCTGGAGTTCAGCGATCTTTAAGATTTTCTACTTAAATTAAAGTGTCATTCAGTTGGTCTGTGTTCTGTCACGAGCCGCTTGCGCTGTTTGTGCGACTAAATCTGCGATCAAAATGCAGGCTGATATCCAGCAGTGTTCATACGAGCAAGAATACAATGTTTCCCGATTATCCACACGATTTCAAATGTGACATTGATTTTATACAACAGTAAAAAAGAAAAGAAAAAAGGGTAACATTAAATCATGTACTACATTTAAAACAGCATTATCATGCTTGCTCTATAACGAAATATGTGGCTTTGAACGAATCGTGAGATTCAATGAATGAACGACTCAGACTCACTCATAAAGATAGTGAGTTACCGCCACCTACTGGCGATTTTAATGTTTTTTAACATTGCCAATTTAATGAACATTGTTTTATTTAAAGCATTTTTTTTAAGTTACTACAAAGGTAAAAAATGAAATGGAAAAATTTATTTAAGTGGGCAAATCTTGTCCCTTAATGGAAAAGGTGTGAGTGCCGTCTAAGTGGAAGAGAGGGGGTCCAGGGGGTACAGCACTCTAAAACACTGGAGAACCACTGAACTTAGGAAAAGGGATAATTATGTAGAACTGCACAAATGCTACTGCTTAAGAGTGCTCTGTCAATAATTTCTCATAAGCTTAATTGAATTGGCCTAGAGAGAATAATTATGACATTTTCTGATGTGCAAAAATGCAAAGACTTTTCGTCAACTACAACTATAAAAAACAGGATGATCAAAAAAATCAAAAATGGCTGCCAAAATTAACACTGGCCTACATACACGTGGGCGCGCTACAATGCTGTTGCGTATGTATTAAATATTAAGTAAATTTAATACATAATTTAATATAATTTAAGTAAAATGTTTTATTTAATTCAAGTAGCCTCCTTGTACATAATTATTTTCTAGGGTGTAAAATGTATACAGATTTGACATTTTCCCCTCATACTTCTGTCGGAATGGGTACGAAGTTGGCATTGAATTTCACTTGAAATGGTATTAAAAAGGTCTTAAAAAGCCTTGAATTTAAGTTGGAGGATCCTGGGGGTACCCTGACTAACCCTTTAAAGTAACACGATGTAGTTTTTCAACCTTCATAATATATTTCCAAGACCCTTGTGATGGTACATCGACTTAAAATAAGTTAAATGACACGTCTGCCATAGCCTGACGGGGTCTGTATCGCTTTTACTGGCACTATGTAACTTCGGGTTTCGGGTAGGAACCCGACCACAAAAAGAACTACAGAATTCGACTGCTTTACGTCAATCGCTACAATAGTCATTATTTCGTTTTTCTTCGTTTCTGATGTCGCAATACATCATCCTTTCATGAAATCATGTAACATACTCTACCTTGTCTGTGGACATCGTTCATTCTAAAGCCGGTGCTGGATAAACAGCGAGCGTGCGTGCGACGGTAGGCTAGATTATTTACGACAGCGGCAATGGACAATTTCGTTTCCAACCAGTAGGGCAACCGAAAAGGAAAAGTTACTTGTTGTTACTTTAAACAGTGTGCTGTTGATTAATCATAAAAAGAGGTTTTATCTAAACCCAATTAACAATACTTTTGCTTGATAGCCCCAGTTTTTTCACAAATAAACAACATTATTTGCATATAAATTAACTTTAACTGTTTGCATACATTTGCACACTTAAAACTCAAATGTTTTTATTCAAATTTAATTTAAATTTTTGTAAATTTAATTTTTTAGAAATTAATTTGAGAATAGATTCAATAATAGTAATATATATATTTTTTTAATATTGTCACATGACATTCTTGTACAAGACCTACAGGATTATGATCCTCACAAACCTGAATTTGACCCAGTATTTTAGCTTTTGACTGTCTGTTCTGATCTTTATCAGATGATAAGTCTGTGTTGTGACCAATAGAACATTTTGGAAAAATAAATTGGAGGGGAGCCATGCTTAGCAATGATTGTGAAAGATCAGACCCTCAGCACATGACATAGGATTGTGGGAAAGATATCATCAGGAACATCCTGCTACGATGACAGGTGCTTGCTCCATATAAAGTCACATTGACACTAATCTTGCAAGTCCGCTGGTACCTAGTGTCTGACAAATCAGTTTTAGAACAAGTTTTAGACCTGTTCATGTGACATCTTCCAACCAACCAGATGGATTTGACAGATTACAGGGAGTGTATTGTGATCTGAACCTGGTTCATCCTAAGGGAGGGATTAATTATTTTCTAGTTTTATGGATTTAAAATGGCAGTGAATGGAGAAGATGAATGTAGCAGGGCGAAATGCTCATATTTTCCCAGCTATGCTGGTTTTGTTGGTGGAAGGCAGGCTTTGCTCTGTTTGGTCAGCTGATGGTCAGCAGCCCTTGTCAGCATTTTATGTGCCCCTCTCATTGGCTGTGCAAAAAAATGCGTGCGAGCGTGTTTGTGTTTGTCTGTGAGGGATTGAGAAATTCTTGAAAAACAGATGTGCTGAATATTGTCGTAATTTTTAAATACCATGAGATCATCTTTTTTATTTTTCTTGTTCAGGCACAGACATAAATTATAGAGCTCTTGCTTGCTGTTTTTTATCTGATCTATTCTTCCACATGTATTTAAGCTTTTATTTGCAATGATGTTACAGCCATTTATGCAATAGCCAATCAGAAACCTTAATGTCATTTTTATAAATGGGACCCAACTTTGGCTGTGTTGTTCAGAAAGACACACTGCTCACTGCTTGCCAGTTAAGCACAAACTCTGCCAATTTCATTGGTCAACTCAAACACGTGGTAGGCAAATAGCACTGTGATTGACATTAGGGCTGATCGATTATGGCAAAAATCATAATCATGGTGGATATTGGTGGGTGATATTCTATTGATATGATATGAGTAATTTTAAATGTCAGTGAAATTTCACAATTATCATTACTTCAGCAAAAACTAGAGGTGTAACGATACCCTCATGTCATGATTCGGTATATCACGATACGATATTATTGCGATACTCCAATTCATGTGGGAACAGGTTAAGAAGGTGACGACTTGGGCTGATAACCCAATGCACAGGTCAGCGATGACACCAGCATAAAAATATTCATGATTCTGAAGCTTAAAATACAGATTTTTTTAAAGACGAATATGCTTGCATCTCTGACTAGATATATTTAAAATAATGTAGACCACTTTTTACTGGTAACTAAGACATTTAACATTATCAGGACTCACACATATCCCCCCATTGCATTATTATACATTATATTCAACAATATGTATAGTAGATTAATGTAGTACTGACACTAAAACTCTGTAAACTTTTTTTTTTTCCTCACACAGTAATTTTATTTTGGGTGACCTATACACAAATATTGTCACTATCCTCGATACATATTGTTGTTTTTTTGTATTGCAATATATTGTGACACCCCCTGCAAAAACTAATACTAGGTTAATTAATGAAAGTAACAGTTACAGAAGACAAGTAAAGAGTCAACAAACATAAGAACAAAGAAACTAAATTACAAATAAAACCGACAAAAAATACAATGGAACAAAAATACAAACTAAATAAACAGTGCTTTGTTTTTCATGAAGATGTACTAACAGTCGTATTCAGCCAAGTAAAAGCCTACAACAGAAATTGAATAAAGTAATCAAATGGAAATGCTAAAAGTATTTGAAACAGTATGCATTTATACAATGAACAACAGTAGTATGCTACCAGTTTGACATCAAATAATGAGTCAGTTTATGATAGGTTAATCTGAGTTCATTGAATTGTGGGATACAACATTTTATTGCTGTAAATAAATACAGAATTCTGTATGACACCACTGTGCACAATATACTGCAGAAATATGAAGAGTATGGTATTCTGAATGTAGCTGTTACATCAGTGTATTGGAGGAGATAGCACTACCTGTTAGTAATAATGAGTACCCCAGTTGGGACTGTGTATGCCTACATAAATATAGACCTATATTCTTGAATATTTCACCTACAGTAAATACAAATGACATGAGAAAGGATGAGTAATATGAGCAGTTCCACATGGTAATTTTGGCCCATTTAATTAAATACCCCTTCTTAGTGTGTCTTACATGTCTCAGCTTGCTGAGTAGATAGAAACCTGTACTAATCGTGGCCGACACCCCAGCGAGCCAGACACTGGATAACAAGAGTTCACTCACTAATGCTTAATATTTTTCATTATTTATATATATATTAGAAAAAAAGCTTTAAAAACAAAGTACGATTGAGTAAACTATATTAGACTATATTAAATGCTGGGATTTCTGATAAATGTCACAGCTATGTGTGATCACTGATCAGTACTTCTCTCTGTTCTTGCAAAGCATTACTGTGATTTAAAGCCTGGTCACATCAAGGATGATAACTAATAACGATAAAGATATAGTTTTATAAACACCACAACTATAACAATAATGGCACAGATGAATGACATCAATAGAATCACTTTCAAAATGATTTTTTTCCCCATAACATTGACACGGCGCACAAAGATTTCACAACATTCCTTTACAGTTGTGTTTTGGTTATAATTTTATGTAGCCTATATGACAGATTTGTGCTGCAAATGTTGCATTTAAGTTATCTTCCTTTTTGAAGTGATTCCAAACATATTTCAAGCGATTCAAAACCATTATGGCGAACAGTGCGCATCTGAAGTGTCTCTGCCGAAGGAAATAATCCATTACCTATCGGTTTTAATATATCAGACTATACAAGAAACGATAACATTAAAAAGTACAATTTATCGTCTGATATCGATATGGTGACCGATATATCGTGCATCCCTAATCTCAGTGTAATTAACATGAGTTTAATAACTAAAGTAGTAGGCCTGTTTAAATAGAAAGGACTGTAGGATGTTGAGCTCTTAAATGGCTTCGCTGCCTACAGTTCCCACAGGAAGTGTGGCTGGGGAGAGAGAGAGAGTGAACGAGAGGGACAGGGTTATAGACCCGTGTTGAAAAAGTAGGAAGTGGCTGTGGGAGCCAGTCTGCTTTTGGAGGCTGGAGATATTGGGGCCAGAACAGCACACAGAGTCCTCGTGCTACACACACGTGACAGGCCCTTTGACTCTCCCAGCTGCGTCACCTTGGAAACTGCAAGTAATGTTGCTGCAGCTTTCTCATTCTCCTTTGCCAGACGAGCTGTTAGGAAAGAGATTTACCTCCTTAGATCCAACCTTTTGCCATGTTGACTGCCATCTATACAGCTCGACAACCTGCTGACATACTACAGTCCTCGGGATGAGGTGATTGTTGAAGTTTACTGCTGATCTGTGATCAGCTACACTAGGTCATTGTGCTTTATAGTGAGGGTTGGGAAGGAAAAAGATCAATGCAATTTTTTTTTTAACATTCACTCAAGCATTATCTTGATATTTGTTCTCTTTGCTTATTTATTTTCAATGATAATTCTTTGCATCATCTTTGCCTGTCATGCTTCAACTTTGTCTCATAATTGTGGTTTTCCCTCAGCATGCCAGACGTGTGAAAGGTTAGTTACATCAGTCTTGTCAAAGCATAAACAACAGTGCGTGTCAACCGATTGTGCATGTGAAAAAATATGACAGGCAATTGAGCTTACGAGAAATAAGATTTAAATTGCCACTTTTTTCCGTTAGAAGCATCAGCCTCAGAGCCAGAGGATTTACGGATATTGGCAAAGGTCATCCATGTTGTATGAGACCAAAGTGCAGAGCAGACCAAAGTCAAGAGACTTTAGAGCCTGAAAATGCCACTATGAAGCCAAAATGAGTCATTACACTGACAGACTGCATTATGCCGTTTTAGCTGTAATTTAATAGTTGAGTCCAAAATCTTCTTGTTACCTAAGAGTTGAAGAGCTCTGGTGAACACATGGTCCTAAAATGGTCCTTTCTTAATGCAAAATATAGCCTAGTTTCTTATTTTTTATTTATTTTGATTTTGAGGTAAAATGAGTTTTAAGCGGCCTGTTACATCAGACAATATAGAGGGGCAGTTGGTCTGTTTTCCACTTGAAGTGAACCAGCTCCTTGTTTTTTGCAAGTTGTTAACTAATAATCTACTCTCACTCCTGCCTCACTCCCTTACTACTTATATCCCACAATCGCAGAGTTATTAAAAAAGCTGTAGAAACGTCAAGCCAAACAGGTATCGATTAGATATGCCTGACTGTACATCTCTACTGTCATAATGTTAGAGTTCAGTGACCTTAGCTGTTGTTAACAGTGGGGTGCTTTAGTGTCTGGACCCAATATGTTGTTTTCCAGAGTACAAGGACTCTTTCCAGGAAGGGGCTAATGGTAACAGGTGCCTCTCAGTTCCCTGTGAACCTGGTCTGCTGTGACGTTCAGCTTGAACTGAGTTGTCAGGATTGCCGGTGCCAGTTGAGGTGTGAAAGTGTGACAGGTGCAGGGTTGTGAGAGAGACTGGCTGTTTCTTACTAGCTGAAGGCTCAGAGGGAATGGAGGCAAAAGGTATTTAGAGCTGTGAGGTCTCAGGGAGCCAGTGGCCATGGGTGTTGGATGGTGAACCACAGAGGACCTTGAATCCATCCTGTTAAAGAATTGGTTCTGCTTGTTGACCATCTCCAAATTCTCTGGTGTTACTCCTACCAAAACTATCCTCCACCTTATTGTCCTGCATCTGAACTCCACCTTTCTCTTCCAGTCCCTGCTCTTCCTCAACTGCGGTTTAAATTTTCTTTATTCATCCCTCCCTATTTAATGGTCATTTGTATGACCAGGGTATGTTGTTGGGGAAGCAGCATACTTCACCGGTGGAGGTGGTGTTGTCAACACAGATGTTAATGTCACTGTTAGTAACACTGTCCACCATGCCATCAAACAGGCAGGTTACCAGAAGGTTGCTGGTTCAATCCCCACTAAAATGATCACCACTGTGCCCTTGAGTGATGCCCTTCAGGTTGCTCCAGGTTGTCACTGTAATAAGTTCACATTGCTGTTACATACAGACAATACATGATAGACGGTTCATGGTTTCACAGACAGAAAAACTGGTTTCACAGACAGAAAAATGTTGTGCTTTTGTGCATTATGGAGGTGTTGACGTACTGTATAATTTTAGGTGCACCTGATCCTGTTGACAGCAGTTGTTGCATTCTAAAACCATTGTGCGTTGTACATCATGCAGGTAATTACTGCACTTGTGAAGTAATGTGAAGCATTTTAATGGACTTAGTTCAGGGGTAGATTACATATTTCGTTTGACGCAAATGAAAACACGACATGGACTTATGTGTCGGTTTAATGTGTTGCATTGTTGTGTACCTTAGTATTGGTGGTTCAGTAGTCTCAGCCTCAGACGTCACGCCCATGGACAGGTGGCTGAACGTCTGATGCATATGGCACACTTATCTGGAAACACTTCAGGAGTTTCGAAGTCACGATCTAATTGGTTGAATTCTACAGGATGTCCGTGAGACGTTGTGTTGCATTCCACAGTCTGTCTGGAAACAAAAGCCGTGACACCAAACTCCCTCACGGAAAAAGAACGCAGTCGTGTTTACAACTGTGACAATGAGCGCTTACCAGGATCAACTAAGCACTGGATTTTCAAAAGTATATGAAATTTGTGGCTCCGTTCTTGAATGCATGCCTGTCTGGTATTGCAGGGACATCGGTGTTATATTTTCATGCCCATAAACATGATGTGGAAACAAACCGAACCGTGATTGGTTATGTTACATGTCAGTCAGACGTCCTCTTGGGCGGTCCTTGACCAATGAAAGCTGCGATAGAGTCCGTCAGTCTTAAAGGGATACTCCACTTTTTTTGGAAATAGGCTCATTTTACAACTCCCCCAGAGTTAAACAGTTGAGTTTTACCGTTTTCGAATCCATTCAGCCGATTTTCTGATATTTAGAAGAATATCAGTACGCAGACAGTTTTTGGTCTCATTGACTTCCATAGTATATATTTTTTCCTACTATGGAAGTCAATGAGACCAGAAACTGTCTGCTTACTGATATTCTTCTAAATATCAGAAAATCGGCTGAATGGATTCGAAAACGGTAAAACTCAACTGTTTAACTCTTAAGCTGGTCGCACACCGAACGCGCAGCTCAGCGCCACGCCACGCCACGTCTAGGACAACTCTCACCTGAAAATCTGATAACATCAGCAATTTTCTGATTTCTTTAAATAAATATAAAACTAAATGTATATTCCAGCACAGGGCTAAGTCCGTATATACATTACTACTATTTGAGACACATACATGTAAATTTAATATATAACTATGTAAATGGCGCCGTGTGGCGCTGCAGGATTTTGAACACGGTCCAGAGCCGTTGCTGGGCGCCGCGGACAGACGCCGAAAGGCGCCGCCGGTGTGTGTACTCTCATAGAGAATAATGTGTTCGAATTTAAAAGACCTGGCGCTGCGTGGCACGGCGCCGAGCTGCGCGTCCGGTGTGCGACCCCCTTGAGGGAGTTGTAAAATGAGCCTATTTCCAAAAAAAGTGGAGTATCCCTTTAAGGCCTGGCTACGTGAGATTAGTGGTTCAGTTGTCTGTCAAATACAGAGTTGAGAACACATCTTTCCAAAAAATCTCAAAGAGTGACCTAAAGTGCCACTCAAAAATCTCACTTAGATTAGAATTGTTTTAAATGTGATTTATATCATATTCAAGCATGCCCATTTTATTGGTTCTCAATCAACACCAGGTTCATGTTGAACATTTTAATGACAGCGATTTACTAAAAGTGGAGTACAAAAATTTCATGTTTTTCATGTCAGATCCATTCACACAGATTCGCAAAAATGACTAAAAATGCTGTATTTTTTAGTTAAAATCTGTGTCATGTAAACGGCCCCTAAGAAACACAATTTGGACATGCTTTAGTGAATCAGTCGTCAGAGAGGGATACATCTTTGAAGTAGGTACCTATCTCTGCTGTCAGTACCTGTGGTTGGGCCTGTAAATCTGTATTTCTGCAGCCCGCTTTCTTCCCCCACCTCTCCAGTCTCCAGTCCAGTGGAGCGAATCTTAACATGAGGCGCACCCCGATCAGTATCTCTGCTCCACACAGCTGGCAACATCTGCTTCTGAAAGGGAGATAAGAAGGGCTTGGCGACTCCACCCTGCCACGTTCCACACAATATCCGTGCCCGTCTGCTTCCTGCTCCAACAGACCATTACCAAACCCGGCCACAGAACCATGGCACGTCTGCCTTTTCCGTATCTGTAGGTCTCTCTCCCATGACTCAGGGATTCAGACTTGGCTCAACATCTACCTGGACATCATAATGCATTATGAATCACTGCTCTCGGTCTGAGCAGCTTTCGTGGTTTCATGTTCATGGGATGTGAGAACAGTGCAATATGATCAGTTATATTTTTTTTGTGCATTTAAAAGTTAAGTGGAATGAAACATAAATTCACTGTTTCATGGCAGAGTACAAAAAGCAACATTTATGAGTTTTCTCCTTCTGAAATTCAATATAGTGTTGAATTACTTTTGGAATGTGATAAAGATCCTTGAATGATAGACTTAGGACCTGCTGTGAGACTTATTAAATTGATTTAGTAACTACACTCTGAACTATGTTCACTGTAGATGTTCAGCTCTAGCCAACAGGATGAAAATTTGCAAAATGGCATCAAATGCCTAGTGATTGAACTCTATTTATTGGGGGCAGTTGGGGAATTTAAAATGTTTTAACCTCTTAAGATCCAAGCCATTTTTGGGGATTTCCGCCTGGATTTAGCCAACCCAAATTAAAAAGCATATTGTTCCCACATACTTTGGGCTAAACTCACAATTTTTGTGTCATTTTACAGGAAACCCTTTGCAGTTTCATAAAACAGTGCTAAAATTGATAAACATTTAAGCATATGTTGTCTGAGCTTTAATGAACACAAAAAAAAAAAGGCGCTTTTTGATTTTTTTATTTTAAATTAATTTTTGAAAGTGTTTAACTCAGGCCATGTAGGGCATAGGGATATGCAGACAAGTATGGCTATTTCCTCTATATGGCAACAAACACTGAAAAAAAGAATTATTTCTCTATAATAAAAAATGAAAAAGATATTCAAGCAAATCTGAAGGAGGAACATTGCCTTTTTTTTATGTAATTTCTACCTACCCAAATCTAAACTCTGCTTATAGCCAAACCAATTGGTACATATGCAATATTCCAGTGTAATTTTAAAGAAAACCCTTTAAAATTGTATAAAACACTGCTGAATGTGATAAATATTATAGTATATGTTGTCTGTGCTATAGTAAACAAAAAGAAAAAAATAGGCGCTTTTATGATTTTGATCATTTTATTCTTTCAGATGATGCAAGTCTTATCATTTGACAAATGATTTCACTAAAATCTGTGGTCTATTAGCATCTATAAAAGCATCATAATCCTCCAGATGTATTTCATTCATTATATGGGCATCAGTTTTGTCATCTGTGTTGTGTATCACCTCAACATCACCGGCCAGCCTGGAGATCTGATGCCAGCTGTGCCAACTCTGTGCCAACAGTGCCACACATCTTCAATAGAACCTGAAACAAAGAAATCACTGTTTATACATAGTTTCTGCATTGTAATAATATCACTTTCACAATATCAAAATGTAGATTTACTGAAATTGTCATTTGATTACACTTATGCAAAGTGAAACTAAGTATTGGGCAATAATAGACGCTATTGCGTAATAGCAGAAACATTAGACATTTATTTTCAAATAATAGCTTATCAGATTGGTTGCTGTGCTTTCACATTTCAAACTAACAATAACTTTATCAAAAAATGAATATACATTGCTGAAAACTCAAAGGATTCTGTAACTTACCCAAACAATAGTCCTCAGAATGCGCACTCCAAACGTCCAAACGTCCATTTAGCTCGAACAGTTGCACCTCAAAGCTCGCGTTTATAAATGTAATTGATGCTTTTATATTTCTAGATGCATTTATAATTATCAAAACAGTTCAAAAGTATAATATATAAACACGCGCATCGCAGATATTCCTGTAAACAGACCGTAAGGCTTGACCCGGAAGTGACCGCGAGCGCGTCCGACACTCCGGTCTGTTGACTGGCCGCGTCAGACGTGACGCGTGCTGAGTTCCTATAAAGATCTCTATACCATAATAAAAGCCTTTAGCAATAGCTAGAGTAAGCACAGGATCACAGTAAACACATTACTTGGAGATCTGGTGAAGTGCGTCGCTCACGCGCTCATTGCGCATCTGCTTTCAGTTCGTTCGAAAAGGATTTTCTCACCAACAAAAGCTCACAGAAACGTGAAAATGGTCTCATTTGAAAGATAACATCCTAAGCTAAACGGTGATGTAGATTATGTGGCTGTTTGCGGCTCACTGAAGCCGACATCGGAGCAGGAATGTGATACTTTTATCTGTCACCTCTTTTTGAATGTATTTCACTGTGTGATTGTTTTGAAGATATTTCGATCTATGATTGTCTCACAATGTAATAACATACATCGACAGATTCCTTAGAATGAGAGCTTTATTGTAATGTATGGTTTGACTTATTTGTGAAATAAATAAAAAATAAATATTTGTAGAAAGATTTCTTCGCAATCATAAAGCGGAAATATTTGCCTGGGACCAATGCCTATTTAAGCTAATATTCCATTTGCTATGTATCATAAAACCGAAAGTGATGGTATTCTGTGTAAAGTATAGATTCTAAGCTTTCAAATGATACCAAGAATTACTTGATACCTTATATGGAAGACCAATAAAACAACGTACGAAAATCATAACAAAGATTTTTTATCCCGGTACCGGGATAGCGGATTTTAAGGGGTTAAATAACTAGTCTACCGTCATTTCACCAAACAGGACATTCCCAGATCACCCTATTTTGGTCTTGAAGCAATTTTTCATCAACCCATCAGATTTTAATGTTAGGCTTAGGTATTTAAACAACATTCGTATATAAAATATTCTATGATATCAGGGCAGGTGTGTCCAATCCTGCTACTGGAGCGGCCAGTGTCCTGAACAGTTCAGCTTCAACCTTTCTAAAATCACTTGCCTGGAATTGTATAGTAATCCTGAAGACTTTGAATAGCAAGTTCAGGTGTGTTAGATAAGTATTGGAGCAAATCTGTGCATGATAATAGTCCTCCAGGAAGTTTTGGGTTAGGGTCATTAGGGTTGTTGTTTGGCATTATTTATGTTCCAGGAGCAACAAAAGATCTTCATCCAGGAACATACAGCATTGCTTTGGGATTTGCATACTAGTTATATTAGAATCATGTCAAAGCCATTTCTAAACAATATGTAATCCAATTAGTGATCAGACTTGTGGATGTGGGTAAAATTACTTCCCTTTATGTTCACTAAATGTCATATAATCAAGGGGACATGTGATCCTTGTCATCATACATGGCAGATAGCAGAGTGAGTGAGTGGTACAGTACGTTGTTGTACCTGAATAGGCCCCAGCTGTAGGGCCTGTTACAATTTCAGTGTACTAAGTAACCGGTGACAAAAGCAACTGCTGAGCCCAGCCTTTTGTTTTTGTTCTCCCAACAAAGTGGACAAGCCAACCTCCCCCGGTGTTACAGCACTGGGGACATGCCTGCGCTACTGAAATCCATCAACTAGGCAGAGGCTACTGACAGACCTGGGAGTTGCCTGGAAACTACTTCATAGCCGAGGCGTGAACTGGGAAATTTTGGTATTCAGCAGTATAGCTCTCGTTGTTCACGGTCTCATTCCTGCTGCAGTGCTTATCTTGTCTTGAAAGCATTCTTTCCTCCTGTGCTCAAATCGTCCATTCTCTCTTTTCTCCATCCATACTTCAGTTTGCATCCACTCAAATCAAGTTGTTTTATTGGTTGTTGGAAGTTTTCAAAAGCATTTTTCTTTTGGAGGAAGCTGTAGTGATTTATGAGACGGGGATGACTCATTTTTTGAAGGTCTTACATTCCCTGAGATCCTAAAACTTAGTCAGCTGCTTTGCTGTTTGCTGCCTCCAAGCATAAATAAGGGAGTATTGATTATTTTCAGTATTGCATGAAATTAAAGTCTACATAACATTTCTCTTGGCTGCTCTCTTGGAATATTTCTTGTTTTCACTGCTTTTTGCAATGCATTCTTGGATGGCCTTCTCTGTTAAAGATGTAAGTGATTCTGCTTTAGAACTTGGACAAAATAAAGTTACTTATAAGTCAGCATATTTGTTGCCTACTGTTTGGAACAACTTGTAGTGCTTCATATGCGGCCTGCAGCTCACTAGGATTTGGAGCAGAGCTAATGAGAGCTGTTTTAAGAAGTCAAGGATGTGTTTTAGGATTAGTTTATTTATTAGTAGCTGTGCCATACTAGTTTTCTCTAACTAATGGTAAAAGGGTGATGTATCAGTTTTAGACTTGAGTAGATAAAACCATATGACTCAAGCGCGAGGCTGTGAAAGCGCTGGGCTTGAGTCACCCCTCAGGAATTGTCTGGTATTTTTGGCATTCAGGACATGAGAGTATTGTTGTTTTGCCTTTATTTTCTATTTCGTTATCAAGCTGCTATAAATAGAGCGGTGTCCTGGACACTCCCAGAGACTGAGTATTTAACTACTGGCTTCTCAGTGTGTAAGTGGAAACAGTTGAAAATTCTACATCAAAACTGGTATTGCTGCTTTAAATGGTTACAAAGGTCATCTTTTTTTCCTATTCTTTGAATGACAAGTCCAAACCTCACAGATTTTGCATTTAAATCTCCCCACCACTAACCAAAATAACAACTGGTAAGATTAAAAATATCACTGTGGAAAACTGGAGCCCTTGTTCATTCTTAGTTCGACTGGTCATATCGCAGCAAGGCGCAGGTACACTCAGTAATAAAACATGCGTACTTCTATGACTACTACCAAAATCTATTTTATCCTACAACTCTCAAAACACGTTTCCCTGGCAATGTCAGCATAAGAACTATGTCATGTTCACCTCTACACTAAAAGAGACAAAAAACAGCCATCTGATGTAGCTAGTAAAGGATTGTTCTTTTTAGTATTTACCATGAATCGGAGTGCTCTCCAGTGAAGTCTCTGTTGAGTTGAGCTAGCTGTGAGCATCTCTCATTATCTCTCTTTCTACAGTCTTTCTTTAAATCTACTTCTTGCTCACTCTCTCTCTCCTCCCCCATCAGTGTAAACACCCCCGGCTGCTGATTGGATACAAGTGTATTGTCACTCTGTCCCGATCCACTTTCAACAGCGTTCTCAGAAATTGCTTACTGCACCTTACATTTTGCTTGATTTTTCTTTAAGCAAAGCATTATTTCTCATCTGATAATGTTGGTCTGGATATGTTCTGGGCATGTTTTTTGGGAATGGCCTAATATTTGAATAGAGTTTTCTCTTCTGAGGTATTCGTTTTTCCTCGGTTGATATTGGGGTGGGGGAAAATTCGATTCTTAGATGCATTGCGATGCAGACAATTTTGAATTGATTCATAAATGTCAAAAATCTGTTTTTTTAAATGTTTTTTTTTCTAATTACGTATTATTAAAAGAGCAAAAAAGGCGGAACTCTGAAGCGCGGAAGTGCAGTGCCCAGACAGTCTGTGGCGTGTGCATTGCAGAGACGCATAATGGCTGAATAGGAAATCCGAACGATACCTTCTCGTTAAAAGCAATGACAATTGGCAATTTCATTGTGACCTATTTTGTATTTTTGGTATGAGAGATGCTTTCTGTATTGTCTAGTTTTCACATCAATGTGTTGTAAACAGATCTGTTATACATAAGTTATATGTAGGTTTACTGTACTGCCCTCCACAGTCACAGTGTGTATCAGTGCAATGCCAGTCATAAAAAGTTACATTTTGACTGTGCTCTCTGCAGATGTTTTTATAAGCTATTTTTGATGAGCAAAAAATTCAAGTCATAACTCTTTATTATTTAGTTGTGTTTAAGAGCAGCTTTGTATGTTACTAAATATTTAGAATATGCTTAAGTCCACAAGCATTATTTTTGTATAAGATCTGCTGGTACATAATTCTATATTTTCGAATTAAAGCTGTTTGTGATTTTGCAAACAGCAAAATTTTTTTTTTGTCTGAAGGATTATATTGCTCATTGCACATAATAGGAGGATGTTGGTTAGAAGTCTATTATGAAATGTTAGAGATTCAGAAAATTCTGAAGTATGTATTCAGTTGACTACAAGTATGCTGCTAGTACAGGCACACATTTCTTTTCCTCTTGGTTCTTTGCAATGTTGGGACATGCTGGCAAATGTAACCTTACTGTTGACTTGCCAAATCACGTCCATTTTATTTTATTAATAAAAGATATTGGAAGTAAATTCTTTATGGGTCATTATAAATACTTAGCTTTAAAAGTACCAAGTAGTCACCAAAAAAAGATGCATCGATAGTCGTTTTAGCATCGCAACCCTGAATCGTAATCGAATCGTGAGGTTCTGTTGTTTGGATTGGCTCTAAATGTTATATTGAGCTCTTTGTCCTTATGGTTACTGGTATCAAATTATTTCCCTGCTGGACGCTCAATTGTTGGCTTGTCCATTTGGTTAAATGAACCGTCTGGTTCAGTAGGGTTGAGACAGATATAATTGAGCTGGTGTAATTGGAGCATGCTTGAAATATTGATCTGTGAGATGATGTGGGGAATCCCACACACTGCTGCCAAACAACAGACACTGACAGCAACACCATTGTGACAGAGCCAGTAAAGATGGGAGCACTGTCTCTTTCTCGTCCTTCTCACTTATTTCATCATTGTATCAGCTTAGTGTAATTGAAATATGTATATGAGCTGTCTGTTATGTTATAAAATAGGTTCAATTGCATCATAAACAGTTTTGAACAAGAAGGATTGAGGCTCAGCGATTGTATTGAAAACTGACAACAGTGTTAGTTTTAACTAAAACCATTAAAAATAATTAATAGTTTTACTTTTACATATCACTGTTAGAGGAAAACTTTAAAAAAGAAAATTAGAAATGGCACCTTACTAAAATAAAATAAATTTTATGTTTGAAACTAAAATTAAAATAAAAAAAATATAGGCTATAATAATCGAATTCAAAGTAGTTATTTTGTATTGTTTTGATGGCATGTTTTAAAACACTGCATCAACAATTTGTTTGTCTTTACTTAAAAATGTTAAGTAATTTTTTTTCTTTTTTTGGTCCCACTTTATATTAAGTGGCTTTAACTACTATGTACTAACATTGCAATTAATAATTTGATACAATGGACTTATTGTGTACATACATATTTTTACATTGTACTTTATTTTAAAAATACCTCCATGTAATTACAACTGTAATTAATTTATGTAATTACACTGTTGACCCTTACCTTACACCTTAACCCACCCTTAAACCTACCCATACCACCACACCTGCCCCTAACCTTACCCGTAATATCACACCTCAAAAGCACCAAAGGTGTTTTAAAATGCATCATGAACACAATAAGTGCATTGTGCTTACTTTTCGATGTAAGTAATAGTAAAGCCACTTAAAATAAACTGGGACCCTTTTATCTTTTTGTACTGAAGCATTTTCTTTTTTTTTTTTCACTTAGATTCAAAACTTAGCAACATGTTCCTTTTAAATCCCTTTAAGAGCAAGTGCATATTAATTACGTAGGTGCGTACGCATTCTGGCTTCCCAATACGTTACACCAACGATGTTAAAAAAAAAAAAATCCTGGACAAAACAGTCACTCATTGTAAACTTTATTAGATGTGCCGAATGCTCTAATATAACCAGTCATTTACACCGTTAATACCCTGATGTTGATCATGCGAGCACAGGTGAGGCCTGACAGCACACATTGCTATCTGTGTTTAAACTAAACTCATTTAAGTAAAAACTAAACTCAATTTGAACCTTCAAGCACAAGAAGATGCGAAAGAGAACTCTCGCGCGCACTAATTTGTGTCCTCTCATCTGAATCACGCAAACGGAAAGCCGCTTCTCAGACAGCATGCAAATATTGAGTTCTCTTCCAAGTCTTGCGCTTGAACGGACAAATTCACACAAAAATTGTCAACATGCTTATCTTGGCAAGTATCCGAGCAAACATAGTAGGTTACGTCTTACGTGAACTTAAACAATAGAGAAAGTGTATCAGAATCAGTATTTTGGATCCTTGCGTTGTCTTAGTGACACCAGCCTAATATTCCTGCTGTCTATTAAACAACAAAAGACAAGGAAATCACTCACTGCTCTTGAGTGGATAGGTTTTGTAGCTTTAAAGCTGCGATAGGTGATCTGGGAAATGCTAACTTTAGCCTGCAAACATTGAAAGCATACGATTCCACCCTCCCTGCAAGAAGAGATTGCTTGCATACATAAGTATGTGGTTGTGAAATGACCTGTTGACATAAAGGAAAGAATGCACTGTATTTCACATTTATTCATATGCGATTACAGGACATATCGGCAACACAGTCGAATCTCACTGATGCAGTGGAATGCAAACACATGTTGACTGACAGGGAACAGTGGTATTTGGACTGAATGCAATGATTGAACAAACATTTTATGGTCCTTATGCCTTTTACACACGATATTATAAAAAATACTTTTAGACAGCTTAACATAGTGATTGCTATCAGGATAGACTTTCAACCAGCATAACAAAATTCTGTAGAGAATCACCTTTTGCACCTTTCATAATGATTAATGTTTGTTTAATGTATACAGTGAAGATTATATGCAATGCTATTTTACATTTGATTATCTAATTTCGGTAACTGAAAATTACTGTAAGATCATGCCTAAATCATCTGAAAAGAAGTTTATATATTATTTGCTCTGTTGTATTTATTTGTGCTGTTGCTTGTAGTTTGATTATTTGTTTTATTTAATTTTTTTATTTCACCTTTTTCCCTTAACGTATATACCGAACCGTAAAGAAATCGTGACCCTAAAACTGTGATGATAACCAAACCGTGAGAAATTACACCTGTAATATTAATTTATATCAAATAACATCAAAAGGATTTAGTTTAACCAATAGATAGATAGATTAGTTAAGCCCTTAAGTGTTTTATTGTGCTACAGGTAGTTGCGTGATCGTTTCTGCATATTTTAAAATGCTCCAATGAGGATTTGCTCCAATGTTTTTCAGTTTGTAAAAACTGTACAACCAGCTTCTAGACGCATAGAAATTCTTTGACTATTATTACGTCTGGCCTCAATTATATACTTGCCAGTAATGATTTAAATGACATGATATTGTCTTATACGTTAATGTCATTAGTTTTTAATGACTAACAGTAGCCTGGGGCTGACATGCAGAGTGGCACACAGAGCAAGTCTTGACTCATGTCAAGCGTGTTTCATGCATTTACACCGTCAGTTGTGGAATTGATTGAGGCTCGAAGGGATTGACCTGAGGAAACTGCCGCATCTGTCATGAACTCATGAGCTTTCTACACTCACACAACCTTATCAATCTCTCTCACACCGCTGTGACCAGACTGTAGCTTCTGAAGTGTAAATCATGTTTGTTTTAGAGCCCCGGAGCCATATTTTTCACTCATTTTTGAAATGATTAAAGTGAGGAATCGTGTGAGTGAAGTGGGTTCGTGATCAGAGTAGAAACGCTGTTGTCTGGAGGCAGAATCTCATGTCTGGGACTGCACTGCTATGCAGCCGATGGGCAGCTCAGTTCAGCTGCTGGGGAATCAGCTGTTTGCCTCGGCTTGTGTTCCATTTGACCTTTGACCCCTGACCTGCCATTAGACTAGTGAATTTTATTGTGTTAAAATGCTGTTTGCAGTTTAATATGTGGAGTCAATCATAGGTGAGCCATTCGCAGGTTGATTTCGAAGATGCTCAACTTCAAAGTAGTGTTGTCACAAGTACCGACTTCGGTACTGACATTTTAAAAATGTGATGATACCAGCATTTCCCTCTAGCATTTTGAGTGCTGTTGAATGGATTCTTAAACGCCTCTGATTGGCCATTGTGTTCAAGCACTTAACATGCGTCTCTGATTGGGCATTGTGTTGCTCAAAATATTTGTTTGTAATTGGTTACAATGATCAATGCTTCAAAAACATGTTGTAAATGGACTCTTTGAAGCTCTTCACCAAGAGCTTACACAGATACACACGAGAGCGTTTGAAACCGGTGTCAATCAGCGGATACATTAGGGATCCGCTGATAGATGCTTGCTTTCAAATGCTCCCTTTTGTATCTGTGTAAGCACTCGGTGAAAGCGCCAAAGTTGTCTATAGAGGGTATCCATTAACGTCACTTTCCCGCCAGACAACTCCCTCTCATCCGGATTGATGGCAAAAGAGCTGCTGCATGACTGGATTTAATGGGGGAATCACACACTGCACCTTTAAAATTGAATGACAATGAATTTTCCAGAATTGGAGATGGGTTATTTAACGGGTGTAAACGGCTCATTTCGTCAAAATTCACTGTTTTGAAAAGCACATTTTTTGTTCATCTACCGGTATGTAATTCGTGTAGACCTGAAGTGTTTGACTACAATAGCGGCTAGTGAATTGCAGCCTGGCAATCCTGTTTCTGAATGTATTTATTTTTGTATTTATTTCAATTATAACCTTAAATAATGTTGATTTATTATTAACTAAAATATTATTAAATATATTTGCATATGAAAATAATCGAAATGTAAGTATTTCCTCAGATCTGTAATTGTCTCATCTTTTTTTAACCCTTTGTTTGCATGCCTGATTTGATTTGATAGCTATACAGCAAAGTTAATCTGTGCAAGTCAGTTTGGTAGCTTTGAGTGTTTTTTTGCTAAGAACAAGGCTTTTTGAAACTTTAATTGAATAATTATGGTCTGTGATTAAGTTCGTAGTGTTTGATTATTCTCATTCTGCTTATTTAAAATAAATCTTGAGGATGTTGAAGTGCTGCTCCATATTCAGCTTTACACTTGTGTCTTTCTTTAGTCCTTTAGTTTTCTGCAGTTAGAGATTTCTGAAGGGTTTCTTGAAATGTATTATCTCAGCTTCAGCCATGGGCTGTCCATTGTGTTTATTTAAAATATCTTTGCTATTGTTTAAAGTCTGTTTCTTTGGACGTGTTTTAGTCACAGACCGCTGCATTTGCAAATGTTGTTGACAATGGCAACAAAGGAACTAGACAGAAAAAGCACTGGAGTCTCCCTTTAATCACAGTTCAGTTCTCAAACATCTGTCGTGAACGCATATCTGCATTCACAAACAGTCAGTATCATGCCTATTAGACGTTCTCTTGCCCATTTTAAGTTTATGAAATTGTATAATCATCTGAGCTTCTTCAAAGCAAAATCAAAAGAGAACAAGAGTTTTTCGTGTTTAAGCTTTTGAATCACTTTTATTTAATGCTTGAATAGCCTAGTGCTGCATAGACTTTTAATTATTTTCATGAAATCTCATCCACTCTGCAAGCTCCACCCACTAAAGACAGGAAGCAGACCTATTAAACAACAACCACAGTTGGTTTTTGCTTCCAGAATCCAGATCCTAAATTTTCAATTGTCAGCCAGTCATATTGGAGCTTGTAAGTTAACCAATGTTCCTTCAAAGCTGCGCATATGTGCGACTGGGCACTTCTGATGTCGCGCCGCACAGAAACAATAAAATGGCGCTCAGAGGACAGACACAAAATGTGTGGGGAAAGTCATTTGATTTTACCTAGTAAATGAGAAATAATTGCAGTGTTCTATTGAGTTAGTGTCGCTATAGTGTTAGAACCGGTGACTACGGTTTACAGGTTTCTTAAAGAGAATGATGTGAGGCAAATCAGGATTATTATAAAAGTTGTGGACCAAATAGATCAATGCGAGAGGCAACGCAAATGCATAGACATGAAATAAAACATCAACATGTTTTAAACTCAAACTCAGTTACAGTTACAAATGTCAGTTTAGATAGATTTGTGTGTGGGAAATAGATGTCCAATGTCCAAGAAATAGATTTCTTGGACATAGCAAAATGCTTAATTTTTGTTAATGTTATATTGTATTGTATTATATTATAAAGCCTAATAAAGGGGCCTCAAAGGGGAATTATTTTCTGGTGCCTTGTCATTTAAAAAGTTTGAAAAACCCCTGACATAGAGAATCTTGCAAATTAATTAGCAATAAATAAACATTTAAATTTGATGGATTAGTCTGTAGCCAATAATTGACCGTACAAAAACACATTGTTTGTCCCAAAACATCTGTGTAAATACTTTTTTTTCATATATTTATATTGTTATATTATTATTATTATTATTAGAACGACTGCATTGAGATTATACTCAAACAAATATTATCAAATGAATTGTTAATAGTAGGAGTCTGACAATTCATCATCAGCCCCAAATTTCCTGATCATGGCAGCTCTGTTTGTGTTGCTGGGATTGTTTTTTCCCCTGTGTGTATAATGTAGGTTCACGTTTGTACTGTACTGTTGTGTTCGGATCTTCTGGGGAATTGAGAGAACAGGATTCCCTCAAGTTTCAACGAATGTATGTTCCTCTCACCCTCTCTCCTGCCCCCACCAGCCCATCCTAATCATAATAAAACGCGAAGAGACAGTCTAGCGTGAAGAAATGTGCGTCCCCGAGCACACTCGTTCTGTCGCTCTCATCGGGTTTATTGGGGCAGAAGGAGAGGTTGCGCTGGAGATGAGACCCCATCCTTCAAGCACTTTGAGAGAGTGAAAGGGGGCAATAGGACAGAAGGTGTGGCCGCTGTTACTACCAGGCTTGAGGCATGTTCTGCTGTGATCATACATATTTTAAGACTTGCCAGCCAATAGGATTCAAGATTAATGTTACACACAAAATGGATGGAAACAACTAACGCAATAAACAAATGGACAAATGTATACATCGTATTTGTTTAAAGTCCAGTCTTGCACTAATAAGCTTAACAGCTCGTGAGGCAAAGACGCTAAAACCATTTGAAATGCTACCAAAAATCCACAAAGGCTGTTTAATCCAGGCTGCTGTTGGCCATCAAATGCAGGAAAAATGAGGTGCTAAATGTTCTCTGAGCAGCTTAGCATTATCATTATTCCCTCTGTTACAATGGCATCATATTACAGATCTGCTATTGTAGAGTCATTAACGCGGCTGCTTGTAAATCAGCATGCTAATGTTGTCTTTGAGAGACGTGGCCTGGGAACCATCTCTTGTTTGACTGAAATGACATCAGTAATAGTCTAATTGATTCATGTTTTGATCAAATCCATGTACTGTTGTTTTAGTTATTCTGAAATGGTTTTATGACAGAAGTAACTTGCACTGAACAGCGTTACAGGTGTAGCTAACACAAAAATGTACTTTGTCATTATTTATTGACACTTCCAGAATGTCCAAGCTCCTCTTTTCCATACACTGAAAGTTGACTGCCTTCCAAAAACAGAAAAAAAGCACCATTAAAATAGTTGGGCTGTTTATTCCAAAACTTAAAGTTGGCACGAAATGGAAACTGACCCTATTTCCTAAATGCATATTTATGATCTTATTGCGAACAATTCATCCTTTCATGTGTTCAGCATTCCAGTTGTTCAAACAATGGCACTATCCACACCAAGTTCATGGGTTCGAATGCATGAACTGATAGTAATGTTTCCTTTTTTGTTTTTCCGGTGAAACGACAGACTTCTTCCTAGCGACGCATGCCGGACTTCTCCAATTCTTATAACAAACCTTTCTTACAATTGTCTTCAAACTCTCATTTAGATCTGCTTTCATCCAATCAACAACTGGTGAATTGTATGTTAACATGCATAAAAAATAATTTGTTGTTACATCGCGTCTTTAAGTGATTTGATAACTTTGTATGAGGAAAAGACCAAATTTAAGTTTTTATTCACTGATAATTGTCATTGACTATTATGTCAATGATAATTGGTGTCTATTATGACATGTGTCTCTGTGATCTCAGCTTCTGTGACATTCATGGCTCTGTAGAAATCTCTTCAGTGGACTCAGCCCTGCTGTTGAGTCTGTTGTTTGTCGATGCAACAAATAAAAATTTTAATAGTATTTTGTCATATGGTATAAAGACCTGTTCGGTCCTGTATCGCGTGCGATATTCGTCAACGTTTAACGCCTCGTGACTAAACAATGGGCGCCAATGTGAGTGTGCACACCGACGCGTAAAACGCCACGCGTAAAAGCGACATTTTTTTTAAAAACGCCTCGAGTTCGTTTTTTTTGTTTGACGCGCCGCGTCAAAAACTATCCGACCAATGAGATTGCCGCTTTTTCTCACGTGTCTGGAGCTTCTGAAGTTACAGTAAAACACAACTTGGGGGCGCTCAAACACAAAACGGTCTTGCCGAGCACACATACGTAACGGCGAAGAAGATATACAGCGTCTACACTATGCCGGGAAGAAATAAGACGAGGAAGATGCAAGGCAAGATGAATGTAGAGCTGCTGGTCTTGTTGTTGTCTATATAAAGAGACACCAACGAGAATAAAGAACTATATGAAAAACGCGACAAACTTGCTCTCTTCTTCTGAGTAAATACTGGGGTATTTAGCGCCATCTAATGTCAGGGAATGAATTTGCATGTTGACTCGGCTCATCGTCAGCGAAAATAGCTTGGGTGTGAACACAAAAAACACGTTGAAAAACGCTGACGAATAACGCGAGCTGATTGTACTGTCGTTAACAGTACGTGTTAACGTGTTTACACGGCTTAAGGTTGCTTGAGTGCAAGTAAAAAAAATACTGAAAGAGATTACCAAGTCAACCATTTTTCATCAATCATGTCTTCTTAGTAACTGTTTAGATTCAGAACCAGCAATGCCCAAACACAAATGAATCGCTTGTCGGATCGGTTCTTTTAAAATGAAACAGTGAAACAGGTTTACAAAACAGTCTGTTTGATTCAGTTTGTGTTTCAGTCTTGAATCACTCAGACAGCTCAGTTAGAAAAGTAACCAAAGTACCATGACATTAATTCTCTCTTTTCTTCTCTCTAATCTCTTGTGAACTGGATTATGAGGCTTTTCCTGTTTCCACAAAAGCTCACAAGATAATTACAGTCTTTCCCCTTTTTTTTTTCGAAAAAAGAGGCCAGAGTGAATCAGATTTTCGAACTCTTTTCTCTCGAGTCCATATTTTTTTCAATTTCACTTAGCATTGAAGGGAAAAAACTCTTTCCTTGAGGATTGATGTTCTCAGTTTATCTCCGCTTTGATTGTTGTGGCCTGGATCGGCAGCGCTTGAGAATTTTTAAGCTGCAATTTTTGACCGCTGAAAGCTTAAAGACAGTTTTCCAGAGAAAAAGAGCGCTGTGCCTTGGAAAAGAGAGAGAAGTAGGAAGCGTGAGGGAGCAAAGCCCTGAGAATTTTTATTTTGACCCAGTCCTGCCCCCTGCCTTCACTCTTAGCCACCCCAAACGCGCCCCTTCCCCCTCCCTCCCTCATTCACACATTCAGGAAACAGGGGACCCTGCCAGAAGCCCTTTCTGTTTCCGGGAATCAGGCCCACAGGGCTGCTGTGTAGTGGGCCGGCTCTGACGTGAAGGCTATTGTTCCCGTGCGGAGCTCCATTGTGGAGGGGAAGGAACAGCAGCAAAAACAAAAAACACCCACGGAAGGAGCTGAGAGGGAGGGAGGACAAGATGTCTGAGCTATTTCTGTAAAGAGGCTCCTTTCCCAAAGAGAGGTCCGCTCGCTGATGAGATACGGCGGCTCTTGCGTGTTCGGCTGCAGAGTCGATCTCTATGATCTATCTCAGTACTCTGCCATGTTTAAGGATGACGCACAAATTCAAAAATACATGTGACTCATGAGAATGGAGGATCTGATCCTTACTGTACACAACCAATGTCTTTTCCGCTCTGTGGTCAAGGGCAGAAATCCCTGCTGGAAAAATCAGGTCACACCAGCTTAACATGTTCAGGCTGCTTTTTCAATTGAAACTACAGAACTACATACTTTTGAAATTGTTCTTGAATGAGGCTTTATATTTGTTTGGATACATTAGGAAACCTTTTACTTAACAACAGACACATTTTACCATTACATGACGCCTTAAATCAACGCCCGTGGTGGGACGATCAAAAAAAAGTACAAGGTGTGATGAAGCAACCATTCTGTCTGATTGCGTAATGTTGTAGCGGTGCTTCAAAGGGTATGAATGGGTATTTTGGTGTTTTTTCGCTGAGTTTCGCTGGAGACAACATTTTTGACCAGTTTGTGCTAAAAAAAACAACAAAAAAACAGCTAACTTGGAGCTATTTTCTAAGTAATTAGAAAAAAATTGTAGAATATAGTAGAATATTTTCCTAAATTGAGCAGACCTATATCAAAGTTAATGATATATTATATTTCATTTAACATTTAGTTAACACCTTAAGTTATCACATTGACCACATTTGATATTATTCATGCTGCTTTCTAAATACTGGTTATAAATCATTAGATGAATCTAATATTTTAATAATTTGCTTTGGCTTTAGTGCATTAACAATAATGAAAGCCAGTTATTCATTTTTTTTCCACTCAAGCCTCCCTCAGTTGATAGTTGATCATTTTATATGGAGGTCCTTGTTATCATAAAGTTTAAAAACCCGTAAAACAAGTCACCCTCACAAATCGACTACTTGGTTATAGAATGACCAGCGTGTTGCAGATAATGAGCATAAAGGATACTTTTTGCTGTTTAGCATTTACAATCTGTATCCGGTATTATTTAGAGGTTGAGTCTTTAGTCTTGTGCTTTTTCATAGCAGACTAACGTGTGACAGAGGTAAGGTCGGGAACCGGAGGGAATACTTACAGCTGAATCTGATCCTTGTACATTTACATGAAGCCATTTGCAAGACACACCAAACAGATTATGGGGAGAACAACCGGCAGGGGAAAGTTTAGGGTGATGGAAACATAAATTCATTATGCAACACCACCAATAGCATTGCAGTGCTCACAGTATATAGGCAGTTACAACATAACGGTGACATAAAGGAGAGAAAATTGACACAGAACTGCAAAAATAATGATGTAATGATCCAAAGAAAACAAGACATGTTTGTTTGGATATGTCTGGAAACGGTCATTAGTGGTGTTTGCTGAGGCAGTATGTCACTGTACTGTTTATCTGTGCTACTAGATTATAACTCACTAGAATATCAGTAAATAGTAATTGGTAATGTAGTAGGCCTTTTCTGGGTTGAATTTCCTGCAGGAATAGCTATATTGTTTATATACACTTTCCATAATTTTACTGTCACATACCATGATGCAGATAGCATGGTTATTTTGCTCACCTCTTACTTTTACTTTATCATTTATAATATATTAATTAAATGACCTATATATACATAGATTTCATGGATTTTTGTTTTGTAAATCTCAATGGTCAACTTCAGTTGTGTTTATTCGTGCTATATAAATAAAATAAATGAAATGAAATATATTGTGGCATCGTGAGAGGGTGTGTCATAGATGGGAGGTATGTGAAGTCTAGGTGATTGCATAATATAATTTAGCTAATTCTTCAACTAATTATTTACTAAATTAATTCTTGAAAATTAACTTTTATATTAACGTTTATGGGTGGTGGGCTCTTTTGACATTGGCTAGTTAGAAATTAGTAATGTTTAATGTTATCCTAAAATAATGTTAATGTTTATATCACACATATAAAAAGGTACACTACCTTTTTAAAGTTTGGGGTCAGTAAGATTTCTCTTTCTTGTGTTCAGCAATGATGCATTCAATTGATCAAAAGTGACGAATACTTTTACATTGTTACAAAATTGTTACTATTTTCTATTCATCTAAAAAATCCTGAAAACCATTACATCACAACTGTTTTCAACATTGATAATAATAAGAAATGGTTAGCATATTAGAATGATTTCTGAAGGATCATGACACTGAAGACTGGAATAATGATGCTTAAAATTCAGCTTTACCATCACTGGAATAAATTAATTCAAAAATATATTAAAATGGAAAACCGTTATTTTAAACTGTAATAATATTTAACAATGCTAATGTTTTTACTGTATTTTTGATCAAGTAAATGCAAACTTGGAGACTTTTCTTTTATTAAAAAAAGTCTAACCGATCTTACTGACATGAAATAAATCTCACCGACCTTTGGAATGGTAGTTGTACCACTTTTGAGAAAAAACAAATTGCTATTGTTAAACTTTTATTAGCCTTTTTTTAAAATATACATTCTTTGTCTTCCAGGTTTCCCAAAAAAGCGAGCAGGTGAGTGCCGTTCCTCCTTCCTGTTGCTCTTTCCTTGTGAAACGCCCTCATAGTCCCAGAGAGAAGCACGGCAGCCAGACAGACAGCTAATGCCGGTTTTCTGCAGACAGTGATATGGGCAGGTTGAGGGTAGACACAACACTGATGCTGCCGCTGATATGAACACTGTGACACCGTTTGGAAATAAAACGCTCAGATTCACAGCATTAACTCAGGCGGTAACACTTTCAGGCGGTCTCATTTCTTAACATTAGTTAATGCAACATGAACTAACAGTGAACATTACATTTGTTACAGTATTTATTAATCTTTACTAATGTTAGTTAATAAAAATCCAGCTGTTCATTTTAGCTTGCTTATTTGCTTGTGAGCAGGATCCAAAGCGTTCACTCATCAAATGCAAATAAAAAAAAATTGCAAAACTCACCAACTTCTAGGAATTACAACATATTTAAAATCAAGAATCATAATCTGTGGCCGGTTGCATAAACTGCTGATCTTTTTAAAGTCAGTTACATAAAAAGGCAGATCGGTCCAAACTGATTACCTCTTTGTTAATTGCTAGTTGGCCAAACTAATTCTTAAAGGGATAGTTCACTCAAAAAGGAACATTTTGTCATTACTTACTCGCCCTCATGTTGTTCCAAACCTGTATGAGTTTCTTCTGTTGAACACAAAAGAAGATGTTTTGAAGAATGTTGGTAACCAGACAGTTGACAGCATCCATCTTGAAAGAAAAAATACTATGGAAGTCAATGGGTGCTGTCAACTGTCTGGTTATTGACATTCTTCAAAATATCTTCTTTTGTATTCAACAGAAGAAAGAAAATTATTAGGGCTGGGAAAAAATTAATCGCGATTAATCGCACCCAAAATAAGTTTTGTTTACATAAAATATGTGTGTGTAGTGTGTATAATTATTTTGTATATATAAATACACACACATGCAGGTATATATTTAAGAAAAATGTGTTATAAAAAAATAAAAATAAAAAATATGTATATTTATATATAATATAAATGTATAAATATATATACATGCAAATATTTCTTAAATATATACATGCATATGTGTGTATTTATATATACAAAATAATTATACACACTACACACACATATTTTATGTAAACAAAACTTTTATTTTGGATGCGATTAATCGCGATTCATTTTTTCCCAGCCCTAAAAATTATACAGGTTTGGAACAACTTGAGGGTGAGTAAATGATGACAGAATTTTCGTTTTTGGGTGAACTATCCCTTTAAGAAAGACTTACACTCTTAAAAAAGGTTCCAAAAGGGAGTTTTTGAAGCAAGAACTTTTTTTTGGTTCCTCAAACAATCTTTCAGTCAAGAGTTTATAAAATAACCAATTTGTCTTCGTGTAAAGAGCATTTTAATTGTCTGAAGAATCTTTTTCCACTATAAAGAACCTTTTGTGCAATGGAAAGGTTCTGAGAATTATTACGTTTTTTTACATGGAACCACCAATGCTAATAAAGAACCTTTATTTTTATTTTAAATCACTATAGTGGCTAAGTTTATGCAACTGGCCCATGATCGTCAAATCGATCGTTTTTTATTTTTTTTAGGAAAATTTATCATAATTTGTATCTAAGAAATTTTTTTTTTGCATTCTTTGATGTATAGAATGTTCAAAAGAGCAGCATTTATTTGAAATAGAAGTCTTCTGTAACATTATAAACTGTTCTTGTTGAATAAAAGTATTAATTTCTTTAAAAGAAAAAATCTTACGGACCCCAAACGTTTTAATTAATATGGAGCCTCTCAAGGGACTTTGTGGTGGAAAAAATATGGAATGGGAAGGAAAAAAATTTTTTTTTAAATGCTTTTGCGTTTTCTCGCAAAACGTTTGAATTCCCACAAGAAACTTTGCGTTATTCGCAAAGAACTCAAAAGCTTCTGGGGGGAACGCAAACATTTTGTGAGTGGATGCATAGTTTCTAATGGAGCGCAAAACTTGTGCGAGAGAACGCAACAAAATTTAAATCATTTTTGGAAGATTTTCCTGCAAAGTTCAGCTCCAGCCCTGATAAAACACAACTAAACCAACTAATTGCGATCTTCAGGAGCACGTGAACATTACAGACAGGTGTGTTGGATCTGAACTCTGCTGTCCAGGAACAGGATTTGGCTTCGTAAACTAAAGTAACATCAAAACAAAAATAAGAGGAAGAAAATCTCAATGTGTCTTTCATTTTTTGTGACCAGTGGGAAGATTAAGACTTATATGGAATACGACGAGCTTTGCCGTTTGTTACAAGTCTTCAAAACAGCTAAATAATTTCAGTCATGGAGACAAAAAAAGCATTTTTAACTAAAATAAAAAAATGCAAAGTACAAATTTATTTTCTCAATTTGCCAGGACAATATGCTAAAACCCACTCTAGGAAGCGCCATCTATGAATGTATCCCCTTTAAAGTACCATATATGAAAGCTAAACTCAGAATTCACTTATGGATGACTACACAACCATCCTGACCCATCAACATGATAGCTCTTTTGTAATTGGTGAATTCACAGTGAACACTAGTTTGCATTGTGTTGGTCAGAAATGTTTTGTCTGCTCTTTCTGGGCCTGTTTTTGGACATGGGGCATGAGTGTGACCTTTTGTAAGTGGATCCAAATTTCCTGTCTAGTTTTTGTGTGCTGCTGGATAAGAATAGCATGATGTGGCGGTGATGGTGACCCTTTTTCCCGTTTTTTGTGTGTGTGTGTGCGCACAGGACAGGAAGTATTCTCAGCAAGGACCATCCCCCAGACAAAAAACCCAAAAGCGACAAGGCGTCAGTCCCCCCCTCGCATGAGTTTGACCCCACAGGTAAGAACCCGCCTGTTTGTCTCCTCTTCAAAGACATCTAAATAATGCATAACTGTCTCGCTCTCTCGTTTTCTTCATTTTTTAAGAATATTTTGTGGTGAAAAACAAGAGGTTTCAGTGTTTTCGAGTTATTTTGTTTGAAAGCTAAAAGTAACTGACGAAGTTAATCAGGTTATTTATAATGAAATGCATATATCTGGGTTGTGACAGCTTGGATATTGTGCAGATATAGTGCACATTGCTCTAAAGAGCAGTGAACTTGCATGTCTGTAGATTTATTGTTTGAGAGATTGAATGCAGGCCCAGCTTGTGCTGCTGGACTGCCTCAGTCTGTATAAAGATAATTACAGCAGGAACATGTCAAGCTGTGACATCAGAGGGACCACAGGGACCTCAATCATCATTTAAATGCTGGAGTAGCACCTTGTTTAAAGGTTTAACACCGACTTTGACTTTTGGCCACCGCTGAGTAATGTGACTCAGTGCAACACTTAAAGGGGTAGTTTACCCATAAACAATAAAACCTGTCATTAAACATTATATTATTGGCTTATCTGCAACATACACTACCGTTCAAAAGTTTGGGGTCTGTACGTTTTTTTATATAAATGGCTGTTTCTATTCTGAAAAATGTATCACAGTTAAAAAGATTTAACAGCAACTGTTTTTAACATTGATAGTAATAAGAAATGTTTATTGAGCACCAAATCAGCATATTTAGCAATAATAAATTACAATATTTTATAGTTTATGTGCATTTATATTTAGACAGTGCATTTTGGCTACCGGTTTTCATAACAAATTACACAGACCAAGTGACAATTTTAATAGGAGTAGAGTCTTAACTCAAACAGTCAAAATATTTTAATTTTACTGTATAAAAATGAGGTTGTTACCATTTTTTACAGTAAGTAAAATGTTAACAGTTATGTGTTTTTTAAAATAAAAATAAATGTATATCCATATCTCAACTCATGCTACTGTCAAATTAAGCTACTGTCAAATGTGGATTTCCAAGTGACAAAATGATTAAATTAGTATTAATATTAGATGTGCAGTGCTAGCAAATCAGGTGCTGGTATCACTATATGTAGAACTTTGTGTCACCGGTGCCACTGCTCTCAAATGTCAACCTGGAGCCCTGATATACTGAAGGATCATGTGACACTGGAGACTGGAGTAAGGGCTTTTTCTATTCCACTGCACTACTTTTCCATTGTTTTTCAATGTAAATGCGCTAGACAGACCTGTTTAACCGTTGCGCTCACGTCTCGCAACTTTTGCAGGTCTTGTGCATGACAGCTTTCTAAAAACGTGGTGCTCAAGTTCAACTTCTGTTCTGCCGCTCCTACGATCTGGAATGCCCTCCCCGACCATCTGAGGGCACCTCAAACTATTGAGACTTTTATAAAAGCACTAAAAACATTTCTTTTTAGAAGAACTTATGACTTTTATGTCTATTTGTATTTCATATTGATGTTTTTTACCATGCTTTTATTTTGGTCTAAATGTAAGGTCCATTACAAATAAAATCTATTATTATTATTAACTTTTTAAAAATGCGTTTCTATGTTGCGTTTTTTTTTCCGCTTCTCTGACCTGTTTTTTTTTTTCCCACAAAATTCAGCGTTTTCCATCACAGGAGTAAATAACATTTGAAAACGTATTAAAATAGAAAACGGCTATTTTAAATTGAAAAAAAAAGTTTCACAATATTACTGTTTTTACTGTATCAAATGAATACAGCCATCATGAGAGACTTTCATAAACATTAAAAAGCCTTACCGACCCCAAACTTTTCAACTCTGGTGTATAAATGAAAATATAACAATGAAAAAATTACACTGCAAACATATAAAAGGTAACGTTAAATATTTGCGTATAAACATTTTAAATGCATACAGACCTCGACCCAGTTGTGTCAGTTTTGTCCAACATGACATTTTTAACAAATACCCTCTTTGAAAATTGACATTTTTACCATCATTATATGACAGCATGGAATAGTGCTTCTCTTTCACCACAGTACAACAAACCTTTCAAATCTATTGCAGGTTTGAAATCAGAAATATGTGAAATTAATGTGTGTAAGTGCAAATGAGACACACTTTAATTTTTGACTAAACTATTTTAAACATTCTCATTTTGTCAACAGTTGGTTGTCATTTCACTACTTTTCACTGAGTTTACCCTTATGGAGTTAAATGTTACTTTTACTCAGCATACAGCAATATCAAATGCTGGTTCCAGACACATGAACCAAAAGTGAGCAATAAAAAAATTACTTATTGGACAAATGCAAAATGCACGTTCACACTCGATGGGAAGAGATCCGTGGAATGTATCATTTATTTAACGTCACGTACCAGTGAAAATTCAACGCGTTTCACCCCAAGCGTCATCTAACTGACAATTTTGACCATGCTACAATATTCGACGCTAAAGGCACCTTTAGCGTCAGTTAGTTGACGCGATCCCAGGGCGTCATCTAACTGACGCGTTACCTTTAGCGTCAGTTAGATGACGCGGTAGGTTTAGGTCTGGGTAGGAGGGCGTCATCTACTGACCTAAGGGTAACGCGTCAGTTAGATGACGCCCTGGGATCGCGTCAACTAACTGGCGTCGAATATTGAAGCATGGTCAAACTGATTCCCAAGGCGTCAGTTAGATGAGCCTTGGGTGAGAATGGCTGGAAAATTCGGTCTTTGTGTATTTTTCTCTACTCCTCACACAAGGTTTCAAACCTGGATTTGAAGTCCTGACTCATTTATAATCTTTCTTGGGATTAACTAGACATGACTGAAGTGATCAAATCAAGCACATCAGAGCCCATGTTGCCATGCAGCATGGAAGTTTAACTCTTTCATTCCCAGAGCTTTGGACTTGATATCGTTTTAGAAGCCTGGTTATGCCATTATGTAGCAGACCCATCTCATCACATGGTCCGGATGTTGTCACAGGTCTGTAATCCCTCTCGCTCTTCCTGCTGCAGAGACGCACAGCTGTGCGGCCATTGGAGAGGGAAATCTCATTTCGTGATGACAGTTTATTTTAGTAAGGGATCTAGCTGAGTCATCGAGGAGGATATACAGGGTGTGTCTGACATGGGTATGAGTCATCGTTTTATAAATGATTCGGGAGGAAAAGGAAGCAGTGTCTGTTGGTCATGGATAAACTGACTGTTTGACGAAGTAACCGTGCATACACCTTCATTTTTGTGCATTAAACCTTCAATAAGTTATTTTCTTTCTTCTAAATTTAGGTTAAAATTTTGTTAGCACTTGGTGTTCTTGTTATACATGTTACATGTTCTAACTGTAGTAATAATAGTAATTAATGCATAATTAATTAACCCTACACCAAACCATATTATTAACCCTATTTTTATTTGTTAGTAATATTTAATATTACTTAGTACGTAAAGGGGTACTTCACCACTGGCAAAATTAGCCCAGTGTAAAAGCCCCCTAAACGTTTAGAGGGAGTGAGTTACTTTCAGTTTCCAGTGAAGGATCTAGCACAGGGGTGCCCAATCCTGCTCCTGCCGATAGACTGTCCTGCACAGTTCATCTCCAACCCTAATCTGATGCAACCAATTAAGGTCTTCAGGATCGCTTGAAAATGAAAGGCAGGTGTGTTTGATTAGGGATGGAGATGAACTGTGCAGGACAGTCTATCGGCAGGAGCAGGATTGGGCACCCCTGATCTAGCACATTGTATTCAGTTGCTAAAGGCTGCAAAGAATCATAAATATTTAGAGATTTTCAAAACGCAATAATTATTTTCAAACCGAACATTTCATCACTTAGTCAACATTTCAAACTGGATTATCACGAACACAGTTTTAGGCCAAACAGAAGGGAAAACTGTCAGTTCCGGACAACCCCCCTAAGCTAAACATTGTTCTGTATAAGTAAGAAAGCTCTTGCTGTTTCGTTTTTTACCATAGTGCTGTTTAAAGAGTTAACATAGTACGATACTGTTTTTAGTGATAAACCTACCCTTGCAATAATATTTTCTGTTAATAACCCTCCTTCGATTCGACTGTCTGTGGACGGGGATCCAAAAATGCTGAAGTATAATCTGTAGTTTTCACAAAAGCCCTGTAGCTTTCAAAATAAATGTGAATTTCTCAGGCCACGTAACATGGAGAACTAGTAAACATTGTTAATTTACATATACTACAACATTGTAACCATACAAAGGGGATTAAAAATCGTGAAGGTATACTGTAACAAAGACACCTTAAAATAAAATGTTTCCATAAATTTACAACCAACTCAAAATGACCTGATGGAAATATGGATTTTTTGTGACTGTTTTTTTTCCTCAGGAATATTTGATAAATGAAGTTCAGCATTTATCTGAAATTATATTTTTTGGATAATCAATCTCAAATCTGGTAAAAAATAAATAAATGAAGTGATGAATGAGAAAAATGTAGATTTTTTTCTTGTTTTATTTTTTAATTATTATTATACAAATTTTATTTAAAAATTGTGCTTTTTTATTAATTCGTTTTTTACCCTTTCCCCCCTAATTTGTAGTTTAAAAACTCAAATGTGATAAATTCGACTGAACTCCACAGATATCCTCCATACAAAACTTATATATCAGTTACTTTTTGTCTTTTTAACAAGATTTGTGTTGCATAATCGTATTTTTTTCTCTTGCTGTTTTCTGCTGATTGTGTGTGTGTGTGTGTGCCGCATGTTTTCTGCTGTCAGAACTGCCTGTTCAGAGTGTAGTAGCCGACGGAAGGCCAGAGTCTTGCGGTAAGAGTCACTGAGTCACTGCCGCTGCTCTGGAGTTTTGCTGTGGTTTGTGTGTGTGTGTGTGTGTGAGCCTCATTCTTTCCTTTTTATGTCCGCCGGCCTATCAGACTCAACCTGCACCGATCCTTTAGCATGTCTTGGTGTCGGGCTATAAATTGGTGGTTATTGGATTTACTCAAAGACCTGTTTAATTGTCAACAATCTTGGTCCTTTTGCATTATTGAGGTAATGTGCTGTGCCTTTTCCTCAAACACCTTGACTGTATTTGATCTATTATAAAGTGAGTTCATGCCTTTAGTTTTCTTTTAATCTTACTTTACAGCCATCTGTTTAATCTGATTGTGAACCAAGTGAACCGAATGAATGAACAGATGCTTGAAACATTTTATTTAGCCAATTCTTTGTGGTTAGTTGACCAAGTGCACCCAGCTCAAGTTGTTCATTAAGAATTGAATTTAAAATAAGCACATCATTTTCATACAGTATTTTGACAATCAACTTACTAGTTTCTCACATGTAGGTCTCATCCACTAATCACACATACATGCTTATTTTTACGCATACAACCTGTGCAGATTTTTTCCTGCAAAAATCAGTTTACTTTTTGTCAATTTAGGATAAAAATTGTATAACCAACTCACATTACATGTACACAAATATGGTTTTGTGTTAAGACAAAATGTATATTTAAATTTAATACAATAATAATTATACAAAATGTATAAATTAATAAAAATTGCACATATAATTCATCCAATAAAAGAAGGATTGAAAAGACGTTTCACAAAAAGATGTCACATCCATAAAGCAATACAATTCCAATGGCAGGTCGTCTAGTCCTGTTTTATTGAGTGTTGTTGTCACAAATTTGGAGTGCATATGTTTATCAAGTCCAATATAATGGCTACACCCAGCCCGAGTGTGTGTGTGTGTGTGTTTTTTGTGTTAGCAGCACAAATGGAGAAATCTGCTTTATAGCCATCACAAATTGAATGGCTTATGAGCTACACCAAACGTTTCATGTAAACACATTGCAGACTGATACAGTCTGGTAAGATACTTGTTATCTGACAGGTTTTATTTGGGTTTTTTTCCCACACTTCCACTCTTCACAAAAGCAGCGTCCATGTAAAAACTGTTAAAAGACACCAGTCAGCTAAGGCATAAATCATTCTGTAGTTTCTGTACTATACATTTGCATTGGCAGATCCAGAATAACAAGATGCTTACACAATATTCAAAAATATTATAAATATTCAAATTGAAACAAAAAATGACAAAAAATATTATCTGGGCTGAATACATCTTAGTTTGTGCAGCTTAATTCGTTCACAACTCTTTCCTGCTGTATTATGATTGATTTATTTGTAAGTGCTTATAGTTTTCATTTCATTATTATAAACTTGCATTTTTAATGATCTTTTTCTTAAGACTTCAATGCTGATAGTTTCGGGATGCATTCTTTTCTGAAGATAATATTCTTAATTGATTGCAGGGTCTTAATTTATGATCTGTACAAAAAGTATATAATACAGATTATAATTGTCATAGTATTGTAAGGTAATGCTAGTTTGAAATCAAAATTGACCCCATTTAGTTTATTAATACACCTTACTGATCTTAATGTAAATTAAGAATAACGTGCGTTGATAAATCGCAAAACAATTTTTTGTAATCTTTCATTGTAATGCCATAACTTTGCACCTATTCTAACACCATTAAAGCTTCTGATATATTCTATTAATATTAATTGGAAATAATGAGATTTTTATCCTATGTTGTTTCTCTTGGAAATACTTCTGAATACAAAAGTAAAATGGGTTTCAGACTCTGTTTCATCTTGACTTTGATATCCAAAATCTTTCCTATTTCTCCTCGAGCATATTTTCCACATATTCACACACACACATACTGTTCAAAAGTTTGGGGTCAGTACAATGTTTTTAAAAGAAGTCTCTTCTGCTCAGAAAGGCTGCATTTCTGAAACAGTAATATTGTGAAATAGTATTACAGTTTAAAAACTACTCTATTTTAATAGATTTTAAAATGCTAGTGTAATATGCTGATTTGGTGTTCAAGAAACATTGAAAACAGTTATTCTGATTCTTTTGGAAACCATTATACGTTTTGGGGTATTCTTTGATGAATAAAAAATAACAGAAGAACAGCATTTATTTAAACAGTTTTATTTTGGTAACTATATAAATGTCTTGTAACTTTTGATCAAATTATTGCATAATTGCTGAATTAAATATATATATATTTTTGTAAAAAAGTACTGATCTGTAAACTTTTGAACTGTAGTGTATGAGTTTACAAGTCATTTTCTCACGTAGACTTCCTATAAAGTCTCTGGCATGCCGGAAAAGAAACCTTTTTTGTTGTTTATGTCGTTTCTAAAGCTCTTTTATGGCTGAGTGCATCTGGCATGCTCAAGGCCTTTTAAGAAATAATTTTCAGTGCGTTCACCTACAGTCTCTCAACCGTTTGGTCTGGTTTTACATACACACAACCACTATACTGTATGTGACCAGGAATAACACACTCTTCTTTATCCAGCTCTTTGAGTGCTACTTACCAAGTCCTCATCCTTTCTCCTGCACCCTCCATATCTTTCCATTTGTTTATCCCCCTATCTTTCTGTCTGTTTGTCTCTTAGGGCTTGTGCAGCGTTGTGTCATCATCCAGAAAGATGAGAATGGCTTTGGGCTGACAGTGAGCGGCGATAACCCTGTGTTTGTACAGCTTGTAAAAGAGGGTAAGAAAGAACAACCGTATTGTTCATCGTCCTTGTTTTGCTCTCCATAACATGCACATGCAGAGCAGTTTCACGAGTGACTTAAACACACACTTGTCTCTTTTAACTATCCAGCCTTAGATAATTATCCAGTTATGTAACACCACCGTACGGTATAATTACGACACTGACAGTGCTAAATACATAGTTGCTTTTACCAGTAACTGCAGTGAAAATGTGTATTCGAGCTACTTGTTATCATCCTTACACTACTGTGGCGATATTATGGCACAATGATGGTTTCAGATCAAGGAACTTATATATTTTTTATTCCAGCAGACTGCATGATCTCTTTTTCTCTTCTTTTGCATGTAGATGGAGCTGCCATGCGAGCTGGTGTTCAGACAGGCGACCGGATCATAAAGGTGATGACCATCAGGGGCTTCACTGTGATGAAGTTCAGATTTACTAGTAGATTTTAATATAACTTCTTGAGATTCAGTTAAAAATGAGCGTAGTCTGTATGACTAATCCCAGAAACTGTTATTAAGCCCTGAGGTTATAATACAATAAAGCTCTCCAGACAGGCTCACCTGATGTCGACAGGATGCCTCGGGTGCCGTGTTCTGCCTCCTGCTGGCGGAATAAAGAAGAATAGATGTATATATTTCTCTGGTCATACTTAAGAGTTCGGAAATCTTAATATGTCATAATTATGATGTGACGTGCGCTACCGTTCAAATGTTTGGGCTTAGTAAGTGAAGTAGTCTCTTGTGCTCAATAAGGCTGCATTTATTTGATCAAAAATATAGTACAAAAAAGTATTATTGTAAAATACTATTATACTACAAATTAATATAACTGTTTGTACATTTTGTAAAATGTAATGTATTCATGTGATGAGGTTTCAGCGTCATTACTCCAGTCTTCAGTGTCACATAATCCTTCAGAAATCATTCTAATATGCTGATTTGGTGCTCAAGAAACTCTTCTTATTATTATCCATGATGAAAACAGTTGTGTTTTTAAATTGTTAATAATTTTTCAGGATTTTAAAAAAATCCTTCGTTACATTATAAATGACTTTACTGTCACTTTTGATCAATTTAATGCGTCACTGCTGATTAAAAATATTATTTGTTTAAAAAAATCTTACTTTTAAACGGTTGTGTACTGTACAAACTACAAAAATGTTTGGCACTATTTTTGTTGAACCTCAGTTCTGTCAGAATAAAATGGACACATTGGGCATTTTTATATTTCTTTTCATTTCCACTACCCAACAAAGACAGGAAGCTTTAGTGGAGCATTGGTGTATCTAAATGACGTCATGTTTGGCACTATTTTTGTTGCTGGTGCAGAAATAGACAAAGTAACTGTCAATATTGCTCTTAATGTTGACTCATTATGAATTGAATCAGTTTTATGTGTGTGTTTTTTTCCGTACAGGTCAATGGGACATTAGTTACACATTCAAATCATGTAGAAGTTGTAAAGCTGATAAAATGTAAGTAGCCTATGGCTTTCACTTTAATAATTTTACTGAAGTTATTCACATTCAAAGTGAACAGTACTGTGCAGTTGTTGGTTTCTCTGTACGATAACCTATTTGTGTGTGTGTTTGTTTACAGCGGGCTCCTATGTGGCCCTAACCGTGCTGGGGAGACCGCCAGGCCTGCCACAGATCCCCCTCTCAGACGGCGAGGTGGAGGAGGGGTCTCTCTTCTCGTTCACTTCCCCTCACTCCCCGGGGCCCATCGGTCCAGACCGCTCCTCTTCTTCCCCCGGCCCCTCGGAGCGCAAACCCACCCCTCTGCCTGTATGGGTAAGAACTCAGTCTTGTCCTCAGATCACCCAAAAACAGCCTTGATCTCCATCAGCCCTCGTTCTTTTTCTGTCATAGAACCGTAAGCCTTTTACTACAGTAACTCATTGTGTGTTTGAGGCATCACAGCAGCAAAAATACAACCGCAGTCACTTGCTTTCATACAGACAGTGTTTCGTACAGATAACAGAGCTGTGGCTGTACACAAAAATAATTTCTGGGTTGCTAGATTGAGTATTTTCAAAAAAGATACACTACAGTTTGAAAGTTTGGTATCAGATTTACTTTTTTTCAGCAAGAACACTGATCAGAAGTAAACATAAAAGGCTTTTGAAACTTGTAATGTTACAAAATATTTGTATTTCAACTTTATATTCGTCAAATAATGAAAAAATACATCACTGTTTGCACAAAAATTATAAATGGCACATCTGTTTTCAACATTTATAATTATAAGAAATCTTTCTTGAGCACCAAATCAGCATATTAAAATGATTTCTGTTATGTGACACTTAAATTCAGCTTAGAAATTACACTTTAAAATATATTAGAAAAAGTTATTTCAATAAAAATAATATTGTAATAATATTTAGCACTAATAAATGATAAAATAAATGCAATCTTGAGCATAAGATTATACTTTTAAAACATTTAAAAATGTTAAAAATGTAATCAGGTTACACTTTATTTTGGTGGTCCACTTTAGACATTATACTAACTAGCAGTACCAAGTTACTAACTTATTAAGAAACTTTGCATCTACATGTCATATAACTCTCATCAGTGTGTATTAGTAGACTGTTAGGTTAGGGTCAGTAGAATAAGTTGAAGTAGTTGCAAAGTTACTTAGTCAGTTAAATGTCTATTGGTGGATCATCAAGATAAAGTGTTAGCAGATATTAAGCACAAAGCAATGTAGTTGCAAAGTTACATATAGTTAGTAAAATGTCTAAAGTGGACCATCAATCTAAAGTGTTACCAAACATCTTACCTACCACAAACTTTTAAACGGTAGTGTACATTGGTTATTGTGAGTGGACTATTAAAATCGGCAAATTATTATTTTTGTATTAAACTTATTTAGTTTCTTCAAGAAATTAATTTTATTATTATAAAAGATTATGTTGGTGATTAAGACTACTTGCAATGCTGCTGCCACAGTTGCTTGATGCACGCAGTGTCAATTCTGCAACCAGTTTATATTTGTAGACCTGTGTAGCACATTTGGTTTTAAACCATGGGAAAGTAGGGTCTTAATTTGCAGAACTGAAGCTATTATTATAGACTGACTCATGTGTGGTTAGGACTGTCATTGAGCTCATACACATAAGTGTACATTTATCAACCATGTGATGTTGTGACAGAGTCTGTCTTCAATCTCACATCCTCTCTAACAAGAGATGTGTGTATGATCAGAGCTGCTGTGATGTTTGATAAATTACAGGCCATGACGGAGGAGTACAGCAGGAACCCTACACCTAAACTACTGAAGGAAAACCAGGACGCCAAGAAGCACATTCCACAGCACCAGGAGCAGCTCAGCAAACCCACTGGGACTGGCCAGGTACAGACTCAAATACGTGCATACACCTACACACACACATGCTCCCTTTCTCTGATTCAGAGAAATTCTTGATTTTAAAACCAAAAAAAAAAAGATGTAGATGTTAATTTAATATTAAAAATGATTGTGTCTGGACATTATGCGATATGTGAGTGAATTTACACTATATATACACTGCTAGTGAATTTGAAAAGCACATAATAAAATTACTGAAAAAATTTAAATTTTTAATAATATCTCAAAGCAAATGATCAGTAACGCGAAACCATAGAAAAAAAAAAAAAAATAGAATCATTGTTTTCCTGTTTATCACTGTTATGCTGCTTTGAAACAATCTATTGTATATAGCACTATAAAAATAAAGGTGACTTGACTTTACTATAATCCCGTCTCTTGATGCATTGCTATGACGACAGGTTAGGACAAAAACTCTGAATAACACAAAAAATCTTTTTATCGCATTTAGCCGCATTGTGTCTGGTTACAGTATGACGCGTTATATTTGTGTATGATTTCTGCAAGGTTGGTGAGACCAAATGAAATGCCAGTGTTTACAAACATACTTTGATTTTCTTGCTCAGTATTTCTGTTTTACTTATTTTTCTTGTGATCTGGATGTAAAACTATTCTGATAAAAAGTTACATGAACTTTTACATGAATTTTTTTAATGAAAACTTGGCAAAAAAAGAAAAGAAAAATGCCTTAGCCTCTACACTTCACGTTCTAACAAAACGTCATGATGTTGCAATCATAATGAGTTTGTGTATATTGTAGGATGGCTCCATATCTCCAAGGCCAGGTGAAGGGGAGCAGGAGGATGGAGGGGGAGATTTGGATCGACCACCTTCCTGGCAGGGTGATGCTGGAACGGAGCCATTGTGGACCAACAATATCACGACCCCTGTCAGTACACCTTCCCTTCCACATTTCTTGAATGAAGATCTGTGCTTCCTCTATGTAATTGATATTTGCTCTCAATTGCTCCATGTAGGTCACTCCTAGTCCTGTCCCGGAGAGCCCATGCCAAAGAGAGACCCCCTGCCACAGCCCAAAGACCACACCCCGAGACAGCCTCAACTCCTGTCCTTCACCGGACGCCGAAGACACACCTGATCTTGTGAGTGAACACTTGACCTCATGGCTTTATATTTAGTTTCTCAGAACTATGCAAAAATTGTGCATTTCTCATTTAGGATTCTCAGTCGAGTATGGGGAGCCCCTCCTCTCGTCCGGTTGCACACATTATTGGTGCTGAGGACGAAGACTTTGACACAGAGCAGGAACAGGTAGGGGTGACTGTGGCTTGGTTGTAGTCTGTATGTTATTTTTGTACTTGTGGGCTCTCTAGGCACTTCTCCAGTCTATCAAGCACTTCTTGATTATTTTCACAAAACGTTCATGGCCCCCAGAATATTTTGTTGTATGAATATTTGAACATGCAATATATCAAGAACAGAGCCTCCTCTTTTAAACAAAAAAAACAATAAAATGATTATAGCTTCATGCATTATTTTTTATCAACACTTGAATGTGGGTAGGTTTCAATAAAAAATGTAGTTTTGATTTATATGGTGTTGAATGTTTGATTCCGTCAGCTTACGTATGCATAAACAACATTGATTGACATTGACATTAAAAACATTGATTGCTACAAAATTCTGTCAATGGCGGGGAAAGAGTTAAACTAAACTTTAATTTCTACTATAAAGAAGCTCTCCAATATGTTCATGCTTTTACTCACATCTGACCTTGATCGACTGGATAGAAGGAATGAAATGAAAAAGGAAAAGCCACAGAGCACATCTACTTATTATCTATGGACCAATTGTAGTACGAATGTTTTCACCAGCTGCTGTGAACTTTTCTGTAGTTTGCTTTGGCAAGCTGTTTCGAACTTTCGAAACAAACTCCAAAATAACTTTGTTTTGGCTTGATTTTGTTCTATATTATGTCACACCTGTGAGTTCTTCAATTCGTTCTTCGCTTGAAGTATATCGGGGCCTCTACATAGCATTTTTAGGCATCATAGGTGAGCTTCTGATATGAAGGCTGTTTTAAACAGTACTCGGTATGTAAATTCCATTGTCCATTGGCAATAGTGTACTAATGCACGAATCACCGCGAATAATCTGATTATCTGATTGGAATCCGATCATATTTAGAAAGTCTGAAAGGCAAAAAAAATCGCATCAAATGACAATACAATTTTTACAAATCCATTTGAAGCAAAATTCATATATGTGGTTTGAAATCCTGGTCTACACACTTTTTTTTTGAGACAGACGGAGACAACAGCATGGAACAAACCCACACACATAGTAGTCCAGCGCTGCGGCTTCATATTTTCACGTTTTAAGACAACTACTGTATTGTAAACCCCTCCATGTCGCTGTTGTTGTTTTTTTTGCCATAGATATACCAACTCAACATTGTCATAAAAACCCAGTGCAGATATTTTGGACACAATCTAAACAGTTGTGATACTCTGTGTGGACTGTAAATCATTTACATCCGACTCCAATCAAATAAAAAAATAATTGGGTTTGGACTGATAGTGTGAACATAGCCTTTGCTTTCTGTTGGTCAACGCATGTTACCAACTTGAACCTGTTGCGTTGGTCTATTCTGTATGCTCAAATACAGGTCGCTTTAAAAAAAAATTATATATATATGTCGGGTTGGTCTACCCAATGCACATGTGCAGTCCTAAGCATGTGCAGTTCATTTGCATAAAGTCACTGAGTACATTTTCTCAATTGTTGAGTGTCGCTGGACACGCCCACATCATTGAGATCGCTCCACTGGACCCCCAATCCAGGATATAGTCCTATCCCCCAAAAGGTCCAGTTGTCCTCACTTTTCAGGCAATGCTGTTTATGAGGCTACCTTTCAGGATAGATGTTGCCTTAGAAGATAACAGACTATGTAGACAGTTTATAATTAGGAAGCTCGCTAGATTTTGGAACTGAGCCCAGCATTTATTCATGGCAAATAGCAAAAACTTTTACACAGTTACATTTACAATACCTCATTTAAGTTGGCCATTAAATCATAAAGTTTAATAATATAAGAATTTGTTTTTGCCTTGTACTGTAAATAACTCTCTTTGTCTCTAGATGAATGGCCAGTGTAGCTGTTTTCAGAGCATAGACCTCCTGAAATCTCGGCCTGCTCACCTGGCAGCTTTTATCCATCATGTGGTCTCTCAGTTTGACCCTGCGCCTCTGGTGAGATCGATCACCCCTCTTACCCGCAAACCCTCTCACACAAACCTGGAATTTCCAGGCATCTTACAAAATGTTTATAAAGGACTTTCCATGTTCCATTAATCTCTCTTGCATGCTTATAGTTTGGTCTCAGATCAGATGAGTCACATCACTAAAGCTCCTCTCATCTCCTTTCTCACTTCACAGCTGTGCTACCTCTATGCTGAACTTTACAAACAGACCAGCTCCAAAGAGACACGACGAATCCTCATGGATACCTTCTTCATAGACAAAACAGCTGTGAGGGACCTTACAACAGGCTCAGATTCTTTAGCTTGTCATAGATGATGTGATATCTTACTAAGCTGTATTTTGTTTTTAAACAGAGCTTGAAAGTAACAGTACCTGAATCCATCATCACTGACCTGGGTTAGTTCAAATCTCTAAAAACTCTAATTACATTGTTTAATCGCTTTTTTTTGTTTGCATTCATGGAAATGATAGTTATGAAATGATAGGTTGGTGCTAGATATTGAAAGTAATTAAAATATTAAAATAAAATATAAAACAGGCAGAAAGCTTTAAATCCAGTATGTTCAATATGTATCTGCACCATATTATTTATCAGCTGATATCCGTTGAGTTTTTTTGGTTTTGTTTGTATGTTTGTCAGACAATATTGGATATTTATTTACTGGTATTGGATGGTTTATTGATAAATTAAAAAAAATACATTGCATTACCAATATGATGCTGTTATATTGTGTATCTTTATTATTTTTTTAATGTCAACTATCTCATTTGAATTATTTATGCGTTTGCGTGAATATAGAGCGGACTGCACACTCAATTAATGCAGAACGGAAGAGGCCGGAGCCCATCTCAGAGGATGCCCACCGACAGTATGTGCATCAGCTGCAGGACACACTTCTACCTGACATTCAGAAGAACCTAGAAGACTTCAGGTAAAATGCACTCATCTAATCCACACACTCTACGACTCCAATGTATCAGCACAAGAAGTGTCAGTGGAAACCTTCTCCTCCAGTATGTTCTCTCATGTATTAATTGTATGTTTCAGGCAAAAGCGCAGTATGGGTCTGACGCTAGCTGAAGCGGAACTAGCCCGTCTGGATACGGAGAGAATGAGAGACCGTGTGGCTCCAGAAAAAGAACGATCCTGTGCAGAGCACATCATTTCTAAGATCGAGGACGTACTGTAAGTGCACATATCTGTGCTAACATATGTATGTGAATATACTTGTCCTTTTTTTTTATTGTCTCTGTGTCTGGAGGTTGGTGGTCACACACTAGCGGTCCCGCGGTCGCACTCGGCCATCAAATCTAGTCCCGCGCCGCACTCTATTGCGTTGGGAGTGCACGTCTATAGATCAAAGGCATCCATTTCGGTGTCTTGCGCTCGCCATCCACTCAACCAGCGTAACGGTATACTACTCTTTGGCCGGCGCGCAAGCCCAAACAAGTGTGTGCGGCGTGCCTGTTGTTGTGTTTCCGGTCTAGCTATCCGGTGTGGTGTTGTAGTTTTTCTAACGTTACTAGTTGTTGCAACAGCATGTGAAAAAAACTACAAAGTTTGTTAGGCCAAAAAGAATGTTAATCTCGCGATAAAAAAATGAACGCCGTTAATAAAGTGTTTAACTGACAGCACTAATATAAATATATGATCTCTCCCATTTAAATATACTTTTTCTTATATTTCAGCTGGAGGCATCTTGGGTACTGCTCTTTCATAATATATATCCTTTTGCACTGGTAGACAATCAATTGTTGTCCATAACTATGACTAAATCTTCCACTACTCTCACTCAGGGTGTCCCACAGGGCTCTGTTCTTGATCCTCTTCTTTTTAATATTTACTTGTTTACCCCATGGTCATATAATCTGCTGTCATAGTCTCAGCTACCATTGTTATGCTGATGTGATGACCTACAACAAATTTGCTTATTCTGCCACAGCTTTATATATAAAGTAACTTAGAACGGAATAGACTTCCCCTTTGTTTTCTTTAAATGTGAAAGCCATGTGGGTAAACTTGTAGACAGCTTTTTACAGGAAAAAGCCATTTTTGTTCCTCTTATTGTTAATGGCTTCAAGCAGTTCATGAGTAGTTACATTTTTTTCTCTCATTTTGTTTGAGTTTAATGTGAGACCAAATATTCACTATAGGGTTTAAATCTGGACTTTTTGACCAGACCAAAACAAGATCCGGATGGACTTGTTTTCAAGCCACTTCTTGGTGGTTAAACAATTTGGGTTGGATCATTGTCTTGTTGAAAATAACATCTAATCATTCTTCTTTACATATCAACTTTTCAATTGTTTGTGGGAAGCATTTATTATTAAATTTCTCGCCAAATATTCAAAGACATTGCTCTGGAGCATCACCATCCAACTCGTGTTACATTGTGATTCATCAATGAATCCACACAACTCTGCTGAACCACTCTGAATCTAACTTCCAATATTCTGCCAAAAATGTTGGGAAAATGGGCTTGGCCTATTTTATTTTTCATTTTTTTGCTTTTGTAGCAGTTAAATATGTAAACTTACCAGAACTGTATGTGGCATTAGTCAGATAGTTCTTGACACTTCAAGGAACTTATTAGAAAAAGAGAAATTAATTCTGGTATTATGCTGGTTTTTGGCATGGTTTATAAAATCATCACAGCTGGGTTGAATTTTTTAAGCCTGTTCCTGACTGATAAATATAACAAAAATAAAGATAAAATTAAAAAAATAAGCATGAATTTATCTCATCCGAGTTCACTTCCTAAATTAATAGTGATGTCATTTTGACGAAATTTTTGGAATGGTACATTATTTTAAGAAGAGTTCACATATGGCATATTCATTGTATTTACACTTATATTGGACATAACAGGATCCCATTTGACCCGAAGATTGACTAAGATTAAACCTAGACTAAAATCATAGCATTTACATTAAACTAATTGTTATAATATTTTTAGATTTAAACCAAAATGGGTGAAAAATGTTGACACAAGATACTATTCAAAATGAGATGTAAAACTGAGAGTTGTCTCTCTCACACTTCAATAAATGCAACTTATGTTTTGTTTCAGACTGACGTCACAGGCCACAGAGGAAGATAAGTGGTAAGGGGAATTCTCATGTCCTCTCTCTTCCATGAACGACATATTACATCACCCTAAATGAACCCCCGAAGCACTGTCCAGACTCATAGGCTGAATCTAAATCCAACGTCACACTAAAAGAGTACTTAGTAAAACAGTACAGTTTTACATTGTCTTAAAGCAGTATACTGAAAACTTTGAGTATTAAAAGGTATTAATAAGCTTTTAAAGGCAACACTAGCTACAAAACACACTAGTTCTGTAGTTTCCTTCCCACCATTTTTAGCTGCAATCTTGTGAGTGGTGTGTAGTTGCAGCATATGATTGGTCAGGAGCACATATGGGAGGCAGCAGCAGGGACTGAGGCGTTGTGTGTCCGCCCAGATGGCTCACAAGAGACTGGAGCCTCATGAAGCCTCTGACAGGAGCTTGTGAGGGCTATTTCTGCTCTGGCACTGACTGCAATTACGCATTGTACAAGTCATCTGTTTGGCTTGTAAGTGTTTGTGAGAACAGCTTTGTAAGTTCTTCGGCTGGGGTCCTAGCTGTCAGAATAATTTTCTGCGCACTGTAAAGTATTTCAACATGGACTGAACCGAGCACTTGCTCCCCCTGCAGGAAATGACACAGTCAGTGTTAAACTACAAGTCAAGTCAAGTCAAAGGCTTGATTAGAACAGCAGCATTAGCTAGTGAGTTTTGGCTGAATGATCCGACACCTGGTTGTTTATACAGATATAATAACGTAACATGGATGCAATACTATTCTTTATACTTCAAGTCAGGGATTTGAACAAATTCCAAGTTCTAAAGGTTTAGTAAAAAAAATGAAAGACTTTACTTACCCCATGTAGTTCCAAACCTGTATTACTTTTGTTTATCTTTGGACCACAAATGAAGATATTTTTTATTAAATCTGAGATTTCTGTCCCTGACATCTACACAACAACTACTTTGAAGCTTTAAAAAGTTCATAAAGAGATTGTAAAACTAATCCACATGAATTGAGCAGTTTAGTCCAAATTTTCTGAAGAGACGCGTTCACTTGATTTGATGAACAGATATTGAATTTAGGCTTTAGTTGCGTGGACTGAAAGGAAGAGACAGAAATCTCTTAGATTTAAAAATGTCTTCATTTGCATTCTGAACAAGATTTGGAACGACATGAGAGAATTTTCATTTCTTTGGGTGAACTTTCCCTTTAAATTTCTCTTATTCTGTTATTCTCTCTTGCAGTACCACCATGCAGTTTGTCATACTGTCATATATGAAGCAGCTCGGTGTAAAAGTGAAGGAGTCTCGAGGGCTGGAGCACAAGCCCAAGCTAATGAATCTTTTCCCTAAGATAAAGGTACAATCTCTCAGCAAAAATCATCACTTGATCTCCAAATGATAAACTAAACCAGTGTCTCTTTTCTCCTTAATCAGAAAAGTATGAAGCCTGAGAAAGATGGAGGTGAGGAGAAATCAAAGAAAACACGGTTTCCGAACGTTTTTCCTCAGAGACGGCCGAGCAGGATTGATGCTTCATCACGTAAGTTGATGGTTCATTTAATGAATGGTTACACCAGTGGTTCTCAACCTTTTTGACTCAAAGGCCCAACATTGTCCAACACAAATATTTGCAGGCCCCCATTTTACTAAGATATTTCCTCTGAAAACAAGCAGTCTTGTCAATTAGAGCAGAATTAACAGACAATTGGAGTGTTGATATATTTTAAATTAACCATTAATTTTGTTCTTCCACAAATACAATATTAGTGTACATCTTGAATATTTTAAGTGAACTTAAAGGGCTAGAGAGAGAGAGAGAGAGAGAGAGAGAGAGAGAGAGAGAGAGAGAGAGAGAGAGAGAGAGAGAGGAGAGAGGAGAGGAGAGAGAGAGAGAGAGGAGAGGAGAGAGAGAGAGAGAGAGAGAGAGAGAGAGAGAGAGAGAGAGAGAGAGAGAGAGAGAAGAATCTACCATAATTTCCCAGAAAATAATGATTTGTTTTAGTTTCTGTTATGGTGAAATTTGTGTTTGGTATAATTCAGTTCCTTGTGAAGTGATTGTGGGTTTATCTAACTTCCCTATTTGTGACAATTTTTTAAAGGCAACTACCTATTTGAAGAGACACTTACCATTTAGGATTGGATTATTTTACTTCTGCGGTATAGTTTTTGTTTGTTGTTGGTACAACACAAACATTTTTGATACCTGTGAAATTTCACACTTCTCAGTTCCATTTTTGATACCATAGCATCAATTCCTCACAACTATTATAAAGTTTAAACACAAGACGAATAAACAGTCAGTAATAAACACATTACAAGCAATGGTACTAATAAATACATTAGAATAAATACGTTTTTCAGGTAGGACTAACAGTAGTTAGGGTGATTAAAAGTAAAAAGACTGCATATTCTTCACTGAATTAAATATATGTCTCCTTTATTATATATATTTTGTCCCAACTCTTTACATCCACTGTCAGTTGTCCTTATCGTCGAGCACTGACACTGATTTTGTTCTCTCTCCGTCTCTCGCCCTGCAGTCAGCAAGGCTCTGGAGCCGAGGCAGCGTCTGACAAAGCCTCAGCTGCCGTTGGGCACTGGAGAGCAGACAGACGTGTCGTCTCCTCCCGTACGGAGCAGTCAGTCCAGTGAGGGCTCAGATGGCAGCGCTGCCCTGGTCACGTCACCTCCTTACAGCGCTCCAGCAGCACAGGGCACAGACGGCATCAGCCGAGAGTCTGAAACTGGTGAGAGACGCTTCTCGAATCATTGCCGTCAAGTGTCTTTGGTCCACTATCAGATTTAAATCAAAGAAAGTAACATTAATAACATGATATGCTAAATGAATAACCAAGCTGTGAAAAGCTGCCCAATGAAAATCAACCATATGTGACCCTGGATGACAAAACCAGTCTTATGGGTCATTTTTTGGAAATTGAGATTTATACATCACACTAAAGCTGAATAAATAAGCTTTCCATTGATGTATGGTTTGTTATGATAGGACAATATTTGGCCGAGATACAACTATATTAAAATCTGGAATCTGAGGGTGCAAAAAAAACGAAACATTGAGAAAGACACCTTTAAAGTTGTGCATTTATATTCGCGATTGTGCAGCATTCACTCACAAAAATAAATGTTTTGTACATTTACGGTAGGAAATTTACCAAATATCTTCATGGAACATGATCTTTACTTAATATCCTAATGATTTTTGCCATAAAAGAAAAATTTATTATTTTGACCCATACAATGTATTGTTGGCTATTCCCACAAATATACCCGTGCTACTTAAGACTGGTTTTGTGATCCAGGGTCACATATTTATTTTTTTGGTAACACTTTACAATAAGGTTCCATTTGTTAACGTTAGTTAACTTGAACTACAGTAACAATAAAAATACTTTTAAGAGCAAGATGTACTAATACATCATTCAAATCAAAAGCTGCATCTGTTAATATTATTTAATGGACCCAGGCAGTAAACGGTTGAACGTTGTATTACTAATGTTACCAAAGATTAATAAATTCTGTAACAAATGTATTTCTCACTATGTTAGTTAATGCATTAACTAATAGGACCTTAATGTCAATTTTCTATTTTTTCTCTCTACTGTTATCATCCATTTCATTATCTGCCATGAATGGTTTCTCTTCCTCTCCTTTCTTCAGTATTTCCACTTTTTCTCCAGAAGTAGTATTACAGAAACATCTTATCTTAATTCCTGATTTAAGATTTAAAAAAGTTACTAAGTGAAGTTACTATGATTACTAAACAGATAGAATACGATTCTTTTTTAGGATTCTTATTTATCTGCATAATTTGACAAAATTATAAGACATCTGTCTTCAAGAAGTCCCTTCGGCTACACTTTTTTTCAGTGGTCCACTTTAGACATTCTGCTATCTATAAGTAACTTTGAAGTGTCAACTGTAGTAGAATGTTAGAGTTAGGTGTTTGGGTTAGTAGAATACGTTGACATCTATTTGCAAAGATACTTACAGTCAGTAGAATGTCTTTTGTGGGAGCATCACAATAAAGTATTAGCAGAAATCACACAGACAGTCTACTAATACTCTAATGACTGCTAGTTAACATGTTGCAAACTTAGTTGCAAACTTACTAATTGTTAGTAGAATCTCTGAAGTGGATCATCGAAATAAAGTGTTACTGCTCCTCCAATTTAGCACTGATTTCATGAGCATTCATTTTTCTGACACATTGTGCATCTCTCTGACTGTGGATTAGGTGGACTTCCCTCTTCTGCACTGGCCAGAGTGGGAGAGGGTTCCATCCCAGGAGATTCACAGGACTCCTCCTCTCCAAACACTCACTTTGACTTTAGCCCCTGCACACTGGAACATCTACAGGAAGAGGAAGCTGAGACAGACAAGTGAGTCAAGCGATCACCATCCAGGCTCATTTTAATAAAATCATTTTTTTTTTTAACTAAACTCAATTTAAATTTATCAAATTTCATCGGTGTTCCATTTGCATGTCCTCCTCAGTTAAAGTGTGTCCTCCTCAATATGAAGCATGTGACGCTGAATATAATTTGGACCCTGAAAAGAGGAAAATTCTGGTATTTCATACTGACTGACTGGATTTCCAAAAATATATTTTTTTATTGGATAAAACCACATTTAAATATTTTTTTCCTGTTCAGACTAAATTTTTTTTAACTGGTTTGATTCTTGATTCAGTTTTATGTATTCATTTATTTTATTTTTGAAAATAAATTATTACTTTTATTCAGCAAGGACACATTAAATTGATCAAAAGTGTCTGTAAAGACATTAATAATGTTACAAAAGACTTACTGTTGTTTTGAACTCTATTCATCAAAGAATCCTTACAAAAATCACTGTTTCCACAAAAATATTAGTCATCACAACTGTTTTCAACACTGATAATAACAAGAAATGTTTCTTAAGCACCAAATCAGCATATTAGAATGATTTCCGAAGGATCACGTGACACTTAAGACTGGAGTAATGATGCTGAAAATCCAGATTTGACGTCAGGAATAAGTTACCATTTAAAATTGTATTAAAACAGAAATAATTTAACATTGTAATATCATTTCATGAAATTACTGTTTTGATTTTTGAATAGTAGTGTATATAACCCTTAAATATAAATCCCTGTGCTTTGCAGAATTATCACTCCAAAACATATTTATTTGCAGTCGTTGTCTTATAATCAGGCTGTTTACAGGCCTCACAGCCTATTTTTGTCCCTTATGTCTCCGTTGTGATGATGCACATGTAACGTTTGAACAAAACATTGCTCTGTGGTGCTCTCCTCTGTAAATGATCTTATTGGGACAGACACAGAGAATTAAGCTTGTACCTCATGACTGGGGCTCCTGAGGAGAGAAAGGGAATGCTGACGACATGCGGTTCTGGTATGTTGGGATTGTTACTATTGTAGGGTAATTGGAATGTGATTTACCTTACAGGACGCAGGACACCGGCACCCCCAGGCCTGACCGGAGGTAAGTGCTCTTTGCTTTTGTGGTCCACCAGTGTGGGTTTTTCAGTAGTCGATGCTGATATCATCTCTTGGCCATTCATAACAATAACATGAACACTATGGGCAACAAACTGACTATTCACATGTATAATATGTAAATAAAACATACAAAATTCTGAGACCACTAGTTTTTTTTTTTTTTTTTTTTCTGAGTCGTAATTCAGCACTTATTTCTTTTTAAGTTGAATGAAATAAAATAATGTGAATTTAAGTGACTGTAACAAAGTTCAAGTTCAGGGAAGAAGGAGGTGAACATTAAACGTAACTTTAATAATGAAATAAAGAAACAAAAGGAGTGGAACTGGCCGACTGCGGCATATAAGCCTAATAACATCAACGTAAAATCTCCAAAGCTCTCTGCCCCAGCCCTGCTTCAAAAATGTTTAATTTAGTAAAAAAAAGCACTTTATTTATCAAAAAATGCAATGTTTGTTATAAAGGAATTGTTATATTTTCATTTGATTACATTTGATAAATTGTTAAAAATGTATACATTTATTTGAATACGATTGTTTTTGATGATAAATTGGGAATAAATCATAAAACTCAGAATCCAGTAAAACACAGGATTTAGGAAAAAATAAAATAGAATTTGGGGGGAAACATGCATTTGATGAACATGTTTTGTCATTGTGTTTGTACAGCAGGATGGATCCGCTGGGCTCTGGAGAAGTGCAGAGTGAGGATGATCAGTGTGTAGAGGTGGAGCTGGAGCCTTCTAACTGGCAGACGCTGGTGAGCAGAGACGTCCTGTCCACACTTACCCCTCAGGAAATCAAGAGACAAGAAGTCATCAACGGTGAGCGACAAGTGTGGTGTACTGTATGAGCAGTGCTGGGGAAGTTGCTTCCTAAAGTAATCACTGATTTTTAGTTACTTGTCATACAGTTAAATCAAGCTATATGATATGGACGAATGATGAACACGGTTTTTTATTAAATATCAGATAAATTACAGTTATACAGTTCAAGACATAAGTCACCTTCTGTTATGCAATGTGGATCTCTTGCCATTAGTTTCACCCTATTATTACTTTTTATTTTTGATTGAAACAGTTCGTTTTCGGACGTTAATGTTTCTACCATTATTAATTAAAACTATATGTAACACAGGTAAGATTATGTATATATTTTTACATATTTCATTTTTATTTTATTTTAATGTTACATGACTATTTTCTTTCTTTTAGTTCTAGTAAAAATGAATGGTGGTAGGGCAAATAGTGTCAGAGACTCGTATTGTATTGTAGTATGTTATAAAGCAGTATGCAATAATAACAACTTATTCAGTATATATGATTATATTTATTAAAAGTATAAATGTATGCTGCCTTATCACATTTCCCTATATCCCTGAAGCCCTCCCATACCCATTAAACACTTTATTCCCACTTTTTTATTCCCTGTTAGGCACTTTATTTCCATTTTTCGAATATTTTATTATTATTTTATAAATAAAACAAAACAATGGGAGAGTAATGCCTTACTCTCCACGCCACTGCTCCTGTTATCAGCATGATTTCTTTTGTAATTTTGTCTCAATCAGATAATGTGGGGTCAGTTTGAGAAGCTTTTTTTCTTGGGCAATTTACCAGTGCAAACCATCGTGTGTGACCGCTTTTCTCCTCCACGTCATCGCTTTCACAGAGCTGTTCTACACTGAGAGAGCACACGTTCGAATGATGAAGGTTCTGGAGAATTTGTTTTACCAGCCGCTGATCAGAGACTCCATCCTGCCTTCTGCAGACATCAAAAGCGTCTTCAGCAACCTTGAGGAGATCGTTCAGCTGCACAGTAATTCTCATAACTTCTGTTAAATCCTTCAAAACCCTTAAAAAAGCATGCCTTCTAAACACTGTCTTCCTTGTTTTCCCACTTCAGTGTCTCTAACGGAACAAATGGCCGCTGTTCGGAAGAAAAATGAGACAGCGCTCATTGACCTATTAGGAGACGATCTGCTTTCGTGGGTAAGAAAAGAAGAGATACAGCGGCAGTTAGTTTGAAACGGGGCACAGTAGCATGAACAGTGTTAATGTGAAAGCTGTCATGCAGACACGACTACCTGTAGTGGAACTGTGGGGATGATTTACCTTGAATATGAGAGTGAGTGTGCAGTGCAAAACCAGGTTGTACTAGTCTTAAGGCAGTCAAGCTGTTTTTTTTTAAATGGTAGCTGGTTTGTTGCCGTTTCAAAGTGGCTGATCTAACCAACTAAACCAACTTGAACAAGCTAACAACCAATTCGACCATGAATGAGTAGCTTTCAAAACCATCTTAAACCAGTCACCATTAGATTTTCCAACGAGAAAATGTCACATTAGCTTGTGTCTTTACCCACAGTTCAGTGGGGAAGAAGAGGCGAAGATCAAGAGAGCTGCGGGCACGTACTGCAGTAATCAGCCTTTCGCCCTGGAACTCATCAAGAGCAAACAAAAGAAGGACCAGCGCTTCAACTCCTTCATTCAGGTCAATGGCTTACTAGTCCAGTGGTTGCTTTCATAACTGTTTGTAACTCTACTTGCTTTCGGTCGTGTGTGTTTCATATCTGGCTGTTGCCAGATGGCAAGTGTCATTTTCATGTTGAAGTGTTTGTATTGCAGGAGGCGGAGAGTAACCGTAATTGTCGCAGGCTGCAGTTAAAGGACATTATTCCTGTGGAGACTCAGAGACTCACAAAGTATCCCCTTCTGCTAGAGAACATCGCCAAATACACAGGTACAGCAGCCTCTTTTAACAATGTTAAATATTAAAATATCTGCAAATCTAACATATTATTTACCATGTTATGTCCTTTTCGTTAGAAAAAACTACATAATTTTAAACGTACTACTATCTTAAATATTAAGATATCTTCAAATCTGACAAATAATCTTTACCAAGTTATGTTCTGTCATTAGCAAAAATTCAAATTAAATTAAGTATTAATATCTTAAATAGTACGATATATCTGCAAATCTGACAAATATTCTTTAACATGTTATGTTCTTATCATTAGTGAAAATACATGGTAACTCTTTACAATAGGGTTTAATTAGTTTAACATTAGTTAACTACTTATGGACTAAGATTGAACTTCTACAACATTTATTAATCTTAGTTCATGTTAATTTCATCATTTACTAATACATTATTAAAATAGAAAGTTGTATTCCTAACATTAGTGAATGCATTGTGAAATAACAAACAATGAATGACTGTATTTTATTAACTAACAGTAAACAATATTAATAAATATTGTAAAATATATTGCTCATTGTTAGTTCATGTTAGTTAATGCATTAGCTAATGTTAATAAATTTGTCCTTATTGTAAAATGTTTACCAAATACATAATGTTATAATTAATATTAATATCTTAAATATTAAGATGACTGCAAATCTGACATTGTATTTACCGTGTTATATCCTTTTCATCAGCAACAATACATATTATAGTGATAATATTTTAAATATTAAAATATCTTCTAATCTGACAAAAATCTAAAAATGTTTTACCATTTTATGTCCGTTTCATTAGCAAAAATAAATGTTGCTATATTGCCACTGTTTGTATCTGAGACTCAGATGTGGCGAGGTCTGGTTTTGTTTAGAGCATTCAGATATGAGCCAGAATTAGCGTGAACCGCTTTGAGCCCTGTTTCACACATCCTGCATCTCTGTAACATCAGCAGCAGAATGATGTAATGCTATCACATTAACCCCATTTCTGCTACAGCTCAATTCAGGAAATGATGACATAAAAAAATAAGAAGACAAAATTATAAAATGGCCATTTGAAGTTGGACGTTATTACAAACTAAGTTGTTATGAAATGTACATTTTGGATGGGGTAAAGCAAGACATGTCAAATTCTCACATATTACAGAGGACCCTGAGGAGAAAAGTAAAGTGAAACGGGCTGGCGAATGCTGTCGAAAGATTCTCACTCACGTCAATCAGGAGGTGAAAGAAGCCGAGAACAAACAGGTGAGTAAATGACACAATGGGTGCCTGACCTCAGATCAGACCGTATTAAACTGATCCCTGATCATCTGTTGTCCCCAGAGGTTGGAGGACTACCAGAGACGCCTGGACCTGTCCTCACTGAAACAGAGCGAGAACCCCATGATAGCGGAGTTTAAGGTGAGACCTCATATGTATCGAATTGAAATGCATTTTATCAACACAACAAAAAAAAGCTGTATAACAAATTATCACTCGCTATCAATAAAATAATTTTTTTACTCTCTATCTAGAACTTGGACTTGACTAAGAGGAAGATGGTGCACGAGGGACCACTATCCTGGAAGGTCAACAAAGATAAAACTATTGGTAGGTGTGGCTTGTCACAGAATTCACCCTTGACTAAACTCAAATTAGATTTTTTTTTTCTACGAGTGATATCATGATTTTATACCATTATCAGATGGTCATTTAAATAAAGATCTCTTAAAGGTGCAGTAGCGTAAATAGCCGTTAATTCTGTAGAGGAAAATGGTCTTGAAAACCTAAATTATGACTTGTGTTTGGTGGAAGACAGCTAGACTAACATTATAAGTGTACATAAGGGCAAAAGTGTATAATACGGCATTTTTAAATTTCCCCTAATATGCTTTTTCAAAAGGGGCTTTCGCACTGGAGGAACATTTCATAGTTCCTCCCATAACTATTAGTGGAATTACCCGCTTTCTTGCTATGTTTGCACCGCAGGAATGGGGAACGTATAGGAACACTTTTTGGGGAACTAAATTAGCTCCTACCTCAGAGTAGGGTCTAACCCAGCACAAGTAGCGTAAGCTTAAGTTGAAGGTCAAAGTAGATGTTGTTCGCAGGCAGTCAATAGAAACCATAGGCTGGAATTATGCAAATTTGTTACAAACCTATGTAGGTTCGTGCAGACTGGAATTACTGATAATGCGTTTCTGGCAGTTCAGAATCTTTCTTTTGGGAAACAATAACTATTATCGTGCACTTTGATCTTTTGCACTTGAATTTGACTTTTTGAAATTGAAGTCGTGGAAAACCCTTGAAAACAGCCATACTTTTGAAAAGTGCTTGAATTTATTGAACTTTTTCTTTTTTGGGAAAAAATTATCTTTTCACGCAAAATTAACACAGCAGCCCATCTGAGATATAGAGCTATGAGCATGATATTATGTGAATGATAAGTATATAATACAACTTTCATTCTTCAGGTCAATCATATATTCATGGAAAAAAATCAGTTTTAATATGAAAAGAAATATCTTTGTCATAGTATCCTATCAGAAAGGGGATTTCCCATTTGTCATTTTCCCATGGTCAGTGGATTGATCTCTATGAAGTGAAACATCTGATAGCATGTAATTTGAGTAAAAAAACAACAAATAAAATAAATAAAAATTATATTGTTTGATAAGTGCAGATTGTAGTCCTTGAAAGTCCTGCAATTTCATTTTACAGAATCTGTACCCTGTTACATACACAAACAGCTATCAAACACACTACATGAACGTAGTGTCTGAAAAATCATAATGGGGGCACTTTAATGTAATATTGTTGTGAAATGATTACATATGGTATGCGTGTGTGCAGAGCTGTACACATTGCTGCTGGAGGATATATTAGTGCTACTTCAGAGGCAAGATGAGAAGCTGATCTTAAAATGCCACAGTAAGAATCTGGCGGGCACCGCTGAGACCAAACACATCTTCAGCCCCATCATCAAACTCAGCACTGTGATGGTGCGCTCGGTCGCCACCGGTAAGGAGCTCTGCTTTTCAAAACAGATAAGACATTGTATATGGACATGTATCAGATCATACTTTTGAACAATACCTCAAAAATCATGTCTTCCATAATCAACTGAACTATAAATGGTGTTTAATGGCTTCTAGATTCAAATAAAAGCAGATTCAAGGATAGGTTGAAATAACTTTATTGTCTGAATGTATTACAGACAACAGGTCATTCTTTGTACTCTCGATGTCTGATAATGGAGCTCAGATCTATGAGCTGATGGCCCAGACTGTATCTGAGCAGAAGACGTGAGTACTGATCTTTTTACCCAGAATTCCTTTTTGTCTGCCCTTTTAGAGTGACCGTTAAGTATTTGCTATTCAGCTTAAGTGAACAAAACTCAGCTCAGTATGTTTAGCCTCTAAAACAGTGGACGAATGTTTGTGTTATTTACAATTCACAATTACATATAGTATTTATTCATATTTTGAATTAGCTCTTATTTTTATATATTCAATTTTCATTTTAGTTTAGCTTTATTTTTTTCTATTTTTTTTTTTATATATTTCCATATAGCTTTAATTTTAGTAAATTAATTTATTTCAATTTGTTGCCAAGACAACATCTATAATTTGAAGTTTTTCCATCTATTTTTTTCAGCCTTATTTCAGTTACCGAAAATGATTTTTAAACATTTTAGTTAATTTTAAATGGGTCAGAAAAGAGGTAAATTGTAAAAATGTACTATAAAAATATCCTGTAAGTTTCACAACTCAAAACGTATTCATTAGTCCAAAAACAGCTTTAATTGAAACCAAGCTCAGAAAACGACTTTGGATTTTGTCACATTGTTACACCTCATAGTGTGACGAAAGACCACCTTTGTAGAAGAAGATCAATGCCTACTTCTACATCATGGTCTATTTAGCCCCGCCCACCAATTCACGCATGTCATGTAGTAGTAAATACGAGACCGATGCAAACACAGGATTACTCAGCAACAAAACCATAGAGATGTCTCTGAGGATTACAAAACATTTTGACAGTTTTCATTTTATTGAAAAGGGTAAATAGCCTATAAGAACCACAGTGCTACAAACAATGGTACATTCATTCATACCGGTAATTTTGTGTTCGAAAGAGAGGGCCAAAAACAGGATAGAAAATAGCTTTTTGCTTATAAATTAGGATGTAAAAATCTTGATAACAATATAAGTGGACCTCAGAGAACATAACATTTTAAAAATGCAGCTCATGACCCCTACCTGTTTTGATTGTTTGATTTTCCAAACACTAGGTGGCAGTGTTTGATCACGCAAAGAGCAGACTGCATGAAGACCAAACTACACAACATCATTCCATTACCTCAGACTGAGTGAGTTTAAGCTTTCTACATCATTTATATAGTTTTATAGGCAGTAAGTTTATGTGATAACATGACATGTTTTGCAGTGGGGAGCGTGAAGAGGTCGAGTTGATCAACTCTGGTGTTCAGAAACTAAACAAAGATGCTGAGCCCATTTCTTTAGTGAGCATTCAGTCTCCAGGTAAACATTTTTTTATTTGTTTGTTATTTCATTTAATTCAACTCACGGTGTTGTGCAGTGCATTTATCTGTCTGACATTCATTTGCTTCAGTAATTTATTAAAATATCAGCATAAAGTCTGGTCTGCATTGCTCACTTAAACAGGAAGAGACCATCTCACTGTCGTACAGCAACTAGTGAAGGATTTGTAATGTGAGTAATGCAAGTAAATATGAAATGGATACTACAGTAGAAGATGAGCAATAAAGTGGTAGTTCATTCAAATATGAACATAATGCAGTTGTTTGACTGCTAAAATATTGCAATTGGCAGCACATCCAATAATCCAGAGTGAAGAGCAGAGTGACCGAAACTTGTCTACAGTCGAGCTGTACGATTTTTGATAAATTGAGAAATTACAAAAAAAAACAATTGTTTCAAACAGAGATCACGATTCTCCCAGGATTCTAAACGGACAACTAAACAAAATAACATATCATTTACTAAAGGTTCTGACTAAATATTAATTGCTGCCGTCTATTTAAATTATTTAAAAAAATATATTGTTTTGAATGAATGATTCAATGACTCACTCACAAATACTTAATTTGTTTTATTCCTGGATGAATCAGCATTTCTGAACAAATGTTTTGAATGAATGATTCAATGACAAATACATTTTTTTACAGTCATTTGTTGACTTGCCACCTAGTTGCGTAATGATGTAATCGCTATTTGAAGCGTCAAGTTACTTTCAAAAGGGGATTTGCTCTATTTTGATTGCTTTCGTAGGCATCAGTGTTTATATCCGAATGTTAATGTTCCGGTATGATTTTGTCAAAGGTTTAATAGATGTGGCCAAATCGTTGTCATTTAGGAGGATCGTGTTTCAGGTGTTTGAATTGAGATATTGAAACGGTATTTTAACAATTAATCATGCAGCTGTAGTCTACATGATGGTTTGCAAGTGGACTCTTTTGAGGAGGAGACAGCAGATTGTGGGCCATTCATTTGCCGCTCTGATTCACTCACTATGCGCGATTTACACTGCACACTCATATTTAAGGTAAATCATCACTGCTGTCATCCCTCACATGTGTTTTGTTGAATTCATGACGCCATCGGCTAAAATGCATTTGCATTTTGTAGTGCAGGAACAAGTTTGAGTCATTTTCATATTCACACGAATCACGCCTCAGTTCTATTGCAACCGAAATCAGAACTCGTCCTACAGGTAGTCTGGGGTTCTGTACCGTGGTGCACTCTCGGGTCCACATTATAGCTTTCAGGTTAACAATTTTTCATGCAAATCATGCTACTTTTTAATTAAAAGGCCTGTGACAGCCCCCTAATACTCATGCAAATGTGGTTTATTTGGCTAGGAGCCTCGTAAATATGTTTCAGAATTGTTTTTGTATATTTTCCTTAGAAAAAGATGACACTGAGGTGGTCTTGTCCACTGAGGTCATGTCCACTGAGGTCGTGTCAACCACGCCATCTAGTACCAATCCGTTTGAGACCAAATCTGATGAGGAGGATGAAGAGGAAGAAAAGTCAGTACCGGATAAGGCGGAAGATGATGAAGAGTTCGTGGTGGCTGATATGACCGATCGACTGACATTACTGAAGCAGCGCTCGAGACTGGGCATCGCCATAGATGAGGACGAGGCCGAGGCCTTTGAGCTCCAGCCACTCAGAGCTGATGAAGCTCTCAGAACACGTGAGTAGAAGACTCGACTGCTACGAGCTGTCCCTCTCACGTAACTGAAAACTTCATTCGGATAGGGACAACTTAAAATCAGCAAATCAACTTCTGGGATTAACTGTAACCCAATATATCTGTAGCGCTGTTATGACACTTCAATGTAATCGTCGATTAGGAAAACACATTGATTCGACACACCCATGCTGAATGAAAGGAACCTCACTGGACAACCATGTCTTATAATGTGAGAGCCACACTAAACTAGATCATTATGATGGGTTTAGTTTACTCACAGAGATAGAGAAATGAGTTGTGTTCATCCGAAGAACCTTCGGAGTTGGGTGCGAGATGCGAGGCATTTAAAGTCATCGTTGTTGGTTGTTTAACTCCAACTTTCCTCTGCTTAAAAAAAGAATGCATGAAGCTAGAATAAAGGTTTTTTTTTATCAACACTTAAATGTGGGTAAATTTCATTAAAAAGCAACAACATTTTAAACAAAATGCTGAGAAAATCACATTTTTGTCAAAGACTACATCTGGATTGTATTCAGAACATTGATCAAAACAGATGGAGTAGATCGAGTCCATCAAGACTCACAGACAGTCCTACAGCTCGTCCTGGGTCGACATTTCATTCGGTTTTGTTTAATATGATGTTTAATGTTTATTTTACGTATGCATCTCCTTACAAATGGCTTGTTCTCTTTCATAGGTTCTCTCAACGCTGCGGAAAGCGCAGTGGGATATTCTCTGAATGTGCCGATTGTCTGAAGCCTTATAGAATCACGCCAATTCATTGGCTGATGGCGTCCGCGCAATATGGCTCCGCCCCGACGCTCTTACGTCGCATCATACGTATTCGCGCGCGCGCCATCTGCTCCTCAGATTTCTCTGCCTTCAGAACGAAGCGGTCACGTTTGCCCTTCGCTCGTGATTTTTCTGAGCTACAATTACATCTAGGATTATTCTCGGCGCTTCTGCGACTGTTCAAGCGGAACTCTGTTTCTCCTTACGGTGAAGCTGCCATGGATTACAGACGCTGTACTCCGCCATGTGCTCGTTACATCGCTAACGACGACCCACACAGTAAGTGCGTTAAATGTTTGGGTTTTTCACATGCGCGTGAGGCAGTTATAGGATCGTCTAAATGCAAATTCTGTGAAAATTTGTTGCTCAAAACCCTCAAATTGCGGCTAAAAAAAAAAAAAGAAAAAATCCTCAAGTTTCCGCTCTCAGGTAGTTAACCTTAATGCTTTCCACCCTCCTCCATTTTCATCTGAGGAAGATAGGGAGCTTAACTTGCTCTGCCCAGTTCGTTCTCTTAAGATATATGTAGACCGCTCAGGCGGTTGGAGGAAATCTAACCAGCTTCTGGTTTGTTTCGGTGCTAGCCGCCGTGGGCTTGCTGCATCGAAGCAGAGGATTTCTCACTGGGTCACAGAGGCTATCTCGTTGGCTTATGGGGTGCGTGGCTTGCCTTCACCTCTTAACATTAGAGCACATTCCACCAGAAGTGTAGCATCTTCTCAAGCTCTTTTCAGAGGAGCACTTTTGGAGGATATTTGTGTTGCGGCAGGCTGGTCCTCTCCGCATACTTTTGTAAGGTTCTATAGCTTGGATCTTGACATGACCCCGGGTTCCCAGGTTCTTTCTGTTTGAACTCGTTTCGGTCGTTGTCTCTTTTATCTACCAGTCATAAAAGCGCTCTAGCTTGGCGAGTTTGGTAGTCCGTTCCCACTGCGCTTTCCGCAGCGTTGAGAGAACCTATGAAAGAGAACGTCTCTGGTTACTTACGTAACCTATGTTCTCTGAATAGGGAACGAGACGCTGCGTTAGCGGCCAAGCTCCTCGCGCTGCTGACAGTTTCTTTTCGGCAGAGAAATCTGAGGAGCAGATGGCGCGCGCGCGAATACGTATGATGCGACGTAAGAGCGTCGGGGCGGAGCCATATTGCGCGGACGCCATCAGCCAATGAATTGGCGTGATTCTATAAGGCTTCAGACAATCGGCACATTCAGAGAATATCCCACTGCGCTTTCCGCAGCGTCTCGTTCCCTATTCAGAGAACATAGGTTACGTAAGTAACCAGAGACGTTTCTGCTGCTTCTTCGATTCAGTACTCTTTCAGAAGATGTGTAATAGCGCCCCCTACCGTATAACAGTGAAAACACAGAAAGCCGGAAAATTCCATCTGTTGCAGGGAGAGAGAGTTTACTAAAGAATGAATTGACTAATTAGAAAGTAATCAATAGATTAATCGATTTTCAAAATAATTGTTAGTTGCAGCCCTATATATCTGCCGATTTCTCATCTCATTTCTGTGTTCTTCAGTGGCCACACTGAGGCAGCTCCTGATCAACCACATGTCCAGTCAGGAGGACACAGACAGAGACCCCGAGAGAGGAGAGCAACGGGAACAGGCGAGGACGGGTTCTCAGCAGGGGCCGGAGAACAGCGCTGCGATCGGGTCCACTGTTGAGAACGGCTCAGAGAGGGCAGAGAACGCACAGGAACTTCCCTCCGGAGACACAGGCTTCTTCGAGACGTCTGAGGATTGTGGTGTGTATTTGTCTTGTTTTTTCAGTCATCAGGAGGGGCCTTTATTTTATGATAATGCGCAGCTGACCACACATTATCCTGCTTATTACATGACTACATAACACATTATGGGCAGGTAAATGGCCAAGACTACAGAGTAAATCAAGAGACATGAAACTAGCACAGATATGTATTACATTAGCTGCGTTTACATGGACCCTTATAATCTGATTGACGGCTCAATCGGACTAAAAAACCTTCATGTAAACACCTTAATCGATCCGATTGGAATTCCGATCGGATTGAAAGGGGTGGTTTACTCCTTTTGTAATCCGATTGAGAGAACCTATATAAACACTTGATCGGATTTAAAACCGAAACTAAAAGAACTGCGCATGTGCAATGACGTTGAAATAGCGTAATGACGTATGACGCACGGAACGAGCCGTTCTTTCTGTTGAATAAAGTGTCATATAAATGAGTGTTCTGTTATTAAAAAATTCTGATTTCACTCAGCGTCTGTGAAGTGGAGCAGGACAACGGCCCACCAGTGCTGGTTTCAGATTCTCATCCACACATGACTGGTTTTGAGCGCGGGGTTTTACTACGTGACAAATATAAGCAGCGGCAAAACGGTTCATGCTCATCGTCTCCAAATCATGACCAGAGACGGATAAATATTAAGTCTGTTGTTTAAAACAAATAAAAGAACCAATAGGGGAGAATAGTTATGCGCGACCAGTGGCATATTCGTACAGTGTGTGCGCATGTCACAAAATCAATTCCGATTTGAAGCTTGTGACATATAAACACCCACATCAACCCGATTACTTTATTTATCGTTCATGTAAACACCGTGTTCGGATTCATCAATCGGATTGATTTCATTCCGAACATAAAGACCAAACATGCTTAGTTATAAAATTAACAATTATTAACTGGTCATAAATAGTGGAGTGAGATTATGTGATGTTTCATCCACACCAATTCATCTCTCTCTCAGTATAAAGACCAAGGCTACTGTTAAATTGATCAGTGAAACAAGTGCACAAAATAGTACTTCTTTCAAATAATTACTTTGCAACCATTTAAAATTTCTATATAGTTAGAATGTGTTTAGTATGAATGTAACCCGGGCGGACTTCATTGTCATGTGACCTACCTGTGTCAGCAGCTTCACTGCGATTTACAAATTATCTCATGTGGCCAAAAGTATCTGTTGTATGCACACTTCAGGGGCCGTATTCACAAAGAATTTTAAGGCTAAAAGTAGCTCCTAACTGGCGAATTTAGGAGCAACTCCTAAAAATAATGGGCGTGTCACTCCTAACTTTAGGACTCCTAATTTCTTTCACTAAGAGTAATTCACTAAGCATTTTAGCCCTAAAAGTAGCACCTAAGTCTGGGACAGCTTAAAAGAAGTCGAGAGGACTCCTAACTCACTAAGACCTATTCACAAAGGATTGTAGCGCATACCACAGTTGCTGCGAATGCTGCGAATGCATTGATCTGCAAACAAATTCTCTCCCATGTGTTTTGCTTGATATCCCAGTGCCGAATTTCCAATTTATTCATTTTTTTCAGCACCAACTGAGCCAGCAGCAGTAATGGTGTGTTCACACCGAATGCGAGTTTAATTATTTGCGCGAGTAGATTACATACAAAGTCAATGCAAAGACGCCAATAGACGCATCATTCGCGCCGGGCGTTGTGAATGACGCGAATTGGGCAACGCGTTTGCCGCGAATGTCTTCCGTGCAGGTTAAAAAAATTGAACTCGAGCGAATGTTCAAGCGTCTAACTAGACGCGTATTTGACGCTCTATTCGCGTTCGGTGTGAACACACCATAACTGATCCTGCGTTATGGGCTTTCTTTTCCGTTTTGGCGAGTTCATAATCCACCGTCATTCAACTATTACATTACTTCAATACGAGCAACATTTCCTTGCTTTAAGTAGTCTATGTAGGCTAATAGAATGTCAATTAATGTGTTAATGCAAAGTGTTAATGCAAGTGTCGTTTTTCATTATTAGGCAAGTGGTGGTTTTCATTGGGGTAGGCTACCTTGATTTAATTTAATTTAATTCATGACTTTTTCTCTCTCTCTCTGCCTTTTTAGAATTACACTTCACTGGGGCCTGCAAAAACATGATATGTATTTCGATGACATTGCTATTATTATTTTGTGTAGGACACAGACATATTTAGATGTCGTAATTCCATGATTTGTTGCGTCTGTGTTATGTTCCGCATGATGGCCCTTTCATCTAACAACCAATCACCGTGATCATTGCGAGGAAGCTCGTGCATGAGAATTGACGTCATCCATAGCAACGAAGACTCACTCTTAGTTTAGGAGTTGTCATTTTTCCTTACTAAGAGTAGGTCTGAAAGGCGTTGTGAATAACTTTTAAGAGAAAACTCCTAGCTAAAATATTTTAGTGCGATTTAGGAGTACTCCTAGTGGTAAGATAAAATTCTTTGTGAATACGGCCCCAGAACCTCTGCAGTAGTAGTAGTAGCTGGGTACTTCTTCCCTACTATTTTATGAATACTGTGAAATCTGACATGCTTCTCTCTTCACCCAAACCATATATTACAGAAAATAAGTTGCACCAGGTCAAAATGACATTTACATTATATATTGAATGGAAAAACCCCCAGATAATTTGCATCTACTGTATGTGTGCCACATTTTATTATTACATATAGAAATGTAAAATACTGGTAAATAAAACCAAATGTTTACAAATATTCTAAATATGTTTTTTTGTGAATACTAAACTGTATTTTAGTTTATTTATTATAAACGCCAAGCATAAACAAGACATTTATTTAAAGTTAAACTACCAGCATACACTACCAGCTTGTGGGAAATGTGCAGCTACACACATAAACATCATATAGACGCCCTATCGACTGCTACTGCCTATTGCCTATCTTAAACCGGTCACCCGCTCCGCTCAGTGTAACCTGCAGGTGCAATGAGCTGTCAGCGCATTTAATTAATCATATCTCACTGAATACCCAACTGATTTTCACGTGGGTTTTTCACGTGTAGCTACGATATAGGACACATTGAATATTTTATTCACAAAATACAACCAATAGTATGGTAATGTTAAATCTTACTTGTGAAAAGTAATCCCCGAGTGATGGTCCGCCGATTTGATCAGGAATATGCTGCACAGTGCTCTGGCATCTACTGCTGCTATGCTACGCAAATAGGAGTATGACTGGTTTAAGATGGCGGCCGCATTTCTTGCGCCACAGTGGCCAATAGGGCATCTAGTCTCTATATGATGTCTATGGCTACACATATAACCTTGACCTCATGTACCACCTTCATTTGGCACAAATCCAAATGTGTGCACTTTGCATATGTTTTGCATGCTTGATTTTATTCTTTGGAAAATACTGTAGTTTAGACTAACTCTGTAAGTAGGCAAGTATGCATGTTTGGAAGCAGCCTACTTTTTGCACTACATTTAAATTGTCTGTTAACATAACCTGTAACCATTCATCTCGTTCTCTGGCAGTCTCTGCGGGCAGTTACATGGTGCTGGAGGAGGTGTACGGAGGCTCAGGTGAGAGCTGCACAGATGATGACGTGCAGGGCAACAGCGGGGAGCCAGTGGCCGGGGGAGACTCGGGCATTGACTTGAAGAAGCTCCTCTCTTCTTCCTCTCAGAGCAGCGGAGGACCTAACCTCAACAGACAGATCATGACCCACATACGTCTACTACAGGCCAACCTGCAGCACCTGAAGGTGACGTGTTGCCCGCCAAGAAAAACGGTCACGAATAGACACATATACAATGACCAAGAAGTATTTAAAGACTTGAGTCTCACTTAAAATGTATCAATTTATATTATATAACATGCCAAAACCAAGTGGCATCTGCTAGATATTTTCAGGGACATTTATTTTGTATTTTAAAGGTACACTTTGTAACTTGTGGCCCTCTAGCGGTTAAAAAAAACGGCATGGCATTTAAAATGCATTTTACATAGCAAATTGATATTGTGTACCTTTAATCTACTGGTGTTTGGGTAGTTTTAGTGGATGTATGAAGTCAGTTCTCCTCAAGGTCACATTAACTATAAACATGTTGTTTGACAACCAGGAAGTGTCACAATACTATGAAAGCTTGTTTCCACCATGGTATTAAAAAGGTAATTGCGACTTTTTAGAATTGTCACAATTCAGACTTTTTCTCAGTTTATCTCTAAAGGCCATTGCACACTGAGTCTGAATTTTTCGTATGCGTTTTTTCGTGTTCATCAGCCTAAAAATTTGTCACGCACAGAAACCTTGCACACTGAGTCCGATACGTATTTATTAAACCTTTGCGGAAAAAAAAACGCAAAAAATACTAAATGGATTCGTCAAGCAGTGACAGGGTATCCGCGGGGTCTTGAAAAGTATTAAAAGGTGATAAATCAATTTTTGGAAAATTAAGACCCTTAAAAAGTATTAAAAAGTCTTATCACGGGTTTATAAAGTCTTAAATTTTGAAAGTATTTTTTCTGAATTAGCTGTCCAACAGTTTGAGTCCCAAAAACATCGTAAAAGTGTGTGAATTTAGTCATTTTTATAAAAAAAAAAACGAACAGGTACATAAAAAACTAGGCTATTTTGGGTGCGTTCGTAAATTGCCTCTCTGTCATGTCAATCATTGTACTGATTGCCTACACCACACACTGATCCCTAAACCTACCCGTCACTGTAACCTAAACCAATGAAATCGGTTGCAGGGCGGGATTTTCCCAGGGCGGGAAAAAAAATCACGCGTATTACAACAAACTTAAACTGTTAAGTTAAAAGTATCACTGATGTAAATGGTTACAGCTTGAAGTGGCGGTGAGGTATTAAAAAATATTGAGAAGGTCTTGAAAAAGTCTTGAAAAGGTATTAAAATTAACTTCAAGATTCCTGCATATACCCTGAGTGAGGATGATTTTGTTGCCCTCTCCCTTCTTTAAAAGAGGAAATATGGGGGTCCATTCAATCTTGTGCCGAGAGGAAGGAGAGTTTCAGCTCCTTATCAAGGAGTTGCGCAATTATCCCGAGCGATTCAAAATTTACCTCAGAATGTCAATGGAACAGTTTGATGCTTTGCTAGCGATACTGGAGCCACATATAAAAAAGAAGACCACCAAAAAAAAGACACAGTCACACACACACACACGGCCGGCAGAAACGCTAGACCGACAGAACAGTTGTATACAGGTTTGTTTATCATACAGTATTTTGTGCTGCAAGACGAAGTGTATCAACTTGTCAGATGCCATTCTGGATTGTGTCGTTCGCTTGTACGGTGGGTCTGAATAGTAAAAAACCTCTCAAAATGCTGGCTGTGGATGCGAAAAACGCAGAAAATCGAACCTGATCCAAATTTTTTTATGACGGACGAAAGTTTCGGAGGCAGTGTGCAAGCATGATTGACATAACGTGAGGTCGATTTTTTTTTAACTTGCGAAAATTTCGGATGCGAATTTCGGACTCAGTGTGCAATGGCCTTAATTCTGAGGGGAAAAATTCTGAATTGCGAGTTATAAACTTGAAATTGAGAGAAATAAAGTCTGAATTGTGAAAAGTTACAATTACTTTTTTTATTATTCTGTGGTAGAAACAAGCTTCATTACAATACTGTACTTTATATTGTTTTACTATTATTTAAAAACCTAACTTTATTTTCCAATCTTAAAAAAAAAAAGTAGCACTTTTGGATATTTTATCTAATTCAGTTTTCAAGGGAGATTCTAGGGGATCCCTGGAGAATTTGAGTGACTATGGTTTACAAAACGCATTTTAGCAGTAATAATTAAAGAAATGAAAACTGCATGTTTTTTGCTTTTGTTTTCTTAATATTTTAACATTACAGTTCTATTTTTAAATCTCCTTTCAATGTTGCAAGCTAAGCATACTAGTTATATGGCTGTTTAGAAAATTAAAAAAATATATTTACTGAACAGTGCTAAACAGATATATTTGAATTGAAAATGTTTTAGTTATGTCCCCCAAAACATTGTCAAATAAAACTAATATTTTGTAGAGAAATATGCATGACTAGATAATATTTTTGCCAGCTAAATGACCACACAAAAAAAAAACGCCAAAAGTGTCATTTTTGATATAAACTTTTTGTATGCAATTTTTCTTGCAATATTTCATTTGGTCGGTATTCTTATCCCTGATTTAATGCACGGAGATTCGTACATTTTAAAGTCTAACTGAAGTGTCTGAAGGTTGGCAGATTTTTAGTAATTAAAAAGTAAATAATAATAATAAAACGGGTAAATTCCTGTTTGGCTCAGGTCACAAATTTGCAGAAATACTTAATTTTTTTTCTTCTTTTTTTTTCCAGGATACAGAAATCAAGTATAACCAGCTACGCCAAAGGCTATCAGAGGAAACAGCTACTGACACAGAGGAAAACAAAGGTAGTGCAGCTTTTGTCCTTCCTGCCGGTGGTTCAGTGTTGTGCTGTCATCATAAATGCCCTAAAAGAGCTTTCATTTCATAGTTCTCTTGTTTCTTTTTTATCCTCCTTTCAGATAAAAGTTAGTGAAGTGGAGCTCTTTCTGTTTATTGAGACAGGAGGAGACACAGAGACACTGGGCTGCTCCAGCCCTGCTCCTCTTAAAAACAATGCTCATGCACGAGACAGAATGAACAGGAGATCTGGAGATTCTGTTCACACTCACGCAACAGGACGACCCCAATCCCTCGCTCCGAAACACTGCACACCAGCAGAGACAAGCGCACGTCATGCTACTTTGAGAACGATTGCCATGCAAGGAACTCGACCATCTTTATTGAGGACAGAAGACAATTCTTTCCTTTAGCAACCCTCCATCATTGTCAAAACCATACTGTCCTGATGAACAACATTGGATGGAAAAGAAAACCACAAGATTTGAGGGTAAATGTAAACGTGGATCTACAAAACGCCCCCAGGTTGCATGAATTTTTTCCATGAAGTTTCATTGGCTAATATTGACTCAAAGTACATCTTTGACCTCACTAGCATATGTGCTCAATAACGATGACAGTGTGATTAGTTCACAGATATTCACATAAACCGAATGCCTGACTTCTGTTTTAATCTGGCATGTGGTATATGTGACGTAGAAACCATCAGCAGTGTGGCGTTCTGATTGAAGTCCTGTAACACTAGCATCACGTGAGCCTAAAATGAGACGTCTCAAAGGGGAACGGCCAATGTTTGCTGACTGACGATGAAGGCAAATGATACTAGTATGGAAATGAGTCTGAGGATGGGCTGACGAATGTGGTGGTGTCTCTCATTCCTCCTCTCTTAATAAACCACATGCTATTTAATGAAGCTACTGAAAGCGTTTTCTCTGGCTCGCGGCCATGGGAAAACCGGACCTTTCGTAATGTCGTCGGGTCGGGCTGACGTGACATATTTCCGGCAGCTCGGCCTGACCCATCTTTCGCATTTTCTTGGTTTTGAGAATGAAGTTAAATAGAAAGAAGCTTCACCGCAGGAACTTGATGAAGACCCTTAATGGTCCATTTTAAATGTAATGTATTGTACAATTATGACCAACACTGCATCTCTTACAGAGACTTTTTTTTTTCTCCCCCTCTTCTTCTTTTGCATTCTAAAGCATTCAGTCATGTATTATTTTAACAGAAACTACTAAAAAAAAGAAAAATAAAAGACTGCAAGGTATCCTTTAATATTAATGTAATCTGTATTTTTATTATTCTGTCTAGACGTTTGAGGTATTTTATTATATTATTGAACATTAATATGGTCTTGGCTTTCCATTGAGATCATGAAATAGCTCTAATAGATGAGATTCTATTAAATTTGACTGAACTGATGTATTGTTCCAAATGGAAAGAAGATATTGCACATTGTGTCTTCATTTTATCACATTTACCTTTTGAGGAGAGGGGGAAGGATATTTTGTTTTGGATGTATGACCAAAAAAGGAATTACACAACATCTGTAGCAAAAATGTATTCAATAAACTGGAAACACAAATGGTGCTGTTCATTTCTCGTACAAATTCTTCACAACGACCGTTTCACATATTCACAAGCTGAAACAAATCATAATTGGTGTCCAATTGAAGCATGTTACTGCCTTTGCAGTTATTCTCAATATGAGAAAAGCAATATATACGCCATTTTTCACATACTGTCCTCCTTTAGCCAGTGTAATTGCTGTATCCATTTCATAACTCTCCATTACTGAGGCCTTTCTGCTTCTTTGTTGATTTCCCATCATCTTTCAACTTCCTCTTCCCCTAGTTTTGGCCTCTTCTTCCCTGAACTGATTCCTGAGGGGGGAAATGTGTCAGTAAGAACGATGAGAAGAATGAAACGAGCCTGCTATTTGTGCTGAAGTTAGCGCTCACCGAGACTGCCAGCGCCTGCCACTATTCCACACGCGTCCAAAAGATGGCAGCCAGTTGGCGTCGGTGTGTGAGCTGTGGTCAAAGTTTGCGCCCACACGGTTGGGCGGAAGCTTCTTGAGCTTCTCTTGCTCCTCTGTAATTCAACATTTAAGATTCCTTATAACATGCACAGTAACAGTATACAGAATACAACTTGCATTTGAATGTAAACCTGGTTAACTTAGACTGTGCTAAATATATAAAGAGTAAGATAAACAAAAAGTGCAATAAATAAGGATAATAATAAGGATAAGAATGTCATATACACCTGGGATGACTCGAGGGTGAGTACTAATTTTCATTTTTGGGTGAACTCTCCCAGTATTACATTGGTGAAACAAAGAAGTGTTTTGCACAGAAATGTTCTCTTTAATATAAACCCAGCCAAAAACAAGCATCACCATTAGAGTGAAGTACATACTGTGTTTGAGAAACTCGCGAATTGAGGGGCCCATTTCCTGCGGTCCTTCATCTGGCTCCTCCAATAGCCACGGCGGAACAGCGCCTACAAGTCAACACAGCATGGTCAGTATTGACACAATTGTGATTCGATTCAATTCTGATCTTAATTGGCTTTGATGTTGCTTCATTTGGATGTACATCAATTTTTCTCAAAGTATTCTGCAAACTATACAGGGAACCGTGTCGGTTGGCACATTACTATAATAAAAGGTTAAAATTATTGATTTGTATCTAATCATTTAAAGTCGGCATGAAACAGATGTTGCAATAGTCTTTTCTTCCCTATTGTGACAGAGTGAAACAGCTTCTCAAACTAGAAGAAAATGTATGGGCGGACTTGATTTTGTCTATAGGGAGAATTGATTGGATGGTCAGGGTTTGCTATTGCTGTGATGTCATGTGAGTGACAGGTTGCCGCTTTACTCACCAGTATGAACATTTCCACTGCTGGATGAATTCTGCAAATACAGACAGCAAACCAAAGATGATGTCTGACCCCTATTCTTTATTAATCTAATCAATAATTGTTGCATGTATATAGTGTAAGACCAAATACCTGGTAACCAATGAAAGTTAAGCCAAATCCTGGCTCGCTCCGATGACGGTGTGAGGCGAGATCCTCGTGGCTCGGCCCGGGCTGTGCCTCCATTTCATAAGATCGACTGTGGGAACTTCTTATCAAACATCAAAACTCATGCTTTAGGCAATACCAACTCCCATTCGGATCATCAAATGACACTAAACCAGCAACTTCTATTTGTCAATGCTGGAAAATGCATATTTACATAATTTTAGTCATTTACTGACGTTTTTAGCGATACAATTGCTTATTCGGGTCCACACTCTAAATTAGTGGGTTAATTCTTCCAGACATCATTTGTCTCACATTGATTCGAACCGTCTCTAAAGCATTACATATGTCATCAACCGCAAATGCATATTACACAAACTTTTGACTGGCGTTAGTGAAAAGTTTGGACAGTCATTATTTATTATCATCATCATCTTCACATTTTATATAATAGTAAAGTCATCAAAACTATGAAATACATTTAATATGGGAATTATGTAGTGTTGAAGAAATTAAATCCATTAAAAAACTATAGAAGAAAACTAAATTCATATAGGTTATAACATTTTGACTAATCTGATTGCATTGGTGCATCCCTCACGTTTCAGAATAAACAATTACCTGGCTGTTGGTTTATTGCTGTAATGGTCCAGTTCAGCATGTTGTAGCAGTTCTGGATCCGGCTACGTTTGATTCAGGAAAAGTCAATAGTAATGGTCCATGTCTCTTTAACATCATTTTCCCAACAAAGGAATTACTTTGCAAATGCATGTTGTTTTTAAAAATTATCATAAACACTGGGTTTGAATAAGTCCCAAAAACATTTTCAGTTAATATTTTTATCACACAAACAGAACAGGAGGAGTACTGAGATATGGATACGCTTGGAGCATCCCAGGAAAACAAACCTCTGATAATGACTGAAGGACCTCCAGTCTGTGCTGCTCCTGAGATCGGATCACTGCAGCTTGCTGAGGACGAAAGAAGAGAAGATAAAACATAGATATGGCTCAACTAACCATTAAAAACACAAAGAACCTGTAAAATGTCTTTACCTGTTTAATAAACACATCCTCTTTTTCCTCAAACTGTTCAAGAGCATTGGAAACCTCAGACTTGAATCTAAAATAAAGGCAATCTTCGTTTATTTCTCTGTAGAACATCTGAAAAACTTTTACAGTATCAGACTCAGTATATTTATGTTCTAAATGCTATCATGATCACAGCCATTTCCCGAAACACAAATAAGCAAGAAAGCTACCTCTCAGTTTCCTCTTCTGTTATGATAAACTTGTCTCGTAGTTTGAGGTCTGCTTTATTGTCCCACCAGAACTTGTGTGTGTTTTTCCTGTGCTCTGGGCTGAAATGAAAAGCACTCTGTGAATACACCGCAAGCTCTCCATGCGCATCTCAAATGTTTTCGAGTGTGATCTTACGTGCTCATGTGCTCCAGAAGTCCTCCATACAGCACAGTGATGTTACTGTCAGTCACGTGTTTCTGCACCTCCAGCGCGCAGCAGTAACACCAGAACTTCACGTCATGATGGGGACTGTATTTCTCCACCTGAGGATTTTTGATGGTCCTCCGTGCTTCTTTGACCTGTAATAACATATTGGAAGTGTTATATATGTGCAGACGCAGAGATGATCTAATTTATTTCAGGTAGTGGCTCCAAATAGTACTTCGACACTCAAGGAATAGGATACTTTTTGTCATTGGCATTGTATAGACATTAGGGATGCGGTATCGGGCCCGATACTGAGCTCATGTACTTGTACTCGTACTCGTAAAAATGCCCCGATACCAACAACCGATACCAGGCAGCATGTGTACAGTGTCAGAAATTATAATTGGGATAAAAAAAGAAGGCTGTATATGAAATAAATGTATCTTATCAGTGGAATATTAAACAGAATATATTAACACGTCGCCTATATAACTATATGGTGTGCAAGCTGATAAGAGAAAAACGTGCAGTGGATTGAGCGCGCTACAACACAGACGCGCGAGCCGGTCGAGTGCATCCCTTTTTCACAGACGTCAGTGGAAAGTTTGTAGTTCAGTCGGATGTCAATGGCAAATCAAGTAAAACGAGGAATGTAGCTTATTAATAACGTTAACTGACGAGAGGAGAGAGAGAGAGAGAGAGAGAGAGAGAGAGAGAGAGAGAGAGAGAGAGAGAGAGAGAGAGAGAGAGAGAACACTTCTGTTGAATGCTGTTGATTGCGGATCGTTCACTCAGCACGTGTTATTTGGATTAAAACTAAATCGTAGGCTATATGTAAGTAAAACATGGACTGTTACCTTACTTATGTTTAACGAGTGGTTACCTTACTACATTATTCAGTAAGGGCTAGCGCAAAATGCGGCATCGGCATCTCGAAGCGGCACTTCCGGTGGCATCTCCAGCGGCCATCGGTGAGCGGCATCTCCAGCGGCCATCAGTGAGCGGCATCTCCAGCGGCCATCAGTGAGCGACATCTCCAGCGGCCATCAGTGAGCGGCATCTCCAGCGGCCATCAGTGAGCGGCATCTCCAGCGGCCATCAGTGAGCGGCATCTCCAGCGGCCATCAGTGAGCGACATCTCCAGCGGCCATCAGTGAGCGGCATCTCCAGCGGCCATCAGTGAGCGGCATCTCCAGCGGCCATCAGTGAGCGGCATCTCCAGCGGCCATCAGTGAGCGACATCTCCAGCGGCCATCAGTGAGCGGCATCTCCAGCGGCCATCAGTGAGCGGCATCTCCAGCGGCCATCAGTGAGCGGCATCTCCAGCGGCCATCAGTGAGCGGCATCTCCAGCGGCCATCAGTGAGCGACATCTCCAGCGGCCATCAGTGAGCGGCATCTCCAGCGGCCATCAGTGAGCGGCATCTCCAGCGGCCATCAGTGAGCGGCATCTCCAGCGGCCATCAGTGAGCGGCATCTCCAGCGGCCATCAGTGAGCGGCATCTCCAGCGGCCATCGGTGAGCGGCATCTCCAGCGGCCATCGGTGAGCGGCATCTCCAGCGGCCATCGGTGAGCGGCATCTCCAGCGGCCATCGGTGAGCGGCATCTCCAGCGGCCATCAGTGAGCGGCATCTCCAGCGGCCATCAGTGAGCGGCATCTCCAGCGGCCATCAGTGAGCGGCATCTCCAGCGGCCATCAGTGAGCGGCATCTCCAGCGGCCATCAGTGAGCGGCATCTCCAGCGGCCATCAGTGAGCGGCATCTCCAGCGGCCATCAGTGAGCGGCATCTCCAGCGGCCATCAGTGAGCGGCATCTCCAGCGGCCATCAGTGAGCGGCATCTCCAGCGGCCATCAGTGAGCGACATCTCCAGCGGCCATCAGTGAGCGGCATCTCCAGCGGCCATCAGTGAGCGGCATCTCCAGCGGCCATCAGTGAGCGGCATCTCCAGCGGCCATCAGTGAGCGGCATCTCCAGCGGCCATCAGTGAGCGGCATCTCAGCGGCCATCATGGCGGCATCTCCAGCGGCCATCAGTGAGCGGCATCTCCAGCGGCCATCAGTGAGCGGCATCTCCAGCGGCCATCAGTGAGCGGCATCTCCAGCGGCCATCAGTGAGCGGCATCTCCAGCGGCCATCAGTGAGCGGCATCCCCCAGCGGCCATCAGTGAGCGGCATCTCCAGCGGCCATCGTGAGCGGCATCTCCAGCGGCCATCGTGAGCGGCATCTCCAGCGGCCATCAGTGAGCGGCATCTCCAGCGGCCATCGTGAGCGCATCTCCAGCGGCCATCAGTGAGCGGCATCTCCAGCGGCCATCAGTGAGCGGCATCTCCAGCGGCCATCAGTGAGCGGCATCTCCAGCGGCCATCAGTGACGGCATCTCGGCATCAGTGAGCGGCATCTCCAGCGGCCATCAGTGAGCGCATCTCCAGCGGCCATCAGTGAGCGGCATCTCCAGCGGCCATCAGTGAGCGGCATCTCCAGCGGCCATCAGTGAGCGGCATCTCCAGCGGCCATCAGTGAGCGGCATCTCCAGCGGCCATCAGTGAGCGGCATCTCCAGCGGCCATCGTGAGCGGCATCTCCAGCGGCCATCGTGAGCGGCATCTCCAGCGGCCATCGGTGAGCGGCATCTCCAGCGGCCATCAGTGAGCGGCATCTCCAGCGGCATCGTGAGCGGCATCTCCAGCGGCCATCAGTGAGCGGCATCTCCAGCGGCCATCAGTGAGCGGCATCTCCAGCGGCCATCAGTGAGCGGCATCTCCAGCGGCCATCAGTGAGCGGCATCTCCAGCGGCCATCAGTGAGCGGCTCTCCAGCGGCCATCAGTGAGCGGCATTCCAGCGGCCATCAGTGAGCGGCATCTCCAGCGGCATCAGTGAGCGCATCTCCAGCGGCATCAGTGAGCGATCTCCAGCGGCCATCAGTGAGCGGCATCTCCAGCGGCCATCAGTGAGCGGCATCTCCAGCGGCCATCAGTGAGCGGCATCTCAGCGCATCAGTGAGCGGCATCTCCAGCGGCCATCAGTGAGCGGCATCTCCAGCGGCCATCAGTGAGCGGCATCTCCAGCGGCCATCAGTGAGCGCATCTCCAGCGGCCATCAGTGAGCGGCATCTCCAGCGGCCATCAGTGAGCGCATCTCAGCGGCCATCAGTGAGCGGCATCTCCAGCGGCCATCAGTGAGCGGCATCTTCCATCGCGGCCATCAGTGAGCGGCATCTCCAGCCCGGATTCCATCGTGAGCGGCATCTCCAGCGGCCATCGTGAGCGGCATCTCCAGCGGCCATCAGTGAGCGGCATCTCCAGGGCCATCAGTGAGCGGCATCTCAGCGGCCATCAGTGAGCGGCATCTCAGCGGGCCATCTCAGGATCAGTGAGCGGCATCTCCAGCGGCCATCAGTGAGCGGCATCTCCAGCGGCCATCGTGAGCGCATCTCAGCAGCGGTCAGGCCATCAGTGAGCGGCATCTCCAGCGGCCATCGTGAGCGCATCTCCAGCGGCATCGTGAGCGGCATCTCCAGCGGCATCGTGAGCGCATCTCCAGCGGCCATCAGTGAGGCATCTCAGCGGCCATCAGTGAGCGCATCCAGCGGCCATCATGAGCGGCATCTCCAGCGGCCATCAGTGAGCGGCATCTCCAGCGCATCGTGAGCGCATCTCCACGGCTCAGTGACGGCATCTCCAGCGGCCATCAGTGAGCGGCATCTCCAGCGGCCAGGACTTCCGCATCATGGCATCTCCAGGGATCATTTTAGTATTACGGATTAACTAGACATATGGCCACCAGGCATCAGTGAGCGATCTCGACATTGAGTCATCTCCGCATCAGAGAAAGCGGCATGTTCTGGTCTATGATAGAGCGGATTCCAGCCATATACATTCCAGCGGTATAATTACACATATATACGGTTCCACAATGTAGCGGCATTCCAGCGGCAATCGTGAGCGGCATCTCCAGGGCCATCAGTGAGCGCATCTCCAGCGGCCATCAGTGAGCGGCATCTCCAGCGGCCATCAGTGAGCGGCATCTCCAGCAGGCCTCAGGGCCATCGTAGCGGCATCTCCCCACGAGCGGATCGCGCATCGTGTGAGCGGCATCTCCAGCGCATCGTGAGCCATCAGGTTGAGCGGCATCTCCAGCGGCATCAGTGAGCGGCATCTCCACGGCATGAGTGAGCGGCATCTCAGCGCTCGTGAGCGGCATCTCAGCGCATCATGAGCGCATCTCCAGGGCCATCAGTGAGCGCATCTCCAGCGCATCAGTAGCGGCATTCACGCCTCAGTGAGCGGCATCTCCAGCGGCATGTGAGCGGCATCTCCAGCGGGCTCAGTGAGCGGCATCTCCAGCAGCCATCAGTGAGCGGCATCTCCAGCGGCCATCAGTGAGCGGCATCTCCAGCGGCCAGGACTTTCCGCTGCAGCAGCATCTCCAGCTATCAATATTTTTTTATTTTATTAACTGTATTTTAACTAAATAACATTATGTAGCTACCACAAAGTAGCATATCACGTGTAAGCATATCCTTTGTAAACAAAGTTTTGAGTTTCTGATTCTCCGTTACATCAGAGAAAGCTGCAATTGTTCTGAGTTAGTCTATTGATAGAGCTATAGGAATTCCAGCAATATCACTTTTAATGTTTCAGAAAATGCGGTTTATTAAATATTAAACATAAACATATATAATATAAACAGTTATTCCATTAATAGTTAAACAGAAGCTGAAATTGCGGCGGCATCTCCAACAGAACAGCCAGCTGTCGCTCCAGCGGCATCTCCGCAGCGGCATCTCCAGCAGCGGCATCTCCAGCAGCCGGTGCCTCGTAGCGGCATCTCCAGCAGCCAGTACTTTGTCCAGCTGTGGCTGCTGCCAAAGTGTGATGATACCACTTTCTGATTAATAAGTTATGTTTCTGCGCAGAGGAAATTATTAAATCCAATTTCTTCATAAACATTTAGGCTAACTGAACATCCTAGGCTTTTCATGTGGAAAATTGTAATTACTCATTTTAAAGGTTTTTACATAGAGAACTGTAGCTAATGTATTAAAAACACACCAAAATATAGCCTAATTGTAATTTTATTTAACATTTGTTATTCTTCAAATTAAAAAGTTTTTACAAACATATAGGCTATATGAGCTAGATTCAACTAATCTATACAGGCTACTATTGTTGTTATTATTATTATTAATAATAATAATATTATAAATATTAACAATATTAGTAGCCTAGTAGCTACTATTACATGTTTATTAAAAAACATCTGTAGGCCTACTGTAGCCTTCAACTGAACAACGTATGTTTTTAATAAATATGTGTATTTTATATTACAATTAATAAGTAATATGCTATTTAATAATTATGTTGCGTAGCCAATGGTGTGCCAGGGTGTGCCTGTGCCCCCCACAGTGGCAGCTGGCACACCTAAAAATAGATGCAGAATTATTTTAAGTATTGATAAACTTGGCCTATTGTTGTTTACTTACAATTTGTTATTTTAAAATGTAATTTTCGTGAAAGATATATTTGCATTCTGCCGGCATTCGGACTGCCAACTAATCCATCAACAACAGCTGACTGTCTAACGGTAACAAGGGTGCTGTTGAGGCTCGCGCAGCCTCATGAGAAGAAATGGAAACAAATGAGCACAGATCACACAAATAAACTTAATTTACATCCAGCGGTAAAAAAAATATGTGGAGTTCTTATATATTTAAAACATATGATATACAGTTAAGCAACATCACACGACCACGAGTGCTGAATACCATCACGATTGAAAATGTGCCACTGATTGAATATGAAAGTTTAATAAACAAGTAATTAATATTAAGTCACTTACATACACAATATTTAAGTTTTTGAAGTAAGTTCCAAAGATCACAGCAGAATCACAGCGCAACTAACCGGAACAAATAACCGCATTTCTGAATGATTCAGCGCTTTGAACGAATCGTTTGAATTAATGGCTCAATGACTCAGTCATTAAGACGGTGATCTGCCGCCACCTATTGGTGGTTTAGTTTAGTGTTTAAAACTATTTTTTACAGTCTATGGTTTAAAAGCATCATTCTTTCCAATATTTCATATTTTTATATTAAAAAAATATTTTAAACAATCTCATAACATTATTTAATGCCGTTGTATTTTTTCACTGTCAATTATTTAATTTCATTGTTAGCAGCCATATAGGCCTAGTGTTTTATAAAAAAAAATTGATGAAATTTAAGAATTTAAAATGAAAGATAAGGCATATGTTTAAAAAGAATTAAGGAAAAATGCTCTTTATAAAGATTAACATATAAATTTGCAGATTTAAATATGTCAAAGTTGACTGAACACTAATGAGAATATTGCTTTATTATTTTTGCAATTTTTTTACTTGGACAAGAGTATTGACCGATTTACTTGTTCGAAGGCACATGAAAAGGCTTAATGTCGAGCCCTGAGTTATATTTTATTAGTATTATGGTTATGTGGCGAGTATAGTTTTACACAGCAGCCCAATCTATTCTGTAAAATTAGTGTTAGGGTTTATCGCACATTAATCTGATAATAAATGTGGCACACCCAGTTTTACTTATGCACACCCAGAGACTCTTTTCTGTCTACGCGGCCGAATACTTGCCATCTCTGATTTGTTTTATGTGTGAAAATATGTTAAAATCATAACATGATTGTTTATTCCCCATTCCCTTAAATATCAACACTGCTCTGATGGCCGCTGGAGATGCCGCTCACTGATGGCCGCTGGAGATGCCACCGGAAGTGCCGCTTCGAGATGCCGATGCCGCATTTTGCGCTTGCTCTCTCTCACATTATTACAGGACATTTGCAGGTCAAGAATTTCCATGAACTTCAAACATCCACAGCGCGCGCCCCGAAAACCACCAGACAGCGCGCGAATACTGAATGGAAGTCTTTCACGCATTGTGCTTGTACGGACAAATTCACACAAAACTTTGTAAAAACAGCTGTCTTGGCGAGTATCCTAGTAAAAGTCTGTTATATATCTCAAGTGAACGTAGACAGTATAATTCAAATGGCGTCCGTGCGTTCGGTCTTAAAGGAGCAGCAGGTTAATAAATCTGCTGCTGTGTTTTAATGTTAATCAAACAAAGGACAAATAAATTACTCTCTGCTCTTGGCTAAATAGGCTACCTCTATCAACTTTACAAAAAGATCCATATATATTTAATTTATACAGTAATTAATATGCAGTGCATGAAATATATATTTGTTGAACTAATTAAGTTTAAATTTAATTGATATTATTTTGATTGATATTAATTTGATTGATAACTGATTGATATTATTTTGGTTTCTCTACCAATACATTTAAAAATTACAAATGCATGAATTGAAAATAAATTGAAAATTAAAAATACAGGTATTGGTTACGGTATCGGCGAGTACCAAAAATGAAAGTATCGGTATCGGACTCGGTCTGGAAAAAGTGGTATCGGTGCATCCCTAATAGACATTATTCACTTCAGCACAGTTTTTGATTTTCAACGGGAATGAAAGTGAGGCTGTGAGAAATAGACGTATAGTAAGTAGAGAGAAAAACCTCCAAAATGAGCTGTGGAAAGTTATAAGTGAACTTGCAGCTTTACACAGCTTTTTACAGCGGATGCCATTGAAAACACGGTATGTATCCGTCATGGCGCTGCTCTGAATAAGGTCTATGGCCTATTTTTTACAGTCTATGAAGCTTGTTTCCTTCACGGAACTAAAACTTAAAGGTAATAGAGATTGCTAATGTGACGTCACCAGTGACGTATTACCAGTGGTGAACGCAAAGCATTTTGGGGATCCGCGGCACAAACAGAAGGCGCCAGTATTGATTGCATGGAGGGAAGAACGCAGTGTACAAGATTCCGTCTACCTGCTGTGTTGTAAACTGCAGTAGTCGTTCTCACGATAGAAGTGGCATAAAGCTTAAGAACGGAAAATCCTTTTATCGTTTTCCAGCGTGGAAAAATAATAACTACAACCCATGTTTCAGAGGTGACAAAAAGGCGACGAATGCCTGGCATGGATAGCAGCAGAGTTTAGAGTGTGACAAAAGCACAATGTTGTGTTTTATTGCGAGTGTACACAAATATAATTAAAAACCTTGCAGTTCTGTTTGAATGATGTCCTGTTATGAACAAAATGACGGAGTATGTTCTTATGTTTCCACCAGTCGATCGCGTCTCTCTATCAAATACCTCAAATATATTCTATAATCTTTGGAAGCCGAAATCTCAAATAAAATCAGACTAATATCACAGATCTAAAGTGTAACCATATAGGTTACGTTTGAATGTTTAGTGGTTCTGTCCTCCGTCCGTCGTCACTCATAAGCAGGGCTCTCTCTCTCTCTCTCTCTCTCTCTCTCTCTCTCTCTCTCTCTCTCTCTCTCTCCGCTCGTGCCCGCGCCCTCTCGCGGACAAACACACACACACACACACACTCCAGGATTGCAATCTTGACATGAATTCTGACTGCATGCAGATAGATGAGAGAGCGCGAGGAGTGTGGTGCTTAAACTTGCGACTTGAAGTTACTGAAAACTTCGTGTGTGTAGATTTGTCATACGTTTGTGCATTTTATTTATTTATTTTTTTGGAATTGAGAATATATTGTCAAGTCTGATTTATATATATCTCATATCATGTAGTTGTGCTGGAAGTTGGGCAACAGGTTGACGTCTCCTGACCAGTCACTCATAAAGGATCCAGTCCCTTGATTTCCTTTATTTTCTCCTCATATCTCGTCTTTGCATTAGAATTGAGTTTTAGGCGGTATGGTCCGACAATGTTATCTTTAGCCCGCTGCATTTTGTAGGATTATAATATGTTTTTCACACTACTGTTTTATTTTTTTCATTCCAGAAAGCAAGCCTGCTATGCCAGCCCATCTAAACTCTGTGTAAACTGGCCAAACATACCCATAATTCTTTGCGTTCTGATGACGTTGCCGCCCAGTTGGTCACATGTCTTAGCGATCTCTATTGTCACTTTTTCTCTCACAATTATGACCTTTTTCTCAAAAACAGAGAACTGTGAGATATAAATTAACAATAAAAAGGTAACTGTCACCAAAAAAAAAAAGGAAAAATTGTATTAATCCTTGGCGGAAACAAGCTACCATACATTGCAAAAGGAAAAAGTAGGAACGTTATATATCATTTTTTTAAGAAGACATTTTCTGGTTGTCTGACTGCAATCAGCAGACCCATTCATAGATATTGATGTTAACTGTATGAACTGAACTGACTTCATACAGCCACTAAAATCGCTTTGGCTTCATTAAAATGAAATTCAAAAATTGGTCACACTTTTTGGATGTTTTGTTATTTAATACAATACAATTCAAACATTGTCTGACCATGACTTAAGTGACTAAATCGTATTTGGAGCCACTGTAAAGTTGTACTATCGTCAGCTAACGTTAGTTGTTTAGTTAACGTTAGCACACTTACCTTATCCATGAATTTGACAAGAATCACTTTAAGTTTACTCTGGTGGCTTTTCCCATGAATGTGTCCTTTTCCAGAAAAATCAGTTTTTCCGCAGATCGAGCAATAAAATGCACCCATTTGACTGCTTTGGGTTTGTTTCTTTAGCCACTGCAAGCAAGCGCTAGCATGATGTTTTCTTCTATCTTCTTCTTTTGTGTTTTTGTCAAACCAGCTTGAGATGATTTTCCGCCACCTACTGAAATGGAGTGTGAAGCCTCGATGAACGAAAGGAACAACAAATTAACTCAGAATAAAATAAAAACTATATCCTTCTAATCAAATCTGTATCTCTTAAATATTTTAAAAGAATACCGTACACTCTAAACTGTTTCTGTGCATTCAGAAATATATTCTGTAATGGACATTAATTTCCAAATCTCTTAATTTTTCAATATGCTGATTTCTTTCTCTTTTAAATGCTTCACAGTGTAAAATAACATGTTCAACTGTTTCGGATTTTCCACAATAAATGCAGCAGTCTGTCTCACACTTTCCTGTAATATGCAGTGAATAATGAAGTAGGCCTATCTCTTCTGTTTCCTATTAATCCCTACTTTAGGTGGAATGCTGAAAATGTTTCACCCTTTTTGACTCTTTATTCCATTCTTCTTGCTACATATTTTCAACTACTGTTTTAATAATAGATTTTACTTCTGTTTTACTTAATGGAATTTCTATATCTACCACCTCATTCCCCTTTACCCCTACATGGGCAAGAATCCATAGAAATTCTCCCATTTGATTAATTCTACAAATTCTGTAAAATTTCACATAAAATCTTGTGTATTACTACTGTTGAGCTTATTTGTATGTTATTAATTCCTAACTTCTTGGAATCCGTTTCAACATTCCATCCAAAACTACTATCATTTACATATTCATGTTCCCAACATTTTTTGAATGCCCCCTTATAGAACACCACTAGGCTATGCCATCTTTAACTCAAGTCTCTGAAGGTCTAAAGGTAACTCCACCATTTCCACCTTCATCGCTGAGACAGACGATGTTCTAAAAGCCTCACTTCCTAGTTCTTGCGACTGAATACCACTCATTTTCTTTAACAGAGATACTGATGCCAAACTTTTCATTGTTCATTTTATCACTATCAATGGTTTTATCATTGCACAGTATACTCTTTTCAATGCCTATCTATTTGCACCCCAATCCACCCCTGCCAAACATCCTAAAATATTAATTTCATTTTTACATCTGTTGCTTTCTTTGTAGCTGATGCAAAAGTTAGTTTATATAGGGCTCCAAGAAACCTAATTTCTGAAACCTGTTCTAACATTTGACCATAAAGCTGTATTTTGATATTTGGATATTTCTTCTTTTTTTGAGAAGCATTTAACTTTAATTTTTAAAGTCTAAAACTCCACTTATTTACCCATTTTTCCACTTCATTAACTGCTTTCTGCATACGACTTTCCACAAACACTACATTTCTTCCCCTTTTCCAAAAAGCACCATCATCTGCATATAAAGATTTAGGCTATCTATTCCTTATCCAATCATTGTAAATATGTCATTTATCATTACCTACATTAAATAATACTGGGCTACATCCTTGTGGTCCTGTTATTTATTGAATGAGCCCTAGAGTAACTTGTTCCAACTCTTACTTGTATAGTTCTAATCAAAAAGTCCATTATCCAATTATAAATTTGTCCTTTCCCATCTCATCTAATTTTATTAAAAGTCCCTCTTTCCAAAGCATATCATAGGCATTTTCCACATCAAAGAAAACCCCTACTAACACCTCTTTATTCACGATTGCTTTTCTAATTTCAGATTATAAACATAATGAATCTACTGTATTACAGCCTTTTCTAAAGCCACTCTGATGCAAATAGGTTTTACCTCACACAGTTTAATCTAGTTAGTTATCATTCTTTCCATCACTTTGCATAAATTAGATGTTAAAACTATTGGTCTATAATTTGATGTCTTTGAGTGGTCCTTTCCAGGCTTCGCAATTGGAATTAATCACACCATGTTTCCAAGAAGTAGGGAGTTTTCCTAAATCTTATTAAAAACTCATGTTTAGAGATACATCTGAATGATGTTTTATCATTTCATAACATATAATCTTTTTCTGGAGATGTATGTTTCACTACTTGTAACACCTGCTTCAGTTCACCTTGTTAAAGCTACACTGTGTGATTTTTACCCCATCTAGCGGTTTAAAGGTATATGACCATCCAGTGAATATGTGTTTCTGTTCTTCCGATTTCGTTTTAACTCCTACGGTAGCCAATGTAGTCATGGCTTCCAGTTCGACCTCGTCCACATTCGACACGGTGTCATCGAGTGTTAAAACGCGAAAGGCGAAGCTTGAATTAACGGCCTATGTCCCTCTTTGGCTAATGTACTTTCAAGATGGAGGGGCAACATGGCGACCGACATTAGAGCCCCTTACCCGTATGTATTTTCAATGGCATATTATACACTCACGAGAATACTTTATTACTTTAACGAAGTAAATATACATTAATGAGCACATATATTTTTGAAAGAACGAAGTGTTTTTAGCTAAGAATAAACTAAAAAAGTTACAGTGTAGCTGTGTCCAATGCATCCAGATGGCACTTTTCGATCCAACCCTAGTGAAAAAAAAGTATGCTAAGTATACTTGCAGCCAGACCAATTGTCAGTATACTTCAAGTGTGTTAATGATTAGTTAACTTGAAGTGTGCTATTTTGGATAAAAAAAATTTGTACTAAGTGTATTTTAGTTATGATTAAATTATACTAAAGTATAACTTTAAGTGAGACAATTTCAAGTATACTTAGTACACTTTAAGTACATGCGTATTTAGCATCAAAAAGTACACTAAATACACTTAAAGTTATACTTAAGTGTATTTTAGTTATAATTAAATTATACTAAAGTATAACTTTAAGTGTATTTAGTGTACTTTTTGATGCTAAATACACATGTACTTAAAGTGTACTAAGTATACTTGAAATTGTCTCAATTTAGCATCAAAAAGTACACTAAATACACTTAAAGTTATACTTAAGTGTATTTTAGTTATAATTAAATTATACTAAAGTATAACTTTAAGTGTATTTAGTGTACTTTTTGATGCTAAATACACATGTACTTAAAGTGTACTAAGTATACTTGAAATTGTCTCAATTTAGCATCAAAAAGTACACTAAATACACTTAAAGTTATACTTTAGTATAATTTAATCATAACTAAAATACACTTAGTACAAAAAAATGTATCCAAAATAGCACACTTCAAGTTAACTAATCATTAACACACTTGAAGTATACTGACAATTAGTCTGGCTGCAAGTATACTTAGCATACTTTTTTTCACTAGGGTGTATGAACTGAGTAAATGCAAGTAAAAAAAATTAAGTAGATCTGAGTAACTGCATTTGGTACATAAATAAAATTGAGTAGAAATAATACAACATTTAAAAAAAACAATATTTATGAGTAATATCAACTGTTTTTATTTATGAGTAATACTAACTTTTGCATTTCCTTTAAACCTTTGTAAAAAAAAAAAATATTCCATACAACCACTGGTACATGACATTGGCCTTTATTGTCGATGAGTACAGCAATACAGTGAATTGTATACGGTTTTAAAATAAACAATATTGCATACATAACTCATGTAACAAACATTTTAGAAGTAAAAATTAAACATTTAAACATTCAAGTAATTCAAGTTTAATCAACCAGTCTGTGCTCTGCGGGTAAACTTCTAACTTTAGACCGCCGTCCTGAGTTTCACTCAGAGCCGAAAGATGCGACGCGACTCCAAACCCTGCTAATAAACAAATAGTGCACAGTTCTGAGAACATTTTATCATCCAAATTAGTTATATTCATTATCTTTAATAATATAGTCTTGTTATAGTTACAATAACGCGAAAAGACAGTCGCGACACTCGTTTAACTTAGGTGAGTCACATATGTATGTTCTTTTGCTTTAAATAAAATGATTTAAACCACAGTATTGATTCTATAGATAAAATAAAACATACACAAACCTGAATTTCACAGAGGAAATACACCAATTCTGCGACCCCGAGAAGAGAAAACGTACTCGGTTACTAACGTAACCTCGGTTCTCTCTAGAGAGGGAACGAGTACTGCGTAATATCTTACGCTATGGGGAAAACTCTTTTCCACGAGATATTGAAGCCAAAAATTATCCTTAATTTTTTATTAATGTAAAACGCTTTGCGGCAGCAAGCAGACATAGGCGAGACAGCTCGCGCGCCTATTGGCTGCCCTGCGGCAACAGCAGCAGCCTATCGAGAGAGGCTCTGCGTGACGTCACGACGAATGGGGGCCTTTCGCGCCCATATCGTCACGTCCCGCCAGAAAGGGCGTGGTCTGCCCTAGAAATAGGCTCGATAGCTGCTCTTACGTTGGTTTTCATCGCCGAAGCGAACCAGAGCGTATTCCAAGCACGGCAAGATACGCAGTACTCGTTCCCTCTCTAGAGAGAACCGAGGTTACGTTAGTAACCGAGTACGTTCTCTTACGAGAGTATCTCTCGTACTGCGTAATATCTTACGCTATGGGGAACACAATGCAACACGCCGTGCTGGTAGGGATACATAACTCTGGTGTTGGATACATCCAACACCAAAGTCCCAGGGGCCGAAGCCCGGGGCGCATATAGTGCATAATCACCATAAAATCACAGAGAGTGAGGGAAGAGAGGCTAGAAGCATCATTCCCTGTAAAATAGCATCCGAAAGGAGCTAATCATGTGACAAATAGACCATACCGTCAGGGTGAACATTCAGCCTGAACTGGGTGGCCACATGTGTGTCAACATTTTTAATGAGCTGCTGTACCGGTCAGTGAGCAATACGCAGGTCAAACTCAGTATCCGAGCCGCACAGCGGGCAGATAGCACTGAATTTTATACCGCCAAAAGCTTAGCTTGTAAGGCGGGAACCTCCAGGTTATAGTATTTTATAAATGTAGACGGCGAGGGCCAGCCCGCGGCCATACAAATATCTTGCAGGGTAACCCCGCTAGACCATGCCCACGAGGAGGCCATGCCTCTTGTGGAGTGCGCTCTAACACCCAAAGGGCACTGTAGGCCCTTAGAAGTGTAAGCCACGCTATGGCACCGACTATCCATCTGGATAGGCTCTGTTTCGAAGCGGCAAGTCCCTTAGCACGGCCGCCAAACGAAACGAAAAGCTGCTCAGTCTGTCTGAAACCAGACGAGCGGGACACATAAGCCCTTAGTGCCCTGACAGGGCAAAGGAGACTCGCGTCCTTCTCCTCATTGAGAACCGAAAGGGCAGACAGGGAAATCACCTGGGCCCTGAACGGTGTGTTGAGGGATTTTGGCACGTAGCCGTGCTTCGGTTTGAGTATGACCTTTGAGTCATTAGGTCCAAACTCCATGCATGACGCGCTCACTGAAAGCGCTTGCAAGTCCCCTACGCGCTTCACTGAAGCGAGAGCCGTAAGAAACGCTGTCTTGAAAGACAAGTGTTTCATGTCTGACGACTGGATTGGCTCGAATGGGGCACCTTTCATGGCCTCCAAGACCGTGGAAAGGTCCCATGTCGGGACTGAAGGGGGCCTGGGAGGGTTTAGCCTCCGAGCTCCTCTAAGGAAACGCACGACTAAGTCGTTCTTTCCTAGTGACTGGCCAGACACCGGTTTTGCAAACGTTGCTATGGCCGCCACGTATACTTTGAGCGTGGAAGGGGACCTGCCCTTATCCAGTAGCTCCTGAAGGAAGGAAAGCACTTCCGTAACCCCGTAGTCTACAGGTGAAATCTCTGCGCTTGACACCAAGCAGAGAACACAGACCACTTCGAGGAGTAGAGCCGTCTGGTAGACGGGGCTCTAGCCTGCGCGATCGTGTTTAACACTCCCTCTGGGAGGTCAGCGGGTACCCGTTGATGGCCCATTCGCTCCAACACCTGAGGCAGGAGTGAGACAGGGGGAAAAGCATATTGGGGCGGCGGGGCCAAACATGGGCCAGCGCGTCCCGGCTTTTCGAGAAGAATCTCGGGCAGTGAGCGTTTTCTTGGAACGCGAAAAGGTCCACCTGCGCTTTGCCGAACGTTTCCCACAGCAGCTGGATAGTCTGCGGGTGCAGAGACCATTCTCCTGCTGGGACGTTGTTTCTGGACAGCCTGTCTGGTCCCACATTTAGGTGACCAGGCACATGCGCCGTTCTCAGCGAGAGCAGGTTGTGCTGAGCCCAGACCAGGAGGCGCTCCGTCAGCCTGTAAAGGTTTCGGGACCTGACGCCGCCCTGGCGATTTATGTACGCCACCACTGACATGTTGTCCGACCGGACCAATACGTGGTGGCCTTTTATCTGGGGACAGAAGCGCCGTAGCGCTTTGTCGACTGCTATTAATTCCAAGCAGTTTATGTGAAGGAGCTTCTCCCGTACTGACCATAGGCCAGCTAGCGGTCTGCCCTCGAGCAGCGCTCCCCACCCCGATGTGGAGGCGTCCGTAGACACCACCCTCACACTTGAGGGGATCCCCAGACTCACACCTGACTGATACCAGTCGGTTACTTTCCATGGTTTCAGAGCCGAAATGCACTGAAGGTCGACCCTAAGGCGAAATAGACCTGCGGTCCACCCCTGGGGGGAACTCGTGCTTTTAGCCATAGCTGCAGTGGGCGCATGCGGAGCAGGCCCAACTGGAGTACGGAGGCTGCTGAGGCCATCAGACCCAGCATTTTCTGAAACCTTCTGAGCGGGACTATAGAACCGTGGCGGAAGGATTTCACGACGTGCTGAATATTCAATCCGCGCTCCGGTGACAGGCGTGCCGTCATGGATAGCGACTCCAACACTGTTCCCAGAAAGGAAATTCTCCGACTGGGGAGCAGTGAGCTTTTCGCCCAATTGACTGTAAGGCCCAGCTCCTCGAGGTGCTCGAGTAATGCGGCCCTGTGTTCTATGAGCTCTGTTCGTGAACAAGCTAGAATCAGCCAATCGTCCAAGTAGTTCAAAACTCGCATGCCCCGAAGTCTCAGGGGGGCGAGTGCCGCGTCCATGCACTTCGTGAACGTGCGGGGTGCTAGGGACAGGCCGAACGGCAGGACTGTGTATTGATATGCCTGGCCCTCGAAGGCGAATCTCAAGAATCGCCTGTGATGGGACGCTACTTGTATTTGAAAATAGGCGTCTTTAAGATCTATTGACATGAACCAGTCTCCTTGGCGCACTTGCGCGAGGATTTTCCTGGTCGTAAGCATTCTGAACTGGCGCTTCACGAGCGTTCTGTTCAGCAGTCGCAGATCTAGAATGGGTCTGAGCCCACCATCTTTTTTCAGTACCAGAAAATATCTGCTGTATAAGCCCCCTTCGCTCTGAGCCTGAGATAAAGGTTCTATAACCCCTTTCCTCAGTAGTTTCGCTATCTCGGCTCGAAGTAGATGAGATACTTCGCTTTTCACCGTAGTTTCAACACGCGCCATGTAACGGCGAGGGCGTTGAGCGAATTGTAGCGAATAGCCTCTCGTTATAGTGTTCAACACCCATTCTGATACCCCGGGAAGCCTTGACCACGCATCTGCGTGAATAGCTAAGGGTAGAATGAAATCTGGGCTCTGGCCGCGGCAGAACGGCGGCTCGAGAGCCCCTGTGTACTGGGAACACAACACCGTGTTTACAGCGTTCGAGGCGGGGGGGCGCGCTGATCACAGCGGGCAGCCTGTCCGCGCTCAGCTTCTCTATGGCGGGACGCGCAGAGAAAGCGAGCGGGGCGAATCCCGTGGGATTCGGCGTGTGTTAGAGAATGTGGGCACATTTACTACACGAGAATACTGTCAGCTCGCGCCGACTGAATCAATGCTGTGTTTACAGCGTGCGAGGCGCGCGCTGATCACAGCTGGCAGC